>OY728126.1:598128406-600765906 GCA_963277665.1 Viscum album
TGGAATTGAGTAATGGATTAAGTCTATAGAGAAGATATTTATGGCATTTATATGTGGTAAAATTGAAAAGTCTCAACTTTTAATGTATTTTCTCGAAAGAGATACTGATCAATGGTTGTCAATGATCTAGAATATTGATGAGAAATAAGAAATATAACTCAAAACAGTTCTTCTTCAAAAAATATTTCCCTTGGGAACAACAAACTAATATAGATATAAAGTTCAATAGATTAAATAAAAATGAAAAAGAAAGGGTTTCATGTTATAAATATACCTTTTTATGGTTATCTAATTGGGGTATGGATTGAGTATGAATCATAGAGTGCAATATTGATCATTTTTTGAAGCACTTAAGCCAAGTCTACAAAGGGTGATGGTCTCTCATAATTGTTCATCATTTGATGATATATTTTTACGGGTTATAAAGATAAGGATATAATTTTCCAAATTTTATGTATTCAATGATATGTAATAGAATTAGTGGATGAAAGTGAAAAAACTGGATAAATGGAAAAAGGGAAAGAAGGATTTTCCCTCATGTGATAACTATGACAATAATCACACTAGAAAATTCTTGAAGTGATTGTGAGTTTGTTATAAATGTGGATAATAGTTTCACTAGTAAACAAAATGGAAAGGGAAGAAAAAATTAGTTCTATTTATTTTATCAACTGTAAAGAGATGGGGAACTCTGCAAATGAATTCCCCCATCATTAATAGAATATACTTAAGAAGAAGATAACTGATCAAGGACAAGCATATGTTATTGTTAAAACTGAAGTGGAATTATTTATATGACTGTGTATTTGGATCTAATAAATATATGGAAAAATAATTTTAATCATGATATTCTAATACTATGAATTATGAAATATATAAGGATTGAATTTTTGTACTATTCCATTATTTATTTGAGAGCATATGATGTACGAAACCGATGACCATGAAAAACTCTGTAGTGACATGTTTAACTTCATAGAAAACACATTATTGATGGAAAGACAACCCTCAATATAATCTTTATGGTGAAATAATTATGTATTTATGAATATATGATTCATATAGATAAATTAAATTGTACAGTATATACTATAATGTACCTGATTAATGAATAGTTTACAAAGTGGTTTATGTTTCCTGGAGTTTAAATTATTTTTTGATTTAGGGAATAAATAGAAAAATCTATGTTTTACTAATGTAATAAAGAAGAAATAATTTTTTTTAAAATTATTTATATAAATTCAGGTTATTATCATGTTTCAATAGAATACAAGATGAAGGTATTCACAAGTTTGGTATGTGACAATTAAGAGCGACTTCATTTTATTATCAGGATTAATAATAAGAGAATTGTTTGAATTTAGTCAAATTCATTATAAAAAATGGATCATTGCCTTTTTGAAGGTCCATAAGGTTAAAATTTTAAGAAATGGTTTATGTTTAAATTTGGATGAGGTTATAAAGATTAATATATTACTTCACAATATATAAATTTATACATATTAGATAATAGGTGTTAACCATATTGGTTTGGGAAAATAGTTAGAGATAGGTGGAAATACATGTAACTCTTTTATATATCATAATATCCATTAAAATTTAATTTTAGTGCTTTATGCATAAAGAATAATTTTTATATTTCATTTCATGGAGTAATAGAAGAATTATAAATTGATTACAACACATCCATATAATGACATTATGATTATGAAATAGAAATTTATCAAGTAATTATATTTCCTTATATACATATACAATTAAATAATTCCTCAAAATTAGATAAGGATCTTGAACAAAAAATTTAAACTAATTACTTTCAAATATAATGAATGATATTGTCTTTTAAATCATCACATATTTATGGTTTTGAGGTCATTAACCTTCCAACGATCATTCACTTTCTTGTAATAAAAAAACTCAATCACTATATATAATTATTTTTTAACTTCTTCTATATACATGATTTCATTTCACATATATGTTCTTCTCCATGGAAACCATTTCTTTATTACTCCTTATGACCTTCGTACTACTAAATTCTCTCATATTAAGGGGATGTTTTATTACCCCTCTTTACGATGTAGGAATTTCATAAATAGTATTTTCAAATTTCAAACCACTATTTACTAAGATAAAGTTTGGATTGTGCTTACAATATTTATTTAATGTGGGTAGAATTTAACACCATTAGTATTTAAAATATATTTCTTTATGAATACATTTAATTTCATCCATATCATGTGATATACGCAACAATGTGTATAAATAAAACATTTTTTAGTCATGATTTTCACACTTACATTAATATTATCTTTTAACACATTGGGAAATTTATTTTGAAAATATAAACTTTATATTTTGAATTATAATTAAAAAATGTATTAGGGTTAATTTTTGAAATTTTTCTAATATATTTCATTTTCTGATGAATAGTGATAAATACTGAATTTTAATTGAAAACAATCTTTTCCATTAAATAACTTATAATGTTAAACTATTTTTTTAATTGCATTAAAATTAAAATTAGTTTATTTTTATATAAATTAATCCATTTTAGGTTGTTTTAACAATTTTAATATGGAATTTTTATCTAAAAACTTTGTAAACCTTCAAACATTATTAATTTAAAAACCCACTTTTATTTCACGTCTATGAGATTAATTTTAAGGAACAATTATCTACTTATATTAATTGTATTTAAAAAAATGGATTCAATATTTTGAGTCATATTAATTTCAAATTTTAAATAATTTCAACTAAATTCTCGACCAAAATGAATAGTTAATTCAGTAATAATTTATTACTACGATTAACCTAAATATGGGTTTAGTGGGGCTGGACTAAAATGATAAGAATAAAATAGCCAATAGACTTTACCAAAAACTATTTTATGGCCATATTTTGACCATTACACCACTTAGGTTCTATAATGGACCATTTTTCACAGTTTTGGCATATTAAAAATGTAACATCACTTAATTATTGTAAAGAAATACCATTTACATTTTCTCCCTCACATATTAGAGGTCACCCCATATCTCTCTTTTTCACACCGTAGAACCAAATTGGTTCGCCCAAGACCAGAACATATCACTTCCAAAATTACTTTAAATCATTTTATAATACTTATTTTGGATATAGATTTTTCATATGATGGCTTTACTGAAAATCTAGAAGGATACTTGGAGAAGAGACAATGTTCTTCAAAGAGCGTATTTATTTAACTTATTTTTCCGACTCCATATATTTTTATTAAACCATGATTATATAATAGAGTAAGTATTTTCCAAATAATATGATGTTTTTATAATATTTTAATAACCTAATACCAGCTAAAAATCTCGAAAATGGGTCACAAAATTATTGTCCTTGTGTACGGTGGACTACCATCTAATGAACCTATGTTTGTTTTTTCATTTCCGCATATCAAAGTTGGGTATAATGATGGATATAAAGTAGAAATATCATATTTATAACATATTTATACCTATGGAGTCATTATATCATATAAATAGTTTTACCGTACATTATATAGGATATATGATAACATCACTCGTGTGTCTGGTGGACTACAACATCATGAAACGATAAGATTCATTATTCACTAACTCTTTACATGGAATGATATAAAGACAAATTTAAAGATTATATGTGACATACATAAACAAAATAATTATATTAATGAATAATTAACATTATATAAGGGTAATATAAATCATTTTCTTTAATTCCATTTTAATCAGGTAAAGATGATAACACTATTCATGTACATGTGGACTACCGCCTTCAAGAAGAAATGTGTCTCTATTTTAATCACCACATAAAATGGATGAAATATAAAATTATATAATATTGTACTCATGATATTATTAACATTATGTAAATGTTGAATATTACTTACCTATTTTTCATAATGATCGGTGAAAAATGGTAATGTTACTCATGTTTATGTACGATCGACCGTCTTCATTATCGTAACGTAATTCATTTTTCATAACCATCATTAATGATTTGTTTTAAAAGTATTGTTTTTTTAGAAATATGATAATTATAAAAGAATTTTCTTTAGATTATATAATTGTATAATATGCACAATAACGAGATCTTTTAAAAAACATGCATGGTAAAATAGGGAAATTAACACCCAAAACACTGAAAAAATTAATGATTATTGACATACAGGTGATAAGATATTATAAAAAGATCATATATTTGATTATTAAAATTAATATGTTCATTTAGTATTTTAATAACGTTTTTAAAATAACTATACATGATTTTAAATTGTGTTCAACCAAAAGGAAGCTTTGGGAAATAGATTTAATCTCAACTTACATTCCATTGAGACCCATTTGATATTATGAACTTATTCTCATTTATGTGGTGTATATAATTCCCATTTGAAATTTATTATCATGAATAAATCATTCTTTATGATATTATAATTTTTAATTTGAATTATTTCATCATAGGATATTTGATTTTAGATTTTCCAAATAGAAATAGTTATTGGGTAATCTTGAATTATTTAGTGATTGTTAGATTTCTCATAAAGTATTCACATTATTATACTCATTTTTAATCAGACATTAAATATCTATAATATATCCATATTATATTGTAATATAAATGTTTATTTCCTAAACATTAGACCATTTTTACACATGGTGTTTCATTTTAAATTTATTTTATTAACTAAAAAAGTATTAATAAATATATATCCATTAATCAATATGGATATTTGATTAAAAAAATTGTTTATAAAATAATTAGATTACTCAATATATGAGGAATTATTTAAACATGAACTAAATGTGCTTGGGATGGGTTTATTATTTCCCTTTGATTCATTAGTAGTCTCTTGAGATGAATCAATTTTCCAAATAATATGGGTTTTTACCAAGTATATTTTAAAATGTCTTTTGGGTAGATTGTGACGCTAAAGGTATCAAGTTCATGAGAAACAAAAACTCTGATATTTAATAATTTCCATCATTAATTTTTCATTTATTATTATCCATGTTTTTTATAATATTATATAATCTAAGGATTCATTTTATTATGATAATATTTATTAGCTACCATGTGTTCTCAATTATTTACCTTTCTATATTGATTCGTCCTTTTTTATCATGATAGACAAGTTATTTAAAAAAACTGTTTTTAGTTATTTACCATAATAAATTTATTATTATTACTTATTGATTCTTCATAGAATCTTGTGTATTTAACCCTTACTGAGCATTTTTTTACACCCTTATTTTGTTTCTCTTCCTTATAATATGAACACTAGATCTTTTATTATGTTTAATTGAGTTTGTTCATTTGTTTATTTATGTGTCATATTTTATTTTCAATCCCCAAGGTAAAATTTGTATCATATTTGTATGTTTTTCTAAAGAAACACTAAACTGATTGGCCATTCCGGATTTTACCAATTGAATATATTCCAATGTAATAAAGTAACACATAAACTACAAGCTATTGAAGTTGGGGTTGTTACACTCCAAATATAAAAAAAATTACAGTTAATTCATTATGAAATTATCTATCTTTTTTACTATTACATAGTCTAGTGATCTTTTAACAAAATCCTCAATCAAATGATTTTATAAAATTATGTATCGTCCACTAAATGGAATTCCTCCATCCAAGGGTGTTTGTAAAGGTCCATCTAGTGAAATTTGAATTCATCTTTCTTCCCACTATATATTGAAATTTATATAAATCATTGTTCAAAAAAATCATTCTAGTATATCTTTGTAGAGTATTCTTTATGATGACATCACTTTTTTTTCTAATTCTAAGTCTACACATAGAACATTGATCGATCATCTTCATTTTTAAAACTCATACTGTCAACATTAATAATCATTAGCTCCTTTTATCCAATATACATTATTCTTTACAATCTAGAATAAATTTTTTCTTTTCTATTCTAGTTGATATATAAGAATTATATACCTATACTACTTATAAAATATATGAATTGTCCATTAGAATCACATTGATCACCTAACCTCATTATTTCCATTGTAACTCTATTGACTTGATAGATTTATCCTAAAAAAATTCTAAAAACATCACTATGATCCATATATACTATTTATCACTATTTTTTAACTTTTTAACTAGTTAACTGGGAAAATTATACACCATTTTCTGATCAACATTGAACCTACCATCTAAAAATCTTTCAAAGGACTATCTAATGAATTGATGAACCTGTCTTCTACTAGAGTTGCACATAATATGGAATATAAAACTCAATCTGATAGAAATTTTCTGATGGAATAAAACCAATTCACATCATTAAATAGTATAATATAAAAATTTATAACATTTAATTATAATTTACAAGTAGATTTATCATTTTTTTACTTCTACTTTTTTACTTCATAGACATTCAAATTTTTACACCATGCCTATCTGGAAACATCATGTTCAATGGATGGTAAACTTGTTCTATTATACTTTATAAATCCCTATTAGATCATCCATTTTAAAATTATTATATTAGATCTTGAAACTCATAAATCCTCAACATAATCATTATCAATAATACATCTTCTCTTATTTTTTACAAACATAGCTAGGATCATGAGTATGTTTATGATTTTTGTATGTTGAATAATAAAAAATAATTATTTGAACTGGTAAAGAAATTTTTTTATGCACCTCTAAAAACTCATAAATAAATTTTCTTGTCCTTAATAAGAAAATTTTCTTGAATATTATAAATAAATATTTTATAATTCTTCAACAAACCATTTTTTTTATCGGGTACAAAAACATTCACAAAGAAGATGTTGATAAAAAACTCATTATAAAAACAACCCACAGGGTCTTCCCATAAGAGTAGACTCTATGAGATTGACATACACAATGTATCTCAGTCACATGGTATTTTTTATAATTGTAAAATATCAAAATATATTCCAGCATATGATATAGTTGGTGGACACATGTATAAATATTTGTATTTGATAGAGATCATACAATATCCCCCTGAATCTTAAATAACATTGACTATTTTCTAAAAGTTTTTGTTTTATTACAATTTTAGATCCATTGATTAATATTTATAATCAATTCTATAAAAGACTATGGGGTCATGCTTTCTAGCTGACTTAATAAAGATTTAGTTTGACTTAGATGACTTCTCTAAAATTATTTTTGGGTTAATAAAAAAATACATTGTATGGGTTCTATCAAGGTATTATAGATTAAGTGATAGGTGGTGAATCTAATGGTAGAATTCCTGAATTTTATAATATTATATCAAAAACATGTTTTTGATATGATTTAAAATGTTATTGTATATAATACATTATAAGTTGGGAGGGAAACAATTCTTTGAGGATTCAGTGTAAGGAGGTATTTCTAGATATAGTCCCTAAACCCTAATATTTATCATCAATATGTAGTCCACATCATATTTTATTATTTGATAATTCATATTAAATAAAATTCAAAAACAACCATGTCCAATTATATGCCTTTTCCATGGTATAAGATGCCGATTAATTTTTGTGGAAATAAAATGTTAAACGGTTTAACATTAGATCCCCCTGTAGTAGCTATCATTATTCTATGATTACTATTGAAACATGAGGTTCTGGTTTATCCATGGTGTTTCAAATAGTTTGTAACCTTATACATGAATCATACATTCTATAACATATAATAAAATTTAGGTATGAGCATGGGAGTATCATAGATTATAAAAATTGGTCGAGGTAATGTATTTTTGGATCTCCTATAAATAACTTCCATCTAATGGCCTCAACATTACACCTCCCTTTACCAACATGAGGAACTTTCAGGCTATGAAATATAGGTTAAACCCACTTATGAGTGAATTTATTCAATGAAACTCATATATATATGTTGTAGATAGGGGAGTATGATGACAGCACTAAATTAATCATTATCAAACATGGATGACTATTATTATAGTAGTATATAATGGTGAAAGGTATAAGATTTATTCAGTTTTATAGTGCATGGTTTCATGTATTATTGAAAGGAAAATATGGGATTACAGTATTCAATATGATTCATTTCCCTCCTATAACCTTTAAAATAACATTTTAATCCTAGACCCAAATTAGAATAGTCTATGAAAAAAGTTTTAAATTCAAACTATCCCCCTCCAATGTATATTCATTGGTTGTTACTATTCCATGATCAAATTTTTAATTGGGGATTTCACTAAATAACACATAGATATCCAATATCAACACCATTAATAATACGCAACTAAAATAACATATGAAATCATAAATGATTACTAATATAGCATAAAAGAATAATTTCACATACCTATGGTTTATAATTATAACCATTTATTCAGTAATAGATAATTTTATTAATATTTAATTTACCATTCCATATACTTCTATTGACATTCATCAAAATTTTAAAATAGTGAATATAATAATTCAACCCTATAAACCCTAATTCTTTATGAATATGATTTCTCCATTTTTATAATTCTTTGAAATCATCCATAAAAAATAAAATATGCTAATTAATTTTTTTTTCACTGGTAAGTGATACTCACATAAGATTTTGAACACCATATATTATTAGAAAAAAGCATCCTAAGAAAAAAAAATGCATTCCAAATTGAACAACATAATCAAGGATCATATTCAATGAAAAATTACCATATTGAAATTTACTATAACAGTTTCATAAAATTTTATAAACTCAAGAATATATAATTTTTTGGACTTTAAAACTACCATGAATATGTTTCCTTACTTTGAACACTTTGGTGTCACTTTGTTTCAATGGAGTTATTTATATGTCAGTTATTTCTTGTTGGACATGATAGATGGTCTCTATGAAATTTTTTTATTTATTTTCTTTTGATTTTACATGTATATATAGCTTACTGTTTATATTACTATCCATTTACCCATGGTATATAGGTTTCCTTTGAGGACTTATTTTCTTTTTTGTTGGTCCTCATCTGTAATAGTGCTGCCTATTTTTTAAGAAATGTTAATTTATGGTAAATTAATATAGAGGTGAAATCACATCCAACTATAATATTAATCAACTATTATCATTTATTTCAGTCTCTTTTAATTTGAATGAATTATTGAAATATTGTCGAGAACAATGTCAGGATAAAGATCACATTTCGATGTGTCATTATATTGAGCTTATTTTCTGCAAAATATTTTTACTTAATTAACATTCATAAAGAAACAATACAAATTGGATTTCTAAAATTTATTTATAATTTCATAACTTACTCTTAAAATAGTATTGTTGAATATAATTATCATAATCTATTTAACAAATAGAAAAAAAAATCAAAGGCAAAAACATCACTTTATCAAAGAAATTATAGTGAAAAATAGTGTACAATTTTAATATATTTATATAAATTATTATGTTATGGATTTTATTTTAAAAAATCATGATAAATTTTTTTAAGATATATATGAATATCCAGTTACTATAACAGCAACTTCTACTTAAGATGTAGTAAAAATCCATTCACACAATTGAACAAGCAATTAGGTTGGGTCAAAATCACCTTTCTTAGAAGCTCACAACCAAATGGAACAGCTGCTTGGGAACTCTAGCCTTAATTAACTGAATAATCACACATATCTTTTGTGAAGAAAATCAGCTTTTTGATTGTATTGCTAACAAAGGGTCCTCATAAAAGTAATTGCAAACACTACTCAAATATACCTAATGAGTTGATGTCAATTATTGAACATGATAAATGTAAACTTCCCTCTTCATGACTTTTGTAATTCTATTTTCTACTAATATTAAGCCTAGTTGCTTTCTTTTAAAAAACATAATAGTTTTACATCTAATACATAATATACTAATCAGCGTTGAGTTTTAAATTGAAATGTACTTGAACTAAATGTGATATTTAACATCATTTGATGTTATGTAAGATAATTTTCCAAGAGGGAATAGTAGAATTAGAAATGTTTGGAGTTGTGTGATATTTTTTAGATCATAATTAATATATCATGTGCTGATACATAAGAGTTAATACTTTTCTATTGGATAAGAGGATATTTTTTACCAATATGTAAGAAATTCTATTGAGTTCTCTTGTGATATGTATCATTTTGAATTTTCTCTTGAATTTGAAACAAAATATTTTCAATAGAAACATAATGCTTCCTACCACATGTAATATTATCAATATATCCATTGGAAAGCATACATAATATATTTTGAGGTTACAAAGGATATGTGAAATACTTTATACCTAAGTTAATATTGTATAGATCTGCCACAAATGATATTTATCTTTGTAAAATTTTAATAACAATGAGGAACACAACTTGGGAAGTTCATCCACACAATTAAGGGGATATGTAGTGTTATGTCTATTATTTTAAATATTGAGTTTTCCAAACCCTAGAAAATTATTCAATAAATGATATATTATTAGGCTAAAAACATTGAAAAAATTAATAAAAGGACCATGTACTAGAATATATCATAATTATTTCATTGATTCTGATGGAAAAATCTTAAGACCCATATATCGAACATAACCCCTTCATGGTGTGAAAAAGTTAATATTATTTTAATATCATAGAGTTTATCGTAACATTTTACTCTATTTAAAATACTTGAAATATTTTTTGTTTACTAAGAATAATGGAAAATATATCATGGTATATAAAAATTGAATCCAAACATTTCTTAAGAGATGATTTCAGAGACTTAAAAACTATAGAAAATCATATATGAATAATACCATATTAAAACCATATGTTGTTGATGCTACATGTGTATAGGTATCATATTCACTACCCTATGCCCTGTAAAGGATTTTGGATTAACTAATACTTATTTAAATTAGAAATTTTTACTCTATAAATAGATATAGTCCCACCCAAATATATTTTTAGGGTTAATTTATTTTATTCTCTTTTATTGTAAATATCATACTTAGTAGTTCAGTAGAAGTATTTTCTATTTATCTCAATTTTATCATCCCCTTTATATTTCCCCCAATTTTCAGTCACATTATCCCTTTATAATGAAATAAACATAATGTTGAAAAAATTGGATAGAAATCAGTAATTTGTGCCTGATATATTATTGTCCATATATATTTTTATCTCTTAACATTCTGAGTTATAGTGGTTTGTAGATAAACTTGTTCATATGATGATATTCATATTTCGCTACACAATATTTTTCATCTAACCTATCAAATTAATTCAATAAATTACATCATGTTATTTTCTATCATATGAAAGGAGTGATTAGTATAGGGTAGTTTTATATAGGGATCATCATCCATGTGTATTGAGGTTCTTACCTTTATTAGGCCTAACTAGTGAATGTTTCATGGAAGTCAATTTATCAATTATTGTTTGAAACAACCATGAAAATTTGAAATAATAGGTGACTTCGCATTAATAGTCTCAATTTGTTTCCAATGATAATTGGGGAATAGTTGTGGTTTATTGGTGAATTATATTTAGCTTTTCAATAGAGTGGGACTATGTTTGAGTGATATATTTCAATAGATTAGTGATATGACAATTTTAGTTGATCCCTTGAATACTAACTACCCTTCCTATTAACATTTTTTATTCTGCATTTTTCATTTTTATTTTCATTCATTATCAAAAACAATAACGCATATGTTTATATTAATTTATTAAAATACAAAAAGATAAAAACTAAAATAATTTTAATAAATTAATAGGGATTGATTTCATACAAGGATCCTTAAGAGAGATTACCCTAATAAGCTATTATACTAAAAAAGAAAAAAAGTATTATTTTTCACATGTCACAATGGATAAGAAAATACTATAAATTTTTTAAGGGATCTATCCAATCAATCACATGTTATATAATTTATAGTTTTTTTGTAAATTTTCTTTACTTTTATATATATATATATTACCATTTTGAATACACCCTCACCCATATAATTATTTTTTATTCATTTAATAGATAGTTAACCAGGGATAAATAATTATCTTTCACTAGGATGGAATTTAAGGAGGTAAAAATAGACCATAAAGATGACCCATAATAATCAATGTTTGAAACCATGGCTATAGAACTAGTTTACATCACCTACTATGTTTATGATATATATCATCAAGTAGTTGAGGTAACCAAATAGTATCTTCTACCCCCTCCCATATTCAATTGATAAATTAAAGAGTTTGAGATCATACTCGAATAGCATCCACTGCACAACCATCTTAATAACATTATTGAGGAACTCAAGGAGAAACAAAAGATTCAATAAAACCCATTTTAGTTAGTTGTTTGAACCATATACTCCCTTATTTTTAGTTATTTTGAAATTTATTTTATTACTCATGCTCTATAATTTTATTCCACAAATCCAAAATGTATATATTATTCCTTCAAATAAGGTGTAGATAAGAAGTATATGTGTTTTGAGGAATGGTTGGAGTGTATATTTTAAATCCTAGAATATAGATTTCAAAGATCCTTATGCATATAGAAATACTTAGGGGGATATGAAAATAAGGGAGATACTCAGTATTTGAAATAATTTTATAAAATATTATATTGAAAATATTATCATAATATAATTTACCTATTATAAAATTTTGAAACCATCCCCATTGGTATAAGTCTAGAAGTTTTTTGAAGGAAAGAATGTTGAATAAGTGTCATAATAATTACTATTAACTGAAAAACATTATTTCTGAAGGATTCTTGTCAGCGGTGAATTTCCATCTGAAGTTATAATTTATGGTGAAGATTTATAGATAGAGGTTTCAAATCAATGTACCAAATATAGTTTTCTTGCTATGTTTTCTGATATAGTATTATAGAGAAGAGTCGTTAAATAGAGTTTTTCAGGTATAGTGGGCTGAAACAATTTATGTTAATTTAAAAGAGTTCAGTTTATAAATATCAGACATATTTTTTAGTGAGGCACACTAGATGAACCTCTATTAAGAAAATGAATAGTTCACCTAATTGAATTTATTGGATGGAGGAAACTAGACAAAAAAAATTTCAAATGAACTTTTATGGAGCATTTAGTACATAGTTACATAATTTTTATGTATCTTTTTTGTACGCAAAAATTTTAAACTGACAAGATTAAGTATAATCATACCTATCAAAATATGTAAGAAGACTAAATAGAGTTTTCTCAAAATTTGTATTATCTTCCTTATAATATTGAATTTTCATGGACCCATGGAAGTGTCTATGGAAAGGATATAGGTTCTCACACTAAGGATAATCCTTATAAATATTGCATTCCTTTTTTAATTTTTTATATTTTCATGACTGTGAATTTTATAGAAAATTTATAATAATATAAATATAACATGTTTTAGGGGTTATGTTTTCTTCGTTTTCAAATTGTAAAATTTCACCACTGATTCTACCACCCTTTTATGCCATTCAATGATCCTTAGAAACTTAAATTAGTATCAGAGTGAAGGGTACCCTATTAAATATCTATCATGGAAACTATAAAATCAATAAAAAGTATACTTATTCTTACATTTCAAGGTAAAAATTATCATGTCTGGAAAAATGAAATGATTCGCTATCTTATATCAATTGTCTAGGAGGTTATTGATGTAGAAAATATAGGGTTTCTTCCAACTGGGAAAAATTATCCCCTGACCTGTGGTGAAAAAATAACCATTGAGGTTTATGGGAAATATAGAAATGATATTTTTATCTTTTAAAAAAAATTATGAAGGGATGGGTCACAAAATAACTAAGGAAATATGGTATAAGCTCAAAAGTACCTTTTAGGGTACCACCAATGTAAATCACAAAAAGATACAAATCAATAAAAATATGTTTAAAAATACATTAATGAGATATTAATAAAATATTAATGAGTAATTCACCAGATTCAATTAATTCTTGTGCAACATCCGATGTTTTGGAAGTATCTTGGGAGATTCTACAATTATAGAGATACTCATGAGAATATTCACTGATGGGTTTGAATATGAAATATTAGTATTATAAGATAAAAAATTTTATCACTTGATTAATTGCATAAATATATTTTTTCTTCTGATGTGAGGAAAACTTCATCACACAAAAATAAGATCAAGGATGAAATTTATTTAAAATATTTGGGAAATATAAACATTTGAGATACTAATAATGATAACATCAGTTATTCGTAAGATATGTAATATGATGAAAAAATTAAAAAATAATTTATCTTATCTCAAAAAACAATAAATAGGTATGGAAAATTATGGGGGGAAATGTGCAGTCAAATGTTTTGAGTTTTGAGTAATTAGTAATTTTTCTATGAATTTTCCCAAGATGAATGTTGGGAAATATAAAGATAATTCTAAAGAAAAAACTCATTGGAATAAGTTTCAAAAAACATATATGGAAGACATGAAGCACACTAATGGTAAGATATGTTTAGTAGAAATTCAAGAAGTGTGTTGAGTTATAAATTTACATCTAACTCTGTAGACAAAATTTCATCAGAATACAAATGTTCATAAAAATTTAGGACATTATTTTCAAATGTTGGGAAATAGAACAATGAATAAGGAATAGGAGGTGACGAATTTTATAGAGAATGTCAACATAGATCATAACTTGTGGCATGTCTTGAGTAGAACACTAATCTCGAGAATGGAATTTGAATTATTAAGAAATAAATAAAAATGAATGATTAAGGAAATATATTCATAAATAGGAAGATGAGAAAATCAAGGATATTACAAACCTCAATCTAAGTGTTTCTAAATAAGGAAAATGGTGTAAGGTAATAGTATGACACTTTCATCCATGGATGATGATATTTATAAAACATAATTAAAACCACTTAAGGTACAAATTAGCTTATAAAAATTTAATGACAATTTCAGTAGGGCTTCTTAAATAAAATATAAATCACCTCAAGATTCTATGAAAACTAATTCCAAGAATCACATGAAATCCCCACTCAATAAATGAAATTTTTTATCTCATTTTCATAATAATACATATTTTAGATAAAATTTCGATAATGTGTAGATGGGGAAAGTATGTGAGAACTCTATCACATCTACAAAAGTGGAGAACAACGTATATAAGAAAATTTTCCCATTCTTGGAGGGGGAAATATAACGATGTAATAAACCTTTGAAGTATGATTACATTGAAAGATCATATTTCTACAAAAGACCAAGATTCATTGGATATTATTGGTGTTTTGGTATATTTGGCCACAAATATTATATTGTTTTTTCCAACATGTCTCTTCCTATAAGTACATATGAAATGAGGGGTAAAATAGTATAAGAAAAGAAATTAACTTTACTAAGATGCATGAACTTTTAAAATAATAATATTATAATGTTACAATGTTTTAAAAGAATAGTTAGTTTTGATTCTAGGAATAATATCTAAGAATATTTCACTAACTGGGTCACTTTTTTGAATATTGTATGACTGCTCTTATCCGACAAGTTTCTTAATAGAGGAATGAAAAAAATTATAGAAATAAGAATGCTAAATAAAGAGACATTTATTTTTTTATGTAACATTGAAAGTAATAAAAAATAATTAAACCATTGATACTTGATAGTGGTTACTTCTCACATATGATGGGATATTTAAAACTATTAAAATACTTTTAAAATTTTTATGGAGTATAAGTTTCTTTTTTAAATATTTTTTCCTTAAAAATCTAGGGAATAAAAATTATTGAGAAAAAAAACTAAGAAATGAAATCTAATGAATTTTAATATATTAATAGGCTCAAACACAACATACATTATTTGGGACAACCTTATGATGATATAAATAAAGTGGTTTTAAGAAAATATTCATGAATCATCAGAAGTGTGTAAGATGGTAAAGTTGTTTTCATGTGAGAACGAACTAGAAAAATATCTATCAAATTTCATACATTATAACACATGTTATTTGAGTGTCAAAGATAAAAAAAATTATGGATTTCTATATGTGGGAACCTAGATAGAAAAGTATGGACAAACACTCCAAATTATATGTTGTAATAAACATTACAAAATTGAAATGAAAAGAAGAAGATGTATATTTAACATGTCAGAAAGGAATAATTGTTGGTAAAATACCTAATAAAATAAGATGTTAATCAACCTGGCCTCTTGATCTTATTCAATCAGATCTTTATTCCAATGAAAAATAAATTTAAAAAAGAGTATTTTTACTTTATCACTTTTATTTATGATTTCACTCAGATGAACTGCATTATGTTTATAATGCACAAGTCATAAGAAGTAGAGTTGTTTCAATTTTTCATAATGGAATTTGAGAGATAAATTTTTATTAATATAATTAAGATGATAACTAATAATGGAATGTAGTAAACATGAAACGATTTCAAATTACATCTAAAGAATATTAGAATAAAATAACAATATAGTGCTCTATACACCTTTCAATAAAATGTATTAATAGAAAGTAAAATAGAAGAATGTTGGAAATATTCATAATCATAATGGCAGAATATAAAATATCTTTGTTTTTTAGAGAATATATTAGTATTGTTACACATGTACAAAATGTTTATTTTTTAAGGATAGAATCAAACATGACTTCCTTAGAGATGTAGTATAACAACATCCATATTTTAAAATGTTTAATGATTTTGGAAAGACCTTTTAATAAATATAAATAATATAGATCTAGGAAAATTTAATGAAAAAATGATGAATGAATTTTTATAGGATATTCACCCAAAGAAAGAAGTTATTAAGGTTGGAATAAAATTTTACAAAAATTAAGTGATTCTTATTAGGGAGAAGTTGTTGGAAATCCAATTTCTTTAACAAAAGGTCATTGAAAATGTTGTGAAAGATAAATCATAGACTTCCAATGATAATAAAACAGTGAAAGTGAAATTTATCCAAAATAGAAACTGGAGATTCAGATGAATCATGTGGTGAGGAATTAAAAGCAGGAATAAAATCTCTAAAATTTCATACCACAAAGAAACAAGTGGAATCTTAATATATCATTGAAAATTAGAAATCTCTTATTCAGACTATAATATGGTTGAGATTATAAAATTAAACATCACTTGTGTCACAACTTAAATCTAAATCAGTTGAAGAATCTTTTGAATGTTAGGAAGAAGTAGTGTTTTGGTTGTCTTTGTTGTAATAGGTCAATTTGTTGATTATTTTGAGAATTTAATGGAAATACATGTTGAATAATGAAATGAATGAATTATTAAATTTGATCCAGAACTATTAGGATAAAAATAAAATCTTGGATTGGATCAAAACCCATCAGTATCATATCCAGACCTCAGCATGCGTCAACAACTCCAAGAAATCATAATGAAACTTGGATGAAAATTCAGAAGAAAATAGAAATCATATTATGTCTGGAATTAGAGGTTCATAATAATGATAAGAAGTATCTAAGTCAGAATGGATTAAATATAAACCTGATGATTATTTTTTGTTTCGTATTTCACAAAAGTTGTATTTTTTATGATGGATATGTGATGCAATATTTATGAAAAAATGGGAGAGAGATGGTGATAGTAATCATATTGAGGATTTTATTTAAGTAATATATTGGTGGATGGTTCGAATATTAAAATAATTTCAATCAAAAGTCATACAAGGATATTATGATCTCAAACGTGTTCAAAGTCATGATGATGTCGTGATTACAAGATGATTTTTATAAAAGAAGAATGTTTTTGGAAGAGAAAATAATACGTTGTAATGTATTCTGGATTCTGGTCACCAATGTGAGGAACACAAAACATAATAGGATGAAATATCATCAGCATGAGAATCATCAGTTTTACAATATCAAATTGTTGGAATATTGATCATGATAATGTAAAAAAATCACTTATGAAACTGATCCATTGTAATGGATTCTGACACCAGTTTGTTTTATGAATTTTTGGTATATTTAATACATCAGATAAATAATTATATTTGAAGAAAAATTATTAATAATTTTTTAATTGTATTTCAATTATGTAAAAAAATAATTCATAATTTTTTCTCTTATAATTGGGTTAGGATAAAAGAACATAAATATTGATTGATTCAATAAGATTTGAAGACTCGTCAAACTAGCATTGAAAACGTTCATCGGATTGAAGCAAAGACCGATCCATTAGGCATGGAATGACACCAATAATGACATAAAACATGGGATCATCGGTCTATGGGATTGAACAAAAGTAGAAATACATTGATGAAATATCATATGTAAAGAGTTCATGTGTAGCATACATGTGAGATGAATTTCAATGTTTACAAGAAGTCATCATAATGGTTTATCTTTAGTTTTTCATACATCTTCATCAAAATGATAAATTTTAATGTTGAATCCTAATAAATAATTGGAATAAAGAATTAGACTAAATATTTTTTTTAACCATAATGAATATTGATTTTTTAAGAATCTCCAAAATAATTATGAAGAATTGAAGAATTAAAAGATTGATATGAGATTTAAGGAGAATTTATGTCTTTGCTGATTTGGTTCAGTGGGAAATTTTTTTAGAATCCCAGAAAAACCATTCTAGGTTCCCTATAAAAGGAGAGTACTTGGATTTTTTAAATGGGTACAAAAATCGAGGGTTGTTCACATATGCTAGACCTCCGATAATTGTGGAACATGTATTGAGTTTCAAACAAGAGTTTTTTTAGGTTGATGTAAAGGTAGTTCAATAATAAAAATTCATCGGATTGAGGTTCACTCTGATCAAATTATAAAGTTCCAATGAACTAAACTTCCTCAAGGCAAGTTCATCAGAGTGATACAATTAGAGTGACATCCATCAAAGTGTTTTTTATCAGAAAATGTTCCATTGGACAAAGGATTTGTGGGCTACCAATTTAATTTCAAATCAAATATATTATGAAGAGAATAATGATAATAGGACTGAGGCCAATTGGATAGAGACCATCAGATGGAAGGTTACTAGACCTAGGAAGATCTGTTGGACTTTCTTAATAAAAGTCTTCCAGAATCAGTTTTTGGAAGAAGTTTCATGACCAAAATGTTTCTCATAGAATTATTTAAGTTGTTAATGATTATGCACATGTAGAGTTTGATTCAAATTAATTGTGGAGGATGTTATTTATTTCTAAATTGGATCAAAATATATGAATAAAAGTGAAGATTATGAATGTGGATACTTACCAGATGATAAAGATCCATGTTTGTGGGAAGTGGATACTAAAAAATATAGTTGTGGGGTATAACCAACTATATCAGGATTTTTTCTACTAAGATTGTATAATTGTTCACTAATTATGCCTTTGTATTCTATAAATAAGTTAGTGAAAGAATCAATATTGGTGGGACTATCTTACATGGAATGGAGCGTGTCTTTGTACTGAACCATTTAAATATCATGTGATGCCTTTGGTTTATATTTTTTATATAAGAAAGGCAAGGTTGTGAGTTATAATATGAGTTCATTGTAACTCCTACAAGTTTTATAGTTTAATAATGTATGTCTTCTAGATTTAAGAAACATTCTTATAAAATTATTTAGGATATACTGATTAATCCCCCCTAGTGGTATCGATCCTATTTGGTAACAACATTGAACAGAAATAATGGGTACAATTTATGAATTAAGAGTTAGATATTTTAGGTCATAATAATTTGAAAACATGATAGGGGTGAATTGTGTCCTTTTAAAAAACATGAAAATTTAAAAATTTATCAGTATTTATAATTTTTAATGAAGTGAAACGTTATTTTATTTTTGAGAGATTAAGCAGTATAAATATTGAATAAAAAACTCATAAATTATTATAGTGGTTTGGGGAAAAATAATATCATATCCCACTCCACCAAACACTCTCTCTATGAGCTTCATGATTTTAACTAGAACATGTACTCTTATTATAAGACCTCAATAACAGAGTGTACGTACTTTATACATTAAAATAATTTAATTTATTTTACAAGGATCCCTAACAACCTTATCTTAGAGAATTATGATGACAGTCAACCAGAAATAAGTAAAAGAATTCCAAAATTAATGAAAACAATATTGGATTTTGATGAGAAACAAATAAACTTCACTATTTCAACAGAAATTGGAAAATAATGGGAAATTTTCTTTAAATAATAATGTCATCAGGAAAGAACAACTCTGACGTGATCCTAGTTGAATATGACATTCAATGAAGTATATAAATATAAAATTAAACATTCAAGAAGAGTAAAGAAACTCTCAGTATATGAGAAACAAAAATGTATCTAATTTATAGATTTGATAAATTCTTTGACTACTATAGAAAAAGATTGATAGTGGATACCATAGTAGCAGCATGATAATAAAATTGAAAAATATTAGAAACATGTATCTCCCAAATATATATCTCTACATAGAACTAGATACTTAATCACTATATTTAAAAATAAATTACTCTTCGTGATTAATAAGAATATTTATTTCTTTTTGTTGAAAAAGATAATGAAAATAACATTGATAAATCATGATCATTTGAATTTAAATGCCCAGAGAAAATCATGTCTTCCCTTTAAAATAAGAATAATTTAACTCATTTAATAAAATACATTGAATTAGTATTTAAACGTCATTAAATAATATATATATAATATGAATGAAATTTTTTAGAAATAATTAAAATAATCCATAATTCAAATATCATAGAAAACTATGTCAAACATAGTGGTTCAATGCATATAGATTATTAACAAAAGTATCGATGACAACATACAGTTGATTCCAAAAAATGGATTGATGAACCACATGTTTTGTATGAAAACATAGGGTAGATGAAAATATTAAAGTTCCCAATACTAATATTTACTTAAAATATAAGTTTTCAAAATTACCATTCCCAACAGAATTTGGGTTTCTCATCCTTACATACACTTTAAATGTGGGGTTATAAATAGTATTTCTAAACTACATTAAAAAATCTAGAATACATAAGAATATAAACCATTAGTTGAATTAAAATTAAAGTAACACAAAATTGAAATACACATAAGGTAATTTATTTACATACACAATTTTATGTGTTTTTAAGAATCAAAATCAATTAGAAATTACTGAAATTGCTATATCAACATATGCCAAAAAGTTTACCCATCACGATGATCTAAAAAAATATTTATCAAAGAACATAAAAAGTTGTCACATGTATCCATATTTTTCCTTTATCCCATTAAATTGAGGATAGATTTATATACATATACATGGAATTTTAGAATAATATAGTATAAAGTAGAATAGTCATAACTATTTTTATTCTTCTAAAATTTATCCTTGTTTTCTAATATAAAAAAAATAAGATATATAGATTATAACTTGTTTAATGTAGCACTAAAAAATTAGTAATTGTTATATTAATCAAAATATAAATATCTTTATAAAGGATAATTAAATCTAAACATAAAAATAATCATAAAATAGAAAATAAATTGAATGAAATAATTTATTTCATTAATGTATCTGTATTAAATGATATGTTTTCATCAATAATTTAAACTTTTAAAATGTAGGATGTGAAGATGATGATGGATATGGTTTAGAAGATGATTATTAGGTGATAGAAATATTAAAAGTTCAGTGAACAACATTGATCTCTACCATCAACATTTCAAAATTTTGATTAAACCTACTATCCTACTATTGGATAAACAAATTGACCCAGGAACCATATTTATATCTTCAATTAAATTAAATTTTGTAAAATAGTGTAAATAATCAATTTATTGAACATATTAGTTCAAAAGTTCACCCTATTGGTTGAAAAGGTCCTGAATACCAGTTTTTATACATATTAATATTGAAACCTGCTCATTTTGATTGTCTAAATGGGTGTTAAGTATTATAATATCACACTAAAAGATCTTAATTCTATCACTTATGACCAAAAATGGTTGTTAATGACTGATATATTGTTACTAAATCAGGATAAGTTATTGGGGTGGAATTAGAATATCTTACATTGTTTTTACTAGCTCGGATAGATTCAACCAAACTTCCCAAATACTTCCTTGGATATCCAAAAGTATCCTTATAAACTAATTCATCTCTAATATTCACAATATTATTACCCATATACCTTTTAACATAATCAAAATCTATGTTGGAAATTTAATTTTCCTTCACAAATTGAAATTGGGCTTGAATATATCTGAACTTTGTTCTAGGAAGAGAAGAACTCTTCATATTTTAATAATATTTTCTATAAATTTAAAGATCCTATATTAATTTAATATTAGAATCTTTAATCAGTATAAAATTTAAAATAAAATTATCAACATGGTTTTCAAGAGAATCATAGGATTCATTTTCTTGTTTTCTTAAGGATTCAACTTCTTCAAACAAATGAACGATCTACCCATCTAATTTTCACTTGATGGAGATGAAATATATATAAGAACTTCTATATTCTAAATAGAATAATTAATAGTATTTTCCAAATAATATTTATTAATATATATAGTATGATCTCTATCTTTATTCCTAGTTATTAATCCAATGTGATCATGATTATTTCCGATGACCCATTTGGTTTCTACTACTAGATAATTTGAGGGTCAGTAAACTAATTCAAAAATATTTTTTCATTTAAACTTGTTTATTTATTACTAAAGGTCAATTATCAAAATTAAATATTCTAAGGATTCTCATATTGTCTCTAGTTCTAACTAGTATGTGATAGAAGATAATTAAGTTAGGTTTCTTACATAACTTTTATTCCTAACTCATGTATCTAGATCTCTTACAATAGACTCTAAAGAATGATCATTTATGGTTCTAGGAAGTTTAGGTATGAAAGTATTAGGTTCCCTAGTTTTATATTATTCTCAAGAGGATTGAATTTCCTCATATAGTAATTTTTTTTTTAAAAATTCTATAAAAGAATCATGCCTTGAGTTATTAATAGAATCAGTGACTTCAGCTGTTTCAGTTTTGTTATGGCCAAAAGTATCATATTGATCAAAATTCACACGAAAAAATTCTTCAACTATTATTTACTCTTTATAAAACACTATATAAGATTTATAAGTATCATAATATCCTACAATTATTCCATAAATATCCTTTGGATGAAATTTACCACAGTTTCCCATAGTATACATGATAAAAAAATTTCATTCAAAAACCTTAATCTGCCAATTTTGGTATTTTTATTCCATCATTCAAGAGGTTTATTTTTACGAAATGGACATACTAAAACTCTATTCATGAGATGGAAATATATTAAACTATATTCGTATTATAAATATGTAGGAATGTTGTTTTCATTTAAAATAGTTCTTTATATATCTTGAAGTCAAATGTCTTCTTTCATCTATTCCATTTTTTTCAGATTTTTTTGGATCTGAATAAGTGTGTATAATACCCAAGTCTAAGAAACAATAATTAAATTATTAATTCTAAAACAAAAATCTATGATCGATCCTCAATTATATTATTTTAAAATATATTCCATTTTGAAAATTTTAGAAAATATAATTAAAAAATAAAAATATTCAGTTTTATATTTTAAAAGATAAATTGAGGAAAATATATAAAAATATTCAAATTAAACAAAACATATTTTTACTATACAAGGCTTTTACTCTTGACATTCAAACAAATCTCTGTGGATATGTTATACATGTTTAGATGTAGAAACTTTCTTAATAGATTTAAAATATGACTTATGTTTCATTCATTTTTGGTATTCATAACAATGTATTTTCTTATCAAATTTAATACAAGAAAATTAAAAACCTAAATGTTTATTATATTTTTTAGATAAGTAAAATATATGAAAATGTTGAAGTATCATATGCCAAATATGAGATTAATTTATTTCTACTCTAAGATAGTTCACTATTAGTTCACAAAAATAACTAATCACCAAAGTATAAACATTTTCAGTTCATGGTTATCCAAAATTAAGTGATATATGTTGAAATATAAAGAAGGAATTGTTAGAAAAATTAATATAAAAACTACCATAACAATGTCAAGAGATACTTTTCAGATTTTTCTTAAATACATGAACATATATAGCTGCATTGATCAAGATTGACTTTGGATCTTCAAATGATTCATATCAAATTATATTTTCATTTTAATTATGATTAAAGGTGACTAATTATCCACAAATACATGACAGTTTATGGAATTTTAAAAAGGCCCCACTCATCTACCTAGAGAATCCCATATCTATAAACCATATTTCACTTTTATCCCTGGGACCTATTACCTACAAAAAATATCATGCAAAATCAAAATTTTTTACCCTAATGTTCTTGGATCAACTCGTGTCAACAAGTAACAAATTGGAAAACTAGATCTACATTATTTTACCAAAATTGATAGAACTATATTTAGATAATATGAAAAAGTTACTATTTTCCATATCGCATAGGTTTTATCACATTATTATACATGATTTTATTCATTTGAATTACGGTTTCATTTAATTGAATTCATGTCTTTTGAATTAACATTATATTCAGATTCCATTTTAGTACCCCACTTCTATATTTTTACCTAAATTTCATATGTTTTGACAATTTTCATATATACATTAAAACTAGGGTTATTTAAATAGATAATCATTTTTTATCTATAGTTTCCAGAATTTTCTATCTGGAAGTATAGTTCTCTAATCATTGATATTTATTTATTTGAGTTAATCCATGGATATATTTTCTACATGTGTAACATAGAATAATGATTTCTAGAACTTAGTAGAATTATTCAAAGATAAATCATATGATACCAGTTGTTTGGATGGAATAATTTGAACGCATAAGAGGGGGTAAATTGTGACCTTTTTAAAAAAAAACTTGACAGAACCAAATTTGATCCCACATTGTGACTTTTAATGAAGTGAATCATTCCTTTCATTGGATGGATTAAGCAGTAGAAAAATAGAGAAGAATAACACACACAAAATATAGTGATTTTGGGTAAAAATATTCCTTGGTCTATTCCACCAACACTCTATCAGCAAGCATTGTGATTTTCAATGAATCTGGTTCTCTTATATGGATACCTCTACATCTTTGTACCAGAAGTTCGCACATTACAATAAGATATAATCATTTACAAGTAACCTTTATGACAAAACATTAGAGTGAGAGGGTGAAACATATCCTAAACTAATTACAAGTAGTTGATACATCATGTAAAAAATATATTTAGTTAATGAGAAAAAAAAATTTCTCACAATTGAAGAAGAATCTGAAAAATAATGTATATCCTTATTTAGAGATAAAATTCTTTAGTAATTAACCTGTAACACCTTAAGATTTTGTGAAATATTTTTTAAAATAAATTATATTTTTTGATATTTTTCATTACACGTAACACTGAATTTAGCTTTCAATAAATGAAACACCTATTTTATCTTGTTTAGAATGAAATATTTTCCTAAGATTGCGTTACATGTAACACTGAGTTTAAAAAAAAACTTGTAATACTATAAAAATATTATAATTTAATATGATAGCTATAACCTAGATGTTGGAATAACGGATATGAATAGAATTATATAAATTATTAAAATATTTTGTATACAAATTTATTTATAATGAATTACTTGGTGACCCATTAATTATAAATGAAATTAATAACCATTTTAAAATAAAGGGAATCTTTTTTGGAAAATTTATTTTTATGCATACAAATATGTATTGTCTCAATAAAATAAATAAAACTCTTTTAGTGAATAATTTTAAATAAATTTATACAATATATATTCAATTCATTTTTTAACATTTATCTTTTTTTTCTAGAAAATATATAGAAATAATTCAAATTTAATGCTTAAAAGCTAAATTTTTCTTAAAATCTATTTTTTCAACTTTTTCAAAATTATTATAAAATAAATTTTTTACACTTTTATAAAATGAAATTGAAAAAAATTGAAATTTATTTTTTAAATAATCATGTAAAAATTATCTTAAAGTGTATTTTTGGTTATTTTCTAAGAGATAAAATTTTCAAGGAATACTGAAAATCAATGAGTTTATTTAGAATTATAATTTATTTTAAATCATTAAAAAACATTAAAAAAATATGGTATTAAATTTATTATTATTTAAATTATATGTCTATTTATCCAATTTATGTCATTTTAATCACTTTCAAAAAAATTTGTAAAAAAACGTTTTAAACACTGGAATATTTTCTCTTTGGAAAATCGCTTTCCCACAATGTTAGTGGGGTGAATTTTAAATTAAAATTTTCTAATTAGTGAATGGCATTTTAAAATTATGACATATTTTTAATAATAATAACTAATAGTATAAAATTATTTAAACTTTTTTTTTATAAAAATGATTATTAAAAACTATTTATCGCAGTTAGCATAAATATGGGTTTACCGAGGACTATACTAAACTTTTAATGGTAAAAAATGATTCTAAACATGTCAAAACTCAATTAGATGTCCATATTGTGTCCTTATCTATTATATAATATATAGTGGACCATTTGTTTCCTTTTTTCATGTGAAAAACGTGGTTATTCGTTTTTCATATCCAAATTTTCAATTGTACAACTCACCTCACTTATAAAAGGTCAACACATCTCCTCTCCTCTTCCCACATCCCAAACACTTTTGATCAGACAATAATTTCCTATATCACTTCCTTGAGTACCTAATATTATCCATAAAACCGTAGTTTATTCATAAAATTAACCTAATATGACTTATGGTGAAAACAAAAACTAGTTGTTTAAAGATGATGTAACATCCCTAACAGATCAGTTTATTTTATTTATTCCTCAATCAATCTAAATTGTTATTGAAACAAGATTATATATTTACCTAAATCAATATAATATAATTATGTTTTATTATGGTAATTTAATAACCTAAATACCTCTCATATTCCTTCAAATGGATTGTAAAATCATTATTCATGTGTACAGTAAACTACAGCCTCACATACTGATGTTATTCATTTTCCATCACCACATCTCACGAATGGATATAATAATATATTTATTGAATATACAAGATATTTGTTATATTTTTATTTTTCTATAATAATTATCACATATTTTAATTCTTACCTTCCATTCAATTGAAATATGATAGTGTCATTATTATGTACGGCGGACTATGGCCTCACGAAGCGATGTGATTTGTCCACGCTTTACATGGAAGGTAATAAGGAATAAATTAATAAAATATGTTATATATATGAGATAAAAAATATTTTTTAATTTTAATATATAATTTACTTTATTTCTTTCTTTTTATTGATAAAATTTAAATAGCATTAATGTGGGCATACGTCCTACCATCTCCATTAACGGTGTATTTCATTTTCAATCTCTATCTTTTATGGATCAATATAAATTCATATATACTGAATATATATGATATTTAAATTATTATTAACATTATATTTATTATATAACCATGATAAAATTCAGTGGAACCAAAAATAAACAATTAAAACATATATGAAAAATAAAGAAGTTATTGTCTGAAACGTTACTTTTATATGGAATTGATAATAAATGGGTAATAAAAATTCATAAAGAAATAATATATGGTATGAAATATATATAAGTATTTTTATTTTATAGATTTAAAATAAAAATATATTTATTATAAATGAGGTTTTAATGCAAACTAAGGAATTTAAGACTTATGGTAAGAGATTTCAGTCTCACTTTTATTTTATGTGAGTCGCATGTCATATTCACCACGTGTTTCTTTTTTGTGCTAAATATACTACATAAGAATTTATTTTATGATAATTCTCAACAAAATATTTTTATTTTCACATACAGTTTTGTTTTTGTCTTTTATGGGGTTTACGGTACAAAATATACAAAATTGGTATGGGGTTTATGATACAATCTCATCATTTATAAGAATTTTTTATGTTTATGATTCAAATGATGAAATCTTATGATACATATCTCATGAGACTCATGAAATTTTATCTACTATGTTTATTTCATCAGAATAAATTATTCTCTTCATTTTTCTCTCTTAATGTACAATGTAGTTCAAAACTGTTTCTAAATAAAACTGACATTATTTATCTCTTTAGACAAATAATCCTTTTTCTTCCAAAAACATGTTTTCTAATAATTTTTTCAACAATTTTTTTCAATACTATAATAAATTTTAAAAATAAATGTTTGAAAAAGTTTTAACTTTAAAAAAAATTAAATGAATCATCATGTTATTTTCTAAATAATTTGTATTTGGATTTTACCAAAAATGTGAATGGAATATTTTTTTAACATTTACATCATGAATGGTATTTTCCACCGTACTAACCAAATAATTGTTTTAAACCATACATTATATGTATCATAAATTATTTTAAAATAAATTTATTTAAAAAAATGTTATGTGAATTATTGTTTTTAAAATGTTATCTTCAAAATGGAAAAGATATTTTCCTCTACAGTTTTTTAAATATTTTTTAAATATTCTTTTATAATATTCCATGTTTATTTTTTAATAAAATGACTCTATATTTTTTTATGTTTTGAAAAGTGATTTTAAAAGTTGAAAGGCTATATTCCTAAAGAAATTTCCTAAGTGATCTTTCAAAATCATTTTCTATGAAATATGACATCATTTGATGATACTTATTCTTTAAAATGGATAAGATTAAATTATATCATCTTGTTATTTCTCTGTATGGTTAATGTTTATGTTGATTAAATGTTTAAGAAACACATTTATGTTATATGGGTTATTCTATTGTAAATTGATGAAATGTTCATTAAACCAGTTTTACATACATGGATTATAATTTGTTGATATTATGAATTTTTTATGATATTGTAGCACAAATAGGTATGGTTTTAATTATGAGTTGTGTGGGAATAATATCTACCTTCAATTCATAAGTTAAATATTTTTTTCTCATGACATCATAATGGTGAACAAGTCAATGGGCTTGATCCTCTATCGGAAACAGGTGTATCTTGATCCACAATGAGAAAAAACAGGATCTGGATCCAGAATGGGAAATGGGATATATAAGTCCTAATCCAATATATTTATGGTCATGGTAGTTATCCATAACAGGTGGAATTTATATTCTATATTTATGATTATAATAAACGATTCTGAAATGATCTTGTGGTTTATGATTGATTTATGACGATTTATCACTCTTATGGGCGATGTTTTATGAAATAAATAAATTTGTGTCATTAACCTTGTTTATGATCTATTATAGTCCGGTCATGAATATAAGGCCCCAGCCTTAAACATTACTTAATCTTGAGTTATTACAAGATTATACCTTGAGGATCTTTTCAGGTTTAGAGTTTTAGAGAATTAGATCATAAAACATGCATTACATTCCACATTTAAACAAAGTGGTTACATAAAAGATAGTATTAATTTTTTCCATCAATGGAAACATATATAAAATACAACATGGACTCTTTCTTGACACTTCCTTGACACTATCATCATATCATGTGCCTTTCCCTTGACTTGTGAAAAACATTTCAAAAACTTGGGATGAGCATAAAAAGCTCAGTAAGGGATATAAAAATATGGAAAGGAAACATGGTTACATATATACATAAGTATGAAATCATACTTTACCCATAAAACATAATAATTTTAACATACCTCATCAAATCATGAATAAATCATAGAAATCATAAGACATAAAGGTTACTTGAGGCATTCATAACATTCTTACGTAGGGAGTAACACTCTTGGTTACGTTCGGAATACCCATCACAGTATATTCCCTAAATCTCTTTGGAGAAACCTTAACGTTTCACTCTTTCACGTTACCCAATGCATTGGAGAGCTATATCGGGCTCACCCGCCCTTATTTTATCACAGAACCACCCGTCTTCATAATAATTCCCAAGAACAATAACATAATCGTATCACATAAAACATACATAAAGGAAACATAACATTTCCACATTTCAATCAAGAGATATCAATAAAAAACATTGATATAATAAAATCATTATGAAAACCATTTTCAAAACCAAAATAAAAGAAAAGTAAAACAAGGTATTTATTTTTATTTTAAAAAAACGGTATGGCTTGTAGAGGAAGCCGAAACTCAAATAATGGTCACAGCGGTGGAGAAGTCATTGTCACCGCACACGTATGACAAAAACATTCCCTTTTGTCATTTAGTAAACGCTTCATATAAAAATGATTCCTTTTGAATAAAAAAAAGTAAAAGGGGTTTATACACCATATAAAAGAAGGTTTTGTATAACACAAAATATGCCTCAATGAAAGGAGATTGAGACGAAGTCACATACCTCGGGTCCGACTTGACTTGATCGTTCATTAACCTCCTGAATAATAAACATGAGTTAATTTATACTTGATTAAGAACCTTTTTAAAGTTCATTATTCATTTTATATCACTTATTACCATGTCATGAACACTATGTAATTATTTAAGTTTTTAACGGTCGTTTTAACGATCATTGGTACTTGAGTCAAAAATAAACTCTTTATAATTACAATTTTTTCATGTATCCATTATATCCAGAGATATAATCATGATGTATATATCATATATATCATATATATCCCGTATATACATGAATTTATAATACTACATAACATTTAGAGGTAAGAAATGAAATGCACCGTCCATGGAGACGGTAAGCTGTACGTACGCATGAACGTTACTTTCATTTCTATTTCATATTTTATGAAATTTAATCATAATTATATAATGTTATATTATAATTCCAGTATAATATCATATATAAAATCATTAATTACATCCTTTATACATCCAACATATGGCATTAACGAATCAAATCACTTTGAGGGGGCGGTAGTCCGCACTTCCTAAAATGAAGATATCGCGTTTACCCATAATGGAAACCATAACGGTATGCCATAAATGAAAAATACAGAAGTTTAAGTATTACATAAACATATTATATATCATATATAAATATAGTGACATCTTAATGGCCACCTTTGAAGGTGTTATATGAGTGTTGAACAATCATCGTTTTGTGAGGCAGAAATTCGCCATCCACAGAAACAGTATATTCTTTAGCCATTAGATGTAGGTGTGTGTATGTGTAGCTCGAATAATTCTTATAAAAACATCCTAGTATATTTAAGATACTGGAGTTGTTACAAAAGAAATTAATAAAAAGAGTTTAGGGGGTTGGACAAAAAAATAAAACAAAAGGACACAAGTGAAGACATTACCTTCAAATCGGGTAACTCCCTTTGGTTTGAGCTCAAAGGCTTCCTTGGGAAGATTTATGCCCAAAGTGAGGCTTCTAAGAGTTATATAGGGATGTTGAGAGACAAAATGGGAAGGGTTTGGCCGAGCTAAAGGCTTTGGAAGTGTGGGTAAAGAGGTAGAGGTGGGGGCCTTTTATAAGAGGAGAGGAGGGGCACTCTTGGAATGTAAAGAAATGTTACTTTATTTTAAAATGAGTTTCGGATTTAAAAGGTCCCACATTGATATAATTATAGTATAAGGTGATAAAGGTTCGAAATATACCCAACCAATAGGTTTTTGACAAGTTTAGGTCTTAGAGTTTACATTATCTTTTCATTTTATTTAAATCGTTAAATAATGAGGTAATCGATGCATCATCATGATGTCATATATAATTAAATTTATTTAAAGTATAAAAATTATTAAAAAAACTACTATGATGTAGGAAATATTTTTATCTTTCCAATGACTATTTATAGTAAAAAATCTGACTTGTATAACCCCATGTAAAAATTGTTTTAGTAAAATAACTCATTTTTGTGACATTTTTATTTTAACATTGAATTAAAATATATTAATGTCATTTTCCTTCCAAGTGGCTCCATTGGGTCCCCAAGTTGACCGATGGATTTTCTTGGTCGGCCATGACACATCCAATAAGGGTAGGACATGTGTCAAGCTCATCTCATATTATTAAAACATTATTTTTACCTTAAACTACACTAATTACCTCTAATCGCGATTAAGAACATAAAAGTTACTATTCACCAAAAAATTATTTTAATCTCATTGAACCACATTTTACATATTAATGACAACCATGTATGTCGGATTTTTGAAAATCAATCACAGAAGTGGCAAAGTTTCATTTAAACGAAAAATCAGTTTCTTTAACTACCACTTAGTGGTTTCACTATTCATCAAAAATTGAAGTTTTTCAGAAAAATACCAAAACTTCACCCTAAGCTATATTTGATATTCTGAATTAAAAAAAGATGTCTATTTTAAAAAATTCAAATCATATAAGTTACATTAATTAATTTAATAATTAATTCCCGCTGTCATGACAAATAGCGTGTTTTTATGAAACAATAAGTATCAAAAGATTGACACTAGTTTAAGTCCAATTTCAAAGTGAAATTGATTCCAATGACCACCATTGGATTAAATGGTAAAAATATATTCTAATTTCACTTTAAAACAAATTCAAAATATAATCTAATCTTATAAATAAATTATATGAAAAAAGAGGTTTTGAATTAAAATACCACATTTATCACTATTCATTAAAAAATGAACTTGATTGGAAAAATACCAAAAATTTACACAAAGTAAATATTGATGTCCCAATAATAAAGAATAAGTTTATTTTGACAAAAATATCTTATAAAATTGTCAAAAGATAGATTTAAAAATTGTTTTCCATTAAAAGGCAGTAAAACAATCTTTTAAAAATATTAGTGTATTCCATGCTTAAGATTAGATTTATTTTCATTTTAAGCCTCTAGAACACTATCTAATTCATTAATAGACATAGATAAAAATATCTAATATTCATTACTTACTTGGGATGTTACATCCTTCCCCCCTTTAGAAAATTGTGTCCCCGCAATTTATTTACTTATCGAATAAGTGGGGGTATTTATCCTTCATTGCATTTTCAGATTCCCATGTTGCCTCTTCAATCATGTGGTTTTTTCCACAAAACCTTTACCTAATGAATCACCTTATTCCGTAACACTTGCTCCCTGTGGTCAAGAATCTGGATCGGTTGTTCCTCATAAGATAGGTTCCCTTCCATCTGAACTACCTCTGGACTCAAAACATGAGATGGATCTAGAATGTACTTTCTCAGCATCAAAACATGAAAAACATTGTGTACCTGAGATAAACTTGGAGGTAAAGCCACTCGGTATGCAACTGATCCGACTCTCTCCAGAATTTCATATGGTCTAATGAACCTTGTACTCAGCTTTCCTTTCTTACCAAATCGCATCACACTTTTCCATGGTGAAACATTGAGAAAAACATGATCACCTTCCTCAAAAGAGAGATCCTTCCTCCTATTGTCCACATAACTCTTCTGCCTCCTCTAAGCTGTTCTCATGTGTTTCTATATCATCTGAACTTTTTCTACCATCTCTCGTACCAATTCGGGTCCCATCAGCTTCCTTTCAACCACTTCATCCCAAAAATATGGAGTTCGACACCGCTTCCCATATAACGGCTCAAATGGTGCCATCTGTATACTTGAATGAAAACTGTTATTATAAGAAATCTCAAGCAATGAAAGATGTTGGTCCCAACTTACTTTATAATCCATCTAATAAGCACGTAGCATATCTTCCAAACTCTGAATTTTTCGTTCTGACTGCCCATCTGATTGAATATGAAAAGCTGTACAAAAATTTAATTCAGTACCCAATGACTTCTGAAGGCCTTTCCAAAAGCTAGAAGTAAACCTGGGATCACGATCAGATACAATGGAGAGAGGAACTCCATGCAACCTGACTATCTCTTTAAGGTACAAATGGGAAAGTTGATCTAGAGAAAAAGTCTCTCGTATAACAAGGAAATGAGAAGATTTAGTCAAGCGATCAACAATAACCCATATTGCATTATTACCTAGAGGTGTCTTCGGCAATCCCACAATTAAGTCCATGGATATATTCTCCCATTTCCATTCTGGTACTGGTAAAGGCTGAAGCATCCCTTTCGGTAACTACCGCTCTGCTTTAACCGATTGAAAAGTCAAACACTTCACTGTAAAATCAGCAATATCTCTTTTCATTCCATCCCACCAATAATACTCCCGCAGATCCCTGTACATCTTAGTACTTCCAGGATGAACTGAAAACGCAGAATTATAAGCTTCACATAACAAATATCTCTTCAACTGTGAATCACAAGGCACACAAAATCTCTTCCCAAATCTCAAAACACAATCATTATCAATGATGAATTCAAGAAACTTACCCTTCTGAACCAGCTCTACCTTTTTCTAAAACTCACAGTCTTGCTTCTGTGCTTGCTTGATTCTGTCTGATAAAGAAGATTTCACTGATACCTGAAACAAAACAGAAGAACATCATGCACCAAAAACTTCTATTCTAAATTTCATCTAATCCTTAACCAAAGGATCACGTTCCAAATGCAACATTGTTAATGAAGCATTACTTTTTCGACTCAAAGCATCAGCCACTTTATTTTCTTTTCCAGAATGGTAATGAATTGTAAAATCATAATCCTTGATTAATTCTAGCCATCTACTCTGTCTCATGTTCAATTATTTCTGAGTGAATATATACTTTAAACGTTTGTGATCGGTATATATTTCACACTTTACTCCATACAAATGATTCCTCCAAATTTTTAGAGCGAAAACTACAGCATCTAATTCTAAATCATGTGTAGGGTAATTTACCTCATGAGTTTTCAACTATTGTGAAGCATAATAAATTACCTGATTATTCTGCATTAGGACACAACCAAGTCCTTTCAATGAAGCATCACTGTAGATAACAAACTCCCCATTCCTGGAAGGTAGTTCCAAAACTGGAGCATTCACCAATCTTCTTTTCAGTTCCTAAAAACAATCATCACATTCTTTTTCCCAAATAAACTTAACACCCTTCCGAGTTAGCTTAATCATTGGACTAGATAACCATGAAAAATTTCTAACAAACCTTCGGTAATAGCCTGTCAAACCAAGGAATCTACGCATCTCTGTTACATTTGTGGGTCTTGGCCATTCTTCAACAACCTTTGTTGTTGTAGGATCAATAGTTATCCCATCTTTAGAAACAAGGTGACCAAGGAAAGAAATTTTTTGCAACCAAAACTCACACTTGCTGAATTTCACATACAATTTATTTTCTTTTAAGGATTGAAAAATAACCCTAAAATGTATTTCATGCTCTTATTTACTTTTAGAAAACACCAAAATATCATCAATGAAAACCAGCACAAACTTATCCATGAACTCATGGAAAATTCTATTCATTAATTCCATGAATACAGAAGGTGCAATGGTTATCCCAAAAGGCATTACTACAAATTCATAATGGCCATATCTTGTACGAAACGCAGTCTTCGGAACATCTGCTTCCTCTACCTTCAGCTGATGGTACACCGATCTCAAGTCAATCTTTGAAAAATACTGAGCTCCCTGGAGATGATCAAGCAAATCATCGATATGAGGCAAAGGATATTTGTTCTTAACAGTGATATTATCCAAGGCTCTATAATCAATGCAAAGTCTCATTGAACCATCTTTCTTTTTAACAAATAAAACCGAAGCACCCCATGGTGATATTCTAGGTCGAATGAAACCTTTCTCTAATAAATCTTGAAATTTCTCTTTTAACTCTAATAGTTCAATTTGTGCCATTCGATAAGGGGGTTTTGAAATTGGATTAGCATCAGGAATTAAGTCAATAGTAAACTTAACTTCCCGATCTGGTATTATTCCAGGTAACTCATCAGGAAAAACATCAGGATACTCATTTACCACTGGCACATCATTAATCTGAACAGTTCCATTGTTTTCAACGATGTGTGCAAGGTATCATTCATTTCCATGTTTTAAAAGTTTCTCGGCCTCTTGATAAGTTATCAACAGTAAGGGTCCATTCTTGTACACAAACTGAAAGTATTTCTGAAAAGAAACTTCTTTAGCTCTACATTCAATCTTAGCATGGTAAATAGAGAGCCAATCCATACCCACGATAATATCAAACTCTACTAGAGGTAAAAAAAATAAGGTTCGGAAGTAGGTTCTTTCCACAGATAAGGATAGGAAGATTCTTATAAATTCTTTTTTCCTCAACATTTCCCCCAAGTGTTTTTACCAAAAGTTCAGGAGTCATTTCTTGAGATGGTATTCCCATTTTACTAGAAACTTTTTCAGAGATGAAAGAATGTGTAGACCCCGAATCAAACAACACACTCTCATAATCTGAAAAAACAAACAAAGTACCTTATACAACTTCATTTGATGTCCTGGCATCTTTTGAAGTAGCTGCAAAGGATTTCACCACCCCTTTCTTCCTCTAGTCTAACTGCTTCCCATCACTTGAGCTCTTTGTCAGACACTCATTGCATAGTGACCCATCTCATTGCACTTAAAACATTTGACTAACTGAAAATCAAATTTGGTCTTACCATCACCTTGATCGTTTTTAGTGAAATCACGAGCCTTATGTCCCATCTTACCACATCAGTAGCACTTTCCAGAATTTAGAAGACATTCCCCATTATGCCTTTTACCACATTTATCACAAACTGGAAACTTAGTTTTCTTACCATAAGACTTTTTGATGAATTATTTCCTTTCCCCTGCCACCTTGGTCTCTTCTTTTGTTGGTTTTTATAGAACACTTGATCATCGACAAACTCTATTTCCACCTTCTCAGCATATCGAACAAACTTTTCATAACTTTTGATCTCACGAGAAGCTAAAGCCATTTGATATTTTAGCTTTAATCTAGAGTAAAAACAATTGATTTTACTATCAAAATCTCGGATAAAATTTGGAGCATACCTTGCCTATCGAATGAACCTTTCTTCATAGGCAGCCACCGAGTCTTCCTCTTGCCTCATTTCCAAGAATTACTTTTCCATACTAAGTTGAACAGCCTTAGGAAAATAATTCTCAGGAAAAATACCTTTAAATTCATCCCAGTAGAGAGCATCAATCTCATCAGCATCCCTGATATTTTTAACCATCGACCACCACTGATCTGCTGCACCCTCCAAACGGTAAATAGCAAGACTAACCTTTTGATTGTTTGAACACCCCATGACATCGAAAATCTTCTCCAGTGCTTTAATCCACCCTTCAGCTAGAACAGGGTCAGATGATCCTCTGAATGATGAGGGATTTTGCCTCATGAAATGTTCCACCACTAACATGTTCCTCTGTGGTTGATCTGGCTGATCACGTGCATGGATACCACCACCATTTATCGCTTGAGTCAACTGCGCCATTACTGCAAAAAATTGTTCAGTTCTAATTCTGACCATCTCAGGATGCTGATTCGGAAGGTTATTTCTTTCTGTATGCCTTCCTAGCACTTCTTCCCTATTTCTTCTGTGGAAAACCATTCTGAACAAACATGTCTTAGATGAAGCAACATGGTAATCTTCAAATGCTATATCATTTCAATTTGACCAAAAAAAATTCTGGATAATCATTTAAGAGAATTCTAACTCCTAAAGTTATCTAAACCGACCTCTAATACCAACTATAAGGCCCCAGCCTTAAACATTACTTAATATTGAGTTATTACAAGATTACACCTTGAAGATATTTTCAGGTTTAGAGTTTTAGAGAATTAGATCATAAAACATGCATTACATTCCACATTTAAACAAAGTGGTTACATAAAAGATTAGTATTAATTTTTCCCATCAATGGAAACATATTTAAAATAAAACATGGATTATTTCTTGACACTTCCTTGACACTATCATCATATCAAGTAACTTTCCCTTGACCTATGAAAAAATTTTCAAAAACTTGGGATGAGCATAAAAATCTCAGAAAGGGATATAAAAATATGGAAAGGAAACATGTGTACGTATATACATAAGTATGAAATAATACTTTACCCATAAAACATAAGAATTTTAATATACCTCATCAAATAATTAATAAATCATAGAAATCAAAAGACAAAAAGGTAACTTGAGGCATTCATAACATTCTTACGTAGGGAGTAACCCTCTTGGTTACGTTCGGAATACCCATCACAGTATATTCCCTAAATCTCTTCGGAGAAACCTTAACATTTCACTACTTCACATTACCCAATGCATTGCAGAGCTATATCGGGCTCACCCACCCTTAGTTTATCACGGAACCACCCGTCTTCATAATAATGCCCAAGAACCATAACATAATAGTATCACATAAAACATACATAAAGGAAACATAACATTTCCACATTTCAATCACAAGATATCAATAAAACACATTGATATAATAAAAACAATATGAAAACCATTTTTAGTACCAAAATAAATGAAAATTAAAATAGGGTATTTATTTTTCTTTTAAAAAAACGGTATGGCTTGTAGAGAAAGCCGAAACTCAAATAATGGTCACGGTGGCGGAGAAGTCGTTGTCGCCGCATACGTAAGACAAAAACATTCCCTTTTGTCATTTAGTAAACGCTTAGTATAAAAAATATTCCTTTTGAATAAACTTAAAAGTCAAATGGGTTTATACACCGTATAAAAGAACGTTGTGTATAAAACAAAATATGCCTCAATGAAAGGAGATTGAGACGAAGTCCCATACATCGGGTCTGACTTGACTTGATCGTTCTTTAACCTCTTGAAATAATAAACTTGAGTTAATTTCTACTTTATTAAGAACCTTTTTCAATTTCATTATTCCTTTTATATCACTTATTACCATGTCATGAACACTATGTAATTATTTAAGTTATTAACGGTCGTTTTAACGAACATTGGTACTTGAGTCAAAAATAAACTCTTTATAATTACAAGTTGTTCATGTATCCATTATATACAGTGTTATACTCATGATGCAGATATCATATATATCATATATATCCTGTATATACATGCATTTATAATATTACATAACGTTTAGAGGTAAGAAATGAAATGCACCGTTCATTGAGACGGTAAGCCGTACGTACTCATTAATGCTACTTTCATTTCTATTTCGTATTTTATGAAATGGAATCATAATAATATAATGGTATATTATAATTCTAGTATAATATCATATATAAAATCATTAATTACATCCTTTATACATCCCACATATGGGATTAACGAATCAAATCACTTTGAGGGGGCGACAGTCCGCACTTCCTAAAATGAAGATATCGCATTTACCCATAATGGAAACCATAAAGGTATGCCATAAATGAAAATAAAAAAGCTTAAGTAAAACATAAAAATATTATATATCATATTTAAATATAGTGACATCTTAATGGCCACCTTTGAAGGTGTTATATGAGTGTTGAACAATCATCGTTTCGTGAGGCAGAAATTCGCCATCCACGGAAACAGTACGTTCTTTAGCCATTAGATGTAGGTGTGTGTAAGTGTAGCTAGAATAATTATTATTACAACATCCTAGTATATTGAAGATACTGGAGTTTTTACAAAATAAATGAATAAAAAGAGTTTAGGGGTTGGAGAAGCAAAATAAAACAAAACGACTCAAGTGAAGACATTACCTTAAAATCAGGTAACTCCCTTTTTTTGAGCTCAAAGGCTTCCTTGGGAAGAATTATTCCAAAAGTGATGCTTCTAAGAGTTATAGAGGGATTTGGAGAGACAAAATGGTAAGGGTTTGTCCGAGCCAAAGGCTTCGTACGTGTGGGTAAGGAGGTAGAGGTGGGGGCCTTTTATAAGAGGATAGGAGGGGTACTCTTGGAAAGTAAAGAAATGTTACTTTATTTTAAAATGCGTTTCGGATTTAAAAGGTCCCACATTGATATAATTATAGTATAAGGTAATAAGGGTTCGCAATATACCAAACCAAAAGGTTTTTGACAAGTGTAGGTCTTAGAGTTTACATTATCTTTTCATTTTATTTAAATCGTTAAATAATGAGGTAATCGATGCATCATCATGATGTCATAAATAATTTAATTTATTTAATGTCTAAAAATTATAGAAAAAAATCTATAATGTAGGAAATCTTTTTATCTTTCCGATGAATATTTATAGTCAAAAATCGGACTTGTATAACCCCATGTAAAAATTGTTTTAGTAAATTAACTCATGTTTGTGACATTTTTACTTTAACATTGAATTAAAAGATATTAATGTCATTTTCCATCCAATGTGGCTCCATGGGGTCCCCAAGTTGACCCATGGACTGTCTTGGTAGACCATGACACATCCAACTATGGTAGGACATGTTTCAAGCTCATCTCATATTATTAAAACATTATTTTTACCTTAAACTACACTAATTACCTCTAATCGCGATTAAGAACTAAAAAGTTATTATTCACCAAAAAATTATTTTAATCTAATTGAACCAAATTTTACTTCTTAATGACAAACATGTATGTCGGATTTTTGAAAATCAAATTACAGAAGTGGAAAAGATTCATTTAAACGAAAAATCAGTTTCTGTAACTACCACTTAGTGGTTTCACTATTCATCAAAAATTGATGTTTTTCAGAAAAATACCAAAACATCACCCTAAGATATATTTGATATTCTGAATTCAAAAATGATTTATATCTTAAAAAATTCAAATCATATAAGTTACATTAATTAATTTAATAATTAATTCTCGCTATCATGACAAATAGCGTGTTTTTATGAAACACTAAGTATCAAAAGATTGACACTAGTTTAAGTCCAATTTCAAAGTGAAATTGATTCCAATGACAACCATTGGATCAAATGGTAAAAATATATTCTAATTTTACTTTAAAACAAATTCAAAATATAATCTAATCATATAAATAAATTAGATTAAAATAGGTTTTGAATTAAAATAAAACATTTTTCACTATTCATTAAAAAATGAACTTTATCGGAAAAATACCAAAAATATAAACAAAGTAAATTTTGATGTCCCAATCATAAAGAATAAGTTTATTTTGATAAACATATCTTATAAAATTTTCAAAAGATAGATTTAAAAATGGTTTTCCATTAAAAGGCAGTAAAACAATCTTTTAAAAATATTAGTGTATTCCATGCTTAAGATTGGATTTATTTTCATTTTAAGCCTCTAAAACACTATATAATTCATTAATAGAAATAGATAAAAATATCTATTATTCATTACTTACTTGGGATGTTACAATTAACATCCTAATTTATGTTCAATATCACATACACTTATATATATCTTATGATATCACATGATCTTTGATTTATATCATTTATTTTTACCCTTACTGATCATCAGATCTCACCCTTTATTATGTTACCTTCCCTACATTATAAATAATGTTTTATATATGGTATGACTATGTGGATTACTATGTGAGAAGATCATTATGAGATATTTTGAATATCATTCATGAAATAAGAATATTGTGTTTCTAGTCTCCAAATACAATAAAATATTATGGTCATTGGCCATGTTTTAATGAAATAGTTTTAATACTCACTTAAAAAGATGTGATGTTTATGTATAAAATCTCGGGTCACTATAATTGCTATAAAATGAAAGATTTAGTCAATATTTAGATATTAGGAATAAAAAAACATTACTGATATCCCTAGGGATATTTCTAATTATATTTTAATTGGTATTTCTAGGGATATCACTCAGGATAAGTCTAAGGATAATTCTAATTATATGAAAATATAAATCAATTTTGGTGAAGGATGGTATAAGGTATTCATATGAAAATATATTCATGTCTATATACTATAAGTGAATGTGGATTTGGCATAGAGCTACCCATGGGTAACATCTTTTAAAAGGGAACATTGTGCTTGATTAAATCACCATATTGTATATGATAATGGGTTATATTGTACACTTAGTTTGAAAGTCATAAGGGATATTATTTGGAAATTCACATACTCTTTAGGAACCATAATTAAGGATTTAAATAATGACCATCAATAATCTATGTTAAGCCTAAGGTGAATTAGATTGAAAATAATGTGTCCAAATTTAGACTTACTATAAATTCTTTCCAATATAATTTAGTTTTTCACTATGATTAGTGTTTCTCACACTGTACTTATTGGTATTAGTCAATGGTTATAACCTAATGAAACTGTGTTATTATTGAGTGTGATAGAAATAAAACTGAGTTTCTTACTATGGAACCAAACATTATGGGATCTAGAATGAAAAATCTTATTTATTTTCACATAAAATTTTCTCAATCTATGAATCATGATAAACGTCCAAACGATAAAAGGAGGGAACAACATTATATTGAGACCATCATGAGGCAGCATCGGCCTTGTTTTAGTGGTTCTCATAATCCACTAGTTACTGATAAATGGATTAGTACCAATTAAAATTAGTCTACCATTCTTCAGTGGTCAGAGCATAAAAAATCCATTTTGGATGTTTATCAATTGTAAGTTGATGAATATTGGTGATGGACACTTATTAAGAACATGACTGAATGAGAAGAAATTGAATCTATCGAATGTGAACAGTTTAAGGGGATATTTCCCATTAAGTACATCCATAATATTCAACAAACAAATATGGAAAAGTAATTACTTGATCTTAAGTGAAAGGATTATTAATATACGGGTACCTAAGAAGATAATTTTATAATAATTTCCTGGTATTATTATGGTTTAATCATTATCCCTGAATGAAAAATTAATTTTTCCTACAGTTTCCTAAAACCCAGTACTTGAAAGCTCATGGTTGTAAGAGACTTTAGTAGCTACTAACAATTCGATCAATAAAAAGTGAAAATAAAAAAAGAAATTGTATATTACCAACATTATTGTGGTTCTGATATGAAATGGAAGATCAAGTATCATGAAAAATAAAATGGTGGATAGAAATTGCAGCCATCTAAAAGCCAGAATTATGGGAAGAAACATCAATGGAATTTATTGAATAGAACTAGGTGGTGCCTTAAATGTGGAAATTCATGTTATAAATATCATGAATGGGGATATTATTTAAATTATTTTCTTAATACAATGGAGTATAATATGATTATATCTAATGAACAACCCACACTACCGCATTTTAAGTGATATGAGTTTAATAATAATGTGAATCAATTTCCCAATATAATAGCTAATGTTGATGATGATACACAACAACCTATGAAGAAGAAGGACCGAGGGAACTCTTATAAAATCACAATTGATAAAGTGATCATGATAATTATGGAACACATATCCTCCCCTATGTAGTAAGAATGTTTATGTTGTAATCATTATGAATAAGACCTATACAAATATTATTGTTATTCCTTTACAGAAATTTTATGTGATTATCTCCCTCTATATGTATTCTAGAATAATGAAATAAAATATGATATTTTTTTAGTGAAAGGATAAACTCAAGCCTCAAATAAAATTTCATTTTCATTAGATAAGATCTTATATAAGGAATAGTGGTTGAATTAACTTTTGGATTTTTATATGTCTCCATGTAATATTAACATAACAGTTATGAATACCATCATGGTTTTATAAGTATAATGTTGATCATAAGTTCAAAGTCATTGAAACCCATTTTGAGGTTTTATGTGGGGGTATTTTGTCAAGATTAAAGATATTTTATGTTACATTTATGGCAATACAACCCTTTCATTTTGTATATATTTTAGTGAAATTCTATTTATGTTGCAATTAATTTAATACTTATGGAAATATGACTAAATGAATCGGTAAACATTATGGTTTATCTTATATTTGATGTTGTGGAAATTATGGGTGGTAGTCAGCCACCTTACAAAGTCATCACACTTTTGTTTCTATCAGATGAGATTTATCTCTAGATCCTCTTTCCATAATATAAATTAAGAAAGTTGTAAGGTTACATGTAGTCCCAAATTTAACTATATTTGATCATAATCCTAATATTATATTTAAGTTTTATAGAAGTCATTAGCAAGATCTTGATATAGAGTTGAGTTTTAGCACTTCATATTATCCTCAGATAGATGGTTAGTCTAAAGGAATAATTTAAACCCAAGAGGGTGTGATAAGATCTTTTTCTAGGGATTTTAGATGTTAGTGGGATCTAGAAATTCCTCTAGTTAAGTTTTCATACAATAATAGATTTCAATCGATAAATCAGATGGATCATTATGAATCCATTTATGTGAAGATGTGTTGGACGCCGACGTATTGGAATGAAGTTGCATAAATAACACTATTGGGACATGAGAAAAATGGTGAAATGGAAGTGAAATATAACAGAATTCAAGAACACATAAGGATAGTAGAAAATTTATAGAAATATTATACTGGTAATAGTCAAGGTGATCTATAGTTTGATGTTATTTTTATGGTCTTTCTATGAATTTTATTAGTGGATGACAGATGGGAAAACTACACACTATGTATATCGGTCCCTCTGAAATAGTTGATCATAACAGGATAGTAGATTATCTTTTGGTGCTTCCACCAAACCAATTTTTAGTTCATGATGTACTCTGTGTACGTCTAATGAGGAAGTAAATACCTGATCTTTCATATGTACTAAACATAGAGTTTGTGCATCTGGATCAAAGTCTTTCTTATACAGAACAATCAGTTTAGATTCTAGGTCATACTGAGAAAATGCTACAAAACAAGAAAAGTGACCTTGTTAGCATGTTGTGACAAAACCACTAGCTTAATGAAGCTATTTAGGGACATTACAAAGTAATGAGGCAGAATTATCCTAAATTTTTGTTACCAAAGTGATGAATTTTGAAGGATAAATTCATTAAGGGGGTAGAATGTAACACCTCAATATTTTGTGAAATATTTTTTTGAATAAATTTATACATTTTGATATTTTTTATTATGCATGACACCAATTTCAGATTTCCTTAAACAAAACATGGATTTTAGACTATGATTCACGCATCATCATGTTTATCTTTCATTACAAAAAAACAATGAGTTTAAATGAAATGTGACGTACTATTAAAATATTATTATTTAATATGAAAGTAATAACCTATCTGTTGGAATGGAAGGTGTGAATAGGAATAACTAAATTATTAAAATATAAGATTTAAAAATATATATATATTATTTATTACATAGTGACCAATTAAATAAAATTAAAATAAAAACCATTTGAAAATAATAGAAATATTTTCAAAAAAAATTTTATGCACACAAACATGTTTGTTCTAAAAAAATAGATAAAAAAATTTGTGTATTATTTGAATTAAAATTTTATATTATATAATAAAAAAGATTTTTGAAATTTATCTTATATTTATTCTAGATAACAGATAAGAATAAATCCAATTTTATACTTAACACAATATTTTTATAAAAATAAGTTTTTTCTCTTTTTGTACACTTATTTTAAAAGTATTTATTATTCTGATTTTATAAAATGAGTTTGAAAAAAATAAATTAATTTTTGAAATCATAATTTCCAAAATATATTTGTGTTTTTATTTTGAAAATTTTCGATGAACCTAAATTTTTTGATGAATTGTGAAAATAAATTTTTTATTAAGAATTTTCATTTCTTTTAATGAATTTACAAATTTACAAATTATTTTAAGATTTTTTTAAAGGTAATATTAGTTCAATTATATATATATATATATATATATATTTTATACTATTTTATTTAAATTTAATCAATTAACTATTAGATTTTTATATAAAAATGTTTTAAATGTTTAAATATCTTATCTCTAGAAAACAGGATTCTCGTCGCATTTGTGGGATTAATTTTAAATTAATTTTTTCCAATTTTCTGTATGGAATTTGAAAAAATGGATTGAATATTTTCAATAGGTTATCTACTGCCACGGTTTATTTTAAAATGGTGGCATCCCTTATCATGACTGCCAAATGTTTCATTTTTCTCCCTAATTGTCCCTCCCCTGATAGAGCTGAAACCCAATCCTCCTCCGCAGATCCTCCCTACCAGCACTACTCCCAATGATCCTCTTCCTCTGAAATAGTCAGACTACATCCCCGCCAGCATTTCTCACACGCGCCCTCCCCACCTCTGTGCTGATGCTGGTCTGAAGCAACCTGTCCACCTCCTTTGATGCAGGTCCAAAAAGACCTCTCCTACCTCTATCATACTTCCAATTTTCATTTAGCTCCGTCATAGCTAGCACGACTCCGATTCGGCCTCCCCGCAACCCTTTCAATGCATTTTGGATGCTACAGTGTGAGTTTGGGTGAACTCTAAGGTACTCATATTGTCTTATTTTTGTGGTTTCTCCTTGCATTTAGGGTTTCTTCTATATTACGGGCTTCCATGGATCCGATTGAGGCCAGATTAGGTCTCACATTAATAATGATTCATTTGTTTTTGAACACTAGTTTGATATTTTGAGCACACCTTATTTTTCTTATTATCGAGGGTATTAAAATTACTAAATTGGTTCCATTAAACTAGTATTTGATTATTTCATTCCATTTCCACATGATCTTTGTAGGTGTTTCCATGCGATTTTATTTTCATTACAAATGATGTGATTCTTTTGTTTTCTAAACCCATTATTATCTCATTACTTTTATAATTGCACATGTTTTTTTGATATGTTCTTATGTTTCTAATAAATAACATAAGTTTATGTTATTACATATGTTTTTAATTATGTTTTTTAATGTTAAAATATTCTATTAGAACTTTTTGGATTAATTTTATGTTTCTAGTATTGCAGGTTTCATTGTTTGTTTTTTGACAGCGTATATTCCTACCAATTAATCCTGAATATTATTCTGGCTATGTGATTTCTCCACTGGTTCCAGGTAGGATCTCTCATTCTCATCTATTATATTATGCTCACATATCATTTTTCTTTCCCTTTACAATAAATGGATTCTATAATTTGATATTTTACTAAATTCATGGTGAAATCCACTGATTACCCAAAATTATACTTTTTAGTTAGAGAATACTTATGTTGGTGATTTTTAATATCCTACTTTCTATTTCGATTAAATTACATTATGAAATGAATCTATTTATGATTTAAAAATTCTAATATTTGATTTAGGGATTCATATGTATGATTAAGTTTGGGATTTATAAAAATTTATATTTTGAAGGATTATGTTTATATTTTACCTCTGTATTTAAACTAGGTTTCAGTTTGGTTTCTAATATGGTGATTTTGGTTACATGGGTAATTGGATGTAAATGATTATTCATAACACAAACATCATATAAAACCAAGTGCATAGAGAGTCAATAATTTAAATGAATTAAATCCACTATTCCATCACAAGTCAAAAAGAGAAAATATTTTAAGACAGATCCAGATTCTAGATCCCTGATAAAATTATTTGATTCCATTAGAGAAATGATAATTAGGCCCCATTTCAATCATCACTGACCATTTCTAATAAATACCACAAATCTATTCATTTTTAATCAAGTATCAATGAACATAAAAATGAAAGTGTAATTCAACCATATCAGTAAGAGGTTTAAAAATGACCATCTACTGCAGCTCATTCGTCTTTATAGCTCGTGATGGAACACCTGATACATATAAGACTCACAACATATAAATTCTCACAAATATGAACTATGGATTTGACCATAGTATACCAAAGGGACATATTCTTTGATGTTAGGAGCATATATGAAGTCATAATTATAAAACCCCATCAATGGAAGGAAATAAAATAAACACAATATGGTTGTTTTATCAATACATACAACGGTGAAACAAATAAAATAAACATAACATGTTTGTAAGCTCAAGCCTCTATATAGACTACAAAAATATTGATCTTCTTAATCAAATTATTTATCACACAGTGTTCTCCTCTGGCTATTATTGAAAAGAATTATCAAAATACTCTTTCAACTATTATAGCAATTTCAAATAATCAGTTATCCACATTTTATATATCTTATTTTATATTCTAAATCACATGATCATATTTCAAAATAATAACTTAATCATGCATTGTGATGTGGTTCTCCTCCAATGGTATGACTTACCTTAATTAGCAAAACCAGCTTCGTATGATTGTTCTCTCGAAATAGAATCATGATGAGGATTTTTTTATTCATCCCTCACAAGAGAATAAACTTCATTTATTTTCATGAAAATTAGCTAAAATTAGGGATTAATCACAGCATCATGATATTTGAATAATCATATCTTCCAGAAGATCCTCTTCCTAGATTTTCCACTAAGTATTCTCACCCCAAGGGTAAATAACCCTTATGAAACCTTTCACACAAGACTTATGAAATCACTGAATGTCTTATAAAACACCATAATCCTAATAGAATTTCCACTATTCTTATGAAATCATCATATAGTCTTATTAGAACTCCATAAATCATAAAAATTCACCACAGGTCTTATGAAATCACAACAAGACTAACAAAAACTCTATAATTTTTACAAGATTCTAATAATTAATCATGAAATATTAAGGACATAGCCAACTTTTATCATCCAAATATAATATATAGATATCGTTAAAAAAATATAAAACTTATTCAATTCACCTCAACTCATCTCCAAACACTTCCAATCAACTATTCCCCTCTCTCGCGATTGAACCCTGCCTCTTACAATCAAACCTCTTCCACCTTCCCATTTTCCAGCCTCTGTCGCAATCAAACCCCTTCCCCTTTCCCTACCACTTTCGTGATCGAACCCCTCCCCCCCACAAGCCCCACCCCCTCCCCCAACCCCACTAGAACCCCCTCCTCATCCCCTCCCCCTCTCCCATGCCCAGCCTCTCCTGTATGCACATACCCTCCCCCTCCCCCTCCCCCACTATCCCCTTCCCCCATGCCCCCCTCCCTTCTGCCCTGGACCCTCCCCATCCCACTCCCCCTGCCATCACCTACCCCCCCCCCCCCGCCCTTCCCCCTACCCTTCTCCTACCCCTCTCCATCCCCCTCTCCTCCCCATACCTAGCCCCTCACCCCCTTATCAGCCCCGCCCCTCCCCCTCCCCCCTAACCAGCCCATCCCCCTCCCCCCCATAAGCCCCCTCCCCCTGCCCAGCCCCTCCCACCCACTAGCCCACTCCCCCCTACCCAGCCCTCCCCTCCCAGCACACCATCCCCTCACTTATAAACATATTACAACCCAATATTCCTAGAAAAAATCATCCATAATATATAAACCCCTTGGTCAAATATAATTTTATCATTCTAATATGATGCATTGCACTCTAATCTAACTTTCGAATCCTTTTCCACTATATAAGTGTCTAAGAATGATACCCTTTGTATGTATTATTATATATTCATTAGGATATAAAATGTTACCTCCACTTATATCACATTTATTTTAGTATCTTATTTTTAGATTATGTAACTCATAGATGATTATGATTTATTAATTTAGAATATTTACCAATATCTATAAATCTAGGAACTTCTTAGAAACCCAAGTTTGATCTTTCATGATGTAATAATTTATATTAAGAGATTTCATTATGATTTCTAATAACATGACATAAATATTAATTAGTGGATATGGGAATAGTGTTTATATTATTATGATTTAGAGATCTCACATAATTTAGTAAATGTTAATGTTATAGTTGATTCATTAATCTTAATCATATTCTTATGTTTCTCGAGAAGCATGTAAGGAATTGAAGCCTATGAAGAAGTCCATATACTACTTTTCGTAATCTTGAAAGAGTGTCAATGTTGTTATTTACAATAAAAATTGTAATAACAATTTGTTTATTCATATTAGAATAGATAGAAGCTAGATTTATAATGTTGATCGGATCACAGATTAGTTGTAGAAGGAGTTGGAATATTGTTTGGGTTTTGCATTCAACAATGGTTCAAACGGTGAATTGATTTGTTGCCCATGTTTTTATTTCATTGGAAGATCATGGTTAACATGTGATGAAGTAAGATACAACATTAATAAAAAAGGTTTTCAAAATTGATATCATGTTTCGTATCACAATGGAGAAAAAGTTCAAAAAGGGAATGATGTCGATTCCACTAAAAGGATCGGAATGGAAAATTTGATTTCAGATCGGTTTCGATTCACTTCTCAAGACAATACTTCATGTATAGAATTGGAAGATGAATGAATATAGGAACACATTTTTCATCAAGTGATCAAAATTATGTCGTTGAGCATGCTTGAAAGTTGTTAGACGATGTAAATAACCTAGTATACTAGTCATGTGAAAAAATGAAAAAAGTTGAATTTTTAATGCAACTGTATCATACAAAAACAATTTATGGATTTATTAATTCTATGATGGATAGGATAATTACTTTATTTATGAACTTTCTACCTTATGATGAAAGTATTCTTGAAAATGATTATATGGAATCAAAGTTGGTTGAAAAATTTGTATTTTCAAGCACTAAAATCCACTCATTACCTAATGATCATTGTCTATTCTGGATTGATAATATCGAGTTAAATTAGTTAAAAAATTTGGTACATCTAGATGGAAGACTAATAAGGATGGAACTCAATCCTGTGTACCAGAGAATGTGATAAGGCACTTTCCATTGATTCCTAGACTTCAGAAAGATTTTATGTGAGAACAAATAGCTAATAATATGACATGGCATGATGATGAAAGAAATAATGATAATGATGATATTATTCATCCTAAATATGAGTTAGCATAGAAAATATTTTATAGGTTACATATTGATTTTGTAGCTGACCCACAAAATGTTAGATTGGGATTGTCATGTGATGGTTTCAACCCATTTTAGAAGATGCATACGACACGTAGTACTTGTCTTGTTTTCATTCATATTTATTATTTTCCATTATTAATGTGTATGAAAAAACCAATTACAATCACGAGTATATTGATTTCTAGAACCAATGATACTGGAAATGATATCAACATATATTTGAAACCATTAATAGATGAGTTGAAGGAGCTTTGGACTACTGGGGTGCAGACATATGACGCTCTTAGAAAGTATTATTTTATGTTTCATGCATCATTATTATGGAAAAAAAATCATTTCCCTGTATATGGAATATTTTTGGGTTAGAGTTCCACGGGGATATTATCATTCCCTATATGTATGAAAAATACATGTTCTAGGACATTAATGTTTCAATGTACTTTAATTTTCATAGGGAATCGATGATTTATATTAATGGATCATCCATACTGGAAAAATCAAAGACGGTTTGATAATTCCATAGAGACAGATGAAATACCTCAATGAATGTTGGGGGTGATATCCCTAATGAACATGATAGTTTGAATTTTGTTCTTATAAAGGGTCAATTAATTTCCAAAAAGCAGAATAATGTTCTTTTGAATTCAATCAATAATTGGATAAAGAAATGTATATTTTATGAGTTTCTATATTGGTCATCAAATTTTCTACATCACTGCATGGATGCAAAGCATCCTGAGAAAAATTTGTGTGAAATATTACAAGTAATTATTTTAAATGTCAAGGAAAAGGCAATAGATGATTTGCGCTCACATTCTGATTTCAAGTATTGGGGTATAAAACCAAGACATCATCCGAAGTTAATTGGTTAGAACGAGTGGAATGTCCCTTTTTCTTGTTTTTTGATGAAAAATGTGAATAAAAAAACAATTTCTTCAATTCTTGGATAGTTTAAATGATCCATATGTTTATTCAAGTAACATTTTGAAAGTAGTGAATACACGAGATGTGAAACTAAAATCCCTCAAAACCCATGACTACTATATCCTTTTGCATTAATTGATTCCTATTTTCATTTGACATTTACTATCATATAATATCAGGGTCGATGTGATTAGATTATGTCGCTTTTATAGAGATATTTTTTCTAAAATATTGAACAAAATTATTGTGAAAAAACTACACAGTGATGCCCCAATCATTCTTAGGACATGGAGAAAAATTTTCCCCTACCATTTTTTACATGTATATTACATATGATCATGAATCTTCTAAAAGAATTTCTTTTTGGTGCTCCCATTTATAGTCTCTTGATGTATCCAATAGATAGAATGATGATTACATTGAAATATTATGTTATAAATAAGAATAATATGGAAGGATCTACTGGGAAAGGTTATTTAGTGAAAAAATGAATGGATTTTTGTTCAATTTATTTGACTAATGTCACCATGAGATCAAATCGGCCCATGAGAACTGAATATGAGAAGTACAGTCCCATTGAGACAACATTTTCATCACTACCCCAAATGGGGGGTATCTTGATCATACAGGGTGGTAATTTGAATAGGGATGAGTGGGAAATGGATCGTCGTATGGTATTATTAAACTATTGCATGGTTGACGATTACATCAAGTATGTGAAATTATAAACATATATATTTCTTTGTGTATTTTTTTCATAGTTCCTAATATCATTAAATTTTTTAATTTTTAGAGAACATAGTGAAATAATAAAAAGAGCACATCGCACTTTTTCTATTAAGAGTCGGGAGAAATTACGTAGAAAATAATTTCCTTCTTGGTTGAATTAAAATGTAAGAAATTATATTTTTACATTACCAAATCATTTTTAGTTGTTCAATATACGTTTTTGATATACTTCAGTTCCAAATTTTACTGATGGATGATGTATCTTCTGAAATAAGGGCATTGTCGTTTGGTCAGAACAATGTGGTTCATGATTGTAAGGAAATGGTTTTTAATGGTTTTAAATTCATTATAAATAGTTGTGGAACAAAGATAGAAACATAGAATGATGGTTTCATGATAATATCAACAAAGCATTTCTATGATAGTGCATCAGACAGACAGCCTCGATCAGAAAATATGTCGTATTTTGGGGTTGTTGAGATAATATTTTTATTAGATTACTATACACATTGTCGTGTCGCTATTATGAAATTCAAGTGGTTTGATTCAAGTAAAATACAAGGATTCTATATAGATAGTTTCAATTTTAGAGTGATTGATATGAAATGTTACCTGTAAACATATGATCCTTATATTAATGCATCAAAAACTAGACAATATTTTATGTAAATGACCATTTAAAACCGAATTTTTTTGTTATTGTTGATTTCATACAAAGGAATATTTTTTATGAAAGATTAAATGATGGTGATGTTTTGGATGAAAAAGTTTGTAATCACTCAAATGTATCATTTGATAATACATTTGATTCTATTTTGATCTCGAAATTATAACAGATAATTCCAAGCATTACATGTTTCAATGTATTTAGATTATATTACTCTGGCCTTGTGTGCATTTTTTTAACTTTTAATGTAGTAGCTTCTTTTTTTTGGAAATTTTTTCATTTAGCGAGTAAACTACATAATGAAAAGAAACATAATGGATGATGTAAGGTTTAGAAAAATAATATGAATTTTCTTGGAATCATTATAGGTATTTAATTCATTATTATATTTTTAAAAATTTCATATCACTTTTGGAATTTACAAATTTTTATGTCTTATGAGGAGGATTGGAGAAAAAAATGGAGGAAAATGATTACCGACATAGAGAAGTTGGCCTGAAAAATATAATTGTTCTGTTTATTCCCTTATTTATTTATTAATTTTGTATGAACATTTCAAAAATCATATTTAATATGAAAAGGAATCATTGAGGAGGAAACTTGCATTCAATGAAGATGATTCAGGCACTCCAGAGTATATGATCGACCCTACATGCAACCCCCCTACATGTACCACCTCACAGTCCATGGCTCTGTATTCACTAGGATAGTTTCCTCTCATCATTCCCCCTCACTTATATTCCTTATCCATACCTGGGCGGTCATATTTTTTGACCATTTCCTCCTCCTTCTGTTTAGGGTAGATCATCTCCTTCTTTGACTTAGCCTTTTTACCATTATCAACCTTCATCTCTACATGGTACACCTCCATTGGTTATTCCCCATTTATTACCCTACCCTCCTACCCAACATCAGCATCCACTGTCTTCTATGGAGGTTACACCTCCATTGGTTATTCCCCCTGCATACCCATACCCTCCTACCCAACCTCATCCTCCATAATCTACTACGGAGGATACTTCTCAAGTTTCATCACCCAGCATAGTGTGCATGATCACGAAAAAATAAATATTGATACTGGTAAATGTTTAAAAATTAATAAAATTTTATTAAACTTTAGGTATATATGTTTATAAACTATTGTTTTCTTTTTTCAGTATCATCTTCTACTAAAATATGTGGTTGTTCAAAGATGCATAATGTATCGAATAGACACATGAAAATTATGGTTTAGTATAATGAGGAAATTATAATTATTGAAAAAAATGGTAATAAATTCCATAGTTTCATGGGGACACTCAGAAAACATATAAATATTTCCAATTAAAGAAATCGAGTGGAAAAAAGATGGACAAGAAATAAAAGACAACGATTTGGTGGAAATTTGGGTAATATATTTTTTAAAATTATGTTTCAATTTCTTTATAAATTATTATTGATAAATTTGTTTCAATATTAAGCTTCTTTATAACTTCTTGTATGTTATTTATGATAAGAGGGATAGTTTAATAGAACTGGGGGTGATGTGGTGGGCTTGAAAGCATTATCTGCGTGTTGGCTGGAAAAAAAAAAGAGGTACTCATCTTGAAAATGAACTGATCTTCAATGAATTCCCAATTTAAATATACAAAGAATTAATTGCATATTGTATATTTTCATCTTTCAAGGTAATTCAAAATCTTAATGTTTTTAATAAATTTATTTTTTTCATTAATCTCATTTTCCTGCAGTGTATGATTTTATTAGATGTGATTGTGTTCAATTTTATTTTTCAGACTTGGTTATTTTAGTTATGTATTGAACTCATAGAATAGTTAAGTTGAAATGATATTTTTAATCCCTTTTTACATTTTGAAAGGATAGTTTATTTATTTATTAATAGGATTCATCTAAAATAAACTGATGAAATAATATAATTATGATATATAATCATACTCTAGTGAGAAATACACTACCAAATTATGAACTGTCACTGATGATATATGATTTAACATTCAATTTACATTTATTTTTTCATTTATTTATGATCAATAATCATGTAGAAATGGGCATTAAATATCGAAGGACGTCTTCCCTGATCAATATTGTATTGTTCTGTTAGGAAAAAGAAATATGGAACTGCCATGAATCAGGCAACGCAAGAAAAAATTGTAAGAATGTTTTTAAATTTTTAACTTTTAGTATTCAATTTCATTCACTGAAAATTATATGAGTTTTGATTTCCTTCATAGGGAACGAGAATTGTTAAGACAATTATATCACTTCTTCCTATGTTATTATATAATAAAATACATTATCTTCTACTCTCTTAAGTATTCTTAATGATAATATAATAAGATCAATTATTAATAATGTTTAAAAATGAAATTTTAAATCCATTAAATCTATAATATTGTTTCAGGAACCTTCTCATTTATTTTATACTGATCATATAATCATGTTTCTTTACGGAGGTATAAAGAATATTTAGACTCTCAAACAAGTCTATAACCACTACTAATATATCGGTAAACCCAAAAAGCATCCCAATATAATAATATAAGTTATTACAACTCTTAAAATTAATATAAAGAATATAAAAGGACTCACTATAAATTGATGATACCAGGACCTTAGATCAATCTTACAAAAAAACTTTGATCATACCTAACATGTCATCGATACAGTGAAGGGGATACAAATTTATAACCATCATGAGGTTAAAACAATATAAATATAAAAATAACTATAGTCTCTTGGTGTGAAAAGGGGTTCCTTACCCTTCATTTACCTTGGTTTCCCTCCCTTCCGATGGAAGGCTATAAGATACTACTTAGGGATAATCCTAGCTAATATCACTAAACAATTATCTAGAAGGAAAGGGAATTTCATATCCCAATCTGAAAGGGTCTACCTAGAAAATTTTTTGGTTGCTTCTATTTTTTTCATACCTTATAAATTTATCAATGGTCCACATATATTATCAAAACCTAGAAAGAAAAAATTATAAACTTTATTGGGATTTGACGCATTCATGTGAAGAATTTCATCTCTAAGGCTTTAAAAGATTGCACCAAACTAGTTTACATGGTTGGATTGGGTATTAAAGATCTTATAAAATTTTACGATGTTCTCATTGAAAACATCACCTATAATTAGTCACCTTATATGATAGAGGACTTTAATTCTTGACTGATAGATTCTCTCAAAATATTTTCAATGGTTTCTTATTTTATCTTTCATCCACGATGTAAACTTGTATGATTATTAAAATAATGAAAAAATTACTAAAATTAATGAGAATCCATTATGAGGAATTTTAATTGAATATATTTATGGAGATACTTGGTGAAACCTAAATCATGGGATAAAAATAGTGAAAATAAACTATAAAAAGAGATCACATGAGCTGAATTAATGATATGAATCATTTTCTATAAATCCGTTTTTTCTAAAATACATATCATCTAGTTGATATTTCATTTATACAATTACAAAAACATGCTATGTTCTATGAATTAATTAGTTTGAATAAAAGATATATTAAACTCTCATGAGTTCATGATGAAACAACCATATACATAACATTATTCTTAAAGAGAAAAAGAATGTACATGTGATATTAACAGGTTTCAGGGAAGAAAATTATGAAATGTTCTATGAAAAAATTAGATTTAATTATGTTTAATACTAAATTCACTTAAATGGATATCATGATTAAAGGATCAGTCAAAAGCTTATGAGTTTTCCAAAGAAACTCAGATTCCATAACCTCGGTTACCAGAAGGGAAACTGCCTATAGTGTCACAAACTACTATTGTGGGAAGAAGAAAATATGACACAAGTGTAGATTATGGGTAAAAAATGTTAGTGTGATCAATGGAAAGAGGAAGTCACATGGCTTAGTTTATACCTTTTGATGTGAATAAAATAGAAACTATATGTTTATGATTACATGAATACGATATAAATAGAGTTACCAAACCTTTTACAAATCATGGTATTTTGACATAATTGAGTTTGACAAAGGATTGAGATTAGAATACTATAATTGATTATGAAAAAACCAAAAATAGAAGTATATATCCAAATATATATTAGTATTTCTTTCCTATGTGCTTTTTTTATTTTTTTAAGGTCAATTTTTATTATATTTATTAATGGGTAAACACTATACCTTATATACAACTATAGTTTCCATTATGTGAGTTGAGATATTTGGTTTTTTTCTTTTTAGTAATTTTAATCGTAACACATATGATCATTTCAATGGAAATATAGTTACACTAATTTATTTGTTTTATTATATAATAAAATGGTAACACGCTTTTATAGTATGCTCTTTAAGCTCTAATAGTAATGGAACGAGAAACATTTGAACCAAATGATTATTTACATCAGGTTCTTGGAAATGAAAAAAGTGGTAGTGTTCATTTTAAACCTAGAATGAAAAACATGATGTCTAAATATTTTTCATCATGTAGTGAATCTTCTAATAATATTGCAGAAATGGTTTTCTAAGAACAATTAAATGATTCCATTGAAATAGAAAAGCAAGAAGATATAAAAGAGTCTCAAAATACATGGAAAAAAGAAAATGAACAATTGTTCAAGTTGATATCAGCTATATGTTATTCACTTCCACCAGAGGGTGGAGAAACAATGGATTGATGTTTATCGAGTTTGCGTTCGATGTATGGGGATGCAATTATTGTGTAGTTGAAGTTTCTAGTGGAGAGGTTGAAGATTCTACTGATGGTGGAGAGGATGAAGATGTTGATGATGGTGATGATAATGTTATTATTGGTGGTACATATGTTGATGTTGTTGATATCGATACTGGTGATTAGGATGATTCAGATGAAATTTTTGAGCGACATTATTGAAAATTTCTGTATCTATAATTTTGTTTTCATTGTTTATAATATTTCAATTTTATATGTATTAGTTGTTTTTTTATTTGTGTGGAAATGAGATGCTGTAATGGTTTTTTGGAATTCTTTGTAGGTGTATGTGTGTGGTGTATTTGTATATTATAGGTTTGTGAAAGTTATTTTTTTCGATGAAAGGATCCTAGAGCCACAACTTTAACCATGGCTCTAGGGATGATACAGCCACATATTAAACCATGGTTATAGGTGCCTATTTCCACAGTTTAACCGTGGATGTAGATCTGTAAATCCATGGTTAAAACCGTGGAATTGGCTCCCATGGCCACAATTAAAACTGTTGAATTAGAGGATTACAGTCAGGGATAAACTGTGAAATTTGGCCCCTATAGAAACAGTTAAAACCATTGTGTTTTATGCCTATTTGTGTGGTTAAAATCGTGGTCATAGGGGTCCCCACCCGCCATAATGATTGCCACCACAATTAATGTAAATAGTGGAAAAAGGTTATTTCCACGGTTATGGGGCCTACAACCATAGTTCCAAACCATGTATTGAGGTAAAATTTATAATTGTGATAATCTAATAATTTCAAAAAAAAATTATCAAAATTATGAGTAAAAATAATATATATTTTTTACCATATTTAAGGTAAAAATGGTTTTACTGAGGGGTTAAACTAAAATGATAAGGTTCAAAAATGATCTAAAACATGTAAAAGACCCATTTTAGGGAAAAATTTAACCATATATATTATATTCTATATAATTTCCCATTTTGTATCCTTTTTCCATGTGAAAAATGTCAGTACACCTTTTTTTTTAATTTCAATTTTGGCACTCACCTCACTTATAAATGGTCACCCCCTCTCCTCTCATATTCACACTTCCAAAACACCTTTATAGGCCAATACCTACCCAAATAACTAAATTAATTCTCTAATATCCTCATAGATTCCTTATTCTGGTCATCAATACATCCTAATAACCCTTTTAGTTCAAACCAAAAGATGTTTAAAGAATAGGTAACATCCATAAAAGTCTGTTTTATTCTATTTCTTCTTCCCCCTACTTAAATTATTTTTTAATCATGATTATATAACAACATATGTATCTTCTATATACATAGATGTTATTATATTGATTTAAAAATCTAAATCCTTCCCATCTTCAATCAAATGGTTTAAGAAATCATCATTCATGTGTATAGTGAACTACCACCTTATGAACTGATGTTACTCATTTTCCATCACCACCAATAACTGATGTATATAATGATGGATTTATTTTTCATATATGATATTAATGATATTATTATTCTTTTGGTATAATTATATCATATCTTCCTTATAAAATTTATTTCAATGAAAAAATTATAACATTGTTTTTGTGTGTGGAAGACTACTTCCACATGAAGCGATGTGATTTGTTCACACTTTACATAGAAGGAAATTAGGATGGGAATAATGAACATATGTGATATATATAAAAGAAAAATATTATTATTTAATTTTAATATATTATTTACCTTTATTTCATTCTTTCTATTGGGAAAATGGAAGCAACACTCATGTGTATGTATGGCTTACCGTCTCCATAATTAGTGTATTTAATTTTCAATATCTAACTTTATTGGATCACAATAAATAAATATTTAATAACTATATATGATTTTTATATAATGGTTAAAATAATATATATTATGGAACCATGACCAAATAATGATGAATAAAATAACAAATCAAAACATCCATGAAAAAAAAGCAGTAATTTCCCGAAACGTGGCTTTATCATGGAATTGTTAAAATATGGTTAATAAAATGTAATAAGAGAATAATATATATGGTATTAAATATATATATTTATATATATATATATTTATGGTTATTAATAGATTTATAATAAACTTATATTTATTATACATGAATTTATAACATGTACGAAAGATGTTGATACTTATGGTAAGGGATTTTTGTCTCACTTTTATTTTTTATGAGACATATTCCATATTCACCATGTGTTTCTTTTATATGGTGTATATACATCCCATAAATTTACTTTCGTATTTTTTTTCATGAATCTTATTTTTATTTACATATCCATTTGGGGATCTCTCTTTCATGGGGTATACGGTACAAAATTTATCAAAGTTATCAAGGTTTTAGGAGACATTCTCATCGCTTATTCGGATTGTTTATATTTATGTTTTAGATGACGATATCTTACGATCCATCTCTCAAGAAACTCATGATGTTTATTATAATATAGTTATATCTTCTGAATATTTATTTCTCTTCATTTCATCTATTTATTTACTCAACAATTCAAAAGAATGTTTCTAAAGAAATTTGATTTTATTTCTCTCTTCGAATGAAATTAATTTTTTTTTAAAATATCATGTTTTATGAAAATGTTTTCAATTTATTTTTAAATCCTAAAAATTATTTATTATAGGAATTATTACCCATTTTTATATTTTTCAAAAAAAAAATTCAAAGGAATTGTCATTAGGATTTCCCAAAATATTTATTTGGGTTTTACTGAAAATATTAAAGGAATTTTGTTTTAACATGTACAACAATAATGGTCTTTTCTACCATCATGACCAAATAATTATTTAAAATATTCCATTATATGTTTATATTTTTATTTTCATAGAAAAGGATTTCCAAAAAATATTATGAATTTTTAGTTTTAAAAATTGAATGATTGTATTCTTCATGAAATTTTGTAAATAAATTTTAAGGATTCAATTTTATATTTACAATTTTATTTTTAAATGAAATTGTTTTGAAAAAAAAATATGATTTAAAATGTGTTTTTCAAAGTGTAAAGGGTATACTCTTTATGAAATGTTCCAAGTGATCTTTCAAAATCATTTTCCATTTATGATGACCTGTTTTGATGTTACATATGATTTAATAAGGATAAGATTAAATGTTTCCATCGTTAATCATTATCTATATGCTTAAATATTATGATGATGAAAAAATTTTGAAGCCCATTTATTTTACATGGGTTATGCTATGCTGAATTGATGAAATGTTTTTTAACACCATTTTCATAACACTTGTTATGATGTGATGATATGATGAGTGTTTTACAAACATATGTCACACAAAAGTATGGTTTTCTTTATGTGATGGTTGGGACCTATATATCCCTTAAATTAATTTGGTAAATATTTATATATCATGATATAACAATGGGAAGCAAGTCAATGGGATTCATCCACTTTGGGAAACTGGTGAATCCTAATCCACTATGGGAAACAAGTGCCTCTTGATCTATAATGGGAAACAAGTGATAAGTCCTGATCCAATATATTTTATGTTCTTGTAATTGAAAATTGAAATATAAAATATGTTTTCTTTATTTATTATGGAGCCAAAATTTTACGATATAATCTTATGGTTAATGATTAATTTGTGATTATTTCTCACTCTTATGGGCCATGTTTTCTAAAATGTGGAAGTTTCATTCCACAAATCATGTTTCTGAACTATGAATTATTGTATATAAACATCATAAGTTATATTTTTGATCACATGACTTATTATTATCTTATGATTTCGTATGATCATATATTTATATCTACTTTGTTTACCATTGTTGAGCATCTGAGCTCACACTTTATTATATTTCTTTCACCATGTTATAATGAAAGGTTTTGGTAGGGTATGTATAAGAGGAGTACTATTTTGGATTATATTTGTTGGAGATGTTTAATATACTTCATAAAATATTAATATTTTGTTTATAGTATTCAAATAAATGTAACTATTATGGTCCTTAGGGATGTGTTTATAAAATTTATTGAATATTCATCTAAAAATATGTGATATTTTTAAAAAAAATCAAAGTCTATAGAAAAACTCTGAATTGATCCTAGTTGGATATTATTCCCATATATATAAACAAATATAATAATAACATTTTAAGGAATGTAGATAGAAAAATTATCAGATAAGAATCATAAAATTTACAAATGTGTGGTCTTGATAAATGCTTCGATGAACTGTAGTAGAATATTGTTAACAGATACAACATCAGTAGCATCGAGATAAAACAAAAAAATATCAAAACATGTGTGTCTTCTAGGTGTGAATATTTTTAGAAATAGAGACATCATCACACTCTTTTTAAATATATAATAATTAATATTTAACAAAAAGATTGATTTTATTTTGGTTAAAAAGATTTAGAAAATACAATTAAAAACCCACAATAATTTTAATTTAAAATCATAGATAAAATAAAGTCGTACCTTATAAATATAAATTATTTACAATGTTGAATAAGATACATTATATAGGTATTTGAACAAGTTTAAATAAGATATAGACTCTAAAAAAACCAGTGCTTAATTTCAAAGAATGATCAATAATTCATATATCATAGGTGACTGGGTCAAACATAAGGTTTCACTACATACATAAAATCATAAATTATATGGTTGAAATTGTATGGTTGACTCTAAAATTATAGTTTGGTGAACTAAACATTATTTTTCAAATGATATGGTAGCAGAAAAAAATATGGTTCCCAATCCTTACATTTATTCCAAACATGGGGTTCCAAATGTATAATTGCTTATAAAAATAGGGTTCTTGATCCTTATATTCATATCAAATATAGGTATATGAATAGATTTTGTAAAATGAAACAACATGTATAGAATACATAAGAAAATAATACATTAGCTAAATTAAAACTCCAGAAAAGTTAACATGAAATTAAAATAAATACATTTCATTTGTAACAAAAATTTGGTTTCTTGTGAGTATTAAAATTAATGAAAAATTAATGAAATAGTTGGATCAATCTATTCCCAAAATAATAAAATTTAGAATAATTAAACATGGGAACCTGTTTCATGCCTAGTAGGAAATAATAATATTAGGAGAAGTGTGTTTCCAAAAAACTAAAAAACTTGGTTATATTCTATGTAACAAATCATGAATTGTTTTTAAAGGTTATTCATAGGTAGGATGTGTGTATTTTAAATATACTTTTCTCCTCGTTGTGATGTTTGAAACTATCATAAAGATATTAGTAGTGGCTACAATTCATTGTTAAATTTTTATTATATGGTTGTAAAGTCAACCTTATTAAATATATAATCTGAGAAAGAAGTTTCTATTTATAGAATGTGTGGGTTCCAACATGAAAATTATGAAATAAATGATTTTATGTTGAATAAATCCTTATACGGGTTAAACAATCTTCACATTTCTGGTACTCAAAACATGATAATTTCTTTAAAAAATACAAACTTTTCTTAGGGGAAAGTCAATAGAAACACATCTATGAAGAGGATGAACTCAGGTACCCTAATTGATATTTTTTATGTTGGAAATATAAATTTTTAAGTTGATAGAAAAACATATATTTAAAGAGTTTTTAGAAGAAATAAATAATCATTTTTAAATTTCAATTCTTGGAGAATTAACATTTTTCCATGGTTTACAAGTTCAACAAAATTAAATATAAATTTTATTATATCAATAAAAATATACTAGGGAATTGTTATAAAATATTGGTATGGAGTACTATAAATAAGATTTGACACCTATTTTTATTGGTATAATATTGTTTAAAGATGAGGCTGGGAAAAGTGTGAATCTAAAAGAATTCCAAAAGTTGATAGAGATTTTTCTCTATCTTGCCACCTCAAGACCAGACATTGTGTATGTTGTTATTTTATTTACAATATATCTTATTGATCCAATGCAATATCATATGTTTTTAGAAAAATAAATTCCGATATATGTTAAAGGAACATCTGCTTATTGAATGTTATAATAAATAAGTGATGATATAATCATTCATGGATATTCCTATGCTAATTGAACCAAACGATTCGTCTATATAAAATAAACTTCAAGTAGAACATTTTCCTTGGTAGAATGATGTGTTAGTTGGTATAGTAAGAAAAATAGTTTGTTTCATTTGAGTATAGTTGAATCAAAATATGTTATTGCCACCCCTTCATGTACATAAATTATTTAGACAAAAGGATGACCTGAGGATTATAAAGTAAAAGTTTCTAAACCATTGAATATACCTTATGGTAATCAAAGTAACATTAATCAATCAAAAAATAATGTTTAATAACAGAGATGAAAACACACTGATACAAATTATCACTTCATCTTAGAGAATGTAGCGAATGGATATGCCCTAATGGAATACCTTTCTACAAAATATCAAATGTCTTGATGTTTTCAAAATAAGCTATTTCCAAAGAAATATTTTTGGAATTGAGGCTAGTACTTCAATTTCAGCCTCTAGAAAAGACATACTAATCTTTTTATGGATTTACCAACCACCATTCATTGGATTATGATGACAAAGTGGGTGAATTTAAACCTATGTCCAAAAATGGGGAAGTGACTTTATTAAAAATGACTCTAAATCTATTTTTATGAAAAAATGGTTGATAAAAAAAGAATTGAATAAGATAAAAGTGAGATGGAATTTATCTTCACACAGAAAAAAATTCTTGTTACTGAGTGAGGAAATTCCTTAAAAAATTACTCAATCTATTAGTTTGGTGTTAAGACCCTCCATATGAAAAAGGTTATATTTTGATAAATTATTTAAAAAAATTAGTTACGAAAAAACCCAAGTGATACAAAATTATGGGTTGAACAAGTTTTTAACAGAAGTTATCAAAAAATAAAAATACAGAATATTAAAGATCCTTTGGGATTATTTTCAAAAAAATATTTTATTTATTGGAAACTAAATTTTGATAAAGAATTTTTATAAATTTGTTGGAAATTATATGATGAATTTTCATTAATAAAGTTTGAAATGAATGTTTTTTTAATGTTGTGGGAGAAGATGAATATCATAAACATATAAATTTGGAATGTTTTATTAACTTTGTAAAGGAAATTTCTAACAAAACTTAGATGATGTTATGTTGTTCGATTAAGATTATTACTTCTTGAGAATTTAAAAATAGAAGATAAAGTTTGTATAATGGAATATAAATACAACTATAGATGAACCTCACTGGATAAAATTTACTGGATGTACAAATTCATATCACAATAAAAACATTATGGAAAAGGATTTATAAATTGTTTCAATAAGAATCACCAAATAGAGATATTATATGATTTTTTAAAATAATATTTACTAAAGTGGAGACTCTTTTAAATGGGTAATTTTTTTAAAAAAATGTCTATTTTAAGATTCTATAAGAAAATATGACATTTTAATTTCTTGAGTTTATAAAATGAGGATGTTTTCCCAAAGTCACTGTTCAAACCAAAGCATCACACATACCTAATCAGGTAGAAGGAAATAAGTGCTTGTTATTGATTTTATGAACTTTCTCAAAATGGGATAAGAATTAAGAAGTGTAAAACTATGTTTAATGGGGGAAAACCTAGATAGGTGAAAAATTCATAATGGGTAATGTTCTGTGAAGTCTAATGGCTAATGAAATAAGATGCTATATTTATCATGAATTTAGATTTCAATATTTATAAAAATTTAAAGGGAAAATGAAAATGGGGAAATCAAGGTAGTGCATCCAATTAAGAAAATCCATTGGTGAAAAAATTATTTAGGTCCAAAAATGTATTCAATTATCTTAGGTGGAATAAGAGAAATGGAAAGATTCATATGAGTTTACAAGATATACAGTTTGTATAATGTTTCAATTGGTGAAGTTTTTCTATAGATAAATTTTGGATTCATGATTTTATTAAGTGAGATACTTGATGAATTCCATCAGATGAATGATTTTTAATAAATTCCATCAGAAGAATAATTTGTAAAAAAGTTCATCAGGGGAACATTTTTTAATGAATTTTATTAGAAAGATACTTCTAGGAAAATGGTGTATAATGTTTTAAACGAGGAATATGAATATAAAAATATTTCACCAGATGTTGGAGTATTTATTATGAATCCATTAGACATAAAAATAATTATGGGGAAGAAATAGTGGAGAAGTTATGTTATTATAAATAGTTGAAATGTTCTTAAACTATTGTTTTTCAACGATTTTCTATATGGATATTTTTGATAAGTTTTACATGAATTTTTGAATAACATAAGAGAAATTATGTTTTGATAATATTCATTGTTTTTTTCAAGATGAATATAAGAATTTATTCTCATGTTCATTAACATCATGTTTAAGGAAAATCAATGATGGTTGGAAACATATGAAAATTCAAAGAATATTTATGAACATTTTAGTTATTTTTTGAGATGTATATTGAAATTTACAAAGGAGTGGTAGTTGAGATATTTTATTTTATATATGAGGGGAAAATTTATTTCCCAACATATTCTACTTATGGAAAACCTATATAATGCAGTGGAAAGGTACAACATATTTTTTACTATCAACAATCAAAAATCTAATGAACTAAAGGATTTTTGTTAGAGGTTAGATTCCAACAAATGTTTTGTTTTGTGGTGAAGTTGTTCAGATATAGGTGTCTAATCATAGTATCAGATTGAGTATCATTATTGAGTTTTTGGATAGAGTACTATATATAAGATTCATCATAAAAAGTTTTCTAGTAAGAGAGAGGAACAATGTTTTTGTTAATCAAATAGTGTTTAAGTTATAAATTTCAGGCATTGTTTTTCAGCAAGACGCACAGGGAGAACCTCTATTAGTTTTGATAAGATCTTTTCGGATAGGCTTTACCAGCCAGAAGAATTTGAACAGATCATTTTCTTAGTTGTACTTTTCTAGATTAGGTTTTAAAAAGTTACATCACTTTGAGTGGATCATATCTACAAGAAAATTTATAACCTGATAAAATTCAATATAATCATACTTATCTGGTTATAGAAGGATTATATAATGAGTTTTCTCAAAATGTTTTATTCACTTCATTCTAATATGGAATTTATGTACACCCATAAGAGTAGAAATAAAAATTTGTAGGTTCTCACACTAAGGAATAGCCTTGTAATCAATTAGTTCCTTGTTAAAATTCTTATATTTTCATGCTTTTGAGTTTGTTAAATAGTTGATAAGAAAAAAAATCTAAAATGTTATGAGGGTTGAGTCTCATAAAGTTCAATTTTTTTAAACTTTCACCATTGATTGACCCCCTATCAGCGGTTCAATGACCTTAGAAACTTCATCTTCTTTTAGTATTTAATTAAATTATTTATAACACTACAATGGATTACAAACATCACATTAATTTCAGTATGAATAACTCTTCAGTTATTGAAATTATAGTCTTTAATTACCCTTATATGCATACACTCGTATGTATATTTCTACAACCATATGAATATTTACATATTATTTCATTCAAACCTATATATATATATATGTTTACATCAATATGTAACAACATCGAATAGTGAAATATCACCTTCAAATAGATTTTAAATATTTGAAACACTATAAAAAGCATAATGGGGTCAAAGCTAATAAAATGACCTCTAATTGTATAGAAATCCTATTAAAACAGCTCTATATTGATTTTGGCTATAAAGGAACTAATGTTCTGTGAATCCACGTTTTAGATTCATTATGATGACTAGAAACCTATTTATAGTGATTTAATGTTTTAAAACATGCATGTCATTGTCAAAAGCATAGATAATGACATCATATTAATTTGAAACCATAAGAAAGATATCTTATAATTATATTTTATATGTATAAATAGAAAAAATGTGAATCCAATGTGTGGGGTTTTTGGTATTACTGAATAAGAAGTTTTTAAAGATTCCATATCCTATAAAAACATTAACTGGGGGCTCAAAATCAATAAAAAATTCTCATTTCCATGAAATCATAACAAATAATATGTAGATGGATTTATAAAATTTATGTACAAAACACATCAATTAGAGTGGTAATTTGACCTAGAAAATTGAATTTTCATTTTAGTGTATTTTAACACTCAAACATGTGTATAATTGTCAAAACCATAGAAAAAAACCTCCGTAGAAATGAAATCATAGGAAACTGTAATTGAATTTTTTTTCACTTGTATTAGTAAGAGACTTATCAACTTGATGTTCACTTTCATTGAAATCGTAGAATAAGTTATTCCTAAATAATTGAAAGACTTTAATAACATTCATGAGAAATTTAAAATCATGAAAACTACCTTAGACTACTAGTAAATCATAAATCAATAACTATAGAATGATTTATAAAATTTAGGAATAGAAGAAGTGACAATCTAGGATATAGTTTTCCTGACATGACTAAAAACACCTTTTTTATATTTTAAAACTCTAAAAAAATTTGTAATGATAAAAACCATAACTAAATACCTCAAATTTATGTGATATCATTGTAAATCTATTTTGATTAAATTTTTACAAGTATGAGCAGAATAATTATCAATATGAGGTGTGTTACACTTAAAATGACTGAAAAAGAAGTTCTTAAATAATTGAAATTCATTAACAACACGTTACATGGGGTCAAAACTATGAAAATTGCCTCTTATTGACATGATACCATAGGAAAATACTTGTATATTGGTTTATGAACGGTAGGCACGGTAGAAATATCAATCTGAGATATTTTTTCCCAGGATGACTGAAGATTCCAATTTATTATTTAAAACACTAAAATGATCATGTAATGGTGACCCCATAGAAAATGAAATCAAATTAGAATACTCATTAAAAAGTGGTAAAAATGTTAACTCAAGAGGTAATGTCTCAAAATATCCTACAACCTCATCACTAAATGGGAGAATGAGGGTTTTGTCTACAATGAATTATATTTTTATCTATAATTATCAATTTTAGATAAACTTTCATTAAATAAGTCATATATTTTCATATTAAGAAATTAATATTTATGAAAATGCTACCCTCTCATTAATAAAAGGATTCCTTTACCTCCCCACTAACACTTAAACCTAAATCGTCTTATCTTGACCAAAAACTATCAAAATGCATTCCAACAAATCTTTCCAATATCATAGAGGTTCTAATATCATTGAATGAAAAGTATAATAAATATTTTTTATTGGAATAAATGAGGATATAAAAGGAAGAGGTAATTATTTTAACTGAGTTTTAGTAATTTTATTTCTTCTTACACCTCTAAATATATTTTACCAATCCTAATATAATGAATGAATTATCATTATAATAATAAAATGATATTTTTTTATTTAATTTTCATGTTCCTCAACCTGTAAACACTCATTAGTATCTAGGATGATGAATCTATTTGAACTCAAGTGAGACTCATAGTATTCTAGAGGTTCCCAACTAGTAGCAAGGGTCTAAGGTTATTCTGAGAAAATACTAATCCCTTGTATTAGAGTTAGATAATATTAGAAAATAAAAAAACTAAATTCAAAATTTATAATCATAGTGTGTGAAAAAAAATAAAAATGACATGCCATATCAAATAAAATGTGGACGCACACAATCCTACAGACACACAACTCAACCTGTATACATCAACTAATCACTACATGAGATTATTCCATATGAAAATAATTAAAAGAACAAAAAAGGAGGCTCTATGACCATCAATATGCTTCATCATAGGCTAGTTATTGAATCCCAACCATAGGATCCTACTTTATCTGGAAACACTTGGTTTTCCCCCTAAATAAACATGTGAACAATGATGTATACTCAGGTACCCAATTGTCATGGTCCCCCGAGTAGAGTGTGAGTACAACTTAGTTTGGTACAACCAATGAGGTCCCAAACATATCCAATAAAGCAGTGTATGCATGTGTTATGTACTTAAAGTACATATTTAGATAACTTTGGATGTTTAATTAAATTAAAATTATCAATCCTTAGATATACTATGAAACCTAAGTAGTGACATACATTATATGGTCTGTTTCAGAGTTTCTCTTAATAGAATACATAGTCATGGCATGGGTAGAGTAAACTCACACCCATAAAATTATCATCAGTATACATGATTACTCAAATGTTTGAGAATCTAAACAGGATCATCTCATATATATATATATATATATATATATATATATATATCTTCAAGAGAAATTTGTTCCACCCTTCCATCTTAACCATTATATTATTTTTTAACTGGTTTTACACCAGATTTTATGAACCATCCCAAACATCTCATACTATAACTACTCAATGACCAATACCAAGGAATCACATATCATTTCGAATAAATCAAGATCCTAGGATTCACTAGGCATTTGAAATCATCAAGTTTAGTGATTGATCCTTGGAAAAACTTGGAATCTAAATAATTTCATTAGGCGAGATGAATAAATCCTGAGAACATCATACATATCATATATTATATTAATTATTACTATATGATCATAGGAACCAACATAAAATCACATATTAGGTATTATGAATAAGGGTTCGATAAACACCCAAAAACATTATTTTCACTATTGCCAAATTGGGCTCACACTATCGACCATTAGGTTTTAAAGTTTCACCAGATGATAATAATATGTACTCCCCCACAAAAACCCTCTTGAGGATTAACATGACACAGAGCACCTATTGTGGTCCCTTCTATCACATTTAGGCATGGACACCTAATATGGGATCCTCAATCCCAATTTTATCTCTCATGCCATGATCATCATCCATAGGGAATAACATCTCATATCTACAAAATAATAATATCTTGACCTCAATGTAAAAATGGGAAAATCCACATTATTATTACTATTTTGAGATGGAATAACATCTATCCCATTTCACATGGTAATCCTAGTTGGTCAACTCAACTTACTTGTTTTCAATCTGCCCAGGGAATACCCACCAGAGCATCCACGTGCTAGTGGTGGAGGGATACTCATCATATTCTTTAATAATTTATCACAATAGAACTAACTTTCCCCATATATTTATCTTGTACTACTTGGTATCATCATTCTAATTTTCACACATTCTTTCTTGAATGAACTAATGGGACATATCCAGGTTAACTATGTTCACATAATTCATTTTTTGAATATCAAAGATAGTTCATACATCACCAAGAATACATTTTAAAATAATTTCTTTATACATCGGTGCCTGAGGCATCAAGCCAGTACCAAGGGATCATTAGGTCCCTTTACACTTGGGCCAATCCTTTGGCATTTTATTCAAATAATACAATTAATTTAATCAAAAATGTTGATTTCCAGCAGTGGTGATACCATATACCACATGACTTTTAAATAAAATTCAAAAACCATATGGAAATAAATTGGGACAACCTACCTTATATAAAGGGTTATTATCCTCACTAAACTCACGCATACCTCACCCATGCTCATAATAAGACCAAACAACCCTCGTCCATCAAAAAGAGGCCATAATTCCATTTTAGAACATAAACTTTTAAAAAATAATTAATAAATATTCTCTAAATGTATCGCATTATAAATTATAAAACTAATTAATATGCACAAAAAATTAAATTACTCATCCTTAAACCCCAATTTTATATCTCGTATAACCATTGTAAAAAACCATGGAAAAACTTATTTTTCTTAATGATTTTTTTTACTCTCACATAATGAATAAACCCATATGTGAGGGTAAAAGTGGTCACCATTATAAAATTAATTCCATACGTGAAGGTAACACATTTTACCAATAAGTTTCATAAGTTCCCTATATAACAGTAACCATTTTAACCAGTACACAACATCAGACCTCTACATAATTGTAGCCCCTAGTTCCCTTACCAAGCGGGTCACCCATTTTTAACCGATTTTTTTATTAGAATATTATTAATATTCTTCACTAAATACCTAAACCTAAAATATGTGGAAACTCATAAAAACACCAAAACTCCCACAAAAATCACAAATTTAAATCCCCAATTACCCTTAAATTACTATACAACAACCCTCTTCCATTCTACCACAACCCATATCCGACATAGATAAATAAAATTGTAAAACCAATTGAAATTGGTTAAAAATATAGTGAACCACCTACCACATGGAGAATATAAAAATAAACAATCATAGACCCATTCTCTATTGTAGATTCTACTCAAACTGTCTCCACTCAGGCTTCCTTCCAAATTCCCTCTCTCATATCCCTTCATTATCTCTCTTTGTATCTCTTCTCAAACAGTTTCCAGTAGATGCCACCAACCCCCCACCCACCCCCTCATCGTGAGGGTGAGGGTGAGGGAGAGGAAGGGTGACATAAAATAAATTTAATTTAGTTTAATTTAATTTAATTTAATTTAATTAAAATTAATTAATTTAACTACATACTTAAGGGTCCAACTCATCTCTCAAAACCTGGGCATAGTTTATACCTCTCCTAGGTAAAACCCCCCATATCTAACTCAATCATGATGTGAAAATATCAAACCAAGACTTTATTTAGGATATTTCATTATTTAAATAAATTAGATAATTAATATTTATTAAAAAAATATTTATATATTTTGAATAATTCCACTATCTTAATATCTCACCAAATTATATCCTTGTGGTAAATACCCCATCCCAAAAAAATGGAATTTTTTAAAAAAATTGAATATAAATTTATATAAAAAAAATTATCTATATAAAAATTTGGTAACCAAAAATTCTAATTTTCAATCATTATCACACCTCATAAGGATGTGTTTTATTAAAACATGTCCACTATAACACTTATCATCCCTAAGAATCATTGAAAATCCTCGAACCATATAACTCACCCCACCTTGGTCTCCAATTTATAACCAACTCATCACCTTCCACTCCTGAATGGAAAACGAGCATCGACTATGTCACTCTAAACACAAGGAACAATATTAATCAAAAACTGAACCTCCCACTCTCCATAATCAACATTAATGAGATGATTCTTCATGGAACATATCTATCCTACAACACCAAAGTGTCATTGACTAATTTATAATTAGTCCCGTAGTTCTCCCCACAATAATATTTTACTTGTAAAAGCTGATTCTACGACATATTACTCTCCATCATCAAAATATCCTACTAAAAAAATTCCCAATGGTCCAATGAAACACTCAATGTTATTTCTATATAACTAGTCTTAATTACGCATGATATCAATCATTAGATCCCTCTAAAAACCAATAATGAAAACACTCCTCCATAACCACGGATACATCATCACATCACCTAATATTGACTCTTTAATACTCAAAAGAATACTGAGATCATCCTTACACCACTCATTAATGTATGTATCTAACACATGATTTAATTCCATGGTCTAAACCTTAACAAATCAACCATTCATCATTCTATCACCTTGATCACTATCACACATTGATCGGAAAAACCCATGGATCACATCTATCTTCATGAGAGATCCCTATTGCTATCCAATCTGAGAGTGAAGATATCAATGAAAATAAAATATACCATGTTATACAAAGTAAATATATAATTATAAATATATTATGTAAATTTCATTCTTTATTTTAAATATTTCATTACACTAAAATTTCATTTTAATTAATATAATGTTTTAGTTCAAAAAGGTTACCAATTCATTTGTTTGGTAATATTTTATTATAATTGAATTGATTATGATTTCCCCTTTCAAATTAGTATTAATTGGTGGATCATAAATAATATTGTATTTTTTCCACATTTCTTCACTTTATATGAATATGTTTACATGGTATATAGTTTATATTAAACTAGATTTGTGAATTGAATTTTTTTTTGTTTGTGATTCGATTAGAAATTATTTAAGCATATATAGATAAAACATGAATTCATTTTTTGACATGAAATACTCTTTTACTCATAAGGTATAATATATAAGGTATGTTATTTAATACTCCCATGCCTCTCATTAATCTTCTAGATTCATACAGTATTCTATTAAAGTGTGCATAAATTTAATAATATATGAATCATATAGTATGTAATTAATGTTTGAATAAAACATCTATATATAAAAACACCCCAACAATTATATTATGTATAACAGATTTGTTATATAAATTATTTTTATGTAATTAGCCTTATATGCAAACACTCATATGCATATTTTTGACATTAATATTCATAATCATCAGTTAGTGCAATGACACCTATAAACATATTTTTACACCATTATGGATAAATATTAGTTAGTTCATGGAAACATACAAGTAGTATTTAAAGATTCAATAGTTTTTAAAAATGTATCTATTTAATATCATGATATTTTAAAAATAAATTCTATAGAATATAATATACTCATCACCAAGCATAAACAACCAAAAAAATATTATTATTTAAATTTCACTTTTATATCCTAACCATTAAATTGGTGGGTATGAACAAGAATAACTAATTTATGAAATATATAATCTTTCTACTCATTGATAATGTGTTATTTAATTATTTATAAATAATAACTTGATTTTTAGTAATTTCATTTTATTTATTAAAAAAACATTCGTTAAAAATGATTTTTGTGAAAAAATAATATAATGAATTAATGTAATATTTTGAAAATGTATTTTGTAAAATGAACATAATTTTTTTAATCATCATGTAAAAGTTATCTTAGGATTAATTTTTTAAAATTTTCTGAAAAGATCAATTTGTCAATGAATGGAGAAAAATATTGATTTTTTAAAATTTATTTTTTTTAAAAAAAATTACAAAGAAAAATTATGTTTTGTATTAGTTTTAAAATGTAATTAGTTAATTTTTATATAAATTTTTATTTATAAAAAATAATTATATATTTATTATCTTATATGAATTTTATATTTAAAGTTTTAATTTTAATCAAAAAATGTTTTCAGTTTCATTTTCCTTGTTTAATTTTAAATATTTTTTTGAAAATTATATGTTTAGAATTTTGAAAACTGGATTCATTATTTAGAATTATGTGTTAAAAATTAAGTATATAGGTACCTGTAATTTTTTTCAATATAAATATTACCCATTATAATTTTATTACTAGGGTAAACTGAAAATTGTGTAATTTAGGTTAAAAATAAAATTATAAGAACCATCCAATGACCCAAGCACTAGACTAAATCTTATTGGATGAGTATATCCTGACCATAATCCTCTAAGGTTTGAATTTATGATTTTTTAGATCCACTTGGATGATATTATGAACATTATAGTGTTTTATTTAAGGAAATGTCAAACATGGAACAGTCTTGTTTTTTAATAAGTGTAATATTTTTAATATGGTGTTATTGAGGGGATATGTTAACCAATAAGTAATATATTTAAAGATAAATGATTAATATTGGGGTTATCTCATTGATATGTTCAACTGTAAATAGTATTTTTAAAGGTAAATTATTTATAGTTGTCATGGTAATTTATTTTTATTTTTTATTGATGAAATAATTATATTAAATGATTGAAAAACGCATTTGTAGTAATAATTTAATTAACAGAAAAATCAAATAAATGATATTTAAAATACTAAAATAAATAAAATTAGAGATAAATAATGTGATAAAATAATTTCAATTATTATCATTGCATGTTGAAGATATAAAAAAAATATTTCTTTTGATTTTATATATTGTCTTGATATTATTAAATTCAAGTAATAAATAGTTATAAAATTTGACATTATGGATATTTTATAGTAAACAATATTTAGTTAAATGATATTAAATTCATAAAAATCATAGATTCATCTTGGGGATTTTGATAAGGCTTAAAATTTGAAAAATGATATATTTATGGGTCATTTTTCATTTTATAATAACTATATTGACCCTTAAAGAGTAAAAAATCATGTTGTCTTGGTAAGAGTTAAAGGGGTTTAATAAGGGTTACAACCAAAGGATTTGGGTAGAAGTATTGTCAAAAATCATATAATTTTAATTGTATTGGGATATTTAGACTCATCCTCTTTCTATCTTATAAATTACTATATTTGGATCCATTTGTAATTGAAAAAATATATATATTATTTTAAAATTTGTAGAAATTCCAGGAGTGCCCCCACCCCTCTTTTATAAAAGGGGACCTCTTATTCTCATTTCTTTATAATGAAAAACACATTTTTTTGACCTTCCCTACAAATATTTTTTCCTAGAATCCCTTCCATATTTATAGAGGTACTTTTTTGGAATAGTATCAATATTAGTGGTCTTATTTTTTTAAAAGAAGGGGGCATTCCAAAGAAGATGTAATGTTTTTATCTCTATATATTAATTTTGTTTCTTGTTACGCATCCAGAAAACCATATTAAACCATGAAAAATATATAGTATCCTATATTTAATTAGATGTTATTATGTTAGTTTAATGAAATATATCCATCTCATGTTCCATCAAATGGTGAATGAATTAATCGTTCATTTGTATTGCAGACTACCGCCTAGCGAACAGACATAATTAATATTCCATCACTGTACCTAATGGATATTAATAATGATAGAACAATTATTTAAATATAATATTAATTAAATATTTATCATTCTAATAATAAATTATACCATTTGCTTTATTACCATTTCATTCACTAAAAAATGATAATGTCGTTCGTGTGTACGTGTGGACTACCACCTCTATGAAGCGATGTGTTTCATTTTTCATCATCACATCAAATGGATTGAATATATGAAATTATATTTAAAGAATAAGTATGGTATATATGATATTATTATTATTACTTAAAGATGAAATAATATTTACCTTGTTATCATAATAATCATGGAAAAATGTAAACGCTACACATTGGTACGAATGGCCAACCATCCCAATGATTGTATCATAGTTCATTTTTCATATCCATATTTAATGGATGAATTTAAAATTATAACTTATGTATAAATATTATAATTCATTCCTTATTAATATTAATAAGATTGTGGGATAATGACCTCCATGAACATAGTCGACCTACTGAATTCATTTTGGACTTATCTACCAAATATCACTAAAACATCTGACATGAAAATAAATGAGTAAGTAATTATTATAACATCATTTTAAGTTATATAAAAAGAATAATAAACTTGGAAAAGGTTCTTAATCATGTAAATAATTATCCTTTACTTAGGAATATTAATAACATTTGTGATGAGTGGGACTCAATGTAGGGGATTTACCTCACATTTATTTTTGTGGGACACATTCCATATTCACCACTTGTTTCCTTTGTGTGGTGTATATATTTCAAATGAATGAATTTTATAATAAATAATATTAATTATATAGGTATTTACATATTCAAATATGTTTATTTGTTTCATTAGGATTATGATTCAATAGTTATCAAAGTGGTAAGGGTTTTATTTCTCAATCTCGCCATTATTCAGAACTGTTTATGTTTAAGTCTCTTCATTGAAATGTTCTTCATCCATGTCCATGATTTATAAAAAATTTCAAAATGGTTTTTAATATTCTCATAAAAAAATTCAAATCATTTTTACACATTTTTTATGTCTTAAAAAATGGTTTAAAAGAATTTTTTTTCATTTTCCAATTGAGGTTCTTTATGAAATATCTTAATATAAATGGATTTTTTTAACATAAATAGAATGAGTAGATTTTTCTATCCTCATGATGCCCCAAATATTGGAAGTATCTTTTATATGTTTACAGATTTAATTTTAATGATAATTTATTCATTTATAAGCCCACACATTTTTAAAAATAAAATTTATTTTAAAATAGAAAAGCTATTTTTGTCAATATTTTTTCAAAGTGATCATTAAAAATAATTTTCCCAAAAAGATGAAATAATTTTATGTTAATGATAATTTAATGGTTATATTATCCATGGACTATGTCCTTATTATTTATCTGGATGGTTTATTTTTATGATGAAAAGATGAAATGTTTATAAAAACCATTTCTTTTCTATGGTTTATTCAATGATGAAATTCTATATTTTCATGTGTTTTGATATGAATAATGATTTTTTATATTATGGTAAACATGTATATGTTTTTTATTATGTGATGTGTGGGACCCATATATCCCTCTAATTTAATAGGTAATGAATGATATCTCATGAGATAAACAACACTGGAATTGGGAGTGAACCCATTTCAGTAAAAAACCTTGTCCACCATTATAGTATTGGTAGTGGAGGATCACTGCTATGATTGTTTGGGGAGTGACCCCATTCCACTATGATAAATTTTAAAAATATACTTGACTACTATGTAAATTATTTTTTATGCTAATGTAAATTCCATAATACCATTACTTATGTTAATGATATGCTCGCATTCTGTTATGATTCATGTCTCATGGAAACCAATGATTTATTCCATGACTCAAGATTATGTTCTATAATATACAGGGTATAATTTCCAATTGTTATGTGCATATTATTATTCACCTATTATCATGTTATTCATATTGAATCATTGAAACCTTCCCTTTTTACCCATATTGAGCATCATATCTCACCTTTTTCTTATCTTTCCTTTCCCTATATTATGAATAAAGGTTTTAAGTAGAGTGTCTCTTATAAATTTGTGATATGTAAAGAAATTATTGGATATGGTGTATATTTTTATAATCCATTTGTTTATTTTTATAATACATTTAGGATTTATCCAAATTCTCCAGAACTATAAACCAAAAATATTTTTAAGTATGAAAGTGATCCAATATATCCTTTTATTTCTTATGTATTTGATGGTTGAAATTGCGTCATGTTTATGGGTATCAAAGGATTCAATTAAAATATTAAATTTTAGAAATATATCCAGGAGCAAGGGTTCTAGGATATTACAGTTTGTATAAGATGTTGTTATAGATACCATTCGATATTAGGTTGTTTTCTTGATATCTTCTTTTAAGAGTAATGGGTTCCTTCATGGGTATATTAATTTGAGGTGTACCATATGTTTGGAGTCTTTGACAGACCTTTCGAGGTATAATGTGCTGGAACTTTAAAGAGGTTAATGATATTTTTGTATAGGTATATGTAACTATTTGGTTTGACATGAAGTATTATTTTAGGATGAATTATTTTATTCTTTCTATAAAAAATTAATGAGTTTTTATAAACATTAGGGTTTATATAATCATTTATTTTGAGGTAAGTTTGGGTTATTAAATTTTTTGGATGCATAATGAAAGTAATAAAGTATCCTTTGAGGTAAAAAAAATTATTTGATGTTGAATATATTAATTTTATTTTTTAGGATGTTTATCAAATTTATATGAATATTTAAAGTATTATAGTTTTATAAAAAGGACAACCAATAAGCTGGTTGATAACATGTCACATCCTAGAAGGCTGTACGGTTTGAACCAACAACTGAAGTGTGATAAGGGTGCATTACCTACCATTGACCTATGTGATGTCCTGGTTGGTATGAAATTTTTTATAATCATTTTGGGAATATATTTATTTATCATATATATAACCATGGGATTAGTAACTTATTTGGTTTAAAGTGATTAATGTTATTTCATAAGATTATTTATATTTTGGGAACCATATATAACTATAGTAAAGAGAATATTGTGGATTTTTTTTTATGAATAAAGGATGAATTGACTTTTGAAGGAATATATTATTTTATTGTGGATTTATGATGATTGTGGTTATTTATTTAATTGGTTATCACATCTTGGAGATTATATATTTAGGGCGTGCACATTTTGGGAGATAAATTCTAAATTTATCATGGAATATGATGTGATCAAATACTTTTTATTTTTGGGATTCAATTTTATTAAAAAAATTAACTAATTTTAAGGATTTTTATTTATTGAATGGTATGTGTTAAACATAGTGTATTACTATTGAATTTTGGATATTAAAGTATTTTTCCTTACATGAAGGATTATTAATTTCGGGAATAATCTTTTCACATGATACCCATTTTGGTAGGGGTTAATGATTAAAGATATGAGGAATATATTTTAATCTTTTTGTCTTATTATGTGATCCATTATAAGTTTATTTTAATTCTTAAAGCTTACAAAATTCATCTTTAATACTCATTATTTATAAAAAAAGATGATATTGATGTGGGAATTTATTAATGGAATAAATTCTACTTGTCTAGTATGTATAGTTATTTACTTTTATCTTATAGATGTTAATTGAACTCCTCAACTCTAGGAAAAGGATCTTATAATAAATAAATTCCTATAACCTTCAATTATGATGAATTGATGGCCTTTTCCTCATCATTGTTTCATGATTTTATGATTGTTAACATTCTCAATATTATTCACTTTCACTTGATCATTTTTCTCTAGAAATTACTTTTATTACATGTAAATATCTTCACATTCCACTAATGTTATCATATTTAGAAATCTGGTGGGTTTTATCCCATATGACCTTTATATTCTTCATTCCCTCTTTTCAAGAGGAATTTTTATTTACCCTTTTTATAATGCGGGTTTCCACAAATAAATTTTCAAATTTCAATCCCTTTATTTTCTAGCAGAAGATAAAATTGAAGGAATGAAATATATTAAATGGGGAGAATATAATATCATAATATTTTAAAAATAAATTCTATAATGTATGAGAAACGCAACACTGAGCTTGAATAAACAATTAAATATTAATTTTTTGACTGCGATTATTATATCATAGATAGTAAATTTGTGGATATGAATAAGAATAACGTATTTATGAAATATATGATGATTCAATGAATTTATAATGTAATAATTAATGTTTAATAAATAGCCACATGATTTTTAGTAATGACATTTTATTCATGAAAAATACATCTGCTTTAAAACTAATTTTCTGTTAGAAAATCATATGATTAATTTATGATAAATTTATAGAATTTATTTGATAAAATAATAATCATTTTTAACTCATTATTTAAAAATTACATTATGATTAATTTCTGATAATTTTTTTAAAGATCGATTTTTCAATGAATAGTGAAAAATACAGATTTTTATTGAAATTGTCTTTTCTTTTGAAGTATTTAAAATGTAAAATTATAAATTATATTAGTTTTAAAATGTAATTAGTTAATTTTGATTTAAATTATGTGTTTTTATATGTATTTTATATTATAATATAGAAGAAATGTATTTTATATATAAAAGGGAATTTTTCTGAAAAACTATTTTTCATTGTGTTTAGCCAATTTAGTTATAAATTTTTTTTCAAAAATTAATTACTTTTGATTTTTTAAAAGGATTATATTTTTTTATATCAGGATGTAAAAATTTAATAAATGTTTCCCCTTTATTTTTGTCCAATATGATTAGTAAACATTGGGAATTTATTACCACAGTAATTGGTAAATCCTGTAATTTTTGTTTAAAAATAAAATGATAAAAACCATAGAATTAACTAAAAACTTAATAAAATATTAATTAATGATTATATATCGACCAAAATAATACAAATGTTTAATTTATGAAATTTTGGGTCCAATTTTAGGAGATAATAAACTTTATAGAATTTTTTTAATGAATTGTCTAACATACCACACTCTTGTTTTTAATTAGTGTAATGTTTTCAATATGATGTTATCTATATAATATGTTAGACAATAAATAAAATTTTGAATCATATATGATATATATTAAACTTATTTCGTTAAATTTCTAGTTAATAATTAATTACCTTAAATTCTTATAGAACATTGATGTTATAATAATTCCATTAATGAAAAAATCAAATAAATGATTTTAATAATATTAAAATAAATATATTTTGAGATATATAACGTGATAAATGAATTTTATATATTTTAATGACATGTTATGGATATAATAATATTTTTTTTTAATTTTAAATGTTTTCCTTAAATTATTAAACTCAATGTTATGAATAATTCTAAAAATAGACATTATATATATTTTTTATTAAATAAGAATTTATTAAATGACTTAAAATTACTAAAAATATTAAATTTGTCATAGTGATTAGGATAAGTTTAAAATTTAAACCATGATACATTTATGGGTCTTTTCCATTTCATAATACTACATTGACCATCAAGGAGTGAAAATTCATGTTATCATGGTAATAGTTAAAGGGGTTAAATAAGGATTAAAACAAAAATATAAGGGTATAAATATTGACAAAACAAGTATAATTTTATTATAATATGGTTATTTAGACCCATAAAAATATTATCTTAAAAATAACTCACTTTTAAACCATTTTTAATTGAAAATTAATTTATATTATTTTAGTATTCTTAGAAATGCTAAGATTGTCTATCCCCTCTCTTATAAAAGAGAACCTCTTATTCTCATTTATTCACACTAGAAACCCCATTATTTCATCTACTAACAACTCAAATAACATCCTATAATCCCTAATTTCATTATATAGGTCTTTTTTACGAGTAATATAAATATTATAGGTCCTATGGTATTAAGAAAATGATGTTTTCCAAAGCAGAGGTATAGTTTTTATCTACATATTTTAGTTTTGTTTCTTATTTCACATCAATAAAACCATATTAAACTATGAGAAATTTATATATATAGTGTACTTTATATAATTATATTTTATTATATTATTATTATTACCTATATACATCTCCTCTTTGATCAAATAGGGAAATAATTCATCATTTTTGTGTATGGCGGACTACCGCCTCACAAACCGATGTAATTCATTTTCCATCACCATATATCAGGACTGATAATAATTATGGAGGTAATGAATAAATATTACATTTAATACATATTTTCCATTCTAAGAAGATAATTTATCATTTACCTTCTTAACATTTCATGCACGAAAAAAGGATAACATCATTCATGCGTATTTGTGGACTACTACCTCCCCAAAGTGATGTGTTTAATTTTGCATCCCCACATCACATGGATGGTAAACATATAATTATATTTAATGATTTTATATGATATGTTTTTTGAAATATAAAATAATACTTACCTTCTTTCCAAAATGATTGTTGAAAAAATGGGAATGTTACTCATACGTACGTATGACCTACGGTCTCCATGATTATAACATTGTTCATTTTTTATAACAATATTTAAAAGTTTAATTTTAAAGTATTACTTATGTATAAAAATTATTATTATTTTATGATTATTATTATTCTATATATAATTTAATAATGACCTCTTTGAACATAGTCAACCTACCAAATTCATTTTAGGCTTATGTACCAAATATCACTAAAATGTCTCACATGAAAATAAATGATTGAGTAATTGTTATAACATGGTAATAGGTGAGGTAAGTGGAATAATAATTTGTAAAAGGTTCTTAAAAAAGTTAATAATTAATTTATGTTTATTATTCAGGAAGATAAACAATGTGTGTGATGACTCATACCAAGGGTAAGGGATTTTGTTTCACTTTTATTTCTGTGGGACAGATGCCATATTCACCACTTATTTCTTTTTTTGTTTTGTATATAACGACCTTGATTTACTTATATGATGCATATTATGAATTTTATGTGTATTTACATATACATCTATGTTTATTTATTCTATGAGTATTATGATTCAATTGTTACCAATGTGGTAAGAGTTTAATTTCATAATCTCATCAATATTCAAGATTGTTTATGTTTAAGTCTTTAATGGGGTGTATTTATCTTCCATGTTCATGTTTTCTACAAAATATAAAATAAAAAATGGGTTTTCATATTCACTTAAAAATTTTAAAATCATTTTTACCCAATATTTAATTTTTAAAAAATTGTTTCACATGAATATATTTATCATTTTCCAAATGAGGTACTTTAAGGATTTTCTGAAAAATGTATGAAAGGAGTGATTTTTTAAGTTTATAGAAAGATTTGATGTTCCCAACTTCATTATGCCTCAATTATTTGATGATTAATTTAAAATTTTAGAAGTTTATTTTCATAGAAAATATTTTCATTTACAAGTGTGCATCTTTTAAAAAAGAGAAGTGATTTTAAAATGGAAAAGTTATATTCCCTAATAATTATTATAGGTGATATTTAAAAAACATTTTTAATATAAGGTGACATCATTGGATGATTATTGAACTTTATTATGGATATTATCCAAGGATTAATCCTTCTTCATTCTCTTTTTACTTTATATTTATGATGAAAAGATGAAAAGTTTATGAGCCTAATTTCTTTTCTGTGGGTTATGCTATGATAAAATGTTTATGAAACTCATTTCGTTAAATATGTTATAATATTATGAATGACTTATGATCATGTGGCACACTTATATATGGTTTTAAATATGTGATGAGTGAGACATACATCTCCCTCCAATGCATTGGGTATAAAATGATATCTCATGAGATAAATATGATTCGAATGGGGAGTAATCCCTGTTCAGTAAGGGACCTTGTCCACCTAGATAGTCTTTGGAGTGATCCTTGTATACAATGATGGTTTGGTGAGTGATCGCATTCCACTATGAAAGTCTTGGTACAGATCCTTGATTAATAAGGAAATGATTTTCTATGCTAATATGAATGAAAAAAATATATTTCTTATACTAGTGATAGGATCTAATTCCTTTATGATTGTTGTATCATGAACTAATAATATCTATTTCATGGATCAAGATTATGATCTATGATAAACATAAGATAATTTCCAAATATTATATACATGTTCAAATGCCATTATTCTCATGTTACACTTATGTAATCATTTATATCTGCCTTGTTTACCCTTACTAAGAATCTGAGTTCAATATTATTCTTATGAATACTTTACCTAAGATATAAATAATGGTTTTAAGTTTGGTATGTCTAAGAAATATGATACATGTGAAGAAACATTGGGTGATGATATTAATTTTCATTAGCCTGTTGTTTATTTTTCTTATATATATAATCATTTTTACTCATTCTCAAAAACTCTAAACCTAAAAGGTCCTTCAGTATTAAAATGATCAAAAATTTAAATTGGGTTTTTATGTTTTGGATGGAAGTCATTGGATCACTTTTATGGGTTTCAAAGATATAATTTTAAAGGTTATGTTTTTAACATTGGATCCTGAAGTTCTAGTTCTAGGCTGTTACACAATAGTGAGTAATTACTTATAAAACAACCTCCAATTTCTATGAAATCATTTGATAAAAACTCTATATTTATTTTTGAAATATAGTAATTGATGGTTCATAAATTTTATTTGTTATTTACTTAGGATGATTGATAAGATATTTTTGTGTTTCTAAATTAGTAAAACATGTGTGTGATGGTCAAAACCCTCAAAAAGGTTCTGATATTGACATGAAACCATATGAAATATATCATTGAATTATTATTATGAATATATGTATAAAACACATTTATCTGTCCTATGATGTAGTTGGACTAACAAAATATAAAATTTGTTCTTATTTGAAATGTAAGAACTAATGATGTGGCGATCTATGATTTCATACACCTAAGAGGACTAAAATTTATTTTTTAGTGTTTAATAGAAGAAAATGAATTTTTGATGGTCAAGGTAATATAAAACAACCTCAAATTGGATTTAAATCATAAATAAAATTCCTTTAATTTTTTAGACATTTACAAATAGAAAACTCATAAATGCAACAAGCATTGTGCTCAGATAGAGAGAAGAAGCATTTCTTTAAGTGTTAAAAGTCTTCAAAAATTTAAACTGGTGGGTCAAAACCAAGGAAATGACCTCCAACCATTGAAAACCTAGTAGAAAATACTATAGAATAATTTTTGAAATGTTTTAATAGATGGAACGTCAATCCAAGTTGTCGTATTCCAAAAATTACTAAAAACCCCGTTAGTGTTTAAAAAAACATGTTTGTAATGGTCACAACCATGAAGATTTACCATGTATTGGTATGAAAACACAAGAAAAATACTTTCAAAATATTTTTGATGTTTATTATAAAACATCACATCAGGTCGACATGTGGTGTGCTTAGACTGACTGAATAAGTAGTTCTTAAAGAATTTACAATCTATAAAAACATGCATCAGGAAGTCAAAACCAAGTAAACATCCACCCATTTCTATGAAATCTCAATACAAAAACCATATATTAATTTTTGAATTTTAGGAATTGATGACATGGAAATCCAAATTTTTTTCATGGGATGAATAAAAACACATTTTTAGTATTTTAAAAAACAAAAATGTGCATGTAACTATAAAAAAAATATAAAATGACCTTATATTGATGTACAATCATAGGATGAAATTCTTGAAGTTATTCTAGATGTTTAAGAGTAGACATCAAGTCAATATGATGTGTATTGTGATAATACTAACTGAAAACCTAGTTCTTAATGAACTAGTAGTCTTTAAAAATATGCATCATGTGGTCAAAACTAATAAAACAACACTCTGATTACCATGAAATTATTTTTGAACAACAGTATATTGATTTATTAAATCTAATAGCTAACAATCCATCAATTTGAGTTATCGTCTTCCTGGTATGATTGAAAAAAAGTTATAATTTTCTTAAAAATCTAAAACATGCACTTCATGATAAAAACTATTTTAAATGACATCATATTGATGTAAAATCATTGGAAAATTATCAAAGAATTATTTTTTGTGTATGAGAAAATGACACATCAATCTAATATGTGGTATTCTCAGACTAACTGAATAAGCAATTTTTAAATAATTACTAATCTATTAAATCTTTCTCTATAGAGTCAAAGAAAAAAAGGTCTCCAATTATTGTGATATCATAGAAAAAACAAACTATTTAATTTGAATGGTAGGAACTAGTGGCACATCAATATGGGTTGTCATTTTCTCGGGATGACCGAAAACACATTTTTGGTGTTTTTAAATACTAAAACATATTAATAACAGAAAAAAATATGAATCCTCTAATTCACATGAAATCATAGGAAAACTATCTTTGAATTATTTATGATGTATACGTGTAAAGGACATGTCAATAATATGTGTCGTCTGTTGAGACTGATTGAATAAGCCACTCGTAAAAGAATTTATCATCTTTATGAACATGTTTTTGTGGGTCAAAACCAAGTAAACAACCTATTATTACTATAGAATCATAGGAAAACAAACATTGAATTATTTTTTAAATTTAGGAACTAAGGGAGGGTCAATCTGAGTTTTTGTATTCACGAGATAACCAAAAAACCTTTTAGGATTTTAAACAATGAAACATGTGTGTAATGGTAAAAACCCTTGAAAATGACCTTAGATTAAGATTAAATCATAGTAAAACTATATTTGTAATATTCTCAACATTTATAAGTAGAAGAAATGTCACGATAACATGTGGTGTGTTTGGACTGAGTAAATAAGTAGTTATTAATGAATTAAAATTCTTTAAAAACAATTACTGGGTCAAAACCAAGAAAATGGCCTTCGATTAATATGAAATCATATGAAAATGAACAAATATTTTTTTTAATTTTAGAAACTAAAGACATGTATATTCGATTCATCATTTTTTTCGGATGGCCAAAACCATTTTTTGTGTTTTAAGATACTAATACGTTTGTGTAATGATAAAAACCATATCAAACTGTCTTGAATTGACAAGATATATTTGAACAACTGTCTTTGAATTGTTTTTTATTTTTCCATGTAGAATTCTTGTCAATAATGTAATGTTGAGTGCTCGGATTAAATGAATAAATGTACTTAAATAATTGATAGTCTATAAAAATGTGTGTCAGGCTGTTAAAACTAAGAAAACAACCTTTGATTTCATTGAAATATGTGGAAAACATCTGTATATTTATTTTTGAATTATATATACTGAAAATGCCACAATGTTACTATTTTCCCAATATAAAAAACTGCATTTTTAGTGTTTTAAAACACAAAAACATGCTTATAATGGTGAAAATCATTGAAGAAGACCACATATTGACATAAAATCATATTAACTTATCATTGATTTTTTTAACTGTATAAGAAGATGACAGCCAATCAGATGGGTGGTGTGTCCGAACTCACTGAATATGTTTTTATAAGAATTAAAAGACTTTTAAAACAAGTGTGACTAGGTCAAATAAATGAAAATGATCAATGATTTTTGTTAATTCATTGGACAAAAAACTGTAGATTTATTTTTGAAATGTTGGAACTGACAACGTGTCTATCTGAGTTGTTGTTTTCTCAGGATGAAAAAAATGCATGTTTAGTGTCTTAAAACACTAAAACGTGTGTGTAATGGTCAAAAACAAATGAAATAGCATCCTATTGACATCAAATTTTAGTAAAACCATCTGAAATTTTTTGATGTGCATGAGTACATGAAATTTCAATCCAACATGTCGTGTCCTCAAACTGGAAGAATAAGCAGTTATTAAAAAATTGATAATCATTAAGAACTTTCGTTAGTGGTTCAAATCCAATAAAAACCTCCAATTGATATAAAATCAATGAAAAATAATTGTAAATTGGTTTTTTTAATTATATGATCAAACAATGCATCAATCCATGTGTGTGTTTCCCTAGGATGACCAAAAATACATCTTTAGTGTTTTAAAACAGTATAACATGTTGTAATGGTGAAGATCACAGAAACAAACCTCATATTGAAATAAAATCATAGGAAAGATGCATCAGAATTATTTTTTACGTGTATGAAAAGAAAACACATCAATCTAATGTGTGGTGTGCTCAGTCTCATTCAATTACCATTATTTAATGAATTTTTAGTTTCTAAAATGTGCACTAGTTGGTCAAAATAAAGTAAGTGATCCATGATTTGCTGTGAAATAATTGGACAACAATCGTAGATTTTTTTTTTGAATTTTAGGAACTGGAAATGCATCTATCTGTGTTGTTGTTTTCTCAAGATAGTTGCAAATCCATTTTTGGTGTTTTAAAAAAATAAACGTGTGTTTAACGATAGAACCCAACAAATTAACCTCAGTTTGATGTGAAATTATAAAGTAGTTGTCTCCAAATTATTTGTGTTGTGTGCGAGGGGGTGGAATTTCAATCCAAATGGGTTGTGTTCTCGAACTAACTGAATGAACGGTTCTTAAAAAACCGATAATCATTATCAACATGCCATAGGGGTCAAAACTATGTGAATGACCGTTGATTTCCATGAAATCATTGGATAAGAACCGTTGAATTGTTTTTGAAATGTGGAAATTGATTGAGGATCCATCCGAGTTGACGTTTTCAAGGGATGATTGAAAACACCTTTTTTATTTTTTTAACACTAAAACGTGTGTGAAACATGTAAAACCATCGAAAATGAACTTAGATTGACGTGAAATCATCGAAAGACTTGTTATGAATTATTTTTATGCGCATAAGGAAACAACAAGTGAATTTGACGTGTGGTGTGCTTAGATTGACAAAATAATCAATTCTTCGAAAATTGAAGGTCTTAAAGTGTGCATCAGAGTATCAAAAACAAGAAAACGATCTCTGGTTGCCAAGAAATCATATAAAATCAATGTTACATTTATTTGTGAAATGCAGGGACTGAGTGCGTGTCAATCCGAGTTGTCATTTGCTTAGGAGGGTGGAATTTTTTTGGTGTTTTAAAACTCTAAAACATTAATGTAATGGCGAAAGCCATAGCAATAAACTTCGGAGTGTTGTGAATTCAATATACAACAGTCTTGAAATTATCTTTGACGTGTACGAGTAGACAACACCTCAATCAAACGGGTGGTGTGCTTGGATAGACTGAATAAGCAGTTACTAATTAAAAAAATGATTAGAAACTAGTACCATGTTGAAAACCAAACAACCACAAACTGTTTATTGTACTGAATGTTAATTTAAATAATATAATGGGTTATAATTATTCGATTTTTTTTAGCACAATAATTTTTCTGTTTAATTTATTTGATTTTCAATTAGAAGTTATGATGGGTGTGGTACATGGAAAACGATTGGACTAGGTTATTTGTGAGCCTATGAAATTATATATCATGGATTCATATACTTAATTTATGAATCGTGGTTGATTCTGAGTTTTGTTTTTATAATATCATTTCTGGAGTGCATTTGATGCAATTTTTTAATAAAAAAATAATTATCTATAGCGACATCCATTTTCGAACGCAATAATGAACAACAACAGACCAAAAACGATGCTCTGTCCCGTGCACGTAGACTAATTTGATGAAGCGAATAAAAAACCATGATGTCCTTCGAGGTTTCGTTACTGTTTTTTGTTGAGGCCAATGCTCGGCCCCATTTGGTTTTGTTAAAATAATATTAAAATTAAAATGATATGTATTCGCAGATGCATGAAACGCTAGTGGGTTATCCAGGAATCCGGTTTGCGTACATGCACAGTGCATTACCCACGAGGGGTGTCTGGTTGGCGTAGACAAACCCATTACCGAATATTGTAAAGCGTTTTCAAGACATCACCATGGCGGCCCTTGGCCGCCAATCATGGATTAATGAAGCAAGCATGCACCACGGAACATTACCCCAGCCCCTACAAGACAAGACAGTGCCGCACACAACCCACCCAAGCACGCGGCATATTCCACCAGCAATTGGATTAGCAGTGCCAAACGCGCAGAAGGTGTGATTGTCTTATCAAACTATTGGATGCTTCCACGCTCTGACTGGCAGCCCCGGGGAGTGGTGCAACTGTTTGGAGGGGGGGAACTGTATGCCATTATCACCCAATCACTGCCTCCTATACTGTTGAGAATCACTCTCGGCTTTTTCGAATGAGAGAATAAGACCTAACCCAAACTCGTTTTTAGACTATGGGAAAGGTTCATTGTGTGGGGTGGTGAGATTGTCTTTTAAATCTCATACTCCATCAATACAGTTATGTTTTATACCGATGAGACTAATACAAAACCCATCATACCTTTATTAGCGCTGTTAAAAATTGTCATTTATCACGGGAAAAAAAAAACACTGATAAATGTATTTTTTATGGGGAATACAAAAATAGTGACAAATACTCAATTTTATCAACATTTTTAGAGCAATGATAAAAAAGATGCTTTGTGGGGGTTTTTAGAACTAATAAAATAAACATTTAATAACATTTTTTAATGTTCATAAAGGACACCCATTATTAGCACCGACAAAAGGTTTACTTCATAAAAAAATATTATATCATTGAAAATTATATATTAATATATTTATATATTTATATTGGTAAAAATATAATATGATTTATATATAACTAAATACACATTTACACTTGATATGTAAGATATTTAATTAAAAATGATATAAAAAACTATATATTATTAAAAACATAATTTCATATAGAAACATATATTGATATATATATTTTCTTAAAAAAAATTATTGATATATATATATGTAAATAAATTTCATTAATATTTTTTAAGTAATACTAAATCTGTATTATATATCATATATTTAGTGAAAAAGATTTTTTAATTTAATTAAAAAATTATATTAATTGGCTAATGAATATTAATATATTGACATTTCATAACATTTTGTTTTGTTAATGTCATTTTTTCTCAGTTTGACATATATATCATATAAAAAATATTATATTATTAATTCAAAATTGGCTAAATTTATTATAGTTAATATGTCATAAAATAATTTCAATCCAACATATACTAAATTAATTCAATTTTATTGAGGCAAACACACCCAAATAATAAATTGTTAATATTATTATTTTAAATTTCAATTTATTAATATTAAATATTTAAAATATTTTTTTAAAAAATTATTAAATTTTTTTCATTTTAATGCATCAATTTAATATATACTATCTATTACTTGTCAATTAATATATATATATATATATATATTATTTATACATTATTATAATTATATATTTCATTAAATATCATTTCAATATTTTGGTAACTTATTCCTATTTTAATCTTTATTTATTTTAAAAAAATTCTTTTAGTCAAATCTAATTTTTATTTATATCTATTCATTGACATTTAATACGTTTTTAAAAAAATTTAATTTACATAATTAACATATTTATTCATTTACATTTAAACATATATTCTTTTTTATTTTATAAAAAAATATATAATGAATAATTCTCATTAAATTTTTTAATATTTTTTCTACCTATACATATTTTAATTAAATTTCACTCATTTGTAACATTCATTCATATAATATTATTTGTTTATTAATAATGTTATGTTTTTTACTATTTTATAATTTATTTATTTTAAATATTAATTGGTTTAATATTTTAATGATATATTCATTTTTAATTTTTGTATACATAATTATTTGTTAATATATTTTATATATTTACTATAGAAATATATTCATATATATATATATATATATATCAATATATATAATATTACCTTAAATTTGATTTACATAGTACAAAATATGTATTTTCATGAAATAAGTCAACTTTAGTGAAAAAGGATTTATAATTAAAAATTAGCATTAATTAAAAATATTGTCTAATTAATCTTCAGTAATGGATGTTTAATAAAATGTCATTTTATCCCAATTTAACATATATCAAACTTGTGATGTATTAATTTGGCACACACATATACGTAATTAATGTAATTTTATAAAGAAACACTCACATAATATTATTATTATTTATTCAATTATTAATAATCATTTTTGAATTTTATTTATTAACAATATATATTTAATATATGTTGTTTGTGGGTTGACATAATGGTAATCATCATATACCACTACATCAATGATGGGGGTTCAAAACTTATTGGGCACAAATTACTATAGCACCGACGACACTATAGCCATGATAAACACTTTAGCAAGAACTGTAGCAGCAACAGCAATATAGCACCATGTGTACCGTAGTAGGACAATTTACGAGAGGGTCTTTGGGCCACAAATATGGGACATCAGGACCTTGTAATGGTCTTTAATGCCCACTATTCCAACGAGCCCGGTAAAGGGTTCCTCTAGCCAAAAAAGAGGTCCTTTATTTCAATAAAAAAGTGTCTTTGGCCCTAACATTAAAAAGATAATAATAATAATAATATATTTAATATGTATCATGTTTTTCATTAGTAAATATTATTTATTTTTATATTTTAATTCAAATTTTAATATTTATTAATTTTTAATATTATTTCAAATTAATTCATTTCTAATATTGTTTATTCATTAATAATATTTATTATATTTCAATATTTATTTAATTTATATATTTTCATTTTTTTATTCAATATATTTTTTAATTTTTATCTATACATGTCTATTAATTAACATTTAATTTTTCAATATGTGTGCAATTTATATAATTTATCTGTATTCATTTTCATTTTAACATATATTCATTTTTAATTTTTTTAATAATCTATATAATTAATAACACTTATTCATTTTTTTAATATTTTTACAATCTATAGATTTATTACTTATTAAACTTCAATGTTTTTTAACATTCATTTATTTGATATTATTTAGAATTATTTATTCCCTAATAATGTTACTTATTTCAAATTTTTATTTATAATTTAGTCTTTTTATGTATTTATTCATTCTATATTTTTAAAAATTATACATTTAATGGTTTTTTATAAAAATTTATTCATTAATATATTTAATATTTTTTGTAAATAAATATATTCATATATATATATATATATATTAGGTGTTTGACAGTACAATCACATTCAAACAAACAAACAACGCACATAGGCCATAGAGGCAGGCCATAGCCCCCAAGGGGATAATCCACCCATCAAGCCTTATTTATATATTACATGGCTCATAGGCATAGTGGGCATGAGGCTCCAACCATGACCCAAAATCCTAGTAGAACATCATGCACGCATCATTCTATTTAATAAGAAATATCAACAAATTAGTATCAAATAATAGACATTTAATAAGATATAATTTTTTTTTCAATTTAACATATATGAAACATCTATTACATTAATTTCACACACACCTACCATAATGGCCCGAATGCCTTCATTTTTCATTCATCTTTGATAATACACCTTTTAAGGGATGAAGGGGAACCATTACATGGCCCGTATGCTTTATCACATTAAACAACCTGATGGTCATAAGGAAATTCATTACAGACTATGACAATTTGAAACTGCCACTCCCCAACATCTATATCGTGATCATCTCTCCACCTTTTCATGGTTGTTCAACTAGCTGTCATGTGCAGAGGTGTACATGCCTTGTACAAATAGAAAAATTTCATACCCTCTAAATCGATCAAATCAGTTAGCTATACTTTGGTGAATACGCCTTTGTAATGCCTCGGCCCCAGAATCCCAGAGCTAGTGCCTTATTTTAATACATTGACATGATTACAAGGAATCACATCCTGACGGACCGACCAGTTTAGGAGTCTTGGAAAATAGATTCCATACATGAACATTACATTACACATTCAAACATAAAACACAACATAAATAATCATTTGAGAATGCGATTATTCCCCTAGCTTAACCCTGCAAATTAACCACAATACACTTCTTAGAATCATGGTAAAATAAAACACAAGAAAGGGTGAGCATAGATGCTCAATAAGGGTAAATAAATTAGTAGAAACTATAAGCCTTTATGGAAAGATGAGTAATAAAAACCACAACCTTTTAAACAAAAATTTGAACATAATATTGAAAAAAATAAATCATACATTACCATTTAAACTATCTCATGGATATTTTACTATTGAAATAATCACATGTAAAAACTAATTTCATAACAAGTGAATACATAATGCCATACTTCATAACCACATTATGAAGGCCTCGTGCCAAGAATATAAATAAAAATTTTATCAAGGCCTTGTGCCAAGACAATAGTTTGTCTAATGAGACCTATCAAAGCATTGAGGAGCTATAACGGGCTCCACCTGTCACTTACTAAGTCCAATGCATTCCTTATATGAAAATGTTGACGCATAACACAAAAATTCATATTAAAACTAGCATAAAAAATGTCAATAAATTAACAATAAACCATGAATGATATAAAAATAGAACATCCATAGTCAAACATATCATAAATTATTCAATATAATATAGAATATTTTATTATAATAAATCAACCTCAATCAAGAATAATATCCAGTAAAAGATGTTAAAATAGTTTAAAATTAATAGTAAAACTCTTTGAGGGAAAAATCTATTTTTGTGAAAACATTTAAAAGTAAATCATTTATAAAAAAATTAATTTAAAATATATTTTTGAATAAAATTGTCACATAGCACTTTGAATCTTTTTTAATGAAATATCATTTTAAAACAATCATGTCCATATAAATAAATCCTTAAAATCTTTTTTAAAAAATGGACATTAATTAAAAAGATTTAGAAAAATAAATCATTAATGAATTTAAAATGATGATCTTTATAAATTTTCCCTTCCAAAAAAACTTAAAATATTCATTTTGAAAACATTTTTATGAAACATGGGCATGGATGATAAAAATGTTCTAGTAAATACTTACACATAAACAATCTCGGATAATGATGAGACTGAGGAATTAACCCTTACCTTGTAAATTTTTTTGGTTAAGGGTATGTTTAACCACATGTATAATGACAATAATATGTTATTAAATTATAACAGAACAATATTCATATTTATGATATCATACTTGATTTATTTATGACTTTATACAACCCATTTAATAATAATTTCTATGTTAAAATAACATTTTGGGTAATAATCGCTTTCTTTATCATATATGTTTTAACATGTCATTCTTTATCATATAACTTATTTCATGATTTAATTGAATCCATATATTGAATTATTTATGTATCATACAAATTCATAATATAAGTATGTATAATAGATTTATATATGAAATGGAAAACACCATTTATGGAGACAGTAGGTAGTACGTATGTATAAACGTCGTTTCCGTTTTCATATCATTTTGAACACAAGTAAGTTAATGAGATATGTGTATATATATATGAATATATTTAATGTAGCATTACTATGTCATATATTACATAATTATTAATAATATATATATTTATAATCATCGTTGAATGGTGAACGTGAATCTCATCGCGTCGTGGTGACGGTAATCCGTACGTACACATGAGCGACAATATCATTCTATTAATGGTGAAATAATACAGAATTGGATTTTATATCCTATATAAATAGTCCTTAAACTTTTATATTTATTATTTACATCAATTATACTCATTATTATACCCACCCAAATAATGAAGTGTTGAATGACAAACTACACCACAATGTGGAGACGGTAAGCCGTACGTATGCATGTATGATAACTTTGTTATTCATAGGATGAATATAATAATGAATATGGTTGTACCGTATTTATAAAAATATCATAGAAAGTATAAGGTACTAGAGTTATTATTTTGTAATGGAAACAACAAATAAAGTTGAAGTTGTAGAAGAAAATAACGTGAAAGAGGTGATGGAATTATTACCTCTTCTTTGGGTTCTTCCTTTTGATTTGATAAAAAGGGATACTTTGTTTGTCCTATGATCGATTTAAGGCCTCTAGGATTATGTGAGGGTATTTTGGAGGATATTTAAATAGTTTTTGGCTAAGACAAAGGGCTTTGGAGGTGTGATTTTGACAGAAGGACATGTACACTTTTATAAGAGATGTGAGGGTCACTTTAGGAAAATCTTAAAATATTATTTTATTATACAATCATATTTAGTTTATAATGGACCCAAAAGAATATATTTCTAGGATAAGGTGGGTATTATTTGAAAACCTCTCAACCAATAGGTTTTAGGTAGGTTTAGGTCACCTTATTAAGCTTATCTTGTAGATTTAACTCTTAGTTAAATAGTTTAACTTTTACCATGTATTCTTGTATTATTAAAATAAATTGTTAATAAACATAATATAAAAATACAAGAGAACCCCAAGTGGTTTATCATTGATATATATAACATTATATAAGACATTTAGATTACCCTTAGATTTTTAGGAATATTATATCAATTAATAATATAGTATGTGTATTAAAAACTAATTTATGTCAATTTTGACACTATTCAGTATTTGGTTTTAGTGAAAGTCATGGAATCTTTATCACTTCTAAAAAAATTTATTTAATCAAACCTAACATGTTATAATAACCTAGAAATTTTTTGGAATACATCAAAAGTCTCAATTTACAATTATATTAATATTTATAAAATCAATTATTTTAATATTTCAATAAAAATTTAATTACTGCCTCATCATTGTGTCATAGAAAAATTTAATTATTTAATGTCTAAAAATTATAAATAAAATACCTTTTTGTAGTAAATATATTTATATTTATAATAAAAATTTATAGTGTAATTTATCTTTTGTTTAACCCTATATTAAAAATGGTTTAGTTATTAAATTTTGAATTTAACGCTTTTAACTCTTCTTTAAATAAAAAAATAATAAATGTCATAATCTAATCCATGTGAACCAAAAGAGTCATATTTTATTTCTAATATTTATTTGGTCGAAATAAACTTATCCAATAGTATTAGTAGATGTGTTAGGGTAATTATAATATCATTTTTACCTTGAATTTCCCTATTTACGTTTAGCTGTGGTAAATGAAATTCAAATATTACTATTCACCCAAAAATTATTTTCATCCTATTGAACCAAATTTTACTTTCTTATTTCAACCATGTCTCTAGAATTTTTTTCAATTCAATTCACAGAAGCAATAAAATTACGTTTTATTCAAATTTGCAAATGTGTCTAGAAGGTAGTTAAAAGACGTTAAAAAATTCTATAAAATTTTGTACATCTAATCATATTGTAAAATGGCTCTAATAAATTAAATTGAACTAATAGAGGTGTTATTTATTTATTTTGAATTTAAAATAAATTTTAATAAAAATAATAATTATTTAAATAAAATTTGGTTTTATATAATAACATAGTCTTTTTTTACTATTTATCAAAAATTGAATGTTTTCAGAAAAATGACAAAAATTAATCCTAAGCTAATTTTTTTAATTGAATTAAAAAATATGTATATTTCACCAAATTAAAAACATAGAAGTTTCATTAATTAATTTAAAATTAATTCCAGTTGTTAATACCAGAAAGCGGGTTTTTGAGAAGTTAAATAATCAAAACATTGATATGTATTTATGTCCAATTTAAATGTGAAATTACTTTTAATGACCATAATTGGATTAAATGATAAAAATATAATCTAATTATACTTCAAACCTATTCAAATTTATAAATTTACACTATAAATTATTTTTATTAAAAAATTTGTTTTCAATTAAAATTTAGTATTTTTCAAAATACATCGAAATATGAAAGTTATCAGAAAAACCCAAAATAATTATTCAAAATAAAATATTATATCCTGATTCTAATGAAGAAGTTTATTTGGTCATATTTTATATATAAAAGTGTCAAATAATGGATTTAAATAGGGTTCTCCATTAAAATGCGGTAAAATTGCATTTTCTGAAAAATAATTCTTTTAACTGAAAAATTGAATTTGTTCTTATATAATGTCTAATAAACACATAATATGGATGTTAAAATTATATATAGTATATAAAATTAAAAATTTATTCAATACGATTCATACCCACTTTTTGAATGACTAGTTTGTTAAGTTGTGGTGTGCTCGAACTCGGTGTTGCGTGTGGTGAAAGCTATTAAATTAATATACAGGGATAACGTACTATGAAATCCTAGGGTGTTATATTCTCCCATCCTTCAATAAATTTCATCCTTACAATTTGACATTGTTCTTCAAGAATAAAAGGATGAAAATATAAAATAAATTTGTGTAAAACCCACATTGGAAATAGGGTTACTTAAATTTAGTCTTAATAAGAGGGAAAGGTAAATGAAATAGTCACCACCAAATTAGGGTTCCTAATAAGATAACATTGGTGAAAATTATAGACACGGAATTGGATAAAAAATGTAAGTATTTACAGGGAGTGATTTATGTCATCAATCGAAAACAAGTGAACAATAAAGGGAAAATATTGTGGGCCTCAAATCCATAAATCTATGATGATTTAAAATATCTTCAGATAAACAAAAAATAAGGTTTTATAATAACACAATTTTTTAGATAATTTATTTTTTGAATAGGAAGGATTAATTTATATACATGATAAGGACTCAAAAAACATACATGATTTCATTACCTATCATAATCATAATCTCATCATTTGGTTGTGCTTCTATATATATTCACTCCGTCCCTTATAATAGGAAATGAATGTTAAAAATGATTTTTTATGCCTAATGCGCATTTCATAAATCATAAGGTCGATTAGTATTTCTTTAATCCTCTATATGTTTACTGAAATACAAAATTTTAGTTCATGGTATCCAATAAATTATACTTTATCCTCATACAAAATATCAAGTTCTCAACTTACTCCATTCTAATCTTTAGACTTATCCAAAAATACTTATTTACAAACTCACAGTCTAAAAATTTATATGGGAGGGAATCATAATAATGATCTATTTTTTCACATAATAACATGTGAATTCCTTCATGATTTATTTTTTAAAAACATAGTTACACCCTAAATTACCATAAAAACATATGGAATATGTTCGTTGTCCCTTATTCCTTATAGAATACCAGATATAGTCCTTAAATCCAAAAATGTTGTAAACTCCAACAATGATAAAATAAATAAACAATTAATTTGATCCAATGTCTTAAATAATATCGTATATACTTTATCCAGCTCAATTATATCTTATTCCAAAATTATTATCTCAATTTCAGAAACGTATTAAGGGTAATATTTCCCCCAACCATATATTTTACAAAATGTTTAACTTGAAACTATGTCACTTTATTTGGTACTATAAAATCTCAAATCCTTAAGGAAAACTTAATGCAGTATAATCCTTATATACTTTATAATTCTTATAACCTGTACTAAAATGACATAATTATTTAATATCAACTTAAGAACTATAATCAGTCCCCTTCATCTATAGTTGTATCATAACTTGATTATTATCCAATATCATTATTTTTGGTATACTCTGATGATTGGGACATTGATTCAATTAGTGTCCCAACACATTACAGATAAATAATTGTACATTCGAAAACTTTTTCATAACATTGCAATAATGAACTTGGTGTCCTTTTTCTCCACACTTATAAAAAACTCCCATTCCTTTTAATCACTTCCTATGGTGATTCTTTCCACAGTTATCATATATGGGAAAATCTTTCTTTCCCTTCTTCCCTTTATCTATATTTTTCTCTACCATCTTCTTCTTCTCTAGTATCCCTTAAAATCCATACAACATAGAGAATTCTTTACATATCTTATTAGCACACGATACTATTTCTTCATACAATTATAATATGTGGGAGGCTATTTTTTTAAATGTTTCCTTAAGACCATGAATGATATGAATCTTCTTACTCTTTGGATCATGCGTATTACTGGAGTTCTCATTCCTTCTTCTAGACACAATTTCTAAATAAAAAAATACACTCGGTTAGATCATATCATAATATATAATCCAAAAACTAGAAAAATTATCAACATTAATTGAATATCTAGTCTCACAATAAAAAAAATGGTTTCATTGCTAACATATTTACTCATAAATACTTTATAATGGTTGGTAAAGAATATGTGAATTATCCCAAGAATATCCCCTAGGAGTGTCGTAACCAAGAACACAACAAGACCCGTTGTCGTGTACCAGGATACCCCAGGTCAAGCCCGAAACTCCTTGTCAGTTTTTTAACTCCAAGATACATCTGTGCCAGAGCCACCTCAACCTGTCCATATCCAAAAAGTGATTTATTGCTCAGAATATTCCAAAAATTTATATGTTACCAAAATTCTAGGATGTTCTTCTATAATATTCCTCAATGTTTTTCTTAGGGTTATGTTCTCAAATCAATGTTTTTCTAAATATATTTCCAAGGTTGTTGGTAAACATCCACTAATACCAACTGTATTTCCCTGACCAAATAATCCTAGAGCCAGTGAATTATTTTAATAAATTGGCATGATTACAAGAAATCATGTCCTGAAGGACCGATCAGTTTAGAATTCTTTTAAAATAGATTCCATACATGGACGTTACATTAAATATTCTAACATAAAACAAAAAATAAATAATTTATTGATAACTCCATTATTTTCTTAGATTAACCTTGTATATCAATCAAAATACACTTCTTGGAATCCTAGGAAAATAAAACATAAGAAGGGGGTGAGCTCAGATGCTTAATAAGGGAAAATAATTTAGTAGAAGCTATAAACTTTTAAGTAAAGATGTGTAAAAAAACAACAGCCTTTTAAACATAAACATGAACATAATATGGAAAAAATAAATCATACATTACCATATATACATTCACATGGATATTCTACTAGTCGAATAATCACATGTAAAAACTAATTTCATAACAAGGGAATGCATAATGCTGGACATCATAACCACATAGTCAAGGCCTTGTTCCAAGACTACAAATATTTATTTTTCAAGGCCTTGTTTCAAGACATTATTTTGTCTCATAAGACCTACTGATGAATCGAGGAGCTATAATGGGCTCCATCCATCACTTACTAAGTCCAACACATTTCTTCATATGAAAATGTTGAAGCATAACATAAACGTTCATATAAAAACTAGCATACATAATTTCAATACTTTAACCATAAACCATGAATGGTATAGAAATAGTACATCCACAACAAAAAATATCATAATTCATTCAATACAACACGATTTACTATATAATAATAAATCAACCTCAATGAAGAATAATATCTAATAAAGGATGTTGACATAGTTGAAAATGATTAGTAAATTTTTTTAAGAGAAATATCCCTTTTGTGAAAACTTTTAAAAGCCACACATTTTTATAGGAATTCATTTAAACGATATTTTTGAATCAAAGTGTCCCATACCAATTTGAAACATTAGGGAAGAATTAACATTTTAAAAAAATCATGTACATATAAAAAAATCCTTAAAATGATTTTTAAGACAAGGATATTAATTAATAAGATTTATAACAATATATCATTAAAAAATTTAAAATTCTAATCGTTTTAAAGTGTCCCTTCCAAAACAACCTTAAAATATTAATTTAGAAAATATTTTTATGAAACAAGGACATGGATGATAAAAATTTCCCAATAAATACTTACACATAAATAATCTCAGATAATAATGAGATTGACGAATTAACCTTTACCATGTACTTTAATTTGGTTGAGGGTACGTTTAAATTCCTGTATAATGACCATAATATGATATTAAATATAAATAGATCCATATTCATATTTATTATATCATACATGATTTATTTATTTCCTTATACTACCTATTTAATAATAATTTCTATTTTAAAATAACAATTCGGGTAATAATTTCTTTCTTAATCATATGTGTTTTAACTTATTATTCTTGATCGTATAACTTATTTCATGATTTAATTGAATCCAGAATAAAATGAATTATTTATGTATCATATTTATTAATAATATAAGTATGTATAATAGTTCTATATATGAAATGGAAAACTCTGTTTATGGAGACGGTTGGCTATACGTACGTCTAAACACCGTTTCCATTTTTGCATCGTATTGAATGGAAGTAAGAGAAAGATATATATGTAAATACATACATACATACATATATATATATATATATATATAAATTTCCAGTATAATTATTATGTTATATATTACATAATTATTAATAATATATATTTATATTCATCGTTGAATGGTGAACGTGAATCTCATCGCGTCGTGGAGACGGTAATCCGTACGTACACGCGAGCGACAATATCATTCAATTGATGGTGAAATATTATGTAATTTGATGATATATCATATATACAGAATAATTAACATGCTATATTTATTATTTAGATCAATTATACTCATTATTATACCCATCTAAATAATGAAATGTTTAATAACAATCTACACCACAACGTTGGGATGATAAGTCATACGTACACACATATGGTCACATTGTCATTAATATGATGAATAGAATAATAAATATGGTTGTAACATATTTATAATAACATCATAGTAAGTATAATATACTGGAGTTAATATTTTGGTATGTAAACAACAAAAAAGAGGAAGTTAAAGAAGAAAATAACTTGAAAGATGTGATGAAATTATTACCTCTTCTTTGGGTGATTCCTTTAGACTTGATCAAAAGGGATCCATAGGATGGATTTGGATCAAAGTAAGTCCTATAGGATGAATTGAGGGTAGTTGGGAGGATGTTTGAAAAGGGTTTTTCCATGCGAAATTGCTTTGGAGTTGTGATTTTGAGAGAAGGGGATGTACCCTTTTATAAGAGAGGTGAGGGCCACTTTAGGAAATGATTGAAGTATTATTTTATTATACAATCATATTCAGTTTATAATTCCTCTAAAATGATTTATTTCGAGTCTAAGGTAGTTCTAGGTTGAAAACATTTCATACAATAGGTTTTAGATAGGTTTAGGTCACCCTATTAACCATATCTTTTAGATTTAACTCTTAGTAAAATAGTTTAACTTTTACCATGTATTCTCATATTATTAAAATAAGTGGTTAATAAATTGACTATAAAAATACAAGAGGACCCAAGGAGGTTCATTATTGATATATCTAACCTTATATAAGTCCTTTTTCTGATCCTTATATTTTTAGAAGAATTATATCAATTAATAATATATTATTTATTTGAGAAACTCATTTACGTCAATTTTGAAACTATTTAGTATTTGGTTTTTATGAAAGTTATAAATAATTTATCACTTCAAAAATAATTTATTTAATCAACCCTAACATGTCATATTATCCTAGAAAATTCATGGAATACATCAAAAGTATCAATTTACAATTATATTAATATTTATAATATCAATTATTTTAATATTTCAATAATAATTTAATTACTACATCATCATTGTATCATGAATAAATTTTATTATTTAATGTATAAAAATTAAAAATAAAATAAAATTATGTAGAAAATATTTTTATCATTCTAATTAATATATATAGTCAAATTTATATTATGTATAACTTTATATTAAAAATGGTTTAGTTATTAAACCTTGAATTTTACATTTTTAAATCCCCTTTAAATAAAATAATAATAAATGTCCTAATCTAATCCAAGTGGACAAAAATGATCATATTTTATTAATATGGTTGATTTTGGTCGAAATAAACTTATCTAATATAATTAGAACTTGTGTTAGGATAATTATAATATCATTTTTACATTTAATTAACATATTTACTTTTAACCGCAGTAAATAAAATTCAAAAGTTACTAATCACCAAAAATTATTTTTATCATATTATACAAAATTTTACATAAAAATTTCAACCCTTATATAGGATTTTTTAAATTCAATTCACAGAAGTGGTAAAATTACTTTTTATGCATATTTGCAAATGTGCTGGGAAGGTTGGTAAAAGACGTTAAGAAATTCAATAAAATTTTATACATCTAATATTATTAAAAAATGACTATAATAAATTAAATTTAACTTATATAGTTTTTATTTATCTATTTTGAATTTAAAATAAAGTTAATTAAATATAATAATTATTGAAATAAAGGACATTTTTAAACCGTAACGCTGTGTTTTTCACTATTCATCAAAAATTGAAATTTTTCAAGAAAATATTAAAAATTAATCCTAAAATAAATTTGACATTATGAATTCAAAAGTAATGTATATTTTACCAAATTAAAAACATAAATGTTTCGTTAATTAATTTAAAATTAATTCCCATTGTCAAAACCAGAAAGTAGGTTTTAGAGATTTAAAAACTATTAAAATATTAATATGTGTTTATGTCAAATTTAAATGTAAAATTACTTTCAATGACCATAACCGGATTAAAAGATAAAATAAAATATTATTATATTTCAAAACCACTCAAATTTATAATTTAACACTATAAATTATTTTTATTAAAAAATTTGTTTTCAATTAAAATCTAGTAATTTCAAATATTCATCAAAATATGAATGCTATAAGAAAACATAAAAAATTTATCAAAACTAAATTTTTATATCCTTATTCTAAAGAAAAATTTTATTCAGTCATATTGAATATATAAAAGTGTCAAATATTGGATTTAAAAAGGGTTTTCCATTAAAAGACGTTAAAATTACCTTTTTGAAAAATACTTATTTTATGCAAAAAATTGAATTTGTTTATATATTATGTCTAATAAACACATAATATGACTGTTTAAATTATATAGTGTTTAAAAAATTCAAAATGTTGTTAATACTATTCATAACCGCTTTTTGAACAGCTGGTTTGGTATGTTGTGGTGCACTCAAACTCAGTGTTGCATGGGGCGCAAGATATTGAATTACTTTAGAGAGATAACGTAATATGAAATACTGGGGTGTTAGAGCCTTTATCTAAATCCTCTTCTAGGGCTTCTTTCTTTTATAATCAGACTAGCTTGAATCCACACATTATGTGGTCTGATGGTCTTGAGATGACCTGAAGTCCTTACAGTGGCCCAAAAGCCTTACTGACTTGAAGGCCATAAGTACTTCGGGCCCAAACCGATGACCCAAAGGTGAATAGTTCCAGTGGCTACATCACCTGCAGAGGTACCTTCTATAGTACCTACTAGATTAAACCAGAATTTTTCCTCTACCCGGAATCGAACTTGGGTCTCATGGATGCACTTGGAGAGTCCTCACAAATTGGGATAATGCTCATGTTCTTAATTTCACACAAACATATATGTAGTTAATGCAATTTTATACCGAAACAAAAAATTACAAGAAGTGAAAGTAGGTTTCATGACTTGTGCTAATCAGATAATGACGTGTAATAGTTTTGGTATTAAAAATAAAAATGCAGTGTGTTTTATGGTGGAAACCAAACCCTAAGGATTACATGAAGTGGAATGGGATTACACATCATGTAAATAACTGATGGTGTATGTTTTAAATGTTTTAAACCCCTCATGTTTGTCATACCCTATGGTTTCAACACCTCTCTCCTAATTCCAGGTGACCTGATAACCCCCTATTCAATGTTTGGGGGATCAATTTGTCAAGGATCGATCTATAAATTCCCTTATTTTGATATATCATGAATCCAAGGTATGTTCTAACTCCATTCACATGGTTTCTTCAATATGTTCCCTCCCATTACTCATTTCCTTATGATGGAGCTTGATATCTATGTTTCTAAATGAGTTTTTTGGATTGTTTATTGGTATAGTTGTGCTGTGACATCCTAGGGTGGATGTAGTTCTTACAGGAGAGGTGATTGAGATCTGCAACATTGGTCCATTCTCAGGTAATGAACACATACGCCCCTTTTTATGTAGGGTATATATTTATTCTCTATTTACTTATGTGAAATTGTAGATCTATCATTATTTTCCCATGGATCGTAATGAAATGAAACTAATAATTACTTGAATAAGATTAAAAAGTTGTTATCAATATCACGACGATGTTGTTTTTTTACTATGATAAAAAAAAATTCTATTGTTTTTCTAGATAGTGTGGTATCTATGTTGTTCTTGTTTTGCTTGGATTAGCATGTTGAAACAGTAAAAGAATGTAAATCCAAAATTTATTGTAAATAAATTGGATAAAATATTAAATAGGCATGTTTAATGAGTTTGGTGTGTTGTAGTTTTATTGTCGCGAGCATGTTTAAATTAATTGATCTTCCATGAGATAATGGAATTGAATAAAAATGTAAACCAAGTTGATGCTTGTTGATAAAATAATTAATGTCATGTTAAATTAACTTCTTAATTAAATTGTGATAGCTTGTATTGGTTTACTGTATAGGTTGTTTGTATTTGGAACCTATAAATAATGAATCAGTTAGTTCATGAGAGAATATGAATCAATTGTTTTATATAATATAATGCCTTTATAGGCCTTGAGTATCCCACTTACATGTACAATCCATGTTCAACGTTCTTTGTAGATGTGAGAGTTTTTTGGGTGTGAAGGCTGCATGCCTTTCTTTAGGGCCAATATCCTTATTTATATATTTATATCCTACTGCTTGTGATGTGACATGATCCTGGTATAAATGAGCCTAGAGGGATCTTGTGGTATATGTGGTGCATAAGTCATGTTTTTTTGGAAGATGTTCACCCTTGTGATGGAGGGATGCATCGAGATATGCATTTGGGTGTTGGAGAGGACACCAAAGATGAAAGAATTGGTTGAAGCTGGGCTTACATGTTGATATGAAAGATGTATACTTGTTTTAATCTATTGTTTGGCTGATAGACAAGTTAATTGTGTATATTATTTTCTTTCCCCACTGCTTGAGCTAAATGGATGTTCTTGGTTTTATATCGTGTTTGGTATATTAGATTATATTTGAAGAGTACTTGGTAATATGGAAAGTAATGTTTTAACTAAATGAATAAATGTTTGACGTAAGGGGATGTGGATTGATGGGTTGCAGTGTTGGGGTTATGAAATCCGTTTTCTTATGCCTGGAAGGCATTTTACTTTGTTGTGACGCTAATGAAATATGGGAAATGTTAATGTTTAATTAATGTATAATGAATTAATTACCATAAAGTGAAACTGTTGAAAATGAATAAAGTAGATTAATGTAGCTCTTTAAATGGTCGTGTAATCATTGGATATCTGGTCTTATAAGTGGTATCCAAGAGCCCGATAGATATTATCTTCATTTGATTCCGAGACTAGGTTATTCCAATAGTGTGTATTTGATTTATATTATATCATGTATGTTTTTTGTTTTTATACGCAACTCCACCCTATCTGTTAGGGAAGCTGACCCCCTGGGGTTTCTGATCCCTGGGGTGGGGGGATGTTTTCTCTAACATCTAGGGGGAGGATTGATTACTTACTTCCCCCATTGACCCAACTCTATTCTCTTTGTAGATACATGTTCTAGTATGCACAATGGTTAGTTTTCCCCATATATATGTGTATAGTGATGTAATAAATTGTGGTTATTTTACCCACAAGTACTCTGGATATTGTATCCTAATGATTACTATAGGTATAACGTGTCTAGGTTGTGATTCCTTGGGGATAATTACTTAGTGTGTGGGCTAGGATGGCTTGAGCTATAATACCTGATGTATGATACACATTATACAGGTTGTGGTGGATCCCAAAAACTACATGGTTTATTTTGGTTACATGGATGTGGTGGGGTGTTGCACGTGGTGCATGTTGTGGTGCTTTGGCCATGTGACTATAGTCTATCCTTTTTGGAGAGAGATGCTCAGTACTTGCGATGTTGGGTCAGAGAGACAAACTAGTGGGGAATCGATAGTGGGGTACCCCAAATGTCCTTTAATATATAATATGTTGTTGTATGTGATACTTGGTGAGAGTAGCCTTGGTGAGGCTGAGATCTTAGCATACTTGATTAGGTGACGAGTTTGTTTCACTTGTTTCACACTATTCTTTAGTATGCTTTGTTTACCTTCTACACGAGAGACTCTGGGGGGGGGATCATACTGAGTATACTGTTATACTCAATGTAGGTATATATAAATTGTTTTTAAGGTAAATTAGAGATAGTTGGAGATTAGGCTGGTTACTAGTAGTTTGGGGTTTAGTAGAAGGTTATTGGGAATTGTGGTCACAGCCGTCCTTACTTTTATTTGGTATCTATAGTTTTCCCTTCATTTTTATTAGTTCTTGAATGTCATTACATATGTGTACTTAGGATTTTCATTAATATTTTCATCTGATTATAAGTTGATTGGTGTTTGTATTATCTCTCCATTTTTCATGAGTTCCTTTAGAGGGTAATATCTCCCATCAACTTATTTATTATACCGTCAATGATAGTCTCCATCCCGAGGCCTACTCAAGGTGGGACTCGGGTGTCAATATCTTTCTTCTCCCATTGATGGCCTATGAGGGGTACACCTTTTGAGGAGGGGGTTATGCCAGAATGTTATTAAAGGCTTAGTTTGAGGGATAAGATGATGTTTGGAGTTTGGAATAGTTGATGATGCATGTTATGATAGGGAAAATTTTATATATATTATTATAAAGTGTTGTAAACATAAGAGACCGTCTTAGACATAGTATTTAGAAACCCATATGATCTGATGCACATACCATTAGTCTTACAAAATCTTCTAAATGAGGTGATATTTATTGTAGGGTAGAGACCCCTAAATGGATTACGCATAATTATTCTTTTGGTATGTGTTTAAATTGGTAAACCATGGGATAGGTTCACCTAAATGAATAAAAGAAAAAGATTTATTAATACTAAAGTATTCCATATTATAGGTTAGAGTATCTAACTCTTTTTTTGTATGTAATAATGGATCTAGGATGAAGTAATCATCTAGTTCATGTAGATGATATTCACTAGGTTGTGAAAGTATATAGTAATAGGGTAGAGGTAGAAAATGATGACATGTGGAGGTGGACACAATGAGAGTTTCAGTGCGCGAGTATTTAGTGTTATGAGGAATCTGTTATAGTTTCAGTCATAGAAGACTAGCTAGAGGAGTTTGAGATAGCATTCATTTTTATCTTTTTTACTAGGTGTTGTTGGCTATGATGATGTGGCATGGGGAAGTGAGTCAGTGGTGGTTCTTGTTCCTCAAAGATCACAAGGAGTCGATAGTCATGTGTAAGGAGTTCTCCGACCAATTTAGAGTTGAGTTTCTTTTTTTGACCGTGAAGGCTCTAGTCACCAAGATCTTCTTACCCTTACACAGGGGATATCTAGTGTTCAAGAGTTTGAGATCTATTTCAAGAACCACATACAGTATCCTTCAGACCAATTGTATGATTAAGAGGAATGGGAGAGGCATTTCAAGGAGGCATTGTATCCAGCTATCCAATGTCAGGTCAACTTGTTTAAGGTGAATACATATCTCGAGGTGCTAATGAGAGTAGAGGTCATTGAGAGGAAATTAAACAAAACCATATTTTATAGAGATGGGCTTTTTAGGATTCCTCGCAAATCGGAGCAGTGGTCTGGGGTTCCCAGTTGTCAGATCAAATGATCTTCTTATTAGCTGGGAGTAGGCCCCAACCCTCAATGTCTTATTTCTCTAGGGGGGGGGGGGTAGCAGCTCTTATACCTATACCAAGGGGTCAAACACATTTTTTTCATGTAGAGTCCGAGCTCATCAGCAAAGATAATGATCTAACTTTTTGAGCAAACATCATGTGCCAGTTGTTCCGCTATAGGCTCTTCTATTGAGGTAGTTCCAACTAAGGTAGAAGTTGCAGGTTTCTCTAGTTTTGGACCAACATAGTGTAAATGAGGTTGGCATAGGATAACCCCAGAACGATCCTTCTCCTTGTAGAATAGAGTTCATCTATGGAGGTGGTCTTCATCAAATCTAGAAAGGCTGTGCTGTAGGCCATGGTCAGTTTCATGCTTTAGTGTTCCTTGCTCCAGGCAAGCCATATGTCGTCCAAGGCAGTCATTTCTTGTTTTCTACTTGGGTAAATTCTGTTTTTTGATCTGGGAGTAACACACCTCTTCATATCACCATCACTAATCCATTATTTGGGACCTGAGGTAGAGAAACTTCTTATGCCCTTGGCATTGACTACACTAGTTTGAGGTTGTGCTGACCTGTTTCATGTATGTAGACACTGTGAGCTTGTACTGGTGCATCAAATATCATGAGGATATTTCCTATTTTTATGGATACAACCATATTACATTATCCTCAACATGTATTGGTTTATTTTAGTGTTTGCTATCATGGATTTCTTCGTAAATATTTTGTTGTTCTTTAATGCTATTGGGTATCCAATAGTGTTTTTTGGTGCGAGAGAACCTTGTATGGGTTAGAGGTGTGTTATGTGCTTGTTATCCTTGATGGATGAGACAATGATGAGTTCATTAGAGTTTCATTAATCATCGTTTCCTATGGATATAAAAGAATACCCTAATGTATTTACAGAGGTTGTTGTAGCATTACCTACTCAATGAGAGATCGAGTTTGGGATCAAAATATAGACATAAATGTCTCATATCTCAATGTATCCATATAGGATGAAGCCTTATGAGTTATTAGAGATTCCTATACATCATGATGGTCTATAATAGTGTTGTTTTTTTTGTTTAGTGTCTTTTTGTGGGTGGTACCAATTTTTTCGGGAAGGAGGATGATGGAAATTTTCAGTTGTGTATCAATTATCATCACATGAACCATGTGATAGTGAATAAAAACTACCCACATCAATTAAATTTTAATTTGTTTGATCAATTGAAGGGTGAATTTTTTTTTTGGAAAATTGATTTTTGATAAGGATAACATCATATGTGGGTAAAGCATGAGGCTATCCTGAATACTACTTTTCTTTATCATCCTTGGAATATTGAGTTTGTTGTGATGACATTTGGTGTAAAAAATACCATAGCTTTGTTCATGGGGTTCATGAATGTTATTTTACATGATTTACTAGATTATTTTATATTGGATTTCATCATTGATATCCTTTTTGTACTCCATATCTGGGGAGGTGCATGTAGGTAATCCGCATGCATTTTTTTGGAGATCTTAGTCACGATCACTTGTTTCAGATCTTTCAGAAGTGCGAGTCTTTGGAATGAGAAGTTCATTTATTATGTAATGTTATATCCTAATAGAGTGTATCTATAGATCCAACAAAGATAGAGGTAGAGGTTTGTTAGGTAGCCCCAAGGACAGCGATAGAGGGGCTATTTTTGGATAGTCCTGTAGTCTATTACAGGAGTTTTTTAGAAAATTTATATTAGGTTGTGGCTCCTATAAAAACATTGACCAGAAAGGATAACATATTCTTCTGGACTGATTAGTGTTAGATACCAATTGAGTATCTGCAGAAGAATATGGGTAGATATTCTATTCATTGTTTTCCAATAGAAGAAGTTCAGTTTGAGGGTTTTAGTGATTCTTTGTGTCTTGGGTTGAGATGTTCCCTGATTTATATGAGATTAGTTGCTTCTTATGGTTTTGAGAAATTACGTCCCAATGAGCGTAACAATACCACCAATGATATCAAGTTGACTATAGTAGTTTTTCCATGATGTTTTGTAGATATTAACTCATCAGTGAGAGTTTTGTGGTCTTCAACAATCATAAGTTCCTGATTTATGTTTTCTCCCAATGTGATTGGAACTTCTGCCTGTATCATTGGATGGAGTTCTTATAGGATTATAACAATATGATTTCATATACAGTTGTAAAGGGGAATGTTGTGGACAAAGTGATGAGTAAGAATTTTCATAGTGATAATGTCAGTGAATCTAGTTATTCCTAAAGAGTGAAATTTTTTTTTTTGTATTTCATATACATATAGGATAAGTGTGGGAAGAGGTTTTCTTTTTAAAATGATGGTGCAGTAATCCTTGGTTCAAAAGGTGGAAGAGTCCCAGTTGGGGGATCATGTGGTGGAGGTCTGGAGAGACCATGTTGTTTGTGGTTAGGTCCTGATGGTTTCGATGAGGATGAACAATATAGAGTGTTGTTTTAGGGATGTTTTTTCATTTGATTGTAAATGAATGATATGTTTATCAGAGAGTTCCATAGTTTTCCTTTGGTGGTACATCCCATCGTGATAATGATTTATTAAGCTTTGGGAGGCACAATTTTGGTGGACTGGGTTGATGAATGCAGTTTTAGAGTTTGTATCTCGATGTTTGGTCGGAAATAAGGTGAAGGTTAACCACTGTGTTTTTAGTGGGTTTCTCTTGCTATGGGATGTTCCATAGTGAATTTTAGATGACATATCGATGGACTATGTTATCATTTTAACTCAAGATCACAGAGGTTATGATGCTTTATGGGTGGTAGTGGATCATTTAACGAAATTAACACATGTTATAGTGATCAAGGAGTTGATATTATTAGAGTTTTTGTCAAGGAACCATTTAGAGGAGGTGGTGAGACTCTACAGAGCCTTGAGGATGATCATTTCTGATCAAGATCCCCATTTTACCTCCAGGGTGTAGAGAGGTATCCATCATGCTATTGGTTATCGGATATATGATAGCACTATTTTTTATCTATAGATGGAAAACCAGTTAATGCGAACTATCCAGACTCTTGAAGACATGTTGCGCTCTTATGTCATGGATTTTGGATGTTTGTGGACAAGTCATATTCCTTTGCAAGAGTTCACTTACAACAATATTTTTCACTCCATCATCGGTATGTCACCATTTGAAGATGTGTATGTACAGCCTTGTCATCCCCTATTTTGATTAACCGAGTCTAGTGAGACAGAAATTCTATTTCCAAAATTGGTACATATTATAAAAGAGATGGTTTGGGTGATTTGAGAAAGGATGAAAACATCACAAGATCACCAGAAATCATATCTCGATCAAAGGAGGAGACCTGTGGAGTTTGATATTGGGGATCATGTGTTCTCGAAGGTGAATCCCCATCACTGGTAGTGATGTTTTGGTTGTGGGAGTATGCTTTCTCCTAGATTATTTGGGACTTTTGAGGTGTTATCTCATGTTGGAGTTGTGGCATATCAGAGAGAACTTCCCCCATAGATGAGATGGATAAATGATATTTTTTACATCTCATAGTCGTTATCTTCATGGTGAATATCACATCATCTATTGGGACAAGATAGATGTTGGCAATGATGGGACCTGCGAGGAGTAGCCTATAGGGATCTAGAACCATTGAGAAGAGTTTTTCAAATATGCTACCCCCTTGGTTCATGTCCTGTGGTGTTTAAGTGGTGTTGATGTGAGTACCTGAGAATGTGAGTCATAAGTAAACATGATATAAATAATATTTTCATTATTTTTCATTTGTTTTTAAATTTTTTAATCCATTCTAGTTAATCTATTTGATCTGATTTGAAACATTTTAATATTTTTGGTGAATTTTGTACTTAATTGTAGAAATTTCTTAATTCTGTAAAGTAGGTAGTTTTATAGAGCTGTAGTTGTTTTTGAATAATAGTTACAATTGTGATATAATTTATGTGATTTATTTTTTAGGCTTTCTCTATTCGTTTTATCAAAATTTTACATCAATACCAATATCCAATTCGACACAAAATGGCCCAGACAAATCAAACAATTAGAAAAATATTTCTATCAAATTGATTGAACTCCACATATTTAATTGAATCATATCTCATCCTAGTTACATTAAAATTAAGTTATTATAGATTGATTATAAATATAACTTCTATCCTTATCTCAAAAAATAAATTTCATGTAAAATATAGACCATTAAGGAAACCATTCCATGTGTTAATGTAGAGATAGTTTAGCAGTCTTCTTAAGAAAAAAAATCATTATCAGTAATTCAGGAATAAATTTTCCAAAACATGTAAAGATATGCTGAGATTTTGTTTATGCATGTAAAAGATATATCGAAAAATCTTTTATGAAGTAACATTCTGAATATTCAGCCATTTTTATGATAAATGGGATCAAACATTTAGAGGATTGAATCTAGAGGGAATCTTTTACACCCCTCCAGCCTATAAATATGTGTTTCCACTAACATTCAAGGTTGTTGTTGATGAATAAGAATGATGAGTCATGCTAGGGGATTTAAATCATTAAGGGATGTGGATTTCATATTTTTCGATTTTTTAGTTTTATTATGCTCACTTATTCTTTATCATCTCTATTAACCTTTAGATGGAGGGGTAAAAATCTTTAGATATTGGGGAAGGAGTAATTTTACTTTTTAAATGTTAGAGTTTGATACTTTAATATAGAAAAACATTTTTATATTTAATGATATCTATTTGTAGTGGAATCTAATTCTTTTAAAATGATCATATTTTGGGTTTTTGGATTCATTTATATTTATAGATCTTCAGGAATATCATTGAACTTCATGCGCCTAGTGAGATTACATCAATTGAGCAAATTATGTTAGGTGGTGAGTGTATAGTGATCGTTGGCACATGTGTGGAATATGTGAACTGTGTTTAGATTTCTATGTATAAACAACTCTTAACTGGGACTAGATTTGTTTGTTTGGAAATGGTTTAGGAACATTTATGTAGATAGGAGTGATTTCCATTTCATCATTCAACCAAGGATGATTGATAAATTGATCGAGGAGTCTTTTATTTATCATTCAATAGAGAAAGAGGGAGAATGAAATTTATGATGGTGATGATGATATTGAAAAAGGTGATCCAACCTTAAACCCATCACTCTCTTCTTCAATTATATTTAAAACATCATTTTAATTGCTTTAATCTTTTAAAAAACAATAAATTTCAAAAAAAAATTTGCTTCTTTATCTAATTTCAAGTGAAAAACGTGATTGTTGAGAGATAATCTCTCGATACAACCCAGTACAACCAATTTTCTACATTTTAACATTGGAAATATTTTTTTTTTCACTCCCCATGAAAGAAAAGTGTCAAAACATGGCGCAATTTCCCATGAGGTGGTCCCAACCATATTTATTTATTTCTTATTTCTTAATTTTATCTGTAAAATTGCATTAATAAAATATTAAACACTGAAACATAGCCCCTAAATCCTAAAATTGAAACAACAATGTTGAATATACTTAGAAACATTAATTTTCATCTAAATTTGTGGAAATTTCTCTTACAGACTCAAGTGAATCATAAAGTGTTAACTATGATCCTTTCATCATGTAAGGAAATCACAACCTAACCTTTAAAGTCATATCTAAACAATAATTCAATAATCAAAATAATAAACTTTAAATGAAAATATTACAAAATGATGTTGATATGAAACCTATCATGATCCAATTACTTGTAATGTTTCATGGCTTGGAAGGTGAAGATACAAACAAGCATACTAAAGAGTTCACAGATATCTGTACTACTCTCACATCCCATGGTGTTTTTGGGGATCTGGTAAAGTGGAAGGAATTCCTATTTTAATTTTAATTATATTCAAAATAATGTTTTTATGGCCTACAACTAGGAGATGTTCATTATTATAATGTCTTGGTGAGATGTTTGATGTAAAGATTCATCCACCCCACTAGATGAGATTCACTATAAATGAAATCAATGCGATCAGATAATAATATGGAGAATCCCATTACGAGTACTGGGAAAGATTTAAATTTTTTTATGAAAACATACCATATCACACAATAAAGGAGCATAATATTCTTATATTTTTTTCCTAAGTTTTGTAGCAAAATTATATAAACCATCTTGATGCATTATTCAGAGGCACATTGATTGATAATTCACCAGAAGAAGCTAATGGCCTAATTGAGAATAGTTCTTAAAATTCACAAAACTTTGGTACAAGAGGTATGGGTACAAGAGGTACGCGTACAATAGGTACAGGTATAAGATGAATTCCTGAGCTATGAACATATTATACATCACCCCCTATGGGAAAATAATATTGATGAGATAACCAGTTTGGTGATATAGATGGCACTGAAGTAAGTGAGCGACCAACAATCACTGACTAAGGTATGTGATTTATTATCATAACTAAATTATTTCACCAAAAAATGTGCAAAAAAATGGAATGAAATTTTTTTTGGAGCCTTTCAACAATGAAAGATCCAATAAAATCATGAATGGAGAAAGCCTAACCATGTTCAATATGGATTTAGAAATCAGTAGAATCAAGTGATACCCCCATACCAAAACCAATTATAAAACCCACCCCCATTATAGAAACAATTAAAAACCTTACCACTATTTCAAAAAATGCAATCTTATTTCCCACAGGGCATGGCTGAGTTGGTTACTGGCAGTGGCATCCAAACCTTGATATTCCGGGTTCAAGTCCCTCACAAGGGAACATTCCCAATATTTCATTATAACCTTTCATGTTCCCCTCTACCACATTGGGAACTGACCTATGCCCACGGTTGTCCACCCTAGGCCTCAATAAGGGCGTGTCACACATAGTTGGTGAGGAAACACCTATATCTCATTACCCAATTACACGTGCCCATAGGGTACATGTGATTTGGTTTCTAGTGGTGGCATCCTAACCCGAAGGTTCCAGGTTTAAGCCCCTTGCAAGGAAACACACACTACATGCCACTATAACCTCTCATGTGACCCTCTACCCCATTGAGAATAGGACAATGCCAACAATGGACACCTTATCCCTCACTGAAGATGTGTGGAGTGTAGGTGGTGAGGCCGCACCTATAACCCATTACCCGATTATAGGTTTGCCTGTGGGTCATGGGAAATTTGGTTACTGGTGGTGATATTTTGATCCCTATGTTCCGAGTTTGAGTCACTCGCAAGGAAACACACATGTATTATAACCTCTCATGGGCCCCTATACTTCGTTGGGAACATGTCTAAGCCCATGGTTGGCCACCTTGGGCATTATTGGGGAAATGTGGCACATAGGTGGTGAGGAAAAACCTATACCTCATTACCCGATTACACATTCTCCACTTCTATGGTGGTGCGGTAGTGAAGGTGAGTGGTATAAACATTCAGTTATTTGGGATGTTCATGGTTCAAATCCTAGGAGTTCGCATTTGGGATGTGCCTCTCCTCTAATATCCACATGACTTTCCATGTTTCCAGTTTTCAACTGGGTGGAAAAGATGAGGTGCAACCCAGTGTGCTGAAAGATCACTGGGGCGAACCATCACAGACCGGGCTGTTACTATCTGGGATGGTCTTCCAACTTGGCTAGAAACACTTCCTTCCCTGGATGGGGCTCTACCTCATAGAAGTTACCTATTTGTGGGGGATGGGGTTTCCATGTGTGGAGGGTTAAAAAAGGCCTCACAGGGGAATTCCCATTTAAGAAGAAAAAAGTAATCTTATAACATGCCCTCTAACCACCAACCACCCACTTTCAAAAAACCATATGAGCACCCATACAATAGTGAAAAACTACCAATTCATAACCAACAGTAGATATATGATATTGAGGGTCAACATGACACCATAAATGATTTTCCAACAATTTCAAAAGACTCATGGATTTCATAACCAAAAATATTGTGAAAATCCCTTACCAAAAAATCCCAAATCCAAAAGTGAATTTCAGAATGATAACAAAAATAAGTGTCAAATAACTGTGAGAACTAGTATCCCAGGAACCTAATATAAGACGACATTAATTGAGATAAAATGGAGGTGGTCATTCAGAAAATTCTATGAAAATACCCTGAGAAAAAAAAAGAAATAGGAGGAGGAGAAGGATATGAAAAGGATGAAGAGGCAAGAAACACCATTGTAAAAACAAGGGATTCAAAAAACATACACGAACCATTTCTATCATGGATGATTAAATCAATGTGATTTTAGGAAGAAACACTTCAAAAAGAAATTTTGTACACCTTCCAAAAAGTAGAAATAAATACCCCCCTTCATGAAGCACTCAAAAAATTTCAAGATTATTTTAAATTTTTGAAGGATCTTTTCTCCATGAAGATAATAATTTTTGCAAATGATAGTATCAACATTGGTTGAAGTGTCTCATTCTTTATCACACAATAATCTATAACAAAATTTAATGATCTAATGATATTTTCCATTCTGTAAACCATTGAATATTTAAATTTAACTAATGATTTGGGTGATATAGGTTCTTAAATCAATGTATTTATTAATTTAGTATACTATTATTTTCAATGGTAGAATTTAAGCCCATAATAGTGGTGTTCTAGTTTCGAAAAAGAACAACAATTTTCCAAGAAGTAGTTCCGGAGGATGTCTTCGTAAATGTCAAAGATCTCTTATTCCTACCTGACTTATAGGTGCTGAATATGGATAACTATAAGATAATTTCACACTCACCCATCATTTTGGGGAGACTATTATTGATGATATCCAAAAACATCAATAATTTCTATGAAGGGACACTCACCATAGAGTTTGGAGAGGACTATCCACTTCAATATTTTAGGATCCATGAGGCACCCATAAGATGATCACTCACTCTTTGAAATCTCCCATGAAGTTCGTACCAAGCATATTAAATAATCAGGTATGTTCCATGAATTTTCACCCTTAAGATATAATTTTTCAATTAATAATATCACTAAACATGTGGATGTACAAAACAATGGAGATTCAAAGTTCATGCATGAATAAGAGCTAAAATATGACTTCTTTGATGATTTGTTAAATTTTGAGGAATATGATATGGTTTCTTATTTGTAGGAGGTACAAGCTTTAGACATGGGGAACATCATCTTAATATCATATCTTGATCATCCCCTTGATTTTGAATTAAAACCACTCCCAATATAATTGAAATATGTGTACCTTAGGGTGGGAGAGAAATTAACAATGATAATGGCTATTAATCTATCTAAAAATCAAGAAAAATATTTTATTGAGATTTTTATAGATAATTTGTTATCAATAGTGCAGATCATAGGTGACATCCCAAGAAAAATCCGAAAAATATTCTCACATTGAATTCTTCTTGATGGAGATTCCAAGCCTATCTGATTACCCCATATGAGGATGAATCGAACCTTGATGGAGGTTGTGGAGAAGAATATTTACAATATTTTGAATGTTGGTATCATCTACCCTATATCAGACCCATAATGGGTTAGTCTAATTCAGGTAGTTGCAAAGAAAATAGGCCTAACCACTATGAGGAATGAAAATAATTAATTGATTTTTATGAGATTTCAGAATAGATGGAGTGTGTGTATTGATTTTACAAAGTTGAACCAGGTAACTCAAAAATATCATTTCCCCATCCCCTTAATTCACCATATGTTAGAGAGATTGGCACATAGAACTCATTATTTTTTCGGATGAATTTTTAGGTTATTTTCAGGTACATACTTCTCTCGATGATCAAGAGAAGGAAATCATTACTTGTAAATTCATCAATTTTTCATATAAAAGGATTCTATTTGGATTATGTAATACTGTAGATACATTTTAGAGGTTCATGGTATGTATTTTTTTTGATCAAATCGAATTTATTTGGTGGTTTTCTGAGATCATTCATAGTTTGTTGGATTTTTTTTGACCATTACATGGAAAATATGGAAGAAGTGTTAAATAAATATATTGGAATGTATTTTGTTTTAAATTTTTAAAGGTGTAATTTTGTGGTTGATAGTATAATTATCCTTGGGTATTTCATTTATAAAAATGGAATTGAAGTTAATACATCAAAAATTTATGTGATATATTCATTACCTTACCCACACTTTTTGAAGCATGATAGATCATTATTAGGACATGAATGATTCTATTGGAGGCTTATCCATGATTTAAATAATATTTCTCCCCCTACCTAGAGATTTATTTTGAAATAAGATGATTTTGATTTCAATGGTGCATATAGTAAGTCCTTTAATGAGTTTCGGTGGAGATTGATTACACCACCTGTGATGCAACCACAAAATTGGGAAAAACCATTCGAGCTAGTTTGTAATGCTTCCAACCAAGAATTTGGTGTAGTACTTTTTAAAAAAATTAATATAAGGATAGAAGTTATTTTATATGCCTAAATAACCCTGAATGCAGAGTAATTCAATTAAAAACCATAGAAAATGAGTTTTTAACTGTTGTTTCTTATTTTAGAAAGATTTATATCATATCATATTGGATGTAAAGTCATTGTGTTTAATGATCGTGAATATCTTTAGTACATGATGAAGATGGTGGAAGCTAAATAAAGGTCAGTGAGATGGATTCTGTTACTGGAGGAGTTCAACATAAAAATCAAAGACAAGAAGGGATCTAAGAACCAAGTGTTCAATCTCTTAAATAGACTAGCCAACACTCTTAAAGGTGAAATTACAGAAAAAGAACCATTTAATGATCACCTCTTAAGAGAGTAATTATACTTGATTGAAGGATAAGTGCCTTGGTATTCTTACATGGTCAATTATCTTGTAACATCTTAGGTCCTATCTCCTTTCAATTCTCACCAAATTCTAAAATTGAAAGCTGCATCTAAATATTAAATCTTTGTTGAAACATTTCTTTCTAAGTTTTTCAATAACCATGTGATATGAAGATGTTTTACTAAGAGTGAAATTGGTTCAGTCTTTGAGTTTTGTCACACTTTAGCTTCTAGAGGTCACTTTGGACCACAAAGGGTATCATGTAAGGTTTTTTAATCTAGACTTTATTATCCCACCCTTTTTAAATATGCTAATGAATTTTGAAAAAGGCAAGAGAAATTTTAGTTTTTTGAAAACATTTCAAATAGATAAGAAATTCCCCAACAACTAGAGAATGTTTTTGAGATTATTGAAGTGTGGGGGATAGATGTTATGGGACCTTTATCAATGTAATTTAGATATTTTTTTATATTTCATAAATTTTATTATGGTTCCAAATGGCCGGAGAAAAATCCATCATTATTTAGAATGATAAAGTTTTTTGTAATTTTGTCCATGGAAACATGTTTGGTAGGTTTGGAGTTCTCATAGCTGTCTTCAGTCATCAAGTGACATATTATTGCAATAGGAGAATAGAGGCTTTGCTGAAAAAGTATGAAGTGAATCATAAAACTTAATCTCCCTATCACCTAAAAAATAGTCAAGTTGCTGTTTGTAATAGATAAATCAATGTAATTATAGAAAAAATATAGTTAAAACAAGTATTAAGGGTTGGATTAAAGGATCTGAAGACAAGTTAGGGGCTTATAATATAGCCTACAAAACCCCAATTGGAATGAGTCCTTAGAGACTGATTTATTAGAAAATTTACCACCTACCTATGGAGTTGGAGCATAAGGAATATTGGGCTCTGTGAAAGATTGATTTGGATCATGAAAGCACTAGAAAAGTGAGAAGAATGATGCTGTAGGAGATGAAGGAAAATAGAAGGGAATATTTTTAAAATTAAATTATTTACAAAGAGAGAAGAAGAGAGGATCATGATAAGATGATCCAACTAAAATATATTTATTCTAGATAAAAATTTCGTTTATTCAACTCAATACTAAAGATGATTCTAAATAATCTTCGTTCTAGATGGGAAGGACCATTTTTTGTTGTTAATTTATTTCTATTCAGTGAAATGTAGATTTTTAATTATAAAGAGTATGAGACATTGAATATTAATGGAAATAGGCCGAAGACATTTAGTTGGACCATTCCATCAGATCTAGTATAGGATATCCCAGTCCTCCAACCTATCAATCAATAAAATCCATCTGGTCTTCCTTCTCATTTATTGTTTCTTGATTATTGTGATTTATTTTCTAATATTATTATATGTTAAATATATTTGAATCCATTTAGTATATTTAATCATTTATGAGTGTGGAGGGGACATTTTTATATTTGAATTTTCAATTTTTTTTTTCTGCTTTTCAAAAAAAGTGTGCTTTTCAATTTTGTGTGTGTTTAATTTCCACTTTTTGTTTGTTTTAATAAATTTTGAGCTAAAATGATTATACTTTAAATTTTTTAAGCCCATGTAAATGAATGAGATAATTTATTCAAAGAAACTGAGCTTAAATTAATTCTCAAAATGATTTTGTTTCATGTTCAAATATTTGGAAATTTTATGAAAAGTACTATGTTTTTTTAATCTCATTCCACACCCCACTGTATTTATCATTGAAATAACTTTCTTATGAGGCCTCTCAACCATTTTTTTCATATTATTATCGTTCACATAACTTCTTTTAGAAACCAAACTATGCTTGATTTTACCATAATTTGGTTTATTTATGTCAAAACTTGACGGTTTAAGGTACTTTTGTTTTAAATGATTGAGGAATTTATTTGGTTTCAGATCACACTTTCAAAATAATCTATTTCATTATATTCTTAATTGTACATTTTATACTTGTATCTCTTAGAATCCATGAATATCATATTATATTATCCACATTACATGCCAATTTCCCTTATCCAACCAACTCTTTAAGTGATATTACATGCTCTAGTTGACCTTATGTGCATGGGAAGTTTTCTTGTGTTATGCTACCTCATTTATTGCAACATTGGGTAAAAAATAAAATGATGGAGAGATGTTTGAAAAATAATAATTTTATTGCAATATGTTACTTTATTTGGAGAATTCAAGCTAAGAGATTTTGTTCCTTTCTAGAGCATCCAATGGAGAATGAAAGTTTTGAATTTTTTGAAGTTATAAAGAAAAAAAATATGTTTTAGAATATTGAATTTGTTTCTTCTGAAATTATGAATGGCGTGCACATTCATTAATATTTCCTAATGAAAGAGATGATTTTCTACTAAGGAGATTGAGGAGGAGACAATACATAAGTTCAAATTAGACTCTTACTATTTTGTTTCAAAAAGATCCAATCAATCCTCATTCAGCTTTAGTATTTTTTGATATCTAAATTCTACCAAAAAAAATTTAAAAAACAAAACTACAATGATCTCATGATAAATACATGTCCATAACTCACAAAAGGTAGAGATATATGAATTTATCAAACCTATGGTGACATTTTCATTGGTTTGGATGTGAAAATACTTATTGAAAATTAACAACTATGAGATGAGAGAAAATTCATGTGACGTTTGTGTTTTGAGTTCATAGAAGGATAAATGAAGAGTAAAAATATTGAATAGTATAAATGGAGAAATTATAATAATTATTTTTGATGATTCATGATATCATATGTTAGTTGGTGGAATTTTTGGATCTCATTAGTATGTGTTTTGAATTTGTGTTGATTCGATTAGGATGATTACTTGTCCATAAGCTCGAGTTCTAAGTGTGGGGGAATTGGTAGAGATCATATTTTTATTTTCTGTCATGGGTAGTACAATGATTTAATCCCTTAAAATTATTCAATTTAACTTTAATTTCATCATTTTAATATTTTTCATGAATTTTTGGATTAATTTTGGAAATTGCTTAATATTGAGAAATAGGTAGTTTTATGGAGAATCAAATTTTCAGGCATAAAATTTAAATTTTTGATCAAATTTATGTGATTTATTTTTTTTAAGATTTATTTTTTTGTGGTATTATAATTTTTCTTATGGAACTTTATCTAATTCGACCAGAAATGGGCCAGAAAAATCAATCAATTGGAACATGTTTGCAGGCCGAAAAATGAACCCCACATTAGTAATTGAAGAATATATCAACCTAGAGAAATACAAATGATGCGATTCTAGTAGTATCATAATGATAACATCGATCCTCATTTGAAAAATAAATTTTACGGATATTTTATTCAATCAAGAATCCATTTATTTCGACAAAGTAAAGGTAGTTGTGAAGTAGAATCAGTAAGAAAAAACATTTATTAGTAATTCAACAATACATTTATGAAACAAGTAAAAATGTAATGAGATTTTGTGGGATCATGAAATAGAGAGGTAGGAACATATTTTATGAAGAAATAATCTAGATATTTGAACATTTATGATACTAAATGGTCAAAAACATTATTAAGATTGAATCTGGAGGTAAAAGTTTCCACCCATCTAGCCTATTAATATGTGTGTCCACATCCATTCTAGGTTATTTTATAAGAGTATAAAGAGGGTATTTTATTGATTATCATATGTTTAAAGTGATCTAGATTTTATCTTTCCCCTTTTATTAGTTTCATTATACTTACTTCTTCCAATTTCAACTCTATTACCTTTCACATGGAGGGTTAAAACTCCAGAGTGATCGAGGAAGGGGGATTTTTCTTTTTGTAATGTCAGAGTTTTTTGATTTAATTATAAACTATTATTTATATTAAATGATATATATTTTTAGTTGTGTATAATTATAATAATGTGATCATATTTTTTGGTTTTTGATTCATTCAGTTTTATAGCTTTTGTGGAATATCATTGAACTCACTCTGCATATTACATTTTGTCTCGATTGAGCACATTATGTTAGGTGGTTAGTGTCTACAGATCATTGGAATGTGTGTGGAATAAGTGAAATATTTTTATATTTATATGGAGAATAAATTCTTGATGGAACTTTCAGTAGTTTTTTAGAAATGGTTTATGATCTTTTATACCCACAAAAGTGGTTTCAATTTCATCCTTAAACCAATGGTGATTCAAAACACGATCGAGGATTATTTCTTTTATCATTCAATTATAAGAGAGGGAGAATGGGTTTTATAATTATTATTACATTTAAAATTTTGTTCCTAACATACCCTCATCAATATCTTCTTCAATTTGGTTTCAAATATAATTTTAATTTTATTCTTTATATTCAAAAACAAACAATTTCGAAAACAGTCTCACGTAATTATCTAATTTCAAGTGAAAAACAAGATTATTGAGTGATTCTATCGAGATAAAACATAGTTCAACAGCTTTAAAACATTTTAATATAGGAAATAATTAATTTTCTCACACCCCGCGATAGGAACTTGTCAAAACACAGCTCCATTACTAGGGAGTCAGTTCCAATAATATTTCTTTATTTTTATTTCATTATTTTCTCTTCAAAATTTCATGACTAGATCCTAGAACACTGAAAATTTCTCCATAGATCCCAAAATTTAACAAATCTTGTTTAATAGACTTAAAAACACTAATTTTCAAACTGTTTTTTTCAAAATAACTCTTAATGAATCTTGTGAAACGTCAACTGTTTACTGAGATCCTTTTATCATGGAGGAAATTTAGAAGCAAATACTTAAAGACATATATGAACCAAAATTACTTAATAAAAAAATAAAAAATAAATTATACTGTTAAAAAGTAATATTGAGAAGAAACATAACATGATATCATTACTTTGGATATTTCATGGCTTGGTAGGTAAAGATCTAAAACAACATATTTAGGTTGATGACATTCCAATTTCTATTTGAAGGAGATTCCAAAGAATGGTTGTATGGACTAAAACAAGGAGATTTGAATTATTGGAATGAATTAATGATATTAGTAATGAAATTATTATTCCCTACCTATAGAATCACACCCATCCAAAATAAAAAATATTCCATTATATGGTCATATAGAGAGAACCTTTATGAGTATTGTGAATTATTTAAAAAGATTTGTTCAAGCTACCTACATAAACTAGAGAGGAGAATCAAATTATTTTTTTTCTTTTAGAAAGGATTACTAAAAAATGATATAACCCTTATGGATGCATCATATGAAGGGAATTTATGTACATTTCACCAAAATAATCCAAGGTATTTATTTAGAAGATCTCTCAGAACTCCCAATATTTTGGTACAAGAGGTATGAGTAAAAGAGGAATTCATGAGGCAATAACATCTTATCCATCACCTTCATGGGAAACTATGATTTATGGGAAATTTATTTTGGTAATATATATTTCCTTAAAGAATGTGAGTGACCAACAACACCAACTATGGTATGAGGTTTATGCTCATCACCTAATCATTTCACTTACCAATGTATTGAAATACAAGGAATGGAAGCTTTTGGAGAATTCATCCAAATGAGGCAGTTATAAAAAAATCAAGTATGGATAGAGCATAACCATGTTCCAAATAGATTTAAAAATTATCATAATCAAGAAAGACACACATACCAAAAAAAATTACAAAACAAACCCCCATTCCCATAACAATTCCAAAACCCAACACCATTTCAACAAAATAAATCTTATAACCAACCTTCTTACCACCAAAAACCCACTTTAAAAAAACCCTATATGTTTCCATCTATGATTTCACAACCACAAATCCAAAACCAAGAGTGTATATCTGAAATATACCATAACATATTTTTCTAATAAATTTGAAATTACCATGGAATTCATAAAACAAAAATATTGGGAAACTCCATTACCAAACAATAAAAAATAAAAAATATAATGTCACCATGATAAGAAATATAAGTGGAAAATAACTCTCACTAGATGTATCCTAGGAAACTGATACAATACAGCCTGAGCTAAGGGAGCATGAATGTTGTAATTCTGAAAATTATGTAAAAATACACTGAGAATAAAAAAAATAAATATTAGGAGAAGAATGATATGCAAAGTAGAAAGAGAAAAAAACACCATTGAAAAATATGAAGGGAAAATAAAGACTATCCCACACCATTTCAATCAAGTATGATTGAATCAAATAGATAATAAGAAGAAGCACTTCAAAAAGTAATTATAGGAACCTTCAAAAAAGTGGAAATAAATATCCCCCATCTAGAAGCACTAAAAAAAATTATAATGTATACTAATTTTGTGAAGCAAAATTTCACCAAGAAGAGATTACTTCACGGGAATGATAGGGTCAAGTTGGGAAGAAGTGTCTTAGCCCTTATCCAAACACATCTTCAAACCAAATGTCAAAATCTGGGATGTTTTACATTCCATGGATAGTTGGATCATTAAAATTTTATAATTATTTGTGTGATATATGTTATTTAATTAATTTATTGACTCATTTAGTATAAAATTACTTTCATATTGAGACATGATTCCCAAATTATTGGTGGTCCACCTAATAAAAAAATCAATAGTTTTCCTTGTAGGGGTTCTGAAGGATGTACTTTAAAAAGTCAAATATGTATTATTTCTAGTTTACTTCTATGTCTTGAATAAAACAGAAGATAGGATCCCTTCACACTCACCCATAATTCTGGGGGAGACCTTTCATGATGATGGAAAAAACTATCATCAATGTCCCTGAAGGGACACTCACCATGGAGTATGGATATAGCACTGTCCACTTCATCATTTTTGAATCCATGAGGAACCCATCAGATAATCAACCACTCTTCGAAATCTTCAAGGATGTTGGTACCCAGAAAATTGGTGAATAAAGTATTTTCCATTAATTACTATCCTTATGAGAGAATTTTTACATTGGAAATATCATTGATCATGTGGATGGATAAAACACTAGAGAATCCGATTTCATGTAGGAAGAAGTGGTAAAATCTGATTTCGTTGATGATTTTTTAAATGGTGGGGAAGATGATATGGTTTATTTTATGAATGAGTTCCATCCTTTGGAAGTGGGAAATTTTAATTTCATATCCTCCCTTGAGTAGTCCCTTTATCGGGAATTATAACCACTCATCACTATATTTAACTATGTGTCCCATAGGGAGGGAGAGAAATTACTAGTGATAATTGCTAATAATCTATCTAAAACATAATTAACATATTTGATTGAGATTAATAGAGATAATGTTCAATAAATAGGGTGTAGATTAGGTGATATCCCAGTAATAAACCAATTAATATTCTTACATATAATTCTTCTTGAGGGATATTCTAAACCTGTTAAACAGCGCCAATGGAGGTTTAATCCCACCTTGAAGAAGGTTGTGAAGAAAGATATTGAGAATATCTTGGAATATTATATATTATTTCCCATATTAGATTCAAAATGTGTTATCTCAATTCATGTAGTTCTAAATAAAATAGGCCAAACCACTATGAGGAATGAATATAATGTATTAATATTTATGAGGATTCTAAATAGTTGGAACGTGTGCATTGATTTTAGTATGTTGAATCCGGTCACTCAGAAACATCATTTATATATCCACTTCATTGACCATATGTTAGATATATTGGTAGGGATAAATCACTATTTCTTTTTGGATGGATTTTCATATTATTTTGAGGTACCTATTTCCCTTGGGGATTAGAAGAAGATGACATTGACTTGTCCCTGTGAGAGATTTTTCAAATAAAAGGATGACATTTGGATTATTAATTCTTCAGTTACAGTTAAAGGTTTATGGTAAGTATTTTTTTGATAATATTGATGATTTATTGGAGGATTTATTGTATTATTTAACATTTTTTTTGGAATTATGTTGACCATTACTTGAAATATATGAAAGATGTTTTGAAAGAATAACTTAAAAATAATCATTTTTTTAATTTTTAAATTTTTCATTTCTTGGTTGAGAGAGGAATTTTCTTTTGGAATTTTATTTATAAAAAAGGAATTTATGTGGATAAATCCAAAAATAATGTGATAAATTAATTTCTTTACCCAACTTGTTTATAGCATGTTTGATCATTTTTAGGACATATAGGATTATACTAGAGGTTTATCAATGATTTCGGAAAGATTGATCTCCCTATCTCTTGTTTGATTTTGAAATATGAAGATTTTTATATCAATAATGTGTGTGGGGAGTTTTCTGATGAGTTGATGATGATATTTATTATACCACCCATGATATAACAACTAAATTTGGAAGAACCATTTGAGCTACTTTGTGATTCTTCAAACCAAGCAGTTGGTGAAGTCCTTTCTAAGTGAATTAGATAATGGTAACATGTAATTTAATATTCATTGAAAACCTTTGATGAGTCTCAATTTGGTTATACAACCACAAAAAATAGTTTATAGATGCGGTGTTTTCTATAAAAGGATTTAGATCATATCTGCGTGGAACTAAATACATGATGTTTTCTGATCATAAAGCTCTTCAATAATTGATGAAGAAGGTAGAAAATAAACCAAGGTTAGTGATATGGATTCTATTACTATATAAGTTAAACATAGAAATCAAATACAAGAATGGATCTGAGAAATAAATGGTCGATCACTGATGTAGACTATACAACACTGCTAATGCTGAAATTCTAGAAAAATAACCATTGAAAGATAACTTTGTAAGAGATATATTGTAGTTGATTGAAGGAGAAGTGCCTTGGTATGATGAAATGGTCAATTATCTAGTAACAACTTATGTCCCATATCATTAAAATTATCAACAAATTCAGAAAATGAAATCTATATCTAGATATTTCATGTGGGATGATCCCTTTCTTTAGATGATATTCAATGAAAATGTAATGTGCAGATGTTTTACTGAGTGTGAAATTGCTTCATTATTTGAGTTTTGTCACACATTATATTGTGGAGGTCACTTTTAACCACAAAGGACATCAAGTACTGTAACGCCCTGACCCCAGTTACCCAGAGTCGGTGCATTACTTCATAACATTGGCATGATCACAGTAAGGATCAAATCTCGAAAGACCGATTGGTTTAGTAGCCTTGGAAACACTAGATATATTTATAAGTTTTACATTACATCATAAAATGAAAAACTACTACAACAACACAATGTCTCCATAATCCACACTCATATCCCCACATAACATCCCTGCAGGTCATTCCTAATTTACTTCTTCACTTCCTGGGAAAAATAAAACATATAAAAGGGGTGAGCTCAAATGCCCAGTAAGGATAACAATATAGCGGAAACTTTCATAAATAAGAATAAACATTTAAGGCAATGTATAACTAAAACAAAAGCCTTTCAAACATGAACTTTCAACATGGTATGGCATAAATAAAATGAAATAATGCCATTTACTTATTCACATGGATATTCTACTAATCGAATAATCACATGCAAAAATCAATAACCACTTTCATAATGTTGGAATGCATAATGCCAGACTATCATAACCACATAGCCAAGGCCTCATGCTAAGACTACAAATAAGATTTTGTCAAGGCCTTATGCCAAGACACTAGTTTGTCTCATGAGGCCTACCGATACATCGAGGAGCTATAGCGGGCTCCACCCGTCACATATTAAGTCCAACGCATTCCAATATGAAAAGGTTTAAACATAACATAAACATTCGTATTAAAACTAGCATATGAAATGTCAATACTTTCACCATAAACTATGAATGGTATAAAAATAGCACATCCACAGTCAAACATATCACAAAACCTTCAATACAATATAGAAGTTTTGTATCATAATAAATCAACTTCAAATAATCTTAAAATCCATCGAAGGATGTTGACATAGATGAAATCAAAATTCTTTTAAAAGAAATATCTCCTTTTATTTTGAAATCATTTAAGATCCATATAAAATAAAACATTTTATTTGAAAATATTCTTATAAGCTTGTATGGGAAGCTTTGAAGATTTTATAACGGCGGAAAATAGCTGCACCCGCCGTATAAGTTAAAAAAAACATTCTTACCTTAATTCTGTCGAAAAGGTTAAAAAGGACCTTGTTTTGAAAACGACCGAAAGATTCCTTTATAAACCACTTATAAAAGTCAAAAAGGGTATAAATGACTTTAACTCATATTCTAGTAAATAGTAAAAATGTTTTGAAATGCATTTTTAAGAAACATGGATGTGGATGATAAAGAGATCCCAGTAGATTATTACGTATAAACAACCTCGGATAATGAAGAGATTGTAAAGTAAACCCTTACCAATTTGGTAAATTATGAAACATACAACCCATAAAATAGGTATCATACAATTAATATGTAAATACACATAAATTAGAGTGTATTACACAAAGAATATAATTATGGGCAGTACATACACCACACAAAAGGTCATGGTGGCAATATGGCATGAATCTCACGGAAATAAGGAGTGAGATGAAAACCCCTTACCTTGTACTTTTCCTTGGTTGGGGTAGGTTAACTTCCTGTATAATGGTGAAATAATTGTTATTAAATTATACAAGAATCATATATATTAATATTATATCATATATAATCTTTTAACATTGATTTGTTAATAATATCTTAGAATTATCGTCATTTCGGGTGTTAACTTACTTGTTTTCTTTTATATGTTTTGTTACGTAAGACATGTTTGTAAAGGATAGGATGTATATTATTAATATCCAGAATGATATCAAGTCCTTAAAAATCATTTTTAAATCATCAAATGATAATAATACTTCAATGGATACGATGGAGAATGAATCTCATCGCGTTCGTGGAGACGGTAGTCCGTACGTACGCACGAGCGACAATATCATTCTTTTGATATTAAAATAATATATAAATGGATGGTATATCATATATAAAGAATCATTAACATGTTATATTTATTATTTACATGAGTTACACATCATTATTATACCCATCCAAATAATAATATATTGAATAACAATTACACCACGTCGTGGAGACGGTAAGCCGTACGTACGCACGTATGGTGACATGTTATTCAAAGGGTGGATAGAATACTGAATATGGTTGTACCATATTTATAATAACATCACAGTATATGTAAGATACTGGAGTTATTATTTTAGAATGGTAAGAACAAAGAAAGAGGAAGTGGAAGAAGAAATGAACTTGGAGAAGGGTGGTGAAATCATTACCTCTTCTTCGGGTTCTTCTTTTTGATTTGATCAAAAGGGCTCCTTAGGTTGGCTTTCTGATCAAACTAAGGCCTCTAGGTTGTAGTGAGGGATTTTGGGAGAGTATTTGGGCAAAGTTTGGCAAAAAAAAAGTCTTTTAAGGTGTGATGAAATGAGAAGGAGGAGTGCCCTTTTATAAGAGGGGTGAGGGGAACCTTTGGAAAAGCTAGAAATATTAATTTATAATAAATTAATATTCGGTTTCTAATGGCTCCAAAGATTATTATTCAAAGGTTAAGGTGGGGATAGGTCGAAAACCACTCAACCAATAGAATTTAGACAGGTTTGGGTACTTATATTAACCTTATCTTTAAGTATTAACTCTAAGTTAATTAGTTTCACTTTTACAATGTCTCTTTGTATTTTTATATAATGTGGTTAATAAACTTACTATATACATCCAAGAGACCCCCAAGTGGTACAGTAATGATTAACCTATCATGATATAAGTCTCTTGGCCGAACCTTAGATTTTTAGGAATTTAATATCAATTAATAATATAATATTTATTTTAAGAACTCTTTTATGTCAATTTTGATACTATTCAATAGTTGATTTTTGTGAAACTCATAACAGATTGATTACTTCGAACAAAGTCAATTAAATCAATTCTAATATATCATATTATCCTAGAAAATTAGTTTAATTCATTAAAAGTTTCATATTATATTTATTTGGGTATTTATAATATCAATTATTTTGATTTTTCACTATTATAGTAATTACTGCATCATTATTGTGTCATACATAAAATAAATTATTTAAGGTATAAAAATTATAAATAAAATATAATTATGTAGGAAATTTTTTTATATTTCTAATTAATATTTATAATCTAAAATCCAACATATATAACTCTATGTAACAATTGTTGTTCTAAAAGATATATGCTTGTGTCATTTTTGTATTCATTTTAACTTAATTAAAATAAAGTGTCATTATCACTTACAAGTGGATCCATGGGGTCCCAAAATAGACCCAAAGATTCCCATGGTCGACCATGTATCAACCAATAGGGTTAAGACACGTTTTAGGGTAATTTAGTATTATTATAATATTATTTTTTAACCCTTATTTACCGGATTTACCCTTAACCATGGTAAATAAAATATTTACCGCAGTAATTATTCAAAATGTCTAAAAAAAGTTACCTATTTACACAATTTGAACATCCTGATTCCAAATATGGAATACATTTTCCTAAATTCAAAACACAGAAGTGGCAGAAATTAATTTAAAATTAATTCCCGCTGTCAAAACAAAAAGCGTGTTTTTAAGAGATAATAACTATCAAAAGATTGACACTCGTTTATGTTCGGTTTAATTGTAAAATTATGTCCAATGACCAACATTATATTAAATGGTAAAAATATATTCTAAATATACTTTAAAACCACTCAAATTAATAATTTATCACTATTAATTATTTTGATTAAAAAAGTTGTTTTTAATTAAAACTTAGTAATTTTCACTATTCATCAAAATATGAAAGTTATCCGAAATGTACCAAAATTTCACCTTAGGCTAAATTCGATATTCCGAATCCAAAAATGAAGTCCATTTTCAAATATAAAATATATATAATTTCAAAAAGTAGGTATTACTATTCATAACGGCTAGTTTGATTAGTTATGGTGTGTTAGAACTCGGTGTTGCGTACAACACACGCTATCACATTATTCAAAGAGAAGCGTACCGTAGAAGCTTGGGGTGTTACATTATCCCCTCCTTCAAACAATTGCGTTCTCGCAATTTCTAGGGTATTACTGAATAAAAAGACTCGGGAGGTTCTTCATCATAAGTTCCTCGGGTTCCCACGTTGCCTCTTCCATCTTATGATTTCTCCACAAAACTTTTACCAGGCGCGTCGTCCGGTTTCTCAGCACTTGTTCTCTCGTATCGAGAATCTTGACGGGCTCTTCGCAATAAGACAGATCGGGTTCCAGTTCTAATTCCTCATAGGTGAGTACATGCGTCGGATCAGGCATGTATTTTCTCAATAGAGATACGTGGAACACATCGTGAACTTTGGAGAGACTTGGCGGCATTGCCAATCGGTAAGCTACAACCCCAATTCGTTCTAGAATTTCGATAGGTCCGATGTACCTGGGACTCAATTTACCTTTCTTACCAAAACGTATGACTCCCTTCCACGGAGATACCTTCAGAAAAACATGATCACCGACTTGAAATTCCAAATCCTTCGATTATCGGCATAGCTCTTCTGCCTACTTTGAGATGCTTTGATGTGATTTTGGATTACTTTCACCTTTTCCACCGTTTCCTCCACCAGTTCTGGGCCTACAAGTTTTCTTTCACCAATTTCATCCCAGCAGGTTGGTGTACGACATCTCTTTCCGTATAACGCTTCATATGGTGCCATCTGAATACTCGAATGGAAGCTATTGTTATAGGAAAATTCTACCAAAGGTAAATATTGATCCCACATACCCTGAAAGTCAAGTTAGCAAGATCTCAACATGTCTTCTAAGGTTTGAATAGTCCGTTCTGATTGTCCGTCTGTCTGAGGGTGGTAAGCAGTGCTCAAATGAAGTTCAGTATCCAGGGATTTCTGAATACTTTTCCAAAATATTGAAGTAAAACGGGGATCACGATCAGAAACAATCGATAGGGGTACTCCATGAAGTCTCACAACTTCATTAATGTATAGTCTTGCTAGACGTTCCAGGGGTAGATCTTCTCTTATAGCATGAAAATGTGCTGACTTGGTAAGACGATCAACAATAACCCATATTGCATCATTCCTTCTAGGAGTCTTTGGTAGCCCCATGACAAAGTCCATCGTAATATTGTCCCATTTCCACTCCGGTATGGGAAGAGGTTGCATGACTCCTCCAGGCTGTTGCCTTCCAGCTTTCACTTGTTGACAAACCATACATCTTGACACAAAATCAGCAATCTCCCTCTTCATGTTGTCCCACCAAAAATGTTCCTTCAAATCTCTATACATTTTGGTGCTCCCAGGGTGTATAGAGAAATTGGAACTATGAGCATCATCTAGCAATTCCCTTTTTAGATCAGGTAAATTGGGAACACAAAGTTTCTTCCCGAATTTCAAAATTCCATCTTCATACACAAAGTCTCTCAATCTCCCATCATTCACAGCTTTAATCTTCTTTTGGAATTCTTCATCATCGGTCTAAGAACTCTTAATCCTTTCTAGTAAAGATGGTTTGGCAACCATTTGAAAAAGCATTGATGTTTCACCTTCCCTGGTTATTCCCATGTCCATCTTCACTAGATCCATGAAAATTGGATCCCTTTCAATTCTCATATTGTTCAAAACTCCATGGTCTTTTCTACTCAAAGAATCTGCCACCTTGTTTGCCTTCCCTGGGTGGTAGTGTATCGTACAATCATAATCCTTGAGTAATTCAAGCCATCTCCTTTGCCTCATGTTGAGTTCTTTTTGTGAGAAAATATACTTCAAACTCTTGTGATCAGTATAAATCTCACATTTTTCACCATAGAGGTAGTGCCTCCATATCTTCAAAGCAAAGATCACTGCTGCTAACTCGAGATCATGAGTAGGATAGTTTTGTTCATGAATTTTCAACTGTCGTGATGCATAGGCAATAACTCTATCATTCTGCATAAGGACACAACCAAGTCCTTTCTTCGATGCATCACTATAAATAACGAACCCATCATTCCCCGATGGTAGAGTCAATATAGGATCATTGACTAATCTTCTCTTCAGTTCTTCGAAACATTCTTCACACTCTTTTGTCCAAACAAATTTAACCCCTTTACGTGTGAGCTTCGTTAATGGGTTAGCCAATCGGGCAAAATTCTGGACGAAACGTCGATAATAACCTACCAAACCAATAAAACTACGTACCTCAGTTATACTCGTAGGTTCTGGCCATTCTTGGATTGCCTTGGTCTTAGAAGGATCAACAGATATTCCATCTTTAGAGACAATATGGCCAAGAAAAGAAATCTCCTGAAGCCAGAATTCACACTTGCTAAACTTCCCATATAATTCATGCCTCCTCAGAGTCTTCAAGATAATGCGCAAGTGATTTTCATGATCTTCGTAGGTTTTGGAGTATACCAAGATATCATCAATAAATACCACCACAAATTCATCGAGATACTCCTTGAAAACTCTATTCATTAGATCCATGAATACAGAGGGTGCATTAGTCAATCCAAACGGCATTACAGTAAACTCGTAATGCCCGTACCTGGTTCGAAATGCTGTCTTCGGAATGTCTTCCTTCTTCACACACAACTGATGGTATCCAGATCGAAGGTCAATCTTTGAAAAGTATTGAGCTCCATGCAGTTGGTCAAATAAATCATCAATACGAGGTAGGGGATACTTGTTCTTTATCGTTATAGCATTGATCTCCCTGTAGACGATACATAACCTCATAGATCCATCTTTCTTTTTAACAAAAAGAACAGGGGATCCCCATGGAGAAACACTAGGGCGAATAAATCCCTTATTACTCAATTCCTCTAGTTGTTTCTTTAGTTCGACTAACTCTACAGTGGCCATTCTATAAGGGGTCTTCGATATAGGCCTTGATCCAGGAATCAAATCAATAGAAAACTCAACTTCTCATTCTGGAGGATGTACAGGTAAATCTTCCGGAAATACATCTACAAATTCTTTTACAACAGGTAAATCTTCTATTTGAACATTCCTTTCCTCACCGACAGTTATTTCATTCTCTTCCTCCCCAATAATTGAATTAAGTTGAGCTACTGGGGGTGGATCTAAATAAGAATTAGGTGGTGACGATTCTGCTCTAAAAATAAGGTGCTCCTTATCATTATCATCAAGAATCGTAACCTCTTTCTTCTTACAATAAATCTTCGCATCATAGTCCGAAAGCCAGCCCATACGGAGGATTATATCAAACTCAATCATAGGTATGACGATGAAATCATCTGATAAAGAAAATTTATGTGCTCTAATGGGGACTGATTCACAAAACTTTGTTGCAACGATACTTCCCTTAGGAGTTTTAACTGACAACTCCCTTATTAAATCAAATTGGAAATATCTAATTTTCTTAGCAAACTGGGAAGATATGAAACAATGCGATGATCCAGAATCAAATAATGAATTTGCTAAACTTGAGGAAACCATTAAATTACCTGCCACCACGTCTTTCGGAGCTTCTACCTCAGCAGTAGTGATAGCATAAGCCTGGCCTTGATCCCTTGGCCTTTTCTGAGGTAAGTTCTCCTGACGCTTAGGACATGCATTTGCATAATTCCCCATCTCCCTGCAATTATAGCACTGAACGTTGGTAGCTTCCTTCTTCCCCTTGCAATCATGAGCTTGGTGGCCTTTTTCACCACACTTGTAACAGACTCCCATTCCCTTCAAGCAAGTACCAGGATGTTTCTTCCCGCATTTACCACAAGATGGATATTCAACCTTTCCCTTCTTCCCCTTATTTCCATTCCCAGATTGATCAGCAGGTCTCTTCTTCTCTTGCTTTGCTTTAAAGCCATAAGACTTAGAGAATTCCTTTTCGGTCTTGATAGCACATGAGACAATGTCTTCGTACGATGAAAAGGATTGTGAGACTAATGCTCGACGGAGAAATGGTTTTAACCCATCAAAGAAACGATCAATCTTACTTCTTGGGTTACGAATATAATCACCAGCGTACCTCGCTAACCTTGTAAAGTTAGCCTCATACTTTGTGACATTCTCATCCTCCTTTTGTCTCAGACTCAGAAATTGCCTTTCCATATCTTCTCGATGGTCGCGAGGGAAGTATTTTTCTAAAAACAGATTTTTGAACTCCCTCCATTCCATATTTTATACTTCATCATCTTCCTTCGTATTTTGAATCAATTACCACCATTGATCAGCATCTCCAGTGAGGCGGTAAACTGCCATGATAACTTTTTCCCTTTCACTGCTCCCCAAAGCCTGAAATATTTTCTCTAGGGAAAATATCCATTGCTCAGCTACTAAGGGATTTGTATTCCCATTGAACGTTGGTGGTTGTTGCCTCATGAATCGATCTAACATTGATCCTCCACGTTGCGGATCAGGGTGCTCCATACGGGTAAGGTTATTATTCATAACCTGAGTAAGTTGTCCCAGTATGGTGATTAGCTGATCAGCACCAGTTGCATCACCAACCCCACTATAATTATCTTGAGCAGGAGGGCAATCCCTACATGGAGTGCGTGCATTGATACGGTTTCCATTTCTTCCACTAGGCGCCATTTCTAAATAATGGCATAAACTAGATCAGTTTATGAATCAAAATACATAATCCCATACTTATAAAACACTTAACATAAATTGAACTATTTATGGATATAATACATAATCATAAGAATGTTTTCTTTGAGGAAGTATATACTCATAATCCCTTCAAAATGATTTGTAAAGAAAATGAGAGTTATCCTAAGCATATCCCCTGGGAGTGTCGTAACCAAGAGTGCAGCAAGGCCCGTTGTCGTGCACCCGTTCCCGTTCGAGTCTAGCTCAAAGAGGTGTTTTCGGGTTTTACCCCTAGGTACATCTGTGCCAGAGCCGCCTCTACCTGCTCGTATCCAGACAGGGATGTATTGCTTGGAAAACTCACAAAATCTCTACAATACCAAAATTCTAGGAAGTTCTTCTATACTAATCCTCAAAGTTCATCTTAGGTCTACATGCTCTAATCAGAGTTTATCTAAATCTAGCTTCCAAGGTTTGTACTAAACTTCCTCTGATACCAACTGTAACGCCCCGACCCCAGTTACCCAGAGTCGGTGCATTACTTCGTAACATTGGCATGATCACAAGAAGGATCAAATCTCGAAAGACCGATTGGTTTAGTAGCCTTGGAAACACTAGATATATTTATAAGTTTTACATTACATCATAAAAAGAAAAACTACTACAACAACATAATGTCTCCATAATCCACACTCATATCCCCACATAACATCCCTGCAGGTCATTCCTAATTTACTTCTTCACTTCCTGGGAAAAATAAAACATAGAAAAGGGGTGAGCTCAAATGCCCAGTAAGGATAACAATATAGCGGAAACTTTCATAAATAAGAATAAACATTTAAGGCAATGTATAACTAAAACAAAAGCCTTTCAAACATGAACTTTCAACATGGTATGGCATAAATAAAATTAAATAATTCCATTTACTTATTCACATGGATATTCTAGTAATCGAATAATCACATGCAAAAATCAATAACCACTTTCATAATGTTGGAATGCATAATGCCAGACTATCATAACCACATAGCCAAGGCCTCGTGCCAAGACTACAAATAAGATTTTGTCAAGGCCTTGTGCCAAGACACTAGTTTGTCTCATGAGACCTACCGATGCATCGAGGAGCTATAGCGGGCTCCACCCGTCACATATTAAGTCCAATGCATTCCCATATGAAAAGGTTTAAACATAACATAAACATTCGTATTAAAACTAGCATACGAAATGTCAATACTTTCACCATAAACTATGAATGGTATAAAAATAGCACATCCACAGTCAAACATATCACAAAACCTTCAATACAATATAGAAGTTTTGTATCATAATAAATCAACTTCAAATAATCTTAAAATCCATCGAAGGATGTTGACATAGATGAAATCAAAATTCTTTTAAAAGAAATATCTCCTTTTATTTTGAAATCATTTAAGATCCATATAAAATAAAACATTTTCTTTGAAAATATTCTTATAATCTTGTGAGGGAAGCTTTGAAGATTTTATAACGGCGGAAAATAGCTGCACCCGCCGTATAAGTTAAAAAAAACATTCTTACCTTAATTCTGTCGAAAAGGTTAAAAAGGACCTTTTTTTGAAAACGACCGAAAGATTCCTTTATAAACCACTTATAAAAGTCAAAAAGGGTATAAATGACTTTAACTCATATTCTAGTAAATAGTAAAAATGTTTTGAAATGCATTTTTAAGAAACATGGATGTGGATGATAAAGAGATCCCAGTAGATTATTACATATAAACAACCTCGGATAATGAAGAGATTGTAAAGTAAACCCTTACCAATTTGGTAAATTATGAAACATACAACCCATAAAAGAGGTATCATACAATTAATATGTAAATACACATAAATTAGAGTGTATTACAAAAATAATATAATTATGGGCAGTACATACACCACACAAAAGGTGATGGTGGCAATATGGCATGAATCTCACGGAAATAAGGAGTGAGATGAAAACCCCTTACCTTGTACTTTTCCTTGGTTGGGGTAGGTTAACTTCCTGTATAATGGTGAAATAATTGTTATTAAATTATACAAGAATCATATATATTAATATGATATCATATATAATCTTTTAACATTGATTTGTTAATAATATCTTAGAATTATCGTCGTTTCGGGTGTTAACTTACTTGTTTTCTTTTATATGTTTTGTTACGTAAGACATGTTTGTAAAGGATAGGTTGTATATTATTAATATCCAGAATGATATCAAGTCCTTAAACATCATTTTTAAATCATCAAATGATAATTATACTTCAATGGATACGATGGAGAATGAATCTCATCGCGTTCGTGGAGACGGTAGTCCGTACGTACGCACGAGCGACAATATCAGTCTTTTGATATTAAAATAATATATAAATGGATGGTATATCATATATACAGAATCATTAACATGTTATATTTATTATTTACATGAATTACACATCATTATTATACCCATCCAAATAATAATATATTGAATAACAATTACTCCACGACGTGGAGACGGTAAGCCGTACGTACGCACGTATGGTGAAATGTTATTCAAAGGGTGGATAGAATACTGAATATGGTTGTACCATATTTATAATAACATCATAGTATATGTAAGATACTGGAGTTATTATTTTAGAATGGTAAGAACAAAGAAAGAGGAAGTGGAAGAAGAAATGAACTTGGAGAAGGGTGGTGAAATCATTACCTCTTCTTCGGGTTCTTCCTTTTGATTTGATCAAAAGGGCTCCTTAGGTTGGCATTATGATCAAACTAAGGCCTCTAGGTTGTAGTGAGGGATGTTGGGAGAGTATTTGGGCAGAGTTTGGCCAAAACAAAAGTCTTTTAAGGTGTGAAGAAATGAGAAGGAGGAGTGCCCTTTTATAAGAGGGGTGAGGGGCACCTTTGGAAAAGCTAGAAATATTAATTTATAATAAATTCATATTCGGTTTCTAATGGCTCCAAAGCTTATTATTCAACGGTTAAGGTGGGGATAGGTCTAAAAAAACTCAACCAATAGAATTTAGACAGGTTTGGGTACTTATATTAACCTTATCTTTAAGTATTAACTCTATGTTAATTAGTTTCACTTTTACAATGTCTCTTTGTATTTTTATATAATATGGTTAATAAACTTACTATATACATCCAAGAGACCCCCAAGTGGTACATTAATGATTAACCTATCATGATATAAGTCTCTTGGCCGAACCTTAGATTTTTAGGAATTTAATATCAATTAATAATATAATATTTGTTTTAAGAACTCTTTTATGTCAATTTTGATACTATTCAATAGTTGATTTTTGTGAAACTCATAACAGATTTATTACTTCGAAAAAAGTCAATTAAATCAATCCTAATATATCATATTATCCTAGAAAATTAGTTTAATTCATTAAAAGTTTCATATTATATTTATTTGGGTATTTATAATATCAATTATTTTAATTTTTCACTATTATAGTAATTACTGCATCTTTATTGTGTCATAAATAAAATAAATTATTTAATGTCTAAAAATTATAAATAAAATATCATTATGTAGGAAATCTTTTTAGATTTCTAATTAATATTTATAATCTAAAATCCAACATATATAACCCTATGTAACAATTGTTTTTCTAAAAGATATATGCTTGTGTCATTTTTGTATTCATTTTAACTTAATTAAAATAAAGTGTCATTATCACTTACAAGTGGATCCATGGGGTCCCAAAATAGACCCAAAGATTCCCATGGTCGACCATGTATCAACCAATAGGGTTAAGACACGTTTTAGGGTAATTTAGTATTATTATAATATTATTTTTTAACCCTTATTTACCGGATTTACCCTTAACCATGGTAAATAAAATATTTACCGCAGTAATTATTCAAAATGTCTAAAAATAAAAGTTACCTATTTACACAATTTGAACATCCTGATTCCAAATATGGAATACATTTTCATAAATTCAAAACACAGAAGTGGCAGAAATTAATTTAAAATTAATTCCTGGTGTCAAAACAAAAAGCGTGTTTTTAAGAGATAATAACTATCAAAAGATTGACACTCGTTTATGTTCGGTTTAATTGTAAAATTATGTCCAATGACCAACATTATATTAAATGGTAAAAATATATTCTAAATATACTTTAAAACCACTCAAATTAATAATTTATCACTATTAATTATTTTGATTAAAAAAGTTGTTTTTAATTAAAACTTAGTAATTTTCACTATTCATCAAAATATGAAAGTTATCCGAAATGTACCAAAATTTCACCTTAGGCTAAATTCGATATTCCGAATCCAAAAATGAAGTCCATTTTCAAATATAAAATATATATAATTTCAAAAAGTAGGTATTACTATTCATAACGGCTAGTTTGATTAGTTATGGTGTGTTAGAACTCGGTGTTGCGTACAACACACGCTATCACATTATTCAAAGAGAAGCATACCGTAGAAGCTTGGGGTGTTACAAGTACTATTTAATAACCTCTAATTTATTGGACCATCCTTTTTAAATATGCTCATGATTTTTTCAAAAGGTGTGAAAATGTCAGTTTTCTAGAAACATTTCAAAGAGAATAGAAATAACCCAAAATCTACATATTTTTGTAATATTTTGAATGTCCAAGTGATATACTGTATGGTAACTTTCCCAATATAATTTTGGAAAAAATTATAACCTTTTTACAGTTTATTATGTTTCCAAATTGGTGGATGAAAAATCCACAAAAACTAATGATGCTAATGTTGTTTGTGATTTTTTCAGGGATGAAATATTTCATCAGTGTGGAGTCCTTAGATCCATAATCTATGATCAAGGGAATAATTTTTCCAATAGGATAATTAAGACCTCACTGATGAAGTATGTGGTGCATCATGAAACATCACCTCCCTATTATCCACAGAGAAATAGTCATTCTGAAGTGTCAAATAAGGAAATCAATGTAATTTTGGGAAAGAATGTTAAGAAAAATAGAAAGGATTGGATGAAAAGGATAGAAGACACATTTTGGGATTATAGGATAGACTAAAATATCCTGATTTGGAATGAGTCCATATAGGTGGATTTATGAGAAAACATGACACCTACACATGGAGTTGGAGCATAATTAATATTGGGATGTGAGAAAGATTAATTTGTAACATGAGAGTGCTAGGAAAGATCTATGATTTCTATTGTAAGAGTTGAAATAAATAAGAAAGAAATATTTTGAAAATTCTAGGATTTACAAAGAGTGAAAAATATTGGATCATGATAAGATAATTTAAAAAAAATACATCTATCATAGAGAAAAAGTATTGTTATTCAACTAAAGACTAAAGATGATGCTTGATAAACTTTATTCCATATGGGAAGGTCCAATTATAGTAACTCATGTATATAATTTTGGTGCTATATAAATTTTAATGTATGGAGAGTAGGATCCATTCACTATTAATGGCAATAGGCTAAAAAAATTCCTTGGGACCATTCTATCAGATCCAGTTGAGGATATCACACTCCTCCAACATATCTATCAATAAAACCCATCAGGTTGTATCTCTACGTTACACTTTATTTCTAATTATGATACATTTTTTAACATTATTACATGTTAAATCCATTTGAATTCATTAAGTTATCTTCATCATTTAATTTTGGGGGAGAGAACATTTGTAGTTTATGAATTTTATTTTTTTTATTCTTCTCCTTTTCAAAAAAGAGTTTGTTATTAAAATTAATGTGTGTTTATTTTTTATTTTTGGGTGTTTTTGAAACATGTGAAATGAAATGATTATCATTTAAATTTTTTAAAAACGTTTTAATCAAGTATAAAATTTATTCCATGAAACCAAGCATAAAAAAATTATGAAAATGAATTTTTTTCAAGTTCAAATTATTAGAAATTTCATGAAAGTACTCTGTTTTTTGAATCTAATGCCACATATTACTATATTTATCATTGAAATCACATTAATATGAGGTATATATTCCATTTTGGTCATATTATTTTAATTCACCTCACTTATTGAGATAATAAATCCATGGTTTCTTAAACCATAATTTTATTTCTTCATGTAAAAATGTGAGGGTATGAGATTCTTGTGTTTTAAATTATCAAGGAATCTATTTGGTTTTAAAGATCCTTTTCAAAAGAATCATTTTGGTTATGGCTTTCTTTATAAATTTAATCCATGTATCATTTAGAACCCATGAATTTACTATTATTTTAGCCACATTACAAGGAAATTTTCCCTATCCAACATGATCTTGAAGTGAAATTGCATGATCCAGTCGAACATTAGTTTGGGAGAAGTTGTCTTGTGTTGTTCTAACTCATTTGTTTCCACTTTGGGTGGAAACTCAAATAGAGAAGAGAAATCTTTGATAAAAAATAGGTTTATTTAAAGTTGTTCCTTTTCTGGGGCTTTGATGATAAATGAAGATGTGCCTTTTTGGAGCTTCCAAGGGATAAGGAAACTTATTCCTTTTCTGTCGCTTTCAATAAAAATTATGTTTGGGAAGACTGGATGTTTTCTACTGAAAGTCTGAATGGTGTGAACATATATTGATATTTCATGATTATTGTGCTTTTATTATACTAATGGGAGTGTGGAGTAGACCATACATGAGTGAAATTCAGAATCATTCAATTTTTTTTTAAAAAAAGATCCAAGCCCTCCACATTCGACATCATAATTTTTTGACATATAATTCCAATCAACTAGAAGCCATAGAACAACCATAAAAAGGCCTCATGACAAAAACTCATCCTTTAATAACATCATGGTGAGATTTAAGAATTTATCAAGCCAATGGAAACACTTTCATTGGGTTGGATGGGAAAGGACATGTTAAAAATTGGCATTTCTGAGATAAGAGAAAATTAACGTGAAGTAGGTATTTTTTGTTCATAGGAGGAGAAATAAAGAGAAAAAATATTGAATGGTATAAATAGATAACTTGAAATGATGTTTTTAATGAGGCATAAAATCTTTTGTTTCATGGTATAGCATGTGTTTATATCATGAGTATCTATGTTGAATTTTTATTGATTCGATTTTGATTTTTACTTGTCCAGAAGTCCATGTTCTAATTGTGGGAGAATTGATAGAGAGAATTTTTTTTTTATTTTTCATATGTCATTAAACAATTTAATATATTAAAATTAATAAATTTAATATTTTTTCAGTATTATAATATTTTTGGTAAATTTTGGGCCTAATTTTTGAAATTTCTTAATTCTAGAAATGAGATGTTTTTGGAGATTCAATTTTTGGGAATAAATTTTATAATTTTCATCCAATTTATGTGATTTATTTTCGTTAAGAATACTTGTCTTTAGATTATAAATTTTATAATGGACCTAAATCCAATTGGAAACATAATGGCCCAAAAAATCAACCTTGTTAAAAATGTTTGATGGTTGATAAAATGGACCCCACATTAGTAATTAAAGAATATCTTTTCCTAGATACATCCATATTATGTTTTGATATATAGATTAGAATTATAACTTCAGTACTCTTTTAAAAAATAAATTTTATATGTAATTTCTATCATTGATGCTTCCATTTCATGCATTCAAGTGGATGTTTTTGAGCAGTCTCTTCATCCAGAAAAATTATGCATCAGTAATTTGGGATTTTTTTGGAAATTTCTCCATCTATGATAATATTTTGTGTGCGCATGGAAAAGGGATATATTATAAACTTTTCCAAAAAACCATCCCTATATTCAGAAATTTATTATGATAAATGGACTCTAATTTTGGGTGATTGAATCTGGAGTGAAAAGTTTCACCCTCTCAGGCTTCTAAATATGTGTGCCCACTTTCGTTCAAGGTTGTTGTTGATATATAAGATGGAGGGGATGTTCTGGAGGATTATAAGAATGAATTGATGTGGATTTTATTTTTTCCCCTTTCTTAGTTTTTTTATTCTCACTTCTTGCTCTTTCAACTATACTACTATTCACATGGAGGGGTAAAACTCTTGAGTGATTGGGAAAGGGGGTGTTTTCCTTCTGTAATGTTAGAGTCTTATTCTTTAATGTAAAAACACTTTTTCTATATAATTATATATATTATTAGTGGTGTCTAATTTTATTAATGTGATCATATTATGGGTTTGGGTATCATTCATCGCTTATACCTTTGGATGAAGATCATTGACATCCCTCCGCCTAGTGAAGTTTGTCTTGATCGAGAATATCGTGTTAGGTAGTGAGAGTCTAGAGATCATTGGATCATGTTTGAAATAAGTGAACTATTTTAATATTTCTAAGGAGGAAAAATTTCAGATTGGTACTTTCCTTAGTTATTTGGAAATTTTTTTTGATATTTAGGCACAAAGGAGTGGTTTCTATTTTATCTAGGAACCAATGGTGATTGAAAACTCGATCAAAGAGTATTTCATTTATCGTTTTATATGAAGAGTGAGTGAATGGTTTTCATGATGATGGTGAAATTTTCATAGTTTATCCTACCATAACCCCATAAATGTATTCATTAATTTGGTTTCAAACATCATTTTAATTTCATTATTTATTTTCAAAAATAAATAATTGCAAAAAAAATCTCACTTATTTCTCTAATTTCAATTGAAAAACATGATTATTGAGTGCTCTTATAAAGATACATCCTAGGCCAACCACATTCAATAATTTTAACTTCTGAATTCTTTTTTTATACCCCATTACAAGAACATGTCAACGCTCTTATTACCCATGGTTGTTTTATGTTTATCTCTTATATTTTAATGCTATTTGTTTTGTAGTGGTAGAACATTTCTAGTTTATGTGATGGTTTTCTCATGGTGCTTATTGTTTCTTACTCTCTTTGAGAGGTATCTCGACCTTAATAGTGTTTATGAGTTCATTGTTCATGTTGTGCAGTTTCCCACATATCCCTTGGTATGGTGGTTGAGCTCATGTGGTGGTGAGAGCCTTGAGAGGTATCTCAAAGGGTTTTTGTTTGGACAAGACCTATCTAGTTTTCCTCTCTGGTTTGGTTTTGTATTTTTTGAGAATGTGAATGTTTTGAGAGGTATATAATATAGGGACCATATCCATGTATATAGACCCATTTCATGTCTCCATATACAGAGGTTCTTGGAGGAGGCATGAAGGAAGTTTAGAGGAGTTCAACTACTTAAAGATAGAATAATGGAGATTTCACACAATGTAAAAATTTAATAAACAAGAAAGTAGGTTTCACAGATTTTGTTCATCAGATCACAATGTGTAATAAATAATGGTTTTAAAAATATAATGGATTTTTTAGTGGAAATCAAACCTTGAGGATTGCACGTTGTGAATAGGGATCACACATCCTGTAAATCCCTATTAATTTATGATTTAAAATTTTTCAACTTCTCGTGCTTGTCAAACCCTATGGCCGTAACACCTCTCTCCCAATTCCAGGAAACTCAAAAACCTCCTTCTTTATGTTTTGGGGATTAATTTTTTAAGGATCAATTTGTATCTTCTCTCATTTGATCTATCTTCGGTCCATGGTAGGTTCCACCTATTTTCTTGTGTATTCTTAAATATGTTCTACCTAGTTCCTCTTTTACATATAATAGAGCTTGATCTATATGTATCTAAATAAGATTTGTTTTTTTGTTGGTGTAGTTATGGCTCAAAGTCCTCAAGTGTATTCAGTTCTCGCGGGAGGGGAGATCATGATCTAAAATGTTGCTCCATTATTATATAAGGAATGTTCACACCCTTTTGAGTTAGTGGATTCATTTCTTCTCTATTTATGTACTTGTAATTGTATAACTGTCATGATTTAGCCTCATGGATCGTAAGGAAATTAACCTAATAATTAAATAAACCAAATTAATGATTTGGTATCTATCGCATGATGATGTGGTTGTTTTGTACCAAGATAATGGGTTTTCTCTTGTTTTTCTAGATAGTGTGTCATCTATGATGTGTTTTTATGCCAGTATTAGTATGTGTAAATTGATAATGAACAAAATAGGAAACTAATTACTAATATATTAGCTAAATGATTATGAAGGAATGTTTAATGAATCCCATGTGTTGTAGTTTTAATGATGCAATCATGGATAAATGAATTGATCTTCGATGTGTTAATGGAATTGAATAAATATGTGAATCATGTTAATGTTTTTTGATAAAGGAATTAAAGGAATATTAAATTAACTACTTAATTATTTTGTGACAGCTTATATTAGATTTCTATATATGATTCTCATATATGGTAATTTTAAATAATGAATTAGTTAATTCAATATGGAATAAGAATTGGTTGTGTGATAAACTATAATACCTTCATAGGGCCCGAGTTGTTTTATTACGTGTAAAGGCCATGTGCCTTGTGAGTTGGAGTTGTGAGAGATCATTGCATGGGAAAGTTATATTCCATGATTTATGGTCAAGATCACGGTTTATATATTTGTTTCACACTAGTTATGAAATGATGTGAGCCTAGGATGGATTAACCAAGAGGGATGTTGTGATATATGGTCCAGGGAGGCCCGAATGTGATTTGAGCTAGAGATGGATGAGCATGGAGGGGTGTTGTGGAATATGGGGCAGGGAGGCCCATTTTTTGTGGAAGAAATTGGTGCTTATTATAGAGGGATTCATTGAGATATGCATGTGGGTGTTGGGGAGGGTACTAGGGATGATTAAATTGGTTGATACTATGCTTACACATTGACATGAAAGTTGGATGCTTGTCTGAATATGTTGTTTGGATGATAGTTAGGATGTTTGTTTATCAACTTTCTATTCTCCACTGGTTGAGGTAGATGGATGTTCTCGGTTTTATACCATGTTTGGTATATTATATTGTATTCATATACTACCTGGTGATATAGAAAGTAATTTTGTAAATAAATGAATAAATTTTTAACTCATGGAGTTGGAGCTTGCAGGGATGCAATGCTGAGTTTATAATTCAGAGAAGCCATGATCTCAGTTTTCTTATGCCTGAAGCACATAAAACGTTTCTCTGATGATAAGGATATATGGGAAATGTTACCGGTTTATTAATGGATAATAAATTAATTAAAAGTTTGTGAAACAGATGAAAAGTAATAAAATTACTTGATGTAGCTCTTTAAATGGTTTTGTGCTCATATGATATCTTGCCTTTGCAGTGGAATCCATGAGTCTAAAAGACATTTATTGTAGTTGATTATAAGGCTACTTTATTCCCATATTGTGGTTGTGAGATATACTATATCATGTTTGTTTTTTTATATGTTAATAAAACTAGCCAGTTAGAACAACTAATACTCTGGTAATTCTAAACCATGGGGGGTGTGTTTTCCCTAACATCACACTAGAGGATGGATAGTTGACTTCCCCCTTGACCTTGCTCTCTTATCTTGGTATTTACTTTTGATGGTATGCATGATGATTAGTTTTCCCCATATATGTGTTTAGAGGGATTCTAATGGCTTGTGGTTATTTCACACACATGTAATCTGGATATAGTTTCTTAAGGAGTACTATAGGTATAATGTGTATCAGTTATGATGGCTTGAGGATCCTTACTTAGTTTATGTGATATGATGGATTGAGGTATAACACTCGATGTATGATATAAATTATACATGCCATGGTGACTACCAAAAACTACCTGGTTTATTTTGGTTATGTGGACGTGGTGGTGTATTGCATGAGGTGAATGTTATGGGGATACACCTACATGTTTGCGTGGTAGCCTTTTCTAGAGAGAGATTCCTAAGAAGTGATACATTTTGTTAGAGTGGAAAACTAGTGAGGAATTGATAGTGGGGTTCCTCAAAAGTTCTTTATTATATTATATGTTGTTTTATGTGATACTTTGTTAGACTATCCATGGTGAGGCTGGGAATTTAGTATACATGTTTAGGTGATGAGTTAGTTTCACTTGTGGTTCACTATTCTTTAGCATGATTTCATTACCTTTTGCATGAGAGGATTTAGGGAGTATCCTACTTATTGTACTACTATACTCGCCCTATATATATATATACTGTCTTTAGGCCATTTGGATCAGGTTGGAGATCAGGTTAGTTACTACTAGCTTGGGGTGTATCAAGAGCTGTTTGGGCTTTATGGTCAATGTCATCCTTACTTTTCATTTGGTACTTGTAGTTTTTTCTTCATTTGTAGTAGTTCATACATGTCATTACATATGTTCACTTTGGATTTTATTTTATATTTTAGTCTGAGTAAGAGTTAGTTGGTGTCTGACTTATAACTCTATTTCACACGTGTGATCTTAGAGGGTAATGCTTCCCATATACATATTTTTTATACCCTCAGTGATAGTCACCAACTCGGGGACTATTGGAGGTAGGACTTAGGTGCCATTATATATCTTCTCCCATTTCCAGCCCTGGAGGGGTACACCTTGTCAGGAGAGGGTTATGATAGTATATAATTACTAACAATTAATCATTTTTATGATATTTTTTAAATTGATAGATTTTTAGTTAATAAATTTTACTCTTTTCTAACCTTTGTTCATTTAAAATTATTTATTATTTTTTATTCACTAACAATGTTAATTATTATTTCTTAATTTTTTTAAATTTATTCCTTTGTAATATTTATTCATTTTATTCCATTGTGATTTATTCATTTTAAATTTTTTTAAAGATATTTATTCATCAACAATCAACGATTTTAAATGGTTGTATTGTACAAATTTAATATTAATTCATCTTGATTTTAATATATTTTTATTTTTATTTTTTAAATAATTTGAATAATTAATAACCCTAATTTAATTTATTAATATTTTTATGGTTTATTCATTTTTATTTAATAAATTTCACTCATTTATAAAAATAATTCATTTAATAGTATTTATTCATTAATAATTCATGTTTAATATATATTTATTTAATATTATCTAATTTATTTTATATAATTTTTATAAATACTTTATAGAAAGTCCTGATAAAACCCTTTTCATCTTTTACATAAAATCCTAACAGATAACCCCACTCATTCACACCACTCAAGCCCTAGTAAAACTAAACATTTGCTACAGCTCTCCCTCTATGTCCTCAGACAATTCAACCCCTTCAAAAAAAATGATTGATATTATTTTTACCTTTTTTAGTTAATCTTTTATTTTTATCCAATTTTAGTTCTTGTTTGCCCATGTCCATATGACCCTAATTCCCCTTGTCCTATGGGTGCCAAAGTTTGTTTCTTGTGTACCACAAAACCACCATTTTTGATTTCAACTAGGTTTAGATACTCATTGTTTTTGTGTTTTAAATTTTTTGATGGTTTGAGTGTGTCATGTGATCCATGGAACTCAAAGAGGCTTGAGACCTACTGACATGCAACACCTTAAGCTCCCCACCCACATGCCTAAATTCTTTGATTATAGGTCATCCTAGTTTTTATTATTTTTGTTCAATTTGTTTTTTTTGGGTTGTGTATCTCTAAAAATTCATCCCCACAATCCTATTTTTGGGTTGATCCATCTTAAAAAGCACAGGTTTCAAATTAACCCTTAAAATTAGAAACATATTTGAAAATAAAAAATATATTATTTGAGTGATATTGTGCCAACAATTTGATACATTTATGTTTCTTTAATATATTAAAATGCACTTTAACAATTGATATAATTAGAAAATTATTACAAAATCCAATAATAACATATATAATATTGATCATTTTTGTAAATATTTTAATGTATTAAATTTATCATATTAAGTTAACTTATACTAGTTAAAATATTTACTGATTATCCCATAAAAAATTATTGGCAAAATTTTTATATTGGAATTTTTCCAATTTATATAGATTGATCCTTTAGATAGAATGAGGATAATTTTTTAAAATCATGTCGATAAATTTAATATGGAGTGTATTTGGTATTTTTTAAGACCACCCCATGCCTAAAAAATATTTTGGGATCTTATTTTTACAAATTTATAGGAATATAATTTGTTAATAAATTATTAATTTTTAATATCTTAATGTAAATTGAAACAATTGTGGCTAGGGGTTTTTAAGGCTATGTATTTTGGGCCAAATCTAATTCATTCGGATTGTATATTTATATAGAATCCATAAGAAAAAATATAGGTTTATTGTTTTCTAATACTTGGGTGTTCATGGAAATTAATTAGCCCACTCTCTATATGATTTTCTCTCATACGTGTATCACTATTTCCATTAATTTTTATTACTATACATGATATTAGAGTGTGAAAAGACTATATTATTAACTTGTTTCCTACAAGACACACGCACATAAATATTAGTTAAATATTATTTCATTAGATGATTAATTCATATTTTTAATTTAATTTCCATAGGGGTTGGACACTACAAATATAGTATTTAAAAAAAATGAATTATAGTTTAATTAAGTTGTATCTCAAGGAGGATTATAATTTATTTCCACATCACATAAAATATTCATTGATTCAAAATTAATAGAATTAGATTTATTGATAATAAAATTATTATTTAATACAAATGTTTATTTTGATAGAAAAATGATTATGGAAACAATTGGTTTTGAATAATAGAAAACAAATGAGAGTGAAAAAGGGTTGAAAAGGGAATAATTTATTTTTAAGGAATGTAATTACTATATTTTGAGTAGTGAACTTAAACATGTTCAATAAATGTATACGTTGCCAAAAATAGAGCATACATAAAATCAATTTTTGATTCTGTGTTTACATGTCAATGTATATGTACATTTTATTCATAGCTATTGTGTAATTTATTTTTTTTTAAAAAAATTGAATGTTATTGAATAATATAGGATGGATGTGAATAAAAAATGTATGGATTTTAATCATATAACAAAGGAGTCTAAATATTGAGATAAATAATGCATCAATTTGGAAATAAAGAATGCATATAACCCTTCCCAAATCTTTTTTTATAGTTTTATTGTTTTTATTCAAGATAAATTCTTCTAGATGAGTTGGAAGAATATTTTATATTTCATGAAATGGATCAGAGTTATAAATGATGAAATAAACACATTAAAAAATTGGATTTAAATATTGACTAGGATGATACTAGTATTTATGGATCATTTTTTATGAAGGATATTGAAAATTAGATGAAGATCGTATGGGAGAAATGAAAATGAAATTTTGATATTTCCATAATGATTGTCTAGTGTTTATTAATAATTTAAATAATTTATATAAGAGAACATTATATACTAGTTTTTGTAAATATTCAACCTTTATATATTTATTAGAGTCATATAATATGAAGGATGGAAGTGGAAAGAGAAACACTAATTTTACAGAACTACTTAGTCCCATAAATGATATGCTACTAGTAGAAAAAGTTTTTTATTGTAAAAAAATGATGCTAATAGAATGATACATTCAATGGAAAAAATATCTAAGAAACTACATGTCTCTCCAAATTATTGTATATTGTTTCATGAGAACTATGAATCACTCATAAAATTCTCTAAGTTTGGTGTAGATCAATACAATAAATATGAATCAATTCCTTCAAATTATGAATGGTAAATCCTTGTCATTCCAAGGTTTAGAAAATTATATGTATTTTAGGAATCCTCTATACAATCAAGATGGAATGTAGATACAAGAATTGAATATTGGGAAACTACATCACCCAACAGACTCTCTTCTAGAGATAAAATTTTATTATGAATATCTTGAATTTGTAAATGATCCAAGAAACCGTTAAATTGTGTTATCCATAAAATAAATAAATCTTTTTTGTGTATAAAGTTGTACTCATAATACATGGCCATTTATATGGGTAAATTATAACATTCCACTGTGGTTTGGAATGAAGGATAAATATATTATGTTGTCTCTTCTTATATATAGACTAAAAAAACCTAGATTGATAATGATATATATTCGGTTCCATTTATTGAAGATATGAAATTGATGTAGAGACCCGAAGCCTGACCTACATGGACATTACATTATATTTTCGGAATACTTAGTACATTACAAAAACACACACACAAGGACTGTTATAGTTTAGTGTCTTTGGAAACTCGAAATATAATCTTCTAATCCTGGTGAAAGATCTTCAATATCTCCTATAAAGATCTTCCTTTTTTTTACCTAAAACCTTTCTTTATATCCTGGGGAAAAGAAAACATAAAAGGGTGAGCTCAAATGCTCAGTAAGGGTAAAGAAAAGAAATATAAATCACATCATATACACAAGAACATAACTTTTGGAAATCTTAACCAGCAAAAGAGATCATAATTTCATAACCTGGGATAACTCATGGCAGTGAAATGTATTCACAATAATCATAACTTAAAACATTAAACTTTGTGGCATACACAAATAATCATAGAGAATCATTTCTTGTTAGTCAAGACTCATTTCCCAGACTATCTTAGTGGACAAAGTCCATTTCTGAATCGAGTGACCCTCGTTTCAGTCCTGTTTCACTGAACCTGTATAACCTACCATTCCAGCCATGTCTATCTCATGAGATATAAAATATTTACCCAATGCATTGGAGGGAGATATAAGTCCCACCCATCTTATAATGAATCCTTTCTTATGTGTGCCACATAATCATAAATCATACATCATCGCATAACACATGTAACAAAAATGGGATTCTTGCAACATCATGTCATCATAAAACAAATCATATAAGGTAAATGACTTCATAAAAATAATTTCCTCAAAACATAATCAAATCAATGTAATAATAGGGATAAAAACATAACCCTATATTATCTTAGATGGAAAATAATTTTGATAAAACATTTGAACTCCATTCTTGAGGAAAATATCCTTTCTACTTCAAAAACAATTTTCTTTTCTTAACATGTCATACAATTATAAACTAAAAGAAGTTGATTAAAAATAAACTTGAAATATTATAAAGGAAGATTCTTGGAAATAATGTTTTAAAAATCCATTCTTGCCGTATAAGTTAAAAAAACATTCTTCTCGTACTTTTGTCGGAAAAGTCAAAAAAATACCTTATATGGTAACCAAACGAAAGATTTCATTCATACAATGTGGTAAAAAGTAAATAAAGGGTAAAAATGACTATAAACATCCATGGAATAATGGTAAACATTTTATGAAATAATTTTTATAAATCATGGTCATGGATGATAAACGTAACCCCAGTAAATACTTACGTATAAGCAATCTCGGATAAAAATGAGATTGAAAATTTATCCCTTACCTTAGGTCCGACTTGCTTTGTAAGTGTTCGAACCTCATGTATAATGATTTAAATCAGGTTATTGACTTATTCCAGAATCATATTCATTGTTATTATATCTTATATGGTCCACTTATGACTTTATATTACCCGTTCTTTTGTAAATTCATGTTAAAGTAGCGTTTTGGGTAAAATCGTCTCATTTGTCGTTCGTGTTTTTAACTTGTAATTATTCATATGATTACTTAGATCGTAATTAATTAATTCCAGAATATAAAATATGATTTATATATATATATTCAGAATATAAATATATAATAAATCAGTAAATGGAAAGAAATACACCGTTCATGGAGACGGTAGTCCGTACGTACGCATGAACGCTGTTTTCGTTTCCTTATTGAATTGAATGGAATTAAGTAGATGACATACATATAAATTTACATAAATCCAGTATCATTATAATGTCATATATTTCATTAGTACTTATTATATATACTTTATAATCATTCATGAATGGTTAATCAATGAGAATGAATCTCATCGCGTCGTGGAGACGGTAGTCCGTACGTACGCACGAGCGATGATATCGTTCCCATAGTCGTGGAATTGTGTTGAAGTGTATGTATACTATTTCAGTATCAATATCAATTTATAATAATCATATATAGTTACTCATTACACCATTATACCCATCCAATTAAGGTGGTGACGGAAAATAGATTACACCACGGCGTGGAGACGGTATTCCGTACGTACGCACGCGCAGTGATTTCCTTTTTCCGTAGGATGGATAGAAGGTTAATTAGAGTTGTTTCATATTTATAATAACATATAAGTATATAATAAATACTGATGTTATTACTTTATCATGAAACAACTAAAGAAGAAGAAGTTGAAGAAGAATGAAATTGAAAAAGATCGGTAATGGATATTATCTCTTTTGGACGCGCCTTCACTTATCCTCCACTTAAAGAACTAAGGATGGTCTTTGAAGAATACCAGTACCTATAGGATGATACTAGGGAAGGGGATAAGGTATTTTGGCAGGGTTTGGCCGGGCTTGAAGGCTCAAAGTTGTGTGAGGAAGAGAGGGAGGAGGTGCCCTTTTATAAGGGAGGAGAGGGGCACTTTAGGAATATCTCAAAATATTATTTTATATTAAAGTCAAAATCAGTTTATAATGGTTCCAAAGGGTCTTATTTCGATGTTAAAGTGGGTATGGGTCGAAATCCTATCAACCAATAGGATTTAGACAAGTTTAGGTTATTATTTTAACCTTATCAATTAGATTTAACTTTAAGTTAAATAATTTAACTTTTACCGTGTCTTTTTGTTTTCTTACACTATATGGTTAATACACTTACTATAACACGCCAAATGAACCCCAAAATGTTTATTATTAATATATATATCCTTATCTTTGTCATTTGGCCGAGCCTTAGATTTTTAGGAATAAAATAACAATTAATAATATAATATTTGATTTAAAAACTATTTTGTGTCAATTTTGACACTATTTGATATATGATTTTTGTGAAAGTCATAACAGAATTATATGTTTGAAAAAAGTTTATTAAATCAACACTAATATATCATAGTAACCTATAAAATTAGTGGAATTAATAAAAAGTCTTAAATTACCTTTATTTTGGTATTTATAATATCAATTATGTCAATATTTCATTAATAAGATAATTACTGCATCATCATTGTGTCATAAATAAATTAAATTATTTGATGTCTAAAAATTACAAATAAAATACCATTATGTAGGAAATCTTTTTATCTTTCTAATTAATATTTACAGTAGAATTTATCTTATGTAAAACCCTATATTAAATTTTTTTTAGTAAATAAACTTTGATTTTAACTCTTTTAACTCTTCTTTGAATTAAATAATAATAAATGTCCTAATCTAATCCAAGTGGGCCTAAATGATAATATTTCACACTTAAGGTTGTTTTTGGTAGAGATACACTTGTCCAATAGAATTATTACATGTGTTATGGTAATATTAATATCATTCTTACCCTTAATTACCCTATTTACTTTTAACCGTGGTAAATAAAAGTAAAAAGTTACTATTCACCAAAAATTATTTTCATCTCATTGAACCAAATTTTACTTACTGACATCAACCGTGTCTCTCGGATTTTTGAAATTCCATTCACATAAGCGGTAAAATTATGTTTTATGAAAAATTCAGTTTTTTAACTACCACTTAGTAGTTTCACTATTCATCAAAAATTGATGTTTTTCAGAACAATGCCAAAATTTCACCCTAAGCTATATTTCATATTACGAATTCAAAAATGAAGACTATTTTACCAAATTCATAACATAGAAATTGCATTAATTAATTTTATAATTAAATCCCGCTGTTAAAACAAATAGCGTGTTTTTAAGAAACAATATCTATCAAAAGATTGACACTTGATTATGTCTGGTTTAAATGTGAAATTACATCCAATGACCAACATTGTATTAAATTGTAAAAATATATTCTAAGTATACTTTTAAACCACTCAAATTAATGATTTATTAATATTAATTATTTCGATTAAAAAAGTTGTTTTTAATTATAATTTAGTAATTTTCACCATTCATCAGAATATGAAACTTATCCGAAAAGTACCAAAATTTCACCTTAGGCTAAATTCGATACTCCGAATCCAAAAATGAAGTCCATTTTGAGAGCTAAAATTTCTAAAATTTAAAAAGTGGTTATTACTATTCATAACGGCTAGTTTTAATAATATTTTAATTGCATATCGTTATTTCGTGAAACTCAGTATTGCGTACTACACACGCTATCGAGGAAGGTTGTGATTGCGTGTAATGCAAGGAAAGTCAAGGATGCGTGTTGTGCAAGCTCCTTTTAGTGTAGCGTACAACACAAGACATTAGTGAAATTAAAAAGAATATTTTTCATAAAATCTTGGGCTGTTACATTCTACCCCCCTTAAAATGAATTTCGCCCTCGAAATTCGTCGGGGTTATAAATAGTTTACTATTTGAAAGTTTCTTTAATAGAAACCCACATCGTAAAAAATAATACCAAAACTTGGCTTTAAAAACTAAAGTATGAAATGTAACGATTACCCAAATAAACTAATCACTGGGTTTCCACATAGGTGAAAATATGGATATGGAATAGAAATCTAACCATCATGTTCTGATGGAGAGTGGTAGAGAACATGGCTATGGAAAATCCAGTAATCACAAATCCATAGAGTTGTGATGATATAAGGTACCATCTGATTCATCAGGTATAAGATCACTAGGACAACATTTTTGGTTTTCAAGATCATTTCCCTAAAGTTGAAAATTTTCTTAGAATAAATACTTACTTTATTTTGGTACAATATCACTGTTGTTCATGTCTTGAATAATTTCCACTTCATCTCTTAAATAAATGAAGTTGAATTTGTCATTCGTGAAGTGTTAGCAGATCATGTGATAGAATGATGGGTCATTCCATCTGTCTCAAACAAAAGGCTAGCAAAAATTATATACATAAGTCGATCTATAGTGAGATTAATCATATATGGTTCCTAAAATGGACTTATACTTCATATATCATAGTGATTAATATAATAAAACTAGTTTCTGCTAAACATGGACTTCTTGTAGGCCAGTGGTATGTGATAAAGGCCAGTCGCACTTCGGTTGTGGGTTCGATTCCCACAGCCTTGTCCGACGCCATGGGCTGTCGCCCATCCTGCAGGTTGTCCTTTTTCTAAAACTACATAAATAATATCAAAAGTTCTATCCTTAAACACTACTAACTTATGTCCAACATAATCCATTCCAATCTTTAGGCTTATCCATAATACTGCAGTCCACTCTCATAATATAGTGAATACGATTACCAGAGATTTAATACCATTGTTGATCCCCATATGTCATAAGATATGTTTTGTTGGTCACATTCCAAACATTCAAAGGCCTTAATCATGTATTCTCTTGAAAACCCATTGAACCTTAGTGAAAACATGAATGCAGTTAAAAGTTAACACTTTCCTCATTCCCAAATCCTCAAAATTCTATATACTCAAACCATGATATCACTTAGTCCTTATATCAATCATGAGCTCATGAATACTATTAAACATTTCATTTTCTTGTTTTCCCTTCATTATGCGCATATCATCTTATTTCCAAAAAAAATATCTCAATCACTTTGAATACCACATCAATAAATATTGAAATGATCCAACATTATTTTGGAATCCCATTACATAAACACTTAATCATCCCACCACATCGTTGTCATATTCAACATTGCCAATAGTGATCGCATGTGACTTCCCTTTTTCCTTTGCCTTCAGTGGTTTCTCATGTTGATCATCACTAACCCTTGGATTAGGGCATTTATTATCATGATGCCCCATTTCCTTGCACTTGAAGCATTGAAGTGTTGGTGGTGCGTTCTCTGTAGTGTTTGCTTTATTCACATCATTAGAAACCCTTTTTCCATTACTTCGACACTCAGCTGCTCGATGACCTTCTTTTCCACACTTAAAACATTTTCTAGTCCCTTTAAGACAATCTCCACCATGCTTCTTTCCACACTTTGTGCATAAGGAAACATTCATCTTCTTTTCACCATTATTCTGAGATTTCTCCTTGAACACCATCTTTCGTTTCTTGTCAAAACCATGAGATGGATATGTAACACCAACTTCCATTTCTACCTTGATAGCACAACGCACAATTTCTTCATAGCTACTGAAGTCTCTTATAGCTAATTCCCTTCAAAGACTTGGTTTTAAGCCACTGAAAAATCGATCAACTTTACATTCAGGTTGGATGATAATGCCTGATGCATACCTTGCAAGTCTTGTAAAATTCGCTTCGTATATACCAACAGATTCATCATCCTTTTTCTTTAGTTCAAGAAACTCCTTCTCCATCTTTGTTCGAAGAATACGAGGAAAGTACTTATTGAAAAATAAGTTCTTGAACTAGTCCCATTCCATGGACTCAATTTCATCTCATTGCATTGTATTCTTGATAAGATTCCACCATTGATCAGCTTCACCTTCCAAACGATATACTGCTAAGATGACTTTATCATGTTCAGAACATTGAAGAACTGAAAAAATCTTTTCAGTGGTACTGATCCATTGTTCAGAAACAAGTGGATCATAAGACCCACTGAAAGAAGGTGGACGTTGCCTCATGAAGGACTCAATAGAATATTGTTCCCTTCTCTGCTCATTTGGAAGTCCAGAATGATTCATAGCTTGTGTAAGTATATCAATAAGATTTTGCACTCTATCTCCCATAACATTTGTTTGTTCAGGAGGACTATCATTGCATTGTCCATTGCATTGATCAACACGGTTCCTTCGGGTTCCAGCCATCGTCTAAAACCCAAAATGAATAGTGTGAGAGGCAAAAATCATGCTAGGGAAAACAACATAATAAAGGGGGAGTACCTTCAATATCTAACATCTTAGGTTTAATTCTATGATCGTTAGCGTAGTTCTAGTACTATAACCTATACGTATACTTAACCTTAGGGACATCCCTAGACATACCGTAGAAATATCTCTAGGGATCTCACTAACGTTTTCGTATCCTAGTTTCCAAAGGTTGACTAAACCTTTCCTCTGATACCAACTGTAGAGACCCGAAGCCTGACCTACATGGACATTACATTACATTTGCGGAATACTTAGTACATTAAAAAAACACACACACAAGGACCGTTATAGTTTAGTGTCTTTGGAAACTCGGAATATAATCTTCTAATCCTGGTGAAAGATCTTCAATATCTCCCATAAAGATCTTCCTTTTTTTTTACCTAAAACCTTTCTTTATATCCTGGGGAAAAGAAAACATAAAAGGGTGAGCTCAAATGCTCAGTAAGGGTAAAGAAAAGAAATATAAATCACATCATATACATAAGAACATAACTTTTGGAAATCTTAACCTGCAAAAGAGATCATAATTTCATAACCTGGGATAACTCATGACAGTGAAATGTATTCACAATAATCATAACTTAAAACATTAAACTTTGTGGCATACACACATAATCATAGAGAATCATTTCTTGTTAGTAAAGACTCATTTCCAAGACTATCTTAGTGGAAAAAGTCCATTTCTGAATCGAGTGACCCTCGTTTCAGTCCTGTTTCACTGAACCGGTATAACCTACCATTCCAGCCATGTCTATCTCATGAGATATAAAATCTTTACCCAATGCATTGGAGGGAGATATAGGTCCCACCCATATTATAATGAATCCTTTCTTATGTGTGCCACATAATCATAAATCATACATTATCGCATAACACATGTAACAAAAATGGGATTTTTGAAACATCATGACATCATAAAACAAATCATATAAGGTAAATGACTTCATAAAAATAATTTCCTCAAAACATAATCAAATCAATGTAATAATAGGGATAAAAACAGAACCCTATATTATCTTAGATGGAAAATAATTTTGATAAAACATTTGAACTCCATTCTTGAGGAAAATATCCTTTCTACTTCAAAAACACTTTTCTTTTCTTAACATGTCATACAATTATAAACTAAAAGAAGTTGACTAAAAATAAACTTGAAATATTATAAAGGAAGATTCTTGGAAATAATGTTTTAAAAATCCATTCTTTCCGTATAAGTTAAAAAAAACATTCTTCTCGTACTTTTGTTGGAAAAGTCAAAAAAATACCTTATATGGTAACCAAACGAAAGATTTCATTCATACAATGTGGTAAAAAGTAAATAAAGGGTAAAAATGACAATAAACATCCATGGAAGAATGGTAAACATTTGATGAAATCATTTTTAGAAATCATGGTCATGGATGATAAACGTAACCCCAGTAAATACTTACGTATAAGCAATCTCGGATAAAAATGAGATTGAAAATTTATCCCTTACCTTAGGTACGACTTGCTTTGTAAGTGTCCGAACCTCCTGTATAATGATTTAAATCATGTTATTGACTTATTACAGAATCATATTCATTGTTATTATATCTTATATGGTCCACTTATGACTTTATATTACCCGTTCTTTTGTAAATTCATGTTAAAGTAGCGTTTTGGGTAAAATCGTCTCATTTGTCGTTCGTGTTTTTAACTTGTAATTATTCATATGATTACTTAGATCATAATTAATTAATTACAGAATATAAAACATGATTTATATATATATATTCAGAATATACATATATAATAAATCAGTAAATGGAAAGAAATACACCGTTCATGGAGACGGTAGTCCGTACGTACGCATGAATGCTGTTTTCGTTTCCTTATTGAATTGAATGGAATTAAGTAGATGACATACATATAAATTTACATAAATCCAGTATCATTATTATGTCATATATTTCATTAGTACTTATTATATATACTTTATAATCATTCATGAATGGTTAATCAATGAGAATGAATCTCATCGCGTCGTGGAGACGGTAGTCCGTACGTACGCACGAGCGATGATATCGTTCCCATGGTCGTTGAATTGTGTTGAAGTGTATGTATACTATTTCAGTATCAATATCAATTTATAATAATTATATATAGTTACACATTACACCATTATACCCATCCAATTAAGGTGGTGACGAAAAATAGATTACACCACGGCGTGGAGACGGTATTCCGTACGTACGCACGCGCGGTGATTTCCTTTTTCTGTAGGATGGATAGAAGGTTAATTAGAGTTGTTTCATATTTATAATAACATATAAGTATATAATAAATACTGATGTTATTACTTTATCATTAAACAACTAAAGAAGAAGAAGTTGAAGAAGAAAGAAATTGAAAAAGATCGGTAATGGATATTACCTCTTTTTGACGCGCCTTCACTTATCCTCCACTTAATGAACTAAGGATGGTCTTTGAAGAATACCAGGACCTCTAGGATGATACTAGGGAAGTGGAGAAGGTATTTTGGTAGGGGTTTTCCGAGCTTGAAGGCTCAAAGTTGTGTGAGGAAGAGAGGGAGGAGGTGCCCTTTTATAAGGGAGGAGAGGGGCACCTTAGGAATATCTCAAAGTATTATTTTATATTAAAGTCAAAATCGGTTTATAATGGTTCCAAAGGGTCTTATTTCGAAGCTAAAGTGGGGATGGGTAGAAATCCTATCAACCAATAGGATTTATACAAGTTTAGGTTATTATTTTAACCTTATCAATTAGATTTAACTTTAAGTTAAATAATTTAACTTTTACCGTGTCTTTTTGTTTTCTTACACTATATGGTTAATACACTTACTATAACATGCCAAACGAACCCCAAATTGTTTATTATTAATATATATATCCTTATCTAAGTCATTTGGCTGAGCCTTAGATTTTTAGGAATAAAATAACAATTAATAATATAATATTTGTTTTAAGAACTATTTTGTGTCAATTTTGACACTATTTGATATATGATTTTTGTGAAAGTCATAACAGAATTATATGTTCGAAACAAGTTGATTAAATCAACAAAAATATATAATAGTAACCTATAAAATTAGTGTAATTCATAAAAAGTCTTAAATTACACTTATTTTGGTATTTATAATATCAATTATGTCAATATTTCATTAATAAGATAATTACTGCATCATCATTGTGTCATAAATAAATTAAATTATTTGATGTCTAAAAATTACAAATAAAATACCCTTATGTAGGAAATCATTTTATCTTTATAATGAATATTTACAATAGAATTTATCTTATGTACAACCCTATATTAAAAATGTTTTAGTAAATAAACTTTGATTTTAACTCTTTTAACTCTTCTTTGAATTAAATAATAATAAATGTCCTAATCTAATCCAAGTGGGCCTAAATGATAATATTTTACACTTAAGGTTGTTTTTGGTAGAGATACACTTTTCCAATAGAATTATGACATGTGTTAGGGTAATATTAATATCATTCTTACCCTTAATTACCCTATTTACTTTTAACCGTGGTAAATAAAAGTAAAAAGTTACTATTCACCAAAAATTACTTTCATCTCATTAAACAAAATTTTACTTACTGAAATCAACCGTGTCTCTCGGATTTTTTAAATTCCATTCACAGAAGCCATAAAATTAAGTTTTATGAAAAATTCAGTTTTTTAACTACCACTTAGTAGTTTCACTATTCATCAAAAAATGATGTTTTTCAGAACAATGCCAAAATTTCACCCTAAGCTATATTTCATATTACGAATTCAAAAATGAAGTCTATTTTACCAAATTCATAACATAGAAATTGAATTAATTAATTTTATAATTAAATCCCGCTGTTAAAACAAATAGCGTGTTTTTAAGAAACAATATCTATCAAAAGATTGACACTTGATTATGTCTGGTTTAAATGTGAAATTACATCCAATGACCAACATTGTATTAAATTGTAAAAATATATTCTAAGGATACTTTTAAACCACTCAAATTAATGATTTATTACTATTAATTATTTCGATTTAAAAAGTTGTTTTTAATTATAATTTATTAATTTTCACTATTCATCAGAATATGAAAGTTATCCGAAAAGTACCAAAATTTCACCTTAGGCTAAATTTGATACTCCGAATCCAAAAATGAAGTCCATTTTGAGAGCTAAAATTTCTAAAATTTAAAAAGTGGTTATTAATATTCATAACGGCTAGTTTTAATAATATTTTAATAGCATATCGTTGTTTCGTGAAACTCAGTATTGCGTACTACACACGCTATCGAGGAAGGTTGTGATTGCGTGTAATGCAAGGAAAGTCAAGGATGCGTGTTGTGCAAGCTCCTTTTGGTGTAGCGTACAACACAAGACATTAGTGAAATTAAAAAGAATATTTTTCATAAAATTTTGGGCTGTTACAATTGATGTGGGATACATGTGTTACATTATATGAGGTTCATAGAAGTGAAGAGTTTACATTAACATCCATGTTTCATGGGAAGATAAATGACTTTCTAGCTTATGTAAATTTATAAGGATATAACATTAATGGAATGTTGGGGTTTACCATTTGTAAAGAAAATACACACTTAGTTAGGTTAAAACATTCAAATTTTTTTTAGTATAATAACAATTTATAACATGATGGAAAAATATTAATCCTAGAAGACTTCAATATATGGAACAGAATAAATTATAACACCAAAATCCACTAAGAGATAATCGACTACATCATAATGGAAAATATATTGATACTAATTTCAGTAAAACATTTTTGAATAATCTATATGAAATCATCTTAGAAAAAGAGATCAATTCTAGTTGAATTTATGTACTAGAATTGTTTATATGTATGAAATTTTCATGATGTCAAACATGTAGAAAAAATTTATGTGATAGTGTAAATAATATGTTATTAATTTAAGTGATAAAACAAAAAATCATTATGTCAAGGTTTTACATTATCATTATGGGGATAAGGGAGGAGTTGGCATCAGTGAAGGGTGAAAGATGATATATTCCTCCTCCAGATAATTACACTCTATTTAAATAAGAAAATATTCAATTCTGAAATAGCTTTAATGGTTACAAAGTTTTGATGTGATATTGATCAAATATCAAAACCGTCATGTCAATAAACAATTTGAAGTTATATTTTCTAAAAGCATATATTATTCTTATTTTGATTCATGATTTAATTATTATATCTTTATGTTTCATTCTAACTAAAAAATTATGATATACATTAACCATAATTTTCTTTTGTTTAAAATCCATATCTAGTAATGTTATTGACCTAAAGAAGTTTCCAATAAAAAATAAATAAATTTAAGTCATATTATGTGAATTGAAGATGTTCTTCATGCCATAATTCTATGATATAATGATCCAAAAGATGGTTTACATGGTTATAGAGATTAATCTATGTAGTCATGTACATTAAATAAGGATATACCCCATTTAATAGTATATAATTATTTTAAAAGTGTATGTCAAGAATAAAAGTTTGATATAAGGTTGTATTGTAGAGAAATATATTGTTCATGAAGCTATTTATTTTTATACCAATTACCTATTAGAAGTTGATAGTATTGGTCTCCCAAAATATCACCGTAGTGGACACCTTATGGAAAAATTAATTTTTGAAAGATATTTTGTTACAATTACCATTACTGAGTTGGAGAAATATCCCTTTTACATTTTACATAAAAGTTAAGTGGTTACACCATGCATTAAAACAGACAAAGTAATTCCTATGTAGTTGATTCCAAATCGATATGAGGGATGGACACCAAAAAACCATAATAAATAGTTTATAGGATGGTTTCAAGATCATATTTATAATTATTTATTAGCAAATACAAATTAAATTGTGAAAAAACATCGATGGATATCTAGGGGATCAGATATAAATGTTATATCATACAATAGTTTTGTAATTAATGGTTACAAATTCTATAAAAATAAAAAAGATGAATATTGTACGATGAGAAATTGTGGTGTTATGCTTGTGGTGAATGTGATTTGGAAGTCTGGTTCCTTGGATAGAAATTCAATTTCTATGAATACATCATATTTGGGTATCATCCATTAGATATACCGGTTGGATTATAAAAAATCTCATGTGTTGCTTTTATGTATTAAATGGGTTGAAAATTAGTGTGCATCGAAAGATAATGAATTGAGCTTAGTGAAGGTGAATGATAACATAGAAATGTATAAGGATGAAATTATCATAATTGAATCACATGTATTAAATGTATTTCACATCTTAGATCCAATATACATGAATTGGTCAATTGGTATTTTGGAGAGCAAAATAACTACATGGTGAGATGAATATTTAATTGAGGACTACCCATTTATTGGGAGAACATAATTATTTCATAGTGGTCCCAATACTGAAATGTTATTATAAATTAATTAGGGCGACAAGGAGAGGATTTTGATACATGATAGAGGATCGAAGTCCCATCAACATTTAATTAATAAAAGTGAATTCAATGAGTAGTGTATTGAGTTATTTAATAAATTATTATCTTCCACAATATATTATGTATTCATTATTCCATTTATGCAATCTAAATGAAATTCTTGACTAATTAAGAAGATAAAAAATTCTCCACATGATAATGTTACTAATACTGAAGAATAACACATGATTTATGCTGAAATTGTGTAATTATTAGTGGATGAAAATAATGTTGATAAAAAAGGATAATAATAGTGTATCATAACCATATTAACTAAAACTATCAATGTAAAATAAAAAGTATAATTTTTTTTATGTTTTATTGAATCAACATAGCCACCCTATTATATCCCATATGTAAATGGTCTGTAGTTATGTTAGGGCCACAATAATAATGCATGTTCCAATTGATAAAAAAATGTGGCACAATGACATACCTATATTGAAGAAAATAATTTGGGAAGATATTAGGGTAATTTTATGATATGCATTCCCTATTTTTCAGAAAAAAATATATTATGAAATTTTGATTTAATTTTCATCATACCTTATACATTTAATTTATCTTAGATGATTTTTCATATTAAATTTATCATAATGGTCACTAGAAAATCTCATAGATTGTTTTAAAAACTTTCTAAAAATAATTATCTCAAGGATGATGAGAGAGAAAGTAATCCCCCACCCACCTACTACATATACACACATTATAAAGTAGGAAACATAAAAATAATTCACTATTCATGATTTGGATAAATCATTTCAAGTGAATTATAATCGATAATATTTTAGTTTAAATTATTTATGTTATCCAATTGGATTCAATATTGTTAATTTTTGAATAAAAAAAGGCATGTTGAAACCATGAATTGCCCATTAAAAAATTTACCTATATCGTAACATAAGGATAGTTTAAACATCACTTGAAATAAAAAATTGTATGTATTATTAGTCCATAGTAAAAGGTTTATGTGTTATAAAAAACATTTTCTCCCATGTTTATATACATATTGATGAATAAAATCAAAATCCACTTCAATTCCACATAATGTGCTATAGAAGGAGGCCCTTTTAAATAATAAGGGGAAAGTATAAGATAAATAATATATAAGTAATATGGGAATCCTGTGCATGTATGAAAGAATAGAAATTTTTCATTTTTTATAACAATATTATATAAAAAATATCTATTTATATTATTAAGTTTTTTATAGTTTAGACATAGTAACATACATCAATGGTACTCGAATAACAACAACGTTCACAGTCCTTGTATGGACCAAACCAATATAGCTGCATTAGAGGTGTAGGTTTGGGAGTGTCACATTAGACATATTTTTAGAAGAAAAAACTACAAGGAGATACATATTAGATGATGTTAGGAATTAATGAATAGATTAATATTTTAAATGATATAATTTTTTGATATAGATTGGAGGACCACTATATGAAAAAAGATCAATATGAACAAATAATGGATAAAAAACTTGTATATGAAGAGCCAGATAGAGTCACTAGCTTTTAGGCTATCGATTCCCATAAACCCCCATCATTACCCATAGTAATCAATTTTTTCATAACTTTTTTATCCTAAATAAAAATTAAACATGTTTTGATAACATTAAATAACTAAAATTCTAGAAGATGAAATTATATGTGATATATATATATGAACACCCATACATTTCTTTATTGTGATGGTTATAGTGTAAAATATACTAGGATACATGATAAAAAATAAAATACTTCGAAAAGATCACTTGGGAGTGGGAAATAATGTATCTCTCAAAATGAGTAGTGAGTTTCTTATTATGCTTTATTATATTGATGTCACCATGGTCGATAATTAAATTTTATCTTTCATAGAAAGACCATTTAATCAAAAAAAGATGAATGTGGCTTTTATTTTTCAATTTTTATCAGATAAAAACACATTAACAGTTGATAATAAAATGATTTAAATAAGGTATGGCATTATTGAAGGATAAAAAAATGGAAAATATATGGTAAAATCAATATAATCTTGTAGAATAACCATTAAATCAAAATAAAATTATAATATTACCATCACCCACTAGTTCCATTGTTGCGTATATTAATATTACATGTTCACAAAAATACAAAATTCAACAATTAAAATATATCAAATATTTAAAACTATAATGAAAAATTTGGTTAGGACACTACATACAAGGTTGGATTCTATAGTAAAATAACATTATCAATTTTGAATGATTGGGAATCTGAGTTGTGAATAAAAACATAAGGTATATTTTCATAGTCCATTTATCCAAAAAATGATCTAATATGTTTGTTAAAAGTAATAAAAATTAATTTCTTCAACAAGAATATTTATAATAACTATATAAAGGGATAAACCCATGAAATACGATTTGGACTCATTAATCACTCTATTGAATCTATGCAAAAAAATTTAATTTAGAAATGAATGAAATTGAAAAGAAGAAAGATAAAATATGAATGTAATTTGAAAAGAAAATGATTGAAAATAACCTGTTTTTTATTCCAATAATACAAGGATAAAACTCTATTATATAATCATTTAAAATTTATTTATTTTTACATTAATTATTTGTTTTTTAGGAAGCACCTAATTCAAATCAAACTCAATTTGGATACCATGAATGTTTTATATTTTTAATCCAAAGAATATATTTCCAAAAATCGACTACACATGATGTATATTGTGATTTTTTGATGAAATACAATAAAAATATTATATATTAACTCAAAATTTTATGTTTTAGTATTAGTTTTAATAATAACTTTGTTATGATTGAAGGATTTATAAGTATCAGTACAATCATGGCTTGAATTCCTTGACTGAATGAATAAGGAATAAGGATTTCATAGAAAGGGAACAACATAAGTTATATTTATTAACATTTAACGATCAGAAAATCATTCAAATAAGTTTACTTATTTTGGCCAATTTTTATATAGTTTCTAATGAAAATATCAACAATGATTATGAATATTAAATTTGAGAATTTATGTAGTATAGCATATACTGTTAGCGAACAATCTTCCCTCAACAGGTAATTTCTGAAGGTAATTAAATTCATTTAAATTATTCGTTAATTTTATATTTTCCTATATTTTATCTGTACTACTAGGATTTACAAAAGTTATCATTCTTAAAAGAATTAGTAAATTTGTTCAGGGATGAGTGGGAAGAGTACATGTTGTCAGAATGATTGATTATATCAAGTTGAGGTGATTTCATATTATGTATGTGATATAACAGAGGCTATGAACTTATAGATATATTTTTGATGTGCATCATTAGTATCTTAATTTTTAAGTAATATTTTTCTTAAATAAAAATAAAACATTCACTGATTTCCTTCATTTAAGGGTTATGATGAGTTGGTAAAAATAGTAAAATACATTAGTGATGAACTTGGAAATCAAGAAAGATTTGTGCTTTTTATTAAAGAGATGTATCATGGGGGGTTTCACTATATGGAATCTGGTTGATATAGTAACTTATTTGATGCTTCTCACGCTCACGAGACATTGGACTCTAATATTTTATATAATATAATGATGAGAGAGAAATGGTTTAAAGAACCTTTTGCCTAAAATTTTTAAGAAATATGACTAACTATGGGGAATATACTACCATGATTATAGTCTAATCATTTTTATTTTGTTCATTTCTATATTTTTATGAGTTGGTAAAAATGTTATATTACCTATTAAAATCACTTCCACATCCATGATTAATATTCTAGATGAATTCTTTTACTTTCATATTTGATTCAACCAAAGAAATTACAATGAAAGATACTATAAACACTAATAGAGATTCCTCATACAAATCATAATCTAGTTATCAAAGTATAAATGAGTAATTAATTATTAATAAAGTTGATATTGGGTTCAATGTTTAAAATATTTGGATGTCAGTGGATCAATACTAGGGATGTTAGTTTAGAATTCATGTCTTATTGTTAAAAATGAAAAAAAATTTATACAGATTTCAAAATGTAATATTACAACGCATAATTTATTTGTGATGTGAATGAATTTACTACATTTTAATCCAACTTAAGATGTTTCCACTATGACTCTAAGTTCATGTTTTCAGTATAAAAGTTTCATTTTACTTTAAAACACATTATACATTGTAAAAATGAAGAAAATGAGAACCAATTGTCATGATAATTTATTAAAAAGATATATAATTAAATTTTAGGGTGTATGAATTGACCACACATCAATTCAACCAATTATGAGGCCTTTATAACACAAAATGTATATTTTCACATTAATAGTGTCATTTTAGTATAAAACAAGTGGCACATTGTGAAAACCAATTAAACGAGCTTATATGTTTTTATTCATAATTTAGAAAAAATACATAATTTATTTGTGATGTATATGAATAGATCTCAAATAAATCTAAAAATTGATGTGGTAATTATGACTAAATATGTTTTTTCTCAATATAAAAGTTTCATTTTTGTTTAAAATGTTTGTCACATAGCCAAAACATAGGAACATAGCTTGAGTTATTTTAAAAAATTTGTAACTTTATCTGTAATTTATTTTTTATATTTATGAATCAATCTCATTTAAATATAGAATATGATGAGGATGATATGACTCATGGTGCATGGTTTCAATATAAAAGTAACTTTTTTCTAAAATGCATGTCACTTCGAAAAAATAGTGAAAATGAGATCTGATTGTTTTAAATTTTTAGTAAAATTATTCATTATTAATTTGAGACATATAATGATTGACTACATGTCAATATGACACATTATGTGGTTTGTATAACTCTATGTATGTGTATTTACAATAAAAGTGTAAATTTAGTGTAAAAGATGTGTCACATTGCTAAAAAATAGAAAAAAGGATAAAATTTTCAAGAATATTTTGAAAATTGGTTCATAATTCATTTGTGGAATGTAGTATTTGACCTCACATCAATCCAACACATGGTGTGTTTCTCATGACTCCAGTGCGTGTTTTCAATATAAAAGTGTAATTTTTTTAAACAAATAACATATTATCAAAATAGAGAAAACAAGCTTTGATTGTTTTCAAACATTAAGAAAATGATCTATAATTCATTTTTGATGTGTAATAATTAACTGTAAGTTAATATGACCCATGCTATGTCTAGTATCACAAAAATTGTGTGTTTTCAATATTAAAGATTCAAGTATGTTTCAAACACATATTAAACAACCAAAATTGAGAAAACATGGTTTTATTTTTTAAATAATTAAGGAAAATGATCCATAATTCATTTGAGATTAGTGGAAATCTACCACATATTAAACTGACACACAATTAGGCCGGTATGACTCAATGTTCCAATTTTCAATGAAAATGTGTCATATTAGTTTATAATGCATGTCACATAACCATAACGGATAAAATGATATAGGATTATTTTTAAACATTATTATAATGATCTATAATTCATTTTTGGCATGTATGAATCAACCAAACATCAATTTTACACATCATGGGGCAGTTATGAATCAATGTGCTTGTTTTAAATATGAAAGATCCATTTTAGGGTAAAATATGCATCACATTGAAAAAACTGAGTTAACGATATCAAATTTTCATGAAACATTTTTACAATGATATATAATTTATTTTGGGGAATTTAAGAATCAACCACACATCAATACAACATGTGATGTGGATGGTATGACTCGAAGTTCATGGTTTCAATATAAAAATGTTATTTTAGTTTAAAACATGTATCACATTGTCAAAATATATAAAATGACCTAATATTGTTTTCAAACATTAGTACAATGATCCCTAATTCATTTTTTATGTGAATGAATTAACTTCACATCATTCCAACAAATTATGGGGTTGTTATGAATCAAAGTGAATGTCTTCAACATAAAAGTGTCATTTTAGTTTAAAATGTGCATCACATAGCCAAAACAAAGAAAAAGATATTTTATTTTTATCAATCCTTTGGAAATGACCGATAATTAATTTTAGATTTATATAAATTTATTACATGTCAATTAAAAAAAGATGTGGTCCTCAAGACTCCATGTTCATGTTTTTAATATAAAAGTGTCATTTTAACGTAAAACATGCATCTCATAGCCAAAACCGAGTAAATAGGCTTGGATTTTCATTAAAAATTAAGATGAAAATACACAATTCATTTATGGATTCTATTAATTGGCCACACATCAATCAAACCCATTATGTTTCCATTATGACTTGAAGTGCGTGTTTTCAATATAAGTGGGTCATTTTAGTTTAAAATACAAGTCACGTTATTAAAACCAAGAAAACGAGAACTTATTTTTTGAAAAAAATTATGACAACAATCTATAATAAATTTTAACCATTTATGCATCTAAATGACATCAATTTTACACATGATGTGGTTGATATGACTCAATGTTCTTTTTTCAATAAAAAATTATTTTAGATTAAAACTCACATTACATTTCCAAAATAGAGAAAAAGTCTCATATTATTTTTAAAATTTTGTAAAATAATACAAAATTAATTTGACATAAGTTAGAATCGATCTCATATGAATCTGACACATGATGTGGCCATTACAAATAAAAGTGAATGTTTTCAATATAAAAGTTTCATTTTAGATTAAAAAACATATGACATATCCAAAATAGAGAAAATGAGTTTATATTATTTTAAAACATCAATGAAAAGGTTCATAATTCATTTTGGATGTGTTGTAATTAACTTTATATTAATTACACACAAGATGTGACTGTTATGACTCCAAAAATGTATTTTCAACATATGTTTCATTTTAGTGTAAAATTCACATCACATTGAAAAAACTAAAAAAGCTCATAATGTTTGAAAAATTCAATAAAATGTTTCATTATTAAATTATGGTGTATAAAAATTAAATTCACATCAATTAAATACACTATGTATCTGGTATGACTTCAAGTTTGTGTTTTCAATATAAAAGTTTCATTTTAGTGGAAAACACATGTCACATAATGAACAATGAGTAAACTATACCATATTATCTTGAAACATTAGGATAATGGTCCATAATTGTTTTTTGGAATTTATTAATTGACATAATGTTAATATAACAAACGATGTGTTTGGAATAAATCAATGTTTTTGTTTTCAATATAAATTTTTATTTTACCATAAAACACACTTCTCATAGCCAAAAATTATTATACAGCTCAAATTATATAGATACTTTAGAACAATGATCCATAATTCATTTTTAGAGTGCAATAATAAACCAAAAATAAATTTGACACATGATGTGGATGGTATGACTCCAAGTGTGTGTTTTTGATATAATTTTTTTTTGTATAATGATCTAATTATTAAAAACTATTTAAGTAATTAAGATAATTAATAACTAATAATATCATTAAAATATTTTGTAATTAAAAATATAATATATATACATTAGTAATTAACAATATAATTAATAATTAACAATTTAATTATTAATTAATTATATAAATTATAATAAATAATTAATATAAAATTAACAATGTGATAATTAATTATATAATTAATATTATAACTAATAACATCATTAATATATTTATAGATTAACAATATAATTTTTTTATGTGGATTTTATAACATTAAAATTATAATTTCTTTATTTGTTTAAGTAATTTTACTAAAATAATCATTAGTTTTATTCTAAGGAAAAGCTTTTGTGTGGAGGATGATCATTGGTGAAAGCTTTATATAATAGTTATGATTTTCTATGTTGGTTGTAATTTTTATCATTAATTGTAAATATCACAGTAATATAAATATTTATATCAATATTTTGAATTTTAAATGATTGTCCAATGTTATATTTGTATTTAAATATGGTTTTTTATAATAATTGCATTTAATTTTTATTATATTTTTTATATATGGTTCGGTAATATGGTTTGTATAGGGTTGAATGTTTTGTAGTAGGTGAAATGGCCTTTATTAACACTAAGAGAAAATATTTTCAATGGACCCTTTATCAATATTAATAAAAATACCTAATAAAGGACCCTTTTGTTGGTTCTAAACATAAGCGCTGATAAAGGGGGACTTTGTCAATATTTTATTTTTAGTATTGATAAAGTTAGAGTGATTTTACGTGTTTTATGATTTTTAGTTATTTTTACCATCAAAATGTTATATTCCTAGGACTGAGATAGTGTAGTTCTATAGTATTGTTTGTTAGTTTTATTTATAATACTACCCATTATTAAAAAAATATGATTTCAATTATTTTCATGTTGGTGTGAACATGGATCTTCAGTAATGGTACCCTATTCTCTATGTGAACCCATGATAGAAGGAGGGGGTTCGACCCCTAAAACTATCCATTTTTTCCCATCATGTGGATTTATATACACATCACACAAGTGATCTAGAACCTATCCACGAGTATGTTTTATTGTATGGTCTCCACTCCATTTGTTGATAAGAGAATTATAACACATAGAGATTTTAGTAAGTGTTATCCTGTAAATAAATATTATCTTGAATATATTATACCACACAGAAAACCAAACTGAAATTTTAAATTATATATTTTTCAAACTAATATAAATCTTGATATGTTATGGGAATAAAAATTCAAATATTGTTAATAAAATTATATAAAAAGTAAAATATCAGGTAAATAAAATGATATTCAAAATGATATATATTATATATTATAATTACTGTTATTGCTTTAAAGAATAATTTATTGTGTTCTCGTACAGGTTAATAAAATAAATTCAATATTTAAAATATAAATAATTTATGGGTTATAATTAAAATCTATTGTTGTTTAGAAGACTTATTTGTCTAAAATTGTATTTTTATATATATTATGTTGTATTTATATCATAACAAACTAAATTGAAAACATTTGAAAATAAATTTAACTAAATGTATAAATAATTAACAAAAAAAATTAATATTCATTTTATGATTTTTAGTTCGCTATGGATAATAATAAGTTCACATTATGTTTAAAAAATACATTTGTCTAAAAATTGGTTTCCGATGATATGGGTTATTATATTAAAATTAAATGGTTTCATTTTTATTAATATAATTATGTAAAATGGGATTTATATTTTAAATCACCATGTAAAAATTAATTTACAAGTTCAACTTTATTTTGGTTATAAAAATTAGTTATTTTGTTAAAAATTAGCCACCATGATTAAAGTTAACAAATGGTAAAAATGTTAGATCAAGAGGTAAAGTATAAATATATAATAAAACCAAATATCTAAATGGGTGTACGAGGTTTTTATAGAGAATAAATTATCTTTTCTGATTTAATTATCAATTTTGGATCCACTTTCCTTTAATAATAATAAAAAATTTATGTCAATAAATTCATATTTACAAAAACGTCACTCCTCTCATCTATAAATGGACCCATTCAAATCCTCCCATATCCCCACACCTATTGATTCCTATATTGGAAAAAAGCATCCCAAACTCCCCCAAACTGTTATCAACACCCTAGTGGTTTTAATAACGCAAATAGACCAATCTATGAAGGGTTAAATAGTTGAATAAAGAAAGATATCAAAGAAGAGGTAATTATTATAACCAAGTATTTTCATGTTCATTTATTCTACAACCTCATAGAAATATGTTATATCCATCTTAATATAATTAAATTTGTATCATTATTATAACAAAATTTTATTACTTTGATGGAATTGTCATGGTTCTCAGCTCGTGATCACTCATCAGTGTTTAAACCAATGAATATTTTCTACCTCAGTTGCACTTCTACATATTCCATAGGGTATCAACTAACAACTAGACACTATGTTGTTACATTGGCGAGACTATAACCTTATATTAACATAAAAAAATAGGAAAATAAAAAAATAGAATTTACTATAACAAAAATAGTGTGTATAAAAAATAAAACATAATATGTAATATCCAATGAAACATAGAAGCACACAATAATATATACACACATTAATACCAACAAACATCAATTGATCACCCTTAGGTAGATCACACATACATATATGTAGTTGGGGTTTGGCTTAGTGGTAAGCACCCCTTAAATCTACATGAAAAATGGGGGTTCAAAACCCATTGGGCGCAGGTACTGTAGCAGTACTGTAGCGTACTATTGCAGCGGCGTACTGTAGCAACAACGAGCACTGTAGCGGCGGCAGAGTACTGTAGCGGTGGCTGGTACTGTGCAGTACTGTAGCAGTGCAGGTACTGTAGCAGTACTATTCACAGAATGGGCTTGGGGCCAAAAAATGGGTCTACGGGCCATGTAATGGGCTAAATGCCCACTGGGCCTTCGGGTTATGTAATGGGTCTCCCTCTACCCAGTTAAAAGAGGTATTTGCTTTCATTTAATAATAAATGAGGCTTCGGCCCCAACATTTAAAAAAAATCACACATACATATAAATGAAAGGATAAAATAAGAGGATTTATTAAAGTAACTAAGATACATTAAATCCTAGTATCCAAATCCATTTTGATTTGTCCCACATGATCATGCACATTGGTTCTCTAGACTATATGAACCCATGAAAAACGAATCAATCACGGAACCTAAGCTCCATGGCTGACTGAGAATGGTGTGAGTAAAAATTACAAGGGTACCACCAAAAGAGTTTAAAACATATCAAGTAAATCAATCTACAGTAATGATATATTCTAAAATTACATAAACAAATAAGTACATTAGAATAATGAAATAAAAATTCATGATCCCCAAATTCTATTGGGACACCTCATATTAACAAAACCTAATTTGGTCAATTTTGAGGCACCTATAAGCACATGTCAAAATCCTAACAATAGTTAGGTACATAGCCAACCATAATATCAACATTAGAATGCATGATCACTCATATAGAATGTGACATCCCAAGTAAGTAATGAAAAATAGATATTTTTATCTATGTCTATTAATGATTAAGATAGTGTTTTAGAGGCTTAAAATGGAAATAAAAACAATCTTATGCATGTAATACACTAATATTCTTAAAAGATTGTTTTACTGCCTTTTGATGGGAAACCCTTTTTAAATCTATCTTTTTACAATTTTATAAGCTATTTTTGTCAAAATAAACTTATTATTTATGATTGGGACATCAAAATTTACTTTGTGTGAATTTTTGGTATTTTTCTGATAAAGTTCATTTTTTAATGAATAGTGAAAAATGTTGTATTTTAATTCAAAACCTCTTTTTAATATAATTTAGTTATATGATTATATTATCTTTTGAAATGGGTTTTAAGTGAAATTAGAATATATTTTTACCATTTTATCTAATGGTGGTCATTGGAATCAATTTCACTTTGAAATTGGACTTAAACTAGTGTCAATCTTTTGATACGTATTATTTTATAAAAACACGCTATTTGTCATGACATCGGGAATTAGTTATTAAATTAATTAATGCGACTTAAATGTTTTTAATTTTGTAAAATAGACATCATTTTTGAATTCGGAATATCAAATATAGCTTAGGGTGATGTTTTGGTATCTTTCTGAAAAACTTCAATTTTTGATGAATAGTGAAACCACTAAGTGGTAGTTAAAGAAACTGAATTTTTCGTTCAAATGAAACTTTCCCACTTCTATGATTTGATTTTCAAAAATCCGACATACATGGTTGTCATTAAGAAGTAAAATGTGGTTCAATGAGATTAAAATAATTTTTTTGGTGAATAGTAACTTTTATGTTCTTAGTCGAGATTAGTGGTAATTAGTGTAGTTTAAGGTAAAAATAATGTTTTAATAATATGAGATGAACCTGAAACATGTCCTACCCTTATTGGATGTTTCATGGCCGACCAAGACAAGCCATGGGTAAACTTGGGGACCCCATGGAGCCACTTTGGTTGGGAAATGACATAAATAACTTTTTATTTAATGTTAAAGTAAAAAATGACACAAACAAGAGATGTTTTACTAAAAAAACTTTTACATGGGGTTATACAAGTCAGATTTTTGATTATAAATAGTCATTGTAAATCTAAAAATATTTCATACATAATGATAGTTTTTTTATAATTTTTATACTTTAAATAAATTAAATTATTTATGGCATCATGATGATGCAACGATGACCTCATTATTTAACGATTTAAATAAAATGGAAAGAAAATGTAATATCTAAGACCTAAACATGTCCAAAACCTATTGGATGAGTGGATATAGAACCCTTATCACCTTATCCTCGAAATAAATCAATGTGATACCTTTAAAATCCGAAACTCTTTTGAAAATAAAGTATCATTTTGTAACATTACAAGAGTGCCCCTCCTCTCCTCTTATAAAAGGTCCCCACCTCTACCTCCTTACCCACACATCCAAAGCCTTTGGCTCGGCCAACCCCTGCTCATTCTGTCTCTCCACATTCCTCTATTACTCCTTGAAGCCTCACTTTTGGCAGAAGTATTCCCAAGGAAGCCTTTGAGATCAAACCAAAGGGAGTTACCCGATTTTAAGGTAATGTCTTCACTTGAGTCCTTTTGTTTTATTTTGCTTCTCCAACCCCCTAAAATCTTTTTATTCATTTCTTTTGTAACAAATCCAGTATCTTCAATATACTAGGATTTTGTTATAACATGGATTCGAGCTACACTTACACACACCTACGTCTAATGGTTAAAGGGAATACTGTTTCCGTGGATGGTGAATTTATGCCTCCCGAAACGATGATTGTTCAACATTCTTTTAACACCTTCAAAGGTGGACATTAAGATGTCACTATATTTATATATTATATATAATATGTTTATGTTTTCCTTAATCTTATGAATTTTTCATTTTGGGCATACCTTTATGGTTTCCATTATGGGTAAACGCGATTTCTTCATTTAAGGAAGTGCAGACTACCGCCCCCTCAAAGTGATTTGATTCGTTAAATACCATATATGGGACGTATAAAGGATGGAACTATGATATTATATATGATATTATACTGGAATTATAATATACCTTTATATCATTATGATTCCATTCTATAAAATACGAAATAGAAATGAAAGTAGCGTTCATGTGTACGTACGACTTACCGTCTCCATGAACGGTGCATTTCATTTCTTACCTATAAATGATTATGTAATATTATAAATGCATTCATGTACTGGATATATATGATATATATGATATTTACACCATGAATACCATTTTTGATATAATGGGAACATGAACAACTTGTAATTATAAAGGGCTTATTTTTTACTCAAGTACCAATGATCGTTAAAACGACCATTATTAACTTAAATAATTACATAGTGTTCATGACAAGGCAATAAGTGATATAAAAGGAATAATGAACTTGAAAAAGGTTCTTAAACAATTATAAAATAACTCAAGTTTATTATTCAAGAGATTAAATAACGACCGAGTCAAGTCGGACCCGAGGTATGGGACTTCGTCTCAATATCCTTTCATTGAGGCATAATTTTTTTATACAAAACCTTCTTTTATATGGTGTATAAACCCCTTTGACTTTTACGTTTTTACAAAAGGAATCTATTTTATACGAAGCGTTTTACTAAATGACAAAAGGGAATGTTTTTGTCGTACGTATGCGGCGACAATGACTTCTCCGCCGCCATGACCATTATTTGAGTTTCAGCTTCCTCTATAAGCCATACCATTTTTTTAAAAGAAAAAAATAAATACAATGTTTTAATTTTCTTTTATTTTGGCATTTAAAATCGTTTTCATAATGTTTTTATATCAATGTGTTGTATTCATATCTTGTGATTGAAAGGTAGAAATGTTATGTTTCCTTTATGCATGTTTTATGTGATATGATTATGTTGACGTTCTTGGGCATTATTATGAAGACAGGTGGTTCCGTGATATACTAAGGGAGGGTGAGCCCGATATAGCTCTCCAATTCATTGGGTAACGCAAAGGAGTGAAACGTTAAGGTTTCTCCGATGAGATTTAGGGAATATACTATGATGGGTATTCCAAATGTAACCAAGAGGGTTACTCCCTACGTAAGAATGTTATGAATGCCTCAAGTTACCTTTATGTCTTATGATTTCTATGATTTATTCATGATTTGATGAGGTATGTTAAAGTGCTTATGTTTTATGGGTAAATTATGATTTCATTCTTATGTATATATGTATCCATGTTTCCTTTCCATATATTTTTATATCCCTTACTGAGCTTTTTATGCTCATCCCATGTTTTTTTGAAATGTTTTTCACAGGTCAAGGGAATGGTGCATGATATGATTATAGTGTCAAGGAAGTGTCAAGAAAGAATCCATGTTTTATTTTAAATATGTTTCCATTGATGGGAAAAAAGAATACTATCTTTATGTAACCACTTTGTTTATATGTGGAATGTAATGAAAGTTTTATGATCTAATTCTCTAAAACTCTAAACCCGAAAAGATCCTCAATGTGTAATCTTGTAATAACTCAAGATTAAGTAAGGTTTAAGGATGGGGCCTTATAGTTGGTATCAAAGGTCGGTTTAGATAACTTTAGGAGTTATAATTATATTAAATAATTATCCAAAAATATTTTTTATGGTCAAATTGAAATGATATAGCATTTGAAGATTACCATGTTGATTTATCTAAGATATGTTTGTTCAGAATGGTTTTCCACAGAGAAAACAGGGAAGCAGTGCTAGGAAGGCATACAGAAGGAAATAACCTTCCGAATCAGCATCCTGAGATGGTCGGAATTGGAACTGAACGGTTTGTTGCAGTAATGGAACAGTTGACTCAAGCGACAAATGGAGGTGGTATCCATGCATGAGATCATCCAGATCAACCGTAGAGGAACATGTCAGTGGTGGAACATTTCATGAGGCAACATCCCCCATCATTCAGAGGATCATCTGGCCCTGTGTTAGTTGAAGGGTGGATTAAAGCAGTGGAGAATATTTTCGATGTCATGGGGTGTTCAGACCATCAAAATGTTAGTCTTGCTATTTACCATTTGGAGGGTGAGGCAGATCAGTGGTGGTCTATGGTTAAAAATATCAGGGATGCCGATGAGATTGATGCTCTTGACTGGGATGAATTCAAAGGTATGTTTCTTGAGAAGTATTTTCCTAAGGCTGTTCGACTTAGGGTGGAAAAGAAATTCTTGGAATTGAGGCAAGAGGAAGACTCAGTAGCTACCTATGAAGAAAGGTTCACTAGATTGGCTTCCAAATTTTATCCGAGACCTTGATAGTAAAATCAATCATTTTTAATTAAGATTAAAGCCAAAATATCGAAGGGAATTAGCTTCTCGTGAGTTTAAAAGTTATGAAAATCTTGTTCGATGTGCTGAGAAGGTGGAAATTGAGTTTACCAATGATCAAGTGTTCTATAACAACAAACATAAGAAGAGACCGAGGTGGCAGGAGAAAGGTAATAATTCTTCAAAAAAGTCTGATGGTAAGAAAACAAAGTTTCCAGTTTGTGATAAATGTGGAAAAAGGCATGCTGGGGAATGTCTTTTGAATTCTTGAAAGTTCTACCGATGTGGTAAGATGGGACATAAGGCTCGTGATTGCACTGAAAAGGATCAAGGTGAAGGTAAGACCAAATTTGATTTACAGTTAGTGAAATGTTATAAGTGCAATGAGATGGGTCACTATGCAAATGAGTGTCCTACAAAGAGCTTGAGTGATGGGAAGCAGTTAGACTACAAGAAGAAAGGGGTGGTTAAATCCTTTGCGACTACTTCAGCAGATGCCAGGCCATCAAATGAAGTTTTATCAGGTACTTTTTTTTGTTTTTTTCAGATTATGCCGTTGTGTTGTTTGATTCGGGGTCTACACATTCTTTCATCTCTGAATACTTTTCTCGTAAAATGGGAATACCATCTCAAGCAATGACTCCTGAAATTTTGGTAAAAACACCTGGGGGAAATGTTGAGGAAAAAAGAATTTATAAGAATATTCCTATCCTTATCTGTGGAAAGAACCTACTTGCAAACCTTATTGTTATACCTCTAGTAGAGTTTGATGTTATCCTGGGTATGGATTAGCTCTCTATTTACCATGTTAAGATTGACTTTAGAGATAAAGAAGTTTCTTTTCAGAAAGACTTTCAGTTTGTGTACAAGAATGAACCCTTACTGTTGATAACTTATCAAGAGGCCGAGAAACATGTAATAGATGGAAATGAATGTTACCTTGCACACATTGTTAGAAATAAAGGAACTATTCAGATTAATGATGTACGAGTGGTAAATGAGTATCCTGATGTTTTTCCTGATGAGTTTCCTGAAATAATACCAGATCGGGAAGTTGAATTTACTATTGACTTAGTTCCTCATGCTAAGCCAATTTCAAAACCCCCTTATCGAAGGGCTCAAATTGAACTTTTAGAGTTGAAGGAGCAATTGAAATATTTATTAGAGAAAGGTTTCATTCGACCTAGCACATCACCATGGGGTACTCCTATTTTATTTGTTAAAAAGAAAGATGGTTCAATGAGACTTTTCATTGATTATAGAGCCTTGAATAACATCACTGTTAAGAACAAATATCCTTTGCCTCATATCGATGATTTGTTAGATCAGCTCCAGGGAGCTCAGTATTTTTCAAAGATTGACTCGAGATCGAGGTACCATCAGTTGAAGGTAAAGGAAGAAGACGTTCCGAAGACTGCGTTTCGTATAAGATATGGCCATTATTAATTTGTAGTAATGCCTTTTGGGCTAACCAATGCACATGCTGTATTCATGGACTTAATTAATAGAATTTTCCATGAGTCCTTGGATAAGTTTGTGGTGGTTTTCATTGATGATATTTTGGTGTTTTCTAAAAGTAAAGAGGAGCATGAAAGACATTTAAGGTTTATTTTGAAAACCTTAAAAGAAAAGAAATTGTATGGGAAATTCAGAAAGTGTGAGTTTTGGTTGCAACAAATTTCTTTCCTTGGTCACATTGTTTCTAAAGATGAGATAACTGTCGATCCTACAAAAACAAAAGTTGTGGAAGACTGGCCAAGACCCACAAATGTAACTGAGATTCGTAGCTTCCTTGGTTTGGCAGGCTATTACTGATGGTTTGTTAGAAATTTTTCACGATTATCTAGTCCAATGACTAAGCTAACTCAGAAGGGTGTTAAGTTTATCTGGACAAAAGAATGTGATGATTGTTTTCAGGAATTGAAGAGAAGATTGGTGAAAGATCCAGTTTTGGCACTACCTTCCAGGAATGGTGAGTTTGTTATCTACAGTGATGCTTCATTGAAAGTACTTGGTTGCATCCTAATGAAGAATGATCAGGTAATTGCTTATACTTCACAACAGTTGAAAACTCATGAGGGAAATTACTGTACACATGATTTGGAATTAGCTGTTGTTGTTTTTTGCTTTAAAAATTTGGAGGCATCATTTGTATGGAGTAAAGTGTGAAATATATACTGATCACAAAAGTTTAAAGTATATATTCACTCAGAAAGAGTTAAACATGAGACAGAGGAGATGGATAGAATTAATCAAGGATTATGATTGTACAATTCATTACCATCCAGGAAAAGCAAATAAAGTGGCTGAGGTTTTGAGTTGAAAAAGTAATGCTTCATTAACAATGTAGCATTTGGAACATGATCCTTTGGTTAAGGATTTGATGAACTTTGGAATAGAAGTTTTGGAGCAGGATGTTCTTCTGTTTTGTTTCAGGTATCAGTGAGATCATCTCTATCAGATAGAATCAAGCAACCACAGAAGCAAGACAGTGAGTTGCAGAAAAAGGTAGAGCTGGTTCAGAAAGGTAAGTTTCCTGAATTCAACATTGATAATGATTGGGTTTTGAGATTTGGGAAGAGATTGTGTGTGCCTTGTGATTCACAGTTGAAGAGAGAGTTATTATGTGAAGCTCGTAGTTCTCCGTTTTCAGTTCATCATGACAGTACTAAGATGTACAAAGATCTGCAGGAGTATTACTAGTGGGATGGAATGAAAGGAGATATTGCTGATTTTACTGTGAAGTGTTTGACATGTAAATAGGTTAAAGCAGAGTAGAAGTTACCTAAAGGGGTGCTTTAGATTTTACCAGTGCCAGAGAGGAAATGGGAGAATATATCCATGGACTTTGTTGTGGGATTACCTAAGAAATCTCGAGGTAATAATGCAATCTGGGTTATTGTTGATCGCTTGACTAAATCTGCTCATTTCCTTGCTATACGATATACTTTTTCTCTAGATCAACTTTCCCATTTGTATCTTAAAGAGATAGTCAGGTTACATGGAGTTCCTCTCTCCATTGTATCTGATCGTGATCCTAGGTTCACTTCTAACTTTTGGAAAGGCCTTCAGAAGTCGTTGGGTACTGAATTAAATTTTAGTACATCTTTTCATCCTCAATCAGATGGGTAGTCAGAACAAAAAATTAAGACTGTGGAGGATATGATACGAGCTTGTTCGATGGATTATCAGGGGAGTTGGGACCAACATATTTCTTTGGTTGAGTTTTCTTATAATAACAGTTTTCATTCCAGTATACAGATGGCACCATTTGAGGCGTTATATGGGAAGCAGTGTCGAACTCCAGCTTTCTGGGATGAAGTGGGTGAAAGGAAGTTGATGGGACCAGAATTGGTAGAAGAGATGGTAGAAAAATTTCAGCTGATTCAGAAACACATGAGAACAGCTTAGAGTAGGCAGAAGAGTTATGCAGACAACAGGAGGAAGGATCTAACTTTTGAGGTAGGTGATCATGTTTTTCTCAAAGTCTCACCATGGAAAAGTTTGATGCGATTTGGTAAGAATGGAAAGCTGAGTCCAAGGTTCATTGGACCATATGATATTCTAGAGAGAGTTGGATCAGTTGCATACCAGGTGGCTTTACCTCCGTGTTTATCTCAGGTACACAATTTTTTTCATGTTTCGATGCTGAGAATGTATATGCCAGATCAATCTCATGTTTTGAGTCCATAGGTAGTTCAGCTAGAAGAGAACCTATCTTATGAGGAACAACCGGTCCAGATTCTTGACCACAGGGAGAAAGTGTTACTAAATAAGGTGATTAATTAGGTAATGGTTTTGTGGAAAAACCACATGATGGAAGAGGCAACATGGGAATCTAAAAATGCAATGAGGGATAAGTACCCCCATTTATTCGATAAGTAAATAAATTGCGGGGCTGTAATTTTCTAAAGGGGGGAAGGATGTAACATCCCAAGTAAGTAATGAATAATAGATATTTTTATCTATTCCTATTAATGATTAAGATAGTGTTTTAGAGGATTAAAATGAAAATAAATACAATCTTATGCATGGAATACACTAATATTCTTAAAAGATTGTTTTACTGCCTTTTGATGGAAAACCCTTTTTAAATCTATCTTTTGACAATTTTATAAGCTATGTTTGTCAAAATAAACTTATTATTTATGATTGGAACATCAAAATTTACTTTGTGTGAATTTTTGGTATTTTTCCGATAAAGTTCATTTTTTAATGAATAGTGAAAAATGTTGTATTTTAATTCAAACCATATTTTTAATCTAATTTATTTATATGATTAGAATATCTTTTGAATTGGTTTTGAAGTGAAATTAGAATATATTTTTACCATTTTATCCAATGGTGGTCATTGGAATCAATTTCACTTTGAAATTGGACTTAAACTAGTGTCAATCTTTTGATACGTATTGTTTCAAAAAAACACGCTATTTGTCATGACAGCGGGAATTAGTTATTAAATTAATTAATGAAACTTGCATGTTTTGAATTTTGTAAAATTGACATCATTTTTTAATTCGGAATATCAAATATATCTTAGGGTAAAGTTTTGGTATCTCTCTAAAAAACTTCAATTTTTGATGAATAGTGAAACCACTAAGTGGTAGTTAAAGAAACTGATTTTTTCGTTTAAATGAATTTTTGCCACTTCTGTGATTTGATATTCAAAAATCCGACATACATAGTTGTCATTAAGAAGTAAAATTTGGTTCAATGAGATTGAAATAATTTTTTGGTGAATAGTAACTTTTAAGTTCTTAATCGTGATTAGTGGTAATTAGTGTAGTTTAAGGGAAAAATAATGTTTTAATAATATGAGATGAGCTTGACACATGTCCTACCATTATTGGATGTGTCATGGCCGACCAAGAAAAGCCATGGGTCAACTTTGGGACCTCATAGAGCCACTTTGGTTGGGAAATTACATAAATAACTTTTTATTTAATGTTAAAGTAAAAATGACACAAACAAGAAATGTTTTACAAAAATTTTTTTCACATGGGGTTATACAAGTAAGATATTTGATTATAAATAGTCATTGGAAAGATAAAATGATTTCCTACATAATGATTGTTTTTTATAATTTTTAGACTTTAAATAAATTAAATTATTTATGACATCATGATGATGCAGCGATGACCTCATTATTTAACGATTTAAATAAAATGTAAAGATAATGTAATATCTAAGACCTAAACATGTCCAAAACCTATTGGATGAGTGGATTTCGAACCCTTATCACCTTATCCTCTAAATAAATCAATTTGGGACCTTTAAAATCTGAAAATCTTTTGAAAATAAAGTAACATTTTGTAACTTTACAAGAGTGCCCCTCCTCTCCTCTTATAAAAGGCCCCCACCTATACCTCCTTACCCACACTTCCAAAGCCTTTGACTCGGACAACCCCTGCCCATTTTGTCTCTACACATCCCTCTCTTACTCCTTGAAGCCTCACTTTGGGCAGAATTCTTCCCAAGGAAGCCTTTGAGCTCAAACCAAAGGGAGTTACCCGATTTTAAGGTAATGTTTTCACTTGAGTCTTTTTGTTTTATTTTGGTTCTCCAACCCCCTAAAATCTTTTTATTCATTTCTTTTGTAACAACTCCAATATCTTCAATATAATAGGATTTTGTTATAATAAGGATTTTAGATACACTTACACACACCTACATCTAATGGTTAAGGGACATACTGTTTCCGTGGATGGTGAATTTATGCCTCCCGAAATGATGATTGTTCAATATTCTTTTAACACCTTCAAAGGTGGCCATTAAGATGTCACTATATTTATATATGATATATAATATGTTTATGTTTTTCTGAAGCTTCTGTATTTTTCATTTTGGGCATACCTTTATGGTTTCCATTATGGGTAAAAGCGATATCTTCATTTAAGGAAGTGCGGACTACCGCCCCCTCAAAGTGATTTGATTCGTTAAATACCATATGTGGGATGTATAAAGGATGTAACTATGATATTATATATGATATTATACTGGAATTATAATATACATTTATATCATTATGATTCCATTCTATAAAATACGAAATAGAAATGAAAGTAGCGTTCATGAGTACGTACGGCTTACCGTCTCCATGAACGGTGCATTTCATTTCTTACCTCTAAATGATTATGTAATATTATAAATGCATGCATGTACTGGATATATATGACATAAATGATATCTAAATCATGAATAAAATTCTTTATATAATGGGTACATGAACAACATGTAATTATAAAGGGCTTATATTTGACTCAAGTACCAATGATCGTTAAAACGACCGTTATTAACTTAAATAATTAAATAGTGTTCATGACACGACAATAAGTGATATAAAAGGAATAATGAATAGGAAAAAGGTTCTTAAACAAGTAGAAATTAACTCATGCTTATTATTCAGGAGATTAAAGAATGACCGAGTCAAGTCGGACCTGAGGTATGGGACTTCATCTCAATCTCCTTTTATTGAGGCATAATTTGTTTTATACAAAACCTTCTTTTATATTGTGTATAAACCCCTTTGACTTTTACGTTTGTCCAATAGGTATCTTTTTTATACGAAGCGTTTTACTAAACGACAAAAGGGAATGTTTTTGTCGTACGTATGCGGCGACAACGACTTCTCTGCCGCCGTGACCGTTATTTGAGTTTCGGATTCCTCTACAAGCCATACCTTTTTTTAAAAGAAAAAAACAAATACCATGTTTTAATTTTCTTTTATTTTGGTATTGAAAATCGTTTTCATAATGTTCTTATATCAATGTGTTGTATTGATATATTGTGATTGAAAGGTGGAAATGTTATGTTTTCTTTATGCATGTTTTATGTGATACGATTATGTTGAGGTTCTTGGGCATTATTATGAAGACGGGTGGTTCCGTGATAGACTAAGGGCAGGTGAGCCCGATATAGCTCTCCAATGCATTGGGTAACGTGAAGGAGTGAAACTTTAAGGTTTCTCCGAAGAGATTTAGGGAATATACTGTGATGAGTATTCCAAATGTAACCAAGAGGGTTACTCCCTACGTAAGAATGTTAGGAATGACTCGAGTTACCTTTATGTCTTATGATTTCAATGATTTATTCATGATTTGATGAGGTATGTTAAAGTGCTTATGTTTTATGGGTAAAGTATGATTTTATTCTTATGTATATATGTATCCATGTTTCCTTTCCATATATTTTTATATCCATTACTGAGCTTTTTATGCTTATCCCAAGTTTTTTTGAAATTTTTTTCACAGGTCAAGGGAAAGGTACATGATATGATGATAGTGTCAAGGAAGTGTCAAGAAAGAATCCATGTTTTATTTTAAATATGTTTCCATTGATGGGAATGATGAATACTATCTTTATTTAACCACTTTGTTTATATGTGGAATGTAATGCAAGTTTTATGATCTAATTCTCTAAAACTCTAAACCTGAAAAGATCCTCAATGTGTAATCTTGTAATAACTCAATATTAAGTAAGGTTTAAGGCTGGGGCCTTATATAGAAAATCATCCCATTAAAATCATTTCATATATACATCTCATCAAGAGCAGTGAATTCCACTCATCTATCTCATCCATATTATTCTTTCATAACAGGTGTAACACCCAATCCTCAGAACCATTTCGATAATCACATATAATATTGGGTTAATTAATAGATCCTAAGTATATCTAGGATTATAAAATCATCATTTAAAATTAATCTTCTTTTTATTCACATGGAATCACAAATCATCAGGTACAATGACTAACCCATGAAATCACTATGCATCTCACGTAATATCATTTGGTGTAGCGGCCAAAACCTAGGAACATCATATGAATATTATGTTATATTACTTATGAATAATAGATCATAGGAACCATACTGGGTATCCTTCTTTAAAATATGTAAATATGGGATGTCCAAATAGCTGAACCCATCATTATCACTACAACCACATTAGGTTTATGCCATCGACCATCTAGTTCTAAGGTGATTCTTATAGAAGGAAATAAATACTCCCCTACACTAATTGATACAACCAATGTAATTTTAAGATAAATTCATTTATTATCTTATAAATGTTAATTAATAATATTTTATAGAGTTATAGTCATTATAATAAATTTGGAATTTTTTTGTAAAAAGGGAAAAAGCTTTTTTTCAAATGAAATTGGGTTTTAATTCAATATATGGTTTTATTTAAAATTAAGATTTACAAATTATATAATTTTAATGTAAAAAATTAACATAGTTTCTAAATTCATCATGTAAAAAACATCTTAAGAATATTTTTTTATAATTTTCTAAAAATTATGATCTTCAATGAATAGTGAAAAATACAGTTTTTATTGAAAAATGTCTTTTTTTTCCAAGTATTTATAAAGTCACATTCTGTTATGAATTATCTTTAAAATTTAATTCTTTGTTTTTTTCTAGTAAAATACAAATAATTCTATTAGAACCAAAATGTTACTTTAATTTTTTATCAAAACTTTTTTATACTTACAAGGCATTTATATAAAAACAATATTTCATCATGTTTAGAAGGATTAATTTTAAATATAATTAATCTTATTTTATGAATGGGATTTGATAAAATTAATTCCATATTTTTAATCAGCACAATTAATATTTTTTAATAATTTAAAATTATTTTTTTAGAAAAAATGAATAATATAAATAGTAAAATTTTGTTTCCATAGTTAAAGTTAAGAAGGTGTATACCTAGCGTTAACCTAATGTGATAAGGATTAAAATGGCCTAAAAAATTTTCTAAATGCTATTGGATATATATATTTCAATATTTTATAATCTTAATAAATGGACCACTATGAGGCCATTTTTATTGAGTAAAACATTAATACATTTTAATATTTTCCAATATTCCTTGTGTGTCCTCTACCCACCTATAAAAGGACACCCCATATCATCTCCACTCCATACTTTAGGGACCTTTTGTTTCAGTAAATCCCAACCAAAAACCCTTTATAAAATGTCTCCCCATTCCCTAGAGTCGATGTTTAAGTATAAAACCAACATAGAAATGATATAGGTATAAACATAAAGAGGTTTTATGAAGAAGTGGTATAGTTCATAACCTAGAATTTTAGTTTTATTTATTTTCTACCTCATTAAAATATTATTTAACGATACTAAAAAATAAAAAGGTATTTTATAAAAACTTAGATGTTGTTATGTTATTGTAATAAACTATATACATCTTTTTCATCCACCATATGGGAAATAAAAGCATCATTCATGTGTATAGAAAACTATTGTATCATGAACGGATGTAATTTTTTTACCACCTGTCTTGAATTATTATAAAGACATACTATTATTATATTGACAATCACTCTCTAATTATATAAATTAGAGAATGATATCTCTTTTTTTTAATATGGTAAATGTTCTATTTGTGGGGGTAGTGTGATATTCTTTTATTGTGTTAGACCCAGTACTCACTCATTAGACTCAAGAATTATATCAAAATTATTGTTATGATAAATCTACAAATTATTTAAAAAATATTTGATTTAACTGATTAACATATTTCTATGAAATTTTCACTTATCCAATGGTAACCTCTTCTCTCCTCACACCACAGCACTGGGTGGGAGTTCGACCCCCACATCGGGTAGTTTTTTATTTCCATTTGATAGATATTTTTTTCCACATGCATGTAAATGAGTTCCCATCTATAGGCGAACTCAATTTTTGTGTTTTTTTACTTTTTGAAATATGAAGCTTATCACACCTTGAGATTTTGGTAAGTGTTAGGCTTTAAAAAATTCTGAATATATTGTATCATACAAAGTACCAATCACACTATAGATCTGTTATTGAACAACTCTAGAAATAGACCTCATCGATGCTAAAAAGGGTTTATGATATAAGAACCTTTAAAATAAAAATTCATTTATTAGTAATAAAATATATCTCATCAAACGATCTATCATCGGTGCTAATAAATTACATAATAAAGGGGGATTTTTCTTTCAGTTATAGTTTAGTTCTGATAAAGGAGACCCTTCATCAACACTTTTTTATAGCGCATTTATAGGGGAAAAGTTTTAATTGTGTATTTATGCTATCAAGTTACCTTTTATTAGCAACATTCCTAGAACTGATGAATGAAATTTTCTAACACTGTTCAACTAAAATTATAGCACACCGTATCAGAAAATAAAAAATTTAATTTTAATTAAATCTATATCACAAATATAAGGAAATAAAAAAATATTATATACAATTCAAAAATTTGTTTTTAATATTTATTGGAATGTGAAATTAATCCCAAACATCAATGAGTTACAAAACATGAATGTTTAATTGTTTTTAGACCCTGACTCACTCTCAAAAGAGCGCAATCATGCTAAAATGGATCAATAACCACCCAAACATGGTAAAAAGTGTGTGCCAGTATAAAAAATAATTCTATTGTAAGTAATAATATAAACGAATAAATTAAATACCAATATGAAGCAATTCCTTAATATAAGGACACTATTAAACTGAAAACATACACTTTAAGACATACTAGGAAGAAAGTGTCCCAGATTTATGCGTAGTTATCTCCAATAAAATAAAAATGATTTTCAGATAATTTAACAAAATTATAAATATAATTTGATTACATTTTTTTATTTTACGTATGTGATGTTAGTTTTAAAACTAGAATATAAATTTTATTAAATACATGAACTTTTAGTAATACCAACCACACCATGTGTCAGATTCATGGGAGACTATTTCCTATACCTAAAAAATGAATTGTGGACAATTTTCCTAAAATATCAAGACAATATAGGTTGTTTTTTAGTTTTGTAGATAGTAACGTGTGTTTCTAACTAAAATATTCCTTTTAAGCTAAAAACACGTACTTTGATCCATATGGATTGCACTATAGTCCAGATTTTCGTGATGTTAATTAATACAAGTAAATATTAATTATGGATAATTTTATTAAAATATCAAGAAAATATAAGGGAATTTTCATATCTTTCATATAGTGGCACATGTTTCTAACTAAAATGTAATTTTAAAACTCAAAGTTCACATTTTGAGTCATAGAAGGAACAACATAAATTGGATTATGGTAAATATTATTCCTTTATGACAAGGTTAACTAGTGTATAATTATGATAGAGTTTCAAAAAATTATGAATATATTTTATTAACATTGAGTTTTCAAATGTGTTTTGAACTAAAATGTTAATTTAAAATAAAATCACACACATTGAATCATACCGGTCACACTATGTATCAAATTAATGTGTGGATAATATATACAAATCAAAAATGAATTATGGAACATTATAATTATTAATAAATAAAATACAATCACATTGTTTTTGGTATGGAGTATGTGACATGTTTTTTGAACAAAAATGTAATTTTTAAATTAAAAAATTCATTTTGATTAATAGCAGTAAAGAAATTTATCGTGTTGATCTATGGATTATAATTACACATCCAAAATAAAATTTACACCATTTTTAAAATGTAGTATGGCAATATAAGTGTGTTTTATTTGTTTTCTGAGTGACACATGTTTTTATCTATAATATCATTTTAAAACATAAAACACCCCCTTTCAGTCATACATGTCATTCTATGTGTCAAATAGATAAGATATTTGTTCCTATAATGAAATTACTATTTGATACTTTTATTAGATTATGATGACCATACAATTTCATTTTATTACTATTTAGGGAGTGAAACATGTTTTTAAATAAATTGTAAATTTTTAACTGATAACAAGTACTTTGAGTCATACCCATCAGACTATTTGTTAGATTGAAATGTTATCAATTTATACACATCATAAATGAATTATGCATCATTTAACTAAACAATCAACACCATTAAAGTGTTGTTTATTATTTTTAAGTGAGTGAAAAATGTTTTATACTAAAATGTATTTTTTAAACTAAAAACAGACATTTCAAGTCATACTAATCACATTGTGTGTAAGATTTGGGTGAATTTTATTCTTATATGTCACAAATGAAATGTGGAAAATTTTCCTAAAGATTAATAAAATATGATTTTTTTTAATTTTTTTGAGTATGTCACATGTCTTTTGAACTGAGATGATAAATTTAAATGAAAGCAAACTACTTGAGTCATGCCGACTATAATCTGTGTTCGATTGATGTGAGGATGATTCCTACATGTTGAAAATGAAAACTGTATCATTTTACAATAGTTTCAAGAAATTGTTGTGAATTTTCATGGTTATGAGTAAGTGATGCACATTTTAACCTAAAATGTAAATTTTAAATAAAAACATGATCTTTGAGTCATACGAGCTACGTTGTCTATTAGATTAATGAAAATTTTATTCTCATACAACAAAAACTACACGTAGATATTTTTACTAAATTATGAAGAAAATCTCAGTGTGTTTTATTGGGTTTTAGTGAGTGGAAAATGTTTTAGAATAAAATGTCATTTTAAGCTAAAAATATGAATTTTGAGTCACACCTGTCACACTATGTGTTATATTAATGTGAGGATGATTCATACGCATAATAAATAATTAATGGACATCGTAAAAAATTTATAAACATAATAAATGTGTTTTTCTTGATTTTCAGTTTATGCCACATGTTTTTCGAAAAAATTTCAATTTTAAACTAAAAACATGTACTTTTAGTAATACTGATTATACCGTATGTCATATTGATATGCAGTTGATTACTAAAAATTAAAAAATTATTCATGAATCATTTTTTAAATTAATAAAGATAATCAACACATGTTTTCTAGATTTTCCCTGAGTGGCACAATTTTTTAACTAAAATGCCATAACTAAATTAGAAACATACACTTTGAGTCATGTTAGTCACACCATGTGTAATATTTACATGTGGGTTATTTAAACAAATAATAAATGAATTCTGGATAATTATAATAATGTATCATGAAAATATGAGTTTTTGTTTCTTAGTTATCAGTGAGAGACCTAGTTTTTAATATGATGTCATTTTTATATTAAAAACACACACTTTGTGTCATATCAATCACAAAGTGTGTATTTTTTACTTGTGGTCACTTTCTACACATTGAAAATGACTTTGGAATTTTTGTAATAATGTATCAACATAATATTAATGTGTTTTCTCAGTTCTTAGTATATCACATGTCTTTTGAACTAAAATGTCTATTTTCAATTAAAACATACACATTGAGTCATACTGGTTATACCATGTGCTATACTGAGGTTATATTGATTCTTACACATGAAAAAATGATTTATAGATCATTTAACAAAATCATAAATTCCATTGGAGAAGAATTTTTTAGTTTGGAGTCGGTGAAATGTGTTTTAAACAAAAATTTCAATTTAAAATAAAAAATGAACTTTGAGTCATACTGGCTAAAACATGTATCAAATTGATGTTAGGATTATTCCTACACATTAGAAATAAAAATTAGATCATTTTCACAATTTATCAAGTCAATATGAGTTTTTTTGTTGGTATTCAATATGTGAAAAACATTCTTAACTAAAACATTAAATTAAACTAAAAACACACACTATGAGTTATTTATAAACAAAAAACATACACTACTGCACTTAAATATATTAAATATAGAAAAAATAGCTATATAAAGAGAATTAATAGTACATAATTGCATCATCCTTTTTGAATAATTTGTCTATAATTGTTATTTTTATAATCATTTTATGCTCTTAATAGAGAACAAAATGGTCACATGAAAAAGAAAAATTCATTGAAGTCATTTACTCATGATCCTTATGAAAAGTAACTAAAAATTATTAGATAAAAAATATAAGGAAATTATCTAAAAAATGTAGTTAAAATGATGAGAAAATTAACTATATAAGTAGTGGGGAATCACATAATCATGGTGTCTGCATACATTCTAACAACATGTATCCTACCCATTTGATTGAAAATAAATCCATTTACTATTCTGAATATGTAGACTATAAAAAGTCCCAGTGGTATTGAAAACATATAAATTAAAAAATTATTAACAAATATTTTCAATTAAAATGTAATTATCATTTGAAATACCACTTCAAGGATTCTACTTTATTGATAGAATACAATTTCATTCAAACTATTTCAGAATATATAATCACAATATTTTCCATTAGTTTGTTTTGTACACTAAAAAAATTAATAAAAATAAGTAATTTCATTCATTATATGTCTTTATAGTGATATTTTATAATATATATCGGAATACTTATCCACTTGTAGAATTTGATAGTCTTATCATGCTCCTGGATGATCCTCATCCCATGGTTTTGATTATATTTAAACATATCCTAATAATAATAAATTTTTTCTTCAAACCTAATATAACATGGATTAATTTGAGTTTATTTGTAAAATTTTCCATGTAGTGTATTAGTAATTGAGAAACACCATTATGTGTGGTTGATTTATTGGGTATCTGTACATTGAATCCCAAAAAAGAAATATTTAGTGTGTCTAAATTGATTGCAATGAGAAAAAATACTCCCTAAAAATTGAATATTTAATGAATGGGATGAATACATATTTTATATGAATAAATGAAGAGTTTTACACTTGGATCATGGGTATTAATAAGTACCTGTAATATGTACATTTTTTATTAAACATTGTGTCTAGGTTGTCTACTATTACAGAATATTACTCTTATTCCAATTACTCTTTTTAAATTTATTTGAGGAATAATGTGTCTAAATATTTGTTAATAGAGTTTTCAATTGAAATATTAATGATATATAAACCTAAAAAACTATTAATAGTATTTGACTATATTTAACAAAGTAGATCAAATTTTGTAAAACAATTACTGAAATCACACCTCATTATACATTTAAAAATAAGACTCCTATCCATCATTCCATAGGATTTAATATGCATTCTCAAGACCAAAAATGTCATTAGTGGAATCTACACACATCTATTCTTAAAAATCAATGATGGATATATCAGCTTATTTGAACACCGTATCAAAATGAACAGAGAATATTAGTAAATGTTTAAAATGATCTGGTGGGGTAGAGGTACATTGATAAGGTATTTTGATCAATTGGTATGTCCTTTACATTTTTTTGATTCAGTCATCTATTTCTATATACTTTTCTGCATCTATAATAAGATTAACTAGTTCTGGAATTTTTTCATTATTTATTAATTTTTTATAAAAACTAAATTGGAATGGAACACCTCCTTTCCAAAAATGTATTTTTACATGATCAAATGACCATGCTAGGAATTTTCATATAAAAATTATGATTATTTAAACATCAAGATCATGAATAAAAATAGGTGGATTAGTTATTAGCTGGTGATCTATGTGTACTCGCACTCTAAAATGACTGTTTAGATGCTTTTTTATTTTAAAGTATCTCCTAGGATATTATAAATTGCACTCCTCACAATAGGCTGATCAGTGGGTGATGAAAGATATAGATAAAAATAATTTTCTCCAAGAAAAATATTATTACACGAAATTTATGATTATCTAACTGATTCACATTTCACAGAAATAATTATGAATAAATAAATTACCTCTAGAAAGAAATACATTTGATGAGAATAAATCACCTCAAAACTGTGGTGGGGGTGGAGCTTTATTTAGTGTTTATTATCTTTTTGTATCTTCTATTTGATTCTAATCTATAACATTATCTACTAACACATATAAAAAATTATTATTTTATTATAGATCCATTATTCATGCATGTATCTGGTCCAACTTTTTATCTGTATCCCCTTATTCATTTAATTGCACAAAATATTTTTGAGGAGATAATTAGAAACATGCACCAATGACACATCTATATTTTTATCTTCTTTTTAAGGCCACTGAATGTAGTCATTCATTGGGTACAACCATTTAATATTAATAATTTTAAACTAGATTAAAAATATTGTAAAATATGTAATCATTTTTATCTAATACTTATTTAAAAAAGGATTTTTTATGACATACATAAAAATTATTTATATAGTTTTTGTGATTTTCGTCTATTAGTATTCATTATTTATTTACGTAAGCCTCTTAAATAGAACATGATGTGGGATGTATGTGGATTTTGATTTTACCTCGTCAATCTATATATGAAAAAAGAAACACAATAATTATCTTATTTCACGCCACATTAAAGTATTTCAATTGAGTTAAATTAGAAATATTTTCTTTACAAGTGGAGTGTACCCTATCCATTCATTATAATAGTGGTATGTTGGTTTTTAAGAATACTGCTTATTTTTATCACTAAATTGTTGTTTCAAAAATTATAATTTCTTAATAAAATTTACTAATACATTTATTTTCATGTAATGTATTATCAATAATTATTTAAAAGACCTAGGATCAAATTCATGCAGGGGATAATTCTCGAGTTACTATAGCAGCGGCCGGACTGTAGCGGCGGAGGGACTGTTGCAGGTGCTGTAGCGGCGGCGATACTGTAGTAGCTATAGTAGTAGTGTGGGTAATGTAGCAGTACTGTTCACTGAGGGGTCCTTTGGGCCAAAAAATGGGCTTTCTATCCCTGTATGCAGGCCACATGGCCTTGGGCGTTCAGGCTATGTAATTGGTCCCCCTCTACCCAGTCTAAAGAGGTCTTTGATTTAATAATAAATTGAGTCTTTGACCCCAAACTTTTTTAAAAAATAATTATTTAAATATAAATATTACTCCTCATGATGACCTATTAATGAATTCTGCCTTTCTTGGTTTATCATGTGTGTATACATCTATGATGAGTTTGGGATTACTTTTCCTTTAACATCCCTAAGAAAAAACTTCATAAGAATTGATTGGAACACTCAATGACCCTTTCTAGTGAAAATTAACATACTTTTCATTAGGAACTCATATAGTATATATTTACTCTGCAAGGGATAATGATTAGTAAATCAATGTTTCATTATTTTTGTTTTTAGTAAAATAAATAATTAATATCCTAATGTTACCATAATGTCTCCAAAATTAGTTCCTTACATGTGGAAACACCATTATTATATTTATCTAGATCAATTATTCTGTGAATATGAGTGGTGACCATAATATAACTAATAAAAATAGACCTTTTCAGGTCTATATGTTTGTAGTGTGCATTCCATCCAACCACGAATTTGAGGGATCTACATCACGGATTAATTTTTTTATTAACACCATAATTCAATGATGAAATTTTTTCTGGGAAATTTTTTTGAACCTTATACAAATTCCATGGATTCAATGAACTAAATTTTTGTATCCTTCGGGTTTGTAGATTAAACATTTAGAGAAATTTTTGCTATCTACATTATGAGAATCAACATATTAAGAAGCCAATTTTTCCTCAGGATTGGGGGAAAAAATATGTGCAGAAGACATTATATATGGATATGGTAGAAAATTTAATTTAATTTACATAAATATAGTGATGAATATATAATAATATGAGACCACATAATCTATATTACAAAAAACATAACGTGATTACATAAATTTTTTTTTTCTTTAAGGATTGAAGGGATTTGACCCCTATATCGAGTATCCAAATTCCATCATTTTTGTATCCTCTCACATTAAATACCACATCGATATTGGGACCTACATGAAATGATTACAAAATCCCAATGTAAGTTTCATACTAACTTTAATTGAAATTTGATCCTTCACTGGTTTTGGTGAGAAATAGAATGATTGAACACTTTCTTTATGAAAGATATAGTATATAAAACAATTGTACTACATGATATTCTATTATGAATGGTTCGTCATTGTACCCCTAGTTATTGAAATACACATTCATGAATCCTAATTAATTATTTTTAACTTCACTCCTATAATCAACCAACTTTCATTGAAAAAATGGGCACTTGTAATGTTTTATAAACAATCATCCATATTTTTTTGCTGATACCAAATTATAAAATATTCACAGAAATTGGATTTCAATAATTTGTACATAATACAAGAGTCACATAATACACAATTTTAACTCAAGAATTTTAATGGTACTGGGTTTATCACGTTCATTTTATAGAATGTATAACCATTAATTATATAACCATTATAAGATAATATATGAAGTAACTCTCATCTAGAAAGCCTTCAAAGTCATTCTAGAATTGAAGTCTATTTTTTAGACTCCATAAAAATATTTTCTAAAAATAATCTGATAAACTATTGATTATGTATATTTTATATCCATGTTTATCTTCTTGATGGATTCAAATGAATCAGAATTACTTTTTATGTTTCAATATATGGATCATCCACTAAATTGTTTTGTAAAAGGTAAAGGTGAATATGTTATGGATTTGTAATAGTAACTGTGAAAATATCATTTCAAAAAATTCCTTCACCCCAAAATCACCCAGTGTAAGAAAAGTTTGGTAGAAAAATGATTTCCACCTCAAATAGGTAGTTAGTATAGAATTTCATAAATTTCTCAATAATATATCACTGCACAATATGACCTTCAAGCTCGATTCAATTTTTATCATACCCTTTCATTGTATTATATACCATTCAATGGGGGTACACCCATTTATAACTGTATCGACTCTATTTTTTACATGTATTCCTTTGAAATATATAAAATAATATTTTCGTAGGAAAATTCTTAGACGATGTGGGATTTCGAGGCCCAATGATCCCCATTTTAATTTTATGAAAACATCAAATATTTTTTATATCACGTGAAAGTAGTTTTTCATATGTAATGGGAAATATCTTGAATGGATTCTCATATCAGAAATATGAGACCATGGTTGAATATGGAAGTTAGGGTTTACCTTAGACATGACCTAAATTTGGTCGGTGATGGGCGTTCAGACGAGGCAACCACATGAAGGTACCTTATTTTGACTAATTTGTTAATTTATTAAAATAACTCATTTAAAACAAAAAAACTATTTAAGTATATAAATAGAATCTTAAAGAAAATATCCAGGGTTAGCCACATAAAACTGATATTTTGGGTAAGCGGTTTCATTAATCACTATCGGTGGATCAAGAACGGACTACAATCGATGATCAGATCAAGGTGAATCGATAGATAGTGAACACAACAGATCATTTTGATAACTAGATAAAATGTTCATCTAAAAATGTTGATCCATAATTGTGGTAAAGATTTTCATTTATGGTTTCTATTATATTGATTAAATTTTTAAAGCATGAATTTGATCTTCTTATCTCTTGTTGGTGATTGTACATCCTTCACATGATCCCATTATCGAAATACATTATTTTATTCAATTTATTTTTTTATACAATGATCTCACATTAGGATTCTTGATTTGAAATAATTGGACAAGAACACTTAACCAAGTATTTTATCACTATTTTTATGGTTCTTTCCCAATTTTTATTCATGTTGTTCATTTAAGGACTATGTGTATGCACTTGTTTTTTCTATGAGGTATATATCCCAAATGTTTTTATGTAATTCTATATATTTTACAAGTTATGGATCAAAAATGAGGTCTCAAATGTTTTGGAGGGTGTTCAAGTATTTTTTGGATCTCAAAACCCCAATCATTGGTAGAAAGAATTTGTCCACAAATTTATTAGAAACCACACATTGCAGACGACAAGGTGTCTACAAATTGTATGAGTATTTTCATAGGGGAGATTTGGTTTCACGGTTTTCATTGACCATGTGAAAAGGGATACACACCTATGAAAAATTTCATCAAATATCAGTAGATCCAAAAATCATGGTTTGGGCACAGTTTCTCAAACCGTGTTTCCAAACCATGTAGGCATCCTCCCAAGATAGTGAGCTGAGAATAGTTAGTGCAAGATTTTTCAAAATAAAAGGTTGAACCATATGAGGCCTTTATATGGGTAGTGCATGGCAAACAATTGGTGCACAGTTTGGCCAATCATGCAACCAAATCGTGAAACCTCATTAAAAAGGGGGGAATTTTTCATTTCCCCCAAATTTTCCTATAACACAATTTATTTATCCATTCTTCCACTATCATCCAAAATCTCCCATCCTCCTCTAAGTTTGATCTCCAAAGATTCCAACAGCTAGGTTCTTTATTTTCTTCACTATCCAGACCCTAATCATGAACCGACTATCTCGTTTGATTCCTCTTAGTATTTGATTCAAAACCATGGATTAGTTCATCATTTTTTAACCTCATGAAGACACTATTTTGAAGCATGGTCATATGACCTATTTTTAGAGCATTGACCCATTATACAATTTTCATCTAATTTAGGACACACAAAGGACCGATACTAGACATAGAGAGTTTTATAGGCTTATGGAATACAATTAATGAATTTTACCTAAATTATCATTATTTATAAATTTAAATCATTATGTACATGCCAGTTTCATCAATAATGATTATAAAATTCATATCCATTTACTATAATCAATTTCATCACATCCTAGAGAAATTTTTATATATATTCTTCATTTATTAAGGTTTATACATCAATACCATCCACCCAATTAGGGTGCATATAATGTTATTCTTTTTTCCCCTTCTGAAACAATTTAGGTGTGATTTTCACTTGTCCCTTTTAAGGTAATTATTATATCATGATTAAATGAATCATTACATTATTAAATATAAAATATATTTGTACATATCCCTTGGCCTCATTAATTATTATTGAATTTCTATTGGTTCCTTGTCTTAAATTTTATTTTCATGATTTAATGAATGGTATGGGATGGACATAATAAAAGATTATGTAATTGAAATGAAAAATGGTTTCATGTCCTAGGTACACTTTTCCTAACTTATGAAAGGTATTGGAATTAACCTATAATATGATTGAATGGAATTAGTGTTACACTTACCATAATTAAATATGATGTAAATAAAATGATTATATTATTCCTATTAGTTTGGAAATTTTTAACTTTATATGAATGGTCAAACTTGAGCCAGCCTTGGATTCTGGATGGAATGACTTGAGCACTCATAAGATGACATTTTAATTCATTTAACTGATTTCTATAAGAGATACCCACCATATATTTTGGTCATTTTCTTATAATGTGAATGAATCTGCGTAGTACCTACACGTCAATTGAAATATCCCTTGGACATTATAATTCTTTGGATACACTCCTTGGATTCATCATGATGTCTTCAGACACACAAAAATATGGATTCACCCCTTCGGGGCTAGTCAATATAAGCCTAAGATTACTATGTATAAACTCCATGGACTCAAGTAGATTCATTTATAGTTGAATTCCTTGGGCAATCCCTTTTGATTACACTTAGACCCTTTATTTCTAGACTCCATGTGATACAATTATGATATGAATCAACCCCTAAGGTCAAGGATTCCATGGTTATACCTTGGATCATGTGCTCTAATTACGTATTGTTAAAGAATTACTAATTCATTTATATATAAATGTTCTTCATGTTATAAATTTATGTTTAATCAATTGTGAAATTAAATGATACATGCCAGATACCAACTGAGGATGTAGTATATATTAGTTGTTTATTTATACTAATTTATATTATTATATGCATGAACACTATACAATTCATATTCACATACATGAATATATAGAATCCATTTGTGGTGGAATAATGATATTTATCTCATACCCTATCCAGGAGGTCATTAGAACCCGAGCAGATTGTAAGATCATATGTAAAAAGAAGGGGAAGCTTCCCACATAGGACACCGGAAATTATTTCATTCCATAATATTGATCTTAGAGGAATATGGCCAATATATAGCTTAGGATGCTTGGAAGGTATTTGGACTCTCTTTGGTTATTTTGTATAGAACATATTGTACTATCTACTTGTTTCCATGTATAAATATTTTCTTATTTTTTAGAGACATGATATTGCTTAATGATCTTTTATATAGGATACTATTCATATTTTGAGTTGATTATCAATATCTGTCTCATTATTCTTACTTCTTCTTCCAGTTAATTTATTATTACTGCATCCATTATTTATTCATTTGGTTTATCTTCATTGTTATCCACTCCAACCAGAGGGCATTGTCTCCCCATTGTCACACCATAGGGTCTCAGTTCTAGTTAAAAGAATCTTGTGGTTGGGGAGATGCGCTTGAGGCCATCTAGATAACTAGTACATCTACTAAAGAGTGATCCAGGTCTGGAACATCATAATATTGGGTCACCAATCAGGTTTTCCGGGGTGGGATCAAGTGTGATTGAACCTCTAGATTCATAAAAAATGTGATAAAGAAGATGTAGATGACTATTTGTTTATTTAATTAGTGTTCTGACCACTGGAGGCCAGGGTACAACGAAAGGAGGTGACCCCACTTATTTTGGGATTACAAACAACATAAATAGAGGTGGAAATGGTGGCTCTAGGGTCCACATAGAAAATATGGATTTATACGAAAATAACAACTACATAGCATGAACTAGGATGAGAACACACCATGTAGTAATTTAGTTTTGGAGAATATGATTTTTGGGGGGAGATTAGTATCACGCACTATGTAGGACACCCAAATACTGTGTGACTCAATGCTAGAGTCTCAATGGCTACTCTGGGAGTACAAGAGAACAAGGATAACCAGACAAACAGACATAACTTGGTACATGGGCAGGGAAATGGCCATGAACATAGGATGGGACATGACCAGGTGCATGAGAACAAGACATTGTAGAAGGGAATGACCGAGATAACACAAAATAGACCTATGTGGTTGAGACAAATAGTGGGTGCCCTATACAAACCATGTACAGTGACATGACATCCAATATGTGTCAATAGAAGACATGAACATGTGATGAGGTGGGGACACATGCCATTTGGACCACTATAAAAGTTGTATACCTCCCAATAAAACTTCTATATATTACATCCTCTTTATATTGACTCAAATTTTTTCCCATTAGTATTTATCCGATATTTTTTCCATATAGAACTTGATGGTGGAAAACACAATTGATTTTGAGATACAATGAAATATGTTGCATGAATGATGCTTATTTTAGCGATTCTAGACTATGGTAGTGACTGGGAAGGATCCTAATAAATAGGATGAGGTTGGAAACACCTAATAATATCGTAGTGTGGGTCCCTATATACTCATCACTTTGGTTTAAGTGCCACCCTAGATGAACTGGGGTGTGGGTTCTCTACTTACTATGTGGAACCCCCTGATGGAGTAGTTAATGGGTACTCTAACTACTAACGGACACCCTATTATGTACTAGGTCATGGATCCTCAACCTACTGAGTTCTATCCCCTGATATTCATATATGTGGGACTTATATCTATTGAGTGGAACCACTATGACATATTAGCACATGGGTTCTCTACCGATTGAGTGGAATCCCCCTGACAAACTAGGTAGTGAGACCTCTATCTATCTATTGAGTGACACCCCCGTTTTTTAAATAGGTGTGGATCCTCTACCTTGATATTTTTACCCCAATACTATATGGATCATTAGTGAGGTGTGGTACTCCACACAGTTACTTCTTTGTACATCCACGAGAGATGCTGGGAATTAATGATGGACCTTTTGTATGTGGGAAAACTCATCAACATGGGCTATGCTGTGAGATGTATATCTCCTTTATATCTTATCTGGGGTTATTATATGATAATATATATATATATATATATATTCATTGTTGGATTTCATTTACTTCATTCCACAGGTTGAGCTGACCACTTTTATCATGTCTTCTATTTCCCCCTCTTCGACATTCTGTGCATCCTACTAGTTATGTATATAATATCTCTTACATGGTCTTTTTTATGAAAAGTCCTATCTTAAGAAGAAAACAGATTGGTTAGAGGTGGAATCAATAGATAATAGGTATAATTGGGTGAATTTGAATGTGTATGGTGGTTGGGACTTGTATATTATGAGTCGAGATCTCTTAGCATTACTTTATTATAGTTATTATTATTTCAAGACATATCTTCTGGGAGGGAGTTTATTTTTCCCTTTATTTTTTGAATATCACTTTCACACTATTTATTATTCCCTAGTGGTTATTACAATCATAGATTTTTAATTTAGATGCCACTATATTTTATTATTATTCTTATGTACTTATATAGGACATGGATGGATGCCTACTTAAACATACTTTAGGAAAAGGTCTCCCATTTTAGTTATGCCTTCTTGGAAATCATCGAAAACCCATGGCTTATTGATATATGCTTGGTGTTATGGTAGATCAGTCACCCATAATCATGGTATTACTCATTAGTTCAGGTCTTTACTGATTGGTATCAGAGGTAATTTGACCATAGGACAGTGTTTGTGAGTTTTTCCCCTTACGAGGATTGGTTAGGAATTTTGGGTAATGGGGTGAACGTGTCTTGAGTATAGATTTCAATCTAGGGTACCCATAGTTAATGTAATGACTGATATATCCATTAACCATGACTATGACTACCTTGTTTTGACTTGGAATACTAAGACATTGGTTGTAGGGAACATTGGTACACGACTCCTCTTGAATCATGTACTTTAACTATTCTTATTGAGTCAATTTCCCACTTATATATTCTCATCTAACCGTGGTATGTCTTTATTATTTTAAGGATTAATCTTTGAAGAAAACCCACTATGTTTTTGAAGTTGGATTGTATTGACTATATGAAGAGAGATGAGGCTCATATTTATGGTCCAACTCAAGAGATCATTCCTCCAAGAGGAAAAGTAGATGCATTCCTACCTTTTGAGTAGTGGATTGTACTAGATGAGTATATTTAGGATAAAAATAGACTTAATTGACTCTATGATTTTTAGTTCCATAGGCTACTAATGTTGGATAGAGAATTAGATCCATACACACTGTAGGATTGGATTGACTCAGTTATATGATTTCCCTGACATTTTAGGAAACAAAAGATCATATGGTTGTGTTTCCAAACATCTTTTTCCTTAGAGCATCAGTTCATGAAAAAAGTCTAGTCAAATAGGCACATGATGAGTTGGCACTTTGATAATCTAACTTATAGCTACTATCTCATGAAGATTACTACACATTATTCTTGATGGTATTATGGATTAATGAGATTTTGTAGCTGTAGAAGGGAGGGAAAACAGATTATGAGTATTCTATGAGGTTCACTGACCATTTTTGATACTCCCTCAACACAATTAAATATGTTTACTTCTGGGACCATAAGTTCAGTTAGGGTATTTTTAGAGACATCCATGCCAATGTCATACCGCTGTGCATTTCCACATAAGATGGAGAGCTATATATGGTGCTGGTTATGAATATATTCCTATTTGAGTGACACTATGAAGCTGGAGCTAGTAGTGGGTGTCATATAGATGAGTCATCTACAGAAATTAGAAGGAACCAATTGTCGTGTTATTGGTTAGGATAACTTCTCATGGATGGATTTAGGCACATGGCTATGTGACTCTGGGAAGTCATAGATGAATATGGTATCATAGAGAGGGGAAAAGATATGAATGTATTGGGGGAGGTCACATAGAACATTATTTCCTAACTTGACATACATATGTGGGATTTCATGAAATATATGGACTGCCATGATAAATACAACACCATGATTGTGGGTCTCCCATGAAAGGCTAGAGTAGTCCCCGGGTGTTTCAAACAAGGCCAATGATAGTTGGGTATTAGAAACAAAGTATAGATTGTGTATGTTTTTAATACATAATGTCTTAATAAACATGTTTTCAAGGAAAGTGATCTTATTATAAAATATGGATATAGTGTTGATGGTGGTGTCTTTAATCAATGATTGTTAATTTTGTTGGTTAAAAATATAGTGGATGTAGAAAGCTTCACAAATGGCTATTTTCTGAGATTGACTCTTTATAAATATGGTGATATAATTATTTTTATGAAGAATGGGTTTCAAAAATGTTTAGATTTGTGATGATGTGGAGCATTATGAATGAGCATCACAAATGCGTGATGGAAATGAGATAACTCTACAAGGCTACTAGATTCTTTATGAACAAGTTAAATTTCATTGGAGATGTCTAATTAGAGAAGCCTAATGAGCGTGACTAAATTGTTTCATGAAAAGACAGTTGGGAATATAGGATCTTCACTAAAGGCTGATCCTATAAATAGGTATCTACCCCAACTTCATTTGACATGGATATAATTCAATAAAATACTAAAATTTTATGAATTCATGAAGGATCATAGATTCATGAATGTGGTTTTAATTTTTCACTTGATCATCATGAAAAGACTCTCTTAGTCATGACCAAAGCTTTGGTATCATTGAAAAAGGTGTTTCACAATGAATGAGTATTCTGCGATGACTTAGTGCTCCATATAGACTATTTTCTTTGGGAAGGCTATGAGATTCATGATAGAGCTTCACAAACAACGTTATTGAACTTTTGATTAATGTGAACAGTTCATTCAAGTGCATAAACTCGGGTCTACAGTGTAATATGAGTATCATGATAATTAGGAAAAAAAATTAAATTCCAATCTACTAAATAGTCTTTCAAGTCATTAAAAGGAGTGAGAAATCACCCAAAATAGTGGGCTAGGGAAAGTCAATGGATGTTTTCAAAGTGAGGTAGTGGAATGTACCTAAAATCATGTATAAGAAGTGTTCCCCCCACCGAGTGAATATGTTTGAATGTCTATTTTCCACAAAAAAACTATTGACAGTTATCATGTTTAGGTATGACAGAATCACTAAAGACATTTTCTCATTAGACTAACCCATAGTTTTAAATAAAGTAAAAACTATTGTGGTGCATCTCTATATGTGATTTTTTAATTACTCTATGATTTTATCAGAAACGAATACCATTTTCCTTCCAACATGGGAACATGATCCAACACTTTAAATAAAAAGTTGATACCCTGATTAATTATCACTTATTAGGGTGTTATGGGTTCTTACAAGTGGTATTAATGGGTGGTTACAAATTTTAAATATATACTCTATGTTTTCATTCGGAATTTAGTGAATCTCGGGTGGTGTTTTCTTCCTCGATAGAGGAAATTCAAAACTTGTATGAATAAGATAGGATCTCATATGCGAACCCTTTGGATAGATGTTATTTTTTACACCAATCAAAGGTTTCAATTCGTTGATGTGACATGTATTTTTATGAATGAAATAGATTTGTAAATTCTTGATATAGATTCTGAATCTTAAAATTATATCTCAACAGCTCTATTAGATAATAACTATTTTAAGGTTATGAGTTTCACCTCATCCAAGTCCATGTGGGAGAAATTTGAAGTTATATATGAAGATGTTGAAAAATTAATTGAGATCAAACATCAAGTATTTAACAATTATTTTGACGATATAAAATTGAATTTAGATATAAATGAATATAGTTTCTTAAATTTCATAACTAATGTTATTGGAGCTATTCAAAGAATTTATGATGAAACTATGTACATTGGTATTGCAAATAAAATCCTGAGAAGGTTTTCCCCTTCATATAATCAAAAAGTGTCATCGCTTGGGGAATGATATTTTACAAATCATTCACATGATGATCCATTGAGTAGTCTAGTGGTGTATGAAATGAGATTCAGTATAGAATATGGATTAACTCAAGTTATAAAGAAAATGTAATTAAAAGACTTGAAAAAAAAATGAGATTTATATGGTAAGTAATGATGGAGATGATGAGGAAGATGAAATTATTTCTCTATTCACTAAACAAATTCAAGAGGGGAAAAGTGACATTTGAAGGAAATCATTCATTTCATTGTTTTCAGCATGGTAGAGTTGGGAACATCACCTTTCAATGCTAAGTGTAATTGTATGATGTATAAAGTGAATAAGAAATCATATAAGATCTTTAAAAATAAGTTTCCAAACTATGGTGGCTTTATTTTAGGATAAAAATTTCAGAAAATTATCTTTATCTTTAAATAAGAACAAGAGGATAACAAATTTAAGGAGGATTTTGAACCCAGGTTTAAATATACACCCCAAGCATCCATGTTGGCTATATTAGAAAAGGATGAAAATAAAAAAAATGTAGATAATTACTTGGTTGGTGTCATTTATGTCAAGGTGAAACATGAAGGTGAATTTTAGGAGTTTAAAAATCAGAGAAAGAGTAATGAAAATATAAGAGATGTCCTGAAATTGTCATCATAATATATTTATATTCTTTAATAAGAACTTGATGAACTATATGGAGAGGAAACATATCTTGTAACATATCATAGAATCTTGAAAGAGGTTGTGGAATTTAATATCAAGATTGAAGAGCAAGAAAAATTAATCAATAACCATTTATCGAGACAGGAGGAAAATGATTAGATAGTTGAGGGACATGAAGAAAAAGTTATTATATATAAAAGTGAACTAGAAACTGATTCACACTCAATAGAAACAATGAAGAAATTAGAGTTTTGAATATTCTCACGTGAAGTGCTATTAGAAAGAGTTAAACATTGTTCTGAAAGATTATAGAAGCACATGAATGATTAGTGATACAACTGTATGGAAAAAATTGGGAACAACTATGGTGTAGAAACATCATAGGATATAAATGGTATAATACAAAATAACAGGAAGTAGAATGATTCACTTAAAAAAATTCATATTGTACATCAAGGAAATATTTGAAACTAACAATGAAGAGAGTTTCAAATAATACTCAAGATTCGATTGAAAACCACAAGTCAAATTCTTTGATTAAATAAATGTTCTTGAGGAAAAATGGATGTGAGAATATATTTACCCATACAAAATGCATATACTATGGTTTTCTGGGTCATAGCTTGTCTTACTATGAAGTGGTAATGATCAATTTGATTTTGGAATCACTAATAAGTCAAAAATGGATAATGATAACATATTCATAATAATATAGAAGTATTATTTTCTTTTGATATTATTTTAACTACTCTAACTATAACCATAAATGTATTCATTATAGGTCGAGGAAGGATTGGAACCATAACTACAAAACTCAAAGACTAGTCAATACCTCCAAACTCGGAAGAGTTACTCATGTGAGTAGGTATTCTCCCCTTGATGAAAAATATGAGTATAATGAATCCATGAGTATGTAAATGAGATTATAAAGGCCATCTTTAGTCTACACTAAATCAGGTATCTCATGGATAGAAAATAAGAAAATCAAAAAATCCAAAATTACTGAAATAGTTTTCAAATTGGAAAAGAATAATATCACCTAGATTTTTGACAGTAGATTATCATCCAATATGAAAGGAAATGTATATTTATTTAAGAATGATTAGAAAAGGTATTATAGAACAGTGAGTTTTGAAAATGATTAATCTTTAACAATAAAAGGAAATGTAAATATATAACTGGAAATTGATTAGCTGAGGAAAACTGCAGTTCTAATTATAGACAGTTTGTGTAACATCTTTTGAGTGTGAGTTGAATTTTTGAATCAAGAGTGATAGTGACATTTAATTTTATGGGGTTAACTATTAAGGAAAAGATATATATTTTCTCATGTAAGGATGTAGAATAAGTGGATATTTATACCTAGTTGAAATTAAATAGAATACATGTTACTTAATGGTCGAAGAAGAAATTTTTTTTTGGAACCAGATATTGGGTCACCATAATCAACATAGCATGGAAATGATATCTAAGATGAAAATATTCATTGAAATTCCCTATCTGAAGCATGAACGAGAAAAGAAATATGTTTCTTGCATGTGAATAATGATGGTCAAGAGTTGATTTCTGTAGAAGTATTAAAAGGAATAAAATCATTTTTTTCTAGTCCACGTAAACGTATGTGGTTAAAAAAATGTTTCTAGAACATATGGATAGAGGTAATTCATTATTTTTATTAATGATTATTGTAGAATGTATTGTTTAATGAATATTCATACGAAACAATAGGATCTTTTTTTCTCAATGAGTTATAGTTTAATAGCTGCAAATAAAACTAGAAACACAATCAAGATGCTATGAACTCACAATGGAGAAGAATACACATCCATTGAATTTGAAAATTACCGAAAAAACATGTGATAAAAAATTAGGTGTCTCTAGGGACAACCCCTCAAAAAAAGTGGTTTTGGAACATATAAATCTAAAGGTGAACAATATTTATAGAACTATGCTAATTGAGAGTCATGTTTATCATCATTATTGGAAAGAGGTATACATGTAATAGTGTACACTCAAAATCATACAAGGATTTTTATGAGAGAAACCAAGACCCCAAATGAGATATGGTATGGAAAAATAAATATCTGAAAGAATTTAATGTCTTGGGAAGTATAATATTCATCCAAAATAATGGATACAATCATGGAACGTATGGTGATGTTTCTAATATGGTAATATTCCTTGGATATTAAATGATATTTAAATCTTAAACATATTTAAAAAATCATCTTATAAATATTTTGGAAATAATTAATATCAATATCATCATTGATAAAATCATAAATACCAAGATAATAAAATATACTGATATAATTAAAGATAAATAAGAAAGTGGATATGGGAAAAATTCAAATACATAAATAGTGTAAGGCTCAAAACACTTTCAGGGCTCAAAAAATGATCAAGACCCATAAGAAGAAACAAAACAGTAAATCATTGCTAAAGAAAATTCATCAGAGCCTCACAAGAGAAATGTATGATAAAAAATTGATCAATTCAATATCATTAGTGATTAAACTACACCTACATTAACAAGAATAATGAGGAATGAAGAACATTATTCCTTTATATCGATTGTTTAACCAAACTTGTAAGAATAAAAAATAAGGCTGAATCATGGGTTTAATCCATTAATGAAGAACATGTTTAGATTGATAAGATCCGAACATGATAGATTTTTAAGAGACCCAAATATCACGAAGTAATTGTAACAAAGTCTATTTTTTGGAAACAAGTCGATGATCATGGACATGTGATTAGAAAAAAACAACGTATTGTGTGTAATGTCTATGAAAATTGTGAAGGAATTGATGTTTATAAATTTTTTTATCTAATAATAATACAAGAGCCAATCAAGATTTTCCATTCCATGGAAATTTAAAGAGAGTAAAAAGTCAATCATATGGATGTTAAAATAGAATTATTAAATGTATTTATTGAATAAGAGGTCTATATTGAAAGACCAAAGAGATTTATAATTGGAAATTATGAGATTAATGTTTTTAGATTAAGGAATACTCTTTATGGGCGGAAGAAGGAACCAAAAGTGTGGTATCCTCAACCAGATACTTATATGAGGAAACATGTATTTAAAAGAGGAGGTGTCGACAATAATTTATATGTGAAGAATTATTATAAAGGTCAATTTATGGTTTTTGTGTATGTGTTTGATATTATATTTGGTGGAATCAGGAAGGGATCTGTGGAATAATTTTCTGATCAAATAAAAAATGAATTTGAAATGTCTATTATTGTGAAACTACATAATTTTAGGGGATTCAGGTGGTTCAAAATAATAATTATACCATTATTTATCAAGAAATGAATGAAATAGAGTTTCAGAATAAATTTAACATTCATGGATCCACACCAATGTTGACTTTGATAATGGTAGGAAAAAACATGGAAAGGACAAGTAAGAGACATTTATGAAACCCACATTGTATATGAGAATCATTGGAAGCATATTATTCTTGACTAAATCATGTCCAAATATCATTCTTACCACATTCTTAGAAGTTCACATTCAATTTAATCTGAAGTAAGATAATTGGATGGCAGTCAAAATAATCATGATACATATTCAAGGTACTCACAAGTTTGGATTTTTATTTATAACAGGATAATATAATGAAATATAAAAAAACATTAATGCTAACTAGCTGAATATGTGTTAGATAAAAAGTACAGAAGTGGTTGACCATTAATCATTACCAAAAAATGTGTCAGCTAGTTGAGAAAGAAAAAATAAATATATTCTCCCAAAATAGAAAAAGCAGAGTATATCACTATGATGAATCTTTGAGATCAATTATTGTGGGTGAAAAAATAACTAACTAGTATTAGTGATGAGGTGAAACAACTGATGGTGATTCAACGTGAAAGAAATAGCACAATTGATCATAAAAAGAATAATGTTTATCACTCTTGCAACAAACATATTGATATTAGATATCACTTCAATAAAGAAAATGTTTAACAAGGTGTGGCTAAAATAAAGCATGTTGGCACTAATGACCAAGTGACTGAAATTCTGACTAAGCTATTGGAATAAAAAATATTTCAGAATCATCAGTTGAGCCTTGATGTTCAACCACCTCTCAGTGCATGATGAGGTGATAGATAGTCCCATCTTCCCATTAGTGTTAACTATTTTAATATTTTTATATAAATGGTGTAGCTTTATTAATGAGAAATGATCCAAATGAGGTTTTTTGATATCAATAAATAAAAATTTAATTTCTTTCATTTTATTACCAAAGGGAGAGAATGGGGAAAAAAATCATGATTCAAATATTATTTTCTACACCAGGATTCTCCCACACATACACAGAATATTAAATGAGTTGTTTCTTTCCTTCTAGGTTTTTGTTTTAGGCTGGTCATTTATTGAATTTATCTAACATATTTCCAACAGACCCATATGGGGAGATTATTGGAACCAAGGATGTCATAGATGGCTATTAGAAATTTAATCTAGTTTTCTCTTGTTTTAAATCCATAATGGACTAATCAAGGTGTTTACAAGTAATGTGATCTTATCCTACAAGATAGATATAAGGTATAAGGATTCATTTTTCCATAGGTTTTCTAATTTTTGGAAAAACATAATGAGGAAGTACCAAGTCTTGTGAAATGTGATTTTATGGGTTTGACTCTTTATAAATATGGTAATGTTATGAGTTTCATGAATGTTGAAATTAATGACTATATGTATCATCACGAACAAGTATGAAAAACATGTGATAGAATGAAGATGAATCTACGTGACTAAGATAATCGTCATGAATGGGTTAAAATTCAATGGTGATTTGTGACGAGAGGATCTTCACAAGCATGATTGAATAGGTTTAGAAAAATAGAACTAGGAGCATGGGATCTTTAATAAAGGCTAATCCTATAAATAAAAAGCTACACCTACATTTTTTAGAAAGGTGGAATTTTGGTCAAAAGACCAAAGCAATTATTTTAAAAAAAAAGTGGTTACATGAGTCTAAAATGTGGAATCATATTACAATAACATTAAAAGGAAGCATGTTTTCTAGAAGATCCTCCCGAAAGGTTATGTCCTGAGAAAATCCTTAATTGGTGAGTCCATCAGAAACCATATTCACTTCTCGGTAGGTATGTTTTGCAATGAAGTTGATGTCATGAAGAGAGTGAAGGAAATTCATCCAGAGAGTAGTAATCATCCATGTTAGATAAATCTCCCCTTCTAAATGACCTATACTATAGTAGTAAAATCACATTCAATCCACAAGTTTTTCTAGACTTGGCACAAAAAAAAGATATGGCATGAATCACACTAGGCATTTCAGCTTCCAAAGAGGTTGCAATACCACAACCTCCAAAAAAGATACCAACGATGTGACCATGATAATTTTTGAAGGTGGTGCTACACCCTAAATCTCTTGGATTTTCTTTAGTGGCTCCATACAAATTGATTTTAGTCAAACCTAGTAGCAGAGGTCTCCAGAAAACCTCAAAAGTGCATTTTGGTTGTATGAAAATGGCATCAACCTGAAGGCATATTAGGATCCTAAAATATTCCACAAATTTGTTGCAATTCCCTTTCTGAATCAATGCAGCTTCTCGAATAGAGATGAGAATTCTCATTTTACCTGCATTAATGTTCTGTGGGAAATTATTGTGTTGAATTTTATTTCTATCATACCAAACCCTATTAAGTAGCTCTGCAACCCCAGGAAAGAACATGTTTCTGATTTGTTGGGAGTTATCCATAGAGACACAACAATTTAGCTGAGCATTGCTAGAGTTATGAATCGACCATATGCAATCAAAAGTGACTAAAATATACATCCAAAGGGAAGTGACAGTAATAGAAGATAGAAAAAGATGATTAGTATCATCTCTATGTTGATTGCAAAAACGACATTTAGAATAATGCTGACTTCCACAAATTTGTAGGCAAGAGTCAGTGGGAACTCTATTGTAGGCGAGATGCCCAATAAGAGTGAGTCTTGAGGGGTTAATCTAGGGTTTGTAAAAAACATTTAATTTATTTGAGGTCATTTTCGAGGATATGTAAGGAGTAGTTATAGAATATTTTTGAATTTAGCATCCCATTATGAGTAGGTTCCCAAATCAAAAGACCATCCGAGGTATAAAATTGGTAAGTATCAATAATTATAATTCATGATGGATTAGCGGTTTGATAATCAGGTATTCATTATGAGCCTGAACATCATAAAAATACTATCTTAGTATTGACCAACACTTAGGTATCTTGTAAAAAGGATTTCCACAATGAAAGGGTATTCCCCGAGGAATTAGTTATCTACAAAGGTAGTTTTATTCATAAAGTTTGTGAGATTATTGAAGGAGATTCAAGCACTATATTATTGGAAATATGGTTTATGTCAAAATTGATTTAATTTTTATCAATTCTAATATATGGTGCATGAGGAGTCTCATGATAAACAGGTACAAAGACATATTTTCCAATTTAAAAAAGAGACTTTCATGTCGCAAAACTGAGTATGACATCACACACTATTGTGAGTTAGGGGGAGTCAATGGAAGTGTTCCATGGGAAATAGTGAGATATCCATAAAATATTTTAATGGTATTGTTCCTATCACACTGTGACTGTGTTGGAAATCCTATTTTCCAGAACTAGTGATGTTTGGTGGATTTAGGTACGACCAAAACATTATTAATGTATACTCTTTGGAATATACCTTACTAGTGATCCAAGTAAAAATATTTCATTGTATCTCTAAATGTGAATGTTTAATTACTGCATAATTCCATTAGACATTTTGAAAAGTTCATTCCAATGTGGGAACAATATTCATCAAATTAAAAGAAAAATTAAAAGCCCTGATTCATAGGAGAAGGTGGGGATTTTGGGGTCTTACACTAGGGAGGCAAAAAATTCACAAGATAAGATAGGGATATTGGAGGAGGAGAAGATATTGGTGGATTTTGTTTGAGATAATTTCACTACTACAACCATTAGGCTTCCTATGTATGGATCAAGGATATTGTGATTGGGGTAGTGGAAGCTTCCAACCATAGAGGATTATGACTCGATAGATCATAATATGATTATAGGTTTGATTATTGTTTACAGAACTCTTGATCCCGTATCGTCAGTGATAAGCACAAATCATTCATTTATTTCAGTAATCCTTTAATGAGAGTTGGATCTCCCAATTGAGACATTATCCCAAAATATTTTACATGTGTTTCATATGAGGAATGTTTCTTTAATATCTTTTATATTCTCAAAGTGTAAGATATCATTTGGTTGAGATATTTTATAATAGTACATATTGTTTATCATAATTATTCCATTTAATTTCTTATTTAGTATATAATGGTTGTCCATAGTCTAATGCCAGATTTACATTAACCACAGCTGAGTCAGATTCCTTCAATCGTATAGCTTGTGACTCTCCTTTATAGGCTAGCGTGATACCATGGTGGAGCAAGTGGGTCTTTTTAGTAGGAATAGGAAACCAATCCTCTATCATTTGGTGAGTTTACCACTTGTTTTAGCATGAACTTCAATCATTTGAGTTCATTTAGTAATGTATGATGATATGAGTGTCTTCCCTGAGGACATTCAAGGACTACCCCTACGGTTGGAGAATGAGTTTTACTGTTAATTAAACCCCGATACCACTTTTATATCTTCAAGGGTGAATCATATGGCCCGTAATGAGATCCAAGAGGGCATGGTTCAGTTGGAGGACTTTCGAGATAAGGGTTTTATCATACCCAATGTGTGCCCCTAGGTATCTCCACATGGGTTCATGAATAATATAGATGAAATCGTGAAACCTTTTTTTTGATTATCATTACCTTAAATAGGCCATATTAAAGAGTAAGTACCCCTTTTCAAGAATTTTCAATCTATTTGATCTGTTGTGAAGCACGAGATTGATGTAGAAGATCAATATGAGGTCTGGATACCACCATTTAATTTTTTAGGCTGATATTATATTTATGTCATAATGATATCTATATAGACATTATGAGTTCCTAATGATTCCATTTGGTAAGATGAACTCCCACATTATTTTTATAGCTCTGATGATTTGAATCTTCTATCCAAACTTGGAACATTATTTGGTTTTCATCATTGAGGACATTCTCATGTACACTGCATCAGAGGAGGAGAGTAATAAGAACATGAAGATGGTCCTAGATATACTTCAAGAGAATTTTCTATATGTTAATCACTCAAAGTACAAATTCTTCATCCACACAGTTCACCATATTGGGCTTGTCATTTCTTACCATGTATTAGTTATAGACATAGAAAATATTAATTCAGTTATTTATTAGGATCCACCCAAGAGTGTGTCATAGGTGTAGAGTTTTATTGGCTTGTAGAGGTACTACAAGAGTTTCATTGAATACTTTTCCTAGATTCCCACCACATTGACTACCCTATCATGGAAGAGGAAGTAGTGTACCCAGATTGGGTAGTGTTAGAGATCGTTTGAGGAATTGAGGCTTTTGATGACAAGTGAAACTATTTTTAGACTATTGGAGGATGGTATGGAGTAAATAATGTAGTAATATTCTTCTAGAGATATTATTGGTTGTGAGATGATGAAGAGGAAAGTAGTTATTATGTATGTTTTGAGTCAGTTCATACCACATGATAAGACATATGCTACTCACAAACTGTAGGTGGTAGTGGTGATCTTTCTTGTAAGGATGTAATGACAATATTATCTAGGTGATAACTTTTTTGAGTACTCAAACTATCATAGTCTGTAGTATATATGCATAGAGATATATTAGAACTAGTGATAGAGGCACTAGTTGTAGTTACTATAGTACTATGAATTCAAGATAGTTTATAGTATCACGAAAGAAAATGCAGGGGAATATTCCATTAGAATAACGTCCAATTAACATACGGTGGAGGAGGAATCAAAGAAACTTGCATCTTTGCTGCTGACACTGGTGTAGGAGTGGGGTGAAAATTATCATTATTCTATGGTGTTGAATCCTTTATTAATTTAGTGTGCGAGAGATGATCATTTAGGAGATAGTGACTTTGAGGTCCTACATGATGAGATATCCTTAAGAGATTCACTACATGTAATATATAAGGAGGGAATCAAGTGATTATTTTCTCGGGATTGATGTTAGTTGTTGTCATTTTGTGAGAGGAGTTGATGCAAGAGTTTCCAAATTTTCCTTTCGTTAGGAATCTAGGTGCGGGAAGATGTATATAGAAATTTAGTGGTAGTATTGGTGGGATACCATAATATAGATTTTTTCTGAGTTCATATCTCAGTGTCTAAAATGTCAAGAGGAGAAGTATTAGCACCTAGTTTTTTTAGGTTTTTTATAGCCTATTGTGATATCAGAGTGGAAATGGGATGACATATCCCTGTAATTTGTGATAATTCTTCCATGGAATACGAGAGGCCATAATTCCATATGGGTGATAGTTTACTAACTCACCAAGTCAGTGTACTTCCTTTCTATTATGTGGTAGAGTTTGATGGAGATTTTAAGGAAGTCATACATATGGGAGATCATCTGCATTCATAGGGTTCCCTTGATGATTATTTCTAATCGTGATGCATGGTTCATGTCACAGTTGTGGAGAGGCTTGCATGGGGAATTTAGGACCAAGAGAAGAATGATCACATATTTTTAGCCCCATACAGATAGGTAGATTGAGCACACTATCTAGGTGTTGGAGGATATGTAGAGGGAATTCATGCTAGATTTCAGACAGATCTAGGAGGAACACTTACATTTGGTAAGGTTTTGTTATAATAATACCGACTATTATACTATTGGACAGGATGAATTCAAGTAATTGTATAGTAGACACTACAAGAAACCCTTATGAGAGACTAATATTTGTGATACATCCCCTGTAGGGGTATATATGGTGTAAGAAATAATAGAGAATTTCTAGGTGATCCATGAGCAGAAGAGGACAACTAGATCATGTTGAAATCATATTCTAATTGATTTCATCGTCCCTTAGAGTTCGAGCAGGGAGACCATTGTTTCCGGAGAGTCTCCCATGATGAGGAAGGATAAGATGCTGCAAGGGAGGAAAGATATCCACAATGTTTATCTAGATATTTTGGATCTTATATATGGTTGTTAAAGTTTCTTACCTCATATCCTTACAACCAATCTAGGAGCTAGTGAATGGCGTATTTCATGCGTCATATATGATGAGACACATGCATTATTCTATGAAATTTATTGAGCAGGATGAGCTAGAAATCGATGATTGATCCTATATAATTATGTACTCAATGGTGATCCAAGATTGGGAGGATATGATACTATGAGGATAGAACATTCCATTGGTTTATGTACTGTGGGGACATGGGATCATGCATGAGATCTCACAAGAGTAGTAGAGATAGATACATGAAATGGATTCTCTTGTTTTTTTAGATTTATATTTTTTTGGGATGAAAATATTTAAAGGAGAGAATAATGTAGAGAATTAGTTTTTTCATTGTAACAAATTGAAATACACCAAGGAATATTTTTTGATCTCGGTGGTGAGACGTGGAGAGATTATGTGGTGTGATGAGTCCAAAATTAATTTTATAAAAATATTAAATACATTTTATATTAAACCAACACTTTTATTTGATATAACAGAATATAACGTGAATTGATTCAAAAATCATAATTATATGACCATAGATGAATTCATAGAGTACTTTTTAAACTAGGCATGACCTAATATTAGTCTTTTTTGGGAAATAGACATCCATTGCAGACATGTTAAGTGGATTGATTAATTAATTTATTTGATTAATAAATTTAATTCTGAAAACCTATTTCCCTCTATAAATATCCTATTATGGAAAATATATAGATTTATACACATATAAAAAGGATTATTGAGTGGTGGATTAATTTCACTTCATTAGAATATCAATATTGGAAGATGACTACTGTTTCGATCATGGTTGGTCAACAACTTGTGGGCCTAGTAGATCATCCCCAACACTACAAAATGTGATCTTCACCAAAAATCGATGCATATTTAAGGTAAGATTGGTCATTTGTTGTTTCTATCGTCCTGATTAAATTTTTAAATAATGAATTTTATCTATTTATCTCTCATAAGAGATTTCATACAATTTTCATGAGATTAATGTTGAAAAAAATTATTTTATTCAAATTACTCTATATTATACCATGATATGACCCAATATTTTCATCTATGTAATAATTTGACATGATCTATTAGAAAATTATTTTCCTCACCCATCTTATGATTCTTTCCCCGCACTGTTATCTGTGTTATTTTTCACAGGCCCATGGGGTTGCAGTTAAACTATTTCAAGAGAGGTTTGAGCACGATTCAACCGTCATATTCAGCGTAGTTTTTTAAATGATGATCAAGATGAATATTTCAAGATGAAATTCGTTTTGGGCCACCATAGGTCATGAAATGATGGATGGTGGTGACCCCCTTGATTTTGGGTGCTAAAATAGTAGAAATTGAGGTAGAAATGGCGGATCAGTTATATCCTGAGAATATATTACAGTCTATGAGAATACTTAATTAATAGGGTGTACTAGGATTAATTCACACCATGTAATACTCTAGAAATAGAAACTGAGATTTTTGGGTGGAGATACATATCAAATGATTTGGGACCTTATTCCAGTAGCTAGGTGTGTAGTCCAAGAGTACACATGCAAGGGAACAAGTACACACACATAAAAATCTAGGTACATGGGATTGGATATGGACAGATACTTAGGATAGGACAACACCATGTAAATGGGTTTAGACATGGCTAGGTACATGACTAGGTGGACATGCACATACCGATATATACGACCCTGACCAAGAGCACATGGGCATGCCTTGGGTGGTTGTTACATGTTGTTTGGACCTCTTACACACTGTGTAAGGTGGAATGAATTCTGATAAATGTGTATAGAAGAAATTTCCATGAGATGAGGTAGGGAAACATGTCCTGTGGTACCCCATACATTCCATGCACTTCCCTATACAACTTCTATCGCCCCTTTCCCCTTCATTTTGACAATAATTTTGACCCGTGAATATCCAACAATGAGTTTTTTCTCAATGTAAAATGAAATTATGGAATTTGTAGTTTATTATAAGATATAATGTGAGTTTTTAGTAATATTATAGTTCTTTAGGTGATGACTGGTTATGATAGTGATCAAGAAGGTTCATTAGAGATAGGCCAAGGTTAGCAACCCCCTTTCGTAACAGTGTGTGAGTCTCCCATTATCATCACACTAGTTTGAGTTACACCACCTCATGGACTAGGAAATGGGTCAGTTACATACTAAGCATAACTCCTAGATGTACTAGGACTTGATTCCTCTATCTACTGAGTTTAACCCACATGAAAGACAAGAGAGTGGGTCCACTACATGCTGAGTGGACCCCCGAAATAACTAGGGAGTGAGACCTTTATCTAATGAGTGTAACTCAATGACACACTGGGGAATGGGTCCTCTACCTACTGAGTGGAAACCCATGATGCAATAGGGTGTGGTTCCTCTATCTATAATGTGGTGCTCCCTTTATGGACTAGGTCATGGGTTCTATACATATAATGTGAAACCCCCTGACATACTAGGGCGTGGTTCGCAGATCTATCTACGTAGTGGAACCCCATTATAGTACAGAGGTGTGGGTCCTATAGTTGAAGACTGTTCCCCCTTGACAATGAGATATATTGAAAGGGTGAGGGTCTTCCATGCATTTACTTCATCAGACAGAGACATGAGATGTATGAAATCAATGATAGACCTCTAAAGATACAGATAGACTCATCGTCTTCGGCTGGGTTATGGGATAGATATCCCTTTCCTCTTTCATATGGAGTTCTTATATAAATAAATATATATATATATATATATCTATATTGTTGGGTTTTGTTTCCTATTTATTTGGGTTGAGCTGACTACTTCTATCACGTCTTCTATTTTTCCCTCTCTAGTTTTCAGGATGTCATATATGATATGTATATACTCACCCTATCATGAGAGTTTACCACATGTGTCATGGATTATGAATATTACATAAATGTGGTGGTGGAATTGGTGGATCTTAGGTATATTTGATTATATTTGAATACATACAATGGATGGGGATTAACGATCAGAAGATGAGCTCTCTCATATTTACTTTATTCTAGTTACTTTGAGTTCGGTACATATTTTCTTGATGAGAATGTATTTTTACATTTACTTTTCATATTTCACCTGAACACTATTTTATATTCCCATGAAGTTATTACATGAATGATATTTTACTCTATATGTCCCTTTATTTTATTACTATTCCTACAAACTTATGCATGGAGATAGTTGGGTGTATGAATAAATGAACTTTAGGAAAATTACTCCCATTATAGCTATTCCTTCTCGATGCTTATCATCAGCCCTTGGCCAAAGGAAAAGGGTTTGGGGAGGTGGAAACCCAGTCTTATACTATCAAGGTGGGCACTGATGGGTTGGTTTGTTACAATAATATACAAGACCACATATACAAATATCCCTAACAAATTGAACAATAAAGTGAACCATCAAATCAAAGAATTATTGCACGAATAATAAATCCAATTCACATAATACAAAAAAATTCCTCTTCCATTGTTGTGAATTTGGGATGTTATATAATTTTATTGCATCTATCATAGAAAAATAAGCAATGATTGGTTAATATATGATATACATTAATTGCTAAAATTAAACATAAATATATAGACATTATACCTTTCATCAAAACATGATGTTCATGTGATTTCAAGCCCCTTAACATTAAATCAATCATTGACGTGATATTCTTGATAATTTATGAATACCCTTTTGGAACCTTTACATGATTAAGGATGTTGAAAAATGATATCTCTCTTTTGTGGAAAAGTTTATGTAACTAAGGGGAGAAAGGTTTGTCTTTCACCCATTACTTGTGCTAACTCTTCTGGTATCCCCTTGTCAATCCTGTACAACCTAGCCTAAATGAAAACCTTTTTTATAGGTTTATTTAGTAATATTAAAAAATAACTACCAAATATATTTTATTTAATGAGTATTTTATAGGTTTAAAATTTTGTTTTTAAATAAAATAGTGTTCTTAATATTCTAGAATATTTTTGGTTTTAAATGTTATTTTCACATATAAAAGGGCATTTTCCTCCTGAATGTTTTAAAAGATATTTTTATTCTATCTGTATTAATAAATAAAAACATCCTTTTATTTTAGTTGTACTCTAATAGGTTATGTGGTAATGATATCATCCTTTTTCTTTCGTTGTATGATTTATGACCATTTTGATCATGGAAAGTATTGATATTCACTTCCACCATTCATTTAGGTAGTCATTAGCTTTACCCATCAATAATTCACATACTATTGATCCTTGTACATTAAATTTATATTATATATACATATTCATTGTATAATGGATATGATTACATCATAAACCACAATCTATTTATACAAACGGCGTTTAATTTGATAGGTATTTTTTTTAAAATTAAAATATTTATAAATATGTAATCTTTATTCAATATAAATATTTGTTGATTAATGTAGGTGGGGTCCAACATGTGGGGTAAATAAACCATGTAACATTGTATGAACGACCAAGATCAAATCATGGAATAAAAATATTTAGGGTGGTAGAAAAAATAGGCCGAGGTGGGTGTTATGTGCTAGATGGGTGTGGATAATGGATTGTTGTGGGCATCGATGGTGGTCGGCTGTTTACTGTGGGCTGTGTTGATGTGACGACAGCTCACCCACAATGGGGATTGGTGTGGACATCATTGGTTTCAAGAGATTCATAAGGAAGCAACATGTTTGGGAGATCAAGCATATATAGGTGACAAATGCAGATGGTGTCAGGTCCGATGGTGATGGGATTTGCAGTGATGGTGGCTGACAGTCATAGTTGACATCGAAGATACTATGAGGGATGTCCCCATTTCCTCCAATAGATGATAGATCTTGATAGAAACATGTATGTGGAAAAAAATATGGGGGTCTATGACCAAAATTAATGATATAGATGTGGATTTAGAGGATTTTTTCTATCTTTTCAGGGCTATAATATTAGGATAATGAGAGGGAATGGAATTTTCCATCGGTAACAAGCACCATGCATCTCTGCATGGGGAAAGGCTATCTCTATATCCATGAATATTTGTCATAAAAAGTTTTCTTACAATAGTTGGGTATGTTCTATGGCTTCAGGTATTTAGGGCCTTCTGCATCATGTACTTAGCCAAACTTTCAATGCCTACATGTTAGTAGGGGTCACCCCTCAACAGAATGAAGAAAGGGAATGTTCAAAAATTATATTAAAATATAATTCCTTTTGTATTTTTGGAATATTTGTTGATATATAATATTGTTCTCGAAAGAAATAAATCAGTCAATATATGAGGAATGTATTAGGATTATAGTGAAGGGTGGGGCCCATAATTATGTATCCCCATGATGCATCGATAGTCTTATGAGGAGAATCAATAATTTAGCATTTAATGTTTTTTCCTAGTATTTTTTAATATGACTTTTGAATGGTTTTGAAGGTATAGATATCATGATGTATGATAACAAGATGTCCAATAATGAGTAGTTTTCTTCATTAAGATTTTAATTATTATTATCCATGTCATTATTACATTGATATTATCCACGGATGCACATTGTGCTCATGTTATTCAGTAAATGACACGCTTGTTCACTCATTTACCTTACTATATTTCATTTTCCTTATTGACTCAAGATATATTCATCACACATTAACTTTACTAATAATCTGATATCAACCATTTTTTCTCTCTTCCCCATTATAGGAAGAAGGAAAATTTTTATTAGTTCATGGATATTTTTTTTACTTTCACTATGTTTTATTTGATGATTTCAAATATATTTAAAGGCTCGAGTATGAATCCAATTTAACAAGACTACCTAAATTTTTCTGTTAATCGAGATATGATCACTAGTATTTTATCCCAATGTAGTAAAGTGCCCATCATCTCTAGGATAATAGGGTTAGGGTATTTATAAAAATTGTTCGACGCATTTTAATTAATTGATCACATCCTTTAGTGTTGTAGAATATTTATGAGTAAAATTTTTCAATGGATCAACTTCATTATTTATATTGTCTTATTAATTATAGTGTAATTTTTTTATAAGACTACACCTAAAATATTATTTTCATTGATTATCAGGTGTCAAGTGAATCTTCATAAGATTTACTGGGAATTTCATGGGTTGGGAATGAAGAAAATGGTTAATATACACTCATGTGTGATTATTGTGATTCCGGGTGACCCACATCATATTAAACACACTGCCAAAAATTATGTGGGATTCATTCATGATATTTAATCACATTTACAAATATAGAGTGGAACTAAAAGCAATATAAACTCAATTGTTCTTTGAAAATACAAGAAATATCAAATGAGATTCCTTAAAAACATTTTTTTTATTTAATAAATTCGGTTTGTATTTTATTTTTTTTCAAAATTATCAACTTCTGTTGTAGCAGACCTTCAGTTCGGTGATAGTTTGTGCATGGTGAGAGGAATATGAAATCTTTTGGGGTTCTTTTTAAAATAGGATTAAGTGTTTTTTCAATGCTTACTAAAAATATATACTAAATGAGAAATTTATACATGTTAAAAACACAAGCATTGATAAATACTACTTTTGTTTTCACTTTCTTAACACTAATAAATCATAAATTTTATCAACACTAAAGATGTTCTAACTGAAGTAGTATTTCTCGATGGTTATTTTTTTTTATCTCCAATAAATTAATCATTTATCATTACTTAAACTAGAACATAGTAAGATACGATAAATGATTGAATAAATAATGTTAACAATATTAATAATGAAATTATGAAAAATGAAATATATAGACTATTTAAATTATAAAAATATTAAAAATGGATTTAAATGAATTAATATTATTAATTATGATCACATTGAAAATTTCAAAACATAAAAAATAAATATGTATTAATAAATATTAAAAACTGAGTAAATTGTGAAAATTTTAAAAAATTAATAAATATTAAAAATTAATAAATAATATTGAATGTATAAATTTTATGAATGAGTAAATAAATTTGAATAAATAAAAAATATATGAAAAATTGAATTCATAAGAATGATTACAGAACTTACCATCAAATAAGAATGACAAAAATGAATAAATAAATAATATTAAGTATAAAAATAAATAATTATAAAAATGATTAATAAAACTATTTAAAAAAATTTATAAAAAATTAATTTAAATAATGTAATTATATAAATTTAAAACAAATTAAAATTGTTATTACACAATAATAACAAATAAATAAATATTATTCATATAAATTAGAAAAATTTTAAAATATTAAAACATGGTAAATAAATATGTATAAATGAATACTAGAAAATGATTGTATTCAAAAAATATTATAATTAATAAATAATAAAAAGTAATATATAATATTAAATGAAAGAATATTAAAAACTAAATAAGAAAAATTAATAGATAATAAAAGTATTTAGAGAAATGTATTTGTATGATAAATTACATGAATACCAAAATCATACCAAAAAGAATGAAAATTGATAAATAAATAATTTTAATTATATAAATAATAAAAGAAATTATAAATAAATTTTATTAATTATTTAAATTTAAAAACCACCCAAAATTTAATTTCAATAAATTAATTATAATTATTTCAAACATTTTAAAAATTTAAAACATAAAAAATTTGAAAAAATAATAATCAGGTAAATTTAAATCTTATTGAAAGTATTAAAATTTATTAAATAAATATGTTTAAAAAAATAAAAAATTTTATAAATTCTATAAATATGAATATTTAATAAATATTAAAAATATGTAAATAATATTAAATTAATGAATATATAAACAAAATAAATAAAATTGAATAATTTAAAAAAATATTTTAAAAAATAAATTCATAATAATAATTTCATGAATTAGAAAAACATAAAAACTAAAAATTGAATGAATAAATAATATTATCATTACAAATAAAAAAATTACTAAAAAATAATTATCATGACTAATAATAATAATAAAATTATAATGAATTTAAAGGAATCAATTATCTGAATTTCAAACATATAAGAAATATTAGAACCTAATAAATAATAATGACTAAATATTACACATATAAATCACAAAAATGATGAAAATATTAAAACATAGTAATGAAATATGAATTAATTTTAAAAAATAAATAAATTCCAAAATACTAAATATTAATAAATATCAAAATCAAAAAAACATTAAATAAAATAATATTGAAAATAATTAATTAATATTGAATAAATTTAATTTTTTTTCAAAATGTATATTCATGAAATTAATTTGAAGAATCAAAAAGACATAAAAAATGAAATAAAATATATAAAAAAATAATACGAACATTTATTATTGTTTATGTATGTATTTTATTAATTTTATATGAAAATATAATTAATTAAAAACCTTTATAAATTTTAATAAAAAATAAAAATATTATTATATAATTACAATTATAAATTTCTAAAAATTTATAAATAACTATCAAAATTTGATATATTACAGAAATATTAAATGAATATATTGAAAACGAATAAATAATATTAAATTGGAAAACAGACACAAACATACACCCAAACCTAAGAAAATACATACATGTATAGATACATACAAGTACAAACACATATATATACCCAAATATGCATATACATACACATACCCATACACATACTCTCTCTCTCTCAAACATATAAACATAAACATGCATATTCATATACAAATGAATACCCACATGTATAAACATAAACATACATATAATTATATACACGTGCATGAAAACACACTCACATAAATATGTATACATACTGCATAAACATACACACACATACACCCATGCATGCACATAAACGTACATGTATACATAGTTATTCACAGACACATAAACATACACATACACACATATATATACACATACACATACACATAAAATACATATAAAAATAATTATACACATATTTCAACACACCAATATTTTATAAAATATATATTTTTAAAACAAATTTAAATTCTTTAATATCTGTCATTACACACAATACCATGTTTTAACAAATGTAAATATATTATTATTATTATTATTATTTAATAATGAAAACTACAACTTTGCTGTTAGTCTTAGTGATATTAATAACAATGACAACATTTTTAAAATTACATATAATGGTTTTAGATATAGAAAATATATTGATAAATAATTAATTAATTTTTGATAATTCCTTTATATATATCAAAAATAATTTCTTTTAAAAAATATTTTTCATTTATTTTGTAGAGAAATAATAAAATTTATTTTTGACACTATTAGAAAATTCAGCTAAAAAATATAAATTCATATTTAAAATCAATAATTCAAAAAAATATTGGGGTTTATTTTTGTGTATTTTATAAAAAGATTAATTTGTAGATGAATAGTGGAAGATACTGATTTGTATAAAAAAGTTCCTTTTCAATTAAAGTATTTGCAAAGATAAACCAGGTATTAATTTTTCTAAGGTAAAAATAGTTTAATTATATTTATATTAATCCAAATCGTTTCAACCGAATCTTTTTCATATGTGATTTTTATATAAAAACATTTTATATATCTGAAACCATTATCTTTGGAAAACTGCTTTTTCATTATGTGAGTTTGTTTAATTTTAAAATATATTATTCAAATTATTTTATTTTAAAGTTTTTAAATAGTTTCCCTATTTTATATCATTAAAATTAAAATTATATAATAAGTTTAATTTAATTTTTTGTGATAATGAATTGTAAAAATAGTAAAATTTAATTATCATGGTAAAGGATAAAATGAGTCTATTGAGGGTTAATCTAAATTTATAAGAGTTAAAATGATCTAATTTTTTTTCTAATTCATATTATCAATCCATAATTAAATATTATTACATATAGTTTTCAATAATTATCCATTTTGGAGCCTTGTGGAATGCGTAGAACATAGATATACCTTTTTCTTTTCAAATATTCCAAGATGTCCTCTCCCCCACTTATAAAAGGACCCAACACTACTTTTTTATTAACACTTCCATAGAAATATTGTTTTTCCAATACCTACACAAATACCTTCTTTATTTTCCTTTTTATTTCACAAAAGCCTTAGTTTTATTAGGAAGACCTCATTATATGTATTTTTGTGCAAACCTAATGAGGTTTTCTAATGAAGAGGTAACATTCTTAAGCAAGATTTTTTTGTTTTATTTTTTATTCAACCTACATGAAATCTTGTTAAATAATGATCATATTAGAACATCAATATCTCTTATAAACTAATATTTTTTTCATTCGATAACGAATATTCATATCCTCTTCTGTAAAATGGGAAATGAGAATTTTGATCTTTTATAATGTGGACTATCACCTCATGAATCAATGTAATATTATATCATAATTATAATTATGGAATGATAGTATCATATATAACTTATATCTACCTAAAATTTTTTCAATTAATATTATATATTTTTAATGTAAATATCTATTAATACAATGGAAGGATCATGGGGAACAATGTCATTGTAATACCAGGATTATAATAAATAAAAAGTAACTGAAACATGTTTTAGTTATTTTACTCCCCATTGGAGCTCTTAAATCAATTTCATCACCTAAAACTATATGAGAAAAACTGAGATATACATGAATGAAATGGGTGTTCTAAAAATACTAGTTAGGGGTTAGACATGATAAGGAAACATAAGGTGATAGTCAAAGGTATACCAAGATATTAAAATAGAGGGGAAACATGTGTAATAAAATGGGATAATAATATAAAGGTAATGGAATGATAAGATCATGAAAACATAGGAATGCGGAAAATGACAAAAAACATGAAATAAATATAAGTAAAGGTTATATGCTAAGACAAAAACACATGGATTATAGAGTTCCATAATGGATTAGGCACACTCACTAATCCAATCAGTGAAATATCATGAGACTAAAACATTACCCAATGCATTGCAATGATATATAATTCTATGCCCAACTATCATATTCATTTCATGAACATTCATATTCATGCCACATATGAATATCATTCATATGGAATAATCATAAAAATTACCTATGAAAATAAATGAGTTTCTTTATCATGTCTTAATAGAAAATCAAAAGATATTTTATAAAGAATAGTAATGATAAATGGTCATAAATAATGTATTAACGCATTAAATGAAGGTAAAATTTTCTATGTATATATTTATGATACATAGATAAAAGATTTATAAGAATCAAATATCATTAATGAGAGATATAAATTGAGATAGATAAAGAGTGGCCAAAATCTGAAGAAATTAGTAGGTTAGGGAGATTCCATACATTGATCCATATTTAACACTTGTGATTATTATAATCCAAAATTAAAAAAATTATTTTAATTATTTAGTTGATTAAGAAAAGTTTTCTTTATTATTTTTATATTTTTTTAATTATTTACCATGTAATATTATATTACTTAATCATGTAGGTTAATGTCAGATATTTTGATGATGTTTGAATCATATGACCCAAATCACTTTGGAAAGTTGTCTGAAGTCAAAGATATTGTTAATTTATAATCTATAGAATAAATATAATTAAATAATTATAAAATTTAAAAATCAATTTTAATATTAAAACAAATAATTGAGTATGTTTATGAAAAATTAACTATGCTATAATCTTGGAGATGGTATGTAGTATATACACAAGTGTTATATTTATATTTTTCAACAATCATGATTTAAAAATGAAATGGTTAATTTCTATTTTAATAATTTTAATTTTATAATAAATATAATATTATTTCCCTAAATACAATTATATAAACCATCCATGTGGTGTGGTAATAATAAAATTAAAAAAATGTATCACATCACTTCACAAGGAGGTAGTGCACCGTACAGATTAACAACATTTTATTTTAAATGGATGATAAGTTAAGAAATTATATGATATATTTACTAAAAAATGGTTAATATTACATTATTAAGATATATAAACATTAAATCCAACATTATTAATTGACATAAGAGGTGATTATGGAAAAAAATAAATTATTTCATGAGAATGTAGTCTCCCATATACTTGATCGGTCATTTCATTTCCCTTTTGATGGAAGTGGAGATGGATTTAAGTTATTATATAAACATAATAAAATTTATTTTTATATTATATATTATTTTAATTATATTAATATTTTTCAATAAATAATTTATTGTGAAAAAATAATAAGTAAAAATAAGGAGCTCAATGAAGACGATTACCTTTGCTTAGAAGAACAAACATTGTATCTCTTATTGAGGAGCACAAGGTTGGTATTTTGGGAAAAAATAAGTTATATATTGTTTCTATGAATATTGGAGAGAGATTGTTTTGGTTATGTTCAAGAAAAATGGATTTATTAGTGTGAACAAGTTGGGGGAGTGGTTCCCTTTTATTAGGGAGGAGGATTGAAATTCCCATAATTACATAAAATTGATCAATAATGGGAAGTAAATCTCACTAAAAGTCTCAAAACAATTGATAACAAATGAGTGTATGAGATATATGGTGTATTGGAAACTCTAATAATAAAAATAAACATGTTTTAAACATGTTATCCTCCTTACCTCATAAGTTACTCACTTTTACCTTTTTAATTTTTTAACAATGTTAACTATTTATCGCATTATTTTAACTATTCAATATGATAAAATAAAGTTGAAATTATTATATCATATATATTATTTTTATTAAAAATATGGAATCTGTTTTGAAAAATTTAATTCATATATGTTTCATAATTTAATTTAAAATAAAACCTACAAGTGCGACGAAAAAGAAGTTTTTTGATAAATGTATTTCTTAAGGAAAAAATGATTTTACATTGAATCTATGACCAATAATATATATTATATGAATTTTTCAAAAATATAAATATATAATTTTAAACATTATCTATATAATTCCTTATTAGGGGTTATATTTTATTTTTTAAAAATTCAAACAATATGCACTTTAAAACAGTTTGTAGAAAAACATGTTTTTTAGACTAACAAATAAAATTATATTAAAATATAATATAAATATGATTTAAATTTAATTTAATGGATTAAATTAAAATAGTAAAAAAAATTATTTTATTTTTAAATAAATATAAATGAATAATGGGTCATAAAATACATGATAGTTTTACACAAAATTCGCATTTTTTATAAATCACCGAAAAATCAATATTCTTCAAAAAATAACAAAATTTAACTGAAAGATAATATTAATATGAATGTTTAAAAATATATTTCATTTTTTAAATAAAATATATAGAAGTTTAATTAGAACTTATTATAATATTTTCCAGTAAAATTAAAATAAAAATTATTATTTGAAGAATTTTTTTGATGAAATAATATATTTATTAAACACATGTGTTCTTATTTACAATGAATTTATAAATTTACTATAAAAATTCATAAATAATTCATAATCTAGTAAATACTATTCATACTAATCAACATAACTTCTATGTTATAATGGTCATATTTAAATTATCAGGACTCGTTTGGGTTTAGTGTTGAGTGTCGTAAATTCTATCGAACATAGTTTTCCCTTTTAAAAACATGTGGTATTATATTCACCTCCACTAAAATAATTAATCCCTATAATTTTTATATTAAAAATAAAGATAAGTCATGTGAGGGTACTTCTGCTTCATTTCCTATTATTCTTCCCATGTTTCTTCATGAAAATTATGGGTTCCCCACAATACTTTTAACAGGTGAGTTATCTAATTTCGCAAAACATTCCTCTATGATGTAAGATCTTCATGGGATACTCCTCATATGAAATTTATTTCTACCATGGTAGAAACTATGGATTTAGTAAATTTGAGGGATCTTTAACTTAATTTATCAATGGGGATACAAGGAACACATCATGTACTTAAGATTTGTTATGTGAGAGTGTTTGTGGATATGATACCTTTCCGATGAGATCAAAGATCTCAAATGGGATGATGTATCTAGGAATAAGCTTACTATTATTTCCAAACCTCATGGATTTATTTATTTGTGAAACATATAGAAAAAACATATCTCTAATCCGAAACTCTACGTCCCATCGATGATTGTCTACATAGAATTTATCTTTACATTACATGAATTTCATGTGGAACAGAATAGTTTGATCCATATATGTTATATAATATGTATTAGTTCCCAATAAATTATTCTCTCTAACTTTATACCATAATGTTGGAGTCTTATAATTATTTTTAGATAGACCCTCATAAGGTTCCATTTTATTTCTATAGTGAAATCCATTTTTATATGATTACTATACAAGGGTAGGGTTCTAATCTCAACATCATTGGAAATACATTGAACATTATCTCAATATATTCTCTAGAGGTTGGAGAGTTCTATATGATTTACCTTTATTCTGAGTGTGATAAGTAGTGATGAATCTGAGTTCTATACTAAAAACATGGTAAAGGATAATTTTGAACCTTGTCATAAATCTCAGATCATGATCAACTATACTAGAAAGATAAAATCCATGAAATCTTTCCACTCCACTTATGTATATCTTAGCGAGTTGGTCTAGAGAGATGTTTTCCATGATTTCTATGAAATGTGTTGACTTTGTATGGTTATGTAGTATCTAATATATCATGTTATAACCTTTACATGTCGCATGAGTTATATGATGAAATACATGGTTATGTTTTCCTATATCCATAATAGTATGTGAAATTTTTGCATCATACCCTTATACTTATATCATTTAGCCTAGAATTATTGTCATACTGTGAATGGTGACATAAATTTATAAATATGCATCTTTATGCCATCCCAAAAAAAGTTTTACATTATATAATAATACATATTTTTACTTAACAAATGAATATAGAATGATAATATATGAAGAAAATATAAAATATCCCTCTTCAGCTTCAGTTTTTATGGGATACATTTTCATGTTAAAGAAAATTATAATTCCAACACCAGCAATGTCAAAAGATAAAATATTTTGTACCATTTTATATAGCACAATATCATTTTTCTAGGGCTCAATGAACCTCTCCAAATTTGATGGTTGATATTTTATTTGATTAAGTATGGATGATACACTTTTACTATTAGCATTTACATCCATTAAATGTATTAGAGGAAAGGATCATTCTAAGTCTTCATCATTGTTAAAATTGCAGGATCTATTCTAATTAGATTATCTACCATTCAGATTTATTTAACAATATGTTAATGGATTAAGAATTCATAGGACTTTATTAGATCTAAATATCATCCCCATACTAGGTTAATATCTATATGTTTGAATATATATTTTATATTATTGTGATCCATAAATATTTAAAACATCTCCCCACAGTGATAATGTCACTATATCTTCAACTCAAAAATACTAGAACCAAATACATATAATTTTTTGGATAGTTATAATCATTAAAGTCAAAATACCTTAAGGAATAGGATATCAAATCATCCTTATACATCATTAAAAAACCAAAACCCTTTTATTGATGCATATGTATATTCCACAAAAAGTTCTAACACATGAGGATAGTGTGATCACTGGTATAGTGATGCTCATATTTTCAACTCAATAAATCTCTCTTTAAATTCATTTATATGGAAAAAATTTAATATCTTTTATGTTAGAAAGGATATTGGGTTTTATAATATTGAGATGTTCCTCAAAAATCATCATCTATACCCAGATATTCTAAGAAAACTACAAATATTTGTTATATATTAGGGTCCAGGACACTCCTCTATCACCATTAACTTACAAGGGTATATATATATACACAACTTTTCTACTGATAATACTCCCTAGAATGATACCTAAATCATCTATAACTCACATTTTCTATAATTTTCATATAGATTCCCCTTTCTCAATTCCATTAGTATAGTATTAAACTTCTTCACATGATTCTTCTTACTTTTGGAGTATAACCGAATGCAATCAACAAAGACTACATAAAACATTTCAAGGTTATCTATAGAGATAATATTAATTATGTTAATAAATATAGATGTATATTTACTGAGTCCAAATGGAACTACTATGAACTCATAATGATTGTAACTTATAAATAAATAATTATTGCAGATATCCACCTTTATAACATTTACTTGATAATATCCAGACAAAAGATCCACCTTAGAGAAATAATTGGATCTAAAAAGTAGATCAAACAAGTCCTCAATATGTGATAGATAACAATTATTCTTTATCATGATCTTGTTGAGATAAAAAAAATAAATGAAGATACTGATTGGCCATTCCTTATTGATGAATAAGATTGGATCACCCACTATGAAGCACTTGATCATACAAACCATTTTTCCAAAATCTCGTGCAGTTTATTATTCATCCCCTAATTTTCAGAAATGTTAATTTTATATAGAGGAGTAGATATTAGAAAATATCTATGTATAATATTGATTGAAAAGTAAACCTCTCAAATGGGAGGAATACCAAGAAGCTCTTTAAGGAATGCATTGGTATAATCCCTCATAATGGGCATGACTTAAAGTATTATATTCATTCTAGTATCAATAATTTAAGAATGACACGCTTTCTCAAAATGAAAAAGTATAAATTATTCAGATTATTATACCAAATAATATTAATCCTCTTCATTGAATTTATATATAATTGGAGAGATATTTATGATACATAGAGTTATTTCCTTCTCTTTACATTTTATATTGGATCTATATAAGGAAACCCAATCTATGAGAAATAATTTCAAATAATTACAATAAAGGAAAAATCACCAGGTTCGCATGTAAGTTGATCCTACAATTAAGGATAAAATATGAGTTATATACATGGGTAGTAATAATTAACCCATTATCAATATTCACTAATAACAAAATTTCTATGATTTAAGGTGGTTATTAGATAGTTCTACTAAACATTCACGATATGGAACAATAGATAGAACCAGAATGAATTTGTATATTCTATATTATTCAATAAATGACTAGTGTACCTATCACTACTAAATTTTTAGTATAAACTCATACAGTTGTGATGTCAGAATATTTCCCATTGATATCTAGGACTTGGGAGTTATTTTTGTTAGTTGTCATCAACAACCCTGTGTGTAGTGTGTTGGTTCAAATATTTTCCTTGTTTCTTGAAGTTATTAAGTTGTACAACAAGATGTGAATTGGATGGAGAATTCATTTATTACATATAATTAGTGATTTTCTCCAACCATAAATCACTAGTTGGTTTGACTTACTCCCCGCACATATATCAATTCATTTCCCCTTCTGAAAATTTCTAACAAGATTTTTATATACTTTTTTCTACTTAGAGGTTTTAATTTCTTTAATTCATTATATTTATCCATTATACAATCTAATATAAACTACATTTTTTCACTTTTAATACCCATAAAAAACTTAGGATTCCATAATATCTATTTTAACTTTTAGGGAACATCAGATAGTTCCCACATATCTCTCTAAGTCATGAATTTCCAAATATTCTCACAAACATGCCTTTATCCCAACAAAGAAGTAACCAAATTTATTTCTAGAGGAGGTGAAAATGATGAATTCATATCATGTAAGTATTTTAATGTTTAATTTATTTTCCCTAATTTATTCATTATCCTTTTGGTTGAGGCTAAATATATCCATCCTTATTTTAGTCCAAATAGTGTGAGGAAAATATTTTTTGATTTTTTTTCTAGAATTTCTTCCACTCCATCTCTTTGATCTCACAATCAGGGTTAATATTTTTAATAAACATCCATCATTTATTAGATTATTCATCTATATGATAAAAAACCTCCCCAAACTCCTCTTTATTATATCATTAAAGGATAAAAATGTTATTTTTATATAGTTTTCCCATTATTACACGATTAAAGTATCAGTGTATCCACTAAATGTTAGAGTCCTTTGTAACACAAACATCTCAATTAAATTTTTTTCTTTTTTTGGGGAGTTAGGTACTCCTCCTAATCCATGATTTAGATTAAATCATGATTTAACTAAGAATGTATTATCATAAAATTTCATACTCCTACTTATATCAGGTTGGGATTATCATTTTGGGTAATCACCGTGTTTTACCTCACACGGGTTGTTGAATTTCCCCCTCTTTTTATCATTAATCAATAGATATAAAGAGAATATTAACATAAATATGAAACATAAAAACTCATAAGAAAGTACTAAGAAAGTATAATCATAAATTATGAGTATCTATGTTTCAATCTCGGTTATTCATAGTAATTTACCTATTCATTTTTCTAACCTAATAATTAGTTCATGTAATTTATAATGGTTTCTAAGGAGATTATGGATTTAAAAAGAATATATAAGGGGAGTTTCAAACTATATGTACAACAAGGGCCATTTTCATGCACCAGGTGGTGATTAAGTACAAGTCAATGCATTCATTTCAGGTTTCTTACATCAATGTACCTTAATTACATAACCACATCCACTTATATACCTAGAAAATGATGTATTCATTTTAAAACCACTCTTTATATAATTCAAAAAATATAGTCTATTTTATAATGGTGAGGATTATCCTTAATCTTATCATTTAGTTATGAATAATTTTTCCAATCTTAGTTTCCAAAGGTCATGTAATAAATTACATATGATACTGACTATTGTGACCTAATCCTTTTACAAAAAATATTATTTTATTTTTAATATAAATAACAATTAATACATCACAAGGATCGTGAGTCATTCTATATTTGGAAGTATAGGATCATAATCCATTGAAAGGAAATAAAACATGTCATTACTATTTTACTCTCTATAATGAGATCCTAAATACACTATATCTTCTAATACTACATAAGATAACCTAGTGAATACAATAATAAAATGTGTGATCTAAAAATCCCAGTAAGGTAATAAACATGATAAGGAAGCATAACATGTGAGTCAAAGGTATAACATGATATTATTAAAGAGAAGGCACATGAGTAATCAAAAGAGATTATAATGTATTTTTATGGTAGAACAAGATCATGTAAAAATATGCATGTGGAAATGAAATAAAACATGACCAAAATCAAGTCAAGGATAACTGCCAAGTAAACATGACATGCTGGATAGAGTCCCATAATAGATTATGTTCTCTCCCTAATCTCATACATGACATCCCATGAGTATAAAAAATTACCCAAATCATTAGAGGGATATATAATTATGGTCCCACCATTAAGATTATTTTAATACACATTCATATACCTGCCACATATTGATACAAATAATGAATTATACACAATATAATTTATAAGTAATAAAATTGGTTAATTTAATATTATATGATAACATGATAAAAATAGATTTATTAATAAATGTATTAGATAAATATTCATAAGGAATGATTTTACACAAGAAAAGAAGGTGTAAATGATCTAGTTATATATGTAGGAGACATATATTCAGAATTTAGAATCATTACATATCATTAAAGAGAGTTATAAAGTGAGTTAGAGAGAGAGTGTGTGTGTCCATTATGCGAAGAGAATAATGGTTTAGAGAGATCCCTTACAATGAGCCTAATCACCCACATGAGTTATTTATATTATTTAATAATAAATTAATGTTAATTATTTTATTTTTTATTAACCCTTTTCAATCTCATTATTAATTAATTTTATTTATTCATTACTAAGTTGTATTTAATTATAGAATCATTTAGGTTCATGTCAAACATTTTGACGATGTTTATATCATATATCCAAATTCACTTTGGAAAGATGACTAAGGTAAACAATTATTAATTTATCATATATTTAATAAAAATAATGACATAATATTTTTTTTTAAAATCATACTTTTTCAAATAACAATTAATTATGATTACGAATAATAAAATATGTTACAGTCATAGAGATGGTAGGCCATACATACGCATGATGAACATTTTCATTTTTCAAAGATCGTGGTAAAAAAATGGTAAGGTTTATATTGTCTATCCATAAAATATCATATTATTTCATTAAATATACTTACATATACAATCCATGTGATATGGTAATTATATAACTGAATAAATAAGTCACATCGCATCTTGAGGCGGAAGTCCTCCATACACAAGAAGGATATTATCATCTCTAATAAATTGTAAGGTATGAAATTATGTGATATATTTCATTTAAAAAATGGTAAAAAAATAATTATTATAATATATAAATATTAAATCCAACATTATTAACATCTATGAGAGGTAATTAATGAAAAATATTATGTCAGTTCTTGAGGTGGTATTCCATCATACACATGATTGATGATTTCATTTCCCATTTGATAGAATTGTAAATGGATTTCAGTTAATCAAATAACATAATAAATTCATATTATATTAGACATACTGGATTTATTATTTTATAATTATTAATACAAAATTTAATGATAAAAATAATAATTAAAAAGAAGGATCTTTATGATGATGAAAACCTTCGCTTAGAAGAACATGCTTTGGATCTCTTATTACAGACCCTAAGGTAGGTATATCAGGAAGAAAAAAATGTTCTAGAGTGTGTATAAGGATATTGGGGAGATATGTTTTTAGGTTTTTGTTGAGGAAAAGTATTTATAGTTTTGATTAAGTGATGGTATGGGGTGCCCTTTTATAGTCGAGGTAGGGTGACATTCTTTTAAATACCAAATATTATTCAATAATTTGATGTAAATATCAAGTCAATCCCCCTAAATAATTGGTAAAAAATTTTAGATGATATATAATAAAAATAAAATCCTATAAAATTAAAAATATACACGTTTTTAAAATTTTATCATCTTTACCTAAATGGATAAACATTTTTAACATTCTAATTTTTTTCAATATTTTTTTTTTTCAGTTTTTACTATTCATTATTTTTAAATATTAAGTTAAACATTTTTTAAAATTTAAATAATTCTGATTCGAAATATGAAATATAATTTATAAAATTCAACTCATATAAGTGGTATAATATAATTTAAAATTAATCCCAAAAAATGGATGATTTTTTTTTGTTAAATGCAGTTTTTCAAGGAAGTGATGATTTTAAATTAACACCATGATCAGTAATAATATTTATATGAATATAAATTTTTAAATAAATAGTTATATAGTATATATATATCTATAAAATAATATATATATATATATATATATATAATTTTATCAATTCCTTATTAGGGGTGATTTTAATTATTTTAAATTGAGTAATATTATGCACATTAAGATAGTTTTTTGAAAAATATATTTTTAAAAACAAAAAAAAAATTATTTTAAAAATATAATATAAATATGATTTAAATATAAATAATTATATGGAATTTAATGGAAAAATACATATCTTATTTTGAAATCAAACTAAAATAATAATGATACTTTTAAAATATTTGATAATTTTTCCTAAAATAAAATTTCACTATTCAATGAAAAATAAATATTTTTAAAAAAAATTAAAATTTAGCACTATGATAATATATATAATAATATCAAAATATTTATTAATTTTGTAACAAAATAATTCTCTATTTTTCAAAAAAAAACTATAATATTTCCTCACACAAAACTATAAAAATCATTTTTAAAGTAAACATATTTTGGAATAATAAATGTATTTATTAAAAAACCTCAGTTCTTATTTCAAAACCATTTGTAAATTTACATGAAAATTTATATCAATTTCATTAAATAGTTAATCCTACTCATACCCATCAACTTATAAACTAGGTTATAATAATTATATTTATGTAATCATGGTTTCTTTTGGGTTAAGTGTTGAATGTATCATATTCTATCAAATATAGTTTTCCGTTTTAAAAACTAGTAGTAGTGTGATCGAACTTGGTGTTGCGTATAGGGCATGAAATTTGAATTATTTAAAAAGAAGCGTATTGGGGAATCATGGGGAGTTACATTCCTCATATATTTCTATAACTCGTTTCCTCACAATTTAGTCTCAGGATTTTAAACTAGGAGTTTTTCATTTCAATATAACGTTTTTGAAATCCCACATAAAAAAATGGATTAATAAGAACAAAATTAGAAAAATAAAGAAATGGAAGTATGAAGGTCACCAGAGATAATGTATACTAGGGTTACATGTTAGAAAAAATGGAAATGAAATAAAATTTAACCAATAAGTTCTGATGGATAGTGATACAGAACATTATTATGAGAATCATAACAACCAGAAAGCTATAAATATTCAATGATCTATGGGAGTTTTTGATTTGTCACAAAAGAATGTACTTGGATAACATTTATGGTTTTATGATAATTTCCATAGTTTGGAAGAGATAATTTACTTCATACACTAAGAACATAAAGAATCACACTTAATTGAAAAGTAGAGTTTCATCCTTTAAATAATTTCAACATCAAAATCATATTTCTCTCCAGAATACAATAAAACTCAAAAATATATTATTTATATTAATCAAATTGGGTTACAAAAATGAAATTATACTTCATATGTCATACAATATAAATAAAAAACTACATTATAAAAACTTGGACATCACAAAGGCCAATGGCAGGTGATTCACCCTTCTCTCCATTTGGTTGTGTTTTCATTTCTTGTGGGCTTTCGGGTCCCGACAGTTTTTCACCTGACCTATGGGTTTTAATTTTATTAAAAATATATTATTATAAAATTACTCAAAAAATACTATTCAATTTTCAATTTAATACATTCCAACCTTTCTGTTTATTCAAAATATTTCAGCCAAAAGTCACTAAATTTGTCAGATAAAAATAACATAATGCAGATTCAATTTTTCCACATTCCAATAATGCGAATACCATCTTCATTTATTCTCTTAAAACATGGTAATAACATGAATTAACATAAAACCTTATTGAATATTCTCCTGATTCGTTATTACTTGTGTAAACAATAGAATATTAGACATACTCCTTAAATAAAAAAATGATGGAAAATCAAACAATGATAGAATAAATAGACCATTAACCAGCACCAAGGTATTAAATCATATCTAATACTCTTTTCTAAAATCAATCATCTGTTTATTATAAAATATTTATCTCAGTTCCAAAAAAAGAGTAAGGGTATCTTTCCCTCAACCATATATTTTCAAAAAAGTTTAACTTCCAACTGTGTCACATTACATGGTACCATAAAATCTCAAATACATAATGAAATAATACTACTATTCAATCTATATTTATTTTCATAACTCTCATAAATATTACATGCTTTTTATTACAATAAAAATAAAAAATTATTAAATAACGACAAAAGGATATTAATCATTACTCTTCATCTGTGGTAGTATAATAACTTTATTATTATCCGATAGCAACATTTGGAGTATACACTAATGATTGGGACATTGATTCTTATAGTGTCCCATCTACTTATAGATAACACATTGTAAATTGGAAACCTTTTTCTTACCCTTACAGTCACTAACGTGGTGTCCATTTTCTCTACACTTATAAAAAACTCCCATTCCCATCAAGTATTTACCTGGCTGATTCTTTCCACAATTATCACATGCAAGAATGTTCTTCATTACCTTATTACAATTATCCATCTTTTTCTCTTCCATACTCTTATTCTATTTGTTCCCTTAAAATCTTTATGATTCAGAAAATTCATTACATGTATTATTAACACATGATATTATTTATTCGTATGATGAGAATACACGAGAGGGTATTTCGCACTAAAATTTCAGCTAAAAACCATAAAATATATGATCCTCCTTAATCTTTGGATCATGTGCATTGATAGACTTATCAATCCCTCTATTGTGTTCCATTTCTAAATGAATACATATAATAGGTTAGAACATATTGTAATGTAAAATCCATAAACTACAAAAATGATCATTATTAATTTAATATTTACACGTAAATATTATCATAATAATAAGAATGTTTTATTTGGAAACATATTAACACATAAATTCTTCATAAATTTTTGAAAAGAAAATGGGTTTTATCTTAAGAATATCCCATAGGAGTGTCAAACCAGGTGCACATTAAGGCCCGTTGTCATGTACCAGGTTACCCTGACTCAAGCCTGAAACTCATTGTGAGAGTTATTACTCCTAGATACATATGTTATAGAACCACATACACTTATAATATCTATATAGGGATTTATTTTCTTGGAATACCCACAAAATATATGTATTACAAAAATTTTAGGATATTCCTCTATACATATCCTCAAAGTATATAGTAGTGTTATGATACCTAATCAAAATTGTCTATATTTATTTCCATTGTTGTATCAAAACTTAATTTTACACCAACTGTAATTCCCCAACCCTATAACCCTCGAGAAAGTGCATTATTTTAATAAATTGGCATGATTACAAGGAATCATATCCCAAAAGACCAATTAGTTTAATAATATTAGAAAATTGAATATATACATGAACATTACGTTACAAATCAAAGAATAAAATGAAACATAGATAAATCATTTAAAACTAAATTATTCTACTAACTTAACCCTATATATAAATTATAATAAATATTTGGTAATCCTTGAAAAATAAAACATAATAAAGGGTGATCTCAAATTCTCAGTAAGGATAAACAATATAAAGGGAGCTATTATTCTTAAAGAAAGACATGAAACTAAACGAAGAATAAATTCAAAATATTATCATCAGAATAATATAGAATGAATAAATAAAATAATTCAATTTAAAAATTCAGATAGATATTCTACTAGTTTAATAATCACTTGTAATAGCGACAACAAATCTCAGAATGAAGAAAAGAATAATGTTGAACATCATAACCATACCATAAAGGACACATGAAAGAAAATTACCATACCATCAAAGCCTCATACAAAGAACATTAATATACCATAATAGGCATGTTTGAAGACACTAGTTTGTCTCTTGATACTTACTGATGAATCCAGGGGCTATAGCGGTCACATACTATTAATTATTAACTCCAATTTATTCTTTATATGAAAAGGTTGACAAAAAAATATAAACATTCGTATTAAAAAAATCACGTGAAATTTTAATTATTTAACTATAAAACATGAATGGTATTAAAATATAAAATCCACAATCAAAAATAAAATAGAAAATTCAATACAATATTTAATATTGTATCATAACAAATAAATCTCTATTAATCATAAAATCCAAAAAAAGATGTTTACATAGATTAAAATAATATGATAAAATATTTAAAAATCATTGATAGAAATATATATTTATTACTTTGATAACATTAAAAGGTTTAAAATTTATAAAATAATACATATAAAAGTGAATTATTAATAAGTGTCTCATAACAGTTTGATCGTTTTTAATGGAATTAACATTTTAAAACAATCATATCCATATAAATAAACCCATAAAACAATTTCAAAAACATGGACATTAATAGGAAATGTTTAGACGAATAAATATTTAAAACATTTAAAATGATGATTTAGTTAATGAGTATCTTACTTAAAATATTAAAATGATCCCTTTTGAATTTTTTTAAGAAACATGGTCATGAATGATAAATATGTACTAGTAAATACTTACACATAAAAAATCTCGGATAATAATGAGATTCTGAAATTAACCCTTACCTTGCACTCCCTATTAGTAGAGGGTCTGTTCACCTCATGTTTAATGGTTAAATTAGGTTATTAAAGTATTATGGAACCATATAAATATTTATTATATCATATATGACCTTATTTTTCCATTTATGAAATAATATTTTATTATTATCATTGTTTTGAGGGTTAACTGGTTTATTGTCCCATTCCAGTTTTGTCGTGTAAGTCATGTTTTTTATGAATATGATATATTTAATTTATATATATAATGATATTAATATCATAATTATTATTTTCACTCATAATCTAAATTTTATAATCATTTCTAAATTCTTAAATTAGAGAATTAATATCATCACATCATAGAGACGAAAGGCCGTACGAATGCACGAGTGACGATATCTTTCCCCTGATTGTTAAATGTTATGGAATTGGATGGTATATTAATTATAAAAAATTATTATCATGTTATATTTTTTATTTATATACATTATACTCATCATCATATCCCTTATAATAAATTAGTATTGAATAACAAATTATATCATGATGTGGAGATGGTAAGTCATACGTACGCATTCATGGTGATATTGTTATTAATATGATGTATAATACAAGGAATATGGTTGTCCAATTACTATAATTATATATAAGTATATGGATTATAGTGTATTTATTACTTTGATATGAAAAAACAAATAAATAGGAAGTAGAATAAGAAAATAATTTTGAAATATGTGATATAACAATTACCTATCTTTCGAGTATCTTTTTTTGATTTGTATAAAAGGACCCCATTAGATGGATTTACACCAAAATTTTAGCCTCTAAGATGATGTAGAGATAATTGGGAGATGAAATGTGCTGGGGTTGTCCGATACAATGGGATTTAGATGTGTGATTAGAAGATTAGAGGTGCCATTTTATAAGAGAGGGGTGGGTCAACTTTGGAAATACCAAAACTATTAAATTAATATGAATTAATTTTAAAATTAAAATTCAAAAAAATTGGATTATTTATAAGATAATCCAAGGAAGCTTTAAAATAATATAAAATAATAAAATGTATACATGTTTTGATTGTATTTTAAAACTAATCATGTTGATTTACCCTTTTTTATTCTATTTTATATTAGTTGTTGTAATAATATTCTAAATATTAAATAGTTATAAATATTTACTTATATAGTGTAAACTGTCTAAAACTCAAATATTTATGAAATTTTTGTGCTTAAAATTTTCCCTCTGTAATTTTTAAATATTTTTATTATTTTTAAATAATTTAATAATATTTTATTTTTATAAAATATAAACAGTGTTAATTTTGACACTATTTATTTATTTGAGATTTAATAAAATCTACACAGAAGATATATTAAAACAACATTTAATATAATTCTAAAATGTAATAGCCACATAAAAAATTTGTTGTCACCTTGATTAATTAAAATTATATTTCTTTTAATATTTGTAAAACAATTTATTTGATATTTGTATTAATAAAATAATTTCTGCATCACTATTGTTTCATCATTAATGGTAATTATTTAATCTCTAAAAATTATAATTAATTTTTTATGATGTATGTATTTTTTATATTTCTTGATAATACCTATAGATCATGTTATATAATATTTATATATATAATAAAATTAATATACTTATATAAATTGACATTTGGACATTTTGACATATTCATTTATTTTTATTATTTTCAAGTCATATTCATGGAAAACTGGCCATTAAGTGATTAAATTTTAAAACATAGGTGTTAAGTGCAATATTTAGTCATTCAATTGGAATTTTTTAGGTGTTAAGGTAATTTTACAATGTTATTTTTAACATTAATAACCCGATTTACCTTTAACCATGGTAATAAAAATAATTACTAAAGTAATAATTCATAGTACCCGAAAATAAAATTATCCTATTAACATAATTTTTTCCATTGATTATAAATATTTATTAAATTATTAAATATTTAAAACATAAATGATGTAGTAATTAATTTAAAATTAATTCCCATTGAAAAAATGTGTATATGAGTTTTTTAAAATTTAAAATAATCAGAATATTGACATGAGATTATATCCAATTTCAATTTAAAAATAATTCCATTGTCCTAAATTATATTAAATTACCAAAATAGAATATAATTATAATTTATAACCAATGAAATTTATAGTTTAACAGTTAAAATTATTAAAATTGTAAAAGTTGTTTTCAAGTTAAATTTAATATTTTTTACTATTCATCATAATATTAAAGTTATCAGAAAAACATAAATAATTTATCCAAAATAAAATTTGATGTCTAGATTATAAAGAAGTTGTTTATTTTTTCAAATGAATTACATAATTTTTTCAAATATTTTATTTAAAAATAGTTCATTATTAAAAGGTGGTAAAACAACATTTATAAACAATTATTTTATTTGAGAAATTGAATTTGTTATTATATCATGTCTGAGAAATAAATGAGATGAATTTTTAAATTATATGGAATGTATAAAATAAAAATGTGGTTAATAATATTGATAACCTCTTTCAAAAACACTATTATTTGTGCGCTTGAACTCGATATTGTGTGTAGTGCAAGATTTAGGAATTATTTAAAAAGAAGCATACCGTGAAATCATGAGGTTTTATAGATTCTTTGAGTTGAAAGGATTATTCTATCTTATCAATGATGATGACCCAAAAGATAATTTTCTTTTGTATTTTAAAATTATGGATATGATAATATTGAAGGAATCAGATAAATCTAATCTTTCCTAAATGTGTTTTCAGCAATATAACCAAGTGATGATTAATGAACAAAAAATGAATGATATCGAGCTAAAAAAGAAGGATAGAAATGTTCATATGTTTATCCCTGGTTATTATGGAATTATAATATTTTTGAATCATTTTTGTGTTCCATACATATAAAATTTCAAGAAGAAACTTTTAGAGGAAGCTCACAGTTCTTCATTCTATTTTCATCCTTGATGCACAAAGAGTAATTGAGATTTAAAAGAGTATTTCAAGTGGGATGGAATGAAGATAGATATTTCAGAGTTTATATATCGATGATTGTAATGACCTAATGTTAAGTTTGATTTTTAAAGTTATAAGGGTATGTTACAACCATTACCCATATTAGAATAGAAATGGGGAAAACACAATGGCTTTTGTCATTAGACTCCCTATAGAATCTAAATTTAATAATGTTATATTGTTTGTTATAGATTGTATTAATAATTCAGAAGACATAATTGCTACCATATAAATTTTTTATATTGATAATACTAGAAGGATATAAATTAAAAAAATAGTAAGGTTTCACGGAGTGACACATTTTATTGTATCTAATCGAGATATGAGGTTTACCTAAATGTTCTCGAGAGAAAATTTTGTTATAGAGTTATATTTTAGAAAAAATTTTCATTATCAAAGAGAAGGTCTGTTTAAAGGAAAAATTCAAGCCCCAAAATATATACGGATAAGTTATTATATAAGTTTAAAAGGTATCTCGGATCAACACCATGCTCTAGTTGAGTTTTAATACAATCTATATTCACTAGAGTATTAAAATGGATCCTTTTCAAGCCCTTTATAAAATATTAGTATAACTCCCACATGTTGGGATGAAGATGGAAAAAGAAACTTATTGGCACCATATATGGATAATGAAATTATATATAGTAGTATATCTATTCAAAAACATATAAGGAGAAAACAAAATCGATAGAAATGTTATACCCATAATCATCGATGTGATTTTGAAATTGAAGCTGGTGAGAAGGTGTTTATGTGACATTATCCATAAAACAAGGTTATGATATTTTCAAATAAAGTAATGTTTAACCTTATGTAAATTTCCCATTTGTATATTTTTGATCCATTATGTACAATTACATGCCTCTTTAAACTTCCACCAAAACACACGCAAGTCAACAATGTGTTTCATGTATCTCTACTGTAGAAGTAAATTCTTTGTGCATCATAGGTATTGAACTCAAAGGTCATACCACTAGATCATGATCATTCCTATGATGAAAATTGTGTGTAGATTTCCTATTTTAGATTTGAAGTTATATGAAATAAGACCACTCACGTGGTCAAGGTTTTATGGAAAAACCACTGACTTGGGGAAGCTTCATGGGAACCAGATGATATGATGATGTAAAAGTATCCTTATTTATTTATATCTGAGAGAGAAAATTTTGAAATTAAATTCATTTTAAGGAATCAAGAATGCCACACCTTGATATTTTGTGAAATACTATTTTAAATGAAATTTAATTTATTAAATATCATTCGTTTCAAGGAAGACTTATCTTTAATGAATAATAATATATTATTAATATTATTTTTTTAAATAATTATTATAACCATTCCATTAAGCATTGATTTATAAATAGGAATAATTAAATTTTTGAATTTATGAAAAATCGAGTCAAATAAATAAAATATATTGATAAAAAATTACTTATTTTTTTTGCAATGTTTTTATGTAAAAAAAAATAAATTTCTTCCAAAATTTTTTTTCATTACTTTTTTTAGAAAAAAAATATTTATGGAAAATGTAAAAAAATTAATTTCGAAAAACAAACTTAATTTTTAGAATAAACATGTCAAAACTATAATTGGGTGAATTTTTTAGAATTATATGAAAATATTATCTTTTTGATGAATAATGAAATGTACTGACTGAAATTGGCAATTTTTATTGAATGGAAAAGAGATACAAAAAACCGTATTGGTGGATTAATGGGATCTAAGAAATTAAATCATAGATTATCACAAATAATAATGTTCTTACCCTTCACGAGAATAGATCCAAGGATGGAGAAGTATATGAGATATTCATGATGAGTAACTTTAGAAGCATAGATTCCAGCTACTCTATTCCCCTCAGAACAATTGTGAGAAATGATACTCCTTCCTTGAATTATAAGACTTTATTTTTGAACATGATAATATATACTCTAATGAGATAGGGTTAACCCTGAAATGGCATTAAAAAAATCAGGCAATCTATCTCCACAACGGTCTGAGAGATATTCTTCTCACTACAAGGATAAAGACCAAAGAGCATGGAATTTGCCTCAACTTGTAAATAGTCTCTTATCCCATATAAAGCTAAGAATGAGAAGATAATATAATTAATGTGATCTCTCACAAGACCAATACCACTCATCATACCAATTCAACAAGTGACATCAATTTTATTTTTGAAAATCAAGGAGGGAGTAGACCAGTTTATCCAGTGACCACTATGAACATAAGGTCTTGAAGACGATTGAACAGAATGGTTGATGATCCTGAGGGATGGCATGTATTTAAATGTTAAAACCATTGCACACAATAAATAAGAATACTTTGAGTATCTAAAATAAGAATCGTAGGAGAACTAGAATATCTTTCGAAGAGATCTTTGTTTCTTGCTTTCCAAATACACCAGAAACCCACTGCCACAAAGAGAACTCTAGATTATATTTTGGTATGTTTCCTTCTTATCCATGAATCAATTTTTTGAAGAAAACACCGTTGATTCAATATTGAACATAAATACCGAGGAATCCAAAAAAAATCGGCCAATCAGATTTTGACCCACTATATTTCAAATCAGAGATTCTACAAGGACTCCTTTGCAACGATCAAGATAGAAAATGCATTTAGAAGCGAGTTGGATTCCCAAGAGATTGATGTTTTCATTCATGGTTTTTAATTTTTTCTATCATTATATATGGGAAATCTCATCTTTTCATGGATATTTATGAGCCATAGGCAGTCCCCCCAAGGATCTGTATCCGTTGAATAATGAAGCGTCTTTTGAGCTTCTTTAACTGATAGGGTGCTTGATACTGAGCTAGAAAAAAACACAAAGATATTGGTCTGATGTGGTCTTGATGTGATTAAATATTTTGGTTCATCATTATTAATATGATATTACAATATTAACATTAATTATTTTGTAGTGAATAAAATAAAGAGTAAAAATTAATTAACATGGTTAAGGTAAAAACAGTTTATCAAAGGGTTAATCCAAAAACAATATGGGTTAAAATGACCTCAAGAATGTTGAAATTAAAATTATGTGGAAATATTTCAACCATATCCCAAAAATTATTTGATAATGACACTTTGGATCCTTGTGGCATGTGTAAAACATGGGTATGTTATTTTCATTTCAAAAATTTCACGTGTGTTAGCTACCCCACTTAAATAAGGGAACCCTATCTCCTATCCTATTCAAAATTTCAACTGATTTTCGATCATAAAATAAAAAAATATCGATTATTTAATTACCTATAAAAATTAAAATTTTTATTATTTTTAGGAAACCATCTTAAGAAGGATTTTGGTGAAAACCTAAGGAGGTAGCCGAATAAGAGGAAATGTTCTTAACCGAGTGACTTTATATTATTTTATCTTCCACGTCCATAAAATATTATTTAAATATGTTTTTATAATAAAATAATTTTGTCACATATACTGATATGTTATTATATTAATGGAATAACCTATATCACTCTACACATTTAACAAATGGGAAACAAAACTGCCGATCATGTGTACGGAGGACTACCGACTCGTGAATCGATGTACTTAAGCTTCTATAACCGCTTCTAATGATAGATTTATTGATTTATTTAACACATTTATTTTAATTTTATGATATATTCATATTGTTTTTAATTAAAATAGAATACATACCATCTTACCTACTAATACGTTAGAAAATGATAGTCTTATTCATGCGTACTTGTGGATTACGACCTCTATAAAATGTTGTGACATATTTTTATTTTATTTTCTCATGGATATTAATAAGGATTGATTAAATTTTTATATATAATATATATGATATAAAAATAACACTATAATAGTGAATTAATATTCACCATTATTTCATTCCACCTGTTGAGAAAATGGAAAAAACATTCATGCATACATATGGCCTAAAGCCTCCGTGAATGATGTAATTCATTGTATAACTAAAATGTTGATGGATATATATATATATATAATGATTATATATTATATTTATATCATGTTAAACATTATTTTGAAGATGTAACTATGATCAATTTAAAATTACTGAAGAAACTACACCAAAACATACTTGGAAAACATAGAACTTATTACCCAAAACATGATCTTAACAAGAAATTGTTAATAAACTGGTAATAAAAGGTCAGAATAAAATAATATATAGTATGATATATTTTATTATAGTTATGAAATATATTTGTAAAAAAAACTATATTTATTATATATGAGATTTTAATGTGTATGAGGTATGTTGAGACTTATGGTAAGGAATTTTTGTATCACTTTTATTTTCATGGGACACATTCCATATTCACCACTTTTTTATTTTGTGTTGTGTATTTTCTAACCATTAATATATTTGATGATTATTTTTGTAAAAACTATGGGATATAAATTTACTTAAAAGTTTCTTTATTTTATGGGACATAAGGATCAAAATTTACCATAGTGGTAAAGGATTTATGTTATAATCCCATTATGTATCAGGATTGTTTATGAATAAGTTTCTAATGATGAAATAATATGACATATATCTAAATAAAATCATTTATTTTTCATACTATCATTATTTCTTGAGATTACATGTGTTCTTTTGATTTTCCTCTATTTATGTACTCAAAATACCAATATATCATTTTTAAATAAAACCAACTTCATTTATCTCATTGTTAGAAAATAAGATAATAAACATGTTTTTTCTAAAAATTAATTCTATAATGTGTTTACTAATTTTGAAATATTTTTATAAGTTTTTATTTCACATGTTTTTTTAAAATGGGTTATGTGAAATCTTCTTGTCAATTTATGAATAACTATATTTTAAATTTTAACAAAAAATGTGTATGGAATCATTGTTTTAATGTTAATTGAATGAATTTTGTTTCCCACCATGAGGATAAATAAATGATTAAAATATTAATTTATTGGTTTATAAGGTTATTTTTAAAAGAAATTTTCTATTTAATATTTGATACGTAATTAGATTTTAGTGAATTGATTTCAAATTTGAAAGGATATTTTACTTAAGAGACGTTTCAAGTCATATTTCAAAATAATTATCCATATAAGATGTTATCATTTGATATTGCATAAGGTTTAATGGGTATATGTGGAAATGACACCATCCTTATTCTTCATATGGATGATTTATGTTTTTTATGAAAATAGTTTTATGAAACTCATTTTTTTTCATTAAGTTATGATATTATGAAATAAGTAATGTTTTATGAAACATATTTCTATTTTATGAGATATGATATGATGAATGTTTTATGATCATAAGGAAAATGTTTTTTTGGATTATATGAAGTTTGTGAGATATATCTCTATCCAATTAATTTTATAATGGTGGATAACTCATTAGTTAATTATGTTATGCATGAACCTGATTTCATAATCAAAAAATTATGAGAGGACTTGGTTCCATGTCCACAATATTATGAGGTTACCTAGTTTCATGTCCCTAGTGTTATGAGTGGACCATGATTCATGTAAAAAAAGTTATGTTTTGACATGTTTTGATGCACATAGGGTTATGTGTGGACCTAGTTTCATGGTCATAAGTTTTTCCGAGGTCCATATTTCAAGTACATAAATTAATGAGTGAACCGATTTCTATTTAAACATGCTTAAATTTTTATAATCTAATATCTATGAAAAAAATCAATGTCTAGTTATAATATTATATTCTCATGGATGATGTTATTTTGTTTCATTTTGATTCTTGTCTTATGAACTACCAAGATTTATACCATGTCTCCAATTTGTGATCTATGCATGCATGGTATGGTTTTTTGTTATCTGAATGAGGTTGAATAACCTAAGAGGGGGGGGGGGGTCCTAATTCCACAATTTTTCTTTGTGGGAGTCAATTGGAATCCCTGAGCCAGTATATTCTCTTAAAATTCTTCCTTGGTTAATTTTTTTTTCAAAATTTCCAGAAACCCATATTTTTTTGGCATATACTCCAACTTCAAAAGTTGTTCATCTACCTCCTCTATGACAAATTGATACTTTATTTCATGTTATTAAACTATGACAGATGAAATGTATTTTTAATATTATTTATAACACATGAATTATCACAATGGATTACAGTCAGATCTTTCCTTAAACTCCCGTATAATCGAGCTCCTACTTCATCCATAATCGTTTAATGCATGATTTAGTGGAAAAAACATATTCAACTTTTTATGTGATCAAATAATTGGAATAATATTTATTACATAGAAAAAAACACAGTATTCAAATATATATTGGACCACCTGAAATTTATTTTATGTTATCTGTTGATCTCGACCAATATCAAAATGTATAACATAATTATTCTTTTTATGATTTTTCATTGTACAGAAAATCCATTATTCCATTGATATAATGAAGTGTTATTTTATTACTTCCAATAAGTGTATTAATTTATTATTACTTTTATAATATGAATCTCAATGTGTGAAAAAACAATATCAAGTCTTGTCGATTACCAATGATCATACTATATTCGGTGACATTAACTACTTTTCCATAACCATCTCGTGATAGTTTCATCCGGTTAGTCACCCGGTTCATAATATCCACGGAATAATCCAATTTAAATCTACTAAAAACATACATGGAATATTTTTATTAGTTAATAAATGATATATTCATTCCTTGTGTTACCCGTGAACCAAAAAAAACTGTCATTTCACCAACCATTGAAATTTTAAAATAACTTTTCATGAATTTTTTGAATTGTTTTCAATATGTTTTTTCTAATCCTCCAATTAGTATGTCATAAACATACACCATAGCCATCATGGTTTATTACATTCATGGTTCAAAATTATATATCAATGAACTCCTCTATGGTGAAAACTGATATGTTTCAGAAATTAATGAAGTATTGAATACCATGATCTCAGTGATTGATTCAAAACATATAGAGCCTTCCTCATCTAAAAAACACTGTTATAATTTTATTGAATTAAATAAACCATTTTTATACTCGATATACACCGATTAATGTAGAACACCATTCATAAATGATGACATGACATCCATCTAGGAAACGTGGAATTTCTTTTACACTACTATAGCCATGAATATGTGAATAGTCATCCACCATGTCAAATTTGAAAATGTATAATAAAAATCTACTTTATTGATCTTGTATTATCCCTTTCACACTAGTAATGATTTTTTTAATTACTAATATAATTCATACTATTTTTTAAAGACCAATTTGATCCGGATGAAATTCTTATATGCTTGTCTCGAAATAATCACCCATGTATGATTCTTCTCAATTTTCTAAATCTCTGAACTAATATCATAAACTAGAGTATTTGTTTGTATTTCTTCCTCAATTTTTTTGTCTCTACAAGATATTGAAATGATGATTGTTATAATTAACTCATTCTCTATTTTTGAACTAGAGTTTCCTGAACACCGATGATATTTTCCTATCTATTTCATCTATTATATTCTTCTTCCACATAGATATACATTTTAATTCTTCATACTCATCATCAATATATTCTTCTAAATCATAATTTGACACTTCTACTTCCCGTAGATACTTACCTCCACATCACTATCATTAGTGAACTATCCACAATGTTTTTGATGATTCGTTCATTTTTTACTACAGTGAAATCATTTCATTCAATTAACTTTCCAACATTCTTGTTGGTGTTGTGATGGTATGTTGAGTATGATATACTCTATAATACCTAATGTAGGATCGAAATAAAAATACAGATATTGTATATAGAATATACTGATGCTTAAAACACAAGGTGGGGGGGGGGGTGAATTGTACACTTTAAAAATTCTTTTGGAAAATTTAAAGATGTTTATGTTTAATAAGGTTAAATAAGGTAATTCACAAAACCTCCAATTCCACTCACTTGCTAGATTCCAGAAATATTATTCCAAAAAAGTGATTCCGAAAAGAAGGTTCTGGAAAAAGAAACTTTATGAATGTTTACAAAGATAAATATTCTACGTTAACACATTTAGAATCTTACTAAATCAGAGTATACAAGTATAAGGAAGTATAAGATAAATATAGTTTCATAAACAAACAAAATTCAATGGAAAACTTGTAACAAAACACGTAACAAGTAGTAAATCGTTTAACCTAAAGATAAGTGTATCCGACAACCTTGGATAAAGGTCCCTTGATTTATACTTTCGAAAGAGTATGTCTTACCCACACCAGGGAAAGACCTCTTTATAATGATTAGAGTCTGTATTTATATCCCCGTAAGCCCTCAACTTCAAGGAAGTCAGCACCGCTATCTTCCTGAGCAAGGAAGCCCTCAACTTCCAGGTAGTCGGCACCTCTGTCTTCTTATCCCCGGAAGCCCTCGATTTTACACAACAATAATCACAGTCAAACAAAGAAAATCTGAACAAGAAGTTCAGTACGTACTTGGCCAGAGAGTATCTCTATCTAGAAATCACTTCAACAGCATGTAATCTCTATAGTCATAGAACTATTTTGAGATCTTTCAAATGAGTTTCTATTTATAGTCATATCTCCAGTAGTTGGCTCCCTCCTCCAACAGTCATATTTTTCCTTGAATTTATGAAGGACCTGTACACGTGTCACTTAAACAACAGTTAGTTATTAACTGAATGCATGACATTGTGTTATAATAAGAACAAGTGTAGGCAATGATATGGTTACAACACCAAAATACAATATTCAGAATGTAAGAAAATAAAAATTTGGAGCTTAACGAAAAATGGATTCGGAGTCTATAATACAAGGATAATCAGATTCTATTTTCTATGGAATTCGGAACCTAGACTCTATAAAATTACAGAGTCTGAATTGGAAGGAAATTCAGAATCTGGATTCACTTAAATTTGGAACCTGAACTTATAATGTTTGGAGTCAGAGTTCATGAGAATTCAGAGTCAGGACTCACAAATATTAGTGTCAAAATTCATAACAATTCGGAATCAGAACTCAGAATATTTCAGAGTCTGAATTTAGAGAACTAAGATTCAGAACACAGAAGAGTTTGGAGTCTGAATTCAGGGAACAAGGAGTCAGATCTATGAAGAGTTTGGAGTATGAATTCAGAGAACTCGGAGTCAGAACTCAGAAGATTTCAGAGTCTGAATTCAAATAATTCGGAGTCAGAACTCGAAGTCTGAAAACAGAATGCTCTTTATCTATGTATTATATGATTCCGAGGTTTTAGACATGAAACTGAATTTTACATTTAGAAAAGATAATTAATAATGAAAAACATGGTAAGGATAAATATCCTTTGGGAAGAAAATTTTAACTTATATAAGTAAAACATAGGGTAAAATGATATTTTCTTTGAGATAAGGTGTTTTTGATTTTCAAAACAAGAATGAATGTTAAGGTTGGATGAAAACCTAATTGACTCAACAATCTCCCCCAAACAAGAAGTAATGGAAAACTCATAAGGAAAACCATATTGACATAACAATCTCCCCCTTTTTGAAAAGCACAAACATCCTTACAAAAAAGAATAAACAGACTTAGAAAATATTTTTCGAGAATTTGGAAATAAAAATTATCTCCCTTATCATATGGACAAAGATGAATACGAATAACTCCCCCTTAGCCTTTGGAACACTAAGGATATTATTGTAGATTTTTAGAATGAGATTTTTCATTGTCCTTATTACATAAATCTCTATAATGAAAACTCACCCTTAGATAAACTCTCCCTTTCTTAGGTATATTTATTATTTTATTAACATTCTTTTCTTTTCTACCTGTTTGTGATTTTCAAAAAGAATTTGAGGGAATGGAAAACTATAATAGTACCTGAAATATTAGTACAAATCATACCAAAAAAAAGGGAAACCGAAATTTCATTAAGATAGGAAGAAGTTGTACAAGGAAAGAAAAATTAAACAAAAGATCGGATTGGATCTATTTTTATTCCTTTTCCATGGGTATAAATTTCATTACTATAGTTTTAAGCATCTTTGTCTCCTTGTGGTCTCCCTATGCATGCTTCTCTAAGGATTTGATCTTTTCCTCCTGAGCCTTTAGAGCCTCTGCCTGAGCCTTTATAAGTTCATCTTTCTTGACTAGCTTCTCCTTTATCTCGATCTGAAGATCCCATTTCCACTTCCAACTTTGGAAAATAGAATACATCTTTCCATTAAAATATTTTACCTCTTTAACTCGAGTATTCTACTCAAGAGTTAGCATTTCCTCAAAGCTAGCCATGAGATCTTTGATTTTACTATCTTCAGTATCAAAATATTCCTTAACATCATCTTGAAACTCATCAATCTCTTTCAAGTATTCAACTATATTTATTGAGTAGATAACCATTTTATTACAAGATATTTTGTGGGATTCATAGTTGATAACGAAAGAATTAAAGTCCGCGTCCATCTTGACACACGTGTCCTTCACCATGGACACTAAATCCAATTTTTGGTTCAAAGTATGTTGAATCATCTAGAATCTAGAATCTATTCTTGGGAAAATCAGAATGGTCCCAACAAGCTTCTTTGTAACGCCCCGACCCCAGCTACCCAGAGTCGGTGCATTACTTCGTAACATTGGCATGATCACAAAAGATCAAGTCTCGAAAGACCGATTAGTTTAGTAGCCTTGGAAACACTAGATACATTTGTAAACGTTACATTACATCATAAAGTAAACCAAAACAACAACAACATATTGTCTTCATATCCCCTCACACTATCCCTGCAGGTCATTCATAATATACTTCTTCAAATCCTGGAAAACATTAAAACATTGAAAGGGGTGAGCTCAGATGCTCAGTAAGGATAACAATATTGCGGAAGCTTTCATAAATAAACATTAACATTTAAGGCAATGTATAACTAAAACAAAAGCCTTTTAAACTTGAACTTCAACATAATATGGCAAAAGTAAAATGAGATAATGTCATTCACTTCTTCACATGGATATTCTACTGGCCGAATAATCACATGCAATATCAATAACCACTTTCATAATGAGGGAATGTATAATGCCGGACATTCTGAAACATTTTGTCAAGGCCTCGGGCAAGACATCTAAAATGATTAAGGCCTCGGCCAAAACCATAAATCAAATTGGGAAAGGGCCTCGGCCAATTCCACGTCTAGTTGTCTCATGAGACCTACCGATGCATCGATGAGCTATAGCGGGCTCCACCCGTCACTTATTAAGTCCAATACATTCCTCATATGAATAGGTTTAAACATATCATAAACCATAACATAATCGTATCACATAAAACATGCATAAAGGAAACATAAAATTTCCACATTTCAATAACAAGATATCAATACAACACATTGATATAATAAAAATGCTTTCAAAAACTTTTTCAATACCAAAATAAAAGAAAGTTAAAACTTTGTATTTATTTTTCATTAAAAAAAAAGATGGCTTGTAGAGGAAGCTGAAACTCAAATAATGGTCACGGCGGCGGAGAAGTCGTTGTCACCGCATAAGTACGGAAAGAAAAACATTCCCTTTTGTCGTTTAGCAAAACGTTTCGTATAAAAAGATTCCTTTTGAATAAATGTAAAAGTCAAAGGGATTTATACACTGTACAAAAGAAATTTGTGTATAAAACAAAATATGCCTCAATGAATGGAGATTGAGACGAAGTCCCTTAAAAAGATCATTTTTTTTAAATAAAGTACATCTATAATGTGTATTCACTATAAGTACACATAAATAATGTAAAAATACAAGATAAGACATAATCATATCATGACATAATTTGAAAGTAGGAGATTAACCCAAAGAATGGAAGTTGGGTTAAGAAATTCCCTTACCTTGTGTCCGACTTGACTCAACCGTTCTTTAACCTCCTGAATAATAAACTAGAGTTAATATCTACCTTATTAAGAACCATTTTAAATTTCATTATCCTTTTTATATCACTTATTACAATGATATGAACATTATGTAATTATTTAAGTTAATAACGGTTGTTTTGTCGATCATTGGTACTTGAGTCAACAATAAACTTCTTATAATTACAAGTTGTTTATGTGGTAGAATATCCATTATATCCAGAATTATATTCATGATTTAGATGTCATATATATCTTATATATCCAGTATATACATTCATTTATAATATTACGTAACATTTAGAGGTAAGAAATGAAATGCACCGTTCATGGAGACGGTAAGCCGTACGTACGCATGAACGCTACTTTCATTTCAATTTCATATTTAATGGAACTAAATCATAATGATATAAATGTATAATATAATTCCAGTATAATATAGTGTATAATACCATTTACTCCATCCTTTATACATCCCACATATGGCATTAACGATTCAAATCACTTTAAGGGGGCGGTAGTCCGCACTTCCTAAAATGAAATTATCGCGTTTTACCCATAATGGAAATCATAAAGTAAGCCATAAATGAGAAATACAGAAGCATAAGTAAAACATAAACACATTATATATCATATATAAATATAGTGACATCATAATGGCCACCTTTGAAGGTGTTAAATGAGTGTTGAACAATCATCGTTTTGTGAGGGAGAAATTCGCCATCCACAGAAACCGTATGTTCTTTAACCATTAGATGTAGGTGTGTGTAAGTGTAGCTCGAATCCTTATTATAAAAACATCCTAGTATATTGAGGATACTGGTGTTGTCACAAAATAAATGAATAAAAAGAGTTTAGGGGGTTGGAGAAGAAAAATAAAACAAAACAACATTAGAAAAGACATTACCTCAAAATCGGGTAACTCTTTTTGATTTGAGCCAAAGGCTTCCTTGGGAAGAGTTCTGCCCAACGTAAGGATTCTAGGAGTAATAGGGGGAAGTTGGGAGAGTATTTGGGCAGAGGTTGGCCGAGCCAAATGGCTTTAAAGTGTAAATGAGGTGGTAGAGGTGGGGGTCTTTTATAAGTGGAGAGGAGGGGCACTTTTGGAAAGATTGAAATGTTACATTATTTCACAATTCTTTTCGGATTCTAAAGGTCCCACACTTATATAATTCGAGGCTAAGGTGATAAGGTTTCGAAATCTCCTCATCCAATAGGCTTTGGACAAGTGTAAGCCTTGGATGTTTCATTATCTTCTCATTTTATTTAAATCGTTAAATAATGAGGTCATCACTGCATCATAATGATGTCATATATAATTTAATTTATTTAATGTCGAAAAATTATAAAAAAAATACTATGATGTAGGAAATCGTTTTAGCTTTCTAATGAATATTTATAATCAAAATTTGGACTTGTGTAACCCCACTTAAAAACTGTTTTAGTAAAACAAATCATGTTTGTGTCAATTTAATTTTAACATTAAATAAATATATATTAATGTCATTTTCCAACTAAAGTGGCTCCATGGGGTCCCCAAGTTGACCCATGGGTTGTCTTGGTCGGCCATGACTCATCCAATAGGAGTAGGACAAGTGTCATTCTCATCTCATGTTATAAAAATATTGTTTTTACCTTAAACTACACTAATTAACTCTAATCGCGATTAAGAACTTAAAAGTTACTATTCACCAAAAAATTATTTTAATCTCATTGAACCACATTTTACTTCTTAATGACAACCATGTATGTCGGATTTTTGAAAATAAAATCACAGAAGTGGTAATATTTCATTTAAACGAAAAATCAGTTATTTAACTACCACTTAGTGGTTTCACTATTCATCAAAAATTGAAGTTTTTCAGAACAAGGCCAAAATTTCACCCTAAGCTATAATTGATATTACGAATTCAAAAATGATGTCTATTTTACAAAATTCCAAACATATTAGTTGCATTAATTAATTTTATAATCAATTCCCGCTGTCACAACAAATAGCGTGTTTTTAAGAAACAATTTATATCAAAAGATTGGCAATTGTTTATGTCCAATTTCAATGTTAAATTAATTCTAATGACCACCATTGGATAAAATGGTAAAAATATATTCTAATTATACTCTAAAACCACTCAATAGTATAATTTATCACTATGAATTATTTTGATTAAAAAAGTTGTTTTAAGTATTTTTCACTATTCATAAAAATTTTGAAGTTCTCAGAAAATTACAAAAAATTCAACATAGGCTAATTTCAATATTAGGAATTCAAAAATGAAGTCCATTTTGAAATATAAAATTTCTATAATTTTAAACAGTGGTTATTACGATTCATAACGGCTACTTTGATTTGTCGCGATGTTTTAGAACTCGAAGTTGCGTACAATGCAAGCTATTGTATTATTGAATGAGAAGCGTATTGTGGAAGCTCGGGGTGTTACATTCTCCCATCCTTCAATAAATTGCGTCCTCGCAATTTGAAATTTTTCTTTGATAATAAAAGGTTGAAAAGAGAAAATACCTTTGTGGAAAACCCACATCGGAAATAAGGTTAATAAAATTTAGCCTTAATAAGAGGGAAATGGAAAAAAGAAAGTCACCACCAAATTATGATCTCGATAAGGAGAACATTGGTGGCAATTAAAGACATATAATTGGAGGAAAAACGTAAATATTTTTAGGGAGTGATTGAGGTCATCAATCACAATCAACTGTCAAATTGAGGGCCTCAAAGCCTTCAATCTATGTTGATTTAAAATATCATCAGTTCAACAAGACATAAGGTATTAGGATAACACATTTTTTTGTTTTAATATACCTTTACTAAAGTTTAAGAATTAATTTATTCATTGAATAAGAGATATGTATATATATATTTATGCTTGACAATTAGTGTTTCAACCTTCAACTCATCTTTCACTCAAAAAGATAATAGAACTCAAAAATATTATTATTATCCTAATTGTATAAGGTTCCAAATGTTAACACATACCATTTAGATTAGTAAAATTATATTGTAATAACCAGGGAATTCCTGTAGGCTAGTGGTAGGAAATAAAGGCCTGTCGCACTATGATTGTGGGTTCGATTCCTCCAGCTTTGTCCGACGCGACGGGTTATGCCCCACCCTGCAGGTTGTCCTTTTCCTAAAACTATAGTATCATAATATTCCAAAAATAATCTTCATAAATTTTTTAACCTTAAACAATACTATCCAAAGTTCAACTTAATCCATTCCAACCTTAATAGTTATCCAAAATACCTCCGTCCAGACTTTCTCTAAAAGGTCTCTAAATTCCAAAATCAATTTATCAGATTCCCAAAACAAAGAAAAGTTTCTCTTATTGTCACATACTAAAAATATGATTACCTTAATCATATTAAAACCTTAATGAAATCAACAAGTACTGCAGTACAATCCATATATATATATCATATTATTCTTATAACCAGAATATAATCCTTGAGTCCAAAAGCACCAATACATTAATTATTCTGTTTCAACTGTAGTAATAGCATAAGATTTTCCTTGATCCCTTGGCCTTTTCTGAGGTAAGTTTCCTTGACGCTTAGGACATTCATTTTCATAATGCCCCATTTCCCTACAATTGTAGCATTCAACTTTGACAGCCTCTTTCTTTCCCAAGCAATCACGAGCCTGGTGACCCTTTTCTCCACATTTATAACAAACTCCCATTCCTTTTAGGCAAGTACCAGGGTGATTCTTCCCACAATTATCACATAATGGAAAATCCTTCTTTCCCTTTTTCCCTTTATCTGTCTCTTGTTCCACCGTTCTCTTCTTCTCTTGCTTTACTTTGTTGTCATAAGACTTAGAGAATTCCTTTTCTGTCTTGATAGCACACGAGACAATATCTTCGTATGATGAAAAGGATTGTGATACCAATGCTCGACGGAGAAATGGTTTTAACCCATCAAAGAAACGATCAATCTTACTCCTTGGGTTACGTATATAATCGGCAGCATGCCTCGCTAACCTTGTAAAGTTAGCCTCATACTTTGCGACATTCTCATCCTCCTTCTACCTCAGACTCAGAAATTGCCTTTCCATATCTGCTCGATGGTCACGAGGAAAGTATTTTTCTAAGAAAATATCTTTGAACTCCCTCCATTCCATATTCGATACGTCATCATCTTCCTTTGTGTTTTGAATCAGCGACCACCACTGATCGGCATCTCCAGTGAGGCGGTAAACTGCCATGACAACCTTCTCCCTTTCACTACTCCCTAAGGCATGGAATATTTTCTCTAAGGAATTTATCCATTGCTCAGCTACTATAGGATTTGTACTCCCATTGAAGGTCGGTGGTTGTTGCCTCATGAAGCGGTCTAACATTGATCCTCCACGTTGCGGATCAGGGTGCTCCATACGAGTAAGGTTATTATTCATAACCTGAGTGAGTTGTCCAAGTATGGTAATAAGTTGATCAGCACCAGTTGTATCTCCAGATCCACAATAATTATCTTGATCAGGAGGGCAATCCCTACACGGAGTTCGTGCATTGATACGGTTTCCATTCCTTCTACTAGGCGCCATTTCTAAACAATGGCATAAACTAGATTAGTTTATGAATCAAAATACATAATTCCATACTTGTTAAACACTTTACATAAATTGAACTCTTTATGGATATAATCCATAATCATAAAAAGAAACGTTTTCTTTGAGGAAGTATGTACTCATAACCCTTCATAGTGGTTTGTAAATAAAATGAGAATTATCCTAAGCATATCCCCCGGGAGTGTCGTAACCAAGAGTGCAGCAAGGCCCGTTGTCGTGCACCAGTTCCCGTTCGAGTCTAGCTCAAAGCAGTGTTTTCGGGTTTTACCCCTAGGTACATCTATGCCAGAGCCGCCTCTACCTGCTCGTATCCAGACAGGGATGTATTGCTCGGAAAACTCACAACATTTCTACAATACCAAAATTCTAGGAAGTTCTTATATACTAATCCCCAAAGTCTATCTTTGGGCTATGTGCTCTAATCAGAGTTTATCTAAATCTAGCTTCCAAGGTTAGTACTAAACTGCCTCTGATACCAACTGTAACGCCCTGACCCCAGCTACCCAGAGTCGGTGCATTACTTCATAACATTGGCATGATCACAAAAGATCAATTCTCGAAAGACCGATTAGTTTAGTAGCCTTGGAAACACTAGATACATTTGTAAACGTTACATTACATCATAAAGTAAACCAAAACAACAACAACATATTGTCTTCATATCCCCTCAAACTATCCCTGCAGGTCATTCATAATATACTTCTTCAAATCCTGGAAAACATTAAAACATTGAAAGGGGTGAGCTCAGATGCTCAGTAAGGATAACAATATTGCGGAAGCTTTCATAAATAAACATTAACATTTAAGGAAATGTATAACTAAAACAAAAGCCTTTTAAACTTGAACTTCAACATAATATGGCAAAAGTAAAATTAGATAATGCCATTCACTTCTTCACATGGATATTCTACTGGCCGAATAATCACATGCAATATCAATAACCACTTTCATAATGAGGGAATGTATAATGCCGGACATTCTGAAACATTTTGTCAAGGCCTCGGCCAAGACATCTAAAATGATTAAGGCCTCGGCCAAAACCATAAATCAAATTGAGAAAGGGCCTCGGCCAATTCCACATCTAGTTGTCTCATGAGACCTACCGATGCATCGAGGAGCTATAGCGGGCTCCACCCGTCACTTATTAAGTCCAATACATTCCTCATATGAATAGGTTTAAACATATCATAAACCATAACATAATCGTATCACATAAAACATGCATAAAGGAAACATAAAATTTCCACATTTCAATCACAAGATATCAATACAACACATTGATATAATAAAAACTCTTTCAAAAACTTTTTCAATACCAGAATAAAAGAAAGTTAAAACTTTGTATTTATTTTTCATTAAAAAAAAGATGGCTTGTAGAGGAAGCCGAAACTCAAATAATGGTCACGGCGGCGGAGAAGTCGTTGTCGCCGCATAAGTACGGAAAGAAAAACATTCCATTTTGTCGTTTAGCAAAACGTTTCGTATAAAAATATTCCTTTTGAATAAATGTAAAAGTCAAAGGGGTTTATACACTGTACAAAAGAAATTTGTGTATAAAACAAAATATGCCTCAATGAATGGAGATTGAGACGAAGTCCCTTAGAAAGATCATTTTTTTTAAATAAAGTACATCTATAATGTGTATTCACTATAAGTACACATAAATAATGTAAAAATACAAGATAGGACATAATCATATCATGACATAATTTGAAAGTAGGAGATTAACCCAAAGAATGGAAGTTGGGTTAAGAAATTCCCTTACCTTGTGTCCGACTTGACTCAACCGTTCTTTAACCTCCTGAATAATAAACTAGAGTTAATATCTACCTTATTAAGAACCATTTTAAATTTCATTATCCTTTTTATATCACTTATTACAATGATATGAACATTATGTAATTATTTAAGTTAATAACGGTTGTTTTGTCGATCATTGGTACTTGAGTCAACAATAAACTTCTTATAATTACAAGTTGTTTATGTGGTAGAATATCCATTATATCCAGAATTATATTCATGATTTAGATGTCATATATATCTTATATATCCAGTATATACATTCATTTATAATATTACGTAACATTTAGAGGTAAGAAATGAAATGCACCGTTCATGGAGACGGTAAGACGTACGTACGCATGAACGCTACTTTCATTTCAATTTCATATTTAATGGAACTAAATCATAATGATATAAATGTATAATATAATTCCAGTATAATATAGTGTATAATACCATTTACTCCATCCTTTATACATCCCACATATGGCATTAACGATTCAAATCACTTTGAGGGGGCGGTAGTCCGCACTTCCTAAAATGAAATTATCGCGTTTTACCCATAATGGAAATCATAAAGTAAGCCATAAATGAGAAATACAGAAGCATAAGTAAAACATAAACACATTATATATCATATATAAATATAGTGACATCATAATGGCCACCTTTGAATGTGTTAAATGAGTGTTGAACAATCATCGTTTCGTGAGGCAGAAATTCGCCATCCACAGAAACCGTATGTTCTTTAACCATTAGATGTAGGTGTGTGTAAGTGTAGCTCGAATCCTTATTATAACAACATCCTAGTATATTGAGGATACTGGTGTTGTCACAAAATAAATGAATAAAAAGAGTTTAGGGGGTTGGAGAAGAAAAATAAAACAAAACAACATTAGAAAAGACATTACCTCAAAATCGGGTAACTCTTTTTGATTTGAGCCAAAGGCTTCCTTGGGAAGAGTTATGCCCAAAGTAAGGATTCTAGGAGTAAGAGGGGGAAGTTGGGAGAGTATTTGGGCAGAGGTTGGCCGAGCCAAATGGCTTTAAAGTGTAAATGAGGTGGTAGAGGTGGGGGTCTTTTATAAGTGGAGAGGAGGGGCACTTTTGGAAAGATTGAAATGTTACATTATTTCACAATGCTTTTCGGATTCTAAAGGTCCCAAACTTATATAATTCGAGGCTAAGGTGATAAGGTTTCGAAATCTCCTCATCCAATAGGCTTTGGACAAGTGTAAGCCTTGGAGTTTTCATTATCTTCTCATTTTATTTAAATCGTTAAATAATGAGGTCATCACTGCATCATAATGATTTCATAAATAATTTAATTTATTTAATGTCTAAAAATTATAAAAAAAATACTATGATGTAGGAAATCTTTTTAGCTTTCTAATGAATATTTATAATCAAAATTTGGACTTGTGTAACCCCACTTAAAAACTATTTTAGTAAAACAACTCATGTTTGTGTCAATTTAATTTTAACATTAAATAAATATATATTAATGTCATTTTCCAACTAAAGTGGCTCCATGGGGTCCCCAAGTTGACCCATGGGTTGTCTTGGTCGGCCATGACTCATCCAATAGGAGTAGGACAAGTGTCATTCTCATCTCATATTATAAAAATATTGTTTTTACCTTAAACTACACTAATTAACTCTAATCGCGATTAAGAACTTAAAAGTTACTATTCACCAAAAAATTATTCTAATCTCATTGAACCACATTTTACTTCTTAATGACAACCATGTATGTCGGATTTTTGAAAATCAAATCACAGAAGTGGTAATATTTCATTTAAACGAAAAATCAGTTATTTAACTACCACTTAGTAGTTTCACTATTCATCAAAAATTGAAGTTTTTCAGAACAAGGACAAAATTTCACCCTAAGCTATAATTGATATTACGAATTCAAAAATGATGTCTATTTTAAAAAATTCCAAACATATTAGTTGCATTAATTAATTTTATAATTAATTCCCGCTGTCACAACAAATAGCGTGTTTTTAAGAAACAATTTATATCAAAAGATTGGCAATTGTTTATGTCCAATTTCAATGTTAAATTAATTCTAATGACCACCATTGGATAAAATGGTAAAAATATATTCTAATTATACTCTAAAACCACTCAATAGTATAATTTATCACTTTGAATTATTTTGATTAAAAAAGTTGTTTTAAGTATTTTTCACTATTCATAAAAATTTTGAAGTTCTCAGAAAATTACAAAAAATTCAACATAGGCTAATTTCAATATTAGGAATTCAAAAATGAAGTCCATTTTGAAATATAAAATTTCTATAATTTTAAAAAGTGGTTATTACTATTCATAACGGCTACTTTGATTTGTCGCGATGTTTTAGAACTCGAAGTTGCGTACAATGCAAGCTATTGTATTATTGAATGAGAAGCGTATCGTGGAAGCTCGGGGTGTTACATTCTTCATGGATTAGACTTTGAAATCATGTCCTAGAGCAAATGATTCTGAATCTGAGACTTTTCTTGTTGAGGGATCTTTCTCTATCTCAACAAGCATCCTCTTCAAAGATCCACACACTTCATTCTTCTTCGAAACAACATTAGTAGGTGTATCCTCAATCACCTGTTTCCCATTATCAGTTCTTAGAACAGCTTCCTCATCCGGAGACTGATGTTCACTGTCAGACAGCTGAACAATCTTATCTGCATCTACATTCTCCTCCTTATCTCTTGCTTCATCATCTTCAGGATGAATGAAATGATTATTAAAACATTCTTCCTCAGATAACTTGTTCACTTCATCTTCAGCCTTGTTATCTAATCCCGGAGTAGCAAGCTTTGAAGATCCTGCTTAAGAAGTTTGGATTGACAATTTCTGGGATGGGCTTTCCTTATCATGAAATTCTTCCACTTTCTTAATCAAATATTCTTTATCCCCAATTATTTCAGCTTCTTCTTCTACATCTTTGAAAGCTTATTTTTTCAAAACCCTTCTCTTGTGCTTTTTTCGGAGTCATAAAATTCTTCTGCGGAGTCTCAGGTAAGGGTTTTACCATGAAGGATTCTGGTACAAGAATATTTTCAGATGCAACTTCTGAATCCTTCAGAATAGATTGCACAATTTCAGTCTCATACATCTTATTCTTTATCTTCTATTCCTTAGCTTACTTCTCATGCTCATCAATTGTCTTCTCTTTTAATGCCTTGGCATCAACAAGATCCAAACCAAAACATGGCTCCCATTCTTTCCAATTCATTTTGTCATCCCTCCATTTAGCTAAAACCTAATCTGGATAAGATTTCTTCTTCTTGGGCTATGGAGGTGCGGATTGAGCTTCCATAGCCTTAAGTGTTTTCTCTTCTTCTTCAACTTCCTTTAATTTCCTCTTCTTTCCAACCTTTTTTGATGGTTCAACCACTTCTTTGTCCTTCGTAACGGCTTCAACCTCTTGTACTGGTAGATCATAGAATTCTCATGATTCCTTAGAAAAACCAACACTCATTATCTTCAAGGTATCATCACTTACTAGCACGACTTTTCAATTCCTCAGCTTGGAACTGTATGGAATTTTGAAAGACTCAAGGTGCCGAATGATCAGCTTAGAAAGAATATCCAGATACAATATAATCTTATCTTCCAAGTTTCCATTCTTGATATTCTCTGTCGTAATGAGATTTTGCTTCATCAAGTTGATCGTCCTTTGGTTCACTAGAAAATCTAGAATTTACATGTCGCCCTTCTTTAAGGTGACCTTATCACCTTTTCTCAAATTGATGAATACTTGGACCCATAATTCAAGGATCCATTTATTTTTTGTCAAATGAGAAATAATTAGAGTCTTGAAATTTGAAATTCTAAGACAATCCATTTCTTTTACCTTTACAAAACTTCCTTGTACATTCAACAATTTATGGGCACAAAATTCATCTTTCCCTCCACAAGACAACCCCACAAAGCTAGCTGCCTTGGTGTATGAAAGGGAATATGTTTTCCATAGATTTTGAAAGAAAATTAAATCCTCTCTTCTTCATTGAAAAATCTCACATATTCATAAATTTCCACAAGAAAATACGGATATACTACATCTTGATCCCCTGGCTGTGATATGCAAATGCTTTCCCTTCCATTCAACCAGATGTGGCTGGATATAATGGAATCGTACTTGGCAATAAAATTTTGATGGACTAACCTCTATCTATAAATATTCCACTCCAAAATTGACATGATAGTTGACATATCTTGATAAGGAACTTCACCAGACATTCATATTTGAGAATGATTAGAGAGGTTAAAAACATTATTTTGAAAGGGGGTAGAGCTTTGGCATGCAAACGCTTGAAATCAAATATGGGAAAACTCTTTGGGGGTCCTCTATATAAATGTTAGAAGTGATAGTTGAACTTCCAAAGTCAATATAATGGTTGAGAAAACTTTTTATTAGATCTGATGGTTGAAATGATAGCTGCAAGTAAATCTTGATAGAATCTGATCTTTTGAGGTTTTTTAAGAAGAATGTTCGGATTTAATGAAACTAGAATCCAAAAAAATTTGAAATACAAAATAAAATAATAGAAAGTAAATAATGAATATGAAGACATAAGAAAGGAAATAATACCTTTCATATTACTAGGAAAATTATTCGTAATAGGTAATAATCTTCTTGAAGAACTTTTTTTTTAAAAATTGACTACGAAAACCTTTATTACGAAAATTTCATGTATGAAAATCTTCATTACGAAAATTTTCATTATGAAAATTTTCCTTATTAAAATTTTATTTCAGAAAATTTTTAAATTAGAAAATTTTTCATTACGAATGATTTGAGAAATCTAACTACAAAATTCTTGAGAACATCATCTTGAAAAACATGAGAAACTTCATTAAAAAAACATGAAAAACTTCATTATGAAAAAATTTAAAAACTACATTACGAAAAACCTGAAAAACTACATTATGAAAAACTCGAAAAGATTTTTTACAAAAAAGACATGAAAAACTAACAAGAAAATATACCCCCCTATGAAAAGGAGTTTATTACTGTAAGGAGATTGGTTTTAACAGAAAGATATCAAGGAGGATTACCTTACGATTATTATTCCTAACTTCGGTTTAATGTATTAAAATATATCAGAGGGTAAATATTTTATGAAAATATAAGTAAGTTGATTTTGAATTCTGATAAATTGAAGAATTATAGCACCTTTTTTTGTGATCCATAAGAAAGTAATGCCTAATATCATTGTGTTTTTCACAAGAGTGATGTGCATGGTTTTTACTAAGGGAAATAGTACTTGTATTATCACACAATGTTTTTTTAGAACATATACTATAGTCTGTGAGTGTGTGTGGCATCCACAATACTTGAACACAAAAACTTCTAGCTATTACATATTCAGCTTCAGCAGTGGAAAGTGCTAATGAGTGTTACTTATTTCATGACCAAGAAACTAATGAATATCATAAGAAATGAAAAGATCCAGATGTACTTTTTATATCCATTCTACATCCACCAAAGTCAGAAACATAAAAAATTTATTAATACAAAATAATTTCCAGAAGTGTAAAAGAGTAAAGGTTCCCATTAAAAAGTGAAAAATTATTTTCACTACCATTAAATGAGATTACATAGGATTGGATTGATATCTTGCACATAATCATACTAAAAACATTATGTCTAGATGACTAGCTGTTCAATAAATTAAACTTCCTATAATACCTCTAAAAGATTTTTGATCTACTGGTTTCCCAGCTTCATCATGATTAAGTGTGTTTGAGGTACCAATGGGAGTACTTATACTCTTAGTGTTTTCATATACATACTTTTAGATAATATATTTAATGTACTTATGTTGGGATATATATATTCCTACTGATTTTTTATAAATTTGGAAACCATGGAAAAAAGTTAACACATCCATCATACTCATTTCAAACTCAGATTTTAATATATTCTCAATGGAATCATTTAAATATTGATGAGTTGAACCAAATATAATGTCATCAACATAAATTTGAACAATAAAAATGTTTTTCATATATTTCTTTATAAAAAGGGTTGGATATTAATTTCCCTTAACATAATTATTTTGAATAAAAAATCTTGTAAGTCTATCATACTAGGCTTGTGGCGGGCGACTTCAACATCATCAGTGACCCGGAGGAGAAGAAGGGGAGAGGAGCCTTTCCAAGGCAAGGAAGTCTGGAGTTCGCTTCCTGTATGACAAGAAGTGGACTGATCGACCTGGGTTTCTATGGGGATAGCTTTACATGGTACAACAACTAGGGTGGAAAAAAGAGGAGTTGGGGCAGGGTCGATCGTTGCCTGGCTAACTTCGACGCTCCGGTTTCATTTCCCCAGGCTGAGGTTACTCATCTTGCCCGAGGAATCTCGGACCACTCTCCGCTGAAGATCTCGATCATACCCCTCAAGCCTTTTAAATAATATTTTAGGTTCTACCCCTACCAGTCCGGCTACGAGGGATACCACGAGGTAGTACGTGAACAATGGAATGCTCCTACCCAAGGCTTCTCGTGGGTATCCATTCATAACAAGCTTTGAAGAGTTAAAAAAGGGTTTAAGGATTGGTGCAGGAGCCTTTCCCTTATTGATCAAAGGATTGAGTCCCTTTATCAGGAGGTGGAACTCATTGAAGGGAGTCTGGAGGAAGCCTAGAGTGAGGAGGCCGCCGAGGAATTGAAAACAAAGAAGGCAAGTTGGGCGGAGGAGTTGTTGAAACAGGAGAGATAGGCGTGGGATCGGTCCAGAGTGAAGTGGCTCAGAGAGGGTGAAAAAATACCATGTTCTTCCATGCATGTATTAAAGAATGAAAACGTTGGGCAAATCCAAACATCCTGCAGGGGGACGGGTCATATGTGAACGATAGGGAAGAGGTTGGGAAGATGGCTCTTCAATACTTCCAGGATCGTCTTGCTGTCCAGAACCTCAGAATGTCCAGAGGGTATCATCCTGGCACTTTGGGGCTATGGGAGGTGATCCAGAACAGAGTTTTAGTGGAGGAGAATTGCACTCTAGAATCAAATTCCTTCCAGGGATAAGATCTTTCAAGCCATGCAGAAGTTGGATCTGGAGAGCGGCCTGGGGCCAGACGGGTTCCCAGGATCCTTCTACAGGGGATCGTGGGAGGTGGTCAAGGGCGACGTTATTGAAGAAATACATGATTTCTTCAAGGGAGGGTCCTTACCGAGTGTGGCATTAGCCACAACACTTTTCCTTCTTCCCAAGGTCAAATATCCCAACTCCCTATCCTATTACAAGCCGGTTAGTCTCTGCAATTTCCCTTATAAAATCCTTGCTTGCCTCTTCAACCTAAGACTGGATACCATGTTACCTTCATGGCTTTCTCCTGAACAACATGTCTTCGTGCGAGGAAGATCTATCTAGGGGGCCATCACCCTTGCACAAGAGATGATGAGGGATATCAACTACAAGAATCATGGATCCAACCTAACCATCAAAGATGACATGAACAATGCCTATGATTGGATTGAATGGAGCTATCTCAACAGAGCCCTTGCAACGATGGGATTCTCAGCAAAGGTGGTTAAAAATGTCTTTAGATCCGTGAGCTCTTATTGGCTAGCGATTTCTTTTATTGGTAAAACTCGCGGTTTCTTCAAGGCTACTAGAGGTCTGAGGCAGGGAGACCCACTTTCCCCCATCCTGTTCATCCTTTCCCAAGATGCTCTTAGTTCTTCAATCAACAGGAGCATACTCCATGGGAATCTTCTTCCTTTATGGAGGAAATATATCCTACCTACAATCCCCCACATTATGTTTTCCAATGATACTATGATCATAATTAATGGGGGAAGGAGATCCATCCAGAGTCTGATGGAGATTCTGAACGACTACTGCTTTTGGAGCGGTCAGGTTCTGAGTAAGGAAAAGAGCGTGTTCTTCATATCCAACTGTAGCTCGTCTCATCATCTAGACTCCCTCAAAATCAGGCTCAACATGCAACATGAGCATTTCCCAATGGATTACTTGGGCACTCCCATTTCTTCTAGAATAATTAGAATACGCGATTTTGATGGCATCTTAAGCAGGATTTCAGGGCTTGTTCTTAACTGTAAGAATTAGCTTCTATCATTCAGAGGACGCATTGCTCTGGTGAATAGTGTCCTTTCAGCCGTTCCCATTCATGCTATGGCTTCTTCCAACGTGCCGAAAGGAGTCATCAAAGCATTGGACGCCAGTCTTTGTCACTTCATATGGGATGCAATGTCTGAAGGTAAACGACACTGGATGAAGTGGGAGAGGTTGGCTAGACCCATCCTCGAAGGGGGGATCAACTGTCGAAGTCTCCAATACACTATAGAAGCTGCCCACGCCAAGCTTTCATGGGAGATATTGGAAGACCAAACCATATGGGGTCGATGCATGTCACCTTTGATCAGAGGTAATGAGGATTTTAGTTGTGGAACAGCTTCCCCGCTGTGGGCCAAAGTCCAACATATGGTTCTCCCCTTGTCTTCTTTATCTTGTTGGATTGTAGGAACAAGGGACATCTCCTTCTTGAACAAGAATTGGGAAGGCTCTGTTTTGGCTTTCCCAGTATGTCTGGCGCCTTTGATTTCATTCAAGGAAGCCAAATTCCATCCCCACTTCATCAAAGCGGTGTTGAATACGGACCAACAGGATATCTTTGATTCAATCATGTTGAATTCTAAGAAAGACAAATGTGTTTTCAATTCATCATCCTCAGGGGTCTTTAAAAACAGAGACTTCCAAAGGTGTAGGTCCCCCACAAAGCCCCTTGATCAGTGGAATGGTGTTATCTGGTGTCGTCAGATCCTGACCAAAATGAAATTCTTGACCTGGAAGATTAGGAACCTGGCCCTGGCTTTAGATGACAATATCAAGAAACTTGGAATCATCCTGGCCTCAAGATGCCACTGTTGCAAGCAGCAAATGGAGGAATTCTTGGATCACCTGTTTTTGAAAAGTGAATGGGTGTTGGAGGTTTGGTCGATTCTTGGGGGAGTCAGGTCTCCATGTTCTGAGGAGACTGAGTCTGAGTTCCTGGAAAGGTGGTTTGAAGGCGCGCTCGGTTCGGAGAAGACCCGCCTCCCCCGTGATGTCTCCTTTAATGTGGGGTGCTGGTGTATTTGGCAAGCGAGAAACCAAGCCCGATATGAAGGAGTTAGACCCTCGACTACAGCCATCCTTGCTCGCATCCGTTTCCAGCTCATCGACATGCCATTTCTCTTTAAGGAGTGGCAGAAGTCCTCCCCCTTCACATGCATGCCAAAGAAAAATACATATCCTTCCCTTCCTTAGGAGAGAGGACCAGGGAAGTGTGTTCGATTGGATCCCCCTGTATCAGGATACAACCTCAATACTGATAGAGCTTTCTCAGTGGTGGTGATCTCCGGAGGGGGGGGGGGGTTGTTAGATATCCTAAGGGTGATGTGATCGTGGCTTTTTCTTATTTCCTGGGCAGGGGAAATGCCATACTAGCAGAGGCTCGGGCTCTATTCACAGGGATTTCTTTGTGCATCCAGGAGGAGGTTGCCATTTCGGAAGTAGAGGTGGACTCTCTTGTCCTCCTTAATTCTCATAAAGATAATCACTCTACACCATGGTCCATAACGTACCTGGTTAGGAAATGTTTTGATATGCTTAGTCATAACATCACTCTTTCACACATATGCCGAGACGGGAACAAGGTCGCGGAATATTTGGCTTCCATGGATGACCACTATTCCACAGATGTGCATATCTTCCAGATTAACAGTTTGAAGGCGGAATGTGTTAATTTTATCAGAGGGTATGCCCTCGGTCTACATTACTTTAGACCTCCATAGTTTGCTTAGTTTACTTTCTTATTCTCTTAAAAAAAAATTAATTTGGATGGAGATGATTTGGTAAGTCTAAAAACGTGATCAAGATGTTTTGTATCTTCAAAACCAGGAGGTTTCTCAACAAAAACATCCTCTTGAACATAACCGTTAATGAATGCACATTTCACATCCATTTTAAAAAGTTTAAAATTGAAGAATACTGCAGAGGAAAGTAATATAAAAATAGATTCAAGTCTAGATACTAGAGCATATGTATCTTCATAATATATTATTTCTTATTAATTATAGCATTTAGCAACTAATCTAGCTTTATTTATTACTATGATTCCATTTTCATCACATATATTTCAAAAAACACATTTTACTCCAATAATAAAAGTTTCTTTAGGTATTTCAACCAAGGTCTAGACTTTATATCTTTCGAATTCATTTAGTTCATCTTTAATAGATTTTATCCAATCATCATCACCTAAACCTTAATTAGTGCTTTTTGGTTATAATTGGGAAATGAATGCTAGATATTCTACTTCATTTCATAAGGAACTTCTAGTCCATACATGTTGATTAAAATCACCAATGATACTATCACTAGGATGATTATTTAGAAACAACTAATTTGGGATTTGTTAAACCTGTTCCTCAACATATGGTAGGAAATATTCTGGGGTAAATGTTTTAGAAACATTTTCTTGGGAATTTTCCTTATGAAAATTATCTTTTATCAAAGGTTGATAATCAGTTTTTGAAAACACATCTGAAGATCTAGGTTGGGATTTTTTAAAAACAAAAGGGCCCGTTTCATCAAATTTCACATGTAATGTCTCATCAACAATACAAGTGTTTTTATTGAAAACTCTATAAGCCTTATAAGTTGAGGATTTTCCTAAGAAAATTCCTTCATCGTATTTTGGTACGAATTTGTCTAGATTATCTTCAATATTCATAATTAATACCTTGCAAGAAAAATCCTTGATGAAGGAAATTCTCAGTTTTCTACCATTCCATAACTCATAATGAGTTTTATTAAGAAAATTTCTAATAAAAACTCGATTTATAGTATAACAAGCAATACTTACAGCTTCAGCCCAAAAATGTCTTTCTATAGAGTATTCAATCAACATGGTTCTTGTTATCTCTAGAAGAATCCTATTTCTTCTTTCAACAACACCATTCTATTGAGGAGTACTTGGTGCTGAAAAATTGCGAGTAATTCCTTTTCTACTACAAAAAGATTCAAAATCAGAATTTTGAAATTCTCTTCCATGATCACTATAAATTGTTTTCAATGGGTGGTTTTTCTAATTTTTATCTTGGGATCGAAAAATTTTAAAATACATGAAGCCTTTAGACTTCTTTGCTAGAAAATAGACCCACATAAATCTAGTGTAGTCATCAACCAAGAAAAATACATAATACTTGCCTCCCATGCTTCCAGTTCGTTTTGGTACAAAAAGATCCATTTGAAATAAATGTAATGTATCAGTGGTTGTGACTTCACTAACTGATTTAAAACATGATTTATGTTACTTGCCATATTAAAAAGGGTCATAAACTTTTGAAGAATCAAATCTATGCTCTGGTAGATCCTTAACTACTATATTCTTAGAATGTTTGAAAAGGTTATTAAGGTTACATTGACCTAACCTTCTATTCCACAACCAAGAATGATCTTCCATTACACTAAGGAAAGGTAGATCATGGCTCCTAAGGTCTTCTATGTTTAGTGTGTACATATTCTCTTGCTTATGGGAAGAAAGAATAAAATATTCCTTGAGATTGTGTACTAAGAACTTGTCATTCCTAAAATTCAAAAGGTAACCTTCATCACATAATTGGCTTATGCTAATGAGGTTGTTTTTAAGACCTTTAAAAAATAAAACATTTGAAATCAAAGTTTTTGTAAGAAGAATGATATTACCTATACCAATAATTTATCAAAAAGTATTATCTCCGATAGTTACTTTCCCTCCTATCATCTTGATAATCTTTTCAAAGTAGTTTTTGTTTCCGGTCATACATTGGGAACATCCCATATCCTTGTACCATGTATTTTTGTTGGTAAATTCTCTATTTTCTTGAAAATAAAAGAGTTAGGCTTTCAGAAACCAAAATTTTTCCGATCCGGAAATTTCAGAATGCAAAATCTTAGGCACCTACATTTTCATAGAAAAATAGGATTTATGAAATCCTAAAGACTATGTTTTGTTTAAGGAATAATTTTTTACCTAATTCCCACCACACTGACACATAGTATAGAATGAAGCACTTTGAGGAACAAAATAATTGTTACTAAAAACCAGTTTAGAACTAGTATATCCAAAACCAGAACTATTCTTTAGAGGCCATATTTGAGAATCCATTCTATCAAAATTTTCCTTACCTAAGGTAATGTTTGACAAACACTTCTTCAAGGAAAAAATGATAGATAAAATTTTGAAAACCAAGTTCTTGTGTTCTTAAATATTTTATTTGGAACTAGAATTAGGCTTGAAAACATTTTTCTTAGAAACTACGTTTTCTAAATACTTAGAATGTTTATTCTTCTCTGAATTCACTTCCTCAAGATTTTCTGAAATAATTTCAAAATAAATAATTTTATTATCATTATCTTTAGAAATATCTAATATTTTCATAGTACAAATAATATTTCATGAATTTTCCGTACCAATATTTTTCATGAGTTTTGAGTTCTCAATCTCAAGGAGTTTGGAAAACCAAGAAACTTCTTCATAGGTAGGTAAAGTATTATATTCATCAGAAGAATATTCTTCATCAGAAGAGTTATAGAATTTATAATAATTATTGTTTTCATTAAAAGAATCATTTTTCATTGATTCAGCGTTGTGTACCTTATCCATTAAGCAATGATTTTCAATATGTAGTGTGACTATTAGACAAAGAATCTTCTATCCAGAAGATTCGTAATTTGATGATTTTTCTGATGTGCCACCACCACTGGCACACTTGGAATCATTAACTTTCATGACATTCTTAAATTTAGCTTTATAACACTTCTTTCTGTTTCTCTCAGAATGCTTTTCCTTTCTTTCTTTTCTCTTAATCATAGGAAAATCAGGCCTTATATGTCCAGCTCTCTTGCATTCATTACAAGTGACTTATGAATCTTTCCTATCATTCCATTCTTTCTTCTTGTATTTGGATTGAATCTTCCTTTGTCCATCAATCTTGTTCATCCTTTGAGAAATATTGTCAAATTCACTCTATAAATAATCACATCTACTAGATTCGGATTGGATAACAATATTCTTAGATTTAGATCTAGTAACTCTCTCAGGAGTCTTGGCATTCATATGATTTGATGTTGTAGTAAAATCAAAAATTCCATTCCAATTCTTCTTCTATATTTTATCATTATCTCTCTTCATTATGGTCTCATGTGGAAGAAGAGTTCCAAAAGGTTCATCAAGTAAAATCTGAGTAACATTTCTGTTCCCATCAATTGCAGTCTTCTTGGATTCCCCCTCATTTGGAATAATTTCTATGATCTTATCAACAAGAGATTCATCATCTAATATTTTCTCACCCACATATTTTAAACTATTCACAATGGGAATGAATATTTGTTTCACCTTACATATGGGTTCACTATATGGAAATCAGAAACCGTGATATTCATCTCTGATCATGGATCTTCTAGTTTCAATAACTTAGCATGTTCCAAAGTGAGTAACTTCAAGTTTCTTCCTTATATAATTTTCTACTTCACAAGATGAAATTTGGCTATATGTGTTTCTAGTCATGGAACAAAACAATGCATTGCATGCCTTATAATTCAGTTGATATTCATGATTTTCTTGATTAGTCAAGGTATTATCTTCTTTGTCAAGTATTTTATATCCTCCAGTAAGCATAACAAAATTATCAACTCCAGTATTGATTATAAATGTCTTTATGTGATCTCTCCAATACTCGTAATCATTCACATCAAAAATAGGTTGTCTAGTTGGACTATATTTATCTATGGAACCAACATTGATTCCTTCCATCATAAAAAAATATCTTTCCAGACAAACTTGTTAGTAATAAAATTTTGTAAACAAGGAAAATATTCTTCAGAAAGAAAAATATAAAACTAGAGTGACTCTAAGAAAAAATTAATCTGAACTTTATGAGTCCGAAAATTTGATTCTGAAAAGAAGAAAAAGATGAATTATCTTCTGAATCTAATTGTGATATTAATTCAGATTACACCAATGCTCTGATACCAATTGCTGAGATGGTAAGTTGAGTATGATATACTCTATAATAACAATTTTTGGATCGAAATAAAAATACAGATACTCTATTTAGTATCTACTAATGCTCAAAATAAAATAGGGGTGGGGTGAATTGAATAATTTAAAAATTATTTTAGAAATTTTAAATATGGTTATGTTTAATAAGGTTAAACAAGGAAATTAATAAAACCTCTATTTTTGCAAACTTGCTAGATTCCGAAAATATGATCCTGAAAAAGTGATTCCGAAAATATGGTTTCAGAAATAGAAACATAATAAAAGTTTATAAAGATAAATATTCTACCTTAATGTGTATATAATCTTATTAAATCATAGTATTCAAGTATAAAAAAGTATAAGATAGTTATAGCTTCCTCAACATAAAAAATGCACCGGAAAACATGTATCAAAACAAGTAACAAGTAGTAAATATTTTAACCCAAAGAGAAGGGTTTCCAAAAACCTTGGATAGAGGTCCCTTGATTTATACATTCATGAAAGTCTTCCTTACCCACACCAGGGTAAGCCCTCAATACAAAGATAGGATTCTATCTTTTGATCCCTGAATGGCCTCAACATCAAGGTAGTTGACACCTCTTTCATCCCCAGCAAGGAAGCCCTCAACTTAAAGGTAGTCGGCACCTCTGTCTTACTACCCCCAGAAGCCCTTGATTGTACACAGTAACAATCGGAGTCACACAATGAAAATTTGAATAAGAAGTTCAGTACACAGTAGGCATGAGAGTATCTCTCTCTAGAAATTACTTCAATTAAATTTAATCTCTAGATTCATAGAACTGTTTTGAGCTCTTTAAAATGAGCTCCTATTTATAGGCATAGCTCTAACGGTCGAATCCCTCATCCAACGGTCATGTTTTTCATTGAATTTTATAGGGACCTATACACATGACAACCAAAAAATGATTAGTTAGTAACTAAATGCACGATATCACTTTATAACAAAAACAAGTGTAAGAAAAGATATGGTTACATAACAAAATCCAATATTCATAATTTAAGAGAATAAAAGCTCTGAGTCTAACCAAAAATGAATTTAGAGTCTGTAATACAAGGATATTCGGATTATTTTTTGTAAGGAATTCGGAACCTGAACTCTATATAATTCTTGATTCTGAATTTCAAGGAAATTCGGAATCTGAATTCACAAGAATTTGTAGACTGAACATACAATGTTCGGAGTCCGAGTTCATGAGAATTCAGAGTCAGGACTTACAATGTTCGGAGTCATAATTCATTATAATTCAGAATCAGAACTCAAAAGAGTATAGAGTCATAATGCATAGAACTCATATTCCGAACTCAGAAGTGTTCAGAGTCTGAATTCAAAGAACTCGGAGTCAGAAATCAGAAGTGTTTGGAGTCGAAATTCAGAGAATTTGGAGTAAGAACTCAGAAGAGTTTGGAGTTTGAATTCAAAGAATTTGGAGTCAGAAATCGGAGTCTAAAAATATAATGATCTTTATCTATGTATTATGTGATTATGATGTTTTATACATGAAACTGAATTTTACATTTATACAAGATAATGAATAATGAAATACATGGTAACGAATAATTCCCTTGGGGAAGGAAATTTTTCCTTATAGAATTAAAACACCAGGTAAAATGAGATTTTCCTTTAGATAAGGTGTTTGTGATTTTCAAAACAAGAATGAATGGAAAGGTTGTAAGAAAACCTTATTGACTCAACAATATCCCCCAAACATGAAGTAATGGAAAATTGATAAGGAATACCTTATTAAATCAACAGTTGGATAATTTATAAGATTTTCTTTTTCATGAATAGACAATAAATATCCAATCATCTCTATAAGAATCAAATTTTATATGTTTCTGCATATTGAAAATATAATACTTTCTTCCAAATATTAAAATGTATTTCTACATCAGATTATTTCTATACCAAATCTCATAAAACAATTTCCTTCTGTCAGATAAAACATATCCTTGTTAGATATATAGACTGATGTTATGGATTGTTCCCTCTAAAGTACATCTTTTAGGTACTTTTTAATAAGAATTATTTTTACTTGTTTTTTATAATACAATTTATCATCCCAACCACCAATTTTTATTGGAGATTTCTCACTACTGAAACATGATTCCTTATCTTGTGTTTCCTGAGATACTATTTTACTTATCAATTTTTTAATTTTTTACCATTATCAGTATGAATCATTCGAATATGTTGTCAATACCCCCATTAGATTTCCTCTAATATTTTTTATACAACTAAATTCATTGAAATATTGGGAAATGGAAAATCCTCATGAAATTCTATAAAATCATCAATTAAAAGAACATAATACATCTTTACATTAATGGATCTCGATGAGATAGGTTCATAAACATCTGTATACACCACATTAACCACACTAGTTTAGTTTTTTTTATTTTTTCCAGGAATTCCTTTCTTATAATATTCCCTTTCTTACATTCATGATATGTGTGATTACAACCACATGATAGCTTGGGAATATCTCTAGATGTATCAGATTTGATTATATCTTCCAAGGAGGGTTGGCATAGATGGGAAAGATATTTTTTCACGACTTTTTTTCATACAATTTGGATAAAAAGCACATATATTCTTCTCCACTAACAAGTCATATATTCCCCTTCATGTGCTTACCCTGTAAAAAAATCTACCAAATTTTCCCAGAAAATATAGAACATCATGGTAAATATTAATTCTATACATGAGTTAGAAAATTTAATAATACTAAAATATTTGTTACTGAGACCTCCAACAACAAGGACGTCAACACATCTCATATCATTTCCCCCAAATTTGTATTTTTCTATGAAAATAATATTAATCCATTCATCATTCCAAAATTTGACCACACCTTCTTTGTGATACTTGATTATTATAACGATATCCTTATTTCCCTTCAAATAGAATTTGTATCCACTATCAATGATCAATACACCAACATGATCTAATTATTTAAGGGAAATATGAACAACAAGTAATTACTAAGATGTTTTCTGTTTGAAAAATGACACTCAGTTCATTCACATTATAGAATGATGTTCAGGATACTCATTAGATTATTATGGAACAAATTTATATTGCAGAGTTTTATATCAATTATTCATTGTAAAATCATTGGATCGTTAAACAATTTAATGATTATAAATAATGGGGTTCTTATTTGGAAAATTCCTCAACATTTTTGATGAGAAATATCATACCATGTGTCCAAATCCTCCATACTAGAAGTAGTTAGCAACATAATTATTATCCTATTACTGAGCATTATATAGAATAAATTTTTTTCTTATTCTGTTTAGTAAACCTTTGATGTGGAACACAAATTTTAAGAATATCCATCATTTCCATTACAATAACACCTAATATGAGGTGTATTCATGTATATTATTACACGAACAATTATACCTTGGGTATTATGATTCTTTAGTTTATGATTTTTTTTCATAGGAACTCAATTATTCTCTTTTCTTTATTCTTTTAAATATAAATATAATTTATCAATGTCATATCTGGAGTCAAGAGTGTCTCCTGATTTTCTATTTTTATATAGGTGAAAAAATTTATCTTCATATTTTTAAATATTTTTTTTACATTTTTCTATGCTAGTGAAACCAATAATCACTGTTTTTGTTATTCAATTTTATGTTGTACTCAAAAACATTGTTTGAGTTCTCTGGAACTGAGTAATTTTTAATTTTAAATTTATTCTAGTAGCTCAATCATCTATTCTTCCTACAACTATAAGTAAATAATTGCATCACAAACCACTATACTGTCTTTCTTCATTTTTTCTTCCCAAACATCTATCTGCTCTTGGGATGATTCCAAATTAGTCTCAATGTCAATTATTCTTAAAAAATTTTCTTTATGATTTTATATTTATACTTTTTTAGGATCTACCTATAATTTCCATCATATATTTTTCTCCACAATCATCGTATTTCTCTATCTCTTCAACCTCAAATTCATTTGAACTATCATATTCTTGTCATAGTAGATTCTTCTTTTTAAATAAATTTCTCTTAAAATTTTTCTTAGCTTTCAACTGGGTTGAATAATTCATCATGTGAATTTCTAATTCAAAAATATTTATAAAATTAAAACTTATAATTTCACCATTCTTCAATAATTCCAGTATTTCCCCAACGAAACCATGAAATTTGTTTCCTTCCATATTTTCTGATTTGGTGAAAGGAATGATATGACCTCATATGTATACTATTATTAATATACATCATCAATAGAAACCTAATTCATGGACTTGAATTACTCCTCTTTGGACTCCCACTTTTCCACATACTCCTTATTATTGTTTCTCATCATGTATGTGGGAAGAGTTCTATGTGGGATATCTAGTGTAAAGTCCATTGGATATTTATCTTACAGTACACATGCCTTCATATTGAACTATGGTAGAAGTATTATTAGGATTTTCTTGAAAATATTGACATCATCAATGATTTATATGAGACCACACATATCATCTACAATAACAGTCACCTAGTCGAAGAAGGAATCGATTAACCCATTTGGGTGCATTCTCAGATCTTCATACTTGTTCTAAGAACCTAATTTTTTTATATAAAATGCTCGTTTCACTCATAAATATTTAGAAACATTTCCTCTATATAATGTGATAAATTACATGAAATATACTTTATATATATTATGATGGATACGTCTCCCCTAAAGGAATTGATTCTTTTGGATTTAGTATCCAATTTCCCTTAATCATCTTCGGATAAAGCACCACTGCCAACACTGGTCGAAATACCATAAATTATTTGCAGTAAAGAAATCCATTCCAAAAAATCATAAGTATTATTGCATTAAATTGTTCCACAATTGAATTTTTCTTCCAACAATGTTTAGAATCCCTTTATGACTAACGACCTCCATTGATACCCTTGAGTGAGAAGCATTGAGATTAACCATTCCCTATGATACCAATTGTTAGCTCAACTAGGTTAAATAATATAGGGGGTGATTTAGGGTATTACTGTGTAAGAAAACTACCCCATTAGAAATTTATTTATTGTTAAACAAAACACTCTTCTCTCTCTTTCCCGTAACAATGTATGAGAATAAATGAATGAATACATGAGAGAGATCAATTTTAATTGGTTCACCTACACTAATCTACATACATGGAGTATACAAAGAAAATGTTCCTATATATCGAATCCACTAAAGCAGACTACTATTACATAATTCATACTAGATTCATTATCCCTACTACTTTTCAACCAATCATAGTTTCAAAGCTCACTACTCTCTAAATTGAAGTGTTCTCACTAGTCCTTCATATGTTTATTCATTTATTCCTTGAATAAATATTATTTACACGTAATTTAGTGAATCATTAAGTTACACATTCATTTACTTTATTAATACACCTTACCATATAATTTATGGGAAAATCATAATAGGTTCACTCAATGGTGGTATTCAGGCAACTGTTTCATGACTTGTGGAAAACTCTACCAACATGCGTGCAACATTTATATCTTTTCAGGAAACTCAAACATTCACAAATTTTTTTTAGTCTTATGGAAATCATTTTTTCTAATAGACACAAGTACCATTCCTACACTCAACTAATATTATTTAATATGGTAGCCTCATATTCACAGACTCTTCCAAATTTGTTCACAATCTCTTTTTGGGACTTCCATTGTGTGTGAAACTCCCCTCAAGTGGTGAACATCATGTTTTAATGTTTCTTTTTGCATGCAATACCATATCTAATGTGTGTTTTCACAAAACTCTCTCTATGTCATACAACTCCATATTTCATGCAGTTTTATATTTTTTATGCAATACTTCCATTTTCAATAATTTGATGTGGGAGTCTTGAATGAACATGTATATATTTTTTAAATAATTTAACATGAATATAACTATATAATTTAAAAATTGAATCAAATTATTATATAAATATATTCATATATATATATATATATAATTATCTACATCAAATATTAATATATCACATTTATATTAATTATATAAATAGTTTTTTAATTAATATAAATAGATACACTATAATTTTATTATTAATTATTATAAATATGATAAATAAATAAATAAATAAATACACACACATATATATATTATAATAAATATAGTAATGTCTTGAGAATGTGGCGAGATGCTACTTGGCATTACCCAACATTCCGAAGGTGCCAAAAGCTATCCATAAATGTTGAGGGCATCAAGAACAATTGGGGAATGATTCACCATTTCAGGCAAAATAAACAACCAAACAAGCATTAAAAAACTACAATTACATGATGTATGTTAATAAGGTAAACCTAAAAATAAAATTTTAATAGACTACTAAACCAATAAACTATATCTTAAAAATTTCTGAAACCATTAAAATATTACAATAATAATTCCAAAATTAGAGTACCCAGATGAATTACTAACAAACAAAACAAAGGAAACCATGAAGTACTCCAATGCTCCACACCAAGCTCCATGACCTGAGCACCACAATAACTCCCATGAATCACAAGAAATCACTAGAGAAATTAGATGCTATACCATTACCAGTGTCTTAGAATACCACATCTGTAAATGATTCCAAGTGCCAAAGCATGGGGTGAGTAATAACACATATTATATTTTTACCAAATGATATCCCTACAAACGCCACTAGTATAGAACCGTTAGCACAATTATATAATGTATTTTATATAAAACATCAAATAGTGCAACAATTTCCACCATGCCAAACACCCCCATACAAAGAAATATTTAGCTAAATCCAGAAAATATGAGGGAATGAAAAAATAATAATCCCTAATCCATTTTAACATCCAATATTAGAACAAAAAGTTCATCATGCTTAGCCACACACATAATCAAAACATTTCCATAAATTTTAACACACTCAACCTGGTGTAACTATCACAGTGCAACTTATCATCCATGCTCGTTTACTACTTTTCCAATCTAGTGGTACTTATTTCCCAATTATCGTTGATGGTGGACCTTCCATCCACTATCCATTACCTTTTTATTGTTTTACACCCATCCCACTTTAGATCAATCCAACAAAAACATAAAAAGTTCAGGCCATTAAACAGGAATATACACCCACTAAAGCCACAACCATGTGTAGGAAACTATTTTATAACCTAATAATCTTATAGGAAATCATCCATTACACATTACATTTCAACAAATACATGCATTTTATTGATGACAATTTTTATTTAAAATCTTCCAAAACCAACCCATGCAACCAATTTTAAAATCTATATTTTGAAATCCCATAACAAAAACAATTCTCGATAGTACCCCATTTTCCCCAAAAACCAAAAATCATCACAAATTGAATTTAATATAGGATTCACACATCATAATAACAACCAAATATAGGGAAAAAATAATTGTAATAAAGACTTATAGTTTTAGAAAAATAGAGTTGAGAGAGAATCGACATACCTTAGGGTTTCAGTGAAACCGACCAACTCACAATCGCACCACAAATCCGAGTGAAATCTCCAACAAACTACCTTAGATCCCTTATCATAACATAAAAAGACCAATTCTAATCATTTTATTAAAAAAAACCTTATATATACATGTGATTGGTGTTGATCTAGAAAACCTATAGAGAGGGAGATGTTGATCTATGGAAAACCAAGAATAAACAAAGAGAAGTGACATACCAAAAGAGAATTGACTTCGCCAAACCCTAAAAACCCTTCAATTTGATTTAAAAATGAGTGATAGATCCCCTATAACCCTTGATAACCAAAAAAATGAAGGGATTATATGATAGAAGATTGAGGGAGATTATGGAAAATAACATGAGATCCTGTTTTTAAAACCCCACGTTTTAATGCCGTGTATGGTAAGCTCGCATGGTTAGGAAAAACTTATACTAACCTTGTGAATGATATTAACTCAACAGGGAACCCTCATGGTTACCTCACATATTTAGACAATCCAAGTGAAAATCGTGTCAATCCTACCACCTCCACTTTCACGGTTACCTAGATATCCTACACAGTTTCCCCAAATCGTCCTCAAACAGTGCTCCCCTTAAAAAAGCCTCCAAACCATTCCAAATCCCTCCCGAACTCTCCCAAGCACTACCTAACAACATTTACCACATAAGAATTCATAAAAATTATTACATACATTAAAATATAGGTGACTAAATATTAAATATTTATCAAAATCTATATAAACCATACGTATATAGTTTATTTACATATATATACTTATTTTTAATACAAATCTAATTAAAAAATACACCAATATACATAAATATATATTAAATTATTCATTATTTACTTTATTAGTTCTTTTCCAATCATTTAAAGGAAGTGATTTCATCAGAACTAAGAAAGGTCGTATTGAAGTGGAACCATTATCAATAATAAAAAAGTGCAAAAAATGGTACCCCATTGTCAGATCTATTTTTAGTGCTGATAAAAGTCCCCCTATTTATGAATTTTTTTGTTTGGTTCTGATAACTGACAACATTAAATATTGGGTTATTTCTAGTGTTTGAACTAAAATGAGCACTGATATATTTTAAAATACAACATAATTATTAAAATGTTATTCGAATAAAATCTGAACTATCATTACACATATTATAAAAAAATTGAAATATCATATAAAAAAATATAGTCAGAACAAATTATTTTCCATATTATTATTATTGGTTTAAATAAATATTTTATTTATTTAAATACCAATTTAATAAATCAATTTAATTGTTAAAATATAAATAATTAATGAAATTTGATTAAAAAGTTTTTATGCCAAACTGACCTTTTTCGATGAATTGTATTTCTTTATATATTTTGTATTTTTATCATAATAAAATAAATTATTCACTTTTGAATAGTGAGTTTATTGAAATGTATTGATAATATATATATATATATATAATTATAATTTATTTAATTATTTTTAATTGGATAAGGATAAGAATAAATTCACTTTTTGTTTAAAATATACATTTGCGAAAAATTATTTTTTCATAATATGCTTTATTATATTAAAATTAATTTTTACCATCATTAGAAATTGAAATAATTTAAATGGACATAAAATTTTGAATCATAATTCTTATATTTGGAAGTAAGTTCGATTTCATTTTTGTTTATGAGAATAATTTAATTAAATGAAAAATTAGTCATCAGAGTAAAAGTTAAAATGTGGTAAAGATGTTAAACAATGAGGTAAAGTCTAAAAATATTCTAAAATATCATCTCAAAATTTATAGATAAGAGATTTATTGATCATAAAATATATTTTCCTCTATAATTTGGAATTTCAAATCCATTTTCCATGAATAATACATCTCTTTTTGATGTAATTTGCATCTTTCAGGGGCTACAACCACTCATAGATGTATGGAATGATGAATTTATGTGACCTCAAGTGTTGTTAGAAAAATTACAAAGAAAATTGACAAGAATAAAGGGTATAAGGTTTAATTTTTGTGATAATATACCAACATAACAGAGTAAGAAAAAAAATAACTAAAAAATATTAATTATAAATAGTGTGTGAAAACAATAAAACATAACATGCTATATCAAATCAATTATAGAAGAAAACAGTTATACAAATACTTAGTGATACCTATATACATGAAATTGACACCCCTAGGTTGATCACATATAAAACTCACCCATTAAATAAAATAGTAGGATCTATTACAGTCTTTGAGCTTCATCACATCCCAATCTCTAAATCCAATTTGAGTTATCCTACTAGATCTTGCACACTGGGCCTCTACCCCTACCCGAACATATGAAAAATGATTCCATCTCAAGTGACTATGACTCATGGACACCCTAATAGGATGTGAGTACCAATCAGTAAGGATCCAAAAATATAGTCTCAAACACAAAAATTCTAAATTTGTAAACATATGGGATAAGCTAAATTTATAATAATAAATAACTATTGAAGAGAATGAAAATAAATATTGTTGATCCTAAGGTTATAATGTGAATCCAGAGATCAAATATACGTACTCTTGTTAATGGAATAGTATCTCTGAGGACATTATATTTCAATTCCAAGGGCATGGTACAAACGAACCATAATATCATAATCATAATGCATGATTGCTCATAAGGAAGAGAATCCGATATACATCATCTCATATATAATTATCACTAGGGGAAATGTGATCCAATTGAGTATCTTGTCCATTAAATTATTTTCCAAAAGGCGTAAAACTAGATCCTAGGAACTATCTGAAGAATATCATACAATACAAAGTGAGTAACAAGATACTATGAATCACTAGACATCTCACATAATCAAGTACAATTTAAAAAATTATGAATCAATTTGAATCACATATAAATATGTACAATAATTAATAATTAAAATCACTAGTTATTTCATGTAATATCATCAGGTGCACCGAATCAATCCTAGGCCATCATTTCATATTATTTCACATTATGTTTGACTACTAGATCCTAGTCCCAACCTAACTATCACATATAAATATTTAATAAAATGATTTTTCAAAACATAGAAAATCATCATTATCACTTAATGAAAATTGGGTCCACATCATAATCCCTCAGTTATTAAGGTGAAACATGATGTTGATAACAAGTAATCCCCTTCAAATATCATCTCAATGTAAAACCTGACTTGGGGAACCGAATTTGGTAACATTTGTAACAATGTGTCATGGACATCGAATTTAGGCACCTTAGTACCAATTTCACCTCTCAGGCTAAGAATGATAGTCGAATGGAATAAAATTCCTCAACCTCTTCATATTCATATCATGGCCATAATGGACTAATTGAAAAATCCACATTACCATTACTCTTATAAGATGACTTATTCTCTATCCTGCTTCTCTAGGCCATCCTTAGTTGTTCCACACAACCAAACTTTTATAAATCAAACTTCCAACCCAAATATCCATATTCTATTAGGGGATGGAAGATCTCCCTATTATTTAATCCTCCAGACCAATGACTCTAATCTATACCACTACTTTATTTTGTCTAATTATATTGATCGTCATATATTCTTACTCAAAATAACTAATGGAACTTTTCTTGGTCCACGATGTTCACTAAAAATTTGTAATGTGTAGACATAATGGAAAATAAAACACTAAGGATATTTTAGAATTCAAGCCATTAACCATTGTTGGTTGAAAAGTAACGATAGATCTAATGGTATATTTTCTCCCTTAAAAAATTTGTGAATCCATGTATTTTTATTCAAATAACAAAATTCATTAAGTAAAAAATATTGATCTTCAATAGTGGTGAAGTCATATTCAACACTCCATGTAAATAAAATTTATAATCCACAGATAAATTCATTGTGATAACGTTACTTATATAAAGAGTGACCATCCTCACTAAGCCCATGCATACCTCACCCAATATTATACCAATACTGAACAACTGTCATCCATCCATACAAGGACCTAATAATATTAACTGAACATTAATAAATTGAAAAATAATAAATAATTAATCCCATATTTTATTCCAAAATTAATTATAAAATTAATCGATATAGAATAAATATTATATTATAAATATCCATGACCCCATCTATATAAAAAATAACCATTTTATAAAAATTGTGAAAAATTCATATTTGAAATTTGTTTTTAAAAACTTTTGTACCCTTATTAAACACATTTACACCTTGGTAAAGGTAATAACTATTTCCATTTTATATATCATTCCCTACATAAATATAACATGTGTTAGGATTACAAATCATGGGTTCCCAATATGATGAAAATCATCGTTACCCTTATGCTGTTCTAGAAATCTATGTAAGGTTAACCCTTGGTTACCATTACATAGTTGGTTACCCCATTTTTTCATGATATCATTTATTTATTTTTTTCCTATTATTATTTATAGAATACATAACCCTACAATATAGTCACTCTAAATAACACACAAAAAAACACTAAAATAATAAATAAAAATCCCATGTTACCTACAAATCAAACTGCAATGTTCATGTTCCAAACCATTGCAGCCTAAATACATAAAATAAAATAAAATAGAAAACCCACTAAAAAACATAGAATAATCATGTAATCAAAAACCTTGTGAAAAATCAATATATAATTGATCTTAGAACCATGATTTATAAACACAACACCGTGAAAAAACATCAATTAAGCTTCCAAATTAAATAAATCTCCTATAAAACTCCATATCAAGTATGCTGGAGCTGGTGGTTAAATTATTCAATTACTACAAAATACATGGATTTCATAATAACGGAAAAATATAGTTTAAAGATATGGGAAAATATACACATACATGATTTATATATTATAATGTAACATCAAACTAAAATATAAAAAACATATTGGGACCCTATTATTCATTTAACAATTTTCTAAAATATATTCACATATCACTTCATTATACCATGGGGAAATATAAACAAAAGTAGGGTGTGATAAATCTCTTAGTAAGGGTAAAATTTCAATAAAAAATATCATAAAAAACACATTCTAGAAGAGTGAATAATCAGTAAATATGCTATACATTAAATATGATTTCTTTATAATAATATATATGATAACATAGAAATGAAAATAATAACATGGATAAAAATAAAGAAATTCATGGGTATGTAATGAAAAGATTAAAATATACTTATCTTTATCATCAATGAGTCATTCAAAACATTATTCATTCAATAAAAGTCAAAAATAATAAATTATTATTATTTTCAAAGATCAATTTAATAAATCATGTTTACATTGTGTTGATATACATTAAATACCCAATACAGTTTCTTCATAAGACCAATAGATGTATCGTGGGGGTATCTAATATGAGGCCCTACCTGTCACTTCTTTAAATCAAATTCGTTTACCATATAAAAGTTATTAATATCAATAAAATTTATAATCCAATTTTTTTGTAATCAATAAAAAATATTATCCAGAAACAAACATATGAAGCATTAATACATTCCCAGTCAATAATTAGGCCAACATAGACTTAATCCTATATAGAAATAATACGAATGACTAAATAATATTAAATTATCATAGAAAATATCATTCATTTTCAATGTAATAGGAAGTACCCATACCAATGAATGAAATAAAATTAGTAGATAATGGTACATTGAATGTTTTATATTATCTATATAAGATAGAAATTGAGGTTAATAGTATCCACTAATAGTTGACTATAATAATTATAGGGAAATCGATCATTATTGTTTGTTAATAGAATATTAATTATCCAAATAATAATTCATTAGATTATCTATCTTGGTGTACTATATTAGTCATACCCATCATGTACAAGAGTGTAGATTTATTTGAGACTCAGCCATCCATTTTCAATGTGATAACCCCTATGTGCATCAGTGCTAAAACTACATCCACATACTAGTATATAGACTGTGATATTTTTTTTAGTAAAACCACACACTATTTACTTTCCCTAATTTAGGATTTTTTGGAATTATTATTTCATTTAAAGTGTTATTAATGAATGTAAACATCATTGTAAAAATATCAAAAGGGAGTTAGTGAAAAAAATTAAAAACATAATGAGATTATTATAAAGGATTGTATCTAAAAATGGAAGGGTTCGAATGATAACCCTTTCATCAACATAATAACAACATGAGAAAAATTCTATAAAGATATGGGATAAATAGTATCTCATTAAAAACATATCGAATGGGATAAAATACCATTGAAATAAATCACAAATAAATATTCAAAAATGTTATTATAGAAAAAAAATTTCAATTATAAAATAATGATAAGGATTAAAAACCATTACATTTCGAAATAGGTTCATAATGATCGTTATGATTCTTTATATCATTAATAAATATTTAGGAGAAATTATTATAGATATAAGTAATTGAAAATTGTGATAAAATAATTTGGGGTAGAATTATATGGGATAATATAGGAGAGTTATCACCATTTATGGGTTAAAATGAGTGGCTTTTCCAAAGAAACTAAAATTCGTTAATGGGTAATAATGATATCACATAAGTGTTAGATGGTTTGGTGATCTAGGGGAAATATTTTTTTTGACAAGTTGGTATATATTTATAACCTAAAAAAGATTTTCTCGATTATCTAATTGTGAATTTTATTTATTAACATTAAATAAACATTTGTTTAACCATTTTAACAATTATTAATGTTGATTATATATTAATAATGTTTATTATTTTATTAAAAAATATATATTATAAACCTTACTATAAATTTTTGACTTGGTGAATGTGAGATTGGGATATTTTTTACACATACAATATCTAAAAAATGAGAAAATTAAACTTTAATTGTAAAATATGATGTAATAGACAGATGTCCTTAATTTTTTTCTAATTAAGAAAAATACACTTTTTAAATACGCTGAGAGGTAACCCTTACACGACCCAAAGTCCTAGAGGTAAAATTCTAGAATCATATGGCACAAATCCAAGGGTAAAATTCCATACATATATTTTAATGTCCAAATTACATTGGGAAATCACATCCCCAATACCTCATAAATTCTCCATTAATACCATGACTATAATTTCTGTACGAACTTGTAGTGGACATGTAAAATTCTATGTGGGCTGATATTGTGATTCCTATATCCCTCCTTTGGTTCCATGATTCAATTTTTCATCCTTGGTGACTATTTTTACTATGAAAAATCCAAATAAGGCAAATTTATGATAATAGTTCACATTTCTTCATGTCCTATAGACCCAAGGGCCTAAAGACCTTTAATGTCATAAAGGCCCTGTAGCTCAAATGCCAAATTTTGTGTCCGGGAATCATTTTTAGGGTGAATTGTTCTATTACTAGAGTACCCTTCTATAGTACCGATGGATATTATCTTCCACCCTGATTTTAACTCTATAATGATGTATATTATGAAGAGTCTTCACTACTATGGCTATCCAACAATATGTTTAAATAAAATCATAAAATGTATAGATAAACTATTTTTGTTAAAAGATTAAGTTTTAATTATTATGTGTTATTAATCCTATTTAACAATAATTATTAATTGAATGTGTGTTATATATATAATTATAAAAGTTATATTAGAATCTCAATTATAAAATATATCAATTAGAAAATACATAATATTTTGAAAGGTATTGTTTGAAAAATAATTATTTTATTATGGTAAGAAATATTTACCATGGTACATAATTTTAAGCCAACGAATGAAATTTCCCATATCAAATAATTTGAAAATTAAGATTAAGAATAAGAAAATAATTTTATTTGCTTAAATTTTTAAAATCAATATTATTTTAATATTTTCACAAGTATGGAATAAAATCCCCTTATATTTTGAAAATGTTTATTTCTAAGCCTACACTATTTGGTTAATATAAAATTATAAATGATTTTGGATGTCATTACATTAATTTATTTTGTCTTTAAAAATAAAAGTACTATGTCTCAGAATGATATCTAAAACATAATTAAAAAAACATTTACATAATATGAATTACCAAAAATAGATTTTATTGGAATTATTTACTTCTATCATTATATTGTTAGTCATTGTTTTTGTAATTTTAACTTCTCATTTTTAAAATATATATTTTGACACCATAAAAATGATCAATTTGAAGTCACCATAAACATATGGGTCCTCATTTATAAATTTTTAGTTTTTGTATAAACTATATTTTACACTATTTATCTAAAAATAAACTATTTCAGAAAAGCCCAAAAAATTTACCCTTAGATACTTTTGACATAATTAATCCAAATATTACATCTATTTATTAAATAAAAATTCCAGAATTTAGGTAGTTACCATTTAAATAATATAATTTATAAAGGCTCTTGATACTGTGCATTATGAAATAGTTTCTGAGATGTAGTGTTTACCTTCTACAGTACAGTTGCAACACACCACGATTTTATGATATATTTCTGTTTACATAAACCTAAATTATTCAACAGTTTTCAATACATGCAAAATCAATTCTAAATGTAGTATAATATAGTATACCACTATAACCTAGACGTTAAATTAAAGATATAGACCATAATAAATATCAATTTATAATTATTTATAAATCTTTTAAATAAAGAGAATATATTACTAAATATTATTTAATTTTTATTAAAGTATTTAACTTCTTCAAAAATATATTTGTCCTCAAAATTTTTTTTATTTATTTTTGTCACAAAATAATATAAATTTTTTAAAATTTTAAAAATCTATTTTCGAAAATAAATTTTGATTTTTAAAATAATATTGTAAAAATTATATTAGAGGGAAATTTTGTGAATTCTATGAAAGGATTAATTTTTCAACGAATTTTCAATAATACTAATTTTCATGCACGGGTGTGTTTTGTTTTTAAGAATTAAAAAAGTATCATTTTGTTTTAAAATTATTTCAAATTAACATAAGTTCATTTATGTTATCAATAATCCAATTATGATTATTTGAAATAATTTTATAGTGGTTTTTGGCATAAAATTTATTTATACTTAAGAAAACCCATTTATGGAAAACCACTTTCCATTACGTTTTGTGGGTATAATTTGAAATTAATTTATTCGAATTTTGGGAATTGAATTTAATAAAATATATTCCATATTTTTTATCATAAGATTTAATATTTTTTATTATATACAACTTTATTTGGTGTTCAATAATAGTAAAATCAATAAAAATATGACAAAATGGATTCAGTGAAAACGAGTTTACCAAGGGGTGTTAAACCAAAAGATAAGGCTATGTTATCTAATTAAAATTATATAAATACTATTTTGTATATTTTTTAAAGTCATAATATCCCACTAATCCATAATTGGGTTTCTATATATTTAATATTATATAGAACTTCTTACCTTATAAATCATTGAAAAAAGATAACTTCGATTATGCTTACATTTGTACTACAACATCCAAAAAGTGATGTGACTCATTTTTAATTTATGAATCATATGGATGGTAATAAGGGTGGATTTAATAAATATGAATTATATATATGATATTATAATGATTCTAGAATTATTAATTATTAATTACCATTATTTCATTTCATCCATCATAAAGTGAAAAGAATATTACTATATACATACGACCTTCCGTCTCCTAGAATGGTGTAATTAATTTTTCAATATAATCAATTTATGCATGAATAGAAATACATATTTATAATAAATATATGTGAAATTAAAATAATTATTATCTTTCCAGATATGATGGAAAAATTATCGAATTAAAATAACTCAAACTACTGAACTCAAATTCATATGAAAAACAAAACAGTTTACAACCGAAAACAACGATTTTAAAAAGTTATTATTAATAAAAGGGTGTTTAAAGGATATAATTTTATCATATATTATATTTTAATTATTTAAAGTATTATTTAATATAATTATATATAATTTTAATTTATTATATATGAGGTCAGATCACTTTCTATCCAATTTGAACTCAAGTTAATGTATTTTAATCTAACATTGATTTCCATGAGACACATGCCATATTCACCAAGTGTTTCCTTTTTTGTTGTATAGATACTTCACACTAATATATATTATGAGGATTATAATTTAAAATATGAATATTTAAAAATCTATATATGTTTCAATATTCCATGAGGTATTTATTATAAATTTACTAAAATGGTAAATGATTTGTGTCACAATCTCATTTTTTTTGGGATTATTAATTATTATGATTATGATGATGAAACTTTATGACCTATTTATCATGAATTAAATAAAAATAAGTTTTTATCTAGTTTTTTATTCATATTATTTATTTTCATTTCATTTTCCTCTATATGATAAATAAAGATACCTAAATAATTTTTTTATATAATACTGTAATTATTTTTCTACTTGGTTGAAAATCATTCTTCCACCATATTCATATTTTTTAAATAGTTTTTAATATTTTTTATTACTCTTAAATGATTTTTTAAAGTTGTTTTTACCCATGATTTAATTTTTATAAAATGTTTTAACATGAATCTTCTTGTCATTTTTTGAATGAGGTACTTTTTGAATTTTAAAAAAATGTGAAAGGAATAATTTTTTTAATATAAACAGTATGAATTTTTTGCCCCATCATGATCGCTACATGATTTGAAGCTTTCGTTACAATTTTACAATTTTATTTTTTGGGAAAAATGGTTTCTTAAATTTTTGGGACTTATTTATATTTTTATAATTATTATTCAAAGTGAAAAAATAAATTTTACATGAAAATGGATTAATTGATATTTTAATGAAACATATAATATATAATAACATCTTTTTATGTTATGATTTGTCAGGGACATAATCCAATGATACCATTGACTTTAATTTATTTATTACTTATTCTACTGATGGCTTAGGGATGGTTTTATGAAGAACATTTCTTTTCCTTCGTTTAATTAATTTTTTATAAAACATGTATAAAACCTATTTCTTTTATAAAAGCTATTATTTGATGAAATGATTTAATTTTTATATAACCCATTAAATTACCATGAGATATGCTATTATTAATGTTTTATGATATCATTGAACACATATGTATTATTTTTATAATGTGATGGGTGGGGATGAAATTATATATCCCAGAAATGAATACGGAGAAGATAGATATCTCATGTGATAATAAGAACTACAACGTGGAGTAAAATTAGTTCAATAAGGGACTTCACCCACATCGATATTATTGGGGGTTAACCTTGACTAATGATTTAATAGAATGTGGGGTATACCCAATAAATTATTATATTCTTGGATGTGATCCATGAATAAGGAAATTATTTTCTATGCTTATGTTTATGTCACAATATTATGTCTTTTCTCAAGGTTAGGATCTTAGGGATTATGTTCTAGGTTTCATTTTTGATTCATGTATTATAAACTACAAAGAATTATACATTGACTATATATAAGAATATATGATATATTGGGTACAGTTTCAAAAAGATAGTTTAATGTTCTCATACCATTATTATAATGTTATTATTTAGTGATCATTTATATCTCCATTGTTTACCCTTACTAAGCATCAAATTTCACCCTTTAATATATTTCCCATCCCTAGGTAGTGAAGAAATGTTTTAGGCATTATATTTCATGGAAAGGTGGTAGTTATGAAGAACTTAATGGGATATGTTGTAGATATATTTTGAAAATGTATTAAAAATATCCAAGTATCAGAAGACACTAAACCTATATAACACTATTTTTGGATATAATTGCTATGTATTTTATATCCAACTAATAATATTTAATATTTATGTGTAAATATTTGTGGTCACTATAATTGGTTTGAGAGAAAGGTTTAGTTACTATTGGAAACTAGGATTACAAAATATTATTGAGTATCGATAGGCTGTTCCTTTATATAAGAGAATAACCTATGTTAGGGTAAATAAAGGAGTGTGGTTTTACTAGAAACATTTATATATATATATTATAAGTGTATATGGTCATGAAATATATTTATTTATGGGTAGTAACTCTAAAAATATTTGGTCTAATTATATATTTATCAAAAGTTTAATGCACGAGTAGTGTAACCTTATGGAAGACTTGCCTTGACCCTCATATAGTATATTATTGGGTTAAATAATATTTTATTTGAGAACCATTTTTATTTATTTTGATTGATAATGAAAATAGATGACCTAGGTTCAACCTAAGGGGTCATTGTTTTTAATATGGTTTCATGATTTAATCATTTTATGAAAGAGTTTCTTGATTATATATTTGGTAACTCTAATTAATGATCTTTGATGGTCAAAAAAATCTTTTTTGTTTTATTAAGGGACTGCATGTAAAATGAATAAGTTGATGTGGTTAAAAGTATATTCCACTATTTAATTACCATAATTGAGATTAGTTATATAAATTCATATATATCAGAAAAATTATTAAATATTGTTAATTCATATCATTAAATATTATATTTAGAATTTGTAGTTTTAATTCATTAGGGAATTATGATCTCATCTCAAGCCTATGAATCTTCTCTAATTGATTCTTATGGGAATATGATTCAAGGAAATTTCTTCATTCTCTCTCTAGTTGAATTTGATGTTATATTACAAACTTTATTGATTCATTTACATAATGCCTCCATAAATTAACAATCATAGGAATTCAGGTTTGATATTTTTTACAAATATAGGGTCATCTATTATTATGATGATAAATATATACATTTTATGGAAATATAATCAATTATTTGGGTCTTGATTCCCTATTAAGAAGGTTTTTTAATCTCATATGGTTGTGGAGAAAACAAACATAAACATTTTTCCTATTTTGTTGGAGTTTGTTGATATATTTAAAAAAGAGTTTACTAGTCTTCTGTTGAATCATGAAGTGGGGTTTTCAATAGAACTCATAGATGATACTACAATAATTTCTAAGAATCTATATTAAATAGAATCAATTGAGTTAAAATAATTGAATAATAAACTCCAACAAAGTCTTGATGTGGGTTTCATTTGGCCAAATGAAAAAAATCGGATGAAGATATAATTTTTTATATATAAATATGGATTAATGCCACTATCTTTGATTATAATGAGCATAATAACATCACAATAAATAATACGAATCTCTTTCCCTATACATATATATATATTTTGAATCAATTAAAAGGATATAAATATTTTTTGAATATTTATCTTCAATATAGATACTACCAATTAATGGTGAAAAGTGAACAAATACCCAAGAAAACCTTTCGTATAAGGTATGGAAATATTGAATTTAAATTGATTCCATTTGGTCTTAGTAATACCATATCAATATTCGTAGATTTAATTAATAAATTATTTATATATTATCTTGATCTGTGTATGATAGTCTTTATAGATGATTTTATGGGGTTATATTTTCCTATTGACTTCGTCTGTCAATCTAGAGTGCCAAATGGTTCATGAGTAATTTAAAAAAATGATGTTTTTTCAGAATATTTTTATTCAATAATTTTTTTAACTCATTTTACAAAAAATGATAGTAATTTCATGTTTTAAAATTTTATTTGGGAAATTAATTTTGATTTTTAATGTGATTCTAATATTTTTAGAATTTTGTTTTGATTTTTGAAATAATATTGAATCCTTATATTAGTCATTCATGTGTATTTTTATATGAAAATAAAATATTTTTGTGTCAAATTTTACCCTTAAATTGTAACATTCTAATGATTAAAGATAATGATTGGTTTTAGAAGGTTTTATAAGGAAAAACTTGTTTTTTTATATTTTATGTAAGGGTAACTTAGGCCTTCTATACACCACATAAGTGTATTTACTTGTTTTATAAGGGTAAAATTTGAGTTACCTAGGTTGCATAAATTTCACCCTTCAATATATAATAGAAACCCTTAACTCACATAAGGGAAATAATAAGATTTCAATAATTGTATATGGGCAACCCAAAATTTATAAGGGTTATGTAAGGGTTGATATCACACTATGTAAATGTCATATGAGCTCCCTCATCTTTTGTAATGGTTGGTTCTTCCCTATGAAATTGTACATTCCTATTTGATTATTATCTTATGTGTATGTTCCATGTTATGTATAGGTGTGTTGATGTTTTTATGCACTATATAAAGGTACTACCCAGATCCTATAAGGGTTTATTGGGGTTTTAAAACATGTTTGATGGTACCCCATACTCATGTAAAGGTAAATTATTAACTATCTATGGTTTAAAATTAATTTACAATACATACATAAGGGTAGTAAGACATATTAGGGTTAACAATAGAGTGTTTCCCTTATGCTATGGTTTTTATCATTTAAGGATATTAGGAACATTTCATAAAAACCAAATTCTCATTCCCATTACATTCAATAATACCTTTTAAGTATAAATTAATTATAATAAATTATAAATTGGTGTTTTTTGGTCTTATTTAAGAGTTTCCAATGTGAAATTTTACAGTCCTTATATTTTTAATATTTTAATAAATATTTAATGGAATCATTTTTAATATGACATTTAATATAAATTGAATTGAAATTAAACATGGTATGTTTGATGGAGTTGCTAAAGTATCCATGGAAGGATGTATATAAATCAAAAAAATAAGTTCTCTCTTGACATTTGATTCTCTCTAAAGTTAACACTACTTTGGGTGGACCAAAAGTCAACATTGAAAATCTAGTAGCATGTTATAAAATCATCTTATATTTTTCATGCATTTCCAGAGCTACTATCATCTTCTTCTCTCCATTGTTTTCTAAAACTGAGAAACTTCACTATTCTAGGAATGTGATTTGTGACTTCTCTTTTTTATACTGTGCAAGTCCAGAATTCAATATATTAGATTCTTTAAAAGGCTACAATTAACCATAATCAGATAAACATATGGAAAACGATCACATGACAATGTTTTGGGTGATATTATAACAATTTCAAAAATTTGAAGATGAAATGAATGAAGTGAAATTTTGAAATGGATTATCATGTAAATATTTAATGAATTATATAATTTATCTCATCCTCAAACTACAATAAAATATTCATATGAGTGAAATTTATATCTCAGGTTGTAGATAAATAATTATTTTGAAAATGTAATATAGTATTTCAGAAACATTATTCTCCCATTAAAATGACAATAACATGATTTATATTATAATTATTTTTCATGAAAGAATTTATAATCTATTTTATGGAATGAATTGATAATATATATTATTATAAAAAGAGAGGGAAATATATAATTTCATGTACTATATTAATTATAATTATTTTATAAATTATCCAACAATGAGAAAGGGATACTTGTATAACATTTTATAAAAAATATTTGATGGAATCCAAATGAAAACAAGAATATGGGTTTACATGATTAAATAATGTGGGTGAGAATTAATCAATAATTTTTTATATTTAAAAATTTAAAAGAAGCTTGTGACATGTTTAATTATTTTTATTCGTCACTAAAGAATATTATTATATTCCTTGAACATTAATTATGTTCAGATATGTTTACCACTTTATTGTTATATTATTAAATTGAGAACAATTCTCACTTGTGGTAATATTAATATTCATGTTTGGATATTTTGGGATGAGTGATCACATCCTTTTGAGATATATAGGTTTGTTTCCTAAGATATTTAATAAATTGTTTGATATTGATGATTTTGGTTTTAAACAATTTTTTATATGCTTGGAATTTTTATAACAAATTAAATTTTGGGAATTATTTATTATATAATTTATGAATATTCAAATATTTACCCTCAATGTTGATGATATTTTTTGACAGAACATAATTAGAAGAATGCCTAGCATAAATATATAAAATTATTCTTTTGATGATGTATATGTCTATATCCTCTAAGTTAAATTATAAAATTAATCTATTTATTAAATAAGTTTATAAAATTATCTAGCTTCTGAAATAATTACTTTGAGTTGAGAAAGACCGTTTTTTGTTTTAAAAAGATAGAATTTCTTATCTATTTTGGTCGTTGATTAATTGGTATTATATATTAAATGATTAATTAAATATGTGTTTATGATTTATAGAATTTTATCATTGATGTGATTGACTGATAACATTTAATGGTTGGGAATTCTGTGGGATGTTATGGTTGTATGGGGTATTGTTTATGATAATGATGATGGGAATGGATGCTTGGTACTGTGATTATGTGATGAGGTGCTGATATACTGAAAATGATGGGAATTTAAATAATAGGCTATGATGATGGAATGGTCTACTGATGACAATTATTATGCTGGAAGATAGTTCCTATTATGATGAGGATGTTTCCATCAGTTTTTAGATGTGTTTTTATGTTCAGTTGTGTCTTGGGTGGAACATGGACTAATAAAATGGCTTAAAGATGGGATTTCCCATTGTGTTCTTCTGAATAATGGTATTCTCTCATAATAATGAATTTACCAATTTAATGGGATGATGGTATGATTTTTATATATATTTACTTTCCAAATATTGGATGTAGTTTGATTATATACTCAATAAGTGCATCTTTTTTGTGGTATCTTGGGTTGATTTTTAGAGTACATAAATGCTTATGAAATGTAAAAGAATTAAAGAATGAAGAGGGTCAGTTCTTTAATATATCTTTATTATGATGACTTACATGAGAATAAAAAAATAAATAAGGATATTATTATTTAGATTATAATATTATGAATATAATCATATAATTGATAATCGAAATAATTAATTAATTATTGAATTGTTAAAATGATGTTTTATCCTTGTATGCTTTGATATCAAGTGGTTTAGAGTGGCGGATGGGGGTCCCGTGTGACATTTATGGTAGATGAGTCTATGTCTATGTAGGTACCTATAGTGTGGTTGTGATATTTATATATATCATGTATGTTTTTTGATTTCATACACTACCCCACCCATGTCAGTAGCGATAATGTCACCCAGTGGATGCTGGGAGGGTGTTTTCTCGAACATATATTATAGAGAGGAATATATCGTTGACTACCCCCTCTGAACCACTCTTTTATCATGGTGTTATAATGTAATGGTATACATAGAAGTAATCTACACCCATATATGAATGTAGAGGTATATAATGGATTATGATTATTTAACACACATATATATCTGGATACCGTATCATAATTGTCATTATAGAAATGTTTTTTATAGAATTTGATGTATTGAGGTATAATAAATGGTGTATTGACTATGTTAGATCCCAGGAACTACTTAGTTAACATATGGAGACGTGGTTCGGATGATAATATGATGTGATACATATGGTGAATATTATTTTAATTTATCCAAAGAGTCTTTGTATTGCATAGCTTTACCTCATCTATCATCAAGCTATTGTTTTGAGGGAGATGGCCCAAGACATGAGATATTGGGGAAAATAAAAAAAATATGGGGAATTCATAGAGGGTACCGATTTTTTATAGTAAATTATATGATCCTCGTTATGAAATACAAATAATATATAGAAATTATGAGGCTGGAAAAATAATATTAATCCATTTAGTTAACGAGTTGGCTTCATTTATTCATTAACAAGGATTTACTATCCTTATTTCACATTTTACATGAGAGGTTTTAGGTAGGATCCTACTATGTATACATGTTACCCGCATCAAATGTATATATATATTGTTTTTAGGACAATTGGGAATAGTTTGTGATTGATTTACATTTTTCTAGTTTGAGGAGTATCTGAGGAGATTTTATAGATTTATTGTCACTACTGATGATTTTTTCTAATGTATTCATTTGTTTTTGTTATATTTCATCACAATTGTATCATGTATTGGGAATGATTGTTCATTTTATTATTATCGTTATTTTATTGGTGGTTGTTTTCATCTTATCTCTCACTTTTCAAATATTAGGGGTAATTCCTTCCATATGTGTGTATGTTTTACCCTTGATGCTATTATACAACCCATAAGATCTTTATGGTGGTCTTAAGGTATCATTATATATCATCTCCCATTTATGTACCTTTAGTGCTACCTCTAGAGGAAGGGGGAGGGGAAGAGTGGCATCAAATGTGATGCTCGAGAGATATGATTTAGTTTGGAGTTTCATACTTGTGATGACGCATGAGTTGGTAGGGAAACAATATTAGTTGTGATTATTAAATGATTTAAACAAGGGATAAAAGATATTATAGTTATCCATGAGTCTCATACATGGATATTACAATATTTTTACTGAATATTCATTACTTTAAACAAACACATGATTGAGGACAAGAATATTTTAGTGTATTTTTGATACTTTGAATACAATCTTCTTAATTCACGGAAGTTCTTAAATGTCTCCCATACAGATCTCCCCCCATTACTAATACAACTTAAAAAATATTATTCATCACCCAGGGAAGGAAAAAATAATAATGGGTGAGATTAGATGCTCAGAAAGGGTAAATAATGGATGTAATAAAGAATAACATGACAATCATGGTATGAGAACATGTGCATAACATTTTGAAACCATACCATATTGATCAATGATCATAATATTGAGTCACATAATATATATTGTCAGTTTATAAGGCATGAATCATAAGTGAATAAAAGAATATGTTCCATAAGAGAATAATATGGGTATAAGAAATAGGATTTTGGCATAGACATAAGTATAGATAAAATTATATAAAGGATATGCACAAATACATTCATAATATATTAGACTTTGGATAACGGCTCGTGTAATTCCAATGGTATTGGGACAACATCATATGTTCCCTATTGTTTTTCGCTTGGGATAACCTCCCATGTGCCCTCATTTTTTCGATATGGTATAACCTCCCATATACCATTTGATATCATATAACATTAATCTTTTCCCAATGCATTAATGTTAGATATAGGTACTACAAATAACATAATCCAAACATTTTTGTGATAGAAGATCTTAATATAGTCATCATGTCTGATCCAGAAAAAGAGATGGGTTACATAAACATTTCATCAAAGAGTAACATATATAAAAGAAATAGTTTTCATAATAATTTTATCATTTCATCGTAGTATATACCCTGTCAAAGAAGTGGGTTTCATAAGAATTCTATCCTAGATTAACTCGTGGAAGAGAAATAGGTTTAATAAAAATATTACCATTATAAATATAATCAATTAAGAGAAAAAATAATGGTATCATTAGATATATTCCACCCATGTAATAATTAAATTCAAATGATTTTATCATATATGGAAAATGATTTTGAAAGATCTATTGGAATATTTATAATAGAAAGTATATTTTTCACATTGAAAACCCCTTTTAAAAAGAAATTATTTTTCTTGAATTTTTTTAATTGATCTTAACATTGAATTTTTTTAAATTATTCCTCAAAAAAATAATTGTAATGCCGAATGAAAATTCCATTCTTATTATGCACATTAAAATAATGATTTCTATTAAATTTTTAGTAAAATCTAAAAAAAATATTTTTTTGGAAAATAATGTGGAGATTACATTAATTTTTTATTCAATAAGTAAACCATTTATAAATTTTTTTAATTAATATTTTAAAATCTTAAAAAATAAATTATTTAGAGAAAATGTTATTTTTGAAGAAAAATATTTTTTTGAATGAAAAGATGATTTTTATTAAAAAATTAGTTTTAAAATCTTGATTATATAAATAGATGAAAATGGTGGGAGAATCATGAATTTTCATGACATAACTATATTAGAATAAAATTAGTGAGGTCTTTGACATATAGATAATATGATTTCATTATTAGAATCATAATAAAAACAGTCTTGATAAATAGTGAGATTGTGACATAAAACTCTTACCACATTGGTAAATTTTACACATAAGCACCATGAGGGAATAAAAATAAATGAAACATAAAATATAATGAGGATAAATAAATTAATTGAATTAAATTTCAAATGGGATACATTTTCACGTCTTAAAGTAAATAATATCATAACATAACATGTCTCGAAGAAGGGAAATATAGATAAAAAATACCTTACATATTTGGTAACTTCTAAGTAATACAACCCTTGAAAGATATATCCTAAAATCGATATGTAAATCCCATTAAAAGTAATGATAAGGTTGAAAAAATATATTCAGGTTATGTATATACAATGCATAAACAAAATATTTTTTAAATTTGGCACGTGTCTCACCGAAGTAGAAAAGGTATATATAAATACCTTAGTACTTTTGTAATATTTTAAATTGTAATCCATATTAAATATTATATCCAAAAGAAATAATAAATATCATAAATATAATGAGATAAATTATATAAGAATTCAATTTCTTAGTACATACACAACATAAAATAAATTAGTGGTGAATTTTTACAGTTATCCCAGAAATAAAAGAGAGATTATAAATCCCTTAAAGTATATGTAGAATTCCTTCATACTAATTAGTTAATCCAATAAAATAATTATCAGATTATTATTGATAAATTATATAACCATAATAATATTTATTATAAATTATATAATTTAATAATGATAATTAATTACTCTTTTATTAACAATTCATTGTTAAAATCATGTTTCAGTTGATAAATGCTTTTTTTTCAGATATGTTTTGATTTGTTATTCTGGATAATATTAATTTAATAATGATTACATAATATATAGAATAATAACAATGAAATACTTATTGTATTTATATACATTTTATTCCAATCATGAATGATGTTTTTGGGAAATGAAGTGTGTTATGAACATGAAGACTGTAGGTGCTACATACATATGTGTAACGATTCCATTTTCAAAGATCGTTATGAAACATAGTTAAGTAATATTTCATATTTATAAAATCATACAAATGTAATAAGTAACATAATAATTATTTTAAAATAATCATAAATATCATCAATGTTGTGTGGTGAAAAAAAGGAGTTACATTTCTTTGTGAAGGTGGTAGTCCACAAGTCCAATAATGTTGTTATCATCGTTCATTGAGGGAAATTGTATAAAAAAAATTATATATTATATTTTATGAATGATAAATATTAAATTAATATTATAAATTAGTTCATTTATTTCACACATATTCATTCAATTTAACCATATCATATTCTTTTTAAATTTTGTGTGAAAATTGATTCGCATCGCTTCGTGTGGCAGTTGTCTACCGTACACACGAGAGACATTATTATATTCCGTATGAAATGGAATGTAAAAAGTTATATATGATATAATTAATATATATATATATATATATATATTTAAAATCTCATTAATTTAATTTATATCTATCATTATACAAAATGGTAAGAAGTGGTAATGGAAAAATGAATGACATCAGTTTGTGAGGTGGTAGTCCATCGTACAAAAAATGATGACATTTTAACCCATTTAATGAAATATGATATTGATGAAGTTCATGAACTTAAAATATAAAAAATATTAGTATATTTATGTATCCAAGGTTATTATATTTAACAACCAATCCTTAATGTATATAGACATTACATCATTTTTGTGGAATACTAAACACATTACAAGAACTCACACCCCAAGACCATGTTTGTTTATTGCCTTTGGAAACATGGAGACGTAAATGATGGAACATGGGTGAGATAAATTATCTCTCACTAGTTTATCCAAGACTATATACCATATTTTACACATTTTACTTAAAATATATCTACATAAACTTGAAAAGTAAATATAAAAAAAGTTTGATCAAATTCTTAGTATGGGTAAATAATAGAGACATGTAATCATAAACATGAGTGTAAGGGTTTGATAATATGATCATAACAGTAGAAAATCTTACCCTTCATATCAAAAACATAAATCATTTAATAAAGGTTAGTATTTCATAAAGAATAAATGATAATTAAATCAACAAAATAATCCTTGAAATAACAATATACGAGTAACACGTGGAATTTTGGTAAATAGATAAATATGCAATATCATATTCTATATGTCAAGAAACATTTCTATAACTTATCAGGGCACTTCATGGGGACTAAACCGACTAGGAGGGATATAAAACCGTCCCTAGTCATAGTGCTTTCATTATAAGGGATTAGGTTTCCCCATCATCCCATAGTGGATCAGGTTTCTCTATCTTCCCATAGGAGACCAGGTTTAACTATTATCCATCTGTATGGTGAGTACAACTAGTGGGTGGGACACACCACCATAAACTATCATGTATTTATAATGGATAGAGATGAAATATCTCCCCATATAGTACTAATCTCATCTACTTGAATCACATCATTATCATATTAGATATGAATCTTTATCGAATGAATTGGAGGGAGATATAGGTCCTTACCATCTCATAAAAAACATTCATACATGTTCCATAAGATAATTATTAGTTCATTATATCAAGAACTATAAAAGTTTATTTGATTCATAAACATCCTATAAAAACCCATGAAATTAAATGGGTGTCATACACATGTAATAATATCTCAAAATTTATAAAAATAGGTTTCATAATCAATTCATCACAACATAACATGTGAAAAGAATCAGGTTTTATAAGTATAAAACTCAAGGGAGAATAAATATTTTCATTAACATCATGGAATTTAAAAATAAAACTTTTAGAGAAATAATATTAATTTATCCTTTGGAATATTTCCTAAAAAAATTTTAGTAACACCAATGAATGTAATCTTAAATGGAATATGTTTGGGAAATATCTGTTTAAAAACATTTGTTGCGTAAAATACTATATATTATTTAAAAAAATTATTTTAAAATTGAAATCCTTCTCAAAAATCAATTTCTATGAAATCTACTTTCAAAAAAAATAAATAATGCATAAAATAATTTTGAAAACCTTTTCTCATGAAAGAATTTGAATGAATATTGAAAAAGTTTTGAAATCATTTTTAATTAAAAATACATTAAAAACATAGAAAGAAGGATTGAAATCACTTTGAAACAATTTCCCTTAAAAAATTAATATAATTTTGAAAATATTCTCAAAATATTTTTCTATAAATATATGATGAAAAAGTATAGAAAAATCTTCAAAATCATTGAAATTATATTCTTTGAAATGAACCTTTTGAAAACACATAAAAAAGTTTTAATTATCATTTAACCATTTTTTAATCATTAAATATTTTTGAATAAATTTTTCATTGAAATCCAAATTTAAACAATTATATTTAAAATATTTGGGAAACAATTTCGCAAAATAATTTATTTTAAATCTAATAAATGATGCTTTAATGTAATGATAGTCATAATAGTTTGTAAATACATACATTTCAAAAATTCATTTTTCACTGTAAAATGTTTTGAAATGTTCCTCAACCTAAAAATAACAAGAAGATGTTGTAAATAACAATTTATTAAATGGTAAAAAATTATTAAAAATGAATTTTAAATATAATAGAATAATATTTTTGCGAACAATTTAGAGAACATGGTTTTGTAAAAACACATAGTTTTGACCAAAGTGAGTGGTAAAGGCAGAATATATTAAAAAACATTCTTCGTCATATTATGTACCAATGAGTGAATAAATGGTACCATTAATGGATAAATCATGAAGAAATAAAGGGTATGAAAAGTCATAAGAGTTCTTAATAGATGGCCACAATTTTTCATTAATGGTATAATAATCATAAAAATTCTCGATAAACTGTGAGATTGTAACTATATTCCACTACAAATTTGGTAACTGTGAATCTTAAAAAATTTAAGGAATAAAATTAAGTGATTCATTACATATCATTAAAATAATTATAATCATTATACAACATGTAAATTAAATTTTATACAGCTAATGAAAAAAATTTAGGTTCGTAACATGACATGTATCCAACAGAATGAAAATTGAGACATAATTATATTGCAATTTTTGTAAGTTTAGAAACATATACCTAATAAAAAACCCATCAAATTGAAGTGTAAATAACCATAATTTTAATTATTATAATTATATAATAAATTCATGGGTATTATACCCCGCACAAAAAATAATTGGTTAATAAGGCATGAATCTCATTGAAATAAAAGTGAAATAAGATTCCCTTACCTTATGTCTTGACTTTATTCTTACTAAATAATATAATAAATAAAAGTTTATTTTACATGTTTTAAAGAATTATATTCTTATAAATAATTTTATATATGGTTTTAATATGAATTTATATTATACTCTTACTAGCAATTCTGTGCTAAGGTTTCTCTTCAGGTAATATCTGCTTTGTGTTTTGCATGTGTCGAAATTTGTTATTTTTTTGTCCTCATACTTAGACCATGATTTAAAAAATTTAAAAATTATATAAATATTAGTTATATTTAGTATATATGTTTTGATAATAATATATATAAAATTTTAATATGAAATGCAATACACCATCCTTGGAGACGAGAGGCCATGTACACATGAGTATTGATTCCATTTTAAATTGTAATATTTGAAGAAAGAAAGTAAATTGTATATATATATATATATAATATCATTATAGTAGAATTAATATGACAAATTTATCAAGTAAATTCACTAAACTAATCCTTATTTCCTTTCATTTGGTGTGTGAATGAATTACATCACTTTAAGGAGGCAGTAATCCAAACATCCCCAAACAAAGTTACTGTATTTACAACAAAAATCAAAATCATGAAGGTATGTGTTATATAATAATTACATAAGAATAAATAATTCAAATATATCATATATATAATATAAAAAATGATTCTCAATAATAATTACTAACTATGAGTGGTGGTAAGGAACAAACGAACAAACATCGTTTTGTGAGGCTGTAGTTTGTTGTACACAATAAAGGTAAGTTCGTTATGCATTAAATGGATGTGTGTTTAAGTGTAGGTAGGAACCTTATCATAAAAAAGAATATAATTATATTTAGGATTATTATTTTTTTATTTATTCCTAATATATTAATAATTAGGGCAGGATAGAATGAAAATAATGGATAAAACCATGAGGAAGGAGGTTACGTATTCATTGGGTAATTCTATTTGGTTTGTACCGAAGGACTTCTTGAATTGGATTTCAGCCAAAATATAGGATTCAATAAGGAATATAGATATTTGGGTAAACGCATTGGGTAAATCATGGATAATATTTATAGGTTTGTGATGTGTGAATCAGGGGAAGAGTTGGGGGTCCTTTTATAGGGGAGGGAGGGGACACAATTTGATAATTTTGAATACTTGTTTGTGTACCAATGTTTTTACCTAAAAAAAGTAATACAAAATTAACCAAACTAAATAATACAAAGTTTATGGACTAAATAAATCTATAAAATGGGGTTTTTACAAGTGGATAGGTCATTTTGGCCCTAAAGATTTAGGTTTATTCCCATATTGATCTTAATTTTACCATTGTCATTGTTATTAATCATAATCACACTCACTAAAATTTTTAGTGAAACATTTAATTGATCTATTTAAAAAAAATATTAAAATTATTACAACCTTTAATTTCCATATTTAAAAAATCACTTTAAAAAATAGGAAAATAATGTTTAATGCTAATATTGCAGATATGTTGGGAAAGCATGTTTTTAAAGCAAGAAAGTTCAAAAGATCATTAAGATTTTGTATCGAAATTAAATATAAAATATATTCCAATGAACTAAATTTTATTAATAAATTTATATTTTTTATATTGTGACATTAAAACAAATTGAAATTATAATTTAACAATATAAATGAATTTTTCCAAAAATAATGTTTCAATTAAAATTCTTTATTTTTTTTACTATTCAAAAAAATTATGTTTCTTATAAAAAAAATAACAGCCTATGAAAAATATAAATTTTGGAATTTAGAAAATATTTTTTATTTTATAAAATTAAATTTTTAAAAGTGTCTAAAATTTATTTTATTATTTCTCCTTAAAGGATATAAAAAGCAGTTCTTTGAGAAAATAATATTTCCAAAAAACTGAAGACTTTACCAAATATTTTATTTTTTATCCCCATTAAAATATATTTATATATAACCATTCTAAATATTATTTAAAAAGTAGTTATTAATATTAAAATTATAATGGTTATGTTTTACGAATATTATTTAATTAATTATAAAAAATGTTGTTTTATATAAACTAATTATTGCATGTAATGCATGCTAAGTTATTGTCACATGTAGCACAAAATTATCATAGTGTACGGTATAGAGAATGATTAACATTATGTATATTAAAAAGAAATAATAAATTGGTGACTTCATATAAAAAATGCTATATTAAGAGTTTCAAGAAATAAAATATATTTAAAATATTAAATTAATTCAAAACAAAATATTTCATAAAAACTCAACATGTTACATTGTGCCCCCTTAAAATGAACATCCACTTCAAAATTCATCATGGGTATCAATGGATTAATAATTTTATATTATTTCAATAGAAACACACATATTAAAAATGACGGCTAAAAATTCTTTTAAAAATGGAAATTTGGAACCATAATAGTTTCCTAGAGTAACTCATAACTAGTTTCCTCATAGGAGAACACATATGGGATGTGAAAACATGAAGCCGGAGGAAAAGTGTAAACATTAATAGAGATTTATTGAGGTTATCAATAATAAAAAACTTAATGATCAATGAAATGTTGAGAGCCTAAATTCATTTAAATTAGATGATTTAAAAGGACACAAGTTCATTAAAAATAACAGAATTAGGCAAATATATTTGTTTGTTTTCCTAATGTTGAGTAAATATTTTTTTGTCCAAGAATGTAAGGAAATATAATTACTTGTTATATTTTTATAAACACTTTTTCATAATTTGGTTGTTCTTTGATTAATTTCTAATTTATCCACTACATCAAGAAATGGATATCCAAAAATTAACTTTTAGGCCTAAATCACTAAAATACTATTTTAACGGATCATACATCCCATAAAATAATTATAAGTATAACTATTTGTATCTAAATATTCATAAAAATCAATATGATTAATACTATAATAACTAAAAATAAAAAATCAACACTAATGGTTCATCATTAATAATTATTCATCGAATTGTGTTATTAAAAAAATACACATTAACAAGGATATCACGTAGGCCAGTGGTAGGTGTGAAACCCTTATCATCCTTCAGTAATGGGTTCATGACCCACAACCTTTCCAGATATGATGAGTTGTTAATTGAAAAAGATCGTTCCTTTTATGAAACCTCATTTAGATAATTTCCAAAAATAAATATGGTGATTATCCTTAAAATAATGTTAACTACTTAATAGACTTTTAACTATGGGTTTCAATAAAACCTCAATACATAAATGATTTCTCTAATTTTAACATATAATTTTAATAAATGTAAAACATTAAAACCCTAATATAAAATAAAAATCCAATACTTTAGAAATAATTTCATGAAATCAGCTTAATATTGTTCCCCGATATACCGTAAAGTATCTCTTGGTTGTCACACACCAAACATGTGAATATCCTCATTGTATATTCTCTTGAATCTTGTTAATTAAATAAATTTCCATAAAATTATTTAAAAAAATTAATTAATACATATTAAAATTATTTCATAATTTATTATTTAATTCCATGATGTCTTAAAAATCATCCATGATGGCACATACTACATTCTAAAAAACTCCTTTATCAGTTTTGAGGTAATAAATACTGTCCAATTTAATTATTCATATCTGACAAATCTTTGTCCAAAAATCAATATGACAACATAAAGAATATATTAAGGGTTATCATACCTTATACAAAATATAACATTTTTTATAAAATCACTTCTTTTGTCCATCATAAACGTTCAATAAAATCTTGTAAATCCTTTACCAAAAACATAAAATGGAAAGTAATATTTTATTTCACCATTTATATAGTATAATTCATGAATATAAATACATAAAAATATAAATTATTAAACTTAATCTATAATACATTAAATTTCTACCTCATCACAACACATAATACCTTTTTGATTTCATATTTCATCGGTAGTCTCTTCATCATCATCAATATAACCATTACTCATACTACCTTGTAGATTATCTTTATGAGCCTTCCAATTAATACATATGTTAGTAAAATAACCTCTCATTCCACAGAAAAATCATTTAACCTTTGATGATATTTTAGGGCTGCCAATATTTATAGCCATTTTGTTTATCCGACCCTTTAACATTCCATTGCAGTTCCGTTATTTGTGTCATTTTTTTCAAATTAAAAATATTTTATTTTTCCTATATGAAATTCACATGGGTTATTCCTTCCACATTCTTAACACAAAGGTAACTTAGTTTTCTTCCACTATGGTTTAAATTACCTAAAATCTCAATTAAATTATTTCTTCTCCTCCTTGGATATCCTGATAGTTGGTTAAAGTGAATATTATTAATCAGGTTCCATGAAAACTAAATAGTCATGATCAAAACATTTTTTACTCCTATGACCGTCCCATTTGAATTAACATTAGAAAATTATTCATCACAATACATTAACCTAGTTCTTTTTGGTCCCCGCAGTTGAATAAAACGAAAAAATAGTGAATAAGAAAAAATTATCAATGTGAGAAACCGCTGAATCATAGAAACAATTTATAGGATGTAAATATTATGAAACATTCCATAGTCTATGAAACCTTAGGTTTATCCTGTGTTTTTAATATCTAAAATATTTTTAAATCCTTCAAGATTTATTGTTTTTTTAAATTTCTAATGCATATCCCATGGTAGTATAGAACTAGGTATGCAGTAAGGCCTATTTTCTTATAGTAGGTTATGCTTGAGTTCAGCCTAATGTACCTTGTCAGAGTTTTTAATCCGTGGTAATTTTTTTTAAAAAATGAACCTTTAGAATCTAGATATGGATTTATTCATGTGAAAATGATCTATCTATCCTTTACCATAATTCAAGGAAGTTTTCTTATTCATTTCCTCTTCCTTAAAGTTATTTATTATGACATCCCTAGACATATCAATTGAAATATTCATAGGTATCTTAGTAAAGTTTTCTAGCCCTAGTTTCCAAAGGTTGAATAAACCATATCTATAATACCAACTATAAAACCAAATTCTTAATGTACATGCATGTTCCATAATTTTTCATAATACTTAATAAATTTCAAAAACCGATGCCTAAAGACCATTTTAGTTTAGTGAATTTTGAAACATGGAAACATAAAGGATGGTATATGAGTGAGCTACATTATATAACAATAGGTTCTCCAAGAGTATCACCCATCTTATAAATATATCACCTAAAATATATCTTCATAATATGGGGAAGGAAACATAAAAATGGGTGGTATTCAATTCGAAGAGTGGGTAAACAAGGGAGATATTTAAGCATTAACATGAGAATTAGGGTATGAGAATGTGATCATAACATTATAAGAACATACCATATATATCATAAACATGAATCATATAATAAAGGATATCATTTCATAAGGCTTGAAAACTATTTAAATTAATAGGATAAGGCATGAAATAATAACACATGAGTAAGGAATAGAATTGTGGAATACACAAAAGTAATATTATTCTATATAAGTCAAGATTCATTTCAAGAAGTTATCAATGCACTCCATGGGGACTACAGAAACATGGAGGGACACACCACTATCCCTAGTTTCCATCATTCCCATGTAAGGGATCATGTTTCTCTATATTAATACCATGGATTGGGTATCATAATTTTCCGAAAGTGGATAAGGTTTCCCCATCTTCTATCTTTATAATGACTGCATCTACTGGGCATGACACTCTAACATCCCCAATCAATGTCCTTTCTTGGTAAGCGATTGGGTTTATCAATATTCCCATATATGATTAATCTAATTGACATGAATACCATCATCATATCATTAGATATAAATATTTACCCAATATATAGTGGGAGATATAGGTCACACTAGTATAATAAAAAATCATTCATACATGTACCAAAAAATAATAAAACATTCATAATATCATGAACTATAAAAATATAATGGTTTCACAAAAGAACTATCATAACCTATGAAACGAAATGGTATCTATAAACATGTAATCACATCATAAACTATTTAAAAATACCGGTTTCATAGTCACTTCTTCCCAGCATAACCCATGAAAATAAGTGGGCTAAAAATTATAAACATGTGGGAGTGGAATAAGTTTCATAAACATCATGTCATAAAAACATAAACCATTTAGATTAATAATATGAATGGAATATTTTTATAATTTTCTCAAAATAAATGATTAACACCCATGGATTTCATCTTTGATGGAAAATAAATTTTAACGATAATTTTAAAACCTTTTCGTGAAGAAAATACACATTCTTCATTAAAAAATGATTTTAAAACATAAATCCATTTTGAATAATATTTTCTTTGAAAACCTCTTTTTAAACATAGAAATAATTCTTGAAATACTTTCAATACACTTTTACCCTAAAAATATATAAAAAATCATTAAAACATATTGAAATCATTTTTCTTTACAAATAATTTAAAAAATATATTTAAGGCTTTAAATAATTTATTTTTTTACCATTATAAACTTATAAATGAAGATTGAGTACATTTTTAATGAATTTTTCATAGAATATAATTTTAAAACTTATAAAAAAAGAATCAAAATAACTGAAATAATTTTCATTGAAAATAACCTTTTGAAAACAAGTAATTGATGTTTTTAAAATCAATTAAAACACATTGTAATAACAATTTTTTTTAAAAAAACCTTTTCATTGAAAACCAATAGAGAAAATGTTTTTTTTGTATTATTATGAAAAAAATTTATTTAAAAATATTACATTTTTATTTTTTTAAATGAAGAATTATTGGAATTAAATTCATGAAAGTGGGTAAATTTATATATTCCAAACTTTCTGTTTGAACCAGAATTTTTTTAGAAAGGTTCCTCAATCGAAAAGAAGAAGGTAACATTTATAATTTTTTTTTGTATAAATGATAAATCATGCGAAAAATTCCTTTAATGATCATATAATAATTCTGTAATTCTTTTAGAAAACATGGTTATGAAGGAACACATATTTAGGACCTAGAGAAAGAGGTAAAGTCATACATTAATGAAATTATTTATTTATCATATCATGTAACAAAGAGTGAAAAAATTGTCGCATTAGTTGGATATAACACTAATAACTAAAATTTAAGAAATATCATTATATTTCTTGTTATATGTATTATAATATTTCAACTATTTTGGAATAATCTAAATCAATCACGATAAAAGGTGAGATTATAGCTATAAACCATTAACAATTTGGTAACATTGAATCATAAAAAAATGTAAAGGATAAAGTAAAATGGAGCATAAAATTTAATAAAAATGAAGATAACCATGATATAACATTTCAAAGGAAGTATATACATGTCATTGAAAAATATACGTGCATAACATGGCTTGTGTCTTAAAAAACAAAAATTGAGACAAAATTATATTACCGATTTTGAAACATTTAAAACATAAAAATCATGAAGCAAAGATATTAAAATGAATATATTACTATAAATAAATTTAATTATAATAATAATAGGGCACATACATGGTCAGTATATAGAAAAAAAATAAATGACTGGTGATTGCGACAAGAATCTCATGAAAATAAAATGTGACATGAAATTCAATTACATTATGTCTTGACTGTCTTAGTACAAAAAATCACTAATACAATAAATATTTGATTACTATGAATATTTTATATAACCATATTTTTATATATAATAACATATCTAGTTTTATTACGACTTTTTGTTTCCCTTTTATTAACAATTCGATGTAAAGGTTTCGCTCTGGGTAATATATTCTTTGTTTTTCCCCTGTGTCTTAATTTGTTATATTTTGGTCCTGATACTTATATAATGATTTGAATATTGTAATTCTTAATATAAATATGATAAATATTAATTTTAAATTTATTTAAAATAATCTATATAATATATAAATATGAAATTTATTACATCATTCATGGAGACGGTAGGTCGTACGTACACATGAATGTTGTTTATTTTTTTATTGTAATATTGAAATAAATAAAGTAAAGGTTATATATATTTAAATATAATATAATTTAATTATCATTAAAATTTAATATATATAATATAATATCTCTAAATACTTTGTTAATACATTCCATGTATTGTGTTATTTAATTAGATCATTTTTAGGAGGTCGTACTCCAAACATCCCCAAACGAAATTATATTATTTACAGAAAATGGAAAGAAAGAAGCTATGTATTATATAAAAATTAAAAAAGAAAAAATAAATTAAATATATCATAAATATAATTGAAAAATATAGATTCTATAATAATTCAAAACAATGATATGTGATAAATGAAAAACGAAAAATATCATTTCGTGATGTGGAAGTTTGTCATATATAAGAATAAAATGTTTGTTACCCATTCGATCGAAGTGTGTGTAAGTATAGATAAACAAATTATCACCAAAAAAATAATAATAATGGGGTAAATGTTTTTATTATATATTCTAGTAATAATAATAATTAAGGTATTAGGGAAATAAAATAAATGAAATCATCTTGAGGAAGTATATTACATCTTCTTTGGATCACTCCTTTTGGTTTCCCCCAGAGATTACATGGATCAATTTATTAGAATTTTGAGGATTTAATGATTAAGGTATGGATTTTGGGATTTTAATTGGGTATATTTTTTCCTTACTTAATTGGTTTGAGAGGTGTGAAAATGGAGGATATTTGGTGGCCTTTATAGGGGAGGGAGGGGATACACATGGATTTTTTTGTTAAAAAGTATGTTTTACGCACCCAAAAAAAAACTCAGTAATGGAATGTTTATGAACAAAATATGTCTATATAATGTGTTTTTTAATTGTATTGGTCATTTGGGACCTTATGTTTATGGTTTATTCCCTTGTTAATCTTAATTGTACCTTAATCGTTGTAATTATTCCTAAACACTTTCACTAATTTTTTTGTTCGAAATTTATGTTTATAGAGTACGAAATTAAATATTCTAATCATAATAAAAATTTATATACATTTTTATAAATTAAATTCATTGAAACATAAAATTAATGTTTAATGCTAATGTCATATACATGACAAGAAAGTGTGTTTTTAAGGTGAGAATGTTCAAAAGACAATTAAGATTGTATATCTAAATTCATCATAAAAATTATTCAAATGACCTAATTGTAGTTATTATATGTACAATTAATCTATTTTCACTTCCAATCCAACTGAAAATATAATTTAACTATATAAAAAATTAGTCGGTAAAAAAGTTTTGAATTAAAATTCAGTATTTTTTTACTATTCACAAAAAAATGAAGATTCATAGAAAAATTCAAAAAATCCACCTTAAAATTATTTAGAAAGTTGGAATTAAAAATTCTATTTATTATATGAAATAAAGTTTCAAAGACTGTCTAAAATGTATTTTATTATTGTTCAAAGAAGGACATAAAAAATGTTTATTTTGAGAAAATATTATTTCAAAGAATATAAATAATTTACCAAAAATTATATGTTTTATAATATTTATTCATTATATATATAAAAACATTATATGTAATATTAATAATGAGGTTATTAATATTAAAATTATTATATCTATGTTATAAATATCCCGTTTAATAAATTAATTATTTTTTTGTTTTGTAGAAACTCAGTTTTTCATGTAATGAATACCAAGTCAGTGTCGCATGTATAAAAAACTTATCTTTGGGTAACCTATAATGGGATATAAATATTTTATAGCATAGAATGTAATAATAAATTGGATCTTTCATATAACGCAAGCTATATTCAACATTTCTGAAATGAAAAATATAAAAAACTATAATTTAATTCGAAAACAATATTTCTCAAATCATAGGGTGCTATATTAAATACAAATTTTTAATAATAATATAATAAGATAAGGGAAGAAATAAATTAAAAAATATTATGGATGAACAATACCTCTTCTTCAAGTTCCTCATTAGGTTTTCCCCAAAATCCTTACTAGGCCAGATTTGGGGGTAAAACAAGTCTTATAAGATGAGAAAAGGGATGTTGGGAAGTTATTTGGGTAGGTATTGGCTAAACTAAAAGGTTATTAAGGTGTTAAGATAATATGAGAGGGGGTTTCCTTTTATATGTTTTGGGTGTAGAACATTATTAATTTTGTAAAGGAAAAAGGTGTATTTGTATTTTCTTACAACAAAAAGGATCTTAAATGGAGTATTATTGATACATAGAAATTATAGGATCACAATCCGTACATAAAATCTATTTTAGACAAGTTTTTATGTCATTTTAACCCTTATATTTTTAGTTCAATTAACGGTAAACCAATTTTCACCTAAACATTGGTATTTTTTTAATAGTTTCATTATTCATTTGGGTCAAGAATTATATTGAAGTTATTAAATAGTAGAAATTATTATGATTATAAATATTGAATCTATATTTCCAAATTCAATTCACATAAGAGGTAAATTTTAATTTAAAATTATTCTCGTCGATGTGACAATAAATCTATTTTTTAAGAGAAAATGTTCAAATGTTTACAAGGGTTTTATATCCAATTCGAATAAAAATTTATTAAAATTTAATAATGTATATTAAAAGATATATAATTGAACTAATTTCAATTTAAAACCTATTTAAAATACACTGTATCTTTATAAATAGTATTGAATAAAAAGATATTTTCTATTAAAATTCAGTATTTTATAGTATTCATCATAAAATTAATATATTCATAAAATTATCAAATATCACCCAAAGATTAATTTTAAATTATGATTTAAAAAGATAAATTTATTTGTTCATATAAATTTTATAAAATTTTCAATAGTTATTTTTAAAATAAGGGTAAAAAGGTGACCAAACTGCTTTTAGAAAAGTATTGTTTTAAGCATGATATTAGATTTATTATTATCTATTGTATAGAAAATAATTAATATGAATTTTATTTTGCTATCATATAATATATTAATTTCATTAAAACCATTCACGAAATCTATTTTGATCAATTTATTGTGGTAGAAAATTTTTTATTTTATAAAAATAATTTTACAGAAAAAGAATTTCATTGTTTTGAGATAGTTTTTTTCATATTAAATTAATAGGTCACCAATGAGTTTATTATATATATATATGTGTAAACAATTAATTTTCCTAATTTTTTATTCATATTAATAACTTCGATTCTAATGATTATGTGATAACTATCATATAAAATAATTGTATTTTAATAATATATCATGTTTTGTTTAAACTCAGTGTTGCATGTAACACAAGATAATATCAATTTATTATAAAATATAAGGAAAACCTAGGGTTTTATTTAACATAAACTAGAATCATTGTCACATGTTCTGAAAATTATCAAAATGAATAAATTATTTTTTTTAAAAAATATTTCATAAAATATTGGGGTGGTGCATTCCGCCACCGTTAAAATAAATTTTTCCCTCAAAATCCACCTCAACCATTAAAGTATTAAAATTTGAAATTTACATTATTAAAAACAAAATGGTATAAATGAATTTTAAAAATAACCATAAATATGGAAATTAATAAACATAAAGGTTAACTTAGGTAACTCATATCTACACTTCCAAATAGGAGAACATAAGTGGGATTTGTTGTTTTGGACAAAGAAGTAAGCCTTAAATAACTGTTGAAATTTATAGTGATAATTGATCATAAGAATATGGGTGATCTAGGGAATGATAATGACCATAGAAAAATTTAAAAGAGAGGTGTGAAAAATGACATTGATATAATAAATAATTGCGATAACAAGAAAACCTTTTTTTTCAAGACCAAATTCCCAATTTTGAAATTTTTCAATAGAGGATATACATAATTGATTTAATTACATTTCATAAGCACAATATAACACATTTTTTTACCTTGATCAATTTTCACATCGTATATACTCTAATAAATATATTCCATTTTCTAATACATGATGCACTAATGAATCATATGTCCCATAGATAGAATAATAATTAGTTTCATCAATATTTATTTATCCTCATGGAAAAATGGTCAGTATAGGTTATCGAATATGCATAAATCTTTATTTAGTGAGACAATACACTGATATCTAATTCCTTGTCAAAATTTTAACATAAAACATTTTGTACATGGTTAACATTATAACCCTTCCAAAATTAAATATTTATAAATAATTTCCCTAAATTTATCAAACTCAAAATTGATCCTACAAATATTCACTGAAATAACATAATTGTCAAATGATAAAATTTTGAATAATTTGGTCACATATTATCCTGAGGCTTTGTGATGACTATATTTATTGTAAAACCTAAATTAATATAATATCACCTTTTAATTACATGAATAAAACCATTTATTATAGTACATATTCTATAGATTCAATAATTTTGTAAACTCTATTAGTCCTAACATAAACCACTTTGTTAACAAAAACATTATTAGTTCCAAGGTAATTAGTATCGTCCAATTTAAGTCATCCATGGCGATAATATCTTCATTCCAACACAATTTTCTCTAAACTAAGAACATATTAGGTGTTTTATTTCCTTTAATCAACAGTTTTACAAAAAAATATAACCATGTCATTAAATAAGTTCTCTAGTTTATCAAAAAAACTCATTGTATTATTTCAAATCCTTAATGAATAACTTACACTGAATAATCCTTATAAATTTCATAATTTTTGAATTATAATACATAAAAACGTCAATTATCCCAAATAATTCTAAAAATATTAATTATTCATTATAAGATTTTTAGACAATACATTCTTCCTTTTATATTTCATTAGTATTCTCTTCATCTTCAACAACAAAACAAATAATCATATAACCTTGATGATTATCCTCGTGAACATTACCCTTAAGAAATCAATTTTCATAATGCCTATACTTTCCAAATTTAAAAAATTCAAAAAATCATGAAATCATAGGGAGACCAATATTCCCATTAAGTTCATTTACTAAACTTTTTCTTTTTCCTCAATAATTAATTTCATTGGGTCCTTATTTTCTAAAATTGAAACATCTTCCCATTCTAATAATAAATTAACTTGGGTGATTCATCCCATATTCTCAACCTATTGTAATATTAATATTCTTCTCACCATGGTCTTTATTAACTGAACACTGAGTGAAATCTATTCATTTATTCTTTATTAGGTGTGGGAGTTGATAATTGTTTACATTGATAAATTATGTTTTGTGATTAATTAATAAGAATAAACACAATATTTATCACTCTAGTCATCATCCCATTTGGATTCTCATCATAATATTGTTTAACAAATTGAATGTCAACCTAGTAAATTATAGTTATCTTCATTAAAAAGGCAAAAAAAACATTGTGTGAACAAAAATATTCATATTGGAACACCATATAATCATGAAACATAACATATGTGATGTATAAATCATGACACAATCTTTTCAATATGTAAAACATTAAGTTTATCATAGGGAATTCATTATCATTTTCTATTTAAATCATTTATTATGGTTTATAATGATTTTATTTACTTCCAAACCATATATCATTAGAGATTTAAACCATTTTTTCTTTAAGTCCCATTGACGTGAACAAGGTGATAATTTAGTGTAGACTAATTTTCAATTTTGGAGTTATTACCCATAGGTAACTATGTGCGAGAGTCATATCCACTAGTAGTATCCGTACATTTGTGTAATTTCTTGGAAACAATTTTCTTTATCATTTACCAAAATTCTAGGACATTTTTTTTGTAAATGTACCCATCCTTATTCTTATCCATAGAGACATCCCTATACGTATCCTTATAAATTTCACAAGAGACCTCAGTAATGTTTTCTCATCGTAGTTTCCAAAGGATAACTAAAACTTCCCAATAATACCCACTATAGTGACCTAGTATTAACATAAATAGATATCACATCTGTTTAGATGAATGTTAATTACATTAAAAAACACCTGATAATTATAATAGTTTAGTGCCTTTAGAAACATTGAACACAATCTTCATAATTCATGATATATATTTTATGTATCACATAATTATCTTCCACCATCAGCACTCTAACTTAAAAACCACTCTGTATAACCTAGGGAAAGGAAAAATATGAATGAGAAAAATCATATACTCAGTAAGGATAAATAAGGGAGATACATAATCATAAAATGAGAATCATTGTATAAGAGAACGATAATTACATTTTAAAACCATTATCTACATATAAAATATTATAATACTGACCCACAACATATATATTGAAATTTAATAAGACATGAATCATAAGGGAATCAAATAAAATGATCCATGAGATCATAAAATAGCAATAATAATTAATTTTTTTCAATACACATATGAATATAAAATCTTATATAAATGTTACCCACCATAATATGAAGAACATGTTAGGAATGGGATAACCACCAGTGTACCAGCTTTGAGTTTAGGATAATATCATGTTTCAATTCTTTTTTGGTCATGATATTCTCTTATGTTCCTTATTATTGTTGTCCTGGGATAACCTCTTATGTTCCCATTATTATCATATAAAATTAATCATTACCCAAGGAATTAGATGGAGATATAGGTTCACCCATCACATAATCTATACATTTGTGTTCCACATGATAATAAAAAATTGATCATATCAGGACCCATGAATATAAAATTGGGTTTATAAAAAAATCATCGTATCATTTCCAATGTAAAATAAAAAGTTTTCATAATAATTTAATAATTTAATCATATTATATCCCATCAAAAAAATTTAGGATTCATTAGCACTTTATCCGAGTAATACCTTTGGAAGAGTAATGGTTTTTTAAAAATATTGTCATTATAAAAAAACAATTCAGCTAAAAAAATATAATAATTTTATCCTTGGATCATATCATTAAAAAATCATAAGTGGATTCAAAGGATGTCATCTTAGATGAAAAATGATTTTGAATGATCACATGATAGATTTATAGAGAAAGAAAGATTTTCCACATTGAAAAAAAATTATAAAACATTTTGAAAATCATTTCCCTTCAAAATATTCTGGAATTTTTTTAAAGGAATCATTAAAGAAAATAATTTTCATGACTGTAGGAAATATTTTTCATATTTTACACATTTATAAAATTATTCCTTTCACATATTCAGTTTAAGAATTTTTTTTATTATTTTGGAATAACATGTTAGGATTACATTAATTTTTTTAAATGTAAAACATATGTAAAAATATCTTTATTAAATAATTTGAAGAATGCAAAAAAAAATTTTCAAGAAACATTATTTTGGAATAAAAATGGGTTTTTAATTGAAAATATTGTTTTTTATAAAAATTATCTTTTTGATCCCATGAGTACATAAATAGAGTAAATCTAGAAGAAAAATTGTATTCTTATGATATAACAATAGAATATTAAATTTCATGTATTTATTGAGTGATAGATAGTTAGATTTCATAATTTTAAGAAGAATCCTAAACAATCTTGATAATGATGAGATTGTAACATAAAACACTTACCACTTTGGTAACTTTTAAATGAAATACCTCTAAGTAAATAATAGTAAATGAAACATAAAATATCATTATTATAAATAAATTTTTGATACTACCTATAAATTTGGATGTATTTACACCATTTGAAAGGTTATGGGTTGAGAATATAACATATTTCTCATTGAATACATATTGAGACAAATACTCACTTACTTATTTAGAGACATTTAAAGCACACACCTCATAAAATAGAGATACTAAAATGGATATTTAAATCCTTATATATTAAGTATAATAATAATATCATTAATTGAGGGGAAGTACACACAAAACATAAATGAAAGACGTGGTGAATCTCTCATGTGTCTCACAATATAAAGAGAGATGTAAATATCTTAATACATTAGTAATCATTTTAATTCTAAGCCACCATAAGGCATAAAATAAAACAAAACAATAATATAATAAAAATAAGTAGATTCACGCTAAAACATGTCAATTGATTTCCACATAACCCACAAAAATTAATTGAGTGGTGATTGGTATATTTCTCACAAAAATATGAACCTAACCAGAAATTACTTACCTTATGTCTCATCTTCCTTCATACACGTCCAAAACACTTGAATAATAAATAGAAAATTATTATACATATATTATAGATCCATAATTAAATATATATTATACCATATATGATTCAATTATGAAAATTAATTTCGCTATATTATCTATTTTTTTGTATAAATCTTGTTTCAGGTAATAATTTCTTTGTTTTTCATATATATTCTTGTTTTTTTATTTTTGGTCCTCTTACATGAATGACATTATCACCTTTTAGTGAGTGAAAGGGTAAAAAATAAAATGATATATTATGTTTTTGGAATGATAAATATTCCATGAATATGATAACTATTTCATGTATATCACACATATTAATTCAATTTATCCTTAATATATTACATGTAAAGTTATACTGAAAAAATCCACATCACTTCGCAAGGAGGTAGTCCACCACAGACATGAGTGACATTATCATATCCACATTGAAATGGAATATAAAAAAGTTGTATTTTATATAATAAATTAAAAATTAATATTAAAATATAAATAAGATATATAAATACTTTATATCAATTATTATAACAAACCATGAGAAGTTGTAATGACAAAATGAATGACAATGGTTAATGAGACGGTTGTCCATCCTGTAAATGAATGACGATTTCATTACCCAATTGATTGTAGTGGAGATGGTTATAAGTAGGTATCTAAAAATAAAAAATGAAAATATATTTAATATAATTTTTTTATAATATTATAATGGTCTAGTAATAATTTAATGGTATGAGGGGTGAATGAAATTAAAAACACTCGTCGAAGAACAATACCTCTTCTTCAAGGGACCTCATTAGGTTTACTCTGAATGAATTAGTAGATTTATTTTATGAAAACACTAAGGCTTATAGGATGAGAGAAAATAATTTCATAAGTTAATATATTAGGGATGGGATAAATCAAATGTTTCTGAATGTGTGAAAAGGAGAGGATAATAGATGAGCTTTTATAAATGAGGTTAGTGGCACACTTGTAATTTTTTGAATAGAAAAACGTGTACTAACAGTTTTAACCTATAAAAATGTTAAAGAATGGAATATTATTTATAATTGTAATTTATATGGTTAATATATGGTTAGAAAATATAATTTATATAAGTTTTAGTACGCTTTAACCCTTCTATTTTTAGTTCAAGCCCCGATAAACCCATTTTTACGTCAAACTCGGTATTTAAGATGCACTATTTTCACAATTTCTGTAGGTCAACAATCCCATTAACCTTAATTGATAATTTTAAAATTCTAATTTTAAATATAAAACAAAATTTTCCAAATTAATGTCATATAAGTGTAAACATTTATTTTGAAATTAATATCACAGATGTGATGAAAATGTAGAGTTTCAAAGAGAAAATGTTCAAACGGTTACAAAGTTTTTATAACTAATTTTAATAAGAAATTAAATAAATAGATCTATATTGGATTAATTGATATATAATTTAAATAATTACACATTACAACCATTTTTTATATAATTTAACAATATAAATAATTTAAATGAAAATATAGTCTCCAATTTAAATTTAGTAGTTTTCACTTTTCATAAAATCAATATTTTTAAATAATTCTAAAAAAATCACCCTACGATAATTTTGTAATTATGAATTGAAAATTTAATTATATCTTTTGAAGTAAAATTTCTAAAAATTTTAAAATTTTGTTATAAAATAAGTGTGAAAATGAAAACAAGATTTTTTTAGAAAAAACATTTTTTAAGAATAAAGTTGGATTTATCATTATATATTGTCTTGAAAATAGATAAGATGATTTTTAATTATTTTATTGAATACGTTATATATAAATTTGAAAAATATAAATGACCTAATGTGATTTAATTAATTTATTAAGGAAAAAATGTTTTTCTTCATTAAAATAGTTTTTAAGAAAATGATTTTTTTTCTTTTCAAATAGTTTTTATTTTTATTTTTAACTAATTGGTCACCAAATAAATCATTTTATATTCATGATTGAACCATAAATTTTTAAAATTTAGTTAATACTGTTCATATCCACAATTATTTTAAAACCCTATAATTTTTTCAATAGAAATTACCTTCTTAAATTTATGTTATATAATTATTAAACACAATTATAACATAGAAAAAGCCAATAAAAACTTTATTATCTGACATAATGAATAAAATAAGTTTTATTTAGAGAAATGAAGTAACCTATACTGATAAAATAGTAACATGATCATTTAAATATAAAAATGACCATTAGAAATAGTAATCCAACCATTAAAATTGTAATTGCACCTATTAAATAATATAAAAAATATTGGTATCATATAAATTAAAAAATAATATAATTATATATTGGTATAAGTTAATAAAGTTTATAAAAATGATAAATTAAATGTCAGTGTTTTTTAAAAATGTACCAGATTATTTACAATTTTATAATTAATTTTAAAATTTAAAATAAATATAATTTTCATAATATATATTTAAAAAATAATTTTATATTGTGTTATAGTTTGAATATAATTTTATGATACCTTAATTATTTTTTCCAAGGGATATAAAATCTATTATAGTATAAAAAGATAATTTTTGAATAAATGATAATTTTAATTAAAAATTTTAAATTTTCTATATTTATACATTTTTTTAAAACGGTCTCCATTTTTTAAATCTACACGTCTAAATTGGTTACGGTGAATTTTGGGATTTTTCTAAAATAGTTTAATTTTCTGTGAATAAGGAAATACTGTTATTATAGTATAAGCCAAATACAAGCATTTTTAAATCATGGATGATGTATGTATGATATGAAAACCCATTTCCCTAAACTATAAAAAACCATATAAAATATTTATTCATTGTATTTAATACTATTGGATTCCTTGATCGAAAATAATAAACTAATGAATAGATAAATAAAAAACCCCACTCTTCTACCCTTATAAATACCACCACACCCTCACCTCCCATTCTCCTGTCAAATTAAAAGCCTTGATGATTATCTGTAATTTTTTCAATTGCATTACAAATATTATATGCCACATCTAATGGCTTATGGTGTCAAATAATACCAAAACCATTTTATTTAAAGAGGTTCTCAGGGAGACAACATTCAAGAGGCAAAATCATTATTTTTTCTATTTCTATATCTTTTCCTTTCATACGCTTTCCTAAACTACCCTATAAAAAGATGAATTATAAATAAATTATCTAATATATAATATAATTTTATTCTGTGAAATGAATATCTATAATCAAACCAATTCTCTTTTGCTTTAATTATAAAAAAAAGAAAACATCATCTGCGACATGTCAATTCACCGCCTTCATGGATAATGAATTATTGTTTTTTATTACTACTATCTAGGATGGTCATAAAACAGTATGTACGATAAAATAATAATTTAATTTACATATTAAAATTTGTATCATATTCTAGAAATAATATATAATAATAATATTTAATAAAATCAGAGTAGTTCCCATTAGTTGAAAAGACAAGAAAAAAATAAATTTAACATTTTTCATTAGCATTTTATCTAATAAATAATCCCTAGACTAGAAAAAAATTGATAATAAGACCATTTAATCGTCATTATGTTTATTAATAATAAGTAATTTCACTTCTATAGAATTATTCTCATTTTACAAGAAATATCATTATTATATTCAAGTAAAATGACCCTGAAACCATGAAAACAAACACTCCAAGAACAAAAAATTTGAATTTTTTTCCAGGAAATAATTTATAAAATTAATATAAAATTTAATTACACAATATCATGATGGTCTTAATATCAGAAAAATTAATTAACATTTTTTATTAACATTTTATCTAATGAATAATCCTCATACCAGATAACAAAATGATATATGAGACCATTTAATCTTCTATATGTTCATTAATAACATAAAATTTCACTTATATAGAATTATTACCATTTCAAAATAAATTTCATAATTATATACAAGTAAACCTATCATGAAACCATGAAAATGAACACTCGTGAAATGAAAATAATATACTCTATAACTCATAAAAATTGATATAAATGAACTTAATAAAATTATAGTAATTAAAATACATTATAATGGGTTTTTATATATTTAATTAATTAATTTTAATTTATTAAAAAATATATTAAGTGTATGTGCAGCATGCATTCAGACATAATGTACGAGGATTCTCGATCCCAACACCCTTTTTTTGGGTTATACCTCTTTCATGGATAATATCATTGTGGATATGATTTTAATGACTCTTAAATATAACTTTATTGTTATTACCTATTATTTTCAAGTATATAAATGTTTAAAAATCAATTTTATTATAAATACAAATAATAACCAATGGAAAACCTATTTCTTAAACCAATATTCAACACCTCCTCTGTTGTTTCTTATTCAAAGGATAACGATCTCTTATTCCAACAAATGATCACCATTTTTCTTTTGGAAATATAATATTTTATTCCTGAATTACTTATTTATGAAATCATTATGAAACCCATTTATTTCCAAGGGTTATTTCATGATTACCATAATTATACTTGTAATGTTGTATGCATGATTATGAAAATGTTATGATGTGACTGGTGGGCCAAAAATTATATATCCCTCTAATTAATTGGATAATGTGATGTATCTTAGGATACAATGTTTATTAATTATAAAATTTTTGTTAGATTTTTTCAAAAGTAGATTCTATGATTATGCACATATGTTATGTGTGAACATGATGCAATTTTTGTTCACAACTATGTATTGTCCATGACCACTAAGTCATGATGCTTCATTTATATGTATTGATAACTTCAATGCATTTATCACGTGTTTTCCATTTTGATGTTGATGGTGATCTTTTTCTTATGAAACTGTGAATATTATTTTTCTATCACATGTTATATTTATTTATTTCTATTATTGTTCCTCTTAATAATCTTTTACCTCACTGCTCTCTTTGATTTATATCATCCGGAGATTACAGTAATAAATATAAAGTGATATATTAAAATTATTAATGAGAATGATATAAATAAATGTTTACATTTTATGATGTACAAGAAATACATGAGACTAATTTTACTATGACACTAAACCATTGGATCGTAAATTTTTAATGCTATTATGTTTTTTATCTTCAAAATGATGTAATGGTTAGGATAGAAAATGTTGGGTCACTATAGTTGGTATAAGAGCATAGTTTAGTTAATTTGGGAATTAGTATTAGAAAATGTTCATAAAACATCTTATGACAAGACTAAATATATGTAAATATTCAAGATACATTGTTCTAAAAAAATTACTAAATTTGGGATCCCATAATATATTTATTTAGTGTTAATTTCATAAAATAATAAATTATTAGTTATTTTTTGACTTAATTTTTGTTTGAATGTTTTATATTTTAGAAAATAGTGGGAACTAGAAGATATTCAGCTAACAACCCATATGGGGGTCAATGAAATAATTTCAAAAATTGTATTCCAAATTACAAAGGAGGTGGAGATCAAAATTTTATGGTGAATATTTACCCAGCCATCTCAATCTAGGAACAATAACAGGAATAATTTGGAACATCCTACTTCACATAATATGGATAAAATAACTACTAAATATATTATGTAGAAATGACCACTCAATTTTAGTGGATCTTTGGATATAATAATTTTAGAACAATTGTTCATTCAAATGGATAATATCTTTTCCACACTCCACTATTCCGCGAATGAGAAGGTGACATAATTCCTATATCGTTTAGAATGAGAGGCTGATAAATGGTAGGAATTGATTAAGAACTCGATAAAAATGGTTGTAAAAACGATATTGAGTGGTAATACTTTAATATAATATTTATAAAATATATTTCCCTCAAAATATTTTAACAAATATGGGGAGAGTATTAATAGAGTTGATAAAAATGTAATTGGAATCTATCATAGATTACAAATAAAACTTCACAAGGCTTACAAGATATGTCTTATTTTATTTATAAAAAGTTATATAAATATAGATAGATTATTTAGTGGTTTAAACAACATGTTCAAAAAGATATTTCTATTCAAGACCATGGGAGTTATGAGGCAGTTCCTTGACATGATCTCAATGTAGAGATGGTGATCAGAGACGGATCCCATGGTTATGGGGATAATAAGAGAATAGTATATCTTGAATTTGGTGGATCAAATGAAAAAGGAGGATTGAGGATCCAAGAAGACACATTTAAAAAATACGGGAACACGAATTATGGGAATTGCCTCAAAGGTGTAAATATATGATTCAAGTGTGAGAGAGAAGGCCATAAAGATTATGATTGTCAAAGAGGCATAAATAAGTCATCCAACATGATGGATGAAATGAGGTATCATCCTAAAACAAAACATATGGTTCTATTATTCAACTATAGTGAAAAGGGATCTATGAAATCTAGTGATCTAAACCTCTATTCCTTTATGCTAATAAGAGTTGGAAACCACCAATTCCAAAATATAATTTGAATGATTATGACATCAAAAATCTGGAATATGAGCATGAAAATGATGTCTTAAAAGGTATAGTTAGTTTTTAATAAATATTGGATTTTTTTTGTTTTGGTTCTCTGCATTGTTTTATATCTAATGAATGTTAAATAATTTTTGAATCAATTACCCAAAACTGTGAAATATATATATTTATAAAAACCAATAGTGGTAAAATTGTTGAAACCCAAGCGTTGGAATATTATCCTGTATGTTCATATGGGAATATTCTTATCTAGAATCTCATAATAATTATTTTGGGGAAATTTGATGCTATAGTGGGTATGGAATGACTGTCAATATATTGTGATCAACTAAACTATCAGGAAAATAAAATGTATTTACATGGTTTAAATCATATACAGATCCTCTTGAAATTAAAGGAATATCATAAATCACCTTTGGAAAATCCCTCAACAGTGTGGGTTTTGATACACTATGAAGAATCACACATTTCCCAAATGTCTGGGACAAAGAATGTATCAAATTGGTGGAAATGAAAATTAATATAAAATTCACTAATGTATTTATATATGAGTTACCTAGACATTCCACAGATCATAAGGTATTATTTTTAATAGATATAATACATAGATCCACTATTATCTCAAAATACCCCGACTTGATTTCCTCGATCAAAATGGGAGAGTTAAAGAAGAAATTGTAAGATCATTTAGAAAAAGTGAATATACTCTCTACTGCACCACTGTACAGTTTTCAAGGGGTATATTCCTCAAATAAGAATGGATTAAAGATACTGTGTATCAATAATTGGGCACTCAATAAGTTCACCTTAAAGGAGAAGTATCCTCGTCCAATGATTTATGAATTTTTTGATAGACTAAGAGGATCCCATTACAAATTAAAGGTGGAAATTCATTATGGATATCATCAATTTAAGGAAATGAAGGAATATATATGGAATAATAATTTACATAATGGTATTGGTACTATGATATCATAATGATGACCTTTAAATTTACTAATTCCACAAAAATCTTCCTTGATTTTATATACAGAGTCTTTATATAATACCTTTTAAAATTATTGGTAGTGTTTATAGATGATATTCTAATTTACATCTAGATAAAGGAGGATCATGAAGAATATCTAAGGAATGTTTTGGAGAAATTAATGAAGGATAAATTCTATTGATTCATCAGAATGTGAGAATTTTGGATGAAAAAAGTATCATTCATTGGGAATGAGATCAAATGTTTGGGAATTCATATGGACCATTAAAAAGGGAATTTAGGAATGACCCAGACCCAATAGTGACATGAAAATATGATTTTTTTGGATTAATAGGGTACTATCAAGGATTTGTGAGATATTTCTCATGATTTTATATCATAATAACTCAGTTAACAAGGAAAGGGGTAAATTATGTTTGGAAGAAATAATATAAGGAAATGTTTAAGGAGATAAATACGAGGCTAATAACTACACCACTACTCACACTACCAGATAGTTTAGAATGTTTTGTAATATAAATTGATACATTAAAGGAAGGCTTGGGTTGTGTATTCATGTTTTAATGATAAATTGATTTCCCACACCTTACAAGAGTTGATGATCCCTAAGAAGAAAAACCCAATACATTATATGGAGAAATATACTCTCATTTCTTCCATGAAAATCTTATGTCACTTCCTCTACGGTGATAAGGGTGACATATATACTAATAACAAGAGTATAAAGTATATATTCACACAGATGGAGATCAAAATTAGTGGATGAATATGGTTAGAAAAAATCAACTAACATGAATACACTATTCAATACCATCCAGGAAAGGTGAACATGGTTGAAGATTCACATATAAGAAATGAACCTTCTACTCTATCAATGACACAGATTGAGAATACCCTGTCTTTATGGAAATGAAAAGTATGAACTATAAATCATTATGGTAGGGAATTCATCCTACCATCCCCAAATGATTGCCTAACCATCTATCCAAGAGATGATCTAGGATGCACACATGGATGATTTGGACCTACAAAAGAAGGTTAAAGCAGTAATAGAATGGAATCTACATGAGTTCCAAATCGATGAGAATATTATTTTCTAATTTGGAAGTAGACATCGTGTGCTTGAAATACAGGTAATGAAGGATATGTTGTATAATTTACATAGTTGTACTTTATCCATCTATCCCGGATGTTCCATGATATACCATGATCATCAAGAATACTTTTGCAGGGACAACATATTAAATAATATTGCACAGTATATCTAAAGGTTCTTAACACATCATCATGTTAAATAAGAAAGAAACAAATCCAAGGGGATGCTAAAACAATTGGCTCTACCCACATATAAATGGAAGGATTTCACTATCGACTCTTCCAATGGTATCATTATGATATAAAACAAAACAATGATTTATGGGTTTTGGTGGATTAACTCACCGAGACTTCCCCTGTTTTTTTCTATTCAGGACGATTTCCCGCTCAAAAAACTTGACAGGATATATGTTAGGAAAGTGGGGAGGATTCTTGGGGTTACACTTTATATTATCTATGATCATGATCCAAGGTTGAAATATAAATTTTGGAGAAGTATTCAACATATATTTATTACTAAATCATATTTTATAAAAGAATTTCACCCCCAAACAGATGGATAATCTGAAAGGACTATTGAGACACTCGAAGAAATACTATGATCCTGCTTAATGTAATTCGAAGAAGGATGAGATCATCATCTCTCCTTTCTTGTGTTCTCATAAAAAATAGCTTCCACTCACGTATTGAAATGGCTCCATATGAAGCACTATATGGGAAGTGATGCATAATTCCAATTTTTTGGGATGAGGTTGGTGAACAAAAGTTACATGGACATCATCTTATGCAAGAGATGAATTAGAGGGAACAAAAAATACAACAATGTATAAAATATTCTCAGAGTTAGAAAAAGAGATATGGTTATAACCATAGAATGAGAATGTATTTAAATGTCATAGAATCACTTTTCCTTTGAATATCACAATTGAAGAGTTTCTGTTGGTTTATAAAGAAAGGGATGTTTAGACCAAGGTGCATTGTCCCCTTTGAGATCCTTGATCGAAATAGAGTATTGGACTATTAGTTTTCAATTCCACCATATTTGAAAAAATGTCATAAAATTTTCCTTGTATCCCTCTTGAGGAACTACATACATGATACATCCCATGTACTGAGTCAATAGGTGGTTCAACTGGATAATTAACTCTCCTATTAAGACAAGTCTGTGAAAATTTGGGACTATAGGGACAAGTTTCTACGAAAGAAGAAAACTAACCTTGTCAAAGTGTATTTAAGGAACAATGTGTATGAAGGAGTGTCTTGGGAATTATAATATGTGATAAAGGAGAAATACCCTCACATGTTTTATCCTTAGTATGTTAAATGAAATTTTGATGGAGGAATTTCAAAATAAGGGAAGAATGTAACAACTCAAAATATTGTTAATTGAATTTAAATTCTTATAATTGTGTCATATAATTATAAAAAACATAAATAACATATATAACCTAATAAAAACATTATTTTTATTAATAAATAATTAAATTATTCTTATTTATAGAAATATCAAAACCTATACTGATTGAATTGTATCCTAACCATTGGAATAATAATATAAAAATTAGGAATAGTAATCCAACAATTAGAATATTATCCTCACATATAAAATTATATATAAAATTTATTTATCTTTCAAATTTATTTTTGATATAATTATATCATCTTATAATAAAAATTATTATTTTAAAATAATAAATTAAGTGTTGATTTTTTTGTAACATATAATTGTTTATTTTTAATTTTATAATATAATAATTTAAAATTAAATTTATTTTTATAAAATTGAATCACAACTTAATATTTTGTAGTGTTATATTTATAATATAATTTTATGAGACCATAATTAAAAATTCAAATAGTCATAAAATCAATTGTAATATTAAAATAGAAATTTACAGTTTAAATGATGATTTTATTTAATAGTTGAATTTATAATATTTAGAAAATTATTTTCATGAAATGTATTTTATTATTGAAATATAAATATAGAAAATTTATTATGATGAATATTTGGGAATTTTCTAAAAATGTTGAATATTTGGTGAATAGTGAAATATAGTAATATATAGTAAAAGATAAATACATGAATTTTTAATTGATAAAAGATATGTGGATGATGCATTCACCCATTAGATTGAACTCTCATAAATAATTTATGGTATATAGTCATAGTATCCCACACTATTGATAGACATGAGACAAAATAATAAACCAATGAACATTTTAATAAAAAACACCCCTTTCCTTCACTGATAAATACCACCCATTTTCCTCACAATTTCAACGAAATTAATTTTTCCTAAACTATGAAAAATTCCATTACCAATACTTTTTTCCATTTAAAAATTATACTGGTCTCAACCGAATACCAAAACTAGGTTCTTTAAAGCGGTTCTGAAGGAGAAAATATTCAAGTGGTAAAATCACAAATTCTTATATTTTAATTAAATTTATTTTCTTATTATCTCCTCACATACCATATCCAAAGTGTCACGATAACTTCATTATAATATATATAATATAGTGTTATTGTGTTAATGAAATATCCATCATAAAATCTATTCTCTTTTCATCTTATTCTAAAAATTAAAAAAACCGTCTATGATGTGGTGATTCACTGCCTACATTGACGATGGGTTTTCATTTTCCACTAATCCTTTCATGGATGGAAATAAAAACTTAATTATGATTAACTAAAGTATAAATATACATATTATATATTTTATCAGGTTATGTAACTAATATATAAACACAATATTAAATAAAATGATACTAGGTTGTGAGGGTCCTAAAAACCACAAAAATAAATGAATCATTTTTCATTAATGTTTTATCTAAGACACCATACTCATAATACAAAAAAAATTATAATTGATAACATTTAATATTATATAATATCATAAAAACATATAATTTCACCTTTTGAAAACTATTTTCATTTCCCATGAAATTCCATAATTATATACCAGTAAGGAAACCGAGAAACCTTGAAAATATACACTTCCAAAAATATGAAATTGAACGGAATAAATCATCAGAATGGAAATCAAAAAATTTAATAAAATTATAAAAAATAAAATACATGTATAATATGTTGTTAATTATGTAATTAATGAATCTAAATGGTAATCTAAGAAATTAAGTTCAATTTCAGGAAAAAAAATCATACATAAGTTATGGGGATTCTAAAAATCAACTCCAATTATTTGGGTTATACCTATTACAGAAAAAATCAATATGTGGATATTAACTTAATGAATATAAATTTAATTTCATTATAGTTTAATTATATTTTCAATGTTATATATGTTTCCAATTATATTTTATAAAAAATATAATTATTTTTATGTTAACTCTTATTTCCAAAATGAATCTTGAACACCTCTTCTGTTGTTTCATATTCAAAAGAAAATTACCTCTTATTAAAATGTATAACATAACTCATTATTTTGTTGAATCTAAATATTATTTCAGAATTTATTATTTATGAAATTCTTATGAAAACCATTCATTTTAATATGTTATTTCATGATTATAGTTATTTGACATTCTGTGTGGCTTGCATGATTATTTAAATTCTATGATGTGATTTGTGGGCCCATAATTATATATCATTGAAATGAATTTTGTTATTGGATATATCTCCTGAGATAATATGTATTATGATTCAATGTGGTAATTTATTTTTTCACATTTTGATGTTATGATTATGCTCTTATTTTATGCGTGAGCATGATGTTATCTTTGTTCTCAACTATGTGCGGTTCTTGACCTCTAAGACATGATGTTTCATTTTTAGGCATTTCCTTATACCATGCTTGTATCACATGTTTTACATCCAAATATTGATGATTATCTTATTATTATGAAATAATGATGATGATTATGATCAACCATTTTATATTGATTCTGTACTTTATTCATACTCTTAATGGAATTTTAGCTCCCCTCTTTCTTTAATGTATTTATCATGTGATTACATGTACTAATAACAATGAATAATTTTAAAAAATACAAAGAAGAAGGATTTAAATAAATTTATATTTTTTATTATGAAAATTTATGAATGGACCTAATTTTACCAAGACATTAAGCCTTTGTATCCTATATTTGTATTATTATTAAGTTTTTTATCTTTAAAATTATTTAATGGATATGAAATTTAAAGTAGTTTAATGATATTTCCAATGAAGAGATTATAACTATCATATTAAATAATTAATTTTTAATAATATGTCACATTTCATTTATAATCCATGTTATGTGAAACGTATGATATGTTTAGTTTTTTGTATATCACCATAAAAACAAAGGGTATTGTACAATGAAAGATAATCTCTGTATCAAATGTAACGCAAACTATTGAAAATATTAAATTAATTTGAAAATAAATATTTCACTAAATAACAAAGAGTTACTATATGGACCCAACCTTAGATATTAAATAATCTTGAGTAAGGTTAAGAACTTCTCGTTCTTTCACATTGAACATATTATTAGGTTTATAGTTTTAGATAATTAGGTCATAATTAATTCATAACAACTCAAATATTACAATGTAGACACTTATTCTCAATATCCATTTTCCCATAAAATTAAAACATTTAAGATGAATGTTTTTTCTTTTTATGATAAATTATCATAATTTCTCCACTGATCCCATCCATGTCTTTATTATCAATGAAATCATATGAATTTTTTTAAAAAAATTTTAATGACCATAAAAATCTCACTAATAGATACATAATGGATGAAAACTATTATTTTTGTGACAACATGAAATTCCATGAATGATTTATCATAAAGTAATATGTTTCACCCATAAAAAGTATTAAATAATATACGTTGAATATAATATTATATATTACCTTTTTTTAATCAATTTATTACCATAAAACCTTAATGATCATATATAACACATCATGGTAACATGGGACATAATTATACTTAAATCAAATAACCATGTGGTCGGATTCCATACATGTCTCTCTTACAAAATGGAATAATTATATTGTTGGCTTCCTCACCCAATGATTACGAGCTTTTAAAGTAACCAAGATTTATTGGATTATAAAATAACAATATATCCTTGGTTTATCACGTAACCACCCATCAAATGTCCATGTATTTTTATATAGTCATAACACATAAAATATTGCAATTTTCAACATTTATCTGATAAATTTTTATTTTAAATAATATTGAACTAATTACAGATATTGAAATAATTAAAACATTTCCAAAAAACATTTTCAACACCAAAATACCCAAAAATAGTACAACAAATTTTTTTCTTTTAAAAACATTAAGGCTTGTAGAGGATTCCAAATATAAAATAATGGATACAACAATAGAGAATTCCTTGTCATCGTATACGTAAAAAAAATTAATTTTAACATTTTTAATGAAATTAAAATTCCTTAGATAGAAAAATTACTAATGAAAAATGGTGAATGAAGTTATAATTCCAGGGGTTTATTACACACCTTATAAAAGAAGGTGGTGTATAACATCAAAATAGTCCTCAATGAGAAGAGATTGAGAGGAAGTCTCCTTACTCGAGTCTAAATAATCTCCTATGTGATTTTTCTACATAAAAAAATATATTGATATATAATTTATTTTTATCTCCTTTTATCACTTATTATAATGTAATGAAAATTACTTAAACATTTGAACTCACGTCGAACCTTTTGTCAATATTTGGTGCATGAGTTCATGATGACTTTGGTATGATGTAAATATTAAATGAATTCAATATTATATAATATAAATAATAATATTCATGACATAATAATAATTTTTATACATCAAATATACTTTTAAATCAATTAATTTATTCTTTTTTAAGGAAAATTAACAATGTTATAATCAAGGAAAAAACATACAATACTTATTCATGAGTAATGTTTGTATTTTTCAACGATCATCATGGAAAGAGGGTAATTGTAATTTTATATTTAAATGATTATAATAATTTTATTACTCTCATATTTATCATTTATATGTACTTATATATCGTATTTGTGATGTTGTGAAAAAAAATCACATCGTTTTGTAGAGGTGATAGTTCACATATACACATGAACGACGTTTTCAGTTTTATTTGCCTTTAAGGTAAGACCATAAATTATATATTTTTTTTTCAAAATGATAAATATATCATAAATAAAATATATAAACATTAATTTCAACAATATATTTATTATTGAGAGATGGTAATGGAAAAAAATTATATCAGTTTGTGGAGGTGATAGTTCACATGTACACATGAATGATTAACAATATTACCATTGAATGGAATCCGATATGGATTTAAGTAATGATATTATCAGAAAAACATCTTCGTATATGTAAGATAATGTATTTTTTATCTAATATTGGTTGAAAAATATTTTAGGGAAGTGGAATTAGAAGTAAAATATAAACAATGAAATAAAAATCTCACCTTTCATACAGATGAACACCACTGATTAACACATTGACACCAATTTAAAGGGTCTTACACCTAAACTAATGCCTCAATAAGGTGGGGAGGTATTATATAAAGGTCCTCAGGTAGATCTGGTATGAAAAAATGGGTTTTGAAGTGTAAGAAATAAAGAATAATGAGTTCTCTGTTATATAAGAGAGGATGGGCACTCAAGAATTATTAAAAGTATTAAATTAATATAAATTACATTTCAATTTGTAATGAAAACAGGAGAGATTATTTAGTAATAATTATTGTCTTGGGTCGAAATATATTAATCCATTTATAATTATACGTGTTTTGAATATTTTTCAATCCAGATTTTTTTGTTTTATCCTCTTTTAAATCTTTTTATGATATTATGTTAATTACACTATGGGTTAGGAAAATAAATATAAATTTCATACTACAAAAAATGAGTCACTTATGACATTTTTTGATTAATTCAAACTATTTTAATGTATATTATATATTTTTTTATTTTATATCACTTAATAAAATATTATTGACTTTAAAATATCATAAATATAAATTTCGACACTATTCATCAATAGTTTTATTTTTAATAATAAAAACATGACTACTTCAAAATAAATATTATAAACCATCTATAACATTTCAAATTCATCAATAATATTTGCGGATGGAATAAAAATTTCAAATTATGCTTATGTTATTTTTATTAATATCAATTATTTGATTGCATGTTTAATAAATCTACTACTGCATCAACATTGCATTATAATAAAATTTAAATATTTATTGTATAAAAATTATAAATAATTTATCATGATATAGATAAGAATTTAATATTTCATATGACTACTTTAATTTGAATTTATCTTTTAGATAAACATATAATAAAAATGATTTACTTATTTAAGATATGAGTATAACTTTTTTAACTTATCTTAAAATAAAATATAATAAAGGTCATCTTATAACCCAGGTGGGTTCAAAAGGATATAATTTTTTCCTATGTTTTATTTTTGTCTAAATCCTTTCATCTAAAAAATTAAGACAAGTGTTACAGTAATTTTATAATATTATAATGTTATTTTTAACTTTAATTACCCAATTTACCATTAACAGCGGTAAATAAAAACATTTAGTTACTATTAAATAAAAATTAACTTGATCTAATTATACCAAAATTTTAAAACTAATTAAAACCATGTATATATAATTTTATAAATTAAATTCAAAAAATTGTCAAAATTATGTTAAACACTAATCCTGCATATGTTTCCAGAAAGGCCAGTAAAAGAGGTATTCAAAATTTCCAAAAGTTTTATATCTAATTTCAATAGAAAAAGTTCCCTAATAACATATATTTGAAAAATAAATTTATTATTGATCTACGTTTACTATAAAAATTACATAATTATAATAATAATTTAACCAAGAAATCTATTTTTAACTACAATGTAATATTATTCACTAGTCGTCAATAAAATGAAACATTTAATTAAAATACAAAAATGTTTACTATATTAAATTTTGATACTCTTATTATAAAAAAGAAATTTATTTCTCAAATAGAATTTATAATAGTGAAGCAAACCAAAATTAAAATGGGTTCTCCAATATAGGGAGGTAAAACTACCCTTTAAAATTATTATATATTTATATGTCTAAAATTTAATTTATTCTTATTTTAGGTCTATTAAATTTATTAGATGAATAATATAAAATATAATAAACTTGTGTAAACATAAAATATTCAGTTATATTAATTCCCACTAATAAAACAACTAGTAAATAACAATCACACAAAACAATAATATAAGAAATATATTATATTTCAGTATAACTCAATCTTTCATGAAACAGAAGATTTCAGAGAAACCCATTTTTGTGTGTTGAGTGCACTATCAGATATAGAATCCCCTTTAAGGTAAAATAAATATCTAATTCAAAAATAGTTATAAATATGAGAATATATTATTTTATAATTACCAGGGATGTTATATTGTCTCATATTTGAAATTCTATCTTTGAAATTGTATTCAGTTATCTAATAAGTGGGGGTATTTTTACATCATATTATTTTCAGATTCCTCTGTTTCATCTTCAACCATACAGTTTTCCACAAAACCATTACATGATAAATCACCTTATTTTAGAACACATGACCTATGTTGTTAAAAACACTAACTAGCTATTCCTCATAATAAATACTCTCTAATAAGAAAATACTTCTTGACTCAAAACCCGAGATGGACCGGACATATAATTTCTTAACATTAGAGGATGAAAAACATTGTGTACCTTGGATAAACTCAGTGGTAAATCCAAATGGTAGTTAAAAAATCCAACATTCCCCAAGATTTCAATGGTTCTAATTAACCATGGACTCTTCTTCTACTTCTTACAAAAACACATGAAACTTTTCCATTTAGAAACATTAAGAAATACAAGATCACCTACGTAGAAAAAAAGATCATTCCTCTAGTTATCCACATAACATTTCAACCTAATCTATGTTTTCCACATGTTTTATAAAATCAACTGAAATTTGTCTTCCATTTCCACTTCCAACTCTGGTCCTAACAAATTCATTTTTTTGACACCATCCCAAAATGCCACTGTCCGACAACGCTTTCCTTATAATTCCTCAAATTATGCAATCTCTATAATGGAATAAAAACTTTTAATATATGAAAATTAAAAAAAAGAAATATGTTGCCCCCATAATCTCTAGTAACAAATTAAACAATATTGTAACATATCCTCCAAGGTTGGAATTGTTAAATCTGACTTCCCATTTGACTGGAAATGAATTTTTTTAATGAAATTTAATTTAGTATGCAATGACTTCTAATGTCCTTTCCAAAAGATACTAGTGAATGTGGGATTATAAACTAATAAAATTGGGATAGGAAATCTATGTATCCAAAAAATCACATTAAGATACAAATTAGAGAGTTGATATAGAGATATAGTGTCTTGAATATGAAGAAAATTAGAATATTAAGTCAAAAAATCAACAATAACTGGATCACATTTTACCTTGAAGTGTATTTGGTAATCCCACAATGACGTTCATAGATATATTTTCCCATTTCCATTCTGGCACAATAAAAGACTAAATCATCCCATTTGGTAACCACCATGTTGTTGTAACCTGTTGAAAAGTCAAAAATCTCAGGGTAAACTCAATAATATCTCTTATCATTCCATCCCACTAGTAATAATCTTTCAGATCAATGTACATATTAGTACTTCCACGATGAACTCGACATGCAGAACTAAAAGCTTCACATAACTAGTATTTCTATAACTATTAATCACAAGGAACACATAATCTCTTCCAAATATAAAAACACCACCTTCATCATTATGAATTTATGTAACATTACATTTTTAAAAAATCATAACTTTTTCTACAACCCACTATATTCTATCTATGATTGATTAATTATATCTAATAGAGATGACTACTAAAAACCTGAATTAAAAAAGAGGGATTTATTACACAAAAAACTATTAATCCAAAATTCATCAAATAATTAACTAAAGGGATATGTTTCAAATTTAACATGGTTAATGTAGCATTAAATGTTCTCCTCAAAGCATCAGTCACAATATTTGATTTTCTAGGATGGTAATGACTCCAGAAATAAACATCCTTTCTTAGTTCCAACCATTTCCTCTATCTCATGTTCAATTATTTATAAGTTAATATATAATTAAATAGAGTTTTGTTGGTATATATTTCATAGTTTACACAATTCAAATGATGCCTCCATTCATCTTTTAAGATTGATTTCTCATTGCCTGCAAAAAAGACTTCTTCTTTTTATTATTATCATGGGACACATGATCATCAAAAAACATCACATCTACCATCTTAGTAAATTGAAAATGTTTTTCATTTCTTTGGAACTCACAAGAATTCATATCCCATAGAAATCATGGCTTCAATCCTGGGTCTATATGATTTTTATTAGTATTAAAAACCCAGATAAAATTTGTGATATACCATAAAAAACAGGTAAACTTTACATTATATACAGCCGCCAAATATTCCTCCTTTTTATCAATACCATGAATTTCCTTCACATAATTTATAGTAAAGAAGTAGTTAAATATTTCTCAATTAATATGTTATTAAATTCTTTATATCAAATAGAATCAATCTCTTCACCGACTCTGAAATTTTTTTCTATCAACCACGACTAATCAGTTTCTCCTTCAAAATGATAAATTGAATGAGTTACCTTTTTGTGGTCCGTGTAACCCATGACATCAGATAAATTTATTATGTCTTTTATAATTATTTCATATACCATAGGGTTATATGATCTTCTGAATTATGGGGGATGTTATCTCATAAAATTATCTATTATCATCATGTTCCTCTTTTGTAGATCAGGTTTCTCTCTTGCATGGACTCCACCACCATTTAACACCTAAGTTAAATAAGACATCATTGAAACAAACTACTCAGATCCAATTATAACCGTCCAAGGATATTTATTTGGAAGGATAGTTTCCTCTTAGATTCTTAATAACACTTACTCCCAAAATTATCTATAGAAAACCATTCTAAGTAGACATAGTTTAAGAGAATAAACAAGTTAATCTTTATATTCTATCACATTTTAACTTCATTATAAGATTAAATATTTCATGGGACTGATATTAAAATTGCACTAACCTCTAATGTTATCTAAAATATCCTTTAATACCAACTCTATGGAACCAAACATAAACCTTACATACTCTTGGGTCAAGGTAATAATTTTACAATATCTCAAATTAATAATCATTTTAGGTTTATGTTTTTAGAGAATTAGGTCATAATTCATACATAACAACTCAAATATTAAAATTTATACACTTCTACCCAATATCCACTTATCCCATGAAACAAAAAATAAATAAATGACAAGTGGTTTATTTTTATGTTCAATCATCCTAATGTTTCCCGTGATCATATCCCTACTTCTATTCTCCCTTAAATCATATAAAAAACTTTTTAGAACATAGAATGTGCATAAAAATCTCAGTAAGTGATACATAGATAACAAAAAAAATTAGTTTTGAGAAAACATGAATATCCAAAAATACTTTATCATTAAGTAATACTTATCACCCTTATTATGTACTAAACGTATACTATTTAATATAAGATCCTAACTTAACAATTTTTTAAATCAATAAATTACCATAAAACCCATAAAGATCATATATAAAACATAAATGTAACTAGGGACATAATTATACTTAAATGGAATAACTTTGCAGTCCACTTTAATTCATGTCACTCCTACAAAATGGAATATGTATATGGTCTAATTAAATACCTAATGAATTAGAGTTTATAACATAACCCCCGATCCTTTTTCATCATGGATACACCCATACTTTGTTTATCATGTATGGAACCTTCAATTGTCCAAGTGACATTATATAATCATAACACATAAAAGATTGAAATTTTTATCATTTCACTGATAAAATCTCATTTCCAATCATATGTAATTATTTGAAGATATTTAAATAATCAATCAATTTTCAAATAAATTTTCAACACCAAAATAAACAAAGAATTGAATAAGGGATTAATTTGTATTTTAAAACTTCAAAGCTTATAGATGAATCTAAATATCAAATAATGGTTAAGGCGACATAAAAGTATTTGTCCATGTATACATTAAAATATAATTTTTTTTAATTAATTTGTAATGAAAGTAAAAAAAATTCATATTAAAAGATTCATTTTAAATACATTTAATTAACTTAAAATTAAAGGGGTTTATTATACACAATATAAAATAAGGTGGTGTATAACATCCAAATATTCCTCAATGAATGGAGATTGAGATGAAGTCCCTTACATCGAGTCCGACTTGTATCATACATTTCTATTTTCCTAAATAACAAAATTCTGTTAACTTATACTTTATTTAAGACTTTTTTCATGTTTATTATATCACTTATTAAAATTTTATAACAATTAAATAATTATTTAAACTCTTGTTGGATATTTTTTCAATATTCAATATTTGTGTTCAAGATGGATTTGGTATGATGTTAATGATCATAATTAATATTATTAAATCATCACCTGAATAATATGAATGACAAAATAATCACTTTTATACGTCAATTATACTTCTAAATTTAACCAATTCAGTATTTTATTGAAAAATGAAAAACGTTATAATCCTGGAGATGGTAGGCCTTACGTTCATATCAGCAACGTTTCTATTTTTAAAAAATAATTATAGAAAGAAGTTAACTATAATTTTATATTTCATGAATGTTAACTATATAACTAAACTCATATAAATCATTTATATGTAGTTGTATATCATATAATTTCTATGGTGAGGAAAAACGAATCACATCGCTTCCTAGGGGTGATAGTTCACATGTACAAACGAACAACATTATAGTTTATATGTTCAATTAAGGTAAAAAAAATAGAAGTCATATTATTATTTAAATATTATAAATATGAAATTAATATAATATATAAATATTAATTTCATCATTATAACTAGTCTTGATATATGGTAATGGAAATCGAATTTTATTGGTTCGTGGAGGGGATAATTTACACATACACATGAACATTTAATTTTTTTAACATTTAATGGAATAAGAGATGTATTTTGGTGATGATATTAACATTATATAATATTATTATATTTATGATACTATAGTTATAATCTAATCATGTATGGAGAGGATTTGAAAGAAGTGGAAAGAGAAATATAATAGAATTACTTAAATAAAAATGTTACCTTTCCTTAGGATAATCATCTTTGATCAACAAATAAAAACCACGAAAGAGGGTTTTATTCCTAAAATAAGGAATCTATAAGGTGGGAAGACATTATATGAATGTGTTTGGATTGAAATTTTTTGAACCAAATGGGTTTTTATGTTTATGGAATAAGGATGAATGAGTTCTCTTTTATAGGAGAGGGGAAGGGCTTTCTTGTAAATATTAAAAGCATTAAATTATTATGAATTATTTTTCTATTTCAAATGAATCCAAACAAAATTATATAAAATATATTATGATTGTATGTCAAAATAATTTCATCAAATTTGAATTGTAGAAGTTTTTTTTCTATTCCTTATCTATTTATTTTAACCCCTATAAACTCTTAGAGTGATATCATGTTAATTACCCTTTTAATGTTAAGATAATTACTATAAATTTCCAAAATACAAAAAATGAGTCATTTTTTAAATTTTTTGATTTATGAATACTAGTTTTTAAAATCATATATTTTTTGAGATATTATATCATTTAATATAATATTAATTATTCCAAAATATCAATAATGGCAATTTTGACACTAATCAATAATTTTTTTTAATATATTAAAAACATGATTCCTTCAATAAAATAAATTACATAATCTGTAACATGTAAAATTTATCTATAATATTCTTGTATGGAATATAATTGTAAAAATTTATATTTACTTTAATATTATTAATATAATTTATTTTATTGTTACATTCATAAATCTATTACTACATCATCACCATGTCAAAATAAAATTTATTTATAAAAAATATAAAAATAATTTATAAATTATATTAATATAGATAAAATTTTTTTCATTGAAATTACTAATTATTGTATAATTGATTTTCAATATAACCTTGTATTAAAAATAATTATCTTATTAAAATACGAGTATGACATTATTAGCTTATTTTTAGATAAAATATTAATGGTCATATTCTTTTACATGTTGTTTAGAAATAGTATATCTTTCTCCTAATGTTGATTTTGGTCAAAAAAACTAATCCATAAAAATTTGGACAAGATTTATGGTAATTTAATAATAATAAAATATAAATATTACGATTAATTACTTGATTTACTGTTAATCAAGGTAAATAAAACCGTGAATGTATATTTGACAAAAAATAAAGATAATCTTATTAGACTATAAGTATAGTAATGATTATAACCACATATTTATATTTTTTAAAATTTAATTTGATGATGTGGCTAAATTATGTTTAACACTAATATCATAATTGTGTTAAGTAGGTAGATAAAATAGACGTTCACAATTTCAATAAGTTTCTTTATCTAATATCAAAATAAAATTTTATAAAATGAAAAACATTGTTATAATACATGTATTATTTTCAATAGTGACATTAAAAATCATTTTAAATTATAATAATTATTTTAAAAAGATCAGTTTTTGACTACAATGTATTATTTTTCACTATTCATTAAAAAATGAAACATTTCATTAAATACCAAAATTTAATCCAAAGTATATTTTGAAACTCTACCCTAATAAATAATTTTATTTGGTAAAATATAATTTATAAAAGTGATATAAAAAATATTTAAAATGGCTTCACCATCAAATTGTTGTAAAACTACGTTTTAAAAATATTAAGGCTTTTTATAACAAAAATTGACTATTATTATTATTTGAAGCCTTTAAAATTTATTGGATGAATTAAAAAAAATTAATAAACACGTGTAAACATAATATAGTTATTTCTATTCATTCAATCCAATATAATGACTCATAGATAACTACTATAAATACTAATAAGATAAACAATATATTATTTTTCATTATAACTCAATCTTGCATGCAATGTTAGATTTCTCATAAACCCATTATTTAATATCGAATATGTTATCAGACATAGCATCCCCATTAATATAAAATTAACATCTAATTAAAAAATATTAATAAATAAGAAATAGTATTATTATATAATTACCGAAGAAGTTATGGTTACGGTTAGTACCCTTGCTTTTATACCCCCTATGATCTTATGCAAGGACCTTCACGATTATTAGATATTCTATGGAAACTGATAATTATTTTAGTGATTAGAAAAAATAAAGGATTGTGAATCGTAGATTTATGTTCCAGTATTTGAAGATGGTATGCAATGTGAATATGTTAAAAATGAAGTAACTAACTAACCATAAATAATATATGTCATTGGTTTAGAGTTCCTATTGATTTTACTTTTTTATAAGAAGATCCAAGTTGACATAGATTTCAGTTTCATTACAAAATAATTAAAAAAAATTTGTCAAGAAATCACAAATGTGTGAAAGCTTAAAATTGTAATGCTTTGAGGAAGACACTTTGAGAGTTCACATTTAAGAGTCTAAAAAATTATGATTGCTCTATATATGATCTTTAAAAAATGTATTGGTTGGCGGAGGAAGTCATAACCTTATATTTTAATTAGGTCCAAGTAAAGAACTATATTTTTTTAGGCTCTGGTGATGTTTTGTGGATTTTCCCAACATTAGTGGTTCTTATTCCTTAGAGTTTTATAGGAATCATTCATTTTTTGGTAGATATTATGAGGAATATTTGATGGACATGTTTCGTTTCATCCTAAAAGGTGGATGATTAGTTGGAGATGTTTTACCTCTATTTTAGGATTTATAAGATCTATTATTGAAGTGTGGTGATACCTTTGAATTTATATATTGATCCTAAAACACTTTAATTGTTATCCCCATGAATTGAATGACCATGTTTATCATCATTAATTTATTTTGATGCCTTCAAAATGGGTATAGATAATCTTATTAATTAATTTTATTTAAACCCACATAATAAATACTTAATATAAAATTATTTTTATCACTTCAACCATTATTCTTTAAACCACCACCATTAGCCTTTAGAGATGATAAGTATAAATCATTCATGAGGCCTTCTGTTATGAAGGAGGCATGGTCTATGAATATGGTATCTCTAACCTGGTTTATATAATTATATTAATATCTCCACGTGACCCTTTTCATAATGTATGGTAGAGCTATTTAAACTCTTCGAATCCCTTGTTTTTTTCTAGAAGGGTTATTATCATCATGTCACCCTTAACTCTTCTATCAAAGACGGTGTAATGAAGTTTGTGTCTTTAGGAAGGATTTCATGTATGCAATCATTTATTTTAATTAAAATAAGATTTACTCTTTCTAGATGATATGAGATATAATATGGGAAAATTATAATATTTTATTTTAAATTTTTTTTTCATATTCTAGGAGTAATTACTATCTAAGTGGTTAATCAAATACTTTTTTAATGTGGTTTGTTCATGTGGATTTGTTTATGACATGTTTTAGACATTGTGTTCTTACTAACCCAAAAGAGATTTCTCACATACTATTCGTACATTATATGGCCTCAAGAATATGAATATAGGGGACACTTCATCTATCAAGGAATGTTATTTTTAATGATTCATTTTAAATCTAGGTAGGTGAGTCAATTTCACCCAAAAAAATATAATCGATTAATAGATGCATTCCATTGATTTTTAATCCCTTATAAGATATTTTTTATGTTTTTATTATTTTATATTTTGATTTAGGAATGTTATGGGATATTTATATAGAACACTTAATAGTAATTTAATGAACATTTGGTAAATGTATATTAAAATATTATAACAATTGTAGGTTTTTCATGATTAAGCTCTAGGTAAATAAGATTGTTAAAAAAAAGCAAAAAGGTTTAAAGTAGTATAGTTGATCTTATAGATAAAATATTTGTTTATAATGAATTAAATATGTCAAATTTTAGATCTCCTTGTTTTTAGTGTTTTCTTTATTCTATATTATAACTTATATTAAGATCCTATTGGAAATATTTCTTTTGTTACAACATGTTTTCACAAATAAACAATTGAAAATCATCCAAAAAACATTTATTTTTTATAGGTGATTTTGAAAATTTATTTGAATCTATTTATCGAACAATACTTTGATAAATAAATTTTTATAGAGGAATATTTAAATTCGTTTTCATTTTATTATTCCTCACACGGCTTAATTTTCACTATATGAGATTTGGTAAAATGTTTTTATCATCATTATTATAAATTATATGAGTTTTAAAGTGAAATATTGAGTTAAATTTCAATAAAGAAAGAAAATATTTGGAAAAAATATTTATATTTTATTTGATATTCATATATTACATGGCTATTTTGGAAATCCATGTAGTCATTAATGAGATGTTACTTGGTAATATGACTCACAGATGTGTTCTCACATTTCCAAGTCATTTAAGGATTGTTTGGTTTTGATAATATATGTGGTATCATGATGACATATGAGATGTATTTAATCCCATAATATAATTTTTTATTAGTGGATGTTATTTAGTTTGAGATTCATATCCCCTCAGATAATGTTTTAATGTGTTGTGTAGATATACACTTTGTTCCTCTAGAGGTAGTTTTATTCAAAGTATAGAAAGATCCTTGAGAGGTATCTTAGGGGTGGATGATTTATAACCCAACACCTTCCCTCTACTTCATAGATAAATTTTAATTCTTGAGGAAGACAATTGTTTAATAGTAATGTGATATAAGGTTCTATATTTTCCCGATCCCCTCCTTATCATTATGAGTTCTTCAGTGGTTTAAGAGTAACTTCATAAATTTTATAAGTTTTTTAATGTGATTTTGTAATTCATAAATTTGTTTTATGTAATTTTATTCATCATAGAATTATTTAAATTTTATTTAATTTTATTAAAAACAACATGGATGTTTTCAACGTGATTCTAATATTTTTAGATGTGTTTTTGGGATTTTGGAAATAACAATGAATCCATTTATTTGAAATTTAAGAGTATTTTTATGGTAAAATAAAATATTTTAATGGTTTCTTTTACCCTAATGCAAGTCCTTAATCAATCATAAGCGTAATTATTATTTTCTTAAGGAATCATGAAGGTATTATTGTTTTTATATAGGTTATATTTGGGTAACCTAGACCTTGAAAACACTACATAAGGATCATTCCTAGTTTTGTGGGGGTAATATTTAGATTCCCTTTATTGTTTAAAGATAACCCATCACTATTTAATGGTTATACATACCTGATGTCATAATAATAAAAAGTTTCCAATACCATTATAAGGGAATCCATAAATTTATAAGGGTCATGTGAGGAAACATTCCACACAGTGTAAAGTTTATCAGAGCTCCCTCAACTTGTGTAATTTTTTGTTCTTACATATTTAAAGGTATGTTATTATGTCTTTATTTGTGTAATGGTATGTTCTATGTTACGTAATGGTAAGTGTATGTGTCTATATATAATATAATGGTCCCACCAAACCTATATAGGGGTCTCTTGGGTTTTTATGTAACTGTTTATGGGTACCCCTTATCATGTAAAGGTAATGATTTAATTATGTAAGGGTTATGATAAATATCATATGCCTATATAAGAGTAGTAAGACTCATAATGTTAAAACCATGTTACCCTTACACAATGAGTATGTATCTTGTAATGTTAGAATAAATGGTCCTTAAAAACCAAAAAACTATTCCTAAAACCATCATAAATTTGTATTTAGTCAAAATTAATGGTAATAAATGAAAAATCAGTGCTTGTTGTCTTTGATAAAACTTTCCATCGTAAACTTTAAATTTCCTTGAATTTGGATGATTTAATAGAATATTTATTGGAATTATTTTTAATATAATATTTTATATGAACTAATGTAAAATAAAATATCGGATTATTAATGATGTTTCCAAAGTATCTGTGGAATAAAATATGTAAATATAAAAAACTAGTACCCCATTTGAGTATCTATTCATTTCCCTCTTGTTTAGGTGGCATAAACCTCCTATTCTATGATTTGTAATACTATTATATATTCATTATCAATTCTCTGTTGTTTCCCAGGATACTATATTTTTCCAATAAACACTATTTTATACATCCTAGAAACATTAATCTTTTAGGTATGTGATCTATAACTTCTATCTTTTTTATCATAAATGTGTGGAATTAATAGTATTTCTATTGTTTTTAAATGGTTGTGATTAACCATAATCTAATAAAAAATATAATCACATGATTTAGTTTGTATGATAATCTCAAAATTAAGATTTGTTGATTTTGAAATGAATGATGTGAAATATTGAAATGTATTATCATTTAAATTTTTAATGAAAGAGAGAATTTATTCCCAACTAAAATTATCCCGAAATATTCAAATGATTTAAATTTATATTTTATATTGTAGATTAATAATTCATTTTAAAATATTATATCGTGTTTTTGGATACATTATTCTCTCTTTGAAATGATATCCACAAGCTGTATATTGTTTTTGTTGTTCATGAAGTAATTTTTAATGTATATTAGGATATCATTTGATATTTTTATGATTATTGAAAGATAATGAAATGAATAATTTCATTTATTTTGAAAAATGATAATTATTTTGGAAATTATTCAAGGAAATAAAAGAGATTATTTTAGATCTTTGTATATATAATATTTTTTGAAATAATAATATAGCATATGACCTGTTTATAAGATAAAATAATATTTATGAGAATTATTTGAGAATGTTTTACATTATAAAATTAAATGTGTGTTTGTCACATATGTTGATATTTTTATTCTTTTCTAAATAATATTATTATGGGTGTAGATACATAATCATTCTTAGACATGTTTACCTTTTGATTGTAAAATTATTGAAGAGGTAATTATTATAGAATGTGGGAATATTGATATTCATCTTTTAATATTTTGGGATGTCTGATCATATTATCTTGAGAGAGGGATATATTTTTTCCTTTGAGATGTACTAGATATTGTGTAATCAATCATTATGGGTTCTTATCATGGAATTTTTATAACAACATAAAGATTGTAAATCTTGCATATATTTTAAGAGGCATGTCAAAATATTTATCATCATCATTGATGATATTTATTTTGATATAGTGAATTGTGGAGGAAATATTGATTAAATAAATAATATTTATCATTGGAAAATTTATTAGGATATTTTTATGAAGATTAATTGAAAACTTAATTAATTTATTATATATGTTAGTGTAGTTTAATGAATTTTTAAATCCTTACATTAGTTTGATCAGGGTCAATGTTATATAATAATGGTTAAAATGATTTGATTATTTTTTCTATAATTTCATTAGAATTGTGTGTATAATAACACATTAAATATTAGTTTATGATATATAGATTTATATATTTAATGTGATTGAATGATATCCTTGATCGTTTGGAATAGGGGGTATTAATACTCAAGGGTTTGGTGTTGGCTGATGTGCCAGTTATGATGGTGATGATGGGATAAGTTGACCAATACTGTTAAGGTGGTATGAAGTGATGATTATAATGATGATTATGGGTGGGGCTTACAGATTCATGATAGTGTCATGAGGTGAAGGTGGTGATGATGATGGTGGAATAGGGTACATGTTATGATGATGATAATGTTGGAATGTGATGCCAAAAATGTTATCATATATAGAGGTGTCGGGTATTTCATTTAGAATGATAGAATGGGATGAAGATGGGATTTGGCATTTTTGTTGTGCTAAAATATAGGATTTCTGGTTGATAATGAATCAACTTGTTTAATGGATTAATGAGTAGATGTTTTTATATTTCTAGTTTTCATATGTGAGAATATATTTAATGTTATGAACAGTGAGTTCTTATATTATGTGGTAGTAAGGGTTGAGTACTAGGGAACCGATAATGTTATTAAATTATACATGAATTAATAAAATAATTAGGTTGGTCCTTGATTAATTTTTTATAACGATGACTCACATGAAAAACCATGAAAATAATAAACAGTTATGTGGGAATATAATTTAGAATATTAAATTGTTAATCATGGTCAATATAACGGTAATAATTAATTTGTAGTTAATTAATTAATGTGAATCTTAATGCCTATATTATTCAATACCTCAGCCTTATTAATGTAAGTTGGGAGTCCTGCATATAATTAGAGGATAATAAGTCTATGTTTAGGTATTTTACCATAGTGTTGTTTCAAGATTATATATTTCTTGTATTTTTTGTGACTTCATATGCTACCCAACCCATTTTGGTATGGATATAGATACCCATTAGACTTTGGGAGGGTGTATTCTTTAATATATAGTTTGATGAGGAATAGATGGATGATTACCGCCTCTGACCCTGCTATATTATACTTACAGTATTATATACTGCTATTCATGTTGGATATAATTCCCTATATATATGAATAGAGATATTAAACAGAGTATGGTTTTTTAGACACATAAACATCTAAATATGGAATCCTAATGGTTACTATAGGTTTTTTTTGTTTTAGATATGTGTTATTGAGGTATAATACATGTCTAAACGGATGTGGTATCTCATAAAAACTACTCAGTTTCTATATATAGTTGTGGTTGGGATGATTAAATGATGTAATTAAAGGAGTGAATGTTATATTTAATTATCCCAAGTTTTTTTGGGTTTTATTTTTTAGCCTTTGATTTATCAATAAGACTTTTGGAAAGAGATGGATTTGGATGAGCGACATTAGGTTAGAGTGGAAAATTAGTGGAAGAGTGGTAGAGAGGTATCCTAATTTTCATTATATTATATGATATATTTTATGAGATACTTGGTGAGATATATCCTTTTTAGGATGAAAAAAGAACAACAAACCACTTTAAGTGATGAGTTAGTTACATTTTTTACTCACTATGTTTTAGTATGGTTAATTCACATTTTTCTAGATTGGTTTTAGGAAGGATTCTACTAATTATAAATATTTTTATCACCCTATGTATATATAATTTTTTTTAGTTCTACTAGGGATAGTTTTTGACTGGTATAGACTTTTATTCTTCATGGAGTTATTGAAGAGTTGTTGGAGCATCGTGGCCACTTATGTGGAAGTGTTGTAGTGTTGGTAATTATTTTTTCTATATCAAAATACATTTATATCATGTATTGGGATTCATTCATTTTTATATGAAAAAGATCTTTTTTGGATGTTATCATCTTATCTATTACATTTAAAATCTCTAGGGTAATGAATTCCATTTGTTTGTATGTTATACATTCCATGATAGTCCCCAACCCATTTCCTATTGGAGATCATATCAGTTTTAATTATATCTCTTCAATAATTTAGACCACATGATGGGTACATTTTTGGGGAGTGGTTGATAAAAATATTATTATTGTTTAAAAATGAATGATATAATAATAAGATAATAAGATAATTGTACTGAAGATAATAATAATTCTGATGTTTTTTTTGAAATATTTACCATGTGAAAATTTTAGAAATAAAAAGTTTCATTTCTGAGTCGTGAAATCCCAAGAGATGGTATATAAGTTGATCTATAAAAGTGTAATTTTTCTTACTCCATGAACCTAACCAAATATTATGATCGAGATTCATTGTTTTCCTAGTTTGGTTGGAAATTATATTTTTTTAGAGAATTTATCGGGTTTATACATTTCATTCTCCAACTTAACTCTAAAAATATTAAAGTTCCTTTAGAAAGATGAATGTGATGAATATTTAAGGAAACTAAAGAGTGGTTTATTTTGAAAAACAATTATTTCTCTCTCCCATAATGAATAAGGGTTTATGATCTATAGTTATACAATAATAAATTGGATGTGACATTTCCTCATGCATAATTATATGGGTGTATCTTTTGGATCACGATAACAGTCTGATTATGATAAAATTAAACCAACTCTTTTTTTGGCGCTAACTATTTTGGTTGTTTAATTAATGATATAGATAAATTATCTTTATAGTGATATATGTGAGGTATATACTAGTTAAAAAATTTAAATGTATATATTCACTCATAAAGAGTAGAATGTGTATCATGGAATATGGTTTGAGTTGATTAAATATTATGAATTCTCAATACATTTTTCCCCAAGGAAAGAAAATAATTTTGAAAATGAATTAATTTTAAAGGATCATGCTAACATATCTATGATAATGTTAAGAAATAGCATATATTTATATATTTTTAAATCATGAATAAGGAATTCTTGAATGAACGTGGGAAATTATATCTTTCTCAAGTGAGTGTTTAGCCATTTATCCACATATAGATTAAAGATGCCAAAATGTCTGATGTATAAATTAAAAATAAGGTGATAACTTTTCTTATGTTTAACATTTATTGTGATATTATTATAAGGACCAAAGAAAAAAATATGTGTTTCATACATACCATATTCGAAGAAGGAGGTTTTGGTTGTAGCTCATAATTCAACATTCTCGACTCACAATACATGTATGAAAATATACATAGATCCGAAAGAGAATTTCAGGTGGGACAACATGAAGAGTTATATAATAGAGTCTATATCTTGGTGCTTCATATATAATAAATTTATTTACTAAATTTATCTGTTTAAGGGTATCTTATAATCATTACCCATACAAGTATAGAAATTGGAAAACATCACCAATGGATTCTTTATTTCACCCCGTAAAAGGTCTAATTGTCATAATTATCATTGGGTTGTAGTCAATATCCTTATGAAGTCATGAGACATAATTTCTATCAAATAATATTTCAATATTTATTATATTTCTAGAATATATATTAAGGATGTGCCAATGTTTCATGGAGTACTGTATTCAATTGTATCTGACCGATATATAAGGATTACCAAAAAAATAAGGAATATTCATCTGAAAGAATTGGACTAAAACTTTATTTAGTAATTAATATCAACATTAGATAAAAAGTTTGTCTCATAGAACTGTTCAAACTTTTGATGATATGTTGAGGTCTTATTCTATGTATTTTCATGTTTTTTTAGATCAATAACTTCCCCCAGATTAGTTTTTTTACAATAATAGATTTTACTCGAGCATTCAAATTCCTTTTTTTGAATCCATCTATAGAAACAAAAATAAAAATATAATCTGTTGGGATGAATTTGGATAAATAATTCAATTTCATCTTTATCTGGTTGACGAAATGGTAGGCAATGTTAAATCTATCCAGAAACACATCAAGGTAGCAAAGAGTCAAAAGAAAATTATTTTTGACAATAATATGTGAAATATAGAATTTGATGTTGGTGAGAAAGTGTTCCAATGAATTTCATTATGGAATGAGGTTGACAGATTTGTAAATAATAGAAATAGAATTCCAATTTATATTGTCTCCTTTTATATTCCAAATAGGTTATAGATGATTGGTTATTAATTAATGATTCCTCCGATGATTTCTAATGTTGGTTATATGTTCCATTAATCTCTCCTAAAAAAGTTCATACATGGTCCATCACTTTTAATAAAGTCACATTCCATACCACTAGTTAATGATCTAACCCGTTTATAAACTAATATATAAATCTTTGATTATATAGATAAAGTGTTACAAACTGAGAATACTATCCAAGTAGAAGTTCTTTAGAGGAATCATAAATTTGAAGAACCTAAGAGATAACCTGAGGATGAGATTACATAATGATATCATCATTTATTTGTATTAATGGTATGTAATTTAAGGGTTTTAATTTGTTATAAGTGGAATAAAATGTAACACCTTAAGATTTTATGATCTATTTATCATGAAATAAATTGTATTTCCTTGATAACTTATGATACCTAAAAACCTAATTCGAAATGAACCATAATATAATATACCATTATAACATAGAATTTAAATTATAAACATGATTAGGGATGTTTACTTAGAAAATTATGTATAAATTTTTTAGATGAATAAAATATATTGAATTTTAAGCATTGAATTTTTAGTAAAGTTGTTCTATGCTATAAAAATATATTTTCCACAAAAATGGTTTTTATTTTTTTTAGAAAATTATAATATTAATTTTATACACTTATAGAAAATTTAGTTGATAAAATAAAATTAATTTTTGAGACTAAAAAATCAAAAAAATTAGATTAAATTTTTTGTAATTTTACGAATATATATAATTTTTAATGAATAATGAAAACATTATTGTTTATTGAAAAGCATATTTTGATTTCAAGTATTTAAAGAGTATTATTTTTTCTAAAAATGATTTATAATTAAAATTATTTGAATTATATTATGAATAATCCAATTATTTTGGTTGGAATCAATTTTATATTTTATTTTTTTGTTAAATATTTTAATACTTAAGAAATCATATTTCTAAAAAATGTTTTCAATTGAGTTTTTTGAGATTAATTTTAAATATTATTTTTTCGCTTATATGAATTTAATTCGATAAAATTGGATCGATATTTATAATCTAAATAATTAGTATTTTCTAATAATTCCAATATAATATTTGGTAATATGAAGTTTAAAAATAATAAAAACCCATTACCATAATAATGGTAAAAATTGGTTTATTAAGGGGGTTTATACCAAGAGATAAGGGTATGTTTTCCAATTTAATTTGTCTTAATTATGTTTTATGGAAACATTTTTACCACATAAAATCCCATATTTACATATACTTATCCTGAGTATGATGTTATTATATTTTAATATTTTAATAGATTCCTTGTTTGTGGAATACCCCACATATAAAAGGACACCCATTCTTTCTATTCTTTACCCAACATTAATATATTGATCATGAACTTAACAGTCAATATTTTTCCTCAAATTCTATATCTATAAATTAGAAGCTCTATTAATATTAATAGTGAATACTAGGGATCCGTAATAAAATAATATAAAGGAGACTTACCAAAGAAGATATAATTATACTACCGAAAATACTTCCAATTATGTATTTTTTTCCTCCTATTGATAATTTATTTTCAAAGAAATATAGTAACACAATTATAATCAATATAATAAAAAAAACATATTAAAATTAAGGAACTACAATTTTTAAACTTGTTTCCCAACAAATAGAATGTGAATGTATCACTCGTGCGTACGTTTGGACTATCGCCTCCATGTAGAGATACAATTAATTTTCCATAACTATCTTTCATGGATGGGTACAATACATATAGATGATATTTATGGAATAATTAAACTAATTTAACTATAACATCATATCTAACTTTATACCATCCAATCTGTTGGAAAAATATTCTTTAACTCATGTGTACGCGTCAATAAAGAGATGTGATTTGCTTTTTATTTCCTTTATACAGTGTTATTAATAGGGATAAATTTAATAAATAATATATATATATATATATATGATATTATAATTATTCTATTACAGTGAATTATTATTCATATTTCTATCATTCCATTTATCAAAAAGTGAAGACAACATTCATGCCGACGTATGGACTACTATTTCTATGTAATTTGTGATTAAATTTTATGTATCTATGTTTTTCGGGGATATGAATATATATTGAATCTATATGATATTTATATCATTATTAACATTATGGAGATTATGGAACATTAATATTTATAGATCTTTTCTGATCCTTAAACCCTATTTTTTTTATAAATTATATTTTTTATTCTGTAAACATTTTATTTTTTATAGAATCACACTTACTTGTGTTATACATATTTAAAAAAGAGTGAAATAACTACTAATATAAATACTATATTATTTTTCTTGTATAACTATGGAAAATTTAAAGGAATATTTTCAGATTTAGGTACTGGGTTGGCATGTAATTTAGGGGCCTGTTTAGCCTCGATGTTGATATAATAAAATTATTAAATATATTATTTCACAAAAGTAAAATGTATACGAAATAACTGAATATATCTTGAAAAAACTGTTAGCTAGGAAATGTAAGACCACCCTAAAATCTAGATTTTGGGTTTTACCCTTGGCAAAACACAGTATTTCTATGCATTAAGTGTCTGGTCTATGTGCATGACCTAGAAAAAAGAAATATTTTGTACCCATTTTATATTAATATTTTATTTTTATTATTTTTATATTTTCTTAATAATCTTTCACATGATAATCATCCCCCATATTCCTATATTATTGATCCAAATAATTGTATATAATTTAAAAAAATTAATTTAAAAATCCTAAATAAGGTGAAATTGTATACCCCATAGTGAATTTTCAGTTGAACAAAAAATTAAATTGGTGTTTTAGAAATACCAAAAGTATACAGGGTATTGGTTCTAAAATAGATAAATCATTAAATATCCATAATTGGATTATTTTATTGAGTTCTAGAGATCTGAAAACTACGATTCACATGATTTGTGAAGCCTACATTGTTATTTTTTGATTCTCATTTCCAATTCTAGGCATGGTTCGTATTCCCCTATTTGTTGTTCCTCTTCCACGTTCACATCACATATAGAATAATAGTGTTTGATAAATTTGTTAATTTTATATTCTGAATTCTTTTTTCTTCTAATCTTTTAGAAAATTGTTGAATCTAATATTGATCGATAAAACCTAATTTATCAAAGGATAATTCATAAACAAATCATAAAATGCCAATTATGATATATTATTTGAAACAAATAATAAATAATTATCAAAACATAATTGTTAAAAAATAAAAAAATATAATGAAGAATAATTATAAAATTATAGTTACAACAAATTGTTAATTAATAATTAATAATAATAATAAAAATATAATTATGTGATATTATTAAATGATAATTACAATAAATTATTAATAGATTATTATATCGATTTATCAAAAGTTGATTCAATAAAAATTATTAAAATAAAATTTTGAAAATTTTATATGTCATTTATATAATCTTTATAATGAGTTTTTATAAATAACTACCACATATGATTTCATATTAATTTATAGAGTCATATATTATCAAAAATGATTTTATAATATTTTTTTATAAGAGGACCACAAGAACAGAGATTATCTTAAATGATAATATGGAAATTTTCATAATGAGAGAAATTATAATCACAAATAATATTTTATTTTTTTGATATAAAATTTATGGGTTTAATTATATTAACCCCTTATCAACCTTAGGCATTGAAATTTTGAAAACTATGAAAAAGAGGTACAATATCCTTTATTTTTTACTGTTGAAGTTTCCAGTCCAATATTTGAACAGCACAGTTTGGTTTATCCTTTCCACTAAGGTCGATAAATTTGAGGTAGCAAGTTCCTTACCTATTAGGAATTTTGTTAATGTTTATTCCTTTTTATAATTTATGTGATGGAATAACTGATAAATGTTCTTCATTTTGATCACATGTCGGTGTGTGTGTCCAGTTATACATGTTATGATATTTTATTCCATGAGTATTATTAGAGTATCTTGATTCAATTTTTAGTATGATATCATGTTGATATGTGTTATTATAATATTCCCATGATTATTTGATTTAACACCCCAAGCTTCCACGGTACGCTTCTCTTTGAATAAAACAGTAGCATGTATTGTACGCAACATCGAGTTCTAACACACACCACACCCATTCAAAGTAGCCATTATGAATATTAATACACACTTTTTGAAATATTATAAATTTTATCTTTCAAAATGGACTTCATTTTTGGATTCGGAATATCAAATTTATCCTATGGTGAACTTTTTGAACTTTTCAGATAACTTTTTAATTTTGATGAATAGTGAAAATTACTAAATTTTAATTAAAAACATATTTTTAAATAAAAATAATTAATAGTGATAAATTACTATATTTAGTGGTTTTAAAGTATAATTAGAATCTAATTTTACCATTTTATCCAGTGGTGGTCATTAGAATTAACTTCAATTTGAAATTGGACATAAACAATTGTCAATCTTTTGATTGATATTGTTTCTTAAAAACAGGATATTTGTTTTGACAACGGGAATTATTTATAAAATTAAATAATTAAACTTATATGTTTGGAATTTTGTAAAATAGACACCATTTTTTGAATTCAGAATATCAATTATAGATGAGGGTGAATTTTTGGTATTTTTTTGAATAACTCTAATTTTTGATGAATAATGAAACCACTAAGTGGTAGTTTAAAAACTAATTTTTCATGTCAATAAAACATTAACACTTATATGATTTTATTTTCAAAAATACGACATACATGGTTTTCATTATGAAGTAAAATTTGGTTCAGTGGGATTAAAATAATTTTTTGGTGAATAGTAACTTTTAAGTTTTATTAATCACGATTAAAGGTAATTAGTGAAATTTAAGGTAAAAATGATATTATAAAACTATGAAAATATATTGAAACTTGTCTTACAATTATTGGATGAGTCATGTCCGACCACAAAAATCAATGGGTCAACTTGGGGACCCCATGGAGCCACTTGGGTAAGAAAATGACATTAATAACGTTTTATTTAATGTAAAAATAAAATTGTCACAAACATGTGTTGTTTTACTAAAACAATTATTACATGGGGTTATATAAGTTAAAATTTAGTCTATAAATATTAATTAGAAATATAAAAATATTTCATACATCATTATTTTTTTTTATAATTTATAGACTTTAAATAAATTAAATTGTTTTATGACACCATGTTGATGCAGCGATTACCTCATTAATTAACGATTTAAATAAAATGAAATGATAATGTAAAATATAAGCCTTACACATGTCAAAAACCAATTGGATGAGTATATTTAGAACCCTTATCACATTATCCTCTAAATATATCATTGTGGGACCTTTAAATGCCAAAAATCATTTCATAATAATGTAACATTTCATGACATTCCAAGAGTTCCCCTCCTCTCCTCTTATAAAAGGTCCTCACATCTACCACTTTATTCACACCATCAAAGCCATTCGGCTCGGCCAACCTCTACCTAAATACTCTCTAAACTTATTTCTCATACTCCTAGAAGCCTCACATTGGGCAGAAGTCTTCCCAAGGAAGCCTTTGGCTCAAATCAAAAAGAGTTACCTGATTTTAAGGTAATGTATTCTCTTATGTTCTTTTGTTTTATTTTGCGTCTCCAACCTCTTAAAATCATTTTATTACATCATTTTGTAACAAAAACAGTATCTAAAATATACTAGGATGTTGTTATGATAAGTATTTTATTTACACTTACACAAACCTCCGTCTAAGGGTTAAAGAACATACTGTTTCTGTGGGTGGCGAAATACTGCCTCACGAAACGATGACTGTTCAATATTCTATTAACACCTCTAATGGTGGCCATTAAGATGACACTATTTCTATATATGATATATATTATGTTTATTCTTTCCTTATTCTTATGTATTTCTCATTTATGGCATACCTTTATGATTTCTATTATGGGTAAACGCGATAATTTCATTTTAGGAAGTGCGGACTACCGCCCCCTCAAAGTGATTTGAATCATTAATGCCATACATGGGATGTATAAAGGATGGATTAAATGATATTATATATGATATTATAATGGAATTATAATACACCTTTATATCATTATGATTTCATTACATTAAATATGAAATAGAAATGAAATTAGCGTTCATGCGTACGTACGACTTACCGTCTCCATGAACGGTGCATTTCATTTCTTACCTCTAAATGTTACGTAATATTATTAATGAATATATGTATTGGATATATATTATATATCTGATATCTACATCATGAATATAATTATGTATATAATGGATATTTTACCACATCAACAACTTGTAATTAAAAGAAGTTTATTTTTGACTCAAGTACCAAAGATCGACCAAACGACCGTTATTAACATAAATAATTACATAATGTTCATAACATGGTAATAAGTGATATAAAAGGAATAATAAACTTGAAAAAGGTTCATAAGAAATTATAAATTAACTCTATTTTATTATTCATGAGGTTAAAGGACGGTCGAGTCAAGTCGGACACGAGGTAAAGGACTTCATCTCAATCTCCTTTCATTGAGGCATATTTTGTTTTATACATGACTTTCCATTATATGGGGTATAAACCCCTTTGAATTTTACATTTATTCAAAAGAGATATTTTTATACGAAGTGTTTTTACTAAATGAAAAAAGGAATATTTTGTCTTACATATGCGGCGACAACGACTTCTCCAACACCATGACCATTATTTGAGTTTCTGCTTCCTCTACAAGCCATATCATTTTTAAAATGAAAAATAAATACCAAGTTTTAATTTTCTTTTATTTTGGTATTGAAAATGGTTTTAAAAATGTTTTTATTATATCAATGTGTTGTATTGATATCATGTGATTGAAATGTGGAAATTTTATGTTTCTTTTATGCATGTTTTATGTGATACGATTATGTTATTGTTTATGATATGTTTAAACCTGTTCATATGAGGAATGCATTGGACATAATAAGTGATGGGTGGAGCCCGCTATAGCTCCTCGATGCATCGGTAGGTATCATAAGACAAACTAGTGTCTTGGCATAAGGCCTTGACAAAATCTTATTTGTACTCTTGGCACGAGGCCTTGGCTACGTGGTTATGATAGTCTGGAATTATGCATTCCATCATTATGAAAGTGATTATTGATATTGCATGTGATTATTTGACTAGTAGAATATCCATGTGAATAAGTAAATGTCATTATTTCATTTTATTTTTGCCATATTATGCTGAAGCTCAAGTTTAAAAGGCTTTTGTTTTAGTTATACATTGACTTAAATGTTAATGTTTATTTATGAAAGCATCTGCTATATTGATATCCTTACTGAGCATCTGATCTCACCCCTTACAATATTTTTATTTTTCCAGGATGTGAAGAAGTATACTATGAATGACTTGTAGGGATAGTATGAGGGGATATCAAGACAAGATGTTGTTGTAGTTTTGTTTTACTTTATGATGTAATGTAAGACTTATGAATCTATCTAGTGATTACAAGGCTACTAAACTAATCGGTCTTTTGAGACTGGATCTTTTGTGATCATGCCAATGTTACACAATAATGCACCGACTCTGGGTAACTGGGGTCAGGGTGTTATAGTTGGCATCAGTGGAAGTTTAGTACTAACCTTGGAAGCTATATTTAGATAAACTCTGATTAGAGAACATATCCCAATGATAGACTTTGAGGATTAGTATAGAATAACTTCCTAGAATTTTGTTATTATAGAGATTTTTTGAGTTTCCCGAGAAATACATCCCTGTCTAGATATGAGAAGGTAGAGGCAGATCTAGAACAGATGTACCTAGGGGTAAAACCCGAAAACACCGCTTTGAGCTAGACTCGAACAGGTACTAGTGCACGACAACGGGCTTTGCTGCACTCTTTGTTACAACATTCCCGGGGGATATGCTTAGGATAATTCTCATTTTCTTTACAAACTATTATGAAGGGTTTATGAGTATATACTTCCTCAAAGAAAACATTTTTATGATTATATTTTAATTTAAGTTAAGTGTTTTACAAGTATAGAATTATGTATTTTGATTCATAAACTAATATAGTTTATTCCATTGTTTAGAAATGGCGCCTACTGGGAGGAATGGAAACAATATCAATCCACGCACTCCGTTTAGGGATTTCCCTCTTACTCAAGATAATTATTGTGGAGCTGTAGATAAAACTGGTGCTGATCAACTTACTACCATACTGGGACAACTGACACAAGTTATGAATAACAACCTTAATCGTATAGAGCACCCTGATCTGAAACGTGGAGGATCAATGTTAGACTACTTCATGAGGAAACAACAACCAACATTTAATGGGGGTACAAATCCATTAGTAGCTGAGCAATGGATAAACTCCTTAGAGAAAATATTCACACCTTGGGGAGTAGCCAAAGGGAGAAGGTTGTCATGGCATTTTACCGCCTCACTGGAGATGCTGATCAATTGTGGTCGCTGATTCAAAACACAATGGAAGATGAAGAAGTATCATCTATGGAATAGAGGGAGTTTAAGGAAATTTTCTTAGAAAAATAATTTCCACATGACCATCGGGCAGATAAGGAATGTCAATTTTTGATTCTGAGGTAGAAGGAGGATGAGAATGTCGCAAAGTATGAGGCTAACTTTACAAGGTCAGCGAGGCATGCTCCAGATAATATACGTAACCAAAGAAGTAAGATTGACCGTCTCTTTTATGCGTTAAAACAATTTATTCGTCAAGAATTAGTCTCACAAAACTTCTCTTCGTACGAAGACATTGTCTCGTGTGCTATCAAGACAGAAAAGGAATTCTCTAAGTCTTATGACTTTAAATAAAATCAAGAAAATAAGAGATCTTCTGATCAATCTGGAAATGGAAATAAGGGGAATAATGGAAAATATAAATATCATTCCTGTAGTAAATGTGGGAAGAAACACCCCGGTACTTGCTTGAAGGGAATGAGATTCTGTTATAAGTGTGGTAAAAAATGACACCAAGCTCATGATTTCAAGGGAAAGAGAGTTTATATCAATGTGGAATTGTATAATTGTATAGATATGGGACATTATTCAAATGAATGTCCTAAGCGTTAGGGGAACTTTCCTTAGAAGAGGCCAAGGGGTCAAGGCCAAGCTTATGTTATCACTACTGTTGAGGTTGAAGCTCTGAAAGACGTGGTGGTGGGTAATTTAATGGTTTCCTCAAGTTTAGAAAATGAATTATTTAATTTTGGATCATCGCATTGTTTCATATCTTCCCAGTTTGCTAAGAAAATTTGATATTTACAATTTGATTTAACAAGACAATTGTCAGTCAAAACTCCTAAGGGAAGTATCATTGCAACAAATTTTTGTAAATTAGTCCCCATTAGAGCACATAAATGTTATTTATCTGCTGATATCATTGTCATACGTATGATTGAGTTTGATATAATCCAAAGTATGGATTTTCTTTCAGACTATGATGCAAATATTTATTGTAAGAAGAAGGAGGTTACGATTTTTGATGATGATGATAAAGAACAACTTATTTTTAGAGAAGAATCGTCACCACCCAATTCTTATTTATATCCACCCCCAGTAGCTCAACTAAATTCAATTATTGGGGAGGAAGATAATGAAATGACTAAGGGCGAGGAAAGGAATGTTCAAATTGAGTATGTACCTATTGTGAATGAACATGTAGATGTGTTTCTGGAATATTTACCTGGACATCCTCCAGAACGAGAAGTTGAATTTTCCATTGATTTAATTGATTGATCAAGGCCTATATCGAAGACCCCTTATATAATGTCCACCGTGGAATTAGTTGAACAAAAGTATCAACTAGAGGAATTCAGTAATAAGGTATTTATTCACCCTAGTGTTTATCCAGGGGGATCCCCTGTCCTTTTTGTTATGAAGAAAGATAGATATAAGAGGTTGTGCGTTGACTACATTGAGATCAATGATATAAAAATAAAGAACAAGTATCCCCTACCTCGCTTGATGATTTATTTGACCAACTGCATGGACCTCAATACTTTTCAAAGATTGACCTTCGATCTGGAAACCACCAGTTGTGTGTGAAGAAGGAAGACATTCCGAAGACATCATTTCAAACAAGGTACGGGCATTACAAGTTTACAGTAATGAATTTTGGATTGACTAATACACCCTATGTATTCATGGATATAATGAATAGATTTTTCAAGGAATATCTTGCTGATTTTGTGTCAAGATGTATGTTTTGTCAACAAGTGAAAGCTGGAAGGAAACTTCCCAGTTGAGTATTGCAACCTCTTCCCATACCTAAGTGGAAATGGGATAATATTACGATGGACTTTTTCATGGGACTACCAAAGACTCCTAGAAGGAATGGCGTAATATGGGTCATTGTTGATCGTCTCATGATGTCAGCACATTTTCTTTCTATAAGAGAAGATCTACCACTTGAACATCTAGCAAGAATATATATTAATGAAGTTGTGAGACTTCATGGAGTACCCCTGTCGATTGTCTCGGATCATGATCCCCATTTTACATCATGATTCTGGAAAAGTATTCAGAAGGCCTTGGATACTGAACATCATTTGAGCACTGCTTACCACCTTCAAACAGATGGACAATCAGAACAAACTATTCAAATGTTAGAAGACATGTTGGGATCATGCTCACTTGACTTTCTGGGTATGTGAGATCAATATTTACCTCTGGAAGAATTTTCCTATAACAATAGCTTCCATTCAAGTATTCCGATGGAACCATATGAAGCGTTATATGGAAAGAGATGTCGCACGCCAACCTGTTGGGATGACGTTGGTGAAAGAAAACTTGTAGGCCCATAACTGTTGGAGGAAACGATAGAAAATGTGAAGGTAATCCAAAACCACATCAAAGTAGCTCGAAGTAGGTAGAAGAGCTATGCTGACAATCGAAGGAAGGAGTTGGAATTTCAGGTATGAGATTAGGTTTTCTTGAAGGAATCTCCATGGAAGGGAGTTCTATGTTTCAGTTAGAAGGGTAAATTGAGTCCCACGTACATCAGACCCTTCAAAATTCTAGAATGAATTGGGGTTGTAGCTTACTGTTTGGCAATGCTGCTAAGTATCTCCAAAGTTCACGATGTTTTCCACGTATCACTGTTGAGAGAATACATGCCTGACCCAATGAAGGTACTCACCTATGAAGAATTAGAACTGGAACCCAATCTGTCTTATTGTGAAGATCCCGTCAGGATTCTTGATATAATAGAACAAGTGCTGAGAAACCAAACGACTCATCTTGTAAAATTTCTATGGAGAAACCATATGATGGGGGAGGCAGCGTGGGAACCCGAGGAAATTATAATAAAGAATCACCCGAGTCTTTTTATACAGTGATATTATATGAAATTTGGAGGACGAAATTATTTAAAGGAGGGGATAATGTAACACCCCATGCTTCCACAGTACACTTCTCTTTGAATAATACAGTAGCATGTGTTGTATGCAACATCGAGTTCTAACACACACCATAACCATTCAAAGTAGCCGTTATGAATAGTAATACCTACTTTTTTAAATTTAATAAATTTGATCTTTCAAAATGGACTTCATTTTTTGATTTGGAATATCGAATTTAGCCTAGGGTGAAATTGTGGAACTTTTCGGATAACTTTTATATTTTGATGAATAGTGAAAATTACTAAATTTTAATTAAAAACAAAATTTTTAATAAAAATAATTAATAGTGATAAATTATTATATTTAGTGGTTTTAAAGTATAAATAGAATATAATTTTACCATTTTATCCAATGGTTGTCATTATAATTAACTTCACTTTGAAATTGGATATAAACAATTGTCAATCTTTTTATTGATATTGTTTCTTAAAAACACGCTATTTGTTTTGACAATGGGAATTAATTATAAAATTAATTAATGAAACTTATATGTTTGGAATTTTTTAAAATATACACCATTTTTGAATTCCGAATATCAATTATATTTTAGGGTGAATTTTTGGAATTTTTCTGAAAAACATAAATTTTTGATGAATAGTGAAACCACTAAGTGCTAGTTTAAAAACTAATATTGCATGTAAATGAAACATTACCACTTCTGTGATTTGATTTTCAAAAATCTGACATACATTGTTGTCATTAGGAAGTAAAATGTGGTTCAGTGGGATTAAAATAATTTTTTGGTGAATTGTAACTTTTATGTTTTATTAATCGTGATTAAAGGTAATTAGTGAAATTTAAGGTAAAAATGATATTATAAAAATATGAAAATATCATGACACTTGTCCTAAAATTATTGGATGAGTCATGCCCGACCAAGAAAATACATGTGTAAAATTGGGGACCCCATGGAGCCACTTGGGTTAGAAAATGACATTAATAACTTTTATTTAAAGTAAAAATAAAATTGTCACAAACATGTGTTGTTTTACTAAAACAATTATTACAAGGGGTTATATAAGTTAAATTTTAGACTATAAATATTCATTGTAAAGCTAAAAATATTTCCTAAATCATTATATTTTTTTTTATAATTTTTAGACATTATATAAATTAAATTTGTTTATGACACCACGATGATGCAACGATTACGTCATTAATTAATGATTAAAATAAAATGAAAAGATAATGTAAAATCTAAGACCTAGACACGTAAAAAAAACCTATTGTATGAGTATATTTAGAATCCTTATCACCTTATCCTTTAAATATATCATTGTGGGTCCTTTAAAATCCGAAAAACATTTTCATAATAATGTGACATTTCGTGACTTTCCAAGACTGCCCCTCCTCTTCTCTTATAAAAGGCCCCCACCTCTACCACCTTATTCACACCATCAAAGCCATTTGGCTCAGCCAACCTCTTCCCAAATATAGTCTAAAATTCCCACTATTACTCCTAGAAGCCTCACTTTGGGTAGAAGTCTTCCCAAGGAAGCCTTTGGCTCAAATAAAAAAGAGTTACCCGGTTTTAAGGTAATATCCTCTCTTATGTTCTTTGGTTTTATTTTGGTTATACAACCCCTTAAAATCTTATTATTACATTATTTTGTAACAATACCAGTATATAAAATATAATATTATGTTTTTATGGTAAAGATTTTATTTACACTTACACACACCTCCGTCTAATGGTTAAAGAACATACTATTTCTGTGGGTGGCGAAATACTACCTCACGAAACGATGATTGTTAAATATTCCTTTAACACATCTAATGGAGGACATTAAGATGAAACTATTTATATATATGATATATATTATGTTTATGTTTTCCATATTCTTCTTTATTTCTCATTTATGGCATACCTTTATGATTTCCATTATGGGTAAACGCGATAATTTCATTTTAGGAAGTGTGGACTACCACCCCCTCAAAATGATTTGAATCATTAATTCCATATGTGGGACGTATAAAGGATGGAGTAAATGATATTATATATGATATTATACTGGAATTATAATACAACTTTATATCATTATGTTTTCATTCCATTAAATATGAAATATAAATGAAAGTAGCGTTCATGTGTACGTACGGCTTACCATCTCCATGAACGGTGCATTTCATTTCTTACCTCTAAATATTATGTAATATTATGATTGAATGTATATACTGGATATATATGATATATATGATATCTACATCATGAATATAATTCTGGGTATAATGGATATTTTACCACATGAACAACTTGTAATTATAAGAAGTTTATTTTTTACCCAAGTACCAAAGATCGAAAAAACGACCGTTATTAAAATAAATAATTACATAATGCTCATAACATGGTACTAAGTGATATAAAAGGAATAATAAACTTGAAAAATGTTCTTAGGAAATTATAAATTAACTCTAGTTTATTATTCAGGAGGTTAAATAATGGTCGAGTCAGGTCGGACACGAGGTAAGGGATGTCATCTCAATCTCCTTTCATTGAGGCATATTTTGTTTTATACATGACATTCCTTTATATAGTGTATAAACCCCTTTGAATTTTACTTTTATTAAAAAGGAATCTTTTTATATGAAGCGTTTTTACTAAAGGAAAAAATGATTTTTTTTGTCTTACATATGCGGCGACAACGACTTCTCCGCCACCATGACCATTATTTGAGTTTCGGCTTCCTCTACAATCCATAAGTTTTTTAAAATGAAAAATAAATACCAAGATTTAATTTTCATTTAATTTGGTATTGAAAATGGTTTTGAAAGTGTTTTTATTATATCAATGTGTTGTATTGATATCTTGTGATTGAAATGTGTAAATTTTATGTTTCCTTTATGCATGTTTTTTGTTATACGATTATGTTATGGTTTATGATATGCTGAAACCTGTTCATATGAGGAATGCAGGACTGAATAAGTGATGGGTGGATCCCACTGTAGCTCCTCGATGCATCGGTAGGTCTCATGAGACAAACTAGTGTCTTGGCACGAGGCCTTGACAAAATCTTATTTTTAGTCTTGGCATGAGGCCTTGGATACGTGGTTATGATAGATTGGAATTATGTATTCCATCATTATGAAAGTGGTTTTTAATATTTTATGTGATTCTTCGACTAGTAGAATATCCATGTGAATAAGTAAATGGAATTATTTCATTTTATTTTTTCCATATTATGCTGAAGTTCAAGTTTAAAATGATTTTGTTTTAGTTAAACATTTCCCTAAATGTTAATGTTTATTTATGAAAGCTTCCGCTATATTGTTATCCTTACTGAGCATCTGAGCTCACCCCTTCCAATGTTTTAAATTTTCCCGGATGTGAAGAAGTATATTATTAATGACCAAATTGATAGTATGAGGGGATATGAAGACAAGATGTTGTTGTAGTTTTGTTTTTCTTTATGATGTAATGTCGGACTTATGAATGTATCTAGTGTTTCCAAGGATACTAAACCAATCTGCCTTTCGATACTTGATCTTCTGTGATCATGCCAATGTTACGCAATAATGCACTAACTCTGGGTAACTGGGGTCGGGACGTTATATATGATATCCCATCCTTTGATTATTTCCATGTATGTGTGGTAACATACCTTATAGTTTGTTAATAGTACTTGAGACACATGGAATATCATGTGATGTTTATCCCATATAGGGTTACTGTGCATGGATTGAATCAAAGACAATGATATGACTGCAAATATTATAGAGGAATAATGGTCTGGTGGCCTATCCCGAGGTTGTATCTTATGAGAATGATGTCTTGGGGGCCTAACATATGACATAGATGGGAATGATGGTATGGGGGCCTGACCCATGGTTGACCTAAGATACAACAGTTAGGGGGACAAATCCCACCCACTACCTTGAGAGAATTGAGAGAAATATTAAAAAACCTGTTTCTAATTCATGCTCACTATTGACATTATATGATTATAATGCCATTATGAGGAAAAATAAATAATAGCTAGGGATTTTTTTGTATATTTTTGGGCACATTACCGCTCAATTATGCTATGTAGGTTTTTATACTTGTAATGAATTTAGTATCATTATTTAATAAACATGTTTTAAATTAACTGAACTTGTTAATGATGAATTTGTGTTGTCTTAGTGAGTCTATCTCTTACACTATGCCTAAGAATTTTAGTGTTCCTATATATTTCACAACTATAGATCTGGTGAAGGGAAAGGTCATTGTTGACGATGGTTAAGGAGAGGAGCATAAGGGTTGTAATAGAATGAGGAAGACAGAAGAGGTGCATTTGTTTAGTTTTTATTTATATCCACTTAATATGTTATGGGGATTTATAAATTGGGTGATATTTATTACATATATGACATTTATTTCATTTATGAATATTTAGTTTCTACATGATATTTAGATAATTATATTAATTGATATTTATACCTTTATTTTTGTTATTACATGATAGTTTTGGAATAGTCCCCCCACTACTGAAATTAGACCCTCTATACTAGTCTTCAACCACATGCATATGTGGAGGCATGCTTGTAGTCATGTGAACCTTGGGCTAGGATGAGATTTCTTGGTTGCAGTGTTTAAAAATGGTATCTGAACAACAGTTTTCAATTATTACTATTAGAATAATCTGGTACATTGTTAAAAGGATATAACCATCAGGGACTCAGGAAGAGTTTTTTTCATCTACTAAGTCATCACATTTGTAATGAAACTCAAATTTATTATTAACATTATTTATGTTACATTTTATATGATTTCATGGTATGATAATGAATCATATTTAGGAATGTAGGTTCCAATTCAATATATATACTGATTTTTATGATAAATAATAGTTCACTAATTAAATTCCTTGATTTTTTATATTGTTTCATGATAGTTTCTCTTTAAATGATACATCTATGTTTTAATACTACTATTACATAACTTTATTATTATTAATTGGTTAAAATCATAATGTAGTTTTGTCAGTGTCTATATGATGACTGAGATTAACGGGTAAGAATAAAGACTATAATTAGTGTTAGGAGGGGTATACCTTGGGTTAAGGGTTGACTGGTAGGATAACCATCGATGATTCCATATACTAGTGAAGGTTTTTTATGTTCTTTTCATTCCTTATCTATTACATAATATTCCACCTCATAGAAACTTAGTGGGAACCGCAGCTGAGTTGGAGGGTTCTCTAGAACATGTTCCCACGCCTACTCCAGTGGTGAAGGAAATGGGCATATTACGGATTACATCGATATAATTTTCTAACTATACAAAAAATTTATATTTTTAGTATCCTATAAAATTTCATAGAACTGGTGGACCATATGATAATGTGTATATGTTTTCTAATTATCAAGTGTTTCTAAAATATCATCAAGATGTTAACATATAGGTAGGTGAATTTGGAAGCATTCATGTTACAGGGAAACACTAGTTATTGGTGGGGAGTCATGGGTATGAAAATTTTATGTTAGAGACACATGTGGGAGGCAATGAAGTGCTTATTATTCACAAAGATTTTTCCTTTTACACGGAATCATGGAAAAGTGCCCAATTTCATATACATACAATAGGGATCTATGATGTTCTCCCTTTAATCTTTTTATTTTAATGAAGTTTTACAATTGACACCACTTTTGGACTAAATTTTTTTATAGAAGACATGGATTTTTGAGATATAAATTCATCATGACAACATGCAGCATGTTAGGAGCATCAACCTAACATAATACCCAATGTTTTTGTAGAGGGCGTCCACTATTAAGAAGAGTGTGGAGGATGGATGAGAAATTGGTTCTCTTATACCCTATAACGCTCTGTTATGCATACATCCTCCTACTAAGATACGTATCATTTAGAGTATAAAAATATGAACACCAAAGAAATGTATAATGTCGTTGGAATTCATGTGGATAAGAGTGAAGGTTATTTGATTTCTCAAAATTTGACCCACATTTCTTCAACTTCAAGAAGATCAAAAAAAACTGTAGGGACCACATGTCACATTAAAGAAATAATCAATAATGTGTAACAACTAGAAATATAAATTAGTTTTTCCACTAATATTTTTTGTCCATTTTTCATGGAGTTGGAGGATAGGTGGGATCTTTGACCTAGGTATCCATATGGATTTCTAATAGGCAGACTAAAACTGGTCATGAACTAGAATTACATGGCCATGTAATTGAGGTAGGATGTGTATATGATGTGTATTGGAATCCATTGAACATTTGATAATAACCATATATTATTTGATGTGCAATTTTGTTCATATATACATTATCTAATTCCATGTTAGATAGTAGTTCCCCCATTCCTTTATATCTACCCATGTAGTTTCTGAACATGACCTACCTGTCTAGCTATCCTCGAATTTAGTTTCCCATTATACACCATTGGGCATAAAATTGAACCATCTAGAGTGATTTCCAGAGATTCATATATTAGTTTCTAGTTATGGAAATCTAGGAAAGTTCATGATTTTAGAGATGAAAAATTTTATGTGATTCAAAATGTCGACTAGATGAACAACATCCAAGCTCACACTGGATTCTGTCAGAGATAGATGTTACTTACATTACTAAAGGGAGAAAATTTCATGATTACAAAACAGTTGAAACTAGGAGAAGGTAGAGTTAAATCAAACATTATTCAGCTTGGGAAAACCACAACATTGATGGAGGGCCTATATCAATCAATTTAATTAAATAAAACCCCAAAATCACTTCTTCTAGTCATATATCTTTAACATGACATATTTATATATTCCTTAATAGGTTTCCAAAAAAATTGAGATGTTTACATTGAGATATAACTTTCAATGGGTATACAACCAATTTCAATAGCCCTATGTTGTATAAATATAGTTGATTTGATGGAGATCAAGGAGTTGCTTGATGACTTGGAGCATAAGAAATTCATTTGGAAAATTACATGATCATGGGGTGTACCTTTGTTAGTGACCATGAATGCAGATCAGAGTCTCTATATATATGTTCATTACCAGAAGAAAAACAATGTGACAATGAAGAATAGATATCCATTTCCTAGGATCTATTATCATTTCAATTAGTCATAATAAGTTCAATTTTTCTCTTATATTGATCTTTTATCGTTCTTTCACTAAAAATGAGTTAAATAAGATGAAATTTTGAAGATTGAGTTTCAATGAATATATGTGTAGTATGATTATTTAGTGATGTCATTCAGACCAATGAACATAATGGAAGCTTTCGTGGAACTCATAAAAAATATATTCCGCCAATATATATGATCATAAAATGTGGTGTCCATTTATATAACTCTTATCTACTAGTTGACACTACAGTAACATCTTAGATATATTGAGATAGTCCTAAATATGCTTGAAGAAAAATGATATTATCCCAAAATTTCAATGGGTGTCTTTGGATTATAGAGGTTATTTTTCTAAGACATTATTTTCTAAGACAATTATATCAATGGATTTAGAAAATATGGAAGTTTTGATTTCCTAGACATGTCCTTAAAATGTTTTCAACGCCATTAGATCCATAGATCTAGTTGGTCACTTCCTTCACTTTATCCCGGACTTATCCTGATTGTCAGTATTCATGAATAATTTGACTTAGAAAGAATTTATGTTATAGTGTATGGACTTGTGGCCATAAATTTTCCATGATCCAAATGAGAGTTTGAGTAAAAGTACAATACTCATAATACATGATCCATGGATATGGTACTCGATACACTATGATGCATCAAACATCAGTTTGGTAGAAGTTTTTATGAAGAGGGAGAAAGTATTTGTTATTGGTAATGTTGAATATGAACTCATGAGAGAGACTAACAGACTCACAATATAAAGCAAGTAGTTTTGGTTAATTATTTGAGATTTTGGATAAACTACCTTCTTGGGTAGGGGTTGGTTGTCTACAATAACCTCAAGAGACTATGCTACATCATCACATAGATGGACTTGATTTGGGGGAAGATGCACTGGGTTGATTGTATGTAATTTTTTGAATTTGAAATGTTTTATTCACCTAGGAAATGTAACATTATTTTAGATTCTAATCATCTTAATTTACAGAATTAGAAACTGATTGTTGAGTGTCCTTTAGAGGAGTAGTGGCTCAGGATGATCTTGTTAGCGGATTGTATGATGGATGCTTCTGAGGATTGGGGATCAATGAATTGTGCACCTATAGTGGTCATTTCATTACCCATTGCCTTGGTCCTATTTGGTATGGAATCTGACCCAGAGTGTGACGTGATAAGAGAACAACTAATTGAAGGTGACCTAAAATCCTAGTGGTCATTGTGGGATTATAATGTGATCCTCATACAAGGGACAGTGGTAGTCCATATGTCTATCAGAGATGAGTTTGTAGGTTACTTCCATACCTTGAGATGGAATATATATATATATCCTAGTTAAAGTTATTTTTACCGCAACACCATGAAATATGTTTCGTGGATGTGGATAAAGGGATAAATTATTGTGTCTATTTCATGATACCTCACCAGCTAAAGGGTAAAGGCTGAACATATTCATATCATTTGTTTACTTCATCCATATTTCTTCTTTATGTGGAAGTGGGAGAATGTCAAAAAATGTGTTGTGAATGGTTAACCTTGTACCTCAATGATTCATGATGATTTATATGTTATTATGAATCAGATAACATAGGTGGATCACTTCTTACAGATATGAGAGACTCACTTGGTAGATGAGTTGGGACTCAGCTGAAAGTGATCAATACATTATATCCATAAATAGATGGAAAGTATGATTGGAAAATATGAATACTGTATATATTCTCTGGTCTTGTGTTCCACACATTAGCGGACATGGTATGAGCATATAGCCTTAGTTGTGTTCACTTTCAACAATAGTTACCAAGATTCAATTTAGATGGATCATTAAGGGGATCTTTATGGGAGAGTAAGTTGTTCATAAAATTGTTGCAATGGGAAGGTGAGGAAAAATTTTATAGTTAATGATTGATACAAGAGACCTCAGATAGAGTGAAATGATTCACAATAGATTGATCACTACTCAAAGAAATAAGATATTACATAAAGATCATAGTAAGAGACATTTGTAGTTCATCAAATGTGATTTGGTTTTATTCATTGTGACTCTCCAGTTAGGTTACCAATATTTGAGGAAGAAATTAAAGTTCATTCCATGTTATGTTACACCCTTTGAGATAGCGGAGTGGGTTGGGAAAACAGAATAACATCTGGATCGTCTTTATCTTTATCAAGGTATTCAAAATATGTTTCATGTGTCACAAATCATTAGGTACATGGATGATCCTATAAAATTAATCAATTATGAGGATTATATGTTAAGTCCTGACTCATATTATGAGGATTTTTCATTGTGGATTATGATTTATTTAGATAAATTTGTTTTATTGTGGAATGGTACTACTTGTTCATATTTAGTGGTAGCATTGATGGATTCGGGAGGAGTCCTGGGAGTGTAGATCTGATGTTCAATCACAGTGAATTGAGTTGTTTAGTTATGGCCATTATAGGTGGTTTATAGGGATGCAAAATTATTTTTAGGGGGTGATTTAATCTATTAAAAATTATGAACTATTCCTTGAGAAATATTTTTTTAATACATTACGAGTAATCTGATATGAAATTTACATTTTAAAAAATAATCACCCTTACTTCTGTTTCAAGGATTTACGTAATTGTAAAAGTAATATTAATATAATTAATCTATTTTTTAATTTTAACACTTTGGAATATTTTAATGAATATTTTATGTGTTAGTTATAGACTCTGTGTTGGATTCTAGGTCCCATTAATCCTTGATGTTGATATAATAAAATATTAATTACATTTTTTCACATGTGTGCAGTTTTTCAGAAATAATTGTATATCTGTAAAATGGTGTTTTATATGGGAAGTATTTTGTTATAAATAAATTTGGAAAAACAGTTTTAGCATATGTGATATATAACTTCTATGAATGTCATGTTTCTAGATTATGAGCATTCCCATGTATAAGGGTAATGTTGTTTCAATTTTTCTTTTATTTTTTTCTTTATTTGATTCTATTTATTATTATTAATTATTTCTCCACACACCATAACTACCCAATATTTATGTGGTTTTGATCCAAATCATAAGAAGTAACTTTTTTACAATATTAAATTTTCAACACCTTATTGAGGTGAAATTATACACTCCAAAACCAATTTAGGTCGAATGAAAAATTCAATCGGTTTATTTTGTTTTTGATTTAAAATATTTAAACCATTCATATACCATTTTTTGATGATCCTTTTGAGACCAAGTAATATAGAAACTCCCATGGGAAATATTGGTGAAGCATCCATTTTTCTAGTTTGATCCTCATTTCTAGTTCTATTCAATGTTCTTATTTCCCTATGAATTGTTCTTATTCCTTGTGCACAAAACCTATGGGTCAAAGAGGTTTGTTATTTTTTATTTTTTATTTTATTCTTTCCCCCACTTAAAATTTTTTGAAAAATTATTGAATTTAATATACAATGATAAAACCGGAGTTATCAAAGGATAATTCTTAAATAAATTATCAATGTATAATTATGTGAGATTATTTGAAGGAAATAATAAAGAATTATCAAAAGGAATTACGAGAAATTATTTTAGGATAATTATAAATATTTAATAAATGAAAATTATGGTGATTTGTAAATGGATAATTAATAAAAAAATTCAAAATATAATCATATAATATTTTCAAAGGATAATGATCAAGAATTATAAAATGTTAATTATGTCTAATTTTTAATGGGTAATTTAATGAAAACTATTAATTTATAATTATAAAATTATCAGTTGTAATTATATATTTTTATCAAAAAAATAATTATAATAAACATCTATGGATGATCTCATATTAATCTAGAGTGACTTAAATTATCATATGTGGGTTTATAATTATTCATGAGGTGAAGACCACTAGAACATGTGTTGGCCTAAATGATAATATATAAATTATCTAGGAGATAATAAGTATCATCGTATAAGATATTTTAATCCTTTATGATATTAAATTTTTGTTTTTTTCATGGAATCCATGATTAACCTTGAGTATTGAAGTGTCAAATTCTATGACAATAAGGCCTAAGATTCAGTGTTTTTGAAAATTTATGTTTCCACTCAAGCTTTCAAACCTCACACGGTTGTTTATCCTTTTTGTTAACGTTGATGAAATTTGGTTAAAAGGTAACCTACAAATTTGGTATTTTGTTAAACTTGTTATGTTGACCTAATTTAGGTGTATTTATAATTAAAAATTATGCATGTTTTTTATTTTATATTGTTTTGTGTATCCCATGAGACCTATTATGATATTTTATTCCATGAGTATTATTAGAGTAGCTTATTTAAAATTTTGATTATGTAACTTATTTTTATATATTTCTACTATATTCTCAAGATGATATGATATGTCTTACCTGTATTCGTCACCTTTTGTGATTTTTAATTTGCTATAGAGGTTGTTTTTGGTACTTGATAAAAGTTCAGCATTATTTAATGTTTATCCCATAGAATGGGAATGGGAAAGAGTTAAAATGACAGTGAAAATAGTCTTGATAATAGGGAAAAGGAATGATAGTTTGGTGGACAGACCTAAGGTAGTGTGTTAAGGGATTTATGGCCTAGGTGAATGATTTGAGGCATAGATTGGGTACGATGAACTGGGGGCCAGACCCATGACAAATATGGGACATGAAGGTCCAGGGGTCTGATCAAACTCAATACTACGAGATCACTTTGAGACATATTATGGGCCTAGTTTATTGTTGTTTTTCACTCATGAAATTCTATATTTATCCTACTATCCTGGAGATGAAGTACATTTATCTGGGGGTTTGTTGTTGTTTTTTAATAACGTAACTATTATGTTTTAGTTTTCATAATGTTACTCTATATATGTATTTATTATTATCACAAAATAAACATGTTTTAATTAAGAAAATGTGGTAAGGATTCATTGGTTGTGTTGTAATTATTCTCATATGTGTACCCTACTTGAGTATTTCTAGGTTATTATAGATATCTAGATGAGAGTTCTACTGAAGGAAAATGGTCCTATGGTGGACGACATAGTAGTGGAGCATGAATCATGTAGTAGATCAGGATGGACTCTAAAAGAACCTATTGTTTATATATATATATATGTTGGACTATACTAATTACTCTCTTGGGAATTCTATATTGGTTTTTGTTTACTACATGTATGACATGTAATCCCATTTTTATTATTTAGTTTTCACATGATAAACAGATCATTATATTATTAATTTTTCTATTTATGTATTTATTCAATGTCATGATTCTAAGGTTATAATAACCAAATTGATGGGATTATACCCTTTTTGTCAGTAGAGAACATATAATGTATAGGAAGAAACACATGAGGTTATTTTACCTTATGGATCATATCTAGTTGTCATGTTAGGGTGTTACATAAAATATGATCAAAGTACGAGCACCAAAACAACTGAACTGAAATTCATATGAACAATGAAACAGTTAACACTTTGAAATGATTATTTTTATGAGAAATTATTAATAACTAGTTATTTAAATATTATAATTGGATCATATATGGTATTATATGTATGTACATGATTCTAGTATAAAATTTTAATGAATTAAAATTTATTATAGTTCAGGTTAGAGCCCTTTCAATGAATGTAAAAATTGAGGTAATGTATTTTAATCTCATATTTATTCACATGATAAATATTCCATATTAACCAATTCTTTAGGATATATGGTGTACAAATACCCATGAATTTAAATTATGATACTTAAAATAAAACTTTTATGGATTTATATATCTATTTAAGGTTCTGCCTATAATGAGGTTTTGATTTGAATATTACTAAAGCAGTAAGGGATTTATGTTACAATCTCATTGTTTATCATGATTGTTTGTGATTATGTTTCCAATGATGGAATTTTAGGACCTATCTCTGTAGAATCACATGAATTTTTATCTCCTCTAGTTATTTTAATATGTTACATTTTTTTGTTTCATTTAACTATCTTTAATATATCTATATACTGAAAGAAAGTTTATAAGGAAAACTGACTTTTTATCTCCCTTCGGTCGAAAATAATTTTTCTTCCATGTCCATGATTTCAAAAATGGTAATCAATAATTTTTTTGAATTAATAATTTTTATAGTAATTTTTACCAATTATTTAAATGTTACAAAATTATTTAAAATTAATCTTTTTGTTTCATTTTAAACTAGGTAGATTTGACTTTTTGTGGAAAATTATAAAGGAAACATTATTTTATCATGCAACAAATGAATGAAATTTTCTATATAGATTACCACTCGAAGATTGGAATCTTATATTACAGGATTACAAGGATTCTTTTTCAAAAAATGTTTTTTGTACAATTTTTTGGTTTTAAATTTTATAAATAATTAATTTCTAATAGAAAAGGGTATTATCATTAATAAAATTTTCAGTGATCTTTTAGATGAAATTTTCATTTATCATCACAATATTTAATGTTAATTATGCTCTACTGGGGTTATAATCCAATGATACAATCTTCTTTCATTCATTAGATAGATTTTTAGGGTTATTAGTTGAGGTTGGTTCTATGAAAACCTTTCCTTTCCCAAATTTCAGGACCCCTCCCCATAATGTATAGCCTTCCTCGGCCAGAAATGTGAGAAGAGAGATAATGACCCCTTGAGGGCCACCTCTAGAGGGATCTAGGTTAGAGACTTCCACTGAGGGTACGATAAACACACTAATGGGAGGCATTACCTTATTAGAGAACACATAAAAAAGATAAAGATATGACATACACCAACCAAATCATGTTTATATGACAACATATAATAAATCTAGGTGAACATTTGTAATTTCATGCAAGAACTACCACTACATAAATAGAAAATTGAAAGTATTAAAATAATGTAAACGACAGTGACCACGAAGCCCAATCCACTCCTACAAGTAAAGAAATCTTTCTAAACCACAGTGAACATTGAGTGAAACTAATTCATCACCTAAAAATGTATTCTATGTTCCTATAAATATTTGATACTCTCAATAGGTATCACATACAATAGTATCTAATATTATAAAAATATCAGCGGTACCCTTCTAACACTTCCCCACTTGTTTTTCATTTTCCCCCAACATCGCACATCTTGAGAATCACTCTCCAATGTGGCTTGCCCATAGACAAATGGTAAAAGAACCACAAAACACACCTCTGTAAAGTCACCGACACAACCACACATCCAAAATTAACCTAGTAGTTTTACAAGAACCAACCTAGGCCTCATAACATGTATAAAACATCAGTTATTATACCTCGATCCATTAAAACCCATACATTGAGTAAGGATCTTCAAGCCATCACATCCTATACACGTCATATCTATAGTAGTCCATATGAAACTATATCAATAATATATGACTGAAAAATAAAAAAAAATCCATAACATCCCTCTATAAACATATATGTGGACACCTAACCACCCTGAAAATGAGCACAAGTAATTAACAAGAGAATAGAGTGGGGAAAAAGTGGGTAGTCAACCATCCATCCTCCCATCATAATTTTTGAAACAATGCCCCAAGGGCTCAAAATCACAAGGGTTTCAGTAACCCTAAAAAATAGTGTAGAGTAGAGTATTGAATCGACAAAAATTATATGATGTAATATAGCTCATAACAACTCTATGGGAATAACTTTGTCTTAGAATCTACTGCAGCTAATGTCTCTCGGACTCATGGTCGCCACTTTTAAGACTATATATCATATATGCACACAAACAATTAAACAACTATTTTGAGTTAACTATACATTTTTACCAATTTCATTTTGTGTTAATAAATTCTGTAACCATTGATTAGTCATTATAAAATTCCACATTAAATTTAATTACTATCTCAACAAAGTTTCATGACCTCTCGAAACAACAAAATTGATTCCATGACTTCTTAGAATCATAACCTTAGAATTGCATCCCAACAAGCTTGAAACGGATAGGTTAAATATCATTTATTAATTTATTTTACAAAACATCCATTTTTTATACTTCTAGGTACTATAAATAACCATTCTGTGCAACTAAACACAAGGGTATCAACATAGTGAGTAGATGAACTACCCATCAACTCTTTGATACCTTTAACATGTTCATATACCCACAAATCCTCAAGAATATAAAAACATGAAGAGCACATGGAATACCCCATCCATTTAACCTATTTTGGAAGGGGGGTAGGAAATACCATCTTCCTATGACAGTGGGGAAAGTAAATCAGAAAAAATATAATTAACAACAACCACTTTCACATCAACAGGTAATAACAACTTCAACTCGTTCCATCATGACTGGTGTCCTCCCCGACACCCACATAAATAAATTGATGTATTCTGCCAATCTTGGCATTAATTTATTCCAAAAACCACAGGGCCTCCCAACCCCCACTTTCCATAACAGTCCACCAGGATCAGCTATCCCATGCTCACATCGCATCAGAGCCTCCCGAACCCACATACCCCAAGTATTGTATCTAGATCACTTCATAAGCAGTGGGAAAAAAAATAGAAACATGCTCTCAGCCCTAGAACATAGAATCCATCTTTCAAACAATAACAGTTCTCATAGCTCCAAAGAACATGCACTCGTCCTTTAAAAGAAAATAGAAAAACTTAGGTCCAATAAGGACTTAACTTTATCACACAATCAGTTCTAATTCTATCTTAAATTTTACAATTCATTATTCACAAATTCTAACTATAGGAAACCTAATCAAAAAGCTATCACATGCTATTAACAAATTATTTCAAAAATTAATTTCACTTTCCTTTAGTTCATTTATAAACAAGAATAAACATGTTTTAGGTTCATTAACCAATTTTATTAAACATGATCACCTGCATTAATTTTATTATTTTCAAAATAGAATAACAAAAACCAAATTCATGAAGTAGGACTCTTAATCTTTTATCCGATTAATTATCACATTAATTTTGGCATTAATTTCTTTTCTAATTTTGATCATGAACAACATGCTAAACTAAAAAAGGCAAAGATATCAAACTACCTAGAAAATCAAGAAACAAACCATTAACATGGTACAATTAAACAACATAGCTTCCCAATTGATACCTATTAATTAATCTAGTTCATATATTTATTAGGACAATTCCATTACGATACAAGGGATAAACCATGATAAATCTATGATTTCACGTAAATAAATAGAGAAATAGTGAAACCCATACTTCAAAATGCCATTGATGTTATTTTCATGAGAACAGATCAATCAAATAGATCATGGTCACCTCTGCTACAACAATTTCATCCACCCGAGGGCACATTAGCATAACCACACCAACAAAAAACCAAGAAAACTCCATTATAAACAAAGATATCCCGATCCATCACATGCAAATGATATATTGTAAGAAACTGGTCTATAAAACCAAAATAATAGAGGTAGATCTTATGTTACACTGAAGGTGAATCACTATGTATCGATGAATGGTTATAGGGATCGTTCCTTGAAAAAGAAATCCCTAAAATGCTGAAGATAGGGTCATTGGGCTGCTTGGGGTTGAGGGAGGTACATTGCAACCATATTTTTTTTAAAACCGAGCCGCTAAAATACACAGAAAACATACAACGTTGGGGAATTACATGATGTGTAATCCCATTTCTTGTCATGTAATTACTAAACGTCGAGTTCTGTCAAAATACATGTCACCTCCAAACATTATATCATATCTAACACCCTAATGTATTTCACATCATGATCCACACTTTCACACCATGAAACAACCCATGAATCATGATATCAAATTTTGTAATGCTGTTACTCTTTGTGTAAACCCCTCTTTCTAGATTTTACAAATCTAAGCTTCTCTAATCGTTTTTTTGAGACACCTCCACCACTATGATCTTGAAAAACAAGAAAAGGGTTGATCCACATAATTCTGGATCCTTGCATTAGATACCTATCCTTTCATTCTCATCCTTGAGAATCCATAATCAAAATAAATAGGAATCATAAAGGGATTATCTGAAAATCCACCCTGAGAGATAATTCTCAATTCTTTCTCCACCATGAGAGCCCAACAGATTCTTAATGGAATAATGTGAAACCACATGATAACCACCACTAGCTCATAAACACTCTCCCTGGGGCGATGCGTCTAAAAAGAGAGAAATCCACAATGAGAATCACAAGAAAGACATCTTATAAATATAAATGGTCTGTAACCACCAAAGAAATGACATGACAAGAGAAGTGATAAACCTAAAATAGATCAGGGCACTAAGTGTGTATCTACACCTCAGTATCCAATGTATTATCTCCCATTCCACCATTCCTCTACTAGGAACAAATTATGGGAATATCAAACCTGCACAAAACCTTCTCCTGGATATCCTGGATCTCTACAAGAAGCTCCTCGAAAGTCACATCATCATGAATATCGATCTCTCCCAAATAGATGAAGTGAGAGTCATCATGAAGATACCAACAAAGCTATGAAAAATGAAAAACATCATTCATCTAACTCATCTATGAAGGTATTACTACCCTACACTCCACAACTCTAATATGAGAAAACGCCTCTAAATTCTCCACAAACCATGGATAAATCTTACTCCCATGACCAAAATATTTCTTCCAATGAGGTGGAGTCTCCCTAAAAAACAATGATCCCCAATGTCAAACACTAATGGCCTCATCCAGTAATCAACATCATACTTAAGACGATCCTACACTACTTTCACCCTCTCATAAATTACATTTACCATCACTATCATACATTGTACCAGTTCCAAATAGAGAATTTTTGAATCTTAGACCCAATTCCAAGGCAAAGATGAATAGAAAGGTTGGCCATATAATGATCCTAATGGAGACATAACAAAGGTAGAGTAAAAAATATTTTTCTAATAGAACTCGACCAAGGGAAGGTAGCTTATGCACGATCCACCATAATCTAAGACACAAGAGCGCGACATGTCTTCAAGAGTCTAGATGGTCCCATCTATCTAATTTCTAGTCTGTGGATGAAAAACATTGATAAAGAATAGATGAGAAACAAAATCATTATGGAGAACCCTCTACACACTATAGGTAAAATGAGGTTCTGGAGAAGAAATGATCATCATTGAGACTCCATGGAGTCTCACCACCTTGTATAGATACTTAATCAATAGAACCTCAACTAATCTTGACTCCTTGATCCCTATAATGTTGGTTGATTTCATAAAATAATTCACTACAACCCATATACAATCCTTGCCTTCCAGATACCAAGGTAAAATGAAAAAAAATCCATCAAGATGTCCTCCTACATCCCCTGAAGAACATTTTAATGACCCAGAATGTCCATGAATATTTTTATATAAATATTAATTTTATGATTCCGTGAATTTTAAAAGCCCACGATTCTGAGGCCCGGAGTGCCCGAAATGATCCATCGAATTTTTGTTAAGATGAATTTAATGCAGGTAAGCAGTTTTCTTGAAAAAGTGGAATAACTCAAAAAAGTTACTCGGATCAAAAATCTGAGCGCACCGTTGCACTCAGGATGGAGGTTTTACCCTAGACGTGGCTTAATATTAGTTGGCGTGGGCCTCCTGTGATAAAACAAAAAAATAGTATAATACTAAATAAAATAAATATTTTATTTTATTTTATTTTTCAAATTCTTATAACACACAAAAGGTTACTTGGATTAAAAATACAAGAACATTGTTGAACTCATGAGGGTATGCTTTCTTTATGAAGATACTAACTTTGGCCGGCGTGGGCCACCAGAGAAAGTTAGTTTTTGTCCAAAAATAAAATAATTAATTGAAAAATATTTTATTGTAAAATTCATAACTTCTAAATGGTTACTCAAATTGAAAATTAGAGAGTACGGTTGGGTTCATTAGGGTATGTTTCACCTAGGCAGAGCCTAACATCAACCAACACAAGTCGAGGGTGACTAGTAAAAATTTTCTTACCTTTTTTTCGGGTACATTCAGAAACACATGAGTGGCATTTTGTAACTTTTGAACTGGTGCACAGAATTGAAATCCAAGGGCACCGTTGAACTCACAATGACGTTATTCGCTTAAGAATACTTTCATCTTGACAGTAGTTTGTCTAGGGTGAAAGTTAGTTTTTGGGTTTTTCGTGGAAATAATAAAACAAAATAAGCTCATGTTTTATTTTATTTTATCTATTATAACCAACCATGTAGGTGTTTTAAGTGGGGACCACCATAGCTTAACCTTCCATGAGATGTTATGGCGGTGGGGACCACCTGAGGTTTATTCCTCATAATGGGGGGGGGGTGAGAGGAAGCATCTCAACTCCCTCAATTAATTTTATGTGTCAAAGTAAAATTAAATGCTTTCAATTTTTCAACATTAAATTAAATTCAATCAATTAATTTTATGTGTCAACATCAAATTAAATCCTATAAATTGTCTTAATTAAGCCAACCCACCTCTTAAATTGCGCCAACTCTATTTAATTGGCATGACCCCCTTTTTAAATTTATGTAACCACATCATTGGAATTTAGGAAGGTTCCTAATAAATGAACCAGCATAAATTCCACGATAATTACATACCACCCATATCCAATATTTAGGTATCTAGGGAGGAGGATTTGCAATGGATTAACAAAGAGATGAAGCACTGATAAAGTGACATGATTCCCAACACTAGGATGATTATTCTATCCAACAAAGAATGCTTCCTCCACAAAGAACTCCGATGAGGAATGTCTTTGGATTCATCCTTGGAAGCGCCTTGCGGAGGCAACCGACGTGGGACATCATCAGTGACCGACCTTCCCTCCACATAATCTACAGCGAACAATACATGGTAGGGGGTTTATTTTCATGTTAATGATTTCCTTGAGTTTATTTTGCGGATTGGAAAAGAATCGTTGCGGAGGCTGTATAATTTTAAGTTCATCATTGTATGTTTTTGATGGACCGATTTTTATCATCATAAACGTAGAGGGTGTAGGCGAAACTATCAGGGCCCGACCCCCTCCATCAATATCTTTGTGATGTTCTTTGGCTAGGTGATGAAATGACGAGGCGACATAGGCGACAGACAACAACCACGTAACCTACGGACTCCGCAACCCACACCGCCCTCACGATGCTTTGGTCGAACCAGCTCCGGGCTACCGCCGACCTCCCATGCGCCAGTCGCCACCCGGTCGCCCACCAGCCTCCCAGCACCCAGCCTCTGCTGGCCTCCCAGGCGCCTACCAGCCACCCGGCCGCCCGCCGGCCTCCCGTGCACCCGCCGGCCTCCCGGATGCCCACCGGCCTTCGAAGCCGATCCACCTACGCCGTGCCCCTCACGACATTGGCCGAACTAACCTCAACTATCCAGGCTGAGCTGGCAGAGTTTTTCCCCACACGGCGCTGGCCGAACCGGCCTCGGCCATCTGGGAGGAGCCACCGAGCCACACCCCATGTGCGCCTGGCCAAACCGGAATTCCACACCATCGCGCTACTCACGGCAGCTTGGTGCGGGCCCAGCGGGACCGGCCGAACCCGAACCGGGTCGACCCGGACTAAGTCGGGTCGGGTTGGTCAAACCGGGTAGGACCAGACCGGGGCCCAGTACCAACCCCTTACTATCATTGTCCATATCTATGGCACCAGACATCCCTTTGACGAACTGTCAGCGGTTCTGGTAACCATAGAGTTGGACGGTCCCTTTGAGTATACCCCACAAAAGTTTGGGGGTATAGTTGGGATATGGTCAGGTTGGATCGTGCATGAATCCTACCGCCCCCCAGGACTAAAAGGTTAATAAATCACAGACCAGGCGCCCGATTGATGCGTTGTCTTTTTCATTGAGACCCCTATGACGTGGAAGACCTTCATGATATTTCCTCATGGGAATTCGTGGAAGTTGATGTATCAAAATATTGCATTAAGAGAAAACCCTCCCAAAATCAAGCATGTTCTTTGAGGAAACCCTCGGCATAGCTGGTTTCTGACTACTGTTCCTGGATCTTGTGTGGGTTCGACAACTCTGAATACTATTTTTGGATCCTATGTCGGTTCAAAAGTTTTGAATACTATTCCTGGTTCCTGTGTGGGTTCAACAGCTCTAACTACCATTCCTGCATCCTTTGTGGGTTCAAAAATTAAGACTACTATTTCTGGATCTTGTGTGGGTTCGATAGCTCTAACTATTATTCCTGGATGTTTTGTGGTTTCGACAGCTCTGACTACTATTCCCGGATTCAGTGTGGATTTGATAGCTCAGACTACTATTCTTGTATCTTGTGTGGGTTCGACAGCTCTGACTAATGTTCCTTGATCTTGTGTGGGTTCGACAGCTCTAACTAATGTTATTGGATCCTATTTGGTTTCAACAGCTCTGACTTCTTTACCATGATCCTATGTGGGTTTGATTGAATAAATTATTTAGTGGCTATATCAAATCATGTCTAACTCTCTACAAAAGTTGTATACCTTTGTGAGCTGAGTCAGTAACTTATGTGTTTTCTTCATGATTAAGATGGATTACTTGATAACTTAGGTGTATTTATGGGCATATACCTAAGTGAGGTTATCTATTGATTCATACATCGTAGTTTATCCTTGTTCGATTTTGTGGGACCTTGAGGGTCTCAGGATCCTTACTGAGTATCGCTATACTCACCTGTACACTGGCTATCCTCGGACCTCGTTGTGTAGGATGCAAATGACAGACAGTACAGACCGAGGCTGATAGTACCCGGATTGGACGGTACCCGGAGGTGGACCATACGGTGTGGTGGTACACGGAGGAGATGAAAAAACATAGAGTGTTTTTGAGGCTATTTATACTTACCCTTCATTTAGGAATCCCAGAGGACGACCTATAAGCTGTTATTCCTTTCCCTATTTCCTTGTACTTTACAGTTGGGCTTGTATTTCCGGCGCCTTTACATTCATCACTACTTTTCTATACAGTTTACATCGTGTTTTGTATCTAGTTGTGTCATCTGTTTTGTGCCATTACAGGTTTTAAAGGTAATTACTTCCTAGTTATAGGGTGTTACGCCTTTGGTGATAGTCTCTAGCCCCAGGCCTATGGAATTTGGGCTTGGGGTAGTCACGAAATGGGCCCCGAGGGATGGGTTGTGAAAAATTGGTAGTAGAGGAGTCGGTTCTACCAACGAACTAAGACTATGATCTTTCTTTTGAAACGAAATAGTGTCAAGTGTAGTGATTGTGGTTTTTCGTTTAGGGAGTCCACTGTTGGTGTGGTGGTCAATGTATCCACACACGAAGACCATGACTTCTGATTTCCAACTCAGTGCATGAAAACAATTATTTCTTGTGGGTTTTCAGGAGTCTTCATTGTGAACTTTTGGTGTCAGCTCACCTGGTATAACATATTAACTGTGGCGCACCTATTACTTTTCAGGATGCCTCAACGCGGACAGCCAGCTAGGGGTCCGAGGGTTGTATGAACCAACTGCCCATTGAGCGACGAGGCTCCGGTACAGGGCCCTCTTTCTATGTTGTCACTTTCGGGTGGTGTTCTAATAGCACCACCACCCGTTGGGCAACAGATACCACTATCCACACTGGCGGATGGTGCATGCCGACTATGCGCAATGCACGAGTTCGAACAGTAGAGGCCTCAGAGGTTTCTAGGAGAGAAATATTTCCACGCAGTTAAGTTCTAGATGGAGGATATTTCTAGAGTTTCTCGCCTATTTGAGACACCTGTAGAGCATTGGGTGATCATATCAACTAGTCTTTTTTAGTGAGTGACCATGAGGATGGTCCTCTTAGAGATGAGGTTTCAGTACGTGGACTGTTGCCTGAGATAGTACCTCTGGGTAGTGTGCTTGCTATATTACTACATGTTGGTCAGTAGTTATAACTTACAATACCATTAGAGGACACATGTAAGAATAGTGCCTTATACGTGTTTCAACATCAGATACCCATCATGTTATGATGCGAGACTGACTCACATGCGGATGAGTACTGGCTCGATGAGGTGCCTAAGAGTTCTCTAGAACATCTAAAGCTTCAGCAGGACGACCTGTCTATAGTTGAGTATTCATAGAGGTGTACCGATATTTCCTGTTACATGATAAATATGGTACGATCAGTGCTTCAGGGATAAAAATTCTAAGTGAGATGTTTTTAAAGAACATTTGAGCCAGCACTATTCCTCTATGCATTCCTACTTATGCTTGGGTGATAGAGAGAACCATTGTGGTTGAATGATCTTTGGTAGAAAGGATGCAACCAGTGAATGTTTGAAGTGGGAAAATAGGGAACTGGAACCAGTCTCAATGAGTAGGGCGTGTAAAATATTTCAGGAAGAGGATGTGTTAGGGTCAGATGAATCTTCAGGGTAGTAGATGTTCAAGAAGATCTTAGAGAGAAGCATGTGGTGGTGTAATTTTTGACATGTTACAACCAACCCCTTTTGGTAGACCACTCCAGGCTTATGGAGCTAGAGGACATGATAAGAGAGTTGTTGCATGCAGTCAAGGAATGCGACCAAAGGACTCAAGGAATTATTTTATGTACAATCTATGTCTACTAATATCTTCCTTATCAATAGACATAGATATCAATCGTTACTTAATTCTCCTAATCTTGTCCAGGACCTAGAGTTTCTAGTTAAACTGTTGACTTGACCCTCAAATCTGGAGATACTGTTGAGAGGAGGATCGATAACTACACTAACGCCGACAGTGTGATATGACCCTTGAGGTGAGAGTTTTGGTTGGAACACCTTGGTGGAAGTGTCGATGCCTTACGATGTTAGTTTGGGTTTGGACTTGACATCCACAGTTCACACTCAGATTAACTATATTTGGGAAATAGGATGTGTCTTATATACAACATTGAGATGGTATTTTCCATGGTTGGAGAAAAAGGAAACTCAATAAGAACATGATAAACTCATGCATAGGATAGTGCAACCAATAACTCGTGAGTCGTCCAAACTCACCCTTATGGCAGAAAAGGTTGAATTTGGGATAGCCTATACTCCATTGAAGGGGAACATGGTAGCAGACGCACTCAGCCGGAGGTCTGTCCTGCATCTACTGAGCGAGGTGACAGAGCAGCTACCCACTTTGCAGATGACTTTTGTGGATCGAGAAGGAGCATATTTTCTTCAGTCTCTTATAGTCACTCTTCTTGTCCTTCAACATTTCAGGGAGGTGAGGCATGGAGATGCTGACTGCGAGACATGACATGATTATATTTCCACAGGACATGCACCTGATGGATTTTATGAAGGTGAGGAGCACATCATTATTTTCAGGGGATGTACCATGGTACCAGTGTCACTTCGGGAGGAATTGTTGATGGAGTTCCACACATCCCCTCTAGCAGTACATCCAAGAGTGGAGAAGATATACTAGTAATGCCGAAGACAGCATTGGTGTCATGGAATGAAGAAAGCAGCTACATATTTTGTCTCTTTATTCCTCACTTTTCAGCAAGTGAATGCGGTGCATTAGGTATTAGCATACTTGGTTCAGCCGTTAGAGGTCCTAGAGTGGAAATGGGATGGGATATGCATGGACTTCGTGACAGGTCAATCACATACATCCATGGGATATGAACTGATTTGGGTGATCGTCGACCAACTCACCAAGTCGGCCCACATCCTACTGATCAATGTACAGGGTTCAGTAGTGAGCTTGATATGCCTATATGTGTAGAAGATTGTGCGGTTACATGGATTTCCCTCGTCGATGTTTTCTAATCATACTGTATGTTTTACTTCTCAGCTATGGAAGGGGTTTCAGGAGGCTTTTGGGATGAAGCTTCATTTGAGCACCGCCTTCCATCCTCGGATAGATGGTCAAACTGAGTGGATCATTCAGACCCTCAATAAAATGTCATGTGCTTGTGTCCTCAACTCCAATCAAATCTGGGAGGATCACTTACCTTTGGTGGAGTTTTCTTACAACAACAACTATCACTCCACCATAGGGATGGAACATTTTCACGTGTTGTATAGGGACCTTGCAGGTCACCTTTGTGCTAGACTGACCCGAGGGAGTCAGCACTCATGGGACCAGAGATAATATGGGCTACCATAGAGAAAGTGAAAATCATCCAGGAGCAGATACCGACTACATAGAGAAGGAAGAAGTCATATTCCGACTGAAGATAAAGACATCTGGAGTTTGAGGATGGTGACCACATCTTCTTACGGGTTCCACCCCGACAAGGTATACAAAGATTTGGGCGAGGCAGAAAGTATTCTACAAGATTCATCGATCCTTTTTAGGTTCTCATCACAGTTGGTGAGGTGGCTTACGGATTAGCTCTTCCACCTCAGTTGCATCATGTGCATGAAGACTTCCATGAATCCTAGATTAGGAGATACGTGCACGACCATTCTCACGTCATCGACCACAGGAAGTTGGACGTCGATGATCGGGAAACTTTTACAGAGGTTCTAGTAGAGAATTAGGATCAACAAGATAGATTCATTCATATATGGTTGATACATCTTCTGTGTTCTTTGGCTGTACGGGATCCTCCAGGAGAGCACATGGGTGCGGGAGGCACAGATGTCTGCTCAGTACCCCCACTTGTTTTCCTAGATGAGTTGTGGCTTACGAGAACGTAGAGCCCTGAGGTGGGGAGAATGTAAAGACCTAGAATTTCCATGAATGTTTTTTATAAATGGAAATTTTATGAGTTTGAGAAATCTTAAGGCGCGTGATTATGAATCCCGGGGTTCCCGGAATGATCCATCATAGTTTTGTTAATCTTATGTTTATGCGCTTAAGACGTTTTCTTGAAAAAGTGGAATAACTCTTAAATGGTTAATCAGATCAAAAATCTAAGGGAAACAATACAATCAGGATAGTGGGTTTACACTAGGATCGACTTAAGATTCGTCGGCGCAAGCCTCCCATGAGAAAACTAAAAAATGGCATAATGGTAAATAAAATAATTAAATGAATTATTTTATTTTTCAAATTCTTATAACTCACAAATTGTAAATCAGATTAAAAATCTTATGCAACCACTAAACATAAGAGGATTTGATTTCTTTAAGCAGATACTAACTTTGTCTAGCACTGGAAACCTGAGAATGATAGTTTTTGACCGCAAATAAAATAATTAAGTGACAATTATTTTATTGTAAAAATTATAACTTCAAAACGGTAACTCAGATTGAAAATCCGAGAGCATCGTTGGGATTATTGGTGAATGTTTCACCTAGGTAGATCCTAACCTCGACCGGTGCAGTTCAAGGGTGACTAATAATAATTTTCTGAACTTTTTTTCGGGTACATTCAGTAAACACGCGAGAGGCGTTTTGTAACTTTTGAACTGGTTCTTGGAATTTAAAGTTGAGGGCACCATTGAACTCCCAATTCCAGTATTCTCGTAAGAATACTTTCACCTCGACGGTAGTTGGTCGAGGGTGAAAGTTAGTTTTTAGGTTTTTGGTGGAAAAAATAAAATAAAATAAGCTAATGGTTTATTTTATTTTTCTATTATAACCCCCCATGTAGAAGTAGGAAGTGGGGATCACCGCATCTTAACATCCCATGAGAGGTTATGGTGTTTAGGACCACCACAACTTAACCTCCCATGAGATATGTTGGTGGGAACCAATAGAGGTTTATCCCTCATAATGGGGGGGGGGGAGTGGAAAAATCTCTACTCCATCAAATAATTTTAAGTGTCAATGTAAAATTAAATGCGTTCAATTTAATTTTATATGTCAGCGTAAAATTAAATTCTTTCAATTTAATTTTATGTGTCAACGTAAAATTAAAATCCTTAAATGTGTCGACATAAAATTCAATGATTTCAATAAATTTTATGTGTCAACATAAAATTAAATCCTATAAATTTTCTTAAATCCTATCAATTTTCATGGAAGTACTTGCTCAGTTGGCTCGATTTATGAAAAATAACTTGAATCTGGTGGAACATCCCCTTATTCCATGGAAAGATAAAGATTACATAGAATCCTTCTATGGAAAAGGCCTCCCATGTTTAGCGGGTCTTCTTATCCCCTCCTCGCAGAATAATGGTTTAACAAAATTAAAATGTTTTTAGCTATCCTACACTGCTCGGAAGAAGAGAATGTTTTACTGGAAGTCTATCGTTTTGATGGGGAAGCTGATCAGTGGTGGACATTGATCAATAATACGAAGTCCCAAAAGGAAATTGATTCCATATATTGAGAGGAATTCAAGAGGATTTTTTTCAACAAATATTTTCTTTTAAACCTCCATCACAAGATGGAAAGAGAGTTTTGTGGACTCATGCAGAAGGAAGATGAGTCCATCGGGGCGTATGAAGCGAACATTACAAGGCTTGCAAGGTACGCCTATGTAGTTTTCATGAACACCGAAATCAAGGTGGATCGCTTCTTTAGCGGACTAAATCCGAGTCTACAAAATGTGTTGGAAATTCGAGACTTTGCCAACTATGATGAGATTGTCCATTGTGCCCTCATGATTGAAATGGAGATTGGAGACTTTTAGTTGGCTCACAGGCCTAGTGACAAGAAATGGAAAATGAAGAACAACATGGGTGGTTCATCAAAAAAATCTCTTGATGGAAAAAAGCCTCATGTTCCCCTTTGAAAGAATTGTAGGATGAAGCATCTTGGTGACTGTCTCAAGGGAATCAGGAATTGCTTAAAATGCGGTATGTTTGGTCATCTGGCCATGAACTGTCGAAGGGATATGAAAAATCCCACTAATGTTGAAGAAGAACGGAAGGTTTAGATCATCACTCAACCTTCACTATAGTGTTTTAACTACAAGGAGCTTGGGAATTATGCGAACAATTTCCCAAAGCTAAGGGTTGTCGGAGGCATTCAGTAAAAACCTTCAAGGAAACAAGGAAGGGCTTATTCTATCACTACTGCTAAGGTGGATCCAGAAAACGATGTTGTGACAGGTACGCTTGTTATTCATTTAAGAATAGTGAACATACTATTTGATTCTGGTTCTACGCATTCTTTCATATCGTGCAAGTTTAGTAGAACTATTCAAACACCACATCAAAATTTGGAGGAAATGTTATCTGTGAGAACAGCGAATGGGAAAATTATTTCATCCAAGGTTTATAAATCCTCTCCAGTTAATGTTTGTGGACTGAACCTCCCATAAAATCTTTTCATATTTCCTTTAGTAGATTTTGACTCTATCTTGGGCATGGATCAGATATCTTTGTACAAGGCCAATGTTAACTGCCGGGAAAGGGAGATTACTCTTCACTTCCTGAAGCATCCTCCGATTCTTTACAAGTTCAAGGAGGAAGATGAGTATCCTTTAGAATATTCGTCTCATGTTTGGATATTTCTTCCTTATGAGCATGCATACCTAGATCAAATGATGGAGACAAAGGAGTGAATCATGCTTGAAGACATCCCCATCGTGAGGGATTACACTGATGTATCCTCGAAGAGTTTCTTAGTCTTCCCTCTGACCGAGAGGTTGAGTTCTCAATTGAACATATCCCTGGATCTCTTCCAATCTCAAATACACATTACATAATGGACACCACATAACTAGAAGAGCTAAATAAGCAGTTACAGGAGAATATGGAGAAGGGTTTTATACGCCCGAGTGCTTTACCATGGGGTTCTCCAGACCTCTTCGTCAAGAAGAAGGATTGATCAACACGCCTCTGCATGGATTATTGTGAGCTCAATAAAATCACTATAAAGAACAAGTATCCCCTTCCTCTAATAGATGACTTGTTCGATCATCTTTGTGGGACCAGTTATTTCACTAAGGTGGACCTTCGGTCGGGATATCACCAACTAACGCTGAGGAAGGAAGATACTCCCAAGACTGCATTTCAAATGAGGTATGGACACTATGAGTTCATATTGATGCCCTTCAAAACTCACTAATTCTCCAGCAATTTTCATGGATTTAATGAATAAATACTTTAGAGAATACCTCGACAAATTTGTGGTGGTATTTATTGATGATATTCTAATATACTCTAAGAGCATGGCAGAACAAGAGGATCATTTGGAAACTGTGTTAAAGAATTTGCGAAGGGAGAAGTTGTATGAAATGTATAGTAAATGTGAGTTCTAGATGGATGAAGTAACATTCTTGGGGAATGTTATCACCAGGAAAGGGATATCTGTGGACCCTTCCAAGAAGATGGAAATTGAATAGTGGTTGAGGCCATCTTCTGTAATGGAGATCCGCAGCCTTTTAGGTCTATCTAGGTATTATCGATGATTCGTGAAGAAATTTTCATGATGTTCAAACCCAATGACTAAGATGAAATAGAAGGGAGTAAAGTTCTTCTGGACACAGGAATGTGAAGACTATTTCAAGGAGTTGAAAAAGAGGCTTATCACTACACCGGTACTCACACTCCCTTCAAGTAGAGAAATCTTTGTGGTGTATAGTGATGATTCTAAGAAAGGATTAGGTTGTGTGCTAATGAAAAATGATAAATTGATAGCCTATGCCTCACGGAAGCTGAACATCCATAATCAAAACATTCCCACGCTTGATCTAGAGTTAGCGGCTGTGATCATTGTGTTGAAAATCTGGCGGCATTATCTCTACGGGGGAAAATGTGAGATATATAACGACCAAAAGAGTCTCAAATATATATTCACTCAAAAAGAGCTTAATATGTGCCAACTAATATGGATAGAGCTCATCAAGGATTATGAATGCTCGATCCACTATCATCCTGGTAAGGTAAAAAAGGTGGCAGATGCTCTAAGTGGAAAGGATCGTGCATCTTTATCAATGATGAGAATTGAAAAGGATCCGATCTTCATAGAATTTCAAAGGATGGACATGGGAATCATTAAGGGAGGAAAATCATCAAACCTTTCTCAAATGATTTCTCAACTATCCGACATGGAGATAATAAAGGATGCTCAAAGAAAGAATGTGGAAATTCAGAAAATGGTGGAAGCTGTTAAAAACAGAGAATCCTACGATTTCAAAATTGACGAGGAAGGAGTTGTAAGATTTGGGACACGATTATGTGTACCATCTGATCCAGTGATAAAGAAGGATCTATTGAATGATGCATATAGTTCAATGTTCTCTATCCATCCTGGGAGTACCAAAATATACTGTGATCTTTGAGAACACTTCTGGTGGGATAAGATGAAGAGGGAGATTGTGGAATATATATCAAGGTTCTTGGTATGTCATCAAGTTAAAGGTGAGCGACAAAAATCCAATGGTATGATACAGCCATTGCCTATACCCATGTGGAAATGGGAAAATGTTACTATGGAATTTGTCACGGGTCTCCCAAAGATGTCGAAGGGAAATAATCTAGTATGGGTTTTGGTTGACTGACTCACCAAGAGATCCCATTTCATCGCTATTCGGGAAGATCTATTGCTTGAACAACATGAAATGTTATATGTGAAGGAAGTGGTGAGACTGCACGATGTTACACTCTCAATTGTCTCTGAATGTGATATGAGGTTCACATCTAAATTATGGAGGGGCCTTCAACATTATTTGAGTACTATATTAAATTTCAGCACAACCTATCACCCCCAAACTGATCGCTAGTCTGAAAGAACTACTCAGACGCTTGATGATATGCATAGAGCATTCTCTCTAGAATTCAAAGGGGTATGGGATCAACATCTCCCATTTGTTGAGTTCTCATAGAAAAATAGCTTCAACTCGAGTATTCAGATGGCTCCATATGAAGCTTTGTATGTAAAGTGATTTAGAACTCCAATCTGTTGGTATGATGTTGGAGAAATAAAGCTACTTGGACCAGATCTTGTTCAAGAGATGACAGAGAAGGTTCAAGTCATCCAGAAACACATAAATGATTCTCAAAGTCGGCAAAAGAGCTATGCTGACAACCATTGAAGGGACTTGGAGTTCAACGTTAGAGGTAAATTCTTCAGTCGAATATCTCCATAGAAGAGAGTCATGCGATTCGGGAAGAAAGGGAAGCTAAGCCCAAGGTATATAGGCCCCTTGGAGATCCTTGACCGCATAAGGGCTATGGCCTATCAGCTTGCACTTCCACCGAATATGGCTTGAGTTACTGATGTTTTCCATGTATCACTCTTGATGAAGTACATACTTGATCCCTCACATGTACTAAACTCCTAGGTGGTGCAGCTGGAAGATGATCTCTCCTATGAGAAGCAGCCTGAAAAGATTCTGGATCGGAGAGATAAGGTTCTACGCAAAAAGACAACCCATCTTGTCAAAGTGTTGTGGAGGAACCATAAATTTGATTAAGAAACATGGGAATTGGAGGGAGAAATGAAGGAAAAGTACTCATACCTGTATTTGGCTTAGTATGTAAAATGAAATTTCGAGGGTGAAATTTCATAGGAGGGGAAGAATGTAACGACCCAAAGTTTTTCAATTAAAATTCCCTTCTTATATTTATGTCCTAAAATCACATTAAAACACAACATAATTAACTACTAAGTGATATGTGACCTTTAAACATAATTTTTTCACCTATGTGTTTGGAATTTCGAAAATCAGGCATACATGGTTGTGTTCAATCTGTTTTTTGGACTCTAATAAAACAGATATAAATTTTTAGTGAATAGTAACCTATTATAAAGAATAGTAACATAACCTTATGAATAGTGATATACTCTAATGAATAATTACATCACCTATGACAGTATAAAACTAATATTCATGTTGTAAGTACAATATATCTATGTTTTAGAATGAGTTAATGCATGTTTAAAATATGGGTTTTGATAATAAATTATGATTTTAATTAAATTTTAAGATAATCATATTTAGAAAATTATTTTTGAAAAATGGACTTCATTTTTGGATTCTTCACGTCAAAAAATGGTAACAGTGAATTTTGGTGATTTTTCTGAAATACATGAATTTTTGATGAATAGTAGAATCCGATAATTCACAATAAATGATAAATATTGGATTAATTGAGTCATCGATGATGTTCTACTGATGTAATACCCCTTGTAACGAATTCACATGACCCATTTACTATTCTTGGTCATGGAATACTCTCTATTACTTGTCTTGGGAAGAAATAATAAATTAATGATTATAATATCATGAAATCCCTCCTATCCTCCACTATAAAAACCCCCATTCACTCCCTCTTCTCTCCACTCCTCTCAAGCCCCATGCCTTTTCTAATTTCTACCCAAATATCTCTCCAAGGTACTCCCACACGTCCAAAAGCTCTCAGCCTCCTCAAAATACCAAATCCTCTCCCCTTAAGAGGTTCTCAAAGGTGGAAGTCTCAAGAGGTAAATTTCTCTTCCCAAATTTCTTCTTTTCTTTTATGCTATTTTCTTTTTATTTATTTCCTAAAATCCCTTTCACCATAATAGTATGAAAAATCCAGTGACATACATGTACTAGAATTTATTCATGATAGTGGTATATTTCATTATATTCTCTCCCTTTCCCACCCTTTTATTTGAAATAAATGAAAGCACTATTTGAGATGTGCTAATTTAGCCCATTCAAGGACAATGATTTATCAATGTCTATTATTATCTTTAATTATGGTCCTTCAACCATTTGTGTTATGGTTGAACCAGAGTATTATATATGTTTTATATCCTATTTTTTGTTCTGTAATATGTTGGTACAAAAGGAATTAATTTATAATGAAAAACACATTCATCTTAATAAAATCCACCGATTAACAAAAACAGTTATCACTAATGTTATATATATATTAATTTGAAATCACACTAAGTATCCTAATATAAAATAAAACCATGTAATATACTGTATATGAACAAAAGAATATAACTTTATTTCTGTACAACCACTTTCATCTTTCATATAATCCAAACTTGATTATAAGTGAACCGATCTTTTAAAGCCAAGTAAACAAACGAGCCCGAACAATGAAATTGAACCGTATAAATAATCAAAAAGGATTTGAATGAACTAAAAAGGGTTATAATAAATAAATTAAATATTTAATAGGTTATGGAATTATGAATCAAGAATCGTAATTGTTTTATTCAGGTCATTAATAACAGGTGGAGAACACCACCATATTTAAGGTAAGGGATCCTTCCCATTTCACTCTTAATCAAGATTGTTCTCTATGCTATGACTTTTTTTGTGTAATACCAAGTGATGGGGTATGTTTATACACCATCCCCATTCTTCACTGATGATATATATGTGATTATAATCCACTTATCTCTCTCATGAAGCCCTTTTAGGTACACCGGACACCATACGAGTAAAATCGTAATGAATTCTACCCGAACCTTCTTTGTTCTTTCGGGTTGCATTATCATTCTTTAAAAATGGTGTTATATTGTCTATCTATGTGAGACATATGAATTCTGGTTAGTTTTACATGATTATTATATCAATACCCTTTCATCACATTCTTTCATGGATACACATGTTTTTGAATGATTCCCTCCTTAGAACTTTTTGATAAGCCAACCAGTTTTAAGGGGACTTGCCAAATTTTAACCCAAATTTCAAGTGCACTCTCTCTTATGTTTTAAAACACCATTTTATTTATAAAATAAGTATTTTTATTATGAAAACCATTTTCTTTTAATTATTGTTTTATATAAAATAATTTATTCTTTTCTGTTTGAAAAGCTCTAGAGTGTTTTCTTTAAAACCGCACAAAAATGTTTTAATTCTAATGATTCTAAAATAAATTTTTTATATATTGTCAATTATATTTGACACCACATACCATGTTATATGACTATTTTACCCTATTAATGTCCATTTATGTTCTAATCCCTTCCTTTCATAGACACTTTCGTGATACGCCGATTGGATAGGTTTTATGTCGTGATTGTGGTACCCAATTCATTCCATCGGTATCCTTATGTTTATGTATGGTTGATTATGTATGATTATTTATGAGGAAAGACTATTTATGTGGCAAGAATATTCAGGAATATGTTTATATGGGTGCACCCAGATAGCACTCAAATTCATTGGGTAAGGATAAGTCTCATGAGATGCGATGTGAAACAAGATTGGCGGTTAGCCTTGACACGTAATGAAATGCGATACGAGATTGGAAGTTAGCCTTGACCCGTACTAAAGATATGATTTAGGATTCTGCCACATTTATATGATTCCATGTTTATAGGATCCCATTCTTATATTAAATTATTTTTTAATTTTCATTCTTTTGATATCATTATGTCATGCCACCGAACTCATGTGCTTGAGATGTATCCTAATGTTCATTACTTTACTGGGATTTTTAGCTCATCCCCTTTGTCCATAAGTTCCCCAGGGTACCCTATGAAGATGTAAGAGCTCAAAGGAAGCTATATGATCTTTATGGAGACTAAATAAAGAAGTTTTTTTAGTCCCATGTTATATTCTATATGTACCTAGTCTTCCAAGACACTAGAATTAATGATCCTTGGATTGTACTCTAATGATTAATTATGAATAAAATTATTAAAGGTTATATGTAAAACGCTTGGGTCTCTATACACACCCCTTGCATGCCTGGACAAACCACCCTTCCACGCCCTCACGACCACTCCATAGGCTCGCCCTACTGGAGGCCATCACGGCCCGCTGGGCCTGGCCGAGTGGGCCTGGTCGAACTCGAACGGTGTCGGTCAAGACTATGTCGGGCTGGGTTGGTCTGACCGGGTCAGACCGGACCTGGGCCCTCTACTGAACCTTTATATTCATTGGCCATATCTTGTTCACCAGACATCCGTTTGACTAACAATATGTGGAGATGGTATTCTTGGAGCTTAATTGTCCCATTGAGTATACCCCAATAAAGTTTGGGTATAGTTGTGATACGGTTTGGTTGGATTGTGTACGCATCCAACTGAGTCCTCAAGACTAAAATGCTAATAACTCATAGACCGAGCATCCGATTGATGCATCTTATGTTGCATTAAGACCCATATGATGTGGAGGAACTTCAGGATATTTCTTCATGGAACATCGTGGAAGTTGATGTATTGACATTTGGATTGAGGAGAAGACCCTCCCAAAATTATCTTTGCTTTGTGCGAAAACCCTATGGTTGGATGCTCTCTGACTACTGTTCCTATATCATGTGTGGGTTCGACAGCTCTGAATACTTTTCCAGGATCTTATGAGGGTTCGACAGTTCTGAATACTATTCTTGGATCCTAGGGATGTTCGATTGATTTGACTAGTGTGCCTAGATCCTGTGTGGGATCGATAGTTCTTACTTCTGTTCCTGGATCCTATGTGGGTTTGACAGCTATGACTACTGTTCCTAGATCCTATGTGTGTTCAAAAACTTTGACTAATTTTCCTAGAACCTATATGGGTTCGATAGCTCAGACTATTGTTCCTAGATCCTATATGAGTTTGATAGCTCTAACTACTGTTCCTGGATTCTATGTGGGGTTGACAGCTCTGACTAATGTTCCCGAATCCAGTGTGGGTTCGACAACTCTGATTTCTGCACCAGGATCCCACATTGGTTCGATAGAATAGATGATTTAGGGGCTACATTTTATAATCTGTAACTCTCTACAAATGTTTTATAACTGTGTGAGATGAGTCATTAACTTAAGTGTTTTCCTCAGGATTGAGATGGATTACTTGATAACTTAGGTGTATGTATGGGCATATACCTAAGAGGGGTTATCTGTTGATTATATAATTTGTGGGTTATACATGTTAGATTTTGTGAGACCTTGAGGGTCTCGGGATCCCTAATGAGTATCTTTATACTCACCCCTGCACTGGCTATGCCCGCACCTCATTGTGTTTCATGCAGACATCAGACAACAATTACCGAGGAGGACTGTACTAGGACTGGATGGTATTCGTAGGTGGACCATATGTCGTGACAGTACATAGAGGAGATGAACAGACGTAGAGTCTTTTGGACGATATATGTACCTACCTTTTAGGTAGGAATCCAAGAGGACGACCCAGAAGCTATTTTTCCTTTCCCCAGTTCATTGTACTTTACAGTTGGGCATGTATTTTTGACCCCTTTATTTTCAATAGTCCATTGTTATGTAGTTTACATAGTGTTTTGTATCTAGTTGTTAGCTCTGTTGTGTGCGATTACTGGTTATAAATGCAATTCCTTTCCCATTTATAGGTAATTATGTCATTGGTGCTATTTACCAGCCCCTGGCCTATGGAAAGCGGGCTTGGGGTAGTCACAGCAGAGGCCCTGGGGGATGGGTCATGAAAAATTGGTATCATAGGAGTTGGTTCTACCGAAGAACTAGGACTATGATCTTTCTTTTGAACGGAAATAGTGTCAAGTGTAGTGAGTGTGGTTTTCAGTTCAAGGAGACCAGTGTTGGGGCGGCGACTGACATATCCATACACTAGGACCCTGACTTCTAAATTCTGAATTAGTGCAAAAAAACAATTATTGCAAGTGTGTTTTCAAGATTCTTCATTGTGAACTATTTGAGTCATCTCACTAGGTATAACTTATTAATCAGGGTGCACTTGTTACTTTTCAGGATTCCTTTATGCAGATAGCCAGCTAGTGTTCCAAGGGTTTTATGCACTGACTGCCCTCCGAGTGACGAGGATTCATTGTAGGGCCCTCTTTCTATTTTGGCACCTTCATGAAAAACATTTAATTTCTAGATAAAACCACATGGAACAAGGTTCACAGCCTTGAACTTCTGAAAAACAAACATCGATATGAAAAATATGCAACTCCACACATCAATACATGCAACCAAAACTGACCCCTCAAGGATGGGTAAATCTTTTTCATGCCAAGATGTACTACTGAGGGAGAAATATGGAACTCTCAGAGAACAATATCACGTGATGAAAAAGGAATGAAATGATTCCCTAAAACAACACTTGGTGTTTTTCATCATTATAATTACCATCAAGGGCCTCCCCACAAACAACTCAGTCTCTCCAGACCTCCACCTCAACATCCCCCAACCGAGACACTTTTATCTACTCCAACATAGATGAAAACACCATCAACTGAAAAAGACAACCTATTCACATTACTTCTCCCATGTCAAGATATAATGCTTAATGTTCTTCCATCACTCCACTGTAATCACCATATTCGCACACTACATCACTACACGACTCCTTGCTCAACACATCAGCAATAACATTTCCCATTTTAGTTTTATATGAAATTTCAATGTTGTTATCCATTAAGAACTCCATCCATAGACACCACCACAAGTTCATGTAACTCTGATAGAAAATGTACCTCAGGCTCTTATGATCATTGAAGAATAAAAAATTCTCACCGATGAGATAATATATCGACAAATTTAGGGAAAACACCACTATCACCAACTCAAGATCATGTCTGGAATAGTTATGTTTGTGGGGACGCAACTCATGAGAACCATAATAAATAAACAATATCTACTAAATAAGATCACATCGTAACCGTGTATGTGAAGCATCATAGAAATCCTCAATATAAACCCCTTCTTCTAGTTGAAAAATTACTTGATAATAGAACAAGTTGTCCATTATATACTTGAAATATTCCAGATATTAATCAGTCCACATTATTTCTAGATATGTTTTAGTAAACACAATCATAAGAGTCGCAACATGAGAGAAATTGGTTTCGAACATCCTATAATAGCATGAAAGGCCATGGAATCTTCACACCTCCCACATATATTTAGAGCTTCCCAAGAAGAAAAGACTTCCACATTTGAAAAATCCATGGATACTCAATTATAGTATATAACATGCCCCAAGAAATGAACTTCTCGAGCCAAAAATTCATACTTTGAAAAAATCACAAAAAACATCAATCAATGAAGAAATTCTAAAATGGAATGCAAATGCTATGAATCCTCCTCCTAGGCCATGGAGTACTCAAAGATTTCATCGATGAAGGAAACCATGAACTTATACAACGACTCATAGAACAAATATTTCATCAACCCCATGAACACAGAAGGGGAATTCATCACAACAAATAACATCACAATTAACTCATAATTCCCATGACGACAATAGAAATAAGTCTTTGGGATTTCTTCATACATCATATGAAACTGATGATATCCTAATCATAAATAAATCATCAAAAACCTATTTTCACCCTTTGTTTGATCTAATATATCATCAATCTATGGAAGATGATAGTTTTTCTTCACTTTCAATTGGATCAATAGATGATAATCGACAAACAATCGAATAATGACATCTGACATATTTAGAAATAAAAATCGTGCACCCCACGGTGAAACGCTTGTCCAAATGTAACCACACTAAAAAAGCAAATTTAGCTATATACGTAGATATCACAACTCATAAGGTTCAATCCTTTATAGAGACATTGAGATTTTAGGAAGTCCTGGCTATAGTTATATCCCGAAATTGATCACTCATCTAGGGGGTGATGAAAAAACAAGTTATGGAAAGACATCAGGGAAATCGTCAAGGACCTTGGAAAATTCCAGTTGATGAACCTTTTATGAAATAGACCTTAGTTCATATATAAAGGATGATAACGAAAAAAATACACCACTACTCCATCTGAGTGTCTCACTCACAAAAAAACCCTAATGGCTATCAATTTACATAGATGAACACCACATGACTCCTAACGAAATCTATGATAGAATATACCCAATACAAAATATCCATGCCAAGGATGAAATAATATGGATGTATCCATAAATGTAAGAAATATCCCCAAGAGTGGTGCTTCCCCAACACCAGTTCGCAGTCTCTTCATACATCAAAAAGTCATCTCAACCTATAACTGTCATTGTCAATGACAAGGACACTAAAATACTCTTTACCACATGTACCAAAGAACAGACATGGGTTGGTGGTTTGAAGGATTGTTTCTCTATTTAATAAAAAAATACATGAAACCAAGTATAAAATATGAAAAGGGTACTTTGAATGACATCTAGCTTTCATGGTGCTGATAATCATAAAACATGATTCTAACCACGAACTACTCTATATCCTATAAGACCCTATCTATGACCATCTCCATGGCCAAGATCTACTCTTTGATGATTAGGAGTATCCTAGGACTATCCTTTTCCAAATCCATTTGCTCTCTAGTGGTTCAAAATTTGTGAAACCTTATACTATTGCCTTATCTGGAACTCCCTCGAGGAAGGATCATGGAGTGAAACACCGAGCACACACTGACTGATCATAATTTTCGGGAATTTTCAATGTTGATGGACTTGAACTTTAAAAGTAAAACAAGGACTTTATCCCTTATAATAGTTCTAAGATCCACTGAACCTAGAAAAATGAGATATTTAGAGATGAGACCTATCCCCATCCGAACGGAAGCTCTTCTGACCTGAAAACTGGGAACCCCAGACCAAAGCTGTGTATCATGAGTAATCCTGAAAACATCCCACTCGCGATGATCCATTTTTGGATATCATTTTGTCAATGAACTCTAAAACCGCTATCACCTCATGATATGTCATCAGTATACACATGGTGACCTGACACTGGATCTATGGATGAATACCCTCATCAAAATGTCTCACCCTGGCCTCACCATCCAGAAACAAGTCCTAATCATATCATAGAAGGTTCACAAAAAAGATCCTAAACACTCCAACATTATAGATCCTTTTTAGAAGGGTAAGAAGTTCTTAATGATTGGTATTATTCATGTTCAAAGAAAGAAACTCAGATTTGAAGTGCCCTCAAAACATATCCCATGAGACTACTGACTCACTGCGATCCGTGGGGACCAAGAAACACCACTACCTCAGAACCCCACACAACATCACCATAACTAGAAATACCCAGTGCTCCTTCTGAACATGAATCAAATAGAAAGATCTATCAACCACTTTCAACCACACTTTTTTCACTAAATTGGAAATGGATCTCTCATACTTCTACAAACTCTAGTTGAAAAACTATTGGAGTGTCCCCCTTCAAGTGTTGTCATCATCAACCTCTACTCTGCGACAATCTCCTGGAAAAACCTATGAAACATATTATGTCTGAACCTTATGAGGACATCGACGTGAATCCATACCTAAAAGGATAAATTATTAGAAAATATAATAATAGATTATGGAATACTTAACATTACTTAATTTCTTTTTTTATTAATTATTGGTTAACTTATCCCATGTTATACACTTTCAAATAGAGGAACACATAATAATGAATCATGATCCTTTCCTAAGTATTTACCATGCAACCAGTATCATTTCATTTGGTACCCACTTCAAACATAATGGTCTCTAATTCAGATAATAGGGGGGCCTAAATACATGTATCTCATCTAGTATCTAGTACTTACACCGATTTCGGAACTTGACTGACATATTCTCTCTTCTAACCCATGAAACCTCACATGTTACTAACTTGAAACTCCATTTTAACCCTCAACCTTGCTCGGATACCATTCTATCACAAACCCCTCCCCACACTGCGTACCCCTATTGGGATGGAAATGGGAGCTGAGAGATAATGACCACAAGTACCACCTCCAGTTGGCCTTAGGTTGGTTACTAGCACCAAGGGTATAACAAAAACCCAAATGGGAGGAATTACCCTATAAGAGAACACATTAAAAAGATATAGATAAGACAAACAACAACTAACATATGTTTAGACTATAAAATAAATGAAACATAAGTGTACATATGTAATATCATGAAATAACTACCACTACCTAAAAGAAAAAATGAATGTACCTACAGAAATTAAATGATATTTACCATGATGCCAAAACAACTCACACAAAACCCCATGCTAGTATTGACCATCCTAATCTCGAACTTATTCTAACTGACCTCAAAATTATTTAATGTAATGTAGGCTGAGTATATGAATATACTCATCATTATCATCCATGGAGCCTCTCAGGAAAATTCAAGGAAAGAATGCTACAACATACTGATCAACATGTGAAACTAACACGTCACTTCAATAGGTATAATAAAATATCATCCTCACAATAGATACTCTCACCACGAATTTCATACTAGAGTATGTAATATAATAATAATATCAAGGGTACCCCCCCCAGCAATTCCAATTTGGTTTTCTTCTTTGCCCCAACGGCACATGTCCTTAAAATCTCTCTCCAAAAAGGCATGTCTGCGGACACCTAGGTGAAGCACCACAACACACACCCCCTGAAACTCTCCTCCACAACCACAAAACCAAAAGTAACCATGCAGTTCTCTAGTAGCCACCATATCCCGCATAACTTGTATCAAACATCAGTTATTATACCTCAATCAATTATATCCCTTACAATGAGTAATGATCCTCAAGTAATCACAACCTGTACACATCATACATATCATATTCTATAAGAGAATATACCTATAATATATGTTTGGAAATAACCCCAAGCCATTATATCCCTCCACAAATATATATGGAGAAAACTAACCGCCATGTATACCAACACAAGTAACTACAAAGATAAGAATGTAGGGCCAAAAGGGGTAGTCAAAAATCCATCCTACCACTGAAATATTGGGGACCCCACATATATATTATAATCCATGTGTATTAATTCCACCAAACTGTTAAGATGTAGTATCATTTAAAAGAACCAAATGTACATGATATAATATATCTCAAAACCACATTATGGGCATGACCTAGTCTTAGACTCAACTGCAGATAATGTCTCCCAGACTCCTGAATACCACTACTAAGGCATAATATCCTATAAGAACACAACCATTTAAAGATCTACATTAATTTAAATATCTATATTTATATAATTAAACATTATGTTAATTTATTATCTAACAACTAATTATCCATTATTAAATTCGACATTATATTTAATTACCATCTAAAAACGTTCCATGCCCTCCAAGAACATCCAATTCGATTTCCTAGTTTCAATGAATCATAACCTCAACATTACACCCAAGCAATCTACGACCTCATGGGTTAAACATAATTTATTCATTTATTTTCTAGCATTACAATTTTCTATAATTCAAGGTATTCAAAAAAATTAGTCTAAGAAAGCAAACACAACGGGATCAACAATGTGGGTAGATGTACAAATTGTCAAGCCTCTTATACATTTATTAAGTGTGTAGTCTCATCCATCATCTAGAAGATAAATAGAAAAATCATATGGAATACCCCACACATCTTCAACACTTTTGGAAGGTGGGAATGAAAGACTAGAAAACTAATGAAGTGGGGAAAGTAACATAGATAAACAACATTAAATTTAATAAAAAAACTTTCACAGCAACAGGTAAGCCCAACATCAACCCATTCCACCATCCCTGGTGTCCTTCCCAACACCCTCATGCATAAAATGATTAATTTAACAACTCTAGGAATCATATACTACAAGAAATATTGGGCCTCCCTGCCGCCACATACCATAATATCTCACCAGGTTCAACCATCCTAAGATCACATCACATACAAGCCTATCTACCCCATATACCACAAGTATCATATCTAGAGCACATAAAAATCAATATGAACAAACTTATAAATAATCTATTATCCCTAAAAATGAAATCTAAACTTCACACACAATGATATCTTACAAGACCTAAGCACAAACACTCTACATTTATAGTGAAGTGGTCACCTCGGGACCTAAAAGGAATTATCCTTATCACATAACATATAAATATTCCATCTTAAATTAAATAATTTATTATTCATAGGTTCCAACTATGGGAAACCTAAGCAATGAGATATCTTAAGTTATCGACAAATAAATTCAACTTTTAATTGAAAATCCCTTTAGTTTGTTTATCAGCATGCATCAACATGATTCATGTTCATTAAATAATTCTATTAAACAATATCACTTGCATAAATTTGATGATTATCAAATTACAATAACAAAAACTTGATCCAGTAAACACACCTCGTTTTCTTTTATCTAATTAATTAATCAATTAATTTTGGATTTATTTTTTTTACCAATTTCCATCAAGAATAACATGATACACCAATCAAGGAATATATGTGACACTTTCTAGAAAATAAAGAGGCAAACCTTTATCATGGTATAAAGAAACAACATATCTACATGATCAATAAAAATTCATTATTCCATTTTATATATTTATTAGGTCATTTCTGTTACGATCCAAATACAAAACCATGATAACTCTATGATTTCACATACAATTATAGAACTAGTGAATACCCTACCTCCAAATGTTTTTACATTCTTCACACGACAATAGATCAATGAAACAGACCAAAATCTCCTCTCTCGAACTAGCCTCAGCCATCCGGGCTGAGCCTCCCGAACCGCTCACCTCACAGCGCTGGCCGAACCAGAATCGGCCATCTGAGGTGAGTTGTCGAGGCGCTCCCTATGCACTCTTGGCTGAACCACCCTTCTGTGCCCTCACGACTGCTCTGTTCCATAACCCTACTCGCGGCCTTCGTGGCCCACTGGGCTGGGCCCAGTGGTCCAGGCGGAACCCAAACTAGGTCAGGCCAGACTATGTCGAGTTGGGTTGGTCCGACAAGGTCAGACCGGAAAAGGGCCCACTACCAACCCTTTACATGGTTTGGTCATATCTTTGGCACCCGATGTCTGTTTGACGAACCATCTGTGGTGATGGTATTCTTGGAGCTTGACGGCCCTATTGAGTATACCCCAATGGGGTTTGGGTATAGTTGAGATACAGTCTGGTTTGATCGTGTACGAATCCTACTGGGCCCTCGGGATACGGTCTAGTTGGATCATGTATGAATCATACCGGGCTCTCAGAATCAAGTGTTGTTTGTGAGAAAACCATGTGGATGGCTGCTCTCTCACTAGTGTTCCTGGATCTTATGTGGGCTCGATAGCTCTGACTACTGTTCCAGGATCCTATGAGGGTTCGACAGTTCTAACTACTGTTCCTGGATCCTGTGTAGGTTCGACAACTCTGACTAGTGTGCCTGGAACCTGTGTGGGATCGATAGTTCTGACTACTGTTCCTGGATCCTATGTGTGTTCGACAGCTCTGACTACTGTTCATTGATCCTAAGTGGGTTCGACAACTTTGACTACTATTCCTGGATCCTATGTGGGTTCGACAACTCTAACTATTGTTCTTGGATCCTGTCTGAGATCGACAGCTCGGACTACTGTTCCTGGATCCTGTGTGGCTTCGATAGCTCGGACTAATGTTCTTGGATCCTATGTGGGTTCGATAGCTCTGATTTCTTTACTAGGATCCAACACGGGTTCGATAGAATGGATGATTTAGTGGCTTCATCTAATAATCTATAACTCTCTACAAAAGTTGTATACCTGGGTGAGCTGAGTCAGTAACTTATGTATTTTCCTCAGGATTGAGATAGATTACTTGATAACATAGGTGTGTGTATAGAAATATACCTATGTGGGGTTATCTGTTGATTTCATAATTATTTGTTTATCCTTGTTAGATTTTGTGATAAATTGAGGGTCTCGGTATCCCTAACGTGTATCGTTATACTCACCCCTGCACTTGCTATTCCCACACATCATTATGTTGGATGCAAACGATGGATAAAATTGACCGAGGAGGATAGTACCAGGACTGGACGATACCTGGAGGTGGACCATTCAGCGTGATGGTACATAGAGGAGATATACATACATACATTAATTTGGAAGCTATATGTACCTACCCTTCAGGTAGGAATCTCAGAGGATTACCCAACATCTATTTTTTTCTTTCTCCAATTCCTTGTACTTTACAGTTGGTCATGTATTTTTACCCTTTACTTTTAACACATATTTATTATAGATTTTTCATTGTGTTTTGTATCCAACTGTGTTCTCTATTGTGTGCGATTACATGTTATTAAGGAAATGCCTTCCCATTTATAGGGAATTACACGTTTGGTGCTAGTCTCCAGCCCCTGTCCTATGGAAAGAGGGATTGTGGTAGTCACGGCACTGGCCCCGGGGGACGGGTTGTGAAAAATTTGTATCAGAGGAGTCGGTTCTACCAAAGATCTAGGACTCTGATATTTATTTTGAATATAAATAGAGTCATCTATAGTGTGTGTGGTTTTCAGTTCAGGGAGTCCAGTGTTGGTGCGGCGGCTGACGTATCCATACACCAGGACCCTAAATTCTAATTTCTGACTCAGTGCACAAAAAAACTTATTGCGTGTGTGTTTTCAAGAGCCGTTTTTTGTGAACCCTTTGAGTCATCTCACTAGGAATAAATAATTAACCGTGGCACACATGTTACTTTTCTGGATGCCTCTATGCAGATAGCCGGCAAGGGTTCCAAGGGTTGTACGCACTGAATGCCCACCGAGTGATGAGGCTCATGTGCAGGGCCCTCATTCTACGTTGGTAGCTTCATGAAAAAAAATTTAATTGCTGGAGAAAACCACAAGGAACAAAGTACACAACCGTTAACTTCTGGAAGAACAAACATCGAGACACAAAATATGGAACTGCACACTTCAACCCATTCCACCAAAACTGATCCCTCAATGGTGGGTGCATCTTTTTCATGCCAAGATGTACTGCTAAGGGAGAAATATGGAACTCCTAGAGAACAATATCACATGATAAAAATGGAATGAAAATAATTCCATAAAACATCACTTGGTGTTTTTCACCCATAGAATTACCATCAAGGGCCTCACCATAAACAACTCAGTCTCTCTAGTCCTCCACCTCAGTATCCCCCAACCGGGACACATCTACCTACTGCACCAAATATGACAACACCATCAACTGAAAAAGACAACCTATTCACATTACTTCTCCCATGTCATGATATAATTCTTAATTTTCTTCCATCACTCCATATGAATTAGCAGATTCACACACTATATTACTACACAACACCCTGCTCAACACATCTGCAATAACATTTTTCATATTAGGTGTATATGAAATTTCAATGTTGTAATTTGGTAAGAACTCCATCAATAGACACTACCACAAGTTCTTGTAACGCTGAGAAAAAATGTACCTCAGGATCTTATGATCATTGAAGAAAAAAAATGCTCACCGATGAGAGAATATATATCAACAAATTTAGGGAAAACACTACTGTCACCAAATCAAGATCATGTATGGCATATTTACATTTGTGTGGATTCAACTGCTGATAACCATAATAAACAAACGATATCTACTACATAAGAACACACCCTTACCCCATATGTGAAGCATCATTGAAATCCACAATATAAACCCATTCCGCTATTAGAAAAATTACTTGATAACAGAACAACTTATCCTTTATATACATGAAATATTGCTGATATTAATCAATCTACATTATTTCTAGATATGTTTTAGTAAACACAGTCATAGGAGTTGCTACATGAGAGAAGTTGGTTGCGAACATCCTATAATAGCATGAAAGACCATGGAATCTTCACACCTCCCCCCAATATTTAGGGCTTCCCAAGAAAAAATTTCTTCCGCATTTGAGAAATCCATTGCTACTCATTGCTGGTATAGAACATTCCCCAAGAAACGAACTTCTGGAGCCAAAAACGCATACATTGAATACTTCCCAAATAACATATATCGATGAAGAACATCCAAAATGGAATGAAAATTCTCTTCATGATCCTCCTAGGGCATGGATTACTCGAAGATTTCATTGATGAAGACTACCACGTTCTTATCCAAGAACTCATAGATCAAAAATTTCATCATCCCCATGAACACATATGGGGAATTCATCACAAAAAATAACATAACAATGAACTCATAATTACCAATATGACAATAGAATGTAGTCTTTGAGATATCCTCATACATCATATGAATCTGATGATATCTTAATCATAAATAAATATTCAAAAACCAATATTCACCATTTAGTTGATCTAATATATCATCAATCAGTGGAATATGACTGTTGATCATCACTTTTTCTTGGCTCAATAGATGATAATCGACACACAATCGAATAATTCCGTCTGACTTATTAAGAAACAAATCTGGTGCACCCCATGGTGAAATTCATGGACAATTGTAACAACACTAAAAAAGGAAACAGAACTATATACGTATATATCACTACTCATAAGGTTCCATCATATACAGAGACATCGAGATTTGATGCAGTCCTGGCTATAGGTAGATCCCAAAATCGATCTCTCATCTAGGGGGTAATGGGAAAAAATGAAATGGAAAGACGTTAGAGAAATCACCCAGGAACTTGGAAAATTCCAATTTCTGAAACTTTGATGAACTAGACATTAGTTCATCTTTAAAGGATGATTATGAAAAAACACACCACTACCCCATCTAGGTGTCTCACTCACCAACTAACCCTACTGGATATCAATACACATCGATGAAAACCACCTATCTTCTAAATAAATCTACGATTGTGTTCTCCCAATACCAAATATCCATTCCAAGGATGAAATAATATGGTGGTATCCATAAACATAAGAAATATCACCATGAGTGGTGCTTCCCCATCACTTTCTCACAGTCTCTACATACATCAACAAGTCATCTCAGCCTATAACTGTCACAGTCAATGCAATAAAAACTAAAATCCTCTTTACCACATGTCCCAAAACACAGACATGGGTAGGTGGTGTGAAGGTGTGTTTCTCCTTTTAATCAAAAAAAATCCATGAAACAAAGTAGAAAATAAAAAATGGTACTTTGAATGACATCTATCTTTCCTGGTACTGACAACGCTAACACATGATTCTAACCACGAACTACTCTATATCCTCTACGAGCCTATCTATGACCATCTCCAGGGCTAAGATATCCTCTTTGAGGATGGGGAATATCCTAGGACTAGACTTTGACTAATCAATTTTATCTCTAATGGTCCAAAATTTGTGAAACCTTATACTTTTTCCTTAGTTGGAACTCCCTCGACAAAGGAACATAGAGTGAAACACCTAGCACAAACTGACTGATCAGAATGTTTAGGAATTTTCAATGTTGATGGACTTGAGATTTAAAAGTAAAACAAGGACTTGATCACTTGGAACAGTTCTAGGATCCACTAAACCTAGAAAAATGAGATATTGAGTGATAAGACGTGCCTCCATTTGAACTGAAACTCTTCTGACCTGAAAAATGGAACCCCAGACCAATGTCGTGCATCATGAGTAATCCTGAAGACTTCCCACTCGTGATGATCCATTATTGGATGTAATTTTGGTGATGAACTCTAATCTCTCTAATACCCCATGATATGTCATCAGTATACACATGGTGACCTAGAACAGGATCTATGGATAAATACCCTCATCGAAATGCCTCACCTTGGCCTCATCATCCAGAAACAAGTTAGAAGCATATCAAAGAAGGTTCCCATAACAGATCCTGAACACTCCCACATTAGATATCCATTTCTGAAGGGTAATGAGTTCCTAATGAATGTTAATCTTCTTGTTCAAAGAAGGAAACTCAGATTTTAAGTGTTCTCAGAATGTATCCCATGAGACTACCGACTCACCGCGATCCTTGGTGACCATGAACCAGCATTACATCGGAACCCTACACAACATCATCACAACCTGCGATACCCAGTACTCCTTCTGAGCATGAATCAAACTGAAAGTTCTATCAACCTCTTTCAACCATACTTTTGTGACTACTTCTGAAATGGACCCCCCATACTTCTACAAACTCTAGTTGAAAAACTATTAGAGTTTCCCCCTTCAAGTGTTGTCGTCATCAACCTCTACACTGCGACAATCTACTGGAGCAACCTGCTAAACATATTAAGTGTGAAACCGATGAAGAAATTTACGTGAAGCCATAACTAAAATTAGGAAAATTGTTAGAACTCATAAAAATAGATTATGGAAGACTTAACATTAGTTAATTGTTTTATTTTATTCATTTTTTGTTAACCTATCCCAAGGTCTACACTTTTTAATAGAGGCACACATAATAATGATTCATGATCCTTTCCTAAGTATCTACCATGAAACAAGTATCATCTCATTTGGTAGCCACTGTAAACTTAATGGTCTCTACATCAGATCATAGGGGGGCCTAAATACATGTTTCTCATCTAGTCTCTAGTGTTTGCAATGATTTTTGAACTAGACTAACACATTCTCCCTACAAACCCATGCAACCTCACCTGTGCCTAACATGAAACTCCATTCTATCCCTCAACCTTTCTCTTATACCATAATACCACAACCTCGTCCCCACATTGTGTACCCCTATTAGATTGAAAATGGGAGATGAGAGATAATGATTACGATTCCCACCTCTAGTAGGCCCTAGGGTGGTTACTAGCACAAAGGGTATAGCAAAAACACAAATGGGAGGAATTACCCTATAAGAGAACACATGAAAAAGAGAGTGATAAGACAAAAACCCACTAACATATGTTTAGACCATAGATTAAATGAAACCCAAGTGTACATATGTAATAACATGAAATAACTACTACTAATGAAAGGAAAAAATGAATGTACCTACAGAAAGTAAATGACATTAACAACAATGACCAAACAACTCCAACAAAACCCCATACTAGTATTGACCATCCTAATCTCGAACTTATTCCAACTAACCTGAAATTTTTTTAATGTAATGTAGTGTGAGTATAAGAACATACTCAACATGAACATCCATCGAGCCTCTCATTAAAATTCTAGGAAAGCATGCTACAACATAGTGAACAACAAGTGAAACTAACACGTCCTGTCAGTAGGTATACTAAGATCTCAGCCTCACAATAGACACCCTCAACAATAATTACGTACTAGAGTATCTAATATAATAATAATATCAAGTTTACCCCCCCCCCAATTCCAATTTTGTTTTCCTCTTTTCCCCAAGGTCACATGTCCATAGAATCTCCCTCCAAAAAAGCTTGCCCGCAGACACCTAGGTGAAGCACCAAAACACACACCCTGTGCAACTCTCCTCCACAACCACAAAACCAAAAGTAACCAGGTAGTTTTCTAGTAGCCACCATATCCTGCATAACTTGTATCAAACATTAGTTATTATACCTCAATCGATTATATCCCATAAAATGAGTAATGATCCTCAAGTAATCACAACCTGTACACATCATTCATATCCTAGTTCATAGGAAAGTATATCTACAACATATGTTTTGAAATAACCCCAAGCCATTATATCCATCCACACATATATATGGGGAAAACTAACCGCCATGCATACCATAACAAGTGTCAACAATGATAAGAATGTAGGGCCAAAAGGGGTAGTCAAACATCCATCCTACCACTGAAATATTGGGGACACCCCATATAGATTATAATCCCTGGGGTTTCATTCTCCCTAACCGATAGGATGGAGTAGTATTTAGAAGAACCAAATGTACATGATATAATAAATCTCAAAACCACATGATGGGCATAACCTAGTCTTAGACTAAACTGTAGATAATGTCTCCGAGAATCCTGGATACCACTACTAAGACTTGAAATCATATAAGAACACAACCATTTAATGATCTACATTAATTTACATATATATACTTATATAATAAAACTTTATGTTAATTAATTATCTAACCACTAATTAACCATTATTCAATTCCATATTATATTTAATTACCATCTTAAAAAATTTACATTTCTTCCAAGAACATCCAATTAGAATCCCTGGTTTCAATGAATCATAACCTCAACATTACATCCCAGCAATCTTCAAAATGATGGGTTAAACACAATTTATTCATTTATTTTCTAACATTACCATTTTCCATAATTCCTTGTATTCAGAAAAAATTATTCTATGATATAAAACACAAGGGTATAAACAATGTGGGTAGATGTACAACCTGTCAAGACTTTTCTAACTTTATAAAGAGTGTAGTCTCATCCATCCTCTTGAATCTAAATAGAAAAAGCATATAGAATACCCCACAAAACTTCACCACTTTTGGAAGGTGGGAAATCAAGACTATAAACCTAATGAATTGGGGAATGTGACATAGATAAACAACATTATATTTAATAAAAACCACTTTCACAGCAACTGGTAAGCCCAACTTCAACCCATTCCACCATCCATGGTGTCCTTACCAATTCCCTCATGCATAAACTGATTAATTTAACAACTCTAGGCATCAACCACTACCAGAAATACTGGGCCTCCCTGCCACCACATACCATAATATCTCACCAGTTTCAACCATCCCAAGATGACATCACATACAAGCCTGTCTACCCCATATACCACACATATCATATCTAGAGCACATCAAAAACAATAGGAAAAATCTTATAAATGAACTATTATCAATAAAAAAGAAATATAGCAGTCACAAACAAAGAGTTCATACAACACCTAAGCACAAACACTCTACATTTATAGTGAAGGGGTCAACACATGTCCTAAAAGGAATTAACCTTATCACATAACCTATACATATTCCATATTAAATTAACTAATTTTATTATTCATATGTTCCAACTACAGGAAACCTATGCAATGAGATAACATAAGTTATCGAAAAATAAATTCAACTTTTAATTTAAAATCCCTTTAGTTTGTTTATCAGCATGCATCAACTTGCTTTATGTTCATTAACTAATTCTATTAAACATTATCGCTTGCATCAATTTGATGATTATCAAATTACGATAACAAAAACTGGATCCAGTAAACACACCTCTTTTCATTTTATCCAATTAATTAATCACTTAATTTTGGATTTATGTTTTTACCAATTCCCATCAAGAATAACATGCTACACTAATCCTGGATGATAAGTCACACTTTCTAGAAAATAAAGAGGCAAACCTTTATCATGGTACAAAGAAACATCATCTCTACATGATCGATAAAAATTATTCAATCCATTTTATATATTTATTAGGTCATTTCCATTGCGATCCAAACACAAAACCATGATAACTCTATGATTTCACAAAAAAAATTGGAACTAGTGAATCCTCTACCTCTAAATATTTTTTACGTTCTTCGCACTAGAATAGATCAACACAACGAACCCCAATCTCATCTCCCGAAACAACTGCATCTGCCCGATGAAGCCACGTCACAACCAAAACAACCAACAACCTGTTAAATTCCACTAGAAACATTAATATCACATGAAATAACATAGAAAAGATAAGTGGGAGTAAAAATTTCAAAGAAACCTTATTAATGTAGGTAGATCCTACCTTATATCGAAGATGGATCGTTACAGATCAGAGAATGGAGTAAGGGATAATTCCTCGATGAACGAATCCCCAAAGTGCTGAAGAATGTGTCATCAAGTCACCTAAGATTGGGGGAGAGTTTCTATAGCTATAGGTTTTAACAAAGCAGAGTGGATGGGAAACACTTAAAACATACAACATTGGGGTATAACACGGTATGTAATACCCTTTCTCATTATGTAATTCCTCAAGGACAAGTTCTCCTAAAAATGCATCTCCTCATCACTTTATTTTATTTTTCAAACCCCAAATTATTTCAAACTTTGATACCACATTTCATGCCATGAAACAACCTGTGAAACAGGATGTCAAATCATGTAATTTAGTTACATGACATTTATTCCCCACTTTCCATCTTTTACTTAACTGAACATATCCGAAATTCATCTGAGCCACTGCCGAGCACTTCGATCCTCAAAAACATGAAAATGGTTGATCCATGTGTCTCTATTTACATACATAATATTCCATAAAAAATATTATCATCCTCTATAATCAAAAACCAACCTAGAGGGCGAATGGAATTTGGTCATCCGAATAGCCACCCTGGAAGATACCTCTCAAAGATTTCGCCATCATAAGAGTCCACCCACTTCAAAGAGAAACAATAAGAAGCCCAACAAAAACCACAACCATCTCAAATACACTCAACTAGAGGGGATAAATCTAAAAAAAGATAAATACTCAATGAGAAATAAGATTAATCCATATCATAAATAGAAGGTTTCCTCAACCATTAAATGAACCGTGTTACATGAGAAGAGATAAACATCAAACAGTTCATGGTAATGAGTGCATATCTACTTATCCCATTCCCATGTACTCTCTTCCACACCACTATTCCTACACAAGAAATTAACCAGTGGAATATGATGCCCAAAAAACACCATCTCTTAGAGGTCCTACATCCTTATAGTTATCTCCTCGAAGGTGTTATCATACTCAACATCACTCTCACACCAGTCAATGATGTGAGAGTTGTCATGAGAATAATGATGGATCTACAATAAAATAATATCTTCATGTATCTGAATAATATATGGGGGAAGCGATACCGAATTTTCTAGGGCTCTGACATAAGACAACACCTAAAAATTCCCAACTAACTGAGGAGAATGATTACTCCTCTGACCAACCCATCGATGCCCATAATGGGGATTCACCCTAAAAATCACATGATCAGTTTTATCAAAATCTTAAGGTCTCATATTATCACCATATGACTTATGACGATCTTAAACTACTTTTCTTCTCTCACGAGTCAACTGGAACATATATATTATAATCTATACTAGTTCGGGCTGGAGAATTTTTGACATTATGAGCATTGTTTGGAACAATTGAGTACAGAATGAACGACCATTAAAGGATTCTAATGGTGCCAAATAGATGGAACAACGAAAACAATTGTTGTATGATAACTTGACCAAAGGTAGGTGCCTCATCCAAGAACCTCAAAAATCCTAGAAACAAGAGAGTAAAATTTCACCAAGAGTCTGGATGGTCTAATAAGTCTGACCTTCCAATTATAGAGGAAAAGTAGTGTTAAGGAATATCGAAGAACGAAAAGCATGCTGGAGACCTCTACACACCCTAGAGGTAAATCACAGATCTTTATCGGAAATGATCGTCCTCCAGACTCCATGGAGTCTCAAAACCACCTCTAGATATAGCCTCAATAGAACCTCCACTGAGATAGACTCATTGATCACTATAATGTGGGATGATTTCATCAAATGATCCACTACTACAAGTGTAGAATCATAAACTCCCCAATATCAAGGTAATAGGAGACAATTTCCATTGATACATCCTTCCACTTCCACTAAGGAACATCTAATGGCTAGAGAATACCACTAGGAACAAGATACATGGACTTTACCTTATGAAAGACGAAACATCGCGACACAATCTCTGCAAGTGCATGCTTCATCCTAAGACACCAAAACAAACTCCTCATGGCTTGATATTTCTTTTTCATGCCATTATGTACCGATAAGAGGGAATTATGGAAATATCTATGAACCATCTCTCACTACACCAATGGATTGAAAATCCTTCCTTCAAACAACACTCGATGATGTTCATCCTCAAAACAACCATTATGGTCATCTCCATAAACAAATCATCCTCTCCATCCCACCAATTCAAGATCCCCCAAATGTGACTCTTCTAACTGCTCCACCAGAGATGACACCACCATCGTCTAAAAAATTCAACCTTTTCCCCTAAATTCCCCCCATATCCAGATGTAATTCTAAAAGTTCACCCATCACTCTCCAAGAATCACTAGATTCACACACTCCATCACCATTAAACTTCTTTCTCAACGCATCTGCCACAAAATTCCCATTTATCAATGTGTATTAAAATTAGAAGGTGTAATCCTATAATATTTCCATCCACTGATGTTGTTACAAGTTTCAATATTGATGGGAGAAAACATACCTCAATCTTTTTTGATTAGTGAAGACAAAAAAATGATCTCCGATGAGGTAATTCCTCTACAACTTCAGATAAAACTCTAATTCTATCAAATCATGATTGTTTGTGGAATATTTATGTTTTTGGGGTCACAAAAAATGAGACCCATATGAAATAATGAATCATTAATACATCAGGAAACAACCTAACCCCAAAACTAAAGCATCACAAAAAGTATTAAACTGAAATCCTTATGCTGGAAGACAAAGTTCTAGATCACTGAACAAATTAGCTTTTAAATACTCTAAATCTACATGAATCAGATTAGTCCACCAAAAATCTAGATCATTTTGGGTCAGCTCTATTAAACGAGTCAAAAATTGAGAGAAATCGATTATGAACATCCTATAATAGCCCGCATGACCAAAAAATCATCACACCATTACAAATGTCTTGGAAGATGTGAAAGAAATAACTAAAATCTTCTTTGACAAAACCTAATCTACTCCCTTATATGATACAACATTCCCTAATAAATGGAAATATCAAGCCCAAAATTCACACGTCGATAACTTCCTGGACAACTACTATTGATGAAGAACTCCCAATATGGAAGACATATGCTCTCCATTCTCCTCCTTAGATATGTTGTACACAAGGACAACATCGATAAAGACCACTATGAAGTTATCTAGGAACTCATGGAACATAGTGTTCATCATCCCAATGAACAAAGCTGGCACATTAGTAACGCCCAACAACATTATAATGAATTCATAATGCACATGATGGTAATAGAAAGAAGTCTCCATGATATCCTCATCCTTCACATTCATATGATTATATCCTAATAATAAACCGATATTTGCGAACCAAATTGAAACCTTTAGTTTTTAAAATAAATCATCAATATTTGGAATAGAATAACGGTTGTTCACTATCACACAGTTCAAGTGATGATAATCGAAACACAATTGAAAACTGCAATCATCCACTTACACAAACAAAAATGGTGCACCAAAAGGTGACGTGATTGGATGAAATAAAACTTAATGAAATTGACCATCAATCTTTATATTAAGTGCTCATACCTGATATGGTTCCATACTGTATGGAGAAAACAAGATAGAGACAAGCCTGGTTTTAGTTCGATATTGAACTTGATATCTCATCATGGGGGTAACACTGCAATGTATTCTAGAAATACATTACGGAACTATAACATGAATCTATGAAATGATAACTACTAAACCACAGACAAACCCATCATCAATTCATAAATAATGTGTGACAAAGAAGGAACACACCTATGGCCTATCGAAGGGTATCTCTCACCAACAATCACTACTGGCTCTCCATCGACATTGATGAACATCACATGCCTCTTGAATAAATCCACAATATCCAACAAAAATACAACCAACCATTCTGAGGATGGTTTCATATGGTTTATTTTGAAATCAAATATAATATTACCAAGATTTGTGCTACCCCATCACTAGTTCACATTCTCTTCATACTTCATACAAGTCAGCTCAACCTCCAACTAGCATAGTGAATGCCAAGGGAACTGGAATCTTATCTACTTTTTTTAAAGCAAAGACCTCTTAGAGGGTAGAGGGAGTACCAATACATAGCCCAAAGGACCATGGCCAATTGGCATGAAAACAAGGCTTGAAAGCCTATTTTTTTGGCCTAAAGGACCCTCTATAAACAGTACTGCTATAGTACCATGTGCAGCTACATTACCTGCTATAGTACCCGCCACCACTACAGTATCCTCCAACAGTTCCTCTACCGCTACAGTGTTGTTACTGCTACAGTTCCACCACTTCTATAGTGTATGCTACAGTGCCCGCTACAGTGCCCCGCTATAGTGCCCTGCTACAGAACCCTGCTACAGTACCCTGTTATAGTATCCCTGCTAAAGGAAAGGTGATATGAAGGAGTGCCTTCCTCCTGAATCATAAAAAGAATTCACCACATTAGAAAAGATGAAAAGGGTACACCAAAAAACATATTGATCACCTGGAGCTGACAATGCTAACCCATGATGTTGAACATGATATGCTCCACGCCCCTAAACATGATGGATAAAACTCTATGGAAGCTCTATACTCTCTAAGGATGGGGAGTATCTAGATGCTATCCTCTACCAATCTCATATAATCTCTACTAGTCCAAAATTGGGGCAACCTACTGCTGCTTCCTTGGCTGGAACTACCTTAATGGAGAAACATGGAGTGGAACACTAAGAACACATTGACTGCTTTGAAAGATCAGGCACTCATAGTACTAAAGACCTCATCCTCTATAAGAAAAAAAGAACAAGATACCTTGGAATAGTTCTGAGAGTCACAGACCCCGGTGAAACTAGATAGTGAGGGATGTGACCTACCTCAAGATGAATGGAAACTCTTCTTCCATAAAAAATAGGGAACCCAATACCACAACTTTGCTTCAGGAGGAATCCTGACGACTCCCCTCTCATTATGATACAATTTTCTCTAACATCATCTCAATGACCTCTGCCCTCGCCAACACCTTGAGATATGTCCTTAGCATAAACAGGGTGATCTGTCACTGAATCTCTAGAGGTAAATACTTCTCAAATTTCTTTTACCTAGCCTCATCATATGGAAATAGTTATGGAACATATTTCCAAATGTTCCTCAAATAGATCCTGAACTCCAACACACTAGATCACCCTTTCTAAAGGTAAGAAGCTACTGGAAAGTAGCTACCATGGAATTTGAAAAACAAAATTGGCTCTGAACTTCTCTCAAAACTTCTACCATTAGATTTATTACTCCTCATGATCCAAAAGGAATAAGAAACACCACCGACTCTCTTCCCCATGCATCATCATCCAAGCTAGTGATACCTAGTCCTCTTTCCGAGCATGAATCGAATTGAAAGTTGTCTCAAGATAATCCAACAAGTCTTCTCTGATTGTATATAAAATATATCCCCCATTATTCAGCAATATATGGTTCTAAAACTCTCAGATATTCTTTCTCAAAGTGTCTTAATCATCAACCTCTACTTTACAGTGATGTGCGGGCACAACTTGCTGAACATCTTTGGCCCAAACATGAAGAGGAAATCGACCTAGAGCCATACCATAAAAAGTAAAATTAGTTTGTGGTCTTAAAAATTTAATATAGAAGAATTATTATTGATTATTAGTTTACTTTTATGCAATTTAGGTTAACCTTTCCCATAGTATCCCCATTAAAACACATATGCAAAGATGAATGATGAATGATCCTTTCCTAGGAATCGACCCTAGAACCACAATAGCTTGGTTTAGTATCCATTATAAACATAATTTTTTATGAATTAATTCATATGGGGCCCCAAATACCTTTATCTTATATAGTATATAGGGTTCACATTGCATGTTGAACTGGACTGGCACTGTTACCCAACCAACCCATGAATTCTCTCCTATACATAACTCCAAACTCAATCATATTCCTAAACCAAGTTCTGAAACCACTATATCTTCAATTTCTCCACAAAATGTGTACCCCTCCTTGACTAGAAATGGGGGAATGGATATAATGACCTTGAGATATATTTTTATAAGGCCCTATGTTGGCGTCTAGCCCCATGGTTATAGAAAACACGTCGATGTGAGGCACTACCCTATAAGAGAACACATGAAAAAGAGAGAGATAAGACAAAAACCAACCATATCAGGTTTAGACTAAAATATAATAAATACCCAAGTGCACATATATAATGTCATGAATGAACTACTAAAATAGAAAAGAAAAACTATATATACTAAATGGAAGAATACGTTTGTGACCATGAAGACCAAATAGCTTTTAAAAACTACAAGATATTAGTAACCATCCTGACCTCTAATATGCTCCAACACACCTGAAAAAAAGCTTATATAACATAGGTTGAGTATTATATTATACACCATAGGATCCTCCCCAGAGCCTCTCATGAAAAAGCAATGAAATCATGCAAAAACATAGTGAACAAAAAGGTAAACTTACTCATCACCTGAACAAATATACTACTTTAATAGCCTCACTGTGCATACTATCACCACGTAACACATACAAAAGTATATAATAAAATTATAATAATAAGGGTACCCTTTTACTACTTCTCTATTTATTTTATGCTTTTCCCAATGTGTCATGTCCCAAACATCACTTTTCAAAAATGCTTGCACACATTAACCTCAGTGAAGCACCCCAATAAGAACCTCACACAACTCAGCAACACAACCACACAACCAAAAGTGACTAAGTAGTTTTCTATGAGGCACGAAAACCCATATAACATGTATCAAACCGCAGGTATTATTCTTCATGCCATTACATTCCATATACTGAGTAAGGATCCTTAAGCCATCGTAGCCCATACATGTCATATATATAGTAGAACGTAGGAAAATGTATCTAGAATATATTTTTGTGAAATAACCACAATCCATTAAACCCATATACACACATATATGGATAAAACTAACCACCATGCATACTAGGATATTTAACTACCAAGAGAATAGAGTGTGTCCATAGGGGGTAGTTAACCGTCCATCATCCCCCAAAATGTTGGGGAAAAAACTCCCATGGCTCAGAATTACTGTGATGTATGTGGCTCTAACTGATATGGTGAAGTATCTTATATAAGCATAAAAATTCAATATATAATATACCTCACAACCACACAATGGGAATAACCTAGTCTTAGAATCAACTGCAACTAACATCTCTCAGAATCCTAGCATCCATTCCTCAGACTAGTTATCCTATAATCATAGGACCATTTAAAGAGCTACATTAAGTTACCTATCCCTTTTTATCAATTTCAATTTACATTAATTAATTTGTTATCCATTAATGAACCATTATAAAAATTCAGATTACAATTAGTTACCATCTAAAAAAAGTTACATGCCCCCAAGGAACAACCAAACTGAGTCCATAGATTCTCAGAATCAGAACTTCAACATTGTATCCCGACCAGCTCTTTCCCCATGGGTTAATCATCATTTATTCATTTATTTAACAACATTAAAATAATCTATAATTCCATGTATTTTATGAAATCATTATATGCTTCTAAATTTAATGTTATCAACACATCGGGTAGATGAACTACACGTTGAGTCTTTTCAACATATTACATGAGCGTAGACCCATATATCCTTGAGATGATAAACATATAAATAACATGAAATACCCCATGTTTATTTTCCTTTTTTGTATGGAGGATAAGAAAGAAAATAATCCTCACTTAGTGGGAAAATTATAGAATATAATGAAGATAATATTTATCTAAAACCACTTTAACATCAATTTTTAAGACCATCTTCAACCCATTCCATTATCCTTGTTGCCCTCCCCAACACCCACATACATAAACCAATGAATCTTGCCACTCTAGATATCAACTTCTTCCACAAAAACTAAGCCTTCCTACCCCTACATACTACAACATCCCTCCAGGCATAGCCATCCCAGTCTCAACTCACATCTGAGCCTCTCCACCCCACAAACCACATGTCTCGTATCCAGATCACATCAAAAGAAGCATGAACAAACATTGCAATATTATCTTGACCAAATAATAAGGTATCCATACTTCACACACAGTAAGTGCTCACATCTCCATATAAATCGAACTCATCCTCTAAAATCAAGCGGGTAGATCAGAACCTACAATGCATTAAATTTGTCACACAACAAGTTATTATTCCATCATAACCTAAAAAATTCATTATCCATTGTTTCCAACTAGGACAAACCTAAGAAACAAGAAATAAAAATCTATCACAACATTAATTCAGTAATTAATTTAACATGAGTTTTATTCCTTTATAAAAAATAATCAACATGCTACAAGTTTATTATCAAATTCCATTATACAAGCTAACTTGAAAAAATTTACTATTATAATATTACAACAACATCAAAATTCATTAAATATTCCTTTTTATCTTTTGGACAATTAATTGAACAATTAATTTAGTATTTATTTTGATTACTAATTTCCATCAAGAACAACATGATAAAACAAGAAAGGAATATATATCACATTATCTATAAAATATAGAGGCAAACTATTATCACAGTAAAAATCAACAACATCACTACATGATTGATACCAATTCTTTAATATGCATCATATATTTATTAGGTCAATTAAATTGTGATATAGGGGATAAATCCTAACAACTATATTATTTTACTTAAATAAATAGAGAAGTAAGAATCCACTAACTCAAATAACTATTGAAGCTCTTCTCTTGAGAATGAATCAAAGAAACATATCACGATCACCTATCCCGCAAAAACTACATCCACTCAAGGACGTTGCAGAACAACCACACCTACCAACAACAAATAAAAATCCATTAGAAACATGGAGATCATGCACCATCACATGGAAAATAGAAATAAGAGGAAATAGATTGAAGTCCTCAATAATTGAGGTCTATCATTCCTTATATCGAAGAAAGATTTATACAGATCAAAGAAGGGATCTAGGGATTGTTCCTTGATGATGGAATCCCCAAAATGTTGAATTGAGTGTTTTTAGGTCACCTAGGGTCGATGGAGAATTTCTGGAGCTATAGGAATCAAAAAAACCACATAGCTAGAAAACTCTTAAAATATATAGCATCGGGGATTTACATGATGTGTAATCCCATTTCACATCATGTAATGCATCATGGTTGATTCTGATAAATATTAGTCGCTTCAGTACATTGTTTTATTTTTCAGACCCAAATGTATTTCACAATGTGAGCCCCTATTTTAAACAATTAAATAACCAGTGAAATAGGATTCCATATCATTTAAAACATTTACATGATATGTAATCACCTCTTTAGAGCTTTTACTTCACTAAAATTCTCCTAAATTTTTCGGATCCACCTCTGAGTATTTCTATCATTGAATACATGCAAAGTGTTGATCCGTACAGATCCGGGATCTTACACCATAGGTTAATTATGTTATGATTAAACCATTATGAAACACATTTCATTTATATGGGCTATGATATGATTAAATGGTGAAATGTTTATAAAACCAATTTATTGTCAAAAAATTATACTATGATGAATATTTTATAATATTATGGAAGACATATGTATTATTTTCATTATGTGATTGGTTTTCCTAGAATTATATCTCCCAAAAATTTATTTATTAAAGTTGGATATATCGAGAGTTTATTTGTACTGTAATAGGGATAACCCTTGTTTATAAGGTAATTTTTCCTCTATGAATTTCTTAGGAGTGAACCTTGATTAAGTATATGATTTGACGAGAATGGAATCCAATCCCCTTGATCATCTTCGTATTGCCTCTGAGTCCCTTGCGCGCTACCTCTTTGCGCGACAAGAAGAAGAAGGAGGAGGATATCCTTGCGCGCCTATCCCTTGCACGGCAGAAAGACCCGAGGCGCAAGAATCTTGCGCGCCCTCCTGGTTTTTTGAGGCTTGTGCGGAGGATCTTGCGCGACAGAACCTTTGGGCGGCGAGCTACACCCGAGGTGAACTCACACCTTGCGCGCCTTGAAGAAGAAGTGAAGTACTGAGGCCGTGTGTGCTTAACAAAAGAAGAAAAGGGCTGTGGCAGTGTGTGCGCGAATGGAGTAAGAGGACCCTGTGGTTTTGTGTGTGCAAGGAGAACCCGAGGCCATACCTTGTGGTTGAGCCTAATTGAAGAACACACTTTGTGTGTGCATTTGAAGAAGAGGCAGTAGCCTTTGGGGTGTGCAAGAAGGAGAGGACAAGAATTACACCAAGTTGTGTGTGTGGCAAGTGAAGAGGAAGGTCGAGGCCTTAGTGCCTTGTCTGAAGTGAAATAACACACCCTAGTGGTGTATGTGAAAAACAAGAAGGCCGAGGCTTACACCTAAATGAACTAAAACAAAATGGGTTGTGTGTGTTAAACACAAGAGAGGAGGCCAAGTATCAAGTGTGTGCAAAGTGAAACAAGCGTGTGAAAAAAGACAACAAGGCCGAACCTTAGTGTGTGTGCAAACTAAATTGTACACACTAAGAAGAAAGAGAATAGGACTCTCACACTATTGTAAAACACACAATCTAAGTGTGTAGACAAATTGAATAAAGTGTGTGAAGTTTGAGAAGTTGGTGTGTGCATAAAGTGTTACACCCTTTGTGGGTCTACTGCACTAAGAAGAGGAAAGGGGAAGTGCATGCATGCATGCATGCACATGCGCACGTAATCAAAGTTCAAATCAGTGAGTGTGCATTTGAGTTGACCAAGACCAGAGGATCTTGAAGAAATTGAGAAGATCATGCAGTCAGTGCATGAGGATTAAGAGTTTCCATGCATTCAGTGCGTGAAGTTGTTTTGAAGTGAGACTGGACCAGACTGAAGTTAAAGATATCAGTTGTCTGAGTATTCAGTAGTTGGAGAGAGGCCAGGTCATTCTTAGAAGAAGGAGATAAATCATGAGCAAGACGAGAAGACCTGATCAACTCAAGTGATCAAAGGTACAGAGCAAGGCCAGCAGCCTTTATCCCAGGCTGCTGAGGATACTTGAAGAACTTAAAAAGGAGAAGAGCTACTCGTGTGACTCGAGGAGCCAGGATAAACCCCCTGTGGGACTCAGGGAGAAGAAGTCTTCAGTGGGATTCTGGAGCAGGCCAGTATGACTCTGGTAACACTTTGGGACGCAATATAAAGACCCTACTGTGGGACTCAGGAGAGATACAGTGGGACTCTGTATCGACCATTTTAATTCTAACAAGTTATAATGGAGAAACCATGTTGGGGCGTATAACCAACATGGCAAGGACGTAGGCCTTTGGTGCCGAACCTTGTAAATCCTTGTGTCCTGTGCCCTTATATTTACTGCATCATTCGAGGAAAGGCTAAGAGATACAGGAAGAGTGGATCGAGGCATTAACCATCCATAGAGGTTTAATTGATAAAGAATCAATTATTAAAAAGTTTTAAGGGATCACTGATTCACCCCCTCCCCCTCTCAGTGATTCACACTGATCTGGGCACTACAATTGGTATCAGAGGGGGTTACCTCTTAAAGATCCAAGAGAGTCTATATGGAGTGAAGATTTGAGGAAATGAAAGAACAGCCTCAAATGGAGATATCTGCCAAGACTCTGAAAAAAAGAATGAAGAAACAGGAAAAGAAGATGAAGAAGAAGGTTGTTGCAATCAGAGAAACTCCTTCTATGGAAAGAAATGTGAAACTCACATCAGATGAAAATTCATTTTATCATTCTTCTGATGAAGCCTGCTCTAGCTGTGATGAAGATGGAAGGAACAATGATCTTCTAAATGCAATCAAATATATTCAGAAGACAGCCCCAAGGAAGTGGCAATGTGTATAGCTACAGGCCTCCTTGATCATCAAGAAGAAAAATTACAGCTAGAAGATGAAGCCAATTCTCTGGAAGTCCAATTGGCAAAAATGGTTGGCATAACCAACACTCTCAGAAAGCTGGTGAAGGCTAAAGATGAAATTGTTTCCCTTTGCAATGAAAGATATGAAGACACTACTGAAGAATTTCAAAGAAGCCTTTCTGAGAAAGAATTCTTTAAGACAATGGTCAAAGATGTTTTCCATGCACTGGAAAAGAGGCACAATGTTTCAATGAATGTCAGAGATGCTCAACTTGAAGACAAAGTAAACAGGGTAAAAGAGCTTGACAATTCATTACAAGAAATGAAGAAGGTGCATGAAGACCAGTTAGAACAGCTTAAAGAAAATTGGGAAGGAAGGCTAAGAACTGTTGAGGATGAGAAGAACTCCCTTAACATTAAATGCTTAGAACTAGAGGTGATATTGAAAAATCTGCAATCACCTAAATCTGAAGCCTCCCAGTCAGCTGAAAGAAGAAATTTTGCTACTCAAGTGAGCTTTGAGAAGGATGATTCTAAAAGAAATACATCCTCTAATAAAAGGGCAACATCTTCTAGAAAGAAGGTACCATCCATACCATCTTGTACTGATGCTTCTAATTGTGTTTCCACAAAAAGTGCAGGATGGAAAAATAATTCCAAACAAGTATGGATGAAGAAAATGAAGAAGCAGAGCTCTCCTGAAACAACACAGCAGCTCCAGAAAAGTACCCTAAAATCAGAAGGACTGAAGAAGTGAAGATTTGTGGGTCAATGTTGGTGTTGTAATAAGTATGGGCACTGTGCAAAGGATTGTTGGTACAATCCACTAAATGTCAAAGCACAAAGGAAGCCCATGCCAAGGGGGAGCAAGCTAGAAGGAAATAAGCAACATCCAAAGGTCCGGAGACATCTGTTTACTGCTAACATATTTGGATTTGTTGACAACATCTGGGATGGTTGCAAAAGTGGTCAAAAGAATGATACATGTCAATCTCCAACTGTATCCAAAGCTGGAAAGAAGAAAAGATCACAGAACCTGGCTCAGAATGAATCCTTGGGAAGAAAGCATAAGAAATTGGAAGATGCTCCCAAGAAGATTATGAAAAAGGAAGAGAAGTCCTTGGAATTCAAATCCAAGAAGGGTGATTCATCAAGAAGAGCCACCAAGAAGACATGCTTCTACTGTGGAAAGAAAGTTCATACCATTGATCTTTGCAAACAAGCCATGAAAATCTATAGAAGCCAACTGAACTCAAACAGACAATCAATCCAAAAGAAGCAGAAGGGAGTGATTGAAAACAAGTTGCCTAAGAGAGGTAGCTTGACAACATCAAAGGAACCATGTGAAACTTCTAGAACTGAGGCCACACTTCCAAATGACTTGTTAGTCATATGGCCAAATCAGTTGCAACTTTCCAGAGAACTGCAAAGAGCTGAAGATGAAGTTCTGGCAATTGCTAAGGCAAAAGGGAAGAAGAATATTTCACATGAAGATGTATTGAGATCCACACCATCACCAACATCATTGAAGATCAAATGTGCAAGTGTGAAGAATGGTGAAAATGGGACATCTCGGTTGAGAGAATCTTCTCAACCTTATTGTTCACACTGATGAACCAAGGAGGTTCCATCTTATTCCCTTATACTTCTGGTATTTACATGTGCTAACATTGCAGGGAATTGAAGATGATGATCATTCTCATCTGGAGAGTGGTTTGAACAGAATGGAGTGCACCCCTTGAGGGGGAGCCAATCTGGAGAAGATGATATTTTGGGATTTAATATCATCTTGAGAAAAGTGAAGGTATTCCAATAATACATTCATCCCTTGTTTCTTAATTGTATTCATCATTACAATTGAGGGGGAGTATTGATTAAAGACAAATGGTTGAAAGGGGGAGCTTTATCTTTGCACTGAACTTTCTAATGAGTCTTGTGAAGTATGTGCAGGATTTAGCAATTTATTGTTATATCTGAAAAATTTCAACCCCTTGGAGCATGATCTCACATGTACAGTGAATATTGGACAGCATTGAGTACCTTGGTTACATCACTCTTGTTTTCTACACCAGGTTAGCCCAAGTAGACTTAGAGTTGATTTACTAAAGGTTCTTTGCTAAAGAAGAACATGTGACATCATCCCTCTCAGTGTTTTTCAAGAAAATGCTTTTCAAAGGGAGGAAGATATTCTTGGAAGTTAACCACACCACACATTTGCATTTGATTGCCAATAAGGGGGAGAAAATATTGGCACACATATTGACCCATTCATATGTGCTGAAGGAGTGTATTGACAACAAATACAAAGGGGGAGATTGAAGTGCATTGTGTTGCATTTGTTGTCAATGAGGCATGAAGTTGTCTTGGAATGAATGGATGTCAAGGAATGTCAAGATGTGAATGACAAAGGATGTGATGGTGTTGGTGAGGAATAGAGAATGACCATGGTACTAAGATGCATGTAACTTAGGAGATTCACTAAGTGACATATGATGTTGTGGTTGAAACATTCTCTATGAATATCAGACGATTGTAGAACTGATCTTAATGTTTCAATACTTGTATCAAGATGATACTAAGTTACACCACTTGAAGAATGAATGATGATGGAGAATCATTATATCTGATGATTGTTGAGCTAATCTTTAAGTTCATAGAACTTGTATCCTGATGATACAAAGTCACAACAATGTTAGAAGTCCATGCATTGTCTTCACAATGCATGAGGAGATGAAAGTGATCCATCCACAATCACTAAGTGGATGAAGTGGTTGAATGAAGTCCATGCACTATCACCTAGTGCATGTGAATTTGAAGAAGTTCCAATTTTATCTCTGATTGGATCAATGAAGAACATTGAAGATTATAAATGATTCAGGAGTTCGATTGATGAAGTGATCCTTGAGAATTCCATATCCTAAGTGAAGAGCATGAAGAAGTACAGAGGAATTCTCAAATGAACAAAGTGAGGAAGAAGGCTTGAAGGGCTTCGCATTTGGCTTATACTCATAGGAGAACTTTGTATTTGACAAAGTCCTTATTCATGCCTTTGCCAAAAAATATGGCCAGCCGAGGACACCTTGAGGGTTAAACCCCAAGGCACATGTGGGCCTAAGGCGCCACGCCCAAGGGGGAACCCGTGGGGCAAGCCCAGGGCGGAAGGGCCACGCAGGGGTGTCACGCCCGCGCGGCAGGGGCGCAGGAGCGTGCCCGGAGTGCATGGTGGGCGCTAGGAGCGCGCCCACAGGGAGCAGAGGTGGGCGCAAAGTGCGCCCGCAGGGAGAACTCGGCGCAGGTCGGCACCGAGAGGGGAGAAGTTCAACTGGCCGTCTCTGGGAGCGGCTGGGTGATAAACCGCAGCAAAACCACTCGGCGATTCTATGTGGGACGCGGAAAAATCCCCGAGAGCGCATCCTGGCCGCACGATTGATCGCGCGCCAGATCTCGGCCGCACATCTAATCCGCTGCGGCCCATCCTGATCGCGGCCGTCCAAATATTCGATCCGACGGCTCCCCGTCCATCCTCAACCTCAAGCCATGCCGCTGCCACCCGCGAGCTCCGTTCGAACCAGAGGCCTCCCCGATGACGTATTTCGAGTTACCAGCCCCTCCGAACGAACTAAATCCATCCTCGAGATTGTATGAACCTACCGAACATGACCATGTATGAAAATGAGTTTGCATGCAACAAATGAAGATTTTCGAGTTTCGGCCGAAGTCAAACGAAGTGCCGAGGCTATGTTGGTTCGTATTTTGCATGGAGTGGATTTTAATGAGGCTCTGCATGTTGTTCCATGCACGTGCATGAAGAGGAATAAAAAATAAATAATAAATAAAAGAACCCGTGTGCACCGAAGAGAAAATGCAAAAATTTGGAAAGATTTTGACGATCCGAAATCTTTGGTGATTCAAGATTTAACACGCGGATGGACAGAGGCATCTCTCGCCTATATAAACAGAGGCCTTTCCCTCGTAGTCTCTTGCTGATCTGTTGAAAACTCGAAGTCCCGTGAGTGCCGTATGTGCCTCGCGAAGTTTTGAAGCCACCGCGCAAATACCACTTGCGTGGCTGAGTCCCTTGCACGCTACCTGTTTGCGCGACAAGAAGAAGAAGAAGAAGGAGATCCTTGCGCGCCTATCCCTTGCACGGCAGAAGTACCTGAGGCGCAAGCATCTTGCGCGCCCTCGTGGTTTGTTGAGGCTTGTGCGGCCGAGGTGCTTTGCACCTTTGAGGAGCTTGCACGACAGAACCTTTGCGCTGCCAGCTACACCCGAGGTGAACTCACACCTTGCGCGCCTTGAAGAAGAAGTGAAGTCCCGAGGTCGTGTGTTCTTAACAAAAGAAGAAAAGGGTCGTGGCAGTGTGTGTGCGAATGGAGTAAGAGGACCCTACGGTTTTGTGTGTGCAAGGAGAACCCGAGGCCATACCTTGTGGTTGAGCCTAATTGAAGAACACACTTTGTGTGTGCATTTGAAGAAGAGGCAGTAGCCTTTGGGGTGTGCAAGAAGGAGAGGCCAAGAATTACACCAAGTTGTGTGTGTGGAAAGTGAAGAGGAAGGCCGAGGCCTTAGTGCCTTGTGTGAAGTGAAAGAACACACCCTAGTGGTGTATGTGAAAAACAAGAAGGCCGAGGCTTACACCTAAATGAACTAAAACAAAATGGGTTGTGGGTGTTAAACACAAGAGAGGAGGCCAAGTCTCAAGTGTGTGCAAAGTGAAACAAGCGTGTGCAAAAATGCAACAAGGCCGAACCTTAGTGTGTGTGCAAACAAAATTGTACACACTAAGAAGAAAGAGAAGAGGACTCTCACACTATTGTAGAACACACAATCTAAGTGTGTAGACAAATTGAATAAAGTGTGTGCAGTTTGAGAATTTGGTGTGTGCTTAAACTGTTACACCCTTTGTGGGTCTACTGAACCAAGAGGAGGAAAGGGGAAGTGCATGCATGCATGCATGCACATGCGCACGTAATTAAAGTTAAAATCAGTGAGTGTGCATTTGAGTTGACCAAGACCAGAGGATCTTGAAGAAATTGAGAAGATCATGCAGTCAGTGCATGAGGATTAAGAGTTTCCATACATTCAGTGCATGAAGTTGTTTTGAAGTGAGACTGGACCAGACTGAAGTTAAAGATATCAGTTGTCTGAGTATTCAGTAGTTGGAGAGAGGCCAGGTCATTCTTAGAAGAAGGAGATAAATCCTGAGCAAGACGAGAATACATGATCAACTCAAGTGATCAGAGGTACAGAGCAAGGGAAGTAGCCTTTATCCCAGGCTGCTGAGGATACTTGAAGAACTTAAAAAGGAGAAGAGCTACTCGTGTGACTCGAGGAGCCAGGAGAAGCCCCCTGTGGGACTCAGGGAGAATAAGTCTTCAGTGGGATTCTGGAGCAGGCCAGTGGGACTCTGGTAACACTGTGGGACGCAGTATAATGACCCTCCTGTGGGACTTAGGAGAGATACAGTGGGACTCTGTATCGACTATTGTAATTCTAACAAGTTATAATGGAGAAACCATGTTGGGGCGTATAACCAACATGGCAAGGACGTAGGCCTTTGGTGCCGAACCTTGTAAATCCTTGTGTCCTGTGGCTTTATATTTACTGAATCATTCGAGGAAAGGCTGAGAGATAAAAGAAGAGTGGATCGAGGCTTTAACCAGCCATAGAGGTTTAATTGATAAAGAATCAATTTGTAAAAAGTTTTAAGGGATCACTGATTCACCCCCTCCCCCTCTCAGTGATTCACACTGATCTGGGCACTTCAACATGGATCGTGGAGTTGCTACCCACATATTTGGTAAAAGGTTACGAGGTTTTTACATCCCTTGAACACATGTCTGAAGGATTCATGTGGGTGTATAAAAAATCAAAAAAAAATGAAAGTTCTTTTCTCCATGTCTATGAAAATAATTTAATGTGATGAATCCTTATCTTAAATATTCTGAATGAATGATAATATAGATAATGAACATACAACTAGAAAGATTCAATAGATATAGAGAATATTTATAAATCATGATTAAATTATAGAGGTGAGATAGATGAAATAGGGGACCCATATGAGAAGATCAATACATATGGTTTTCTATAGAGACAATGTTTGTAATCAATAAGTTGATTTTCAAAGTGGACGGAGATTATCTAGGGCTGATTTAAGATGATTTTCACCTAAGGTAGTAGAGGAATTAAAATAAATATTCTATCATGAGTATTCTCAATGATCACGCACCTTGTAATTATTTTTGAAGGATTTTTGGATAAATATAATAATTATAATAAATATTTTATGAAAGTTTTTTTATGATTTGATAATTTTTATAACTGATTGATATTGATTGGACTCAATGTGGGAGAGCCCAAATTAAAAAGTTTACAAGTAAGGAAATTTTAAGCTCTATGTATTTGACGTCCATTGATGTATATGATTATTTGACGATGTTACCATTATATTATAAGACATAATGAAAGTGTATCATTATAATACATATCCAAGATTGTTTTGTTTTATATTTTTCGAGAAATAATTAAGGAATTTAACTAAATCAACTCATGAATTTTTCAACTAACAAGGGTTTTTACATTATATAAGAGACATATTAGTCTATAAAATGTATTCAAAAAGTCCCACCAAATTTTTACACCTAAAAAACCTATTTAAGTACTACATGTATTAATTTCTTTATATACCTAGGGAAAGAGAAAACTATATAAGGGGTGATCTTAAATGGTAGTATGGGTATGAATAAATAATAAAAATGATTGATCATAAGTGAACATAAGATAAAAATATGTGTATGTGAATGATAGAAAGTAACATGAACATAAAATATAAAATTTATTCACAATAATTACATGGTCATGGGATAAATATAATAGAGTGAATATTTAGTATAAAGATTCTAATATCAAAGGATCTTGGAATATAAATATTTTTACCAAAACCTAAATCAATGCATAAATAAAGTAATTCAAGTATCACTTTTAGGACCATTGACTCATAGTTTTAAAATTCTTCATGGGGGATTAGATTCACTTACTAATCTTATATCTAACATCTCTTGCGATATAAAGATTTCACGATTAATTGGAGTGCTATATAATTTTGATCCCACACATCACGTCATATTATATACAAGGGCATGCTTACCATATAGAAAACATTAATAATTTGATCAAATAAACGTTTACATGATAAAGAAATAGGTTTCATGAATATTTAAAAAAATAATGTCACCATAAACTATCAAAATAAATAATGTGGATTGTTGAAAAATAACTTATCCCCGGTGAACAAAGAAAAACATATGGTTGTTGTCATATATAAAAAATAACTTAGTAAAAATAATATTCTAAATAAAACCAGAAAAAAGATTGATAATAGGGGTCATTATATTGCGTGAGTTTAATTCTATAAGAAAATAAAATATTATCATTCAAATCAAAGGGAAATCATGAAACATAAATACTATGATGGTATTTTATTTAGAAATTTTAAAATTAAATTGGATGAAAAATTTGATGAAGTGCCTTTAGAAAACAATTTTATACATTTTTTAAAATATGATGTAATGGGTATTTTTAAAAATAGATTTTAAAAAATAGATTTTCAAAAATATTATGTAAAATCATTTCTAAAAATTTCCTTTAAAAAGATTCATCAACAATAGAGAACAAAAATTTACATAATATTTTATCTTGAGGAAATGAAAAGTGTAAAACAAACCATTGCTTTTCAAGTTGAATAAAACCCTTTTTATACCTATATTGAACACCTTTTTCTGGAAAAAAATAAAAAAAATAATTTATAAATCGTTTAATAGGAAGTATGAATGGAAAAATTAATATTTCATTATTGGAATTCAAAATATTCTATAAAAATATTGGTGTCAGGAGGAAAAAAGGACATTGATTATAAAGTTTCATTTATGAGGAAGAGATTTATTCTTAAAAAAGTAAAATTTCTATAAAGGAATAAAATTATTTGATAATTATAACATTGAATATATTTTATTTCCAAATATTTTAATTGACAATACCATATGAAATGATAGATGAATCTCAAGGATAAAAATTTTATCACCAGAATTCATGCCGAGTTATGAAAAACATCTTATATTCTAAGAATGACATCATTCCTATCATAAACAAACTAAAAGTATAAATTGAAGTGGATGTTCATTTATAAAAATTAATTTATTATATTATTAGTTAAGTGGAATTAGTAATACCATAAAAAATAATATTGGGGCATAATATCAAGTCATACCCAAATGAAGGGTTATCGAGATTGAAACCCCTGAGGATTTTAATATTTTTCAGTCAAAATCCCATGATTGATTCATATTTATATGGGACCTAGAATATCATTAAAAATAATAAAATAATTTTTCAAAAACATTATATTCTATTTGTTTAACCATTACAATGAATACATTCTCTAAAATAATGAATATGTCTCAAGGGTGTGAAAATTGAGAAAAGAAAACCCCACAAGTAACATAATCTTAAATGTAATAATCATTTGATAACGAGGTTATAAATAATAATTATAGAATATAATAAGATAATGATGAAATATAATACCTATTATTAAATAGGTATAATATATTAAACTGTTAACAAAAGAGGTCAAAAAGAATATTTGTAACCTAATAAAATAATATTGAGTTATCCAAAACCCTTAAATTCTTCATAATTTGTTTTGAGCATGCACCTAACATCGTGAATAATCAAATTATGTTTAATTGAAAACATATTAGTAAATTATTATTCTATTTTTAAATTATAATGGCACATTTAATATTATTATCTATTTATTATTTATATATTTTTTTATTTTGTTTGTGTAAAATTGAATTAGTACTGACATATTTGCATAATTTTAGCAATTAAATGTTATATTTAAAAAATATCATAAATACATATTATGAAAACTAAAAAATACAATTATTTTTATATTGATTTATAATATTTTTTTATTTATGTTTCCATAGTCATCCACAATAGATTTTTATAAGATTATTAATGTATGGGGATAAACCATCCTAAACAAGAAGACACTATATCTCTATTGGTGAGTAAGTTAAAGGATGTGTATAAAATAATTATAATATAGGAATAATTATATTATATAGATTTTTTTAATTTTTTGAATCATATTTTATATGTTTTGGATAAAAAATTAAAAGAAAGACGAAAAATAAAAAATGTTACTTTATAGAGGAGATAGTATACATAACAAATGGTTAATATTCATATGTATTTATTATCGGATAAAAATGTGTAAATATTTTTTTCTCACTAATATAAGAACACATTAGTATAATAATAATAATACTTCTAAGGTAATTATTATACAATTTCTAGGGTACGTTATGTAGATAATGATTAAGATTAAAAGGTTAAGAGTAAGAAATTCCCACTTTGGTACCATGAACATTCTCTTAACAGGATCCCTAGAAAAGAAGGGATTATAATAAATAATTAGGGCTAAAGGATTATGAAATTATGAGACATATATATTAGGCTAAAAAATGATGATTTTAAATACATAATTATGTGTAATGGGAGTTTCATGAATTGGTATATGTTTTCTCATTAATAAGTAAAGAAAAGAAAATTTTTGTGAATTCCCATTTCTTTTCGAGAATGGTTGTACATTATTCATCAGACAAGACTAAAAAATTTCAGAATAATGTAATTTATGGTGGTATTGGTTATAATATTAGAACCACACAATTATCACATATGTTTTAAAAAAATTTGAATTCTTTTGTTGTTTTATACATTAAACATTTTTTCTTTTCAAGGGTAAATAGTTTTTAAAAAAGTAACTAATGTTTTAATATATATATATAAAATAAAATATCTAGTGAAATTTTGTAATAAATATAATAAAGTTAATATCCATTTTATGTAATTAAATTTCTCCTTAGGTTAAAATAATCATTTAAAATGAAGCATTCTATATATTGAAATACTATTTTGTAAAAAATATTTCTTTAAACATTAATTATTTAAAATCATACCTTTTACTAATTACCAAACGAATGAGTGATAATTTAAGTAAATAAATGTTTAATAATGAAATAAGGTCCACTTTACGGTTTTATTAATTAATTTAATTTGATAAAAATCATACTAAATTAAAAAACATTCATTGAAAATTGTTGTTTTTCCATTACTAAGGTAATAAACATTAATCTTTTTAATTATAACATTATTAAAAAAATTTAAATTTATTATTAAATATTATTTGTAACATGCCTGAATGATAAAGGGTTAAATGGATAAATTATATGACACATGTCAACAAGGTACACCATCCTTTTCGGAATCATAACCGATTAGAACTCCACAATTAAGTGTGTTTTCCCTGGAGTAGTGATTTGGATGGGTGGAATTATGGAAAGTTTCCCAAGATGTGTGTGATTGAGGATAAAACACACTAGAAAGGACATGTGTTGGATTGTGGGGACTATCATTAGTCAGATGAACCGTGTAGGCATGTAGGTGGGCCCTAGGGTGGGGATCATTTGTCTGCGGGGCAACTGGTGCTACCTGAGGTGTCAGGACCCGATAGCCATATTAAGGCGGGGTGTCTGTGCTATCACTGGGAATCAATTGTTACATTTTGTATGAGTGGTGGTACCCAGAATTATTTGTGGTGCACTATCTGGGTTGATATGGGGAGCCCACGATGAGGACATTGTGATCTTTGGGGGGGGGGGTGATTGTGACACTAGCGAATGATAAAGGGTTAAATAGATAAATGATATGACTCATGTCAACAAGGTTCACCTTCCTTTTCAAGAGACTTCCTGATTATAACAACACTATTAAGGGTGTTTGGCCTGGAGTAGTGATCAGAATTGGTGACCTTCTTAGAAGTTACCCAGGATGTGTGTGAGTGAAGAAACAACACACTACAAGGGACATGTGTTGGCCTGTGGGGACTGTAATTAGTCAGATGACATGTGTGGGCATGTGGGTGGGCCACAAGGTGGGACCACGTGTTTACGGGGCAATTGGTGGTACCTGGGGGGCTAGGACCCGACAGTCATGTTAAGGCAGGGTATTTGTGCTGTCACTGGGACCCATTTGTTTCAATATTATCATTTAGATATATAATATGAAATATATATTTTTAATTTACTTTCTATAGGTTATAAAATACAATATTTAATAGAATAAAAAATTAAGGTTTTAAATAAAAATCTTACAGATGTTTTGAGAATGATATACATTTTTTTCAAAAAATGGGAAAAATAGTTGATGGTTTAGTTTACACATAAATTTATCTATTCTGTTAAAAAATGATCATTTTTTAATTCATTCTTGTGTTATGTTAATTTCATAAAAATAATGGTTTTATAAAAATTTATATTTTTAACTTTTCATCTAAAAAAATTCTAATATAAAAATCCTTAGAAAATAGTAATCTAATTTTGAAATTATTATTCATAAATTTAATTTTTTATATAATTCAGATTTTAAAATTTATGAATTTATTTTTTTACTATTAAATTTAATTATTCAAACATTAATATTTTATATACTTCATATTTTTTCATTTTGAAAATGACAAATATGAACAATACAAGTGATAAATAAATTATTAATGATATAGTTAAACTTTTATATAATAAATATTATATTACCCTTTTCCATCAGGATCTTTACATAATATGTAATCATAAGGTATTCTTTGGTGGAATTGAGGGTAGTTATTCTATTATCATAGGTATCAAGGAAATTTACATGAGCATGAATTTATTTCTCATACAACTTCTATCAAACAATAATTGATCGAGATAATGTTGAGAATTATTAGTACATTCAAACTAATTGGTGTTTTTAATGATTAAAACCCCGATATGTTTTTGTAAGATTTTATTTTATTTAATTTAAATGTTTATATTTGAGAAATTATTCCATGAAGGAATTAGACCATATGGAGGGATCATGACTACTGTTTAGGATGATTATAAAGTTTTACAACAATAGGTTCTTGTGTCTACCCAATGGGATTCTACTGGAAGTCTTCTAGAACATCGATAGAACATATTTTTTTCTAGGTCTCATAAACTATAAGATGAACCTTATTGGCTAGCCGGTGGGGTCTGGATATAAACATTTTCCCTCTAAAAAACTCATACTCATTGGTGGACCTCAATGATCATTAATGGGTTCTATATAGGACCATGGATTAGTAAAGGAACCACTTTATTGGTGATGAGTTCCTATGGATATCCAGTAGTACCTGATCAATGAGAAAAATAATCATTGTATAGGTCTCTACTTAAATTAGTTATCCCCCAGCAGATCTATATTCCACTAAGAGTTTCCAAATTGATACTAATTTTTTTAAAGTCTATAAATAAACCCAACGGTTATTGGATGTGTATTGATACCATGAGGACCAATTTTTGAGATATCTTGTACTACTTTGTGATATTTTAAATACCTCTCTCAAAATTTTCTATCTTGCTCCCATCTGTTCTTTTTGTGTTCATGCTGGAGGATTAAGAGTGTGATTTAAAGGGAATCTCATAACAATGTATCTTTTTTAATTTCATTGGTTCTCAATAACATTTAGTATTATAAGGTTATGTGATCACTCACTTTAATGAGTTATATTGGGCTATCAGTCCCATTGACTGTTATGGGGTTAAAACACATGTCTTTTAAAATGTTGGGAGATTGGGTTCCTCAATAAAACCACTAAATGGATAAGATTTTTCTTGATAAAAAATTTAATGAAGTATCAAGATTGGTTTAAAATTTTCGAAAATGATATTGAAAAATAAAAGCTACATATACATATGTTTAAAACAATAAAATATCTTACTTAAAATTTAAGAAAAATAATAATATGATTTTTTTTTGCAAAATAATAAATTCAAAATCATAAAATGTAATTCTATAATATTTTTTTATTAAAATGTTATGAATATTTCAAGGAATATTCATGAAGCAATATAAGGTGTAATTGTGTAAATATAGGTCTTGATGAGCCTCAATTATGATATATTAAATATATTATATAAACCATCCATCGTTTAAAAAATAATAATATAATAACTCCCAAATGGAGTTTATAATGGGAAATATAATAAAACCATTACATTAAAAATGTTTGTTTTACCCAAAGTGAGACACAAATATTCTTTGATTTTGGGTATTGGGTAGAATTTAGTCATGAGAGAATAAAATTAATGAAATGAATTAATTGATCTAATTTTATTTTACTTGGGAATCCTTAATGTCAACTCTTTATAAACCCCATTTTGTTGAATTACCCATGTTATCTGCATAAAATTTAAGGGATTCATAGGAAGGAGAGATTGGGTGGAGATATTGAGAGGGTAGAGTGTTGGGAAATGATCACGAGATCCAGGATCAGATATCGTGAGGATCATCATCAATGAATATTCTCTTGGGTCTGACTAATGAATTTGATGTTGACATGTTCTTCATCAATCAACTTATCTAAACTCATGGTAATGATCTTTCTATGTGATTCAATCCCCTTTTTTGATAATCCCAAATCATTAAATAAATAATTTCATAAACTATTAATTCATGGGGTGAGGTTTGGATTTACTATTTGTTTTCATCATCCAAATATTAGTAATTGATAATAATTATTTTTACTTGAATATTTCTCTTCATTAATTATTCACAAGAAAACTGATTGATATAGACTTGGAAAATAGGTGATATTAATTCTGTATGTTGATTTTTTATGTATTCCCATTCCATTAATTTCACATTCATCATCAATGATCCATTTGGCCAATGGTTCAAAACATACTGGTCAGATTATCATTATGAATTTTTTCATTGGTTCAATAAATTGTTAACATTGGTTGACATTCATGAATAGTCGAATGAACAAGGTGACATGATGATAAAATATTATTGGGGTCAGATCAGGTGTTCATCAGTAAAAAATCTAGCTTTGTGGTGGATAATTGTATTGAGATGAGATTTCAATAGGAAACAGTTTTTATAAACATGCCACTAGTAATGACACAAGGCTTCCCAAATCCAGATCATGTATTAATGGTTGTGATTTACTATTGAGGCCTAGGATTAACAGATATGAATATTTCCCAATTTTATATGAATATTATACAAATTAAAAAATTACTTTCTTAATGACCATAATAGTTTAGTTTCATTGGAATTTTTGAAATATAATATTATATATTGGTGATAAATCATAAAAATATTCTTTAAAAATAATGCACTTTAGTACTCCTACTTAAAACCTTTCTTCACTCCCTGAGGAATGGAAAAAAGAATGGTGTGATCTTAGATGCACAGTAGTGGAAAACAAGAGAGATATATAATTATAACATGACAATAGGAGTATGAGAACGATATCACACCATTAAATGATCATTCCCTACAATTCAAATATCCAAAACATAAATAATGGAATAAATATATGTAGTTTATAAGACACGATTCATAATAAAATCAAAGAATATGAGTCATGAGAGTATAATATTTTCATAAGATATAGAGTTATGGAATACATATCAACTTATAACAATGTGAACATGTATAAATAGAAATAGGTTCACTCATTAGGTTTATGAAATGAAATCCAGACCTCACATAAACTAATATAAATAAAACTAGGTCCACACATAACATTTTTGAACATGTAATCAGGTTCATGAATAACATTGGGAACATTTAATTAGGTTCACACATGACCTGGTGAACAGGTAATCCGGTTCAGACATGACACTGTGAACATGAAATTAGGTTTGCACATAAAATTATGGAAATGAAAAAAGTCCATGTGAAAGTGTTTAGATTAGATGCCCAGTAAGGGTGTAAATGGGATATTTTTAAGTATAACATGAGCATAAGGGTATGAGAACATGATAACATCATTAAAAAATCATTCAATTCATATCATAGATCATAACAATGAATCATGTAAAAAGGATTGTTTGTTCACAAGATATGGATCATAAGTAAATAAAATAACATGATTCATGGGATCATAATATTGTAATATGATATATACTTATATCATAAACATCAACATATAACATTTTTAAAATTAGTTAATAGAAATATGTTCACTCATTAAAATTATGAAATGAAATTAGGCCTTCACATAAAATTATAAACGTGCAACCAGGTCCACACATAGCATTTGTGAACATGTAATCTTGTTCATACAATACATTGTGAACATGTAATCATTTCCATGAACAACATTGTGAACATGTAATTAGTTTCACACATAACATTGTTAAAATGTAATCAGGTTCATTCATAAACATATGGAAATTAAATAATGTCCATGCATAACATTGTGAATAGGTAATCATGTTCATGAAAAACATATCTACTTATAACTCATCTATCATTACTAAAATCATTAGAGGAAGATATAGGTCCCTTCCTTTAGATAGTTAAATGATGCATTATTGTTCCACATGATAACAAAACATTCATCATATCATGACCCATAATAATATTTTATTTTCATAAACATAATATCATTATCTATGTAATTTAATGGGCAATAACAACAACTCCCTATATGATTACATGTGAAATGGGCAAATGCTTCAGAGTCATTTCATCATAGTATAACACATGAAAGGAAGCGGGTTTCAAAATAATTTTTTTATTATATAACTAGTGGATGAAAAATGGGATTCATAAAAACCATTTCCTCTTAAATGGAAAACATTAAAATAAATAACAATAATGGTTTCCGTGGATTACATCCCCAGAAAATAATAAACTATATCAATGGATTCCAACATGGATGGGGAAGGATTACAAAATATAATACAAAGTGTTTCTTTATGAAAAAACACTTTCTTTGAATATATATTTTTAAAACATAATACTTTTTCAAAAACATTTTCTTTAGAAACCACTTTGTTAAAATTATAAAGGATGCATTTAAAAATCATTCATAACATTTCTTGGAAAAATATTTTTTCCACATTTAAAAACACATTTCTAATCATTAAATATTTTCAATTTTTTTTCTTTGAAGACAATATTAAAAAATTTAATTTCTATAATATTAGAGAAAATTACCTTTAAATATATCCTTTATGACTTTAAAATTAATCTACAAAAAAATTATGGTCACGAAAGAGGGTAAATCCATACATTCTAAACTATCTTCTTTCAAAGTAAATTTTTTAGAAAAGTATCTTGATCAAAAAAGGACAAGGAATTTCCTTTTAAATAATTTTTAATAAAAATTTATAAACATGGTAAAAATTTATTTTAAAATTTATTTTAATGAATTTAAAATTATTTAAGAAAACATGGTTTTGTGTATAAAACAAATATTTGACTGAATAGAGAAATGGATTAAAATTTTATTAAAACACTTTATTAATCATATTATGTACCAAAGAGTAGAAAAAATTTACAGATACATATATATTTTATGTATAACAACAATATAAGAAAACTCATGAAATTTATTTTGATAATGATCATCATATTTCATTAATGTCATAGTAATCATAAACAATCTTGATAAATGATGATATTGTAGCCATAAACTGTTACAAATTTGGTTACACTAAATCATAATACTATGGAAATAATAAAATTAAATTAATATTCAAATATCATTAAAATAAGGAGATTCGTTATGTAACCTTTCCAATGGTATTATATACATGTCATAGAAAAATATATGAACATAACATTTCAATTGTCCAATGAAGGGAAACTGTGAGAAAATTACATGACAAATTTGGTGACATTTGAACAATAAAACGCATGAATGAAATATAATAAAATGTATATATAAATAAAAAATTAAGTATATTTATCATAGAGTATTTTCATGGGCAGTATATACACCATAGAAATTAAATTAGTGGTAAATAAGGAATATGTCTCTCAAAAATAAATGTAGTGCGAGAAACCCCCCTCCCCTTAAGACTAGAATTTCATTGTACACATTAGAACCTCATGTATAACAAATATTAGTTTATTATAAATCTAAAAAGGAAAAATATTATTATATATATTTATATATATGAATTTATTTTGACCTTATATTACCTGTTAGTTATCAATTCCATGTTTAGGTAATGTTTTTAGTAACAACATCTTTGTTTTTTGTACATGATTTGACATGTTATTCTAGGTCCTCTTACACATATTGTGATTTAAATATTTATTGAATGTAATACATGGAATAAATATAATATTTATTAATTATTTAAATATTTATAACAATCGATGAAATATTAGAAATATAAAATGAAATATACCATTCAAGGAGATGGTAGGCCATACACACACATGAATAATGTTTCAGTTTTTCCATCATATAGAAAGAAAGAAAGTAAATGAAATATATTTATATATATTATAATTAAAGAAGAATTATTATGACATATATATCATATAAATTTACTAAACTAATCTTTAATATATTCCATTACATGTGTGAATGAGTAACATCACTTTGAAGAGAGGGTAGAAAACATGTTCATAAACAATGTTATCAGATTTAGAGAAAATAGAAATCATGAAGGTATGATTTATAAAAAAATAATCAAATAATGAAGAGATCATAAATACAATATAAATAATTTAAAAATATTCTTTACATCATAATTACCAATAATTAGAGGTGGTAAGGGAGAAATAAATGACATATTTCGTAAGACGGTAGTCTGCTATACAGACGAATGGTAAGTGTGTTACCCATTTGATGGATGTGTGAGTATGTGTAGGTGGAAGCCATAGAATAGAAAAATTTATGTATATTTTTTATAATTATATTATTATATAATATTATTATCAGAATAATTTTGGGTGTGAGAGAAGGAAAATAAAACAAAAGGGCATGTGAAGGGATTCTACCTCTTATTTGTGGAACTCATCATTTTTTGAACCAAATGGGTTAATTTTTTTGGATTTATTCCGAAATGTAGGATTATAAAATAAATTTATAGATATTTTTAGGAGATTTGGATAGGTGTTTTATGAGCCAAATGGCTTGGGATGAGTCAAAAAATGAGGGGATGATTTCTCTTTTATATTGGATGAGTAGTGACACTCTGGTAAATTTTAATAGTTAAAAGCAATTCAGTGGTCTCCATTACATTGTTTACCTCAATAAATTATGAAATTTAGATCAAATATGTTACTTTTTATAAATTTTTATTGAAATTGTATTTTGGAAATATATCTAGAATATTATTCATTTTATGATTCATTTTTAACCACTAAGTAGACTTATTTTCACCTCAATTGGTTTAACTAATTTTAATTTCTTTCACTAATAAATTTTTTAAAAAATCATGATTAACATATCAAAATTTAATAATTATGATAATCCCAAATATTTAATCCATACTTCAAAATTATAATCACATAAATGATGAATAAAATTTAAAATTAATCCCATAGATGAGAAAAGACGATGTGTTTTTGAGGAAAATGGCTGAAAATATTGAAATGTTATTATATAATATAACTATATAAATAAATTGGATGAAAAAACTATTTTCTCTGAATATTTAGAGGCTTTCACTATTCCTTCAAAAAATGGAACATCACAAGAAAATAATAAAAATTCACCTAAAGAAAATTTTAACATTCATATTTAAAAAATGAATTATATTTTTTGGAATAATAATTATAATTGTTTCAAAATTTATATTTAAAAATGGATCCCTATTTAAATTTTGTAAATTTAAATTTTTGAAAAATACATCTTTTTATTCATATAATTGGATTTATTCTTAACTTATTCAACAGAACCCATTATAGTTACGTTAATTTTTTTTAAAACATATTATATTATTTTTATTATTTTTAATCAAATTTGTTTGTTTAATTTATTGAGATAAAATGTTTTTTATACATAGAGGAATATTTATTAAAGAAAAATGAATTTCATAAATTTTAAATTGTCCATACTATCAATTATAAATAATTGATTATTATAGGACTTACATTATATACATGTGTAAATAATATTATCACACTTTAGTTAGTCATATTCATAACTACCATTCCAATTTCTATGTGGTAACTATAATAACAATATAACAACAATATTAATAGTATATTATACATTGGTAAAATACAGTCTTGTGTGAAACACAATATATCAAAGGAACATAGAGTTGTGTGTAACAAAAGGGAAAAATATGTTGAATGTTCCAGAAGATAATCTAATTGTTTCACACAATGCAATATTAAATAGGTGTGAATTTAATGCAAGAAAAATTTAGTGATTTCTTATAAAAAATCTATATTTACTATTGTGTGAGATGAAAAATATCCAAAACATTAAATGAATTCCCAAAAAATCACAAAATTATATGGTGTTACATTTATGGTGGAATAGATAGTGGTAACAGTGTGGGTGATTCACATTGAATGAACAAGGATTGCTAAGAGATAATGTGGAACACCACATGTGATAAATATAAAACGCTTTATATAGCCCCCTCAATGTGATGAATAGATTTTACAAATCATATTGAAAATCAAACACTATGTGATTTACTCTCACAATATGTTTCCATTAGCTAGCTGGCTCGACATGTATATTTAGTGAATGCCTAAGAATACATGGAGCAAAACTTGTTGTGTATTGTACTTACATGATGTGCTGTGCTTTTAAAATGGATATGTGTGTACATTGAGTACACACCATGAAACCCACGAAGATAAAAACCCTCTTTACAATTCTTAAATGACATACATCCTATTGTGAACATCTCAGAATGTACATGGAGTACATGACCAAGAGGCCATGTGGCCCCATGTGGTAGGGAACATACTATGTAACATAGAAGGTAAAGGAAGATTTGGTAGATGGAAAACAGAAAGATTGACCAGTGATCCGACACTCCAAGTTATTTGGATTACACACTATATAAATTCTTGTGTACTTACACATGACTAGTGTACACAAGCTTGACCCGAGTTCATAGACATGTGTCAGACTACATGGGTTATCCCAGATGGAACATGATGTTCCAGAATGACCTCTACACACCATTTACCCTTCTTTGACACACCATGTGTCTATATAAATACATTCCATGTGGGATCGTATAGCACAATAAGTTCCAAAGTTAGAGATACATTGTATGTGCTGCATGGGACACTCAATGTACTCCTACCTAGGAAAGATGGATCCCTTGATCATGTCAAATCACTTATTGTATATTATTGGGCATGCTCCCTTGGATTTTTTATGTGTGGGATCACTCCCTTGGTCTATTCCTATGAGAGTACACTGAGGAATCACATCTTGGGTATTTGATTTGTGATCCACTCTATGGGATTAGCCATGTATAGAGTCATGAATCTGTCTGTGTAGACTGGGTTATGATCCTATATCATTTATTCCATTTCGTGGTTCATTAATTAGATTAGTAATTATTATGTCATGTGATCCCCATAATAGAAGGTTTACTTTGAGTATGGTTTAGAATACCCCATGGGCCCTAGGTGAGATCTTTATCTGTATATCTAAATCTGTTATCTTCTAGTGAGTTTTAGTATGATTATGTGAGTATACAATATTATTTACTATATTTAATACCATATGAATCATATCATAAACCTATGGTATTATTATATCAGATGATTATGAACCCTGTAGAATGACTTGTTGGGTGAGACCTCTCTGAAGAGTGGAATCAGTGATTGAATGATCCATAGAGTGAGTTATCTTAGACAGGTGTTCCTTATGATCATATTGTATTATATTAGACATATAGTGTGGAAAATAACCCAAATTGGGTATTAGTGTCCACATTTGATAATATATTAGTTATTTTAATTATTATAACATCTCTTATTCTGATTTACATATCTTCAGGTTGATGAGATGACTACTCTTATGATGAATTATGTTTGGTGATTTCAGGGTGTCCCATTAGAATATATATACTCACCCCTAAATGGTATCCACCCATAGTTGTCATGTATTATAAAGGAAAAAGTAATTTTGAAGGACTCATAGGATGACCAAGAGTAGGTGGGTATCTATAGTGCTAGATAGAACTCATATGGACCCATGATTTGTTTTTGGCATCATCCCTTATGTATTAAGTGGGTCAGGGTTTTAACTATTTTTGTGGGATATTATTTAACCCTTTCAAATTATAATACAATATTTTTTATACTCTAATGTTGGATAGATGTTAATAATACATTTACTATATGTGATTTTACATTTTTTCTTTATATTGGTGTATAATGATTTGTTCCTGTGTATAGTTATACTTGTCAAAGGCCTCTCATATGTTTGGTATTCCTATTTGGTTCTTATCACTATCTATTGGCCTAAAATACATTTGATTGGGGTGTCATTACTGGATTACCACTAGCCATCGGGGTACTGATGGGTCAAGTAGTGATAGAGTTGTATCATAGTGTAGTTTATCTTCGGACTGGTGTTTAGAGATTATCTAGTGGCGAGGTTTGGTTTTAGAATATTGAAACTATGTTATTGTGTCTAATGTATGGATATCATGATATGAAAGGAAATCATGGGGAAATTGATGACATATTCATTATCCAAGAAATTGATAATATATTTTTGAGTCAAAACATGCATGGAAGATATTTAAACATGGAACATATATAAATTGGTTGTGGTTTCCATGTCTTTCTTAAGTCAGCATCCCAAATATGACCGGTTTATAGTAGTGTATATGATCGATCGATGTAATATTTCATTATCTAACATAGTTATGATTTCATAGAAGTGTCATGGAAAATATCTAATTAGTAGAGTTGCTTTATTTTGTGGTCACGTGTATAAGGATGTTCTTATGGATGGTTAGTGAGTGATTTCTCCACTAATCCTGTGATATGATGAAACACCTCCGATGTTTTGGGTGGATTCTCTACTTAAGGTTGATAAGTATTTATTTCTAATGTCACCAGAAGACTATACACCTATATTGAGATATTATCATGGGATACGAAGATAGGGAATAAATATGTTTCATGGTGATCCTATCCCCCTTCTATGGTGGATGAGTATCAGTGAGAGCATGTGGTTTGAGTGTCCTGTTTTGCCAATAACCCTAACGATGGTGGTATTAGTGGTGAGACATCACCCAATGATACATTGTGTGTTTTAAGGACTTGAAATGGTGATGTTTTATATTTTTTTAGAAACACAAGGAATATGGGTTCTCCCCCATTGATATACGTTATTTTGAAGTGATCCAAAATAATATTGTCAATTCAATGACTAAAAAAGTAGATAATGTCAAGGTATAGAACACAATTTCCTTTAACTTGTCTGTTTGATGCTGTTTTTATGGGAAATGGTGTTAGAGTGATCGATAATTATTGGAAGGGATGGAAAAGAAAAGGTATAGATTCAGTTTTTAGGAGATTCTGGCTTTGAGGTTTTGACCGTGGATTAAGAGACTACATGAATCTTTTCATATCTAGAATATATTTCAATACATAGTTTCAAGACACTATTCCATGAAAATATAAACTATTCAAAGATTAATGCTGCTATTATATCATTTTTTCTCAACCATTGTGTTCATTGGCTCAGGAAAATATGCATTGGTGACCAAACACTTCTTTCGATAGTGTGACATGTCTATCAGATGACAGGGAGCCATGCATGGAATAATTTATAGTGGTAGTGAGGACCAGTGACGTTTTTTCTCAGCATGGGCCGGCCACCTACTTTCCATGCCAAATTTATTATTTCAAATGTGGATTTCAGCTTATCAAATTTAGTTTGATGGAATTTTATTTCATTGTTTAGAATTAATCAATGTTGATTTGGATGGGATCTTACATAGGAGGATACAAATAATTTTTTAGAAGATGGCTAGTATGACCCTTTCCCTAGTATATAATATAACACATTAATTTCTTGGGGTGTTGGAATAGTATTAGGTAATATTCTCATAGGATGTTCCATGCTTACCACACCATAAAATGTTTATTTCTACATTGACCTACACTTAGGCATGGACTAGAATCAAAACTAACATATTTATAATCCCCATATAGCTATGAGAAAAGAAGGTACTATTAATGAATCAATATACCGGAGGCTTTTTTGACAATATTATTTTTCTCAGGGAAGCCTCATGATTTTAATCTAAAATATTGATTAGAGATTGGGGATGGGAATTAATTAACATCACTTGAACTAGGTGTCTATCAATAATGAGTATCCACCCCTAATAATTTTTTAATTATTCAACAAGTGTTTAGGAGAAATGGGGTTCTAATAGTTTCACCAAATCTTTGTTATCAACCCTTTTGGTTTATAGAGGAGAATATATCAGGTTTTGATTCCAATATTGGTTATAGTTTCTTTGAGTAAATTTTGATACCCATCATCTTGTTGAATTGACTAGATGTGTTTTTTGGAATTATGGTATAGATAATTTGACACTTCTTGAATCAGTTCATGGTATCCTTTTTAGTGTCATCCTTTGGTATTTGAAGTTATAGCTATAGAAGATGATATAATTGAAGATGATAAAGGACATTTTATGGTATAACCATATTTATGGGATGAAATTGAAGTGTGGGTTCTAGATTTGATAGTTCCACTTCTTAGGATACATGTTATTTAACACGGGAGTGCTAGTAGACAAGACAAGGTTGAGGTAGTTCTATATTATGAGCCAAAAAAGTGTGTGGTAGTGGTGTAAAATTCTAATGTCATGTTTTTCTATTACCTATTTTTGAGTGATGTTAAAAAGATGTTGACATCATTAAATTTGACCCTTATAGATGAGGATGGTGTATCATAACTATAGTCGAATGATGTTACCCCTACTCATATTTTTAACATCAGGGAGGAACAACATGTGGATATCAATTGTGAGTTATTGTGTGACCAAATATACACTGGATACGTCCTTTATGGTTTTTATAATGTTAACGAGAATTTATTGAAAATTCAAGGATAAATTTTGAGACCAACCATGAAATGAGAGGTGTTGTTGATATGGTATTTATATTTTCTCATAATAGTATATCTAGGAGATGTGAGGATGTAATAGGTTCCTATTTCATTAGGTTGGGTGGCCATGGATTTTGTAGTGTTTTTCTATGTTATCTCTAGATGAAACACCTATAAATATGTGATGGTCCAGGTTCCCAGAAGATACATTAAATGATATGGTATCATTATGTATTTTGTGTTGAGGTTTCCATATTTAGAAAAACATCATTACACAAGTTGAGTATTCTTTGAAAGACTCTCAATATTTTCCCACATCATAACTATCCAATAGTGTATCAGAGGGTGTATTTCGGGGCACTTATGTGTGTCTCAGATAGTATGTTTTCATGGTGTTACCAGGAATATCAATTTATAACATTATGATATCTTAACATCATGATTTTAAGGAATATTCCAAATACCTTTTAGACATATTTTTAGTTCGGAATAACATTCCTACCCTAGACAGATGGTCTGGTTGAGTGTACAATAAATGTTATTGTGAACATGTTTCTGTTTTAGAAGTTAATATCATCCCATATATGGGAGGATCATTTACTCTCATTGGTGCATGAATATTAAAAAAAATATCCACTCCATTATCGATTTGGCACCATTCATGATCATGTATGAGAGACTATGTAGGTCACTACTATAATGGTTGGAGCCAATGAGAAACAAGACTTGGGGGCCATGAGTTTGTTCTAGATATAGTAGTAATGTTGAAAATCATCCATGAGTGGATGTGGATTTCCTAGAGATATCAGTAGGTCTATATTGTATGATGACAGAGGACTTTGGAGTTTGAAAAAGAGATCATATGTTATGAGAGATCTCCCCTTGGTGATAATTATGTTGATTTTGAAAATGTGATTGTATATATCTGAGGTTCATAGGCCATTTTTTGCAGTTACTTCATTGGATTATCAAGGTGGTGTATCATGTATCCCTACCAAAATAATTATAATGGGCATAAGATGTATTCAATGAGCCGCATATGAGGAGATATGTGAATGACTCACTGCATAATGTTGATTGGTGTGAGTTATCCATTAATAGAAATTATTTATTTTTTAAGAGGTTGATTGAGTTTTAAAAATATATATTAGATGTTTCATCACATTTTTTTCATTGGGTGTGTGTTTATTGACAACATAAAAACCGCTAAGAGATCTCACAAGAGTGAATGATCTTGGTGCAAGATCTATTTCCCATTTTTTCTAAGGCTTTCAATTTTTGGGATAAAAATACATAAATGTGGGGAGAATGTAATGTCTCTAATTTTTTTTAACACTGTAGATTATTTATGGTATTTTTTTAGGATTTGGGATATGAGTTAGAGATTACTTATGAGAATCAAAGATCCTCAATAATGATATATTAACAATATAAAATATAGTATATCACATGAAAATAGTTTATTTGGAAATAATGGAAAAACATTCAAATAGAGTATCTGATAGGATATCTGAGGTGACCATTAAATCTAGAATATGTGGTTTACTCTAGTTGCAATATAAATCATTTTTCTTCCAGGAACATGAATATAGTGTTGTAGTGGGGAAATTAAATTATCTAAATGAACAAATTAATTTAACTACCATTTATTTGATAAATCATAATGAAACCACATTATAAACTATATTATGTAGGATTCCTAAGGGTTGACCACAAAACCCAATATATAATGATATTTTTGCGGGATTAGGTGGAGTTAATATTAGAGGATGATCACAGGATTGATGATCGAGTATCACGAGGATCATCATCATTCGAGGATATCATTGATATTTCCCATGAATGGATGTCAATTCCTTATAAGATCAATAAAAGTTTCATTATTTGGAATTTAAATTTATTTTTATATTCTCAGGATTAATAATTGATAAAAATTGTTCGTAATTGATTATTTTTTATTTTTTCAACATTATCATGAACACTGATTGAGAAAAATCAAAAAATATTCATGGTTCATTCAACAAGTTGGTGTTGTGTCCATTTCATCCATCATTCTCTACAAGTTCAACATTAGTGTTCCATTTGGAAAAAGTTCAGAAAAATACCTGAAAAATGACCATTGAAAAATCATTATTCGGTGAAATAGATCATTACCACGTGTTCAGTTTTAGGGATAATGGAATAATCTAGGGTTGATGATGATTGCAAATAACCGGGGATCAAACTAGGAGTTCATCCATTTAGAATTTGGAATTACACTGTTGTAGTGTGATAGGAGTAATTTCTCGATGCTAAAGTGGAAAAAATATTGAAATTGGCAATGAATTGTTTCTAATCAACCCATATCAAAGATCTACATTTGTGATTCATGGATGAATTAGTCCAGACAATAGTGTTGATGAGATATGTTGAATTGACTTGGGTTTCGGGGAATTCCCAACATACACAATGCGTGTAATAGTGAATGCATGTTGTGTAGTAATATATGTGTAGAAAATAATGGTTTCACATTGAGTTAAATATGACACATCATTTTATATTTTCACATGTTGTGTCTCCCTTATCCAACTAGCAAGACATTTATAGGGTGACACGCCTAGAAATAAATGTATTGAAACACAATGTCAAGTTTACTTACACAATGTGTGGCCCCTGTAAAACACCTTAGCATATACACCGAGTACATTTAACACCCCATGTATTAATGAAATATATATTTTCAAATAAATTTATTTTCATTAATAGCTTGTGAAACATGGTACGTTGAATTTTAACATACCACAATATATTATTTATATTATTATTTAACATGGCCATTATGACATAGCCATTAAACATGGAGATTCCAATACAAATAAAAACATTTTAAATTAAAATCATAATTGTTTTATATAAGGTAAATTTTCTAATAATATTATAAATATTTTAGTAGAGTCATTATATGTTTAGAAAATAGTATTAAAAAACGAAAGATTTTAATTGTATTTTTGTTAAAAATATATATAAGTAATTTTTGAAAATTTTATATAATTTATATCAAAAAATAAAATTTATTTTTTCAATATACATGTCATGATTATCTTTGATGGAATTTTTTTGTAATTTTCTGAAAATTATGATTTTTTGACAAATAATGAAAAATATTTGTGTATATTAGAACATCTGTTTCATTTAATAAATTTATATGGTGAAAATATTTATTAAGATGGTATTAAAAGTAAAATAAGTTTAGTTATATTATTATTAGTCTAATTTAGTTTATTTGAATCAAATAAATGTTGAATTTTTATATTAAACATTTTATACTTATAAAATTTGTTTTTTGAAAAGCACATTCCCAGAGTATCTCTGGGTTTAATTTCAAAATAAATTTTTTCTCTTCTATGAATAGAATTTGAAAAAATGGATTATATATTTGAAATAAAAATAATTTATATTTTTTTATAAGTTAATCTTAATTTTTTTGTCAAAATTAATGGTAAAAATATTAAATAATTAATTACAACAATTGTGGTTAAAATGGGGTTACCAGTGGTTAAACTAAATTGATAAGGGGTTAAATAAACTATAAAATTTTTCGATAGCCATTTTATAGATTTATTTATAAATTATCACCTCCAAGGATCAATAATGACCCATTTTCATGAATTTTGGAATGTGGAAAGCATAGGTACACATTATTCTTTTCAAAAATTCTATATATGCCCTCTCCCCAACTTATAAAAGGATAATACATATCCTCCCCTATCCCAACATAAAAAACTATTTGGATTTACAAATAATAGAAGAATATGTCCCTTATATCCATAAAATTATCCCAAATACGTTATTTGAACTAGGAAACCCTCCCAATAAGGGTTTACGTATACACCTAAATAGGTTCTCTAAAGAAGAGGTAAAATTCTTGTACTTGTGTTTTGGTTCTATTTCTTCTTCAAAGTAGAAAGTTTTTTATTAAAAATTATAATATTATAATATAAGTATCTATAATATAATGAAATTTAATTATGTCAATTTTAAATCATTTATCTGTCTCCTCTTCTATCATGTAGGAAATAAAATTGTCGATCGTGTTTACGGAGGACTACTGACTCATGAACCGATGTAGTTCATCTTCCATCATCACCTCTCATGGCTAGAAATAATGACGGATTTAATTTATATATATATATATTATGTATATCATAAAAATATTTTGGAATTATAATATCAAATTATCCTTCATACCATCTAGCCCTTCAAAATACAATAATGACATTCGTGTGTATGTAGGACAACCACATATTGAAATGATGTGATGTGTTTTTTCAAATTTTTATTTTATTTGGATGTTAATAGAGATATATTAAATGAATATATAATATATATCTAACTGAATTATTATTTTATAATTATTAAATCTCATGTACTTTATTACATTCCATTCCATGGGTGATATGATAATGTTGCTCATGTGTACAACAGACTAATGCCTCACGTAGTGATGTAAATCATTTTTCACTAATGCCTTGAATGGAAGGTAATAAAAATACATTTAGGGAAAATATGTTATATATATTATATATAAATGATTATTTATAAGTAATATATTTTTTTACAATATTTTTTTATTTCGTCGACAGAATGGAAACATCATTCATGGTTACGTACGACCTACCATCTCTATTAACAATGAAATTAATTTTCTATATGTAACATTAATAAATTACTATCCATATACATATATAATATGAAATATCTATCATATTATATATTATATATGTTATTGATCCTTAATCAATGTAAAATAACAAAAAATACTAAACTATAACTTCAATGAATAATGAAGCAATTATTACAAAATACATGATTTTAATAAATAATTATTGATAAATGGGTAATAAAATGTAATAAGTAAATATTATATGGTATGTTACATATCACTATTTTTATTTAATATATTTATAATAATCATATATTTCATATACAGGAGGTGCAAATGTATATGATGTAATTTGAGACTTATGGTAACTAATTTCTAAACTCTTTTTATGTTCTGTTATATATATGCCATATTCACCACTATTTTCCATTGTGTAATTCATATAATTATATTTTTATATTTTATATAATTAATATATGCATCTTCATGATCTTTAAATAATAATGTAATTTTATTGTTTAGTTTTTCTTATGATGGAAAAATAACCAAGGTAGTAAGTGATTTTGGTCCCAAATTTCCTTAATTATGACATAAGTTATGTTTTACATCTCTCTTCATTTATGAGATATATTTAATACCCACTTCAAATTTTATACCATGAATATATTTCAATTCACAATATTTAATTTTTCATTTGATGTTATTCTTTAATAGTGATTATGATTCAAAGGATACCAAAGTGGTAAAGGTTTTATATTACAATCTCATTATTCACTACTGGAAAATGTACCTATCCCCACGGTTTTCACCAAAACCGTGGGGATAGACCCCCCCCTATACCCACGGTATTGGTGAAAACCGTGGGGATAGGTCAATTTTCATGACCTATACCCACGGTTTTGGAAAACTGTGGGGATAGGTCCTGAAAAGTCACCTATACCCACCGTTTCCCAAAACCGTGGGTATAGGGGGGGTCTATCCCCATGGTTTTGGGGAAAACCGTGGGGATAGGTCTGGGATAAAATACCTATACCCACGGTTATGAAAAACCGTGGGTATAGGTCAATTTTGTGTGCGCGGGAAATTTTTTTTCCGCGGGAAGGAATTTTTTTTTGGCGGGAACCCTATACCCACAGTTCTTCCCTCTATACCCACGGTTTTTATAACTATATTTAACTAAATATATATATATATATACATATATGTGAAGTTAGGGTAGTGGTTAGACGCGGTATTTGCAGCGAAGAGGTTGCGGGATCGAAACTCGGCGCCTGCATTTTTTTAGGACCTATACCCACGGTTTTGAAACCGTGGGTAAAAGCCGTTGACACCGTGGAAATTGTCTATGTTTCGGTGACACGGTGGCAGGACACCTATACCGACGGCGTTCCACCCCACGGTTCCCAAAACCGTGGGTATAGGCCATTTTTCCAGTAGTGATTTATCAATATTGATTATAATATGATTCTGATCATTAGATCTATGGTATACCTATTAATAAAATCATTAATTTTAATCTTTTCTATTTATTTCATGATAACACATATTTTCATTTCATATTTATCTCTTATTGGATCCTAGATACCCAAATAATGTTTTTATGAAAAATAATATTTATTTCTCTCATCTATGAAAAACTCTTTCTCTTAGAGAACTATGTTTTTTTAAAATGTTTTTAATTTATTTTTAAAAATATCCAAATAATTGTTAAATATGTTTGAGTATTTTTTTAATATTTTTCCAAATTTCTGGAAAATAATATTTAGTTAATTTTCCATACTAATCTCATTTATTTTTTTATAAAAAATGTGAAAATAATATTTATTTTAACATGTACATCATGAATGTAATTTCCCATAATCATTAACATTTTTATCTTTAATGATTCATTTATCTGTTTTAAAGATTATTTTCAACTGCAAGTAATTACTCAATATTTTATGAATTTCTAGTTTTAACAATGTGATTTTCAACTAATGGTAATTTTAAAAAAGAAACATTCGTAGTTATTATTAGTTTAAAATAATTTAATATCTAAAATGACATACATTGATATCATTAAATATTTACTAGTGATATGATCATATGATTAAATATTTATTATTTTTCAATATAGGCTTTTTTATGAAGGAAATATTTTTATGAAATCCTTTTCTTCTTCCAAAGGCAATGCTATGTTGAAATATTTTATGAAACACATTTCATGCCATGAGTTCTAATATCATGAATGTTTAATCTTTTCATTGAAAACACGAGAATAAATTTAATTATCATATAAGAGGTAACTATATATCCCTTTAATGAAATAGGTACACACACACACAGATATATATATATATATATATATATATCTGATGATAGAACAATGGGAAACAAGTTGAATGGCCTGATCCACATTAGTAAATAAGCTAGTGGGCTTGATCCACACTAGGAAACATGTTGATGGTCGTGATTGATAATTGGAAATAGTTAATGATGCTTGAATCATATTGTTTTTTAGACTTGTTATCTATACTTTAAAAATTAATTTTTTTCTATATCTATTTTGTTGACACATTTTTCTGACATGAGATTATGTTACAGGGATTAAGATTATTTCACAATCTTATATATCATGTATTTTGGTATGATGTTTTTTATTACATGTCACATATTTAAAATCAATGATTGGTTATGAATGAAAATTTTAAGATATGTTCATGAGATCATACCATTATTCTTATCTTATGTTTCTATATGATCATTGAATGATATCTCCCATTTTTTCCATTATTGACCATTTTATCTCACAATTTATAATATTTCATTTACCAAGCTTATAAAGAATGATTTTAATTAGGGTATGTTTATGAAGACTAAAAATGGGTAAGATATTTATGGTATATTCTGAATATATTTCATTAAATAAGAATATTGTTTCCCTTTTATCCAAATACACTAAAACATTATAGCACTTGAGTGGGTATTTATGATGTGCATTGAATATTTATCTAAAAATATGTAATATCTATGTATGAATATAAGGGGTATCTATAGTACATGCCTATGAATCCATGTAGTTAAACATGTAATCTAGTGTACTTACATGACATGTATCCCGTGGAGAACTACTCATCATGTATAGGGTGTACATGAATATGAGTCTATGTTTTACCATACAACATTTGTGGTAGGAAAAATTATATATACCATTTAATGTACATGGGATTTGGTAGATGAAACATTATAAGTTCCAGACTCATGAAAATACACACTACATGATATGGTGTACACCCTATGTACTAATTAACATCATTGGACATGTATAGTGTACAGAGACACACCCTAAGTACACATAAATTTCCAAAGTACACAGGCTTGACTAGACGACACACATAGTGATGACCTACCTCTACATATCTTGTAACCTTAGTGTAAATTATATATATCCCAAGTTTTAACTATCATTTTAGATAGTCAGATATAGGAATTTATAGACATAGAGAGACACACTATATACCCTACATGACAAACAATGTGCTCTATCCAGGGAAAGTTAAAGGTCTCATTCTTCTCCAACCAAATATTTTAGGAGATTTGGTGTCTTCCATTAAATTTTTTAAGAATGTGTGTTTTATATTTTTCATTATTTATGATGGTAAAAAGAGTCATCACATTCTTATCATGAAATTAATGATCTTATATATGGGACTAGCCATAGATAAAGTTAGTAATCAATCTGTATAGCCTGATGTTTCATTCTCTATCTTTTATTTCCTATGATGGGTTATGAATCCCATTATCAATAATTGCAGCATGTGATCATTTCATAGTGGGTTTACTATTGGTAGGGACAGTAATACCAAAAATTCCTTGAGTGATAATCTCTATATGTTTAACAATATCTTTTACCTTTCAGAGAGTTGTTGTATGACTATGTTAGTAAATTATAGGATCCATCCTAGTTTATTCATGCTTATTTATAGATAGACCCAAGGAACTTGTTCTCTTGGATACGTTCCATATTTATAGAAATACAAGATGAGTGATACCACATAGATGACTTCTACCAGTTATGGAAAGAATCATTATGTGATTTCTCCCGAATGAGTGTTCCTTACTATCCACTAGTAAAATTCTAGGCTGATGTATCATGTTAGCTAACATTTATACCTAGTTTAATCCTTTGAGAATAACAATATCATTTTTATTATTTTTATGTCTCATATTTTGATTAACATTTCTTCATAATTTTTGGTCACCTACTCTCTTGATCATTTATGTTTGGTGATTTGTTGGTGTTATACTGGGCGTGATTAGACTCACCCCTTCATGGGATTTTCACAAACATTTCAGGACTTAAAAATATGTCATCCCTTTTCATGGATTCATATGAAGACCACAAGTGGGTATGCCTTAGTTTTTCTATATGTAACTCATACTGATCAGTGAGTTTCTTTCAGGTAGCTTCTACCATTTTGTAGGATGGTTGGGTTCATTTAGAAATTTGTGTTTATGTATTTGGAATTTTAGGATATTGATGTTCTATTTTTTATAATCTAATGTTGAAATAGATGTCATAAATGAATTTATTGTTTGATTTGTTTAAAAATATGCACTATACGGATTATGGAGATACATGCTTTTGTATTATTAGTTTTGGGTAAGGAACCCATATATGTGATATAATAACTCTATAAGGTCCAAAACCTTAAAGATTACATAATATTGAGTTAAGTCAATAATTCCACCTTGAGAATCATTTCAGGCTTAGAGTTTTAGAGAATTGGTCCATAACTATTATATTACATATCAATAAATTCAATGTAGACACCTCAAATCTATCCATATTTTTTCACAACAATAATACTCCTAAAAAGACAAAAAATATTTTCTTGATATAAATCTTCTTGAAATATTCCATTCTCTTACCCTTACTTATAACCTATGTAAACCATTTCAAAAACATGGGATGAGCATAATAATCCCAGTAATGGTTATAAAATAAGGAAATAAAACATTAGCCCATAAAAATATACAAATCAATGAAATCATACATTTCACTCATATAACATAAGATCTTTATCATACCTCATGAAATCATAAGATTTATGAATAACACACATAAATCAAAAATTATAATGGTATCTTGTGGAATCCCTATAATATTATATTGTAGCTTTAAAAGATACTTAGGGAGTTATGTTTGGTGTAACGCCCCGACCCCAGTTACCCAGAGTCGGTGCATTATTGCGTAACATTGGCATGATCACAAAGATCAAGTCTCGAAAGACCGATTAGATTAGTAGCCTTGAAACACAAGATACATTCATAAGTTTTACATTACATCATAAATTAATACAAAACTACAACAAAATATTGTCTTCATATCCCATAATATTATCCCTTCAGGTCATTCATAAAATACTTCTTCACATCCTGTAAGAATTGAAACATTGAAAAGGGTGAGCTCAGATGCTCAGTAAGGATAACAATATAGCGGAATATTTCTTAAGTAAACATAAACATTTAAGGCAATGTATTACTAAACAAAAGCCTTTTAAACATGAAATTCACTATAATATGGAAAAATAAAATGAAATAATGTCATTTAATTGTTCACATGGATATTCTACTTGTCGAATAATCACATGAAATATCAATAACCACTTTCATAATAAAGGAATGCTTAATGCCAGACTATCATAACCACGTAGCCAAGGCCTAGTGCCAAAACTATATATAAGATTTTGTCAAGGCCTCATGCCAAGACACTATTTTGTCTCATGAGACCTACCAATGCATCGAGGAGCTATAGCGGGCTCCACCCGTCACTTATTAATTCCAATGCATTCCTCATATGAACAAGTTTAAACATATCATAAACCATAACATAATCATATCACATAAAACATGCATAAAGGAAAAATAACATTTACACATTTCAATCAAAAGATATCAATACAAAACATTGATATAAAAACACTTTCAAAACCATTTTCAATACCAAAATAAAAGAAAATTAAAACTTTGTAATTATTTTTCATTTAAAAACGTTATGGCTTGTAGAGGAAGCTGAAACTCAAATAAGGGTTATGACGGCGGATAAGTCATTGTCACCGCATACGTACAACAAAAAAAACATTCCCTTTTGGTGTTTAGTAAAATTCTTCATATAAAAAAGATTCCTCTTGAATAAACTTAAAAGTAAAAGGGGTTTATAAACTGTATAAATTAAATTTGTGTATAAAACAAAATATGCCTCCATGAAATGAGATTGAGAAGAAGTCCCATAAAAAGATAATTTTTTAAATAAAATAGATCTATTATTTTTATTCACTATAATTACACATAAATAATGTACAAATACAAGATAGGACATAATAATATCATAACATAATTTGAAAGTAGGAGATTAACCCAAAGAATGGAAATTTGGTTAAGAAGTTCCCTTACCTCGTCTCTGACTTGACTTGGTTGTTCATTGTCCTCCAGAATAATAAAAAAGAGTTAATTTGTAAATGATTAAGAACATTTTTCAAGTTTATTATTCCTTTTATATCACTTATTACCATGTTACGAACATTATATAATTATTTAAGTTAATAACGGTCATTTTGTCGATCTTTGCTACTTGAGTCAAAAATAAATTTCTTATAATTACAAGTTGTTTATGTGGTAGAATATCCATTATCTCAATAATTATATTCATGATGTAGATATAATATATATAATATATATCCATTATATACATTAATTCCTAATATTAATTAATATTTAGAGGTAAGAAATGAAATGCACCGTTCAGGGAGACGATAAGCTGTACGTATGCATGAATGCTACTTTCATTTCAATTTCATATTTAATTGAATGAAATCGTAATTATATAATGGTATATTATAATTCCAGTGTAATATCATATATAATATTATTTACTCCATCCTTTATACATCCCACATATGGCATTAACGATTCAAATCACTTTGAGGGGGCGGTAGTCCGCACTCCCTAAAATGAAATTATTGCGTTTACCCATAATGAAATCATAAAGTTATGACATAAATGAAAAATACAGAACAATAAGGAAAACATAAACATAATATATATCATATATAAATATAGTTACATATTAATGGCCACCATGAGAGGTGTTTAATGAAGATTGAACAATCATCGTTTCGTGAGGCAGAAATTCGCCAACCACAGAAACAATATGTTCTTTAACCATTAGACGAAGGTGTGTGTAAGTTTAAATCAAATAAATCTCATAAAACATCCTATTATATTGAAGATACTTCTGTTGTTACAAAATAATGAAATAGAAAGAGTTTAAGTGGTTGGAGAAGCAAAGTAAAACAAAATAACATAAGAGAAGACATTACCTTAAAATCAGGTAACTCTTTTTGATTTTAGCCAAAGCTTCCTTGAGAAGCATTCTGACCAAAGTGAGGCTTCTAGGAGTAAGATAGGGAAGTTCAGAGAGTATTTGGGTAGAGTTAGGCTGAGCTAAATGGCTTTGATGGTGTTAATATGGTGGGAGAGGTGGGGGCTTTTATAAGAGGGGAGGAGGGGCACTCTTGGAAAGTCATGAAATGTTACATTATTATGAAATGATTTTCTGGTTCTAAAGGTCCCAAAATAATATATTTCGAGTATAAGGTGATAAGGGTTCTAAATATACTCCTCAAATAGGTTTTTCACATGTGTAATTCTTAGATGTTACATTATCTTTTCATTTTGTTTAAATCGTTAATTAATAAGGTAATCGCCGCATCATCATGGTGTCATAAAAAATTTAATTTATTTAATGTCTAAGTATTATAAAAAAAATATAATTATGTAGGAAATTTTTTTATCTTTCTAATGAATATTTATAGTCTAAATATTATATTATATAACCTCGCGTAATAATTGTTTTAGTAAAACAACACATGTTTGTGAGAATTTTATTTTTACTTTAAATAAAAAGTTATTAATGTCATTTTCTTACCCAAGTGACTCCATGGGGTCCCCAAGTTGACACATGGATTATCTTGTTCGGCCATGACTCATCCAATAAGGGTATTACAAGTGTAAAGGCATTTTCATATTTTTATAATATCATTTTTACCTTAAATTTCACTAATTACCTTTAATCACGATTAATTAAACTTAAAAGTTACTATTCACAAAAAAATATTTTAATCACATTGAACCACATTTTACTTCTTAATGACAACAATTTATGTCATATTTTTGAATATCAAATCACTGAAGTGGTAATTTTTCATTTAAACGAAAAATCAGTTTTTTAACTACCACTTAGTGGTTTTACTATTCATCAAATATTGATGTTTTTCAGAACACTACCAAAATTTCACCCTAAGATATAATTGATATTCCGAATTCAAAAATGATGTCTATTTTATAAAATTAAAAACACTTAATTTGATTTAATTAATTTTGTAATTAATTCCCGCAGTCACAATAAATAGCGTGTTTTTAAGAAACAATATATATTAAAAGATTGACAATTGTTTATGTCCAATTTCAAAGTGAAATTAATTCTAGTTACCACCATTGGAAAAAATTATAATAATATATTATAATTATACTTTAAAACCACTCAATATTATTTTTTATCACTATAAATTATTTTGATTAAAAAATTGTTTTTAAGTATTTTTCACTATTCATAAAAAATTGGAAGTTGTTAGAAAAATACCAAAAATTCAACATAGGCTAATTTTGATATTCCGAATCCAAAAATGAAGTCCATTATAAAATATATATAATTTCAAATAGTGGGTGTTTCTATTCATAATGGCTATTTTGATTGATCACGGTGTGTTAGAATCTCAAACTTGAGTATAATGCAAGCTATTGCATTATTGAAAGAGAAGCGTATAATGGAAGCTCGGGGTTTTACATTCTCCCGTACTTCAATGAATTGCGTCCTCATAATTTGAAATTTTTCTTTGAAATTAAAAGGTTGAAAATAGAAAATACCTTTGTGGAAAACCCACATTGGAAATAAGGATAATAAAATTTAGCATTAATAAGAGGGAAAGGGAAATGAAAAAGTCAACACCACATTATGATCTCGATATTGAAAAAATTGGTGGAAATTAGAGACATATAATTGGAGTAAAAATTTAAATATTTGTAGGGAGTTATTTAGTTCATCAATCACAAACATGTGTAAAATCAAGGGCCTCAAAGCCTTCAATCTATGTTGATTTAAAATATTATCAGTTCAACAAGACATAAGGTATTAGGATAACACATGATTTGTGTTAATATCCCTTTACTAATGTTTAAGAATTAATTTATTCATAGCATAAGAGATAGGTATATATATATTTATGCTTGACAAGTAGAGTTTCAAACTTCAACTAATTTCTACCACAAACTCATCTTTCACTCAAAAAGATAATAGAACTCAAAAATATTATATTTATCCTAATTGTACAAGGTTCAAAATATTAACACATACCATTTAGAATAGGAAAACTATTTTCTAATAACCAGGGAATTCCTGTAAGCTAGTGGTAATTAATAAAGGCCTATCGTACTATGGATGTGGGTTCGATTCCTACAGCTTTGTCTGACGTGATGGGTTATCCCCCGACCTACAGGTTGTCCTTTTCCTAAAAAATTAGTATTATAATATTTCAAAAATAATATTCAGAAATGGTTTAACCCTAAACAATACTATACAAGGTTCAACTTAATACATTCCAACCTTTATAGTTTTCCAAAATACTTCTGTCCAGCTCACAGTCCATATTTTATAAGGTAAATATAATAAAGATCCTTTTATTCTGCGTAACAACATGTGAACACCTTCATCATGTATTCTTTTAAAACACTACAACATCCTGAATTACCATAAATCTTTATTGATTAAATTCATGATCCCTTATTCCATATAGAATACTATATATACTCCTTCTATCCAAAAATGTATACAAATAATTAATCAGTTTCTATGAAGTTATGAATATCAAATATAATTTATCCAAATCAATCATGTATTATTTCAAAATCACTATCTCAGTATCAGACCCATATTATGGTTTATCATTCTCTAAACCATATATTTTCCAAAAATTTAACCTACTGTGGAGTCACTTTTCATGGTTCCACACAATCTCAAGTCCTTGATGAAATAATACTGCAGTACAATCCTTATATACTCCATAATTATTATAACCAGTACATCATTGATTCAACCCTCAAATGAAAAAATTATTTAATAATAAAATAAGAACTCTAATCATTCCTCCATATCGTTGGTAGTATCATAACTTGATTATTGTCAAATAACATCATTTGGGGTATACTATGATGATTTGGACATTGGTCTGCGTAGTGTCCCCACTCCTTGCTGATGAATCATTGTACATTTAGAACCTTCTTCTTACCCTTGCAGTCACGCACTTGGTGTCCTTTTTCTCGACACTTATAACAAACTCCCATTTCCTTCAGGAAAGTTCTAAGGTGTTTCTTCCCATAGTTATCACATATTGTAAAATTTTTCTTTTCCCTCATCCCTTTTTCCATCATTCTCTCATCCATCATTTTGTTCTCTTTCTTCCTTTCAAAGACATAAGACTCAGAGAATTCTTTACTTATCTTATTCACACATGATATTATTTATTTATATGTTGAGAACACATGGGAGACTATTTCCCTTATAATGTTGGTTTAATACTATGAAAGATATGATCCTTCTTAATCTTTGGATCATACGTATTGATGGAGTCCACATTCCTTCTACTGGGCGCCATTTCTATAGAATGGAATAAACTAGGTTAATTTATGAATTACAATGAATAATTCCAAACATGTAAAATACTTAATGTAAATTGAACGGTTTATTGATAAAATCCATAATGATAAGAAATATTTTCTTTGAGGAGGTATATACTCATAAACCCCTCATAATGGTTTGTAAAAAATTAATATTATCCTAAGCATATCCCCTGGGAGTGTCGTAACCAAGAGTGCAGAAAGGCCCATTGTCATGCACCAGTTCCCGTTCGAGTCTAGCTCAAAGCGGTGTTTTCGGGTTTTACCCCTAGGTACATCTGTGCCAGAGCTGCCTCTACCTTCTCGTATCCAGACAGGGATGTATCACTTGGAAAACATACAAAATCTCTATAATACCAAAATTCTAGGAAGTTATTCTATAATAATCGTCAAATTTTATCTTAGGTCTATGTGCTCTAATCACAGTTTATCTAAATCCAACATCAAGGTTTGTAATAAACTACCTCTGATACCAACTGTAACGCCCCGACCCCAGTTACCCAGAGTTGGTGCATTATTGCGTAACATTGGCATGATCACAAAGATCAAGTCTCGAAAGACCGATCAGTTTCGTAGTCTTGAAACACTAGATACATTAATAAGTTTTACATTACATTATAAAGTAATAAAAAACTACAACAACATCTTGTCATCATATCCCCTCATATTATCCCTTCAGGTCATTCATAAAATACTTCTTCACATCCTGGAAAAATTAAAACATTGAAAGGGGTGAGCTCAGATGCTCAGTAATGATAACAATATAGCGGAAGCTTTCATAAATAAATATAAACATTTAAGGCAATGTATAACTAAAAAAACCTTTTAAACATGAACTTCAACATAATATGGAAAAATAAAATGAAATAATGCCATTTACATATTCACATGGATATTCTACTGGTCGAATAATCACATGCAATATCAATAACTACTTTAATAATAAAGGAATTCATAATGCCATACTATCATAACCACATAGCCAAGGCCTCATGCCAAGACTACAAATAATATTTTTTCAAGGCCTCATGCCAAGACACTAGTTTGTCTCATGAGACCTGTCGATGCATTGAGGAGCTATAGCGTGCTCCACCCGTCACTTATTAAGTCCAATTCATTACTCATATGAACATGTTTAAAGATATCATAAACCATAAAATAATCGTATCACATAAAACATGAATAAAGGAAACATAACATTTCCAAATTTCAATAACAAGATATCAATACAACACATTGATATAAAAACACTTTCAAAACCATTTTCAATACCATAATAAAAGAAAATTAAAACTTTTTAATTATTTTTCCTTTAAAAACGTTATAGCTTGTAGAGAAAGCCGAAACTAAAATAATGGTCACGGTAGCGGAGAAGTCATTGTCACCACATACGTACGACAAAAAGAAACATTCCCTTTTGGCATTTAGTAAAATACTTTGTATAAAAAATATTCTCTTGAATTAACGTAAAAGTCAAAGTGGTTTATACACCATATAAAAGAAAGTTGTGCATAAAAAAATTTGCATCAATTAAAGGAGATTGAGACGAAGTCCCTTACAAAGATCATTTTTTAAATAAAGTAGATCTATTATGGGTATTCACTATATGTACACATAAATAATGTACAAATACATTATAGGGACATAATAATTTCATAACATAATTTGAAAGTAGGAGATTAACCCAATGAATGGAAATTGTGTTAAGAAGTTCCCTTACCTAGTGTCTGACTTGACTCGATCATTATTTAACCTCCTGAATAATAAAGTAGAGTTAATTTATAATTGATTAAAAACCTTTTTGAAGTTAATTATTCCTTTTATATCACTTATTACCTTGTTATGAGCATTATGTAATTTTTTTAGTTAATAATGGTCGTTTTGTCGATCTTTGGTACTTGAGTCAAAAATAAACTTCTTATAATTATAAGTTGTTTATGTGGTAGAATATCCATTATATCCAGAATTATATTCATGATGTAGATATCATATATATCATATATATCTAGTATATACATTCATTCATAATATTACGTAACATTTAGAAGTAAGAAATGAAATGCACCGTTCAAGGTGACGGTAAGCCGTTGGTACGCATGAAAGCTACATTAATTTCTATTTTGTATTTAATTGAATTAAATCATTATTATATAAAGGTATATTATAATTCCAGTATAATATCATATATAATATCACTTACTCCATCCTTTATACATCCCACATATGGCATTGACGATTCAATCACTTTGAGTGGGCAGTAGTCCGCACTTCCTAAAATGAAATTATCGCATTTACCCATATTAGAAATCATAAAGGTATGCCATAAATGAGAAATAAATAATAATAAGGAAAACATACACAAAATATATATCATATATTAATATAGTGACATCTTAATTTCCACCATGAGAGGTGTTTAAAGAATATTGAACAATCATCGTTTCGTGAGGCAGAAATTCACCAACCACAGAAACAATATGTTCTTTAACCATTAGACAAAGGTGTGTTTAAGTATAAATCAAATACCTCTCATAACAACATCCTAGTATATTGACGATACTGGTGTTGTTACAAGATAAATAAATAAAAAGAGTTTAAGGGGTTGGAGAAGCAAAATAAAACAAAATAACATAAGAGAAGACATTACCTTCAAATCAGGTAACTCTTTTTGATTTGAGCCAAAGGCTTCCTTGGGAAGAATTATTCCCAAAGTGAGGCTTCTAGGAGTAATAGAGGGAAGGTGAGAGATTATTTGGGAAGATTTTGGCTGAGATAAATGGCTTTGATGGTGTGAATAAGGTGGTAGAGGTGGGGGCCTTTTATAAGAGGAGAGGATGGGAACTCTTGGAAAGTCATGAAATGTAACATTATTATGAAATTATTTTCGGATTTTAAAGGTCCCAAAATGATATATTTCTAGGATAAGGTGACAAGGGTTATAAATATACTCATTAAATAGGTTTTTGACTTGTTTAAGTCTTAGATTTTACATTATCTTTTCATTTTATTTAAATCATTAATTAATGTGGCAATCGTCGCATCATCATGGTGTCATTAGAAATTTAGTTTATTTAATGTCTAAGAATTATAAAAAAATATAATGATGTTGGAAATATTTTTAGCTTTCCAAATAATATTTATAGTCGAAATGTTATCTTATATAACCCCATGTAATAATTGTTTTAGTAAAACAACACATGTTTGTGACAATTTTATTTTTACTTTAAATAAAAATTTATTAATGTCATTTTCTTACCCAAGTGGCTCCATGGGGTCCCCAAGTTGATCTATGGATTCTCATGGTCGGCCATGACTCATACAATAAAGGTAGGGCAAATGTAAAGGTATTTTCATATTTTTATAATATCATTTTTACCTTAAATTTCACTAATTACCTTTAATCGCGATTAATTAAACTTAAAAGTTACTATTCACCAAAAAATTATTGTAATCCCATTGAACAAAATTTTACTTCCTAATGACAACCATGTATGTCCGATTTTTGAAAATAAAATCACAAAAGTGGTAATGTTTCATTTAAATGAAAAATCAGTTTTTTAACTACCACTTAGTGGTTTTACTATTCATCAAAAATTGAAGTTTTTCAGAACAATGCCAAAACTTCACCCTAAGCATTAATTGATATTCCGAATTCAAAAATGATGTATATTTTAAAAAATTAAAAACATATAAGTTGCATTAATTAATTTTATAATTAATTCCCGCTGTCACAACAAATAGCGCGTTTTTAGGAAACAATATATATCAAAAGATTGACAATTGTTTATGTCCAATTTCAAAGTGAAATTAATTCTAATGACCACCATTGGATAAAATGGTAAAAATATATTCTAATTATACTTTAAAACCACTCAATAGTATAATTTATCAGTATAAATTATTTTGATTAAAAAATTTGTTTTTATGTGTTTTTCACTATTCATAAAAAATGGAAGTTGTCAGAAAAATACCAAAAATTCAACATAGGATAATTTCGATATTCTAAATCCAAAAATGAAGTCCATTATAAAATATATATAATTTCAATAAGTGGGTATTACTATTCATAATGGCTATTTTGATTGGTCACGGTGTGTTAGAATCAGGAACTTGCGTATAATGCAAGCTATTGCATTATTGAAAGAGAAGCATATAGTGGAAGCTCATGGTGTTACATTTGGAATACCCATCACAATATATATTTCCTAAATCTCTTAGGAAAAATATTAACGTTTACCTCTGTCATATTACCCAATGAATTTGAGAGTTATATCGAGATCACCATCCCTAGGTTTATCATGGAACTGCCCATATATATAAACAATTCCCAAGAACCATAACATAATCATAACATATGAACAATAATAAATGAAAGATAACATTTTTTCAATGCAATCACAATATAAAATTTCAATATAATGACATAATAAATCCATTATCAAAACATTTTCAATATAAAAATACGTAAAAAGAGTATATGGTATTTTGTTTTCTTTTATAAACATTACAATTTGTTAAGGGATACAAATATCAAATACTTCTCACAGTAGTGGAAATGTCATTTCCACCGCGTACATTAAAAAGAAACATTATTTTTTTTGTTTGGTAAAACGATTCATAAAGAAAAGATTCCCTTTAAATGAATTTCAAATTCAAAGAGATTTATACACTGTATAAATGAATTTCATGTATAAATCAAATTATACCTCAATGAAAGGATATTAAGATGAAGTCCCTTACCAGTCGAGAAAATAATTGAATAAAAATAATTACATAATAACATTAAAAAAATATTATAATATTAGGAGAATAAGTAGATTTGTGAAATAATATGTCAAGGGGAAGTATATATGAAATATAAAGTTAATTGGTGTATAAAAATAAATAAGTCTCAATGCAATGTAAATTGAGACAAAATCCCTTACAAAGATTGTATAAATGACATATGAATTCATCAATGGGGTGATTATGTGTTGCAAAAGTGTATACACATGATGGGAAGTGGAAGTTAAAACCTAAATGAAAAAAGTGATTCCAAACATAATATTGGAAATATATAATTATTAATTAATTATGAATAAAACCCTATGAGTGGAAGTTGAGTGTAGAAATTCCCTTATAAAAAATTTGGTAGCCTAACGATATCACAGAAAAATTCACAACTGAGTTTATGAGAGAGAAAAGGGTCTATCATAACATTAAAATAAAATATATAAAAATAAGGATATATTATACCATATCCCAACTTATGAAAATGTAAATTAAAAGACATAACATAAAAAATAAGACTTTGACTAAAAGATAATTGTGAAAGGTTCCCATACAAATAATTATTTGGTAAAAATAATATATCGATTAAGTGTATTAAATATAATCACACACAAATTAAGTATAAATACAATATATGATATCAAAATTCATTTCTCACATAATCATGGTGTAACGACCTGAATCCGGATCCCCTCCTCTGGTTCCCCGTACTCAGTTTTCCACATGACCTCAAGCACATTTCCCCAAACGCCAGAGGCCGCCGACTAGCAGCGAGGGAATTTGTAAGTATTGGGGAAACTATGCACTCATTTGGTAAGGTATACAAGGTAAGGAATACAACAGTTAATAGCAGAATCAGTAACAACATACATAACTGTAACCGATAGCGAAAGAATAAATATATAGCAATGATGATAATGATGCACCAAGTACAGGTATCTAATAAAAGAAGAAAACACAACAATGTGATAGGATACAACTGAACACAAGTACTAAAGCAACAGAAAAAGAAAAACTGGTGATCAAATCCTCATCATCGCAAGCCTCAACTTAGTCCCATGCACTCCAGCTCCCGGAAAGTCAAACATCAGAGGTAGAAGGGTGCTTGCCCATATCAAAAACTGCAACAACATAGTCTTCTTGGGCCCAAATAATGGCCCAAACAGAGTGTGAGATACAATCCCAGTTGGAAATCACCCAAAAAATTGTGCCTAGTAGTCAATGAATACAAGGAATGTAGGAGTGCATGAAGCAGTAAATAGAAAATCACACAACAACTACAATCCATAGTTCTAACATATAAAGTACACAAGTAAACAATAGCAACAAGAAGAAAATATGTAAACCTCAGTGTAGATCTCATAGCCAAACCCCTATGGTTCAACCTACAAGTAACAACAACCCTCTAGGAGGCACACACAGTCTCACCCCTATGGTTCATCTAAGAGTAGACATTCTGAGGAAGAACTCACTGTCAATTCCTCCTATAGTATCGTATCATACTAAAGGCTCTCTGGGGTAGCACTCAACATCTCTTTACCCCTGTGGCCCGCGTCAAGGAACTACAGACTCTCTGAGGAAGCACTCATCGTCAATTCCCACTGTGGTCTCACATATTATTAAAAGACACTTTGGAGAAGCCCTTACGTCCATTCTCCATATGGCCTATTACACTACGTTCTCACAGTCTTGTGTGGAAATAAACATGCTCAGCATGCGTATCATCCCAAGTAAACCTCATGAACTACTTGGCTATCTTTCTAAGGCACAACAACATAACAGTAACAGTTCCACTATCCTACAACTAGGCATGGAAACATGAAACACCTAATAAGCAAAACATGCAAGGCAAAGAACATGAACATAGTATAACATATTAAAAATTTACAAGCACTTACCTCTACTCAAGAAATCAAGCATAGCGGGAAACAACAGGGAAAAACAAGAAACACCCAATACCCTGTTCAAGGGTATTTGTGGAATTTTCACAAAATACTTAATGACTTTCTACTGAAAGGCCCAAACCACCTACCTCGATCCTAGGAGGTCAATATAATTGAACCACGACAATGGATTCTCCCAAGAACGTTGTAGATATGAGAAAAAGCACAAAACATTAAACCTTAGATAACATGAGAAGGAGGAAGAATTGGAAAACAAGGATCAAGAAGAAGGAAGAACTCACCGCTGCGCTTCCAAGGCAATCGACAGTGTTATAATCGGAGAACGGATGGAGGCTCGGGAATCCTGAGAAGTTTCTCAGTCGTACGACATCTCTCTATCGAACCAGACCTAAAAGAAGACGTTTATGTCGATGAGGCGCGACGTTGGTCCTTTTATTGAAAAAAAAAGAAAAGTACACAGTGTGTATTTTTAAAGTACACGACGTGTAGTGAGTTTTTTTGTACTCCTCCATAATCGGCCTCCACGTCTCCCCTACACACCGTGTGTGTGGTCCGGACATGGCCATCACATGGGTTCGAGCTGGAAAATAGTACACGGTATATACTCATAATGTACAGGGCGTGTACTTCAAAAATTTCTAGAAACTCCAAAAAATATCAAAAACTCCAGAAAAAGAAAGACATACCTGAAATGAAGATTCAGGTTCTTACAAACTTTTTCCCTTAATGAAATGCATCCCCGAATTTCCCTAGAGAGGTGCAGATGAAGAAATCCCGAACAACTCCGGCCACTGCGATTGAACCTCGACCTCCCTCTCCAATGTCTCTTCTCGTACTCGCCCGTGCTGCCATAGAACCCATACCATAGGAATTGACCAGGCATAGAAAGCCTTCATTCTATGATCGAAAATCCCGGTAAGATGTTCCTCAAATGATTCATCTACTTTGAGCTCAATATCCTCGGGCTGGAAGACATGAGACGGGTCTGAAAAGTAACGTCAGAGCTGAGAGACGTGGAAGAAGTCATGCATGGATCGGTACCTCTGTGGCAGCTGCAACCGATAGGCGACCAACCCCACTCTCTCCAAAACCTCAAACCGCCCGACGTACCGCGGTAAAAACTTACCCTGCCTCTAAATCCTTTTGTGTCCCAACCTTGGTGCGACATGTAGGTAAACCTAACACCTGACCTCGAACTCCAAGGGTCATCTCTGCGGATCAGCATACGACTTCTATCGAGACTGTGGTGTATCCATCTTCTTCCGAATCAACTCTATCTGCTCTAAAGTCTCCTAAACAAGATGAGGTCCCAGCAAAGCTGCCTCTCCTGCCTCCAGCCAGCATAAGGGTGATCGACATGGCCTACGGTACAATGCCTTCTAAGGTTACATCTGAATGGTCGCTTAAAAACTGTTGTTGTAGGCAAACACCACAACAGGGATATTCTTCTCCCAAGAACCACCAAAGTCTAGGATGCATGCCCAGAGCATATCTATAAGGACTTGGATCGTGTGATCGGACTATCTATTAGTCTGGGGATGGTTTGTTGTACTGAAAAGTACCTGTATACCCAAGGCCTTCTGAATTCTCTTCCAGAGCTGAGATGTAAAGCGCACATCCTGGTCTGAAACAATGGAGTGTGGTACTCCATGTAGATGTACAATATCTCTGATGTAAATTCCTCCCAGTTCATCGTCACTTAATGTATCCTTGATCAGCAAGAGGTGAGAAACCTTCATTAACCTGTCGAAGACAACCCAGAAAACATCATTCCCCCGAGGCGATCTTGGAAACCCAGTCACGAAGTCCATTGCGAGATTATTCCACTTCCACTCCGGAATGGGTAACTGCTGCAAAATCCCTGTTGGTTACTGATGCTCTGCCTTCATCTGTTGACAAGTAGAACATCTCATGACAAATCTAGCAACATCGTTCTTCATACCTAGCCACCAGTACTGGCGATGAAGATCCTGATACATCTTGGTAACACCAGGATGAACTGGCTAACCTGAGGAATGAAAATCCCGCATCAGCTTCTCGTGTATGTCTGCTGGCACCCATACGAATCCCTAGAAACGCAAGATCACATCCTCGCCCACTGTCCATCTAGGAAGAGGGTCCTCTCTTGACACACTCTCCCATAGTACTAAACCTTCTGAGTCTGATAGTTGCCTCATCTGTACCCGATCAAGTAGTGTAGAGGTAACAACTACAGAAGATAGGAGGGTCTATCCCTATCTATTGGGAACCTCCAGATGCATCTCAGAGAACAAATCCATAAGCTTCCACTCACTGCTAGCCTCTTGAACTTCCAAAATATTAGTTCTCCTTCTTAATGCATCTGCCACTGCGTTTCCCTTTCCCGACATATAAGAATGCACTAAATCAAAAGATTGAAGATACTCAATCCACCTGGGCTACCTCAGATTCATATCACGCTGAGTGAAGATATACTTGATGATTTTGTAGTCAGTGAATACCACAAAGCGCTCTCCCAGAAGAGAGTGTCTCCAACAACGTAAGGCATGGACAACCGATGCCAACTCCAGATCGTGCGTCGGGTAGATCCTCTCATGTGGACTCAACTGTCGGGACCCGTATGCAACGACTCCACCTCCCTACATAAGTACAGCTCCTATCCCAATACCTGAAGCATCACAATATACTGTATAGCTTTTACCTGGCTCTGGCAGGACTAGTATCAGTGTCGATGTGAACCTTCCCTTCAGCTCCTGAAAGGCGGACTCACAAGAATATGGCCATAAGAACTTCACCCCCTTCTTGATCAGACCTGTCAAAGGTGCTGCTAGGCGTGAAAAGTCCTGAATGAAGGGTCTGTAGTATCCAGCCATCCCTAGAAAACTCCGTACCTCAAAAACATTCTTCAGATGATCCCAGGAGACTACAGCTCTCACTTTCTCTGGGTCCATAGATACTCTTTCCTTTGAGATGACGTGACCCAAGAAGTGAATCTTTTTTATCCAAAAGTGGCACTTCGAATGTTTAGCATAAAGACGATGCTCTCTCAGTGTACTCAGAACGATCTCAAGATGTGTGGCATAAGCCTATCTAGTGATAGAGTACACCAAGATATCATCCACGAAGACCATGACGAAGGATTCCATGTAAGGATGGAACACTCGGTTCATCAGTGCCATGAAAACTACATAGGCGTTCGTGAGACCGAACGACATGACTGTATACGCATATTCACCATACCTACTCCTGAAGGCTGTCAGAGGTATATCTGATGGGCTAACGTGGAACTAATGATAAACGGACCTCAAGTTGATCTTTGAGATTACCCGGGCTCCTCAAAGCTGATCAAAGAGGTCATCGATCATTGGAAAGGGATATTGGTTCTTGACCGTCAACTGGTTCAGCTTCCGATAATCCACACAAAGCCGATGTTTACCATCTGCCTTCTTTGCAGATAAGACAGGCAAACCCCATAGAGAAGTACTGGGTTGGATGAAACCCTTTGCCTACAACTCTTCCAAGTTCTTCTTGAGATCCAGTAACTCAGGTGTAGCCATCCTATAAGGAGGAATGGACACCGGTGCTGCTCTTGGAACGAGCTCAATAGAAAAGTCTACCTCACGCTCCAGAGGCAAACCTAAAAAGTCCTCTAGAAAGATGTCCCTGAAAATATCAACCACGGGAGGAAAGTCCAACTACAAAGTCTCCTGATCATCCAGATAAAGACTAGAAATCGGGGCTGTCACCCTTCCGAGCCCATGATGCTCGAGTCCTACTCGACTCACCTGAACATCCCATTTTCCACTATGAAGAAGAGACGTGCCCTTTGGTGAAATGAAACTCACTATGTGGCGATAATAGTTGACGAGTGCCTAGAAGGGAACCAACCAGTCCTTCTCGAGGATGACATCACAACCTGTCATATCTAGGACATAGATATCCCATAAAAATGATACCATGTAACCTCAAGAGGAAACTCCCTACACTGGTGTACACTAGATGTCTTCGTCCCCAAAGGTGTGTCTAATGTCAATGAGTCGACAGAAGAAAAGATACAGATCCCAAGACTCTCCACAATAGAAATAAAGATAATGATATGCGTACACTACTACAAATCTGGGCTATAGCCACAGACCTATAACCACAGATTTATAGATCCGTGGCTATAGATTTTATATTACCACGGATAAAAATCTTATCCGTGGCTATATCACTCACCCCGTTTTTTTCCCAATCTCCATCAGGCTCCTCCTGCCCTCACGACCCTTCTCCTCCCCGATGCCTCCTCGTCGCGCCCTCCTCCTCCCCGACACCTCCTAGTCGTGCCCTCCTCGCCGGTCCTCCTCCACGATGCCTCCTCCTCGCCGCGCCCTCCTCGCCGCGCCTTCCTAGCCGCGCCCTCCTCGCTGCGACCTCCTCCTCACCGCACCCTCCTATCGGACACTTGGGCAGTATGCTCTCGATTGTAATTGTTTCCATCATGCTCACAATACTTCCTTGATGACATGATGAAAATTTTCAACGGCCGGAAGCCACGATTCAAACACGGCAGCAATCCCCAAGGCTTCTGTTCTCTCTGATTCCACTCCCCTTATACAATGCATCTTTTTTAAAATCTGTGATCTTGCTGTTTAAAATTTACCCCTGATGTAGGCCATTGTGTACATGGTGAAGGGTTTTGACCATTGAAATTAATTAATTTTTCAAAAATCTACTTGACACATTTTCTTTTCCCATGTTTTGTTGGCAATCATTGTGCACACTATTGAAATGAGTTTATGAATCAATCTGATCTTTAGAATGATCTTTAGATTCCACTCGAGGCTTCATTCCCAATCTCTTGTTGTTCTATATACAACTACTATAAAATATTTCTGAATAATGTAGTCTTTATCATTTCACCAAACTCTACTTATGGATTAGTCATCATCTTTGTACGAATTGGTAAAATTTTTACTCTTTGGAACTCAAGTTGTTAGTTCTAGGTTTGATGAAGTGGATTTGTGTTGAATTATGTTTGCAATAAATTAGGGATGATCATTTGTTTTTAAATGTATTTCTTATGACACTAATGTATTAAAAGTCGAATTTATTAATAATTTCATGCCTAATAAAATTTATTTCATATTAGATCGGGGATTTTTTTTCTTGATTGGAATACTATTAAATATTTAGCAATGGGAGGTGCCATCTGCTCAGCAGCACATGGAGCTGGATTTGTACTTGGAACCGCTGTCATGGATCCTTTCAAAAGTGTTTTCCATGGATCCTACAAGTAAAATGATGAATCATTCTGTCAATTATGCTCCCTTTTTATGCCTTTTTTCTTAACCAGTTTTAACTTATTTTTCATTTATGCTTTGCATTATATGTATACTATGCATATGGTTCTCTCTGTTGTATGCTTTAATTTTTACGAACTGTCGAGAAACATTTCTAAATTAACATTGTCTGATTTTCCTACAAAAGAAGTTGGTTGCATTGAAGAGCATCATTTCTAAATTAACATTGTTTGATTTGCCTACAAAAGAAGCTGGTTGCATTAAAGGGAACCTTTTCTATGACTGGAAATAGATAGACAACCCACCAACATGGGACTAAATGTGTACTCTAGGGTCATCCTGTTAATTTATTTATATTTTAAAAACCCATAACCCAACCCATATAATCTTTTGTTGGTTAAAAACCCAAAATCCAGCCCATATAAAATTTTGTTGGTTGAGGCTCAACTAGGACCATTGGTCGAAACATGTTTTCTATTTATTGGAATGATGTTTTATTTTTTTCATCATTATCTGTTTTCAGTTATGGATTTTGTGAACCAAAATTAAACCAAAAAGGATCCTAGGTATTGAATGTAGACTATCTCCACAATACAACGCACAATAGAAATGATTTATAATCTTAAATTCATTCCAAATTAAGATTTAATAACATATAAAAAGCACTAAAAACATATTATTTTTAATCCTGAGACATCAAACAGATTCAAGAAATCTAGTTAATATCTTATTTTTATATCCCTACAAAATCTGGGAGGATCCTTTAATCTTTAGTGACTCGAATTCTTTCTTTGGTAATTATTTCTTCCTCCATGGTGTGATGTGTACATGGATAGAAACACTATAATTTTTCTATATCCAACTTCACAACATGTTAGATAGACAACAACATGACCTATAATCCCTTTAATACCCATCACGGTGCATCACTAACTTCTGAGTGCAGGCACCTTCTAAATGATAGTACTACTAAATCTTCATCAACCTTGATTCATGGAATCACATGTGACTTCATAGTGTGGGTTCATGATCCCTCAAAATCATCATTATTTATATCAAGACTTTATGGTGTAACACCCTCATCTCATGATATTGCTTCCTGTGGTGAGTGACACTGAATTCTAGCAATAATCCCTTCATGACACGGTAATTATCCTCACAGCTTGATGAAATCATTCAAAACATTCGATAGTGTATAAACTGCTTAAAAAATTTAGAATCCCTTAGTAAAATTCAATTAACCTTACGGAGTAGGGAATATTTCTTTTTTTGAATCATGTATTCCCATTTCAAGGAATAACATTCTACCTAGATAAAACTTGTGGTATCCTATCAAAAAAGTGGTTTCCCCTTGGCCTTCCACTATAGATAGGCTCATGTACCTTGGTAAGGTTGTGGAGTGACCATTGTCATCACAATGAAACTTCTATGTGTTATAAAAAGCTGGGAAAACATTTCTAAAACCCATTCATTCCTTTCTAATGGCATTGTTTCTTCTTTTGAGACCTCTCTAACATACTATTCAAAAAACACAACCCAGAAATGGATAAAGGTGATCATTACTAAAAATAAGCCCCTTTTTGGATTGTTCACAATCCATTACATCTCCATGAATAAAATAAATCAAAACATTAGGGGAAAACTTCTGGACTGACTATATCTAAACTTCTTACCTTTTAGAGTTTATTATTGATTCACTAATAACTAACTCTAAGATAACATCATTAATGATCGGTGTGAGAATCAAGATGTAAGTGAAATTCTCCTCATGAAAGTACTTTAATGTCCATGTTTTGGTGGGGGGGGGGGGCAGGACTGGCATTGGGGGAGAGGGAACTGGTAGGGGAGGGGGGGAACTAGCAGGGGGAGGGGACTGGTAGGGTGGGATGGCAGGGGGGAGGGGACTAGAAGGGGGTCCCGGGGGGTGAAAGGGGTGGGGTGTCCAGGTCCTAGGGGGGTCTGTCCAGGGGGTCTGGGGGGTCTGTCCAGGGGTGTCCAGTAGGGGGCGTCTTGATAGGGGGTGTCCAGTAGGGGGTGTCCAGATAGGGGGTGTCTAGCAGGGGGAGGGGTGTCCAGCAGGGGGGAGGGGTGTCTATTAGGGGGAGGGGTGTCCAACAGGGGCAAGGGTGTCAAGGCAGGGGAGGGGTGTCCAGTAGGTGGGAGGGGTGTCCAAGCAGGGGGGAGGGGTGTCCAGGCAGGGGGGGTGTCCAGCAGGGGGAAGGGGTGTCCAGCAGGGGGGAGGGTGTCCAGTAGGGGGAGGGGTGTCCAGCAGGGTGCATGGGTGTCCCGACAAGGGGGTATCTAGCAGGGGGAGGGATGTCTAGGCTGGTGGGGTGTCCAGGCAGGGGGGAGAGTAGAAGTGGTGGGGGGGGGGGGTTGGAACTATGTATTTTTGTGAGAGAATGGTTTTGGAGAACATTTCTCCAAATTTTCACGGTGCTTCAGATTCTTTTATTTTATATTTTAATGAAATTTATTAGAATTTTTATTATGTTTCTTATAATTTTAATCATGAGTAGATAAACCCCCCCTCCCCTTATGTTTGTGCTGGAAAAAATGTTGGTTCGTTAGAACTCGTTTCTCTATTCCTGGGTTTGTTCATCTTCTCTCAACTAATTATCGCAATTACCATGTCTTATTTCATTGGAAACCCCATATCTGACCATGAATGGAGTTTCCACAGATCGTAGGGAGAATTACAAAAAGGATATCCTTGAACATTGGATATACATGTCTTTCTTAGAGGGAAATTCCAAAATTAATAGTTAGTAGAAGTCAATTTCCAGACCAAAGGATTAATTCCAGCCTCCTCCCACTCTATTCACTCCTGGTCTGAAGATGTTTCCCCACGGATGTCACTGGATTGGGCCAACACGTTGCGGTCACGCTGCGGTCACACCGCGGTCACGCTGCGGTCACGCCGGGGTCAGGCCGCGGTCACGCCGCAGTCATGCCTCAGTCAAGCCGCGGTCACGCCGCGGTCATGCCGCGGTCATGCCACGGTCACGGCGCGGTCACGCCGCAGTCACGCCATGATTTGGCCCTGATCCAGCCACATCCAGCCCACACCAGCCCCTTCCACCTTCATTTCAGCCCGCTGCCACCGGCATTCCAGCCCGAAACACCCCCCCTACCACCTTCGAATCAGCCCAAAACATCCCCCCAACACCTGCAACCATCCCCCTTCCACCCGCATTCCAGCCTCCTCCCGCTCCCTTCACTCCTGACCGGAAGATGCTGCCCCACGGATGTCGTTGGATCGGGCCAACACGTTGCGGTCACGCCGCGGTCACGCCGTGGTCACGCTACGGTCACGCCGCGGTCACGCCGCGGTCACGCCGCGGTCACGCCACGGTCACGCCGCAATCACGCCGTAGTCATGCTGTGATTTGGCCCTGCTCCAGCCACATCCAGCCCACACCAGCCCCCTTCCACCTTCATTTTAGCTTGCTGCCGTCGGCATTCCAGCCAGCAACAGCCCCCCTGCCACCTTCGAATCTACCCACACTATCCCCCCAATACCTACAACCATCCCCCTTCCACCAGAATTCCAGCCTCCTCCCGCTTCCTTAGCTCCTAGCCAGAAGATGCTGCCCCGCAGATGTCACTGGATCGGGTCAAAAATTTGTGGTCACGTCGTGGTCACGCTGCGGTCATGACGTGGTAATGTCGTGATTTGGCCCTGCTCCAGCCACATCCAGCCCACACCAGCCCCCTTCCACCTTTATTTCAGCCCTCTTCCACCGGTATTCCAGCCTGCAATAGCCCCCCCTGCCACCTTCAAATCAGCCCGCACCATCCCCCCAAAACCCGCAACCAGCCCCCTTCCACCAGCATTCCAGCCTCCTTCTGATCCATTCGCTTCAGGCCGAAAGATGCTTCCCTACAGATGTCGCTGGATCGGGACAACACGCTGCAGTAACGCCACGGTCACGCCATGGTCACGCTGTGATTTGGCCCTGCTCTACCCACATCCATCCCACACCAGTACCCTTCACCTTCATTTCAGCCTGCTGCCACCAGTATTGCATCCCGCAACAACCCCCCTGCCACCTTCGAATCAGCCCGCACCATCCCCCCAACACCTGCAACCATCCCCCTTCCACCAGAATTGGAATATCCAATTATAACCGAGGGATCTAATATAAATCTTGAAATCTCATTCATGTGTTTCAAATGAGTTCTTCGACTGATGTAACAGTAGAAAGCATAAACCATTTAACAAAAAGAGATCTGACCCTCATTAAGGAAGGTGCAAGTGATAAGCTTACAAGTCGGGTTTCATGTCCTCAAAACACACAAAATTTAGAAAATTTCTTGAACCATCCCGAATGTTTTGTTCACATCCACATTGCCCAAAAAGTAATTCCTAGCTCACCATAATCCTGACAAGGATAAGCTCTCTCTTCTATCCAGTTCTGATACCGCCATCAGTAGCTGGTCCATTATGGACACTTAATGAGTAGGTTTTCACTGAAGGTAACATTACACCCTATGCTACAACTCTATTATGCTATGACAATAATGAGGAAATTTCATTTGGCCAACAGGAGGGGCTATCCAGCAGGGGGGCTGTCCAGCAGGGGGGGCTGTCCAGTAGGGGGAGGGGGTCCAGGGGGTGTCTCGGGGTTTAGGGGGTCCAGGTGGTGTCCAGGTGTGGTGTCTAAGGGTGTCCAGTGGGGGTCCAGGTGGTGGTGTCCAGGGGTGTCCAGTGGGTGGTGTCTAGGGGTGTCCAGTGGGGGGCAGGTGTGATTGAATTTCTGATAAAAAGTTCTGGAATTTGAAATCGATGAATTATTCACGTGTAAAACCTTTTTTATTTTTCGATGGCAATCTCTACCTTAGCTACTGGTAATGTTTGTGTTTTATTGCAGGGTCACAAGCAAGAAGTTATTGTTGATTTAGTGGAACAGTGCCATGCATACAAGCGAAGAGTGGTACACTTTTTTCATTTGATATATCAAATTTGGTTTTTCTGCACATAGAATGTTATGTGTTATCTTGTGCTATTTTTAATCACGGCTGCTACTAGAATCTATTCAAACTTACTAGTTTGGTTCTTTATATAGGAATTCATATCCCCTGGTAATGTATATCTTGAATATGGTATTTTATTCTCATGATTTTATTCTATGTAATTGAATCGTTTCTATCAAGAATTTCTTTTTTGTTGCTATGAGAATATTTTAATCTTGAATTGATGTGTAATGACTTTATTTAATTCCTGTTTCTATTTTTCATAGATCATGTGTGTCCATGGGGGAGGTTTCCAGGTAGGGGGGAGGTGTCCAGACGGGGGGGGGGGGGGGGGGGGGCTGTCTAGGCAGGGGGTGCTGTGGGGCAGGGGGGGTGTTGCGGGGCAGGGGGTGCAGGTGGGGAGGGTTGTTCGGGGGGGGGGGGGGGTGCTGCGGGGCAGGGGGAGGGTGCAGGTGTGGTGAAAGGGGGTGTCCAGGTTTGGGGGTGGGTGCCAGGGGGGTGTCCAGACATGGAGGGTGTCCAGACAGGGGGGGTGTCCAGACAGGGAGGGTGTCTAGACAGGTGGGGTGTCCTGACAGGGTGGTGTCCAGACAAGGGGGGGTGTCCAGACAGGGGGGAGGTGTGTCCAGACAGGGTGGGGGGTGTCCAGACAGGGGGGGGGGGTGTCCAGACAGGGGGGTGTCCAGACATGGGGGAGGGGACTGGTAGTCTACACATACCCATATCATCCTATTTGAAACTAAGTGGAAGATATTTCCCCACAGATGTCGCTGGACCGGGCCAACACGTTGTGGTCAGGCAGCGGTCACGCTGCGGTCACGCTGTGGTCACGCCGCGGTCACGCCGCGGTCACGCCACGGTCACGCCGCTGTCACGCCGCGGTCACGCTGTGGTCACGCCGCGGTCACGCTGCGGTCACGCCGTGATTTGGCCCTGCTCCAGGATGACACCCTGTGGTGGTTACTCCTCCTTAGAGAAACATTTAATGGTTAGCTCTATAATTTTTCATATTTCCTCATTCTTAAACTATATCTCCTCTCAGCGCTGCCTCTCATCCATATTTCCACAAAACGTACATAGAAGGTGGTACAAAGTCTCAATTCAACTGAAAACATTGGTTTGGAATTGTTTGGAATATTTTATTATACATGTATCACATAATATTTGTTTGGTAATTCTTCTTTTTCCTCATCCTCTCCACATGTTGTCCGAACCAGATCATCCTCATCCTCTGCACATGTCGTCTGAACCAGATCAGCCTGCTATGATGGAAATTCAATGTCTGCTTTTGAATGTTTTAGATGAAATTCCTTCCATAATTCCCTCATCTCATGTAGCCCTCATTGGAGGAGGATGATCACTGCCAAGTTGAGGGGGTGGGTGCGAGGGGGGGTGTCCAGACAGGGAGGGTGTCCAGACATGGGGGAGTTGTGTCCAGACAGGGGGTGGGGGAGTGTCCAGACAGGGTGGTGTCCAGACAAGGGGGGTGTCCAGATAGGGGGGAGGTGTGTCCAGACAGGGGGGGGGGGGGTGTCCATACAGGGGGGGTGTCCAGACAGGGGGGTGTCCAGACATGGGGGAGGGGACTGGTAGTATACACATACCCATATCATCCTATTTGAAACTAAGTGGAAGATGTTACCCCGCGTATGTCGCTGGACCGGGCCAACACGTTGTGGTCACGCTACGGTCACGCCGCGGTCAGGCCACGGTCACGCCGCAGTCACGCCGCGGTCATGCCGTGATTTCGCCCTGCTCCAGGACGACACCCTATGGCAGTTACTCCTCCTTAGAGAAACAATGAATGGTTAGCTCTATATTTTTTTTTGTATTTCCCCATTCCTAAACTATATCTCCTCTCAGCGCTGCCTCTCATCCATCTTGCCTCTCATCCATCTTTCCACAAAACGTGCATAGCAGGTGGTACAAAGGCTCAATTCAACTGAAAAAATTAGTTTGAAATTTTCCGGCATATTTTATACCTCTAGGTATTCCTTCACATTTATAGATTTCCAAACCTCACCGAATTAGGTATATCAGGTGTCATCCAATCCTCTATTCATCACAGATTAGCATTCATTTCTTTAAATCTTCTGAGAAAACATCCTCTCATTCCATCCATATCATCCTATTTGAAACTAAGTGGAAGATGTTGCCCCGCGGATGTCCTTGGACCGGGCCAACATGTTGTGGTCACACTGCTGTCACGCTGCGATCACACCGCGGTCACGGTGGTGTCCAGGGAGTAGGGGGACTAGCAGGGGACTGACATGGTGTCTGGTAGGGTGCAGGGGGGTCTGGCAGGGGTGGATTGGCATGGGCGGGGGGACTAGCAGAGCCTCTTTATCTTACTATGGACTTTTTTTAATTACTTAATCCAACATTTTTAGTTCAGGTTTTATTACTTATTTCCTTCATGTATATCTCTGTTTAATTTGTATACATTTAATTCATTTCTACTTGTTATTGAACTATTTCCATTCAGGGGGCAGGGTGTCCGGCAGGGGGGAGGGGTGTCCTGCAGGGGGAGGGGTGTCTGGCAGGGGGGAGGGGATGTCCGGCAGGGGGAGGGTTGTCCAGCAGGGGGGGAGGGTTGTCCAGTAGGGGGGAGGGGTGTCCAGCAGGGGGGAGGGGTGTCCAGGCAGGGGGGAAGGGTGTCCAGGCATGGGGAGGGGCTATCCAGAAGGGGGGGAGGGGTGTCCAGGTAGGGGGAGGGGCTGTCTAGTAGGGTGGGAGGGCTGTCCAGCAAGGGGAGTGGTGTCCAGGTAGGGGGAGGGGTTGTCCAGCAGAGGGGGAGGGGCGTCTTTGAGGAATGTCTAGTTGAGAACGAGCATGAATAGGTGTAACAACAGGTAGAGTAAAATGTGGCAGCCCTATTAGTATATTTCATGTGTAACCTATAGGGTGTGGTCTGTAATGATGCTCCTAGACATGTTCTGGTTGCGTAAAAAATGTTGGGAACTCTCTATTTTCTATTTCTTGATTCGTGTATGTTGGTTGTTGGTAGCCCATGTTGATAGGATGTTTCATCTTAATTCTAGTTGTTGTAGGGAACCTTCATTGATAAGGTGCTCAAGTTGGTAGTAAGAGTTGACGATCTGCTTATAGAATATATCCAGCAGAATTGTGCTTTACCAGTTTCATCCTGAACACATCATTGGGATTATTATTCCTCTACTAAGTCTTCCTAGGATTTACTAGTAGTAGAATTGTTATACCTGGTCACCTCTTTTTAACCTTCTTTGTATTTTTTTCTAACATAGTGTTTGGTATTAATATTTTTCCCTTTCAGAGCATCTTTCAACAAAGTATTAATAGAGGATGGATTGTAGAATTTCTATACCATTCTGCACTTATCAGTGGCATGGCCTATCATCCTGCAATGCTCATTGTACTTTGGTATGTTCTCTAATACAAAACATACCTCAATAAGATGATCATTTATATAAATAGAAACAGATTATAGGGCGTGTATAAAGGGGCAGGGGGAGGGGTGTCCGTCAGGGTGGTGTCCAGTAGGGGGGAGGGGTGTCCAGGGGGTGCAGGGGGTGTCTACTAGGGCTGTCCAGTTGGGGCATGGGGGCTGTCCAGTGGGGAGCGGGGGGCAGGGGGCAGGGGGCAAGGGTGTCTAGCAGGGGGAGGGTTTCCAGCAAGGGGAGGGGCTATCCAAGCAGGGGGGAGGGGTGTCTGGCAGGGTGGGGAGGGCTGTACAGGGGGTGCAGGGGGTGTCTAGTGGGGCTGTCCAATAGGGCTGTCCAGTTGGGGCATGGGGGCTGTCCAGTAGGGTGCAGGGGGTATGGGGGACTAAGGGGGGCATGGGGGGTGTAGGGGGTGTTTTGTTTCAGGTGGATTTGTGGCCTCACCAGATTGGTTGTTCCATTTTTAGGTATTGTAGTGTAAGGGTAATGATAACCCCTATGACCCAAGTATATTCAAAATTTTGATCATTTGTATTTATCATCCTCTAAGATATTTCTATAGGTTTCCTCTGGTGAAAACCTTGATCTCCATTGTTGCTTTGCTTCATCAGATCTCTTTCCATACCTATCTCTCCTTGAACACATATCATTTCTTGTTTTATAGTGGAGATGACATCCTTCCTTCAAGGAAGAAGGGAAGACCCTTCTTGGTGATAGTTCCACAAGTGCAGAAATGAGAATATGAACTTTTGGATCTTGGTGAATCGTGCATCAAGCATTCATCATGAAGAGAATGGGAATGTTGGACTACTACCCACTCTAGTAATGTGATTTTCATTTTTGTTTCATTTATTTTGAAGCCTGTGAGTCTTGTATACTTATGTTATTATCCCTCACATTGTGATTCTTTCTAGTTTACAGTTGTAGGTTTTTTGTTTTCTTTGACCATAATAAAATGTGTGAGTTAGGTTTTCTTATTTTTATGCACGTAGGTCCCCATGGGACTAACGCATGTTAAATAATAGTGTATGTTATATTTCTTTTAATTTCTTGCATCTTGTTCTTATAGTTCTATAAAATTCAACTTCAAATTCAGGGGGCAGGGGGGGCTAGAAGGGGGACTAGCAGGGGTGGCAGGGGGCGGGGGGGGGGGGGCTGGCTGGCAGGGGGGCAAGCAGGGGGTGGCAGGGGGGGAACATTCAGGTGGCAGGGGGCAGGGGGGAGGGGGGGTGGTGGCAGGCGGTGGCAGGGGGGAGGGGGGGTGGCAGGGGGTGGCAGGGGGGACTAGCATGGGGAGGGGGGGAAAGGCAGGGGGACAAGCACGGGGGTGGCAGGGGGGCTGGCTGGGAGGGGGGCAAGCAGGGGGTGGCCGGGGGTGGGGGGGAACTAGCAGGGGGCAGGGGGCAGGGGGGCTGGCAGGGGGGTGGCAGGGGGACTAGCATGGGGCAGGGGGGAAAGGTAGGGGGACATGTAGGGGGTGGAATGGGGTGGCAGGGGAGGCTGGCTGGCAGGGGGCAAGCAGGGGGTGGTAGGGGGGAACTAGCAAGGGGCAGGGGGTGTCCAGTGGAAGGGGTCCAAGGGTGGGGGTGTCTAGTGAAAGGTGTCTATGGGGGTCTAGGGGGTGTCCAGGGGGGTCTAGGGGTGTTTAGGGGGTTCAGTGGGTGTCATAGGGAACAACAATGTGAGATTTTTTACTTTTACATCACTTCACACCAAGATTTCACTTATTTGTAGTTTACTATGCTAGTTCTGTTTTATCTTGTTTCACCCCCTAATGTGTAACATGAATACGTAGATAAGAAGTGGTAAGACTTTCACAATGTTGGGAGACACTGAGAGAGGCAGTAAAAGATACAATGTACTAGAAAAATTCTGGTCACAGTGTCCTAGTTCTGTTTTCCTTTTCATCTCTTTTCCTTTGTCTCTAGTTTTGACCACGGAAATTCTAGGAGGAAAAGTAGCATGGCGGGGAGTTTATGATAGCCCCTATGTCACTACATTGTTCTTTTATTGTTATTTGGTTAAGTAGAGTTCTGGTTTTTATCTCCATGGAGTTCCAGGTCAGAACATGGAAATTTTTGAGGTTTCCATACTCCTCATGGTTAAGGTGCATGGTTTGAGAAAAATAGTATGACCTCCCTTCGTGAGGAAAATTTTAAGTTAATTTTGAATTGAACACAATTTTTTAGCATGAGTTGCACATAACCAAGTCTAAACCATGTAGCCCCTTGGTGAAAAAATGTAGGATCCTTGGGCCAGTGCAGGGGGGTTGGGGAGGGGGGACAGGTGCAGGTGGGCTGGGGTAGCAGGGGGCTGGGGAGGGGGGGGGGCTGGTGTAGCTGGGGGCTGGTGCAGGTGGGCTGCGGGGGGGGGGGGGACTGCTTCTGGTGGGCTGGGGGGTGTCATGGGCTGGGGGGGGGGGGGGGGTGCAGCTTGGGGATGGGGTTAGGGGCTGGTGCAGGTGGGTTGCAGGGGGGGGGTGGAGGTGGGATGGGGGGCTGGGGGTAGCAGGTGGATGGGGGGGGGGTGGTGCAGGGTGGCTGGGGCGGGTGGGGGAGACTAGTGCAGCGGGGCTGGGGGTGGACTAGTGCAGCTGGGGGCTGGTGCAGATGGGCTGCGAGGGGGGGGAGGTGCTGGTGCAGGTAGGCTGGGTTGTTGCAGGGGCAGGGGGGACTGGCATGGGGTGGCACGGGGGACTACCAGGGGGCTGGGGGGGCGCAGGGGGGACTGGAAGGGGTAGGGGGTGGGTTGGCAGAGGGACAAGCGGTGGGGGGGGGGGGCTGGTAGGGGGTGGCAGGGGGCAGGGGGGACAAGAAGGGGAGTGGCAGGGGGGACTAGCAGGGGTCAGGGGCAGGGGTGGCTGGCAGGGGGGTGGCAGGGGGGACTAGTAAGGGGCAGGGGGGACTAGCAGGGGGCAGGGGGGCTGGCAGGGGACAAACATGGGGACATGTAGGTGGGTGGCAGGGGCAGGGGGGACTGGCAGGGGGTGGTAGAGGGGGACTAGCAGGGGGTGTGGCAGGGGGCAGGGGGGACTGGCAGGGGCAGGGGGACAAGCAGGGGGGGTGGCAGGGGGTAGGGGGCAAAGGGGGACTAGCAGGGGGTGTCTGCAAGGCAGTGGGGAGGAGGGTGGGGGTGGGGGGGGGGGGTCTGCAAGTCATAGGGGAGGGGTTCAGGAGGTGTTCAGGGGGGGTGTCTAGGGGGTCTCCAGGGGGTGTTCAGGGGGTGTTCAGGGGGTGTCCAGGGGGGTGTCCAGGGGTTGTCCAGGGGGGGGGGGGGGGGTGTCAGGGGGTTGTCCAGGGGGGTTTCCAGGGGGTGTCAAGTGGGGTGTCCTAAGGGTGTCCAGGGGGTTGGGGGGGGGGGGGGGGGTATTTTTTTTATGTATGTGCACACCCTATAGCCACGGTTTTAAACCGTGGCTATTGGTTTATTGCCATGGTTTTTAACCGTGGCTATAGACCTAACTCCACGGTTTCCAACCGTGGCTATAAAGCATGTCTGACGTCTAATATAGCCACAGTTGAAACCGTGACATTAACTATACATCCACGGTTTGAACCGTGGCTAAAAACCTATAGCCACGGTTGAAACCATGGATTTAGGTATATAGCCACGGTTTGGAACCGTGGCTATAGGTATGGGCCTATAGCCATGCCAAACTTAGCCACGGTTCCTCAACCCGTGGCTATTACCTATAGCCACGGTTTGAGGGCCTATAGCCACGGTTTAGAACCGTGGCTATAGCCCGAATTTCCAGTAGTGGTAGGAACAGTATCGAAAAGAGTAGAAGTTAAAACTAAGGCTACTAAAATCGTACCTCAAACTGTAGAAGGGCCGGGATCCTGCTCATGATAGGTCTGCTCCATGATGAAAGACTGGCCTGCACCACGACCCTGTGCCCATGGCTGACCACTATGATCTGATCCACCTTGCTAGTGCTGAGAGACTGGTGGCTGACTGCCATGGCCTCGACCTCCCCCTTGACCCGAACGGCTGGAAGAACTCCAGTTCCCCTATTGGTGAGAAACTGGTGGTGCTGATCCTGAATGAGGAGTCATGGAAGAACCCTGGTCACTAGCTGCTTGTGAGAAAACCTGGCAGAAATGATGAAGGTGACCCATCTTGACCCAAGATCGGCACTCCACGGGGTCTCTTTGGCACTACAGCCTCATGTTCCTTGATCGACCACACTGGTAGCATATCACATGGCTGCCTGACGATAAATCTCGCTTCCTCGGATCACTACGCATAAACTCTCTACTGCAATTCTTGCAGTCATCTGGAGGAAAACTAGCTCTGGAATAAAAACTTCCCTAGCTCACAGCTCTGGAGTCTCTCAGATTGTGCTCCACAATCAGCGCCTGGTTGACGATGGAAGTGATGGAAGTCAACTAGAAAAGACTCACCTCCAAGCAGATCTCCCGCCTGAGACCATCCTCAAACATTCTTGATAAGAAGACCCCACTCCCATCCTGGAGGGGTGTGAAACACTGCAGATCAGTGAATCGAGAGGAATACTCCATGAATGAAAGAGTACCCTACTCTAATCTCATGAAATCCCGGGCTCTATCGGCCCTCAGGGTCTCTGGGTAGAAGTAGTAGTAGAACACATGCTAGAACTCCTCCCAAGCCATAACCTGATGATGACCCGCATGTGAGTTCGTGTCCCACCACCTCTTGGCAGAGTCTCGGAGAATTTAGGTAGAGATCTTGACCCACCTCTCAGGAGGTGTCTCCAGATGCTCGAAGATAGTCAGCATGGATTCCAGCCATGACTCTCCAGCCTGAGGTTCTCCTTCCTTCGAGAATGTGGGAGGATGCTGCTGTTGAAAAACCCTCGTCAAGTCTGCCATAGTCAAGGTAAGAGGGGGTGATCCTTGAATGGTCTGCATCATCCCCAAAAATCCTTCCCTGAACAATGCATTAGTGCCTGCAACTGGTATGACAGCCGGTGCCAAGGCTGGCCCAACTGGAGGATCGGCAGGAAGTCCCTGATTAGCCATATCTGGAGTATGATCACTAACTGCCGACATAAGTACAACTAGAGGACGTCTCAAAGGCATAGCTCTAAAAGATCAAAATTACACCTTAGATCAGAAAAAAAATAATAGAGGAAAAAAGAGTACAAAACGAGAACAGGGGAAGAAAAACACACAAGTTTACAAAACATGACTACATAGTGTGTCTTCTTAAGCCAATGACCCGGGCATGTACTCCTTCCCAACAAGTCGTGTAACATGTCAAACTACACGGCGGGTTGACCCACCACACGACATGTAATGAAAACTATTCCATTTCACGAGTCTCTTTACATGGCTAACCCACACTGTCCGACTTAAACTGAGACTACACGGCGTGTTCTAAAAAAACCCGGTGTGTACTAGACAAGGCTTCGGCGGCTTGTGTTGTTAAACACATGGCCATCTACATGACTGAACCTTACATGTCGTGTGCCGAACAAACATGGAGTGTATAGGTGAATGTGACACCGTCCCATGTTGTTCATGACACGGTCAGGTACCTCAACAAGACTACACGACATTTTCAGAAAACAACACAGCATGTTGAAGAGAAGGTAACGCCGACCCGTGTTGTTCGTGACATGGCCAGGTACCTGGACAGGACTACACGACATGTTCCTTTACAACACAGCATGTTCTACCCGACCTTCCCCGACTAGTGTTGTTTGTGACATGGTCGGGTACACGGATCCGAACTACACGGAGTGTACCTACCGTACACGGCATGATCTTGAAGTTATTTCTATAACTGTGTGTCGCTGCTCACACGGTCAGTGACACAGTCTGAAAACTACAGGACATTTAGTCAAAAATACACGCCGTGTATTCTGGGTTATTCTGGGCAGTAGCTCAGAAACTGCACAGGGGCCCAGAAAACACAGAAAACAAGGCAAGGGGGTGCCAATTTCTGATTCGTGAGGGCCCATACTCCCCGAGAATCAAATCTTGGCATCTCCTACAGTCATGGACAAGAGAAAATAGGATCATGATCCACCAATTTCTGATTCGAGAGGGCCCATAACACCTCAAAAATAAAAATGTTCCGTTCATTTAAGAAAAGTAGGAAACAAAAATCCTCTAACAAAGCAACATAGATTTTATCAAACATCTATCACAACAACATTCATAATCTACATAAAGTCTATCACAACAGCATGGAATCGCTAATGCACCCTAAATGGCATGGCATGATTGCATGGAATGTGATTTCTTCAAGTACCTATATGATGCATGATATGGAATAACCTCATCTCATCGGGTTGCGATAGAAATAGAACCGCAATTGTCAAGAAAATAACAACACAAAGAAAGTGAATTACTCAAGGTGAAATCATGTCAACCATAAAATCTCAAAACCATCCAATTGCAATTAACGAGGTAGTATAGATTTTCCCTGTACATGGTTTAGGTACACCCGAGCACTGCTTAATACCAAGTACCGAATCCGTCCTATCCCTGTCTAAAGTCTCCAAATAGTATGGCAAGAGAAAATAACTCCTTTGATACCACTTCTTAACAACACGAATCCGGAGCCCCTAAACTGGTGCCCCATACACGGTTTGCCACATGACCACAAGTGCATTTCCCCAAACGCTAGAGGCTGCCAACTAGTAGCGAGGGTCTTGGTACGTATTGGGGAATCTATGCCCTAATTTGGTAAGGTATACAAGGTAAGGAATACAACAGTCAATAGAGGAAGCAGTAACAACATACATAACTATAATTGACAGTATAAGAATAAATATATAGCAATCATGATAATGATTCAGTAGGTACAATTATCTAAGGAAAGCAGCAAACACAACAACATGCTGGAATACAACTGAACAAAAGTACTAATGCAACAGAAAATGAAAAACATGTGAGAAACTCCTCCGCATAGCAAGCCTCAGCTCGGTCCCATGCTCTCCATCTCCCGGCAAGTAAAACACCTGAGGTAGAAGGGCACTTACCCTAATCAAAACCTGCAACAACATAGTCTGCTTGAGACCAAAGCATGGCCCAAACAGGGTGTGAGATAAAATCCCAGTAGGAAATCACCAAAATATTTGTTCCTAATAGTCAATGAATACAGGTAAAGTAAGAGTGCAGGAAGAAATAAATAGAAAATCACATAACAGCTACAATCCACAGTTCTAACATATAATGTACACAAGTAAATCAACTAGAAACATGAAGAAAACGGGTAACCCTCTTGGAAAAACTCATAGCCTAACCCCTATGGTTCAACCTACAATTAATAGAAAACCTCTATGAGGCACACATAGTCTCACCCCTCTGGTTCAGCTATGATTATACTTTCTGAGGAAGAACTCACCGTCAATTCCACCTGTAGTCTCGTATCGTGCTAAAGGCTCTATGGGGAAGCACTCAACATCTCATTCCCCCTCTGGCCTCCATCGAGGAACTACAGACTCTCTGAGGAAGAACTCATCGTCAATTCTTCCTATGGTCTCGCATTATATTAAAAGACACTCTTTAGAAGCCCTTACGGCCATTCTCTCTATAGTCTATTACACTAGGTTCTCACAGTCCTGTGTGGAAATAAATATGCTCAGTGCGCATATCATCCCAAGTAAACCTCAAGAACTAATTGGATATCTTTCTAAGGAACAACAGCATAACAGTAAAAGTTCCACTATCCTACAACTAGGCATGGAAACTGGAAACACCTAATAAGAAAAACATGCAAGGAAAATCACATCAACACAGTATAAAATATCAAAAATTTACAAGCATTTACCTCTACTCAAGAAATCAAGCATAACAGGAAAACAACTGTGCAAAAGATGAAACACCCAATACCCCGTTCAAGGGTATTGGTGGAATTTTCACAAAATAAAAAAAAGATATTCTATAGAAAGGCACAGACCACCCACCTCGATCCTAGGAGATCGATATACTTGAATCAAGATGACTGATTCTCCCAAGAACGTCGTATATCTGAGAAAACACACAAAACAGTCAACCATAGATAACTTGAGAAGGTGGAAGAATTGGAAAACAAGGCTCAAGCAGAAGGAATAACTCAACGATGCGCTTCCAATGCAATCGACAGTGTTCGAATCAGAGAACGGATGGAGGCTCGGGAATCCAGAGAAGTTTCACGGCCGTACGACGTCTCTCAGTCGAACCAGAACTAGAAGAAGACGTTTCTGACAATGAGGCGTGACCCTTGTCCGTTTAGAGAAAAATAGAAAAGTAAATGGCATGTATTTTTAAAGTACACAACGTTTAGTGGGTTTTTCCGTACTCTACAAAAATAGGCCTCCACGTCACCCATACACACCGTGTGTGTGGTCCAGACATGGTCAGCACACGAGTTCTAGCTGGAAAAGAGTACACGGTGTAAACCCATAAAGTACATGGCGTGTACTTCAGAAATTTCTAGAAACTCAAAAAATTCTAAAAAACTGCCGAAAAGGAAAGACGTACCTGAAAAAAAGATCCGGGTTCTTACACATTGCATGAAAATAAGTAGAATATCAACCCAAATAATGGAATTTGTGTTAAGAGGTTCCCATACCGAGAGTCCTACTTGTCTCTTACATTCATTGTTTATCCTGAATAATAAATTTAAGTAAATTTATACATTATTAAGAAACTGTTTAAAGTTTATTACTCCTTTTATATTAATTATTACCATTATACAACAATTAGTTAATTTTTTTAGTTTATGTCACACATTTTTTTAAGGTTTACAACATGAGTCAAAAATGAAATTGTTATAATTACAAATTGTCCATGTCATCAAACGTCTATTATCTTCAATACTAAATTCATGATTTACATTTCATACATATCATAAATATATAGTATATATGTATTTATAATTTTACATATCATTTGGATATAGGAAAATGAAATGCACCGTTCATGGAGATAGTATGTTGTATACACACATGAACGCTACATTCATTTCTTTTTAAATTTTTTAATTGACTGAAAACCGAATTATACATAGGTATATTATATTTACCAAATTATATAATATTATATATATATGTTACATATGTTAATTAACACTGTCATTTATACATTCAATGTATGGAATGAACGAGTTATATAACATTGAGGGGGCGATAAACCACACTTCCTCAAATGAAATTATCATATTTAACCAATATGAAAACCATAAAAGTATTATATAAATGAAATATAAAAAATCAAATAGTGAATATAAATATAATATATATCACATATAAATATATTTATATAATAATTTCCACCATGAGAGGTGGTACAGAAAAATTGAACAATCATCGTTTTGTGAGGTTGTAGTTCACCTTTCATAGAAAAAATATTTTCTAAATCCATTATATGAAGGTGTGTGTAAGTTTAGTTTGATTAATTATCATAACAACAACCTATTATATATAGTATATGTTTTTTTAATGTAATTGAAGAAAAATAATATAATAAGAAGTGAATAAGTTGAACAATGTAAAGGAATTTTAGAGAGGACTCTTCCTCTTAAAACATGTAACTCTATTTGATATGAGCCAAAAATAATTCTGGAATTTCTTTATGCCTCAGGGAAAGAATCTAGTAAGAATATGAGGATATTGAGAGATTAATGGAGTAGCTTTTGGATGAGCCAAGGGGCTTGAGAGGGGTGAGTAATGGGTTAGAGATAGTGGCCTATTATAAGTTGGTGTTGGGACTCGTTAGGAATGTTTAAATGTTTTATTTTATTATAAACTTATTATCATTATAAAAAGTTCCAAAACTCATTAAATTATAATATAATATAATTATAATTATAAATAAAATAATTCAATAATAATTGGGAAGGTTTTGGATATTTGGTTAATCATTTTATTTTTTATTAAACCCTTTTTACTCTTACCATTTTATTATGTATTTAAACCTTTGAGAATGAAAATAGTTACCAAATCATGAAAAATAACCAATTAAAGATTCAATAATAAAATAATTTCATATTATAACTATTTGGAGAATTTTAGATTTTTTTAGGAATTTGATAATATTGAATAAAATATTTTATATTTAAAATATGAACTATGTCAATTTTGACACTATTAATATCACAACTTTTTAAAAATTCAAAACAATTTATTGATTCGAGAAAAATTAATTAATAAAATATAACATTTTTATATCATCCACAAAATTATTTTATGACAAAAAAATAACAAAATATTAATTTTTTAACAATCATATTATCATTTATTTGAATACATTATTAATGAGGCAATCACTGCATCACCATTGTGTCATGATTAAATTTATTTATTTAATGTCTAAAAATTATAAACAGAACACCTTGATGTAGTAAATATTTTTATCTTTCCAATGGATATTTATATTCCAAATTATAACTTTTATTAACCCATATAAAATTTATTTTACTTAAAGATATATGTTTATGTTACATTTTCTTTAATATTAAATTAATTTTTATAAAATATCATTTTCAGTTAAAATGGATTCATGGGTTCCAAAAATCAACCCATAGATTCCCTTGGTTTGAAATGTATCATAACATTATGTTAGTTCACATGTTTGGGAAATTTAATATTGTTATAATGTAATTTTGATTACACTTATTTACATAATCTACACTTTAACGATTCTAAATAGAATATTTATTGAACATACTATTTATAATGAATAAAAATAAAATTTAAATATTTAGAGAATTCCTAAAACATTATTCTGAATATGGAATCTAGTTTTCCAAATTTAAAACATAGAAGTTTAAGAAAATAGTTTAAAATTAATTCATGTTGTAAAAACCAAAAAGCGTGTTCTTAAGAAGTAAAAACTCCCAAAAGATTTACATGTGTTTATGTCCAATTTAAACGTGAAAATACATAAAATTGAAAACATTGTTTCAAATGGTTAATATATAATAAATTTACACTTTATAACTAATTTAATGTATAATATAATCATATAAATAAAATAGATTAACATTATTTTTTGAAAAAATGAAGTATTTTTCACAGTTTATTAAAAATTGAAATTTACCTAAAAAACTCCGAAATATTACCTAAAGTAAATTTTGACATTCATTGCCTAAATAAAAAAGTTATTTTGACATATATAAAATATAAAAGTGAGAAGAACATGATTAAAATGGTGTTCTCAATCAAAATGCGTTAAATAGTCCATTTTATGAATATTACAGTATTTCATTCTTAAAATCTAATTAGTTTTTATTTTAAGACTCTAAAATTTACTAGATAAATGAAAAGAACCTTAAAAACATGTATAATAATATTTTAGTTTTTTATTGTAAATTCCATCCAATACAACGTCTAGGTGTTATCTAAGATTTAAAATAATAATATTATATTATTATTATTTGGTATAATTCAAAATTGCGTGCAATGTAAGATATCATAGAACCTCTTTGTTGTGTGTCAGGTTTTCCATAAAACATAATGTACCCCTTTAATGTAAAATTAATATTCAATTCAAAAAATTATTAAATATGAAAAATTTAATATTCTTTATTTACTCGGGATGTTACATACTTCCCCCTTTATGAGAATTGCATCCACAAAATTTTAAAAATTGGTCATGGAAACATCATTGGAATTATCAAATCGAAATAGAGTCAATAAATTGTTCAATTTAAAAGAATTAAAGGGAAGTAAAATAGTTCACTCAAGATAACACATACTCAGATTCCATGAAAACATGGATATGGATGAGAAAACTAAACTTCATGATTTGATAGTGTGTGATAGAAAACATGATCAAGAAAAAGTTAACCACCAGAAAACCAAAAACATGTGATGGGTTAAACGATCATTGAATTTCGAGTAGGAAAAGTAAATGTAAAATGTTTTTATTTTAGCTTCTATTTTATAATGTTTAGAATTTATTTATGATATTGACTAAGTACATAAGGAAATATATGTACTTTTCTAGTAGGGTTTCATCCTTTAATAAGCATGTACCAAAAACTCTTCTTTCTTCGAATCGATGAGTAAAAAAACTAATTGGTCACACAAAAAGCACTAGAATCAAATTATAGAGAGTCACATAATCCAAAAAGAATTAACTATATATTTCCCCTATCATTAGACATTAACCAAAACCAAAATGGTTAGTACAAGATCATATAATTCCTAAAACGAACAATCTTTTACAATGAGAAATAATACTCACAATCTAAAAAATTAAACAAACAATACCCAAAGTTCTATATAGACCATTCAATAAACAAATTTCCTTAAAATTCTTTAATATAATTCAAACTACGATTGAAATGAAAAACTAAGAATAATTTAATCATGTAGTCTTACATAGTAAATCTTAAAAATTTATCTCCAAATAACATCTTCTACGCTTAATGTTTCATATTTAAATGCAATTAACCTAATCACATATTCTCTACGATAGGTTAATCGTTTCCATAAATAAAAAAAAATCTCTATAAGTACACAATAAAAACATAGATTTTTCCAAAATTAAATTTCAACCAGTACTCCATAAATTAGATCCAACGATATTATATTTTTATTAAGAATATTGTCTTCCCAAAAAAGATATTGTCTTCCAAAATAACCATTATCACATAATCACCAAATTATTTTCTTATAATAAGGATATCCAATGGATAAAATATAAAATCACAAATAAACTTATTCATGATCAATAAAATAATTTTACTAAAATAAATAAGTAATTATATTTGGTGGCTTCATGTAGTCCAGCGGCAGGTGATGTGCACTTGTTGCCCTTCGGTTGTAGGATCTATTCATGCGGCCCTTCCAGACACGACGGGTTGTGACCCATATTGCATTATGTCCCTTTTTATAAAACTCAAAAATAACCTTAACATTATTTAACCTCAATGATTATCTTATAACTCTAATATTCAATCCCAAATTATAATGACATCAATTTCATAAATCATGATGTATTATTGAAATTTTTACCTCCATAAAATAACATTATTCTCAAAGAAATAAAATCATACCTTAATCCTGATGTCCACTTGGTTTCATCAACATCTTGTTCACGTATATAGATGGTCCATGCATTGCAATAATGATTTATTGATCCTTCAAAATCATCTGGTTATTTTTTCCAAATAAACCTCGTAAAACATGGGACATATGGGTGTTCACTGAAAGTTATTTTTTGAAAATAATCATGTATGGTTTATAATTTCAAAATAACTGATAAAAAATGATTTATATAGAACAGTCTGACCGAGTTTGAGTTGAAACATTTAATTAATGGTACTTTTAAAATACCATAAGTATGTTATGAAAGACTATAATTTAAAATATATATATAGGTTGTGCATGTGTCTCCTTCTTTATATCCTTTTTCAAATTCATAATATTCTTCAAAATCATCTGATAAGATAAAATAAATAAAAATTACATGATAAAATTTACCTTTATTAGAAATAATAGATTATTACTAAAATAGGATTTGATTAAATACAACCAATGATCCATGATGGTATCGAGGTATAAGAGAGGTGTTTGATATCTCAAATAATTTCTTGTAAGTGAGTTTTATGTTAGAAAATGTTTCAGAATTATCTAGGCATGACTTTAAAAAAATTAATGCAATCAAGTCATGAGGAAGAGAGAGGAATTCCGTTTGAGATTATCCTCTTTACATTTATAACAAACATTCCTTTATATAAAAATATAATAAATTAAGGATTTAAGTTAATGAGTAGACATAGTGACTAACCGTGTGTTTAAAAAAACTCATAATCCCTAAAGATGTCTAAACTGACCTCTGATACCAACTATAAGGCTCCCAGCCATAAACATTACATAATATTTAGTTAAGTTAGGAATTTGACATTGAATATATTTTCAGGTTTAATGTATTATAGAATTAGTCCATAACTATTAAATTAAATCTTAGAAATTACAAAATATACACTTCCTATGTATCCAATTTTTTTCAGAAAAATAAAACTCTTAAAAAAATAATTTTTTTCATTATATAAATCTTCTTTAATTCTTCCTTTATCAAACAATTATTTATAACCTATGAAATATATTTCAAAAACATGGTATGGGAATAAAAATCCCAGTAAGGGTTATAAAATAAGAAAATTAAAACATTATCCCATCAATATATACAATTCAATGAAATCACAATTTTCACACACAAAACATAAGCTCTTTAACATACCTCATGATATCATAATATTTATGAATAACACAAATAAATTATAAAACATAGAGGTAACTTGTGGCATCCATATCATACTTACATTGTAGCTTTCATAGCTTCATAGGGAGTTACATTTGGAATACCCATCATAATATATTTCCTAAATCTCTTAGGAGAAACATTAAAATTTACCTCTATCACATTACCCAATTCATTGGAGAGCTATCTTGGGATCAACATCCCTAGGATTATCATGGAACCACCCATTTATGCAAAAAATTCCCAAGAACCATAACATAGTCATAACACATGATGTATCATAAATGAAAGATAACATTTCCATATTGCAATCACAATATAAAATTTCAATATATTAACATAATAAATCCTTTATCAAAACCAGTTTCCATACCAAAATATGTAAAAATATTATATAGTATTTAATTTCCTCTTAAAAACATTATGTCTTATCAGGGAATCCAAATTTCAAATAATTCTCAAAATGGCAGAAATGTATTTGTCACCATGTAAGTTAAAAAGAAACATTATTTTTTTCATTTAGTAAAATACATCTAAGAAAAATGATTCCATTTGGATAAAATTAAAATATCAAGGGATTATTACACCATTTAAATGAATGTCATGTATAAATCATAGTCTGCCTCAATGAATGGAGATCGAGACAAAGTCCCTTACCAGTTGAAAATAATAATTAAATAAAAATAATTAATGAATAACATTAAACAAAGCTTATAATATCTTGAGAATAATAATATTAATGATATAATATAAAAAAGGTATGTATATACACCATATAAAGTGAATTTGTGTATAATAATAAATAAGTCTCATTGGAATGTAAATTGAGACAAAACCCCTTACAAATATCATATAAATGACATAAGAATTTATAATGGGGTGATTATGTTTTGAAAAAATATATCCTCATAATGGAAAGTCGAAATTAAAACATAAATTAAAAAATAGTGATTCCACACATAATCATGGAATAATAGAATCAATGAAGTATGCGTAAAACCCAATGAGTGGAAAGTGAGTTTAGAAATTCCCTTATGAAAATTCAGTAGTCTAACGACATCACTTAAAATTACATAAATGATTTGATTAAAGACAAATAGATTTTTCATCAAATATAAATAAAATTTATAGTAATAAGGATATAGAGAAACAAATACCAACATAAGAAAATGAATATTTAAAGACATAACATAAAAAATAAGTCTTTGACTAAAAAAGAGTTGTGAATGGTTCCCTTACAAAAATAAATTTTAAATAAAATAGATCGATTTTTTGTATTCATTATAATTGCACATAAAGAAATTATAAATAAAACATAATATATAAAAATTCATTTATCGCATAATAATAGCACGATAAGACGTATAAGATCAACATAATGAATGGAATTTGGGTTAAGAGGTTCCCTTACCTCGAGTCCTACTTGACATGTATGTTCTTTGTTCTTCCTGAATAAAAAACATAAGTTAATTTATACATGCATGAGATCCTTTTTAAAGTTTATTATTCATTTTTATAGTTTATTATTTATTTTATATCACTTATTACCTTTATACAACAATTATTTGGTTATTTGAATTCATATCGGACATTTTGTTGATGTTCAAAACATATGTCAAAAATGAACTTGTTATAATTACAAATTGTCCTTGTGGTAAAAATTCCATTATATGTAGAATGATATTCATGACTTAGATATAATATATAACATATATATTCAGCATATATGTATTTATAATAGTTCATATCATTTGGATATATGAAAATGAAATGAATCGTTCATGGAGATGGTAAATCGTAGGTACGGATAAGCGCTACTTTCTTTTCATTTTTTCTACTTTCAAAGGAATAAAAACAAAATGATACATAGATATACTATAATTCCATTATAATATCAAATTTTATATGTTTTAACTAAGTTCATTAACACCTTACTTTATATATTTTATGTATGGCATGAACGAGTCATATCACATTGAGGGGGAGGTAGTCCACACTTCCTCAAATCATATTATCGTATATAACAATTTTGTAAACCATAATGGTATGATAAAAATTAAAAATATAAAATCATAGAGATAATATAATTATAATATATATACCATATAAATATATTCCCATCATAATGGCCTCTAATAGATATTGTATGTAAAATTCGAATAATCATCGTTTCATGAGGCAGTAGTTCTCTGTGCACATAAATAACCTATTATAAATCTAGTATATAGAGGTGTGTGTGAGTGCAGTTTGCATACTTCTTATAAAAAAATCCTAATATATTTTTTATAGTGGTGTTGTTATGTAATCAATTAAAAACAATAGAATAAGGACTGAAGAAATATAATAATGGAAAATAATTTTAGAGAAGACACTACAACATAAAACATGTAAGACTATTTGATTTGGGCCAAAAGGATATCTTGAATTGCCTTATGCAAAAGGGAAATATTAAAGGAGAAGGAGGGGAATATTGGGATTTTTTATAGCATTTTTTGTATGATCCACAGGTCTTTATATCTGTGGGTAATGGGTTAGAGGTGGTTGCCATTTATAAGAGGGAGGAGAAGCTCTTTTGGAATTTTTGAAAGTATTATTATATTAGAAACTTATTTTCGTTTCCAAAAGGTCCAAAACTAATTAAATAATATGATAAGATGTCTATAAGTCAAAATAAAATCAACCAATTATAATTTTATAGGTTTTTTATATTTTTTAATCCTTCTCTTTTATATTTAAAGATTTTTTATTCTTACAGTTTTATCTAGTATTTAACGCATTGAGAATTAAAATAGTTACTAACACATGAAAAATTTATAATTAAAGAGTAAGTAATAAAATTATATACATATAATTTTTTTTCCAAATAATTTTTTTGAATTCTATAATATTTAATAAAATATTATATATTTAAAATATGAATTATATCAATTTTGATACTATTCATATCATGAAATTTCTAAAAATTCAAAACAACTTGATTAATATTAAAAAAATTAATAATACAAATATAACATGTAACTAAAATCAAAATTTTTTTGGATGGCATCAAAATAACCTAATTTCATTTATTTTAACTTTTATAATATAATATATGTGAATCCTTTTTAATGAAGCAATAACTGCATCAATATGGTGTCATACATAAATATATTTATTTATTTGATGTATAAAAATTATAAATTAAAAACCATGATATCGGAAATCATTTTATCATTCCAATTAATATTTATAGTTGAAAATATCACTGATATAACACGATTTAAAAATTATTTTACTAAAATATATATGTCTATGTTACATTTTCCTTGACGTTAAAATATTTTTTTTCTAAATGTCATTTTTACTTACAAGTTGATCCATGTGGTCCCAAAATCAACAAAAAGATGCTGAGGGTCAGACATGCATCATCTAATAGAGTTAGGGCACATGTTAGGGTAATTTAATATTATAATAATATTATTCTTTTAACCCTTATTTACCATATTTAACTTTTAACCATGGTAAATAAAATAATTTCACAAGTTACAATTGATATTGTCTAAAAATAAATGTTAACTATTTACACAATTTTGACCTCCTGATTCCAAATATGGTATCCATTTTTCAAAATTCAAAACACATATGTTACATATATTAATTTAAAATTAATTCCCATTGTCAAATCCAAAAATTCTTCTTTTAAGAAGTAAGAACTCTAAAGATTGACATGTGTTTATGTCCAATTTAAAAGTGAAATTACATCCAATGACCAAAATTGTATTAAATAGTAAAAATATTGTCTAATTACTCTTCAAACCTAATTAAACTTATAACATTACAATATAAATCAATTAAATTAAAAGGTATTTTTGATTTAAAATTCAATATTTTCACGATTCATTAAAAAATGAACTTCATAAGAAAAAAAAACTACCATATGTTAATATTGATGTCCTACTTATATATAAGTAGTTTATTTTGTCAAACGGAACAAATAAAGAGAAAAATCAAGATTTTCGAGGGGTTCTCTATCAAAATGAGGTAAATCGACTTTTTAACTAATATTCGAGTATTTATTGCTTAAAATCAGATTCGTACTTATTTTACGAAACTAAAATTTATCGGATAAATATAATGAAATTTAACAAACATATATATTAATATTTTATTTAGGTAAGTTAATTCCAGCCAGTACAATGGATAGGTATTAACTAACATTTTTAAATAATAATATTATATTATTATTTTTCGGTATAACTCAATGTTGTGTGAAACATAAGATTTCAAGGAATCCCATTGTTGCATGTGGGGTACACCAATGAACATAGTATCCCCTTTTAAAGTAAAATTAATATTTAATTCAAAAATATTAGTAAATATGAAAATTTCATATTTATTAATTTCCCGAGATGTTACAAACTCAGTGTTATTTGTCACCTCCTCGCCTATTAGAGGTGGTATTTTGGTGTCATTCTCGAAATACCACTTGTAATGTGGGCCCCATTAGTCAGTTTTTGAAATAACATGCATAAAAGGATTTCTAGAATGAAAATATCTATTAAAATTAATATAAAACTATATTTGGAACCACCTAAATTAAATCATTAAAACAATAAAAGGCCAAAAATTATTTCAAATGAAATTCAACAGAGATCATTATTTTTAAAAATGGTATCGAAGGTTCAAAAAAATTTATTTTAAAATCAAATTTCAAATACTAATAATTTAATATAGTTCAATCCTAATTCTATGAACAGAAAATTGCACACCCATGTGAATTGAAATTTAATTTTAAATGGAAAATTCTAGAATCATAAGGTTGGGATCCCTATCAATAAATTCATAATTTGAATGTATTAATTATCCACATTATATTTAAATCTTGATTTAAAATTATATAATCAAAAAATCCAAAAAAATGTGAAATAAATAAAAATACAATTATTTATTTTTAATAATAGATAAATGGATCAGGGGCCTCAATATAATAAAAATGATTGTTATAATGAATGAATTAATTAATTATCAATAAAAAAATTCCTTAAATACAAAATACTTCCAAATTTAAATAAAAAAATTATATTAAAAAAATTGATGACAAAAATAATATCGTATAACATAATGAATATCAAGGTGAATGTTTAGAACAAGTGTGGTAAATCCTCATTCCTATGAAAATTAAATGAAAAAATAATATTCATGCCATTTTGAATGACCCATAATAATATAAAATCATTCTAATGAAAGAGGATCTAGATATGAATCATCTTGAATATGATTGGTGAAATAATTTTTTTTAAAATATAAGATCAAAAATATGTTGAAAAATAATTTTCAAAAATCAGATATAAGAATGATGATATTTCATGATTTAAATAATAAAATATATATATAATCAATTAGAAATTATTAAAATTATTCTTGAGAATAATACATGAATTATAATTTTCATCAAAGTCAAATTATATTGTAATTTTTCTTAAAACATTCCAATAAAATATTTATGGAAAAATTTAGTCAACCTCTTCTTAATTATTTATATGATAAGTGGTCTAAATAATTTGAAAAAAATAGATTTATGAAATTTAATTTCAAAATTATTTAAATAATTAGAAAACACTATGAACTCACCAAACATGTGTATCAATCATGTGAATTAATATCCCATATTTTAACTTAGGAAATTATCTTGAGACTTACTTCCTAGAAAATATTTAAAACACAAGAGACTTTAATTAAAAAAAATTGGGATTAAAAATATTGTCCACATACGAATTTTTAACCCATAATTCATGGGATATTAATTACCATAAAAATATTATATATTTTATAAATTTTATTTTAAGATAGGTGGATCATTTTTTGTCACCTATTATAAGAATTTCAAAAATATCATTTACAATTCAGGATCTCTATTTTCTTAAAAAAATTATATATTTATGATGAGATATTCCTAATATAAAAATGCTAATTATGGTAATTTTGTAAGATATTTCATTATAACTAAGGATAATTACATTTTACCCGATTTTGGTAAACCAAAATCAGTATAATCATTTTATCCCCTTGGGTGAATTTGGAAATATTTTTTCTGATTCCTTTAATTATTTCTCTGAGTAAATATGACCGGAGGGCTCTGGCTGAATATCCATTAAAAAAATTAAAGATGAAAAATAAATTTGATTCAAGTAATACAATTAAATATATCAATAAAAATAAAAATAATTAAATCATGGTGGAAATATAGATTTTAATTACAATTAATAAGAGATTAATAAACTTGTTTGATAATATTCCACAAAGGTACCCTAACATCTCCTCCCATCAAGATATTTCCAGAGAATCATTTTTAAAAATTTAATTTAAATGGTTGTATAAAGAATCAAAAACCCTTTTTTGGTTGTGGTAGGAAAATTTTTAAAATATTTAATACCATTTATATTTTGATGTTGTAATGGGTTACTTACTACAAATACTAAAAATAATGTGTTTGGATTTCATGAAACGAGCATTGAAAAAAAAATATTAATCTAGAAACTCTCAAGAAATCATGAGGGGAGGATATATTGGTATCCATTTTTTGGATTATTTTCCAAATATTTTTTTTAATATCATATAAATTATATTTTAATTTTATAATTCTTCTACACTTTCACTATTACAGTTTTTATTATCACAATAATAATTTTTATTCAATTAGATTTATTTATAATTTATAATAAATTTATAAAAAGAAAATCCACCCCATATTTCCATTTTTCTTCAGAATAATATATTGATCAAGTTAAATCCATATAAATGTTACTTTTTTTGGATTTTAAATAAATGAGCTTCGCATGGGTTACATAAACTATTATATTCTTTTTCTCTCCTTCATAGATTTCCTAATATGTTTACTTTATTTTATAGATGATAATTTCACAACTATATTAAAATGATCATATATTATTTTAACATATCATAGTATTTTTTAGATTAGTGTTCATTATTTAACTAGTTAGTAAACTAAGAATTATACATTTGAAATACATAAAGAAATATATCGTTATTAAATTCTCCCTCATTAATAAATTTCATCATCACATTATTAAAAGTCATACGATGGAATTAATTTATAAAGAGAGATCCTAATTAACTATGCACTAGTATTTGATCATGGATTGATTTTGTATATATAGTGATATTTACCTATATAATATTTTATACGATTCATTTTCTAAAATATATAAAACATTCCTCATAGAAACTATTAGAAATTCACTTCCAAAAAAATTGAATAAGATCCATTTAGTATGGTTAAAACAATCAAACAACCATTTTATTATTTACAATTAAATATCTAATATGTTTAAACATACACTATATAAGTGATAAAAACAAATATATAAATATATAGTGAAAAAATTATAATTTAGTCTAATTATTTCCATAGGATTTAAGCTATTCGCATTCTATAAGATATTGTTGGTTCGTATTTTCCTCATTAGCCCTTGGATTAGAGAATTTATTTGTATAGTTTACCAATTCCTTAAAATTTGACATATAAAATTTTATTGATTAACCCATTAATTTTCACTTTTGAATTATATAGTATTCTTTAAATAATTGTAGCATATACCTATTACTTTAATATAATTTCACCATGATTGTTTCCACATTTTTGATATATACGGAATTAAATCTTGTTTTATTCATTATAATTATTTTATAAAATTTTATGGGATTCAATCCTTATAATATTTGGTGTGTTTATGAATTTTACAATTTTCAAATTGATTATAATATTATATGATAGAATGTTTGGATTAATCATTAGTATTCTCACTCTATATGTTATTATGATGGTTTTTTTTCTTGGGATTCCTCTTTATTATCCCACGTATCCATGGTTACATGTACTTCCAACCATTACTAAAACCAAAATGTTTTAACATGAGTGAAGAAAAATTATCATTATAATATTTTTAGCCTTAATATATGTGGGAAAATATTTCCACAATTTTTCATATTTTATAATAGAATAACATAACAAACAATTATTTTAGTTAATCATATATAACTCTTAGATCAACCTATATCAATATTAATTTTACATCGGTTATGTTAAGATCTATTTTATAATTGTTTTATCCTAATCCCTTATAATAAATTGTTAATCAATCCCTCAAAAGGATTTGTATGAATTATATAGTTAACCAAATCATATCACCTGAGAGTGTAAAATCAAAATTGAAGTTATTATTTCTTGTAATCCACCAAGTAAAAATCGATTTGATGCCAAATTATCCATTTTCTTGGTTAATCACCTTGGTAAATTTATGCTAGATAATTCTTAAACATGTGGTATTCAAATAATAATTTCATTTATAGGGAAACTAAATACTCAATTCTATCCAATCATTCTTGATGTTATCATATACATAGACACATACCTTGGGGATTCACTTATATTATCACATTTAAATCCAAAAAATATTCAATATTCCTTTAAATACCACAAAAATATTATCTATACCACGTAAATTATGATCATTATCTTCTTATCTACCCTTTAATTATCCTCAACTAATATCATAACCTCTAAATTAATCTAAACTGTACACTAATACCAACTATGATTCACTGAAGATATGAAATTCAAATGAAATAAATAAAATAAAATATTGAATTATTAAACATAACCAACATATTTTAGGGTTATATTTTTAGATACATAATTGGAAAAATTAACATTCAAAACCCATGAATTTTTCAACTAAATATTATTATTTCCACTGCATAATAATTTGGTTAATCCAAAATATTATTCAAAATTTCACAAAAATGGTCTAAAAAGATAATATTTTAGACATTCAAAATTTATTTCATTACTTATTTTCTTAGAGAAAAATAAAAAACAGAAGGGGTGATATTAATCAACCAGTAAGGATACTAATAAGTAATTACTATAAAATATCATAAGTGTGAATTAGATTAACCAATTGACATGAGAATATACGTAGGTAGCATGAACTTAAAATGTAGAATTCATTCCAAATAACTCATTAATCATGAGTCACAAATCATAGTTTTGTGTGTTATCACAAAAAAACCATATCAAAATATCCTCGTATTTTAATATGTTGACAAAAATATATTTAATTCCATCATTAAAAAAAGTCCTGGTTAACTCCCATGACCATAATCACATAATAAAAAAAAGTCACATAATGTATTAGTTTCCGTTTATATTACTATAAATATAATTAAATGAAATATAATGATTTTACCAATGAATTTTGGTTAAATATAATTCTAGGACGAATTGTCACATTATATTATATACATGTATTTGTGTAAAATATAGAAAAAATTTATAATATACTTCAACAAATAATAACCCATGAACTTAATGGGTTTCGTGATTGTCTCCACAATAAAGGTAAATAACACATCTAGTGAAATAAATGATATTCTTTTAAAATAACATATACCTATTTAACAATGTAACCATAAAATGATGTTGTCTTAGATAGAAACCACACAAGAAAAATTGAATCCTACAAATGATACCACCTAAAAAGCTATGAATTGGGTTCGTTTGATACTATGGGGTTAATTACTAAAAAAGGAATTATTATCATGTAAATAAATTGGTAAATCATGAAATAAATATACGATTAGTGTAATTCCATTATAAAATTTAATGGAAAAATTGATGAAAGAATATAAATATTTTATAAAAAATACTAGTAATATTTCTGTAATTAACGATATTATGGATCATTTTTAAAAAATAATTTTTTAAAAGAATAATCTGAATACATTATAAATAATATATTTAAAATGAAAAATCATTAATAGATACTTTTAACTAGAATTAAATACTATATTGAGGAATTATAGATTGGAAGATTGTCCTTTGATAAAGAAGTGGATAAAATCAACGTTTTATACCTTTCTTGAATAAACCGAATAGAGAAAAAAATAATTTTTTTTAATTGTTTAAGGAAATTTATGAATGAAATAAGAATTAAAAAATTCATATTATTCAAAATATTACGTGAATTCATTGAAAGAATTGTAAAATATTGACATGGATAATAATCCACAATTTAAGAGGGTTGGAATTATTTTTAACATTATTTTCTTTTCATTAAGGATGACAATTAATCTATATGGATGGTTTTAACCAAAAATTATTATAAAATAAAAATATATATACGTAATAACATATGAAATCTAAGATTAATCATAAGGAGAAATATTACAACTCATGATAGTAGGTCATGATATAAAAAAAATATTTTTAGGGCACATATAAATAATAGTTTGAATAAAGTAAGTGCATGATTAAGAGTTACATTTACATGATCAACAATAGTTTATGATATTATATGTTAAATTAAATTTTTTACACCATTTAAAATATAATAGTTCATTATATTGAAACATGCTTCGGTGAAGGGTGATAGAGACAAAAACCCTTAAGAGATTTGAAATTTTTTAGTCAAGACCCCATGAGAGAAGAAAAATATAATGTAAAATATAAAATATATATATAAATATTAAGAATTAACTATTTAACAATATTAATATAATCTGGATAAACTATTCTAGATAACATGGTGGGTAAGAGGAAATATGTATCATGGGGGTGAAAATTGAGACACAGACCCCTTGAATATAACATAATATTAGAGGTGAAAATCATTTGATAATTAATTTATAAGGAATAATAGTAAAACATTAAAAATTAATATGGAAATAAAATTTAATATATTCATAATTTATAATAAATCTAACTTGGAATAATGAATTTCAATAAAATTTCACATAAGTCATTAGAAGACATTTGTGTTAGCACAATCTCTTACCTTGTCTTTGATTCTTTCTGCGCATTCACATGACATCGTGAATAAAAAAAATTAAGTTTATAAGATAACATATTAGAAACCTTATTATTAAATATTTATTTTATTATATAATATAAATTATTAAAAAAATTATAATTTATTTTATAGTTTGATTTTGTTTGCATGAAAGTTGAGTATGTGTCTTTATATTTGGAAAATTTCAGCGACAGATTTTTTTTAAAATAAGTTAAATTATTTATAAAAAAATTAAAATGTTATTAATAATAATGTTTTTATTATCTTATAATATTACTGGTATTTAAGTTTCTATATTCATCTATGATAGATTTTTATAGAATTATTCATGTAGGTTGTTAAACCAATTGAAACATGAACATGATATATATATATATATGAGTATGAATTGTTTAGGAAGTTTATAATATAATTTTAATTTAATAAATATGATATATATATAAAAACTATTTTTGACGTTTTTAGTCTAATTTTTATTTTTTTGTAGAAATAATAAAAATCAAGATGAAAATTGAAAAACATTACTTTGTGGAGGTGGTAGTATTTCAAATATAGAGTTAAAGTACATTTGTTTTTTTAAGTATATGGAGAAGATTAATTAATGGGATTTCCATTATTATAATAAAATTTTAGTGTAATAAGGATATTGGTGTAATTATAAAACTATGTTTAGGGTAGGTTTGGATGAAAATGATTAATAATAAAAAGAAAGGTGTTAATAATACTCACCTTGGTTCCTTAAACATTCTCAGGAAAGTGCCCTTGGAAAATAATTTACTTTGACACATAATTGAGGGCAATGGTATATTAAAAAGATAAAGCATTATATAAGGAGAAAAATTTCATAGTTCAAACAAGTAATTTTAAGAACTTTGTTCGGAATAAATGGGTGAATGTATCCCATTTTATATGTGAGGAAAAGGGATCTCTTGTCAATATACATTGTTTTTTAAATATGTCATTACACTATTAAAGAGTAAAAGACTAAAAAAGTGGAAATAATTGAGTGTGGGGTGATATTTGGAAAATAAATCCTAAAAAATGAGTTCCTACTCTTGTTTTAAAACTATTATAAGTTATTTTATTTTTATATTTTGACATTAAACATTTTTAATGGGGTTAATAATTTTTACTCCTGTAAATTATGTTTTTATAACATATAAAATAACATATAATAAAAAATTTTGTGTTTAAAAATTATATTTTTCCTTTAAATATAATACAATTTATAACTAATATAATTAAATATGTTATATTATTACATTTAATATTTATAAAAATTGTTTTATAGAAATTTTGTTTTCACATTTTTGGGTTCTTAATATTATTTAGTAACGATTTAAAATTGAAAAATTGATACTTTATTTAAATATATTTTTAAAAAATATATTAACATCACATTTTCTATGATATTAATTTATTAAATTCGATGAAAATGAAAAAATATTAATAAAATAATTCATCAAAAATAATACATTTATTATTTTATATTCATTAACTAAAATCATTGTAATAATTATTTTATGAAAAAAATTTATATTGAAATTATTAAAAAAATATTATAATTTATATTTAATATTTGAAATCCATGTTTTTTATTTCATATATACTAATGATGAAATATAATTTTTAAATAATATAAAGTAAATAAATTTCTTGAGTTTAATACTGTTAATGTTTCCAAAATGGTATACATTGATTTTTTAAATATAATATTGTAAGTTTAAATAATTTAGTTATATTATAAATGTACTTATTTTATATAAAAATGTTTTAGAAACATTTATGTTTTTCGTGGATTATAATAATTTCATTAAAGTGGTTGTTTTATAAATATGAGTATTTTTCAGAATTCACATAAAAAAATATTTTTAAAAATTACCAAAAATCATTGTAAGATAATTTCCAAATTATAAATACAAAAATTAAATTTTATATATCTAATTATTTTATTATATATAAAATTTTTTTATTTAAAAAATTAATTTAGTGAATTTTATTTTTATTGAAAATAAACATCATTTTTATTTAAAATTTAAAATACACAATGAATAATATATGTGAGAAATATTATATTACACAAATAATTACAAATTTATGTCATAATTATTTCTTGTCACGTAGCACATCATGTTATCCTTGTAAAATCATATAATAAGGTATGCTATGTTGGAAACCGATGGTGGTGATTCTTCTAGCATTGATATCCTTGTAATTTATGTGTTCTTGAATTTCATTCAAATATGATTTTTCTAATACCATAATTGTTCGAGTTCATCAAGGGAATGGTCTTGAGAAAACACTAATGGAGTAATATCCATTATAATTTCAGATAAATGAGATTCAAATGGTATACTTACACTACTAGATTCCATTTTTTACCATCAAAGATTTTATAATATGGTCAGTTTCTGTTATACCCTATCATTTAATATGTATATTATAACAAAAAAATATAATTTTAACATATAATGATTATGTTTTAGTTTGTTTTTTGTGTAAAACATGATATTATTATAATATTTATTTATTTATAAATTACTTAATAAAATATTTAATTGTAACATAAGAAAACTATAGTATAGATGAATCTATATAGCCGAAGGTAACAAATATGCAAATAATTCAATATGCGAAGATTCTGGTAGCCTAATTTATCTATGTATTAGAATGAACCATGTTATGGTTTTCATGATGACTTTTTTTACATATCCAAATTTTTAACTCTATATCCAAATAAATCCCCACCTAGAAGAATCCCACAACATATCCAAATTCCTTATGCAAGAGGTTTCTTTGGTGTAACCAAAACTAATATAACTAAATATTTCTATGTCTACAATTTCAAAACCATGTACCTTGAAGAAATTCCTCATAACTAGATGTTTTGAAAAAGAATCAATGTTTTAATATAAATATGATGTAATTAAATTCAATCAAACTAAATTAAATCCACATATACCTAATATCCATGTACAAAAAATTCATTCCAGTATTCACATAATTGGATTTTTTTATACATACTAGTTGAAATAATGAGTCTTTCTAGAATAAAAAATCTGAGGAATAAAATGATTTCAGATGATGCTGAGGCTGTTCTTCATGGATTTAAATATTTCAAATGTATTTAATAGTTTGTAATCCATGATCTATAATGAATAATAATATAATAATCATACATTATTAAGATAAGATCAATGAAAATTTAAAAGTTACATTTCTAGATTTTATACATTCTAAGGAAATTGATTCTATGAAATAATTGTATGGTCTTTTGAGTTTTGGACATCAATAAAATTAATGAATCCATGATATAGGCCTACTACTGGAATGATGAAATGAGAGGTTCCACTACATATATTCTGTGATTCTAAAAATGGATTTATGATGTTTTATTTTATAATATATATGAAAAACATTGATCCATGGGTTATTATTTATCATTGAGTACATCTTTTTTTATCCATTTCATAGTCTTCCTATGTGATTGAGATGAATTTCTTGGAATTTAGCTATGACTAAATAAATTACAATACAACTATATTTCATGAATCTAGAAAATAATATGAGATACTTGTCATAGAAATGTCCTAATGTAGATCTATGTAAATATTTAATTTTTTAAATAAATGTTTTATATAAATTGTGATGAAAGAGTATTTATACCTATTGTATATTTTTTTCAATAGATTTTGGGTTGATTTTCATAACAAATAACCATTAAATTATGGTGATATAAAAATATCTATTGGGTTCAAATATCAATTCATGAAGTTACATTGGAAACTAAAATGGGTGTACCATGATATTGATTTTGGGATTGTAAAAAGAATAATCCATCAACATTCCATTTAAGGTCACTGGATTTGATGGATGATAATTAATGATCTTAAATTATTCAATAGGTTCATGAGAAGTTCTAGGTGGAATAAATAAGAAAATGATGAAATTTTTACTTTCATAATTTTAGGAGATGATGTTGTTCTGAGAGAATAGATTTTATGTTATATCTACAGATTTATATCTCCCTCTAAAAAAGTAGAAAATCTTGAAATAGTTATTGAAAAATATGAAGAGTAGGAGTAGTCGACCATTAATCAAAGAGTAGTTTGATAGACCTTATATTGTTTATTATATAATAATCTAGGTTTATATATTTTTTGAAGAACTATGATGTTGATATGTTGTGAAGATTGAGATTCATATAGTCTATCTAGAACATATAAAACAATTTAAAGACTCTATTTGAGTTAAATAATAGTAATATTGTAAATGTAGATGTATCATGTGCGGATGTTATAATCTTCCTACAAGATGAACTACAAATATACACTTTTATATATATTGTGGGACTCAATAGACTATGTAATACTCACGGTATGTAAGCAGATCAGTATTCGACTCGGTGAAAATAGTATGATGATACTGAGATAACTCATTTTTGACTCTTGAAAAATAAATCCTACGATATTCATAAAAAAGTATAATCACTATGGAACTTATTTTTAGTGTGTAAAACACAACCGATTGAAATCAACATGAAATTAAATGGTAGAATATGTAATTGGAGAAAATAACCAATCATGACCAAGATTAGGTCTTTGTACATACCTTATAAAAATACTACATACCATTTAATTTACATATTTATATGCATATCATAGATTCATTCTTGGAAACAAATTAAATATTTTATACACACATCAACTAGGAAAATATTTTATTTGTAAATTTCTTTTATGATATTTTATAATTTATTCAAAAATAATTCAACACCTAATCCACCCTCACATGTTGGGATCAGTCCACAGGGTAATTTATCTCTTAATATTCAATCATTCATGTATTTAATTACCCTTTGAAAACCCTTATCATACTTTTATAATATATTTATATTATCTATTAATAATATTTTGGAAATATTTTTGAAGAATATATATGTTTATCTTTTATTAAGGATTCCCATATCAATATTTACCAACTAAATAAATATATGATCCCTGTCTATCCTCGTCTTGGTTATAAGTATTTTATCATTATTACCTATGGAATAAAACACCTTTTTTTATAATGTGGTATTGAATTATGAAATCATAATCCATGAGTAGTTATAGACATCTTATTTGAATCATGATGAGATACATTTTTGATAAAATTTATTTCAAACTCCATGGAGATGTATATATCTCACATCTCTCTCTATATATATAATTCTACAATATATTCATGAAAATAATTACAATAGTCAATTAATTATCATGGGATAGATATTTATATTCATGAATATTTAGTTTCTTTGAGGTATACGAATCCTTATTTTTTTTTGTAAAAACACCAGCCAAACCATTATTCTATTCATATTTATATATTATAAATAATTCAATTACCATTAGTTTAATAAAATCAATTCATTGAATGATATCCTCTTTATCTCTTCAAAATATTCCTCAATATTCTTTGACCATGTGAATTAGACAACTATAAAATTAAAATTGGTGAAACTATTGGATAATCAAATACGTTTTTGAATAAATAATCAATTGTAAACGTCCATGCCAAGGAAAGAATGTATCTCTATTATATTCTCTACTGTGGACTATTCTATAACCACCTTATTTATTGATGGATCAACACATATTCGTTACTTATATATAGTAAGTCCATAAAAAATTCATAGATCCAAAAACCAATCATATTGAATTCTCATACATATATTTTTTTTGACTCTCAATAATGTTTTTCAAATTATTCTAAGGATCCTCATAATGTTTAGAGTATATAAATATTACATCAATTAATACCTCTAAAAAATTATCATGTTAATAGTAGAATATTATGTTCATCAGATCCATAATAATTGAGGTTGAATGCATCCAAAGGGAATCATTCTAATCTCATAATATTTGTAACTTCTGTGAAATTTAGTTGTTTATATATAATCCTTCTTCACCCTTAATTGGTTATAACCAGAGTGAAGACCAATTTTTTAAAAATATTGAGCTCCTTGAAAGTGATTTTAAAAGTCATCAACTCCTAGGAGAGGATAATTATTCATTTTTTAATGGAACATTTCTATATGTCAAAATTAAAAAAACACATTTACCCATCATTCTTATTATAAAAAGAATATTCCCTGCGTATGATGATACACTAGGGTGAATGAATCAATTTTTACACAATAGCTACTATTTATTTATTATCAATGGTAATTACACGAGGTCTTCTCTATAGGGTGTCCTAGATATAGTATTTTCTTTATATTTGAGTTTAATAAAAAATACTTGATCATAATCGAGTGAATATCTAGGAAATAATTTATAGAAAACATCAATGTATTAATGAAATATTTCTATTCCCTCAATTTTTATATTTCTGAAACAATAATAGGTTATATATATTTTTTGTCTAAAAATATTTCATTAAAGAGGGAATCTAAAGGAGGACCTATCTGTAACATAGATAATGATTCCTCAAATATAAATAAAAAGAATTACACTTCCCCTCTATGAATCATACTATAATTATTTTATGAAAATAATTTTTCATTATTCATTGAAATTAAATCTATGACCAATGATATTTCAAATTGAACCATAGGTATGATAATCAAAGTTTAATGTTAGGTGTATCTACCCATCATAATTTTTACCAACATACCCCCATCATTATAATATTATTTCCATTGTGTGTCTTATTTTATGAATAATATCCATTGAATATATGAAATAATTTAATATTATCCAAGAATTAGTAGGATATAAAACACTAAGATGATCCATATTAAAATGTAACATTAGCTTGCATTTATTTTTATGATAAATTAACTTTATATCACATTTTCAAGAAACATGTATTTAGCTATACTAATGAAATAATATTTTCACTTCCCACTAGGCATTTTCTTAGCTGGATTACATTGTCACTTGGGGAATTGGTTTATTTAATTCTCTACATCTTTGTAGTTGAAGAACTGAATATTAGCACCTTCCTTTATTCCCTTTAATTCATGATCTGTATTGTCTTTATATCCACACGTGTAAAAAATTATTTTTAATTTTAAGTATGCACCATGGTGTTTTGTTTAACATTTATTAATTTTTATATGTCCCTTATTTTCATTCAACAATATATCCACATTTAATTATCCATGGTTCTCAACTATAAACTTTTTACCTTAAATTTCTTTTAATTTTTATGAATTGAATAATTCCTCTTACATCTTGATAGATCTGGATTCAATATCATCATTAAATGAAATATATAAAATACTAGGTCCCTTATGAAGCTTAGATTAAGAAAAAACAATAAAAATTAGATCTAAATCTATAATTTATATATGTAGTGTAAAACATTATATGAAAATATTATAAAATTATCATCATAATTATCTAAACTATTTTATACCTTCTATATAAAGTAAATGAATTTACATTAAATATATTCTCATTGGTCATGAAATAACTATTTTACAAATAATATCACCTTTTAAGTACTCTATTCTTTGACTTCAATCTCCTCATCCTCCATATAATTTTGAATCAATGACCTTAGTTAATTTGAATATAACTTTGGATGAAAAAATTCTATGATAAATTTCTCTCTTTCATTACATCCCAATTTAATAAATATCATATTTTGGGAATTTAAATTTTTTTAATATAATAATAGATTATTTTTACCATTGTATGAGGTTGGTTTTTTCATAAAGAGATGTCAAATAATGTAGAATGATGTTGTAGATTAGTAGGTTTATTCATATAAGCAATTTTTTTATATATAAACTGACTAAACATACCTAATATAGTAATAATAACCTTAGATACATCAAAAAAACATTTTGACATTGTCAATAACAAAATCATTATACTGATTATAAGTGATTTTATGATTTCCCTTTCTCCTCTTACGTGTCCTTACTAAAAAATGGTGTATAATGGATTAAATCATACCAATGTGAAAATTAATCCATAAAAAATGTTATGCAAGTAAGAGCTCATGGGAATAGAAAGGGAATATCATAATTCTTATTATTATTAGGTTATTCTAAAATATAGTTCCTATATTTCACTCTAAACATTCTCTATTACAAACTGTAATTCCGTGAAGTTGGTAACTAAGAGACATGGGTTACATTATTAGATTTAAAAAAATAATGATCATATTAGAAGGGACAGAACTATTTAGTAGAACTGGGAGACCAGAAACATATATGATTTCTATATTATAATGAAAAATTCATATAAAATAAAAAAAAACTTATTAAAACATCATTATTTTATTTAGTTCATCCAAAAACATTATTCATAGTAAACTTGTTGGTACATTGGAGAAATGAATGCATAAGAAGGGTGAGGTAAAATTATTTTTAAGGTTACACATAAAAATAAAATAAATATTAAAATGAATACACATGATTAAAAATATAATAAAAGATAGACTATATACTGAATATCCTGAGCATAAAAGACATCTCTAAATAAAAACCCACTAAAAATAATAACATATATAACAATAATTGACTCTTAACAATGGAATGAGTAATCCCATAAATATTGATTACTACAGTCAATTACACAACCAATACAGTATTATTTCCTTCATGGTCATAACTAATTTATCATTATTTCCATCATGTATGTAGCAATGATATTTTGGTTTCATTGGTAGGAATACAACAATTACCCAAAATGTTTTATTAATAAGACCAACAGATTCATCAAGGGACTATATAATATTTGTACCACCAATAAATTATTTATTTCCATTTAATTCACAATATAAAATATATTAATATCAATAAAATCCATAATTACATTTAAATAGGAATCAATAAATATTCATATTGAGATAAACAAATATGAAACAAAAATAATCTCCTAGATAATAAGTGAGATATCATTGACATAATCTATATGGAATATCAAGGTGTTTGGATAAATTATACATAATAAGAAAGAAATTATATAGAATTTCAATGTAATGTGATATACCCTTATCAAATAATAAAAAAATGGTATTAGAGAAGGGTATATTGAAAGTGATGAGTTATCAATAGACAATAAAAATGGATTTTAATAATTATTTACTAGTAGTAAAGAATATAAATTATAGTAAAATCCATTTTTAGAGTTCTTAAAGATCATTTGAATTATCTAAATCATATCCATTTGGATTCTCTACCCATGAGTGCAGTCTTAGTCGCATTCATCACGCAACATGGTTAATATTGAGTTGAAACTCAACTATGTTTTTTATTATGGTAACCATTATGTTTATTTTATCATATCTCTAAAATCATGTCATTATATAGATAAGTTTTCTAATATTATGAATACAACCAAATATTTAATTTCAAAAATTAAGGTCTTTTTTGACATTATGGATGCACAAGAAACATAATTATTGAGGGAAATTTAATTTTAAATATTTCAAATGGGTGGTAATTCCATATAATTATAACTAAGATGACATTATAATATGGTTTGTAAATTAAAATGGAAGGGGTGGAATGATAACTCTTTTCTATCATAATAATGATATAGGAAAAGGATATAATGTTAGTGGATTGTTTTTATTTCATTGAAAAATAAAATAAAATGGGTGAAAATAGCTTGAAATTTAAATCAATGAAATACATGGAAATATTATTAAAAAACGATTTCAATTAAAAATGAAAGAGAGTGATTGTAAACCCATTTAATTATTATTATCTTTTTTATGATTTAGAGGTGTCATTGGAACCCTAGGAACTCATTTTGTGGTATTCATAATGGGATAGGGAAGGTAACATCATGATCATTACCATTGGGGTGGAAGGGGATCAGAGAGTGGGAGGGAGTGATCTTACTTTTTAGATGAAAAAGTGGGAATTTTTCTTAGAAACTAAATTTATCTATGTGATAAGAATGATATCACATAAGGTTTAAGAGTTTTGGTGAATAAGGAGGGGAAATGTTAGAGATTCATGTTGGTAAGGAATTCCAACCGAAAAAATGTATTATAAAGAGTATAATTGTCAAAATGATTTAGTAAAATGTTTTCCATGTTATTATCCATAATTGAACACTTATTTTTCTTGATTAAATATTAATAATGGTCATTATTTTATCTCTAAATATATAAGATAATAATTTTGTGTAACGAACCATCCACATTCAGCTAAACAAACCACCGAAGAAGGCCTATAATGGTGTTGAGGTGAAATAATATATCAGAAAATAGTGTTATAAAAAAGAAAAGAAGACATACAACCAGAGTACATAGAGGAAGAAATATATACATCCAATATCCATAATATCCTTTAAAAACTATCTATGATAAAAATTATGAAATGTTAAGCCCAATATGACTCTATGTGACTAACTGCCACCTCCAGACCATTCCATAATGAATTCTATAAAGTGAAGGGAATTTTAAATTCTACACAATCGCCTTCAATTAATCAAATTATTGAAAACCCACATATATAACTGCCCAAAGAAAAAAAAGGGTGTAAGAAATAATCCCAATAGGATACCATGATAATTTATATAGAATGTATAATATTATAAATGAAGAAGTTCTAGATTTTAAAATAAAAATTGTTCTTGTAATAATTTTCATGAATCCAAACATATTTTAAATCATTTTCCATTGGCTTTATAAAATAATTTAATATTAAAAAAGAATGGAATCAGAATAGTAAAAGTGATAAATTCGGAATTCATATCCAATCACCATCAAGTAATAATGTAATCATACATCGCTGAATTTACCCATCATCTGATTCCATCAGATACAACCTAATTTTAATACATGTGAGCATCAATTTGTGGAAAAAATCAATCATGTGATAGAAAACCATAAAATTCTAAGCACACCATATTGGGTCCTAGAATATGTGAACCCATACTATACATAAAATAGATTAAACTATGCATATTTTGGTACCATCTAATATTTGGGCTACCACATTCCATCAATATCTAAAAATCAACCCCTTTTGGTACCACAAATAGAAGGTCCACCTATGTCCCTTTCCTAACACAGCCATGTTTCCCAATGTTCTATGTTTTTTAAAAATCCATTTCAATGTGATGCTCAAAATTTATAAAATATTTTGAAATGAAATATAATAATATTGGGTGCTCGAAAACCCTTTTTTAAATCAAAACAATCATCCATGAATTTCAAAAAATAATTGATGTGAAAAAAATATTATTAAATCAATCCCCCAATAAAAACATGAATATTTCCAATAAATAAATAAAAACAAAAAATAATATTAATTTAATGATTAAAATGAAGGAAATTTATAATATTTATATGAAATTCATGTAAATAAACCATTTTATAGAAACACCTACATAAAATTGATATAGAACAAATTGGCTTTGAAAACGGAGACTAAGGAATATTAAATCAGGTCTACATGATCCTAGATCCATATGAAAATACATCCATCCTCTATAAAAACCATTATATCCAACATCATATCGTAATTACATTCTAATAATATTAGAGGAGAAGATATATAGTGTATATCTAAAATGAATAGTGTAATCTATTTCAAAATGAAACATACCTCGATGTGATCCCTTATGAAAAAGGTAATTCCACATAAAATCCAAGGGGAGAGATATCCAAAGAATAAGATATGGTATAGGATAAGACAAAAAAATATTAGGAGGTTATTAGGATTTAAAAAAACCATTCGATATAATTGTAAAATTACACATTCTTAGCGAATAGAGGGAGGCCGCATAGTTTCATAGAGGAGGCCACACAGTTAAACTAACTGTGTCCCTTAAATGGATTCCACTACTTTTTATTCTATCTAGGCGGTGTATAGTTTTCAATGGGGGACACATAGTTTTCACAAAACATTATAAAACCATGTGACACCCCTGAAAGGAATAGACACCCACATAGTTTACTTGGAATATCCCATGGTTTTTTTAACCAAGCTCAAAGTATAAAAAATGAAACTCGAACCTCATAGTGGCATACCACTCATTTATCACATAGTTAAACTATTGTTAAACTAACCATGTGACATAACCATGGCCCATTCCAATTTCCCTAAAATTTACTTTTTTATGTCTATGATCCCTAGAATCTCCCTGGACCCCATGATAGAAAAACTAACGTTCGAATAAGGCTTACCTTCAAACCGAGGGCATCAACATTCTCCACACCATAAGCACTCTATATCCCTAGAAAGCCCTCAAGATTAAGTTCCTATTACAAATAATGCCACTAATTCCTAATCAAGGAATACCAACCCCATATATCATGGACTTCCTAACTATAATTCCACGGTATCCAAACCAATGGAATTATTTTACCATGCATTAATTTTCATAACATTCTATAATATCAAATGACCTCTCAACTCCCATGGTTTTTTGTTCATGATCAATATCCACCCATTCCCTCTCTTAGTAAGGATGTTAGGGATATCAACTTGGCTTGGAAACATAAAAAATGTCGTTCAATTATGTGGATTTTTATGGTAATACAAATCGATATTCCACCTCTCCAAATCTCTCTGTGATCTCAAAGGGGCCAACAAACCTCAGTGTTATATTACAGTGCTTACAAAACCGATGAAATCCAAAGAGATATAAAACTCTGAAGTAAACGTAATCACAAAACTAAAATATTATAATCTTATAATGATGGAGTATATAATATTTCTAATGACTCTATCGAATGAAAAAACCTATTTTTGATTAACAACATATTTTCTATCATTTCATAAATGAGACTCTACCCAAACAAGGACCACAGTCCCAATACTGCCCAAAATAAGGGTGATCAACATGGATAACTATTAAATTATTTAATTGGACATTATTTATCTAACAATGATAAATATTGTTAATGAAAAAATCAACTAGAGGTAAAGGAATTGAAAACATTCAACCAAAATCAAGAATTAAAGCTCAAAATATATCCTTAATGACTTGGATAACTTTGTCTGTCTATCCATCTGTCTGTGGAGGATAAGACTTGATCAATTAAAACTAGAAACACATCACATCTTCCAAAACTTTCAGTAACCTAGATGTGAACCTCATGTCCCTATTAGAAAAAACTATTGAGGGAACACCATTATGTCTCACAATCTATTAGACATACATGTCCCCAATATGTTCTACATTCATCGACTCCTTGATAGGTAAGAAATATGACAATTTCATGAGTTGATTAATGAAAACACAAATCTCATATTCAACAATAGTAGTATATTCTAAATGATGAATAAATAAATAGAAAGATCATCCCATTTCCATACCAGAAGGGGTAATTTTTCATCAAATTATCATGTCTCTTTTGTTCGTGCCCTAATTTTCTGTCAAGTAAGGCACAACGATACACAATCTGCAGTTGACTACCTCAACCCTAGATAGTAATATCAAATTCTTAGGTCATGATAAATCAAGGTAACCCAATGGTTTATGGTCCAACAGGTACAATGTCAACATTCCATAATCTCCTACCATATCGAAATATGAAAAAAAACATCTATAGAAGCACAAGATCAACTGAGAGACCAAAACCAATAACCTAAGGTATCCCCACCATAATGGATTTTACCTAAGTGTTGAAAACTAATGTATATCCCCTAATAAACCAAAAATAAACAATAAAATGATTAGACATATTTAATATATTACAAAAACACTTATCCACCATCTTCTTCCACTCCAAAATCCATCTCAACAAACAAACTCAACAACGACCACCCCTCAATTGATTCCTTGATGATATGAGTTATTAATTTTCTAATAAATTATTTATTCACCAAATTATATTTTCCACAATTTTATGAAATGTTAAAACCAAAATATGAAGATACACTACTCAACATCTATCTTGTATGTTCATATACCACTGAGTTATATTTTAGTATATTATTACATGAATACAATGTAAATGGATCCCCAAATAGATAGTGATCCCACATATTGAGTTATAGCAATACTACTGAAAACCCAAGATCCTAGGTAAGGTAGTTCTTTCCATGAAGAACTAACTAACAATCAAAATAGTATACAACCTATTTCACCAACATCAAGACACACAATAAACGCATACTAGAAGAATTTTAGAAAACACCATAACTAAAAAATGGTTCCATAATAATCATAAAAGGTGCTGAATAAAACCACAACAAAAAATCCAAATAAGGTTTCTAATTTTTTTTATTACAATTAAACATTACACCCTTATCAGATAAATCAATCATCAAACATGAGATCTTGATGAAATCATGAACTAACCGTCTATAGTCACCAACTAATCCCAAGAATCTTCAAATATCAAACACATTACTGGGATTCAAACAGGACATTATATACTATATTTTATGGGAATTAACTAAGAATACTATATAATGTTTCAAATTCCCTTGAAATTTCACTTACTAAATCCAAAACTCATATTCAGAAATATTTCCATATTGATGATGTACTTTCCAAGTTTGATGAATAATTACCAAAATGTCCATCAAATCCACCTATGACATGAATTATGCTAAAATATAAAATGAATCAACAAAAAGGAGACACCAATAACCAATTTAGTCTTTGGTTTATCAAATCCATAAATATCATAGGATAATTGGAGAGAAAAATGGAATAAAGAAAAACTCGATATTTTCATACAGTCTCCAAAACATTGTCATTGGTATATCCTATTATCAAACACTCAATTGGTGGTACCCTGTCTAATGTTAAATATTTTAAAACCCACAATCACCTCTGCCCTAGTGAAAAAAATAATCAATCCTAAGCAATACCTATATTCTCTTAAATATCCCCTTATTTTACTTTCAATAATCCATGCAATGTCATAGACTCTTGGATGCATTTTTACTAATGAGGACAAGAGAAGACCCTTTTGACATACAATCAAAAATAAATACATTATCCTATAGTTATTTAAGTAGATATTATGTTCCACCAAATTAGTAGGATCCATTCTATATGGTGGAAAATAAATCGGCCTCATATTATGGATTATGTCAATTAAAAATTTAACCTCTCTATATGGGGATAAACTAGAAAAAAATACAAAATGACCTCATGGTATAAAGTGAATTCCATAGTAAGAATTCGTTTCAAAGAATAGTCAAAGTAATAAAGAAACATCACTTAAAAATAGCTTGATATTAACCTATTAGAAGGAACAATATGCCCCACCCATCCCGATAAATAGTCGAACTAATGCTAAAAAATATTAGTGACACCATCAGAAGATCCAACCTAAAGTTGATAATGATAACTGTTTATTTTCGACTAAAAATTGATCATCCAATCCATTCCTAGTATCATGATAAATAGATCAATATAATAAACTATAAATTTTAATATCACATCATAGTTAGCTACCATCACCCAACACATCGGACACTTGAAACCTTCTTCAAAACTCATTCCCAAATGCATGTAAAGATCCAAAAAGTATAAAATTATTTATTTATGTAATCAAAAAACATAAATTAACTCTAAAGATATAATGTAATTATTATAAAATTTAACAATTAAATTTATATCCATAGATGATTAAAAAAACATTTTACATCTGATAGTAGATGGATATACTTCAAATTTTTATTGTGCATATTAAGTTACATAAATCCATCTAGTATTTCCCACATGAACATCCAAAGGGATAAAGGAATAGACCCACCAGCATCAGAATTATCAATTCAAATAAGAAAATCCTTGGTGGGGTTGGATCCCACATTACATATTTAGAGTGTAATCTCACAAAAACACATCAGATGGCACTATAATAAAACAAATAACATATCTTAGAAGCCTCCATAAAGATAGAGTTAGTAGGACCAAAATTCCACAATGATAGAAGGAAAACATACTATTTCATAAATAATATCTTGAAATTGTTATTGAAGAAAACTAAGTTCCCTTATCCCACATTTTCTAGCAAGAAGAAACATCATATCTATTTACGAAAAAAATATATGCTCCACTAAAAATTTTCTTTCTATACATGCCTACATCAGCCAAGGAAACCTTTTGACTACATACAAAAAATTAATATGACTGATGAGAATCAACATAGCATGGATATCTCACCCAAATCAATACTCAAATTTAAAGGCCTTTAGGTACTCATTGGTTAATAGATATAGCTCAAGATAAGATAGCTCAACAAAATGGTATGAATAATCTAGAAAGTTACAATTCCATTTATCTATGTACCAAAACTCATGGTTTTTAACTACACATAAAACCACAAGTGTATGATTTATTATTGAACATTATCTTGAAATAAGTCTATATAATGTCCTCTTGCAACTTATTTTTGCATGACGGAGTCCCATGAGAGCCTTTTTGGTCCTTCATGAATTTACACCGTCAAACCCACCTAAGATTTTTCAAGAGTCTTTTGGAAGCTGAATATAGTATCAACCCACTCAAAAGACTCCTTAGATTATTGGGGTACTATTTCACTAAGGAATACGTGTGGATTCATCATTGTGAATTTGGAGCCATGATCCACTGCATGTCATAGGTTTTCGAAACAAAGTTGACCAATAATACAAAAAAAAAACAAAAAAGTGACATTTATTATTCTAAAATAGAAATATTTTATACATATCTAATACTTTTATCTAAATTTAAAAAAAAAATTAAATGAGACCTAGAAATTTCAAACCGTAAACCCTCATTTACTGGTGTTTTAAAAAAAAGGTTGTCCAATTTTTATTTTTGAAATTTATTATTTTTCTGGACATTGTTTTTGTTGAAATTTGATAATATTTTTCCAAAAAATATATGTTATTTTGTATACACAACATCTCTCAACACTGCACTACCTCACCAGAAGACCCAATCCACCCTATTTCTTCACCAACATCGTTGTACAACTTTATGACCCCACTATAAAACTCTTAACCCACAATATGCCACCCCCACACAAAATGAAATAATATGCCTCTGAAAGAAATTGTACCCAATACCATGTAGGTCATTCCAACACAACTTATATACTAACATATAAGAATATTTAATATAAAATTGTGTTATTGTGTATATATATATATGTAAATTGATTTCATAATTTTAAATATTAATATATTATATATATAATTTTATCTGTGAATATAAATTTATTAATACAAATATATTAATATATGTATTCTTATATTATATATATATGTCAGTGTATTTATATTTTTATAAATATATATATGTATATATACAAATATGAGTAAAAATATATATATATATATAAACATATATATGTATATAATAAATATATATATTTTTCTGTTTTTAAATATATATATATATAAATATATATATCTAAATACATATTTATATTTATTTGGTTTAATAACATATATAAATATATATATTTTTATGAATTTTAGAAAAAAGAAACTAAATTAGAATAATTTTTCTATTAATATTTCTAAATTAGTAATGTTTCCTAAAAAATAATCACTAAATTTAATAATTCTAATTGTTTTTAAATAGCGTCAGTAAATTACTGTTTTCTAGTGAAAGAGTTTTAATTGAATAGATTATAACTTCAACTATAGAATGGTTCACATGAGGATTCTCTTTTGGATCTTATCTCACTTCCCCCTCTCTCAAATTTGGAAGATCTCTTCTTGGATGAATTTTTTATTAAGAAGAATTCAATAACCACTCAGTTTTAATGAATTACACAAAATCATAGCCCCAACATCAAAAAATCACATCCATGCTTTAAAACATAATGAATTCAAAGACGATGTGATCTATATAAATGAAAAAAAATCTTTCGAGAAGGAATATGTCCATCTGAATAAACTCCCTTCTAGTTTATTCAAATTACCTCAAACTCTAAGTCTCGAACACTTAAAAAATATTCCAACCACCATTATAGATCACGTTTAACCAAAAATTGAGCTGGCTAGGAATACTCCCCCATATAAAAATCAAAATCTAGTAGTTTTGAGTCATGTATATTAAATACAAAGAACCACAATTTGACATTGTTAACACACTTCTGTCTAAGCATAGCTCAGATAACATTGTGTAATGAACCAACATCAGTCAACCAAAAATGCCACCAAAGTAATCCTTTCATTGTGTTTAGGAACAATAATATATCAAAAATATGGTTAGTATGAAGGAATATTAGAAATACAACCATTGAACACATCGAATGAAAGATATGCATCCAAGAACTATAAAATCCAAGGCAATCCATCTATACAAGAAATTATGAAAGGTGAATTCCAAAAAGTGTCCATGTTACCAACATTCACCACAAAACCATCCCTTAATAGAGAAAACAACGTAAAATGAATATGAAATTATATTTAATATAATTTCCTTATCCGAGTCAAAAAAAACTTCTAAAAAACCCAACAGATAATGTAGGATGTGAGAAAAATACTAGTAGGATACATACATAGTGTCAATGCAAGGTTTAATATCAATAATTCTTTATTAACATCTTATATCATTAAATAGTTTTACAATTAATTTCAATAAATAAAAAACCATTTGAAAATCATTTCCATTTGATTTCATAAATGTGTTTTATATTTATGAATATAGAAATGTGAAAAGTATAAGTGATGAAATAGGAAATCCTCTTCATATACCATATGTTATTCTTGAAAACACACATCCATGACATAACAAATATCATCCATGTTTTTGAGGTATCCATTAATGTATCCATGAGAACCATGTTAAAAACTTGGACGACCTATATTTTTGGGAAACTGTAGTAGTATTGTAGTAGAAACTATATGGGTAATGTATAAGGTATTATAGCAATTACTATACAGTACTGTAATATCCATAACTGTTCACCTTGGACCATCGGTTTGGGGTTCAATATCTTATGGCCATCAGGACAACCAAGACATTGGTTCAGTAGGGATTTCAGGTCACCTCTATGGCCTTCAGGCCACCTCAAGGCCTTCAGGCCACATGCATTTTCCCAAGACAGAATCTAAAAAAAAGAGAAGACCAAGAAAAGGATTCAGAGCGGGCACACTCACCAGAGCAGAAAAAATGGATTGGATGAATGAGATGGTATGGTTAGGAAATTGAGACCAGCATGTGATTTCTTGAGAATCTTAGACAGATGACCATGCGGTGGCAGAGATCTATCATCATGATACACATGCTGGGGAGGGACAATTCCTTGTAGTTATGTTCTGGTTGAATTCCCTAAGTCCTTCGGGCCAAGTAATGTGTTTGAAGACTATGGGCCATGTAATCACTAAGACTATGATCCTTTTAAGGGTTCACCATCATCCCTTGAATGTGGGTTTATCAAAAATAAATAACAATGAAGGCCTTTGGGCCATTCAATCCATGTGATACAACCTCATCTAAAATTTTTTGAGCAACAATCCAGGATAAAAATATATCATGTGATGAGTATCCAAAAATGATAAGGAACACTGTATTGGTACCTAGCCTCTGAGAATATGTTTGAGAAATTAAATATCCAAAACCAAGAATATTTTTGTACCAATGAAAATCAAGTCTCACCATATTCCATCAATATCATAAAATTAAACCCTAGTGGTTCCACACATAATATGGTCAACAATGTCCCTTTGCCAACACACCCATGGTTCCCAAAGTGATGCATTTGTTAAAATTCATTTCAATCCCATGATCAACATTTAAAAAACATTATCAATGATAGTCAAATTTTCTTCAGTGCTTAAAACCCCACTTTCAAATCAAAACTGCCTTTCAAGCATTTATGAAACACTTGATGTGAAAAAAGCATTATTTTAATGAAAACCCAATTACAAAGAAGTATCACTCCAATAAATCCATTAAAACCAAAAATAAATTAAATTACATTAATTAACCAACATAACATTTCATCAATGATATCAAAATCATAGAATTAACCCATTGTAAAGAAGCACCTACCTCAAAATAGAGGTAGAACATTTCACCTTCAAAACATAGACAAAAAAGTTAGATCAGGTCCCTAATATCATATAACCATAAGAATGATTGTCAATCCTCAATAAACCCCACTATATATAGTATCATATCCCAATTGGGTTCCAATCATATTAGAGGGTAATAAAACTATCATAGATCTACAAATAAAAGAGGAAACCTGATCAAAACACAACGTACCTCAATGTGATCCATCAAGAATGAAGAATTACACCTAGATTATAGGGGGAGGAATCTCCTGGGTTTTAGGTAAATTTTAGGATGAGGCAAAATTAAATTATATGGTTATTAGGTTTTAAAAACCGTTGGTAAAATGAAAAATCCCACTTTTTATGACTTTGGAAGGTGTTTCATTATTTCTTGTACGAGGCCACATGGTTAAACTAATGATGATACTTAACTGTGTGGACCTACTATCCATTCTATGAAAGGAGTTCAAGAGTTTAAATAGGGGACACATGGTGTGGTCAAACAATTTACAACCCATGTGACACCCCTGATAACCGCAAGACACCTTGTACTGTTCACTGCACATGTCACAAGAATATTCTAATCATCCAAAAACTATAAAAAAAATACTATTGGAACCTCAAAGGGTCATGATAGATGTTTATAAGAATGTTAAACTAACCATTATCCTTAACAATTTCCATTATCATTTTCCCCAAAATTTCATTATTCTTACCCTATGATCCCAAAAATCATCCCATAACCAAAAATTGTAAAACCGAGTGCTGACTAAGGTGTACATATGACCTAGAGAGAATCACATCCTGAATCAATATGGAACCTTGAATCCTAATTTTCCATATATTTATCCAAAATAAATTTCTAAATACATAAAAATTAAAAATTTAATTATAATATATAATGTGCGGAAAAACTATATTGTAGTAAGAGATGTTTTATTCGTTCGAAGTTATTAATTATATTTAGAATTAATTATCAATTAAAACTATGTTATATTTTTATATCTAAAGGCCAAATTTGAGTATTCATATTTATATAGATCAAATTAAAAATACATAATATTTAGAAAATTATTATTCTTTACAAAATAAAATTTTTACTACTATATCAAATATTTATCATGGAAAATAATTTTTCCAACAAATTAAATTAAGAATATTTCAAATTTTCAAAATTGTTATTATGAATGAGAAAAAAAATAATTTTTTATTCAATTTTTAAAATGTATGATATAAAATGAATTTTAATATTAGCATATGTATCTGTAATAAAAAATCTCATATTTGGAGAAATTTTATTTTTATTCAAAAACATTTCATTTAAATTGTAATTACCAATGATATTGGTTTTAGTGAAATTAATTGGTTTATTCTAAATAAATAAAATTTATGTGGATTTTAAAGTAATCGAAAACTAATTTTTACCAAAATGCTTTTTAATTAAAAGATAGTACCAAAAAAAGAATTATTGGAATTGTTTTTTGATGACATTAAAATTAAAATCTTATGTTTTCTAAATTAAACAAAATATTTTTTAAATATATTGTTTGTCTTATTAAACAAAATAAAACAAAATATATTATAAAATATGACATTTTGATTATACTAATATATATTTTTTGATAAAAAACACTAATTTTTACTATTTATCTAAAAATCAACTATTTCAAAAAAATCCCAAATAATCAGCATAATTTTTTAACATAGTTAATACAAAATATGAAATCCTTTATATAATGTATATTTTTTATAATTTTTAAATTTAAATTTTAAATAATATAATTAATAAATTATCCTCAGAATATGCATTGTTTAATAGTTATCAAGAAGTACTGTTTACCTGCTAGAGTAATGTATCTGGAATTACATCTCCACTCTCCCTAATCTCTCTATCTCTCATGTCAACAAGATTATAATGGAATATTTTCCTATCCTTCATGTGTGTGAAGGAATGTAATGGGAAGGGTGATATGAAATAAAATAAAATAAAATAAAAATTTGGGTAAATTAATTCTGGTACCATGTAAAGGACCAAACCTATCTCCAAAAACAGCATTACAGTTTATACCCCACATAAGTAAATATCCCTTTCAAAAATCATCTGTGAATTCATAATTTCAATATAGGAACATATTTTGGATATATAATTCTTTAAATATATGAGATATTTTATATATATTTAATAAATAATAATAAATTAAGAAAAATTCAACTATATTGAAGTCTCACCAAATTCCATCCCTTTGTTAATCTCCCTATCACAAGATCAACAGAATAATAAAAATAATATTCTTATATAATTTAATAGGATACTTTATCATTTTACCTATATATAAAATCAAGAACCAAAATTTTATATATCTATTAATTATCACACCCCCAGAAAGATGAGAGATATTGCAAGATCCCCGCCATAACACATGTCATCTATGTGAAGCATTGGAAGTCCTAAAACCAAGTAACTATGTTCACCTTGATTTTCAATTCAATGCAATCTAAATATATTATACTATTGAATTATAAATATGTTTCTCCTATGCAACTCAAAAAATAAGGCACACTATTCATAGAAAATATCACCTTCCACCCATCATCATTTCCAATACTAAGTCAATGCTCCAAAGACCACATCAATACTGATAAAACAATGTGTTATGATATAATCTAGTATTATAATCATAGTCCAACCCAATAAAATACTCTAATCATAAAAGATTATTCTAGGTTATAACACTCCCCCCATAAGAATCACCAACCTAAACACATTTTCTATAGTTCAACATAACACTGTATATAGTTTGTATATCAAATCACAAAAGTACTCTTGAAAGAACTAGTTGGACCCTTCTAGCATACCATTAAAAAAACTTTTACCATAAACAACAATTGAAACTTTTCATATCACATGATATGGATACAGTAATCCTTGAAGCCTCCCTAGATAATCCAAATTCCACATAATAATTTCCTCTCCCAACATTGAGGGTAAATTCATGGTTCAATACTCAACTAACCAACAAGGATTCATTCGATCAACTTGAGAACTAAAAAATATTTATATGAAACACCCTTAGATCACATCCAATCTATCATAATCCAGATTCCAATGTATAATCTCCATCCAAAGCCACATTAGTGTCTTAAATCTTGGAATCAACATTTAACATGATAAAACATGAACCATCAGTAGAACAATGTCCAAGAACCATCTAGATTTTCCAATAATTGGTATCATCAAATAATACTTCTCCCATGCCCATTCCATTAATACAAAAAAATAAATTGACATGTTCAACCCAATCATACATTAGTATAACAATGATACATAAATTTATAACTGTTCCTGACTCACCCAGAAATACATTGTCCGAACTCGCTAAAATTCCTCAATAATTAGGGTAACACCCTCTACAACCAATGGATCACATATAAACATATATATTTATTCATACTACTCCTTTTGTATAATTAAATCAAGGTCTATTATTATTAATTTATCTCTATTCCCAATCCACACTCATACATATCATCAACACCTATACAGGTTTAGACCTAGATTGACTATGTCATCAGACTCTGATACATTTCTGATGTTGTCTCTCAATATATCATGAAATTCCTCAGTATTATCCAAAATCTCATAACAAAAATCTTCTTACTGTCATGTTTAGTCATCAATCCTCATCTTTCACATGGTCAATTAAAAATTCATAATCAAACGGGGACACACTTAAACAGTGGATACCACCTCGATCTCTTCTAAAACCAATGAGTGTGCACTACCATACATCCTATTCACAAAAAAACACGCACACTCCCATGAGTCACATGCTATCGTTTCATGGACCACTCACTTAAATAATAATCATTCTCCAAAACTTTTCAATCTCATATAACCAAATTTATTTTGATTAATTATTTACAGAAACCCTGAGATCTTACATTTCCAAATTCTACTCACCTGGTCGTCCACAATATTAGCTGTCATCCCAAAATTATATCCATATTCCCATGATTTATCCATTCTAAACTAGGATAAAAAATATCTTGATATACTCTATTATTTGTAACTATACATAAATCAACTAGTCTAGTCATCCAAATGATCATATATATAAAAACATATCATCGATAGAATATAATCTTTAGTTATTTATTTCAAAAAAATTTAATTCATCTTCATGCCAATACAACAGAACATGTATCACAACACACTCAGTTATATCAGAATTATAAGCATCTACCCATGATTCCTATCTCTAATGGAATGAAAAATGATGGCCTATCCACTATCTGATGTTCTATTTCTATACCCATCTCATCTGGATAATGGTATGGGAAAACATATTACCAGTCAATCATAACACTCGACTCACCAATATTCTATGATATATCTTTTTTTCTCTAGGATATCCATCCTAGCCCATATGTCTTATCAGATAAAAAACTCATGGGAAAAATCCTTTTTTATTTTCCTATAACCACAAGACATATTAAGTTCCAACAACCACTCTAGGTTCATCATGTATGAATATATTTTAGGCATCACAAGTCAAATCATAATCCTAATAGGGAAAGAATCCTCCATTGACAACTGAATATGATACTATCCCCTCAAGGATCATGATCTCTTCTCATCACATACACACACACACACAAAAATATATAATGACATCCTGGTTTCTTGATCCATATCAAGTATACCAAATTTATATTGTTCAAATTAGTAGAATGCCACTGTGAACCAATATAAAAAATACTATATCGGTGGTTTTTGACATATTAAATTACTAAAAGAAATTTATTTTTATTGAAATAACATCATAATTAACTACTTGGTTTTGATCAATAAGTTATCCTATTCTTGTGTCAACAAAATAAATGTCATAGTAAATTTCCTAATAGAGAGAAAATATTGAAATCATCAAAGAGAATAAATCTACAAGATACACACTATTTATCATCAAAATAAATATATTGTGGTTCGATCAAATATAATTCAATAAAATATTTATATGAGAGAACACCATATATATCTATATATATATTAAAACTCAAAAAAACTAAAGAATCATTGATAGTTATAAATAAACCCAAAATATAAAAATTAATCTATGACTAACATGCCATGAAGGATTCAAGTAAACAATCCACATACCAATGTGATATGAGTGAAAAACTTTAATTTATAAATCACCAATCCATGTTCACCATTATAGTTGAAAATAGATAATTTTAAAATATTGAACCATGAATAAAAATCTAATATCCCTATAATCCTATGTTTACCATTATAAATTGTGTTCAAGATTAACTAGTTGGAGGTACATAATTGGATCAATCATTTACATAATCCATTTATACCATATCACTTATTGAAAAATTAATAAAAATGATTCTATGATATTAATTTGTAACTGTAACCAACCCACTAACAATAATTGATTTCCAGACCAGTGATGCTTTGTAACCTCCTACATCCTTCCCTAAAAGACTATGATTGTTGACTTTCTATGAAAATATATGGTGTTACTATAGGGATTTAGTAACATATATTCATATTATGAAATAATGAACAAATATCCAATCAAATATAAAAAATAATCATCATTTTTTAAAAGATATAAAAAATAGGATATATTAAACAAAATTAAGGATAATATAGTCATACATACACACTTTTATATGTTCACACATCAACTCTAAAGATGTTACATATTAAAATAATTGAATGAACTAAAATGGAGGCTCAAATTCAATCCCATAGTTACATCACATAATGATATCAAAATATGATCATATATATCATGAACAAACTTGAAACATCAGTCCTAATAAAAAAAAATTCAACCAGTGAAGTCTTCTCGAGTACCCATGTATCATGGCTGCCCAAATAGAATGTGAGGACAACACATTAGAAAACCACAATTTGGGACCCAAATAGAACTAATAAATTAGTGTATAAACCTATGATATACATAGAATAAATAAATTACTAAAAATTGAATCACATTTAATTAAATATCTTCGATCTTTCAGTTTTAACATGACATTGGGGGTAAACCATACCAACATTATCCAGCACTGGAAAGTCTCAGGCACATAGAATAATCAAACTAAGGGTTGGGTTCATGACTGACAAAAATATAATCATATGTATGCATGATCACTCAAAGGAAAGATCCTCTTATATAGATCATATCATATAAACATCTATTTATGGTCAATTCATTCCACTTTCCCATCTTATTCCTTATAATATATTTCAATAGGTAAAACAGTAGGTCCACTGAAATATAACAAAAATCTCATTTAATTCCTTGTCAATGAGATGAGTCTATGAATCACTATGAATATCATATCATCAGGTACACTGATAGATCGTATGAACCCCAATAAATATAATATCAATCAGGTACAATGCTAAATCCTCGTAATCACTTGGCATCTCATATAATAAAATAATGGGAATTGTGAAAATCATAGCAACATATTAATCATCATATATAATTTAATTATTGTATAACATATCTTAGGAACCATCATACGAATAAGGTAGTAGAATATATAATATATTTTTACAAAAAATAAAACCCATCTTCATTACTTTAGTGACATTAGGCTCACAATATCAACCCTTGAATTAAATGGTGAAACTTTCTGTTGAAAATTCCAACACCAGTATAGTAACCCTATCTATGTTAATCATGACAAGAGGAACCAACCTTTTTCTACACATCTAAATAATAGAAAATACACCCTACAGGGGATCCTCAATCTCAATTTTTAACTCAGGCCATGACCATCAGTCATGGGGAATAATATCACACAAAATTGTTTTGATTATATCATGACCAAAATGTCATCATAAGAAAATACCCATTGTCATTACTCTTAATATATTTCATAGTGAGAATACTACTCTATATGGTCATCCTATGTCAGTATGATCACTTAACAGATCATCAATATATATATGATATAACTTCATTGCTACCCACATGCTAATGGGAAGAGGAACACTCACTCTATCCCTTATTTATCCATCCATTTGGATCTAAGATTCCTCACAGATCCATAATATACTACTCAGGATAATCATTCATATCATTGAAAATTCATGTTCAAAGGAACTAAGGGTATATATCATATTATACTATATTCAATTAATCCAATAAATTTATACTTCTATAGTTCCATAAAGCTCCACGAATAAATTTTTAAATAAAACCCTATTCCATCGGTGATTGAGTCAGCATGCTAGAAACAATGGTCCATCATGTATCTTGAAACATTCATCGATCCGTATGATTTTTATTCATATAGAATAATTTAATTAACCAAAAATTTGATCACACATAGATGTAAGATTACATATCATGTTTTGTATAAATAAAGTAAAAAAATCATAAGGTAATGCAAAGGGACTACCGAACTTATTTAAATTTTTATCATCCACACCTAGCGCCCACATTCCTAGAACAAGAATGTACCACGATCAAATGGACATCCCCCATAAATATGATCCCCTAAATTCATTTTATACAGTTATTAATTATTAAGAAATTTATAATTAATCATACAATTTATCCATAATTAACTAAAAAATTAATAAATATGGAATAAATAATTGTTACAATATAGTTGTTTCTTATTTCAAAAAAATACTTTACAGGATATCTGATAATGTAAAAAAATTTCTTACAGGATCCTTATAGACCGTGTAGATAACAAAAAACAAAAGACAAGCCTAAAAAACTCTTAGTCATAAGGGAGAATCCCAAAATTGACGAGACATGTCTATTAGAAAGTTGATGCATCAATCAGAATTTGGGTAGTTGTTAAAATAATAAAGCCACTAAATAATCCAACCAGTGTATATAGATCCATAACCTGGAAAACCAAACCTACAAAACACATCAAGGCGTCTATAATACCTTACCCAAAATAAGAAAAACATTCTCCTGTATATAGAATATTGATTTTTAGAATATTGTAATTGAAGAAGACTTTAAATTATAAGGAATATATACCACATATGATCCAAATGAAACAATTACTCAAGTAAGGAATCTATCATATCCTATGTTTTAAACGACACGTATAAACTAATCTCTAATTCAAAAAATACATGATATAATATGTGGTAATGGGTAATAATACTTGTCATATTCTTCATGGTGGTATCTTTACACATATTTCAATCACCCAAATTTGAACTTCCTTGGAATCCTTGATAGTAAAATCACCTTCCACCATTATTTTCATATAGTTATTTAGAAGTATCATAGTTGGAGGTTTGGTAACCATTTGTTCATCCAAGGGACCAAGTGACACTCCACTCTCCGGGTTATCATAATTGTAGACTTTTATCATTATATTTCATCCAATTTTAATCTATCCATTACATCAACCAACATTGTTTCCCTGAAAGCCTCCTGAGGAGGGAGTATCTTATGATATTAGTAAATTTATGTAGGTTATATAATATACATAAGTAATTTTGATGATATATATATAGTATAGTAGACATTAACATGGTTAACACCTTATTCTACTGTTACTATAGTTGGCCTTACCACTCCCTTAGTTTGTTTAGGTTTTTACACTGATCTGGTGACCATCTGTTTCAGTAAAATTTTGCAGTCCGTGTATCTCCATGTAGTTATTCCCTTTCAGAATAAAAATAAACCAAAAGTTATAATTCACTTTAATCTCATTCCTCAATAAATTCCTAATATTCAATAACATCTAGAGGTCCTTTTCATAGTCCAATGATAGAAGTGAGTTAGTGTCATTATCACTCATCTCAGAATTCACCTATGTCCTTGAACCATAAATATTTATTTTATGATTTTGAATAAATGGTTACCAACATTTATTGTATGAATACACTTATTAATCTCCATTCTGTGCACAAAAACTAGTTTATACCTTTATCAAGAATGATGGAAGCTATAGGCAAAGAAACCTCTGCAGTTGGGAATTAGTTTATTTTACTGATAGAAATATTCGTAAAATAAGGATGAAATATTCCTTGGTATCTGAGAAAGTGTACCCAATAATTCCTATATAGAAAACCATAATTTTACATTATACTTTTTCCTTAGAAGAATCAGGATATAGAAACTGATCATTGGTGGTAACAAAAACATAATAAAATTGTTCAAACTCTCCCATGGTATTCGTATTTAACATGGATCCTTCCAAAATGAAATTCAAACTTGAAAAGGAATATAAAACCAAGGGTTCTAGAAGATGAGCCCCCAACCCTTCTAATTAGATTTAATATTAATTGTTCCATTCTCTTTTGACATACAAGCTAAGTGTTCAATATAACCCATTGATTTGCAATTCTATCAAGTGGATGAGTAATGATCCCAGAAGAAACATGAAAAAAAGTAGCTAACATATGATTTAAAGAAAATACATTTCTTCTCGCATATATAAAACTAAATTTAAATAATGAGATAGTTCACTGATTCCATGGATACATCTAATTATACACACATACAAGGATTGATGGGATGGATTCATGCATGGGTATGATTTTCTACAAAAAGTGTATAGACCAAAATATTACCAATAAGCCTGGGATATACCATATTCTAAAAGGGCAGTGGAATACCATGAATAAAAAAAATCTTTGTCATCAGAATATCCAATTTAAGGATCAACTCAAAAGACCATTCGAAAAGAGAGAAGAGAAATATAGAAAAGGAACATAGAGTGTTTGATTGGGATGAGTTGAATTTTTCTTTAGAAAAGAACATGATTAGAATATAATTTGAATCTAGAATCTAAATGATGAACCTATCAAGAAAAAGATGGGATTTGAAAAAAAATATCATCAGTCCTCCGAGGGTTGAACCATTCGGAATTGAGCCACCAAATTAAGGTTTAGTAATAAGATTCTTTTATGAATTCCAGGAGTGAAACCAGAATCGAGAGAATGTCATCATTGATTGGTAGAGCTTTAGGAATAACATAAATCTTGGGAAATATGTGAAGAATCATTGGGTTGGTGAAGGAGAAGAATGTCCTGAGATGATATCATCGTGGATACAGATTGAGTTATTCCCCCCCACAATAGAAAATGGGTATTTATAGGTGTGTTTATCCTTCCTATACCCTTCCTAGAGGTACCGTTGAAAACTGTGACCATGGATTCAATATAAAAATATAATAGTATAGGAAAATTAGTGCTAAATGAATTTAAATTTGATTGTAATAAATAATAAATTGCTTATTATATAACGAAATTTTTATATCTCAAATATCCACATTAAAAAAATTGTAAAAATTGTATTTCTGATTTTTTTTTCAAAATTATTCACCCTTTGGAAAAGGAGGTCCCATGTGTAATAGTAATGTTTTATACCCTTATGACGTGCATATACCCTATATAAGGGTACTAAAAATTACACATTTTATTCAAAAATACCTTTATATAAGTGTAATAGTGGTTCATGTTACAAAAAAGTGGACCTATGTAATGGTAACATGAGTAACCCTCAGTTAGTATATATTTTTTTTCATAAGGGTAAGAACTATTAACTTTATAAAATTTTATATCTTTGAATAAAGGTAACTATGGTTACCCCTACATAGTAGGTCACCAAAGTTTCCATTATTTTTTATTTAGTATATTCTTCTCCTTATCCATCTTAGAACACATAACACTGCTATTAGGGGAAAATTTTAAAAAAACCAAAATAACACTGAAATCAAAATTTCAAATCACTTTATACACTTAAATCCCTATACAATGAACCTTATCTAAACCTCTGCAACCCAAATGCCATATATAATAAAAAAATCCCATATAATGGTAAAAACTAATTAATTTTCCATCTCATTTATAATAATATACAATTTTATCAAATACCTACTTCTCAGGGTGGATTCACATTAATTCATCTCTAAACAATCTTACTGATGAAATCCTCCATCATCTCTTTTATATATTTTGAATAATGTGGATTCTAATGGAATTATTACCTCCCCTTAAAGTGAGTGTGGGAGAGTAAAGGGACATGAGATATATAATAAAATAAAATAAATTTGTTTTAGTGAAAGTAACTACATACAAGACCAACATAGATATAATAACATATGTGGTTTTTATATAATAATGAGAAAAAAACATCCAATTTTGGACATAACCACGAAGTCATCATTTTAATTTGGGACTCATTTTATGAAATATCATAATTAATATAAATGGAATAACTTATATTTATTTGATGAATATTAATATATTATAAAGAGCAATCCATCCCAAAATATCAATAAATTTCCTCACTAATATTAACACATCATAATGAGATCAACAGAACCATCATAAAAATATCCATTTATTTTTTACTAGGGGAAATTACAATGATACCCCCAAAATTGCTTGGGAACCAAAAATTAAAATTTTATCCCATTTTTATAACCTATAATGATAGAGTTGTTTATAGTAATAACCATTTTCAAACATACTCTCCTTTATTATAGAATGAAAAGGTCACTCGTATTATGGTCAGATTACCTCCTTCAGATATAAAAAGATTCACTTTTCATTGATAAATTAAATAGTTTTATATTAAACATTTAATAATAAATGTTATTAAATTTCTTAAATTATTAATATTACATAAATATAAATTAGTTATTCTATAAATAATATTTACAAGTTTTTCATTATTGATTTCACTCCGAAAAACATGAAAACTGGGACACTTTTCATAATTTGAATTTATTTTTGACAACCACTATATATGTTGAGATTTTTTGCCTTATAAATAATAAAGAACATATATATCTAAAATTAGGAAGATTTAGAGACTATTTTATAGCACCTCTGACCACAATCAACATACCGAATCAGTTTTGGAGGAATTGATAGAACAACCCCAAGGGAAAGATTAGATAATTAACTAATTAATCGATGAATAAAATATGATAATAAACAGACCCTAAAATGAAATATATATGAAATTTATTTTGATTATATTATTTAAAATATATTTTTATTTAGTAGGATAAACATACAAAAAATATGTTTTAACATAATGTAAGAGTTCGTTGTCTCAATTTCAATTTCTCAAATCATTTTTCCTATTACGCACAGATTTATTTTTATATGTTTTCAATAATAAAATATTTATTTAATATATCATAAATAATTTATTCTTATTTAAATTTCAATTCTATATATGATATCCCTATTTATTTTCCATTGATTCAAACATTACCTATTTCATAAGGTTAGATGTGAAGTAAATTTAAGTTTATTAAGTTGTTATATTAATTCCATAACAGAAACATTATATGATAAGTTTATTATAACATATATCTACGTTATATGATATAAAATATTTTATTTCTAGGGTTTACAAGTCTTAGTGACATTCTATTACCCTTTCATTAAAAACTAAACAAAACAGAATTATATAAGTGGACTCATCAATAACTATTATTAATGTTTGGTAGTCCTTTTCGACTATTTTCATATTCACTATATTGTTTCAATAATGTTCTTTTATTTTATTCAATGATTTCACAAATTAATTCTTTAAAATCAATAACTTTATTTTAAAAGGATATAAATGGATACTTTTTAACATTTCAAGCATGGGTTATTTTATAATTTCTTTAAAAAAGTGTAAAAACAATATCGGTTTTAAGGTTTACTACATGAACTCCATTTCCATTTTATATATCAATTTTTATTAATAAATCATCATATTTATGTTTCCATGGTTTTTAATAAAATATTATTCCTGTAATTTTTTGAATTTTTTATTTAAAAAAGTAATTGTTTATATCAATATATTATGTTATTTCCTTCCACTAAAGTATATCTTTATCCTTCACAAAAAATTTACATTTTTTAAATAATTTCACTTCAGGTTTAAAATATTTGGGTTTTTTGGATTAATAATTTATATTTCATCTTTTCACCGATTGACATAGATTTTGGAAAGGGACAAATAATATTTTTGAATAATAATATAAAAGTGATATGAAAATTGTTTTTATAATTACAATTCTCTTTTATTCCATATCTATAAAATTTATACCTATTTTGAAATTATGTTTGATGAATTACCCTGTAAATGGTCTTAAAACATTATTGTTTAAACCCCACATTTTATATAAGGGTTATCTTTTTTTCCATTATTAATCATAATACAGAATTTATTTTTCACCTTTACATAAATATTTTTTTACTGTCGTTGATATATTACAAATAAATTATATAATATTTATATTTTGATCTCCAGTATTGAATTAATCTTCTACCCAATACTATATACTATTTTATTTTGAGGGGAGATTCTATTTTTTTATGAGGGAAATATTGACACTTCATTTACTTATTATTTATTTATATATTATTACTAATTACAAAGGAATGTGAGTTATGCAATATATTTTTAATTCATTATTTTAAATTTTAAATTAATAGGACATAGATAGTGATAGGTTGAACGATAATATTTCTCCCCCTTGATTCATAATTAGGACAAATGAGATAAAAAAGATTCTTTATTTTGTATAAAACATTCCCATTTAGTTATGATGCCTTGGAATTAGTCGTAAACATTATTTTTATGATTTCAAACATTAAAAATTACATCTTTATGAAATTAATTTTTATTATACGTATGAATATTTACATTTTTTTATTAGTGTATATAATACCTGATTGTGTTACTTATTTTATGTATATTATTATTATTATTATTTCCTTTCATATTATTCACAACCTATTTATTTCACTATAAATGTTTTGTACATTACCCCTCCTATATGATCGCAATCAACCATCTCATGTTTAAATTTTCAAATGTTATTAAAAATATTATTATATATGATATGTCAATATAGGAATCATGTGTGGATATTTTTCGGGGTGGATTTCAAGAATTACTATAAGATATGTAATCCTTAGAATAGTTGAATAAAATACATTAGATGGGAATAATATTTTTTTTAATTTTTTTTTAACTCTTTAAAAAATTAAAACTAAATTGTATTGTGTTTCTAGGCATAATACTAATTTTTTATTTACAATGTAATTATAAGATGTAAAGTATGGATCACATTAGTCGGTATCAAGTCTAGTTTATAAAGAATATATTTTTGGGACAATATCCAAGAGTATAGGTCTAGAGTGTTATATTTTTTATCAAAGTAGGGTCCATATAAAATTTAATGTTCAAATATTATCAATTGAGAATAATTTAAGAGGTACAGATAACATCATCGTTAGATATAATTTGGGTTGATCATAAATTTATATTCATAGATACCCTATTGAGTTTTTATGTGATTGGATTGTAAGGTAAAAAAGTATATTTTACAAGATGAATATTGTGTTTTAAGAAGAATTCGTAATGGCGGTATAGGTATTTCTTATAGTTGGTATGTCATTTAATATCACAAACCATAAGGTTATTTTTGGGAAAATATTAATATTTTTTAGGTGTATAATGATTAAATTATATATTGATTAATATGAAATTTTCTTTTCTTTTCTGATTTAACGGTATGTTTAATTATTGGATCACATGTTCCATTGATTTTTTTTAAAATTTATTAATATTGACTTTTATTTATTTATTATCGATAATTATTCAGAGAATATAATAGTAGAAACCCTAAAGATAAAAATAAATATAACACAACAATGAAAAAATATCTAAAGAGTGTGCATGTTATTAGAAATGAAAACATTTTCTAGATAGAAAAATTTTTATGCAATATCTAACTCAGATTTACATGGGTTTAATAACATTGATATTGTTTAGTTGGGTATTAAATCGATATTCAATCAGTTCACAGTAAAATGGGCTAATTGCATACACAGTTTGATACTCCCAAAGGATATGCTATAAATTATTTCTAATGATTTTATAGAAATTGGGAGGAGGCAATTTAATAAAGGGGTAGAATTTAACACCGTTATATCCTAGTGGGTGTTATCCATTAAATAAATATGACATTGAATACCTTTTATCAAATGAAACATAAACAAAGAAATCAATGTATTATATTTTTAAATTGCAAGTAAGAGTAATTAAATTATGATAATTAAATATGAAGTATCATTAATAAAATTATATGAAAATTAAAACATCCAGAGAATAAAATTTTATCCAAAATAAAAATATTATATATATTTTTATTATCAATTGTAAATATAAATTTATGTGTTATAAAAATAAATAACTATAAGAAATTTGTGGTTAAAATATAATTGTTATGCTGAGGTGATTAAAATAATTTGATTTTCAAAATAACAATTTTTCGAAGAATTGTATTTTCCATATCTTATAATTTTTTATCTTAAAAATGAAATCAATTAATTTTTAATAATTAATTTAGTGAAATATATAGATATTATATATATATTTATGATTAAAATTATATTAATTTCTTTTTTTTCTTTTCCATATAAATGAATAAATTCACATTATTTGTGAAGGATATATTTTCTCTAAGAATGGTTTTTCGGCATTTTTCATTCTAATGATATATTTTTTCAAATAATTTATAATTTGAATCAAATAATATTTAATTAATATCTTAAATAATAATGTCAATTTTTTAAATAGTTTCATTTCCATTTATATGATAAATATAAGTTTCAAATCAAAAAATTACTCAACATAGTAAAGGATTAAATGATGTTAAATGTAAAATCAAGAGTTAATTATTATCACCACATTCATTCAATTTTATTTATTATTTATCAAAATAAAAATATAATACAAAAATACAAATATAATTAAATAAATATAGTTAGTCTAATTAAATCTTATTAAGTTTATTTAATTTGAATTATCTACCTCCATCTTATTTCTCATAAAATGGAATTATTGTTCATCTTATGGTTGGATTTCTTCCTCTGTGAACAACATAGTTCATTATTCATTCCCATAATAAATGGATGATTTTAAAAGTGTATATAATGAATAAATGTGATATTTATGAAAATTTTAATATTATTAAATTATAATTTTTAATTATATCAATAACATTAAAAATATATTGTCATTAAAAATTTAACTACCCAATGAGAATATTGAGGAAATTTTCTTTAGTGAATTATATTTTAGAAAATATTTTAAACTCTATAAATATTATAATAATAGAATGGTTAGTAACTGATATTGGTACATTTTTTGTTAGATTAAATTAATTTATAAATTCTTTTACAAAGTTTAACATACTATAGTTGTTTTGGAGAAATTGGTTGAATAACAACAAGTGGACCATGAGAGAACATACAATATAATAATTGAAATAAATATAATAATAAATGGACCTTAAGAATTATAATATTCATGAAAAATATATTAATAAGGTATATAATAATAATAATTTGGTTATTTAGTAGGATATACAAATACACCCCGGTAATCGAGATTTGAATTAATGGTTATCAATGACAATTTTAATTCATTTAGAAAAATTTCTTATTATGAACCAATTTGATTTTATATAGTGAAATTATATTACTATTTTATACATATATCATAAACTATTTGTTATTATTTGGTGTTTTACTTTCATTAAATCTCTACCAATTCCTTTAACATCAATTCATATATTAGTTAAGTTACATGGGATGTTGTTAAGAAAATTTACAATCATTAAGTTACATATTTTATTCTCGAATTTTTCCCTCATATATTTCCATCCATACATCATATTTGGAGTCATCTTTAATACTTCTTTATGGTCAATAATATTTTTTCTCCATTTCGATATTAAATATATTATTTCATGCGTGTTATTATCTATTATTCTAGGATGACTTATTTAATTCTCTACTATTTTTTTAGTCTTAACAAATGTTTCTAACAGAATATTTTTAACATTATTTACATGGGTAATTTAATAATTTCATTACAAAAATAATAAAACAATTTAATTTTTAATTTTTACTAGATGACATCCTTTTAAATATATTATAACCATTTTTATAGAAAATATTTGTATTCAAGTTTCCAGTATTTATCAAAAAATTTATTTTTTACTTTTATATGATTGTTGACTTTTATAAAATAGTCATAAATTTTTTGAAACAATAAATAATGGGATTTCATTACACATATGTATTGTTTTATCCTTTTCCAAAAAAATATATTATAAATAAAATATATTTTCAAACCCTTATTATTTAGAATTATTTTATATAAAGATTTAAATTTACACAATTCACCACTTGAAATATATTTATAAAAGTGGATAAAATTCATATTTTTATAAAAAATTTACAAAATATTTTTGAAAAATCCATTTTATAATTTTTCTGTTATTTTATTCTCAAACTCTAATATATATATATATATATATTGAAGTTATGTATCATGTATTTACCTCTTAATCACAATTTGAATTTAAAGTTCACTCCATACATTTTATATAATAGATATATTTTATTTTAGTCTTATTCACTCTCTTGTAAAAAATATTCTATAAAATTTCCATATTGATTAATTTTATTGATACATTCTATACCACAATCCATGTTTCTATATTTATTCTTAATTATTAATATCAAAATATAATTAATATTATATAAAACGTCATTTTTATGGTTTCTTACAAATGATTTTATTCAATTTATTGACTAGGTGAATGTTGAATATTTGGATACTTTCTATTTCAATATGGATGTTTATTTATTTCTATGTGATGTGGGTTATGTATTATAATTGGACATAATATGTGATAAGTGGGTAATCATATTATACATCCCCTCGGTGAGTTATTAGTTCTTATTAAAGATACTATTTTGGGTATTTGGTGTGAACCATGCTCTCTAATAATTTAATTCTTAGGGGAAGTCCTTGAATTATGGTTTTTGAAGTCGAAAATAATGTGTTATATCACTATAAAATAGTTATTATTATCCATGTGTCTATTTATTATTTTATGTTATCAATTGATATAATACATGATCATATCATCATTTATTTGAAGTGTTAAAATTATTATTGTTATTATTATTTATTAATTCAATACTATTCAATACTTAAATATTCCATGATAACTGATGATTTATGCTACTATATAATGATTTATTATGAATTATTTTCTTGTGATTCAATTTATGATGATTATGAATAAGTATATTTTGTATAATATGTTAATTTGGGGATCATATGTATTGAATTTTTTAGGATATTATTAAGATATATTGTTTGTGAAGGAATATATAATGACCGATTATTAACACACATAGATATTACATAATTGTTTGAGAAAAATTATTTACATTTCAAAAAGACATGCCTGGGGACTGTAATAGTTTAGTTCCTTTTGAAACATGGAAACATAAACACTAGTGTATAGGTTATATAAATCATATCCAACTACAATCATCACAACTAGAACCCATATAATACACATCACTCAGAATACATATCTTCCTAACCTAGGGAAAGGAAATATAATAAAGGGTGATCTTAGATGCCCAGTAAGGATATTACTAGAGATATATAATCATAAAATAAACATAAGGGTATGAGAATATGGGGATAATATTCTAAAAAACATACCCTTCATATCATAGTTCATATCCTTGATTCATATAATAATATGTGGTAGTTCACAAGAAATGAATCAAGACATAACTAAAGGATATGAACCATGAGAGTGTAACATATACCTAAGAAAAGTCTTTCTGTAATACACATTAGAATAGAAAATAATTTCAATATTAGTAAATGACCACTTACAAGGATATCATATTGGAATGGGTTCACTCCCCAATCCATCTTATTGGTCAACTTCACTCGCATTTTCATCATAGTGGGAATAGTTCTTTACTAACCCATGTTTAATTCCCATTTAAATCCTCTTTATATCATGAGTCATAGATCATTTTCCAATGTTTTGAAGGGAGATATAGTTTCCAGAGACCATATAATGAAATCAGGTATATGTGTTGCAGATGATAATAAAAATTTATCATATCATATATCATTAATTTAAATGGGTATCATAAAAATGTAGTCACATAAAAACTTTTGTAAAATATATATGTTTTATAATTATTTCATCATAGTATAACCCATGAAAAAAGAGTCTTTCATAAGAAAATTATCATGGTATAACCAGTGGAAGAGATATAGGTTTTGTAGAAAACATTTCATAATAAACATAAAAAATTTATAGAAATAAAAAAATGGTATCATTGGATCATATCCTTACTAAGTAATAGGTAAAAAACAGCTTCCATATTAGATAAAAAATAATTTTGGAAGATTATTTAGAAAATTTCATAAAAAAATTATCATTTAAACATTAAAATATTCTTTTTAAAACATAAAAAATTAAAACCATTTTACAAAACATGGTTTTGAAAGAAAATATATTTGCGAGCATGATAATCATAAAAACAAGTAATTAATAATTTAAATCACTATAGAGTGGATACATTACATGAATATATAATTAATAAATATAGGAAAATATGTTTAAGGAAAATTATTTGGATTTCAAATATTTTATTTCAACACTGGAGACTTATTCATAAACAATGTCTATAAATGATGAGATTATAATATAAATTTGTTTACCAATTTGGTAACATTGATTCATATTTACCATTAAGTAATAATATAAAATGTAACATAACTAATCATGAGGGTGAATAAATTCATCATATTACATGTACAATGGTTTATATATACACCTTTTGAATGAATATAGGTGTAGAAAATAGCTAACTTTTCAATGATGGAAAATTGATACCAAAATCCATTACATAAAGTCTTGACAACCAATATAATTGTTAAAAGCTATTTCATAATAATTATAAGTTTATTTTGGTTATTTTAAAAACTATATTAATATATATCATAACATATATAAATTTTTAAGATCTTTTACTTCCCATTAATTAAAATTTCCCTATCAAAGATACATTTCAGGTACTAACCTCATTTTTTTCTTATATGTTTTGATTCGTTAAATTTTTTTCCTTTAATTTGGATCACCATTCCATAATATATAGAATATTTAACATGAAATAAATATAATATATTTCCATTATATATTTATTTATGTAAATCCATTCAATTTTGTGATAAAAAAAGCTTATGTATTCTGTGTAATACAATCTCATTTAGTTATGATTTCTTGTAATTAGTCATTAACGTTATTTTTATGATTTCTAACACTAAAGATAAAATCTTTATGAAATAAGTTTTTATTATACTTATGAATAAGTCCATTTATTAATCCATGTATATATTACATGCCTTTGTTACTTATTATTTAGATTTTCATTAATATTATTTATTCCTTTCATATTATTCACACCCTATTTATTCCAATATATATTATTTGTACATTACCCCTACTACATGATTGAAATCAACCATCACTTATTTTAATTTTCCAATTTTATTGAAATTATTATTATATTTGATATGTTAATATATAAATCATGTGTGGAGAATTTTCTAGGAGAATTTCAATAATTACTATAAGATATGTAATATTTCAATTAGTTGAATAAAATATATTTGATGTGAATGATAAGAATTTGATAACTAATTTTTTGAATAACTCTTTAAAAAATTAAAACTAAAATGTATTGGGTTTGTAGCTGTAATACTAATTGTTTTTTTATATTTTATTCACAATATGTTATATGTGGATCACATTAGTCGGTATCAAGAATTGATTATAAAGAATATATTTTTGAAACAACATCCAAGAGTGTAGGTCTAGAGTGTTAGATTTTTTATCCATGTAGGGTCTATATAAAATTCAAAGATCAAATATTATCAATTGAGAATTATTTAATAGGTATATCTTACATCATGGTTATTTATAATTTGGGTTGATCATAAATTTATAGTCATAAATACCATATTGAGTTCTTATGTGATTTTATTTTAAGGTAATTAATGATATTTTACAAGATGAATATTTTGTTTTAAGAAGAATTCGTAATTGTAGTATAGGTATTGCTTATAGTTGGTATTGCATCTAATATCGCAATCCATAATGTCATTTTTAGGATAATATTAATATTTTTTTGGAGTATATTGAATAAATTATATATCGATTAATATGAAATTTTATTTAGTTCTGTAATTTAATGGTATGTTTACATCTAGGATCACATGTTTCGTTGAATTTTTTTAATATAGTAATGCTTAATTTTACTTATTTATTATCGATAAATAGTCATAGGGTAGAACACTGGAAACTGTAATAATAAATAAAAATATAATAAAGCAACAAAAAAATGTGTAAAGAGTGTGTGGGTTACTAGAAATGAAATACATTTCTATATATAATCAATTATATGTAGTATCTAACATAGATTTACTTGGTTTTAATAACATATAGATTGTTTAGATGGATATTAACTTGATATTCAATCAGTTCACAAAAAAAGGGGCTAACAACATTGACAGTTTGATAATCCCAAAGGATATGCTATATATTATTAAAATTGATTTTATAAAAAATTATAAAGTATATGAATTAGTATTTTTTATCACAATTTGTGACTATATTAAAATACAATCAATAATATTTATTGGTGAGAAAAATTAAAATTGGGAGGAGGAAATTTAATAAAGGGGTAGAATTTGACACCCTAATAACCTAGTAAGTGTTGTCCCTTAAATAAATACTACATTGAATATATTTTATCATATAAAAGATAAAACAAAAAATAAATTAATTAAATTTTTTAATGAAAGGTACTAATTATTAAATAATGAGAATTAAATTTGAAATATCATTAACAAAATTATAAGAAAAGAAAAACATCAAGAGAATAAAATTATAGCCAAAATGAAATATTTTATATATTTTTATTATCAATTGTAAATATTATTTGATGTGTAATGTAACTAAATAACTATAAAAAACTTATGATAAGAATATAATATGTATTTTTATGTGATTAAAGTAATTTCATTTTCAAAATAACGATTTTTTGAAGAATTGAGTTCTTCTATATATTTTATATTTTTATCTTAAAATATAAATCAATTAATTTTTAGTAATGAATTTATATATATATATTAAGTATATATACTTAATAGTAATTTAATTTATTTTTTTACTTTTCCCTATAAATGAATAAATTCACATTATTTGTAAAAGATATACTTTCTCAAAAAATTGTTTTACTGTATTTTTCATTATAATGTAAACTTTTTTCATATCATTTATAATTTAAATCAAATAAAAATTATTATTATCTTAAATAATAATGTTGAAAATTAGTTAATAATTTTATTTCCATTTTTATAACAAAAATATGTTACCAAGCCTAAAATTACTCACAATTATAAAGGATTAAATGATGTAAAATGTAAAATCATGAGGTAATTATTCACCCAAAGTTCATTCATTTTTATTTTTTATTTATCTAAAAATAAATATATTATACCAATACATATATAAATAAATCAATATAATTATTATAATTAAATCATATTATCTTTATTTCATAGCAATTTTCTACCTTCATCTAATTTCTTGTAAAATGAAAATGTTGTTCGTCTTATGGTTCGATTTCTTCCTCAATGAACAAAATAGTTAATTTTTCATTCACATAAAAAATGGATGGTTTTAAAAGTGGATATAATGAATAAATGTGATATTTATCAAATTTTTAATATTATTAAAATATAAAATGTTAATTCTATGAGTAACATTTATAATATATAGTCATTATAAATTTAATAACCCAATGAGCATATCGATGCACTTTTCTTTAGTGAATTCTATTTTGGAAAATATATTGAACTATATAAATATTATGTTAATTCAACGGTAAATAAATTATATTTCTACCCTTTTTATTAGTTTAAATTATTTTGTAAATTCTTTTTCCAATATCAATATACTGTAATTGTTTTGGATAAATTGGTTGAATAACACCAAGTGTTCCATGAGAGAAAATACTATATAATAATAGAAATAAATATAATAATAAATGGACCTTAATAAATTAAATATACATGAAAATATATATAAGGTATTTATTCATCATAATTTAGATATTTAGTAGGTTAGAAACATGCACCATGGTCGTCGAGATCTTAGGTAAGGGTTCTTAATGTCAATTTTAATTCCTTGAATTTTTTTTATTATTATCAAAAAATTTGATTTTATATACTGAAATTATATAACTATTTTATACATATATCATAAATGATTTGTTATTATTTGGATTTTTTACTTTCTTAATCTCTATCCCAATTCAATTTACATCTATTCATATATTAGATAAGTTATATGCGATGTTGTTAACAAAATTTTCAATTATTATGTTATATATTTCATTCTAGAATTTTCCTTCATATGTTTCCATCCATACATATAATGCCTTTTATATCATGTTCCATGTTTATATTCTTGAATTTAAATAACTTATTATCATTTCAACCCCTTTTGGCTCTAAATTCAACCAAATTATTAATTCAATTTGGAGTCAATATTAATACTTCTTTACAGTGAAGAATGTTTTTTCTCTATTTTTATATTCCATATATAATTTCATGCATTATATAATCTATTATTCATTGATTACTTATTTAATTCTCTACAATTTTTTTAAGTCTTTAAAAAAGTTTTTCAAGGAATATTTGTCACATTATTTACATTGGAAATTTCATAATTTCATTAAAAAAATAATAATACATTTTAATTTTTAATTTTTTCTACATGATATTCTTTTACATCTTTTATGACCTTTTTTATGATAAATATTTGTATTCAAGTTTCCACTGGTTTTCAAAAAAAATATTTTTGCCTTTTATATAATTTTTTTAATTTTATAAAATAATCATTAATATTTTAAAAATATAAATAATGGGATTTCAATACACATATGTGTTGTTGTATCATTTACCAAAAAATTTATATTATAAAAAAAAAATTCAACCAAAAATATTTAGAATTATTTTTAAATAAATTTTTAAAATTCCCAAATTCAACCCCATGAAATATATTTACAAAAGTGACTAAAATGTTTATTTTTACAACAATTTTACCAAATATTTTTGAAAAATCCTTTTTATAATTTTGATGTCATTTTTTTCTCAAACTCTGACAAATAAGTATATTTTGGAGTTATGTTTCTTGTATTTACCTATTTATCATATTATGAATTTATAGTTCATTCCTCACATTTTATATAAGAGAAATATTTTATATCAGTCTTATTCACTCTCTTGTAAAAAAAATTCTATATCATTTCTGTATTGATTAATTTCATTGAAACATTCTATACCACTATCCATGTTTCTATATTTATTTTCTATTATTGAAACCACAATATATTTAATATTACATAAAATATCAATTTTATGGTTGCTTAAAAAATATTTTATTCAATTTATTTACTAGGTTAATAATGAATCGTTGGATACTTGTTATTTCAATATGGATGTTTATTTATTTCTATGTGATGTTGGTTATTTATTATATTTGGACATAATTTGTGATAAGTGGGTAATTAAATTATATATCCCCTTGGTGAATTATTTGATCAAATTAATGATACTATCTTGGTTATTTGGTTTGGACCATGCTCTCTTATAATTGAATTCTTAGGAAAATTCGTTGAATTCTTGCTTTTAAAGTCGAAAATAATGTGTTATATCACTATAAAATAGTTATTATTGTCCATGTGAGTATTTATGATGTTATATTATCCATGGATATAATATATGATCATATCATCATTTATTTTAATTATTATGTTTATTTTTAATTATTTATTACATACTATTCAATACTTACTTATTCATGATAAAATATGATTTAAGCTACCATATACTGATAGTTTATGAATTACCTTCTTATGATTCAATAATCAATGGTAATGAATAAGAGTATTAAGTATGAAATGTTAATTTGGGGATCATATATATTGATTTTTTTATTATATGATTAAGACGTATTTTATGTGAACAAATATATAACAAACAATTGTTAACACACATAGATATTACATAATTTCTTCGAAGAAAATTATTTACATTTCAAAAACACATGCATGGGGACTGTAATTTTTCAGTTCCTTTTGAAACATGGAATCCTAATCACTAGTGTGTTGGTAATATAAACCATATCCAACTACAATCATTACAATTAGAGCCCATATTATATACATCACTCATAGTACATATCTTTCTAACCGCGGGAAATAATATATAATAAAGGGTTAGCTTAGATGCTAAGTAAGGTTAATACGGGAGATATAGAAGCATAAAATAAACACAAGGCTATGATAATATGTGAATAATATAAAAGAATACCCTTCCTACCATAGTCCATACCTTGAGTCATTCAATAATATGTGGTAATTCATAATGGATGAATCAAGACATAACTAAAGGATATGAACCTTGGGTGTGAAACATAGACCTAAGTGATATCTTTTTGGAATACACATTAGCATAGAAAATAATTTCAATATTAGTCAATGATCACTTACAATGAAATAATACTGAAATGGGTTCACACACCAAACTATCTTATCATTCTAGATTCACTCACATTATCATAAAATTTGAAAAGTCTCTTACTAAACCATGCTTAATTACTATTTAAATCCTCTTTATATCATGAGTCATAGATCATTTCCCAATATGATGAAGGTAGATATAGTTCCCACCCACCATATAATGAAATCATTCATATGTGCTCCACATCATAATAAAAATTTATCATATCATATCCCATTCAATGAAATGGGAATCAGAAAAATTTAATCACATCAAAACTTTTGTAAAAGATATAGGTTTTATAATCATTTCATGATAGCATAACCCATGAAAAAAACTAGGATTCTTAAGAACATTATCCTGGTATAAACAGCTAAAGAGATATAGGTTTTTTAGGAAATTTTCATAATAAACATAAATTATTTATAGAAATAAAAAAAATTTATCATTGGATCATATCCCTCTTAAGGAATGTTTAAAAAAATTATTTCATCTTAGATAAAAAATTATTTTGGAAAATAATTTAGAAAATTTCGTAAATAAATTGTCATTTAAACTTTAAAATATTATTTTCAAATGAAATAAAATTTTGAAAACCGTTTTACACAAATATAATTTTGAAAAAAATTTATTGAATCTTCAAATAAAGGATATTTTATTACATTTGAAAATTCAGTTCATGTCATAAAAAATAAGAAAATATTCCATTCACATTTCCAGTAAAATAAAAACATTCATTGTAAAATTAAATATATGAAGTTTCTTCTAAATGTAATATTGTAAATATTAAATCATGTGTGAAAATTTCCTTTACAATCAAAGAAAATTAAATAAAATGTTCATAAATATTTTTACAAAACATGTTTGTGAAAGAAAATAGATTTCTGAGCATGATTTTCAAAAAAAAACAATTAATTAATAATTTTAATCACAATAGAGTGGATACATTGAAAGAATATATAAATAATAAATATAGGATAATATGTTTAATGATAATTCATGGGATTTTGAATATGATATTTCAACATTAGAGACTTATTCATAAAAAATCTCGAAAAATGGTGAGATTCTGATATAAATTGTTTACCAATTTGGTAACATTGATTCATATGTCCCATGAAGGAATAAAATAAAATGTTACATAACATATCATGAGGGTGAATAAATTCATCATATTACATGTACAATGGTTTATATATACACCTTTTTAATGAATGAAGGGGTAGAAAATAACCATCCTTTTAAAGATAGAAAATAGATACATAAATCCCTTAATTAAAGTCTTGAAAACTATTGTAATTGTTAAAAGATTTTGCGTAATAAATATAAGTTTGTTTTAGTTATATTAAAAAATATATTAATATATATCATAACATATATGATTTTTTATGATCTTTTACTTCCCATTTATTAACAATTCCATGTCAAAGTTAAATTTAATATAATAACCTCTATATTTTTTATATAAGTTTTTATTCATTAAACTTTTTTTGATATCATTTTGATCTCCATTACATAATCTATATAATATTTAACATGATATAAATATAATATATGAACATTATATATATTTTTTATATAAATCCATTCAATTTTGAAATAGATGATGAAGTAAACCTTTCATGGAATTTGTAGGTTGTACTTATGCATGAAGGTTGCTTTTAATTTTCTTATTGGGTTAAAAAAATGAATTTTAAATTATATATTATCATTAGGGAAATTTTTTTATTTAATATAAATAATTTTTTCAACTAAACTCATCTTTAATATTGTCCATGTAAAGCGTGGATGAATCACATCACCTCATGTTGTGGTAGTCCATCGTACACACGAACGATGTTATCATATTCTAAAAAAATAAAAATGAATAAGCTATATGTGTTATAAAAATTATAAATAATAATAAAATAATAAATATCATATATATTTTATAATAAATAAATATACAATTTTTACCATTAATGATTGGTGGAAATAGAAAAACTAAAGATATCAGTTCGCGAGGAGGTAGTCTTCCATACACACAAATGATGATTTAATAACCCATTTTATGGTAGTGTGTGTAGTTATAGGTTGTAAAAATAACATAAAAATATATAACTATATATAGTATAAAGTTTTTATAATATAATATAGTTATAATAATAATTTAACCATGTGTAAGAATATATAAAATAGAACGATCATTAATGACTGTTAGCTATTCTTTAGATGTCCTCTTTATTATTCCAGTAAATGACTTAATTGTAACATCCCGAGTAATTAATGAATAATAGATATTTTTATCTATGTCTAATAATGAATTAGATAGTGTTTTAGAGGCTTAAAATGAGAATAAATCCAATCTTAAGCATGGAATACAATAATATTTTTAAAAGATTGTTTTACTGCCTTTTGATAGCAAACCATTTTTAAATCAAATTTTTGACAATTTTACAAGCGCTATTTGTAAAAATAAACTTATTATTTTTGATTCGGACATTGAAATTTATATTGGATAATTTTTTGGTATTTTTTCGATAAAGTTCATTTTTTTAATGAATAGTGAAAAATACTGCATTTTACATCAAAACTGCTTTTTCATCTAATTTAATTATATGTATATATTATCTTTTTAATTGGTTTTAAAGTGTAAATAGAATATATTTTTACCATTTAATCCAATAGTGGTCATTGGAATTAATTTCACTTTGATATTGTACTTAAACTAGTGTCAATCTTTTGATACTTATTGTTTCATAAAAACACACTATTTGTTCTGACAGCAGGAATTAATTATTTAATTAATTAATTTCACTTATATGTTTTGAATTTTTTAAAATAGACAACATTTTTGAATTCGGAATATCAAATATAGCTTAGGGTGAAGTTTTGATATTTTTCTGAAAAACATCAATTTTTGATGAATATTGAAACCACTAAGTTGTACTTAAAAAACTGATTTTTCGTTTAAATGAAATTTTACCACCTATGTGTTTTGAATTTCAAAAATCCGACATACATGGTTGTCATTAAGAAGTAAAATTTGGTTCAATGGGATTAAAATAATTTTTTGGTGAATAGTAACATTTAAGTTTTAAATCGCGATAAGAGGTAATTAGTGCAATTTAAGGCAAAAATGATATTATAATAAAATGAAAATACCTAGACACATGTCCTACCCTTATTGGATGTGTCATGACCGACCATGAAAATGCATGGGTCGATTTTTGGGACCCCATGGAGCCACTTGGGTATGATAAAGACATTAATTCTTTTTATTTAATGTAAAAGTAAAAATGACACAAACATGAGTTGTTTTACTAAACCAATTTTTAAATGGGGTTATATAGGTCATATTTTTTAATATAAATATTAATTAGAAATATAAAACTATTTCCTACATCATAGTAGTTGTTTTATAATTTTTAGACATTAAATAAATTAAATTATTTATGACACCACGATGATGCAGCGATGACCTCATTATTTAACAATTTAAATAAAATGAAAAGATAATGTAAAATCTAAGACCTATATATGTCAAAAACCTATTGTATGGGTGGATTTAAAACTATTATCACCTTATCCTCGAAATATATAATTTTGGGACCTTTTAAATCCGAAAATCATATTATAATAAAGTATCCTTTTGTAACTTTCCAAGAGTGCCCCTCCTCTCCTCTTATAAAAGGCCCCCACCTCTACCACCTTACCCAAAATTACAAAGCCTTTGGGTCGGCCAACCCCTATTCATTGTGTCTCTCCACATCCCTATCTAACTCCTATAAGCCTCACATTGGGCATAAGTCTTCACAAGGAAGCCTTTGATCTCAAATCAAAAAGAGTTACCCGATTTAAAGGTTGTGTCTTCTATTGTGTTCTTATGTATTATTTTTCTTCTCCAACCCCCTAAACTCTTTTTCTTAATTTATTTTGTAACAAAACCAGTATCATACATATACTAGTATGTTGTTATAATAAGGATTCTAGCTACACTTACACACACCTAAATCTAATGGTTAAAGGACATACTGTTTCCACGGATGGTGAATTTCTACCTCATGAAACGATGATTGTTCAATATTCTTTTAACACCTTCAAAGGTTTCCATTAATATGAAACTATATTTATATATTATATATAATATGTTTATGATTTACTTAAGCTTCTGTATTTTTCATTTATGGATACCTTTATGGTTTCCATTATGGGTAAACGTGATATCTTCATTTTAGGAAGTGCGGACTACCACCCCCCTCAATGTGATTTGATTCGGTAATGCCATATGTGGGATGTATAAAGGATGCAATTAATGATATTATATATGATACAATACAGTAATTATAATATACCTTTATATCATTATGATTCCATTCCATAAAATACGAAATAGAAATTAAAGTAGCGTTCATGCGTTCGTACAGCTTACCGTCTCCATGAACGGTGCATTTCATTTCATACCTCTAAAAGTTATGTAAAATTATAAATGCATGTATATACTGGATATATATGATATATATGATATCTACATCATGAGTATAACTCTGGATTTAATGGATACATGAACAACTTTTAATTATAAAGAGTTTATGTTTTACTCAAGTACCAATGATCGTGAAAAAGACTGTTATTAACTTAAATAATTACATGGTGTTCATGACTTGGTAATAAGTGATATAAAATAAATAATTAACTTGAAAAAGGTTCTTAAGAAATTAGAAATTAACTCATGTTTATTATTCAGGAGGTTAAAGAACGATCGAGTCAAGTCAGACTTGAGGTATGGGACTTCGTCTCAATCTCCTTTCATTGAGGTATATTATGTTTTATACACAACTTTATTTTATACGGTGTATAAAACCCTTTGAATTTTATCCAAAATGAAACTTTTTTATACAAACCGTTTTACTAAATGACAAAAGGGAATTTTTTTAACGTACGTATGCAGCGACAATGACTTCCCTGCCACCGTGACCATTATTTGAGTTTCAGCTTCCTCTACAAGCCATACCTTTTTTAAATGAAAAATAAATATCATGTTTTACTTTTCTTTTATTTTGGTATTGAAAATGGTTTTTATAATGTTTTTATTATATCAATGTGTTGTATTGATATCTTGTGATTGAAATGTGGAAATTTTATGTTTCCATTATGTATGTTTTATGTGATACGATCATGTTATTGTTCTTGGGCATTATTATGAAGACGGGTGGTTCCATGATAAACTAAGGGAGGGTGAGACCAATATTGCTCTCCAATGCATTGGGTAACACGAAGGAGTTAAACGTTAAGGTTTCTCCAAAAAGATTTAGGGAATATACTGTGATGGGTATTCCAAACGTAACCAAGAGGGTTACTCTCTACGTAAAAATGTTATGAATGCCTCAAGTTACCTTTATGTCTTGTGATTTCTATGATTTATTCATGATTTGATAAGGTATGTTAAAGTGATTATGTTTTATGAGTAGAGTATTATTTCATTGATTCTTATGTATACATGTTCGCATGCTTCCATTCCATATTTTTATATCCCTTACTGAGCTTTTTATGCTCATCCCATGTTTTTGAAATGATTTTCACAGGTCAAGGGAAGGGTAAATGGTATGATGATAGTGTCAAAGAATAGTCAAGAAATAATCCATGTTTTATTTTAAATATGTTTCCATTAATGGGAAAAATGAATACTATCTTTTATGTAACCACTTTCTTTAATTGTGGAATGTAATGCATGTTTTATGATCTAATTCAATAAAACTCTAAACCTGAAATGATCCTCAATGTGTAATCTTGTAATAACTCAAGATTAAGTAAGGTTTAAGGCTGGTGAATTATTTTAATTGGTAGGATTTATATCATAAATAAATATTATAGTATGAGTTTAGGGAATTTGTGAAGATATTTTTGTAGTTATAGGCATTAAAAATTAGGGATTAATTTCTGAATAATAGAAGATAGTGAGTGTCCATTTATATGTGTGGTGAGAAAGAAACACATATTATTTATGAAATAATTCAACCCATGTTTTTTAACTATAGTAAGGTTAAAAAGTATCCCATTATCAACTATTAGAGGTTAGTTGGTATAAATTTTTCCATTAAATGATTTTTGGACATGTTTATAGCTACTTTTTTCACAGTTATCCATTTAGTTTAACCCTGTGGTAAACACATATTTACCTTAATCGAAGTAAATTATTTTTTCTATATCTGTTATGATTCATTGATAAAAAGTAATTTAAAATTAATATTAAGATTATATATTATGATAATTCAAAATATTTAATTCATTTTTCTAGATGTAATTAATATTATAAAAAATTAATCTCCTAGACGCTATGAGAAAGCGGGGTTTCGAAAAAGATCAAATGTTTCCAGTGTTATTATATAAAAAAAATATATAATTGATTAAAATGACCAAAATTGGAATAATTGAAAAAAATTAAATATTTTTAATTGATAATAAATTCCAACTCCAATTTAACATTTTGAATTATTTAAATGAATATTCAAATTTTAATGAAAAATCACAATTTTTTAATATTAAAAAAACAATACATTTCAAAAGAGTCCAAAAAATCATCCCTATGATTATTTTGGAATAATGAATTATAAAATGAATATTATTTTATCAGATTTATTTTTTAAAAATTTCAATAATTAATTTTATAATTTTTCACAAAAAGAGAGAGAAACATTTTATTGAGTAAATACTATTTTAAAACATGTGTAGAATTTATAAAAAAATATGTTTCTTATAAACATGTATTCTTTATATGAACCCAGTTTATATAATTTTTAAAATTTTGTTACTAATTTTAAAATTTATATGTTTAATATATAGTATTAGTATAGTCACATTCGAAGAAGTAATTTAATAATATATGATGGATTTGTTAAAACTCATTATTTTTTGTAACATAATGTAAGATAATATTTCATGTATAGTAATATTAACTCGATATTGTATATAATGAAAGATTTAAATGGTATAGATTTCAGAGGAATCCATCAATGTAATTTAATTTAGTCCTAAAAAATTCATAAAATATCAGGGTGTTACATTATACCCAACCATAAAATTAATTTTACCCTTGAAATTTATCAGTCAGATGCAAAAAATTTCGATACTTATAAATCATAATACCTAAATTTATTACATAGTTTATTAATCTTATTTGTATAGGAAAAAAATATTTTCACATGTTTAGTGGTCCTATTTTGTAGAACATTCTTTGTACGATCAAGAATCTCCACTGAATGTTCCCTATAAGAAAGATCTTAATCTATTGGTATGACCTATGTGTTTAGTACAAGGGAAGGTTTAGGTATGTTATTCTTCAATAGAGATACATAGAACACATTTTGGAGTCGATATAGGTTTGGTGGATGTACCATATTGTAGGATATCTTCTCGATATGATCCAAATGTTCAATGGTATCAATATACCTAGGTAATAGTCTCCCATTATTCTTGAATATCATAACCTTATTTCATGGATAAATTATTAAACACACTATATCCCCAAAATAAAATTATAGATCATGATAGATAATATCTGTATAAAATATCTTCCATGACTAAGATAAATTAATATATTGATGAATGGATCTAACCCACTATTCAATTTCATCAGCTATCATTAGACTCAATTGCTTTCAATACCAAAATTTATTCAATCACACTAGATGTTTACAATTATGACATATATATTTTCATAAGAAGTAATATGAATTATTGTGTTAATGATATTGTTTAAAAAAACTCAACTAGAGGAAGGTGTTTATTGCAACCACATTTGAAATAGAATTAAAATGATACTAAAAAATTTTATAGGGTTTGAATCATTATTTTAGAGTGACCATATATATGACGATGATACATTGGGATAAAACTAAAGTACTTATCAAAATATTACTAAAGACTTCACTAGAACTTTAATGTAAACCTCAAATCCCATTTAAATAAAATGAAATGTGGTACTCTATTAAATCAAACCTAATTCATAGTGTATATCCTATAATATTGATAATGTGGTTTGTATTGTCTCATTGTGATGAGGTGTAATGAATTAGTAAGGTGTTTGAATACCATCCATATATAATTATTTCCTTTTAGAGGCTTTGGGGAATCCAATGAAAAAATACAAGGATTTTTTTTGTAATTAACGATAAACTCTTGATGGAATGACTGATATATTTTATTTATAATTCTTTCAAAATCACATTTTAATGATACCGAATCAAGTCAAAGTGGTGTATTTTGTGTATGGGTCTCAATCAGAGACTAGATACCTGAAATTTGATCAAAATAATAGGCCACAAAGTTATAAGAAACTATATTGTCCATCTTGTATTGTTTCTCTAAAACGATGTGTTTTCAGAAAGTGGAGACCTAAGGGCCACTTAGATTTTATGAATCTTTGTGACCCTAGGTACATGGTCATGTGGCGATACTGGGTTTTTGGATAATTTCATTTTTATAGATCTTACAGAATTAGATAAAACAAACTCCTAACCATATAGGGTTCCCCACTATATCAGTGATTGTAAAATGATTAACACAATGTTTGGTCAACCATGAAGCCGAACCACACACAATTATGATTTTATATTAGTTGAATAAAATTAAACACTTTAATTATTTTAAAACATTTCCATTTTCTCAATTCATCCCTTAGGGGATGGTTTCTTTTTTATTTTCTCATGAACTCAAAATATCTTTAGTCTTGGATTTAAGATAACTATCTATTTTAATGTCTGATTCATAATATTTAGCAATAATTGGATTTATAATTGAATTTTATTGATTCATATCCCCTAATATACTTGTTTATCCATGAATCCATTGTGTTATTTAGGTGCAAGATCGTTTTCCCTGTTTTCAAGGTATTTGAATGGTTATTATATTTATTCAATCCTACTCAAAATCGAAGGATGTTATTTAGTGAGGTGTGTTGTAGGAACATTATGTAGTTGGTCATGTAATTTTAACTTTGAGTTTTGATGCTTTTTGGATATTCCATTATCTTAAATGCTGTATTTTTTCGAGTGTCAAATTTTTATTTGGATAATAATATAAAATTGTCCATTTCCCCTAGATGCACACCCCTTAATCTATATTTTTTAGTTTATATGTTAGTCATAAAATTATAGACACCCATTATGTGGTCCATATTGAACATGCCCTTGAAGCTATTGCTCAAAATGCATGAAACTTCATTTATATTTTGTCTTAGACATAAATATGAAATTTTCGTTCATATATAAATGTTAATATGACCCAAATAGCCTCTTATTTTATTGGATAAAGATGTAGTAGGAATTTATTATGTGGGTTGTTTTCTTATTTGATCGTTCCGCATCCTAAGTGAGACAATGATCATTATATATTTATTTTTCATGATTGAGTTGTTTAAATATATTAAAAAAGTGGAATGGATAATTCAGGATAGTTTCCTTACATAAATAAAATTTTGTAATTAAATGAAATAACTAAATGTGTTGTAAGGATATTGCTATTCATGTTTAAAAAATGCATTTAAATGAATTTTTATGTGTTGTTTATATTGATATTGATATGTGAGAATCACGTGAGGTAATTCCCCAAGAATTATTTATATATATAATTATTCCTTATCATGGTTGTGGTTCGATTATAAGATACTTTTGAGCATTGATGTATCATGATCCCTAACATCGAGGGTCAATCATGACATCTCACACAATTGAAACAATTAGTACGATGGTATTGATGCACAATATTCATCTATTAGGGTAATGAAATGATGGATCACTCACAATTAAGAGTGTCATGTGTGATGTCTCCCACTCTTATTAGGATGTAATGAACTTACCATATTGCATGACCATTTAGGACTGTTAGATTGGTCATGGATGTAAAAGTTACACCCCAGTTTAGACAGCAACAAGTATTCCAGGTACCTGAACACTTATGTTTTAATGTACATGGTTTATATGGGTGGATGAAATATATAATTAAACTATATATATATTATTACTATATATATAGAAATTGAGTAGTCGTCCATTCTGACCATGGATCGAAGTAGGTAGAGCAACCAAGTGTCCTATAGGAACTTAAGTAGTCTGGTTTTTTATTTCAAAATTCATTTCTTATTCTATTCATACATGCACACTATATAGTTACAAGCAATGCCTGGAATAAACATAGACACGGTTGGTGTTGGATTGATAGGATTTTATCACACACCCCGCTTGAGATTCCTTTCGTACCTAATAATATTATTTTAATGATGGTATTTATAAGGGAATGTTTCCTACTATAGGTTGATGAAATTTTTATATATAAATGTATTATATGATAAAAGTACCAAGCATAATCTCAATATTCTAGAGGAGAAACTTTTTTGTTCTTTTTTACTTTTTGTATAAAATGATTTTATACCAATTCCCCTATTTTTTTATCAGTATAACAATAATCTATGTGTTCAAATGATTTGTTGGCTTTTTATTATCATTTTTTCTTATGTTATTGATTTATGTTGCATAATTATGATGATTGTTTAATTATAATTCAATATTTTATTGATTTTTTTCTGTTAATATTATTTTATTTTCCTCATGTCTATTTATTATTTATCAATTGTAAAATTCTGACAAGAGGGTATAGTCTCCCCACCATACAACCATTACACCATAATTACTAGCCATGAAAATTCTAATGTATTAGTAAGAATTCTAGAGGTCATGTGACCCATCAACTAGGGTTAGAGTTTAAGTAGACCCATAGGTCGATAAATTAGAATTTAGTATATGAGTAGTATTTTTACTTTCCCTTAGTATTTTTTATTTAAAAGGATACTACTAGTTAAAAATATTTGGAATTTTCCCTATTATTAGAAGTAACAAATATTGTATACGAAAACTTAAAATACATGGGATGGGACATTTAATTTATTGATTTTTCCATTTATTATTGTTACGACATCACCTTTGGCTGAAAAAATTTAGTTATGATGATATTGTTATTGAAGTTATTGAAATATGATTCCTTCTACCTAGGCCTAATAAAATAAGGTATTTTCATTAGAGTATGCATAATTTTTAGGCACATTAGGATAAATATTCAATGCAATTTTTATATGATGTATATTTCTAGAGTGCATTTCTTGTTGCATATTTAATGTTCCTTATATATTTATTGAATTGTGTTGAAAATTTTTTAGTGGTTGGAAAAGATAATTTATACTAAAATTCCATGCCTTGGAATAAAATTGGTTTTTGGAATATGTTAAATAAGAAAAATTAAACAATAAACTATGGAAAAATTATCCTTTAAGGATTGTTTTGAATATGCTATAATGTAATATGGTGTGAGTTCAACGGATGCTATAATTTGGTTCATAAAGAGCATGTGACCATATGGATTAGAGATAATAATCCATATAAATCATCCATTTATTATTGAATTAAATTTAATAACAAGAATAATTTTTAACAAATAAATACGATTTCAATAGTTAATATACTTATCCAATACTTGTGAAGAAAAGCCTCATACTTGAACCTGACCATAGTAGTGGGTAGATAGTCATCTCTTACACTCTGATGGCCTATTATGGTCTTTTCTACTACCTATACATGTCTTGTTGAGCATGAAGAGAGGTGTGATAATTCATATAGTATGACTTTATATCTATCATAGTCTCTATATATCATCTTTTAAGTTTATTAAATCCATTACCAAGAATTTATTTGAAATTTTTGAATATCCTTCCCTAACATCCTCTGGTTGCATGGCTTGAAGGTAGTGGCAACCATGCCCTTCAGGTTGAAGGCCCTGAGAAGACAGGGATCCCTCCTATAGTTCCACATATGTAACCTCTTAATATACATGATATTGGAATAAAATCATAGTTTCGTTAGGTTTTTCTATGTTTTCAACATAAAATTAAAGGCATAGTTCAAAATTCCCCGAGTAGGATTGAGTTGATCATGAATTTAAACAACAACATCCTCACACCTTTTTAGGGTATGGAGGGACTCAGGCGACTGAGTCATGGAATGAAGCTATATTATCTATATTAAAAAACTAGGAGGTTCCTCTAGTGTAGTGGGTCAAACAAGTTGCTCATATGTTATGAAATTCTGTAAAGTAGTGTTGGGACGTAATCACCCAGTCCAATCAGCATAGGGATATGGTATGGGAGAATGTTGAGATGATATTCAATGATTATTTTTTCACTAGACATAGAGGGATGACTGGGGTCAAAAATTCAAAAACCAGTATTATGGATGTATTTCTGTTATGGAAAACTCTTCTCTCTTTATAGACCTGTAAAGGTTAACTCATATTATAGGGGTGATGATGTTATGACGAGTAGGTTATTTGAGGATGGTTTGGTATAAACCATTCAATCGTTGGTAAATACTTCGAGGTTGAATTTCATTTCTAAAATTTTCACCCATGCCTGTATCATAGAGATGAATTTAAGGGAATAAGAAGGTATAAATCGAGGTGGTTTTTCACCTAAAACTACTAATGGTTCTTATTCTGGGAGATGGAGTCACTTTGAGGATATTAGTGGAGGCAAAATCCACCAGTTTCTTCATGAAAATAGTTTCTTGTTATATAAACATAGTGAGAAGCTAATATATATGAAGTCTCGGTTCATATGAGATATAGTGGAATTTAGCGGCTACAAAAGGATGGGGCATATCAAGAAATTCTACAGAACATTCCCATTAATTCATAATCAGAGGGGATTTAATAATTTTTTGTGATCTAGATCATGACCATTAATATCATGATATACTAGTTTCACGAATACTGCCAATCAATCAGGACAAGGTTGTTGCTAAGGATTAGATATTCAGACTTACAATTCTCACCTCCAATAGATCTGTCTTACTCAGGGCAGTCAGATAGTGACTCATGGTTGTGATACATGCCAGTTACATATAGTCTATCCTATTTCAGTGGAATATAAGGAAAGAACATTACAATATGAGGTACTATTTTTGTATACCCTAGAATTTATTTTCATCATTACTTTACTTATGAATGTCTTAATCATTTATATATGTGATTTTTATGGGACGTAAGGTCCTCGATATTGATCCCTTTTATGGATTTATGATGCTATATAACTCTTTAAATATCTTATAATAGGGATTTCACTATTTTAAGGACCATCTTCTCTGGATAAGATGATATCTCTTCATGTTTAATCATTTTCCTCACATGGTATGTTTTTATATAATCAATGGGATTGAATTGTTAGTTCTCTATTGATCACATATTTACTTCTATCATCTGAGGGAGACATTTACAACATTATAGGGAAGTAAGAACATAAATAATGAGTTATTTTATGTGAAATATACATTATTAGGACATGAGCACTAGATACTGGGAAATGTGATAGCTTAGTTCGCAGGTATTTTTCCTAGATTACCTGGGATTACAAAATGTTGTTTTATCTAATTTAGGGGAGTGATTTAGGGATTCCTTTTCCATAAACATCTTTGATCTACCTCCTTTGAGATAGGTAGAGTTTACTATTGACATTGTTCCATGAGCCACATCATAGACAATTCTTAATTACTAGATAGAACATATAGAAATTATGGTTCCTAAGAACTAATTGGAGTATATGTTGGCTAAATTATTTATATTCCTCAACACATCTCTCTGGGGTTCATTGGTACTTTTATCCAAAAGGTAAATGGTACCCTTTGGCTCTGTGTGGATTATAATCGTGTGAACTATCCCTTTTTAATGAATCTGTTTCCACTTCCTAGTATAGATTACCTCTTTGATTTTTTCTAGGGAGTGATAGTGTTTTCAATGACAACAAATGAGGTAGGGATATCATGATGCATGTGGGAGGTCATCAAAAATAGGTCACACAACCTTCGGGATCATGTATTGTCTATATGGTTACTTGGTGATACCATTTGGACTCACAAAAACACTGGTAGCCCTCATGAATCTTATGAATCAGGTTCACCACCCCAATATGGATTCATCCATGGTATTCTTTGCTGATGACATATTATTGTGTTAAGACTCCATACAAGACCCTAAAACCAATCTTGATATCCTGATGAATACATTTAGAGATAAACAACTCAATGCTAAGAATTATAAGTGTAACATTGGGATCGATAATTTTCACTTCCTGGGCCATATCATCTAGAAGTATAGAGTTTCAGTAGACCCAGATAATTTGGGATCTCTAGTTTCTATGGAGATGCCCGAAAAAATATTTTACATTCAATGATTCTTGGGGATTTCCAAATATTAAAGACCCATCATCTAGGAGTTCTCATTCCTTGCAGCACCGATTGCGAGCAAGAAAAATAATGGTGGGATGTTTATATATGCAAAATATTTAGATGAATCCTTTTAAGAGTTTGAGTTCAATTTGAAATATTCACTATTACTATTCTTTTGGAATGAGGATTGATCTATATATTTTTTTTGACACATCACGTGTCATGATAAGTGCTATTTTGATGTAGAATGAGTGATTCATCATTTATGGGTCTCTTTAGTTGAGGCCTCACGAGAGGATTTACCCAACACATGACCTTGAGGTTTCTAATGTCAGGAATTCCATACACTGTTGGACACACTATTTACATGGAGAGTGTTTTGGGGAATTTATTGATCAAAAAATACTCATGTACATATTTACTATGTGGTATCTAAATATAAAATAGTGTTGATGGATTGAGTATATGTTTTACATTGATTTTGAGCTTTACATCATGCTTGGTTAGGAAATGTTGGAGTCCATGTTCTGACCCAAAAGACTCAAACAGAGGTGGTTATGGAATCGAGTAGTGAATGGGAGCTTATGGAATTATTCTCAAAGATGCATGTTTAGGTTTAGGTGTAATGTTTCCAGAAAATCCTTACAACCTTAGTTGTGACCTATATCTTATATAATGGGTACAAATAAGTAAACTATATGATATTAAAGGCCTTATCCAAAGATCAAAGTATAATATGATGATACATATTTAGGTTGGAAAACTAATGGTGATGATACCATACTATTACTTGGGAATGTATGGGACCTGAAAGACATCAAAGTGAATATGATATGGGAATTCCATGCCTTAAAATAGAAGGTTCACCCATATGTCAAAAACAAGTATCAGGATCTAGGACACTAGTATTGTTGTCCTGGAGTGAAACATTAGATTTTGGAATTCATCCATCGATGCTCTACCTATTAGTTGGTAAAGGCAGAAAATCATTTAGAAATGAATTTTACAGTAGATGTTCATTCTTGATTAGAAAAAGGATAATGTTTCAATGGATATTATGATTGTTCAACCATGATATTCTCATTGAAAAGATAAAACATGGGTTGTTTTTAGATGGATAATTATGAATCATTATATGGTATTAAGTTTTGATCTATAATACTTTTTCTAGAGGTTAAGATAGGTATCTATTCATGGACTATGTCTCATGTAGAAGACCATAGAGAAGATACAACAGATAAGAAATAACATGGTGAACACTCTTCTAGACACCATGATTTTCCCACAAACACTAGGGACATCCTAACATTGTGGTTAGAGATTTTATTTTCTTGTAAGTATTACCTAGGTTGGGGAATCAACATATTCAGATGTAGGGTAAGATCCCAACAACGTTCAATAGAAACTTCTCGGTAGTGAAATGGATCATACTAGTAGAATACCAGTTGGAATGTAACAACCCAAGATTTTATGAAAAATATTCTTTTTAATTTCACTAATGTCTTGTGTTGTATGCTACACCAAAAGGAGCTTGCACAACACGCATCCTTGACTTTCCTTGCATTACACGCAATCGCAACCTTCCTCGATAGCGTGTGTTGTACGCAATACTGAGTTTCACGAAACAACGATATGCTATTAAAATATTATTAAAACTAGCCGTTATGAATTGTAATAACCACTTTTTAAATTTTAGAAATTTTAGCTCTCAAAGTGGAATTTATTTTTGGATTCGGAGTATCGAATTTAGCCTAAGGTCAAATTTTGGTACTTTTCGGATAACTTTCATATTCTGATGAATAGTGAAAATTACTAAATTATAATTAAAAACAACATTTTTAATCGAAATATTTAATAGTAATAAATCATTAATTAGAGTTGTTTAAAAGTATACGTAGAATATATTTTTACAATTTAATACAATTTTGGTCATTGGTTGTAATTTCACATTTAAACCAGACATAATCAAGTGTCAATCTTTTGATAGATATTCTTTCTTAAAAACACGCTATTTGTTTTAACAACGGGATTTAATTATAAAATTAATTAATGAAATTTCTATGTTATGAATTTGGTAAAATAGACTTCATTTTTGAATTCGTAATATGAAATATATCTTAGGGTGAAATTTTGGCATTGTTCTGAAAAACATTAATTTTTGATGAATAGTGAAACTACTATGTGGTAGTTAAAAAACTGAATTTTTCATAAAACTTAATTTTACCGCTTCTATAAATGGAATTTCAAAAATCCGAGAGACACGATTGATGTCAGTAAGTAAAATTTGGTTCAATGAGATGAAAATAATTTTTGGTGAATAGTAACTTTTTACTTTTATTTACCACGGTTAAAAGTAAATAGGGTAATTAAGGGTAAGAATGATATTAATATTACCCTAACACATGTCCTAATTCTATTGGACAAGTGTATATCGACCAAAAAAAACCTTCAGTGTAAAATATTATCATTTAGGCCCACTTGGATTAGATTAGTACATTTATTATTATTTAATTCAAAGAAGAGTTAAAAGAGTTAAAATCAAAGTTTATTTTCTAAAACATTTTTAATATAGGGTTGTACATAAGATAAATTCTATTGTAAATATTCATTAGAAATCTAATAAGATTTCCTACATAATGGTATTTTATTTTTAATTTTTAGATATCAAATAATTTAATTTATTTATGACACAATGATGATGCAATAATTATCTAATTAATGAAATATTGACATAATTGATATTATAAATACCAAAATAAAGGTAATTTAAGACTTTTTATGAATTCCACTAATTTTATAGGTTACTATGATATATTAGTGTTGATTTAATCAACTTGTTTCGAACATATAATTCTGTTATGACTTTCAAAAAAATCATATATCAAATAGTGTCAAAATTGACACAAAATAGTTTTTAAATCAAATATTGTATTATTAATTGTTATTTTATTCCTAAAAATCTAAGTCTCGGCCAAATGACTTAGATAAGGATATATATATTAATAATAAACAATTTGGGGTTCGATTGGCATGTTATAGTAAGTGTATTAACCATATAGTGTATGAAAACAAAAAGACACGGTAAAAGTTAAATTATTTAACTTAAAGTTAAATCTAGTTGATAAGGTTAAAATAATAACCTAAACTTGTCTAAATCCTATTGGTTGATAGGATTTAGACCCATCCCCACTTTAGCTTCGAAATAAGACCCTTTGGAACCATTATAAACCGATTTTGACTTTAACATAAAATAATATTTTGAGATATTCCTAAGGTGCCCCTCTCCTCCCTTATAAAAGGGCACCTCCTCCCTCTCTTCCTCACACAACTTTGAGCCTTAATGCTCGGCCAAACCCTGCCAAAATACCTTCTCCACTTCCCTAGTATCATCCTAGAGGTCCTGGTATTCTTCAAAGACCATCCTTAGTTCATTAAGTGGAGGATAAGTGAAGGCGCGTCAAAAAGAGGTAATATCCATTACCGATCTTTTTCAATTTCTTTCTTCTTCAACTTCTTCTTCTTTAGTTGTTTCATGATAAAGTAATAACATCAGTATTTATTATATACTTATATGTTATTATAAATATGAAACAACTCTAATTAACCTTCTATCCATCCTACGGAAAAAGGAAATCACCGCGCGTGCGTACGTACGGAATACCGTCTCCACGCCGTGGTGTAATCTATTTTCCGCCACCACCTTAATTAGATGGGTATAATGGTGTAATGAGTAACTATATATGATTATTTTAAATTGATATTTATACTTAAATAGTATACATACACTTCAACCCAATTCCACGACCATGGGAACGATATCATCACTCGTGCGTACGTACGGACTACCGTCTCCACGACGTGATGAGATTCATTCTCAATGATTAACCATTCTTGAATGATTATAAAGTATATATAATAAGTACTAATGAAATATATGACATAATAATGATACAATATTTATTTAAATTTATATGTATGTCATCTACTTAATTCCATTCAATTCAATAAGGAAGCGAAAACAGCGTTCATGCGTACGTACGGACTACCGTCTCCATGAACGGTGTATTTCTTTCCATTTACTGATTTATTATAAATGAATATTCTGAATATATATATATAAATCATGTTTTATATTCTGGAATTAATTAATTATGATCTAAGTAATCATATGAATAATTACAAGTTAAAAACACGAACGACAAATGAGACGATTTTACCCAAAACGCTACTTTAACATGAATTTACAAAAGAACGGGTAATATAAAGTCATATGTGGACCATATAAGATATAATAACAATGAATATGATTCTGGAATAAGTCAATAACATGATTTAAATAATTATACAGGAGGTTCGGACACTTACAAAGCAAGTCGGACCTAATGTAAGGGATAAATTTTCAATCTCATTTTTATCTGAGATTGCTTATACGTAAGTATTTACTGGGGTTACGTTTATCATCCATGACCATGATTTCTAAAAATGATTTCATAAAATGTTTAACATTCTTCAATGGATGTTTATAGTCATTTTTACCCTTTATTTACTTTTTACCACATTGTATGAATGAAATCTTTCGTTTGGTTACCATATAAGGTATTTTTTGACTTTTCCGACAAAAGTACGAGAAGAATGTTTTTTTTAACTTATACGGAAAGAATGGATTTTTAAAACATTATTTCCAAGAATCTTCCTTTATAAGATTTCAAGTTTATTTTTAATCAACTTATTTTAGTTTATAATTGTTTGACATGTTAAGAAAAGAAAAGTGTTTTTGAAGTAGAAAGGATATTTTCCTCAAGAATGGAGTTCAAATGTTTTATCAAAATTATTTTCCATCTAAGAAAATACAGGGTTCTGTTTTTATCCCTATTATTACATTGATTTGATTATGTTTTGAGGAAATTATTTTTATGAAGTCATTTACCTTATATGATTTGTTTTATGATGTCATGATGTTTCAAGAATCCCATTTTTGTTACATGTGTTATGCGATGATGTATGATTTATGATTATGTGGGACACATAAGAAAGGATTCATTATAAGATGGGTGGGACCTATATCTCCCTCCAATGCATTGGGTAAAGATTTTATATCTCATGAGATAGACATGGCTGGAAGGGTAGGTTATACCGGTTCAGTGAAACAGGACTGAAACGAGGGTCACTCGATTCAGAAATGGACTTTGTCCACTAAGATAGTCTTGGAAATGAGTCTTGAATAACAAGAAATGATTCTCTATGATTATGTGTGTATGCCACAAAGTTTAATGTTTTAAGTTATGATTATTGTGAATATATTTCACTGCCATGAGTTATCCCAGGTTATGAAATTATGATCTCTTTTGCAGGTTAAGATTTCCAAAAGTTATGTTCTTATGTATATGATTTGATTTATATTTCTTTTCTTTACCCTTACTGAGCATTTGAGCTCACCCTTTTATGTTTTCTTTTCCCCAGGATATAAAGAAAGGTTTTAGGTAAAAAAAGGAAGATCTTTATGGGAGATATTGAAGATATTTCACCAGTATTTGAAGATTATATTCCGAGTTTCCAAAGACACTAAACTATAACGGTCCTTGTGTGTGTTTTTTTGTAATGTACTAAGTATTCTGCAAATGTAATGTAATGTCCATGTAGGTCAGGCTTCGGGTCTCTACAGTTGGTATCAGAGGAAAGGTTTAGTCAACCTTTGGAAACTAGGATGTGAAAACGTTAGTGAGATCCCTAGAGATATTTCTACGGTATGTCTAGGGATGTCCCTAAGGTTAAGTATACGTATTGTTTATAGTACTAGAACTACGCTAACGATAATAGAATTAAACCTAAGATGTTAGATATTGAAGGTACTCCCCCTTTATTATGTTGTTTTCCCTAGCATGATTTTTGCCTCTCACACTATTCTTTTTGGGTTTTAGACGATGGCTGGAACCCGAAGGAACCGTGTTGATCAATGCAATGGAAAATGAAATGATTGTCCTCCTGAACAAACAAATGTTATGGGAGATGGAGTGAAAAAATCTTATTGATATACTTACACAAGCTATGAATCATTCTGGACTTCCAAATGAGAAGAGAAGGGAAAAATATTCTATTGAGTCCTTCATGAGGCAACGTCCACCTTCTTTCAGTGGGTTTTCTGATCCACTTGTTTCTGAACAATGGATCAGTACCACTGAAAAGATATTTTCAGTTCTTCAATGTTCTGAACATGATAAAGTCATCTTAGCAGTATATCGTTTGGAAGGTGAAGCTGATCAATGGTGGAATATTATCAAAAATACAAGGCAAAGAGATGAAATTGAGTCCATGAAATGGGATGAGTTCAAGAACTTATTTTTCAATATGTACTTTCCTCATATTCTTCGAACAAAGATGGAGAAGGAGTTTCTTGAACTAATGCAAAAGGATGATGAATCTGTTGGTACATACGAAGCGAATTTTACAAGACTTGCAAGGTATGCATATGGCATTATCATCCAACCTGAAAGTAAAGTTGATCGATTTTTCAGTGGCTTAAAACCAAGTCTTCGAGGGCATTAGCTATAAGAGACTTCAGAAGCTATGAAGAAATTGTGCGTTGTGCTGTCAAGGTAGAAATGGAAGTTGGTGTTACATATCCATCTCATGGTTTTGACAAGAAACGAAAGATGGAGTTCAAGGAGAAATCTCAGAATAATGGTGAAAAGAAGATGAATGTTTCCTTATGCACAATGTGTGGAAAGAAGCATGGTGGAGATTGTCTTAAAGGGACTAGAAAATGTTTTAAGTGTGGAAAAGAAGGTCATCGAGCAATGGAGTGTCGAAGTAATGGAAAAAGGGTTTCTAATGATGTGAATAAAGCAAACACTGCAGAGAACGCTCCACCAACACTTCAATGTTTCAAGTGCAAGGAAATGGGGCATTATGCTAATAAATGCCCTAATCCAAGGGTTAGTGATGATCAACATGAGCAACCACTGAAGGAAAAGGACAAAGGGAAGTCACATGCGATCACTATTGGAAATGTTGAATATGACAACGATGTGGTGGAATGATTAAGTGTATATGTAATGGGATTCCAAAATAATGTTGTATCATTGCAATATTTATTGATGTGGTATTCAAAGTGATTGAGATATTTTTTTTGGAAATAAGATGATATGCGCATAATGAAGGGAAAACGAGAAAATGAAATGTTTAATAGTATTCATGAGCTCATGATTGATATAAGGACTAAGTGATATCATGGTTTGAGTATATATAATTTTGAGGATTTTGGAATGAGGAAAGTGTTAACTTTTAACTGCATTCATGTTTTCACTATGTTTCAATGGGTATTCAAGAGAATACATGATTAAGGCCTTTGAATGTTTGGAATGTGACCAACAAAACATATCTTATGACATATGGGGATCAACAATAGTATTAAATCTCTGGTAATCGTTTTCACTATATTATGAGAGTGGACTGCAGTATTATGGATGAGCCTTATGATTGGAATGGATTATGTTGGAAATAAGTTAGTATTGTTTAAGGATAGAACTTTTGATATTATTTATGTAGTTTTAGAAAAAGGACAACCTGCAGGACGGGCGACAGGCCATGGCGTCGGACAAGGCTGTGGGAATCGAACCCACAACCGAAGTGCGACTGGCCTTTATCACCTACCACTGGCCTACAAGAAGTCCCTGTTTTGTAGAAACTAGTTTTATTATATTAATCAGTATGATATATGAAGTATAAGTCCATTTTAGGAACCATATATGATTAATCTCACTATAGATCGACTTATGTATATAATTTTTTCTAACCTTTTGTTTGAGACAGATGGAATGACCCATCATTCTATCACATGATCTGCTAGCACTTCACGAATGACAAATTCAACTTCATTTATTTAAGAGATGAAGTGGAAATTGTTCAAGGCATGAACAACAGTGATATTGTACCAAAATAAAGTAAGTATTTATTCTAAGCAAATTTTCAACTTTAGGGAAATGATCATAAAAACCAAAAATGATGTCCTAGTGATCTTATACCCGATGAATCAGATGGTACCTTATATCACCACAAATCTATGGATTTGTGATTACTGGATTTTCCATAGCCATGTTCTCTACCACTCTCCATCAGAACATGATGGTTAGATTTCTCTTCCATATCCATATTTTCACCTATGTGGAAACCCAGTGATTAGTTTATTTGGGTAATCGTTACATTTCATACTTTAGTTTTTAAAGCCATGTTTTGGTATTGTTTTTTACGATGTGGGTTTCTACTAAAGAAACTTTCAAATAGTAAACCATTTATAACCCCGACGAATTTCGAGGGCGAAATTCATTTTAAGGGGGGTAGAATGTAACAGCCCAAGATTTTATGAAAAATATTCTTTTTAATTTCACTAATGTCTTGTGTTGTACGCTACACCAAAAGGAGCTTGCACAACACACATCCTTGACTTTCCTTGCATTACACGCAATCGCAACCTTCCTCGATAGCGTGTGTAGTACGCAATACTGAGTTTCACAAAACAACGATATGCTATTAAAATATTATTAAAACTAGCCGTTATGAATAGTAATAACCACTTTTTAAATTTTATAAATTTTAGATCTCAAAATGGACTTCATTTTTGGATTCGGAGTATCGAATTTAGCCTAAGGTGAAATTTTGGTACTTTTCGGATAACTTTCATATTCTGATGAATAGTGAAAATTACTAAATTATAATTAAAAACAACGTTTTTAATCGAAGTAATTAATAGTAATAAATCATTAATTTGAGTGGTTTAAAAGTATACATAGAATATATTTTTACAATTTAATACAATGTTGGTCATTGGATGTAATTTCACATTTAAACCAGACATAATCAAGTGTCAATCTTTTGATAGATATTGTTTCTTAAAAACACGCTATTTGTTTTAACAGCGGGATTTAATTATAAAACTAATTAATGCAATTTCTATGTTATGAATTTGGTAAAATAGACTTCATTTTTGAATTCGTAATATGAAATATAGCTTAGGGTGAAATTTTGGCATTGTTCTGAAAAACTTCAATTTTTGATGAATAGTGAAACTACTAAGTGGTAGTTAAAAAACTGAATTTTTAATAAAACTTAATTTTACCGCTTCTGTAAATGGAATTTCAAAAATTCGAGAGACACGGTTGATTTCAGTAAGTAAAATTTGGTTCAATGAGATGAAAATAATTTTTGGTGAATAGTAACTTTTTACTTTTATTTACCACGGTTAAAAGTAAATAGGCTAATTAAGGGTAAGAATGATATTAATATTACCCTAACACATGTCCTAATTCTATTGGACACGTGTATATCGACCAAAAACAACCTTAAGTGTAAAATATTATCATTTAGGCCCACTTGGATTAGATTAGGACATTTATTATTATTTAATTCAAAGAAGAGTTAAAAGAGTTAAAATCAAAGATTATTTACTAAAACATTTTTAATACATGGTTGTACATAAGATAAATTCTATTGTAAATATTCATTAGAAAGATAAAAAGCTTTCCTATATAATGGTATTTTATTTGTAATTTTTAGACATCAAATAATTTAATTTATTTATGACACAATGATGATGAAGTAATTATCTTATTAATGAAATATTGACATAATTGATATTATAAATACCAAAATAAATGTAATTTAAGACTTTTTATGAATTACACTAATTTTATAGGTTACTATGATATATTAGTGTTGATTTAATCAACTTGGTTCTAACATATAATTCTGTTATGACTTTCATAAAAATCATATATCAAATAGTGTCAAAATTGACACAAAATAGTTTTTAAATCAAATATTATATTATTAATTGTTATTTTATTCCTAAAAATCTAAGGCTCTGCCAAATGACTTAGATAAGGATATATACATTAATAATAAACAATTTGGGGTTCTTTTGGCATGTTATAGTAAGTGTTTTAACCATATAGTAGAAGAAAACAAAAAGACACTGTAAAAGATAAATTATTTAACTTAAAGTTAAATCTAATTGATAAGGTTAAAATAATAACCTAAACTTGTCTAAATCCTATTGGTTGATAGGATTTCGACCCATACCCACTTTAGCTTCGAAATAAGACCCTTTGGAACCATTATAAACCGATTTTGACTTTAATATAAAATAATATTTTGAGATATTCCTAAGGTGCCCCTCTCCTCCCTTATAAAAGGGCACCTTCTCCCTCTCTTCCTCACACAACTTTGAGCCTTCAAGCTCCGCCAACCCCTGCCAAAATACCTTCTCCACTTCCCTAGTATCATCCTAGAGGTCCTGGTATTCTTCAAAGACCATCCTTAGTTTTTTAAGTGGAGGATAAGTGAAGGCGCGTCAAAAAGAGGTAATATCCATTACCGATCTTTTTCAATTTCTTTCTTCTTCAACTTATTCTTCTTTAGTTGTTTCATGATAAAGTAATAACATAAGTATTTATTATATACTTATATGTTATTATAAATATGAAACAACTATAATTAACCTTCTATCCATCCTACGGAAAAAGGAAATCAACACGCGTGCGTACGTACGGAATACCGTCTCCACGCCGTGGTGTAATCTATTTTCCGTCACCACCTTAATTGGATGGGTATAATGGTGTAATGGGTAACTATATATTATTATTATAAATTGATATTGATACTGAAATAGTATACATACACTTCAACATAATTCCACGACCATGGGAATGATATCATCGCTCGTGCGTACGTACGGACTACCGTCTCCACGACGCGATGAGATTCATTCTCAATGATTAACCATTCATGAATGATTATAAAGTATATATAATAAGTACTAATGAAATATATGACATAATAATGATACTGGATTTATGTAAATTTATATGTATGTCATCTACTTAATTCCATTCAATTCAATAAGGAAACGAAAACAACGTTCATGCGTACGTACAGACTACCGTCTCCATGAACGGTGTATTTCTTTCCATTTACGGATTTATTATATATGTATATTCTGAATATATATATATAAATCATGTTTTATATTCTGGAATTAATTAATTACGATCTATGTAATCATATGAATAATTACAAGTTAAAAACACGAACGACAAATGAGACGATTTTACCCAAAACGCTACTTTAACATGAATTTACAAAAGAACGGGTAATATAAAGTCATAAGTGGACCATATAAGATATAATAACAATGAATATGATTCTGGAATAAGTCAATAACATGATTTAAATCATTATACAGGAGGTTTGGACACTTACAAAGCAAGTCGGACCTAAGGTAAGGGATAAATTTTCAATCTCATTTTTATCCGAGATTGCTTATTCGTAAGTATTTACTGGGGTTACGTTTATCATCCATGACCATGATTTCTAAAAATGATTTCATAAAATGTTTACCATTATTCCATGGATTTTTATTGTCATTTTTACCCTTTATTTACTTTTTACCACATTGTATGAATGAAATCTTTCGTTTGGTTACCATATAAGGTATTTTTTGACTTTTCTGACAAAAGTACGAGAAGAATGTTTTTTTAACTTATACGGCAAGAATGGATTTTTAAAACATTATTTCCAAGAATCTTCCTTTATAAGATTTCATGTTTATTTTTAATCAACTTCTTTTAGTTTATAATTGTATGACATGTTAAGAAAAGAAAAGTGTTTTTGAAGTAGAAAGGATATTTTCCTCAAGAATGGAGTTCAAATGTTTTATCAAAATTATTTTCCATCTAAGATAATATAGGGTTCTGTTTTTATCCCTATTATTACATTGATTTGATTATGTTTTGAGGAAATTATTTTTATGAAGTCATTTACCTTATATGATTTGTTTTATGATGTCATGATGTTTCAAGAATCCCATTTTTGTTACATGTGTTATGCGATGATGTATGATTTATGATTATGTGGCACACATAAGAAAGGATTCATTATAAGATGGGTGGGACCTATATCTCCCTCCAATGCATTGGGTAAAGATTTTATATCTCATGAGATAGACATGGCTGGAATGGTAGGTTATACCGGTTCAGTGAAACAGGACTGAAACGAGGGTCACTCGATTCAGAAATGGACTTTGTCCACTAAGATAGTCTTGGAAATGAGTCTTGACTAACAAGAAATGATTCTCTATGATTATGTGTGTATGCCACAAAGTTTAATGTTTTAAGTTATGATTATTGTGAATACATTTCACTGCCATGAGTTATCCCAGGTTATGAAATTATGATCTCTTTTGCAGGTTAAGATTTCCAAAAGTTATGTTCTTATGTATATGATATGATTTATATTTCTTTTCTTTACCCTTACTGAGCATTTGAGCTCACCCTTTCATGTTTTCTTTTCCCCAGGATATAAAGAAAGGTTTTAGGTAAATAAAAGGAAGATCTTTATGGGAGATATTGAAGATCTTTCACCAGGATTAGAAGATTATATTCCGAGTTTCCAAAGACAATAAACTATAACGGTCCTTGTGTGTGTGTTTTTGTAATGTACTAAGTATTCCGAAAATTTAATGTAATGTCCATGTAGGTCAGGCTTCGGGTCTCTACATGGAAACTCCTCATAGATAGAAATAAATGATTTATATATTTCTTGTATCATAGCTTCAATGATATTATCAAGACTCCTATCATGTCATTCGTCCTAATGTGGTTTAATTTGATGTGGATGATTCCTTTGAGGATTATCCTATTTTTTGTTGATCGAATCATGAAGACACTCTATGGATGGTCAGTTCAGTTGGTACGAGTTCTATGATAGAACGATCGTATATAGTATGTGACATGTGAGTGGAAAAATTATATAAAATATTAGTGGCTAGAACATATCATTGAAGGAACATATTATCCCACATAAAGCCAACTCGGTGACAAGTTTCATTAATGAGGGGATGTTGTTATGACATGCCCATCCATGAAGGTATGACTAATTTTTTTTTTCATTTCTAATACCATTATAAGACCCTGTTATAGATACCTAATAATGTCAAAGAGGTATATGGTGTTTTTAAGGCTCATTTAGAGCTCATAACCCCAAATTAGTAAGAAAATACATGGCCACATGGTTAGAAGAAACTGTGCACCACATCTAATACAGTTTCTCAGAAACCATGTGGATGCTGAAAGTGGAGACCCGAGCCTGCATACTTTTTCTGAAACTGTGCAACCCTAGGTGCATGGCTATGCGGTGCTACCATGATTTGGGATTGATTGTTTTTATGGTTAGGTAAACCATGAACCTAATCATGTGGTGTGAACCTATATAGTAGATCATGGTTCATGTTTGGTTCATAGTTTTGACAACCATGTGAACAAACCATGCACCCTTATGTTTTGAGCTGAAATGACAAAAATATCTTTATTTAGTTATTTATAACTTTTTCTATTTTATCTCTACTTCATCTTGTGGATGTTTTACATTTTATTCCCATGTGAGCTCTACATATCCGCAATATAGACATTGAGAAAAATCTTCGATCTAAAGCCAGATTCAAGATCCGTTGGATGCATTGTATCCATCTAGACATGTTCGTCAATCCTCTACATTCGTATATAATTTTATTTTCTAATATATCATGATTTATGGGGGTAAGACCATTATCCTTATGTTAAGAGTGATGTACTGTTTCATGTATTTCATCTAACCTACTTAGAATCTTTTGTTGATATTGAGTGATGAGATTTCTAAGACATTTATGTAGTTGCTGACATTGATTTCCACATGAGTTTTGATCCTTCATAGTCGTTCCTTTATGATGCATGCCCACCTTTGTTTATTTTCAAATTTTTATAACTTTATCATATCAAACTATCCATTTCACCTAGATACACACCCTTTGGCCTCTATTTGGTAGTGTAGATGTTGGTTAAAACATTATGCACACTACTTGGGTGCGCTACAATGAAGTAGCCATTGTAGCTAATTGTAAAATATCTGAAAATCCAAGTTATCTTTTGGAAAAGATTTAATGATGGAATTTAATTTGATATATAGATGATAATAGGAACCAAGTATTCTCATCAGTTTATGTATCAACCAATAGTTGGAATTCCCCTTGTCGGAAATCATCTTATTTGACCGTGTCACCTCTTAAGTGACCTAATGTAATTTATAAACTGAATATTCGTGTTTCAATAGTTTAAAGAAATTGATTAATTGAAATTGATAATTCATGGTGGTTAACTTCCTCAAATTATTATTATTAATTAAATTAAATATCTTATAAGAGTGGTAACATGCATATTGATGTTTAAACAAATGTAGTTAAATTAATTGTGATACCTTGTTTATATTGAGCTAGATAAGTGGGAATTGTGTGAGGTAATGAATCCAACCTTATTCATATATATTTAATGATGACTTGTTATGGATGTGGTATTATGGTAATGGATCTTTGAGAATGGTGTTATCATGAATCCTTAAATCATGTGTTGATCATGACATCTCACATCATCAAAACTGTGTAGATTGTTGGATTGATGCACCACATTCCTCTGTTAGAATGAAGAAATGATTCAACCCTCACCATCCCAAGTGTAATGCATTATTCCTCATCATCTTATTAGGATATATGGAATATACAATATTAATTAAGCTTTTTGGTTCGTTAGGCAGGCAATGAAGGCCTACGTTATGCTCAGGTGTATCCCGTAACTACGATTCTAGGTATTTGAGCACTTACATATAAATATTAATTTTTCATATACATGGATTCAATATATAATTAATCTATATATATCATTACTATATATATATTTATATTAACTGATCAGTGTTCAATTCTGGCCTTGGGCCAAAGCAGGTAGACCTCCCAGGTGTCTTATTGGAGCCAAATTTGGTTGGTTATTTATTTCAATATTGCTTCCCTATTCTGTTTATACCTCCACGTTGTTTAGTAATAAGAACTACTTAGATTACATGTAGACACCATTAGTGGTGTGAATTTTAGATTTTTATCTCACACTTTAGAAAGGAAACCATTGGTACATGGGAAGATTATTTTTCTATAGGTATTGTGTAACGACCCAAACATTCATGATTGAAAATCCCTCGTAACCTAATTAAATGTCTCATTATATGAAATGTTTATATAAATTTTCAACTTATTTGGTTTTATGTTAGGAATAGTGATCGTTGCTAATATAGCCTTTGAACAGTGATCACATTATTAGTATAAATAAAGGGCTTTAAAAAATCGAATTTACTCAGACAAAGGAAGTGATGTCATCATCCTATAGATGTGCCCCATACAAAGCCCATTTGTCAGATCTCAGAAAGGATGTGGTGTTAGTGGGATTATCTCTGGACCAAGACCATGTTGAGCTTGAATATGTTAAGCTCGACCGGGACCACGAACTAGAGAAATGAAAGTTGATAGAGATTACCACCCGAGCAATGTTATCCGAACCACCGCAAGAGTTTGTCACCATTACACACCTCACTCTTCGTTATTATGTGGTTGTTATAAAAAGACCCTAGAATTATTGTTATATACATTATTTTGGTATATAATAATGAATTTTATTTTATTTTATTATTGTTACCTTGTAAATAGTTTTTAAAGCAGAAATGGTATTTTTTAGTTAATGTTCAACTAAAAAATATATTTTGATGAATTAATGGATTTTGGAATTAAATAATATTTTAATTATATATTATTATTATTACTAAATTAATTTTTTTAAATATAAATGATCATATAATTTTATGAATGCAATCGTTATTTTTATTATGGGTTGAAATCTATTTTTGTCAAAACCTATGAATTTTCAATAAATGTCTGTTTTTATTTTAAAAGTGAAAATTAACATATTTAGAAAATTATTTAGATAAAATATATATTATTTATGGAATTAAAACAATCATAATTACCCAATGGTGTTTTTTTTATAATTTTCTGAGACAGTCATATTTTTGGGTAAAAATTAAATACAGTTTAAATATATAATGTCTTTAGTGACATCATAATGACCAAATAGTGATGTAATAAAATAAAAAAAGATTTGTGTTCGTCCAATATATGTTTTACTATTAAAATAATTTGATTTTTGGTTTGTTTGACTTATTTTAAAAAGCATTAACAGACCCTTCAAGACTTATTAAACATCTTGTATTTTTAAATTGTATTCCATGGGAGTGTGACTCACCTCCACATAAGCAACCCCATTATTTCAAGAAGTTAAGACTTTAGAATTATAAAATATTTCTATCAAATTCCCTTTTCTAAAACCACGGGCAAAAACTGTGATCTGGATTGTGGTTTGGATTAGTTTAATATGAGGTGTCCCAAACCTAAACAATAATGCATTCCCTCACCTTTCTTATATAAACCCACCCATGCACCCACATTCTCCTCAGTAAAAACCATTGGATATCATCAAACATATTTTCTTATCTCTCTATAATCCTCTAAAGGTTCCCCAAGATCCCAATAATCCTCTCTCAAGTCTCCCTCAAGGCTTTGGAAACACACTTCCAAGTATGGTTTTTTTCCTTTCTCATTTTTGTCCAATTTCCTAATGTTATTATGCCCTTTTAATTTCAATTATAAATATTGTGGTATGGTTTCTAACCTCCCCCATACTTCACTATTTATGTTTGAATGATTGGAGACCCCTTTCTCTCTCATTAAATGCCTCCCATGTACACCCGTTTCTATACCGAAATTCTGAAAGGAATTTTTCTATCCTCCTTTATATTCAAGAAATTCTTTTATATTATGAATCTAAATTCCATTATGATTGTTGGGACATGTATTTATATGAACCACTTACTTTCCATTTCATGTACATATTATGGGACACCCCATTATCTATCATCAACCATTTTTATGAATTCTTATGTCACACCGTTATGCAGCAGAAATTGCAGCGATTTTCCATGCCAATGTCATTGTGTAGTGAATACCATGCCCATTTCTCAATCAAGGGTATTCACCTTTATAAACCGGTAATTATTGATTATAAATTATCATATATGAATTCCATATTCATATATCATGGAATAAATTATGATGTTTTATAAATCCATGTTATATGATCAATGTGGCAAACATAAGCATGAAATGAAATGTTTAAGAAGGGTGTGCCCTTATAGCACTCCAATGCATTGGGTAAAGTATAGTATCATAATAGGACATGTGAAATGGATGTATACTCATTATAATTCATGTGAAACAAGGTATTACTCATGCTACATGTGCAATGAGGATTTACTCATGCTCCTTGTGCAATAATACATGGATCATGCTAATTCCATGTTAAGTGTTGTTGCCAAATTTCCATGTTGTGATTATCATGATTTATCATCCCTTTATGTTTATGCTTCTCTTTTTCTCTATTGATATTCCTATTGTCTGATATGTATTGTATTCTTCATGTTATTCCATGATTATTCCCATACCGTGCTTTATAGCTTACCCTTTTCTTATGCATGTCCTCACATTATCCCATGCAATGATATTTACAAGGGAATGTAGTGGTCATGTAAAGGATGTTATCTATAATGATGTTTTATTTCATGTTTTAATATGTTATGTAATAATCCTATGGCCGAAAGACACTATAACTAATGATCTTCTATGTTTTATCAGGTGAATTTAATTTAAAAAATTATGTTTAATTGCGTAATAAAAGACTAGGGTTTTCATAGTTAGTATCATAGGATATGTTTAGTTATTTTTTGGATTAGAATTAGACAACCCTAGTAAATCCTTAGAGACAAGACTAAGTATAATAAAAACATCCCTCACTGTATGCGAGTATTGAGTAAGTGGTTTATCAAGAAAATACATCGATGTCTGGATACGAGCAGGTAGAGGCGGTTGTGGCACAAATGTATCCTAGGGGTTAAACCCAGAAACATCGTTTTAAGATACACTTGAACTGGAACTGGTGCATGAAAATGGTCCTTGCTTTCCTCTTGGTTATGATACTCCCAGGGGATATGCATTGTTAAAATCACAAGCATAGTGTGGAAGAATATTGAGGGACTAAAAAAATTCCCTAAGAATATATGTTAGAAAGTAGATCATGGATAACATATATTGAATATAATTGATTCATATGTTAAGGAAATAAAAAGTTGAATATATTTCATCAGTTTTTTCCTTTTATTACCCTTTATGAGTTACCCCTAACTTCTTTTTATTCCAGCCAATGGCTGGTAATAAGAGGACTTAGGCTAACAACCGATGTAAAGATCAATGTGATGACTCTACTAATGAGATGCCCTATCCAATGGGAGAAAGAATCCCAAACTTTGTAATGATTATCTCTCAGAAAACTCAATCTTTTATTAGAAACATGTGTTAAGAGGAACGTTCAAACCCCCCTAAGAAAGAACAAATCACTATCGAGAGCTTCATGAGACAAAGGCCTTCTAATTTTTATGTATCATCTGATCCCTAAATCACTGAACAATGGATCAAATCCATAGGAAAGATCTTCTCCATCTTACATTGTTCTGAACAAGAGAAGGTTCTCCTGGCTACTTATCGTATGGATGGTGAATCTGATCAATGGTGGACGATGATAAAAAATACAAAGTAAGAGGAGGAGATAAAGGCATTAGAATGGAAGGATTTCTGGAAGATGTTTTTCAATAAATATATTCTGCGCACCCTTCGGATTAAGATGGAAAGGGACTTCCTTTACCTCAAGAAAAAATATGAATAATCTGTCAGAGCGTATGAGGAAAATATGAAAAGGATTGTACGATACACCTTCGGCTTTTTAGTAACCCCTGAATTCAAGGTTGACCGCGTCTTTGGTGGGCTGTAACCTAGCCTCCAGAATATGCTGGTGATATGTGACATTGACAAATATGTGGAAATTTTTTGATTTGCCCTAAAGGTTGAAATGGAGATCATAGAATATTAGGGGTATCATGTGAATAAGAAGCGTAAGGTGGACTTCAATGCTGTCGGTCCGATGGATAAATCAAATGGTGCTAAGAAGATCTAGCACCGCAGTTGCCAAAGGTGTGGAAAGAAGAACCATGGAAATTTCCAGAAGGGGATGAGGAAATGATATCGGTGAGGAAGAGAAGGAAACCTAGCTGTTAATTGTCAGAAAGAAAGACCCACAATTTCGACAGAGAGGAGGAATGCTCTGTTCGAACCTCAGCACGCGGTTCATTTCTACAATAGAAAAGAACCAGGGAATCATGCAAATAAGTGGAATAAGACAAGGGTTTCCAGAGGCAACCAACAACTTCCAAGGAAGAAAGGCTGGTCTTTTTCCATCACTACTGCAGAAGTGAACCCCGACAAAAAAGTAGTGACAGATACAGTAGTTATTCATTCATGAATGGTGAACATACTTTTTGATTTAGGTTCTATGAATTCTTTTATATCTCGAATGTTTAGTGGAAAAATCCCAACACCACCACAAATCATGGAAGTGAATATGTCGATGAGTACGGAAAATGGGGAAATCATCGCATCCCATGAATATAACTCCTCCCCTATCATAATCTGTGGATTACCCTTCTAGAAGAAAATCGTTATACTCACACTTGTTGAATTTGATGTAATTCATGGCATCGATTGGCTTTCCTTATATAGAGCCAACATAAATTGCCATGAGAGGAAAATCACTCTCTATATGGAGAATCGCCCCCTGATTCTATACAAGTGCAAGGAGGAAGATGAATATTCTTTAGCTATATCATCTCAAGTGTGGATATTACTACCCTATGAGTATGCGTATCTGGCTCATATGATTGAGTCCAAGGAGACAACCATCCTAGAAGACATTCCTATTGTGAGGGAATTCACTGAAGTGTTTCCAGAGGAATTGGCCGGTATTCCTCCTAGAAGAGATTATGAATTGTAAATTTATCTTATAGCTAGGGATTTGCATATATCCAAGACTCCATATATAATGGGTGTTGTAGAGTTTGAGGAGTTGAAGAAAAAACTACAGGATAATCTTGATAAAGGGTTTACATGCCCAAGTACTTGACCATTGGGTGCACCAGTCCCCTTTGACAAGAAAGAAGAATGGGTAAATTCACCTTTGCATCGATTATCTTGGGTTCAAAAAAATCACGATAAAGAACAAGAGTCTTCTCCCAGGAAATGATGACTTGTTTTATCAGCTACGTGGAGCACAATACTTCTCCACTATGGATTTTTGGTCTGGATATTATCAAGTAAGGGTGAAGAAGGATGATATCCCCAAGACTGATTTTCTTACAAGATATGGGCACTATGAATTCATAGTAATTCCTTTAGGATCCATTAATTATCCAAAAGTCTTCATGGACATGATTAATAATGTCTTTAGAGATTACCTTGAAAAATTTATGGTAGTCTTTATAGATGATATTCTGATATACACCAAAACCAAGGAGGATCATGGGGAGCATCTGAGAACTATACTAGAGAGCTTGTGGAAGGAGAAGATCTATTCAAAGTACAATGAGTGGGTGTTCTAGTTGAAGAATGTCTCATTATTGGGCTATATCATCACAACCAATGGGATATCTGTGGATCCCTCCAAAATTGATGAAATTGAGGGATGGATGAGGCCAACATCAGTTACTCAAATCCGTAGATTCATGGGGTTAGCTTGTTATTATCAAAATTTGTGGGAAATTTCCCACAATTTTCCAACCCTATTACGAAGCTAAATCATAAGGGAGTACTGTTTTCATATAGTGGTGAATGTGAATAATGCTTTAAGGATTTTAAAAGGAGGATTCTCACTACACCCGTGCTCACTTTACCAACAAGTGGAGAACTTTTTACGGTATTCAGTGATGCTTTGAAGATGGTCCAGTGATGTGTGTTGATGAAAAATGACAATGTCATTACCTATGACTCAAGGAAATTTAATTTTCATGAACTGAACTATCTAAAACATGACCTCGAGTTGGATGAAGTGATCATCTCTTTGATAATTTGGCGTCATTAGCACTTTTGGGAGAAGTTTGAAATATATACCAACAAGAAAATCCTCAAGTATATATTCACACAAAAAGAGTTGAACATGTGCCAAAAAAGATGGTTAAAGCTGATAAATGATTGCTCAATCCATTATCACCATGTGAAAGAGAACAAGGTGGCGAATACCCTAGGTAGAAAGGACTCAGTGATTCCATCATTAATGAGAATTGAAAACAATCCATTCTTCTTAGATTTTTTGAAGATGGACATGTGAATCATAAAAAAAGAGAACATCATTAATCTTTTCACAAATGATTTCTCAACCATCACTTTTGGAAAGGTTAGAGGATGCTCAACAGGATGACGTGGGAATTCCAGAAAAAGTGGAATCTTTCAGAAAAGGTAAATCCCCAATGTTTAATGTTAATAAAGAAGGAATTGTGATATTTGGGAAGAGACTATGTGTTCCATCTGGTCCGGCACTGAAGAAGGATATTTTGGTTGATGCACTTAGATCAAATTTAACTATTCACCAAGGAAACACAAAGATATATCGAGATCTCCGAGAGAATTATTGGTGGGAAAATATGAAGAAGGATATTGCTGAATATAAATCAAAGTGCCTGGTGTGTTAGAATGTGAAGGTATAGAGGAAGAAGTCTAAGAAGATGATGCAACAATTTCCCATACCAGAATGGAAGTCAGAGAACATCACCATGGACTTTGTCACCAGAAATCCAAAGTCATCCAAAGGTAACAATGAAATCTTGGTTATTGTGGATCGTCTTACAAAGTCTGCGCACTTCATTTCTATTTGTGAGGATTTCTAATTGGATCAACTGGAATGGATATATAACAGGGATGTGGTAAGGCTGCATGTAGTACCACAATCTATTGTATCTGGTCAGGATCCAAGATTCACCTATTTGTTTTGGAAGAGTCTTCAATGTGCTTTGAATACTGAAATGAACTTTAGTATGGCCTATCATCCTCAAAACCGATGGAAAATCTAAGTGGACTATTCAAACACTTGAAGACATGTTGATAGCATGCTCAGAGGAATTTATAGGAGGATCAGATCAATATCTTCCTCTGGTTGAGTTATCTTATAATATCGGTTTCCACTCAAGCATCCAAATAGTACTATATGAATCCCTTTATGGGAGATGATGTTGAACACTGGTGTGTTGGGATGAGGTCGGTGAGAAAATGCTGCTTGGACACGAAATGGTCGAAAAAATGCTAGAGAAGGTGAAAACCATTCAGTAGCATATCAAGGAATCCCAGAGTAGACAGAAGAGTTATGAAGATAATCATCAACGAGACATTGAGATTAAAGTTTGATACATTGTATTTCTATACATATCTTCATGGAAGAAGGTCATGAGGTTTAGAAAGAAAGGGAAGTTTAGTCCAAGGTGCATCGTCCCCTTCAAGATTCTTGATCGTTTCTGGGTTGTGGCCTTTAAAATAACACTTACATCTTCCATGTACATGGTAAATTATGTCTTTCATGTATCCCTCTTATGGAATTACATATCGGACCCTTCACATGTACTCTCTTCAGAGGTGGTACAGTTAGATGATGATTTTTCTTATGAGGAGAATCCATTGAAGATCATATATCATAGAGAAAAAGTTTTATGAAATAAGACAATGACCCTTTTCAAGGTGTTGGGGTGAAACCAAAATTCTGAAGAAGCAACATAGGAATCAGAGGAAATGATGAAGTAGAGTCACACACATCTGTTTTAGTCTCGGTAAAGAAAATTTCTAGGGTGAAAATTTTTAAGTGGGGAAGATTGTAACGACCCCAAATTTCATTAATGTAAATACCTATTAATATAATTAAATATCTCTTTATGTAAAATGATTATATAAAATGTCAACTTATTTGGTTTTATGTTATGAATTGTGATCATTTATAATATATTCATTGAACAGTGATCACATGATTATTATAAATATGGGGCTTTAACAAATCCAATTTACTCAGACAAAGGAAGCGATGGCCTCATCCAGTAGACGTGCCCCATACGAAGACCATTTTTCAGAGCTCGAAAAGGAGGTGATGTCATTGGGATTATCTCTTGACCATGCCCAACCATATCTTGAATATGTTAAGGTCGAGCAGGACAGCCTACGAGAGAAATAAAATTTGATAGATATTTCCACCCGAGCAATGTTATTCGAGCCACCCCAAGAGTCTGTCACCATCGCACACCTTACTCTTCAGTCTTATGCAGGTTTTATAGGGGGTTATATAACAAGACCCTAATATTATGGTTATGTACATTATTTTTTTATATAATAATTAATATACATTCATTTTGTTATTGTTGCTTTGTAAATAGATTTTAAATCCCAAATTGTATTTTTAGTTAATGTTGAACTAACAAATATATTTTGATGAATTAATTGATTTTTTAATTAAATAATATTGTAATAAATTATTATCATTATTATAAAATTAATTTTTATTTAATTATAACAGATTGTATAATTTTATGAATGCAATCGTAATTTTTATTAAGCTTTGAATTCCATTTTTTTCAAAACCCGTGAATTTTCGATAAATGTATGTTTTTATTTTATAAGTGAATATTAACATATTTAGAATATTATTTAGGTAAAAAAATATTATTTCTAGAATCAGGATGTCAAAATTATCTAATGGTGAATTTTTATTAATTTACTGAGATAGTCAAATTTTTGGGTAAAAATTAAATACCATTTTAATATATAATGAGTTTTATGACATCATAATGACCCAATAGTGATGTAACAAAATAATATAAGATTTATGTTTGGACAATATATGTTTTACTAATAAAATAATGTGATTTTGGGTTTTTTGACTTCTTTTACATGACATTAATAGACCCTTCAAGACTTATTAAACATCATGTCTTATAAATTGTTTTCCTTGGGAGTGTAACTCACCTCCACATAAGCCACCCCATTTTAAGAAGTTCAGAGTTTGGCCTTAAAAAATCTTTTTTCCCCTTAAGTTTTCAAAAAATCATGGGAAAAATCCATTGGCTGGTTTGTGGTTTGGATTAGTTTAATGTGAGGTGTCCCAAACCAAAATAATAAATAATTACCTCAACTTTTCTATATAAACTCACCCAAGCACCCACTTCCTCCTCACTCAAAGCCTTTGGAGTTCGTCCAACCTATTACATATTATTTCTAGAATCATCCCAAGGATCCACAAGCTCCCAAGAAGCTCTCTCATGTCTCTCTCAAGCCTTTAGAAGCACACTTCCAAGAAAAGGTTTTTTCCTTTCTCATTTTTGTCCAATTTTCATAATGTTGTTACACCCTTTTAAAATGAATTATAAATGTTTGGTTATGGTTTTGCGACTCCCCTATAATGCCCTATTTATTTTTTAATGATGGTATACCCCTTTATCTCCCATTAAATGCCTCCCATGTACACCAGTTACCATGCCAAAATTCTGAATGTAATTTCTATCTCCTCATTTACATTCAAGTAATTATTTTGTATCATGAATCTAAATTCCATTAAAATTGTTGGGACATGTATTTATATGTCCCCCTTACAGTCCATTTCATGTACATATGATGAGACACCCCTTTCTATATCATCAATGATTTTTATGAATTCTTATGTCACGCCGTTACACTCCCGAAATTACACAGATTTTCCAGGCCAATGTCCTTGTGTAGTGAATTCCATGCCCATTTCAGTATCAATGGTATTCACCTTTATGAAAATTTACTTATTGATTATAAAGTTTCATATATTAATTCCACATTACTTCATCGTGGAATAAATTATGACGTTTTTTGAATCCATGTCATATGATCCATGTGGCACACTTATGAATGAAATGAAATGATTAAGAAGGGTGCACCCTTATAGCACTCCAATGCATTTGATAAAGTATAGTATCATGATAAATCATGTGAAATGGGGGTTTACTCATGCTAATTCAAGTGAAATGTGGTTCTACTAATTCTTCATGTGCAATGAGGATTTACTAATGCTCCACATACAATGATCCTTGGCTCATGCTAATTCCATGTTAAGTGTTGTTTCCACAATTCCCTGTTATGATTATCATTCTTTATCATACCTTTATGTTTATGATTCTCTTTTGCTCTATTGGTATGCCTATTTTCTAACATGTATTGTATTCCTCATGTTATTCCATGATTATTCCCTTACTGGGATTTATATCTCACCCTTTTCTTATGCATGTCCTCAGGTTATCCCATGCAATACTAAGTAAAAGGGAATGTAGTGGGCATGTAAGGGAATTTTTTACTAAATTTGTTGTATTTCATGTTTTAAGTTGTTATGTAATGATCCTAATCCCCAACGACTCTAGACCTATAGATATTATATGTTTTTTCATGAGAAGTTCATGTAATAAATTATGTTTTATTGTGTAATAAAAGACTAGGGTTTTCATATATTGATAAGAGAAATGGCACTGCTATAGGTTCTTGATATTCATACCTCTACTGGGAGCATAGAATTATAGGACCAATCATATGCTCAAGATGTGACCAGAGAACCTTTATTTTGTTAGTTTTATCTTTTTATATAAAATGAATCTATTCATATTCCCCTGTGATTTTTTTTGTTTATCATCATTCCATGCATCAAAGTATTGACACATCCATATGTATTTTCAATATTATGAGTTCTTCCATATTTTTATTCTACCCCTTAATTATTCTGACTATTTATATATCCTTCCACTATTTATTGATTATTTATGTTTATGTTATATTATTCTCATGTTGTATGTTTATTATGTATCCACTATACCACTCTGATAAGAGGGTATAGTCTACCCACCATACCAACTTTACTCCATCACTACTAGTCAGTTCCATTTGGTGTACGGGTTGGATCGCTTGAGGCCATGCAAACCTCTGGTTCAAATCATGGTTTAAGTGGACTCCTGGTCATGATGTTACAAAGATTTTCCATTTATACTCTAGTTTGGGTAATGAATTCAAACATTCCCTAAAAATTTTGTCTTTTATCCTAAACATACTAATATACAAAGAATTGACATACAAAATCTGTGACATATCGTTTCATGTTATCCCACCAAATGTACTCTTTAAAATCCTTATAAATCATCATACAAGGGTTTTATAGGAACTCTGAAATATGAGGAAATTTTTATGTTTTGTAGTTAATGGGTACATCAACAGAATGTTTTAGTTTGCGTGAGTTTTTTTTCCTTATTGGTTAAATCAAATTTTATCATTTCACATACCCTTTTAGTATTAATTGTATTTTACTTAACTGATTATAATTTTCTGAAAAACTTTTAAACATAATCTAACTATATTTTATCGAATCATACCTTCATGTTAATTCATTTATTAGTTAATCATCAAACATTGAAAACAATAAATAATTAACCCTTAGACATACAAAAATAAAATATATGTGGCCAGATCATGTGATTCTCTAACATGTTATCTAGAAGATGATTATATAACCATTGACCCTAGGAATAACAAACGTTGAACCGTATCATAGATCATGTAACAACATTCCAAATTTTATTATATGTATCAACTTGATTGGTTTCACCTTGACTCCTAAACTAAGACCACCACCTCCCATCTAGGAGATATAACCTAACATAATATTTTATCACATGGAGGTGATGGGATATAATGGTTTATATATAGGGGTTTACATATATGAAACAACAATCACACATGAACATACATAATAATGGGGACATGATGACATAATACCATATTTAAATTTAATCATAATTAATTAAAAACAATCACATACTAAGGGATAATCTAATATAATGATCATCCACACAAAAAAAAAACAAGAATATATTTTCTATATTATTATAGTTTACTTATATTCATTATTTCTTTAAGATAATTGACCAAAAATGATCTAATTAATTAAATTTACCTTAATTCCATAAAATCATTGTTAATTCAACTTAATATAAAATTTCAAACAAAATTAAATTTAATTAAAATTAATTATGTATACAAGTGTACATGGTGGGAATTAAATTTTCTTATCCAAAACCCTAACATTGAAAACATTTAGCATATAATTTTAATTCATATTACAATAAGAAAAATTTACCAAATAAACCAAACATTGAACATAGGTGAATAGGTTTTATTATATATTTAATTTTTCTCTATGAAAATTGTGGCACACTTTCAATAAAAGGATACACGACATATATAATAGTACACTATCTGTACTATCTTCTTCCAATGTATAGAACACACTCCTTATGTTTGGTTGTGTTAACTTACATTGATGAGTTCAAGGTACTTGATTTTTTGTTCATTATATTATGTTTTTTCCTTAGAGTTGGATGGATCATCCATCCCTGTTTCGTATATCTGATACATGGAACATGGGGGAACCCCATGTTATTGATCATGAGAAAATATAGAAGAAAAATCATCAATAGTGGTTACATTATGTGTAGTTATTCAAGCCATGTGCCAATTTTTTTGGATTTATAAACTGATCCATGTTTATCAGGTAATACATAAAATTACTCTGATCTATACAACAATATCATGAGATATAAATGTGTAAGAATAAATGTGGTATATTTTTGAATTACATGTTGTGTACTCTATATTTATCCCATAAGATTTTCGGGAACATCGAGATGGTATGATTCACATTATTATTAATTTTTAATAATGATCCAATTACTAGTTATGTTATCATGAATCAATAAAGTTAAGATACATCGATGTTCAGATATTAAAATGATTTGACAAAAGTAAAATAAAATTAAAACACATGAAATGAATCAATGAATAAAAAATAAATATACATTAACCATGAGACTTATGTGATACCACTTATAAGATATGGTTGGTGGTAAAGAGTTCTTTGATTGTTTGAAAATGTCACATTTTAGTCTTAATTTATATTGTTATAATTTTTGAACATGATTAAATTGAGAATTCCAATGGAAATATTTATTGAATGATTAGATTAAATATAATTAACTATAATATGGTGACATACACATTTAATTTATCATTAATTTTCAAGTACATATTGTGTTACCTATAATTGAAGTTCTATTATCTCTAATGATCCAGCTAACTATATCCCATTATAACATTATTTTTCAATAGGATCCAAGTATAGAATCACTCTATAAATGATTCACACATGCCCCAAAATCATTGAATGTCACTGTAAAATTACTGGGTAATAGGATTCCCAGTCATGATTGCTTGAATTCTTCATGGTTGATCACAATAGTTTTCTTCTTTTATAAAGAATAAATGTTGATCCTATCTAAAATTATTGGGGAATGTTGAAGTGGAAGAGAACCCTAGATCTATAGATCTATATCTAGGTCATGGGAATGTTTCTCTCTATATATTTTGAACACATAAAAGTGATTTAGGAAAGGGTTATTATTAGATATTTATCATGGGATGTTTGTTGTACGGAAATTACACAGCAGACACTAGCAATATTTAATATTCTTAGTTGACCACATCTCTATTGACAATAATTACAATAATATTAATTTCCCAATATGTGATACCCATTAAGAATATAAATAAATATAATTTATTTCATTTAAAATTAGACCAGTAAAATGGTACTTCTTTCCACCACTAACATTTATATATCCTTAAATAATGAATATTTAATAAATAAATATAAAAAAATTAATATATAGTAAATATAATAAATATTGTATTTAAAATATTAAAATTTTTTATTTACTATTAATATTTCTACTCATTATTATTAGGAATAACCTGTGATTAAATTATTATGATCAAGAAAACATAATGAATATCATTTATTCTAAATTGTTAAATATATCACGTGAATTTATCTTTGATTGAAGGTATACTAAGAATGTGTCCCAAAAGGCTTGTTTCATAGAGAAATTATGCATAACGTAATAAAGGTCATGGTGTCATCTAGAAAAATACTAAAAAACCATAAAAATATGTTAATGTCGATATGACATCCAACCTATTATAAATGCTTAATATGTGATGTAATCACTTGAATCTAATATCCTAAATCAAGTAGGTCGTATGTAGGATCCATAAAACTAAATTATTAATGCATCATTATTTGAAATTTTAAAAATGAACTCACCAACTAAACTCCATTGATAAGGATTTACTTTTGTAGTTCTATTCCATTTAACGGTCCTTCAATAAAAAGTTTCATTGAGGGATATAAGGGACAAATACTTTCTTATATTATGAAATAATGAAATATCAATAATGACCCACTAAATGTATCATATTACACTAAAAGTATATTTAATCACATATGTCTTTAATACATAAAAGTGCATGAGTCATGTTATTTATTAATGACAATCTTAATTTATAATGATCAATACATGTGTCTATTTATAGTAGCATCCAATCCCACATGGAAATATGGATTTCATATTCAAATGTATGTTATCATAACATCAAATCATGGATATTATTAATGGAAAAAACCATGACATGTTTATAAATTTATTTTGAGCCAAATAAAATTGATATTTCTTCTTCTTTTTCCCATAAAAAATAGCATCCATCTATAGAACAAGGTTCACGAATACTGTAATGACACATCTAGGTTCTCATCATAGTGGGGAACTACTGTGACCTTTTAGTGTTACTTATATTCGGGGGAAATTATAACATAAAAATTTCATATAGTGGAATAATAATGAAAAAACATCATTAATGATGAAAAAATGTCTCCACATACTAAACAAATATGTTCAATTTAACCAACTATGAAATTTCTCCTACATTTTCTAGTTAGTTTTGTTTGTTTGGTCAATTTTTCTATAACACCGTATTTATATTAGCTATGGTATAATTATTTATAAAATATAAATATATTATATATAATATGTATTGTTTTATGGAAATAAGTATTATATATATGTTATATTTTCAAATCCATTTATGCTGACTGGTGATGGAAACATAAACTCATTGCTCCTAGAGGTGATATTTTGTAGGTACACATGATTAATGATCTAATTTCTCAAATAAATGGAAGAAATAATATTATATAGAAAGTTATATTTTGAGACATAACAATTAGAAAAATATTAATTCACCAAATTGTTTATGGAAAATATCTATGATAGACAGTGATGAAAAATGCACAACATTGCTTTTTGGAAGGGGTTGTTAACATATAAGCATGATTGCTGTTATTTTATGATTCATAGTATATGGAACAGATTAAATAATTTTTTAAATATTAATATTATGGAATTGAAATATAAAATTGATAATTATTTTATTATATTAACAAGGTTAAATATTATTAGTAATGGTTACAATAATATAAAAGGCTATGATAATGTAATACTCATGTTGGATGTTTTGAGTTTGGTATTACCAAATTCATTGTACATGAAGGCCTTATGAAAATTAAATTTCACTAAAATATTATATAAGTGAGACAAGGATATAGTATGTGAAATTATGAATAGTTTGAATGACAAATTTTATGGATGGGTGTGTCTTTATGTTGTGGAATTTTTACATTTTTACAATTGTATATAATGATATATTTGGTTGTAATGATCATCATTTAGTAATGAAATATTACTATTCGAAGTTATATTTATCCAAAATGAATAAAATTAGAGGTGAATGTCTGTGTGGGTTGAAACACACATGAACCACTCAATTTGGAGACAACCTTGACTGTATCTAGGAATTTTTTTCATTTACCTTTAAACATTTACACTAATTCAACAATAATTTGTTATTTAACTTTTAACCATAGAAATTAATATTAATGAAAAAATTAATATTAAATACTTTAACTAATTTATAAATTCTTATATGAAATATAGAAATAATTTAATTGAAAAAATTTCTAATGGTTTGAAAAGATAATTTTAATTTTAGAACATATTACACATTGAAATGGTATTTAAAAAGAAGTGTTTTTTAGATTGAAATTTTTGTGCATTCCATTGTTTTTAAAATGGTATATTAATGTGAAATTATATTATTATTTACAAAAAATAGGATTATAATTTCATGAAAATCCATTACATAATATATCCTAGAAAATAAATGATTCAAATAAAATATTGAAATCTTTTTATGTAATCTAACTATTGAATTTAATTATAAAGATGTTGGAAATCAGATGTACAATTTCGGAAAAATATATTAAAATGAAAAATTTAATTCTCTAAATAAATATCTTTATCAATTAATCTATTTTGAATCCCATTGGATACATTTAAATAATAATAAAATCATAATAATTATATTATTTTCAGAAATCATATTTTTAGACGAAAAACAATCATTTGTGAGAAAATGGAATAATTTATACTAAGTATATTTTAATGTCTGGAATTAATAATGAAATTAGAAATCATAAAAATTAAAAATTAAATATTTTTTAATTATTATTTTTTAAATAATTAATGCAAATAAATTAAATTTATATTGAAAATAACCATTATCAATATGAACTCACTAGAATAATTTATCATCTAAAGGTAATAAAATATAAAATGTTTACATATTTTTTTGATTATTATAGCTTTATAAATAATGTAATTCTAATATATTGTGGTTAATTTAAATGCTTATAGTATTTAATTAATTTTTTCGAACATAAAATTAGTTTTATGTGTTATAGAATTTTTATTCATCACAAATATTGTTTGATTTTAGATTTTATCAGTGACAAAAACATTCATATAAATACCCTCACAATTAGAATTATTTTTAGCACTGATAAATAAGGCCTTTAATATAACTAGTTTGCGTGATGATAAAAAAATTAGTTGTGGTATTATTTACCTACATTAAAAAACAAATTACATTAGATGATATTAGTCAAAAACAACATCTATATTTTAATAGTTTACATATTTTCTTTTAATAATAAATATATTTACCCTATAACATTTCTATAAATAATTCATTTACATTGAAGATTTTTAATTCATTATAATTACAACCAATATGTACACATCCAGATAAATAATTATAATTTTTAAATAAATAAAATTGTAAAAATAATAATCTGATGAGTCGATCACTATATATTAGTCCAACATCATCAATAATAATAGGGTAACTTCAATAATATCATTTTTAGTTTATTAATATTAAATTATTAAATTAATATAAACTAAAATAAAAAGTAATGATTACATAAAGTGTAATTAAAATGAACATAAATAAATACAAATAAAAATATTATGATGCATCTTAAAATTAGAGCATGTTTGATTTTATTGGATTGTGTGATGCATTTTTTAAAGTAAAATTTATCACTTATAATAAATATCCACACAATTTTGGTCAAACATGTCTCAATTATTGTCTAATTAATGAGAAATTAATTCTTATACATTAAAAATCAATCATGAATTATTGTCCAAATATATCATGACAATTCTAGTTCTTTTTCATGTTTAATGTTTTTAATGCATGTTTTGAACTTAATCCTAAAAAATCACTCAATCGTAAAACCCATATCATATTTATAATTGAAATTTGGCTAATTACAATACAAAAAAAATAATGAATCATTTTCCCAAAGCATCACAAATATTTCAAATTTTTTTCATTGTTTTATGTTTACGGTACATGATTTAAACTATAATTTCACATTAAAATCAAAATGTCCTCTCTTAGTCATATATTCTACATCGCTTGTCAGATTTGTGGGTGGTTAATTCATAAATATAAAAAATAAATAATAGATCGTTTTCCTCTAGTATAATGACATTTAAAACAAACCCTACTTATAACTAATCTAGTATCTAAGAAAGCCTGTGAAGAAGCCACGAATTACATTCCCGATCATTATGTTTTGGAAACTACTTTCATCAAATCACAAACAAATATCACCGTGAATTATTTCACCATAATTAACTAATTAAAATTTTTTAGGAACAATTCTCAAAATACAACCTGGAATATATATAATATTAACCTCCATACAAAATATAATAAGTAGTTTTAAATAAGAATTAAATTGAATATGTCCTAATAGATAATAAAAATCCCAAATCAACCATCTAATTAAATAATTGAAATCATAAAAAAAATACTAAATTAGAACATCCAGAATAAAAAATCATCTTAGAATCCTAGTATAATAATTTTAAAAAATAAATAAGAAATAAATAAAAAATTATGAAACTAAAATTTTTTTTGTGACGTAATGTCACCATTAAATATTATAAAAATATACTACATGAGAAACCCTATAGATTAAGTCTATAAAATAGAGCTTCTTATTAATAGAATCATAATCCTAAAAAAGCTAATGAATCTAAAAAAACAAGTGGTATATATATGTCTTAATCCAAATAACTGAATAGGTTTCACCAAAATAATACTACATGAATTTCAATTATAATATACATTCCATAAATAATTGTTTAAAATATATTAATATAATTAATGAAATGTTGTTTTCAAAAAACTACTAATGGGAAAAAATCAGATCCATTTTTAAAATGTAATTAGCACATTAAACATATGATTAATTGGCTCATTTAAAAATTAAATTCAAAACCACCTTTTCTGGAAAGAACCAATTTTTATCTATTCATAATGGAAAAATAATTTTGGAACACAAATACAACACCTTAAAAACAAATTATAAAAAGAATCCATTTTAAAATTTACTAAAAAAGTAACCAAAACTAAATTCTAGTAAAATATATATAGTATTTATTACTATCAATGAGTAATAATAAAAATGGAATACATTAAAGCTAATTAATAATATGTTACACTTGATATACTACAAATCAAGATATAATAGTTAATTAAATCGAAATTGAATCTATAATCAAAGGGTATTAAAACGTGTAACTATTTAAATTCTTCCATAATTATAGGAAACTCAATAGGTCCTAGAGATATGGTCGTATATATTCTTAAGAAAAATAATACCCTTCTATTAGTTTTGAGAAACTATAATAATAATCCTCCCTAAATATCTCTTCCAAGCACTACTAGGTGGTTCCCTATATAGGCATAGTATGCCATAAATATAGGATAATGCTTAAAATATGTACAGGAAAAGAATGAATACTATCTCAAAATATCTATCATAGAAACCTAGAGATCCCATGATATTAGACACTATATGCGAGGAAAATAATATAAGACATCCATCCAAAATCAAAACATATCCCATAGAAAATCATGACAACATCAATTCCATGTCCCGAAAACATACTATATTTTTAAAAACATCTATTTTTTATATTTACATAAACATGAAATAACAATAATATACAAATCTTAACTTCCCCAATTTCATATAAAACATGAATTCATGAGGTTAAAATTTAGCGTGTAACTCTATGTAAGAAAATCATTTTATATAAAGAGGATAATATTTATTTGGTTTTAAGATGATTATCATGCAATTTTGAGTCCCCTAGAGATACCATTTTGATATTAAGTGTTATTTGAAAATATTATATAAAACAATGAAAAATATAATATTTTATTTAAATTTTCCCACACAACACATATACACAAAAATAAAACCACATAATATAATGTTAACAATATGATAAACATAAGTCACATATAGAAATACTTAAAAAAAATTAATGAATACAATAAGAATCTCATAGTAATAAAATTCCAATAAAGAAGTCAATTAAACCTCTAAAATATTTCATATAAAGTACACAAATGGTTTTATCTAACCATTTTATTCACTAAATCCTTTTATCAAAGCCTTGAAATATTTTTTGTAAAACATGGTGAGAATAAGTAATAGTTATATAATATTAAAAGCATGACATCATTTAAACCTATTTTTATTCTACATTTTGGGATCCTAGGATTTAAATTTTTTTAAAATTATGTTTGGGATCACAATGAATCCTATTTTTAATAAAAAATGTCAGAAAATACAAGAACACTATGGGTTGCCTAGAAAATAAAATCACATGTAATCACTGACCTAGGTCTAGAAATAAGGGTGAAATTTGTTGAAAAATGAAATAAAAGGACCATAAAATAAATATTCTTGTACAATATATAGGAATTTAGAAAAAAAACAAGGGCTTAGTCACTAAGGTAAAATGAATAAGGATAGAGAATAATCAAGAATAAAAGAAGAGGATGTAAGAAATAAATACCTTACCCAGAAGAATATCATATGAAATTGAGAAGGAGGAACTAAAAATCCAAAGGAGAGTATGTTGTTATCACATAGAGATATCATTATATAATAGTGTTATTATATTGAATAAGGTGAGGTACTAATTGAAATAATGTTGAAGTAGTTTAAGAGTGAATTTCACAATTTAATGAGTTTTTGAAATCAAACTAGATCTTGAAACCATACAAAATTAATGCATCCATAACAAGAACCCATTGAATGCTACCATATTGTTTGGATTCACATTTTGAAAAATAATGTGAAACCCATGTGCAAGACACTTAAACAGTCTCCCAACATGAGTATTTTTTAACATATACAGAAAACTATGACTCATAGTCTTTTGTAAGTATTCTCTAACCATGAATCAATAAAAAGTATTCAAAAATAAATAACAAATTCTTATATGAATATCCAATAATACATTATATTATGTAATTAAACAAATTAACTCTCAATAGTTGTATAGGGCATGACAATTATCCCCCCCATATAACTTTATTACATGTATAATAGCAGTTAATATTAAATACAAACACAATAATCATCAAAAAAGATATATCTATAGCTTCAAATAAAAATGAAAAATAATTTGAATATATAATTCCAGAACCAATCATAATTGAAGGAACTAGTAGATTGAACATATATATAAATCCTTAAACAATTACTTTATTTATATTCCATATTAAAATCTAAAAATAAAACAAAATAGACATAAAAGTAATGATCACGTGGTCAAGAGCCAAAATGGGTTTCAGAATATTATAAGATTTACAATAATTATGTGGAATCATAGGAAAATTCTATTATATACAGAGTATATTAAAGAAAACGAAATATAATAATATACTATAAGAATTAGTGGAATATATTGAGAATGAAATGTTGGGTACCTCTAATGGGTTCTACAAGGCTAATATCCTGATATGGGCCAAGCTAGGGATTCATTCCATTCCCGGATTATCAATTAATATAATTTTGAAAGGTGGACCAGTCAACTAAAGAAACAATAACTCTTTTAAATATTCAAAAAATACGACTTAGAATACCCAGGATGACAACACTAAAAACTGACGAGGGACGACCACTTCATAATATGGAAAAAAAATTAAATTTGGAGATCCTCCCAAGTCATATTGAATATCTAGATCATATTCATCCTAGTTTTATTTCATAAAAAATAATAATCCTCTACCCATATAAAATATAATTGGGTCACATCTAATCTCATGTGTGAGACTATATATCAATTCTACCATCACAGATTAATCAAACACATCCCAGAAAAACATAATGTCAGTTTAAAACACTCTGTAAATGTGGTCATGTTAGAGACCCATTTGGTATTAAAAAAACATAAATGATTACATTAAAACATAAAATAGGGGAGCAGAAAATCTTTACTACATTCTCTAACTTATTATTTCAAGGTGACTATATTGAATGAATGTGGATTTAAACAATTCACTTGTCATAGTATTTTATAGTTGAATTGGAATAGTATATTCTTACTATTCCCGAAGTTATCCTTCAAACATGTCAAATGTGAAATTCCCTATCGTTGATTCCATATTTCCTAGTGAGGTGTAGATTCATTCAATTTTCTATAGTCATTCAATGGACTTTTGATCACCTTGATCACCATATTATATAATAAATAATGAGAATAGTGTGACCCAAACACTATATTTTTTGTGTAGTGTTAACAAATGTAAAGAAAAACCCCAAATTCTGAAAGAAATATACATTGGAACATCAAATTATATGAAATTTATATAATCCATCATTACTTTTTTGGAGACATATTAAATAAATCATGAAACTGAATAATGAATAGTTAAATTCCATTCATCCAAAACAAACTAGGACTGGGTCAAGGTGAAAATCCGCAGGGTTAAATCACATGTAGAAATAAGAAAATTATAGGTTAAAATAAAATTTAAATTCTTACTTTAATCATTCTTTAAAATAATGATGTTTCAATTAGGACAATTTTTCAAAATTTATGAATTTTCTATCCGAATCGGGTTTCGATCCCCAAAACACAAAACATGCCCAATTAATTTTTTAATTACAAATTGAGTTTTCCAAAAAAAAATTTATAAATTAAAATATTATTTTTATCAAAATACTTTCAAAAGAAGATCTAGATAACACCAAATCTTCATAAGACTCTCCCTAGAAATAAAAAACAGTAAACAATCAAAAACAAAATAATCACATATTAAAGAGTGGTCTAAAAATATTTAATAGTGTTAGTAAATGTCTATGATATGGATACCTTTTTAGGACCAATAGATAACCATAAAATATTTATTAGGTTCTACAAAAAAATGGACAAAGGCTGTACGTGTTTTTCTAGACTTTATGGGATAACTATGCACCTTTATTGCTTCTCGTATTTACATCCCAAAAAACAAGAAATAAAATAAATAATTCATAATAAAAATATTAAATTAAAATCATTATCAATATTGACCAAAATACAATATATTAAATGGATAATGATCTGAATATAAATTATTTCAACCCAATTTTTCATGGTAACTTGAGTCTCCAAACTAGAAATATATTGCTATAATATTTATAAAAATGCCTATCGAGATATGATATTCCTATCTAAATCAACCATTAATTTCCAATTTGTAGTAGATTTCATTGATAATATTTTCTCCTGGCCAAGCCTTGGAAATCCTAGATTTCATACCTGAGCAGACTTGCGATAGTAATTAAAGCATGTTACTATTTTATATAAGAATGAAACTATTACAGAGAAATCACAATTACAATAACTATAAATGATTTCTCCCTTGATAATAAGAAAAAATTTAGTGGATTACTTATTATGAATAAGGCATTCTCCATCCATAAATTATCCACTGTGAAAAATAAAATTTCTAGTTTTAATTAAAACAAAAAACCAAACACATCGTAAACAAAAACAAACACCCCACTCTCCTATCAATAAAATTTAAATCATATAATAATACCAAACCAGGATCCAAAAACAGAAGATTGGTTGGGATGTATTTTTCATGTTTTAAGTTAATAAGGGAAAAGAAATATTAAAATAAAAGACTAATGATCTTCTCAAGGATAAAAGCCACCATCCAAAAATTCCAAATATTTCTTTATGAGTGGCCTAATATATGGAATCCACAGAGTAGATATTCTAAACAACATGACATTAATCCTAAAAAATTGTACTATGACTACAAATATAATGTAGTTTAAGTACGGTGTGGGAAAAATAAACCTTAAGGTTTCCACCATGAACAGAGTCCATGAATTTCATCTATATGAAATATTAATCAAATTTTTTTGAAATATTCTATAAAATTTAATTATTAACATTCTAGGAAAGTAACACATTTGATAAATATGAATATTTATTTTAAATATAATTAATACATTAAACCCATCATTTAAATATAACATTTAAAAACCATTTCAAAATTTTATTTTTTTATTAGAATAATTTTGTGTCATTTCATAAATAAACAATAATGGTTTAATGAACATATAGTTAAGAAAAAAATTTATAAATAAATTTTAAAGAGAAAATATATGAAAATAATCCCCAAAGGATCCTAGTAATTTAATAGTTATGGAAACTACATAATTTTGATAGGTATCAATGACTGACACTAAACCATAAAAAGTGGAAGGTGACGTAGAAAATATAATGATATATTAGTATATGAATTTTTTTATAATTTATTGTAAAATGGAATCCACAAATAGAACTATGTAATGTATTTTTGTGTCCATGGAAAAATCATAAGGTACCACTTAGATGGTTCATGATGTACATAGTGAATACTATAACCTTACAACCAATTGGTGTGTCTCTAGTTAATGTCCTACCTAACATACTCTTTATAGCCTCACAAGGTGGTACTCCCAATACAAAGAGAAAATAATAACATTATCATTATAATTAATACATGAACATAAAAATTATAGAAACCATCCCTCAATTTCCCAATTATATTATAAGGGTTACTAAGAGGGTAGATATTGGAGGGGACATAATAGTTATAACACATCTATCCCACATAAAATATACTAATATCATAACCAATAATCACATCATCATTGCATCATCCCGCCATAATGCATTTTTTATTGACAACCCCATTTTATGATTACATTAGTATAAATAAATAATCATATTATAATATTATGTTTAAAAATATCATATGAAACATTTTTTAATGGGGATTAAACATTGGGTAAAGATAATTGTTGGAAATATTTTTATACATGGTTCTAAATGGGGATTTGGATACATGTTGAAAATAAAAAATATTAAATTCCTTTTCCAAACCAATTTGAAATAAATTATTATTTTTAAACAGTTTTTTAAAAAGAGCAATAAATTCATTAATCCAGAACTCCACATACATAAAAAATGAACATAATCACATCCTCATAAAATAATACAAAAAATATGAAAAAATAGTTAATCTATTAATATAAAAATAAAATGTTAAATAAACTAATAAAAGTATCATAATTATGAAATTTCATTCAAGTAATCTAAAAATCCCGTAAGAAATACCATTAAAAAATTAAAAGGTATTAGAAAAATAATTTAATCACTAAACCATTTTTCATATTCATCAAAGGCCTTTTAGAAAACATTTAGAAAGTTTAAATTTTAGTAATATATATATATATATATATAAGAAACAAATCTAGAAAACATGTTTTTATTCTAACCTATTAAATTAAAATATTATAAAAAAATATAAACATTAAATAGTAATATAAATAATAATAGTTTTAATGGAAAATGAATTTAGAAAATTGAAAAATAGAATGGTTTTTCCATGACAATGAAATCTCATATAAACATCATTCTAGGTGGAGAACAAATGCCATAAATCTCTAATGTAGAATGAAAAGTGGGCCAAATAAGGAATACATACAACCTATAAAAAATACCCTTAATATTATTGTGAAATGAAAAACCTAGGGTTGTACTAACATTTCCCCATTAATAAGGAAGCATAATTAAAATTGAAAAAATAAGTGGAATGAAGAAAAAAGAACGGCCTTGAAGAGCTTAAACTAAAATTGAAAAAGAGGATATCTAATTCAAAAATATAGAATAAAAAAATTTCCATGAGCCAAACCTATAAACAATTCATGTGAGTTTGATGATTGAGAATCCCTATAGTGATTTATTTAGAGCTATATATAAGTGTAATTTTATAATTTATTATATTTTTGGAAAATACCATAGTTTAAGAAACTCTATGCCAACCATGAATACATTATTGGAAACCATAGGATATGTGACATGGTATGGACACATAGTCTACAAAATCCTCTATCTACAATGTGAATGAAATTGAAATAAAATATCAAGACATTAAATTTTTCTATTACATAGGTAAAATCATGTTTTATTGTTATCGATAACCGTGTGGTAATCGAACATGAGTGAAAAATATAGAAACATATAAATAAAATTATCCCAATCATTCTCCAAGAAAATAAATACAATAAATATATAAAATAAAAAATAGAAATCATATTGGTCTGTGAAAAATTAATATATGAGTGTTTTTTCTCTTTTCCGATTATGTGACTTGTGTCATTAACTAAAAAGTTACTTTTAAACTTGAACATGAACAATCGGTAATAATTGAAACACTGTGTTTTAATTTTCAAATTTATAAATTCATAAATATAAAAATTTACTAATGAATAGTTTTCGTAAATTGTTATTAAAATATAATTATATCTTTAAAATCCTGAGTAAATGTACTGTATTTGGAACTAATGTTTTATTTTTAAATAAAATCATACACTTCCACTCATACCAACCACATTGTGTGTCATATTGATGTGAGGTTAATTCATATAGGAAAAAACTGATTCAAACCTTTTCTCTAAAGTAACATGACCATATGAGAATGTTTATTTATTTTTGATTATGTAATGTTCCATTATAACTAAATTATAAATTTTAAATGAATAACATATGGATTTTTGTAATATCAGCCACACTATGTGTCAGATAGCTGTCAGGTGAATTCCTAAAGATTAAAAATTAACGAAGGGTTATTAATATAATGTACCACGAAAATACCAGTATTATTACTTGGTTATAAGTATCTGGAAAATATTTTTATCTGAAATGTATATTTTTAAATTTAAAAACAGGAATTAATCATACAAGACGTACAATGTTTTAGTTTTTTTATGGTTAATTCAGACATGTCCAAAATGAGTCATGATCGTTTTTTAATGTATCATGACATACTATGTTTTTTATTCATTTTGACTTTGTGATGTTCCATTTCAACAAAAAAGAAACATTTAAATTGAATACGCACACTTTCTGTCATAATTTCTACATCACGTGGAATAATACCACCCTATTCATTATTAATTGTCCTAAATAAACCACCAATCAATTTTCTAATGAATCATTATAATCTGAGCATGTGTTTTTTGTTTCAACTATTTGATCAAAAATTTTGAACTAAAAATTCAATTAAAAATAGAAAAAATAATTTTAAACATATCGATATAAAATTAAATATATATAAATATAATTTTAGGAATTAATATTGGGACTTCTAAATTATAAGAAAATATAAAATTCTAAAATAGTATAATAATTTAATATAATAAAATAAAATAAAAAGAACAATATTGAATTTTTAATAATAAGAGTACACAAATAATTATAAAAATGTTAACATGAATCATATATATATTTATTGTTGATTCACCAAACAATTTGAGATGGTACAAAAATTTTAAAAACTAGCTGGTAAATTCTATCATATGCGACCACTGAACTATATTACTAGAGTTTTTTTTGTGAATGGAAACATTTTTAGTTTTTATATTAATTATAAATTTTTATGATATTTTATATGAGAAAATGATATGTTTATACTAAAAATAATTGAAGACTTTTCGTGTGGTGGTTTTAATTGATTAAAAAATACTAGTTAATTATGGAAAATTATCATACCCACATGAATTGTATAACCTTTTACAATTATAACTATTAATTTAATTTATTGATTCATGAAATATTCCAGTTCATATAAAAATATTATAATCACATATAACTAAAATAAATATCACCAATAATGATGGGAAACTAGTTAATCAGGATATCTATAAATATTCTTACATAATGTATGTTTCCCACTCATCCAAAAGAAACCTGTTTTCATACTTGAATATGTGATTTATCAAGTGTCTTGATTGTAGTAAAAAAATACAGAGATAAAATATTTTAAATTAATATTTACTTACCTTTTCAAATATCTATTCAAGGATACTTATTCATTGATGGAATATGAAATTATTTATAAATTTATATATTTAGCAACTACAAATGATGTAATTCACTTAATTTCACCAATGTAAAAAAATATAGAAATATATGTGATTTTTTAAATATTTGGGGACTATGATATATTATAATATATACCGTTAGACTTTTCTCGTAATAGAAATATTGATTTTCATCATTGTATTGACTATATTCCTACCATGAATTGGATGATAAATCAATAATACCCATAGTACCAAAATTATTCTTCAAACATTATATAAAACATATAATTTATTTTTTATTTGTAAAATATTGAATTTAGTGTATTAAAAATTTATAATAAATATATTGTGTGGTTGATTTTATGAATATCCATGAATTCGATCCAATAGAAAATATTTTTATTATGCAAATGTATCATAATGAGCATCCAGTGAGTCCATCAAAAATAATAATGTAATTGAAAAAATAAAAATATACTTTTAATGGTTATATATTTGAGTATTTCCCATACAATATAGGTTTTGAGAAGAGAAATCCATTTGTTATTTTCTATTTAATCTATGGGAAAACTAGTTTTTCACTTAATGAAACTTAATTTTTTTAAATGATTTTTTATAGAAGTTACAAGAGGAAAATAAATTTTTTTTTCCAAAGGTCTTTACATTACATTGGTTTAATATTTAGACTAATTGATAATAGGAATAGTATTAAAATAAAATTAATATTGGATATTGATTATTAGAAAAATAATATTATTTAAATTAACCTTATGTATACATTCAAAATTGATTCGTGAAACTATTCATGCATAAGGATTTAAATTACATTCTACCTAACGATCGTGTAAGAAATGATCTCCCCTTAAATTATTACAAATTATTCAATATAATTAACATTTATATTTTGGAACATTGTATCTGTATGAACATGTAATGTTAATAAATGTGATAGCCCAACTAGTGGAGTAATGATTTCCTCCATAAGACCTATCAGTCTATTAGTTGATCTAATATATCATCTTTACTCATACTTCCATTACCACTTTTGTTTTTTATCCTATAATAATAGACCTAAATTTAAACCATTATCATTAATTATAAAGGTCTCTAAATATAAAATATATTATAAATCACATTTCAAATTATCATCTTATATAATCAATAGATTAAATTAACTGATATGAAAGAACCAATAGAATTTTCATCCATGTGAACATTAAGTTCATCAAAAGAAATAAATAAATTAGATCTTGACTAATGATATATATATAAATCTACACTCTCATGTGATATTTTTAATATGTATTACTATATCGAATATTTCTGATATATTGTATATTTTACCCTTATGACATGGAGATAAGTGGGAAAAAATATATAAATCAAAATTTATTTTAGAATGAATAATTTTAAAACAATAAAGGTAGAAATGGTTGACAAAAAATATATAAATATAAATGTGGTGAAAAATATTTATTACCATGGTTAACGAAATCATATGATGGGAATTACTATAAAAAAAGGGGATTGGTGTGGCTCTTTTTTGGGGTTGTTAGAATTTTCTTCATTATCATCGGTCCCATAGAAGAATCAATATTGTCACATCACACAAAAAAACTAATTTTTTCCATTATAGTATCTATCTATTCCGGAATACTTTTAATTTTATCATCAATATTACTGAGAGTTTTTCATTCCTTGAGAAATATTATGGGGAAACTCTGAAAACTACAACTCTATGAAAACCGAATTGTTATGGGTTCTTTAAATCCCCTGAAAGTAGTAATTAATTTTCCACAATAGATAATGATTTGTGTGTCCAAAAAAATAAAAATAGAAGAATATTTTACTTCAATATTATGTAATTATTTTTTAAAGATAAATTTTCTTCTATTTTTTATATGTTTATAGGATTAACATACTTTCTTTGCTGATTTATCTACTATTTTCCAATCATATTAACACATGTCTGGATCAATAACACCGTACATGTGAAGGAAATAGATTAAGATTTCAATTTATCAAAACATATATAAATTATGTAATATAATTATTTTGGTTTTTCGGGTATCATAAATAATTTATATAAATTTGAAATACATTCATTTTTTCTATTCACATGTTCGCAATCCAATATTTTTGTTATGGGTATTGTGGTTTTGATGAATCTTGTTTATTGTTTCAAATAATTTTATATTTTATAAATAAATAATTCTAAATTAATGTTATTTATACATCTGATAAAAAATAATATAATACAAATTACAATGACCCTTAAATGGTTATTAAACTTAATGGTTAATTAAATAAAAAAAGGTTTATTTCTTTATTATGAGTGAATATATAATTAATGTAAGGGGTTTTAATTTTCTCTTAACATTTGTGAGATAATGTTTCACAAGAAGAGTGTAATATTCTTTTTAACCCTTTCCAATGACAATTGGTATGAATTTCATAATACCCTATTTAAAAATAAATGTACTCTATAAGTGATAATGGAGAGTAAGTATGCATTCCCTTATTATGATAATCTTGATAAAATGGAGATATTATATCCTAATGATTCCCTAATATCTTCCCAAATTTTTTCATTCATTGTAGCCATAACATTGTGCAACATAGAAATATAATTTTGGATATTCATTCGAGTAAATTCATATATATAACTAATCTAATAGGCTTGTTAGGTTCTATAGGTTGACCACATGTATTCCATAGATCCAAAAATGTCTCAAATTTTCTTATAACCTTATTAATTTTTAGTTACATTTTCATGATACAACACTACATTAATTTTTTCAAGCATAGTGATTTTTACCAATTGTACTTCTATATGATGTTTCTCAACTCCAAAATGTTGATCAACTTCTAATATTTCCTCAATTTCAACCACTACACATATTTCTTCATTGAGATTTATAGAATAAGTGGGTTTTGAAGAAATTATATAAACAAATAGACAAATAAAATTTAGATTATATAAATAATATAGTTAATATATAATATTATGATGGAACACACTATATATATTAAAAATTATCATATAAATTTAATATATTCATTGAATTAATTTCATATATAATATTTAATGGGCGTTAAAACATATATCAAGTACCCAAATTCCCTCCATTTGGCCCCCAATGACATAAATTAAACCATCTACATTGAGACTACTAAAAAATGATTGTAACATCCCAATAAAACGGGAATTAATATTGTAATACTCATTTTACCTATTATATATTTTAGTTAATAATTCAAAAATTAAATAACTCTATTTTTGTATGATCTACAGAAATATACATGCACTTCCTGAGATATCAATAATCATTTATAGTTATACTCATATCTAATGATATATAAAACACAATTTTATATTAGTAATAATAAATATTTAGTTATTACATGTACTTAGTTAAACATTTATAAATTTGATTTATATTATGATAGATAATGTGTTCTTCATAATCTTTTAGATGAATTAATATTGAATAAATATAATGTAAAAAATGATTTGAGAATGAACAATTCAATGCTCTGTTACAATATTTATAAACTCTTTAACCCCATCTCATAATCATAGTAATAATATTATTATCCATATATTTTTTAATCATATTCATCATATTTTGTTCAAAAATATTAATAAGTTACAAAAACATAAATAGACAAAATGTAATCAATATATTAATCATATTTTAATTATATTCATGTAAATTGTTTTTGAAAAATGATCATATTCCTTTCCTTCAACTGTAAATATTCTGAAATTAGAAAATTAAGTAGTTCTTTATATTTTGTTTTTATTTAAATACAATTTTTTTAATTTTAAATATAATTATTAATTTAAACAGTGATGATTAATTTTTTTTATAATGTAATCTTTATCATTGTTCGTTTGAAGAATATTCAATTATTTCATTTTTAATCAATAATATTTCTTATTATGGAATATTTTTAAATGATTCATTAATCATTTTATTCAATTTAATTGATAATTTTTACATTCCTTTCATTATTGATTTTGTTTTTATATTATATTCATTCAATTTATGATTTTTATGTTATGTTTATTATATTTTTATTATTGGTTTCATGTTATTTGTTCTAATATCCTAAAAATAATATCAATGACTAATAATTTTTTTTATGAAAAATTTTTATTAGTATTATATTACACAATCATAAATACATAATAATTCTTTTCACCAAATTATTATAGATAAAATGAATCTATACACTACACTATAATAAAATATAATTTTAACAAATAAAAATTATTTTTGGAAAAAATTAATATTTTTTCGCTTCAATTTTTATTTATATGATATTATTTTTATTCCATAAAATGAATTTTATAACCATTGAAAATGAAGACTAATAGATATAATATCTAATTATATATGTAATTATAAAATTATATCAAATCAATATTCTAAATTTTTTACGTTTTAATTGGGTGTTCTAATTATATGGAAGTAGTGTGGAAAATTATAAGGACATTCTTAATTTCATTCCATGAAAAAACATTGTATTTTGTACATGATTGTTTTAAAAAGTACTTAGTTTATAGGTTAGTGAGGTTGAGGTAGTTGGAGCCTCTCACTGAATAAGGGGATATTCATAAATAAATGTGTGAAATGGGTAATCTTCCAAGGGAGATCATAAGATATAGATATTTATTTCATCAGATAGAGTATAACATATTTTTTTGATGGATTATTTAATTGGTATAAATCCATTATGATCATTATTTTCTCCAATAATCAATGTAATTATGATTTCCCACTATGAATGAATGATATTTTTCAAATTCATGTACATTAGTGTTATTCAATTTCATTAATTTCCTTAAACCACTATCTTATGATTTTGTTTTGTTTCTTTATTTTATATTACTTTTTCCTTGTGGGGGTCATAATATATGTATTTATTCTTCAATTATTTATAAAACATAGATCTAGATTGAATGTAAATATTGTTTTTCCACCATAATAAGTTTTTTGGTGTTTCAAAATATATATGCGAGTCAAACAATTGGTATCAAAGAATTGGTTGGGGGATCTTTTTAGGTTCAGACATTGGTGAATATGATTTAGATCGTCGGTTATTATTATCATTATACACTTTTACATATATAATAGTTCTCAATTTTTATTAAAAAAACAATTATGTCTCCTCTAATTTTGTGGGAGCGTATTAATTATTTGAATGGAATAATAGAGGTTAATGTTTGATTGGAGTAGTTTGATGACTTGGATTACAAGTTCTAGAGATTTTATATTGAGGATTTTCTACTAAAAATTGGCATTGATCTATCATTGACTTGAACAAAGCCATTAGGGATGAAATAAAAGAAATTATAATGGATGGATTATAACAAACATTGGTTTATTTGGATTTTATTATCTATGAACATGTATTGTAATATACATAAAGTGAGCAATGAGTTGGAACTTATGATTAACCTCATTAAATTTTATTACAATATGATCATAATGAATTTGGTTTTCCTTTTGTGAAGGTTGTTCATCATTATGGTGTTATAAGATAATCCCAAAATAGATACCATTAATAACTGCAACATAATTCTGAGGAATCTATAATTAATGAAGGTAATATATGGATATCCAGATTGGTTGTTTTTATTGATTTTATCTCTTGATGAGTTTTGTGTTGTGACTGTCACTACTCTGAGGTATAGAAATGGAAGTAATTACTCAACATTTTTTAATGATAGATACTCACATTTGAATGAGGATCATCATCAGAAATAGATCAATTCTTTTTAAATAAAATTGTATATTGTGAAATAAAGTGGGTATTAGATGACATGGAAATATTAGAGCAATGAGAAAGGAAGAATAATTTCATTTAGGGGTAGATAATCCAATGTTTATCCCATTTATTAAGATTGTGGGAAGAAGGGTTATAATGAAAGTAGAGTTAATTTTAAAATAAACACTTCATAAAGTGGATCAATTAATCATCTGTCATAATATATATGTCATGAAATATTTAGTGACTCCAGTTTACATGAGTATTGAATTATATACATTGGAGCTTCATTGCACTAAAAATATGATAGTTGATTATTGGGAACTATAATTCCTTAAGATATGACATGTTTCATCTTACAATAGATTATGTAACTGAAATTTTTCAATTGGATGACATATCTATTAAGATAAGAAACAAATGTACAATAGAGTTAATGTGAGTGTGGAACACTTCAAGATTATAGGAATCCATAATTTTCACTCCAAAGATAAATGACTCATGATACTTTACAACATTATGCGATATTGAGTAGTTTATTTTATATGGTACCATTTATTCAGAAAATGTAGTTATGGAAATGAATTTTTACCTCATAAGAGGATAAAAAAATTTATGAATGAAAAAAGTTACGTCCACAATGTTTTGGAATGATTGGGAAATACATTTGATTGGGTAAGAGATGTAAATAATCAAAGGTATTTTGATGTTCAAAAGAATAAATTATGATCCATGAAAGAATTTAATCTATAGAAATCATTAGAATGTGTCATTTCAAATCGATGTAATAGGATAAGATAATCATAAGTTTATGTTTGTGCATACATATATATGGATGATAGATATAATTTTTTCTCATTGAAGGTCATGGTTCTATGCAGTATCCATCAATGATTTGACATCGAATTTGGGGTTTTATTTATCAAGTATGAGTATAATTTTTTAAAAAAAAATAATCCAATGAAGATACATAGTGAAAATGAAAAAAAGTATCAAGATTATGTTATAGAGTTTTAATGATGTTGGGGAGTATTAAAGTAGAGAGTATTGTTTTCTCTACATGTAACATACTTACATTTATGAAAGAAACTCTATACATAATGTTATATATGATACGCTACATCAAGATTAAAAGAATAAATTAATATTATAATTTAAATGTTGCTTTTTTAACATAGTCGCTGTAATTGAAAGAATTAATAATATACACTAAATTATGAAAAAATGGTTTACACATGTTTAAATAATGATTCAATTGTTAAAATATTTTTTATAAAAATAAATAAAAACTAATTGAATATAAATGATGCGTTATTATGATGACCTATTTAAAAGAGAGTAATTGAGTTTATAAAAATATATCACACTTTATGGTTTCTTATTTAACAAAAAATATATGTTATATATTCAATGAAATGTTTTCAATTAATCTAATATGTTTTCTAGATATGATATAAGAACAAATTCGATTTTTTGGATAAAATAAGTATAAAAAACACTTCTACTTCCTTTTGATGGAGAGACATTTTTAATATAGTTTATGAAAATTTTATAAGTTAAATTTGACATAATATTATTATTATTGGGAATAAGGGTATACAAAATTACCTTGGTTGAATATTTTTTATTTTTTTGATCAAATTCATATATAAATGAATAGTGAAAAATACTGCATTTCAATTCCAAAAATCCTTTTTATCGAATTTATTTATATAGTTATTTATATTGTTTAATATGTTTCAAAGTTGAATTGGATAATTTTTTCATAATTTAATATAATTTTGGTCATTTTATGTAATTTCACATTTAAATTGTACATAAACACCAGTTAATATTTTGATAGTTTTTACATCTTAAAAAACTCTCTTTCTTGTTTTGGCAATGAGAATTAATTTAAACTAATTAATTCAAATTCAGTGTTTATAATTTGGAAAATTTTATTACTTATTTGGAATCATAAGGTCCAAATAATTTAAACAATTACATTTTTTAGACATCATGAACCTTAACATTAGTAAATATTTTCATTTACCAAGATGAAAAGGTAAGTTACGTAAATAAAGGTAAAAATAATAATATAATAATATAATACTTCTAAAAAACATGTCCTATTATTATTTTATGAGTCATGGGAGGAAAAAAGATGATTATTGTAAACTATTAACAATTTGGATCCACTTGGTTGTGAAAATGTCATGTCCTATAAATTTATTGAATGTAAAGGGAATTATAACCTAAACATGTATATTTTTAATAAAAAAATTAAAGTGGGGTTGTATAAATTATAAATTAGACTATAAATAGTCATTAAAAAGATAAAATTATTTCCTACATCATGGTTTTATATTTATAAATTTTAGACATTAAATTCCTAAATTTATTTATGACACTATGTTGATGTAGTGACTACCTTATTAATGAAGGATTCACATAAATGATATTATAAATATTAAAATAAATGTAATTTGAAAATATTGATTCCATACACTAATTGTATGTATGATTAAAACATGTTATATTTTAGTTAATTTAGTTTTTTTCCAATCAATCAACTTGTTATACCATTAAAAAAAATAAATTACTAAATAGTGTCAAAATTGGAAAAAATGAGTTTTAATGAAAATACTATTTTATTAAATGATAAATAGTCATAAAAATATTTTATTTAGATAATTTACATATATAATGTCACAAATTTCATTAATGATTTACTTTATGATCACTTCCCATTTTATAGTAAATATATTGACCATATTGTATAAAAATACATGAAGACATGGTAAGAGATAATTTATTTAACTAATGGGTAAAACGAAATGATAAGGTTACATTTGTGACCTAAAAATTCATAAAACCAAATTTTTGATTGGATTTGGACCCATACTAATAATTTCCTTGAAATATATCACTTTGTATCTATTATAATTCCAATATAAATTTACAATCAAATAATATTTTAAGACATTCCTTTGTTTCCCCTCCTCTGTCTTATAAATGGTCAACACCACTACCAACTTACTAACACCTCTAAAGACCCTTGTCTCACCCAAAATCAACTAAAATAATCTTCCATGATCCATAAATAACATATAGAAGCAATACATTGGGTATATGGAAACTCATGGAAGCCTTTTTTTTCAAATTAAAAGGAGTTACCCTATTTAGATATAACATCTTCTCTCAAACCCCTTTCATTTATTTTATGTATCCATCACCATTAACAATATTTTTTACATCATTTAATAAAATAACTATCTTTAATATAATATGATGTTATCTTATGCCAAATATTCTACTTAACATACACATACCTCCATCAAATGGATATAAAATATTCTTTTTCTGTGTACGGTGACCTACAGCCTTATAAAACGATGATTATTCAATTTTATCCAACCACCTCGCTTGATGAACATTATGATGAAAAATTATTTATATATGAAATATATTATATATATATATATATATTATCTCTATTATTCAGTAATTTTTATTTACAGCATACATTTATTCATTCTATAGTGTGTAATTACGTTAATTTCATTTGAGGAATTGTCGACTACCACCCCCTCAAAGTGATATGACTCATTCATGACATATATGAAGCTTATAAAATATGTATTTAATGAAAATATGTAATATATTTAGCATACATATTATAATGTAAATATAATATGCCTTTGTAACATTTATTTTTCATTCCTTTAATATGACAATGAAATGACTCTAGCGATCATGTGTACGTATGAACTACCGTGCCCATGAATGGTGCATTTCATTTCATGTCAGAAAATGTTATTAACTATTATAAATACATATATACATGATATATATGCTATTTAAATCATGAATAATATTCTATATATTATTTAATTTTGATCACATGGACAATTTACTTCCAAAGTAGTTCATTTTTGACTCATGTACCAAATATCGACAAAATGAATGATATGAAAATAAATAATTATGTAATTTTTATAATAAGATAATAAGATATATTAAAGAAATAACAATGATGATAGAAGTTCTGAGGACATTTGATATTAACCTTTGTTTATTATTCAGGAACATAAAATGTGTATGCGATTAGTCGGACTCAAGGTAAGGGAAATCATAACTCAATTTCAATTCATTGAGTTAAATATCCAGGTCGCATATTTTGTATTGGAAAGATTATGTTTAAAATATGTATGATAATATTACAATAAATATCCAATTATTTTATGTGTATTTATATTTCTCACACATAATTATGTCTATGATTTATCCTCAATCTAATGATACAATCTTTGTAAGGGATTTCATCTCAATCTCCTTTTGTTGAGGCATGTTTTGAGGTTATTCAGCGCATTCTATTATAATGTGTATAAATAACCACTTTTTATATTAATTTAATTCAATATTTTTCATAATTAATCAGTGTTATACAATGTGTTTTACTAAATACAAAAAGGATGGTTTTTCTTAACATATGCGGAAAGAAAAACTTTCTGTATCAATGACCATTATTTGATATTTTGATTCCTCTACAAGACATAGTGTTTTTAATGAAAAATAAATACCATATTCAATTTTCATGTATTTTGGGTTTGAAAATTGTTTTTATAAGGGAGTGATTATGTTAATATCGTGAAATTATAACTTGAGTTAGCAATGTGGAAATGTTATTTTTCATTTATGTTTTTTTGTGTTATTATTATGTTATAGTTATTAGACATTATTTATATATACAGGTGATTCCATGATAATATGAGGGAAGGTGAGCTCTTGATATCTCTCCAATGCATTGGATAACATGATGGAGGTAAATGATATGATTTCTCCAAATATACATAGGGAATATAATGTGATGGGGATTTTAAATGGAACCATGAACGTTACGTCATATGTAGCTGTGAAAGCTACAATGAAAGTATGATATTGATTCCATATGTTACAATTATGATTTATACTTTATATGATGTTTTTTTATTAATTTAATGATTACATGATGTATTCTATGTGGTTTATGTTTTACGGGTGAACTTTATGATTTTGTGGAAATGTTTTCATGTGTATTAAATATTCATGGACTAATAGTTTTTTCCTTATTTTATATTACTTTGTGAGCTTTTTTATGCTAATGTCATGTTTTTTAAATGTTTTCCACTTGGTATAAGTATGGGTAAGATCAAGGGGGAATTCAATAATATTTTTTTTTTGAAAAAGAAATTAATTTTTCTTTAAAGTGTTTCCATTGGTCGAAAAAGTTTATACTGTGTATAAAAATTCATATTTAATTTCATGTTCCATTATGTAATGGTTATGGCCTAATTTTCTAAAACACTAAACATGAAAATTTCCAAAATTTGAATTCTATAAATAACTCAAGATTATGGGATGTTTAATGTTAAGGCCCTATAGTAGTTATAATAGGTTTATTTAGACAACATTATAGATTATGATGTTTTCATATGGGTTAGGGATATCATCATGGATTAATAATTATAAGTTAGATCACAATTTCAATATCTTATAATATTTTTTTAGGGTTTATGTTCTGAAATATTTCTGATACTAAGGGTATTTTAGGATACATTCACCATTGATGAAATTATGGGATCAACTGGGCTATAAAAATATATGTTTAGAAATACCTAATAAAATTCTTGATTGAAGATGAGGAAACTGAAAATGACATATGATTGGTGTATATTATTTATTAGATCATGATTTTAATTTGTTGAATCATAGAACAAAATTCTTGTTTTTGTTTTAGGAAATATGAATTCATGAATATTGTTAAAAAGCATTGTTAAAGGATCATGAATTATACTGAATGATTATTGGGGAATTCAATAGTTATGATAGTTTGTACGATGATGAATGTTTAATGGTATTAATTTTCTTTTGATGATGGGATTACTTTGGAATAATTTTCCCAGTATGTATAACCTTTGAATTTTTTATGTGAAAATGTGGTTTGAGGAAGAATTATCTTTTCTTTTATGGACCAAAATATAATGAACCTTTATGTTTTTATGATCTTTGATTTACATGTAATTATTTTTTATTAATATTTGGGATTCAAATTGAAATTCATGAGATATAAACTAAAGTTAAAATATGTTATTGTTATTTTTGAGTATTTTATCTTGTTTTTGGAATTTTAGAATAATTATATAGTTTTTCAAAAAGGACTGCATGCATAATTTGTGACAAACTATCAAATCGGGAGATACTACGGGAATAGAAATTACAATCGAAGTGCGACTAGGTTTTATCACATACCACTGGACTATGTGAAGCCCTTTGTTAGTATTAATTATTATACTTAATAAATTTATTTTTTCATTAATAATAAGTTAGCTTTTGAATCTTATGTTTTATTTAATGGATATACTTAGTATGGTAAAATTATTTTGGGATTAAGTGATACAATATATTTTTGAAGGCGTTCGTTATTTTGGGAATATTATATGCCTAAGGAAAATAAAATAATAAGGGGTCTGAATTGAAGAGAAATAGTTGATTTTTATTTTTGAGTAATCTATGTTTTTATTGTCAACATATGAAAATTTGGGATATTTATGTAAATAATTGACCAATACTAGGGAATATGTGATAAGGTTAATTAAGTTTTAGTATGAGACTTTATGAGTAGTCAATGATATTTGGTGTTAAATGTTATGATTTATAATGGAAGACTGTCTGGTCAAATACATCTTAATTTTGGGTTTCAATCATAGTTTGGATTATTTGAGGGAATTTTAAGGACATGTATTTGTTGAATGGTCTATGAAAAACATGGGTATTGTTGTAAAAACATGGAGATTAAATGTAGTCCTTCTCCTTTTAAATAATTATTATTTTTAGGGGATTATCTGATATAGTAATGACCATTATTTTGATACTGTACAATGATATGGTAGATATATAGTTTATCTTTTATGGATAATGTATTTACCTAGAAGTTGATTATAGTGCTTCAGGAGTGACCAAGTCATATTAAATACTCATCGATTATGAAAAATATGAATTTTGGTGGAATTATATTAATGTATGAAACTCTAAGTTTCAATTAAGTATATTTACTTTTGTAATTATTATAATTAGTAAAATAATTCATCAAATTTATGAAGAGGATATTAAATCAATAATGTTTTCCGTTATCATTTTCCTTCGACAAAATAAAAATTTGTTTAATCCATCACATATTTACGATTTAATGGTTGTTAAAATTCTCTAGATCATGTTTTATATCACTCTCCATCAGAACATGAAACTTAGTTTTTCTTCTATATCAACATTTTCCAATATGGAATTCTTTTATGTGTTATCTCGGGGGCCTTTGTACTTCACTTTCTATCTTTTGAAGTGAATGTTTTATTAACCCTTTTCCTGATGTGGGTTTGCAATAAAGGTATGTTGAAAAGTCATACACATGTTACTGAAACTAAATTCAAATTGCGATGACTCAATTTATTATAGTTGGGTAGGATGAAAAATCCCTAGTTTTAATAAAGAAACAATGTGTTCAATATATTACATGATACACTACATCGAGCTTCAATGACGAACTATATAATATTATATAAATCTTATAATGATAACATATCCATTGGAATCGAGGGAATGAATAGTATCAACTAAAATATGAAAAAAATGGTTTAGAAATTTTTTAATGACAATTTGTTTGTTATAAAAATTATTAGAAATGTAAATAAAAACTAATTGAATATAAAGGATTTGTTTTTATAAAAGACTATTTAAAATAGAAGAATTGTGTTCACAAAATCATATCACCCATTATGGATTTTTATTTAATGAAAAATATATATTATATATTCAATTTAATGTTTTAAATTCTTCTTATATGTTTTATATATATGATATAAGAACAAATTCAAGTTTTCATATAAAAGAATTATTTTTCTAAAAAATAGTGTTTTACCCCTGTTGATGGAAAATCCTTTTTAAATCTAGTTATATAGAATATTAAAAGTTATATTTTACATAATTAACTTATTATTTTGAGTAGGGACATCAATATTTACCCTGGATGAAATTTGTTATATTTATGATTAAATTCACATTTTAATGAATAATAAAAAATACACCATTTTAATTTAAAACTGCATTTTCATAAAATATATTGTAATAGTTTAATTATATTTTTAAATGGTGTAAAAGAGTAATTGGATTATTTTTTTATAATTAAATCCAAATTTGGTCACTGGAAGTAATTTCACATTTAAATTAGACATAAACACATGTTAATATTTTAAAAGTTTTTACGTCCTAAAACCATCTTTATTGCTTTGACAATGATAATTAATTATAAATTAATTATTTAAACACATGTGTTTTGAATTTGGAAAAAATGGATTCCATATTTTTATTTATATGTTTCAAATTATGTAAATATGTTACTTTTTTGGACATTATGATTAGTAATTTTAGAAGTCATTTTTATTTTCCACAGTTAAAGGGTAAATTAGGTAAATAAGGGTGAAAATAATATTTTAATAATATATAATTACCCTATCACGGGTCATAATCTTATATTATGAGTCATGGGAGTCCATAAAATACTTATTCTGAACATTTAGTATTTTTCTTCCATGTGGGTGTGAGAATGACATGTTATAGTAATTAATTTAAAGTAAAATGAAATATAACAAAAACCTGAATGTTTTTATTAAAATAATTTTCTAGCGGGGTTACATAATTGATCGCATGGACTATAAGTATTTATTATAAGGAAAATAATAGTTAGTAAATCATGGTATTTTGTTTCTAATTTTTATAAATTAAAAAAATGAATTTATTTATGACACAATGATGATGAAGTGATTAACTTATTAATAAAAGATTCAAATAAACGGTATTATAAATATTTAAATTAAGTTAATTTTGAACTTTTGTTTCCATGAATGAAATTTATGGATGATTAATAATTGTTTTATTTGATTTAATGTTGTTTTTTTAACCAATCATGTTATTATATGTTTAACTAAAACCAATTAATAAATATTGTCAAAATTGACACAGATGGGTTTCTAAAACAAATTCAATTTTATTAAAAGATACAACAGTCATAATAATTTTAAATTCACCCAAATGAATTATATAATGTTAAAAAATGTAATTAATGATCCACCTAAGGTTTTCTGTTCATTTTATTGTTAAAAATTTAACCAAAAAATGTAAAAACACAAGAAGACGTGGTGAGGGTTAATTTATTTAACGAAGGGTTAAAAACAAAAGATAAGGTTACAAATGTGACCTAAACATGCCTAAAACATATTTCTTATTGGAATTTAAATGCATATTCATATTATTATAATGTTATACAACTTTGTAGATATAATAATTTTAATATATATTTAGAGTAAAATAATATTCTAGGTATTTCCTGATGTGCTACTACTACCACTTACAAAAGGCCACCAACTCTACCCACTTACTCACACCTGTCAAGAAAATTTGCTTAAATAAATTATTCCCAAATAAGTTCAAATGATCCTAAAAATCATCTTAAAAGCCTTAAATTTTGAATAATGAAACTCAAGGAAGCCTTTTTTCTAAAATGAGAAGGAGTTCCCGATTTATTGGTAACATCTTCTCTAAAGCTCCTTTCATTTATTTTCCTTCCCAGACACCCTAAACACTATTTATTATAATATTTAAAAAAATCTGTATACATAATATAATAAGTCTTTTTAATTATATTTGTTTTAACTAAACTTACAAATACAAACATCTAATTGATATAGAACATATTGTTTATGTGTATTGCAAATTGCTACCTCGCGAAACGATGATTGTTCAATTTTCTAAGACCACATCTCATTGTGGACATTATAATGGAACTACATTTAAATATTAAATATAACATATTTATATATTCCTTATTATTAGATATTTTTTTATTTTAAACCTACCAAATTGATTTATATAATGTGTAAATACGTTAATTCTATTTGAAAAGGTGTGGAATACCGCCCCGTAAATGTGAAATGACTCATTCATGCCATTAATTGAACACATAAAGGATGGATTTATTAAAATTATGAAACATATGTATCATATATATTATAATAGATGTATAATATACTTATTTATCCTACATTGTTCATTCCTTTAATATGACAAATAATTGAATGCAGCATCCATGCATAGGTACGACCAACCATCTCCCAGAACGGTGCATTTCATTTTCATTCTCCAAATGTTATGGAATATTATAAATAAATATAATATATATATATATGATATTTAAAATATTAATAATATTATATAGATGATATAATTTTTACAACATGGGAAATTTAAATCAAAATATGTTCATTTTTTACTGAATTATGGAATACCTACAAACTGATCGATATAATCTTAAAAAATTATATAATTTTTAATGCATGGTAATAAGTGATATAAAATAAATACTAAACATGAAAAAGGTTCTCAAGAAAGTAGAAACTACCCTAATTTTGTTATTCAGAAACAAAATGATTGTACGTAATGATTCAGACTCATGTTAAAGGAAATCATAACTCAATATCAATTCATTGAGTTAAATATCAATGTCAGTGGTTTTGTTTTTCCATGAATATGAGTGAATTAAATATTATATTTTTATAGAAAATATCAAATTATATTGGGAGTGTCTATATTTATCACAAATAGTTATGTCATTGATTTATCCTTAATCTAATGATAAAATCATTGCAATTGATTCATCTCAATCTACTTTTACTAGGGAATGTTTTGATATTATACCCAAAATTATTTTCTATGGTGTATAATTAACCACATTTACTTTTAATTTCATTCAATTATTTTATAAAAACAATATTATTTGTACAAAGTGTTTTACTAAATGACAAAATAATTTTTTTCTTAACATATGCTGTTACAATTACCATTCTTCCACTGTGACCATTATTTCATATTTCAATTCCTCTTCAAGCTATAATGATTTTATAGAAAATTAAATACCATATTTCCATTTCATGTATTTTGGTTTTGAAAATGTTTATAGAAGGGATTGATTATTTCAATATCTTGAAATGATATTTTGAGATAGAAATGTTGAAATGTTATTTATCCTTTATGATTGATTATGTGTTATGATTATGTTATGGTTCTTGGGAGTTATTTATGTAGATGGTTGGTTATATGATTAAATGAGGGAGGTGATCCATTTTTATCTCTCAAATGCATTGGGTAATGTGATAGAGGTAAATGATAAAGTTTCTCCTAATTGATTTATGGAATATATTATTTTGGTTATTCCAAACGTAACCATGAAGATTACTCCTTATGTATCTATGAAAGAAACAATGTAAATATGATATGTATGCCATAAGATACATTTATGTTTCATGATTTCTATGATGTTTTTAAGAATTTTATGATTACCTGATGTAATCTATATAGGTTATGTTTTTTGGTTGAGAATATTAATATGGTGAAAATGTTTTCATGTGTTTTATATATTAATGGAATAATAGATTTATTCATTATTTAATATTCTATACAATGCTATTGAAGGTCATCTAGTTTTTTTAAAATTTCCACATGGTATATGGATGGGTAAGATAAAGGAAGAAGTTAATACTAGTTTTATCAAGAAAAATAATTCATGTATCTTTTAAAGGGTTTCCATTTGTCTAAAAAGAGGATACTTAGTATAATTTTCCACATGATATGTTTGGGACTATTATGTAATAGTTATGGAATAATTATATAAAACTATATACCTTAAATGATCTTCAATTTTAATTCTTGAATTCAATCAAAATTATGTAATGTTTAAGTATGGGGACTTATACAACTATAATAAGGGTATACAGTTTTAAAATAACAAAATATTGTTACTTAAACATACCAGAGATATATAGTGGATGAATAAATAATTAGATAAAGGAAAATTTGTAGGAGGATTAACATCACGTTCCTTATGGTTTTTTGGCAGAAACAAAGGAATTATTGGAATACATGACCAATGTAAGTAATTATCCACAACTGGTACATGAATGCTATGAATCTTTTTATTCTAGAAGGAAGGTTGATTTCACCCATCTAAAACTCTTTTGATAAGTCTCCTATATCCATGATGATTCTTAAAATTGGCAGAATCATAATTCTAGGTCCTATTAAACTCAAATTATAATATATAGAGAAATAAGATTTTAGTATTTGGAAATAGAATAAAGACCATTAGAAGGAATAAAGTATTTGATATTTTTTATTCGATGATTAGTTCTGGTGGAAGTATTATAAATTTTCTAAGGTTTCAGATGAGAGAAAAGTATCACCAAAGATCGATGGAATAGTCGTTTTGGGTGTTATTGCTGTCATGATGAATTTATTACGAACTCCAATACATAGAAGGACAGACTATCTGTATATTACTATGAAAGAGAGTCAGGTTTTTATGGTGTTTCTGTATTCGAAACTAACAAAAGTTTCTAGGATTTGGGAAGATAAAAGAATTATTTTATAAGAAATATCATTATACGTTTAATCTTTATATTTTATAGTCTAATAATGAGAATAACTATATAGGTTGTTTTTGAGATCCACTAGAGAAATTTACTACAGGAGAAGGTAAATGAGTGGTCTAAATTACATACTTATTAAAAACTATATATATTTTGAGAGCCTAAATGTGGATAAAAATATAAAATAATTTATTAGTAAGAGTTATCCATGAGGGATGATTTTGAATCCTATCAGGTTTCTAGATCATGTTATCTAATAAATAATTTCCTAGGAAAAAAATTATTCTGAAAAAATTGCTGTATGTTCTGAAGGAGTAAGAATATGGTAGATGAAAGAAGAATTCAGGAAAACTTATTAAAAGGTTTCATGAAAGGGATTGGGTATATTTATCTAAAACTATTTCACCAGTAGGTAAATATTTTACTATTCATATTAATCTTGTTATGGTTTCCGTGGAGTCTTATCATCATGAATAGTTATACATGATAATATAATATCTTCACATGTATATGAATGTGTAAATATATACAGAGAAAAAAGTTGATTTCATGGGGCATCAATATTAGTACCCGGTCTAGATGATAAAGTTGCATGTTCATGGTTTTCATAATGTCACATGGTAGTGGAATCATCAGTTACATGACATTATGTTCATTAATAAGTTCATATAGGGATATAAAAACCATTTTATTTTAATAAGGTGTTTGATTTTTCAATATTCACTATAATAGTTCTCTATATTAATTATATATATATAGTATTGTAATGGAAATGGGATGATGGGTTTATGGAATTTTAGTATAGGTGTTTCTTAATAATGGATCTCATTCTTGATAAATGATCCATAGTGATGATGTCATGTGAGGGAGTTATGTTTTATAACATTTTACCTAAAATTGTAGGACTACATCCAAAATGTGGGTTGGTGAATTTTAATAACTAATCCAAACCCTATAACCATTATCCTAGAACGAAATTTTAAATTATGTAGAATATATTTTGATTGGAATATTATGTGTCGTATATGTTAATTATTCAATATTAACAGGTATTTGGAAGCCTGATGTATGCCTGGTATTGGGATCCACCAGTCATTTCACAAGTATGGAATTTTGTAAGTAGATACAAGTAAAATTTCAAAAGAGAACACTGGGTGGTTGTGAATTGGATTCTCTAGTAGTTAAATGGTTCTGAATGATTTATAAAACTATTTGGATCAAATGAGCGACTATTTGGTTTTGGTGACATTGAATTTCACGATATTTGGACACATGGAAAACCATTTCCATTTATGTGTTCACTTTTAGAGGAATGACTATATGATGGATGTATAATATTTAACAATAATTATTACATAAATAATGGATTAATGATAAATTTATTAAAATAAATCTACAATGGAGGCAATTTAGTGGAAGGGCCATTAGAAGATCACTTAATGAGGTAAGCTGATGAGGTTCTATTTTTTGATTTTTAATATATGGTTCACTTGGACAAAAAATTGATGTTCTATACCCTAGAAAAACACATTCAGATAAAGCATCACATCATCTCATAGATTTTGGGGGATGGAGTTATAGATCAACATAATATATAAATTCTGTAAAATAATAAAATTATATTGAAAAATGTAATAGTTCATGATGTGGAAATCCAGAACCGCACCATAGTTGGTCTAGGGAAACTAGATGAATGATGGGGGAAATAAGATTCTAAAAATGAATTTTAATGTGTGGAGTAGGGTAATAAAATTATGAAAATGGATTAAGTAGTAATTTCTGAAAAATAATTCTCAAGTGAGATATTATTAGTTTTAAAACGTGTGTTTGAGAGAAATTTTATATCTAAATGGATAATCTAATTTCATTAGATATAATGGACAAATAATTCATGATATTTTGAATGGAAATGGTGATGTAATAGCTATGATGTTAGGATGGATGAAAGTTATAGTAACTAGAAGATGTATCTAGAATATGGAAAGTAAAAGTTTCCCCTTAACTTAGACTGATAAAATCACTATAGAAAACTATAAGGGCTAGTATATATTTCTTTTGGGAGAAAGTATTAGGTTTTCATAATAGCATGACCTAGAATCCACTATACCAGTACCCGTAGGATTTTATTCTATAAGGCCTCAGGCATGGCTCCCTATATGAATTATGTCTCTAAATAGAAATGAGAGGTTATGAGGTTACATTGGAAAACTATGCCTTCGTGATTACATTTCAACTAAAAACTGATGTAAATTATGTAAATCAGATACATAATCTAGATAAAATCAATTTTAGGGAATGTTATGATAAAATAAATGAAAAATTACTTGTGATTAAAAATTAATATACACACATACCATATCATATCCTAGATATGTGGATCATAAACACACAATTATAAAAGAACCAATTAAAACGGATTCAAAAATCCATTCCCTGATTATTATTGTGTAAGGACCAACCCCATCTTCCAAGATCCAATATATGAAGGAAAATTGTTAAGGATGAAGCCTTAACCAAGTGTAGTGCCAGAAACAAATAATATCTTCTTGGGTATACAATTGTCATGGAACTACAAGGAGGGAAATATTACAACATAGTTGGACCCCACCAATGATTCCTCTAAATTAACCATTATTGTAATGAAATTCATTAAATCGAATTGATTAAACTATATAAATAATATAAATGTTTTAATCAAATTAAAAATAAAATAAGTAAATTACCACTAATGTTTGGGCTGCATGATGATCCCTATGATCTTTATTTACCATTAAAATCCTAGGGATTGTGTCTTGATTGATGGTACATATTTCATATGTTTTTTGGGTGTCTCTAAGAACATCTTGATGATAATTAGAATCATATGTAACCACATAATATTTATGTGTACATCTTGGGATTCACAAGTATCATGGAATTTCCTATGGAATTTGAGAAATCATCACAACATTCCCTAGTCATAGACCACACCACATAATCAGGTCACTCATCTAATAATTCTAAGGGAATTTAATCTATCATCCAAGCGGTCCCCAATATTAGTCTTCACACATAATCCTAGCTCCCATATTGGAATTAAAATGGGATCTGAGATCCCATACAATCCATCCCAATGATAATTTTCCTTGTGATCACTAGGTACTCCTTCTCTAATTCCTAAGACTACTATAATTATATGGAATCTGGCATCTCATCCCGACATCCCCACCAATAGATCATTATACTGAATCTAAGATCTCATTTAGACATTCCCTACATTCATTGATCTATCAACTAATTAATCATATTCTATTATTTTATTAAATACACATGCCATCATTTATCATTGAAAATGATCACCTCACATTCTAATTTAAGACATATGATTTTACTTTTCCAATAGAAATTCAAATTTCCCATATTAGAACCAAAGAAGTTATATAATATCTATCACCATTTAAATAAATGTTTAATCATTTTCTCCAAGTAAACCATTCAATTACCCCAACTTATTTATAATTTGAGCACTTCAACTCTATTTTGGATATTTTTTTTCTAAAAAAAATTTATCAATAAAATTTCATTAAACAAGTTACACATTATAATATCCCACATCCCATTAATGTAGTCATAATTTAATATAAATATCAAATCATGTTTAAATTGTTTGTTGACATTAAATTCCATTTCACCACATCAATTCAAACAATGTTCGCGATTTAACCATTTAAAACATAATTTAGGATTTTAATTACATCAATTCACGTTACGGTTTTTTATCGTTTCTATGTATTCGACATAATTTTTTTTCAAATGTACAAGGAATGATAACATGGATATTTAACTAATGAAAGATCATACAAAAAAAAGTTAATTTCAATAGAAGTAATGCATGGTGAAAATGGAATGACCTCAATATTTAGGTAGTTTGAATCTAGGAAATAATTTGAGTTAAATTATGTTAACCACCTATATTTTCCTCCATGGAGTATAGACATCCAATATCAGTTTCACATTCATCCATGAATGAATGAAATTAAATAACAAGACAATGGGACTAAAAATTATCCATAAAAAAATAAATGGTTTGAGAACACATTACACCAAATGAAATTAAGAATGGAAGGATGCTTATTACTAATATTACCATAATATCTCAAATGAATATTATGATGGTACAAAAAACATAAATCAAAGGATATCAATTATTGAGTTTCAAAGAGGAATAATGTTTATGGAGGAATATTAACTAGTAATATGGGTCCAAAAAGCATATCATGATTTTCAAAGGGAAGGTTTTGTAATATTAAGGGGCTATATCATTTTAAAAATTCCCCTAGAGGACACTAGATAGGCAGTACCTGGGCACATGGAATCCAGTTTTCATAGAGGGGAATCTTAACATTTAAAAAGGACATCAACAATCCAGTGTCATGCCACCAACTGGCTGGTGGCCACTACAACATTATTTCGAGTGTTGGTCTCCCTTCAGTGCTCTCCCAAATTATAGGTCTACCACCCCACCACCATTAAATGACCAATGTGCCTCTATTAAGGGGTTCTAACCCTGTAAATTTTAATTTGAATTCTATTTGAACATATGACCCCACTAATAATAAAAAATAATAATATTTTCTTCATATTCTAAGAACTAGTCTCGATGTGGGGTCCTACAATCTCCCCATCATGATACGTATTGTTCTAGAAAATTTTTGTGGCAATCCATATACATATCTCAACCATTGTCGACAAATAATTTAAATAGAAACTATGTCATTCTATTTCAGCGTTACTGAATCACCTCAAAATACCACATTCCATTTTAGGATTTTTTGTCTTCCAAAGAACAAGACCACATTGGTAGTTAATATCAAAACACCATGATTATGCTATCCTTGTCCCATCTATCCTAAAAAGATGAGGGATTTTTCATTAAACACCATATATACCTATAGTTCTCCCAATGTTCAACTCATATTACAATCACTATTTTTTCACTCTAGTGCCTCATATATCATATTTTTCAATTGAAATTCCACAAAAATTATTCAATTATGTGCTCATTTGTATCCCAACTCACCATATTCAAACATACAGACGACATCTATTAACCATTGTCACCCATACTCATTACAAACATCAAATATGGGATGGAAAAAAAATTTAAATCATGCATAATATTGGAGTATAGTTTATTTTCAAGTAATGTTTAACTTAATTCATTAAACACATCCATAATCTCAAAACTGGCATGATATTTATATTTTGTATCTTCCCATATCCAATTCCATTTAAAAACACAAGTAAAAACACCCTAAACCTACTCATCTAAAAAAATCTCATATTTCACTACTAAGACAATATGAGTTATCTGATCGTGATGACTTTAAACCTAGAGGCATCCTATTATCATCGAAATTTTCATTTTAGAGACCACACGTAACTCCCAATTAGGTTACGTGGTTAGCTCCCTCACTTCAGAAAATCATTGTTGTGTTCTATAGTACAGACTACTGCACTTCTGATACATGAACAATTTTTTACCAAAAATTACTCTCCAAAACCAAATTTAATATGATTTCTAAACTCAGTAAAACAAAAAATCCTATTATGATATCATATAGGATTATAAGTACACCTCACATTAATTGTGTAAAAAAATAAAATGCCACCATGACCTATACATTGTCATCTATAAAATCCCTCATCCCTTCCAAAATACGGGTGACATGCCCAATATTGATAAATAACTCCCATTCACAAGATTGTAATTATCATAGATTCATAGTACTGACTCCCAACCACATTTTCCCATTATTTATCCTTAACTAATCATAGAGATTAAATGTGGTCATCTTGCTCCCACTTGAGATACAAAATGAAACACCAACTATGACATATTCTCACCTTCTATTAATGGAATCCGAAATATTCACTGATATTTAATACATAACATGTTTCAATATATCAACCATATAAAGGTGATTTCCCACTATAAAACTACCCTTGTAACCCTCCTCAGTAAAAAATCAATATGAACCATTCTCATAATACATGTGGTACTCATCCTGATCAATTTTTATCACTAATAATTAGGTGAAATAATTCATTCTTAAGAAAATTTTTAGGCCACCCTTCCCATTTAGATAAAAACTACCCTATCAACTTCTATTATGGGTAACTAGTTGATAAGAACCTAATACAACTCCATGATTTTAGACTATGAATTCATAAATTATTTAACATCATAAAAATACTACAACATGCTTCTCATGATTCTATAATACATGAACGATTCTCAATGGAACTTTGATGGTATGTTTTGCTGATATACAACCAAATAGACCCACCACATAACTTATGCACACCTCCATTATCTAATTAAAAATAAAAGGTTTCTTACTCCTATGAATATATGTTACCTATCTTAAATGACATCAAACATCTCCATCACATGTCTGCCACCTTAACATCAAAAAACCAATGATTTCATGCTAGCATGAGACTAGTCTCCAAAACCAAATGAATACCCATTTAATTGTATAGAAAGTATTTTATGCTTATGAACCCCCTAATATATATAATCATGCCTCATGGAATATTAGCCTCATCACACTCAAATAATCCTTGATGATTTCACCCAACCATCATGAAATATATCACTAGTCTTGTCAAACTGCACCCCCACCCTTGATCATGTGCATTTTTTCAATAAGGAAGTAGTTTCCCTAGTTCCAATTTCCCCAAAACCACCCATTAAGTGTCAAAATAAACCATTTCCAATATAAATGAATTTAAAATCAATAGGTTCAATAATATTTTTGAAACAAACACCTCAAAACTGATGTCAATACCAAAACCCAAGAACATAGATGCTTCCCTTTGAAAATATCCTTGGAATAACTATGTCGTTACTAGAAAATCTATATCACAATTCATTCGTCGATTATATAGAAAAAACATCTACTCATTCCTTACATTTCTAAAACATCTATATAATCAGGATACCATGTAACACCCCTCCCCTCACCCATATTCTTGGGAAGAGGAAAATTATTTACATGCCTTAGGTGATGTTCGTAAGAAAAAAAATTCAAACAATTAATTCCATGGGATTAATTAACTATTTTGGGGAAATTTTCTTGAAGAACATACATAATATTAAATGGAAGTATTAATATAAAATCAATTTAAACGATCCATAATTAATCAATCACAATAAATCTATGAAATAAAAATACATAACAATATCACAGTAAAATATAAAATGGAAATACTGGTGGAATGCCATGAATCCAAATAGAACGAAATTCAAAACAAAATTTCACCTTCCCAAGCCAAGATTTAGACACTCCCCAGCTCCAACATCATCAACAAAACCTTAATGTCAAGGATCCCCATTGCAAAATTATGGCAGATTACTATTAAATATATCTTAGTAGATGATATTTGAAAACACAAAAATGTTATAATACGATGGGTGAGTATATCACTCATTAGGTATTACAAAATTTTTTTAATCAAACACAACTATATAAGAATATGATAAAAAAATATTATATTATAAAGGTGATAAGATGATAAATGGTTTTCATAAAAATATAAAAACATTCATCTGAAATATTAAAAAAATATTTTTGATGAGTTTCTTAGTATTTGCCATAATTATTCCATTTCCACACCCATGGACATAAAATCTTGTATAGAAACATGTACCTATTAATAATCAGGTGTTTTGAGTCATCCTTTAACCAATTTATCACTTGGGGAACTATCCTAATGTTGGAATATAAGACCATGATACTTCCAAATTTTATCATTTATTGATAGTGGTACTTTTGAGCATTACCCATCCTAAATGAACATGAACAAAGACCATTAATTTTTTCACAAAATTTCAAATAAAATATTTTTTCAAGTAAATATCATCTTTTAATACCAAACCATTAGAAAAAAAATTAGGCATGGGTTTTCCAAATTAATTCCAAAAGATATTACCAACAACAGTAAAAATATTTTTTAAAAATATCGAGGAAAATAATTAGTTATTGATAGAGAGGGAGAGAATCCACCTACTTCAATTTCATTCGCATAATGTATTTATAAAGATTTGAAAAATTAACCGCGTATTTTATTCTCTTTAAAAACCCAATATGATATCTTCACAAAAAACTATAGATATTGTCCAACATGAAAATATAGGGTTTAGGGAGAAAAAAACTCAAAGAGATCCAAGATGAATAAAAAGGAAGATATTAATAAAATTTAATCCACAAAAAAACTCTAAAAGATCCATTATAATAAATGAATAGAATGTTTTCCTACTGAGTCACTGACTAGGGTATCCTTGGAAGTTAAAATGTAATGAGTAGAAAATTATGAGAAAGATAGAATTATTAGATGATATAATATTTATTAAGACCAAATAATTTATTATGTACATTGAGATTTTACATCATAAATCTATTGAGGGTAACATACACCAAAATACCCATCACCTAGATTATTTTTTCCTGAAAATCCCACCATTTGGTGTAAATTAATTTTATAGATTGAATGGTTTTTATTCCCTAAATGAGAAGACCAAATATGATTTGAATATTTTTATAGAATCTTCCCTGAGTAATTTTTATTATAAAACTATAGAACATGACAGAAATTTCTCATGATAATTCTTCCAACTTTTAAACAATAGTTCTTCACACATTTCAAAAATCATGACAGTAACCAACTAACAATAAAACTGAACATACAAAAAAATAGATACCTAATGCTGGGGTGCTACAAAACCCCTATCATGGTTTCTCTAAATCACCACATCACTAACTCAACGATATTCCAAGCCACATTCCAAAAATCCACTACTTTATCACACATCTATTATCATCAAAATGATATTCAATGAAATTTTATCCAGGTCTTAATAATTATATAGGTTTTCACTCATATACCATACCCATTCTTGGGATATGTACAAACATACATGGATTAATTTAAACTATGATACATGACAATATCATAGGGTTATTAGGTCCATATATCAATGAAAAATATAACTCGTATCATTTCACTATATTATACACCAAAATACATTAATGACTCACACCCCACATCAGAGGGTCTTAGCACCTGGGTTCTCTCTCAATAACCGTACAACCAACTCATAAGGTCAGGAAATAAATATATGTAATTCACATCACCATTATCTGGAAAGATCATTTATATATATGTTAATACTAATTATGAGTTCCATAATCTATGATTAATTTAATATAAAACCATGACTGTGTTTTATAAACCATGGGTTATATCATGCCTTCATCACTATGAAATGAATGATTTCATTATTACTAGAGGATTTATATTTTAATAAAATTTATTATTTGTAATTTTAAAACTCCTAATCATTATTTGTTATTAAATTTTATGGATTGGATAGATAACATTACATTCATAAGATCCAATGGAAATCACATTATCATTTTCTTACAGACACATTATTTAAACAAAAACACCACATTGATAAATCACTTATACTTACCTATTAAACCAAATTCATTATAAGGAGTTTTCTAAGAATAATAAAACCATAAATTTATATGTTAAGAAGAAATAGAAATGATTTAATGCACTTTAAATATCCAACCCATTTCAATTTCTTAAATCTATAGTAGTATATAAATCACAAGAAGTTATATGTCACAGACAGGAAGTAAAACACCCGCATATGTAAATACCATGGAAATATAAATCACAAGATTCATATGGATGGCATATAAATAATATGTGCTTAAAATGATATTTTTACACATACACCCTATTTTTTTACCATATACGTGTAAAAACCCCATGGATCTGTAACATCACAGCAATGGGAACCACTAATGGTGGATATTATTCAGCTGTAAAAGCACAAAGAAAAAATAGTAAATACCTTTCTTGTAAACGTTTATTATCCCAATTCTGGTTATGAAACTCCCCAAAATAAGATCAATACCATGCTTCGATAAAATTATATTCTTTTATATGCCATTCCGAAAAATTAAGAAAAAATTAAGACATTTATGATAGCACTTTGTAACTCCTTGACATGGGATCCATTGAACTGATACTCTAAAGAGATACACCACAAAAACATTAACAAACCAAATTTTATTCTGGAGGATACATAGTTGTGTCATGTTACCATAATGTTTTTTATTGTGACACTATTACCTCATTAATATAGCACTCAACATGATATATAATGAAATAAATTAGTTATTAAATTTAGATAACTTCAAATACATGTAAAGATCATATAAAATTAAAAAAAAATTACATATGAAAATGAATTAATGAACCCTAAAAACATTATCAAATCCACATTATGAGAGTCATACACATATAGTGAAGAAAATAATAAAACAAAATTGAGACTAAAATATAATCCTTATGTGGTCCTATGTCTATCCCAATCACATCCTCTATTATCCTATCAATGAATCCAAATAATAAATAATTGGCTATTTCCAATGAAATATCTTGTAACCAAGTATCATATTTTTAGGTACTTATGTTATATAGTGTCCCAAGAAGGGTATGAGTATTACTCAATGTAATAATACCAAAATAATTCCTAGAATAACCAATTTGATAATAAAAATCATGTGTGGTACACCAAAAAAATTTAATCAATTAAATTATTGTACAGAATTAATTTTTTTTTGTAAATATACAAAAATTTCTTGGCTCTGTGTTAAAACCCATGTGTAGACTATACCATGTTGATCCTTAGGTCTGTGATCCCGATAAACCATAAATTCTTTAGTCAGTGGAAAGGATTCTATGAGCATGTATCAATGATATCCAAATATAAGTAAGCATATGTAATCCATGAGTTCCTCATAGAATTCAACAGTATTATGGAGTTTTATATAGAATCCCATCACATATCATTTAATTCTCAATGAATACTCATTGAATTCTCAAGGATGAGTGTAATACTCATCCTTTCATTCATAGTCACAAATCATCATAACAAATCCCTATTGTCATCTATTAATTCCATTTAAATATAATCCATAATATCAGAATTACCCATCACCATTCATCACATAGATAATAGGCACTCGTCCAATAATTCCAATGGAATTAGATCCCTCCTCCCATAATTCATTATCAAAAACCACAAGGGGGTGTCATACCCTTCTGGGGATATGGGTGTTTTAGTTTTTCTATTTTCTTCTAAGCACTATAACATTAATAATATTTCAAATAATTTAATATTACAGTAGGGACCTTGTCTCTAGTTACCTTGATCCAGTTCAATACATAATGTAATTAGTATAACAAAAAATGAAGTCACATCATGACGAACCAAAAGGTTTAGTAGTTCTGGAAAACCAAATAAAAACATATGTTTTACATTACATCTCTAAATAAAAAAATGATAGAAACCCCTTTTGAAACACCCATAAACTCATATATAATCCATACAAGTCCATCAAAATATACATGTTATCATCTTCGGAAAAATAAAAAAATAAGAAAGGGGTGATCTCAAATTCCAAGTAAGGTTATGTAATATAGATGAATCTAATATAAACAAAAAGTCATGATGATTTACTAAAAACACATTCCATTAGAACATAATCATGAGCATAATATGAAAATAATAAAAGGTGAATAAAATATTCCACATAAACAATAACATGATAAATAATATAACCATGAATATTATACTGGTAAAATATTCACATGGATTATCAATTAATAATATCATAATTAAGTAATGAATATTCTATACATCATGATCATACAATTGAGGCCTTACCAAAGACACCGTAATATAAATGGTTAAGGCATCGACCAAGTCCATTACTTTTTAGAAGCATGATTCCAAATGATGCATCAAGTAGATATAGTATCCCCCATCCATCAATTACTAAGTAAAATTCATTCCTCATATGAAAATGGTTATATATAAACCACATATACATGTGAAATGTATATAACATTCCCCAATCTGTAATCATAATAACAAAACATTCTGAGTAGTATAGTGAATGGTATCAAGATATCTTATCCATATTAAAACACTACATAAACCATTTAAAAAAATATGGTAGTTGATAATCATAAGATATCAGTATAAAATATCATAATATTCATAATAGATGTTGAAATAGATATAATACTATAATAAAATCATATAGTAATTCTTGAGAGAAATACCCGGTTTTAATTTGCAATGAATACATCAATTGGAAAATTCATTTGTATTTTTCACAATAGTTTGTATAAAATTGGAAATGAAGAAATAATTTTTTCCATGAATTTTTTTTATAAAAATAATGTTATATTATAATAGATTTTGTATGAGACAAAAAAATCGGTAAGATATCAAGAAGTTCCCTTTAATCGGTATGGAATATCGAGAATAATTGAGAAGGCAACATTTTAAAACCTATATTTCCCCATAAAAGAAAAAATTATATGATACTGATACATTATTTTGTAGAATATATAATAATTATTTGAAGATAATTAATAATAATACTATTTTAAATAGGGGTAAATCATTACCCAAATGAAAATGGAGGTTCGGGAAGAAACATTTACCATATTTATGAAGGTGGTTTCGCATGCGCATAATGTCCTAGATAATGAAATTATATTTATAAATTAACTAATTCAGAACCTCACATACATGTATTTTATTTATTATAGTTCAATTAAAATCATTTGTGACATGTTTTATTAGTTATATTATACAATTTTATCATCCAGGATTAGTCGTTTCCTTGGTTTTCATGATCATTGTACTTCTTTATGAGTATAAATGTTCATCTAAAATGGGAATAGTTATCGATAAATTAATATACATTATATTGACAAACATGCAAAAGAATAAATGGTTTTGTAGTTCATTTTTTTATTTTGGGTGAGGATGAATCATTAGATAAGACATTTGTGATAATTGTTTCGATTATTTTGGTGGTTTTTCGATCATCAAAACACATTTTATATTATTAATTAACATATTCTGTATATTATAGTTCCATAAAATTAAATATGATATAATAAATATATTAAAATCTGGATTTATAGTCATTTTGTTTTTATGAGTACCCTTTAAGGCATTATTGGAAAATGGAAATGCATCGTTAATGATATCGATAAATTGACACATTAGGGGAGAATATTTCATTTATAGAAAGAAATTAGAGGGATGATAATTGATGATTGATTGTTACCATAACACAATAAAAATAAAGTATATTAAAGATACTATATATATAACGTTACTTTGGGTTAGGTAGGTGATATGAAAAAAATAACATTAAAATATATTAAAAGAAAAGAAAGAGGCTTTACCTCTTAAATTCTCCTCCCTGAGAACCACATTAAAGGGATTTGTTTTCTTATTTTGTTGAGATCAAAGTCCAATAAACATTGGGAATTTGTGTGTGAAGATTATTTAGTAGAAATTTTAAAGGGATCAAATCTTGGATGGTCTGAGGAAAAGAGGTGATGAGGGGTTTTATTTATAGTTGACGAGAGGGGTGTTTTCTCATAATTTTATTCATTAGTTTATTCTTTTTCCTAAAAAAATGAATATTCCAATAATTATCACAAAATATATTAAAATAATTAATACGGGTAAGATATTATTATTCATACATCAGACATAAATCCAGTAATAATGTATTAAACTTATAATGTATTTATATAATAAAATTATTGTATTTTACTATTCCAACAATGTATGTATTTCAGAAAAATAATAAAAAAACTAAAATTTTATCAAAATTTTACATTCAAATATGAAATCTATTTTATTAAAATAAATTTCTAAATATATAAATTAAATTTTAAATTTAGAATCATTATTTACTCAAAAAGTAAATTTTTTAAAATTATTACTTATTTTTTAACACTTTGAAAAATTAACAATGGTCTAATAAATTTATCTAAAAATCATAACAAAAATATGAATTTATAAATAAATCTTAAGGGGATAAATTTTATCTACAAACATTTTATTTATTAAAAAATTACAATTAGATATTTTTTAATTACAAAAATTCCAACACTTAATCCTCAAATATTAAAATATATATTTACTTGTAATATGATATAATTACATCATAATTTCATTTATAAGATTCCAAAATTTTATTTATTCATTCAAGGGTGATGTTACTATTCATATGGCTAGTTAACTATTCAAAAAGGTAATATATTTGATATCTAAGGCCAAGTTAATATTTTATCGGTATAAGTCCATAAAATTATAGAATAAGACTTATATAATTTATTCATCATTTTTAATGTTTCTATTATATTATATATTTTATATTAGTTAATTTGTGCATTATTAAATAATTATTAAAGGGAAATTACACTGATAGAAATTGGGGTCGTTACATTATCCTCTCTTAAAAAAATTCATCCTCGTAATTTCTATAATATCATCTCATAAATTGTTTGGGATGTTCTTAATCAAAAATTTATCTAGTTACTATATCGTCCCTTCAATTATATGGTATTAACATGTTTTATATTGTTTTAATGGACCTTTTAGACAACCTGTAAGTTTGAGGGTGATAAGAAGTACTCAAATGATGACCGGTATCTTAATATTTATGAATATTTATACAGAATTACTATATAAATAATGGATCTTGATCAGAAACAATTAAAAGAGGTGATCCATGAAGTCTTCCAACATCATCAGTTTAGATTTTTGCATGGAACTATAGTGAAAAAACTCCCTTTATAGGGAGTAAATGTATGGATTTGATAATTAAATCAACAATTACCCATATTGAATCATTATTTATTTGATTACATGGTAATACAATGAAAAAATATATGTTAATGTCCTATCATTTACCTGTAGGAATATGGAGAGGTCGCATGAATCCAATATGATGTTGTGTTTCAACATTCACATGTTGAATAAATACCATCTTGATACATAATATGTATTTTAATGATTTATATTGTCCCACCAGTAGTGTTATGAAAAATCTCTTTACATCATAGTTTTACGTGGATTTGTAGACAGTTTCACAATATAGGCATCATTTAATAACTATATTTTTATATCGGATATCAAGGAAACATATAACCTCCTCCAAAATTTCAAAATTACATCTTCATTCATGAATTATGCCAAGTTCCCATCATTCACAACATTGACTTTATTTTGGAGATCCTCATTAACATACTGCTAAATTTTAGCTATCTCTAATATAGATAGTTTGGAAGGAAATTGAAAAATTATCTTTTTTCACCTTCCATATAAATTCCCATAAACACCATTGAACGATATAGGTGAACATGGTCCTAATCAATCCATATTTTGATTATAAGTCCATGATTATTCAATTTAAATGCATATAAAACCTTAATATCCTTCTCTTGGAGGTTATTTATTTGAAAATTATGGTCCTTGAGTAGATCGATTCATTTCCTTTTCCTCATTTTGAGTGATTTCCGTGAGAAGATATATTTCAAACTCTTGTGAAATGTACATATCTCACATATTTCACCATATAGATGATGTCTCTATATATTCATATAGTGTATTATGGATGAAACCCACCATTACATGATGGTAGATTTAGGAACATAGAAGTCACCAATAATTTCTACTATTATTCAACACATGCTTCACATAACTTGTTCAAAATAAACATAACACTTTATGAGTAATCATTGTTAATGGGCTATCTTATCAATAAATGTTCTGAAAGAAACATTGAAAATAATCTTCTAAACCAATAAAAATACGTAAATTATTTATGTTCATTGGTTTTGCCGATTACTTACCACCTTTGTCTTCATTGGATTAATAGAGATTCCATCATTAGTCCCAATATGGACAAGAAAAGAATCTTTTTGAATCTATAATTTACACTTGCTGTGTATCCCACAAAACTCTTTTCTTCTATGAGACTCTAGAGAAAATCATAAGGGGTACTCTTGGTCATAATATATTTTGAAATATATAAATATATCCTCAATAAATACCAAAAAAATAATAAATATTTATCTGAACATTGTTTTCATTAGATCCTTGAAAATAGAGGGCGCATTAGTTTTTTCAAATGGAATTAAATTAAACATGTAATATCCATTTTGGGTTTGAAATGTTGTATTTGGAATATATTTTATCCTTACATGAAATTTATGTTATCCAGATCGAAGATCAATCTTTAAAATGTGTTGACCTCTATAAATTTGATCAAATAAATCTTCAATATGGGGCATGAGATACTTTTTAATTATTGTAATTACCATTATTTCTCTATATTCAATGCACCGCCTCATGAATCAATCATTCATATTGAAAAATGATAATAGGTTACCCCCATGGATAAACACTATGGATAATAAATCCCTTATCACTTAGTTGTTTTAGTTTTTTCTTCAGATCTACTAATTCCATATAGTCAATTCTTTAAGGTGTCTTTGATATTATCCTTGAATCAAGGATTAAATAGATAGAAAGCCCGATTACCCATTTTGAATGATGTCTAGGTAAATCCTCTAGAAATACATTAATTTATTATTTCACAATAGTAATGTATAAAATTTTAATAATGATTTCCAAATCCATATATGATGTCTTCTCTAACCCCCCCACCCCCCAATAATTTAATTTATAAGAACTATAAGAGGTGGATTCGCATGTTATTCATATAATTAGGTTTCTCTTATAAAGAAAAGGGATTTTGTAACTTCCTCAAAAACATTAACTTCATTCTTATTGAAATATATATTTTTGCATCATATTCTAAAATCTAGTATATAACAATAATCATCTCAAAACACACCAAAGGTATGATGATATGTTTTGAAACTAAAGAAAATTATTGTGTCATAAATGGGACTAACTTGAACATCTTTGTTGTAATAATAATTCCCATATGAGTTTTAGTGGAAAAATGCAGTATTAAATCCAAAGGGAAATGTATCATTTTATTGAAAATTGGGAAAATGTGAAATAATTCAACTTTATAGTATCAAATAAGTCATTGGATATGTTTAAGGAAATGTATAAAGTACCTTCCATCACAAAATTAGAAACTCCTACCTCCGCAGTTGTGATCACATATGCTTGGCCATTTTCCCATGGCATTTTATAGGGAACCATTCCCTGACCCTTAAGAAAAAAATTCATAGTGCCCCATCTAATTAAAATTGTAGAATTGAACATTGGTAGGTTTATTTTTTCCATTTAATACTTGGGTTGGGATGAATTTTTATCCAAAATTTTAATAGAACACTTTTCCCTATAAAAAGGCACTGAGGTGTTTCTTTCCACAAGAATCACATATTTGAAAACATCATTTTTTATTCCTCCCTTTATCCATTATTTCCTAAAAACTCTTTTCTTATACTATTTTCCTACTATGTAATAATACATAGTGAATTATTTTTCTATCTTGATAGAATGTGGGACTATATCTTCATATGATGAGAAAATTTTGGAGACCAGTATGCTTTAGAGGAATTGTTTTAAACAAAAAAATAATTGATCAATATTTCTCCATGGATTACATATGATGTCGGAAACCTATCTTATTATCCTTGTAAACTGGGATTTATATTTCACAATTTTCTCATCCTCGTTTTTAGACTCACTAATTCTCTCTCCATATCTACTCGCTTTTTTGAAATAGAAATAGATTTCTTGGAAAATATACATAAAATCATACCATTCCATATTTTCAATTTATTCTTCCTAATTTTTGTTCTGAATCAATGACCACTATTGATCAACATATTTAGAGAGATGACAAACTATAATGAAAGCATTATCTCCTTCATTACATACCAATGTGAGAAATATCAACTCTAATGAAAAAATTCACTTCTCCACTAAAAATGGCTTTATAATCCCATTGAATGATTGAGGAAATTTTTGCATAGAGATATCTAAAATTTCTCTTCCACTTTGTTGATCAAGATGTAGCATATGGGAAATTTTTTTGTTTATAACATGTGTTAGCTATCTAAATGTTGTTATAAGTTTCTCATCACTATTCTCAACTCGAGTGAAAATATCATTATATTGTATATGAGGTAATTACATACATGGGATATGCACATTGACAATGTTTTACTTCCATCCACTAGAATCCATTTTTAAATAACGGAATACACTAAATAATGCTATGAATTATCATTTATAATATAAAGGTATAAAAACAGTTAACATGAATTAATATTGTTTGAATATATGATCTCATAATCATAAAAATAGTTTCATTGGGGGTTGTTTACTTTTAAATCATTCAAAATGGTTTTTAAATAAAATTTTAATTATCCAAAGAATATCCCAAGGAGGTGTCAATATAGACTTGCAGTAAGGCCCATTATCATGAACTAGGTTACTCCGAGTCAGGCTCGGGACACCATGTTTGAGTTATTACCATTATGTAAATTTGTTCTAGAACCACGTCCACTTTTATTATCCAAAAATGGAATATTTTTTCTAAGAAGACTCAGATATTCACTACCTTACCATAATTATGGTATGTTCTTATATGTATATCCTAAAATCATATCTCAGTGTTTTTTCCATAATCAATGTTTTTTTAAATCAAGATTATTTTTTTTCTAATAAATATACCCTGGTACCAACTATGAAGATCCCAACCTCGGTGGCTTAGAGCCAATGACTTACTTAATAACATTTTTACAATAAATAAGGTGAATCTCGAAGGAATAAATAAATTAGTGGTTTTGATAAACTCGATATAAATTTATGTTTTACATTATAACCTGGTAAAAAACAAAGAAAATCTTTTGGAAACACCAATAAAATAAAATATTATCCCTCAAGTCATTCATAAAATAAATTTTAAACTCTGGGGGAAAAATAATACTATTTAAATGGGTGAGATAAGATGCTCAGTAAGGGTACGTAATATAGTGTAATCTAATATATAAAATAATTTGTGGTGAATTAATAAAAAAACATGCCATTAGAAAATAATCATTATTATAATATGGAATGAAAAATTAGAATAGATTCATTTATATAAATAATCAAATGAGAAAGAATATTAAATATTGATATTCTAATAGTCAAATATACACATATATAATCATGTAAAAACTATCACAATGAGGTACTTCATATTTCGCACATTATAAAAATATCATCGAGTCCTTAACCAAGACACCTTAAAATAAATGGTTAAGAAATTGGCCAAATCCATTTCTATTTTTTCTCATGAGACCTACAAATGCATCGAGTAGATATAGATCTCCTCATTCATGACATACTAAGTTAAATTCATTCCTAAAATGAATGAGGATAAAAATAAACACCATATACATAAGAAATTTAAATAACATTCCCAAATCAATAAACACCGACTCTATCTATTGTGAGTAGTATTGTGAATGGTATCATGATAGAACACCCACAATCAAATTAATCATAATATATTTAATAAAACATGGTAAAATATAATCCTAAGACATTAATATCAATATATATTAGTATTCAACATCTATGGTTAAATGTATTAAAATAATATAATAAAATCATTGAGAAATTATTAAGATACATACCCATTTTACTTTGAAAACAACAATTCATTTAGAAACAAATTTTATTTCTTATAACTGTTTATATAAAACTAGAAATGAAAAAATATAGTTATTAATGAAAAAATTGGTGATTTTAGATGAATAATGATGTCCTACAAAATATTATGTACGGTACATGAATATGGGTAATAAATCAAGAAGTTATCTTTAATCGTTACTGTGTATTGGGATGGATTTAAAAGGGAAACATGTAAAACATTAATTTAAAAATAAATAACATCTTGATATATGATTTTGGATTATATATAATAATTATATAAAAATAATTAATATTTAAATTTTTTTAATGGCGGATAAATCAAAACCTGAATGAAAATGGATGTTTAGGAAGTAACCCATACCGTATATCAAAACATTGTTATAGACCTATGCATAATGAAATTGATAATGAAATTATATTTATTAATAAATTAATTCTCAAAATAATAAATATTTATTCTATTTCATACAATTATATTACGTTCAATTTTGGACTTTTAGATGATTTCTAAGATACAATTTTATCTTTTGGGGGCATTTGATTCCTCTGTTTTCCAGATAAGTTTAATTGTATATGAGTATGGAAGTTAATGTAAAATGGGAATAGATATATAGAATTTAATTCATATATTATTAATAAAAATAAATAAGATTAAATTTTTATATAGTAAATTTTGTTATTTGGGAAGAGGATTAATCATTAGATTAGATGTTCTTGATAATCATTTAGATTATTTTGGCTGTTTTTTTTCGACAATTAAAAACTCAATTTCTTATTAACCATAATAATGTTTATATAATAGATCAATAATATTAAATAATATTTAATAGATGTATAATAATATCATATACCATGAAATTGGATTTATGACTAACCTTAATGGGATTAATGTAAAGTGAAAATGCAGCGTCCATGATGTTGGTTAACTGACACATCACGTGCGATGTTTTCATTTGTAGATAAAAGGAGAGGGAAAAAAGTGATGAATGATTATTCCCATAACATTATAAAATTATAGTACAAATATGTTATAAGAGATATAATGTTACTTTTTTTGGGATTTGATAATAAAATAAAATAATGAGAGAAGAAATTTATAGAAAAGAAATGGGTTTTACCTCTAAAATTATCCTCCAATTGGAACCACCTTAAAGGGACTGGTTTTGGAAATTTGATGAGGCTAAAGGATAATAGAAATGGGCGAGAGACATGTAATGAATATTGGGGAGAAATTTTAATGGCTCAAATATTGGAAGGTTTTAGTAGAAGAGGTTCGGATTTGTGGTATTTATAGTAGAGGAGAGGGGTGTTTTCGTATTATTTCATTCATTAAATTGTTATATAGCCTCAATAATATGAATTGATTTATAATTATGACCACTTATCTTGAAAAAAATTAGGATTAGTTCTAGATAATGTTCCTTACATCATACATGAATATAGTAATAGTGTATTTAACATATAATGCATTTATACAAAAAATTACCGTATTTTACTATTCACAAGAATTATTATATTTTAGAAAAATACCTAAAATTATCCCTAACCATTTTCAATGTTTGAATCTAAAAAATGTAATTTATTTTATGAAAATAATTTTCTAAATATGTGAAATGTAATTTTTATTTGAAATATTCATTAACTCAGAAAATACTAATTTTAAAATTATATCTGATTTTCGAACACTTTGAATATAGACTACAGTCTCATGAAATTATCTTAAAATCATAAGATAAAAAATATGAATTTATGAATACATTTTATGAGGATAAATTTTCATTTAAAATATTTTATAAATTATAAAATTGTAATAAAATATTTATGAATTTCAAAATTACCAACACATAATTAATTGTTTGAAAATATTTATTTCATTATAAAATGATATAATTATATTAAAATTTTATTTTAGGACTCTTAAATATTTTTTACACTTTCATGTGTGGTGATACAATTCAATTGGCTGGTTTAATATTCATAAGTTCTATATTACTATTACTATGTCGAAATTACTATTTCATATGTATAGGATCATAAACTCCTAGAATACCCCTTATTTCCTAAATTCAATATATTTAATGTTCGTATTGTATAATCTAATTTATTTTTTGTGATTTATAGTATATAAAATTACAATTAGAAGTGAAATTTCATTGATTGAATTCTTGTTTGTCTAATTACATAAAAAATAATACAAAATAATATCAATTTTACCATAAAAACAAAAATATTAATATAAATTTTTTCATTTTATAAGAATATATATAAGTTACATTTGTAAAAAAAACCTACATTTTTTATCAAGTACATGAAAATATATAAAATCTATAAATTTCTTTCATAGTGTTTTACCAATTATAAAACTCTAATATTAAAATTGAAAATTTTCATTATTATATTTATAATATTTATAGTCGTTATAATATATTGATATATTATTATTTATAAAAATATAGATGTAACTAAGATATTGATTTAAAATAATTTTTTTATGTATTTATCATTTATATTTCAAATTTATTTATTATAATTAATTGTTAATTATTTATATAAAATATTTAAAATTAAAATATATTATTAATTTTATATTTAATCTATATTTAAATTGAAAAATTATTATACGTATAAATATATATAGATTTTAAATATACATTGTTATATGTAAATATAATTTTATAATTTTATTATATTAAATATATACATAAAGTTTTTTGTAAAATGTTTTCTAAAATTATATGTATATGTTCATTTTATAAATTCATTTAAAGAATCAAAGATTCATGTTCTCAAAAAATAATTTACAAATATGACCCTCTATATTCTCATATTAATATGTGTGGGAGTGTGTATACTCTGTATGAATATGTCTGAAGTACCTACGAACATATACATATATGTGTATAACCAACAATATACATGATAATTCATATAATTTTTATTTTATTAGATTTTATATAAAATGTAAAATGAATTTCATATTTAAATAAAATTAGTTAATATTTCATTATATAAATAATGTATATATATATTACATTAATAATATATAAAAAAATTATTTGAATATTTTTAAAATTTTAAAAGTATGATTAATTATTTAATTTTAACATTAATGATAAAAATCATTCATTAGAAACAATTTTTTTCCCTTAGCTAAATATAATACATTTTATTAATTCTATTACAAGAATTGATTAATATTAATTTTATATGTTCCTAATAAATAACTTATAATGTTACCATTACTATTTGTGCTTCTGAGAAGTTATAATAATGATCGGTCCCTTATTTACACATTTTTGTTGTAGTGTAATGAATGATTCTATAATTCCTAAAATAAAAAAATTATTAAACACCCTGAAATTAAAACATTATAAAATGGAATAATCATGTTGAAATTTTATCATACTTTAATTATAATTTCCAAAAAGTAATAGATAATCTATACATGGGGATTTGAAAAAAAATAGAATCTCAAACAGGGGAATATATGTTCTTGATTAAAACATACATAGTACCAGAATTATTAGATCTTATTAAATCATTAAAATTAACCAATTTACAAAATATGGTTCAAGATAATAACGTTAACAAGTTATAACTTCTTCAATAAGAGTATAAAATTTCTATTTTGATAAACCATACTCAAAAAAATAAAAACAATGACATTGAATAAAAAAATATAAAATATAAAATAATTTTCAGCATATTCCTGCTCATGAAAATATTAAAGGAATGTAATAAATTAGTGCACAATGATTTAACAACTATGGTCAATAAACCTTCTTCTATGGGTTTTCATCATCATAGGGTTCACTATTAAAGAATCATAAAAATATTACATAAGATATTAAAAGAAACCAGATGAAAAATAAAATTATTCAAAGAATGATTGTCTATAAGCTCTATGAATTTTTATAAACATTGAGAAAAGGATGAGTCATATTTTTATGGTCTATAATTTATCATTATCATAAACAAACCTAAAAAAAATCCATATTACATATATGAACTAAAAATCATAAAAATTAGTAACACTAGTCCAAGGCCCCCTTACTAGTTTTTATTCTCACATTTTCAAAATCCTCCATTATAAAAATGTTTGTCGGAATTTGAAATTAATTAATATAATTATCATTCACCATGTGTAATGTATGTATATGGAGATAACCCTAATAACATTTTCTTTAGAATATTTTAAAAACATAAGGAGCAGTCGTCGGGATTTGTGGAACAATTTTTGGTCAATCATGAAACTTCACTGTGTCACATTCACTTAAACATCTCTAAAGAACATTTGAATATTCATATGGGAATGCCATTCAATATTTTATATCTTATAAAAAATCTGAACTAGGTTTATAATCATATGATGAAACCCCCATCAATTTAATCCTTGTCTTCGCTAAGAATCTTACGAATAAACGGGTAATCATAGCGAAGGAATGAAATTATATTATCAAAAACACTTTTTTAGTGCATGCCAAGTGGAACAATCAAGAAATTCATGGAACACCACATAATTGATAATCTCATGAAAACCCAATATTTTCTATCTAGTGAAGGTAGATATGAAACACATATAAATCATAGAGAAACCACACCAACGTAACATACAGAACAAGGGGAACAACTGTATCAATGGGATCTATAACTGACATTAAAATCCAAATCAAAATTCATAAATAAAAAAATGGAAACACTTTCTAGGAAGATGAATGATGGATTAATCTATGCATACAAAGCCCAAAAATAACCCAATATAGAAATTTTTATATAAAAAATATCATAAAAAATATTCAATATAAAACCATATGTGAAATTTATGTATTTAAAATATGATATATAAATAAAAAATAAATCAAAACAATCATCTATATTAAATAAATATATTTAATTAATATCAATCCAATTTCAAAATTCCAAACTCTCCACAGTCAAAATAACATTCATAGAGTAGATTAAATATATAACAATAATGAAAAACTATTTCACATATTTCACTATTGGATATTAACTAGATAAGCATCAATATGATTTTTCATGATTTAAATGGATCAATTTTGGTATCCAAACCTAATGAAATGGTAGGATATGAAAGAATTATTCTGTTATCCCCTACCATTAATTAATGTCACATATGTTTCCAAAATTCATGATAATGTAAAGTTTTTTATAACATAAAAAATGCTAAACAAAGGTGAAAAATTCATAATCAGAAGATGTATCATCACTCTCTTTATTTCCCAAAAAAATTAAGAAAATGAATATTTAATATTTTTACATCGCATTTAATTTATTTTTATCAAATTGTAATTATTTTCTGTGATTCCACTCTTTGTAGTATCTATTCTATATTCTACTACTATGATGCCCTAATATTATTGTTTGATTAAAATGAATTAAATATAAAATAATTAATACTATTTTTAAGAAAAAATCGATACATAACCCCAAAGAATAGCCTATATACATAAATAAGAGATTAATTTTATTTATTTTTGGTTGATAGAAATTAATTTGATTTTGAAAAAACAATATTTATTCAGTATTTGTGTATGGTGATGAGATCAAATGAAAACAATAAATAATAATATAAATGAAAACATTATAACAATTAAAGTATGAATAAAAAATGGAATTATTTTATTTTATTCCATTTTAGGCCTACGCCCATGGAAAGAACACCACACATACAAAAATATTAGTAATTATAAAAAATGTAGAATTCATACTACAATTGGAAACACAGATCATGAAAAGTATCTATATGAAAGGATAACATCACTGCAATAAAGAAAAAAATTATTATTACTAGAATGAACATCATACCATTTATTAAAAGTCATATTTGAAGGCTTAAATGGGTTGGAAAGGAGGATCCATGATATAGAATATCACACCACCAGTGTGCATTACTAGGTTATCCACTAAATTTATATATCAAAATGCATCAATCAACTCACGAAATAGCTAATTCCATCGAAACTCCATCACATTGTGAATTAGAAGAATGATAAGCCACATACCTATATCTCTGATCACTCTCAATAACTCTTCACAAGAAGTCACCAAGGGTTCTCTAAACTATAGGAGAACAAAACATGGGGAGGGAAAAATTAATGACGTGAAAGTGTTAGTGTAGGGGTGAATAATTCCCCAAACACGCCAAATTAAATGATAGGTGGATGAAAATACCTAGTATAATTAGGTAAGGAAACATAGTAGAGCTGAATAATATTATTTTAAATAACAACATAAATGGATATGATGGATACAAATTTTATTTCAATAAAAAAACTCAATTGATTTCCCATAAATAAAATGGGGATCATGAATATGGTTGAATGATAGTAAAAGCATGATCCAGGATGTACAAACCAATATAGTAGCATGAATGGATAAACAAAAAGTAATAGGATCCATGATGATCATGTAAATTTTGATAATAGAAAAAAAGAAGCAATTAAAATTTCATTAGTGATAAAAAATAAAAACAATAAAATGATAAAATCAACACCATTTAAAAATTTTCACAACTTCATTGGAACTATCTCTCAGATTGAATTTTGAAAATATTCAATATATTTAGTTAATGGTTGAATGTATATAATGTCAAAAATATTATTCAAACTATCAATTCTATATTTTTCCATATTTGTCTTATTTACACACATGGTTCCTAATTCAATAATATATCTAATAAAAATATTATAATATATATGTGGTTTGATTTCCACTGACAAACTAAATTCATATATAAATGTAGGGAAGGTTGAATATCACAATATATAGTAATAAAATAATTATAATGCAATAATTATGATAGAAAAACTATTTAACCATATATTCTCCTTAAAATACCCATTCAATGATTTTTACTCACCCTTGGTCATCATGAATTCCACCATAAATTGCATGAATTTTTGTGATAAAATGGGTCCTCTACAAGAATTAAAAAAATTTAGATTGATGCACTTATGGGTGTCCAAAAAACATATATATTGATATAATATAAATTGATTAAAAAGCGTAGTTGTATTCAAATTTATACTAAACTTTAAAGTCAAATAAATTAAAACATATATGTTTCTTAGGGCCTATTAAATTTATTAATAGTTTTTATTTTACAAGTTTTCCATGAAATTACTATATGCATATATTGTGAATGTATCATTTGGTCTAGAGTTTATCATGGTGTTCATGATATTTCAAAAAATACTGGGAGAATAAATTCTAAACATTTGATTAGTTCAGTCATTTGAGACTATTTCTTAATCTAGTGAAGGATATAAATTTAGATCAAGAGTAAAATTAAAAGGAATAAGGTACTCAAATATGTACCTTTTAAGGAACATTATGATACAATAATACCGATAAAATTAAAAATATTTTTTCATACTAATTTTAATAATCTCGAAAGATAATAGTTGATTTTTTGTACCTGCGTCATTCAATTTTTGCAATTTTTTTAATTCATATTTCATAATGCCCATAGTTATAAGGTCTTTAAAAATAATTAGTATATATTCTACATATAATGTCAAATAAAGTGAATCACTCTTAATAATTTTGTAATAGACACATGCATCATGTCTACTTCAACCAAATTGGATATCGATCTATAATGAATAAAACTTTTATACCATTTCTTAGATTCCTGTGTTAAACCATATAAATGTTTTATAACAAATATATTGCTAAAGTTGTTTTATGTCATTCATGTCACCTTATTGAGCTATTATATAAAGTTATTGTTAAATATCACTATGCATAATTTTTTTAACATCATGTTTCCTAATATAGAATTTATAGTAACATGAGAATGAATGTACCAATCATCAAGATGAGTGTTTTACCAAAATATATAAAATTTCATAGTAATATATCCATTCTCTTAGAAGGAATCCCTTAGACACAAATCTAGATTTAAAGATTATTTTCCCCATTATTATCTTATATTCATATAAAAATACACATTAATCCAATTATATTGAAATTATATTTTCATTAAAAAATAGATCATGTGTCACTATTCATTAAATAATTTATTTCATTATTTTTGGTAGAGATCAATTGTATTTAATCTTTATCATTAATATCTTCTTAAAGAATTTGATGATACATAGATTCAAAATACATGATAAAATTGAATTAAAATGATTCCATATTATATTACATAAACTGAACATGAGGTCTAAGAACCATCTTAACAAAATATGTGGTCAATCGGTAATCACATATAACACCAAAAGGCTCATTGTCTAACATAGTATCCGAGTTGGATTTTGGTTGGATTTTGGTTTAACGATCGGGTGGATAAGACTAAATAACAACCTCAAATTGTGTTGGAGTATTAGTGTAATAACTATTAATTTTAAGTGTATAAAATATATCATTATAAGAAGACATAAATTTAGTAAATATATATTCATGTAATAATGAATAGCTAATAATTATGAGTTTTTAATCATGGATTATCAACCCATATTTTAAACACATTATCCTATTTTCAATAATTAAAAAATTTATTTTAGATATCTAGGTTAATGTTTATTATTTTAATATGGGTATAGGTTTTCAATCCAATGGCTATGAAATAACCATATGAGGTGTCATGTTACATCATAACTTTTCATGAGTTTTAAACCATTTATTAGTTGAAGGAAATTTTCTAATGAGGTAGACTGGAGTAGTTGTGACCATATCCTTGAAGGATTTGGATAGGATTGTACATACAAGCATAGTGTGAGAACATTACATAATTGTGTGGTCATCCACTTATGCAACTCATTCAATTTGAGAGTTTCTCTACCAATGTGGTGTTTTAAAATTCCAGGAGTCTCAAAAAATTCACATTATTAGATGTTAGGTTCATTAATCCATTATCTATTCTCATTTCCTTAATTCCTTATATAATTTGATTTTAAGTAAGTTATTTCCATATTTTGACAGTTTTAATGACATTTAATATGTTACAGAAAATGAAAATGTATAGTTTAATATAAAATTCACCTATCAAGGACCTGAAATACAAACAAAATTCTTATGTGGTAGTTCTACCAGGACCCTATAGATCAAAATGGATATATTTCTAACAATGGTTACCCATGTATGAAAAAATATTTAAACAAACTCTTTATCATGACCCATTAAAAATAATCAAAAAAATTAATATTTTTAGGTTTGATTTTATTTATCAATCATCATTTACTGAATTCATCATGACCATCTAAGCTAAGCTACCTTAACCATATATGAGAAATAATAGTATTACCATATTTAGTGAAATATGTAATTAAAAACTTTCTTCTGTGTGTTTTTCCAAAAAAAACATATATAAAATTAATTGAAGATCTAATAATTACAATTATAGAGCCTTTATAGTTATTTGGACATCCTAGATCCGACGTTTGGATATGGAATTTTTTGTAATGAATTAATATGGATATAAAATTCCAATATAGGGTAGGGACCCACCTCATATCAAAAAAAGTTAAAGTAGAATGATCATAAATCCCTACTTAAACCAAAAATCAACAATTTTCCCTACACCTCCTATTATTTTTATGTGTTTCTTATCCGCCTACTCTATATGCTTAATAAAAAAATTACTCATTATAACCAAAAAAATGGAAATTAAAATCATAGTCAAGCAGAAACTATCTAGATAGGGAATGTGATGAAACATTATGTGCCAAAATTGTATCATAAATATAATCAACAATCAAATGGTGATATGTAGGTTTAAAAATTTTGGAATTCTACTTCTATGTAGGCATGAAAAATTCTATAAAAAAATTTCTATGATTTCCATAATTAATGAATGTAACATTCCTCAACATAAAATTAGATATACAATTCCAATGTTACATATTATTATTACCTCTATTGTTATATTTTATCATGTTTCCATTTCCATACAAACAACTAGTAAAAAATATTTCAGTCTCAGACATTACATTACCTCTATTATGAATTTCCATAGACAGTAAATAATAATTAACCTCTTTTAGAGTCATAGAGTCATTCCCATACATCCCCAATTCAACAAAAATACATTATTAATAATCTATAGAAAAAATAAATATCATGTATTAGTATTCATTATCAATAGATTCATTGATTATATCATGTTCAATATTAATTTTGTTGAATTCATCAATATGTTCTTTAATAGAACCACAAAACCCCATTTTGAATGAATCCTCCATAGTGTTTTTATAAATATGACCAATAAAAGAATCATCCATATATAACGTCTTAGTTTTATTAAATATTACTTTATAAGATGAGTAAATGGAATTTTATCTTAGGACTATGTCATCTAAGGATAATAAGAGGAATATATGGGCATTTTATAGGACATAAAAAATGAAATATTCATATGTAGTTGTGGTCTACCATGATTATAAATAAGAATTTTAGGTTTCATTTTTCCATGTAATGAGTCAATGATAGCCTAAGGAACAATAACACATATCATATTAATGAAACAATGATTAAATTATTTGACTCCATCAAATTGTTCTACCACATACCTCGGAGATGACATACATTGTTATGGATCTTAGATAACATGATTTTTTTTGGGATTCCATTAAATGTACACCACTCAGAAAAGAAAAAGATCTTAAATATTTGAATGGTTTTGGTTGTATATTCCCAATGGAAATTAAAGTTATCAAGAAAAAACAATTGTTTCATAGTCATTTCATATCCCGACGTGAGTGAAAGGAAAAAATTAATGAAAACCAAAATGAAAAAAACAAAACATATAATGCATGATCCCAATATTTTAATATTCTTCAACCCATATGAGAATTAAGTTCTTCGAAATATCACCACCCACAGACAAGATTTATTAATTCTAAAAATAATCATAAAATTTTGTATAACATGAACCACATATCAAGAAAATATTATCTATGAATTGTAAATAATAATGTAATAAAGAAAATAAAAATTTATTGAATTTTTGGAATGAATACCACATATTAGTATAAAAGATTTAAAGTGTGGAAAAGAGATGTCTGGATATAGAATCCTTCAACAACAGTATGAATCAGCTTTTTTCCAACATAATTATGGATTATAATATATGAAGCTTCTCAAGTGACAGAGAACTTCACTAGAAATACTAGAAGGAGTTGGAAAAGTAGTAAGAGAGTGTTCATTCTATATTCCCCAACATCTCTCAATGCTTCTCCATTAGAATACACTATACATTGTCCCAAATAGATGAGAGTAAATTTTGGGGATCCTAAAATGTTGAATAAGGTGGAAAGGTGAGAGCATGAGAGATTAATTTTATTGACATGATGTATGATATTGTGAGAAACCAAAATGACATGGAGGATTATTAAATAGAGGTGAAATAATCAAAAGAATACATTATCTAAAGAAATAAAATAAGGATCACAAAAGAAAAAGGATGACCAAAAAAATCATGGTCTATGAATATCGCCCAATTAAGGGGCCCAAATAGAGAGACCATGAACATGGGGTTCTAAGAGTAGTATGTGATTTTTAATCCAAGAAAATTATATGAAAATAATATTTTATTCATGGGAAAATTAGAAAACATAAATTGATGTCTTATGAAGAATGTTTTATATATCTATAAAATCCTTGATTATTATTATAATTATAATTATATAGAACCAATAAAAATATAAATTCTCATAAAATTTTCTAAAATGATAAAGAATTTATTTAATCAGTGAACAAAATATAATTTAAAAATGGAAACAACATTACATAATCAAAATTCTTGAAATATATATTTGTAAACATAAAAAATTTCACATTTTAATTCAATGAAAAATTTACATCATTCCTCACAACACAAAAACATGATTTATAAATATACATAACCAGAATCTGATAAATAATTTTAGGAATGTTGGGAACATTAACTAGAATACATGGTTCATATTAATATTTATAATAATTTAAGAATTATTGAAAATGTGAACAAAAAAAAGTATTTTTTAAAAAAATAAAATATAAAAATATTGTCTAAGAATAAATAATTATTTCTTTAAAGAAAACACTTAATGTATTATAGACCAACAAAACAATGAAGGAATGCAGTTTATTATGATATAAGCAATTATGTACTTTATTAAATTGACCTATATTAATGGGGAAAATTTATCATATAAATCACCATGCAATAAAAAATAAGAATAATATATTTTTTAAAAACATATGAAGGACCTTGAAAAAATACAATGAATGATTGTCCAGAGTCTCTAGGGATTGTGGCTAATTCTGATCCAATGATAGAAGACACATAGTTGATAACAGAATAACTCACTCACATAGAAACCAAAAAAATAGAACCATCATGTATATGAATCAATAAATAAAAAAGGATGATAAAATAAGTGTCTGAATCCCTTACCCAAAGCTAAATCATACATTAGAGGGAAAACATTGCCTAAAAAATATTTTAAGTTTCCTTTCCTCAACGAATCTAGATCATCAGATATTCCTTGGAAACTATTAATGAGTTTATATTTTGTTTTCTAATATAAATAAATTGGATTTATACTTTATTTTACATATATATGATAATATCATTTCATGAATATTTTTTTTTGAAATTTTCATTCAATATTCCAAATTAAATTACATGTTATATAAATTAGTCAATAAATTATAGTTTATAATATAATTTAATTTTTTACTAGGATTTTGCATGGTACGATCTTCTCAATTTGCATCTATTGGAATCATGTTATTTTTTCCCTCTTTATTTTAATCATATTGGTGCATGATTTTAGTTTTTTATATTACTTAATATTTGTTATTGATTATCTTGATGTTTTGTTTTATCTATTATCTTATTATATTTATCATTTTATCTCCTTGTTATTGTGGGATAAATATTCATATTTATAACTTCAATGAGTTAATATTCTCTTCTTCTTCCACCTCATCTTCCCTTACCTTGGTGTCTCAAATCACAGGATTAACTGTGAACATTGGAATTTACTTTGGATACATTCCAACCTAGGTGCCTCCATGCCTCTCTTATTAATGTGAAAGATTATCTACTTCTTAATCTTCTATCCATCAATAAATTTTTTTCCAAAATTGATATAGATAGATATATTGAGATATATTAGGACCCTACATAGTTATTTTTCATGATATATCTTATGAAGATTTTTTCAATGGAATCAATCATTTTATTGAGTATCGTAATGTTACTTCAAATGTCAAATGAAAAATTTTAATTCCTTAATAATAATACTAAAATGAACTTTTCACTTAATATTTAACACAATGGTGGAAAATAGTAATTTTTCCTCTTCTTAAATAATGAAATATTTCTCTATTAATGCTATATCAACTCTATAATATTTTCATTTATTTCGATTTTATTTATTATATTTAATCCAATTATTTGAAACTTTTATGTCTGTCACATTGAGTATATCTACTTATATATTTACCTAAAATAATCAAAGTAAGATTAATATATTTTCCCTAGTTAAAAAGGACATCAACTCATATACAACTCATTTTTATACCAATTTTTATTTTATTTATAAATATTAATTTCCTTTGATTTTTTATTGTATCATTTTTCCATGGATTTCATTCCTTGATTTTTTCCACGAATTTTACTAAAGCACATAAATTAATAAGCCCATAATTTTTAATATTTTTTATTTATATTATTTAAAGAAATATATTTTCTAACATTGATGAAACATGATATTTTTTCCTTATATCATTTTTTGACACGATAATCATTTCAATTAAATAAATAATTTATTTGTGTTACCAAATCATTTTATATATTTGAAATTTCATATACATAGAATTTGGTAATTGATATTATTCACTTTTTTATGAGTTATCATATACTTCTTCATATTTCAATTTTTTTATTTGAGCCTTTGGTCGATTTACTATTGGTTTTTGGAAATTTTATATTGAAAAATATTAGTCTTAAAATGATTTTAATGATTTGAATATAAATACATACACTCTGTTGGTATAAAATAATCATATTGATTTTATTCATGGTATTAAAAATAAAAACACATTTCTATTTATAAAATACTATGGTATTGTTTACTATAATAATGATCCTTTTGATATTGATGAAAAAAATAAAATTTTATATTTCTATCTTTGGGTGATAATGTTTTGTAACCATTATATTATGAGTATTCCAGTGCTTCTATATAAATGATATGATAAATATATTTTTTGAAAAAAATATGATTTAGAAGGATGAATCATATTATAAAAATTTAAAAAATTCAAATGAAACTATGAAATGAATTTTTTTAATTTTATATTTTAATTTAAAAATATTCTCACATAGTATTTGAAAAATAAACCAAAATATTGATGATATTGTTCATTTTAGAATATTTTTGGTATCTTTAGGATGTTATTATAACAGTTTAAGAGATACTATGATATATGGGAACAATTCAGTTACACCATATCATGTTATGCTTAATTTTTCCTATATATTTAAAAAAATTATTATGATTATTGTTGTAGGTTTTAAAGATATTGCTTAAAAGGATAAAATATATAAAAAGAAGAATAGTAATCAATCAAAAATATGAAGATCAATGAACAAAATAGGGTGACTAAAATTTTTCATTGTTAGTAGTTACACCATAACTAGAGAAATTATATAACATTAAAAAATTAATATTAAAAATAAGGTGACTAAAATTTTGTTAATGTACATTTGTTGCTATTTTTTAATATAATTTTTTATATATTTTAAAAAAAATTAGATTCATTTTTCATTAATATATTATATTTGGAGTTTTTTTATATTATAATAAAAATAATTTTTAGAAAATGCATCGTTAAAAAAAATAAATTTGACATTTATTTGAAATCTAAATATCAGATTTATAATTTGATAATCTGAAATATGAAATTTCATTTTTTGAAGGAAAATAAAGGGCTATGATGAAAGAATGAAAATATATTATAAGGACCTGGCCTGAAAACATTACATAATCTTGATTTAAATGAATAATTCACATTGAGGATTTTTTCAGGTTTAGAGTTTTAGAGAATTAGGATATAACTTTTACATCTCAATGATTACAAATTAGACACATCTACGCAGTTTCCATTTTTTTAACATAAAAACACTTGAACAAAAGTGTCATGTCTTGTTCCATGTTTTAAAAAGCATGACATTTCTTTGATCCCATCTTTGATCCTATTTCACTTTATGTCCAGTGAAAAACATTTCAAAAACATGGGATGAGCATAAAAAGCTCAGTAAGGGATATACAAATACAGAATGAAAACATTAGTCCATGTATACATAAGAATCAATGAAATCATACTTTTCTCATAAAACATAATCACCTAAAAATTCCTCTTTAAATCATAAGATTTATGAATAACTCACAGAAATCATAAGACATAAAGGTAACTTGAGGCATTTATAACATTCTTACATAGGGAGTAACCCTCATAGTTACGTTTAGAATACCCATCACAGTATATTCCTAAAATCTCATCGTAGAAACATCCGTGTTTAACTCCTTCGTGTTACCCAAAATATTGGAGAGCTTTCTCGGGCTCACACACCCATAGTTTATCACAGAAGAACCCGACTTCATAAAAAATTCCCATGAACCATAACATAATCGTATCACATAAAACATGCGTAAAGGAAACATAACATTTCCACATTTCAATCACAAGATATCAATACAACACATTGATATAATCAAAACATTATCAGAACCATTTTAAATACCAAAATAAATGAAAAGTAATACATGGTATTTATTTTTCATTTAAAAAATTTTTTGGCTGGTAGAGGAAGCCGAAACTCAAATAATGGTCACTACGGCGGAGAAGTCGTTGTCACCTCTTACGTAAGACAAAAAAACATTCCTTTTGTATTTTAGTAAAACGATTCGTAGAGAAAATATTCACTTTGAATGAAATGAAATGTCAGAAGGGTTTTATACACCATATAAAATAAAGTCGTATATAAATCAAAAGATGTCCTAATGAAAGGAGATTGAGATGAAGTCCCGTACAAAGACGGTATCCATAGATTAATGATAAATCAATTGCATGCTTATGTGTGAAAAATATAAATACACCCGATATAGGTGCATATTAAGTCTAAAACAATCAGAGGTCATCCACACATATTCATAGTTAGACATAATTTAGAAGTAGAGGATTAACCCAAAGAATTGAATTTGGGTTAAGATGTTCCCTTACAGAAATTCGACAGCCTAACGTTGTCACTTTAATATTCAGAAAATGAGTTGATGAGAGATAAAAATTGTATGTCATCACTTAGACATAAAATTTACAGCATTAAGGATATATAAGAACATATCCCAAGATAAGATTATGTAAATAAAAGACCTAACAAAAAGAATTCTTTTAAAAAGTGGATGGTGAAAGGTTCCCTTTCCGATTTGGGTAACTTCCAAAACATACACCACATGAAAGAAGGACTATATAATATTGATGTAAGTACCCATAAATGAATGTATATTACACAATGTGTAGAATAATGTGAATCGCATACACCATATAAAGTAGATAGTTACAAATGAATCTCACGGGAATAAATAGTGAGATAAAAACCCCTTACCTCATTTTAATAAATCGAGTTGTATGACCAAAAGATAATAAGAAATAAATGAATCACATAATACCATGAATATAAATAGAATCATGATAATATATAGAAAATGGAAGTAAAAAATACACCACATTCAATTAAATAATTTGGGAACAATGAAAATCCCACGGAATTAAAAGTGAGATAAGAAATCCCCTTACCTCAAGTCTGACTTGTCTTGTTCGTTTCTTTATATTACTGAATAAAAATACATTGGTCAATTTATAATTTCATAAGGAATTCATTTAAATTTTATTATTTATTTAATATTACATATTTTCCTGTTATAATAATTATTTATTTATGTGAGATCATATCATTCGGTTTGTCGATGTTCAGTACATGAGTCAAAAATAAACTTTTTTGAAGAGAATTGTCCATGTAGGTATAAGTAAATCATCTCCAGAATGGTTTTCATGATTTAAATATCATATATATCCAGTATATATTTATTTAATAATATTCCATAATGTTTATAAATAAGAAATGAAATGTACCATTCCTGGAGACGACAATTAGTACGTACGAATGAACGCTACATTCATTTTTTGTCATATTAATGGAGTTTAAAACTAAATGAGAGATATATATATATTATAATTCCAATATAATATATATGTAATATAGGTAACATATTTTCATTAATTACATTATTTATAAATTCCATGTTTGGCTTTAATGAGTTACATCACTTGAGGGGTCGGTAGTCCACACATCCTCATTTGAAATTATCGCATTTTCACAACACGAAAAGCATAAAGTTATGGTTTAAATATAAAATACAGATTCATAGATATGAAAAAAATATAATATATATCATATATATTTATATAGTTTCATCATAATGTCCACCCTTAAAGGTGTTAAAATAAGATTGAACAATCATCATTTCGTGAGGCAGTAATTCGCCACCCACAGAGACAGTATGTTCTTTAACCATTAGACGGAGGTGTGTGTAAGTGTAGGTATAATTTTCTTCATAACAACATACTAATATATTGGAGATACTTGTGTTATTGTTTGATAAAATAATATGAAGATATTGGGGAGTGAAGAAGGAAAATAAAAGAAAGAAACTCGAGAGAAGACATTACCTTTAAATCGGGTAACTCTTTTTGGTTTCAACCAAAGGCATCCTTAGAAAAACTTCTGCCCAAAGTGAGGCTTCTAGGTGTAAGAGGGGATGTGGAGAGATAATATGAGCAGAGGTTGGATGAGCCACATGCTTTAGAGGTATCGGTAAGGGGGTATATGTGGGGGCCTTTTATAAGAGGGATGAGGGTCACTTTTGGAAAGTCTTGAAAAGTTACTTTATTATAGAATGGTTTTCAGAATATAAAGGTCCCAAAATGATATATTTCTAAGTTAAAGTGATAAGGGTTCTAAATCCACCAATCCAATAGGTTTCCGACAAGTTTAATTCTTATATTTTACCTATCATTTCATATTATTTAAATCGTTCAATTATGTGGTAATCACTACATCTTCATAGTGTATTAAATAAATTTATTTATTTAATGTATAAAAATTATAAAAGAATACCATGATGTAGGACATATTTTTAGCTTTAATATTACTATTTATATTATAATATATCATTTATGTAATCAAAATTAAAATAGTATTACTTAGGTGTTACATAGTTTGGTAATATATTCCTTCCTTTAAAAATGATAAGATAAATGGTCACTATCACACAAAATGGATTCCATGTGGTCCTTAAGTATTCACATGGAATACCATGGTCGTCCATAACACAACCAAGAGGATTTGGACTGATGTTGGGGTCATTTTATACTATTATGATATTATATTATTACCCTTAACTACCCGATTACTAATTAATCATGATAACTAAAGATTATTCACATCGTTACTATTTATAGTGTCTACAAAAAAAAGAGTCTTAATTACATAATTAGGACCTTATGATCCCATATATGGAATCAATTTTACCAAATTACAAACATAAAAATTGCATTAATTAACTTAAAAACAATTCATGTTGTCAGAACAAAAGATGGGGTTTTTAGGAAGTATAATTTATCAAAAGATTGACTTGTTTCTACATCCAATTGAAAATTTAAAATTCTTCCAATGAAAAAAATTGAAATAATTTATAAAAAAATAATTCAATTACACCTTAAAACAAATGAAAATGAGAATATAACTATATAATTAAAATATATGGAAAAGTAGTTTTGATGTAAAATATTGTTTTTTACAATTCATAAAAATTGAACATTGGTCAGAAAAATACCAAAATTTTATCCAAAGTAAATTTGGTATTCCAAATTAAAAAATGATGTCCGTTTTACCAATTTAAAAACATGGATGTTTCATTAATTAATTTTATAATTAATCCCTGTAGTCAAAACAAAGAGTGTGTTTTTCAGAAACAATATCTTTCAAAATATTCACACTTGTTTATGTCCAATTTCAAAGTGATATTAAATCGAATGACAAACATTGGATTAAATGGTAAAAATATATTTTAACTACACTTTATACCCAATTAGTATGGTAATCTAACTATATAAATAAATTATATTAAAAGGAGGTTTTGAATTAAAATTCAACATTTTCACTATTGATTAAAAAATGATCTTTATCGGAAAAATAAAACAAATTACTCAAAGTAAATTTTGAAGTCCCAATTCTAAAGAAGGATTTAATTTTGTTAAATTTAACATAAAAAATTGACAAAAAGTAGTTTTAAGTTGGGTTCTCCATCAAAATGTGGTTAATCGACCTTTTAAAGAACATCATAATATTTATGCTTAAAATCGAATTCTTTTCTTGTTTTAAGCCTCTAAATTTTATTGGATAAATGTAAAAATATTTAACAAACATGTATAATCATTTTTTAGTTAGTTCTGTTCATTCCATCCATTACAATGGCTAGAAGTTAACTACCATTTAAAATAATATTATTATACCATTTGTGTGCAACGTAAGATATCAAAGAAACTCGTTGTTGTGAATTGGGTATGCCATCGTTCATAGAATCTATTTTAAAGTAATATTAATATTTAATTCAAGAATAATAATACATAAAAAAACTTCTTATCATTTATTATCTGTGATGTTACATCCTTCCCCCTTTTGGAAATTGTGTCCTCGCAATTTTAAAATTGGGAATGGAAATTGTATTGAATTCCCCAAATCGGAAAATTAGTAAATTCAACTTTCACTTTAAAAGAATGAAAGAAAAGTACAAAGGCCACCGAGACAACCAATACTAGGATTCCATGAATACATGGATATGGACATGAAAACAAAGGGTCTAGTTCTGATGGTGAGTGATTGAAACCACGATTTGGAGATAGTTAACCACCGGAAAATCACAAACTAGTGATGGGTTAAATAGTGTTTGATTCCCCAGTAGGAAAAGTTAATAGACAACATTTTTGTTTTAAATAACTTTTCATTGAGGAATATATTTATGAGCTTAAATAAATCATAATGAAACATACTTACATGTCATGTAAACATTCATCTCTTACTAGATTTCTTAGGAAAACTCATATTTTCTCCAAAAGATGAGTATTTCGGATGACGTGTTCACATTAAGAGTGCTAGAATCAACTTATTGAGAATCACCTAATCCACAAAAGATGAACTATATATTTCCCATGTCTTTAGAAATTAACCAAAATCAAAATTGTTAGTACAAGATCAGATAATCCCCAAAAGGATAATCCTTTATAAAAATAATTACTACTCTTAATCTCCAAAATTTAACAAAAAGAAAACAAGGTTCATGAAAGACCATTAAATAAATAGATATCCATAAAATTCATCATTGTAATCCAAACTAAGATTGAAACCCAAAACATAGAAGGATCTAATCACATAGTCTTCCAAGGTAAATCTTAACATTTATCTCCAAATATCATCAGTTACTCTTAAAGTATCATAATGAAAAGTAATTAACTTAATCACAAATCCTCCATGATAGGATAATAATTTCTCAAAAACCAACATATTCCAGATTCATAAGATAATATAACAGAAAATAATTGGTCATACTAACCAGCGATTTCACGTAGTCCAGTGGCAGGGGATAAATATCAGTCACACTTTGGTTTTGGGTTTGATTCCCGCATCTTCATTCGACGCGACGGGTTTTCACAAGGTCTACGTGTTATCCCTTTTCAAAAACTACATAATTTTATAACATTCCCAAAAAGAGATAAATTCATAAAAAATGACCATAACATATTTTAACCACAAATTTTATATAATAACATTCAATTTACATCCCAAAATGTGTTAATCGGTAATTAACTCAAAATCAAGGATCATATAATCCAAAATAGTTCTTTATTACTATATCCACAAAAGAAGAGATTATTATTCCTTGATTAAAATTTTCATATATCAAACAACAGGGTAACACATACTATAAAAAGTATTCTAATGTAATCTCATCATCAAAAAAGCCTTAATACTTTTAAAAACATCACCATCATAAAATCTACCATAACTATTGAATCCCTTATATGTTTACTTATTACTCATTCAACATTATTCATGATCCATTAACCATTCCTTTAAAACTTATTCTAAAATACTTCTTTCCTAAAAACAAAATCATGCATCACATCCAATGATTTCAATAATAAGAAAACATATGTTGTGAAATAATTCATACCTTTCATTGGTAATTGTTAGTTTCTTAATCCTCAATAGGAATGGCATTAGGTATTAGTAAAAAAACATTTGTATGATCCTAGTGATCCCATTCCCGAAACATCTTCGTAGGACATTTTTTTTCATAATGACCATGCACACCACATTTAAAACATTCAATTAATCTTTTTGAATGAACTTATTTTCTTTTCCTAGAGTCAACTAGATACTTCCTTTTTTCATGGATGTTTCTTGATTTATTACCTTCATTTCCACATCTATATAATCTTTCTATCCCATTGTAAAATTTCCTATGTTTTTCTTTCCACATTTTTAATACATAAGTTTTTGAACAGTCATACCATTATGATTATTACATGAACTTCCGTAGGGATTTTTTTCTCTAATATATGATGACTTATAAAAATAAATAAGGTTGAGGCGGTCAATCATTACATCAGATAGTTGGTTGAGAATAACCACAAGAGTTCTCATTATATCTCCCATATCATTCAGTTGCTCGTTCATAAAATCATCACAGTTTGCTTCATATCCACTGTTACATAGGTACCTGCTAAATCCAGCCATTTACTAAAACCCAAAAGGTTTGCGTGACTATATTTGTAAAATCATCATATAATACTATGATATAATTATTCATATTATCTTAAACACATTTACTTTATCTAAAAAACTATAACTCTTTCTGAAATCCTAACCATTATGGTAATGCCACTTATTCTTAAAGAATACCCTAACCTCTAAAGTTATCTAAACTGACCTTTGATACCAACTATAAGGACCTGACCTTAAAAAATTACATAATCTTGAATTAAATGAATAATTCACATTGAGGATCTTTTCAGGATTAGTTTTTTCGAGAATTATGACATAACTATTACATCTCAATGATTACAAAGCAGACACATCTACTCAGTTTCCATTTGTTTCACAACATAAAAACTCTTGAACAAAATATTCATGTCTAGTTCCATGTTTTAGACAGCATGTCATTTCATTGATCCCATCCTTGACACTATTACACTTTATGTCCGGTGGAAAACATTTAAAAAACATTGGATGAGCGTAAAAATCTTAGTAAGGGATATAAAAATACAGAAATAATACATTAGTCCATGTGTACATAAGAATCAATGAAATCATACTTTACTCATAAAACATAATCAATTTAACATACCTCATGAAATAATAATATTTATGAATAACTCATAGAAATAATAAGACATAAAGGTAACTTTAGACATTTGGGCCACCCAGGCCTTCGGGTCAGTAAGGCCTTAGGGACACCTCAAGGCCTTCAGGCCACCATTAAGTGTAGATGCAAACCAGACAACCTACAAGGAACAGAATCTAAAATGAGGATGAGAAAGGAGCTTTCACCACAGCAGAAGTTAAACAAATTTCTAGAATGAGAGGGTATAGAGCCTACCATTAGTACAATCATGTGGATGCATGGGAATTCCTAGCCGAACATCCATGTGAAGGTGGAGAGCTGATTTTCTGATGAAGATGCTGGGGAGGAGAAGTTCCAAGTAGTTCTTCTGGGTTGTATGTAATATTTGAATCCTACGAACAATTAATTCCTCTAAGGCCTACAGGTCATGTCATACTTACGCCTAAGGGCCTTGTAAGGGTTCCACCTCACCCCTTGGAAGGAGGATAATCTAAAATAAATAAAAAAAATGAAGGCCTTCGGGCTGTTGGAGGAGGAGGGAGTAACCCAAATGGTTACTTTTGGAATACCCATCACAATATATTCACTAAATCTCTTCAGAGAAACCTTAGTGTTTAACTCCTTGGTGTTACCCAATTCATTTGAGATCTATCTCAGGCTCACCCACCCATAGTTTATCAGGGAACCACCTGACTTCATAAACAATGCCCAATAACCATAACATAATTATATCACATAAAACATTCATAAAGGAAACATAACATTTCCACATTTCAATCTCAAGATATCAATACAAAACATTTCTTTAATAAAAACATTATCAGAACCATTTTCTATACCAAAATAAATGAAAAGTAAAACATGGTATTTATTTTTCATTTATAAAATTTTATGGCCTGTAGAGGAAGCCAGAACTCAAATAATGGTCACAATGTTAGAAAAGTCATTGTCACCGCATATGTAAGACACAAAAATTCCTTTTGACATTTAGTAAAATGCTTCGTAGAAAAAATATTCTCTTTGAATGAACTGAAATTTCAAAGGGTTTTATGCACCGTATAAAATAAAGTCACGTAGAAATGAAAATATTCCTTAATGAAAGGAGATTAAGATGAACTCCCGTACAAAGACGATATCCTTAGATTAAGGAAAAATAAATTACATGATTTTGTGTGAGAAAAATAAATACACCAAAAATAAGTGGATATTAAATGTAAAAAAATTAGAGGTCATCCCCACATATTCATAGTATGACATAAACAAGAAGTAGAGGTTTAACCGAAAAAATGGAAATTGGGTTAAAAAGTTTCCTTATAGAAATTTGACAGCCTAACGACGTCACATTAAAATTCACAAAATGAGTTAATGAGAGATAAAAAGGGTATCTCATCACATGGACATAATATTTACAGCAATAAAGAATATATAATAATATAACCCAATATATGTAGATGTAAATTAAAATACCTATCAATATGATGTCTTTTAAAAAGAGGAGGGTGAATGGTTCCCTGGCCGATTTTGGTAACTTTCGAAACGTACACCCCATGAAAAAAGGAATATATAATGTTGAATTAAATACCCATAAAAGAAATTATAATACACAAAGACTCGAATAATGGGCATTACATAAACCACTAAAAGGATATAGTGACAGTTGAATCTCATGGGAATAAATAGTGAGATAACAACCCCTTACCTCATTGTAATAAATCGAGTTGTAAGACCAAAAGATAATAAGAACCAAATGAATCACATAATACAATGAATATAAATTGAATAATTATAATATATATCAAATTTAAGTACGCAATACACCACTTGAAAATAAATAATTGGCGTACAATGGAAATCCCACGGAATTAAAAGTGAGATAAGAAATCCCCTCACCTCAAGTCTAACTTGTCTTGTTCGTTTATTTATATTTATGAATAAGAAACATTAGTAAATTTATAATTTCTTAAGGGAATAATTTAAAGTTTATTATTCAATTAATATAACATATTATCATGTTATAATAATTAGTTAATTATGTGAGTTCATACCATACATTTTGTCGATGTTCGGTACATGAGTCAAAAATAAACTTGTTTGAAGTGAATTTTTCATGTAGTTATAAGTACATCATCTCCAGAATGGTGTTCATGATTTAAATATAATAAATTTATAGTAGATATGTATTTAATAATATTACACAATTATTGTATATTAGAAATGAAATGTATCATTCATGGAGATGGTGAGTTGTACCTACCCATGACCACTACTATCATTTTTTGTCATATTAATGGACATTAAAACTAAATGAGACATAGATATATTATAATTACAGTATAATAAATATGTTATATATGTAACAGAATTTCATTAATTACATTCTTTATAAATTCCATGTTTGGAATGAATGAGTCACATCACATGAGGGGGGAGTAGTCCACACTTCGTCATATGAAATTATCGCATTTTCACAACATGAAAAGCATAAAAGTATTTGTTATATATAAAATAGAGATGGTTAGAGAAGAAATAAATATAATATATATCATATATATATATATATTTCCATCATAATGGACACCCTGAAATGTGTTAAAGGAAGATTGAAAAACCATCGTTTCGTGAGGCAGTAATTCGCCACCCACAGAAACAGTATGTTCTTTAACCATTAGACGGAGGTGTGTGTAAGTCTAGGTATAATACTTATCAAAAAACAATAATAGTATATTTAGGATACTGGTTTTATTATGGGATAAAATATTAAGAAGATACTTGTGAGTGAAGATGGAAAATAAAAGAAAGAAACTCGAGAGAAGACATTACCTCTAAATCGGCTAACTCTTATTGGTTTGAGCCAAAAGCTTCCTTGGATAGACATCTGATCAATGTGATTCTTCTAGGTGTAAGAGAGGGATGTGGAGAGATAATATGAGCAGAGGTTGGATGGTCCATGGGATTAAGAGGTGTGGGTATGGGGGTAGAGTTGGGGGCTTTTTATAAGAGGGAGGGGTTACTTTTGGAATGTCTTAAAATGTTACTTTATTATAAAATAGTTTTCAGAATCTAAAGGTCCAGAATCATATTTATCTATGATAAGGTGATAATGGTTTTGAATACACCCATAAAATAGGTTTTTTACAAGTGTAAGTCCTAGATTTTACCTTTTATTTTCATTTTATTTAAATCGTTAATTAATGAGGTAATCACTGCATCATCATAGTTTCATAAATAAATTTATTTATATAATGTATAAAAATTATAAAACAAATTCCATGATGTAGGAAATATTTTTATATATAAAATGACTATTTATTTTAAAATATTTTATTTATTTAAACAAAATTAAATTTGTTTTACTTAGGTGTTACATCATTTGGTTATATTTTCCTTCCTTTAAAAATACTACGATAAAAGATCAGTATCAAAAAAATGTGATTCCATGGGGCCCCTAAGTTGGAACAAGTCATCCTAGAGTCGGCCATGACACAACCAAGATGATTTGGACTCATTTTTGGGTCATTTTATATTATTATGACATTATTTTATTACCCTTAACTACCCGATTACTAATTAATCATGATAATTAAAGACAATTATCGTATTTACTATTCATAATGTCCAAAAACAAAAGAGTCTTAATTACATAATTTAGAGCCTATGATTCCATATATAGAATCCATTTTACCAAATTTCATACACAGAAATTTCAGTAATTAATTTAATAATAATTCTCGTTGTCAGAACCAGAGATGGGTTTTTTAAGAAGTAAAATTTATAAAATGATTGACTGGTTTTTACATCCTATTGAAAAGTTAAATTACATACAACGAAAAAAATTACATTAATAGACAAAAAGTTAATTCAATTGCCCATTAAATCCAATTAAAAGGAAAATAAATCTATATAATTAAATTAGATGAAAAAGCAGTTTTGATGTAAAATGCAGTATTTTTTATTATTCATTAAAAATGATCATTTGTTAGAAAAATACCAAAAATTTATCAAAAGTAAATTTGATATTCCAAATTAAAAAATGATTTCTATTTTACCAAATTAAAAACATAGAAGTTTCATTAACTAATTTTATAATTAATTCCCGCTGTCAAAACAAATAGCATGTTTTTAAGAAACAATATCTATCAAAAGATTCATACTTGTTTATGTCCAATTTGAAAGTGAAATTAATTAAAATGAACACCATTAAATTAAATTGTAAATATATATTATAAATACACTTTAAACCAAATTAAAAAGATAATCTAACCATATAAATAAATTACATTAAAAAGAGGATTTGAATTAAAATACTGCATTTTCACTATTCATTAAAAAATGTACTTTATTGGAAAAAAAATTACACAATGTAAATTTTGATGTCCGAATTATAAAGAAAGATTTTATTTTGTCAAACATAACATATAAAATTGACAAAATATAGTTTTAAAAAGGGCTCGCCATCAAAATTAGGTTGATAGGCCTTTTATAGAACATTAGAAATTTTATTCTTAAAATCAAATTCTTTTTTTATTTTAAATCTCTAAATTTTATTGGATAAATGTGAAAATATTTAACAAACATATATAATAAATTTTTATCAAGTTCTATTCATTTCCACCATTATAATGACTAGCTGTTAACTACCATTTAAAATAATTATATTATATTATTAGTGTGCAAAGTAATATTTAAAAGAAACACGTTGTTGCGTATTAGCTACACCATAAAACATAAAATCTCCTTTAAAGTAATATTAATATTTAATTCATGGATATTAATACATATGAAAATGTCATATTCTTTATTTACCTGCGATGTTTCAATCATGTACTATATTTTTTATTTATTATAGGACGTGACCTATATTGAATGTTGAGGTAGACATGTCATCTTCTTTACATGTTAAAATAACATCCTATGAAGCGGTTGTAGGGTTTAGGCACATAAGACGCATTGTATGGTCATGTACACAAAATTAAAATTTTCATGATCATATATTATTCTGAGATCAATATAATGGTAAATACAAGTATCCACAGAATAAAATCAATTATTGAATAAAAAGTATAGAACCCATAACCGAGAAATTAGGATAAAAATATTTTGTTTATAACTAATGAAATTAAATTAAAGAATTACCTCTAAATATATTCGTTTTTTATGCATTCTGCAATGGGTATGAGGTGCTTCTTTTTTGAGATGTATATACCATGGATAGGAATCCCCTAGTGGTGATCCACACATGCTCTACGTATCTTCAGAAGTCACTGAAGGTGTCTCTGTGTGCTGTCATGGACGGTCATTACACTTTTGATATCTTCCTTTGATGTCCTTAATAATCACTTCCAAAGCATTCTCCTAGTTCCTGTGGATGAGGATATCTCTCTTTACATAGAGTGTTCTTGGAAAGGGAAAATATCTCTAGTCTCAAGATATTTTCTCCAAAGATGTTTTGCACAAACCCATTGGTTTTCCATTGGAATAGCCCCTTGGATAATTAGATAATAACAACATAACAGGGAATTTAATTCACAAGGTAATAATAAATGATTATCTCATGTTATGTTACTTATTTTAATATTCCCTATGAAACCCATGGTTAAATACGAATAGAAATTCTATTATTTCCATGACATGTGCATAACTTTCACATTGTATTTAAATATTATTTAATAAAATATTATTCAACAAATATTTTTTAATATTATTTCTCACAAAACCCATAACATGATCTTCCAATCCTCCAGAATATTTAACACACCATTAAAAATTATTATTTATGTATGAAATAAATATAACTACATTATTCACTAGTAAATAAATGTTTATTTCGAAATATATTCAAAAAAATTGTGAAGAAATAAATACCATTAGGCATTTTTGAATAACTATTAAACCAAAACACAGAGTAATATTTTTTCAACTTGTTAAAAAATAATTGTTTTTATGAGATACTGGCTACACATAGTATGTGTCCCTTTATAATTATTTATGGTTGGAATTAGGCGGTCTTTCCTAAAGTCTATGATTACTATCTATAAATGTGTCAAAGAACCCCATAGAAAGTATTTGATGTTTCAAAGATATATCACAACATATGAACACTTACCATGAAATTTAATCCACTATCCCTGATATCTACAATCAAGCAGGATGCATGCAGGTGCCATCAACACATGTTCTCGATTTCCCATTCTTTTACATCAAAGAATTGAACTTTCCTTGAGAACACCATGTAATTGAATTTAGTTAGTCTATATCATCTCTATCAATGGGACCAAAATATATACTTCTGTATAAGTGAGAAATCCATTCTCACATTATTCATTAATGTAGTATTACTCGTGACACACCCAACATCTACTACCATTCCGCGAACATCATTCATCATTGTTATGGTAAATATATCTAATTTAATGAGTCATAATAAAAATTAATATTAATCATAATGTATAAAGGCCAATTAACTTGTTGGAATATAGTAACACCCGATGAATCTTATGATTGTGTAGTTTCTACTGTTGGACCTCATTATCAAAATATCTTCTCAATTATTACTAAGGGCGCACACCATGAAAAGGTTCCTCAAAATTCATGAGTCCCAATCCATGATAGAATGTATCATTTTTTAACCTTCAAATGATATCATCAGTACATATAACATATATTCATGAATTAATAGGGTCTTAGAACATCTAGGTTCTCATTAGATAAGATATTAGCTTTGAACTTTTAGTGAGAAAGCTATTATTATGATGTTATCATATACTATGTCACATAGAAGAACAATCATGATGTGATATTGAGTTTATTAATATTCCCCAAATGAAGAAAAGTTTATCAAAAAGTATAATGATGTAGGTTTTTAGGGATCCTCCACCAACATACTCCCACTAAAACAAGAGGAAAATACTATCAACCTTCAATCTACTAGATCTCAGATGATATAAGGCCTTTAGTCAAGGGGTCCACTATGTTCTCTTTTGTGGACACTCTCCTCACTAACATTTCACCCCTTTGATTGACATACCTCAATAGGTGATACTTTAGGAGTATATTATTTGTCTATTGATGTGACCTTGGATCCTTTGAAAAACCAATCACTTTATTTTTGTCACAATACAATGTAATGAGATCCTTATTTCTAGGTACAACATCAAGCTCTTAGATAATGTTTTGAATCTAGATGGCTTCCATGGATACATGAGAAGCCACTAGATAGGCAGACTCTTTTGTAGAATCAGTGGAAACTAGATTCTTTGAACTCTTCCATATCATAGCTCCTTTTTGAGATATAAAAAAATATCATAATTATTACATCATATCATTCTGATCTATCTAAAATCCTACATAAGCATACCCTCTAATGAAAATCTCCACTTCCCCTCCATATAAAAGGAAAATATCCACAGTTATTATTAGATAATTGAGGATATTATTTATAGTAGTGCAATATTGTTCTCTTATATCTCATAGGTCTTCTTAATAACTTCCTACCATGCTCAGTACGTAGGCAACATCATGTTTGGTACATAACATGGAATACATGATAGATCATATCACTGAAGCATATAGATTATTATTCATCTTATCACTCTCATGTTGTGTGTGCAGAAACATTTTATAGGATTGATATATACCATATGACACTATATCCAATCCCCTCTATGATTTTTTTCTAAATCTCAACAGTATCTAGTCAATGTATTTACATTGAATTTTTCCAGGTAGCCTCTTAGATCTACCAAAAATGATATTTATCCCAATAATGTAGGATGGTTTGCCTAAGTATTTCACGGAGAAGAAATTTTTCAACCTGTCCATGAATCACTACAATAATGAATGTCGTTTCCAATAAGAAATATGTCATCAAAGTATTCTCCAAGGATAATGACCACATTCCCATTAAACCACATGTAAACACTAGTCTTATATTTATTTTTTATGAAACCAAATTCCCATAGGGATTCATAAAATAAGATGTTCCAGGGCCTAGAATATTGTTTTAATAAATTAATGGATATCTTCCATTTGCGTACACATTTAGCATCACCTAGTTTCATAAACCATTTTGTTTTGTAGTATAAATATATAAATGATTTATCCCATTGAATAATTCAATTTTTACATCCATATTCCAAATATCAATGTCATGGGAAATAGTTGTTGAATTTATTATTCTTATGGATTTAAATATGGAAATTGGTAAAAATGATTCAACATAGTCAATTCCTTGACATTGTTTAAAACCTATAGCCAGTAACCATTCATTATACCTTCTATTCACTCTAGATATGAGACAAGAGATATTTTTTGGGAAGTGGATGGATGATGAGATATGGGTAGAGAGTCATGATGTTGTTGTACCTATTATCTCATGTGATGATGGGAAGCATGGGGATTGGAATGGTGTTGTGAGGGGTGAAATCAGGATGATATAAGGTGTTGAATATGATCATACCTGTTTTTTATACTGAAAGATTATATTCTTGATTCCTTAATTTTTTCATTTAACAAATGGAAATTTCACTTTTTTTATTTTTTTATTAACCATAAATTGATGTAGTTAGGTATGTTTTATTATATCTCCTATAATGTCCCATAATTTCCTTGTAATTTTTTCAAAAATTATATGGGACTGTTTATAGACATGGAACTAAGACAGAATGCTATTCTGAGGGCCAGGGTTCCATGAATAAATGTATGAACTATTTTTAGGTTTATTAAAAATATCCCTTCTGTGTAGTTTTCTTAACATTTAAAAGAAGGATTATATTTGAAATATGAGGGCATAATTGTGTTCATATTAGCGAGTTTTCCTTACCCTGGACCAAAATTCCACTGGTGCGGGTTGACTACAAAAAATATTATTCAAACGTTTTAAGGAAGAATAAAAATAAAAATAAAAATATTATTTTATTTTAATTTTAATTTCTCGTTATGATATAGAAATGATACAATGTAGTGACAAGATAGTTGTTTCCTTTCGTAAATAAAACAACATGGTGACACTTAATCTCAGCAAAATAGAAACACATGAAGATGTTTCCACAATTAATATCTTTGTAGGGATATGAGATTATACTTGATCCTAGAAAAATATCTAGAGGATATATAAGAAGAAAACATGTTAATAAATCCTATCATTGGTGAGTGAAATATGATGACAATACAATGGATTGATATCAATCCTCAGTGGATCACTGAAAATGGAAAACGTTCTTCAATAATCGAACCACAATCCTAGTAGGGGGTTTTTTATTTGTGATTCCTTTCTCCATTCTTGTTTCCAATGATGGATGTTGACCATCTAATGAACTTGTTGATATATTATTAGATCATTTATGCAGGATGGCTAAAAATTTGGGATTAACGTGGGAATTAGATCTTTGTGATTACTATTTTGTTCTTCGTGATCTTGCAATCCATAACAAATTCGGGACAATAGGAAAAATGTTATAGATCTGTTCTACACATGTTCTGGTGTACCTATTTTCCCTTTTTCATCAATTTCACTTCATTCTTCATGATGGTATGAGAATATTAATTGTTCTACCATCGATCCCTATCAAAAAAATCTTTAGGATGAGGATTTTACATTGTATGGACCCCAGGGAGGTTTTAGGGTAGGCGCATTGTGAGATGATGATGCTGGTGGTGTAGATTGGCCCGACGGACCTGCCGGGCTTGGCAGATAGCCACCAGTACATCAGCCAGTATAATTGGATAACTACGGTCTAAGGGGACTGCAGCAGTAGGGTGACCTAAGGTAGGGGTTGTGGGTGGGGGATTTGATGGAGGTAGCTGGTTCGACAACCGACAGTGGCTGGGGCCTGAGGTGGTGCGTTGACACGAGCCAAAACCAAGGTCTGCTATGATGGCATGGAATGGTGACATGAAACTGAATCTAATGGTGGGAATGTGTTCCCACATACCATACGTGGGTGGAGCAGCTGTCCCATGGCCAGATGCGCGAGTAGGACCCGGCAGACATCGTGTCCGAGGGACATGACCAAGCCTACTCGATTTGGCGGGGCTGATGTAGGCGGATCCGACCTAGACCTAACTAGTCCTTTTTTACTTAAATTCCCATTACTCATAAATAGTGTGACCATTTGAAACAATTTTTGTGTGGTTGGGACCCTCGTGATCAGGCGGTCCTTTTGAGATACTCTTTGAGAGTTTCCATGGATGTTGGTGTATGGCCTTTTGGATCGATGATTAGGTCCTCCCAGTATGAGTTTTCTAGAGATGGAGTCCTATGGCTGACTACGACCTAGAAGATATGTAATTACGTAGACTTTGTTTCCAACCATGATTTCATGTCTTACCTAGACTATGTGTCTAAACTAGACATTTTTAATTATCAATACAGAGTCTATACTTCCCTGTCCAACTAGTGTGCGGGTCCTCCAATCATTGTTGAAACTCTGTGTTAACCACGTTGGTGGTGTTTTCTTCACTCCATGTGTTAAATGCACACATTGTGTATCCGAAACACAGTGTGTTACCTATACTCCATGTGTTACCAATGCTATAGATGTTACTACTTGAGGGTACTGTAGAATTTTATGATGATCTTGTTTACATACCATAGACCTATACATGGTTTCATAAGACTCTAGTGACTATCTTGACTATAACATTTAGAGGCTACACTTTGTGTTCCTCATTTGTATTCTGCATGATGTATTTATTAGTCATCTACATTGTGGTGTACATTGAGTATTTTCTTTGTGCTGTACTTTGCGTGATTCCTTTCTGGTGTACATCTTGTATTTTTGTAGTGGTGTCACCATTGTGGTTTCCGGGTCCCTACTGACAATTGTGTTACTCACCCATGCATGGGCTTCACCCGAACATGTCGTGTCTTTTTTAGATGATTGAGAGATTTGATGGGGTCCTTGGTGGGCCGATGATATATGATTCTTAAGGGATGTCCGATATACGTGGTATGCTTCAAGTACATTTAAGAAACATACAATAAATACACTTCAGGTGAGGTTTTCTGCAGATGAGATCGATGACCTTATGATTTTCTTTTTTAGTTGGGATTTTATTTTTCCCTGTCTACCTATCAGTTTTGTACTATTACATAGTGGATATCTTAGTTGAATGCATACTTACTTAATCAATGTTTATAGTCATCACTTTCCTTGGAGACGTGTGTTTATGTACAGTTTCCTAGGAAAATACCTCCCCCTTGTGGGATATTATGTTTTTTCTAGTCGCCAGTCCATGGCCTATGAGATGCGGGCATGGGGTAGTCATTGCATCATCTCTAGGGAACGTTTCATGATAGAGAGGTATCAATGGGATGTTGGTTTTAATCTTGTATTGGGGAATCAATGTTATGAGTTTTGAGTTCGTATTTCAGGCCAGTGAACCCTGTTTTGTTGTGATGATAGATGTATCCATACAAGAGGACAATGCATTCTACATTACAACTATGTATATTAAAACATTACTTTCATGGTAAAATAATTGTTCTTTCATCATGTAGGAATCGAGTGTGTTCTCTATACTTCTTGAGTCAGAGTCATCTCACTAGTTATATTCTGTTGACCGTGGAATATTCGGTTCTATTTTATGATGATTTTATATAGGTATCCATCTAGGATTCAAGGGCATGATCCTAAGTATGGTCTTCTGAGTGATAAAGCCTTAGTGTGGGAACCATCTGCAGAGATATAACCTCCCAGTGGTGTACTAGTGATACAACCACCCAGAGATAAAAATTTCCTACTTGCGATACTGATAGAGGATTCACTAAAGGTCAGTACATTTCATGATTTCTAGTGGTATAAACCTCCTAGGTTCCTTTGTGGGATATATCATAAGATAATAGAGGATTGGATTGAGTCAGTTAGAATAGCATTCCTCTTATTGAGGACACCTCTTAACCATATGACAGTCCTAGAGGATTTCCTTCTTCAGGTCTCGATGGGGAGATGGTTGATCTAGATTACTAAGACGGATGAGGAGGTGACAATATCCTGGAACAACAACTTGTGCCTTTTCAGGGAGAAGTTATTTCCAGTGATGTTATGAAATGTTCATATACATGATCTACTATATCTACATTAGGGTGGCTTGATGGTTTCAAATTACTCAACAAGATTCCAGATTCATTATCGAAACTCTACAGACATGTTGTAAGACCTATTCTATAGGGTATGAACCTTCGATAATGGAATACTATGGGAGATTATGGTGCTAATGATATCCATTATCATACACACACATGATGGTACTGGTGGTGGGGTGATGGATCATGCTCTAGTGCTAGAGATAATTCATGTAGAGATGGTACTGGTGGTGGGAGCTACCCACGGGTGCCCGATAGCTGAGTCTTCGGTAGTAGGTAGCTGATAGCTGATGCACCATTTTAAGAGGACTAGAAAGTCTATATAGAGACCCTATGACATAGGATTAGTGGTACGGGGCTCCCAGGGTACAGTGAGTAAACTGAAGGATAGATTATGCTACTCATGTAGTGGTCGATGAAATATGGTTAGAGATTGTCTGACCAGCTGTATGACCGAGCATGATGTTGTCAAGGGAACACTAAGGTAGTGGTAATGGTAGGAAGAAGGCATTACACTAGGTGGTGGGTGTGGAAGTGGAGTGGGATGAGTATTAGGTGGTGGGTAGAGGATTGAGTCACTACCACGACCACCCACATGTGGTTCACCATGAGCGCATGGAGCTGGTGGATAAGGGTGAGAGCAGATCCCAGTGATGGAGGATTATTATCCTAACACTCTGGGTATGATTATTGATTTGATTTGTGTCTTTTCCACCCAAGCTGCAGTTTTGATAGACATGGGGGTCATTCACTATTTTCTACCCATTACCCTTATTTGAGACACGGAGATTCCAGTGAAACTATTGACTCGATCCCAATGCATAGAGAATCCTATAGGAAAAGATTTGATGATCACACACAAGTACCGATAGTTTTCCATTACTATTGGGGAGAGTGCTTTGGTTGTGATCTATTGGTGTCATTGTCATGGACATACGATTTCATTATGGGTATTGATAGTATATCCAAACTTCATGATCAGATTAACTATTTTAGGCACACAGAGGAGTGTGTCTATGGATATGGGACTAGGATTTTCTTTAATTGGAGAAAGGGAGAGATAAGCAGTGCTGGATGGACATGCACATTGGATGGAGCAACTGATCACATGTCAGTGGGATAGAATGACCCTATAGGATGTAAATGGGACGAGTCCTCATTTTCTTGAAGTGGTGGCTGAATACAAGGACATCTTTTCAGATGATGTTCCAAGACTTCCTCTTCAAAGATAAGTGTACATTTCATTGATATCTACCCCAAGAAAACATCGATATCCATACCTGTATATCAAATATCTCCCTAAAGCTTCTTGAATTGAGGTTATATCTGGAAGACATTTAGAGAAAGGGCATCATGAGACCCAATGATTTCATATGGGTATCCACATAATTTTTTACGAAGAAGAAAAACATGATCTTGAGGTTATTTGTGGTCATCTGGTGCCTGATTCAGGTGACTTTGAGGAATTAGTATCCACTAACAAAAATTGACGACCAATTTGATCAGATAAAGGGAATGAGATTGTTATTAAAGATAGGCCTCAAATCAATCAATCACCAACATCATGTATGCGAGGTGGAAATCCCGAATGTGACATTCAAATGTTGGTATGGTCACTTCGATAACTTATTTATGTCATTTGGTGTGATAAATTCCCCAACGGTTTTAATATGACACATGAAATAGACCTTACATCCTATCTTAGAACAATTTGTAGTGGTATTTTTTGATGAAGTCCAAGTATACTTAGTGTTTAAGGAGGATCACATGAAAATCATAAAGATGGGATTATATTTACTATGAGAAAACCTACTTTACAATATACTCTTGAAGTTTAATTTCTTGATCCAAGAGGTCCTAAGTCTAGGACACCTCATATTATAGGCGATTGTTGTTGTAGATACAGTGAAGATATAGGTAGTTCTATCTTGGGATCCATCCAAGAACATTGCTGAGGTTCAATGTTTCCTTGGGTTTCTATGTACTATCAGAGGTTTGTTCTCAATTTTTACAAGGAAGCATCATCTGTGATATCCTTGATACAAAATAGGAAACATTATTTATGGACTGAGAAGTGCTCGAAGAGCATTCATTAGTTGAGACAGTGATTGAAGTGTTCTTTCATCTTGATATTTCCAAAGGAGGTTGTTGAGTACATGGTGTTCTGAGGTGCATCAGGAATGAAGCTTGATTGTGCCCTGATGCAGGGGGAAGTGGAGATTGCTTAAGGTTCATGGATGTAGAGATAACATGATAAGAACAATTTGATCCATGATATGGAGTTGGAGGAGGTTTTCTACACCTTGAATATGTGGTGACACTACCTAATGGGCTAGCGGTTTATCTTATACTCGTAACACAAAAGTCTTATGTATATCTTTTCTTAGAAAGATATAAACCTAAGACAACACCATTGGATAATTTTCCTCCAAGAATTTTACATCTAAATCATCTATAATCTTGTGAAGGGGAACGTGGTGGTAGTTTCTCTCAATAAGAGATCGAGCTCACAACTACTGAACGAGGCCTCAGAGCAGTTGGCCTCTCTTCAGATATACTGCATGGATAGAGATGATGAAGCTTATTTCCTATCATTGGTGGTTACCCCTCTAATATTATGATTTTTGTGTTAGAAATAACTTGGATATATCATCTATGAAACTACCCACACATATATTTACACAAGTAATTCCCCTATTGGATATTCGAAAGGTGGGGAGAATGTCATTATTTTCAGAGAACGCATAGTTGAACCAATGGAATTATGGAAAGAGGTGTAGGGGTAGTTCCTTATATCCACATTGGCATTACATCTAGGTGAGGAAATGATATACGAGGACCTTAAAAATTAGTTTTGGTGGATGTAGATAAAGAAATTAGTAGAAGGGTTTGTATCTTGATGCCTCACTTTTCAGTAAGTGAAGGTTGAGAACAAGGTCAGAGTAGGTTTGAATCAACCCCTTGAGGTGAAACAGTGGAAGTGGGATGGAATATTGATGATCTTTGTGAACGGTTTAACATGTAATTCATGGGGTCATGATAGAATCTAGGAGATCATTGACTAAAACACAATGTAGTTCCACATAATAGTGATTAGGGAATAGGATTTAGTAGTGAACATGAGATGACTCTATGTAGAATAGATGGTTCGATTCCATGGAGTCCAATATATAATAGTATCATATTGAGATGAGAACATTACCTAACAGTTGGGGATGGAATTTAAAGAGACATTATGGGCTCATATGCGCTTGAGAATATCATTCCACTTCAAGGAAGAAGACCAAATGGAGCAGACAATTCAGGTCTTAGTGGACATTATACATGTTGGCATCCACGATTTTGGACATAGTTGCGAGGATCACCAACCTCTGGTGGAGTTTTCATACAACAAAAGAAAAAACTCCATCATTAATATGGAACTGTTAAAGGCCTTTTTCAGGAGACCCTCTTGGTCACTACTTTACTGGACTGACCTGGGAGAGTCAACACGCATGGGCCAGGGGTTTTTACAGGAGAGTACAGAGATGGTTCGTGTCATCAATGAGTAGATGTGGACAACATAGAGCCAATATAAGTCCAATGATTTTAGGAAATAGTGACCCTTGGAGTTTGAGGAGGGAGGCCATGTGTTCCTTCGAGTCTCTTCTCAACACGATGTACAAAGATTTGGCAGGGGAAATAGTTACCTCTAAGGACCATTAATCCTTTTTTGATACTACATAGATTGGGTGAGGAGGAATACATTATGGGCCTACATCAATAGTTATAGTTTGTACATGACAAATTTTACATATACCATCTGAGTAAATATATACACCACCCTTCAAATGACATTGACTGGGGTGTTCTGGACGTTGATGATGAGGTGTCTCTCATGGAATACCCATTAGAGATCGAGGATCAACATGATAGGATCTTATATGGATAGATGGTTCTTATGGTGTGAATTAGATGACAACACATGAATCTCTATAAGAGAAATTGGGATTAGGAGGATCAAATGTGTACTCAGTATCACCATTTGGTTGCTTATCCCTCATATCGTCTTTTAGGAATGTAAAACTCCAATGTGGGGAGAATGGAATGCACCAGATTTTCCATATAATTTTTATTTAAAAACTATAAGGGATTATTTATAGACCAGACGTAGAGATGGGATGTCATTCTAGGCCCTGGGGTGCCTATAATAAAGGGTAAATATGTTTTCAATTTTACGAGAAATAAATATTGTGTGTGATTTAGTAACTTTTAAATGATTACTCAGATTTGAAATCCAAGGGCACCATTGTGTTCAGAGAAACTTTTTTTTCATAGGATGAATGTAACTTCTTCTAGTGGGGGTTGACTTTGGAAAATATTTATCTAGATATTTTGTTGAAGAATATAAATAAAAAGAAAAAATTTATTTTATTATTCTTTTATCATTTCATGATAAAGTATAAATGTTGTGACACAACGACATGACAACTATTTATTTTCATAAATGAAACAGTGTATATACGATGCAGCTAAGCAAAACAATGATGTTGAAATATATTTTTTCAATTAATATCTTTGTAGGGATACAAGATCTGACATGATCCTAATGAGTTCCTTAGAGGCATCAGAATAAGAATACATGTTGATAAATCCTCACATTGGAAAGTGAAAAATGACTACAAAAAACGAAACAATATAATTTGTGGGAATATCTCCAACAATAAAGAAAATTATTCACTTTTTGACCCACACTCCATGTAAGATATTTTTCACATTGTGATTCCCTTCCCTGTTTATATTTCCATTGATGAATGGGGACCAACCCATGAATAGGTTGATATGCAGTTCGATCATTTATATAGGATAGTTAATAATGTAGAATTAATGTGGGAATTAGACCATTTTGTTTTTTAATTTTTTTAATCATTTTTATAATAAGTACAAATTCAGGATGACCGAAAAAAAGTCTTGGATCCGTTATTCTGTTGTTATTTTTTTCCTTATCTTCCCATGTTCTTCACTTTCTATTCTTTCTTCATGATTATGTGAGACGATTGATTGTTGCAGCATCAATATATGGTGAAAAAGTCTCTATATTGAGGATTTCACACCACAGTGACTCTGTAAAGGTTCAAAGGTAGGAATAGAGTGAGAAAAGGCCACCTATGGTGCAGACAAGCCTGACGGAGAGGCTGAGATAGGTGGACAGCTAGCGGCAGTGGTGACCTATGGTCCAATGGGACCACGAAAATTTAGTGAACCGCAAAAGGTGGACAATGGTGGTGGAGGAAAAGAGGTTGCCGCCTCGATGGCCAACGTCGTTAGGGGATCTCGGCAGTATGGTTCGGGCCGGAAATGGGGGCCGCATCAAAGGAGGGCCGCAATAGTGAGGACTGACGAAGTGGTGCGACACTACATCGTCTGGTTAGAACAAGGTCTTGTGGACCACGTGCCGATGGAGTGGCTGACACATGAATGATCACGCAAGAAGGACGCTGCATCCACCACATATAGGTGATTTTAACTAGATCACTTGAGAATGCTAGGCTAATGCTGAATGACCAGACCTAGTAGTTCAGGTCAGTCTGACTGTTTTGCACAGGACCAGGACCCAACCAACCCACATAGACTTAAATTCACATAACTCTCAAACCGTGTTTCCGTTTAATGATTCGTTTCTAGCATTGGGACCCTTGAAATGAGGCAGTTATATTTAGATAATCTAAGTTAGTTTACATGTGTTTTGGAATACATATTTTTGGATAAAAGTGTAGGATCTCTTGGTATGAGCGTGTTAAGGATGAAATGATGCGTTTGGTTGCAATCTAGAAGATATATAGTTAGCTAGAATTTCTATCTTACCTATATTTCATGTATTTCCTTAACTATGTGACATTTCTAGCCTTTGTGTATTACCAATACTGGGGTGGTACTCCCTTCTCCCACAAGGTGTGGGTCCTATAGACATTTATGACACTTCATGTGTGTTATCGACACTCTGTGTGTTACCTACACTCCTTGTGTTTCCCACACTCGATTTGTTACCTTTACTCCATGTGTTAAAAATATTGTATGTGTTACTATAATATGGTAATATAGATTCTTATGACAATAAAATTTATGTAGATTATCCATATACTTACTACAAGATGACTCTATTGACTCACCTTGCAATATATCTTATTGGCTACACTTCATGTGTATATTTACTGGTCTACTTGGTTTATTTCTTAGTGATCACTTTTGTGTTGTACTTAATGTCTTTCATTTTTGGTTTACTTATTATGTTTCCATTTTGGTGTATATCATGTATTTTTTAATTTGTTTTACATTTGTGGTTTTGGGGTACAAACTTTGTATTGTGTTACTCACCCCAAAATGGGATTCACCTTCATGTATCGTTTCTTGTGAGGATGATTGAAATATTTGACAGAGTCATTGGAGGACCAGTAATAGGTGGTGCATTAGGGAGGTCAAATAGAAGTGGAATTATTTAGCAGCATTCATAAAACATTATGTACCTACCCTTTAGGTAGTGTATTTTTTGGATGATATCCATGATATTGTACTTTTCTATTTTAGTCGGTCATGTGTTCTGACCCATTTACATTTCAGTTCATTATTTTTTCTTAGTGGTTGTCTAAGTGGAATGCATACCTGTTTACTCAGTGTTATCATTTCTTCACAATTCATTGAATCATTTGTGTGTTTAATAGATACAAATTAAAATGCCTCCCCTTTTTTGGATACACCAATTTGATGCAAGTCTCCAGCCCTGAACTATGGGAGGTGGGCATGGGGTAGTCATGAAATGGGCTCAGGGGGATGCGTAATGACATCTATCCTAGTGGAAGCATAGTATTTTATCCCATAGCGCATTGAATTATATAATGGTTAGTGAGGATTATAAATTTTTTACTCGTGATTATTTTTCTCATAGCAATGAAAATATTAGTGTAAATCTCGAGAACTCATTGATGGTTAGATTATTCATGGTGTTAAAGGACATAACCTGTGAATAGTAAAGGGAGGCTTAATCAATGTTATTTGATGGTTTATGAAATGTAGATTAGAAAATTTTTAATAAATTGTAAATTATTTAAATAAGAAAATGAAATGATAAAAAATATTAAAGAAACATTAATAAATATCTTTATATTATTTTGTGCTCAAAGAACATGTAGTCCCTAGCATTCAAAGTTGGGTGTCCAAGCGATATTTTATAAAATTATAATCTGAATGAGGTTATTTCTTATAGTATGGTTGAAGATTTAAACTATATTATATATTTCTTTTGATTTCATATGATATCCCACAAATTTCATAAGTTAAAATGAAACACAGTGATCTATTGGACGGTGTTTTCTCCATTATCCCGATGGTGAGGAAGGGTGTCACTAGTGAAAAAAACATTTTTTGCATTAGTTATTTTTAAATTTTTACGACTATTTTTGGCCAATGATATTGAATGGGATGTTACAAATAATTTTTATGTTAGTTTTATAAAAAAATGGATAAAATATAAATCTGATGCCATTTTCACATCGATTCTTAAAAAGATGATGTTGAAAATGGTTTATAGTCATTATTTATTTTGTCAGTTTTTAAATAGCCACCATAATATGATTATTATTTCTTCCATTATTAAATAATTGACATAATAAACAACCCCTAAAAGTGTTTTTCACATCATGTTTCTGATAAATCTGGTAAAAAACAAGGTTATCATGTTAGTTATTTCCATAAATGACGTGATAATTCTATCTATGAATTGATTTTTCATACCGGTTAAAAAATAACCGACGTGAAAACATATATTATACATTAGTTATTAAAAAATAGGTGTATAAAATCCTCCCCATGAATTTATAATGTTGGTTACAAAATAACTAATGTAATTTGTTTTAACTATACAATTAAACCATTACAATGTGCTGCTAAGGAGGACCTGAAACAAGTAGAAAATAGTCCAGAAACAGACCAAAACCACATGAAAACCCCCCAAACCCTAGACACCCCTACTGCCTTGGACAACCCTCAATACCTAGAAACCCCTACATCTCTAGACACCCACCCACCCTTGGACCCCCACCCCTAGATATCTCTACCCCCTTGGATATCCCACCCCCATCCCCACCCCCAGTACCCCACCCCCACTCCTTGGAAATCCCCACCCCAAGAAACCCCCACACATGGCACACCATCCAACCCACTGGACAACCCCCACCCCCTGGACAACCCCCACCCACTTGGACAACCCCACCCCCTAGACACCCCCTATCCCTTGGACACCCTACCACCCCTGGTCACCCCAACCACCTAAACAACACCTCCCACCCCCCCTAGACACCCCCACCCATGGAAACCCCCCACCACCTGAACACCCTCCCAACCAATGGACAACCCCCCATACCTTGGAAAACCTCGCACATACTGGACACCATCCCACCCCACTGGACAAAACCCCACCCCTTAGACACCCCCTGACAGCCCCCACCCACTGGACACCACCCACCCCACTAGAGAACCCCCACCCCATGGACACTCAGACCCCCTTGGACAATCCCCTACCCCTAGACACACCACCCTCTGGAAAACCCCTTCCACCCCTGGACACCCACACCGAATGTAACTCCCCACTCCACTAGACACCCTCTCATCGACTGGACAATCTCCCACCCACTAGACACCATTCCAACCCACTAGTTATCCCACCACCCCCTAGACATCCCTCCCTGGACTACACGACCCCCCCCCCCATGGATCCCCCCCCACCCCTGGAAACACCCCACACCTTGGAAACCCTCCCTTCCACTAGACACCATCCCACCCACTGGACACCACCCCACCACACTAGATAGCCCTCCACACCCTCGAACAACCCCCAGCCTCTGGACACCCCTGACCTCCTTGGACAACCACCACCCCTTGACACTCCCATCCCCTGGATAGCCCCTCCCTCTAGACACCCCTAACCCTAGAAACCACCCACCCCTGGAAAAACTCCCACCCAATGGACACCACCCCACCCCACTAGACATCCCTTACCCCGTGGACAGACCCCCACCCCCTGGACACTTCGACCCCCATAGACAGTCCCCACACCAACCACATCGACACCCCACCCCCTTGGACATCCCCTCCCACCCCACTGGACACTCTGACCCACTTGAAACCTACCCACCCCTTGGACACCCTCCCAATGACAGGACTGCCCCACCACCACCCCACCCCCACCGCCTGGACACCCCCTACCATATTGGAAAGGCCAGACACCCCCACCCTCTAGACAACCCCACCGTGGACCCTCCCACCTCCATGGACAGCCCCCCTACCCCCTTGAACACCCCACCCCCTAGACTCCCCCACCCCTTGGATAGCCCCCCCTGTAGACACCCCTCCACCCATGAATCCATTACTATGCTCCGCCAATGAATGAAACAAGTAGAAACTGGACCAAAAGAAGACCATAACCAGACCAGAATCCAAACCAAAAAAAACATCAGTACAAGACCAAAACAAGAAGATCGGGAGAGAAAATATATATTCATATATATAAAATTAAATACTTATAATTTCAACTAAAAAACACCAATCCAACAAAAAAAATTCCAAATACACATTTATAATTACAATATTCAAAATTACATTTCACACTACAAACAATCTAAAATCTAATAAAACATGGAAAATAATTTGACAACACCACATGTAAGTGTTTGACCACTTCAGCACTATAGGTTTGAGGGTCATCAAATAGAAACAAATTAAATGGATGTTATTTAACATGTATAATGAATAAATAAAATGAAATATTATGGAAATATTAATAAGGAAATTATACCAGCTCAAATATCACAAGTGTTCTATTTGTAATAAATTCAAACATAAATATTAACATATTATATCCACATTCAACGATGCCTTGTTGATCATGACAATTCTGTTTAAATGAGTATCAATTAAATATATTATTTTTATGTAATAAATCGAAATGTACAAATTATAAAAGGATTTTTACCTTTACTTTTACATATTTGAACTTCATAGTCATTTAATTTTTAATATAGAAGACTCATCCCCTATTACAAAAATTACGGATGGGATAAATTTAAAATTAATTATAAGAAACAACTATTAATAAATTGAAACATAATTTATTATCATATTTTGAAAAATTCCCCCACATCACTAAGGATAGAGAATATCTAATAAAGGGTTTTCTTCCTTGAACAAAAAACACATAGCATCCAATGACCACTGATATAAAAGAAAATTTCTGGTAAGTGCTGTAACGACCCAAAGATTCATTAATGGAAATCCCTCTTGATCTAATTAAATGTCTCTTTATGTTTATATAAAATGTCAACTTCATTGGTTTTATGTTAATAATTTTGACCTTTTCTAATATTGTCTTTGAATAGCGATCACATGATTAGTATAAATATAGGGCTTTAACAAATCCAATTTAGTCAGACAAAAGAAGCGATGACCTCATCCAGTAGAATTGCTCCATACAAAGCCCATTTGTCGGAGCACGGAAAAGAGGTGGCATTATTGGGCTTTGCTCTTGACCAAGCCCAAGCCGAGCTTCATCATTTCATTGTTGAACGAGACTGTTTACGAGAAAAGTGGATGTTGATATAGATTACCACTCGAGCAATGTTATCCGAGCCACCCCAAGAGTCTGTCACCATTGCACACCTTACCCTTAGGTGTTATGATGATATTTTGAGGGGTTATATAACAAATAGATAGTACTATGTTCATTTCCATTACTTTTTTGTATATATTAATGTATATACTTTCTTGACATTATTGATACATTGTAAATAGTTTTTAAAGTACAAATAGTGTTTTTAGTTATTATTTTATTAAGAATTATATTTTTTTAAATGAAGGGATTATTGAATTAAAGAATATCTTAATTAAATATTTTTATTATTAAATAAATTTTTAATAAATATAAATGATCTTATAATTTTATGAATGCAATTATAATTTTTATTAAGGTTTGAAATCCATTTCTGTCAAAACCCATGATTTTTCGATAAATGTCAGAATTTATTTTAAAAGTTTAAATTAACATATTTAAAAAATTATTTAGATAAAATAAATGTTATTTTTGAAATCAGGATATCGAAATTATCCAATGGTGAATTTTTCATATTTTTTTGAGGCAGTGAAAGTTTTGGGAAAAAATTTAATACCATTTAAATATATAATGTTTTTTATGACATCATAATGACCCAATAGTTATGTAATAAAATATGATAAGCTTTATGTTCGGCCAATATAAGTATTACCATTAATATAATGTGATTTTGGTTTTTTTACTTACTTTTCAAATCATTAATGGACCCCTCAAGACTTATTAAACACCTTGTCTTTTTAAATTAATTTCTATGGGAGTGTGACTCACCTCCACATAAGCAACCCTTTTATTTGAATATGTTCGGACTTTGGAATTATAAAATATTTTTTTCCTCTTCACTTTTCCAAAAACCATGGGATGGTTTGTGGTTTGGATTAATTTAATGTAATGGGACCCAAACCTAAATAATAAAGAATTCCCTCGTCTTTCCTATATAAACCCATCCATGCTCCCACTTCCTCCTCACTCAAAGACTTTTGAGTCCATACAACCTATGTCCTACTCTCTCTATAATCCTCCCAAGTTTCCCCAAGCTCCCAATTAGCCTTTCTAAAGCCACTCTCAATCCTTTGGAAGCACACTTCAAAGTAAGGGTTTTTCTTCCTTTCTCATTTTTGTCTAATTTTCATTAAGTTGTTTTTCCCTTTTAATTAAAATTATGAATTTTGGGGTATGGTTTTGCACCTCCCTCATACTGCCCTCTTTATGTTTCTATGATGGGAGACCCCTTTCTCTCTCATTAAATGCCTCCCATGTACACCCGTTACTATGCCGAAATTCTGAAAAGAACTTCTCTCTCCTCATTTACATTCAAGTAATACTTTTGTATCATAAATCTAAATTCAATTACAATTGTGGGGCATGTATCTATATGACCTCCTTACTGTCCATTACATGTAAATGTGATGAGGAACCCCTTTCTCTCTCATCAACCTTTTTTATGAATTCTTATGTCACGCTGTTACGCTGCAGAAATCGCACTGATTTTCTAAGCCAATGACTTTGTGTAGTGAAAACCATGCCCATTTCTCCATCAAGGGTATTCACCTTTATACACATTTACATATTGATTATAAAGTTTCATGTATGAATTCCACATTCCTTTACCGTGTAATAAATGATTATGTTTTATGAATCCATATTTTATGATGCTTGTGCCACACTTATGCATGAAATGAAATGTTTAATAAGGGTACGCCCTTATAGCGCTCCAATGCATTGGGTAAAGTATAGTATCATGATACATCATGTGAAATGAGTGTTGACTCATGATAATTCAAGGACAATGAGGGTTTACTCATGCTTCATGTGCAATGAGATTTTACTCATGCTCCATGTGCAATGAGCCTTGGCTCATGCTAATTCCATATTATGTGTTGTTGCCACATTTCCATGTTTTGATTGTCATGCTTTATCATCCCTTTATGTTCATGTTTCTCTTCTTCTCTATTGATATTCCTAATTTCTAAAATGTATTGTACTTCTCATGTTATTCCATGTGTATTCCCTCACTAGGCTTTATATCTCACCCTTTTCTTATGCATGTCCTCTGGTTCTCCCATGCAATGCTAAGTACGAGGGAATGTATTGGTCATGTAAAGGAATTTTTCAATAAAGATGTTGTATTCCGTGTTTTATGTTTTTATGTAATTATCCTAATCCCCAAAGACACTAAACCACTTGATTATCTTTGTTTTATCAAGTTATGTTTTATGTAATAAATCATGTTTAAGTTTGTATTAAAAAGAAGGGTTGTCATAGTTGGTATCCGAGGATAGGTTTAGTTATTTTTGGGATTTTGATTAGAATATCCTAGTAAAGCCTTAGAGATAAGACTAAGTATAATTAAAACATCTCAATGTTTTGGTAAGTACTAAGTAAGTAGGTTATCAAAAAAATACATCCCTGTTTGAGCAAGTAGAGGCGGCTCTGGCACATATGTATCCTAGGGGTAAAACCCGAAAACACCGCTTTGAGCTAGACTCGAACGGGAACTGGTGCATGAAAACGGGCCTGCTGCACTCTTGGTTATGACACTCCCGGGGGATATGTTTTTATAAATTCACAAGCTTAGTATGAGCCCTTATTAAGGGAATTAAAAAATTCCCCTAAGAATATATGATAGAAGGTAGATCATTAATAGCCTAGATTGAAGCCTATAGACTCATGAGTTAAGGAAATAAAAGTTTATTTATAAGTCATCAACTTTTATATTTGGATTACCCTTTATGTGTTACCCCTAAAATTCCTTTTATTCCAGCTAATGGGTGATAATTGGAGGACTCAGGCTAACAACCATTGTGAAGATCAGTGTGATGACTGTACTAATGAGATGCCCAATCCAGTGGGAGCGGGAATCGCGAAATCTTTCATGCTTCTCTCTCAGCTAACTCATGTTTTGAATAGAAACATGGGTCAAGAGGAACATTCAACCCCCCCCCCCTAAGAAAGAAAAAGTCTCCATCGAGAGCTTCATGAGACAAAGACCTCCTTCTTTTAGTGGATCATATGATCCCACAATCTCTGAACAATGGATCAACTCCATTGAAAAGATCTTCTCCATATTTCAATGTTCTGAACAAGAGAAGGTTATCCTGGATGCTTATCGTATGGAGGGTAAAGCTGATCAATGGTGTACATTGATCAAAAATATGAATCTGGAGGAGGAGATCGAGGCATTAGAATGGAAGGATTTCCAGAAGATGGTTTTCGATAAATATTTTCCACGCACCCTTCAGTTTAAGATGGAAATGGACTTCCTTTCCCTCAAGAAAAAAGATGAATAATCTGTTGGAGTATACGAGGAAAAATTCACAAGGCTTGCATGATATGCTTCTGGCTTTGTCGTTTTCCCAGAATGCAAAGTTGACCACTTCTTTGGTGGGCTGAAGCCTAGCTTGCGGAAAGCATTAGCAATCATTGACTTTGATAGCTATGATGAAATTGTCGGATGTGCCCTCAAGGTCAAAATGGAGATCGGGGAATCACTAGGGTATCAAGGGGATAAGAAGCATAAGGTGGAATTCAATGATGGTGGTCCGATGGGTAAATCCAATAGTTCTACGAAGATCCAGCACCCATCTTTCCAAAAGTGCAGAAAAAAGCACCGTAGAAATTGCCTTAATGGGATGAGGAAATGCTTCAGGTGTGGAAGATAAGGGCACCTAGCTGTTAACTGTCGTCAATAAAGACCCAAGGCTACGACAGAGGAGAGGAACACTCTGTTCGACCCTCAACGCATTGTTCAATGCTAAAAATGCAAAGAACTGGGGAATTTTTAAAATTAGTGCCCTAATCCATGGGTTTTCAGAGGCAACCCACAACCTTCAAACCAGCAGGGAAGAGATTTTTCCATCACTTCTGCCGACGTAAACCCCGAAAACGAAGTGGTGATTGGTATGCTAGTTATTCATTTAGGAATAGAGAAAATTCATTTTGATTCATGTTCTACGCATTCTTTTATATCTCGAAAGTATAGTAGAACAATCCCATCACCACCACAAATCATGGAAGTGAAGATGTCCGTGAGTACGGAAAATGGGGAAATCATTGTATCCCATGAGTATAAGTCATCCCCTATTATAATCTGTGGATTCAATTTCCTGGTGATCCTCATCATACTCCCTATGGTGGAATTTGAGGCAATTGTTGGCATGGATTGGATTTCCTTATATAGATCCAACATAAATATTCGGGAGAGGGAATTCACACTCCATGTGGAGAATCGTCCCCCGATTATTTACAATTGTAAGGAGGAAGATGAATCTCTTTTAGCTCCATAATCTCAAGCATGGATATTACAGCCCTATGAGCATGCCTATCTGGCTCAAATGATTGAGTCCAAGCAAGAAAAAATCCTTGAAGAAATGCCTATTATGAGGGAATTTGCGGAAGTGTTTCCCAAGGAACTACATGGTCTTACTCCTAGAAGAGATGTTCAATTATCAATTGAACTTATACCCGAGGCTTTACCAATATCGAAGAATCCATATACAATGGCTATTTTATATCTTGAAGAGCTGAAGAATCAACTACAGGGAAATCTGGATAAAGGGTTTATACACCCATGTGCTTTACCATGCGGTGCACCAGTCCTCTTCATCAAGAAGAAGGATGGGTCAATGTGGCTTTGCATCGATTATCGTGAACATAACAAAATCACTATAAAGAACAAGTATCCTCTCCCACGAATTGATGACTTGTTCGATCCGCTGCGTGGAGCACAATACTTCTCCAAGGTGGACTTGTTGTCGGGACATTATCAAGTAAGGGTGAATAAGGGAGATATCCCCAAGACATCTTTTCACACAAGATATGGGCACTATGACTTCAGAGCAATGCCTTTTGTACTCACTAATTCCCCAGAAATTTTGATGGAATTAATTAATAGAGTCTTTAGAGATTACCTCGACAAATTTTTGGTAGTCTTTATAGATGATATTCTAATATACTCAAAAACCATGGAGGATCATGAGGAGCATTTAAGAACCGTACTAGAGACATTACGCAAGGAGAAGCTCTAAGAAAAGTACAACAAGTGTGAGTTCTGGTTGAAGGAGGTCTCATTCTTGGGCCATATCATCACAAGCAATTGGATACTCATGGATCCCTCCAAAACAGATGCAATTAAGGGTTGGACGAGGCCAACATCGGTAACGGATATCCGTAGCTTCTTGAGGTTAGCTGGATATTATCGACGATTTGTGAGAAATTTCTCACGATTGTCCAAAAATCTTACCAGGCTAACTCAAAAGGGAGTAAAGTATTATTGGAGTGATGAATGTGAAGAAAGCTTCAAGGAGTTGAAAAGGAGGCTTATCACTGCAACAGTGCTCACATTACCCACAAGTGGGGAACTTTTTGTGGTATTCAGTGATGCTTCAAAGAAGGTATTAGGCTATGTGCTAATGTATAATGATAATGTGATATCCTATGCCTCAAGGAAGTTTAAAATCCATGAGTGAAACTATCCAACAGATGATCTAGAGTTGGAAGTTGTGATATTTGCCTTGAAAATTTGGCGGCATAATCTCTATGGAGAGAAATGTGAGATATATACTGACCACAAGAGTCCTAAATATATATTCACATAGAAAGAGCTTAATATGTTCCAGAGAAGATGGATAGAGCTCATCAAGGATTATGAATGTTCAATACATTACTAGCTTGTGAAAGTGCACAAGGTGGCAGATTCCCTATGTAGAAAGGACCCATCGATTCTATCAATGACGCGAATTTAGAAGGATCCAATCATCTTAGACTTGATGAAGATGGACATGGGAATCATAAAGAAGGGAACATCATCAATCAATTCACAAATGATTTCTCAACCATCTCTATTGGAAAGGTTAATGGATGCTCAAAAGGATGATGGGGGAATTCAGGAAAAGGTGTAAGCTATCGAAAAAGGGAAATACTCAGAGTTTAATGTTAATGAAGAAGGAATTATGCGGTTTGGGAAATGACTATGTGTTCCATCATGTCCAGAATAGAGGAAGGAACTTTTGGATGATGGACATAGTTCAAATTTCTCTACTCACCCAGGGAGCACAAATATGTATCGAGATCTCTGAGAAAGCTTTTGGTGGGATAATATGAAGAAGGTGATCGCTGAATATACATCAATGTGCCTGGTGTGTCAGAAAGTGATAGTAGAGAGGCAGATGTCTAAGGGGATGATACAACCATTTCCCATACCAAATGGAAATGGGATAACATCACCATGGACTTTGTTACCGGACATCCAAGGACATGCAAGGGACATATGTAGATATTTTTAATAAATATAACACATGGAAATGAGTTAAGAATTTCTTGAAAAAAATAGGCAACATGTTGATTCCCAACATATCTCCAGTAAAAAGAACCATGATATCATTTTTATGTATCCTCACATTGATTTCACATCCACAAACATGAGCTTCCATTGAAAACACATAATGATCTGCCAGAAAAAATGAATATCATGAGAATCAGTCAGGACTACTAGAATCTGTATTTGATGTCATAGCCATTTTTATTTATTTTTGTCTATACATCATTTCACTACCTATGAAGTATTCCAATAAAAATAAATAGAAAAATATATTAGTTTTCAAATGATAAAACTTTAATAAAAAATAAAATAAAAGATATAAAATATATAACTCTATGGTAATCAGTCGCAGAAGTCTGGATGGACAAATTAAAGAGTGGTTGATACTATGTCAAACTATCGTCACCTCATCTATAGGTAATGGTATTCAAGCTGATCTATCTATAATATATTGTACAGTGACCACATGATTATCTACCTATAACTATTTATAATGAACTATATCTCCTATAATATATACCAGCACATATGCAACTATATGATGCTGAGGATCATCAACATTAATCTCACAATATGTAAGAAGCTATGGGGGATGAGTATGATAAAAAATGGGGTCTTCAGGGAGAGGTGGGGGAGTGGGAGCTACTAGCGGAGGTGGAGGATAAATAATGGTGTCTGTAGGCGGAGGTGGAGGAGTGGGAGCTGTTGTATGAAATTGTCATTGCATGTATGCAAACATAGACTGTACCAATGCACTAATCTTTTATTCCATTATCACATTAATATTATGAACTTCATCCTCCAAGGATTCAATTTTTTTGATAAACACAACCAATGGAAGAATTTGAAGAACATGGAAACACTTTTCTTACTAATACACACATCAGATATCCACGTACATGACCGGGGTGTTTGGTCCTTCCCAATGTAGTAGATAAAATATCTTGCCTCCCAATAGCTGTTAAGACCTCCTGGGAGCTCTGTTCCCCAAGAGAATCATGTATTAATTAATTTAATATTTCTTTAATGGTTCAAGTAATATAAATAATATAATTTACATAGATAAATAAAATAAGTATATTACAATCCTCTCTACTACGATTCTAGATTATTCAGAATGATATTGTCCCTTTTTTCTCATCTGAGATCTCTTATATATTTCATGTCTACATGAAGGGGCTGGAGGGGAAACCTCTCTAGAGATTGAAGACAAAACTCTTAGTTTTTTTAATTTTTCTTCCATCATTTTTTCTTCAAATGAAGTATACCCTCCCCCATATAAAATATGGGGGTATACATTTTTAGATTAGATCTCCTGATAATATGTCATTTTTTCTATAAATTAAGAATAAGAAATCATTTGAAAACATTAATAAGATCATTTATATAATAAATCTTATAAATGATTACATTTCCATTATCAAAAAAATGAATATTTTATTCTACTTTAAAAAAATTGAATCCATCTGTCTTCATCTATGAATGAATATATATGACATGGATTTTCATGTTTCCTATAACCAAAAATGAAATCAAGTGTGATGGTTGATTTGAAATCCCTCCATCTCCTGCATCCATTGATAAACACATCATCCTAACTCCTCTAGTGTCATGAAGATAAAATGTCATCTTATAAAGAAGGGGTAAAACATATTATACTAAAAACATTTAAAGATTAGTTAGAAAATAGATATAGATCTTACTAAAATCATCTCCCACAACTGAGATATTATTTCTTTTTCCACACATCTCCAATCATCATAAAAAATGATTACTTTCCTTTTACCCTAAGATTATACAAAACTCTTTATATATTTTACATATGGACCTATAGGAATATCATTATCATCAAACTCTACTAGTTTCCTCTAGTCATGGATACATGAATGTGTTAACTTTTTTAAACATGTTCATCCACGTTTACCAACACTTTTACTCTTCTTTTTCATTATGGGTGCACATGATATAGATTGGGGAACATAAAGAGGAGTATGCAAATGCTACTCCCCAAAGGTATGACAATGATGCTCATCTCTAAATTCATGTTGTTAATCAACTGATTGATTTTTCATTATTCTTCAAATAAAAAATGCAAACATTTGTTCAATAATATAAAAATTCATATACTAATATACAAATGTAAACCGAAAATGGAAAAATGAGCTAAGTTACAGAATAGTAAGCATGGTAAATTGGGTATGCATGTTAAACAATGTAAAAGATGGTAAACATGGTAAAAATGGTAAAAATGATAATGTAATTTTCATTCAACAAAATAAATAAATTTATAATTTACATAAAGGTAAACTATGGTAAACACGGTAATCATGGTAAACATGGAAAAGTAAGTGTCATTCAAAAAAATCAAAAAATATATATGTTACGTAACGGTTAACATGATAAAATAAACTAATAAAAATTAAAATAATGAAATATTTATACATATTTGTTTTAATATGCGTTTTTAATTAGAATATAATTTACAATATCTATAATTTTTTTAAAATAATAAGTGTAAAAAAATAATAAACAGATGTTACCTAATAAATTTGGACTATACAAATGGATTATTTGCACAAATTCCGTCATCATGGTCATTCCTTATGACACAAATCATGTATTCAATATGCTCATCATTATTTTCTACTAATCATTAGATGGAAGTAGGGATCTCACAAAAATAAGCATCTTCATCATGTTGATCTTCACCAACATATTGTTTTTGCCTGTAAAACAACAAACCACTATATATCCAATGGATTATCTACATAGAAAATCTGTTTTTCATGTGTTTCTTTTATAAAATAATCTGTTGTGTCTTCCAATCTATTCCGATTAACACGGTCATTCCAAATTCATCGTGTCTGACACTATTGTCACTGATAAACAATTTTATGTTAGAAACCAGAACTTTAATATTAATGTAATCTACCTCCCATATATTTTAAATGACTCTATAATATGAACATGATGAAAAAATTGGTTTTAGGTCTTTAGAACTCGAAAAATGCATTTCTTAAATAAACACTAATACACAACTATTCTGAACAGCACATACTTTGTCCTAAGATTTCGTATGAAATGTATAGCCCTTAATATCATCACCGGATCATGTTACCACATTTAATAATGGACAACCCAATAACAATATCGATGTCTCTGATACATCTAATCAACCGAGTAAGGTCTTTTTAAGCCATGGAAAAAATGTTTTGTTGTTCTCATTCAAAATCCACATTTATTTCTTCTTTGGATGACATTGTTTCAACTAATTAATATGCAATGTGATTTACAATTGATCATTATCTATGTAATTAATGATGTATAATTATACCATCATCATCTGTTCAGCTAACAATGATTTGAATTTCAATCCATGAATCCCCATACCCTCATCATTAACTAGTTCATGGTGAGATGGATGAAAACCAATGTGCTCCACCACAACCATGTAGGTTTTAAGAAACTCCAAAACCTCCTCAAATATATACTTTTCAATATTGAAGGCTTCAGGTCAATATGGAATCTTAACATACCCCTTCTATATTTTCATATACCATTCAAAAGGATACATCCAATGAAGATAAACTAGTCTACAAAGCATTATTTCTTGAACAATATGAACCCTTAAATGCACCATTATATAAAAAATGGAGGAAAATACATTTCCAATTGACAAAATTTTTAAATTGTATCTTTTTCAAAAAAATTGTAAGAATTCACATAAATCACCTTATTACAAATTAAATTGAATAAATAACACAAGTTCATTATAGTCTTTCTGACACGAATGGGAAATATTCCATGCAATGCAACTTGTAGAAGTTATTGCATCATGACGTGACAATCATGAGATTTCATACCTATCAAAATCAAATCCATCAAAGATATTTTTATACATTTTATGAATAAACATGAGGCACTTTGATATCATGAAGACACAGAAAAGAGCTACTTTTTTTCCTCTTATATAATTTATGACATGTTTGGGGAAGAAATGTTTATCTTCCATTAAGAGTGGGAGCTAACTCCAAACATATTCCCATTGATTGTAAGTATAATATTTCATTCTACCTATATTTATTCTTTCATTTAATATATAATAATGTTTCAATCAAACTGTCGCACATATGGTTTTCCACGTACATGACATCAATATTATGTTTCACATCAATATATCTTTAACATGGTAGCTTAAAAAATATTAACCTTTTCTTCCAAATATTTCTATCATTACCCGATTTATGGGTCTTTCCCAATGAAACATCAAGGTTTTTTACCCTCCCAAAATAAACATCAGGGAAAATGGTTCTAGAGAAATATCAAATAACTTTGAGCCATTGAATTCCTTTTTTAGTCTTCTATAAGATTGATCCATAGCAAAAAACATTCGATGGCCTATGTATTCTTTTTCCTCCAATGACGCAATTGACAATATGACGTCTACTGTTCTCAAATTGGACATGCTATATGCCCCATAACATTGTATCCAGAAAAATTTATATATGCTGGGAAATCATTTATAGTGAACATAATAACTGCGTGTAGTTGAAAATATTCCATTTTATAAGAATCATACACCATAATAACAACCTCCCATAAAATATTCAAATCATCAATCAATGGTGACAAGAAAACATCAATATCATTTCATGGTTTCATTATACTAGAGATCATTATACTCAACATGACATATTTTCACTTCATACAGTCATCAGGGGAGAGGTTGTAAATTTCCAATAAATCTTTCCATGAACTATATATGCTACTAAGGGTTCAGTATGGATTCATTCCATTTGTGCACAGCCCATGTTTGAGATTTCTAATTTCATTTTAAACTGTAAGATACTACCCCTCAATTGTCTTCAATTGTGGAAAATCATCTAGATGTCATATGTTTTAGCCACATATCCTTTCATCAGCAAGTATCATAACCATTTTTCATCATGTGAATTAGAAAATAATCATTTTAAACGATGAATTATAGGAAGATACCAATATACCTTGGCGGGGATCATTGTAATCTCTATATCAGCCTGTGGTCATTCTTTCAACTTATACCTTGATGTCTATAAATTAAGACACTCTAATAGAATGTCATATTATTTCCCATATGACATACATTAATAATGATAGATATGTATTTTATTCTATACCAATCCATTCGAGCATAATATTTTCCTGGCCTTGTAATATGAATATGGAAGATCATTGAATTTTGGAATAATGTCTTTCAATAATTGAAGCAGCTCTATAAAAACGTATCTCCCTGTCCATTTTTTGACATCAGGTTAATAAATCATAACATCATTGACAAAACTGTAAAATCCATACAACTAGGATATAATGGGTTTTCAGCATCACCGTATAGACGTTCAACTGTCATTCTATCTCAATTTGTTCTGCTGCAATATGATGAATAATTTCTTCAATTCCATCAGATTTACCATATTGAAAATCATCATCATCATCATCATCATTAGATCTGACATTGTGTCCAGTTTAACCATTACAAATCCCAGGGCTGTAACTCTGATTAAAACCATGACAAATCAGATGATCCTTGATATCTTTAATTTTCAACATCTTAATATTCAAACATTTCAGTATTGGGTAGAAAATCATTTCACTTCATGGAAAATATTATTTAGAAAATTCCAAAAAGGAATCAACACCTTCCTCATATTCTTTACTCATTCTATGTGTCGTAATCTAACTTTGATTAATTGTTACCAATAAAAAAATTATACATCATGTTAATATAATACAATGTTATATTTATATGAAAAATATCATAATTTGAATGAAATTTTTTTTAAATATAAAACAAATATATGTGTATTTGAGAAATATATTCTTGAAAATGTTTTTAAAAATAAAATATTGTTAGATATAATAGTTTTTATTTCATCGTGGATCTTTTAATCTTAATGTACACAATAAATACATCCTTGTTAAACTGGATACCAAATTCACACTTTCATAATAATGAAATACGAAGTATAAATATTATAATATGTATACATTCACTACTAAAAATTATACTGATCCCAATGACTTGAAACCATTGGGATAGCCCCTAAACCCATTGGGAAAGAATACCCCAACAGTTTTACTCAACGTTGGCAAGATCATCATTGCAATAGCCTTATAGCAATGATCTTACCGGAACCGTTGGTATAGACTACCTAATGATAAAATATTCCAATGGTTTCAATGAAACTATTGGGATATATATATATATATAATGGGTGTGTCCAATGGGGCAAGGGGGATTTCCAGGGGTGGTGGGAGCTATCCAAGGGGGTAGGGGTTGTCCATGGGGGAGGGGGTGTCCCGTGGGTTGGGGAAGTCATAAGGGTGTGGGTGTCCAGGGGGTGAGGGAGTGGTGTCTAGATGGGTGAGAGGGTTTTCGAACCCCTACCCCATTGTGCACCACCCAAACCCCCTTGGACACCCCCCCCCCCCCCGGACACCACCACCACTGGACACTCCAACCCCCTAAACAGCACCCCCACCCCTCTGGACACCCCCCAATCCCCTAGACACCCCGACCCCCTAGACACCCCAACCACCTAGATACCACCTTCCCCCTTGGACACCCCCTGGACACCCCCACCACCTAGACAACCCCCCCCCCCCACCCTGGGACACCACCTCCACACCATTGGACACCCCTGGACACCACCAACCCCTTGGATAGACCACCACCCCTGGACAACCCCCACGCCGCTGGACAACCCCCCATGACAACTCCCCTCCCCTCTGAACTACCCCCACCCCTGGATACCCCCTCCCCCATGGAAACCCCAACCCCATTAGACAACCCACTCATCCCCTAGACACCCCACCCCCTCGACACCCCTCTCCCCTAAATAGCCCCAACCCCTAAAAATCCCACATCCTTCAAGACACCCCCACCCCCTAGACCCGCACCCATTGGATACCCTTACACCTTTGGACATCCCACTCACCCCCTGGACACCACCCTCAACCCCATGTACAATCCCACCCCTAGAACTCCACTCCCACCTCGTGGACAAACATACCCCTTAAAAAAACCCTAACCCCCCCTGGACACCACCCCACCCCTTTGATACCCCCCAGGACACCTCCACCCCCTTGGACAGCCCCAATCCCTATGGACAACCCCCAACCTTGGTTAACCCCCCACCCCCAGGAAAACAACCCCACCGCCTGGACACCCACCCACCCCCCTGGACCCCCTAACCCCTTGGACAACCCCTCATCCCATGGACACCACCCCCACCCCCTGGACACCCCCTACCCACTTGGACACCCCCTGTATGTGCACACTCACATGATAAAACCCAAAAAAATCATAAACATGTATTATATTACATTAATTGTTTACTTTTCTAGAAATTAATTTAGCATGGTATACAAAAACAATTTTGAACATACCATGAGAGCAAGGAAAATTATAGATAAATAACATCTCAAAAAATTAGGTTTGGGAATCACGAGAAATAAAAAATGAAACTGAGATGTGTCAGGCTTACTTGAGTGTTGTGAGTCGACCTGATAGATCTATTGAGAATAAAGGTGATGAATGATGTTGGAAAAATGAGGCTACAGGGAACAACATCAAAGAATGCTTTCTAAGTTTTTTGCGTAAGAGAGACGAGTTGCAGGTCACCTGATCGAAGAAAACATAATGACTAAATAAAGGGCATGACAAATCATTTAAAATCATTATCAGGTATTTAATTTATTAATCGACAAGATAAACTATTTTTTATGTCTATAATGTTAGTTATTTAATAACCGAGGTAGAAAATTTTTTATCACGCTGGTTATTTTATAACTACGTTATAAACGGTGCTTTATAACATTGGTTCTTTTATAAACGATGTGAAAATTGCTAAGATTTTCATTACCCCGTCAGTTATAAAAGGACCAACGTGATAAAGTTAATCACAATATTTTTATGTCAGATATATAGTAAATAACATAAAAATATATTCTCATTGATTTATCACCTCTGTTATTCTATAATCAATGTGATAAATTGATTTTTATAGCATTGCATGTCTGTTATATAGAACCGACATGAAAAATTCAAACGTGTTAAATGTTTTTTACACTAGTGTGGCTGATTACCCCATATAGAGCTTCTCCCTTCTCTTGGAATTATTTTTTGTGGGTACACATGGTGGTTAGTTTCCTATATATGTGTGTAGAGGAATGTAATGTATTATTTTTATTTTAAACATATTTATCTCAAGATATATTCTCCAATAGATTATTTTAAAAATGAATTGTATATGTTGTTTTTTCTTGAAATCCTTTACTCGATGTAAGGGGTATAATGTATTATGGTATAATCCACGAAGTATGATACAAAAGATATGGAATATGGTCGATACCAAATAATACTTGGATACTATATGCTTATATTATATGGTATGATGTTATTATGTGATGTAGGGGGGAATGTTTTGATACTAACCATATATTGTTATATGATGGATTATTTTAGAGAGATATGTATTAGGATGTGAAATGTTGTGGTGGTGAAAAAAACCAATGGGGATGTGATTTCTATGAAACATTATTGTTTCATAACTATAACATATGATATATTATATGAAATGCGTGGTGATTTATAGCCTTGGTGAGGGAGGGAAATTAGTATACCTATTTAGTTAATGAGTTAGTTTCACTTATTGTTCATTGAGATTTAGTTTTATTTCATTAGAATTTATATGATAGGATCCATGGAGTATCCTAATGATTATAATTCTATTCTCACCCAACATATACATATATATATATACTATTTTTCATTTCATCTTTTGAAATTTGGATATCAATCTAGATATTAATATCTTGTGGTTTTACAAGAACAATTTGTGTTTCATGGTTTCTTCCATGTATAACATTTTGGTACTTATAGTTTCATCTTAATTGTTTTTATACAATATGAAATTACATGTATGCACATGGAATCTATTTAAAATTTAAAATAACATTTTTAGTGGTTTATCTATATTATCTTTCTCTTCGACATGTTCTCTTGTAGTGTATTTCAACACAATTTGATGTTTATTAGAAACTCGGTGATAGTCACCAACCCAGGGTCTACTGGAGGTTGATCTTTAGTAGTCACAATCATCCTTCACCAATTTTCATTCTTGGATATGTTCCATTTTGGGGGAGGGTATCATGGTAGATTTGTATATATATTTTTAATTAAGAGATTTAATAGAATTTGGGGTCATGAATAGGTGATACTATGTGGGTTTGAAGGGTAACAGTATAAGTAAATATTTTTATACAATGAAATCTAGGGACAACAATAGAGGCATGCGTATTTAGGGCCCTTAAGATCAGATTCATGGAACTATTATTTTTGTTAATATAACTAAATGAAATGATATTGGTTATTGGTTAGAGCCTTAGGAAAGGATCATGCATCAATTTCTTTATGAACATGTTTAAAATGGGTAGACCACAGAATATGTTAAACCATAAATGATTAAAACTGAAAAATAAATTAATAATATTAAATATAGTATATTACATTATTAAGAGTCTAACTAATTTTTTCTTTTATAGGTACACTTCCATGATTATGTCCTCATCTAGTTTGTGTCCAATAATTTCAAAAATATATACTAACACATAACCATAGAGTAGAGATCATAAATAATGATACTTGGGGGAGGACACTCTGACTGGTTCATCAATACTGTCCAAAAATGTATGAGGTATTGGTTTTTAAATTAGAAAATGTGGAATGGTTGGTGGAGGTTAATATATAATTCAGTTTGATTTGTTCCCAAAAGTAGATCATGGTTTCGTTGGTTGTGAATATCTTAAATTGAAAATAAATTCATTAAAGGATATTGTTCCTTGAGGATCACAAGGAATGAAAATTCAAATGGAAAAAGTCATGAGTCTTATTTTTGAGAGGATATTATTTTTTCAACCATTAACGAAGAAAATAGTCAACAGATACGTACCCATTGACATAGGAGTTACAACATTATGGATTTTAGGATCTATTTCAGGACCCTACTATGATATGCGTCAAATCAATTTTGGATGAGGAGAGCTGGGTGAGCCACATCGAGGAGGCATATCATCTAGATATCTAACACTTTGTAACCCATTTATGTAGTCAAAATAGGCCAAGGTATTGGTGTTGAAGGTTGTTTTTTATGGGATGTGGGACATGATTGAATTATCGTTATAGTAGAGTCATCTGAATATCTCACAAACCAGATCCCAGGTTTGGGGTTTCTAGTTACATGGAAAAAATATATTTTAGATAGTTGGGGGTAGTTCCCAAATCTCACTATCTCACTTTCCCATGGGTGGTGACTCTAAGACCTTTTGTAAGGGATCATGTGTCACGACCCGCCCTCAGGGTCCGTTCCGTGACTACCCCAAGCCCACCTTCCATAGGCCAGGGGATGGCGACTAGAACCAAGGCGTAAATCCCGGTAAAAAGGGAAGGCATTGCCTTTGTAAAGTAAACATACACCACAGAGTAAGCAAGCGGAAAGTAAACACTAAGAAAAAGCAGAGTACAACTGAAAGTGCGGAAAAGTAAATAGGCCAGTATACAAACCCAAACTGAAAGAAAAGTACAACTCGAAAGGGAAAACAGCAACTGAAAAGTAAAAGCCGCTACACCGAGCTGTCCGCTGGAATTCCCACCTGAAGGGTGGGTACAGATAACTCCACTACTTCACGGGTCCCGCCGTCCGCTCCGAGCACGTCCCGCCCAGTGGTCCACCTCCGGGTACCGTCCCGCTCTGCAAGCCTCAGCTACGATCAACGCTATCCGTCGTCTGCAACCAACAAAACGTAGTGCGGGCAAAGCCCGTGCAGGGGTGAGTATAAGCTACTCAGTAGGGACCCCGAGACCCCTGAAGGTCTCTCAAAATTCACAAAGGATAAACCACAAAGAAAGGTACAATCACGAAGTAACAACCGACACTGCTTAGATATATGCCCATACATATACCTAAGTCATCAATTTCCAAATATGCTCCAACCTCCGAGCCCAAGTACAACTCAGTCCACACAGGAAAGTAAACGTATTCCACACAGGAAAGCAAAACGCAATCCACACAGGATAACACAACTCAATCCACACAGGAAAGCAACAAGATTCAGCTCAGACAGGTATACTTTTTCAAAAGGCGAAAAAATATGATCTCTGATCCATCTAAGTCGTCGTACCCACGAAGGATCGATAGGTAACTAACCCCCGCAAAAGACCCACACAGGATCGGGCCCACGTAGGACCTGTAGGCGCTGGTTCACACAGGACCGCTGAGCGCAAGGACCCACACAGGATCAGACCCACACAGGATTGGGCCCACACAGGACCTGTAGCACTGATCCACGTAGGATCGCTGAGTGCTGAAGTCGTCGTCGTCGAATCCACACAGGATCTCTGTACAGTCGTCGTCGTAGTCACAGTAGCAGTAGCAGTCACAATCACAGTAACAGTCGCAGCCAGCACTAGGGTTCCCGCACACAGCAAGCTCGTTCGAAGGATCCGCTCCACGAGCCGAGAGGTTGATACATCAACTGTCACAAAGTCCAGAGTTGATGTATCCAAAAGTTCCGTATCGTCAACAGGAACTCAACGCAACAGACGGCGCGTCGATCGGACGCCCGGTCTGAGAGTTATTGGCATTTTCGTCCCCGGGGCCCGGTTGGTTTTTATGGAAAAACCAGCCCGATCGTACTCCACCTGCGTCCAATCCTCGGGTGGAGCATGCCAAAAGAACCGTATCACTAAGAGGAACACAACAAAGCTGACGGCACGTCAATCAGACGTCCGTAGCTCAAGATATGAGCGTTTCCGCTCCGAAGGCCCGGTTGGGTTCGTGAACGAACCAACCCGGCCGAACTCAAAGTGTTCCGAAACCTTGAGTGCGATATATCGAAACGACCGTCTCAATCCAAGGATCGCGTTGCCGCAGACGGTTCGTCAATCGGAGGTTCGTGGCTCAAGATATGGCCAAAATAACAAAACTGTCTCGAAAACGGGGGGTCTGGGTTCGGGCCGACCCGGCCCGACCCCCCCTCCTGGGTCGGCCCGAACCGGGTGGACCCGTTCAGGGTCGACCCGACCCGGATCCAAACCGGATCCGACCCGAACCAGGTCGGACCGACCCGGTCCGCTGGGATCGGCCCGACCGGTGGCGGCGCGGCGCGGCCAGGGTGCCGCGCACGTGCCGCACGCGGGGGGTGAACCCCCCCCCCCTTTTCCGGATCTCGGCCGGCATTTTCCGGCCGTTTTAATTAACCCACGGGACCCGCGGGTCCCGCCTTCTAACCGAACCGGCGGCCGGTGCGGCCAGCCCCTTTCTTCTTCTCCGCTGCGGCCATTGCCGCGGCTCTTCCCATCTCCGGCGGCCGGTGAGGCCGGCCGGCCCTGGCTGCTCTGCCGCGGCCGTAGGGCCGCGGCACTTCTCGATCTCCGGCGCCGGCGGCGCGGCTGGCCGCCGGTCGCCTCCTCGTTCCGCCGCGGCCCGTCTCCGGCCGCGGTCTCTTCTCGATCTCCAGCGCCGGCGGCCTGGCCGACCGCCGGTCGCCTCCTCGTTCCGCCGCGGCCCGTCTCCGGCCGTAAATTCTTTTGTTCCTGCGCGGTGCGACGACACCGCGCTGTCTCCGCTAAATCTACACGAAAGATTAGAAGGGGGAGGAGAATCGTCCGTGTTCGTGCGGTCCGGTCTCCTCCCGTTATGACGATAACAGTTGGTCAATCGTGTAAACACAACAATGAACGTTTCACAAATTTTTAATAAAATTTGGAACTATGCCCAACGGATTATTCTTACATGCTCGGGGGAATGAAAACACGTAATTTGAAAAGGACAAACCCCTACCTTGGTTCTGGAACGATGTTCGATGATCGATAACGATTCGCGGAAGTCGAGCGTCGCGGAAGAAGAACATCGATGTCGCGGTTATGTCGTCACGGAAGATGGTTCCCAAGAACGTGGAGTTCTTCGTCGAAGTTAGAAGGTTCTTCATGTTCTTCGTCAGAGTTGAAGAAGAAGAAGAATAAGGAGAAGCTCCAAAATTCCTCTCAAGATGGTAACAGAATTATCCTAGAATAAAATAAGCTTTAAGCTTATATTATCACACAACTTTACCACATGAATTTCAAAGGTTTGAATTTGAACAACTCACCTCAATTAATACTTTAAGTTGTCAAACATTAATTAAAAGGAGAGTTAAAGGGAGGTGGAAGGTTGGGTTTCGTGTGGGCCCCACCTCACTTAATCCTCCCAAGGGAGGTTAAGTGGATGTGGGTCCCACTCCCAACTCCCTTTGGACGGATTTAAAAAAAACAACATCAAGTTAAAATAAAATTTTGTATTTCACAAATTTTATTTAACTTAAACTAAAAACCCAAAAACTAACATTCAACCCGTAACAAACGCAACTTCCGAAAAGGTCTCCTTAAGCGAATATCGGCGCTGCGAGTTCATCGGTGCCCTCGGATTTCAATTCCGAGCACCGGATCAAAAGTTAGGTTTTCCCGCTCGTTCGTTCACTGAACGTACCCGAGCAAAACTTCGGAAATTGATTCCGGGCACTCCGGGCCTCGGAATCAGGTGCCGTCAAGAACCGCGCTCTTGTAAAATTCCAATGAAAATTAAGAAAAAAATTCCCTTGAATTTTACGGGTCTTTACATTACTCCCACCTCCGGGCTTTACGTCCCCGTAAAGATACATCAAAAACTAGGGAAACAAATGAGGGTACTGAGCACGCATCTGAGCCTCCCGCTCCCATGTGCTCTCCTGGAGATTCCCGTGCTGCCATCTGATGCGCACAAGAGGAATCGATCGCCCACGCAGGACCCGCTCCGGTCGATCCTCTATCTCCACCGGGACCTCGGTAACAGTCACCCCATCGTCAACGTCAAGCTCCCCATGGTCAATGATGTGTGTCGGGTCGTGCACGTATCTCCTCAGCTGGGATACGTGGAAGACGTCGTGCACCTGGTGCAACTGAGGGGGTAGAGCCAGGCGATAAGCCACCTCGCCAACCCTGCTGAGGACCTGGAAGGGTCCGATGAAGAGTGGAGATAACTTGCCGCCTCGGCCAAATCTCTGAATACCACGTCGAGGTGAGACCCGCAAGAAGACGTGGTCGCCATCCTCGAACTCCAGTGGCCTCCGCCTCCTGTCATCATATGTCTTCTGCCGGCTCTGAGCTGTCCTCATCCGCTCCTGGATGACCTGGACCTTCTCTGTCGTGGCATGGACCATCTCTGGTCCCACCAGTGCTGACTCTCCAGGGTCTGTCCAGCACAAAGGAGATCTACAAGGTCGGTCGTACAACGCCTCGTAAGGTGTCATCCCGATGGTGGAGTGGTAGCTGTTGTTCTACGAAAACTCCTCCAAGGGTAGGTGGTCCTCCCAGCTATGACCAAAGTCGAGGACACATGCGCGGGGCATGTCCTCGAGAGTCTGAATGGTCCTCTCCGTCTGACCATCCGTCTGAGGGTGAAAGGCTGTGCTCAGACGTAGCTGCGTCCCGAACGCCTCCTGTAACCCCTTCCAAAGCCGGGAAGTAAAGCGAGCATCTCGATCGGAGACGATAGATGATGACACACCGTGGAGCCGCACAATCTCCTGAACGTAGAGACGTCCCAAGCTCTCCACTGAGCCCAGCTCTCTGATGGGTACGAAGTGTACCGACTTGGTGAGTCGGTCAACAGTCACCCAGATGGAGTCGTGACCTCTGGAAGTGCGTGGAAGTAAAGTCACGAAGTCCATAGATATGCCATCCCACTTCCACTCCGGGACCTCCAAGGGCTGTACCAAGCCTGCTGGTACCTGATGATCTGCCTTCACCTGCTGGCAGTGAGGCATCGAGAAACAAACTCTGCTACTGACTTCTTCATGCCCGGACACCAGTGCTGTCATATGAGGTCCTGGTACATCTTCGCCACTCCAGGATGTACCGCCAAAGCAGATGTGTGAAACTCTCTCAGCACTTCCTCTCGCAAAGCTACTGGTACCATGGTACGTCCTCTTAAAAGGATGTCGTGCTCTGCTCCAAGGGAGAAACCATCAGGTGCCTGTCCCGAGGATATCTGTGCACGCCGTGTCTCACAGTCAGCGTCCCCACGCTGTGCCTCCCTGACTCGCTGCAGTAGTGGAGGAGTGACTGTGAGAGACTGAAGGAAGGCTGCTCCATCTCTATCCATGAAGGATATCTGCAAAGAGGCTAGATGCTCCGTCGCCTCCTCAAGTAGCTGAATGCTCGTCCTCCTGCTAAGGGCATCGGCTACTACGTTCCCCTTCCCAGGAGTATAGACTATCTCAAAGTCATAGTCCTGGTGGAACTCGAGCCATCGCCGCTGTCTCAGGTTCAGGTCCTTCTGCGAGAAGATATACCTGAGACTCTGATGATCAGAAAAGACTGTAAAGCACTCGCCCATCAGGTAGTTTCGCCATGTCTTCAGAGCGAAGACCACTGCTGCTAACTCTAGGTCATGGGTAGCGTAGTTCTGCTCATGCGGCCTCAACTAACGTGATCCATAGGTGATCACTGCCCGCTCCTGCATCAGAACACATCCGAGTCCGGTCCCTGATGCATCGCAGTAGACTACATACCCTACTCCCTCCTCGGGAAACCTCAAGATAGGTGCGCTGCTCAATCTATGTCTCAGCTCCTGGAAGCTCTGCTGACATCTGTCTGACCACACGAAGGGCTTTCCCTTCTTCGTCAAAGCTGTGAGTGATGCCGCAACTCTAGAGAATTCTGGCACGAATCTCCGATAGTATCCAGCTAGTCCCAAGAAACTCCGAACCTCAGTCACGCTCTTGGGTGGCTCCCATGTTAACACAGCCTCGATCTTCGCAGGATCCACTGCAACTCCCGCCTCAGAGAAAACGTGTCCCAAGAAGTGGACCTCACGTATCCAGAACTGGCACTTCGAGAGCTTACCATAAATCTGGTGCTCTCGGAGTGTGTCTAGTATAACTCGCAATTGATAGGCGTGCTCCTCCTCTGTCGTAGAGTAAATCAGAATGTTGTCGATGAAGACCACGACAAACCGATCGAGGTATGGCTGAAAGATCCTGTTCATGAGAGCCATGAACACTGCTGGAGCATTAGTTACACCGAAAGGCATAACCAAGAACTCATAGTGGCCATACCGACATCTGAAGGCCGTCTTCTGCACATCCTCGTCCTTGACTCTGAGCTGATGATAGCCTGACCTGAGATCTATCTTCGAGAACCACCGTGCTCCCTTGAGCTGATCGAATAGGTCATCAATCCTCGGTAGCGGATACTTGTTCCTCACTGTCCCCTGGTTCAGGCGACGATAGTCAACACAAAGACGCAAGCTCTTATCCGCCTTCTTGGCGAACAAAATCGGGGAAGCCCAGGGTGAAACACTGGGTCGGATGAACCCCTTGCCCTGCATGTCCTCCAACTGTACCCGTAGCTCTCGAAGCTCGGCGGGGCCATCCGATATGCTGGAGTGGATATCGGGGCTGTCCCGGGGTACAAGTCAATATAAAAGTCTACCTCTCTACGAGGAGGTATCCCTGGAACGTCGTCGGGGAAAACGTCCGCAAACTGATCCACCACTGCAGGAAAACCAGGACTCCGTACGTCAACAGCTCAAAGGATGAGGCTAGCTAACTGATGAGTAATGGGATGTCTTCTCCTCTGCGGAAGTCCGTCCTGTGCTGCTAAGGCTCCCTTCTCGCCGGTGAAGGTGAACCTGCTCCCGTCGGTGCGTACACATCGCACCATGCGCCTAAAACAGTCAATCTGCGCATGGACTGTAGATAGCCAATCCATGCCCAAGATGAAGTCGTAAGGCCTCGACACTGCTACAAGAAGATCCCAGCCGAAGCTCTCGCCTCCTAGAGTAAGCACACACTACCGGCACCAGTGCATAATCGTCGAGTCTGCTCCCGTAGGAGTCTCTAGCCGTAAGGATCGAGCCAACGGCTCTGTCGGAATCTCCGAGCTCCAAACAAGGGCAGCGGCTATGAAAGAGTGACTCGCTACTGTGTCTATAATAACTGCAGCAAGGGTGGAATAGACACAGATAGTACCTCGAATCATCTCCGGTGCGCCGTGGTCGTAGGCCTCTGCTGCCTGGAGCTGTGCCTGTCTCTTCCTGCCAGCTCCCTGTGGTCGGGGTGGACCTCCTGGTGGTGGTGGTGGTAGAGCCTCAAAGCGTCGCCCACCACCGGCTGCTCGTCCAGCTCCTATGCCTCGTCGGCCACTTCCCTACGGAATGCCACGGTCGACCCTCTGCCTCTGCCACAGTGGTCCCTCAACTGTCTGCTGCTCCTCGGCATGGCAGGTCGGGCAGTCACGTGCCATGTGGTCCTGCCCGCCGCACGAGTAGCACTGTCTGCCTCTTGAAAGACTGGCTCCTCGCTGTGTGCCCCGTACTGCTGAGCCAGTGCCCTGAGGTCGTCTGCCCGAAGGTCTGGTCTGTCTGGACCCCTGAGTCATCCGTCGACTGCCTGCTGCAGATGACTCTGCCACGTGTCGTCCTGTGATGGGTCGCTGCGCTGGTATAGACTCAGCAAGGAAGCTCTCGATCAGAAGGGCCTGCTCCAGTACTCCTGTCTGAGTCGGTATGCTGAGCGAGATCAGCGATGCCCTGATCTCGTGTCTCAAACCCTACTCGAAGGTCCGGGCCCAGAAGAATGGGTCCCGTACCATGTCGGTCGAGTAGCGCGAGAGATCGGTAAATCTCGCCGAGTACTGAGCGACCGTCATGCTGCCCTGCCGCAGCTGAAGAAGCTCCTGAATACGCACCGCACGAAGGGTGGCTGGGACGAACTCAGAGCGGAAGAGGCTCTCAAAATCCGTCCAAAGTAGAGATGCCTCATCGTGCACCTGGATCATCAAGCTCCACCATCGTCCTACTGCTGCGTGTAGTAGGCTCGCAGCGAGGATCACCATGAGGTCTTCTGGTGTCCTCACTAGCCTAAACACTCGTACCACTGCCTCCAGCCAGTCCTTTGCTGCCTGGGGATCCGTCTCCCTGCGAAACCTGGGCGGTCGCTGGCGCTGAAACTCATGCAGTGCGCTGAGGCGACGTGCATCGTCAGCGGCTGGTGCTGGAAGTATCGGGGGCTCGGCGGGTAGATCTACCGCCGGTGCCACTGCTGACAAAGGGCCCTGCACCGAGGCCTCATCGCTCGGTGGGTTGTCGTCACGCTCAACTCTCGGAACCCTAGCTGGCTGCCGTCGTGGGGCCATCCTGAAAAGGAAACAGGTGCGCCACGGTCAGAACAGTATACCTGGTGAGCTGATATAAGTAATCACAAAGAAAACTTTGAAACACACATGCAATCAATGTTTTCGGGCATTAAGTCGGAAATCAGAAGTCAGGGTCCTGGTGTACGGATACGTCGGCCGTCGCACCAACACTGGACTCCCTGGACTGATAACCACACTCAATACGCTAAACATTATTGCTTCACATAGAAAAGATCAGAGTTCGCGGTAGAACCGAACTCCTCTGATACCAATTTGTCAAGACCCGCCCTCGGGGTCCATGCCGTGACTACCCCAAGCCCGCCTTCCATAGGCCAGGGGCTGGCGACTAGCACCAAGGCGTAAATCCTGGTAAAAAGGGAAGACATTTCCTTTGTAATGTAAACATACACCATAGAGTAAGCAAGCGGAAAGTAAACAATAAGAAAAAGCAGAGTACAACTGAAAGTGCGGAAAAGTAAATGGGCCAGTATACAAACCCAAACTGAAAGTAAAGTACAACTCGAAAGGGAAAACAGCAACTGAAAAGTAAAAGCCGCTACACCGAGCTGTCCGCTGGAATTCCCACCAGAAAGGTGGGTACAGATAACTCCACTGCTCCACGGGTCCCGTCGTCCGCTCCGAGCACGTCCCGCCCAGTGGTCCACCTCCGGGTACCGTCCCGCTCTGCAAGCCTCAGCGAAGATCAATGTTGTCCGTCGTCTGCAACCAACACAACGTAGTGCGGGAAAATCCCATGCAGGGGTGAGTATAAGCTACTCAGTAGGGACCCCGAGACCCCTGAAGGTCTCTCAAAATCCACAAAGGATAAACCACAAAGAAAGGTACAATCACGAAGTAACAACCGACACTGCTTAGGTATATGCCCATACATATACCTAAGTCATCAATTTTCAAATACGCTCCAACCTCCGAGCCCAAGTACAACTCAGTCCACACAGGAATGTAAGCGTATTCCACACAAGAAAGCAAAACGTAATCCACACAGGATAGCACAACTCAATCCACACAGGAAAGCAACAAGATTCAGCTCACACAGGTATACTTCTTCAAAAGACGAAAAAGATGATCTCTGATCCATCTAAGTCGTCGCACCCACGAAGGATAGATAGGTAACTAACCCCCGCAAAAGACCCACAAAGGATCGGGCCCACGTAGGACCTGTAGGCGCTGGTTCATATAGGACCGCTGAGCGCAAGGACCCACACAGGATCGGACCCACACAAGATCGGGCCCACACAGGACTTGTAGCACTGATCCACGTAGGATCGCTGAGTGCTGAAGTCGTCGTCGTCGAATTCACATAGGATCTCTGTACTGTCGTCATCACAGTCACAGTAGCAGTAGCAGTCACAGTCACAGTAACAGTCGCAGCCAGCACTAGGGTTCCCGCACACAGCAAGCTCGTTCGGAGGATCCGCTCCACGAGCCGAGAGGCTGATACATCAACTGTCACAAATTCTAGAGTTGATGTATCCAAAAGTTCCGTATCGTCAACAGGAACTCAACGCAACAGACGGCGCATCAATCGGATGCCCGGTCTGAGAGTTATTGGCATTTTCGTCCCCAGGGCCCGGTTGGTTTTTAAGGCAAAACCAACTCAACCGCACTCCACCTGTGTCCAAACCTCGGGCGGAGCATGCCAAAAGAACCTTCTCACTAGGAGGAACACAACAAAGCTGACGGCACGTCAATCGGACGTCCGTAGCTCAAGATATGAGCGTTTCCGCTCTAAAGGCCCGGTTGGTTTCGTGAACGAACCAACCCGGCCGAACTGAAAGTGTTCCGAAACCTTGAGTGCGATATATCGAAACGACAGTCTCGATCCAAGGATCGCGTTTCCACAGACGGTTCGTCAATCGGAGGTCTGTGGCTCAAGATATGGCCAAAAGACCGAAACTGTCTCGAAAACGGGGGGGTCCGGGTCCGGGCCGACCCGACCCGGATCCGACCCGAACCGGGTCGGACCGACCCGGTCCGCTGGGATCGGCCCGGCCAGCGGCGACGCGGCCAGGGTGCCGCGCACGTGCCGCACGCGGGGGGTGAAACCCCCCCTTTATCCGGATCTCAGCCGGCTTTTGCCGGCCGTTTTAATTAACCCACGGGACCCGTGGGTCCCGCCTTCTGACCGAACCGGCGGCCGGCGCGGCCGGCCGCCTTCTTCTTCTCCGCCGCGGCCATCGCTGCGGCTCTTCCCATCTCCGGCGGCCGGCGAGGCCGGCCGCCCCTAGCTGCTCCGCCGCGGCCGTAGGGCCGCGGCCCTTCTCGATCTCCGGCACCGGCGGCACGGCTGGCCGTCGGTCGCCTCCTCGTTCCGCCGCGGCCCGTCTCCGACCGCGGTCTCTTCTCGATCTCCGGCACCGGCGGCCCGGCCGGCCGCCGGTCGCCTCCTCGTTCCGCCGCGGCCCGTCTCCGGCCGTAAATTCTTTTGTTCCTGCGCAGTGCGACGACACCGCGCTGTCTCCGCTAAATCTACACGAAAGATTAGAAGGGGGAGGAGAATCGACCGTGTTCGTGCGGTCCTGTCTCCTCCCGTTATGACGATAACAGTTGGTCAATCGTGTAAACACAACAATGAACGTTTCACAAATTTTTAATAAAATTTGGAACTATGGCCAACTGATTATTCTTACATGCTCGTGGGAATGAAAACATGTAATTTTAAAAGGAAAACCCCTACCTTGGTTCTGGAACGAAGTTCGATGATCGATAACGATTCGCGGAAGTCGAGCGTCACGGAAGAAGAACGTCGATGTCGCGGTTATGTCCTCACGGAAGACGGTTCCCGAGAACGTGGAGTTCTTCCTCGAAGTTCGAAGGTTCTCCGTGTTCTTCGTCAGAGTTGAAGAAGAAGAAGAATAAGGAGAAGCTCCAAAATTCCTCTCAAGGTGGTAAAAGAATTATCCTAGAATAAAATAAGCTTTAAGATTATATTATCACACAACTTTACCACATGAATTTCAAAGGTTTGAATTTGAACAACTCACCTCAATTAATACTTTAAGTTGTCAAACATTAATTAAAAGGAGAGTTAAAGGGAGGTGGAAGGTTGGGTTTCATGTGGGCCCCACCTCACTTAATCCTCCCAAGGGAGGTTAAGTGGATGTGGGTCCCACTCCCAACTCCCTTTGGAAGGATTTAAAAAAAACAACATCAAGTTAAAATAAAATTTTGTATTTCACAGATTTTATTTAACTTAAACTAAAAACCCAAAAACTAACTTTCAACCCGTAACAAACGCAACTTCCGAAAAGGTCTCCTTAAGCAAATATCGGCGCTGCGAGTTCATCGGTGCCCTCAGATTTCAATTCTGAGCACCGGATCAAATGTTAGGAATTCCCGCTCGTTCGTTCACTGAACGTACCCGAGCCAAACTTCGGAAATTGATTCCGGGCACTCCGGGCCTCTGAATCAGGTGCCGTCAGAAACCGCACTCTTGTAAAATTCCAAAGAAAATTAAGAAAAAAATTCCCTTGAATTTTACGGGTCTTTACATCATGCATGTGTTTTTATTATCGAGGTTTTGGTCATCAGTGAAGGGTGTGCCGGAACGTTTTTTGAAGTCCACATGTGACAATAATTCTTCTTTATATACCTCTGTAGAGGCAGTTTTATCCAAGGTAGAAGTAGTAGTGTGATTTAGTTTTTTGAATTTTAGAGAGGAGACTGTGAAGGTATTTGACAATATTGAGATGCTCATCCTCCTCATAGTGAATATTGTGACCCTGGTTGTAGTCTTTATCATTGTTAGAGTGTCTATAAAGTATGCAGTTTCCAGTTTCATACTATAGAATTACAAGTTTCGAGTGATCCATATGTCATTCAAGGTACCTTTTTCTTAGTTTTCTATATAGTTGAATGAATTCCATGATTTGGGGTCAACATACTCCTTCATATCAACCACCATAATACATTATTTGGGAATTAATTTTGGGGGCCTTTGAGTGATGTTGGTGTTGACTATTATAGTTCTAGGTAATGCTTAATTATATAAATATGAAGATGATAGAAGTATGTAATGGTGATAAAATACTCTTTGGGATACTTATTATATTAAATTTTACAACTCTTTGATATTATCATTTTTTGGGACACGCTATGTTTAGTGAAAGATATTGCCTCACTATTAATGAGATAAGATATGATTTATGTTTGTAACATATTTATAATAAAATTAAAGTATGTAGGAGGTACTGGATTTATTATTTTGGTATGGAAACAATAACGAAAGAGGAAGTGTAAGAACAAAAGAACTTTAAGGACATTGGTTAAATTATTACATCTTTTTTAGGGTGTTTCATTTTGAGTTGATCAAAAGAGCTCTTTAGGATGTATTTATGATCAAAGTTAGGTGTCTAGGTTAATTTGAGGGATATTGGGAGGATATTTGTGTAGGGGTTGGAAGATCCAAATGGATTTGGAGGTGTTATTTTGAATAAAAGAGAAGTACCCTTTTATAAGAGAGGTGAGGGTATATTTATGAAAACCATGAAATATTATTTCATTATAAACCATATTAAGTTTCTAATAGATCCAAATTAATTTATTTCCAATATAAAGAATTAATGGGTCAAAATCCCCTCATAAAATAAGTTTTAGAAATGTTTATGTCACCATATTAATTTATCTTTTTGATTTAACTATTAGTTAAATAGTTTAACGTTTACCGTGTCTTCTGGTATTCTTACACTATATGGTTAATGAAATGTCTTTAAACCTCCAAGAGAACCTCAAGTGGATCATTAATGACATATATAATATTATTTAATCCATTTCTCAATCTTAAAATTTTTAGGAATATTTTAGCAACCCAAAATGTAGTAGTTTATTTAAAAACTCATTTTGTCAATTTTGACATCATTTAGTATTTTGTTTTTGAGAAAATAATACCACCATGATTACTTAGAAAAATAATTATTTAATCTACAATAACATGTCATATTGACATAAAATATTAGTGGAAGTTATCAAAAGTGTAACGCCCCAACCCCAGCTACCCAGAGTCGGTGCATTACTTCGTAACATTGGCATGATCACAAAAGATCATGTCTCGAAAGACCGATTAGTTTAGTAGCCTTGGAAACACTAGATACATTTGTAAACGTTACATTACATCATAAAGTAAACCAAAACAACAACAACATATTGTCTTCATATCCCCTCACACTATCCCTGCAGGTCATTCATAATATACTTCTTCAAATCCTGGAAAACATTAAAACATTGAAAGGGGTGAGCTCAGATGCTCAGTAAGGATAACAATATTGCGGAAGCTTTCATAAATAAACATTAACATTTAAGGCAATGTATAACTAAAACAAAAGCCTTTTAAACTTGAACTTCAACATAATATGGCAAAAGTAAAATGAGATAATGCCATTCACTTCTTCACATGGATATTCCACTGGCCGAATAATCACATGCAATATCAATAACCACTTTCATAATGAGGGGATGTATAATTCCGGACATTCTGAAACATTTTGTCAAGGCCTCGGCCAAGACATCTAAAGTGATTAAGGCCTCGGCCAAAACCATAAATCAAATTGGGAAAGGGCCTCGGCCAATTCCACGTCTAGTTGTCTCATGAGACCTACCGATGCATCGAGGAGCTATAGCGGGCTCCACCCGTCACTTATTAAGTCCAATACATTCCTCATATGAATAGGTTTAAACATATCATAAGCCATAACATAATCGTATCACATAAAACATGCATAAAGGAAACATAACATTTCCACATTTCAATCACAAGATATCAATACAACACATTGATATAATAAAAACGCTTTCAAAACCATTTTCAATACCAAAATAAAAGAAAGTTAAAACTTTTTATTTATTTTTCATTAAAAAAATGATGGCTTGTAGAGGAAGCCGAAACTCAAATAATAGTCACGATGGTGGAGAAGTCGTTGTCGCCGCATAAGTACGGAAAGAAAAACATTCCCTTTTGTCGTTTAGCAAAACGTTTCATATAAAAAAGATTCCTTTTGAATAAACGTAAAAGTCAAAGGGGTTTATACACCGTATAAAAGACTGTTGTGTATAAAACCAAATATGCCTCAATGAAAGGGGATTGAGACGAAGTCCTTAAAAAGATCATTTTTTTAATAAAGTACATCTATAATGTGTATTCACTATAAGTACACATAAATAATTTAAAAATACAAGATAGTACATAATAATATCATGACATAATTTGAAAGTAGGAGATTAACCCAAAGAATAGAAATTGGGTTAAGAAGTTCCCTTACCTTGTGTCCGACTTGACTCAACCGTTCTTTAACCTCCTGAATAATAAAGTAGAGTTAATATATACCTTATTAAGAACCATTTTCAACTTCATTATCCTTATTATATCACTTATTACAATGATATGAACATTAGGTAATTATTTAAGTTAATAACGGTCGTTTTGTCGATCTTTGGTACTTGAGTCAACAATAAGCTTCTTATAATTACAAGTTGTTTATGTGGTGAAATATCCATTATATCCAGAATTATATTCATGATTTATATGTCATATATATCTTATATATCCAGTATATACATTCATTTATAATATTACGTAACATTTAGAGGTAAGAAATGAAATGCACCGTTCATGGAGACGGTAAGCCGTACGTACGCATGAACGCTACTTTCATTTCAATTTCATATTTAATGGAACTAAATCATAATGATATAAATGTATAATATAATTCCAGTATAATATAGTGTATAATACCATTTACTCCATCCTTTATACATCCCACATATGGCATTAACGATTCAAATCACTTTGAGGGGGCGGTAGTCCGCACTTCCTAAAATGAAATTATCGCGTTTTACCCATAATGGAAATCATAAAGTATGACATAAATGAGAAATACAGAAGCATAAGTAAAACATAAACAAATTATAAATTATATATAAAAATAGTGACATCTTAATGGCCACCTTTGAAGGTGTTATATGAGTGTTGAACAATCATCGTTTCGTGAGGCAGAAATTCGCCATCCACAGAAACCGTATGTTCTTTAACCATTAGACGAAGGTGTGTGTAAGTGTAAACCAAATCCTTATCATAACAACATCCTAGTATATTGTAGGTACTGGTGTTGTTACAAAAGAATGGAATGAAAAGAGTTTAGGGGGTTGGAGAAGAAAAATAAAACAAAACAACATTAGAAAAGACATTACCTCAAAATCGGGTAACTCTTTTTGATTTGAGCCAAAGGCTTCCTTGGGAAGAGTTCTGCCCAAAGTGAGGATTATAGGAGTAAGAGGGGGAAGTTGGGAGAGTATTTGGGCAGAGTTTGGCCGAGCCAAATGGATTGAATGTGTAAATGATGTGGGAGAGGTGGGGGCCTTTTATAAGTGGAGAGGAGGGGCACTTTTGGAAAGATTGAAATGTTACATTATTTCACAATGCTTTTCGGATTATAAAGGTCCCACACTTATATAACTCGAGGCTAAGGTGATAAGGGTTTTAAATCTCCTCATACAATTGGATTTGGACAAGTGTAAGCCTTGGATTTTTCATTATCTTCCCATTTTATTTAAATCATTAAATAATGAGGTCATCACTACATCATCATGATGTCATAAATAATTTAATTTATTTAATGTCTAAAAATTATAAAAAAACTACTATGATGTAGGAAATCTTTTTAGATTTCCAATGAATATTTATAGTCAAAATATTTACTTGTGTAACCCCACTTAAAAATTGTTTTAGTAAAACATTTTATGTTTGTGTCAATTTTTACTTTAACATTAAAAAAAAGGTGTTTATGTCATTTTCTAACTAAATTGGCTCCATGGGGTCCCCAAGTTGACCCATGGGTTGTCTTGGTCGGCCATGACTCATACAATAGGAGTAGGACAAGTTTCATTCTCATCTCATATTATAAAAATATTGTTTTTACCTTAAACTACACTAATTAACTCTAATCGCGATTAAGAACTTAAAAGTTACTATTCACCAAAAAATTATTTTAATCTCATTGAACCACATTTTACTTCTTAATGACAACCATGTATGTCGGATTTTTGAAAATCAAATCACAGAAGTGGTAATATTTCATTTAAACGAAAAATCAGTTATTTAACTACCACTTAGTGGTTTCACTATTCATCAAAAATTGAAGTTTTTCAGAACAAGGCCAAAATTTCACCCTAAGCTATAATTGATATTACGAATTCAAAAATGATGTCTATTTTAAAAAATTCCAAACATATTAGTTGCATTAATTAATTTTATAATTAACTCCCACTGTCACAACAAATAGCGTGTTTTTAAGAAACAATTTATATCAAAAGATTGGCAATTGTTTATGTCCAATTTCAATGTTAAATTAATTCTAATGACCACAATTGGATAAAATGGTAAAAATATATTCTAATTATACTCTAAAACCACTCAATAGTATAATTTATCACTATGAATTATTTTGATTAAAAAAGTTGTTTTAAGTATTTTTCACTATTCATAAAAATTTTGAAGTTCTCAGAAAATTACAAAAAATTCAACATAGGCTAATTTCAATATTAGGAATACAAAAATGAAGTCAATTTTGAAATATAAAATTTATATAATTTTAAAAAGTGGTTATTACTATTCATAACGGCTACTTTGATTTGTCGCGATGTTTTAGAACTCGAAGTTGCGTACAATGCAAGCTATTGTATTATTGAATGAGAAGCGTATCGTGGAAGCTCGGGGTGTTACAAAAAGTATCAGATTACTATTATTTGGATATTTATTATATCAATAATTTTAATTATTCATTAATGAGGTAATTACTCCACCGTCATTGTGTAACAAATAAATTTAATTATTTAATGTCTTAAAATTATAAATAAAATACAATTATTTAGGGAATATTTTTTTCTTTCTAATTAATATTTATAGTTGAATTTATCTTATGTATAATCATATATTAAAAATGGACCAGTTATTAAACATTAAATTTAATACTTTTAGCACTTCTTAAAATAAAATAATAATGAAAGTTTTAATGTAATCCAAGTCGACCAAAAGGATAATATTTTTTTAATATGTTTTTTATTCATATAATTATATTTATCTAATATAATTAGGACATGTGTTAGGGTAATTATAATAACATATTTACCTTTAATTTCCCTATTAACTTTTACCTTTGCTAATGAAAAGTCAAAAGTTACTATTCAACTATAATTATTTTCATCTTATTAAACCACATTTTACATACTGATTTCATTCTTGTCTTTAGGATATTTGAAATTCAACTCATAGGAGTGGTAAAATTACTTATGCAAATTTTCAAATTCTCCTAGAAGGTGGGTAAAAGATGGTAAAAAGGTCAATAAAATTTTATACATCTAATTTTATTAAAAAATGACTGTAAGGAATCAAATTGAAATAATATAGGTATTATGTATATATATTTACTTAAATAAATAAATTAAATAATAATTTTAATAAAAATTCTATTTTAAAAAAATAATACAGTGTTTTTCACTATTCATCAAAAATTGAATATTTTTAGAAAAATACAAAAAATTCACCTTAAGATTATTTTGATATTACAAATAAGAAAAATGAATTCTATTTTATCAAATTAAAAACATAGAAATTTCATTAATTAATTTAAAATTAATTCTCGTTGTCAAAACAAAAAGGCGGGTTTTTAAGATGAAAAAACTATAAAACGATTGACATGTGTTTTTGTCAAATTAAAATGTAAAATTACTTATAATGGCCAAAATTTTAGCAAAAGATAAAAATATAACCTGATTAACTTCCAATCCATTCAAATTCATAATTTAATAGTATAAATTATATCAATTAAAAAAGTTGTTTTCATTTTAAATTTACTAATTTTCACTATTCATCAAAATATGAATTTTATTATAAAAGTACGAAAACATTATCCTAAATAAAATTTTATGTTTCTATTATATAGAAGAATTTAATTTCATTACATTTAATATATAAAAGTGTCAAATATTGATATTAAAAAGTGTTTTCAGTTAAAAGGTGGTAAAATTTTAGTTTTCCAAAAATAATTCTTTTATTTGAAAAAATGATGTTCTTCTTACATTATGTATAAGAAACGCATAATATGGATTATAAAATTATATGGTGTATATAAAATTTAAAATTCAATTAATACTATTTATAACTACTTTTTGAATGGCTATTTTGATAAGTCCTGGTATGCTCAAACTCGGTGTTGCGTGTTGCGTAAGCAATTGAATTACATTAAAGAAAATAACTTACTATGAAATCTTGGGGTGTTACATTATTCCCTAATTTTGATAATTAAATCTTCACAATTTTAAAATTGGGCTTGGGAACATCATTGAAAGTCGGACATCGGAAAAAGAGTCAGTAAAACTATCACTTTAAAAGAAAGAATGATAAGTACAAAGGTCACCTGAGATAACCCATACTAGGATTCCATGTAATAAAACATGGATATAGAAGATAAAAAAAGTGTCATGTTCTGATGGAGGATGATAGAACACATGATCATGAAAATTTTAACAACAAGAAAACCACACAACTGTGATGGGATAAATTGTTATTATTTTCCCAGTTTGATAAGTAAACAGACAACGTTTTTTGTTTTAAGATCAATTTCATAAAGTTGAGGAATTTTTTTGTGAGACTGACTAAGACCATAAAGATATATACTTACTTTTTATGTATAGTTTCATCAATTAATAAAACTCTACCACTAACTCTCTTTTTATAAACAATGAGTATTATGACTTGGTTAAACCTGAAGTGCGAGAATCAGCTTCTAGAAAATCCCATGATCCACAAAGGATAAACTATATATTTCACTTGTCTTTAGATATTATCCAAAAACAAAATGGTTAGTACAATATCAGATGATCCCCAAAAAGGTTATTCCATTAGAGAAATAATTACTAATATTAAATTCTTAAATTAATCCAACAAAAACCAAAGTTCAATAAATACCATTTAATAAGAAATTGTCCTTAAAATCATTCAATGTAATCCTATCTATTATCTAAACCCAAAACATAGAAGAATTTGATTACGTAGTCTTCCACTTAAAATTTTATCTTCAAATAACATTGACTACTCATATATTCACATACTTAATTGTAATTATCCTAATCATAGATTTTCTATAATAGGTTAATCATTAACATTAATATCCCAAATCGCTATAAATCCGTAATAAAAACATAAGTAAAAATCCACCATTAATCCTCAAAAAAATCCCATAGTATTCTACTTTCCTTAGGTATATAGTGTTCCCAACAAATCGAACATCTTTCAAAACAAAATTTATCACTTAATCACCAAATCATTTTTCAATACTAAGGATATCCATTTGATTATTCATAAGATCCCAAATCAACTTATTATTTGTCAATAAAATCATTTAACTATAAATAATTAGTCACACTAACAAGGGACTTCATGTAGTCCAATAGTGGTGATAAATCCCAATCACACTCTTGTTGTGGGATCGATTCCTACAGCTTTGTTAGATGCGAATGTTTGTCACACGGTCTTTGTGTTGTCTTCTATCAAAAAATATATTTTATAACATTCCCAAAATGAGAAAAATTCCGCAAAATAACCATAACAAAATTTCACTAAAAATATTATCTCATACCTCACATATTCATCCCAAAATTTTATAACATGTAATTTCCTCAAATTCATGGATTATATAAACCCAAATATTTATTTATAACTATATAAACAATTGATAAGATAATTATTCCTAAAATAAAATATTCACATAACAAATTGCAGGGTTACTCATACAAGATAATAGTTTTTCAAACTAATCTGATCAATAAATATAAAAAATACTTTTAAGCATTTCTCTATCTATTTATTTCCACAAAGATTCTTCCTTGACCATGAATATATCCTATAGAATTGGGAACTCACTAGGGTAATTCCCATGCACCCAACATTTATGGAAAATAATTGTAAATGGATTCTTATGATTATTTAATTTTCTTCCATATTTATCTTTATTTTTCCTCGGTATTTTTTACTTTATGTCAATATTTCCCAAACATAAAGAATTTATTTGATCCATTGGGACACTTTTCTAGGTGTCTCTTTCTATATTTCCTGAATTATGTTAATTAAACATTTTCTTCTACATGGTCTCCAATACTGGATCACTTATCAATCAACACCGTTCACCTCTTTATTGTGTCCGGTAGTTGGTTAATATATATGTTGTTGATCATATTTTTTGATAAATGATTACACATGAACATGATATCTTTTACACCTATCAAAATTTCATTTTGGTGCTCATTTATACCACTCTTCCTATCTTGTACATCATGTTCTGTGTTACTATGACTTCCTTGGAATCTATCCATTGACCAACACAAGAAAGCATAATGTGAGTGCGTAAATGGTCGTTGTCATGTACCTTTATACCCTAGGTCAAGCCCGAAACTCCTTGTCAGATTTTCCACTCCAAGGTACATCTATGCCAAAGCTGCCTCTACCTACTCATATCCATACAAGGTGTATTTATTGACAAACCCACTTAATAATTACATTTCCAAAAAATTTGGACGATCTTTATACAAATCCTTAATTACTATCTTATGGTAGTGTTTTCTAATTAGTGATTTTTTTCTAAATCTGGCTTCCATGGTTTGTACTAAATTTAATCAGATACCAACTATAACGCCCAAATTATTGAATCTCAGAGCTAGTGTATTATTACAAAACATGAGCATGATACATTGAATCATGTCCTGAAAGGCCGATCAGTTCAGTATCCTTGGAAGTACTAGATACATTCATAAGTTTTACATTACATAATGAAATAAAAAAAATACATTGCGTCCCCTTTGAAAACTCTTATATCCTTTAGCCTATTCCTACAGGGTAATCTTATTATAATTCATTACATCATAAATTAAATAAAATATAAGAAACGGGTGAGATCAGATGCCCAGTTAGGATAAAAATGTAGCCGAAATTGTCATAAATAAGAACAAACATTTAAGGAAATGTATAAGACTATAACAGAAGCCTTTTATACATAAACATCAGAATAATATGGAAAATATAAATGAAATAATTCCATTTACTTATTCACATGGATATTCTACTAGTCGAATAATCACATGAAATATCAATATCCAATTTAATAATGATGGAATACATAGTGCTAGACTTCATAACCTCATAGTCAAGTCCTTTTTACATGACTATAAATAATATCTTTTCAAGGCCTTGTTCCAAGACTATAGTTTTTCTCATAAGACCTACCGATACATCTAAAATTTGTAGGGGGCTCACCCATCACATACTATGTCCAACACAGTCCTCATACGATATTTTTTAAACATAACATATACATATGTATGAAAACTATAAAACGAAATGTCAATACTTTATCCATAAATAATGAATGGAATAAAAATAACACATCCACAATCAAACATATCACAAAACCTTCAATAAATTATAGATGATTTGTATCATAATAAATCAACCTTGATCAAGAATAATATTTCTTAATGGATGTTGACATAGTTGATAATGATTAGTAAAAATCGTTGAGTGAAATATCCCATTTTCATGAAAACATTAAAAAGTATAACTATTTATCAAGAAGTTATTTAAAATAGATTTTTGAATCAATTTGTCCCATACCAAATTGAAACCATTAAATTAGTTTCAATTTTAAAACATTATTTTCCATATATATAAATAATACATTAATACCATTTTTAAAACATGGAAATTAATGAGAAATATTTAGAAGAATAATTTTTAATACATTTAAAATGATATTTTAGATAGAGTTCCTAACTAAATTGGAGATGCTTGAATTCAAATAATTGAGGAAATAAAAACATTATAATATCATGAGAATAAATGGATTCATGATACAATATGTCAAAGTACAGTATATATAGAAAATAAATTTGAATTCATGCATAACCACAAAAACTTTTCAATTGAATGTAAGTTGAGATGAATTCCTTTATAAAGACTGTATCCATATGTTAAGGATAAATCAATGACATAATTATGTGGGAAAAATATAAATACAATCAATATTATTGTATATTTAGTTTAAATCAATAAGAGGACATTCACACATATTCTTGTGAAAATAACACCAATTACATGGATGTTTAACTTAGTGAAAATAAATTGAGATAAAAGTACTCTTATCATGTTTATATCGATGAATTGTGAATTTATCATTGGAGTGATTATTTTTATAAAATTAATATCCACACAAAGGTGAGTGTAAATTACTAAATAAATAATAAATAGTGATTCCACACATAATTGTGGTGTAAAATAATCAATGAATTATGGGTAAAGCCAAATGGGTGGAAATTGAAATTGGAAATTCCCTTAAAAATTTGCTAACATTCCAAACATACAAAACATGACCGAAGTATCACACAATGATGATGTAAATACACCTAAAATTGTGTATATAACATAATAAATATAATCATGTGTAGTAAATACACCACAAAAAAGGAAATAGTGGTAATGTAGCATGAATCTCACTGGAATAAGAAATGATATAAAATCCCCTTACCTTGTACTTATTCATAGTATACGATAGGTTATCCTCCTATATAATGGTGAAATAATTGTTATTAAATTTTAAAAATACCAAATACCTAAATATGATATCATATATGATCTTCTAATATTTATTAGTAAATGATATTTTAATAGTATCATTGTTTTGGTTGTTAACTAATTCATCTAAAATGATATTAATTTCTGAAACATTATTTTTAATCATAAAATAAAAATTATTCTTGAATGATTATGATGGATAATGAATCCTATCATGTTCGTGGAGATGGTAATCCATACGTATGCGTGAGCGACAATATGATTATTTTTATGGTGAAATCGTATATAATCGGTTGGTATATCATATATAAAAATTCAATAACATGTTCTATTTATTATTTAAATTGGTTATACTAATTATTATACACATACAAATAAGATTGGTTTTGAATAACAAACTACACCACAACGTAGAGACATTAGGTTGTATGTATGCAAATACGGTGACATTGTCATTTATAGGATGGGTAGAATAATGAATATTGTTGTAAAATATTTATAATAACATCACAATTTATAGGAAATACGAGTGTTATTATTTTGGTATGGAAATAACAAATAAAGGGGAAGTGGAAGATGAAAATAACATGAAAGAGAGTGGTGAAATTATTACCTCTTCTTCGGGTGTTTCCTTTTGAGTTGATCAAAAGGGCTCTTTAGGTTGGGTTTATAATCAATGTAAAGACTCTAGGTTGATGTTAATGATGTTTGATGGATATTTGGTCAAGGGTTTGTGGACCCAAATGGCTTTGGTGGTTTGCTTTTGAGAGACTGGGAAGATTATTTTTAGAAGAGTGGTGATGGTCATATTAGGAAAACCATGAAATATAATTTTATTATAAATCATTTTCAGTTTCTCATAGACCTGAATTAATTTATTTATAAACTAAATTGGGTATGGTTCAATATCATCTCAAAAACAATAGGTTTTATAGAAGTTTAGGTCACCATATTAACTTACTCCTTTTTATTTAACTATTAGTTAAATAGTTTAACATTTACATTGTCTTCATGTATTCTTACACACTATGGTTAGTAAACATACCCAAAAAATCCATGTGAACCTCACGTGGTTCATTAATGACATATATAATATTATTTAAGCAATTTTTATGATCCTTATATTTTTAGGAATATTTCATCAACCAATAATATAATATTTGTTTTGAAAACTCATATATGTCAATTTTGAAATTATTTAGTATTAGGTTTTTGTGAAAATCCTAACACCATGATTACATCAAAAAATAATAATTAATCAGCCCTAAAATGTAATATTAATCTGTAATTTTTTTTAATTCATAAAAAGTATCACATAACAATTATTCGGATATTTTTAATATCAATTATTTTAATCCTTCATCAATAATGTAATTACTAAATCATCATTGGGTCATAAATATATTGAATTATATAATGTCTAAAAATTATAAATAAAATAACATTATGTAGGAAATTGTTTTATCTTACTAATGAGTATTTATATTTGAATTTATCTTATGCATAACCCTAAATTTAAAATGGTTTATTTATTTAACATTTAATTTAACACTTTTAACAATTCTTTAAATAAAATAATAATAAATGTCCTAATCTAATCCATGTGGAGAAAAGTATTCATATTTTATTCCCAATTATGTTTTTGGTCAAATTATACATAACCAATAGAATTATAAAATGTGTTAAGGTAATTATAATTTCATTTTTACATTCAATTACACTATTTACTTTTAACCGTGGTAAATCAATGCCAAAATATACTATTTACAAAAATTATTTTCATCTCATTGAACCTTATTTTACATACTGATTCCAACCGTGTCTCTTGGATATTTGAAATTAATCTCATAGAAATGGTAAAATTATGTTTTTTGCAAATATTCAAGTGCTCCTAGAAGGTGGGTAAAAGACGGTAAAAAGATCAATAGACTTTTATACAACTAATTTTAATATAAAAATGCCTCTAACAAATCATATTGAAAAAATATATGTATTATTTATCTATATTTAATTAAATAAAAAAAATTAAATAAAAATTCTGTTTTTAAACAATGAAGAAGTGTTTTTCACTATTCATCCAAAATTGAATTTTTTTAGACAAATAACCAAAATTTACCTTAATTTAATTTTAATATTCTAAATTAAGAAATGAATTCTATTTTACAAAATTCAAAAAATTGAAGTATCATTAATTAATTTAAAATTAATTCATGTTGTCAAAACCAAAGGTGGGTTTTTAAAAGTACAAACTATCAAAAGATTGACATGTGTTTGTGTAAATTTACAATGTGAAATTAATTTTAATGACTGAAATTGTATTAAATGATAAAAATATAATCTTCTTATACTTCATAACCTTTCAAATTCATAATTTAACAGTATAAATTATTTCGATTAAAAAAGTTGTTTTTAATTAAAATTTAGCATTTTTCAATATTTCTCAAAATATGAATATATTCAGAAAAGTACCAAAAATTTATCCAAAATTTTTTTTTATGTCCTTATTATATAGATGATTTTAATTTCATTAAATTAAATATATAAAAGTGTCAAATGTTTTTTTAAAAAGGGATTTCCATTAAAAGTGGGTTAAAATTGTATTTTTTTTGAAAAATACTTCTTTTATCTGAAAAAATGAATTTGTTTTTATATTATCTCTACGAAACACAAAATCTGGATTCTAAAATTATATGGAGTATATAAAATGAAATTTTATTAATACTATTCATAATTGGTTTTGAACAGATAATTTGGTTAGTCATTGTACGCTCGAACTCGGTGTTGAGTGTAGCACAAGATATTGAATTATTTTAAAGAAAATAACATACAATGAAATATTGGGGTGTTACAATGGAGGTAAATATAGAAATTTTTAAATGAATATTTGGAAAATATTATTGTTGTAGTTAAATGAGTCCTGGCTAGGGGATTTGGATATAGAGTTCTGAAGAGAAAGATATTTATTTGGTGATTCCACTGATGGTTGGTCTGAGGATGATCACCAACATGTGTAAATTTAGGGATATATTTTTATCCCATTAGGGATGTTTGAGTTGGTTCTCAATATGTTCCATAGATAGACCTTTGGGGTAAATACATGTGTGATAATTATTTACCAAGATCTAAGAGGAAATTTTGATGGACTGGGTTGAAAAATGCAGCTAAGGAGATTTTATAAAGATGTTTTACCTAGAAGAAGGTGAAGGTCTTTTACCATGTTCAGGTTGGTATCCCCACAATTTTCTATTTTTAAATAGAAGTACGATATAATCTGGATGGAAATTTTTACCAGTTTACCTCATGATTATGGAGTCTACGATGCAATATGGATTATTGTGGACTGATTAATGGAATTAGAAAACATTATAATGATTAATGAGTCTATCTTAGTTGGGGGTTTTCCAAGGTAGTACATGGAGGAGGTGGTGAGGCTACATAGATCCCCACATATGATCATGTCTGATCAAGATCTTTATGGTATATACACACTGTAGAGAGGTATCCAAAATTATTTGAGTACTCAATTAAGTCATAATAGTATTTTTTACCCAAATATGGAGGGCTAGACACTGTATAATATAATAAATCTTAGGGACATATTATATTTTTATTTATTAGATTTTGGCGGATCCTGGATGAGGCACCATCCATTTGTATAGTTTTATTATAATTCTATATTTCAAAACACCATTGTATAGAACCATGTGAATAATTTTATAGCCTGCCTTCCTATTCATTTTTATAGTAGACTAGGGTATGATAGAGTCATAAATTCTCATGTTGGAGCTAGTGTAGAACCTGATAGATTTTGTTTAGGTGATTCAGAAAATGATGAATATTTCCTAAGGTCATAAAAAATTATTTTATTATCATAATAGTAGACCTGTAATGTTCTATATTGAATGTCATGTGTTCATTATGGCGACTCCTCATTATGGGGAGTGATGGTTTGGTCATTGGAGTATGTTGTCACCCTATTTTGTTCTTCCTTTCAATGTGTTGGCTTGTGTTTGATTCATTCCATATCAGATTGAAATTTCCCCATATGTGATATGGATATATGAGGTTTTTCATGTGTCATATATTCATTGATATCTTCATGATTACTCCCACATCAATTATTGTGGTTAGATTAATGTTGATAAAGATACAAACTACAAAGAGCAGTCTTTGGATAACTAGGAATTCCATAAGAATGTGTTTCACAAGTGTTCTATTCCAAGGTATCATGTCTTATGGTGTAAGATTGGCATGGAAGATATAACCAGAGATCATGAGTCATAGATATGAGCTTATTACCCCATGATATTTTTAGATATTTTATTTTAGTTATGATGACTTCTGGTTATATATTAATTTTAGGTTCTTAAGATGGTTTTATTCCATAATTGGTGTTGTGTACTTGATCTCATTTAAGAGTTAGATTCCTTGAATAGTTTTTTAGTATTTTTTTAATTGTTATTTTGTGGTTTTGAGTGTATTCTTATGATGAGGTGGTTGAGATCCTATGATATAGAGAACTATTAAAGGTATACAACATGTTGGTTTTTCAAACACCACATATACATTATTTTACTCCATTATTGGCTATGAATTCTGAAAGATGAGAATGTTTTGAGAGGTATTTAATGTGAAGTACCAATTACTATAATCCCTTTATATTTTTTGTTCTTTTTTAAGGCACATGGAGTAGGTGTCACGAATTTTGGAGGGTAAATAAGAAGGGGTTATATTGATAAAAATATAATATTTGTGGTATAAAGGGGTGTGTTCTGCCATTTTAATGGTAGATATGATTTAGTGGATAACATATATAGCATAGTTGAATAAATGGATGATTTTTAGGGTATATAATTTTTAGGCATAATTTTAGCATTGAGGTCAGTTGCAGTGTAGTACTTTTTCGGTGGTCGTGAGGCTATGATATGAGGTAGGTGGATATAGCGTAATGATTATAAGATGTCAATAAAAAGGGGTGGATATGGATTGGTTCATAGGTTTTCCCTATACCCATTGATCTCATTTATAGTATCTTCCCATGGATGATAGAAATAGTTTTGATCGAGGGGTGGATAAAGTGTGGTACCTCGTCAGGCACTGAAGAATAACCTATTTCATCCAATTTTTAAATATATTTCATGGGTCTATGAAATGGAAAACATTTTTTTAAATAGTATATAAATAGTTTATAATCCCTATACCCAACATTGCTCTCAACTTTTCTATATGAACACTCAAATACCTAATGTGGTATTTTGAGGTTGTTGATTCCCTTTTCAATAATGAATGATCTCGACTAATTGTGTTTGATCCTCAAGAATCATAGGTATGTTATACTATCTTTTTCTCATGGTTTTTTCAAGGATTAATATCATTTCCTCTAGTATCTTCCTTCAATGTTATGTTGTTTGATCACCATCATTCTAACAGTGTTTTCATGGTTATTTGATTTCATGATTGTGGTGAGTTATCATTAAAGGAATGTGGTTTTCTCATGTTAGTGGGGATCAGAGATCCACAATTTTGGTATTTTTGTTTTTGAATAACATTCTCTATTTTGAGGAATGGGATAAATTTATTCTTTTATATTAACATGTAATCATAAATTCATAATTTTTTATCCATTTGGATGGTGGTGGAATTAACTAAATAAATATTAAACTGAATTAAATAATGGAGTCGGATTATGGTTATAATTAATGAATAATTTTTATTACAACCGTGATAATGATTTTTTTTCACTTTGTACATAATTTGATATATATAATATAGTTGTATTGAATTTTTTAATTTTTTGGCATGCATGTTGAAATTTAGGAAACTATTAAATAAATAATATCTAGAATTCATTGGTTTGAAAAAAATTAAAGAGCCATGGTTAATAAATACAATGTTTTATATAATTTTATGGAATTCAAATTGACTCATTTATGTTTTTATGTGATTAATATATTCCATATTTTAATTTCATTGATAAAGTAATTGAAGTGATAATACATTTATAATATGAAAGGAATAAAAAAGCATGCTAATTGAGAATTTTTCTTATCACAATTTGATAAAACTAGTTTTACTCTAGAGAGAATGGGAAAACATTTGTTATATTCTTATAGATGTTGCCTTTATATTATCATAGTTTGAATTTATGGGTAATGATTCAATTAATATATGATAGAATAAAAATTGGTTCTCTTGATATTGAAAAATATCTGGGATTGGGAGTGCCTATTTTTGTAAGAAGGGAAGATTCCTTGTATTGGGGGATATAAGAGTGGTTTTCCTAGGATGGTTGAATACATTTATTTATGGACTGAATTTCCCTATTTAATAATAGTTTTTTTATTTGTGTTATGTGGATATGATCCTTCTAATGTGTTGTGATCCTAGGATGGATGATGAGATATGGGTGGTATGAAAACCCACGTCTTTTTCACACATTTATTCTGGGTTTTTTATATAAGGATACACAAAATAAAACACAGATGGTCATGAAATATAATTTCTTTGAGAATTACATATGTAAAATTACATCACGAACATGGGATATAACAAAATTATTAAAATCCTCCTTAACATTCTTTGAAAAATTATTGATCCTTTAAAATTGAATGGGTTTACCTGTGGACATACATTAGAAATGGGTGACAAAAAAATACTAGTATGGTAATATAAATGAAACATAACCTAAAGAAAGAGTTATATTTTGGAAAACAGGTGTTTAAATGGAACATAACATTGTTGAGATTAATAAACACAAACAATAAATGTTGATATATAATGGTGACCTAAAAAACAAGACAAATGAGGAAACAAATTCAAATATGATATTATTTACATATATCAAGGTTCACCACCAAGGCATTAACATAATAATCTTAAGATAACCTACCATACACTAAACATGGAATATCATTACTCTAATACATTATCTAATTTAATGGAGCACAATATACATTCACCCATTATATTCATATCATGTACATGCATAACTGTTCCACATAGTTCATAAAAAGAAAGTAAATAGTTCATCACATTTACAGCCACAATTATGTATTTTGAATTTAATAAATGGATTTTAACAATCGATTAATTATAGGAACAAATAGGTTAATACCATTGATTGTAAATGGGTACAAGTATAAACTTCCCAAATATCTATCAAGGAATATTGTAGTGACATTTCAATTGTGTAACAACAATTATTAAAGATTCATAAAATGTATGAAAGAGAGTGAAAGGGTATATAATAAATGGTAAGTAAAAATGACATAAAAATGGACATTTGAGAACATAATCCACCATGAAAAATTTGGAATGAAATGGTATATGAAATAATTTTGGTTGAATAAAAGTGTGAAATGAAAAATCATACTGAAAGTTTACCATCATTAGGGGCCCATAATGAATCATAGAGGGGATTAATGAGTGGAAAATGGTTCACTCATCACCTAGAAATAATATTTCAATAATATATATGTAGGAAATAACATACCATCACTAATAATTAAACTAATTGTGTATTAGATAAATAAAATTGTTGAATATAGTGGAGAAATAGAGGGTTTCAGAATAGTAATGTCTTAGGTAAACACTATAATAATAGGGGATAAGTGATGAATCACTATTAGTAAATAAATTATAAATTATAGATATATTTATATGTTCATGAATACCAAAAAAATTGAGATTAAAAAGGATAATTATATTGATGGTTCTAGAATTGACTAAAAGTGGGATATGTCCATCACTTTTGGTATACAAAATGACTGGACAAATTTGATAGCATAACAGGTGTATATAAATGTTCATGGAAGGGATTAAAGAAATTAAAATCGGTATATAATCACATGGAAATAATATAGGATGTATGTGGGGTTTATAAAAATAAAATCAAACATGAAAAAATTAAAATTAAGAGGCATGACATAAAAAATGTTCTTGAATAAAATGACGAGGGGGAGATCACTTACATTGAGAGGGTGATTACAAAAGCATGGTAAGAGATCATTGAGAGATTTTGGAAAAACAAGGTAGTACTATTCATAGGGTATTTTATATTAGGTACATTCTAAATGGTTTTTAGTTAAGAGGAATGGGTGCTTGGGTGGGTTTTTATAGGATGTGATAGGGGAGTTCATTATTGTTTCCCAATCATTGGTTTTGGAATCTATAATAAAACAACCAATACAACAAATAATACCATGTTTTAACACATGGTGTCTACCAACTAATAGTTTTTTTCATTATTTTTTATTCCCATGGGCCTAAATAATTAATATATTAACCTTGCTGATGTTGAAGTTAGTCATGTTTATAAAAATTTATCTAAAAACATAAAACACAAGACATCTTTGGGAAGATTTATACAGGATTAATAAAATTAAAAATATAAACACAAAGAAAAATTATATTACTGTATAAAAATATATTTGGTCATGATTATACTATATATAATTTATTATATCAAGTTTTTGTCATTATGTTGTCATAATACGCAAAATAGTTTTATACAATATTAAATTATTATTTCAACATTCAAATATCTCTAAAAATATTAAAAATTCACCATAGGATCAAATCAATTTTATGATTCAAAAAATTATATTTATTTTTTCAAAATAATTTTCTAAATATGTGAATTTTTACTTTTAAAAAAGAATAAACATTCATTGAGGAATGATTGGTTTTTATTGACAATAACAGTTTTCAAACCGTAGTAAAAATAAGCTGTTGACTTAATTGAATAATTTTATAATTTATATTTAATTAGTATTATATAATGAAAATATTTATTTAAAAATAATTTATGTAATAAATTATTTAATTAATCAAAAAGTATTAACTGATAAAAACTATATATTACCCCAACTACAATTTAGTTTTAAACACATCAAAAGTCTAATTTTTTTCAAAATCTATATTTCTTATAATGTAAAAAAATATAATCATGAATATATTTAAATCATAATATAAATATTCATAATATTATGGTGATATTTTATCCAGTCCTTATTAAATTATTATCATTAATTTTATTCCAATTATTAGTTTATTTACAATTACATCGATAATAAATATTTACAATGGTTATTATTTATGTTGTTAAAATATTATGTTGAAATTGTTACTAAAATTAATTAGGATGATTATAAATATTTAATATATTTTTTCAATATAAAATCCCAAAATTATAATAATTTAAGTTAAATAAAACAAGAAAGTGCAATGAAATGTGGTTTTCTAACAAATACAATTTTTTCACCGAATGAATGATTTTAATATAACTATGTAATTATTAATATTAATTATATTAATTTATATTTATATTTATATATATATTATATACATATAATTTAGACCAATCCCATTAGTATTTATTTTTTATTAATAAAAATGGAGAAAGATTACACACTTTAATACATTTTTTTCCAAAAATTGAGTTTTCAAACCTAAAAGCTATCAAATTCCAAAATAAATTATAAAGATGATTTAAATTAACTTAATTGAATGAAATATAAACAATGAATAACAATTTTTCCTTGAAATAAAATTTAAAAATAGAAAAAAGTTTTAATTAAATAGTTTATCAAAAGAAATTAATATTTTTCAGGAAAAATATATTTTTCACTATTCACTGAAAAATCAATATTTCCCAAAAAATAAAAAATATAACACTATGTTAAATTTGATATGATTATATAAAAATAATTTTCATTTTAAAAAATGTAATTTTTATATGTTCAATAAAATAATTATGAGATACCCTTTTTATATAAAAATAAATAAAAATAATTTTTGATGAAACATATGTTTGAAGAATAAAATGAAATAACTAAAAATTGATTGATTATTTATTAATAATTTATCAACATATTTATATTGATTATGACATATATATTTATTTCATAATTTATTTAATAGAATTCATACCAAAAAATTAATGGATCGGTTACAATAATCTTGTCTAAATTATCGTGGTTTGATTATGTTTAGTGTTTCACATCACAATCTCTATTAAACCTAATTTTATCATATAAAATCTTAGGGAAATACATTATTCTATCTTTTAATAAATTTAATACGAAAAATTTGAACATACTATTGGTGAAACATATTTTGACATGTAGAATTTGTTTTTTAAACCAAAATCCTAAAAAGGGTAAACAAAACATCAAAATGAAAAGAGATAATGGGAAGTACAAAGGTCATCACATAACATGGTTTTCAAGTTGGAGAAAATAGTGGGAAGTGAAAGGATAGAAATGTAAAACAACTAATCACAATAAAATAATCAATAGAGATAGAGAATATGGTTAGGATAATGTCAAGGACAAAAAAACTATAAATCTATGATGAGTGAAAAGACCATAAATTCATCATATGGAAATTTTTTTGTTGTACAAACATTTTCCAAGAGTTATGGAATTAATTTATCATCTTGAATAGAAACATAAGAAAATATAATTTAATATAATTTATAATTTCATACATTTATCAATTTTTACTCCACTCTCGATTTTTTCTCCTAATGATGAGTGTGGAAGCCCAAGATTTCATAGTACGTTATTTTTTTAATGTAATTCAATAGCATGCGCTACACACAACACCGAGTTCGAGCACCCCATGACTTATCAAACAAGCCGTTAAAAATAAAAAAATGAGTAGTTTTAACTGATTTTATAATTTTATATACTCCATATAATTTTATAGTCCATATTAGGTGTTTCTTAGAGAAAATATAATAATGATTTCTTTTTTTTTCAGATTAAAGAAGTATTTTTCAAAAAACGAAATTTCACCTCTTATTAATTGAGAACATTATTTAAAAACCAATATTTGACACTTTTATATATTCAATTTAAGAAAATAAATTATTCTTTATAAGTAAGACCTGATAATTTAGTTTGGATAAATTTTTTGTACTTTTTTGATAACATTCATATTTTAACGAATGGTGAATTGTATTATTTTTTAATTGAAAATAAATTTATTAATTGAAATAATTTATAGAGTAAAATTATTAATTTCAATGGTTATTAAGTATAATTGGATTTTATTTTTATCATTTAATATAATTTAGATCATTATATGTATTTTCACATTTAAATTTGACATATACACATGTTAATTTGTTGATAGTTTTACTTTTTTAAAACTCACTTTTTGGTATTGACTATGGGAATTAATTTAAAATTAACAAATTCAACTTATATGATTTGAATTTCGTAAAATATACTTCATTTTTGAATTGGAATATCAAAATTAGCTTAGGGTGAATTTTTTTTATTTTTCTGAAAACTTTCTATTTTTAATGAATAGTGAAATACATTGTGTTATTATTTAAAACCAACATTTTATGTAAATAATTATTTATTTTATTTAAAATTATTTTATGTGAAAATAGATATATAATACCTATATAAGATCAATTTAATACATTGGAGTCATTTTATTAAACAATTTGATGTATAAAATTTTATTGAAAATTTTAACCTCTTTTACCCGCCTTCTTAGCGCGTTAGCAAATCTGTATAAAACATAATTCTACCACATCTTTGAGCCGAAATTCAAAAATTTGTGATACATAGTTGAAATTAGTATGTATAATTTGATTCACTAAGATGAAAATATTTTTTTTGTGAATAGTATATTTTGACTTTTATTTAACACGGTTAAAAGTAAATAGGGTAATTAAAGGTAAAAATGATATTATAATTACCCTAACAGATGTTTTAATTCTCTTTGATAAGAGTAATTCGTCAAAAAAAATGACCTAAAAAATAAAATATTATCATCTTTGTTCCAATTTGATTAGATTAGGACATTTTTTATTATATTATTTAAAGAATCTTTAAAAGTGTAAAATTCAATGTTTTATAACTAAAACATTTTTAATATATGGTTATATATAAGATAAATTAGACTATAAAAAATAAATAGAATGATACAAAGATTTAATACATCATGGTATTTTGTTTATAATATTTAGACATCAAATAATGAAATTTATTTGTGACTCAATGATGATGCATTATTTAACTTATTAATGAATGAATCAAATAAATGGTATTATAAATATTAAAAAATATATAATTTCAATGTTATTATGAAATCCAAGAATTATCAAGGTTAATATGACATTTTAGTGTTGATTAAATGTATTTGTATCTAATTAATCAAGTTATAAATTTCCCATAATCCCAATACTAAATAGTGTCAAAATTGACATAAATGAGTTTTTAAGACAAATATTATATTATAAAATTATATAATAGTCCTAAAAATCTAAGATTTATCCAAAGGGATTAAATAATATTATATATATCCTTAATGAAACACTTGAGGTACTATTGGATGTTTATAGTATGTTTATTCACCATATTGTGTAAGAATACAATAATACACGGTAAAAGATATACTATATAACTAAGAGTTAAATCTAAATGATAAGGTTAAAATCGTAACATAAACTTGTCTAAAACCTAGTGGTTGAGAGTATTTCAACCCAAAACAACCTATGTCTCGAAATAAATTCATTTGGAGCCATTATAAACCGAATATAATTTTATAATAAATTTATATATTAATCTTTTCCAAAAGTGACCCTCCACACTCTTATAAAGGGGTACTTCACCTTCTCTCAAAACCGCACCTCCAAATCCATTTGGCTCGGCCAACCCCTACCCAAATATCCTCCCAACATCCATAAAATCATTATATAGTCCTTAAATTGATCATAAATCCAACATAAGGAGTCCTTTTGATCAACTCAAAAGGAAACACCCCAAGAAGAGGTAATAATTACACCACCCTTTTTCATGTTTTTTCATATTCCCCTTCATCTTACTCTGTTTTTTATACCAAAATAATAATTATAGTAACTCATAAATAAAATTTTGTTATTATAAATATTGTAAAGAAATAATCATTATTCTTTCCATCCTATAAATTACTATGTCACCATACATGCGTACGTACGTCTTACCGTCATCACGTCGTGGTTTCATTTGTTATTCCAGCAGTTCATAATTTCGATGGGTATAATAATTAGTATAACTGATATAAATAATTAATATAACATGTTAATGATTATTTATATATTTTATATAATCCAATTACATATTATTTTACAATCAATATAATGATATTGTCGCTCATGCATACGTACGGCTTACAGTCTCCACGACGCGATGAGATTCATTCCCACATTCAGCACTCAATAATGATTATAAAAATATGTATTATCAATAAGTATATAATATATGAAATAATAATCCTATTGGATATATATATATATATATTTTTACTTACACCTATCTTATTCACTTACTTTCGTTCAATACGATATGAAAACGGAAACCATGTTTTTGCGTACGTATGACCAACCATCTCGATAAACGGTCCCTTCCATTTAATATATCTATATATTCTGAATATTTATATTCTAAATATATATGATATTTAAATAATTTTTTTATATTCTGTAATTATTCAAATCATGATCTAAATGATACGATCAAGAATAAAAAGTTAATACCCGTAAAATAAAGAAAGCGATTATTATCTAAAATTTTAATTTAACAAGGAAATCATTATTAAATGGGTAGTATAAAGTCATAAATGAATCATGTATGATATAATAAATATAAATATGGTTCAGGTATAATTTAATAACCTACAAGGTTCATTATACATGAGGTTAAACATACCCTCGACCAAAGGATGGTGCAAGGTAAGGGTATATTTCACAATCTCTTTATTATCGGAGGTTGTTTTTATATAAATATCTACTAGGATATATTTATTATCCATGTACTGGTTTCATAAAATAGTTTTAAAAGAGATAATTTGTAAGAAATTTTTTACTAAAAAATCATTTTAAATGTTTTAATTATTTATTCTTCTAAATCTTTCCAATTTATGTCCATGTTTTCAAAATGGTTTTAAGGATTTAGTTATAGAGAGATGAATATTTTAAAATGTTAATTCCATTCAAAAGTTTCAAATTGGTATGGGAAAAATTGATTGAAAAATAACTTTTAAATTAATTCCTTTATATGACTTCTAAATTATTTCATGAAAAATTGATATTTCTATCAACAATCATTACTGAACATTTTCAGCTATGTCAACATCCTTTACGAGATATTATTCTTGATCGATATTGATTTATTATGATACAAATTTTCAATATTGTATGTAAGGTTTGCTGATATGTTTTACTGTGGATGTGTTATTTATACACCATTCATGGTTTTTGGATAAATTATTGACATTTCCAATGCTAGTATTAATATGAATTTTTATAATATGTTTAAACATTTTCTTATGAGTAATGCATTGGACTTAGTAAGTGACGGGTGCATCCCGCTATAGGTCCTCGAGGCATCGGTAGGTCTAATGAGACAAACTAGTGTCTTGGCACAAGGCTTTGAACAAATCATATTTTTAGTCCTGGAACAAGGCCTATACTATTTTGTTATGAAGTCGTGCATTATGCACTCCATCATTATGAAATTAGCTATTAATATTACATGTGTTATTTTAACTAGTAGAATATCCATGTGAATAAGTAAATGGCATTATTTGATTTATCATTTCCTTATTATGCTGATGTATATTTTTAATAGGATTTTTTTTAGTTTTATTCATTGCCTTAAATAATTATGATAATTTATGAATTTATTTTGCTAAATTATTATCCTTACTGAGCATATGAGCTCACCCATTTATGTGTTTTAGTATTCCCAGGATGCGAAGTAGAATATTACGACTGACCTATTGGTATAGACTAAGGGATATGAATGTGGTTAATGGAGACAATATTGTTTTTATTTAATATTTTATAATGTAATGTAATTTTCATGTATGTAGTATATTTTCCATGACTGCTAATCTAATCGGTCCTTCCGTGCTTGATTTATTGCAATCATGCTAATGTATTAAAATAATTCACCAACCCTGGGTACCTAGAGTCGGGGAATTACAGTTGGTATCTGAGGATGTTTAGAAACAACCTTTGAAATAGATTTAGATATAATCTGATTAGAGAACATTACATTAATATAGACTTTGATTATTAGTATAGAATAACTTTCTATTATTTTGGTAATGGAACGATTTTATGTATTTTCCATGAAATACATCCCTATCTAGATATAAGAAAGTAGAGGCACCTCTGGAACAGATGTACCTAGGAGTGAAAACTCCAACAAGTAGTTTAGAGCTTGAACGGTGGTATCCTAGTACAAGACAATGGGAATTTCTAAGCTCTTGGTTACGACACTCCTGAGGGATATGCTCAGGATAATTCACCTTTTCATTACATGAATTTATGAAGGATTTAGGAGTAAATAATTCCTCAATGAAAAAATTTTATGATTATAGATTATATTCATAATCTTTTAAATTTACATTAGGTATTTTAAAAGATTGAAATTGTGTATTATGATTCATAAACTATCCTTGTGTATTCCATTGTTTAAAAATGGAACCTAGTAGAAGGAATGATAATTCTGACAATACGCATGATTAAAAGATTAAGAAGGATCATATCTTTCATGGTATTAATCCAACATTTAACAGGGAAATAGTCACCCACATAATCCAATCATATGAAGAAATAGTATCATGTGATAACAAGATAAGTAAATAATTTCTAAGTAATATGGCTTGTAAGGTAATGAAGAGAAGAAAAGGATGGAAGAAATAACGATTGATAAAGGTAATACGGGAATGATGGATTTTCTCATATGTGATAACTCTAGAAAGAATCACCTTGGTAAATTTTTGAAGAGAATGGGAGTTTGTTATAAGTGTAGTGAAAAAGGACACCAGTTATGTGATTGAAAGGGTAAGAAAAATGATTCAAATGTATAATTCTTCATCTGCAAGGATTTGGGACAATACATGAAGAAATGTCCAAATCATCAAAACATACCCCAAATTCTACTATTGGATAATAATCATGTTATTATACTAACAATGATGGAGAGTAATGATTTTATTTCTTATGTTTTTTTTAAAATATTTTTTCAATTGAGTAATGTATTATTGATTGACATGTTATATGAATTATAGAGTATAAAAGGATTGTACTCCAGTACAATTTCATTAAGGACATAAGATTTTTTGGAACCAAGAAAAGTTACTCAATAGCAGGTTAAGGTTTTTTGAAAATATATGGTTGAGAGAAATATAAACCTTAATATGGTTCTGATACTGAGGTAGTGATTTTGGAAGACGATATGATTGATCTGGATAAATTATATTAGATATTCTTGACTACCTTAAAACTAATTAATGATTTGTGTATTCCATCATTGTTGGAGATTACATCATTTTTTTATATAAGGAGTATATCCAGTATTCTATAAGGAATAAGAGATCATGAATGTAATTAATAAGGTTTTATGGTAATTTAGGGTGTTACTGTGTTTTAAAATAATACATTATGAAGGTATTCACGTGTCATACGTGGAAAAATGGATCTTCATTGTGTTTACCTTCCTTATAAATTTTGGAATATGAGTTTGGACAGAAGTATTTTGGATAAGTCTAAAGGTTGGAATGAATTATGTTCAACATTGGATAATGATTTCTAATGTTAGAGGAAACTTATAAATATTATTTTTTGGATTGATATAAAATGGGAAACCTGGAGGTCGGGTGATAACCCATCGTGTCTGGCAAGGCCACGAGACATGGACCCGTAACTGAAGGGTGAAAAGGGTGGATCAGCTACCACTGGCGTATGTGATGTCGTGGTTTGTATAGTATAGATTTTTTAAAATATTCTAACAAATACATTATAAATACATTATTTTTAGAACCCTATATGAATAGGATAAATATATTATTTTTTAATTCTATAATCTTTTGGAGTGAAAGATGAGTTTGTGAAGGAATTAGTTTAAGGATGAAACTATAGTTCTCAAGTATATATTTTTCTATTTTTATATGAATAAATAAATTTCTAAACATTAGGGAAGATATCATAAAACCCAAAATTTGTTATCCAAATACCTTATTTTTTGTTGAACCGATTATATTTTAAGTCATCATAGATTGATGGCTTTGTGGACATCAATTTTACACTTGTTTGTGATGGATGACCTCAGTCACTCTCTATAAATATTTCCAGTTTCCTCCAATTATGGGTCTCTGATATCCATAAATGATCTCCTAATCAAGATTATAATATGTTGGTGACAATTTCATTTACCTTTCCCTCTTATTAAGAGTAAATTTTATTGAACCAATTTTTGATTTATGCTTTCCACAAACGTATTTTTGTATTTTCAACCTTTTATTTTTTAAGAACAATTTAAAATCGTGAGGACACAATTTATTGAAGGAGGGGATAATTTAACACCTCATGATTTGATAGTACATTTTTTCTTCAATGTAATTCAATAACTAGCGTTACACACCACAACGAGTTCCAGTGCACCATGACTTACCAAACAAGCCGTTCAATAAGCAGTTATTAATAATATTAATTTAATTATTTATTTTATACAATGTATATAATTTTATAATCCATATTATGTTTTTATTCGACATAATTTATGAACAAATTCATTTTTTTCAGACAAATAAAGTATTTTTCAAAAAATTGAAATTTTACTACCTTTTAATGGAGAACCTTTTGTAAAAACCAATATTTGACACTATAATATTCAATTTAATGAAATTAAATTATTATTTAGAAGTGGGACATAAAAAGTTAGTTCGGATAAATTTTTTGTACTTTTTTAATAACTTTCATATTTTACCAAATAATGAAAAATACTATGTTTTAATTGAAAACAACTTTTTTAATCGAAAAAATTTATAGTGTTAAATTATGAATTTGAATTGTTTTTAAGTATAATTAGATTTTATTATTATCATTTAATACAATGTAAGTCATTATAATTAATTTCAAATTTAAATTTGTTATAAACACATGTCAATCTTTTGATGGTTTTTAATTTTTTTTAAAAACCCAAATTTTTGGTTTTGACAACGGGTTTTAATTTTAAATTAATATATGAAACTTGTATGTTTTTATTTTGGTAAAATAGACTTCATTTTTGAATTCAAAACATCAAAATTATCTTATGGTGAATTTTTGGTATTTTTATGAAAACTTTTTATTTTTGATGAATAGTGAAAACACTACGTTATTATTTAAAATTTAATTTTTATTTAAATAATTATTTATTTAATTTAATTTTAATTTATGTAAATATATATATAATACCTATATAATTTCAATTTAATTAATTGGTGTCATTTTATTATAAAATTAGATGTATAAAATTTTATGGAAAATTATATCCTCTTTTACACACCTTAAGACACGTTAGCAAATCTATAGAAAACATAATCTTACCAACTATTTGAGTTGATTTTAAAAAATATGAGAGACATAGTTTACGTCAGTATGTACAATTATATTCCATAAGATTAAATTTGTTTGGTGAATACTAATTTCTGACTTTTATTTACCACAGTTAAAAGTAAATTGGGTAGTTATGGGTAAAAATTATATTATAACTAACCTAACACATATAATAATTCTATTGGATTAGTGTAATTCTACCAAAAACATCCTATGGAATAAAATAAAATCCTCTTTGATACACTTGGATTAGATTAATACATTTATTATTATTTTATTTAAATAAGAGTTAAAAGTGTTAAATTCCAAGTTTTATAACTAAAACATTTTTATTATAGAGTTATACAGAAGGAAAATTTGACTATAAATATTAATTATAAATAGAGAAATATTTTTTAAATAATGGTATTTTATTTATAATTTTTAGACATTAAATAGATAAATTTATTTATGACACAATGATGATGCAATAATTACCAGATTAATGAATGAATAAATTAAATGGTATTTTAAATATTAAAATAAAAATAATTTCTTTGTTTTTTTGACATCCTATAATTTTATATGAGAACATTACATGTTATTTTTGATTCAATGTATCAAGTAAAGATGATTTTCACAATAACCAAATACTAATTAGTGTCATAATTGACATAAATGTGTTTTTAAAAAATTATTATATTATTAAAATATATAATAGTCCTAAAAATCTATGGTTTTTCCAAATAGCTTATATAATATTATATATATCATTAAGGAACAAATTGAGTTTATCTTGGATGTTTTTATTATTTTTATTAACCATATAGTGTAATAATACAAGAACACACGGTAAAATATAAACTGTTTAACTAAGAGTTAAATATAAAAGATAAGGTTAAAATGGAAACCTAAACTTGTATAAAACCTATTAGATGAAATGATTTCTACCAAAAAGAACCTAAGGCTCAATATAAATTTATTTTTATCCATTATAAAGCGAATATGATGGTATAATAATTTAATATATTAATTTTTTCCTAAAGAGACCCTCGCCCCTCTTATAAAAGGGAATTTACCCTTCTCTCACAGTCACACCTCCAAAGCCATTCGGCTTGGCCAAAACCTACCCAAATATCCTCCCAACTTCTCTCAAATAATCGTAGAGTCCGTACATTGATTATAAATCCAACATATGGGTCCCTTTTGATCAACTAAAAAGGAAACACCTGAGGAAGAGGTAATAATTTCACCACCATCGTTCATGTTTTTTCATCTTCCACATACTCTTTCTTTGTTATTTCCATACCAAAATAATAAATCCAGTACATCATACATACTATGATTTTATTATAAATAATTTAAAACCATATTATTTATTCTATCTATCCTATAAATAACAAAGTCTCAATACCTGCGTACATACGACTTACCGTCTCTCAGTTGTGGTGTCATTTGTTATTCAAGCACATCATTATTTGGATGGGTATAATAATGAGTATAACTGATGTAAATAAAAAATATAACATGTTAATGATTTATAATATATGTTATACCATCCAATCACAAATCATTTGACCATCCATATAATGATATTGTTGCTCGTGCGTACATACGGATTACCATCTCCCCGACGCGATGAGATTCATTCCCACGTTCACCACTCAACGATGATTATTACAATATATATTATTAATAATTTTGTAATATATGAAATAATAATTCCACTAGATATATATATATTTATATATAGGTATATACATACAGATATCTTATTCACTTACTTTCTCTCAGTACGATATGAAAACGGATACAGCGTTTATGCGTTCGTACGGCCTACGGTCTCCAAAAACGGCGCCTTCAATTTCCGATATCTATCTATATTAAATATTTATATTCTAAATATATATGATATATAAATCAATTTTTATATTTTGGAAGTATTTATATCATGATCAAAATCATATTATCATGAATAAAAAGTTAATACATGTACGATAAAGACAGCGATTATTATCCAAAATGTTAATTTAACATGGAAAACATTATTATATGGGAAGTATAAAGTCATAAATGAATCATGTATGATATAATAAATATTAATATGGGTTTGGTATAATTTAATAACATACTATGGTCATTATACAAGTGGTTAAACGTACCCTCTACCAAAGGATGGTGCAAGGTAAGGGTTTATTTCACAATATCTTTATTATTGGATGATGTTTTTATTTAAATATCTTCTAGGATATATTTATTATCCATTTACAGGTTTCATAAAATAGTTTTTAAACGGATTTTTTTAAGTTATTTTTTACTAAAACATAATTTTAAATGTTTTAAATATTTATTCTTCTAAACCCTTCTTATTTATGTCCATGTTTTTAAAATGGTTTTAAGGATATATTTATATGAACATGAATGTTTTAAAATTTTAATTCAATTAAAAATTTTCAATTTGCTATGGGACACTTTGAATTAAAACTATCTTTTAAAGGACATAATTTTTATGACTTTCAAAATATTTCATGAAAAATGGATATTTCTCTGAAAGATTTTTACTGATCATTTTCATATATGTCAACATCCCTTATGGGATTTTATTCTTCATCGAGGTTGATTTATTATGATAAAAATTTTCCATATTGTATTGAAGGTTCTGTGAGATGTGTGACTATGGATGTGTTATTTTTATACCATTCTTAGTTTGTGGACAAAGTATTGATATTTCATATGCTAGTTTTAATATGAATGTTTATATGATGTTTAAGCATTTTCATTTGAGGAATGCATTGGATTAAGTAAGTGATGGGTAGAGCCCACTATAGCTCTTTGATGGATCAGTTGGTCCCAGGAGACAAACTAGTGTCTTGGAAAAAGGCCATGAAATAATATTATTTTTAGTCTTGGCTCAAGGCCATGACTATGTTGTTATGAAGTCCCGTAGTATGCCTTCCATTATTATGAAATTAGCTATTGATATTACATGTGTTAATTCGACTAGTATAATATCCATGTGAATTATAAATTGACATTATTTTTTTTAACTTTACCATATTATTCTAAATATTTTATTTAAAAGCATTTTGTTTTAATTTTATTCGTTGCCTTAAATATTTATGCTTATTTATGATAGTTTTTCCTATACTCTTATCCTTAAGGAGCATATGATCTCACCCCTTTATATGATTTATTTTTCATAGGATGCCAAGAAGTATATTATGAATGACTTGTAGAGATAGTCTAAGGGATATGAATGTGGTAAATGGAGACAATTTTGTTGTTATTTTTTATTTTATAATGTAATTTAATGTTCTTGTATGTCATATATTTTCCAAGACTGCTAAACTGATCGATCCTTCGGGACTTGATTCCTTATAATCATGCCATTGTATTAAAATGATGCACCAACTCAGGGTAATTAGGGTCAGGAAGTAACAATGATAACCGAATATGTTTTTTAAGACTGACGCACTATAATATGCTTATAACGTATCACATAATTCAAAAAATAATGAAATGATATTCCTCAATTATATACTAAATCCAAAATGGATATTGTACTATAATATAACACTAAATATTGGAATACCATAACACATTAATCAAAATAATTAAACATAAAAACCCCCATGGTTTTGAATAGATCATTCCTTAAATCAATACCCATATAAAACCAATAACCAAAAAAATAAATAAAATTTGACCTAATAGTTTGTTTCATACCAATTATCTTATAGATCCAAAACATTATATCATTATTACAAAATAATCCTTTATGTTGGACATAATGTGTATATATACGTCAATAGGAAAAAAATATCATGAAATTTCGTTAATCCCCTTGAAACATCTTAGAATTATAAAAAGTTATGAACCATTAATTTTTTGTTTAAATTGCTTTTAAATCCATAATGATGATTCCAAGATGGTTAAAGGAGGCCTTGGGTGAAACTAGGTATTTCATAAGCTCGTATCCCTAGAATTGGAAGCGGCAGACTTAGATACCTGGTTAGGGAAAACCAGTCATGACATCCTGTACGGTTTTCCTAAACTGTTTAGTAGTTTGAAATGGGAACCTTTAGGATGCATGTTCAGTCTGCAACTGTGTGACCTAGTGATCACGACCATATGACCTCCAGTAGTTTTTGGACAATGAGGTTTCTTACTGTTTGTTCATGGTGAGTCAATACATTCACCAAACTATGTCATTCAACCCCTTTATTTAGTGATTGGTATATGTTTGGTGCATGGTTTGGCCAAACCATGTGTGCAAACTATTCATAGTGTGTTTTCGAGTGAAATTACTAAAATAAACCTCTTTATTTACTTTAACTCCCCTATTTTCTTTCTCCTCCTTTTATAAAATGATTTCTTCCATTCTACACACATGTAGAATCCTCTTTCCAACTTCTAGGTTTTGTGATATATCCCCCATCCGTGCGTCGATTCTATCATCATTTGACGAAACAGAAAGCTCTCAGTATGCTCTGTATTCATTACTCTTATATTTCTAGTTTCCTCCTCCATATGTTATGCAATTGTGGTGTGACCACATTTTCACAATCATTAGGGAATGTAAAAAATATTTTTATTTCTTCCATTTAGGAGGAATCAAAGTTTAATAATGGATGAGTGGAGTGGTAGTACATCAAGGTAGGGGGTCTATTATCTATCCCTTCATTTCATCGATTTTTAGGTGAGGCAAAATTTTTCTGCTAGCTAGAATCATTTTTTTTCATTCTTGTTAAATAAATTATATAATGCGGGTTTTAATGCCTTGTGTGACCTTATGTTATGGAAAACCACATATAAGGGTTGTTTACCTCTAATTCAGCATTCCATTTCTATGTGCCCTATTGAATGGCATTTTTATCATTGGACTAATTTTTGATCCACCCTATGTGTGTGATTTACACATTAATTAAATTTTGTTATTAATAAATGTTGTTAATTAGAATAGTGAACTATGAGATAGCTCTTGTGCATCATGTCCCAAACGTTGTAGTTAAATACACAAGCTTCATGCTTTAATTTGTGTTCCACAATTGATACATTTGATTTTGTGGTGCACATTGGGATAACACATTTATTATTTCAATATTCTAATGCATAAATTTATGCTCTATCAATTTCATTTTTATGCCACATTTTCAATCTATTTCATTATTATATAATTGATTAGATTGGATTGAATAATGTGCATTGGTATGATTTTTAGCATGATATATAGAGATTCCAATGATTACTTATAATTGTTCACATGCTATGCCTAATAGATTATGCCTCATGTGCATGCCTCGCTCAAGTATAATGCCTTGTGATTTTGTCCTATAATTGTTCACAAGTGTTTAGAATCAATTGTAATGTTGGGATAGCTTAGTGAGAATGTTTGAGGATGAATTTTATTGATGTAATGTTATTACTTATAAATATAATTCCTTGTTTTGATATGTTCTTCCTTCTATGGCTTGCTTACTACGAGCTAAAAGATAGAATGTGTCCCAAAATAAGGATTCCATTTATGGAATCACCATGATTGGTTGGGTTTACCTAATGTGAAAGCACATATACATTGGATTTATAGGTATGTGATAATTGGGTGGTTTCATTATACTCATGAGTAAGTCAGGTTACTTAAGGGAGAAACTGAGGATGGACCTGTTTGGAATGATATCCATTCCATGCCTCATGTGATACATGGTTCCCTTTGTGAGATACATGGCCCTTGTATACATATTATGTCCCTCACAGGTACCACATCCATAGTTTCAGCTTAGGCCAATGTAGGTGGTATGAGACGGTTATCCATTTAAGAACTGAAATGAAGCTCTACAAGTTTTATGAATTAAATTCACTGTATTTATTTACATATTGCACACTTTTATTTAGTCACTTTAAAAAATGGATCATCCTATACAATATGGGTACCATAATGCTAAGATTAGATATCACACCCTTATCTGGAGCCATTTGGTACCAGAAAAACATTAAGATCATAAGTATTGATAAAGGTATGTGTTATTGTTCCGATGCTTGATTTAATTACAGTTTATGATGGAGTTTTGGGGAAGAGAAATGAGTCTATTCTTGAGATATTGTGTATTAGTTTTTGGCCTTTAACAATATTTTTATAGAAGAAAATATATTTTGGTATCCCATATTTCCTCTATAAAATCATACATTGTATAGACATTTGACATCATGATCGTCATTTTTGTTTCAATTATTGATATTAATATTCCTCATATAGTCTATATATTATTCCTGGTTTATTTATATTATTTTCCATTGTTGTTTATATATACATTTTTATTATATATATTTACAATATTTATCACTACGCATACATTGATCTCTAATGGAATAATTTCTCAATAGACACACTTAAGGCCCTCAATTCTAGTTATCATCCTCTAGTGTTTGAGGAGATGTGCATGATTTCTGGTGGCCCACCATCATAGGGTACAGTTCGGTGGGCCTCGGGGAGGGACAAAAAAATGTGGTATTAAAGTTATTTTCCTTTTTTTCTTACTATTTGGGTATTATATATAAGAATAGGGAAATGTATATAGAAATTTACAGTGTTCTTGGACCTAGCTAAAAAATTTATTAGAGGAACTCAAATTATCTTGGGTAATAATTTTTAGATATTGATTATTCCATTTATATAAGATATGGGTTCACTATTTGGGGTCAAACTTTTTTTATGATATCATTAATACTTTTAATGTTGAAATGTTATTTATATTTCCAACTACCAAGGAAACAAGGTAATTATTTAACATGAATTATACTATAAACTATAGGGATTGAAAAGTCATGAACTATTTGTTGATTTTTTTTATTCTCCATCAATTTTCTATTTTCATGTGATTGTTAATGTGATTTATTATGTTATTATATGTATTACATATTTTATTATAAAAATAGAATTTTTATAACCCAACATGTTGGGATATTTTATGGTTTGGATTTATTTGATTCTAATTTCAACCCATGAGGTGTATGGGACCTTATGAATTGGAATGGCGATCCACCTAGTTTAACCAATATAATGTGAGATTTTTTCTATAGAGTAATTAAAATGAATTCCCATTAAAACAGATTTTCTACCCTATATGAGAAATGTGAGACCATAAACACTATACATACCTTCGAAATGGGATGTAGGCTATGTCTCTTGAGTCTCTGATATTATCATTTCCTACCTATCTAGGCTTGGATTTTGGAGAAGTTTAAGTCTTGTGAAATGTGTATTGGAATGATTTGTACTTGTCCTTTTTTATATTATTTTCTTATCTATTTTCTTCTGTTACACATCATTTATGTAAAGTGATCTTGGAAATTATAGAACTATTCCATTGGAACGTCATCAAATTTTACTCCATGAGATTAGTGATGAGAACACTCCAGATGTCGCGGGCCCTGATCCACATGTTATAAATCATGTAGTTCCACCCGAGGAACCTCATGCAAATCATATCTCAATATGAGAGTTACTAAGGTATTGTTTTGGAAGGCTTCTAGAAATCATTCTTTGGAAACATATTAACACATACCTTGAGAGAAGATCGATCCACGGAGTTCATGAATCTTCTATAGGGCTCCATGATGATGATTGAGTATTCTTCTCATTTCAACAAGCTCAAATGTTTTACTCAATCTATGACTAGTGATGATTTATCAACTGCATGGTATTTTTAGGAAGGAATTGAGAATTTTTTCCACTTATAGGTCAATTTATTTTGATAGACAAAAATCAAGGAGATATTAAACCAAGCCTTGATTATGTAATTGAATATTAGATAAGTTGGCAAAGTGATCCATGGGGACTCAATTCTGAGATAGGGCGACAGTTCATCAGGCTATAGAAATCACCATTTTGAGGGTTCATATTGGGGTGGTTCTGGAAATGAAAAACACACCGATAGTTCTATAGTGTTTCACTAGTGTGGCTATCAATACTATATGAAACCTTAGTGCATGAAGAACCTACTCGAGTGCCAAAATTGTTGTAGGATGGGTCATCTTTATCTATTTTTTATATTTTTTTCATCAAACCTTAATTTTAAGGGGATCCATAATAACACATCAATCAGGTTTTGTATATGTGAGTCCATGGAAGGTTTAGAGTTTGTCTTCAACTGTCTAGTAATTCCATTGAGGTAATGGCCATGGATGAGGTATTCATTCCATAGAGAATCATCGAAAAAATAGTAGATTTGGTAGGGCCACATAGGTAGAATCTCAGGGTAATGGTTCATTCCACTTGTATGTAGTGTAGCCAGTGCTAGAGGAGCAGATTACATGGCCATCTACTATTTTAGTAATTAATTTGGTGACCTTTACATTAGTTTATTCCATTTTAGATATAAGTTCTTCACACTAATTAATATCTACTTTTTTTAAAGTCATAGACTTTAAATTGAGCACTCTTGTGGATTTATGTCCCCCAACACACCATTAGGGGCGGATAAGGTGGAATAAGATAGTATCTATATTTAAACCTTAATTTATGATTGTTATGTTTCATATATAGTTTTATCATCTTCGAGATGACCAGTTTTGACATCAATGATGGCATAGAATGGCTCATTCCTTATCATTACCCAGTGTTGTTCTATTGTTGTGAAGTGTCATTCATATCAACTAATGAAAAATCATATGTACCTAAGGGTGAATAGTATATCCATGTAGAATGTTCAATATCCCATTTTTCTAGGCTAGGTATAGTGACATCTTAGTTGGAGTGTCTCTGTATGAGTGATTAGGAAATGTAGATAGTATAGTTCACTATGGTGGTGGATAGGTTTAGGGATGTCTTGTTCGAAAACTTCTCTATCTACCCTTTAGAGAGAAAGGTTGAGATAAATATTTAGATAATGATAGGTGAGCCACCAATGAATATTCCTCTATACAGGATGGAAAAAATAGAGATTTAGAATCTCAAAAAATAGTTTGAAGATCTCTAGCATAAGGGTTTTATCATACCTAGTATATCATTATGGTTTGAGGAGACCTTTTCACCAAGATGAAAGATATAACCCATAGATTCTGTGTGGATTATTGATGGTAGAATGTTATAATAGTGTATAACTATTATCCCTTTCTCATATTGATGAATTCTTCGAACAACATCAATGATAAACTATCTTCTCTATGTAAAATATTTGGACTTGCTACCATTAGTTTTGTCTGAGGCCATCAGATATACCCCATACAACATTATAGATAATTGTAAATTGAGAATGTTCTTGGTTATGCCATTCAGTCTAACAAACACAATAAAAATATTCACGGATTTCATGAATCAGGTTTTCCAACCATACCGTGACTCATTTTTGAAGGTTTTCAATGTTAAAATCATGGATAAGTATCATAATATAAACGACTATTCCAATCATCTTGAGATCATGATGAGTACATTGAGAGATCACTAAATATAGAAAATCTCAGTAAATTCTAATTTTGGAAAATACAATCTCATTTATTATGTCATATCATATCTCAGGCATGAATATTAGTCGACCTGGAGAAGGTGAGTGCAGTTGGTTCCTAAGATAATCACAAGAATGTGTTAGATATATGCATCTTCTTAGGGATAGTGTGATGTTATACGTGATTAATCTATAAATTCACTTAATTATCAGTTCTTATTATAGCCCCGAAAAGGATTGGTGTGCATTACCTATGGTCTGAATCTTATGAGATAGATTTTCATGTGTTAAAGGGGACACTCACATCAACACCTATTCTTATGCTTCCACAGCCAGGATGATGTTATTCTTTTTATAATGATTCTTCATGAATTGTATTAGGTGATGTTTTTTTCAAGGTGAGTGAGGCATGGAGTATGGATCTTTATAGGTGAGATCCACATAGAACAATTATCCAATGAATGACCTCTTTCTAGTATTCATTGATCATGATCTACTCTTTTGAAGGTACTATTTTTTTGGTACTGTTTTTTTACATATATCATACAATTCTCAAATACAACTCTAATTTTTAGGTCTAGAATATGAGGTAGTGCATGTGGTTTGAATACCTGTAGTCATTCTATTTTGTTCCTTCTTACACACTTGGTATGGTTAATGTCATAGATGAGTCATTGAGCAATAAAATTGTGACGCCATCAATCAAGGTGGCCAACAAAGAGTGGTAGATGATGGATATGTGTTCTGAGATTCACCAAGAGGATCAGGATAAGAACAAGAAACTAGTCTTAGTAGCAATTAATGTGATGTATTCTCTAATGGAATGGGTTCATATGAAGTAGTTATAATTTTTTGAGTTCTTCATTCTAAAGGAGAGTGTCGTAGAAGGGAACCCACCTCATAGTTGCGTTATTGGTGGTAGTGAGACCATAATCTTCCAGAGAAGAGTATTGTTGCCATATAATATATGGGGATAGATGGTGATGGAATATCATGCCTCTGTAAGGGAATTTAATCATGAATTCACTAGGATATACCTAGTTATACGTCATCAATATTTGTGGCCATGTATTATGTGGAAGATAGAATGCTTCATCAATCGGGTCTCCACCAATAAGTAGGTGAAGGAAGAGTACCAGTGACATAATGGACTTCTATATCCCCTTTTAAATTCATTATAGTAAATGGAAGGAAGAATCTATTTATTTTTTGACAGGCTTCCTAAGATATTCTCAATGTTGCATTGTGGTGTGGGTGATCATTAATAATTTTAAAAAACTGACACACTTCCAATAGATTTGGGAATCCTTATTTGATAATGATTTTGGGAGACTATACATCTGGGAGATAGTGAGAATTCATGGGGTACCCTATTCTATCATTTTAGACCAAAATGTCCAATTCACATTGTAGTTATAGATACCGTTGTAGAATGAACTCAGTTCACCACTGCTCTTGAGTACTACATATCACCATCTGACTGACGGGTAGTTCGAGAGGACCATATGGGTGTTAGAGTATATAATAAGATATTCTTTCCTTGGTTTTGTGGGTTCCGGGGAAAATTATATTCCTCTTGTGGAGTTTTTTGATAATAAAATATTTTAGCCAACAATTTAAATTCATTATGAGTCACTCTATGGTAGATCATGCCACTCACCTTTTAGATGTCTTGAGTCAGGTTATAAAACTCTAATGGGTCCTCAAAGCATTCACGAGGATTTAGATAAAGTTCATTTGATTTATAAGTCTATGGATACAGTTTAGTCAAGGAATAAATATTATTCTGGTCATCATACATGTATCTCCTAGATTGGGATGTAATAGAATTATCATATAAGGGAATGTTATTTTAATAATATGTTAGGACCTTTGACATATTTGATAGGGTATGGACAATATTCTATCGGTTTCAATTACCAATGAGTAACTGTTACATGCATGAAATCTTCCACAAATCACAGCATTGATAATATCATCTATATATGAATAATTATTTAGATTTTGAGGTTATTGATCTTGAGGTTGATGCGTCCTTTGAAGAGAATCCAATTCGTTTTGTTGGACTTAAGACAAATGTTCTCTATCGAAGGTGAGCTCTGTTGGTCAAGTGATATGGTGGAAAAAATTTGAAAAAAATGATACATGGGTGTGGTAAACAACTATACATATATATTTCCACAATATTTCATAGAATACATTCTTCCACCCTCAAAAATAAAACTCAAGGATTAATTATTTTATGGAAGGGAGGTTATAATGTACAGAATTTATCAAAAGTTATAAAACATTAATTTTTTTTGTCTAAATCCATTTAAAAAGATATAATGATTACTCCAAAATGGTTAAAGAAGGACTTGGGTGGTTCTAAGGATTGTTCTAATACCAGAGCCTCCAAATGGGAAGAGGAGGATTAGGCTGCACTATTAGAGAAAACTGTGTGGTAGCTAAAAGTGGGAACCTGTTGTCTGCATGGTTAGTCTGCATCCATCTGAATCAAGGATTATCGACTTGAGAACTCCTAAATTTGTTTTACATAGAGTTTTCTCATGTTTTGTGATCATTTATTCAATGTTTTCACCTAACCTTGTGACGATACCCTAGAAGCAGTGAGTGAAGCATGGTTAGCACAGGGTTTGGCCAAACCCTGTGATCAAACCATGTGCAATGTTTTTAGGGTAGAATTACCCAAATGAACCTCTTTAATGAATTTAGACCACCTAATTTATTTTCTATCAAATTCTACAAGGATTTACCTTTACCTACAGGCATGGTGATAAATTTTTTCCTCTATTAGTTTTTGTGATAACACCTCTCTTCATGGGCAGATACTCTCACTATTAGAAGAAAAGGAAATCCCTCTGTAAGATATTACTCCTAAAATAAAAAATTTCTTGTTTCCTCTTCTATACATTGTTCTATTTTGTTATGAAAATTTTTAATCCATTTTTATGAATTCAACAAGTTATTTGATTTCATCCAATTTAGGATGAATCAAGGCCCAATAAAAGATAATTGGAGAGTTACTACGTCATGGAAAGGGGTATATTCTATTTCTCATCATCTTTTCACGTTTTAAGTGCCATGCATTTTTTATGATCCACTTAATGTTTGAGAGTGTATTTTCTTATTGATATATAAAAAAAGTTTGTTATGATTCCTTGTGTGACCTTACCTTAGGAAAAACCCATCTGAGGGTTGTTCAAATCATCTTTTGGATTCGTTTTGGGTGTCCCCTATTGAGCAGAATCTATTATATATACCAATCCTATGATTTTCTTGATTACATGTTACCCTTAACTTCATCCACGTAAACAATATCACCTTCATCCACGTAACTTCTCCTATTAATTCCCCCTCCATTCCCAAACCCAACCAACACAGTCTATCGGTGCCTCCATCTAGGGTTCCCTTCCTCCACCCCTGCTCCCCAGATTTGCCATCCTTCCCGACTCCCTCCCTTACCGTCTCCCCCCGGCTCCACTCTCCCGCTACTCTCCCTGATATCCTTCTCCCACTCCCATCAAAGAATCTCCTCTCCAGGTGTTCCCACACCTATGCATCCACCCCGGCCTCCTCCCCTACCTCCGCCTCCACCCCCAACACCACGCAGTCACTCTTCCTTCTGTCTCCTACTCACCCAAATCCTCCACGTCCGGCTACTTCGCATTCAGTTCCTCTGCATCTGATTCCTCCGAATCGTGCACCTCCTCCTCAGGATCCTCGGCCTCGGGCTCCTCAACCTCACACTCATTTTCCTCAAACTCCTCCAACTTAGGATAATCTGACTCTTGATTCTCCACCTTAGCTACTTCTACTACTCCAGCTCCACTTGATCTGCCTCCTGCTACTCTTCCTCTACCTCCTCAGCCTCACCATGTTTCTCTTTTACCTTCTCCACCACCGTAATAATACCACAGATGGTAATTTACCCTTCATAACTTTTTCAGACCATTTTTCTCCTCTTTTAAATTTATAATTTTAGTCTATTCATAAAGAGATAATACTTTAACACATTCGGTATTTGTTCAGGTCCTAACAGATTAAAAAAGGGTGGACAAAGTGGTTTCTGATAAGTCATTCCAAATTATCCCTTACCAATTGGTTGTATTTTGGTCCCAATAAGATTTTCTTTTTGTAATACAAGAATTTTTTTCTTCCTATAATTTATCCCAGGCCACTAATCTCACCCTTTTCCCTTCAAATCCAAGTTTATAAATTTCATCCTTTCTTTTTTGCGTTGCAGTTTATTTCCTGCATGCTTGTGGGAAATATGATTATGGTGCTATAATTAATTGTTTTTAGATGAGTTTTGTTTTCCATTTCTTATTATTATATTCACTGAGGATTCGAGTTTAATCATTGAAAATATTGTGTTTTATGTTTTTCCTATCTGTTCTCGATTAACTGTGATAAAAATTATTTTTTTCAGTGACTTTTATTTGTCTCTTATAGAGGTTAAAAAATTATAGAACCAAAATGTTAGAGTTAAAAGTGATGAATTTTTCAATTCATGCATGGAACATGCATGTTTTGGAAGTATCTACTCATTCCCCTTCCTCATATTACCATAAAATGACATGGTATCATGTTTGGTTTTCTTATGTTATCAATGTAGGGCTGGAATCTCTTTTTTAGCTAAAGTTGCTCATTCTTCAAAAATCAATGGCATTAAAAAGGGTGAAATTGTGATATGATTTTATTTTCAATCTTAAAGTTATTATATTTTCTTTTTTCATTAATGAACCACTTGGTGTTTTTATCATTTTACAGATTTGATTTATGATTTTAGGTCAAGCATAATTTGAATTAATATTGACAATGATATTGCAATGTGCCATAGAAAATGGTTGTAGTGGATTCCAAACTTCTTCTAGTTGTTATATACTTATGTGCAGAATCTCAGTAAAATTATTCAGGTATTCTATGCCAGTGCATCAATCCTATTTCAATTTTTTACTGCTACAATCATACATGCACGTTTCAACACATACCACTTCACAGATTGCACATATCATCACATTATTTTTGAATTTTATAAATTCTTTTTGTTTGAGTTTGTTAATTCTCTTCATTCATCTTTTTGTTGGGATTTCACCTTTTATAAAACCATTATTTTTTTACAGAAATATTCTTTCACCTCATAAAAATCATATCATAAAATGGTTTCTCATGTTTTTGGTAGAATTCCCATTAGTATTTCTACTATGAAAAACCAATACACATGGGAAATGAATCATAAATGAACTTGTGTCATGTGATCTTATGGCATTTTATTTTTTTAAATGTGGTCAATATAAATCATTCATGCTTCAATATTCTTCTTTTCTAGGGTTTGGATTTATACACATGCTATCTTCTACCATACTATGGTTGATTGTCTAGGATGGAGTTGATTACTTTGTACCCAAGAGGGACGTGTGCCTTTCTATAGGTCACCTCTCCTTCCACCTCGAAATCTATATCGAACCACCACAACCCTCAAGGGCTCAATAGTAGACGACTCTGTACTATTTGAGATGTTGGTGGAGATCACTCTGAATTTGATCGGGGGTTCAAGATCATCATTTGATTCCTTACATCTCACCCAAAACCCTATCTTGGACGACTGCAAGAATGGCTCGAAAACTGTTTCTCAGGGGACACTTATAAACAACACCATCTCCTTTATTATGTTATCTTGTATTTATTCACCAATTCATTATTTGATGAGCATTCTACCAAATGAATTTTTATTCCTGATCCCTACTTTGATTTCAAAGTGCATGATTATTAAAATGGTGTCCAATTACTTTACATGTCACCTTTTATTCAGGTATATTTATCAACATATCCTGCTTTTCATTGTTATGGTATCAAATATTCATGGTAAATTTTTCTCTTTATTGTTTCTACATCCATTTCCATATTTTTTTATTTATGTTTTTTTTTTCGATATCAATATGTTTTTAATATATTCTTCTGCTACATCTTTGAGGAAAATAGTGTTATATGTACTTTTTGATATATATATATTTATTTCAACTATTTTTTTTTCTTTGCATGAAGTACTATTTCTAAGGGAGATGAGTTTCTCATATTCATCTATCTTGTAAAGCAATCATACCTATTTGTTCATCTATGAATGGGGCCTTATGTCTGTGGTGAGTGTAATTTTGGGTAATTTTGAAGGTTTCCATTATGTGAAAGATATCAATGTTTTTGAATTCAAGAAATTTGATTGTTTTTTATTTCATTAAAAAATATAGGGGTTTCCCTGTTTTTCTGAAATATGTTCTGGGGATTAGTTTTAGTGATGATAATTCTCCTTTCAAGGACAGTTTTAGATCCCTTAAGGGCCCATTCAAGAAAATTTTATATGATGTTTATTTAGTTCTCAATACTAAAAAATCTGATCAGTTTACTGCGGTGAAGGTGAGAATGCATACATTTATAGTAAAAATTGTTCATATAATGAAAGAAGGATTGTTCAAATACCAAGGTGGACCTATAATATTATCCCAGATTACTTCATTCTAGCTTATTTTTTTCACTAATTTTGATGTTTAAAAAAATTAATCTTCTTTTTTTATAAACATAACTTGATGGTTTTAATATGTAAAAGATATTACTGTGTTTGAAGAATATAGGCCTATATGTTAATCTCAAAATTAGGCCTTCTGTTTGTTCTTTGTGGAATTTCAGGTAATTCTGAAGGTTTTTAGATTTTAAATGACATTACGTGTTTCAATTCATTAACTTTGATTATTATTTTCAATTATTTACAATGTAATGTGGTTTCCCTATTTAGCTAAAATATGTTCCAGGGATCGGTTTGGAAACTGATAATGGTGCTTTAAGGATTAGTTTCAGAACCTATAATGATCCATTCATAACCTTTTTATATGTTTTTTTTCAATCCATAACATTATGGTCTGTATACTGTGGATTTCTAGATAAACATGTATAATCGTATTCCAATATTCTAAATTATTATGTATGTTTCTAGTTAAATTAATTATCCCTATTATTATTAAGAAATTTTTTGAATAAAACAGATTTTGCTATTTTTTATTACATTTGTCTATTTCCTTTAAAAATTGTACCGAATTTATGTATTCTTTTGTTTGTTTCCATTATTAGAGATTCACCATTTTGTGATTAGGCCTTTTTCCAGTAAATGTTTTGGTATGCTGATTTGTAATGTATGATTATTATAAAAAAGAACACCAATTTGAATATGTCATGTCTGTTTCCAGTTTACCAGATTAAAAAATTTATAGTGGTCATGATTCCCTCCAGTAAAACTGAAATCCCATTTTATGAAATCTTATTATCGCTTCCTGTTAAACACAAAAACCATTTTTTGAATAGTAATGTTTGTTTCCAGATTTAAAATTTTATGATTACACATGTTTCATTGTAGAAAAAAATTTATCATCTATTATGATATCTCATGTTTTTTTATTTCTATAAAATAAGATTCTAATGTGAAGCCTAAATTGAGGTTTTGGGTTGCAATTCTATATAATATCACAAGTATTCATTAGATGATAGATATGTCCGTTGTTTTCTCTCAATGGAGTAATTCTGAATTTACCTACTATTATATTCTTCTGTTAAATGTCACTGGTTATTTTATAATACTAATATGTTCTATTTATTCACATTCATGTTTAATTACATATTGCAGGGATCAATATACATTCATGTTCTTTTCAGTGATTTCATTTTCATCAACTGTGATTGTTATAATTGTTTTGTTAAGAAATTATTTTTTCTCTTCATATTATTTCATTAGCCCCAGCATATCAATTTTTCACTTCATTTCCCATTATTTTATTTCATTTCATCAACTACATTTTACAAATTTATTTTCAATTATTCTATTTCATTTAAACCAACACTTCATTATATATTTTTACTCTATTTTTGAATCTTTCTAGTTTTCCCCTACATTTCCCTTTGACCAACATGGATTCTGTTTCTTGAGACTCATTTAACAAATCCATGTTATAATGAAGTGAAGCACAGTTCAAGTGGGAAATTTCTATAGAATGTATTACTACTAGACATATCCACTTCCAGGTCCCTATGTATTAAAATTTCTACAGAATTAATGAAACTATTGTTGCCTTGGAAATTAGCTCTCATTATTCTGAATTGCCTCAATGCGAAGGTCATGGGATGGTAAGAAGCATTGATGCATAAAAGGAGCAACATTATGTGATAACATCAATCCTATGTGCTAATATAAAGAAGGATTGTCTTTTTGTTCAGGGTTTCATTCAATTTGTTTCATGTTTATTACAGGATTCTGGATACACCTCACCTTATATTTCTGCAGATTCCCACTCATTTCAAAATTTTGTGATGCTCTTTAACTCCACTAGGAACGAATACTACAATTATGGGTTTGTTTATAAATTTATAATTGAAATGGTGTTGTGTTAAGATTGGTGATATAGATGGTGATGTTTTTGATAATATTATTTAGCAGGTATAGTTTTTGGATGCTTTGAATATGGCTTTTGGAGATAAATTATGATATACATAGGATGGTTTGAAATGGTGATTTCAAATTGTTGATCTAGATAGAGTTTTTCATATTGTTGATTTCAGATGTTCATCAACTTGAGGGTGTTTTATTTTCTATTCCTTCATTTCATCTTGTGGGTTTTTATTTAATTAATATTACTTTTCAATGTTTTCTCCCTATGATTATTATCATTCTAATGTAGATGGTATTGTGATGTTTTGGTAGAATGTATTTAGATTCACTACTATAATTTCTGGATTTCAAGGCGAGCGGCTTATAGCGGCCGTCTATTGGTGGCCACTAATACTATTAACATCTAGCGCCAAATGGAGGCCACAACACTTTAATTTAAAAAAACATAATTTCCCTATCCACGACCCCCACGACCCCATTTCCCCGACCTCGCGACCCACCCCTCCCTGACCCCGTGACCTCGACCCCTAACGACTTCGATCCCGCGACCCGATGACCCCGACCCCCTACGACCCTGACCCCTGGCAACCCCGACCCGACCCACGGTGACCCCTCCCTGACCCCCAACCTCTGGTGAGCCCGACCATGGTGACCACCAACCCAGCCAGGCAATTCCTGGTGACCCCGGAAACCCCCAGAGACCCCAACCCCAGGTGACCCCCACCCCGAGCGACCCCCACCCCCTTGGCTCATTCCTACACCACCCATAACCCTAGCGACCCCACCACCTTTCCTCCGCACTGTTACCCCATGACCCCGACAACCCAGCGACCCGACAACCCCCACCCCCTGCCTCCACGCTACACCTTTGGACAGTCCCACCGCCATTATCCCCTACCGGCCCCGCTGCATCCCTCTGGAAAGTCCTCCTGCCTCCGTTGGATCCTACTGGTCCGTTGTGCCCCATCGTTTAGAACCCTCCAACACTTCGTCCAACAGTTCCGCCCCTTTTTAGTAAGGCTGTCAAACCCATTTCATCAAGTCGTTGCACCATCATCGATCTACAATCGAGTCACACCCTATTACCTGCAGTCGAGTCGTCTGCAAGTAATGTTTTTTACCCTTCATATTTGGTTATTAAATTTTAATGATATGTTTTTTTTAATATTTAAATATGATATTTCACTTTACATTTCTATTAAATACAGATATGGATAGGAGCTCGATTGATATGCAAGATAGATTTTTAGCTGAATATTATGAGAGGATTAAGTGATTTATTGATTTCACCCACAGAGTTTCAAGCGATATGATTAGTTGTCCATGCATAAAATGTGAAAATAGATATCACTTCAAACAAGATATTGTTAGAGGACATTTTTTTGAATGGATTTTGAAAAACTATAAGACATGGACACTTCATGTAGAAGATTTTGCTTCATTTCATCGCTCAGAAAGTATTCATATGAATGTTGATTTGAGCACAGTTGATCAGATGAACAAAATTTTCAATGTTATGATGCATCAGTTTCAACCTGTAGAGATTAATGTTGTAAACGACGAAGTTGGATTGAGTTATCCACATTCTTCTGCAAATGGAGAAGCATTAAAATTCATTGAAATTCTTGGAAATGTGTGTACTGAATTATATCTCGGATGAAATAAATTTTGTAAACTATAATTAATCATTTAATTATTACACCTAAAGGCCTTGAACCAGTGGTTAGACACCTCATTCGAAATGTTTTTGGTATTTTTGAAAAAGGTACTCTCTACTGGAGTGAAGATTCCGTAGTCATTCTATCATGATCGCAAGATGACCGATGATCTTGGTTTTACATATGATACAATTGATGTGTTTTGAAATAATTTTGTGTTGTTTAGAAATGATAATGTACAATTAAATATGTTTACTATTTTCTATACATCCATGTGGAAGACCAATGAGATTAATCAAGGTAGTCATATTCTTCCATGGAGAGTCTTGAATCAAGGTAATCAAGTTGCCACTAAACAGATGAGTTATTTCCCACTGAAACCGAGACTGAGGAGATTATTCTTGTCCACTAAAATTGCTAAATCGATGACTTGGAATTAAGATATAATTAAAGAGGTTGATAAATTAACTCACCCGGATGATTCTTTTGTATGGAAAGAGTTTGATCAATGACACCCATAATTTTCCCAAGATGATCGTAATATTAGACTAGGTTGGGATATAGATGGTTTTAACCCATTTAGGTCCATGGTTGGTGCGACACATAGTACATGGCTAGTGGTGTTGGTTCCATACAACATTCCACCTGGGTATGTATGAAGCAACCTTTTTTACTGTCAATTCTACTTGATGGACCGAGAGGACCCGGTGATAAAATCAATGTTTATATGCAACCTTTGATTGATGAGCTGCAAGAATTTAGGGCCGATGTTGTAATTAATTTTGACTTGACAGCTAATGAAATGTTTAGACTTCGGTCTGCTTTGTTATAGACAATTAATGATTTCCCAACGTATGCATACTTATCAGGTTGGAGTACAAAAAGATAATTTACTAGCCCTTATTGTAATAAGATTAAGAAATCTATGTGGCTTAAGCATTGTATAAAGTAGGCATATCTTGGTCAGAGATGCTTTCTTCCTCCATTGCACAGGTTAAGAAAAGGCCGTGTATCATTTGATGGGAATAGAGAGTATGGCCCATCACCACAAATACTGTCTAGAGATGAAATTTTTGCACAACTTGATCAAGAAAACATCTATACAATGTATGATTTTCAAGATTTGTTGGTTCCTGCATTTCCTTCTATTCTGGATAAAAATAGACAGTGAAGTCATAATTGGAGGAAACAATGTATTTTTTTAAATTTCCTGATTGGAAACATAATATTTTAAGATATAATTTGGATGTGATGCACATTGAAAAAAAAATTTCTGATAATATTTTGTGCACCACTTTATTCATCAAGGGGAAATCAAAGGACAGTGCTAATGCATGATGTGATTTGCAAGAAATGGGATGGACAAAACCTTTACATTTAAATCTGGGTGAAGGTAATCATGCATACATGGTTGCTGCACAGTACACAATGAGTAAAAATTAAAAACAATCATTTCTATAAATTTTGAAGACCGTTAAGGTGACAGATGGTTATTGTTCTAATATTTCGAAGCTTGTGAATATGATGAGAATGACATTATAGGGTTTAAAAAGTAACGATAATCATATTCTCCTTCAACAGTTAATTCAAATAGAAATTATTAATTACATACCTTCCCGGGTTGTTGAGCCGTTGATCGGAGTTTCTAATTTTTTCAGACAGCTCTGTTCTAGGAATCATCGAATGAGTGACTTGAAAAAGCTACAGGATAAGATTGTAATTTCACTATGTCACTTAGATAAAATCTTTATGCCATATTTTTTTAATTTCATGGTTCACTTGACCGTGAATTTAACTGGTGAAGTCATTACTGGAAACCTTGTTAAATTCAAGTGGATGTATCCAATAGAGTGATACATCAATACATTGAAAAGATATGAGCACAATAAAGCTCATCCGGAAGCCTCAATTTCCAAGGGATATTTAATGGAAAAGTGTATTAATTTATGTTCTTAATATATTGATTAGGATGAATGAAATATTGATAAACCATCCTAGAATGATGATGGTCTAGTTGGAGAAGGAATAACATTTGATATATAGAACGATGAGTGGGTTCAAGCTCATTGATATGTGTTATTCAACACTGTATCAATTATTCCATTGATACACTATGTTTTATAATTGATGTGTATTTTTTTAATATTTATTTTATTTCTTACCATATATTGTGTTGTGATTTAGGATGAATATTGATGAGTTGAAACGTGAAAGGACCCGTACAACTGTCTATCAAATCCAAAAACATCATTTCAACACATTTCATGAGTGGATCAAGAATCATGTACGTATAATTGATTAAATATTTTTATAGTGCAACTTAGTTATATTTTCACAATCCTTTATCAACTAAACTATATATGTGAAATTTACAGATTCAAAAGTTTTGTGATTTATCCCAGCTTGTGAGCAAAGAACTCAACCAACTAGATGATGGTCCATTTATTACAGCTCATCGCTACATGTCATTGGATACTAACAAATTAATATTTCCTATTAGCGATGTTGACAGGAACCGAGCCACACAAAATAGTGGTGCTGGTTGTTATTTTTTTGGTGTGGGTTATTATTATGGATTGTTGAGAGATATTATTGAGGTTATTTATGGTCGTGGCTTAAAAACATATTATTATGGTGTGATTGGGCTGATCTGGTTCGTGGAACAAAAGTTGATAACTTCCGATTTACATTAGTAAACTTTAACAATAATCAATTTAAAGATGACCAAGTAAGAAATGTACCCTCCATACTGACATCACAGGCAGAACAAGTTTACATTGTCAGAATTGATTCTGATTGGAATGTTGTGGTTAAAATTTCTAGAAGATGGGTTTTTTTGATTGACCAAGAGGAACATTATGTTATCACATTTCCTGATCAAACAGCAGACCAAACAAAAGTAGTTGTACGAGATGAATATACACAATGGTCCAGAGTGATACTTGAAGGAGAAATGATAGACATGCATGGCTAGTGAAAATTATAATTATATCCCCGATTATTTTTTGTTAAAGTATTTATGAGTTATATATGTATAAAAATTTCTTGATTAAACTATAATTTATTTTAATGTATGTATGTCACAGGGTTGATGCAGTTGTTCACCTGATGTTTTCGGTATGTATGTTTTCATTTTTCTAAATTAATTGATTGTAATTTTTTGTTTATATTTCTCTAACTGTTTCTAATCATTAATTTATATTGTAATTAAATTTTTAATTTATGTTTATCAGGATCTAGTGCGTCTTCCAGCAGACGCAGGGGTCATGGTAGAGGGGTTCGATCCTGGAACTCTGGAGCCCGATTGTATGTGTTATTTGACGACACATTTCATCTAGTTGGAGATGGTGTTGCTGTATTGAGTCATCAGTTTGGGAATACGATATGAGACTCACACAGATTCCCTATGACGACTCATGAATGGAGTTATTTCCCCCAGGATACGATGGATATATTATGGAGGGAGGCTCAGGTAAAATCAATGTTTAATTTTTCATATATTGTTATTATTATTGTCCCATCTACTGACAATTTTCTTAACAGGATAAATTGACATCCTGTATAGATGAGTTTCGGGTTGTATGTGTGACGAAATGCCGAAAATTGTGGAGGGATTACAAGTCAAGGGTGAAGAGAGATCACTAGACACCATTTGCGGGCGTTCCAGATATTCTACAGTGAGTCCCTCTACGCATTCTTCCTGCACAGTTGCAGGATTTGGTTGCGTTTTGGTCGAGCGAGGAAGTGATGCTAAGATTTATTACATTTAATCAATAAATTAATAATTTTTCAAATGTCTATTAAGTAAATACATTGAATATAGACTGAGTCTGCTCATCATTCACATAATCGAGCGATGTAGGGAACACCTTCCAGACTTGGCACTCGACATGTGTCACAACTCAGACATGATGTAATTTTATAATTCACTATTTCATTAATATTTTAAAAATATTGTTTTATAACATGGTGAACCACTTTATTATAGTTACACCAAAATGGTGAGCCAATCGATCGGATGTACATATGGGTATGGCTGAGTACTCGTAGGGCGGGTGATCTTGATGTTGCTGGTGTTATAGTAAGTAAATTATTTAATAATAAATGTATTTTTATTTTATATAAATTATTCATATTTGTTCACTGATTCAGTATATGTTATAGGCTCAGTTTGACGCTCAGTCAGCAGAGTTCCCAGAGGAGAAACGTCGTCATACTGTGTGTAGAGATGAAATTTTTTACCATGTCGTGGTGTGTTATGGTCATGTTTATTATTTGACTTATAGGGGTGGTGTCCCACGACGTGCAGTTGTTAGAGAAGATGCGATGGGTGCATGTAGAGAGTCAGGTATGCGCACACAGACTAATATAGATGCTTCCATGTAGGATATGAAGCGCAATTATGAGCCATTGTTTCACCAGTTACGTGCACAGTATGAGGAGAGGTTGTCACACATGTCATCACGTGTCAATGAAATGACGATGCAACAAGTGGAGCCAAAAGTAAACAATAAAACAACCCATAATGAGATTGACTTTTACTGATATGTTTAAGATACATAATATTTATATACATCGTAGTATTCAAATATAGTTGGTAGACATCGCAGTGATATTGGTGATCCATATGAGAATGAACCCCATGCATGAGGTAATTTCACTTTTTATGATGAATTATCTAGATGTTTTTATATAATTGATGAATATAATCATCATTTTTTACCTAGATGAGTTTTATTATTATTTTTGGATGACATATTCATGCAACAGAAGACTGATTATGATTATACCCAATATTTTGACATCATACAGATTACACTAATAATGCATCGACTATACACCAAGCTATATATATGTGAATTTTTAATTGATTAGGTATTGTTATTGGGTCAAATAATCTCAGAGGAAGGTGTGTGAGTGGATGGAGAGAAGCATAAGAAATTTGTTTCTTGGGAGAATCCCATGATCTCTTTCAACATCTATAGCTTTCTAGGGTGATTGAATTGTGATGTGGTCGCACAGATGGCACGTCAATCAGACATGTGGGTTGCGCTGTACAATTCAATATTCATTTTTTAAGTGTTGGGAATGCTTCAAAAAAGTGCGTGGGGGGTCCAAACGGGCCGAACGAAGTTAGGATGGCCTGAAATCAGACAAAAACAACAACAGGTGAGTGAATTGTGAAGTGTTTGGGAAGATGGAACGTCAATCGGAGTTGCCGTGTACACACGGTGACCGGGAAGGCAGTTCTGGTGTCACAAATGGCCAAAACAATAATTTAACGGTCAAATTCATATATTATGACATCGGATTGACCTGAAATCATAGGTAAACAATCTAATTATTATTCTTGACGTGTAAACGAAGACGTCATGTCAATCGGACTTGTGGTTTGCGCGGTACAACTCAATATACGTTTTATAACTGTTCAGTGCACTTCATAAACACGCGTGGGGGTTCCAAATGGGATGAACGAAGTTGGTATGGCTTGAAATCAGACGAAGAAAACAGGTGAGTGAATTGAGAAGTGTTCGAGTAGACATCACATCAATCGGAGGTTTCATCTACTCGCGGTGACCGGGAACGCAGTTCTGGTGCCATAAACGCCCAAAACATGCGTTTAATGGTCTAATTCATAGAGGAAGACATTGGATTGACCTGAAATCACAGGGAAACAATATAATTATTATTCTTGACATGTACGCATAGAAGACACGTCAATCGGACATGCGGTTTGCGTGGTACGGCTCAATATGCGGTTTTTAAGTGTTGAGGCGCTTCATAAACTCGCATGGGGGTCCAAATGGTCCAAACGGAGTCAGAATGGCCTTAAATTAGAAAAAAACAATGGGCTAGTGAAATTTGAAGTCGTTGAGTAGACTTCACATCAATCGGAGGCGATGTGTACCCGTGGAGACCGAGAACGAAGTTCTTATGTCATAAATGGCCAAAATGTGCATTTAACAGTCGAATTCATAGCGGACGACATCAGATTGACCTAAAATTATAGGGTAACAATCTAATTATTTTTTTACATATACACATAGACGAAAAATCAATCGGACCTATGTTTTGTGCAGTACGGCTCAATTTGTGTTTTTATGTGATGAGAGCGCTTCAAAAACGCACGTGGGGGGGGGGGGGTCCAAACGGCCCGAACGATGTTGTAATGGCCTAAAATAAGATGAAAACAATGGTTGAGTGAATTGAAATGTGTTCTAGTAGACATAACTTAAATCGGAGGTGTCGTGTGCTTGCGGTGACCGAGAACAAAGTTCTGGTGTCATAAACGGCAAAACGGGTATTTAATGATCGAATTCATAGCGGATGACATCCGATTGACTAGAAATAACAGGTAAAACAATCTAGTTATTATTTTTGATGTGTATGTGTAGACGGCACGTCAATCGGACGTGAGTTTTGCGCGTTACGGCTCAATATGCGTTTTTTTACGTGTTGGGCACGCTTCATAAACGCGCTTGGGGGGGGGGGGGGAATGGGCCAAACGAAATCAGAATGGCCTGAAATCTGATGAAAACAATGGGTGAGTGAATTGTTAAGTGTTCTAGTAGACGACACATCAATCGGAGATATCGTGTGCCCGCGGTGACTAAGAACGCAGTTCTGGTGTCAAAAAACGGCTAAACGTGCGTTTAACTATTGAATTCATACCCGACGACATCAAGTTGACCTGATATAACAGGGCTACAATATAATTTTTATTCGTGACATGTACGCGGAGACATAACATCAATTGGACGTCTGGTTTGCGTCGTACGACTCAATTTGTGTTTTTAATTGTTGGGCGCGCTTCATAAACGTACGTTGGGGGTCCAAACAGGCCAAATGAAGTCGGAATGGCCTGAAATCATACAAAAAATAATAGGTGAGTGAATTTTGAAGTTTTCGACCAGACAGAACATCAATCGGAGGTTTCGTGTGCCTATGGTGACTGAGAATGCAGTTCTGTTGTCATAAACGTCCAAAACGTGCATTTAACAGTCGAATTCATAGAAGACGACATCAGATTGACTTGACATCAAAATGCAACAATATAATTATTATTCGTGACATTTACAAGTATACGGTATGTCAATCAGATGAGCGACTTTCACATTACGACTCAATATGCATTTTCTAAGTGTTGGGCGTGTTTCATAAACGCATGTGGGGTTAGGGGGTCCAAACGGGACGAACAAAGATGAAATGGCCTGAAAGCATATGACAATAATGAATGAGTGAATTGAGAAGTGTTTGAGTAGAATACATGTCAATCGGAGGTGTCATGTGCTCGCGGTGACCGAGAACACAGTTCTGGTGTCATAAACAGCCAAAAGTGGTTTTTAACGGTCGAATTCATAGCGGACAACATTGGATTGACCTGAAATCATCGAGAAAAAATCTAATTATTATTAGTGAGTTGTACGTGTAGACGTAATGTCAATCATAAGTATGGTTTGTGCGGTATGACTCAATATGTGTTTTTTATGTGTTGGGCGCGCTTCATAAACGTGGGTGGGGGGGGGGTCCAAATGGGCTGAACAAAGTCAGAATGGAATGAAATCAGACAACAACAACGGGTGAGTGAATTGTGAATTGGTCGAGTAGAAGGCATGTCAATCGGAGGTGTCGTGTGCCCGTGGTGACCGAGAAAGCAGTTTTGGTGTCATAAATGGCCAAAACGTTCGTTTAATGGTCGAATTCATAGAGGATGAAGTCAGATTGACCAGATATCACAGAGAAACAATCTAATTAATATTTGTGATGTGTACACATAAACATCACATCAATCGGACATGCAGTTTTCACTGTACGACTCAATATGCATTACTTAAGTGTTGGGCGCGCTGAAAAAAATGCACGTGGGGTGTTGAAATGGACCGAATGAAGTCGGAATGGCCTGAAATCGGAGGAAAACCATGGGTGAGTGAATTTTCAAGTGGTCAAGTAGACAGAAAGTCAATCGAAGGAGCCGTGTGTGTGAAGAGACTGAAAACACAGTTCTGCTGTCATAAACGGAAAAAAGGGCGTTTAACGGCCGAATTCATAGCGAACGTCATCCTATTGACCTGACATCACATGGAAAAAATATAATTTTAATTTGTGACTTATACGAGTATACGTCACATCAATCAGACATGTGGTTTGTGAGGTAAGACTCAATTTGTGTTTTTAAGTGTTGGGTACGCTTCAAAACGTGTGTGGGGGTCCAAACAGGCCTAATGAAGTCAGAATGGCCTGAAATCAGACAACAACAACAGGTGTGTTAATTGATAAGTTTTCGAGTAGACGACAAGTCAATCAAAGGTGCCATGTGCCCACAATGAGCGAGAATGAAATTCTGGTGTCATAAACGGCCAAAATGGGCGTTTAACGGGTGCTTTCATATCAGAAGACATCGGATTGACCTAAAATCATAGGGAAAAATGATAATTATTATTCGTGACATGTACGTGCCGAAGTCACGTCAATCAGACATGCGGTTTTCACGGTATGGCTCAATATGAGTTTTTTAAGTGTTGGGCATGCTTCATAAACACACGTGGGGGGGGGGGGTCCAAACAGGGCGAACAAAGTTGGAATGGCTTGAAATCAGACGCCAAAAATGGGTGAGTGAATTGTGAATTTTTCAAGCAGATGACATGTCATTCAAGGGTGACGAGTGCCCATGGTGACCGAGAACAAAGTTCTGGTGTCATAAATGGCCAAAACACACATTTAACGGTTGAATTCGTAGAAGAAGACATCATATTGACATGATATCATAGGGAAACAATCTAATTATTATTAATGATGTGTACGCACAGATGACGCAGCAATCAGATGTTTGATTTTTGCGTTACGGCTCAATATGAGTTTTTTAAGTGTTTGGTGCGCTTCACAAATGCGTGTGGGGGGGGGGGGGGGTCCAAACGGGCCGAATGATGTCGGAATGGCCTGAAATCAGAAAAAAACAATAGGTGTGTGATTTTTGAATTGGTCGAGTAGATGGAATGTCAATAGGTGGTTTCTTGTGCCCGCAGTGACTGAGAACGCAGTTCTTGTGTCATAAATGGCCAAAATGGGCGTTTAACAGTCTAATTCATAACTGACAACATCGGATTGACCTGACATCATATGGAAACAATACAATTATTATTTGTGACATTTAAGTGGAGATGTCACAACAATAGGATGTGCGGTTTGTGTAGTACAGCTCAATATGCGTTTTTAAAGTGTTGGGTGTGCTTCATAAATGCTCATGGGGGGGGGGGGGGGGTCCAAATGGTCCAAACGAAGTCAGAATTTCCAGAAATCAGATGAAAACAATGGGTGAGTGAATTGTGAATTGGTGGAGTAGACGTAACGTCAATCAGAGGTTCTGTGTGTGCATGGTGACCGAGAACGCAGTTTTGGTGTCATAAACGGCCAAAACGGGTGTTTAATGGTCAAATTCATAGCGGACGACATCATATTGACCTTAAATTAGAGGGAAAAAATATAATTAGTACCATATAAATAATGATTTTAAATATTTAAAATGGTATTCAAAATTATGAATATATTTTGACAATCAAATTCTTTCGATCTTTTACAGTATGTTTGAATTGAAATATGTTAATTTGATTCAATTATTTGGTTCTAGGTTTTAATTGGTATTAATTTTGTTATTAAATTTTGATATGAAGTTAAATCTTATTATGGTTGTGGAACTTGGAAGATGAATGAAGAGATTTATGAGGGTATATTTTATTGTGTAATTGATATTATTTTAAAAAAATAAAAACCTATTGCGGCCTCCAAATGGCGGCCGCTTTAGCTCTGGGCTACAACGGCTGTTGAATGGCTACCACTATAGCCCATTTTGGCTTGGCTACAGCGTCTGCCAAATGCCGGTCACTGATAGCAACAATGACTAGCCAAAAGCGGCCACTGATTGGCGGACCCTAGGCGGCCACTATAGACCTTTAGTGACGGCTTTTGGCGACTGCTAAATGTCATGATTGTACTAGTGACTTTTATGGAACCAAGAAGTATGGTATATCAATGATATGGAGAGATAAGTACCTATATTTTTAGTACAATTCAAATGAATAAAAAGGTAAATTTTGAATGTTTATTAATTTCTTGACCTTTGTAACATTATAAAAAAACAAGGGATTATGTTATGTTATATAACAAGATGTTATTATGGAAGAATACAAGTATGATATAAGTAAAATAGCTATAAATGTGTAGGGTAATTAATGCTATGTAACACATTTACTGATGTCATTTACCCTCACATTTTATCTTACATTTATCTTACTTGAAATGTAATAATGTAACATTAAACACCATTTTTTCATGAAATATGGATACATGTTAAACACCAATAAACCAAATCAACATTTAAATAATTACATAAATCCATTTATAGTCAACATATGGGAATCCCATTAATCAGTGATATATATATATATATATGTGTGTGTGTGTGTGTTTAATTCCATAAATTTTATATTAGGTTTTGATAAGTGGGGATATCATATCAACCAAATTTACTCAACATGTGTGACTTATTTATTTGAATTTCGAAATAAAATGTACCAAATCATACAAATCTTCATTCTCAAAACTCGAAAATTCAAATACTTGTACTCTTATATTTATTTTTTAACTATTTGAATGGTGTCTTCATATTCTATGAACTCCTATTTCATTATCATACACAATTACTTTATAATTTAAAATGTTTTCAACATTATTGTTTTTCTCAAATCATATAAATATTAATTTCTTATTAAAATAAAAACATATAATCTAATGAACCATGAAATAGAATGGGAGAGAAGTAGTTTTTACCATTTATCTAGTTTTTTGGGCCACACTATGTGTTTGAGATTCATTTTAATTAAATTCCTTAATTGATAAATTATGTTAATATGAATGGTGAACCATGAGTTAGCTCTTCAGCTTCATGCCTCAAACCTTATATTTAAGTACTCATGGTTCATCCTTCACTTTTACTTCTGTGAGCCCTATAATTTATTTATTATTTCACATTGGGAGAACACCTTAATTATGACTAGATTTTATTGCTTTCATTTATGGTATGCCATGTTCGTTGTGCATTATGCCGTATTTTATCCTTATTTCGATATCCCTTAACTGATTGAAATAAATTGAATGATATGATTTTTTAATCATGTTATCTTGAGATATTTAGATGAAAATAATGAAATGTAATTTTTTACATGAAATTACTTATAGATTATGGCTCATTCAAGATCTTGATATGGATTAATTCCATGTTCATTTTTCATATAATAGTTCCCTAAATCATGGAGTTAGTTTTATAGGCGGGAGAGCTTAGTGACCTAGTTTTTTCGACATGTTTATTTGATGGAATGTGATTACATATAAATTTTATTCCATTTTACGATATTATCTTATGGTTATGGATCTCTACCTATAATCCGAGAGAGAACATCTATCCAGAATTATGGATTACATGGATAGACTCCCCATGATCGGGTGGATTTAATTGACAATCAAGGAGCGATACATTGGATTTCTAGGCACAAGCTCTCCAGATATTTTTCATATACTCATGAGTGAGGCTAGTTCCCTTAGGGGGAAATCAATGAAATAATGGTTTGGAAAGATATTTATGATATGCAATGAGTGATACACAGTTCCTTATGTAATATAATTGACATGGGTTCAATGTCACCATACCTTGAATGATTCAAGAAATGTTGTATATGTTTCCATGGAAAGACTCTGAGGTATTGGGTTATTTAGAGGAACCAATAACAACCGTTGGTATTTTATTTAGATCATATTGGATAGGCTTGACACTCCACCAATAGATTTGACAAAAATTTAGAATGTTTCCTTTTACAAATGTGTTTCTTGTCTATTGATTTATTTCTATACATGTATAATGGAATTTCATTGTGGCCTATAACATAAAGCACAATATTGGAGATTTACTCATTTACCTTGGCTAGAAAATTTTTAATGGTTGTTGTAAAAAAATTATGACTCACATCGGTACCTTGTTCAAACATCTGGCATAGGTTGAAGTAAGTGGTATGGGACGAGTGTCCATTTAGAAACCCACACAAAAGTATAAATATATTATGTATTTAATTATCTTTATTTATTTATATATGGGAAAAATTAATTTCTTTACTACATTAAATGGATATGTATAGACACTATTGGTGTTGGATTACGAATATCATATCTCACACCATGATCGAGATCCATTTGGAACCAGACCAATATATGATTGTATACCTTATTTCCCCTATGCACTCATATTTTATATATAAATTTGACTTTATGAACATCATTTTTGTATTAATTATTGATATTCAGCTTCCACTGGTTTTTTAGACCTTCTTCTTTGTTTATATATTTTCTCTTTCATTATTGTCTATTTATATATATGATTCTACTATCAGTGTATATTGTTTATCATAGTGCATACTTTGATCTGTGAGGGAATATTATACCCATTGATTCACCAAAGTCCCTAACTTCTAGTCAGAATCCTCTAACATTTGGGGAGGTGTGCTTTATATCTTGTGGCACCTGATCTTAGGGTGTAATTAATTGGCACTCGGGGAGGGATGGTGCACACATCAAAATAAAAAATAATTGATAATGTAATATGTTTCCAAAAATATCTGAAGTCATACTAAAAATAAATCACATATATCTTAAAAACTTCTATAAAATATTTTTTGTATTAGAATTAGATATAATTTACATATAATTTTTAGGTTTCCCCCTACATAAAACAAATATTAATAGTTATCAATCCCTCAATCATATATTTTCTAAAATATAACATTATTTAAAAATAACTTATATAGGTTATTGATGCCATTAAAAATATTATTTATGTCATTAAAGAAAAAAATATCATGAATCAATACTTATATATTTTTTAATTCTTAAATCCATAATTCACCTGATATTCTAATTCTTCATCCTAATACAAAAATTCCGATAGAAAATCCTTTAATTCTTACATAGAAATGATTTACATAGAATATGTCCTTATTATTGGATTTTAACTCTTGTATTAGGGAATTGACTCAGATAATTCCCATATTCTCTACATATAGGACATTGAAAAAAGGGTTATGTAGGATGTTATTTATTACCTTCCATTACATTTTGACTTTTTTATGGAAAACAATTATTTATGAACAATTTTTTTCATACTAAAAAACATTCGAATTACTTTGTGTTATTTCCCTTGGTAAAATTACCAACATTTATAACATGAAGTTAATTAAATATTATATATTTTATCTCCAATATTAGATGAAATTTCTTGAGACATCCTTATCCTATTCTTTGATATCAATATACATTCAACTATATTTTATGTAGTTTTCTTTAGTTTTGATAGTTATATTGTCATGATAAAAATATGTCTTATTAGAGTTTTTTTCATGTTATGCATCTCATTTGGTCTGTAATCACATCGGTTGTTTACTTACTTATTTGTATCTCAATACATTTACTAGAATAAAGGGAATCTTAGGTATGATAAATTAAAAAATATTAAAAACATAACAAGGAAGAAAACAACATTAATGTGATAACATATAAATGAAATGTGTTAATTTAATATAAGAATTTTATGTCGTTAATCAAAGAAATCTATGATCTATTTCCAAATATTGAATATTATGTGCATTATTGTTCCCTTAATAGCTGTACATACCAAATCATGTCCCCCAGGAGTGTCAATCCAAGTGTGCATAAGGCTATTTATAATGCCTCGGTTCCAGATGAAGTCTTGCTCAATGTTGTGTTTTTAGGTATTACCTGAGGTATTTTTTCCCAAGAGCCGTATTGACATGTAGTGTCCATAAAGGGATGTATTTTCCAGGAAAAAAATTTATCTACATTTTACCAATGTTTAGGGATTTTTTAAAACAAAATATTTTATCCCATTTCCACTCACTAAAATTTTCTAATACTAATTCCAAAAATAACTAAATCTTTATTTAATACCAACTATGACAACCCTTTTCTTTTCCACACATTAATTCATGATTTATTACATATGAATACACCTAATACAACCCAAAATATCATTTATTCTAGTGTGTTTTTAATAAGGTCTGTAACAATACATTTAGAATGTGGGATACAATAAAATTATTTAAAACATTATTAACATGATCTTAGAAATAATTGATCCTATAAAACTGTGTGTGATAACATGGGTAAGAACATAATAAATGGGTGAGATATAAAGCATAGTAAGGGAATGTAAAACAATCATAACATGAATATTAAACAAAATGATCATCAATAGTCATTTAAATGGTATAAAGTGGTTAGAATCAAAATATTGAAAAATAATTCTTGATATACCATGGTGACATAAAGGAAACATGGGAAATATGGAAATAATATTAAAAATGACATTATAAACATAGGTCACTATTATCCCAAAATTATCCATAAAATAATATTCTTTGGATAAAATCGTGTGCACTAAAAATGGAATCTCATGAAACTAAAACATTACCCAATTCATGGGATAACTATCTCGATGCACCCATAATAATAATATTATGTACATTCAAAAGTGTGCTACATAGATCATATAATATAAGAACACATCTCATCACATTTCTTTTGATGATTATGTATTATCGGTATAAAATGTGGTGTATATTAATAGATCATGTATAGGTATAACTAGGATAAAATCTTTGAGTGTAAATGTGTTCAGTTATACAATTAATAATAATTTGGCATGGAATTTCGGAGTGACATTTTAATATCTTAATGACAATACATAAAGATTAAAAAAATGGTTTAATGGGAGAGAAAGGGTCTATCATCACTTGGAAGTAAAAAAGATACAGTTATAGGGATATTATCGTACATAATACCCAGTAATACATTTGGAATAAACATTCATAAGAAAAAATGGTTGCTGAATAAAACCTTCCCATGAAGATTCATAGTAAAATTTATGTTACATAAAAGGGGTATATAATGATTCATTAAAGGGGTTAATAAGATTTAAATGGGTAAATAAAAACTTTTAAGTCATATTTTTCGTAATTATGATTTATAAAATAACATCCATTCAATATGAATTTGAATAAAATGCATAATGAGGAAACATGTTTCCTGAATAAAGATGATAAAGAGTGGATTTCAACAGTGTAAACGGTTAGGTAAATGATATAATTATAGTGGGTAAATTATATCTCATTATTAGGATATAAATTAATATGTATTGGGATATTTATAAGTTAATTAAAAAAATTAAAAATATATATTAAAAAGGATTAAAATTATTATGGTGATTGAATTGAAAAAATGGGAGATGATCTTGAAATTTGGTATTGAAAATTGAAGGACAATTTCAGTAAAATAATGGGTATACATAAATAATCATGGGACTAATTAATAAGAGTTAAAGGGTACTCTCATAACTTTAAAATAATTTTTTATGATCGATTTGTAAAAACATACCAAAATAAAAACAAATTTAAATCATGAGGTATAACATAAAATTAATTCATTAAAAAAATTAATGGAGGGGGATCCCTTACCTTGAGATGGATATTCCATAAGCTTGGTAGGAGATCCATGAGAGCATTGGTAAAATTGGGAGGACTATATAGATGATAGGTAAGAGAAAGGATGTGATCCATGGTTTTTTTGTGAATATGAATGTGAGATTGTTTGGGATTATATATGAAAAGGGACATGGTTCTTTATTTTTTCACAAAGATAGGTTTTAGACACTATATAATGAATAATCAAACCCATAGACCATCCAATTATTTAACTATTTTCTTCCAAGGGGAATGTTAATAATTATTTTATAGGGAAATTGAAATTATAATTATAATATTTGGCTTGGTGTTGTGGAAGTGATTCATGTGTATAAATAATTTATTTTAACACATAAAATATTATATTTGTTTTGGAATCATAAAATAGATTTATAAATTTAATCAAATGTCCTCAAAGAAAAATTATTTTAATTTAAATACATATTTTTGGAATTTTATACCCATCATGTAATGTATAACATAACTTTTGGGTCATTATGACGTCATAATACACCCCATATTTTTATACAGTATTTAATTTTTAATTGAAAATTTAATTATCGACGAAAATTATAAAAAATTAAACAATTGATAACATAAAAAATATGATTCCAAAAATAATATTTATTTTTTAAAAAATAATTTTTCAAATATTTTAGCATTATCCTTAAACAAAAAATAAATATTTATTGTGAAATGATGTGTTTTATAAATAGAAAAATTTTCTAATAGTTATAAAAATATCAATTTCACGATAGAAAATTATATTATCCCATATAATTAATATATACTATTTGAATATAATATTTAATTGAAATATTTTTTATTTTAAAAATTATTTAATTAATCAAAAATTGTGTCTGGATTAAAAAAATATATTTTCCTAGCTACAATTGATGTTTTAATAAAGAAAAAAAATTATTTTTACCGAAAAAACTATTTAATCTTTTATAAATTAAACAAACCTATAATAATTAACATACTTAAATGGAAATATAAAAATTCATAGTGTTATGGTCACTTTTGTCTATTACTTTTTTATTTTTTGTCATTAACATTTTACCAATAAATAACCAATTTAACTTTTACTATTCGAAAAAATATTTACAACCATTATTATTCATGTGGTTCTAAAATTTAGCTAAACTTATTACATTATATTAATTATTATTATTAAAAATACTAAATAAATTATATGATAAACAATTTACAGATGTGGATTGTCTTACATTAAATAAAAACATAAAAGTGTGATGAAAAGTAGTATTCTGAAAAATGAAAAAGATGAATTTACTTTTTATCTATAACAAGTTTTACTCATTATATGAATTTAAATTTATATATACATATATATATTACACATATTATTTAAATCATTCCCCATCAAAGATAATTTTTATTTAACTAATATGGAGAAACATTATGCTTTTTAAATAGTTTTAAAAAAATGTGTTTTCAAAACTAAAAATAATCTTATTCCTAAATCCGATATTAAGATGATGTAACAAAATTTATTGAATTAAATATAACATAATATTAATTGTTTCACCTTGAAATAAAATAAAATAATAATTTAAGTTATAAATTACATAATTTATCAAAATAATGAAAATTTTACATTAAAATGGTATTTTTCACAAGTCACTAAAAAAATCAATATTTATTTAAAAATTCCAAATTTTCACCTGATGATAATTTTGATAAAATGATATAAAAATAAATTATATATTAAAAGATAAATTATATATATTTTAATGGATTGAAATTATAAAATATTTATTATTCTGTAAAAATAAATATAAATATAATATCGTCAAAAAATATTTTCGAAGAAGAAAATGACATTAAAAAAATTGAGTTATTGTTTTTCGGAATTTATCAATATATCTATGTTGATAAAGAAATATATATATTTTATAAAATATTTAATCTCATTCATAACTATAAATTTAATATATATGTTACAATAGTCATTTTTAAATAATCGTGGTTTTTTGGGTATAATGTTGTTTATCAAATTATCTATCTAATATAATGTTCTCTTCAAAAAAATCAGTTCATTACAAGTGGGAGGACATAGGTTATGGGAAAAATTGATTTTTGTAATGTCGATATTAATGGGATAATGAATGATTGTGTTGGTTATGGAACTAGGATGATGGAATGGGCTTAAGAAAAGTTTACCTACTGTTTTGATATAGATAAATTAGATTCCATTTTTTTAACATGATGTAAGGTTGGAAGAATGATTTTCTTGTTAATCATAATGTATTTCTCCACCACATGATGAATTTGGATGTCATTGGTTGTGCATATTCTTGTGTTAACTTAATATGTTACCATAGACTACCATGAATTATTATAATACCCTTTTATTTTTTGAAGTTGTATTTCGATCAAATTTAACCATTTTGATATTTTAAGTTTCATGCAACACAATATAAATATTTTTATATATGAAAGAATTAATTTTGGATTCCATTTTACAAGAAAAAAAATTTAATATTTTTCTACATTTAAATCCTAGATTAAACTCTGATATACTAAACACTATGTTTGTCTTATATTTCCAAAAATGACGAGTTCCTTCAAAGGGTTGCGTAAAACCCGAGGTCATGTTTACTAAACTACAATATAATAATATTATTCAAATACTATTTTAGCTACCATCAACAAAATGTAATTGAATTTAGAAAAAATATTAACAAAATTATGAAAAGATGATATTTAAATTTATATAAAATGAATCTTTGGATATCAATTTATCGAATTGAATGAAAGAAATATTTGGAAACGAAGAATTTACGATTCTGAGAATTCTATTTTTCTATTTAAAAACATAGTTTTATCTCAATAAATTAGACATACCACTTTTTATTAATGATTTAAATAAATTTATATATTATATATTTCGTAATTATTTTTGAATCACATCCAATAATATTTATAGTTATAAGGTAAAACTAAATCCAATTTTCTGAAAAATAATGTGTTTTTTTGAAATGTAATCTTATATCTTTTTAATGTAGAATCCATCCTACAAATGATTCTAAAACATTAATAATTTTTTTAAAAAAAAATTATTGAGTTTATGAATAATATTACTTACATTTAATTTTGGTATTTTCTGTTATTTTTTATGAAGTTTCATTTTTTGATGAATAGTAAAAAAACAGAATATTATTTCAAAACTGATATTTCTTATAATTTTTGTATATATTAATTAAAAATAAATTTAGATTTCATATATAATGATTTCATTTATAAATAATTTAATTATATTTAGTTAATTATAGCCAATTTCTAATTCAAAATGTATATAAAAACATTTCAAACATTTGGACCCTTTCACTTAAAAAACTCATCGTCTCGTCCCATCTTTGAGTTAACTATAAATACATTCCATCCACATCTATAATTATAATTCGGAATGCTTTATCACTTATTAGGAATCATAATAATATATATTGTCTTCTAAGGTCGACATATTTTTTGACCAAACAAATTATTTAATGGACTTAAAATTTATTACTCAGATTAAAGTGAGATCAAATTTACTCAATTATTAAACATTAATATTAAGACACAAAATTACGTCAACACATGAACAAATGGAATTTTATGGAAATATTTTGACCAATAACATTCTTTTATCTACTTTTAAAAATTATTTGAGGCACATTATATAAGGGAGACCTCTCAATATTGTTTACCTTTTTATATTAACATTAATGCCACTTGTTCTCATATATAAAAGGGAATCCCCTTAACTTCCAAAACATATATTTTACTTTATATTATATAAATTATTTCAAAATAACCTCATAAAAACTATAAATGAATTATATAATCCTCCATTATTTGATAAATCATTCTATGTAATCCCTTTGATAGAAACAAAAAGAAGTTTCCCAAAGGAGAGGTAATATCCTTCCCCAGGCAATTCTGTTTTATTTTTCTTCTTCACCCCTAAAATATTCTTATTACATGATTATATAATACCATAAATATTTTACATATAATTATATTTTTTATTTTTTTGTTTAAACATACAGTAACACACACCTCCATTTAATGGGTAACGATCTTACCATTCTTTCGTACGAAAAACTACGGCCACGCGAAACAATTTTTTTTTTGTTTTTCTATCATAACAAATTGTTGTTGGGAATTATAATGTAATATATAATTAGAAAATATATATATATTATTTATTATTTCTCTATGATTCATTAATTATTATATAAAAAATATCTTCATGATTTCCATTTGGTGAAAATAAGAAAATTTCTCTTGTGGACATGCAGACTACTGCTTCCTCAATGTGATGTGATTCTTTCAAACTTTACATAGAATGTATTAAAAATTGGTTTAGACTAATCATATGAAAAATAAGAAATAGTAATTCTACTGAAATTATATTATATATAAATTTACATATATTCATATGTCATTTTAATTTGTTTCTTTCAAAACAACACCAAAATGAAAAAACAATAATGCGTACATACGAACTACCGACTTAGCCAATAATTTTTTGAAATTTTATTTATACCTATTGTGAATATTTATATAATTAATATAAATTGTATTTATATATATATTTTTAGAATAATTAAATATTTAAATTATGATCTATTTAATTGTATAATGAATAACATGTCAAAAACGTATAAATAATAAAAAGTAGATAATACATGAAATGTCCAATTAACAGCGAGTTGTTAATAAATAGGTATTATAAAGGTATAAAAATAAATATATGTTATTAGATATAATAATAGTCATATTTTTTAGATTTATGATAAATTTATATTTTTTATACAATATTTTATATCATATTTGATGAAATTCAAGACTATAGATAAGGTTTTTCTCATCTCACATTTTTTTATGTTATTTATACCTTATTCACCACTAATTTATTTTGAGTGGTGTATATACTACACATGAAATATTTTTTATTATAATCTTTTAATATATGTATATTTAAATATAAATTTTATGTTATATCTTTCATTGGGATTATTGTTCAAATGATAATAAAAAGTAAATAAAGTTTTCCTCAATTTTACTTCATTGAGATACATACCATGTTATGTAAACATATTTTTAAATGATGTGTATATAATTATTTTTAGCTTATTGTATCATAAAAATAATCATTTTAATGATATTTTATGCTTCATTTAATAGTTTCATTTCTTGGATATAACGATTAATTTTACCAATATGGTAACAATTTATTGCTATAATCTCATCATATATCAGGATTGTTTGTCATTATTCTACCATTGATGAAACATTATTATCCATCTCTAAATAATTATCTTGAATTTTATTATACAATGGTTATTAATGATGTAATCATTTAATGGTTCCATATTTCCACTATTTGGAATGTTATATAATTAAGGATGTTTTTTTGAATATTACTTAATATCTCTCTTCCATCAGAAATATTTTTTCTATCAAATACTTGTTTTCCAAAAAGGACTACAAATTGATCTATGTTTAACAAGTGTTTAAAAACTATTCAATATTCATTTATAATATTCTTGGTAAATGTTAATGATTTTTTTTAATATTTATTTTTAGTATTTCAATATATTTCTATTAAAAAAGATTTGAAAATTTTTTCCAGCATTATTTATAACTTATCATAGTATTTTCCATGAAAACATTTTTTGAATGGTTTTCAGGCTTCCTTTATGATTTTTTATGGAAAATGATTTCAATATTTTATTATACATTTTAAAGGGAAATTTTATTAAAAAAAATTCAATATTCTTTAATATGGTTTCATGGAAAATTGTTTTGAAATTGTTTTGATGATTACTATATAAATTTCCAAGGAACAATATTGTGAAAATGTCTTCTAACATCAATTATAGGTTTGAAATTTTTTTGAAATAATAATAGAAATTTTCCTTAAGAAATTTTTTATAATATACTTTCAATTATTATACATATAATTTGACATCCACTGGTATTAATCATTATTTTCAAGTGAAATGATATAAAGGATCCATTTATAATCATTCTCTTAATGTTTTATATTTTGATGAAATTATTTTTATGAAACCCATTTCTCCTTAACGAGTTATATGTTTATGAAACCCATTTCACATTCATAGGTTAAATGCCTATGAAACCATGGTCATTTTACTATTTGTGATTTAATATAATGATTACGAATTAAATCTCTATTCCACATGTTATGATATGGATACATTTTTATGACACCAATTTCATTTCATGTGTTATGATATGATGAATGTTAATGTTTTAGGGGCACACATATGCATGATTTCATTATGAGATGATTAGAGCCTATATATCCCTCTAATTAATGGGTTAAATAATTATATCTCTTGAGATAGACATGGTAGGAATGGTGTGTGAACTAGGTTCTATTAAGTGGTTTTTCTGTTCAAATAGTCTAGGGAGTGAACCTTAAATACTAATATGTACATCAGAGTGAGTTATGTTTTGAAATATTATATGTGTTGTGAAATCAAACTAATAAAATTGACATAGTTGTGATGTATTTAAAACATTGTAAATTTTTTTTATATCATTAAATTTCTACCAATAATTCTATGTGTTTTCATATGTTATACTTTCTTTTATTATTCTCTTGATTCCCTTGTGATAGATGTTATATTAAATGAAAATATTTATGCCATGAATCATGTCTATAATCATTGATATATAGACTATGATATTCAAATGTCATGATCATATATTCATACTTTTATTTTCATGTTATGTTTATGTACCTCCTTTTTACCCTTATTATGAATCCATGCTCACCACATTGTTATGTTTCCCATTCCCATATAAACATGAAACGTTTTATGTTGGATTATTAAAGGGGAATATCAATAATTGAGGCATTGAAACAATTTCACCAAGTTAGAAGACTCTAATTCCAAGTTTCTAAAGACACTAAACTATTATGATCCTAGAGAATGTTTTGTGTAATGTGTTAAATATTCATCTAAAATAGTGTTATATCCATGTTTGTTAAGCTTAGGTCATTATAGTTTGCATCAAAAGAAAGTATTTTTCATAATTTGTAAACTAGTATGTGAAAATCATAGTGAGATACATAGAAATATATTTATGGAAATGACTAGAGATGTATCCATGATAAGCCAAAGGTGTAATAGATTTAAATATACATGTCATGATACATATATTCAATAATATATTTCTCTTTATTATGTTACTTTCTTGTTTGATAAGTACTATTCACAATATGATTTATTATTTTAGCCAATGAAGGGACCTATAAGGAAATATGAGAATTATTTACTTGATGATCAATTTGGTGATTATAAAAAACAAATTTGGATAATTATTAGAGATATTGATATTTCAATTATGTAGAATCATCTATCATGTTATTTGATTATAAATGAAAACCTTGGTGATATTTCTAACACATATAATAATAGTAATATAATATTTTATAAATGTGAATATGGTAAATAGTATATAAGAAATGTAATTTGGATATCTAAATATCAATAATATGGTGAGAATAACCTTGTGTAATACCTCAAAAAGATTATAGAACGTTTTCTATATAGGGATAAGTCCATAAAGTGATGAATTTTTAGGGAGTTAAATTTAAATAATTTTTAGAATATGGTAATTACCAAAATCAATATTTTGACCGAATAATTTACTTCTATTCTAAGGAAGAAACTGTTATATTCTTATAATTAAAATTAAAGTATAAAATTATTTATTTATTTGGATTTATAAGTTAGACATGGTGAATTATTGAAGGATTGTTCATTTTATGTTTTTCACTATAGGTTTACAAGAATATGTTAAATAGTTCTTATGGAATTGAAATGTTATTTAATGGAAAGGTGATGTTATTTGGAAACACCATTTTATGTTAAAGATAACCTTTAATACATTATTTATGTATGAAAATGATGTTTGGACAAATTTATGTTGTTTATTGATAAGTAAATTGGATAGTATTGATTACGTTTTTACTGATTACGGATTTGTTAATAAATGGATTATTCTATCATGGATGATTCTTACATCATTTTTTGGATATATAGAATATATACAATAATCTACAGAATAAGGAATCATGGATAATTTCAACAGTGATTTATGGTAATACATGTTATTTTCTTGTTTATGAGAATACATGATGAAGGCATTCAAATTATCAGTATGTGTAAAATATGTGCCACATTGTAATATATATGGGATCAATGTTATCATGATTTAGTGAGAATATTTATAATGTTTCATATTTTCATCATTCATAATGGTTATAAGGATAATCAATTTTGAAATGTTTATATTAAAATTTATTTGAAATTTGTGAGATTAATGTATTATCTCACTATTTTAGAATTTAAGAACATTGAATAACTATTTCTCACCATTTTTCTATAATATTTACAAAATACATATGGAATGAATTATCATTATATTTATAGATCTATAGATCTGTTAGTTATTTAGGAATGAAAAACATGTCATCATTCACTTGAGTAAGTGAAAATGATGGAATTTATGAAGACACAACTAAAGGGAGAGATTATGCATAAGTAATGAAATGAAATCAAGTTATTATATAATCTTTTGAAACATTATTCACCTATAGGAAATGTATATTGAAAATGATTTATCTTAATAACATTATTTTTGTTGAACTGATAGTCTTATAAAGCATCATACATTTGCAGTTTTGAGGAACTTATCATTACCTTAATCATTCACTTGTTGTTGACAAATGTTTTTATCCCTATATATATTTATTTTCTATTTCCCACATGTACAAGAATTACTCCCATCATATTATCTTTTATGTGGAGACCTAGTTATGAGTTAATTATGGTAAATATTATAGTTCCAACAATCGTTATTTAAAAATGTTTTAGTACAATTTTTTTTGATGTGGGATTTTATAAATGAAACATTATATTTTTAATCCATTGAAAACCTAAATGAATTTCAAGGTCAAAATTAATTTTAAGAGGGGTATAATGTAACATCCTTGTATTTTGTTAATTTTTTCAAATAAATTTATCTTTTTGAGATCTTTTATTTCTTGAAACTCTTAATATATCATTTTCTATATGAAATAAATAATTTTGTTTGGAAATATACACACCACCATGTTAAAAATTATCTACATGAAATACTTAGATAAACATTATTTACATGAAAATCTATTTTTGGCATGTGTTACACACAATTTTGAGTTCCACTGATACCTTTTGTAACACGCAAGGCTGTGTTTTACTATACTAAAATATACTTCTATTAATTTTATTAAAATATTAATATAACTACCACCTAGTCTCTAGATTGGAAGATATGAATAAATTAACTAAATTTTGAAAATATGATTTATATATGTATATAAAATGAATCCATTTCTTATCAATTAATATAAATAAATGAATGAACTATTTTAAAATAATGAAATTACTTTTCTATAAAAAATAGTTTTTATATATACAAACAAAAAAGAATATAAATAAATAAATTAAAATACATTTGATTAATGTTTTAAATAAAACGTATATATTATATATTAAATATTAATTTTTTATACTCATCCAATAGATTTTATATGTATAATATTAGAAACAATATAATTTTATTTATATAATGTGGTTTTTTTCAAAAAGATAATTTTACCTCATTTTAATGAAAACCACATTATAAATATGAATTTTAAAACATTGATATTTTTTATTTTAAAAAATATACATTATTCTTGTATATTTAATATAATAGGTACTTTTGGTTATTTTTTTGGTATTTTTCTATGATGTTTCCATTTTTTGATGAATTGTGAAAAACACTGAATTTTTATTCAAATATGAATTTTCATCTATATTATATATAAAGATAAATTATGTTTTAATTTGTTTTAAAAAAAATTATATAAATAAGAAATCACTTAATATAATTTAGTTAATTGGAACCAATTTCAGATTGAAATTTGATATAAACATATTATCAAACATTTGGATTTATTTTCTTTAAAAACTCATCGTCCAGTCCGTTATATGAGATAATCTTTAATTAAATTTCTTCCAATTCTATAATTGTATTTTGAAAAAATATTTTATATATTTTTATTTATAATAATTTATAGTTACTAATTAGTGAAACACAATTTTATACCAAAAAAATTTATGAAGGTAATTATTATTAATTAAACCCATTAAGGTAAGTGCAAGATTGGTTAATTTGCATCCATAATAATAATTGGAAAGTTTAATTATTATCCATGTATATTAATCATGATATTTTAAACATATGGAATGGTTTATAATTATCAAGAAATTCATAAAACACTATTTTTGTTCTCATTGGAAATCAAATGTTAATGTTAATTTTGAGAAACCATTGATGGTTGGATTATAGATGGAAGGCATAAACATCTCTTGTGGATAATATAGAGTGGATCAAAAAATGTTAATTGTTTATTTTTAGAATATAATTTTGAGAGATTATTTTTAATGGATAATTAATAAAATAAAGAACAAATGATAAAAAGGAATGGAGTAATATTAATGTAGCTCCTCAAATTATTTTGTGTTTAATGGATTTTTAGTCCCCAGTAGTGTCTGCCAAGTGTTCAAGAAATGTTAGTTTCAGTTGTGATTATTATAAGGTTATTGAACATAATGTGGTTGTGATTTATCTTGTCTTATATATATATATATTTACATAATATTTTACCACAACCATGTTGGTATAATAAAATGAAACCTAGTGGACTATGGGAGGATGTTTTCCCAAACATCCAAGAAGTGAAGACAGATGGGTGACTAAACCCACTAGCCCCACTCTTTTATATTAGTAGTATTATGTGTTGGTATTCATGTTTATTAATTCTTTATATATGTATGTATAGGTATGTAATTTCCTAGGTTTTTTCACACATGCATATTTGGATATAGTATCCAGTGAATTATTATAGTTATCGTGTGTATACATTTGGATGTCTTGAGGTACCATAATTGTTTTATGTGATGTAGTTGAATGAGGTATAATACCTGATGTGTGATACACATACTAGGGGATTTTTGGGCTCTCAAAAACAATTTGGTTACAAAATGGACATGTTATATGGGATGATGTGATGAAGTGATGCATTAGGTTCATGTTGTGATACATAGTTCATGTGTTTATGTGTAGTCTAATTTTTGAGAAATATATATCAAGACATAATACATAATATAAGATTGGAAGACTAGTGGGGAAATAGTATCATTGTAAATTTTATGTTTCATTAATATGTCATATGATATCTAGTATGCAATAATTGTTGAGTGATATCCATAGTGAGGCGGGGAACTTATTATTCGTATTTTGGTGATGAGTTACCTTCACTTGTTTTTTTAAGATATTAATTTACATACATTATGTTTTCCTAAATATGTTATGAGGAGTGTCTTTTATTTTCATCCCATATATATACACACTATTTTCTGGGTTAGTATGAGAATTTTGGAGATCAGGATGGAAATTACTAGCACTTGGTTTATATAATGTGTTTGGGATTCATGGTCGATGCTATGTTTACTTATTTGTAACTTGTATATTACATAGTGTTTTTTATGTTGTATGAAATCACATTTATTTACTAAGGATATCTTTTATCATTCTAATCATTTGTGGAGTGGTATATCTTCTTTATATCTCTTTTATTCAAGTTTATATAGTGGGTAATGCCACTTATTTGTATGTTTATAATATCATTGATTCTAGTATAAAAATTATGGCCTACTTTGGGTGTGACTTGGGTAGTCACTATCTCATTTCTCTCTTTTTCATACTTAGAGGGGTTCTAGGTGCGGGGGTGGTTAGGATATAGTTTTTGGTATTTATATGTTCTAACAATTTTTGATTCAATTGTAATTTATATCAAATACAGTGACTACATGTGTGTATATAAAAGAATATTTTAGGGGGTAATAATAGTATACCTTATTTGTATTTATTTATTTTTCAAAATATTAATATCACTAAATTAAATATGGTGGATATGAATAATTTTTTTATTCTAATCATATAAAAAATGATAATGATGATGGAGTGAAATATTTTATGATGTTTTCAAAGGATCATGTATATTACATTTCTCGATTACTTTTTCTATGTTTATGTTATTTTTATTGAAAATTAATTAGTCTAGGGGAGTTGAAATAAAAAATTACGTATAATATAATATATTGAATTCAAAAATATTTTACTAATGATGTGGAAGTAACAAATGTAGATAGTGACATGGAAAAAATTTCGTTTCATGGATCATATGATACGAATAAAACTGATAAGGATTATTAAGACCACATCGAGGATATGGTTATAGGTGAAATTGTGAATTAATTTATTTTTGGGGAAATTGAAATTATTTTTAAGATAAATATTTTTATTGTCCAAAACTATTTCAATATATAAATAGTTATGAAAATAAATTATTGAATTCTAGTTGTACTAAATATAAAACATTTTCATCTATAATAAATCTATATAATGAAAAAACTAGAAAAAGATGGAGTGACACTAGCTTTAACAAACTAGTTTCTCTCTTGAATGATGTGCTACCAAAAGATAATGATATTCCTTTCTAAAAGGTGATGCTAAATAAATGTTTGATTTAGTGGGTATAATTTATGAATGAAAACATGCATGTAGAAATAATTATATAATGTTTCTCAAGGACCATAAATAACATTAAAATGACTGAAGTGTGCTTCATCATGATTGATTGAAGATGAATCAATTCCTTCAAAAGTTGTGTTGTACTTTCCAATCATTAATAGGTTTTGGTACCTATGTGGTTGTGAGGATACTACATGAAAATTAATGTTTCATAATTATATATGAAATCAATGTAGGGTACTTATTTATCTTTTTGACTCTCCTTAGTGAAATAATAATGATCAAGAGTGTTCTGAATTTTGAAATTATCAAAAAAACCATTATTTTGTGCTATCTATGGATTTAGTGAATCATTTTGGTTTAAACCAGTTGAAATAATATTACAATGTTGTTAATATTTGTAAAATATAACATTTCAACATTTTTATTATTGTATAGAAATTACATAATGTTTCTATTGATTATATATAGAACAAAACTACTAGGTACTGATATTGACTTTAATTTTCCTCATTTGATCAACTATTTGAAATTAATGTGTGACTCATGTTTTACATATTATTATTTTTAAAGAAAAGAATATTTAATTTTTAGATCCATGTTAAATTGGAAGATAAATGACATTAATATATATGTAATTTTTTTTCATAATATATAATTAACAGATTTCAAGGGTGTACTATTTTTGAAAAATATACACACTCATTTATGTTGGAACATAGCTTAAAAATTATGTTTAAAGGTTATAAAATATCTCTACCCCAATAAAATAAATATTGATCATGGGAAAATTCATTAGATGTGAATTTAAAAGATGTTTTATCACTATATCCACTAACATCTAATAAACCATTAGAGAATTTAATCGTGGAAACCACAACTTTTTATATAACTTCATAAAAAACCATTCAGAAATTTTAAGAAAAAAGTGAAATTTTTTTTATGAATGATACTAAAATTTATTGTATGTATGAACTTTTCGTGATTTAAAGCACGTAGAAACATTTTATGTGATAATTTAATTTTAATGAAATAAAATTATATTAGAAAAAACATTGCAATAAGGATATGCGGGTCATTATTTAAAAGGTGATATGGGAGGATATAATACCAATGAAGGGTGTAAGACAAGTTTTTCTTCTTCCAACTACATTGATTATTTCCAAGAATGAATGATATCAAATTTCAACGTTATAAATTTTATAAAAATTGTAATTTTATTATAGATCAAATATCAAGAATTTCATTCTAATGGAAAATTTTATATTGAATGGCCTGAAATTACTTTAATGTCTTGTTTTTACACATGGAAACATTCTTATAGATTCATGTTTTATGTTTTCTAAAAATTTCATTCATACATTAACCATGATTGGTTATTCTTCAAAACTATGGGATGTAATGCTAAAGACCTAGTGAAGTTTAGAAACATTGAAAACAAATTACTATAATATAGAATGAATTATATTTTTTATTCCCTCTTGGAATAATTGAATCTACGGTTCAATTGGTTTGATAAGGTTCACTATGTGATTAGGTACATTATATATGTATATACCATATCTACTGGTATATGAAGATCATTAAATGGTATGTCAAAAGATGTTTTCATCCTTAATGTTTCATTATTGAGATATATATTATTTATGAAGAGGTACAATTATATATTGACTACTTACTTGATGTTGAAAGAATTGTTTCACCAAAATATAATCTAAACTTGCGACTTATGGGTGAAGATGTTTTTTAAATATATTTTTTTCTCAATTACCATCATAGAGTTGGAGTATGCTCACCTTTATGTTTTTTCTAACAATTTAGGGGATGGACCATATATTGAAACCTTAAAATTATTTATTATCAATTTGATTCAATCTAGGGAAGAAATGTATAATTCAAATAGGCATAATTGATAGTTTATTAGATGATTTTGATACCATATTTTTACATATTCAACTCCAAATGAAAATTAAATTTGAAAAATTACATCATTAGATTTCTAGATGACTAGGCGTGACTATATGATCTATAATGTTAAATTATTCAATGGTTATACATTCTGTAAAAAATAACATCATGATTTTTGTGGAATGAAAAATGGAGAGTTAAACATTTTAGTGAAGTGATGAATTTATATGGAAACAAGGATAAAAATATAGTTTTTGTTAATATTTCAATCATAAGAATCATAAAGAAATATGGGTGTTGGATTATTGATTATTCAAAGTGCCTATTTTTCAATACAAGGTATTTGATATTTAGAGCGCAGTAAAAATTGTTGAATTTTAATTTAGGAAATTGGATTTTAGTAAAAAGGGTAAAAGGATAAACCCGACATAACATAATCAGATAATGTATAGGTATTTTCTGTCTGCAATCCTCTAAATAGAAAGTGGTTTATCGTTCTATTGTTGATAAAGAACATAATAGGTTCATATTTCAATTTAACTAAGGATGAACCATTCCTTGGGATTTTAAAATCATTTCACATTGGTCCCAATAAAAATTGGGAATTTCATAAGAGGGAATAATGATGGGATTTAGATACATGGTTGAGGGATCAAATGCATTCAATAATTAAATAAAAATAAGAGGGTTCCAAGTTATACTTTTTATTATATAAATTGTGTTAAATCCTTGTATTATTGTCCAAAAATTAATTTACATAATCTAAATTAAATAATCATAAACTTGTGTAGATAAAGTCTCATACACATGTTTAATATCATAATCCTATTGAAAAATAGGTTTCCCTACATGATTATTCTCCCAAAATGAATTAAAAATAGGTTTCTATAAATATAAATCATACAAATCAATAGATGGAACTTATTGATGATGTTAGAATTGGGTAAATGGTTTAATTTGAACAACAAATATCCCAAAAAAGAGCATCATAGTGTGATGGTGTTAGTAAAAATCATTAGGCGAGAGATAGAGGAATCAAATTCGATATTGGATGGAATGAACATGTCTAAAAATGTAAACCCATCATTTTAATATTAATTAATTACGCTGGGACATAACTCAATTCCACAAACCAATTGATGTTGATACACTCTGCAATGTTTTCACTATCATTAATGAGCTAATTTTAAAAAATATTATGTTATAATTATGATATGATTTCTCTATTTAATGAAAAAATAAAATTACTAATTGGTTATTTTCATTCCATTATCCATTGTGGAGATCATTTATAATAGATTACTAAAGAATTAATTTTTTTTTATATTCACAGGAAAAAAATGCCTCTGGTGGCTTTCCAGAAATTCATAATAAGAATCGTCTTAGTGGTGTTGATGGGAATTTATTCCTTCACACACCACATATGTATAAACATATGATAAAACAAAAAATATAAATGTGTTTGCTAGTCAATTTGAAGAGACATAATTTTAGGTACATTTTGATTTGTAACAATTTAGATGGAAATACATGTATTAATCACTTTGATTTAGAATTTTTAATTATGAAATAGAACATGAGTTATGGAAATAATTATCATGCTTCAAAAACAATACACTCAAACAATAAAGAAAATGTGTGGTATACCTAACTTGAAAAAATAGTATTTATTTTAAATCTAGAGTAATTAGTTTATGAAGCATGAAACAATGACATTATTATGTTCATTTATTTATATGAAAATTCTTGAATCAAAATTGAAATCCAATTTCATCACACACAATGTTCAATAAAATTGAGCTTCTATAAAAACTATTGGAATAATAGTAGAGGAAACCAAAAACACAAAGGGAAATACTTTTAAGTATGATATCATAAAAAAAATATTTTCAACATGTATTATATAATAATGAAATCATATTTTTTTGAAATTTCTCATATTCGTTAGGAACCAAAATCGTCATCCACTATACTCGAGGAATGACTTATTGCAATGGAATATATGTGTCTAGAATAATATAATTTCATCAATTGTGTAAGATTTATAGTGTCTCCCCAAATATTTTTTACGAAAATAATAAAATAATGGGATTAATATAATAAAATGGAAGATATGTAGAAATGAACTTATTATATTTAAGAAAAACTATTCTTGTATTCTATGTTTCTAGAAAATATTATAGTAATAAATCAATGAGATGAAATAAAAAAACAAAAAAACCCATACATATATATCCACCCCATATCTTGTAGATGAGTTGTTCCCCTCAAAATCCTGAAATTCCAGGGCTAATAAATTTTTTCACAAATATTTCTGTGTAATCTGTATCATGCAGATATTAATACATTTATTATATTAATATTATATAGTAAATGATTTATTATGGTTTATATCAATCTGTATCACACAATAATGTAATTCCCGGACCACAGTACCCCATAGTCGGTGTCTTACTTAATTACATTGGAATTATTATAAGGAATAAAATTTCAAAGTATTGAAATTTTATATGTTTTGGATAACCTGGTTATATATAGTAACCCATTTTAAATTATGATATGGAAAAAAATACCGGATATATAATAAAATGAAATAAACATCATCCATGAAATATTATTCAAATAATTTATCCTCATTACCTGTTGAAAGGATAAAAATAAGGATGATATTGGTTGATCAGAAAGTGTAAGTACAAATAATTAATTAATGAATCTATGAGAATAAATTTAAATGGAAAGTTAAATAAATCAGAACATATTCTATTCAAATAAATGGATAAATAATAAAAAAATTGGAAGGGCCAATGAATGATACACATTCTATATAATCAATAAGTTGAGAATGAAAGGCATCCATGGATAATGTAAAATAATGAATATCATGGATAATAATAAAAAAACTAAATTATCAATAAATTAAATTCGTAATTATTTTATTCTATGTTTCATAGGTACATGGTACCCTTAAATTGAAGATATTTTATATGAATGTTTAAATTTTAAGTAGAAACCCATCTTATTTGGATACATGATTGGTCTCAAGAGACTGTCGATGCAGTGAGTGGATTAATTTAAATGATCCAAAAAAAATTTCATACATGTTAATGGAATTAATTATATATCCAATAATTGATTTAAATTCATGAATAAGTGCCTTATCTAATATCTTTATTGAGTAAAATATACTAATTTACCAATATTTCCCTAGTTAATGAAATAATTTTCAAGTACACACCACATAAAAAATTATTATAAAATTAAGAAAATAATTATAAAAATTGCATAATACTATTTATATAAAATATAATTTTGATTTCCAATTGAAAATGTTTTCTGGGAAGTGATTGTTTTAATATAATTTTAACAATCACAATAAAAAGTATGAATGAACATATAAATTTTATGATAAGGTAACTTTCAAGTAAAAAACACCATGAATGAGATAATTATATGTAAAACATTATATTAAATGATTTTAAAAGGATTCATGATATATTTTATAAAATCGATATTATATTCCCTAAAAAATAGAATTAAGTTGAATAATGACATTTATCACCCATATGTAAAAAGTGAGATGAAAATTCATTACATTATAATTTATTTGGGATGAACGCACAATAAAATAATATATAATGGTTTTAAAATTTTTATTAAATTATACTATATCAATATTAATATCTTTTATAACATATATTTTTATATTATAACATATTTTTATCCATTTATTAGTAATCATATACCATTTTCACATTTTCAGGTGTGAATAGTCTTGTTTTTTAAGTATGTTTTGACGTGTTATGATTGGTCCTATTAACTAGAACATTATTTAATAATATCCACATTGTAAATAATTATATTAATATTATATATAATCATTAAATATTTATTTATAATAATCAATACAATTTTTAGATAGGAAATGAAATGAAACATTCATGGAGACAACTTGTCGTACGTACACATAAATGCTACTTCCATTAATTTTTCTTATTAAAAGAATGAAAACTAAATGATACATATGTATACTATAATTATTTTTATAGTATTTATGTCATTTATTTCACATAATTTTATTAAAATAATATTTAATACATTTCATGTACAGCGTGAATGGATCACATCAATTTGATGAGGCGGTAGTCCCCAAGTCCACAAATAAAGTTATCGTATTCTCAAAAACTAGAAAGCATAATATTACATGATATATATAAACTAAATAGGGATATAATAATATGAAATATCAAACATATAATAAATAAAATATAAATATATCATTATTACAAACACGAAAGGTTGTAATGGTATAACGAACTCCATCAGTTTGCAGGGCGGTAGTCCTCCATATACAAGAATGATGATTGTGTATACAATTTAATGTATGTGTGTGAAATTTTATGTTGAAATATTAGTATAAAACATATAATAATATTTAAGATAAATATTTTATTATATAATAAATATAAAAAAATTGTCGGTTGTAGAAGTAAATGAATCAAAATTGATTTTTGAATAACATTGCCTCTTATTGAGGTAACTTAATTTAGTTCATTCCAAAATAATTACTTTGATGGATTTATGGAAACATTTATTATATGACTATTTGGATATGTTATATAGGAGATTATTTGGTTATATTTTGGATGATCCCAATGGATTTATATATGTAAATAAATTGGAGGGCAGAGATCCTTTCCATTGGGGATGAGGAGTGACATTTTTGTAAATATTAAAATGTAAACACGACTAAGAGGTATAACATGCATCATGTGACATAAATAATGATTTTTTTTATAAAATAAGGTATATGGAAAAATATCTTTAGTAAATTGGTTGTGTAAATGTTTATTGTTCATTGTTTCTATATTTTTTTAGGTTTTACCTCTTGTAAAGCTTAATTTTACCATAAAAAATTTAACTGATTTTACTTACTTTTACTACTATTTTTAGTAAAATATAAGGTGAACATTATAGAAACTATAACTTATTATCATTTAAAAACGAAATCCAAATTTTCCAAATTCCATTAATATAAGTGGTATAAATTATTTTAAAATTAATCTCACAGACGAGATGATGAAGAATATTTTTAATGTTTAAAAGCTCAAAAAAGGTTCCATGTTTGTTTATCCAATTTCAATTTAAAATTGATATCAATGAACTAAATGTTATTAAATGATGTATAATTTATATAATTTTACTTTAAATCCAATTTTAAATATTATTTAACCCTATAAATTATTGAGATGATAAGGTAGTATTCAATTAAAATCCTGTATTTATCAATATTAATAAAAAAAATGTAACATCTAAAAAAATTACAAAATTACAATATAACATAAGTATTATGTTAATACTAAAATAAAGATTTTTTTTAAAATTTATAATATTATAAAATTGTAAAAAATTATATTTATTAATGTGACACCGTTAAAAGGGAGTGAAATCCCCTTTCTATAAATTTTTTTTATGTGTGAAATTATGTTCTCTATTATATTATGCCTATGAAATAGATTGTATGAATATAAAAAATATTTTATGGCATATATAATATATATATATATATATGACATTAATATCAAAAAATATCTTAAAATAATTTAAATTATTATGATAAAATTCCATTGTAGTGTAAATATGTTTTTTATAAAATAATTCACTTATATTAATTTGGTTTCTATATTCATTTATATTTTGTTATTAAATATTGAATTCAACTATATAATTTTCATATGATTTTTAGTCTTATTCCTATAATCCAAAGTAATGTCTATGATATATCTTATTATACTAAATAATAATACTTTAATAATATATTATTGTTCAGTAAAACTCAATCATGTATGTTATGCACGCCCTTAAAGAAAGTCATTATTGAGCACAATACAAGATAACCATGGTGTTCTATATACAGAAATATAAAAACATTATTTTTTGTAGAATTATCTTATCTAATTGATTGAATAATGAAAGGTAGGAATAGAAATAAATTAATTATGATAAGAAAATAATACAATGACTTGTGGTAATACATTCTCTCCACCGTAAATAAATTATGTCTTCAAAATTAATTCTTGATCTAAGTAATTAACATATTTATATTTGAAAATAAACTATTATTTAAATAACCAAATATTATATATGGTTAATATCGCATCTTCTTAATAAGAAGTATGTGATGGTTGAAATAAAAATAAGTATTCAAATATGAGAACATTATAGAAAACATGGATGTGGGAGAGAAATATAACTATCAATTTCTGATGGAGTGTAATAAAGACAATTTTATGAGGAATTTTGTTGACAAAAATACAAAAAACTACATGTTTAGATAAATTTCATTAATATCACAACAAATCATGATAATAAGAAAACATTTTTTTAAGACCATTTTCCTAGTGTTGAATTATTACATCATTTTCTATGAATATAAGTAAATAAAATTCAATGATACATTCTTATAGGAACATTCATATCCTTTAATATTGATTTAAATTATTTCCAATTTATTTATTATAACATGATCCATCATATGGTGATTCAATATAATAATATTTAAACCATCATCCAATGTTCAAGAAGAACCACATCATAAATTTTTATACTTATGACCCATCCATGAATTATGATCCAAAAATATGAATCAGTTCCAATATAGTTTTTAGGATCTAATTTTATTTATCAATATCTATCAAAATTTGATCTAAACTCCACATTATAAACATTAGTAACACATTAAGGGTATTATTTTTCTCAACCATGTGTTTTCCAAAATTTCTAACTTGCTAAAAAATCACATTTCATGGTACCGTTAAATAAATGATCTCAAGTATTTAAGGAAAATGTACCAAACTATAATTCTTATAGATTTCATAAACTATATATTGAGAGAATAATCAACAAAAAAAGTTCAAAAGATTTTTCATATATCAATATACATAATAACATTAATCAAGGTATATTATTTATGATAATAACGTAATCTTGAACATGATCCCTTAGCTTCTTCTAAGGCATATTATCATTAATATTAGAGAATTATTTTTGGATGTTCCCCATCTCATATTATTTTTACAAATTAATAGTTTTTTTTCCTTCTTACATTTGAATTCTTTTTCCTAGAGACCATTTTCAACGTACTTATAACAAGCATACAATCCTTTATAACATTTCCTATGGTGATTCATTACAAAATTATTAAATGATAAAAAGTTATATTATCCCATCCACTTAATTGACTCATACTCTATTTTATGGTGTTTTAAATAACTATTATTTTCATGAATTCATTTGATTATGTTGAATATTGAGAGTTACTTATCTATTTTAATGGTACATAAAACCAAATATTTATATTATTAAAAATTCTAAAAAACCACCCCCTTTAGTGATTTAATGTATGTTATTCATATTAGAGGTTAATATTGTACTTTGTGTTGTATATCTATATCATATTGTACTATGATAACACTGTAATGGTGGTCTCATAATCTACAACCCATTAATCCTCTTTTATTTGTAAACTATGTTACATTTTTTCTATCTTATTTTATTCTCATGAGGGAAATAATTTTCAAAAAATGTGTCCTTAAAAGAATTAATATACATGAGTTCCATTTTATCTTGTTGTATAGTATTTTAGATCAGTTACCACCAATTATCATCATCACCATTGAGGCAATACACTACATGTGTAACCTTTTCCTTTTGTCCACTTCCTAACCCTACTAATATATTATCTAAAGAATTAATCCATTATTTTATTGTCATAAGATTCAAATACCAACTAAATTATGGGATTTCTGTCACATAAATTGTTCTATCATAAGATATTATGAATATAGAATATGTTTCTCCATATGGGAAATGTTGTACATAATAACCATATTATGATTCTCTAATATATCCATACCATTCCATGTTCCCCTTCCATATATATTAGCATTATCAATATGAGTCCTCAACATTATTCATGACTGTTGATTTCATTATTCATTAATGGAACCATTTATAAACAATTTTATATCCTATATAAGGTCGTAAAGTTATGTATCATTATGTATCATCCCAAGACTAGTGTAATACATAAAAAAAATTAAAAAATTATTTTGTATCTAATCTCATAACCATAAAAATATTTTCATGGTGGATATATTTATATTTAAATCCTTTGTAATTATTTTTATTGAATTGTCAATTATCCAAACGATATTCCCTGAGACTATTAAAATAGGTGCACATAATGGATTTTTTTTCTTATTCCATGATATGACTGAGTTTGGTCTAATGCAGCTTTTCAAAGCTGTTACTCCTAGCTACATCTATGACAGAACCACATCTACTTGTAGGATCAAAAAAGAGATGTATTTCAAGGAATACCAACATAATTTATAGCATACCAAAATTATTAGATACTATTATATACATATTCTAAAATATGATCTTAGGGTTTTGTTACTAAATATATTCTTTCTAAATCTATTTTCCAAGGATTCTCTTAAAATTCTTCAAATATCAACTGTAATTCCCCAACCCCAATAGCCTATAGGTGATGCCTTACTTTATTAAATTGTAATTATTATAGGAAGAAAAATACTAAACGACTGAATGTTTTTAATTTTTTATAACCACATTACACACATGATATATATTTTATATAGGTAAATATATAACAAAGACATGATACATAAAAAATGAAATTAACTACATCCTTGAAATGTTAGTCAAATATTTTTTCTACGGAACATAGGGAAAGGAAACAAAATAATGATTTTTTGAAATTCTCTATAAGGGTATATATAGTTAAATAAATATTGAATCAATGTGTTTAAATCAACATGATAAGGGATATAATAGATAACCCATTCCATTAAAATAACTATATAAGGCATAATCAAAATGGAAATATAAATTACTGAAACACATTGCATTTATTCCATAAGATGAGAATAAAATGAATCCCTAAAAATTTACAAATAAAAATCCTCTCGAATAATAATAATAATAACTGAATTTTCAATAAATTATGTGCTTAATTATTAGATTCTATTTATCCTAGTTATATAGTAACCTTATAATCTTGACATTTTGTTTTAATTTCAGGTATAAACCCACATGATTTGGCAAAAGGTTTGTCTCATGAGACTACCCATGCATTGAGGGGCCTATGATAAGTGGTCTTCAACACATGTTTTTTAGTCCAAATTAGTCCATATATATCAAATAATATATTTAAATTCATTAAAAAAGTTCTGTATCAAATATTTGAATTGAGTAATAGATTTGAATTTAACAATATCTCCCCCAGTTAACAAAATAAATGGAAAGTAAAAAATATATGTTAAAATTAAATATGTATTAAGAAATAATTATACTAATAAAATCATATTATGTATATATATATATAATTTTATTTCCAGTAGGTAATTGTTATATGTATGTGACTATTTAAATATAAATCTAAAAATCACAAAAAGAAGTGAGATTACAAGGATTAATTTTACCACATTGTAATTTTGAATTAAGATAAGGTGGATGAGATAATTCCATGTGAAAACATAAATACCATGAATATAAAAGGATTCATGATATAATATACTAAAATGGGTTGTATATAAACCATATAAAATAAGAAGGGGTGAATATGACATTTATCGCACATATGTAAGAGAGTGAGAGAAAACCCCTTACCTTACACCTACTTTTTGTTGAACACTATTTAACCTCATGTATAATGGTTTTAGTATAGTAATAAAATTAAAATAGAACCACAATAATATCTATGAGTTCATATATTTTTCTTTTATAACATATTATATCTCTTTCATTAATAATCAATTATCATTATTACTATTTTGAGTGTTACTTGACTTCTTTTTGGAGTAAGTATTGACATTATATTTTGGTTTTTATTAATTAGATCATGATTCCATGATATCCAGAAAGTAATAAAGGATTTAAATATTATTTATATTCATTAAATATGTTTTTAATAATCTATGAAATTGTGAGATTGGAGTTAGAATGGATGGTTCATGAAGATAGTAGGTCATACGTATGCATGAACAATACTTCAATTTCATTATTATATTAAAATAATGAATAGTATATAATATATATTATATTATAATTTTAGTATCATATGTTTTTCTTATATTTCAGATATTTATATTAATACAATCCTTAATACATTTAATTTACAGCATGAATGAATCATATCGCTTTGAGGATGCGGTAGTCTACACATCGATAAACGAAGTTATCAAATTCTCATTAACTGTAAATAATAGAGATTTTTGTTATATAAAAATAAAAAAACATAAATATCTCATAAATATTATATATAAACTATAAGTACATCATTATTCTATCATTTAATGGCAGTTATGGAATAACTAACATCATCAATTTATGATGTGGTAGTGAACTGTACACATGAACAATGATTGTGTTTCCCATTTAATGGATATGTGTAAAATATTAGGTTGAAATATTATCATAATAATATCTCAGTATATTTAAGACACATATTTTATTATATAAGAAATTTTTTAAAATAATTTATATGGGTTATATGTTAATAAAACCATAGTGATTTCAAAATAATGTTACCTCTAATTTAGGTAATTCCTTTTGGTTTTTACCAATATACTTATTTGGAAGGATTTATTAAAAAATAGAGGATTCTAAGAGTATTTGAGTGATTTTTTTAGAATATTTGGTTTTAGGTTTTATGATCTAATAGTCTTTAGTGTTTTGCATAAATATTAGTGGTGAGTGCATTTTTATATTGGAGAAGATGTATTTTCATAAATATAAAATTGTTAACATGATTGATTGGTATACCATCTATAATGGTCATCCAATAGTGAACTCAATTTGATAAAAGGTATATATGGTCAAAATATGTCCAAATAATACGTTTTTCAAAAAATTTATATGTCATTTGGGACCATAAGTTTATGTTTTAGTCCCTTGATAAGATTAATTTTTCTTTAATCAAAGTAATTATTTTTAATTACATTCACTATTATTCATGGTTAAAAAATACTTTGAAGGTATTGGAGATTGTAAAATTATTAATATTTCAGAAATTGAATTAATTTTTCAAATTTCAAATCACATAAGGGGTGGAAAATAATTTAAAACTAATCTAGCCAAAGGGACGATAATGTTGAGTTTTAAAGTGAAAATGTCCGCCTATTTGCTATGTTTTTATATACATTTTTAAATTTAAATGAATTAAAATTACCCAAATTTGGTTATTTTATTTATAACAAATATAATTTAGCTTCAAAACTAATTTAAAATTTAATTTTACTATATTAATTATTGTAATGAAAAGTCAGTTTCAATTAAAATCCAATATTTTTCATTAGTCATGAAAAAATGAAACCTCTCAAAAAAAGAAAAAATTACCCAAAACTAATATGAATTTAATATTTAAAAAATAAAATCAATTTTATATATAAAATTTATAATTTTGTTGAAATTTATATTTAAAATAGGTGATCCCTTAAGCTGCAGTAAAACTTCCTTTATAAAAATATTATTATTTATGTGTAAGATTTGAATTTTTCTTATATTATGAATATAAATTATATATTATGAGTATAAATAGTATTTATTTTTGAATATAAATGTATTTTAATGAATAACAAAATATAAATTTCATTAATATCATTAAATAATATTAATTAATATAATTTATTAATGTAAAATGCCTTTATGGAATAAAAATAATTTTTTTCAAAATCAACCCCTTTATATTTATTTGTTTTCTATATTATTTTATCATTAATTAGTAACCTATTTATTTTACTATATATTTTCCTAAACCGAGGAATTTAAATACAAATATATAAATACAAGAGAAACTGAATATCAAAACCGAAAAATATAATGGATCAAACAATTGATCTGAAAAAACATTTATAATGTTCATTTATCTTATTAGATATACATTTCCATTCAATAATATTAAAAATTAATGGGGATAAAAATTAATATATGGTGATACAACAATCATTTTTGTATTTTAGAAAATTTATGAATGGACCACTATAGATATTCATTATCTCATGAATGTAGATGAATTCATGATGCATGAATAGAAAGGAGTGTCAATTTAAAATATATACATGAGTATTAGTTTCGTCATATGATTTTAAATAACTATTGTAATATTTGATTTATAGTTTAATACTATTCATATTTTGTCTAGGACTATATATTAGAACTGTTTGATATTAAAACTTTGTGAACATAAATATGGATTCATTAGTCCTCATATCACTCTTTAAAAAAAATTAACTATTTATGTGGAGTAATATTAAATAATTGTAGATAAATTTGGTGAAATGTTTTAAAAGAAATTTACAGATGATGTATTCTTCTTAATAACCATGATGAAGGGGGCAGACTATACAATTTTATAATATAAAATATATTTTAATTTATGTCATTACATATTCATTTTTGTTTTTAGGGATCATTTGTTGCACACTACAATCAATTTGGTTATTCTAAATATTTAGTTATTTATATTCCATTAATGGAATCCAAAAAAATTGACCACACATGTTTAAAATTATCAATTTATAATGTAATATATTAAAAATTTTACAAATATAGTTCAAGTGTAATTCCCTAAACCCTAGTATCTCGACGCTGTTACAGTACTTTATTTCACTGACATGATTACAAGGAATCAAATCATATATGACAGAAAAGATTAGTAATATTGCAGAACTAGATACACACATGACACCCAATTTATATTTCGAATAGAATATAAATCATAAAAGCTTATAACAACTTAATCCTTTAAAACTCCAAAAAATTACTGCTTAAAAAATTTGGAAAATAAAACAAAACAATGGTGAGATTATATTATTAATAAGGGTTATGTATAAAAAAGCAATCATGAATCAATAAACATGATCAAAATGGAATGGTAAATAATTGAGAAAACATTCAATTTAAATAATAAAATGATCATAATAAGGTAGGAATAAAAAAGGATCAGATAACCCCATACAAATATTCACATGTTCTTGAAAAAAGACCTTGTATATTCTAACTAATCGAATAAAAAAATTAAATTTTTTTATTTATGAAATTTATACTATCTAACATATGAAAGATCAATTTTTATCCTAAATATATTTATTATCAATATCTATCCACATAATAATTTATATCTATGGGTAGAAACATTTATGATTTGGCCACCACATTTATCTCATGATAATATTAATGCATCAAGGGGCTTCCATTAACCAGTCCCCAACATTGTCTGGTATTTTCAAATTATTCCTCATAAATATAATAATCAGTTTATTTCTTATGAAATGTGACTTATCAAATATTCCTATTAATTATCAGATGCCTAATTATCTATATTACCCAAACTAATAAAAAACCATTCATAGTAATCACTTTATGTAAAAATGGTATATAATTTAAGAAATAATCATGACCCTGATAAATGATATTGATATTTAGGGGAAACTTAATTTTTTATTTTCATACAATTTTCTATATCACTAAGGGACGTTAATTACTCTGAAAATGATCCATGGAAGTGACAGTTAATACTATATTTATTATAAATATTCATAATCCAAATAGATAAATAATATGGATGATATTAATACAATGTATACTCCATGGATTAATAATAAGGGTTGATTTCATTGACGAAAAGAATAAGATCACTTAAAATTTCCCGATGATAATATATTTTTCCTTTTGAAAAATATTTCGAATATAAATTTCATTGAAATTAACTTTTAAGGAAATTTTATTGAAAAATAATCTCATAAAATTTTAAAGGAAATTTCAAATAAATGGAGGCAAGTAATTTCATTCATGTTATACACTTTAAAAAGAACATTCATTTTGTAGTGAAAAATTGTTAGAAAAGTGATTTGTTAGGAATGTGAAAAGAAGATTAATTTAAAGATATTTGGAAAAAATATAAAATAGGAAAAAATATTTTTAAAGAACCGTTTTGAAAAATTTTAAACCATTTTTTAAAATATTTTTAGAAAACATGGTTTTGGAAGAAAACATGTTTCTTCTAGAAGAGAAAATTGAAGTGATGTTTTCTTAAAGATATCAAAATAAATTATATACCAATGAGTGAAAAATACTATACTATTATTTGATAAATATCATGAATAACTATATTAATAAAAAATTACAGTGTCTATTAACATGTTATTAAATTGTTTTTATTATTGTAAATTCAAGAATAAACAATATTGGTAAGAGTGATATTATCAAATAATTCCTTAAAAATCATTAATCTAATTTGATAATTAATTTCTGAATTAATATTTTGTATCAAATTAAAATACCCAAAAAATTGGAGGTAAAACAATATAGAGATAAAAGTTATTGCACACATAATATTAGAATATTACATCAATCAGGATATAATATGACATAATGAAAAGGAATTGAGTTATTAAATCATTTACCACTTAGTAAAATTTACTTAAAATCCCCATTAATGATAAAATTAAAATTAAAACCTAAAATAACGTGAATAATGAGTTATTAATGATATTAAAATTCCAGTCGAAATATATAAACCCTAAAAATGAAATAATGTGTATAACATTAAAATATGCATCAATGAAATGAAATAGAGACAACATACTTTGACATACACTCTTTTTTTACGCTCTATAAACTATTGAATAATGGTTTTAGTAATTTTATTAATTTATAAAATAATAATAATAATAATTATATAATATATGATTCTTTTATGACATCTTATTTCGAAATTAATAATTTTTATTCATTATTTTCATTGTTTGGTTGGTAATTGTCATGTTTTTTATGTTCATTTTGAACTGTTGTTTTTTCCTTCTTATGTTGATCATGATTTAATCATATAAATGATTTAAGAGAGTATTTTAATATAATATATATTCATTATAATTATAATTATATTAATACCTACAATTTGGTGATATGAAATGAAAAATTCTATTCATGGAGACGATGTGTCATACGTACGTATGAACTCTATTTCCATTTTATTTTATTATTAAAAGTAATAAATTTATATTATATTATATATTATAATTATATTATAATTATTAATCACTATAGGTCACAAATTTTTATTGAAATCATCCTTAATACAATCTATGAAATGTGTGAACAAATAACATCACTTCCTGAGGTGGTAGTTCATCGTACACACGAGCGGTGATATTATATTCCCAAAAACTAGAGCGCATGAAATATGTGGGATATTATAATTATAATATCATAATAAAATCATATATATCATATATAAACAATTAATTCATAATTATTACCAACCATGAATAGTTGTAATGGAAAAAATAATGACATTGGTTTTGAGGTTATAGTCCACCGTATATACGACAAATGATTTCAAAACCTATTCCATGAAAGTGTGTGAATTATTATGTTGTACACATAAATTTACAAAAAAAATAGTATATTGATGTTACTTTGTTTATTATATAGTAGTTTTATAATATTATGTGAAGGATGTGGATAAGGAAATAGAATAAAAAATATTTCAAAGGAAAATTACATCTTATTTGTATGTCCTTCATTGGTTTGCACTAAATACATCAATATTTTATTTCATCTAAGAAAAATTATTCATAGATTTTGGGAGAAAATTTTAGGAATTAATGGGGAAGATATTGGTCAATAAAAATTTCTTATTATGGATCATTAATTTAGGGGAGTGGGTTCCCTATTATAGTTTAGGACGAGTGAAATTTTTGTAAATACACAAAATTATTCACTATTGGGAGGTCTCCCTTACCTCATGTGGCTCGAAAATTTCCAATTATTGGGAAGGATGGATTATATGGTTGATAATAACATCAATCACACAACTTAACACATGTTCAAAAAATCATGTACATCAACTCCTATGTTTTCATTATTTTATCATTTTGGTGTTTTATTAAGGTAACTAGTTTTCTAACCTATGTAATTTATCCACTAATCCGAAAATAAAATGACCCTTGATTGATAACATGAACCCAATAATAATAAATTTTATCTATAATTTAAATCAAAATTTCCTATGTGTTTTGGAAATTAATTTTAACAAAATGATGATACACATGGAAAAACACATCTTAAACTATAACAACACTAACATGGGTTTTTACTTTTCAATTTTAAATAATGTCATTATAAAAAAATTTATAATTTAAAGGAACATATTTTTTATTTAAATTTTACAATCACTTGAACTATGAAATTATTCTTATAAAATTTAAAACAATTTAAATATTTCATTAAATATAATATTTCATTAATCACAATTATTAAATTATTTACTAAATTTGAATTTAGAAAATATCAAAAAATAAGATTTAATTAAAATATTTTAATTTAATATCTCTATACTATTTTATATTAATCTATAAAAATATATTAACTCAATTAATACGTCTATTTATTTATCTCATATATTTTTGAGTATCATTTATTTTATTTTATTGTTAATAAATACTTATCATGTTGGAATTTCATAAGATTTATAATTAAATAAGTCATATCTTAAAATTAAATATTAATTATTATGATATAGTAATATTATTTATATTTCAAAATTCTGTGTATAACATAACCTATTTATTTTTATACATTTCACATATAATTATATATATTACAAGGATGAAAAGTATATTTTCTGGGTTTTGTCTTTTCTTAACTAATTATATGGATCCATTTCACAAAAAAACTGAAAAAAAAAATAAAAGTATATGCTAAAGTCTTATGTGTCAAAATAAATTTCAGAATATTGGTGTTGGAGAAATGGGTAGGTCATTGGAAACATTATATTCTATGTTTTACAACTATTTGAACCCATTATTATCTTAATATTTGTAATTAGTGTTAACTATTTTCACTAATCATTCAGGTAAAAAAATTTGATTAACTTAATAGAAATTATATATTATTATAATGAATATTATATTTTCCATTTTCCATATTCAATCCTCATAATTGGAAAAAAAATAATTTAAAAATAATCCCATAGTCGAGATGAGATTGCATTTGTTGAAGTGAAAATGTTTAAAATATTGAAATGGTTTTATGTACAAATTCCAAAAAATTTACCCCAATGATTTATATTATATTATATTTGTAATATATTATCTAGTGATACATTAAAATAAATTTAAAATATAATTTAATGTTGTAAATTATTTAAACATAATTTCAGTTTTCAATGAAATTTTTTTATTTTCACCATTCATAAAAACTGGAAATTCTTATAAAAAAACAAAAACCTACCCTAAGATAATTTTGAAATTAATATTTCAAATATGAATGGTTTTTATTCAAATAAAATATTAAAAATTAAAAAAAAGTGTATTAAAAAATGGATCTATTAAAAGGAAGAAAAACTGCATTTAAAAAAATACATATTTTTATGCATAAATTTGGATTTGTTCATATCTTTTGACAATAAAATATATTGAATGGATTTAAAATAATAATTATTTAATATATAGTATATTTATTTTATTATGATCATCCATTAATATTAATTAATTTAATTTGATAATATAAAACTCTATTAGCTCATTAAATAGTTTTTTAATAAGAGCATCTACTTTGTATTCAATTTTTTTTATATTAATTTCAGATTAATTTTTAAAAAATTAATTAAAACATATATTTTCATAACACAATTTATCATACTCAAAAAATAAAAATGATTTTCTAAGAGAAAATTTTCATTATAATATTATTAGTATTCATCAAATCACGGTCTAACTAGTAAAATAAGTTATCGAAGAAAGTTGTTATTATGTGTAACATAAGAAAACTTGTTATTTAAAGAATTGTAAGCTATATCATAAATTTTATTTAACTAAAATAATAAATATATTATAATTTAAAGGTATTTTGTTTTCTCATATACACTTATTAATGTGTGTCACAAACTCTTTCGAGAAAATGTTATTCTTTAAGAATTTAGAGGTGTTACATTATATCTACCTTATACAGATTGCATCCTTGCAATTTAAATATGATTTTTCAAATTCAATGCTTGAAATTTAGAAACAAAATTATTAAAATACTACCATAGTAAATGGTTTAATAAAACATCTGTTTAATAATATATAAAGTGAAGTAAATGTAACATCCCTAGTAAATAATGAAATATGAAACTTTCATATTTATTAATATTTGTGATTTTAATAATAATTTTTCCTTAATGGGGTAGTTATGTTCGATGGCGTACCCGATACGCAACAACATGTTTCTTTGAAATCTTACATTGCCCAATAATATCATATATTATTATTTTAGAAGGAAGATAACGCCTAACTGCTATATTGGTGAGAATAACTATAACTAACTCAAATATGATTATTCAAATTTGTTTAATGTATTTACAATTCTCGAATAAATGTTTGAGGCATAAAATGTGAATGAATCTAATTTTTAGCATAAGTCTACCTTAAAATGGTGATTTACCGCCTTTTGAGGGAGAACCCTATTTAAATATTATTTTGGTCACTTTTATATGTTCTATTTGACCAAATAAAATTCTTCTTTAGAATCGGGATATCAAAATTTACTTTGGGTAAATATTTGGTATTTTTCTAATAATATTCATTTTTTAATGAATAGTGGAAAGTACAATATTTTAATTCGAATATGCCTTTTAATCTAATTGATTTATATGGATAGATTATTATTTTATTAAGTTTTAAAGTGTAATTAGATTATATTTTTTTCCATATAATCCAATTATGGTCATTGGAATTAATTTCAATTTGAAATTGGACATAAATAAGTGTCAATCTTTTGATAGTTAGTATTTCTTAAAAACATTCTCTTTGTTTTAGCACCGAGTATTATTTTTATATTAATTTCTTCGACTTATTTTTTTTTTTGAATTTAGAAAAATGGATTCCATATTTGGAATCAGGATGTCCAAATTGTGTAAATCGGCAACTTTTATTTTTAGTCATTATGAATATTTACATCAGTAAATAATTTATTTACCGTGGTTAAAGGGTAAATCTAGTAAATAAGGGTAAACAAATATAACAACAATAATATAAAATTACCCTAACATGTGTCTTAATTTTATTGGTTGACACATGTCTGACCATGAGAATCCTTGGGTCAATTTTTAGATCCCATGGGGCCCTATGAGAGAGATAATGACACATTATTTTAATTAACTTAATGTGAAGACAAAATGACAAAAATGCATATCTTTTAGTAAATTAATATTTACATGGGGTTATATAAGTTATATATTTGATTGTAATTATTTGTGGAAAGATAAATATATTTCCTAAATTGTGGTATTTTTTTTAAAAAAAATTATCCATCAAATAAATAGAATTATTTATGATATAATAATGATGCAGTTTTTAACTCATTAATAATTAATTTAAATAAACAGCATTATAAATATTACAATAATATCACAAACAAGTCCAATTATTATTGGATGACTTTATTTAGACCATGAGTTATATTATATTAGACTTTAATATGTTTTGCCTCTTTAGAAACTGAGAATTATTATATATTAAAATATTATTTCCACACTTTCTTAAAGAGCATCTCCTCCGCCTTATAAAAATCCCTCATCTATATCCCATTCCTAACACTTCACAAGCCCCTTAACCCATCCAAAACCTACTCAAATAAGCTCTTAAGATCCTTGTCTTCCACCTAGAAGCCTTATTTTTCGCCAAATACAAATCAAGACATCCTTTTGGTTCAATCCAAAGGTAGCAACCTGAATTAAATGTAATAGTTTCTCTTAAATTCATTTGTTTTGTTTTGTTTTATTTTATATCTCCAATCCCATAAACTCTTTTTATTCCTTTAGATTATAACAAAAATAGTATCCTAATTACACTAGGTTGTTTTTATGAGATTTATTAGAACTAAACTTAAATACACCTCTGTCTAATGGGTAAAGAACATACTTCTTCTGTGGATGGCGAACTACTGTCTCACGAAATGACGATTGTTCAAATATCTCTAACTGCCACTCATGGTGGCCAATAAAATGGAACTATATTTATTAATGATATATAATATATTTATATAGTTTCTATGCATCCGTATTTTTCATTTATATCATACCTGTATGGGTCCCATTATGGTTAATCGTGATAATTTCATTTGAGGAAGTGCTCACTACCGCCCCCTCAATGGGATATGACTTGTTAATGCCATATGTGGGATGTAAAAAAGATAGATTTAATGATATTATATATGATATTATACTAGAATTATTATTTACCTATGTATCATTATGTTTTTATTCCATTAAAATATGAAATATAAATGAAAGCAGTGTTAATGCATACGTACAACTTACTATCTCCATGAACAATGCATTTCATTTCATACCTATAAATGTTTTGTAATATTATAAATAAATATATATACTAGATATATATGATATATATGACATCTAAATCATAAATATCATTCTACAGATAAAGGGATATTGAGCACAAGGACACACTACTGGAAATATAGATATTTGTGACGGCCTATTTGCGACGGGATCCCGTCACAAATAGCTCAATGCATAAAACGACGTCGCAAAAAAAAATTTGTATTAGCCCATCACAAAAAATATTAATTGCAATAATAATCATTTCCATCACAAATAACCCTATGATTATATAAATTATCTATCAATCAACTTTTTGTGATGGACCCATCGCAAATCTTATTTGCGTATGGAAACTTACACGTCGCAAATAACCCTTTGCTTATATACATTATATATATAAACATATTTTGCGACGGGTCTGTCAAAAATAGTTTTTGTGATGGACACATCATCCCGTCATAAATACTACTAATAAAAAATTATATTTAGATTATTTGGGGTGTGATCCCATCGCAAAAGGATCCATCGCAAATACTAAACATAATAATTTTTTAAATAAATTTATGATTAATGAAATAGTTATATTATCATTATTAAAATAATTAAAAAAATATTAATATTAGTAAAATACTAAACAAAAAAATATAATACTAAAAATATATATTTAATAAAATTATTATTATTAAAAAATTAATCTTAATATATTAAAAAATAAAACATAAAAATTTCATAAATTCTTAATATTTACAAAAAAAGTTAACAAAATTATTAAATATTAATTTTATTAGTAAAATAAACAAATATTAGAAATTTAATACTAATAATAAATATTAAAGTATTAAAAAAAATTAATTATATAATATTCCTCCAATATAATAGAAAGAAACTATAAATAGTTCATAAAACTAAAAATCATTAATTCAAATGGTTTTAAATAAAATATCACTAGGAGTCATCTTCTAGATGAGGTGTAGGAGGTGGAGGAGATGGTGGAGAAAACTCCATCCATAAAATATGAGTCATATGACACATGTACTCCATCTGGTCATGACGCTACTGCAGCTGCTGCTCCCATCGACGCATCTCCTCCTCGTGATACTTCTCCTTCTGCTTCTTCCGATGAAACATCTCTTCATGCTGCTTCTACAAACTCTCTATAATCTCAGCCTGAGTTTACAACTGCACCTGATATTGGATGGAATAATAGGATGCGTCTCTATGAGATCCTCTCGAGGTGGATGCCGACATCGCATCGGTACAATAATAAGTACCAGGAGTCAAATGAGAGATGATACGATCTACTCAGCCCTTTTCAAAGCCATACTGAGTCACCTGCATCCATGCCACCTCATCGAAATAGTGGGCACTAGTCTGCTCAGTCGTCTCGTCCTGACTCTCAGCCTGTGTTTGAAAGCTCGCTGCCTCATATGACTCCTTCAATTCCAATTTGAAATTAAAATGTTGAAAATATTATATGCAGTTAAATGTAAAATTGAAAAAAAAATATTAACCACAATCTGATGTTGGTGATCACCTCTAATCACTCTAGTGGCTGGATCACTATACATCCTCTGATAAACATCGAACTCAGTAATATCATGATGCTCGACTTCTTACAGAAATAAAAAATTAACTTTTCATATTTAAATTTATATAAAATATTTAAAAAATTTAAATAATAGAAGCTCTCTATGCATACTGAATATATGATTACTAGCTCGATGTTTCACCTCCTGTCTGCCCCGATTCTACTGTCCCCCTGAAGATATCCTCTGAAAAACACCACCCAACCAGTGTAAACATAATCCATCCAAAATGTGAGATGAAATGTACTATGGTCAGTGGGCTCTACATGACAAATCAAATTCTTTCACTCCTGCTTTTTTATTAGCTGTTATTCTCATATTGTGAAAAAACTGACAGAAACAGTTACGCATAGACACCTGCCATGTCGTGTGGATAGCGTCACACATGCTATCATTAATGGGATACCATTAACCCAACAAATAATTTAAAAAATCATGTTATTAATAAATAAATTTCAAAATAAATATTCGTTATTTATGTACCAGCCAATGATCGAACATGTCATGCCACATGTCAACGAGAATCTGTTCTCATGTGATCCATGGCTGAGAAAAATAATTATGAAAGATAGTGCTCCCCGGTCCAATAGATACATGCACAAAACTATGAAAAAGGAATAAATAATCATACAATTTGTGTATTTATAAATAAATTAATGAAAGATAACTAAAATATACAGGTTACCATACCTCTGTGTGCATGGATCGAAGAAAAGACATAGACATCCCTCGAGGATAGGGTCAGAAATCATCAATCATGAAAGGCCGCACCCGCTTTGTGTACCCCCTAAACCGCTAGTATGCTGAGGGTCAGATGATTCAAAATCCCCCTCATCCAAATCTATATCATCCTCCTACAACTCGCGAAATATATCAATATCCATCTGAAACACAAAATTATTGTTATTATGAGATAGTTGAAAATGACTATTATTTATAGATATATATTAGTTGTGATTACAACAAACATTTAACTGTGTGAATGTCCATCTTCATCCTAATTTTTTAGCTATCCATGTCAATGTATTCATCTTCCTCCTTAGCATCATCAATATCCATATTAGTTTCAGTTTCATTATCTCTTGTCATTTCAAATTCGTTTGTGACAACATTAACATCTTCGTCATCATAGATCCTTAATTGTGGGGTGTCATCATCGATATTCATGTCTCTTTTTAAATAATATGGATTTTGAGCAGGCTCTTAAAAAATTTCAATTCCTTCCACTTTAGTGGAACCACATTCATTTTGAGTAAACAGATTTTTTTTGATATTTCAGTTTTATTTTTCTCCACCAATAACTCAAGTCTCTTGAAGTAGCACTGTACTTTACGTAATAAGTTTGATGTTCCTGTTGTGCCAGTAAAAAAGGTTCATTTACTTTAAGAAGACTTTTATATTTAATATTGACGATTCCATGAGTCGGATGAACACACAATCCTATCTCAATATCTGACCACCATCATTTAAACATTGTTATGTAATTCATTCCTAGATAACACAACTCAATAATTTCATAAAAAATTGACATAAAGCCAGCTTCATTTTCTCTGTGATGCAATCCTCTCAAGAAAATTCCACTGTTTATTGTTTTTTTATTCACTATATGGACATGTATGAAATCAAAGACCATTAACAACATATACATTATATGATTTTACCATTTTAGATGGTTTGTTACTCAATATACACAGTTGCTTATCAATTTTATCTACATGTTTAGACACCTAAATTTTTTTATAAAATTTTTAAATAATATAAATATTAAAAAAAATTGATATTAAACCATCAAAAATTTATGTTACCATTTTTTGAAAACATTGAGAAATTATTTTATGTCTACGTTCTTCAAGAGCCGATGTTCTAATTTGTGGAAGTTTTTATTGATATGATTATCATATAACCTACAAATAAAATAAGTTTACATACTAAAAAATAAATTATAGAATAAGTGATATAAGCACTCACAACACAATTGATGATATTTCTTCATAGTTGAGAAGAACATATGTATGAGCTCTGTGATGTTCATCATCTGAAAGCCACAATTCATGAACTCTACCAAAACGAAGATTTGGATGATTAAAAAAACCGATAATTGATTGTTTATTTCATCATTAACATTCCCTTATTTTTTCCCATGTGATTTTGTTTTGAGGGATATTGAGATTAAAAAAATGAGAGTAGAAAAAAGCAATTTCCTCTTACAAATATTTTTCAGCAATTGAGCCTTCAACTGATGCTTGGTTACATACTTTATTCTTCAATTTCTGCATGCATCTATCGAATGTGTACATCCATAGAAACTGTATGGGACCTCCACATTTAACTTCATGTGAAAAATGTAATATCATATGTTCCATTTAGTCAAAGAAAGCCGATTGAATGATTTTTTATAGTGTACATATAATTACAGCAACATCTTCTTTCAGTTTTCGTAGGGCATCGTAGTCTTTTGTCGATACAAATATGTCTCGAAAAAAATATGATATATCTGTTATTGAATCCCAAATATTATAATTCAACAGCCCTATGAATCCAATCCGTATAAGTATCTCCATTATAATATGTCAATCATACATTTTTAATCTAGTCATATAACCATTCTTAACACTTCTGCCCAAATTGGATGCAGAACAATCTGGAAGTCTCAAATCTGCAATCCACTAAAAAAATAAAATAAAAATATCTTTTAAAAGTGTGTAAGTTGATTTTTCCTTCATTAACCTTTATGATATGACATTTACAAATAGTTCAAGTTTTGGTCACCTGTAAATTTGCGAAAGATATAATCGTGCCTTTAAATAATCTTTTGTCTTACCTGGTGTATCCTAAAATGTATGAAATAAATTATCAAAACCGTTCTTCTAAATAAGCATGACATCCAACATGTGTCAGACAAACAAATAAGACCAATTTAGAAGATACCAAAAAATGCTTCGTTTTATCCAATTATGTTCCTTCCCAAAGTAATCAATTTTCTGTTAGATTACTATTGGCCAAAATTTGATGGGAGGTAATGAAAATAAAAATTATTTTAATTATGTACATAAGATAATCATTGGAGGTTCACCCTTTTCAATTATACCTATTCATAAATAAGATTTTTCCCTCCAAAAAGGATGATCAGTTGGAAGAAATATGCAGTGATAATCATTATAGCAATGCTTTTTTCGATTGATGAGAAAAAAGGATTTATTGACTTTCATACAATAAGGACATGATTTCAGACCATGTGTACTCCAACCAGATAACATGCCATATGCTAGAAAGTCACTAATAATCCACATAAAAGAAGCTTTTAATATGATATTTTGTTCTCAAAAAAATCAAATATACTGATACCATCACTCCACAATGCATTTAACACATCAATCAATGGATTCAAAAAAACATCAATATTATTTTTCAGATGTCTGGGGATTAATAGAGTAAAAAAGATATTGGGCTCCTTTATCAACGTCCATGGAGGTAAATTGTACGCGGTTATAAAGATAGACCAACATGAATACTGACTACCATAATAACCAAACGGACATAAACCATTAGTAGAAAGATCTAATTGCAGGTTTTGGGCTGCTAAAGAAGAAGACCGTTGCAGACGGTAAAAATGTTTCTATGAATCACCATCAGATAGATGATTCAACATTTTAACAGTTGAAATCATGGGTTTGTTCCATGACATCATTGGCATTGTGTTTTAAGTCATAAATAAAAGATGCAACCTGGGTGTAAGGTGGAAATATATCAACTATTTTATTGGAATCAATTCAAACTTCCTTGGTTGAGATTCATTATACCTCAATTTTCCACATTTCAGACAACTATCCAATGCCCCATTTTCAGAAAATATAAGATGAAATCATTTGGGAATGCATGAATATTTTGATAACTAAGGCCCAGATTATGAACCAGCCTCTTGATCTCAATGTAATTTGTAGGAAACACATTTCTTTTATGTAATAGTGTTTTAACCAAAGAAAATATCTGATCAAAACAGTTGTTTGACATTACATTATATGATTTAATAGACATAAATTTTTGAATTGCTTATAATTTTCTTATATTACAACCATGATATAATGCTTCCTCAGCAGACCTCAACAACTCATAAAATTCTGATGGTGCCAACATAGGAGTTAAATCTCTATCATCTTGAGTTTCAATTTTTTGAACAGATGGACCTGAAAAATCATGTACTATATTTTTAAACTGTGATGGATCCAGAATACAGTCATTAGTATCTTTTTTGGAACTGCGTTCACCATGTTGAAACCAAAAAATATAACCTGGTTGAAGACCAATCCACAAATGATATCCCCCAACCATGTCAAATGTGACAAACGTTCTTAGAGCTCATTGTTTACAAGGACACTTAATTGTTCCTTATGAAAATATTTCCTATTTTGATGATGTAAATGATAAGAAAGGTTCAACACCATAAATATATATAGGATTTAAACTAGAAAAATTTGAATTTCTACATTGATTTATCCAAGAGCGATCATCTAATAATGACTAATGTCGATTTCCTTATTCCATGTTTTTCTACAAAATATAAATCATCACTATTTTTGAATAATTTAAAATTATAAAAACACTATCTGAAAAAATAATATAAATAATTATGACAAATTCTTAATCATTATCATTAAATTTAGGCGACATAAATTTTTTGTGGATTCACGGCTACTATTTGGTCCAAAGGCTCATTTACATGCATCGTTCTCACACTTAGATCAGAATGAATAATATGGTCGGACATACTCTTATTCATTCTCATGCATACGAGAATGTATAAGCGTACCTCTGAGCAGTTTCTTAATTATGATTTCAGTGTGATAATGATGCAAGCAAATGATCTATTGGACAAAAGAGCCCCCTTTTTGTCGATGAGTCATCTTCTAGCAACTCTCACCACCTGAAAACATTTTAAAAAATGTTGTCCTATGAATGCATATTCAAACTCGTGCATATGAGATTAGATATTCATACGTAGAAGCATACTTTTCATATTTTTTGAGTTGGTGAAATTTGAAAGCAGAAGAGTCATCGACCAAAAAGAGTGATATCAATCCACTAGAAATTGTGCCAACATAATACAAGTTACAAGAATTTATTCCTATTTATTCCTATTTATTTTTATTTATTCATATTTATTCATATGTATTCCTATTTATTCCCAATTATTTCTTTTAACACCTAATTACTCCTATTATTTCCTAATTACTCTTGTTAACTTCTAATTAATTCTATTAACTCTTATTTACTCCTGTTAACTACTAATTACTCTTGCTAACTCATAATTACTTCTGTTAACTCCTAATTACTCCTATTAAGTCCTAATAAGACCTGTTAACTCCTAATTAAGCTTGTTAACTCTTAATTACTCATATTAACTACTAATTACTCCTGTTAACTCTTAATTAATCTTGTTTAATTCTAATTACTCATTTAACTCCTAATTATTCTTAATTACTCTTAATTATTCATATTTATTCCTATTTATTATTAATTATTCTTATTAATTATAATTATTTCTATTTATTAATAATTATTCCTATTAATTTCTAATTATTTCTATTTATTACTATTTATTGCTAATTATTACTATTTATTACAAATTATTCCTATTTTTTACTAACTGATTCTATTTATTACTATTTATTACTAATTATTCTTATTCATTACTAATTATTCCGATTTATTAGAAATTATTACTATTTATTACTATTTATTTATATTTTTTCATATTTTTTGAGTATTGCTATTTATTACCAATTCTTCCTATTTATTACTAATTAATCCTAATTACTTCTAATTATTCGTAAATGTTGCTAATTAATCCTAATTATTGATATTTATTCCTCTTTATTATTAATTATTCCTATTTATTATTAATTATATATATATATATTTTTATTTATTACTAATTATTCATATTTATTACTATTTTTTGTTAACTATTCCTATTTATTTCTAATTATTCCTATTTATTACAATTTTTTTTATTTATTACTATTCATTTCTAATTATTTCTATTTACTACTAATTATTTTTATTTATTACTAATTATTACAATTTTTTTTAATTATTCATATTTATTACTAATTATTCATATTATTAGTATTTATTATTATTTATTCCTATTTATTACTAATTATTTCTAATTATTACTATTTATTTCAAATTATTACAATTTATTTCTTATTATTCATATTTATTACTAATTATAAATATTTATTCCTAATTATTCTTAATTATGAAAAATTATTCCTAATTATTAATAATTATACCCGATTATTCTTAATTATTACTAATTATTCCTAATTATTACTAATTATTCCTATTTATTACTAATTATTCCTATTTATTACTAATTATTCATATTTATTACTAATTATTTGTATTTATTACTAATTATTCCTATTTGTTACTAATTATTCATATTTGTTACTAATTGTTCCTATTTAGTACAAATTATTCCTATTTATTACTAATTATTCCTATTTGTTTGTATTTATTATTATTTATTCCTATTTATTATTAATTATTCTTAATTTTTTCTAATTTTTTATATTTTTTATTAATTTTTTTCAATTTAATACTATTTATTCATATTTATTACTAATTAGTAGAATTTATTACAATTTATTAGTATTTATTACAATTTATTAATATTTAGTTTGATTTATTTCTATTTATTCCTATTTATTACTAATTAGTCGTAATTACTACAAATTACTACTAATTATTACTAATTATAACTAATTATTTCTAATTATTTCTAATTAGTACTAATTATTCCTGATTATTCCTAATTAGTAATAATTATTCCTATTTAATCCTAATTATTACTATTTTATTCCTAATTATTTCTATTTATTACTAATATTTCTTATTAATTACTATTTATTACTAATTAATTCTAATTATTGTTAATTATTAATATTTATTCATATTTATTACAATTTCTTCATATTTATTACTAATTATTCCAATTTATTAATATTTATTCCTATTTATTGCTAATTATTCCTATATATAACTAATAATCTTTATTTATTACTATTTACTATTATTTACTATTATTTATTAGTATTTATTATTACTTATTCCTATTTATTATTAATTATTCCTATTTATAAGTAATTATTCCAATTTATTAATAATTATTTATATTTATTACTATTTATACCTATTTATTAATATTTATTTCTATTTATTCTTTATTATTCCTACTTATTACTATTTCTTTTTAATTATTTTTAATTATCAGTAATTATTTCAAATTATTTCTATTTATTGAAAATTATACCTATTTATTTCGAATTATTACTATTTGTTTCTAATTATAAATATTTGTTCTTAATTATTTCTAATTATTCCTAATAATTACTAATTATTCCTATTTATTACAAATTATTCAAATTTATTACTTATTATTCATATCTATTAATAATTATTCCTATTTAGTACTAATTATTCATATTTATTACTAAGTATTCCTATTTATTAAAAATTAGTACTAATAATTTCAAATTATTATTACAAATAAATACTGTAATCAAAACAATTTAAATCTAATTAAATTAAAACTAATAGAAAATAATTAAAATTAAAAAAATGAAATAAATATTAAATTAAATAAAATATAAATACCTTTAAACTTGATCTTCTATTGTTGTAGACGGCTTCAAAACTTTTTCGTAAAAAAACTAACTCAAACAAATTTTTACTCTGAAAATAAGGTTGAGAGAGAGAGAATGTGAGAATTGAGGGGAGGATTTGAAAAAACGGATGGGGGTATATAAATGTCAGATTAGTAGCGACAGAACCTTTTGCGACAACAATATCGTCGCAACATGTCTTTGTCGCGACGGGGCCTGTTGCAAGTACCTTTGCCTGTATTAATTGTTGTCGGTGGTTAAAAGTGTATTTGCGACGGGTGTAATGCCCCAACCCTAGTTACCCAGAGTCGGTGCATTATTTTAATAAAAATTTAGTAATTTTCATTATTCATCAAAATATAAAAGTTATCCAAAAAGTACCAAAATTTCATCCTAGAATAATTTCGATATTCCAAATCCAAAAATGAAGTCCATTTTCAAATATAAAATGTATAAAATTTCGAAAAGTGGGTGTTACTATTCATAATGGCTACTTTGATTGGTCATGGTGTGTTAGAATCTCGAAGTTGCGTACAACACATGATACTGTATTATTCAAAGGGAAGCGTATCGTGGAATCTTGGGGTGTTACATTCACCCCTCCTTCAAAAAATTTCGTCCTAGCAATTTATTCTCGGTATTGGAAACTTGGGGTTGACGTTTCTAAATATCTTAGTTGAAAGCCCACATCGAAAAATGAATTAATGAGGCCTCTATTTAAAATAAAGAGTGGTAAATATGAAGGTTACCAAAAATAACACATACTAGGGTTCGATGTATGAAGATATGGATATAGAAGATAAATATTACCATCAGTATCTGATGGAGAGTGGTAGAGAACATGGCTATGAAAAGCCAGCAATCCCAAAGCCATAAATTTGTGATGATCTATGGTACTATCTAGGACAAAATTTTTGTTCTAAGTTCCTTTTCATAATGTTGAGGAATTTAATTACGAGATTGGCTAAGATCATATGGAGATATACTTACGTTATAATTAGAGTTTTATCCATTAATTAATTTCTACCACAAACTCATCTTTCACCCCAAAACATAATACAACTCAAAAACACTCTATTTATCCTAATCGTATAGGGTTCCAAATATAATGAATTTATAATTCACATATCAGACCCTTTTTGAAATGAAACTACATTATATCATCCAGTAACTTCACGTAGTCCAGTGGTATGCGAGAAATCCCTTTTTTACTATGGTTATGGGTTCGATTCCTGCAGCTTTTTCCGATACAATGGGTCGTCACACAGTCTCCGTGTCGTCCTTTTATAAAAATCCAAAAATAACATTTCAAACATAATCCCATTCATCCTTTAGACTTCTCCAAAATACTTCTGTAAACTCTCAGTCCAAAATTTATATGAAAGGTAAACATAATGTAGAACCTTTTTACCCCGTAATAGCATGTGAATACCTTCATCGTGTATTCTTTTAAAACACCAAAACATCATGAATTACCATAAAACCTTATTGATTACATTCATGCTCCCTAATTCATTATCGAATACAGGATATACTTATTCCATTCAAAAATGATGTAAATTCCAACAATGAAAGAATATACAAATCTTTAATCAGTTTCAAGGCAGTCAAGAATATCCAATATAATTTAACCAAATCAACCATATCTTATTCCAAATTCAGTACCTCAATATTAAGACCATATTAAGGTTTATATATCCTTCAATGATGTAATTTACAAAAATTTTAACTCACTGTAGGGTCACTTTTCATATTACCATAAAATCTAAAATCATTAATGAAATAGTACTATAGTACAATCCTTATTTATTTCCAGTACATCATTGATAAAACACTTTAACGAAATAATTTCAAAATAACAACATAAGAATACTAGTCATTCATCTTCATCTGTGGTAGTATCATAACTTGACTAATATCAAATAGAATCATTTGCGGTATAGTCTGATAACTGGGACATTGGTTCGCGTAGTGTCCAAGCCCCTTGCAGATGAAGCATTGTACATTTGTAACCTCTTTCTTACCCTTAGAGTCACGTACTTGGTTTCCTTTTTCTCCACACTTGTAACATACTCCCATTCCATTCATGCATTTTCCAAGGTGATTTTTTCCACAGTTATCCCATATGGGAAAATCCTTCTTCACCTTATTCTCTTTATCTGTACTTATCTCTACCATACATTCCTTCTCTGGCTTCCCTTAAAATCCATTGAACTCCGAGAATTCTTTACTTATCTTATCAACACATGATACCATTTATTCATATGATGATAATACATGGGAGACTATTTCCCTTCTAAATTCTGGCTTAAGACCATGAAATATATGATCTTTCTTACTCTTTGGATCATGTGTATTGCTGGAGTTCTCATTCCTTCTTCTGGAATCCATTTCTAAAAAATGACATACACTAGATTAGTTTATGGATAGTAATACCTAATCCCAAACTTTTGAAACACTTAACATAAATAAATAGTTTATGGATATAATCCATAATCATAAAAATGTCTTCTTTGAGGAAGTATATACTCATAAACCATTCATAATGGTTTGTAAAAAAATGATAATTATCCTAAGCATATCCCCCGGGAGTGTCGTAACCAAGAGTGCAGCAAGGCCCATTATCATGCACCAGTTCCCATTCGAGTCTAGCTCAAACCAGTGTTTTTAGGTTTTACCCCTAGGTGCAGCTGTGTTGGATCCGCCTCTACTTGCTCGTATCCAGACAGGGATGTATTGCTCGGAAAACTCATAAAATCTCAACAATATCAAAATTCTAGGAAGTTTTTCTCTACTAATCCTCAAAGTCTATCTTAGAAAAATTTGCTCTAATCAAATTTTATATAAATATAGCATCAAAGGTTATTTCTGAACTTCCTCTGATACAAACTGTAATTCCCCAACCCCAGTTACCAAGATACGGTGCATTATTTTAATACAAATTTAGTAATTTCCACTAATCATCAAAATATAAAAGTTATTCGAAAATTACCAAAATTTCATCCTAGGATAATTTCGATATTTCGAATCCCAAAATGATGTCCATTTTGAAAGATAAAATATATAAAATTTCAAAAAGTGGGTATTACTATTCATAATGACTACTTTGATTGGTCGCGGCTTGTTAGAATCTCAAAGTTGCGTACAACACACACTACTACATTATTCAAAGAGAAGTGTACCATCGAATCTTGGGGTGTCACAACGGGCCCCTTCGCAAAAGGTACCTCTCGAAAAATTCTTTTTAATGGGGAGACATCCCATCTCAAAAACCCATTTACCACCGCCAGGTATTTTTGACAGGTCTCATCGTAAATACACTCAGAGCGACGAACTATTTATGATGTGGGAATTCCCTCGTCGCAAATAACCTTCCCGTCCCAAAAACCCATTTACTGATGCCGAGTATTTGTGATGGGACCCATCACAAATACCTCCAAGCGATGAAATATTTTCTACGGGAGTATTCCTCCCTTCGCAAATAACCATTCCACGGTTTGGCGCGCAAACTCCACCAAACCGTGTATTTCTTTTTGAAACGAGCCACCGATACCCTTCAAAAATAACAAGTCATTTATGACGGGACAACCCCCCCATGTCGCAAATAATCTCTAGATTGGACTATTTGTGAAGGTATTATTTTCCATTGCAAATAACCCGTCGCAAAATATTGTTTTCCCCGTAGGGAAAAATTTTAATTATAAGAAGTCCATTTTTGAATCAAGTACCATATATCGACCAAATGGCCATTATTTACTTAAATGATTGCATAATCTTTGTAACACAATAATAATTGATATAAAAATAATTATAAGCATGAAAAATTATCTTAATCCAGTAAATATTAACTTTAGTTTATTATTCAGGATGAACAATGAACAAAAAAGTCAAGTCGGACACGTGGTAAGGGGTTTCATTTCTATCTTTTAATTCGAGGAGATTTAAATTGTTCACCAGTAATTTGTTTCATGTGGTGTATTTTATACTACCATTTGATATATAGTATCATGATTATTTTTATATTCATGTCATTCTATGAATCATTTCTTGGTTATTAACTTGTGGTCATACAACATGATTGATTACAATGTGGTAATGGATTTTTAATCTCACTTCTTATTCCTGTAAGATTCGTGATATATTTCCACTATTTTTGTGTTTGTGGTGTATGTAATTCCCATGATTGTATTCACTGTGTAATATACATTAATTTAAAGGTAATTAAATATTCATTTTACGATCGTTCTTTCTTATGGTGAGTGCTTCGTTAGCTACCAAATCGTTAAGGGAACCCTTCACCCTTCTCTTTTTAAAAGACTTCATTTCGTTATTTATTTTAATTTACATTTCATAATGTTGTGATATGTTCTTCTATATCATTAATGATGTAAATTTTATGTACAAGTGATGAGATACCCTTTACTCTCTCATCAAATTATTTTTCTGAACATTAAAGTGTCGTCGTTAGGCTGTCGAATTTTTGTAAGGGAACATCTTTACCCAATTTCAATTCTTTGGGTTAAACATATAATTCAGGATTATTCCATGTTATAAATATGTGTGAATGACCTTTGATTGTTTTACAATAAATATCAACTTATAATGTCTATATTATTATTTTTCACAAATAATTTTGTAATTTATTTATCCTTGATCTAATGATACCATCTTTATAAGGGATTTTGTCTCTATTTACATTCCCTTGCGACATCATTGTTGTTAGGCACATATTGAAATTAAATCGTGTATATACAGCCCTTTGAAATATTATATCATGAATATCCTTATTTTCATGATATTATAAGTTTTATTTTATTCTATTCTTCTATAATGTTTAGACAAGTGTTTCGTAAGTGTTACGAGACTCTTCTACTAAAACATCATTTTGAAAGCCTTAAAGACTTATTCATCTAAAAATTTCTCATTAATTTACATGTTTTTAAAATGGTTTTTTGTATTAATTTATATGGACACTAATGTTTTAAAATTTTAATTCCTTTAAAAGAATCAATGTGGTATGAGAAACTTTGATTAAAACATATCTATATCAAATGTTTTAATTGGTTTTGAAAATATTTCGATTAAGAATTGATTATGTCAATATATTGAAATGATATATTTTAATTGCAATATGGAAATGTTTTTAGTTATATGTTTATATTTGAAATATTTTATGTGTTAGGATTTTATAATGGTACTTGGACATTTGACTGGTGGTTAAGTGGTAAGCCAAATGACGCGTGGTGCCATGATAAACTAGGACGGGAGGATAGGTTATAACCTCCAATGCATTAGGTATGGAAATTGGCTGTATGGATATACCATTTAGTGAATATGTGTGGATGTCTACCGTATGGTTTTTCCATTTAATTATGTTTATTCCCCAAGTTACCTTTATTTGTTTTGTGTTCTCTATATGGGTTTTATGGTAATCTTTTTTTTACAAAAGGATAAGCAATGTTCTTTTATTCAGTGAAGAGTATTCACTACTTCATAACGTTGTAAAGTAGTACTTATGATAAATTATTCAAGGTTTAATTGTTGATTTTTAAAAAAACATATAGTTTTCTTTCTTTGTGTATCAATTGCTGAGCTTTTTATGCTCATCCCATGTTTTGAAAATGTTTTTTCACAAGCCAAAAAGTGGAATAGGGTCAAGGATGGGATCAAGGAAAATTCATGTTGTCTAAAACATGGAACTAGACATGACATTTTATTTCAACAATTTTTATTTTGTGAAAAAATGGGAACTGAGTAGAAGTGTCTACTTTGTAAATTTTGTGATGTAATGTAACAGTTATGATCTATTTATCCAAAAAACTAAAAATGAAAATATCCTCAATGTGAATTATTCATCTAATTATAAATTATGTAATGTTTTATGTTTGGGACATTATAGTTGGTATTAGAGGTCGGATTATACAACTTTAGGGATTATGAGATTTCGTTAGACACATGGTTAGTCCCTATATATATAATACTGTTAAATCCTCGTTTTATAACTTTTTCAGATCCAGTAAAGTCAGTTACAAATTGAAGGATGATGATATCAAATGACATTCCTATCTCTTCTTGATAACTTTCTTGCAATAATTATTGCAAAGTCATGTTTGAGTGATTGTGAAACTTTTTATAGCATACAACTCACTTGCAAGTAATTATTTGATATATCAAACACCTCCATTATACCTCATTATCATCATGGATCATGGGTTGTATTTAAACAAATCATATTTTCACAATATTCTTATATTTTCAAGAAAACTAAATATTATCATGGCATTTTGAAATATTTTTCCTTATCACAAGATTTTGAAGCATACTATGATTTTGAAAGAGGTGGTTAAGAAAGCGACCCTTTCACAACATATTTATATAATATTTTATAGTATATTCTCTCATAACATACCTATGGTATTTTAAAAGGATAATTAATTGAATGTTTCAACACAAATTCGGTCCCAATGTTTTATAGAAATCTAATTTTATCAGATTATTTTAAAATATTTGTCATACATGATTATCTTGTAAAACTATTTTCCTTTGAAGAAACTTATAACGCATGTTGTACAAGGAGTATTTGGAGGAAGGAAGCAAATGAATTTCAAGGTTATCTAAAACATTGTTGTAATGCATGTAACTTCAACCTACGTGAACAAGATGCCGATGAAACCAAGTGGACACAATTATTAAGGTATGATGTTTGTTATTTTGGGGATCGTTTTATTTTAACATATAGTGTTGAAATAAAAAAAAATACTATATGTATAATATATAAAGAATTAATATGCTGACATTATAATGAATTTGTATGAAAATGAGAGATATAAGGAAAAAATTGAGGTTAAAACATATTAGGGTTATTTTAGAGTTTTATAAAAAGGATAATACACAGACTGTGTGATATCCTGCCATGTCAGAAAACGATGAGGGAATCGAAACAACAACCAAAGTGTGATTGGAATTTATCACCTTCTACTAGACTACGCGAAGTCCCTAGTTTTTATGAATTATTTTTTTTAGTTAAATGATTTTATTGATCAAGAATAAGTTGATTTGGGATCTTATGTTTTATCAAATGGATATCCTTTGTATAAGAAAATGATTTGGTGATTAAGTGAAAAAAGTGATTTTGGAAGACGTTATCTCTTTTGGGACCACAATATGCTTAATAAAAATAGAATAATATGGGATTAATATTGTGGAGTAATGGATAACATTTTATTTTGTATGAATATCAATTTTTATTGTGGACATATACCGATTTTGGTTATTTATTTAAATGATTAACCTATCATAGAGAATATTTGATTTGGTTAATTAGGCTTTAGTATGAGAAATAAGAGTAGTCTATGTTTTCAGAGTTAAATTTTAAGATTTAATGTTGAAGATTATGTGATTAAATCCTTCCAATTTTTAGAATTCAATCTTAGTTTGGATTATTTTGAAGATTATTAAGGATAATTGTTTATTGAATGGTCTTTCTTGAACTATGGGTACATTTTGTTGAATTTTGAAGATTAATAATAGAATATATTTTTATAAAGGATTATACTTTTTGGGGATTATATGATATTTTACTAACCATTTTGGTTTCAGTTTATGTCTAAAGGAAAGATAAATATATATTTATTCTTTGGTAGATTATGTGATTCTCTAGATGATGATTCATGTGCTTTTGATGTGACCACGTATTTTTTAATTCTCTTTGTTTAGAGAAGAGATTTGTATTTTTTAAAAAATTATTAATGGATGAAACTCTACTTGAAGGTGTGTATATTTCATGATGTTCTTATTCTATGTCTTAAATTAATTCCTCAAAATTATGAAAAGGATTGTAAATAAAAAATGTTGTTGGTTTACATTTCCTACTGGGTAATCTATGACAGTTTGACACATCATATGTTTGTAATTTTCTAGTGGTTAACTTTCTCCTGATTATGTTTTCTATCACTCTACATTAGAACATGACAATTTGTTTTCTCTTACATGTACATGTTTTCTTAATTGTAATCCATGTATGGGTTATCTCGGGTGACCTTTGTACATCTATTTCTTTCGTTTACAGTGACAGTTTTACTGGCTCTTTTCCGATGTGGGACCTTCAATGATGATTTTGAGACCTATTTTCAAATTATGAGGATGCTATTCTGAAAAGGGGTGAAGGATGTATCATCACAGTTAAATAATGAAATAAGACATTTTTATATTTATTAATATTTTTGAATTAAATATTAAATTTTCCTTAAAGGGGTTTCTATGTTTGATGGGGTACTTGATACACAACAACAAGTTTCTTTGAAATATTACGTTGCACAATAATAATATAGTATTATTATTTTAAAAGGTATTTAACACCTATTCATTATATTGGTGGGATTGAACATAACTAACTACAATACGAATATAAATATTCGTTAAATGTTTTCATATTTATCAAATAAAAGTTAGATTCTTAAAATGTTATTGAATCAAATTTTAAACATAAGTTACCTTAAATGGTTGATTTAACTCGATTTGATGGTGAACCCTATTTAAATTTTGTTTTGTTAACTTTCATATGTTTTATTTAAAAAACATAATACTTATTTATAATCTAGATATCAATATTTACTTTGGGAAATATTTTGGTATTTTTCTTATAAAATTCATTTTTTTACGAATCATGGAAAATATTGTATTTTATTTCAAAACTGTATTTTAGTATAATTTATTACTATTATTATATTATCTTTTTAATAGGTTTAAATGTGTATGAATATTATATTTTTACCATTTAATCCAATTTTGGCCACTGTAATTAATTTCACATTGAAATTAGACATAAACAAGTGTCAATCTTTTGATAGTTAATATTTAATAAAAACACTCTTTTTGTTTTAACAGTGGGAATTAATATTAAATTAATTTCTTCCAATTTTGTTTTTTTAATTTGAAAAAATGGATACCATATTTGGAATCAAGAGGTCCAAATTGTATAAATAGGTAATTTTTATTTTTAGACAATATGAATATTTATATTAGTAAATATTTCATTTACCATTGTTAGAGGGTAAATATGGTATATATGGGTAAACAAATATTTTTATAATAATATAAAATTACCCTAACATGTGTCATAATCATATTTGTTGATACACTTCCAAAGTATTTCATAATTGGGATGATTTTGGGACACCATGGGTCCCCTTGGGAGTGGTAATGAAACATTATTTTAATTAACTTAACGTAAAGTCCAAAATGAGAAAAACTAATATCTTTTAGTAAATTAATTTTTATATAAGTTTATATAGGTTTTCGTTTGGAGTAAAATTTTTTTTTGAAAGATAATAATATTTCATACATCATGGTATTTATTTTATAATTTTTAGACATAAAAAAATAAAATTATTTGTGACCCAATAATAATGCAGTGTTTACCTAGTTAATAAATGATTTAAATAAATTAGATTATAAATATTAAAATAATATTCAAAACATGTCCAATTTTTATGGGATGTCTTCAATTCAACCATGATTTATCTAATCTATGACTTTAATTTGTTTTTGACCTTTATAAACCAAAAATTATTATATAATAAAATATTATTTTCACACTTTCCTAAAGAGCCCCTCCTCCCCCTTATAAAAATCACTCACCTCTATTCCATTCCTCACACATAAAGAGCCCCTTGGCCTATCCAAAACTTACCCAAATAAAATCTAAATATCCCAATATTCCACCTAGATGACTTACATTAGGCATAAGGCAATTCAAAAATTCATTTTGGTTCAAACCAAAGGGTGTTACCCAAATTAAATGTAACAGTTTCTCTTAAATATTTTTTTTGATTCATTTTACGTCTCTAACCCCATAAACACTTTTTATTCCATTATTTTATAACAAAAATTGTAAACACAGTATACTAGGTTGTTTTTATGAGAATTATTCGAACTACACTTAGACAAACCTCCGTCTAATGGGTAAAGAACATATTCCTTCTGTGGACGGCTAACTACTGCCTCCGAAAATGACAATTTTTCAAATATATCCAACCACCTTTCATGGGGGCCATTAAGATGTAAAATAATTTATATATGATATATATTATATTTATATTGTTTCTATGGTTCTTTATTTTTAATTTATAGCATACCTTTATAGTTTTCGTTATGGGTAAAGGCGATACCTTCTTTTGAGGAAGTGCAGACTATCACCCCCTAAAAGTGATATATCCTGTTAATGCCATATGTGGGACATATAATTGAAATATTTAATTATATTATATATTATATTATATTGGAATTATAATATATCTTTTAATAATTATGTTTTCATTCCATTAAAATATGAAATATAAATGAAAGTAGCGTTAATGCATAAGTACGACTTTCCATCTCCATGAACGGTGCATTTCATTTATTACCTCTAAATGTTATGTAATATTATAAATATATATATACTAGATATATATGATATATATGATATATAAATGAAAAATATCATTTTTTATATAATGGGATATTTACCACAAGGATAACTAGTAATTAAAAGATGACCATTTATCACTTAAGTACCAAATATCGACCAAATGACTATTATAAACATAAATGATTACATAAAGTTTATAACATGGTAATAAGTGATATAAAAATAATAATAAACTTTAAAAATGATTTTAATGAAATAGAAATTAATTTTAGTATATTATTCATGATGAACAAAAAAAAGTCATGTCAAACATGAGGTAAGGGGTTTCTTATCTAGCTTTTAATTCTGTGAGATTTTACATTGTTCTCCACTAATGTATTGCATGTGGTCTATTGTTTACTGACATTTTTTTATAAATTATCATGATACTCTTTATATTAATTATATTTTCTGAATCATTTGGTGGTTATCAGCTTTTGGACATACGGATCTATTGATTACAACATGGTAATGGATTTTCATCTCACTTATTATTCTAGTGAGATTCGTGCTACATTGCCACTATTTCATTTTGTGTTGTCTATGTACTTCGCAATATTTTATTAATTATGTAATATACATTAATTTATAGTTAATTAAATATTCATTTTATGATCCTTCTTTTATATGGTGATTTTTTCATAAGTTTCCAAATCATTAAGGGAACCATTTACCCTCCTCTTTTAAAGAATTCTTTTTTGTTATATATTTTAGTTTACATAATATAATGTTGGGATATGTTCTTCAATATCCTTACCAATGTAAATTTTATGTCCATGTGATGAGATACCCTTTTCTCTCTCATCAATTTATTTTTCTGAATTGTAATGTGACGTTGTTAGGTTGTTGAATTCTTGTAATGGAACTTCCTAACCCAATTTCAATTCTCTGGGTCAATCTTATCCTTATTTATTATGTCGTGTTATAAATATGTCTGAATGACCTATGATTTTATCACACTTAATATCCACATATATTGATTATATTCTTATTTTTCACACATAATTATGTAAATTATTTATCCCTAATCTAATGATACAATCATTATAAGGTATTTCATATCAATTTACATTCCCTTAACACTTCATTGTATTTATTTGCCAATTTTCATTTTTATGGTGTATATACAACCCATTGGAATATTATATAATTAATATCCATGTTCTCATGATATTATAATTTTTTTTATTCTATTCTCCAATTATGTTTAGTCAAGTGTTTCTTAAGTGTTACAAGACTCTTAAACTAAAAAATCATTATAAAAGCTTTAAATAATTATTATTCTAAATATTTCTCAATAATTTTCATGTTTTCAAAATGGTTTTTAGTATTTATTTACATGTACATTAATTTTTTAAAACTATAATTCCTTTAAAAGCTTCAAAGTGGTATGGGACACTTTGATTCAAAAATCTCCTTATTAAATGTTTTAAATGGCCTTGAAAATGGTTTGATTAAGCATTGATTATGTTAATATATTGAAATGATATATTGTAATTGCAATGTGGAAATGTTATTAGTGAAATGTTTATATTTACAATATTTTTGGTGTTATTATTTTATAAAGGTACTTGGACATTTGACGGGAGGTTACGTGATAAACCAAATGACACTTGGTGTCGTGATAAACCAGGACAGGTGCTTATGTTATAACCTCATATTCATTGGGTATCGAAGTCAGCCATATGGCTATTCCATTTTTTGAATATGTTTGGATGCCGACTATATGGTTATTCCATTTATTAAATTTTTATATCCCAAGATGCCTTTATATGTTATGTGCTATTTATATGGGTTTTAAGGTAATATTTTTGTTATAAATGGGTATGCAATGAACTTTTATTCACTGAAGATTGTTTACTACTTCATAAAGGTGAAAATTATTAAAAATGATAAAGTATTCATGGTTTACATGTTGTTTTAAAATAAACTAGTAGTTTTCCATATTTTTATATGCATTACTTAGCGTTTTTTACTCATACCATGTTTTTAAATTTTTTTTCATAGGATATAATGAGGAATAGGATGAAGGATGAGATCATGTAAAAGACATGTTGTCTAAAACAAGGAACTAGACATGACTTTTTTTTCAAGAATTTTTATTATGTGAAAAATTATGGGAACTAAGTAGAAGTGTATACATTGTAACTTTTGGGATGTAATGTAACATTTATGATCTAATTTTATAAAACTCTATACCAAAAAAGATTGTCAATGTGAATTATTAATTTAATTCAAGATTAATTAATGTTTTATGGCCTGGTCCTTATAGTGCCAATGTCATAAAGAATAACTATTAACTTTGTTTCCATGTAAGATAAGATCAATGACATGTGAACATATGAACATAAAAGAAAATTGTAAATATGTATAGTCGGTGACATAGGTCATTGATAATAAATATGTGAATGATAAATTTTATAGTTAAGGGGATAAAAACCATTAACCTTTGACGATCGAAATGACCATCAGTTTTTCAAAAAATAAGGTACTGTGATAAATTCTTTGTTTCAGTAACCATTTATTAAATATGTGGAATTATTATACTATCCATGAATATAAGGAATCATATATTTTGGCTATGTTTCTATTTCATATGCATAATTTCATCAATTGGTTAATATTTTACCAATTTCCACTACATCCATTTTTTTAGGAAATGAATGTACATGAATGAATTTTTGATGTGTGAAGATCAAAAATATACTTTTAACAGATCAAAATATTCATAAAAGGGTTAAATGTATTTTTCTATATATATAACTATTTTAAAAATCGAATATAGTTAGAACATTTTATTAAATGTGCATAAATATTCATATAGTGAAGTAATACTGTAATATCTAAAACCACTTCAAAAGTTAAACTTAAAAAATTTCATAAAAATTGATCCATTAAAAAAGAATATTATCGAACAAATTATAGGTAAGGTAAATGAGTATCAAAATTGAACATATCAATAATCCGTTCCAGGGTAGTTAGTAGTATCTAATTTACTCTTTCCATATCAATAATCTCTTTATAAAAAATTTATAATAAAATCCTCAGGAATACATTAAGGGGTATATATCCCTCAATTATGTGTTTTATAATACATTAGTCATCCTACTATTTGAATTTTTCTGATCGTTTGTACCATTATAAATAAAAATTTGGATCCTTAATGAAATTTACTATAGTGTAATCCTCATATATTTCATAATTCATATAACAAGAACATCACTCATCAAATAATTAAATGACATAAATAATGAAGGAAACCAGAAATATGTTAATCATTACTCTTCATATTTTCTTTTATCATAATCTTTATAATGAATGATTAATCTTTTTTGGGATATATTGCGTTGACATCGTTTATTTTTAAACTGACCCATATTCTTATAATTATAGAACTATAAATTGGAAACCATTTTCTAACCCATGAAATCACAGTAATTATTGAATTTATCTCCACCCATGTGGAACAGACCTACCCCTTTAAATAAAGTACCATGGTTTTTCTTTCCAAAATAATCACATACGGGAAAAGAATTCACTCTCTTCTTTAAATAATCCATATTTTTCATAGTTATCCTATAATTCTCTTGTTTCCTTCCATAGACTTAATAAAAATTGAATTATTTCTCTTTCCTATTAGAACATGATACTATGTCATCATATGGTTATAATGTTTTGGAGACTACTTCCCTTTAAATTATTCATTAAGACCGTAAAATATATGATCATTCTTAATCATTAGATCACATGCACTAGTGAGGTTACCATTCATTTTTGTAGAAGATATGTCTAAATTACGGAGTACCCCAGATTATTCCATATCATTATGGAGGAAAATGTATAATCTTAATACTAGTGAAATAATAAACACAAATCGAAAACATCAGGAACATATAATATCTAATCACAAACATGTTCTCCTTAAGGATATAATCACCTACAAATACTTTAAAATTGTATATAAAAAGTATTTATTATCATAAGAATATCACATAGAGGTGTCAAACCATGTGCATAAAAATGCTTGTTCTCATATACCAAGTTATGATCGAGTCAATCTTGATGTGACCTTTTCAGAGCTACTACCCATAGGTATATCAATTATTTTTTTTCTTTTTTAATTATCAAAATTAAGATGTATTTTTTAGAAACCCATACTTTAAAAAACATTAGGATATTATTTTATAATTATCTCAAATTCTATCATTGGTTTATGTTCTCTAATATTTGGTTTCCTAAATATAGTTTCCAAAGTTTCTACTACACGTTTTTTGATACAAAATTTAACGACATTGACCCTAGTAGCCAATTCCATAATGCTTTATTATATATCATTTTATTGATTAAAAGTAATATAATCCAGATTGAATTACAATTTTAACTATATTGTAGAACTAGATACCTACATGATACACATTTTTCATTGTGAATACATAATAAATCATAATAGAAATAGAATATAATAAATTGAATCCTTGAAACCTCATTCAAAAATCTCATCTTCATAACCTAGGAAAATGAAACAGAATGTGGGTTTTCTCAAATTCACAATAAGGATTAATTACAGTGGAATATATCATGAATCAAAATACATGATCAATAAATTAAGGTAAATAACAGATAAAAGGACTCATTTAAATAGTAACAAGAGCATAATATGGAAGGAATAATAGATAATAAAATAATTAGATATAAATAACCTCATGGTATTGAAATTTAACCATTGATATTCTAGATAATTTACTAAAAACATATAATTTCAATAATTGTGGAATTAGAAATAGATGGAGCCACTATATATTACTTCATTTTGAAAAATGAGAAACCACCAAAATTTAAATCATCAATATTTTGTGGATTTCATTTATAGTTATGAGAATATTTCAGATGTTAATGATGATTCAATGGATCCAAAGAACATTGAACTAAATATATACTAACATGTTGGTCTTTAGGAGATCTCCTTTTCAAAAAAGAGGTACAAATTCCTTTTTCCAATATATGTTTCGTTCTTGTTGTAATATTATTAAAATGATAACCCAAACTTCTCTTATTATAAAAGACTTCAGATGCACATCATTTTAAATGTTTTCATGTTGAACAATTGAATGTCCTTCAAATGATTTTCTTTTTCACATCTGAACATGCTTTTTATCATCTTTTGATGAGAGGTTTGTGGACCATTTTTGGTAGTTCTATTAATGTCCTTAAATAACCTTAGAAATTCAACCCTAATATTGAGCTTCAAATTGCACACCTTTTTCAGGGAAACCTAGGTTTCCCCAACATATATTTGACCATGAATCCCAATTTTCGATTTCTTCCCTTATTGGTCAACCCCTGAATGTTTATTCTACAATAACAAATAATTTTTATCAATTCATCACTAGAATTTTTGTGAAAAGTTTCATATCCCATCCTCTTACACTAAAAATATGAATTAAAAATGGTGACTCTAGTTTTTTTTATTAAAGGTTGTATTTGAAAATTTACCTACATATTGCTGCATATGCATTAAATTAGGTCAAAACATAAAGAATTATGGAAATAGATTATATACTATATGCCCCCTTACACAAAATAATTATATTCAGGTTGACAAATGAGAGAATAAGGGAACAATTACCTTACCTTTTAGAAACATATTAGAATATAATTTTAATCAAAATATGGATATACCTTCCAATTATCAACCCCATACCCTTGATAGCCCTTGTTTTTGGAATATTTTACAAAATTCATGGGCTATTAATTATGAAAAGGGTTGATTTTACAAGAATTTTCCCTCTTCCCCTGTAATATCTTAACCCTTTAAATGAGATAAACATAAATTACACTCAAATTCTAGTGAACCATTACAACATGATTATGAATAATCTATCCAGATTGTGGAATCTGACATAAATTTCTAGTTTTAGGAAAGGAAAAAGGACAATATTAGATGAATATGGATTCATTACATCGACTCCAGGAGAAACCTTATAATTTATAGATTACCCTAATTTGGAGAGTAAATTTGTTACTAGATTACTTGAATCATATAGAATTTAAAAAATAAATAATATCCCATAGCATGTTGTTTTGAATTATCTTACCAAATCCACTGAAATTGATTATAAGAAAGATAGAAATAAATAAGGGGCATAATGAACCTATATAAAGAGATTATTATTAGATTATAGAAGATTTTGAGGAATAATTAGTCTCCTAGATAGATTATCAAGATGGAATTTTCCATCAAACGTACAGATATAGTGAAGTTACATGGGATACTATTCATCAAATCAGAAAATGGATGATTGTTAAGATATGTTGAATAATATAAGTGGAATCCTGATTTAAATTTCAGGAACCATCCGAGACAACAATGAATTTCTTATTATTTTTTATTTTATGTCTTGAATATTTTATCTCTTTTTGGAAGCATGTAATGTTACCTAAACTTGTCTTTGTTTTTAATGGTTTTAGAGATTTTTGACCATCTATTAGTCTTCTGATAGATCACTGGTCCGACCCTAATGGAATCTACTAATATTTAAAACATACTTGTTTCAGATTTATTTGTCTATGAATAGATCAATTTTAAGGGAAGATTAATAATCACATTATGGAATTTAGATTTTATTTTCTCAATGATTTACTTGCACAAACTTTTTATATTGATGTATGAAATTGTTTAACATAGCTCTTGGATCTATATGCTTTTGGTTGTTTATTTTTTAATTACAGGGTTAAAATGTGGAATGAATTTTGGATATTTTTATTTTAAAGGAATAATTTTTAATGAATATTTATTTATTGAGTATAATGACTTTTCAGATGTGGTTGAAGGCATGTTGAAACAGTATTATGGGATTCCTATGCATGATGTATTATGGGTGCTGAGTTACTATATCACATATTTGTTAATGTTTTTTGTTATGAATAATTACTATATTGGGGATTTAATTTGAACATAATTATGGTTGTAGATGGATCTTTTAAAATATGTAACTTTATGAACTCAATTGATTTGGAGTTCTTAGTTAAGGATAACATGGTCAGTACAACATCACCTACATGTGGTGGGTAGATCATTTGTTTCTCACCACCATCTTCATTTTTCAAATTCTCATCATATGTATGATAAAATCTATTGTGAATTTATGATTGGAATTAAATTCCTTATTTCTAATGAATAATTAATTTGAAGGATTTATTTTTATGAATTCCATTTAGATTTGATTCTAACTAAAATTTTGGATGGTTTTACTAGGTTGTATCAAACTCTGTTTATGGTATGGACATTTTTTAAGTTTTTTAGACATTTGTAACCAAATATTTGTTATATACATCATATTCAATTGCATTGTTAATATGTTTTGTTTTATATTATCGGTGAGCCATATTCAGATTTCCAGATTATACACTATCTATCTTACTATATGGGATTTCTTTTACTCTCATTGACTATTATCTCTTGATCATGAGAAGACGATACTGCTTGTCAGATTACTGGTCCCCCAAAAGGTGATTTGAAATAATAACTATTTATTTGATGATGGGGTGGTTGGTAAGCATCTCTTTTAGGTTTACATGGAATCATAGTTAACATCTAGATCATATATATTTTCTTTTTTTTATAAATTTTCATTAATGTTTTTTTTCATTATATCCAGTGATGGTGTATGCTCTTTACACCTCAGGATTACACTTTAAACTTAATTTTCATTAATAATATTTGGGGGGGGGGGGGGGGGGTTGGGCATCCAACTCATGAAAAATAATAATGGAATTTATAACGTTGGGCATATGAACATCCAAGACCTATTTTGAAGATAGTTACTATCATGATCTATTTAGAATATAGTTTATGTCTATTGGTAAAAACTTGTATGATTTTCTAAATTATATATCTAACGAGTCTACCAATGTATTGATATTATTTCATTTACCAATCCCCAACACATGCCTTTCCTGTCCTAAGTATTCCTCATATATCAAAAATCAATTTAATTCATGAACATTGTGTCTTATAAAATATTAGTATTGAATAAAGCATACCAAATTCCCAATATCACACCATTTAATCAAATTACATTCAAATTAACCCCCGTATGAAAAAATTTAGTATAGTTTAGGAAATAATCATATCAATGATAAATGATATGGATATTTTGGTGATATTTAATGTTCAATGATCAAAGGAAAGTAAATAAATCAAGGGGAATATAATGAAAAGGAAAATGATTCAAGGAAGTGAACATTAATATTATCATTGGTAAAAATATTCATAATCCATTATTGAGGATGAATGTGGACGGTATAAATAAAATATATACCCATTTTAGTAAGAATAAGGGATATTTTCATCGATGAAATTAAAAAGATAATTAAATAACCCCTGAAGAAAATATAATTTTTATTTATAAAATTTTAAACATGCAGTAAAAGTAAAAACTAATACTTATTTTCTAATTAATTTTTTTTAGAAAAATTCTTTTTCTGGAAGGTTATTAGAATATTCCATTTTGTGAAATTTCGAAAATGTAAAAATGGGTATATATTTTATTAATTAAATAATTTTGAAATTATTTAAAATTTGGAAATAGGTTTAGAAAACATACTTTTTTCAAGAAAATCTGTTTTCGATCAATGTGAGAAATGAAGTCACGTTTTCATAAAACAAGTAATAAAACATTTTATTTAACAAAGAGTGTAAAATTTAAGGTTATTAATTTAAAATAACAATAAGAGCCATATTGTTATAAAATATAATGGTTTGTTGAAAAATTATAAAAAAATTTCCATTATTTAGAAATTCAAGAATATAAAATCTTAGTTAAAATGATATTGTGAAATAAACACTTAAAATAATCTTAATGTTGAATTAGAATAGGTAAAAGAATTGATTATATGTATCAACATTAAATTAAAAAAATTGAAATTAATCAGTAGATAATAAAAATTAATGTCAGACATAATAATATATAATTATCAACTTTAAGTATGTAATTTAACGTAATTAAAATAAAATGGCTTATTAAATTCCTTAACACTTTGTATCTTTTAATTCAGATCCCCATAAATTAAATAATTAAAATAGAAACATGATTAAAATTACTAATAATGTATTTGAGAAATTACATATAAATGGTATTTATATAAACCATATAAAATAATCAATGTATATAACATTAGAATATGACTAAATGAAATAAAATTGAGATAAACCACCTTACCTTATGTTCCATTTTGGTTGAAAACTCATTAACATCCTATATTGCGTTTTTAAGAATGTAATTATATTATAACCAAACCACATTAAAATTTATAATACCACGTATGATCCATTTATAACATCTTATTATCAATTTTTTTTTAATAATCTTTCATTATTTTCATTGTTTTTGTGATAATTGTCTTCTTTTTCAACTATGTTTTGACATGTGAGTTTTGATCCACTTACATTAATCATGATATAATTATATAAAAATGTAAAAAAATAATATCATATACATTCATTATATATTTTTTTATATTAATGCTTAAAATTTGGTTATTGTAAATTAAATAAACTATTCATGGAGACGGTAGACTTTACGTATGTATGGAAATTATTTCCATTTTCTTATGTTATTGAAAGTATGAACAATAAATAATGTATAAAAATTATCCTTTTATAATAATTATTATGATATATATATCTCAATATCTTATTAAAACAATCCTTACTACTCTATAGGTAAAGCGTGAACGAATCACATAACTTCGTGAGGTGCTAGTTCTCCATAAAGAGGAGTGAACATATCGTATTCCCGAAAAGATTTAAGGGTGAAGGTATGTGTTATATAATAATTATAGTAGCATAATTATATCATATATATCATATATATATATATAACATATAATCAATAAATCGATCATAATTACCAACCTTAAAATGTGGTAATGGTAAAACCAATGACATCTGTTCACGAGGAGGTAGTACATTGTACACACAACTGATGATTTTGAAACCCATTTGATTGAAGTGTGTGCATTTTTAGTTCATATCAATTAAATAAAAATATATCAGTATATTTTAGATAGTTAGGATATTATATAAGCCTGGTATAATATGTATTTAAGGAGGTAGAGATGGAAATAAAACAAAAATTCTTTTAGAAGAAAATTACCCCTTCTTCGGGTATCCTACTTTGGTTTGCACTAAACCCATCAATGATTTTTTATGAAATTGTTATTATTATATTATTAAATGAAATATTTATAGGAGTGATTTGGTTAGATAATTTTCCATAAAAATGGTTTCATAGGTTTTAATAAGTGATGGTTGTAATTACCCTTTTATAATTGAGTAGGAGAGGCATTTTTTAAAATACTAAAATGTATCCACTATTGGAAGGTCTACCATACCTATTGTGGATAAAATATTTATATATAATGGGATATAGGGATTTATTTGTTTATAATCACCACAAAAACAAAATAGAACATAATTTTTTAATATTTTTTTATTTAACTCTTATATATTACTTATTTTATCATATTGGGTTTTCCTTATTGTAACTAGTTTTCTAAACAAATTATTATATCTATTAATAATAAAATAAAATTATCACTTCAGTGTAATTTTTACCAAGTAATTCTTAATTATATATATAAATTTTCAAATAAATATCCTATGTGTGTTGAAAATTAATTTTAACAGAATCACGAGTAACGTGCCAGAACACCGCTTAAACCATAATCATGCTAACATGGTTTTTTACTATTTGACCGTCATTATAATCATTAAAATAGAATAGTTGGTTTATGAATGGAAAATATTTTATATTTATTTACATTAAATATATGTTGACATAATATATAATTTTTAGTAATTTTAAATCAATTAATAAAATATTATCTATTATAAAATAACATTAATATCAATTTTGAAATTATTCATTTCATTTCAATTTATAAAAAATTATGAACAATATAGAATTAAAATATTTTAATTTAAAACATCCTTAAGAATATATGTTAATCTAAAAATATTAATTTAACATAGTAATTTATTTTATTTATATATATTTTAATATTTTTATTATTAAGTATTTTATCTAATTTTAAAAAAAATAATTATTATGAGGGAGTTTCAAAAAAAAATATCTAAGTATCTAATATCTAAAATATAAATATAAGTTGTTGCGAACTAAAAACAAATTTCTCAATGAATATTTATTAGTTGAGTATAATGACTTCTCAGAAGTGGATTAAAGGCACATTGAACGAGTAATATTGGCTTCTTATGCTCGATGTGTTAGGGTTGCTGAGTTACTATATCACTTGTTTGTTAATGTTTTTTGTTATGAATAATTACATGATTTGGGATTTACTATGAACATAATTATGGTTATTGATTGAACTTTTTTAATATGTTACATTAGGAAAACTATTGATCTTGAGTTATTAGTTAAGGAAAACATTGTCAGTACCACATCACCGACATGCGGTGGGTGGATCATTAGTTTCTCAGCACCATCATCATTTTTCAAATTCTCATCATATGTATGATAAAATCTATTGTGAATTTATGATGGGAATTCATTTCCTTACTTCTGAAGAATAATTAATTTTAATGATGTATTTTTATGAATTACTTTTTGATTTTATTCTAACTATAATTTGGGAAGGTTTTACTAGTTTATATCAAACTGTGCTTATGGGATGGATATTTTTTTTAAGTTTTTTAATCATTTGTAAAAAAATATTGTTGTCTATATCATATTCAGTTTCGTTATTAATATTTTTTTTCTTATTATCGGTGAAATATATTCGAATTTCTATATTATACACAATCTATCAAATTCATTGAGATATCTTTTACTCACATTGAATTTTATCTCCTGATCATGAGAGGGTGATATTGCTTATGGGTTTACTGGTCCTCCAGAAGGAGTATTTGAAATCACAACTATTTATTTAATGATTGGGTTTTTGGTAAGCATCTCTTTTTGGATAACTTGGAATCATAGTTTGCATCTTGATCATATATGTTTTCCTATTTTTTATATATTTTCATTAATGTTTTTTTTCATTATATATAGACATGGTGTATGCACTTTACACCTCCGTCTTACACTTTATCCTTAATTTTCATTAATAATATTTGCAGGGTGTGGCTTGGGAATCCAACTCATAAAAAATAATTATAGAATTTATAAAGGTTTAGCGTATGAACATCCATGGCCTATTTTGAAGATATTTACTATCATGATCTATCTAGAAGATTGTTTATGTGTATTGGTAGAAAATCAAATGATTTTCTAACTGATTTATCTAACGAGGCTACTTATGTATCGAGGGGATTTCAATTACCAATCCCCAACTCAAGCCTTTCATGTCCTAATAATTCCTCATATATCAAACAATCAATTTAATTTATGAACATAGGGTCTTACAACATATATGTATTGAATAAAGAAATCCAAATGTCCAATATCACCCCATTTAATCAAATTACATTAAAATTAACCATCTTTTGTAAAAATTGAATACATTTTAGGAAAAATTATTATCAATGATAAATGATTTATATATTTTGGTGATATTTAATGTTCAATGATCATTGAAAATTAAATAAATAAATGGGAAGATAATGGATATGAAAATGATTCAAGGAAGTGGACAATAATACTATCATTGGTAAAAATATTCATAATCTATTCTGAATAAGAATATGTATAGTATAAATAAAACACATAACCATTGTAGTAAGAATAAAGGCTCTTTCCATAAATGAAATTAAATGTATATTTAAAAAATCCTTGAAGAAAATATAATTTTTGTTTAGAACTTTTTTAAAAAGAAATTGCATTGAAAATAACATTTAAAATCTTTTTCATTTACAATAATATCATAATATTTCCAATTAATCTTCAAATAAATAGAAGTGGGTAATTCTATAGATGTCGTACAAGTAAAAAATATTATTAATTTTACAGTTAATAAATGATCGAAAAGTTCCTTTTCTGGAAGGTGATAAGAATATTCAATTCATGAAATTTACAAAATATATAAATGGGTAAATATTTTATTAATGAATTAATTTTAAAGTGTTTATACATTAGGAAACATGTTTAGAAAACATTCTTTTGCACGAAAATGTGTTTTCGATCAATGTGAGAAATGAATCTGTGTTTTCATAAAACAATTAATAAGAAATTTTTGAAAACAAAGAGTGTGAAATATATTTTTATTAATTTAAATTATCATTAGAAACCATATTGTTATATAATATAATGGTTTATTAAAATATTATAAAAAATTTCCATTATTTAGAAATTCAAGAATAAATTATCTTAGGTAAAAATACATTGCGAAATAAACACATAAAATAATCGTAACGGTTATGTGAGAATTAATAAATTAATTGATTATATTTATCAACATTAAATCCAAATAATTGAAATTAATCTATAGATAATAAAGATTAATGTCACGCATAATCAGATATTATTAATTACAACAAGGATGTAATTTAACCCGATGAAAAAGAAACAGATTATTAAATTCCTTACCACTTGGTATCTTTTAATTCAGACCACCATTGATGAAATAATTAAAATTGAAACATAAATAACATTAATAATAAAGTATTTGGGATATTACATATAAAATGTATTTATATACACTATATAAAATTAACATAGTTCATAATATTAGAATACGCCTTAATGAAATAAAATTGAGGAAAAGTCCCTTAATATATGTTTCATTTAGATTGAGAACTCATTAACATCCTCTATAGTGTTTTCAAGAATGTAATTATATTTTAACCAAACCATATTAAAAATTATTATATCTCGTAAGATCCATTTATGACATCTTTTTATAAATTTTTTAATAATCATCCATTATTTTCGTTGTTTTTGTGTTAATTTTCTTCTTTTTCAATTATTTTTTGACATGTAATTTTTGATCCTCTTGCATTAATCATGATATAATTTTATAAAAATATAAAAAAAAATTAAATATAATTTACATTCATTAAAGATGTTTTCATATTAATCCTTAAAATTTTCTGATTGTAAATTATATACACTATTCACAGAGACGGTAGACTGTACGTACATATGGAAATTGATTCCATTTTCATGAGTTATTGATAGAAAAAAGTAAATAATATATATAAATTGTCATTTTATACTCATTATTATGTTTTATATATCTCAATATTTGATTAAAAAATCCTTACTTCATTCCATGTAATGTAAGAACGAGTCACATTACTTCGTGAGGTGGTTGTTCTCCGTACATAGGAGTTAAAATATCGTATTCCCGAAAGGATTTAAGTGTAATGGTATGTGTGATATAATAATATTAGTAGAATAATTAAATAATATATATCATATATATAACATCCAATCTATAAATCCATCATTATAACCAACATTAAAATGTAGTAATGGTAAAACCAACAACATCTGTTCAGGAGGCGGTAGTCTATTGTACAAACATCTGATGATTTTGTAACCCAATTGATGGGAGTGTGTGCAGTTTTAGTACATAGAAATAACATAAAAAATTATAAGTATATTTTAGATACATAGGATGTTATATAAGCATGGTATAATATGTATTTAAGGAGGTGGAGAAGGAAATAAAATAGTTTTTCTAGAAGAACAACACCCATTCTTCGGGTAACCTATATAGGTTTTCACTAAAACCATCAACAATTTTTTTTATTTTAAAAATAAGGATTATATTAATAACTGATATATTTAAATGAGTGATTTTGTTAGATAATTTTCCATAAAAATGGTTTTATAGGTGTTAATAAGTGAGGTTTATGAATACACTTGTATAGTTGTGGAGGAGATGTATTTTTGTAAATACTCAAATATATCCACTATTGGAAGATCTACCTTTTCTATTATAGATAAAATAGTGATACATAATGGGATATAGTAATTTATTGGTTTATACTCACCACAAGAACAAAATAAAACACATTTTTTTAATATTTTCTTATATAACTCTTATGTATTCCTTATTTTATAATTTTGGGTATTCATTATGGTAACTAGTTTCTAAACATTATATTTTATCTATAAATAATACAATAAAATTATAATTAAATATAATTATTTCCTAGTATATCTAAATATTATATATTGTTTTTACAATAAATATCTTATATGTGTTTAAAATTAATTTTAACAGAAGCATGAGTAACATGCTAGAACACCGCTAAAACCATAATCATCCTAACTTAGTTTTTTACGATTTAACAGTCAATATAATCATTATAATAGAATAACTAGTCTATGAATGGAAAATATTTTATATTTATTAAAATTAAATATAACATAACATAATATATAAATTTTTGTAATTTTAAATAAATTAATAAAATATAATTTATTATAAAATAACATTAATATCATTTTTGACATTAATCACTTCATTTGAATTCATAAAAAATTATAAACAATATGAAAATAAAATATATTAATTTAAAAATCCTTAACATGAGATGTTAATCTAAAAAAATAATTGAACACAATAATTTATTATATTTATATATCTTTTAACGTTTTTATTATTAATTATTTTATTTAATTGTTAGCAAAATAATTATTGTGATGGAGTTTCAAAAACAATATTCAATGTACTTAATATCTAAAAGATAAATATAAATTATTATGAACTAAAAACATATTTATCAACAAAAATAATTTCAATAACCTTTTCAAGGTAGTTTTTTCTCCCCTTCCAATGTCTTTAATAATATTAAAACAAATAAAAGTATTTTTTTTTAATTTTTTCTTTACTAAACTTGTTTTATAGGTCAATTAATTAGATAAGTGTCATAAAACATATAAACATTCATCTTAAAGTAATTAAACATAGAATGTGTTCATATAATGGGTGATGGACAAATTTTTAGGTCATTTGGTACCTTATATTTATGTTTAACAACAATGTAAATTCTATTTTTCCCTAATCACTATAATAAATATTAACTATTTTCACTAGTCCTTTTTTTCAAAAAATTATGATTAACATATGTGAAACTATAAATTAGTATGATTCCGAATATTCAATCCATTTTCATAAATTCAATTTTCATATGTGAAAGAAATAATTTCGACATTATTCTCATTGACGGGTTGAGAAACAATGCTTTTAAACTGAAAATATTAAAAATGTTGAAATATTTTTATATAGACATTCAATATGAAAATGATACAATTGATAAAATTTTTATTAATTGATGTATAATTTTTATAATTTTACTTTAAAATCATTTAAAAATATAATTAAAAATTAAAAATTATGTTAACATATAATTATTTTCTAATTAAAATTCACAATTTGTCATTATTCATCAAAAAATGAAATATCTCAGAAAAATATCAAAAATGAACCATATTATAATTTTTATATTAGTATTTCCAAAATATAGTTTAGTTTCTAAAATAGAATTTATAAATATGACAAATTTTAATTTTAAAACAAGTCCTTTATTAAAATGTGAAAAATTCCATATAAAAAATAAATATTTTTATGCGTTAATATATTTTTCTTATGATGATCAACTATATTGGATAAATTTTTTAAAAAAATTATTACATAAATTATATATAAATTACATTAATATACAAAAATTTTAGTATTTATTTTAATTTATTGTGAACAAATTCCTTTGGCGCATAAAAATAATTTTTTATAATTTTTTTTAAAATATTCTAATTGTTCTTGAATTAATTTAAAATTAATAGGTGACTAATGAATTAAACTATATATTCTAATAATCTATTCAATATTATTTATAGTATCCATTTTAATGGCTAAGATTTTATTATATAAAAAATATAAAAAATATTAGTTAATACATTGTCATCTGAGTATTGCATGCTATCAAAGGAAGTCATTGTTGCGTGTAACGAAGTCTAACATAGTGTTTCATGCATTGAAATATATATTATATATTGAGTTTTTGTAAAATATAAAATATATATTATATTATTCGGATTCTATATTCCCATCCATGCATGGTGCTTTATCTGATACACATTGGTGAATGATATTTTTTTTTTCAGAATTCCAGGGTGTTATGTCAATATATATGTTATATAAAAAGTTTTAATGATAAATTTTTTGGGATAGAGTATTGTTTATATATTATCAATATCATGGAATGGAGTCATTCCATGATCACTAGAAGCATATAAAATTATTCAATTGGAAAATAATTAGGGTATATATAATAATATTTCACTGTTAAAACATATTTCAATAAAAATTACATAATTTTACAATTTTTTTTAAATTTATGAAACAAAATAATGTTGATTGTTATTGATATTATGTTAATAAAATTATGTAATATATTGTCTTTCATCAAAAAACTATCATACCAAAAAAATTATTTACGATGATAATTATAATTTATTTTAATTTTTTTAATCGTTTGTTTATTGTGACACACTAAAATTTTAAAAGAAGGAATTTGGGTATAATACTGTATATGAAATGAAACACCAATAATATTTGGGAATTTAATAACCCAGGAAATTATTTTATATTTATTTTTAAAAACAATTTGATCTATTCCGAAGCTTGTGGAACATGAAACACTAAGTCCATTTGAACCATATTATAGTTTATTATAATAAACTAGTCAATAAATTGGTGTGTATGAATATTACAAATCAATTAAGAAAATTAAATGGTTTATACGTGTATAAAAAATCATTTGTTAATTATTTGTGATAAATTAAATAAGAATCATTTGATACAAAAATAAAGGCTTTGTGAAATATTGTTTTTTCAAAAGGGTGTTTTAATCATTCTTTGCACATGTAATTTAAAATTTATTTTTACCAATAATAAAAAATATATATGAAAAAGTAAAAAAATTTAATTCATTATATATATACTTTTATCTTGTGGTGAATAATTGGGATTTTTGGGAAATGATTCATTTTTCTATGAATGGTTAAAATACAAATTCTTTATGGAAAACTACCTTTTCATTTAATTAATTAACAAGGTTAAAATATTTTCAAAGTAAAATTATATCAAATATTTTACAATTTGACTAATTTAGTACATTATAATTAATTTAATATTAAATTATGATAATATAACGTTTTATATTTCTGAAAATTTTCTCTTTGGAGACCCGCTTTTTCATCACGTCAATGAGTATAATTTTAAATAGTATTCATTATTTTATATAATATTAATTTATAAAAATGGATCAAATATTTTGAATAAAAATAATGTATATATTTTATTAAGATTAACATAATTTTTAACCATAAATAATTGTGAGAATAATAACAAATAATTAACATAGATAACATAAAAACTGATTTACCAGGGGTTAAACTAAAATGATTAGGGTTTATATGAAAAAAATAATTATCTAATTAAAATTTTCTTTCCAAATTAAAACATAATAACCTATAATATATAGTAATGTGAGATATTTAATTCTTATAAAATGATAAAAACATGGGTTTAATTGATTATTTTAAAAAATTACACGTGTACACATTCCCACACATATAAAATGTCATCTCATATCTCCCCTATTCTCATATAAAAAAAATGGATCATAAATTACCTACTAAATTCATATAATAACTCTCCTAAATACAGAATATATCCCTTAGTTTTATAATAAATCTACTGTTGGGTAGTATTTTGTGAAAACCTATTGATGTTTTCTGAAGAATAGGTTACGTTATGAAAAATGCATTTTAAATTTTCTCTTATTCCACCAACATAAAATATTATTAATCCATGATAGTATAATATAACAAGTATATTAAATATAATTTTGTTTTGTAATTTTATGTTCACTATCTATATATTTCTCTATAACCATATAATGAGATACTAAACTGTTGAACTGTTATACAATGGACAACCGCCTTACAAACCGATGTAAATAATATTTCATAAACTCATGACAGAATTATATATAATTACATACATAATATATATTTATCAAAAAATGACATAATTATACTTATATAATTATTTTCATTCATATACATTCTTACTTTCCTTGTTATTTTAATTACGATAATGTTTCTAGTGTGTTCGGCGAACTACTTCATCATGATGTGATGGGATTTGTTTTACAAATATGATATACAAGGAAGATAGTAAAGATAAATTTAATTAATATATGTGAAATATATGTTATTTTATTTATTATTGAGAATAAATATATCACCCAATTATATACCCTTCACCCATTAATGAAATGGCAACGTCTCTTTTGTGTTCGAGTGACTTACCATCACTAAGAAGTAATGTGATCTATTATCCTTGTTCAAATTTTAATAATGAAAATACAAATGTATGTACATATATTTTTTTATTTTTAAAACATTAATATATATTTTTTATTCAACTATAATTTATGAGAAAGAACTTTAAATTTCATGAAAAACCCCATCAAAGAAAACAATGCAATTAACACTATAAATAATGAAAATAATGAATGATTATTATCAAATGGGTGATAAGATGCTATAGGATGTTCATATATTAAATTATATATTTTGATATGGTTCTATGAAAAATTAATAACATTCTTGAAACTATTATATATTATGTTAAGGAATGTTAATCAAAAAGGAAACCTGAGTTAAGAGACATCATTTCAATTTCCTTTCTTTTAGGTATATTGTAATGTTTGGAACTTAGTTTTGTATATGGTGTATATATATAAAATATCACATGTATTATGATTCGTTAATAATTCTTGTTATTATATGTTTTAACTTTATTTTTTTCCTCTATGTATATTTTAATTAATAATTTTTATGTAGTTAAGGATTTCAAAACTCAATTTCTTTTCATTTGGTAATATTACTTTTTTGTTGTATTTTATATTCTATGATTATGAGTGTGTATAGTTTTTAATATATTATTTCTTATATCCATCTTTTTTATTTTTATTTATGTTTGGTACACATAATTTATTCATTGGTTATTTATCACATTAATGGTGTAATATTTATAAGGGTTTATTTTACAATATCAATAAAATGTGGTTGTTTATTCTGGAATTTCTATTCCAAGAGAATATGTTATAATTTTCTAAAAAAAACAAATTAATGTTGTTCTCCCATGTTTCTTTTTGACATTTTGAAGTTGTAGTGCCATTTCTTCCACTCTTTTGTAGTTAAAATAATTGAATGTTTTTAATAAAATTATATTTCATTCATATCATCAATAAAAAATCCTTACTATTCTAAAACCATTTTTTCCAAAAAATATTGTGAATGTGATTTTAAAATTATTCAAATGATTTAATTATTAAATTTTAACCTATTTTTGACTTATCATAATTTTTCTAAAATTAATCTTCATATCATTTACCAAACAAGCACCATTTTAATGATTTTTTTTTGAAAATAATCAATTTTTTAACATATATAGTGAGTATGGAATTTTCCTCAATGAGGTTCACACCAAATTTCGAAGAATAATTTATATGCATAAAAAAATTATTTTAAAAATATTTTCTTTTTACTTTTCTTTTGAATAAGTTATTCAATTAAAAAAATGATATTTTCCTCGAGACAATTTTTAAATATCATTTAATGTTATTTATATCCATCATTGTATAAAAGCATTTATTTTTAATCCAATAAGTATTTGTTGTATCAATAACATAATTATTATTTTTATGAATGAATTATGATCATTTTGATAAATGAGTGTATTGATATTCAATTACATGATTTATTTTGGGTGTCTTTAACATTACAAAAAAATATTCACTTTTATGTGATAATTGTACATTATATATACCCTAATTAACTATATTATTTATCATGGATTTTTTTATTTCATAAAATTTATATAATTTATATATATGGTTATATACATCGAACGTCATTTTTTATCGGGGGAAATATTAATTAACCTGTATCCTTTACTCAATATAAATATTTTTTGATAAATGATTTTTTTTATGAATTTAATTGATTATTAGATATATGAAAAATTATTTAGACATGTAGTGAATGGTTTTGGCCTAAATTATATAGCACCTTAAGCATGAGTAGTCTCATGAGGTGAATCAGTAATCTAATATTAACTGAGGTTTTAACCATAGTTTGAAAATGTATTGTTTAATATATTTATAGTATATGTATCATGATGTGAGAGATCATGACAACCAATAATTAATAAATCCCCTCATTATGAATTGAATTATTATTATATTTTATATTTTGGAAATATTATTATCTCTGGATTCATTTCATTGCTATTTATTTATTAAAATGGAATTTAATTTCAGTTGTTTACCTTTATATATTTATTATTAGTTATCAATTCATAGATGTTAATTTACTTAAATTGGATGTGTTATCGATTATTTACCTTTCCATATTTATTATTAATTATCTATTCCCAATTTCCAATTTATTCTAAGGGAAAGTGTGTTTAGTTATTTACCTTCCAATATTGATTATTCTGTATCTATTCCTAATGGCCATCTTATTTTAATTAAATGTGTGTGTATTTATTTACATTTATATATTGATGATTCCTTAAATAATAATGATAGTAATGTTATTTATTAAATGTAATGTGTAATTAGTTATATATCTGTCCACATTAGTTATTAAATATTGATTATTATTAATTTAGTCATGATAACATTCTCTTTAACTAACTTTTACTATTAATTTTAGATCAACCTGGTTTTTTTCCATTCCTAGGAATCTAGAAAGTGTAATGTGGATAAAATTTAATGATATTATACTAAGAATATTTATATTATAAAAAAATTATTATTTTAATATGTATATTAAAATGTTATATGGTAATGATGATTGTATCGGGTTTACCAAAACTAATATACTATTTGGTCAATTGGGATGTTATTCCATGAATATTATAAAATTTTAATAATATGGACACCCACACTGTGTTACTCGAGTCGAGGTAATTGATGTTTCCACTATAGGATGTTTAGTCGGAAAACCAGAATTATATTTATAGAAAAATGTATTTGAGATATGAAATATATCATTTACATTGAGGATAAATATATAATAAAATATCAATATTCTGGTAAGGTATTGATTATATAGTTTTTGATGGAAATATATCATGGCTAGATATTGTAATTGAAAATGGTTATACAACAAAATACATATGGGTGATATATCTAAAAATGTATTTTAGGCTTCACTCTAGTATTACGTGGTATATAACAACATGCCTTATACTGCACCTAGTTGAAATTCTTTAGGGATATGATTTGGAAAATATATAATTTCATTACAAACCATTATAAATTATTTGAATAGATAATAACCATAAATTTAATTGGTTAATCCTATGCTTTCGTAGGTTGATAATTGTTATTTATATCATATATTTATGGGGGAAAAAAATCAATTTAGGTATTATTTAATGGGATTCTAGGAAGATTAAGGATATTTTTGGAGATATTTATGAAAAAACCCCATTGGATTAGTTTATATTTTTTTGAAAAAAATTATTTATGGATTAATTACCATACATTTGTTGGAATAATTTTAAAGTTATTGGTAACATTTAGGGTATATATTGTAATTTAATTTGTGAAAATTATGATTTATTATATTTTTAGAATTGTAGAGGAATTATATTATTATAGTATTATAAAAAAGGTAACCCACATGTTGGGTCATAACCCCTCACCTCCAGAATGGTTATGGGTCTTGAACCCATAACTGAAGGGATAAAAAGTTTCTAAACCTACCATTGAAAAACATGAAATTTCAGTAAATATATAATTGATTATTTTATATATTATTTGATGAATAAATATTAATGACGTATATGTGATGTCATGGTTGAGGTTTAGTGGTTAATTTATTATATTGGATATCATATACTAACCGTATTGAAATTACAAAATAGTTAGAGATATATGGAAAAACATTTCACTCTTCAATGGATATTGAGATCCCCTCGTAGGGAATTTTAGAGCTTTATGAATAAAAAATTTATTTTTTGGATATTCATTTCAAAATGTATGTGATTTATTGGAAATTTATCGAGTAAAAACCAAATTATGGAATTTTTCTTATAAAAAATAATGATATCAAGTAATTATATATATTCATATTCTTAGATAGTAAAATAATTCAACAAATTTTGGAAATGATATTTAAAAAATGTTATATCATTACCATACAAGAAAATTAGTAAAATTTTCCATAAAAATCACATCATTATGGATTTTAGGACATTTATATTCCATTAAAAATGTATTTTCTTGTAATTAATTACTTATATTACACTCTCTAATTTTATAATCTTTTAATCAATGTTTGTATCATCAAATGACACCAATGTTCACTTACTTAAAATCCTATTTTGTGCTATTTTTTATGAATTTAATATTTACATTTCTATGTTATCAATATGATTCTTTAATAAACATTTTTATATATGTGTTTTCAAAAATGGTATTTCTATAAGTCAAACCCATGCTTAATGAGATCATGTTTATATTTTAAGGAATCAATTTATTGAATGTGGAGAGAATGTAACACCATGAGATTTTAAAAAATGAATTTTTGGTCTGATAGAATATATTAATAAATAATAATATTTGAAAAAATAGAATAATATTTTTTCTTTATAAAATATTTATTTGTAAACAAATATGGACTCAATGATAGGTCATGAAACACAAAACACTGAGTCAGATTAAACTGTATTATAGTATACCATTATATCTAATCCAATAAATTGGATGTTATTAATATTACTAAATAAATTATTAAAATAGAATGGTTTAATCATGTATAAAAGAATCATTGATTATAAATTTATTTGAAATAAAATAATAATAATTTCAATGAAAAAAATGAATCTGAAAGACTTTTTTATTAAAAAATTATGGCTTAATAGCGCTTTATACACATAATTTATAATAATTTTTTTATAATCATGGATTTTTTATTTTAAAAAATGAACATTATTTTTAAAATATTAATATAAACCATTATTTAATAGACATTTTTTGTATTTTTATGAAATATATCATTTTACGATGAATAGTGAAAACTACAAATTTTTAATTGAAAAATACCAATTAGATTAAATAATTTAAAAGGATAAATTATATTTTAAATTTCTATAAATGTAAAATTAGATAAATAATATTAAAATTTAAGTAATTTATATCATAAAATCAATTTCATATTGATTTTTTTAGAAACCTTTTATACTAATGTCATTTTTATCTTGGAAAAATGATTTTTCTTCTTCTCTGTGGGTAAAATTATAGATTATATTCTACCACATATAAGAATTTAATTTATAAAAATGGAATCCTATTTTTAATAATTTGAATTTTTATAATTTAATATCATCAACATAATTTTTTCAATAAAAAATAGTGAAACGAATAATAATTAATTTTGTTATTAAAGTGAAAGCAAATTTAAAGGGGGTTAAAATAAACATTTAAGGGGTAATGAGACATAAAAATGTAAAAATATCATTTTATGACCAAATTAATAATTTCTATCCTCTACGTTTCAATAATGACCATCTATATGAGGCTTCTTTAATTCTAAAAACATGGGTGTCATTGACACCCTTCCAAAATTTAATGTTTGTCCTCTCCCCTAGTTATGAAAGGCCACCCCATATAATAACCTATTGAAACTTACATAGTCATTTGATTCAAAATATAACTTATAAATTATATTACCTACTCCCCTACCAAATTCTTAGTTCAATTTTTTTAAATAAGTTGAACCTAATTAGGATTTTGGAGGAAACATTTATATCATTTCAGAAGAAGAGGTTACATTCTTAAAAGAGCATTTTTAATTTTATTCTTCTTCCACGTACACAAAATCTAATTAAAATAAGTTAATATAATATATTAATAATATTAAATATAAATTTATGTAATTATATTAAGATAAGGAACTATATTTCTATAACCTCTTCCACCAACTAGGAAACAAAACCACCGATCATATGTATGCTGGACTACTGCATCACAAACCAATGTAACTCATCTTACATCATAACATATACCGATCATATATTATTAAGGATTATATAATATTATATTTTTTATATTATTATAATTATATAATTTTAATATCATATACATTTTCATATTTTCAACGTCATTTAAATTTTGATAATTTCCCTAATGTGTACGACAAACAGAAGCCTCATAAAACCATGTTATTCATTTATCACTGACAGTTTACAAGAAATTTAATAATGAAAATTTAATTAATATATATTATATATTTGAAATTATATTTATTTATTTTTTAAATTATTATATCACCTAATTCCAAACGCTTTAACTCCTTAAGGAAATGATATCATCGCTCGTGTGTATGTGTGTCATACCGTATCGAAAAAGAGATGTGATCCATTATCCAAATTCAAATATCAATATTGATTATAAAAATATGTATAATGAAAAATATATTTTTATAACTTTAATTTCAATATATATATTATGGAAAAATATATTAATAAAAAATAGAACATTCATGAAGAAACTCACATGAGAAATCAGGGCAATTAACACCTAGAACAATGAAAACAATGAAGTATTGTTAATGAAGAAGGGATAAGATGTTATAAGATTATCATATATGATATTATAAATATTTATAATGTTCTTATAAAAAATAAAAACATTCATAAAACAAATATACATGAGGATATATCTTTTTAACTGATAGATATCATGAGGTAAGGGACTTCTTCTTAATATCACTTCATTCTGGAATATTTTAATGTTATATAGCCAATTTATTTTAAATGGTTTATATACATCCAAATTTAAATGTAATTTCTTGACTAATTAATAATTCATGGTGTTAAATGATTCAATTTAATATATTTTATCTATTGTTATTTGACTTTCAAATTACTAGGTGGTAAAAAATTTCATAACAATATTTCATTCATTGTGATATATTAATTCTTATCTATATTTTATATGATATGAATATGTGGATATTTAATTTCGAATATATTAAGTTGTATATAATTTTTTATTTTATTAACATGTGATACACATAATCCACTCATTTCTTAATTCTCACTTCAACACTGTGATGTTTTAAGGTTTTATTTCCAAATCTCAATTTTCATGATTGTTTATGATTGAACATATATTGATGGAAAATATTTCATAATTGTATAATAAACCACAATAAATTTTTTTGAATATTGATATTAATGTTTTTTTAATGTAAACATATTTTTTGCACTATTTATTACTTAAAATTATAGATAAAATTTCATTTATAAAATCTAACATCATTTGTCGGTATAGTTAAAAATAAATTTCCATCATAAAATATGTTTTATAAAAAGGTTTTTAAAATTATACATGTTATCTATTAAACAAAATTTTAAATAAAAAATTCTTTTTTAATTCCATTCTAAATGATTATTATTGTCAATTTCCAAATAGTGGACGTTTGACTTTCAGTGAAAATATGAAAAGAACCATTATTTGAAACCATATGACAGGAATAGTATTTTTCACATCCATAAACACTGAATGTTTTGAAAAATATATTATATGTTTCAATGAAATGTATTTCCAAAATAATCTATAAAATTTTTCTATTTAAATTATTTTTATTGAAAAATGTATATTTTCATCAAGAATATTTTAAAATATATTTTTATCATGCATCTATTCACCAACCATAAAAATCATTTGTTTTTACTCAATTGAAAAAATAGTGTATTGATACCAATTCTATTTTTTGTGTGGATATTTGATATTAATTTTCACCAATTATTTTATTTGAAATGATAATATTGATTCATTTTTTCTTCTATTAACTTATCAATGAAATATTTACTTTTCTTTGATCATTAGACAAAATATTTACCCTATATATCCATATTATTTGACATGGATATTATTATTTCATATAAAATATATCATTTATAAATACGTTGTTCAACAGTGAATATTATTTCTTTATTTTGGGAAAAATTAACTAATAGAAAAACAATTTTTAATGTCACCTTTTTTCGCATCAGTTTTTTAGAACTAACGTGAAAATATGTATAAATCAATTTTTCATGTCGGTTATTATATAACTGAGGTGGAAGTTAATTTTTTAGGATTTTTTATGTTAGTTATATAATTAATGACATGATGAAAACATTTTATCAAATTTTTTAGATCGGTTATATAATTACCTACAAGAAAATTCTATTTTCCAATCATTTCCAACATAGTTCTAAACGACTGACGTGAAAAATAAAATGACACCACTTTTCCCATAGGTTATTTAATAACCAATGATAACTGAAATGTTTTAAGTCATTTATTTAATAATTAAAGTGAAAAATGTTTTTAAACATATAGTTCATTTTCCATGATTCGATTTTACATGTCACAAACCTAAAACACAGTTATGAATTAAAATGTTATGGTTATCAGAAGATGATCATCTCTTAACAATGTCTTTGGGAAGGCCAATTTTAGAAGGCCAAAACACTTAATTCGAAACTCTGTTTGAGCTCTGTGGCCCTTCAAATCGATGATTCAAAAATTAACTACATGTTTGTAAACATTTTTTACATTATTTATTAAATAATTGTTGTGAAAAATATCTTTTAACATCGGTTCTTAAACAACCGACGTGATAATGTCATGTAATTATATTTTCCACATCGGTTATTTAATAACCGATGTGAAAAATAAGTAAAAATTTTCATATATTATAATGAAGGTTATCATAAAACCGATGTGAATGATAGTTTTAATATCCCTCCAATGCTAAATTTCAATATTTTACATCGTGAGATCGAAATTTCCAATTTCCACCTAATATTTTAAGTATATAATTTTCTTTTATCATCTAAATTATATATTTTCTATATAAAGATCTACTAATTTAATTACCATTTCATTAATCCATCATCATTCTCCCAACTCGACTTGTTGGACCATCAATGAGAATAAATAAATTCTACTTTTCTTGATCTCATCAAGGCATTTTTAATTATGAATCCATGATTTATGGTTTTTATGATATTTGTTATTAATTCATATACCATTTAAATATCATTTCATTAAAAATAATACATCCACCGACTAAACATGTATGATCTTCCAATTTAATATATTTCTTCACTATATGATCTCATCAAGGTATTTTCCCTTATTTTTCCATGATATATATTTTATATGTGTTTATTCATTATTGATATACCATTTAATGATTGTTATTTTATTATAAAGATATATAATGAGTTATATCATGGTAAAACGAAAACTCCTCCTTTGTATTTTAAAATTACTTCTACGAAAAAGATACGGTTGGCTCATTCAATTTTTCCTTGAAAAAGATATATCAAACTTCTGATGTACAAAACTTTTGATCCATAACATAATTTGAGCTCTATGATATGTCAAATTAAGGCGTAGAAAACTTTATAAAATATGGTAATAATTATTAACAACAGTTATTTAAACACAATGATTTAAAATTATTTTTAATGGTTTATTTTAAATAACCAATTTAAACAATCACTTTTAGCAACCTTTTTTTAAAAGTCTATGTAAAAATGGATTTTTTCATCATTTTTAGAAGGTCATTCACATAACTTAATAAGGATATTTAATGATAAGAAACAATGTTCATGAATTAAATTTATAATTTGATAAATTAGAAATTAGTTGGACATGTGGGGTTGGGTTGGTCCTTAAATTATATATCCCCTCGATTCATCAGTAGTGTCATGAGATGAATTAGAAAGAAATAATTAAATGTGTTTTTTATAGATAAGTTTAATCTATAATATGAATGGTTTAAACCTTATCTGTATCATGATGTATGAGATCATGACGTAAACTACATTATACTTTAATTTCAATGTATTTAGTTATTATTATCCATGAAATTTTCATAATTATATTATATATATATGCATTAAATTCTATGTTAGGGATTAAATGGGATGTGTTTTCAGTTATTTACCCTACTATATTTATAATTGATTATCTATTAATCGATATTCATGTTATTTATATTACATGATTGTAATATTATTTACAATTCAATATTGATTATTCCTTATATATTCATGATCATCATGTTATGTAAATGGGATGTGTGTTATGTTATTTACCCTTCCATGTTGATTATCCCATATCTATAAATGATAATAATGTATTTTAAATAGAATGTTTTTTCAGTTATTTACCATTCCATGTTGATTATTTTTTATCCAATCATCATATTCATGTTATTGATTAAATGGTATTTTTTATAGATATTTACCAAGATATATTGATTATTCAACATTAATTATCCTTTATTTACTAATGTATACATTATATTATGTTACTCTTACAAGGATATGTGTGCTGTCCCAAATTACCTATCTTTCTTAGGAATCTAGGAAGATTAATTTGAATTATATGAAATTATATCCTAGAATAAATAAGGATGTTTAAAAAATATGATGTAATTTGTTTATTCAAATGTTATATAGGAATCATTTATGTATTTTTTTACAAGGTCTACTAAACTATTCAGTCCATCCGGACATGGTTCCTTGTATATTTTTTAAATTTAACAATGTTGAAAATGACTAAGGGTTACTGGTGTTTGGGTTATTATATTTATCTCTATTTTTTTATTATTACCAATAATATCAATAGTCATCATATTAGAATGAAAAAATAAATTTCTTTGAAAATATTTGGGAAGAATACATGGTGTCAAAATATATTTAAAAATCATGAAGTGGCAACTTCCTACTCCTTATGTAGTTATTTTTCTCACCTTATTATCTATATTTTTTATCTATTTTTATTATGATATTTATGCATTATTTATATATATAATTTACAAATACAAAATGAAAAAATAAATTCTATTTGTATTGATTTGTCTTCGACCATTTTTTTCTCTTCAAAGAGCAAAAAAAGATCTGAGTGGAAATAAATTCTTGACTAAGTCATCAAAGATGATATTGAAATATAGTAATTTTTTCAAAGATCCATTTATACAATATTTTATATGATTATATTTAGTGGTCTGTGTTACTTTTACCAATGATTAACATGGAATATTTCTAGTTTAAATTGACATTGTATTGAAGAGAATGCACCAATAATTAAAAATATAGAAAACACATTATTAATATTGAAAATATTTTTAAAAAAATTAGTAATTAATTTTTTATTTTAGTAATTAATTATACATAAACATGACACACATTTTGGATAGTATAGCATAGTGTTTAGGAATTTATTAAAAAATGGCCTTTCTATTCAAAACCAACACCAAATATATAAACCAATAAAACATTCACCAGTTTTCTTGATAATATATAATAAATGATACAAAATTTATTTTGGATTTGTATGAATAAAACACTCATAAATTATATATACAATGTGAACAATATTTCTCAAAATTATTGGTTTCAATTTAAAAGATGTATATTTTTTAAAAATAATCGTGACATACTCAAAACTATGAAAACACATTATGATCATTTTGATACATAATGAAAATGATCTGTATTTCATTTATAAAAATTAGGAATCATTAATACATAAATATGGCATATGATATTCCATGAATGACTCAAAATGTGTGTATTGAGTTTAGAAATGAAATTTTCCTTAAAAAATGAGAGTCACAGTCAGAAAATTGAAAAAATATTTTTTATTATATTGATACTTTTAGAAATGATCCATAATCCATTTGTGACATCTATGAATTAGTTACACATCATTCAAATTAATTTTGAGATTTTTATACTCAAAGTGAGAGTTTTTAGTTTAAAATATTCATTTAATTTAAAAATATGTTTCACTCAATAAAATTATATGAAATACACTCAAATTATCAGAATAATTTGATAATAATATCTTTAATCCATTTTTATGTTTATATTTAAACCTCACAAAAATTTGACACATAGACTTGTATGTATCAAAGTGTGTATTTTTATATAATGTTGGTATCCTAGTACAAATGACACGACACATACTAAAAAATAAGGAAACAAATTCATATTTATTTGAATCTTTAGGTAAAAATTTAGATGTAATTTTTGAGGTGTATGAGTCATTCATACATGAAATTTTTAGATGGCGGGATTGATATGAAGTGAAATTTTTTATTTTCAGTTTTAATATTACATTTTTTAAAAATGTGGGTTAATAACTATAAACAGATAAAATGCTCTAGGATGAAATTATAGTTTATGAAATTATTATTAGTTCATCTATGATGTGTAGAAATCAACCATGCATCAATTGGTCTCATTTTTTGGCTGATATGACTCTAAATGTGTGTTTTTTTATCATATTTTTTTTTTTCAAAACATGCTCCACATACACAATAATGAGTAAACATGTTAATATAGATGGAAAACATTATGAAAATGGTCTATTAGTCAATTGTGGCACTTAAGAGTCATCCACACCTCAATCCAATACATATTGAGACCTATATAACTTAAAATGTGTCGTTTTTGTTTAAAAATGACAATTTAGTAAAATAGTCGTATTACATACATAAATTTGAGAAAAAATAATACATATTTTCTATAGTTTATTAATATTATATTTAATTTATTTTTCAGATATAAAAATTTACCATACCACAATCTGATACATAATGTCACCAGTATAACATGAAATATTTTTTTTCAATTTAAAAATCAAATTTTTTATAATCTCCTGTCACTCACAAAAAATTGAGAAAACAAAATCAAATTTTTATTGTTATTTTCAGAAAATTATTTGTGAGTCATTTGTGATTTGTAAAAATTTTCCGCATGAAATAATATCTTGGGATGTGACTAATATAGATCAATGTTTTTGATTTCAATTTAACATATACATTAATTTAAAAAACATTTTCCTCTTTCTATAAATAAATAAAACCCACCAACATTTTCATAATACTTTTAGTCATTCCTGAAAAGAAAGAGTCAATCAAATTTCATTTAGACACACGGTGAGGCCAATAGGACTCAAAGTATGAATTTTTATTTAATATTAATATTTTAGTAAAGAAGACATGTGACATACAAAAAACCAATAAAGCACATTCATATTTTTTATACTTCTATAGAATGATACAGAAGCCATTTGTGACATGTATGGATTAGCCATACCACCCCATGATGCATGTTTTGATAGGTATAAATTGAACTATGGGTTTTTATTGTATAAAATTAATTTTAGTATAAAATCTATTTTGATCACTAAAAATAAGAAATTATTCATCAATTATACTAATAATTCAGAAACACTATCAATAAGTCAATTGTGGGTTTTAGGAATCATATACACATTAAACACATTTTGGGTTTGGTATAACTCAAAGTATGTTATCAGTTTAAAAATGACATTTTAGTTAGTAACATGTTTCAATCATTCATAGCCTAACATTTACACTTTTATATTATTTAAATTTTAAGAAATCGCCCATTAATAATTTTTGATTTGAATGAATTATCCTCCCATCAATTTGACACACAATATTCTCGATATGAGTAAATTTGATTGTTTATATTAAAAAATTGACATTTCAGTTTAAAAAATCATATACATAAACCATTAAAACATGATCATATTTCACTTATTAATTACTTAAATGACCAAAAATCACATGTGAGGGGTAAGAATCAACCACACATTAATCTGAAACACAATGTTCATGGTTTGAGTCAAAATTGTATGTTTTTCAATTTAAAATTAACATTTTATATCAAAAACACATGTAACATACTTAAAACCTAGAATAGAAACAAATATTATCATTTTACATAAATAAAATTATCCATTAATCCTTATTTATGTATATAAATTAACCAAAAATTAATTTGATGCACAATATGTCCTATATGAATTGAAGTGTCTGTCTTCAGTTAAAAAGTGACATTTTAATAATATTTATTTATATTTATGTTTATTTTAGTTATTTATATTAATATTATCAGGATAATGGGTTTCATATATAGTTGAAACCTTTTGATCATACTTTGATGGTCTTCTTGGAAACCAATATCATGATCACGATCTTTTGATAGGGGTCAAGGGTCCAATAGAAAACAAAAGATTAAATTTTTTTATTTTGTTGATATTTTTGATAAATTTTAAATACAAATGTAATTGGGAAAACCAATGTTTGAAATTTTTTTAATATATATATTTTTGTATTATATATTTGAAATTAATTGAAATTTAATTTATTATTTGATGTTGTAGTTTTCTATAATTTCAAAATGGAATTTTTGCATGATGGAATTATTCATTGCTAATTTAATAACTAATATAATCTCACATTATTATTTCTACATAAGGATAAATAAGGTAATCCTTTGATTAGAAATTTTTAATGATTATGAAATAACTTTTATAAGATTATTTTTTAGAAATGTAAAAATATGTTTAAAATTTAAGGTGATTACATCATCAACACCATTTTAGAGTTGAAGATTTTTATATCTATCATTACTAAATATCATATCCCTAATAGTTAAAAATATATTCAAAGGTATTTTAATAATTTTAATTTCCTTCAATAAATTTATATAATTGTATTTTTCATCTAAATGAGAACATAATAGTATTTTTCCGGGAAAAGAAACTTACATCACATTAAATTTCAGTTGTTTAGGTGCAACATACATGTAATTTTTATTGTTAGTAAAGCCGACAATATAATTCCTCCCCCCAATGACACCTCAAAATGTAACCCAACATTCAAAAACATTTTAATGGAACTTATTCTCTAGATGAACAAATTTTTTTTAAATAAAACCCTCTTAAACACTAACATTGAATTTTTTCACCCTTCAACAATCAATTTCAATATAACATTCTTTTGAGATTTCAAATTATATTTTAATTGTCTCGCTGCACCATAAGAGATGTAACAATGTTTCTATGTTGCATATAAAATCCCATTTCCCACCAAGAATCCTTATTATCATTGAAAACACATATCTCATCCTCAATAAATGTGGATAACTTTTAATAGAGGAGGAATAATTCATAAAATCATAATTTCAAATATAATAAGTTATATGAATTCTAGAAGGAAATAGATGACTTATGGATGGGTTTTTTCCAACACAATACTCATCCATTAAATTTTAGGGAGATTCATGATGCACTAGGACCATTATTTGGTTTGGATATAATCCACAGGGATAATTCTAATCCAATGGTAGAATTTTGGATGGATGTGAGAAACTAATTGATTATAGGGGAAGCCTAAGATTGGTTGTAGGTTGATTTCAACACCACTATATCCACCAATTTCTCATAAATATCTCATTATTCACTTTATCACCACCATTGATGAGTTATCTATACCTCTCACCACATTATCCAAATATGTCAAATAAGAAGTAGTAGGAGTCAAGGAGCAGTAGAGGGAAAGATACAACTATAAGGGGGAGTCTTATTCTTCTTATAATGTTCATTGTTATTAGTATGTTTGCATAGGAACCAATTGTAAGTAAATAGGTGGATATGATCGATTCTACTCTTTCTTAACTAGTAAACCCAAAATTTATTATTATATTTGATTTTATAAATAACGATTCTAGTAATAAGAGAATCGTTAATTTTTAATTGGGCTAGGAGGAGGAAACAAGTTATCAAACCTTAATTTCACACTGAAGAGTTTATTACATTTTGATAAAGATTTATAAATCCTTAGGTGAAGTGGAAAACTAATCACAAAAATATATTTAAAAATTGATTCACAATGATATGAAAAAACTCCCAAGGATTGTTTACTTGAGTTTTATGTCCTTATATATATCGATAGGTAATTATTTGGATTTGTTGATGTTTCATGCTATTTCCAATTATATTCTGACATGTTATTCCACATTAGATTGATCAACATCAATTTTTACACAAATATAACTTTGATATCTATATTTACTGGGATTTTGTCCCTAATTTCGTTTCCATATAGTTTTAATACAAACTCACAAACATAAATTAAACAAATTAAAAAAAATCTTTTATATCTCCTCAATTTAGCACATACAATGTCTATATTTTTTATATTCTAATTATTTATACATTAGTATAATTACTCGATGAATCATCATATCAATATGTATAAATATCTTACTCATGTTGAAAATGTATTTATGGCCAAAATATTTTTAAAAAAGATTATTAATTTTGATAGATAAGTTGTGGTTGATTCATTTTTTTCATCAATATTTTTTTCAAATTACGAAAATAATAAAAAAATCAAATATATTTTTTCTCAAATTTATTTTATTGATTTTTATGTGTAGGAAATATATTATTATAAGTATATTTTTAAGATAATCATTTTTTATCATACATAATATGCCACTAAAACTATATAATAAAGGATACGTCATTGTATAAAGATTTTAACACTTGGAAATAATGATTATAAAATGAGATAAACATGTTTTTAGGATAAAAGTAGTGTTCAAAACCTATGCAATACGAAAAGTATAAATTGAATCATTCATTACCAATAATTAAAGATATAAATATATCCCATGGGAGGGGAACTGAATCAACCATAAAGCAATCTTCATTTGATAAGAAACATGTGCACAACCACCACTAAATTGAATTACTACCTTTTGGGAATGGTTGTTATAAAGAGGATTCATAGAATTTAATGAATTAATATATTTTAATTGAAAATACATTAATTCTACAGAGATTTTTAGAGGATGTGGTGAACTATAATTTTTTTCGTATTACTTGAATAGGGGGGATTACTACAATAATTAAATCATTATTTTAATATTAGATATTAATTTTAATGAAACTTATTAAGGATGTACATTCAAATTGGGAATACCAAAGGACTAAAGACGAGAATAATAAAATTCAATTATGGAATATATGAACATTTACATGAATAATGAAGGAATCACAAATGGAATCACAAAAAATACCCACCCACAAACATCCTAGGTAATTTTTAATAGTTTATTTTTTATCAATTAATTATTCTTGTTATTTAATAATTTTATCATAAAAAGGGGAGGAAAATTTGTTACTATTTTGAATTTTAACTTATTTTCCTATTTGTTTCATGTTTGTTATTGTCCATGAAGATATTGAATATATTATATTTACATATTTAATTCATTTCAATATCCATGAATATTGATAAAAACATGATATAACCTTTTATATTCAGTGTTTTAGATCATTAAAATGGGGGATTAATGGGAATATATCTCCCTCATTTTGTTTTCATGATAAAAAAATCATCCATGAATATAAAATTTTATTTTGAGAGTATTTTAATCCCACCTATTAGTATTTTTTTCAGATACATAGATCTATCATTTTTCTAATGAACTATTGGCCAACCTCTAGCTAACAGCAGATAACATGTAGATGATTTCTAGAATCAACTAGATTCAAGGGACACATTGGTAAATTGATAAAGAACACATGGTAGTTAGTGGAATCAATGATGATATACTCAGGGTGTATATCACTACTAAAGTTATGGGGTTTAACAATTCTTATATAAGTCCCAAGGTTGAAAATTATTATTATATAGTTTTAGTCAGGAATTTAATTAGGCCACCATTAATACATTATGCCTCATCATTATACAAAGTTGATACTTATAAATAGTTTCCATGTTTTCTAATATATTAATCTTTTAAAATATAATATATATTTTTTCATGAAAAAAATTATAATATTCAATATGACTTCTTCATTTCCCATAAACATCCTTATACCGAGTGAAAAACATTTGAAAACAAGAAATGGTATAAAAAATTAGTAAGGGACATAAAAATAAATAAATAAACCATTATTATATGAATTCTTTAAACCATTGCAAATATTTCCAATCAGTTATATTTTTCCCCTAATAAATATAATATATTTATATTACTCATGAAATCATAGGATTCCTATAAAATACATAGAAAACATAAATCAGAAAGGTAACTTGTGGTATAGACTACATATCACCCTTATATTTACATGAGCTATCATGAATACATAGGGAGTAACCATTATAGTAAAATTTGGAATTCCCATCACAATATATTCTCCAATTCACTTAAGATAAACCCTCTCGATTTACTCCATATAAATTCGCAATTATTTTTCGAGATATAATAGGATCACCCAACCCAAGTTTATAATGAAACGCCATATACTCATAAAAAGCTACCAAGAACAATAACATAGTCATAACTAGTAAATATATATTAAAAGAAAAATATCTTCTACCTATTGAAATTAGTTTTTATTTTTACAATGTCACACACTCCTAAATGAAAAAAAATAATTTGAAAATAAAAGATTCAAATTTTAAGGAAGAATAAACACATTAAAGTAACATGAAATCATGAAATTCCATTAATTTTTATATGTTAAACAATCATTTCTTTAAATATTGTCAAAATAAATTAATTAGATTTTTAAGAAGAGTATTTTGAATCCATGTATTCTACCTTATGTCAAAATCATCATGTATGATATTTATCTTCTTGAATAATAAATTTTTGTTCAATACATAATTTTTTTGAGAAATTATTTAATTTTAATTTTTCATTTTATGTCAATTATTAGCATGTTATAAAAATTACTTAATTATTTATGTTCATGTTGGAAGTTTTGTTGATATTTAGTACCTGAGTCCAAAAATAATTTTATATGATATAAATAGTAAATGTGTTCATAATCCATAATATCTATAATAATATTCATGAAATTGTTACAATTTAAAAAAATCTATTATAATTTTTAATAAAACCATTAATTATGGTTATGAAAATGAACTATGTTATAATCCATGAAATAGTAGGTTGTATGTACCCATTTATAATGTTTGGATTTTCAATTATCATTATGAAAATAAGGTTATTATCATTTCATCCTTACGTAATGATAATAAAATCATTAATATTTTATTATTAATTTTAATAGAATTATATTTATCATTCATGTTAGGTGGGGATTAAAAAATCACATCGATTCGTGGAGGTGATATTTCCCACATTTTCTCGAAGACATTATAATTTTAATGTTCCTGGAATAGTATGAATTCAAATGATATATTATTCTTTTAAAACAATAAATATTCAACAATTATCATATATAAATAGTAATCCATAATTAATAATATTTTCAATGATTGTGATAGAACATGAATTATATCATTTCATTAGGTGGTATTCCTCCACACATATGAATGATTAATTTTATTCCATTTTATGGAATTGGAGAATGATTTTGGATATGATATTAACATAAAACCATCTGATTAAATTTTGGATGTGGGATTTATTATTTAATCATGGTGGAACAATTTTTCAAGTAAGTGGATGAAGAATGAAAACAAAAACACATACTTAAAAAAGATAACTTTTTTAAGGACAATTTCATTTTATTAGCACACTAATATCAATTAGGTGGGTTTTGTAACCAAATAAGAGATATAGATCTTTCTAATGACTATATGAGGGTATTTGGGAATTTTTTCTCAAAAATAATTTCGTTTTCAAGTGTGAGGAATAGATAATTAGAGGTTCCCTCTTATAAGAGAGTAGAGGGGAACTCGTGGAAATATTCAAAAATGTCAAATTAATATAAATTAATTACATATTTAAATGGGTCAAAATAATTTATTTATATTAGAGGATGCATATGGGTCCAAAAAATTCATCTAATTAAAATTTGTTAAAATTTGAATATTTTTTAATCCTTATCCTTTGGTGCTAAATCTTATTTTAACACATTAACTCTTACCATGATATTATGTAATTTGTATAATGTGGTTTAATACAATCACTTAAAAATTTTGAAGTATGAATAAGTAAGTCAATTTTGAAATTTAAAGACTTATCCTAATTATTTTGGAAGAATGTTATATATTTATAAATTTAATGTTTTTCAATAAAATATTATTTATTTCAAAATATCATAAATTATCATTTTGACACTATCCATTATTTAACTTTTAAATAAATCTTAACAAACTGACATCTTTGAAATAAATTTTTTAAATAATCACTATTAAGTCAAATTAAACAGTATAAGTTGTGGATGACTTTAATTATCTCAAAATATTTTTATATTAATATTTTTAATATCAATTATATGATATTTTTTTAATTAAACAATTAATACATCAACATTTTGTATGAATTTAATATAAATATTTCTTCCATAAAAATAAAAAATAATTTATCATGATGAATATCAACATTTTATATTTAAAACATATATTTATAGTTGTCCATTTCCTTTATATAACCCCATATTAAAAATTATTCACTTATTAAAAATAGAATAATGACAAAATTGACATTTCATTAAATAAAATAACATAAATTGATTAAAATCATACATGTAGAACCAACATCCCATAAAACTGGATCAATGATTATTTATGTTGACCATAACTTATAAAATAAATTTATCTAATTTTTAGGATTATTACAGAATATTTCTTCTATTATTTTTACACTTAATTACCTAATTTTCCCTTAACCATGGTAATAAAAAAATAAATAAAGATAATACTCATAGTTTTACAAAAATTAAATGAGACTATTTAATAAATTTAGACCTTATTATTAAAAATATGGAATCAATTATTCTTAATTCAAAATACATAAGTGCTAAAAATTAATTTAAAATTTATTCGAATGTTCGATCCAGGAAATAGGTTATTAAATTAAAATGATCAATTGTTTGTGATGTTTTTATTTCAATTTCAACGTGAAATTGATTCTGATGACCTCAATTACATTGAAGATATAAAAATTACCTAACCATACTTTAAAACAAAAAAATATATAATTTAATAATATAAATTATTTAGATGAAAAAAAAATTCCAATTAAAATGAAGTATTTTTTCATTATTCTTAAAAAATGGAAACATCTCTGAAACAAAAAAAAACAAAAATGAAACCAAATTATATTTTTATATTATTATTTCAAGAAACATGGTTAATTTTTAATATATAATTTTTTATTGTTTCAAGATAAATATATTCAAAATAAGTTCACCATCAAAAGACAATAAAAAACATTTTATTAAAAATAGTTTCTAACAATAAAACTAGGTTTATCGTATATGATATTAAGCATAATATACACTAAAAATAAAAATATAATTAATTAAAATTAATAAATATGAAGAAAACTCATTATATCATTACTTGGGTTGTTATGTTTTTCTACCCTTTGTGTTAATTTTCCCTAAAAATTTTATTAACTTATGAAATAAGTGGGGATACCATTAGCCCATAGCATTTTCAAGATCCAATGTTTCCTCCTATGTCATATAGATTTTCCATTAAACCATAACATTGATGAATCACCATATTAAACAACATTTTTATTATATGTTCATGAACCTAAACATTATGTTCTTCATAAAAAATATTCTCTTCCATCTAAACTAATTATAGATTCAAAACCTGAAATTAATATGGCACATATTTCCTTAATATCGAAACATAAAATACATTGTGTACCTAGTTTAGACTCAGTGGAAATGAAACCTAGTAGGAAACTGATCCAATTTTCTTCATGATTTCATAGGATCCAATGATCCATGGTCTCATCTTCCCCTTCTTTCCAAAATGCATCACACTGTTCCATTGAGAAACCTTGAGAAAGACATGATTCACTACAACAAATGAATGATTATTCATCAGGTTTTCTGAACAACTTTTTTGTTTTTTTTCTTATGTCCTCATGTTTTAATGAATCAAATAAACATTCTCTACCACTTCATCTAAAATTATGTTCCCATAAAGTTTATTTCACCTACTTCATCACAGAAATATGGATTTCGACACTACATTATATATAATTCATTCAATGGTTTTATTAGTATACTATAATGATATAAGTTTTTATATCAATCATCATCCAAAGAAAACATTGTTCCTAACATCCATTGTAATCCATTGAGATTACATGTAAAACATACTCCAATGACCTATTTTTTTATTTTAGATATCCATTTGATTGAGGATATTGGCTACATTGAAATTTAAATCTGTTCCAAATGACATCGGAAGACCAATTCAAAATTTATAGATAAACCTAGGATAATGATCAAATACAATATTGAGAGTAAATCCATGTAACCTGAATATATAATTATGATTCTACCGAGAAATTTAATAGAGATAGAGTGTGTGTGTCTCGAATAGAAATATACTATTATAATTTATTCAATCAATCAAAAATATCCCAAAAAGAATTCTTACCGCCAGAAGTATTTTGTATACCCTCTATGAAGTATATAGAAATATTTTTCCATTTCCACTATATATTAGAAAATGTTCAATGCATATTCTCTGACAACTATCATTATTATTTAACCTTCTGAGAAGTAAAACACATCCAGGTAAATTTAGATATACCATTTTTCATTCCATCCCACCAGTAATACACCTGATGGAATATGTATATCATAGTTCTTATTAGATGAATGGAAAAGGGTGAACTATGATATTCAGTTTAAAATAGTTTTTTCAACATTTAACCACAAGGAAACCCATAATCTATTCCCAAATATCAAAACAAAATATTTATCAATGTTAAATTCATGAAACATTACCCTTTTAACCAATTTTTTTTGAAAACTAACAATCATCCTTAAATTCTTGATTAATTTTTTCTGATTGAGATAATTATATTGACACCTGAAAAAAATAGAGGAACTTCCTGCAACAAGAAAATCAGAGCTAGAATTCATCAAAACATTAACCAATGAGTCACATAAAAAATGTAACATGGTAAATGTATCATTAGTTTTTCTGAATTAAAGCATAATCCACATTATTTTCATTTCTTGGATGTTAAATATTAATTCAATCATAATCATGGATTAATCCCAACCATTATCTATTTCTCATGTTCAATTAAATCTGATTGAATATATTCTAGAAACATTTATGATCAGTATATGTTTCACATTTTCACCCATACAAATTATGCCTCAATATTTTAAATGAAAATGAAACAATATATAATTCAACATAATTTGTATAAAATTCAAATCAAGAGGATTCACCTGACATGAAATATATTAAATTAGTAGATCGTTATTCATTTTGAGATACCATTGTCCTTTCAAGGAAGCATTAATGAAGATTTAAAATTTACCATTTATAGAAGGAAGTTCCAAAACTAGTGCATTCAGAAATCATATTTTCATCACATAAAAATGATCATCACATTATTCTATCCAGATAAAAATAAATCCTTTTTGAGTTAAATATGTAAGTAGGATAGTTAATTGTACAATGTTTTCAAAAAACCTCTCGTAATAGGCTCTCAAACCAATAAAACAATGTGTGTAAGTTATATTTGTGGTTCATAGACATTATTACACAACATTAATTTTAATAGAATCAATTTTCATTCTATATTTAGTAACGATGTGGAAAATGCATGAATTTTTTCGAATCTAAGATTCACACTTTAATAATTTTACAAACAGTTTGTTTTCAATTAAGATTTTAAAACAACTCTTAGTTGTATTTCATTATCTTCTTTACATCTAGAATATATTAAAATGTCATTAATAAACACAACCAAAACATTATCCAAGAACTCATGAAATACTATACTAATAATATCCATAAAAAATTATGTTTTATTAGTTAACCCAAATGAAATAATTAAAATTTCATAATATTGTATCATGTTCTAAATTCATCCTTCAAAATTTTGTCTTCCTTTACATTCAACTGATGGTAACCAATCCACATTTAAAACATTAAAAAATATTTTCCCAATTTTACGTAATCAAATAAATCGTTAATTTGAGAAAAAGTATACTTTTTATTAATAATGATGTTATTCAATGATATATAATCAATTTAATTAATCAATGATTTATCTTTCTTTTTTAAAAATAGGATTAGAGAACCATATAATGAAGTGTTTGGTTATATGAAACATTTATGTAGAGAATCATGTATCCACATTTTTAATTCGGTAATTTATACATGATAGATTTGAAAAGGGGGTTATGAAATTAAATAAGAATAATAAACCTATTAAACATTAATTTCAACATGATGATTAAGTATAATGCAAGTTGCATCATAGAATAAATCAATTATGTCATTTACCAATGTACCATCATTAATCTGATCAGTTCCTTCATTTTTTAAAATAGGTTCATGATAAATTTAATTTTAATATTTTAATATTTTCACAACATACTGATATGTTATCCATGTTATGGGATAATTCGTGTACACAGACTGAATCACTTTATGAAATGAAACTTCATTATCCCTACTTTCTATATTAGCATTGTAAACAGAAATAAAATACCAAACGAGAATAACATTAAACTCAACTAGAGGAAAAAAGGTTTGTAGATAAATTAATTCCAAATATAGACACATAAATTTTCTTATAATTATTTTTTACATAAATATTCAATCCATGTGTTTTTTCCAAAAGTTATTTTTTTTGTTGAGGTGAAACTTCCAATTAATAGAAAATTTATCTAAAATGAAATAATGTGTAGACCCCAAATCAAAAAACTCATTGAATTATAATGAATAATCAATATGCCTATTACCACATTATTTAACGTCCCAACAACTAATGAAGTATTTTCAAAGGATTTATCCACACCTTTTTGCTTATAGTCTTGCTGCTTCCAATCATTCACGGTTCTCTATGGATAATCTTTTACATAATGACACATCTCATTACATTTAAATCATTTTAAAAAATATATATCATAATTCAAATTACTAATACCATGATCTATTTTATTTTATTTGTTATACTTATTCCCCATTACACCATATTAGAATCACAGATAATATTCTAAAGGCTTTCATTGGTGTTTTCTTACTATAATTATCACAAACAGTATACATAATCTTCTTAACATCAAAATTTTTGATGAATTATTCAATTTTGACTTCTTTATCAACCACTTTTTTCCTATATTTCACCAAACACATGAGCATCATGAGACTCCATATCCACCTTCTATACACATTGATTAGGTTTTTCATAACATTTGAACTCACGAGAAGAAGATTCCCTTTAATATTTTGGATTTAATCTTGAGTAAAACTTGAATTTTCTATTAATATCCTAGATGATGTTTGGATTTTACCTTTCTAATCGAGTGAAATTTTCTTCGTATATAGCCATTGCGTCCTCTAGCATTGTTAATTTGATGTTTGTTTCTATCTTAACTAAAATAACCTTAGAAAAATATTTCTCATGAAAAATATTTTTGAATACATCCCATTCTAAAGAATCAATACTCTCCCTAAACACGATATTATAAATGATCATCCATGTTTATGACACTGTCTATCAGGTTGCACCATGAAATCGTATTGAGATTCATTTAGAGTCACATGCATGCCCCACATTCAATATTTTTAGTGGTTGGAGATATTCATCACTTCTTCAGAGATGTATTATCCTTGATCGAAATTAGACGATGGGATCATGATTCCTCCTTCACTGGATTCTTCTCTAGAACATGTCACCTAGTCAGAGTTTCCCTTATAGATTAAGATTTTTTTCCATGAAACTTGTTCCTGGATCCATATATTTATCAATTCATGTTAATTACACTTCTTTTCTAATTAAATTATAAAGGTTCATGTCAGGGAAGCATTCTTTAGTCAGAAGTTGGGTAATGTAGAGGAATTTGTGGCATTTCTTGATACTAAAACACTAGAACACCTATATTACACCTTTTCAAAGAGTTTCTAAAGGGTAGATAAACCTCATGCTTATCATTTCAATAATGGGGTATCTTATGCCATAGTATTTTGTACGAGGACTTTATCATCATCCCATTATTAACACAAGGAATGGCATGAGTTTAATATATAACAATGATGGATCGGGATGATTAGAAAAATAATCAGAGTAGATAATGAATCTACTTCCCTTGAAGGGACTACCTAAAAGGTTTACTTAATGGATGGATCAAAATGACCAATGAGAATGAACAACGGATGGTATGTCCAAAAAATGGAAGGATTTACACTTTGGAGACTGATCTAGACACCACTAAATGTAGATTAAAGAGGACTCACTCCTAGAAGGGGGAACCAATATCTAACATTGTCTAGTATTGAACCTCAGGGTGCATTTTTATCTACCCTATGTAGTAGAATGAAATTAAAACCCACATAGTTCAAAATGGTGTATTTTGGGCTTATACATGGTTAGATGCCCATATGAATGGCATGATCCCACCAAGATGTGGAGGCCTAAGAAGAAATCATGTTGGATAATGAATGATTTAATGAAGTGGATGAGATGGATAGGATGGAACAAATGTGGGGATGATAGTGGTGTTTTGATTGATCCTTTGGAAGGATTTCTATGTATCCCTGTGGATAGAAATCAATGTACATGTAGTTTAGTGGAGTGATGGGAAACCTAATGAAGAAACTTGTGAGAATGAATCACAATGATGGGGAACCGAAGGATATAGAACCTCCAGGTCATGGAATAATCTTCCCAAAAATACAAAGGCTCAAGGAAATGGCCATGATGTCACATGTATTATGGTATTTAGTCACATGGAGGCTTCCTAGATATCCCTGTTGTAGGAAATAAAATTCCACATATTTTAGGATGTGGTGTAGATTCTAGTGGTACATAAATTAAAATGACTCAGAGACAGGATGGGGCTTAGGCTGCATCCCATCACAAGAGGTACACTCTGGGTTGGAGGAGTATTGTGAGGTGAAAGGGTTATTTTTGGTTAGTATCCTAGAAAATATCAGAAAATTGGTTGGGGTGTACACAATGGACAATAACCCATCGACATTGTAAGGATTATGCATTGTTATCGGCCCATATGGATGGATCAAAACACAGTAGGGATTAAAATCTAGATGAATTATCCCAAAAGGGAAATGTGTCACATCATGATTGTATGTCCCTAATAGGGAACTACAGAGTTTACAATTGATTGGGATTGAGCATCATAGAGGCATCCAACATACCTGAAAGGTATTAAAACTATAGTATTTCATAGGGGGATGTTTAATGTAATGCAATATGATTGAACCAACTTGATGTAGCAAGTAAAAATGGAATTTGGTAAGTGCTGGATTGAACCTCATAGAGGCTTCCAACACACCCGCTTTAGAGAACATACATCAAAGTAGACATAGTTTGTGACAGGGGAATACATTTTAACATCTTGCGGTAAGCAGGGAAAGGGTATTGTACATTGTTAGTGGACCAAAAAATATTTCATGTTTGTTTCTTACTCTATGCCCATGTGAGTCATGCTCGCTGTGATAAAATAGAGGCAATAGTGGACCTGACAACCGTGTCATGAAAGGTGAAACCATGAAGGAGGGTGAATATTGGGACATACTCTAGGATAGACACTCAATGTATGAGGATGATATAACCATCACATGCGGAAAATCCTATTATGGTTTGTCGAGTGTTACAAGTAGACTTCTCAAGGATCACATGGTAACAAATCACAATGGTAAAGAGATTGAAGATTGAAAGGGGGGAAGCAAAAGGGTCCCTACCTCATCCCCTCCTTGGTCCTCTTAGTACTATAACACATACAGTGATCACCGTTTAACATATTGTGTTTAGAATGAGGGCTTCTTGGAGGTTTAAGGTTTGACCACTTAGATGATGAGGACTTGCACCATAGAAGATTGACTTACAGGACTCGTACTGGTCCACACTAGTGGAGGGGAAGGCATAAGAAATACCATGGATTAATGAGGATTTGGAGGGTCGATTAAGGGTCCCATGTAATAATATACATGAGATGATGAAATATCTGTTAGCATTCCTATTTGAAGAAGCATGAGGTATGGAAAAGAAATATAGATCAGTGCCCCAGGAACATAAAAAGATCTACCCACAATCCTAGTGGGCCGCACAAAAGAGGTGTGCACAGGATAGGGATCTTGCACAGAAGGGAGCATGAACATGGAACCTTCAGATGATGACAAAACATGGAGAACCTAGGAATGGGTGTGTGCATGTTTGATGGCCAGTGCACAAGATGAGGGGTATGGGTGATATAGGAATGAAAAAAAGTAATCTTACACCCAATTCCTATAGAATGAAAGGAAATTGGTGAGGGTGATGCCCAAGTTGGCCCACCTAAATGAGGTCCCATTGGAGTCCTTCCAGGCATGAACATGTACTTTAACATGATGTCTTTCATGTGGTCATGATAGGGGTTATCCTATGAATGTGGTACCAATAGATTGACATCTAGAGAACTGTAAGAACCCGGGTTTTTGGAATGGGTCAAAATACCGACCCTATTTAAATTTTTTGACTGGTTTCGGAGGAAACAAGATTAAATGGGCAGTTTCTGGAAATTTCCAGACTACACGCCAGGTACTTTAAGTACACTCTGTGTATGTGTAGGTGAGTGATCGGCCGTGTGCTCTCCGAGTACATGTCGTGTAGTGACCGTGTAGAATTTTCTTACTACACGGCATGTAGTTTTCAACACACAGTGTATACCCCCGACCGTGTGAGTCCATACATGGAATTTAGGCCTGTTGGCTGGGTAAAACTGAGGAGACGTCGTGTTCCCCTTGGACACGCTGTGTAGTCTAGCTGTGTATAAGGAAAACACATGGCGTGTGAGTCCGACGGTGAGGAAAGGAAGAGGAACCAAGTACACGCCGTGTACCCCTAGGTAAACCGCGTGTACTCATTTCGACAGGTTCGGAACGTAAGTCAGTGGAATCAGCCATCCTTTGAACAGTTAAATGCAATATATACAGCGTGGAGACCAAAAGTACACACAGTGTACATTCTTTTTTCACGTAAATCGGGCAGTAGCCTCGTATTGAGGAATAACCTCACGCCCTCTACCCGGACACGCTAACCAAGATATTCGGATCTTCATTTGCTTCCTGGTACTTCGTCCGAAGTCCATTTCGATCACTTATTAGTGTCTTGGAACCCCCTTGGTAAAGCCTCGATTCCTATTTGTCTGTTTTGTCTGATTGTCTTTCTAGAACGAGTTATAGCCCTTTGAGAGGTTTTGAATCTTATTTAGATTTACCGCATTTTAGACCTAATTTTATGGTGTTACCAGAGGATTAGCATCGTGCGAATCTCAGGTAAGTGGTGCATACATCATTTATTGTTTTCGGGGTTGTTTGGGTGACGTGGCGTCGGCGCGTTTTCAGGTATTTTTTAGAGGGACACATTTTATCTACTTTTTCATATTGTATTGTTTATGGGACCTCTGGGATGCCTTTGGGTATGCCCGGTTACCAGTTTGCATGAGCGGGCCCGGGTGAGGGGTCGTGTCTCATTGGGGAATTTTGGTCGGTGAACGCCAAAATGGTTTTAATTGAAATATTGTTGTGTTAAACTGTTAGTTTAAGTTGTTAAAGCCTCTTATAATTGTTAGAGGCATTTAAGACCTCTGTGATGGTATGAGACGACACCTGGTATAGTGAAATTCGACTGTTTAGTTGGTTTTTCCATGTTATGTTTTCTGTTTAACTATGTTATATATGTGATTGTTGAATTGCATCTGCTGGACCCTTTGGGATGTGTTGGGCTTGGCCCGGTTACGATTGAGTGATGCTGATCACATGTTCGGGATTTTACCGGGTTAATTTGGGTGGTTTTGACCACGGGATTGGGCGTCATGGACGTTGGTTTGAGGTAGTATGACTGTCAGGTTGGGCATGGCCCGAGATACTAGGGTGGCGATGCCATCAGACTTGAGCGAAATGGTCGCAGGGACATGATGTTTTGGATGTTTTGGTGGCATAGGACTATTTTGGTGTTTACCGCTCATCAGGACTTTGAGTAGTGTGCACACATAGATACTCCGTGATGAGGTGGTTTTGACCACTCGTGTGGGTAGAGGCCCCCATAGTTGCGGTTATGTATTTTTGGTCAGGGGTGCTTGCCGTAGTGAGCCACGTGGGAGGTGAGAAGCCTTCAAGAAATGTGTGTGCCTTCGAGATGTCGGTACTTGAGACCCGAGGTGTCAGGAGGCAAATGGTGCCGGGTTACTATTTGTGGACGTGCCTTCGGGATGTCAGTACTTGAGACACGAGGTGTCAAAAGGCACTTGGTGATGGGTTACTATTTGGGGCATGCCTTCGGGACGTCGGTACTTGAGACACTAGGTGTCAGGTGGCACACGGAGCCGGGATACACGACAGAGATTCCGGTGTTGGCCGAAGCAAGTGACGTTCCATGGTGGCTGTTGAGCACCAGTGGAGTTTGTATTGATTTTTGCATTGTACTGATTACTGATTTCCTGGTAAATTCATGACTGCTTAAACACATATATTTGGTACACACCGATGGGAGATATCCTACTGAGTTTGGTCTCACACCCTGCACGGGCCCTTCGGGACGCATACAGACTTTATGGATTTACGTGTAGGAAAGAGGCCAGCTTCAAGATTTGGGTTACGTTAGTTGTTTCGTGGAGATGGTACAGACCGTGAGGTCATACCTAGATGGGGTTTACTTGTTGTGTTTACTTTTCTGTATCAACATGCTTAATTTTTGTAGCTACTGTTGGTTAGCCATTGGCGCACTTTTTTATGTTGACCTGCTTTGGATGCATGTTTTACTGTTCAGTAGTAGTTACATGTTATCAGCATGCTGTTGTGTTTATTTCTACAGCTGTTGTTATAATTATTTCTTCCACTGTTTTTGATATTGGATATGCCTCCGCTCTGCTGTTTTGGTTCGAGTCTGCTGAGTATTTCTTTCTGCTGCATATTTACTGTTATACTCGGACCAGTACCCTTACTATGATCTTCTGAGAGGGCATAGCCACCCCACTATACCTATTTAGACCCTCGCTACTAGTCAAAAGCCTTTGGCTTTCAGGGAAGGTGCACCTATGGTAGTGACACCCGACCCTCTCGGCACTGTTTGGGTGGCTGGCCAGGTCTGGGACGTTACAAAGTGGTATCAGAGGGGTTCTTGACATGGATTTAGTATCAGTGTTTTTCTGGCTACTAATGAGATTGGGACTTCTCTTTTTATTTATGCTGGTTTTACTATTTGGGATATGGTAGACTGGAGATAAGTTGTGGTTACTGGGACTGAGATTTTTTTAGCTTGTGCTTGGGTGCCTGCAGCCCCAGGTACGAGGGATGGACCTAGTTTCTATGGGTGGGAATTGCTGTTTGCTTCTGCTCAGATTACGGTTTATACGATTTCCACCTCGGTGGCTCACTTGGTGTGTGATGTTCTGCATTGTGATATGTGACCCTTGACCCGGTGTGGTAAGGGACAATTGTACCTTGGCCCAGTATGGAAAGGCTTATTGCTTGGCTTTTGATAGGCACATATTTAGGGTATTTCAATTTCATAATTGCACATATGCTTTGTGAAGTGATAATACCATGTGAATAAAATAAATCAATGGGCATTATTTGTCTACTTTGAAATGTAAAAATGGTGAAATTCCTGATAGAATTGCTAGTTGTGAAAATGCATATTCCATGCTTTATATTTTGTAGAATTGCATGTTGCAGGATGTTTGGGTCGGAATCTTATGAGAGCAGGCAGGTACTATGGTTGAGTCAGTGTAACTCTCAGGATTGGGCGACTTGGTCATCGGTTTGAGGCAACGTGAGTTGTCAGGATGGGCATGGCCCAAGGTACTATCAATACTTCTCTCTATTGAGCGGGTAAGGAGGTCATGAGGCTAGGATGTCGTGGGTCATGGGTTGCGGTGATGGGGAGTAAGGGTAGTTGTTATGCAATGCCTTTTACTGCTTTCCTTATCTACGTAGAATATATTGTTATATATATGTATGGGTTGTCTGACCATTTATGGTATTCAGCGGGTTACTCCTTCACGACTCGATGGATTGTCACGCATTAGAGGATACAGTGCTGCAAGATCTGGGTCAGAATTCGGTACAGGTAGAGCATGATCCGTAGGTACAGGCTCAGGAATAGGTTCAGGATCCAGTGCAGGCAAGACAGCATCCGGGTTCAGCATCGTTCGGGCCGTGGCTCGACGAGCATCTCTGAGCTAGCCTGGTATGTGTCTTTTAGGGGATTGATGCAGGCCCACAGGGTACAGAGCCTTCTATGGAATATCTGACATGGGATTTCCATTCGCACAACCCGCCGCTTTTTCAGGGAGAAGGTTGTCTGCAGGTGGATGAAAATTGGATAGAGAGTATGCAGATGATTTACGAGCAGCTCGAGACGCCTCCAGGGTGGAGGGTCAAGCTGGAGACGTACATGGTGAGATGACTAGAGAATAATTGGTGGGATGTACAGGTACCGGCTCGTAGGCACGAGGGACTAGCATGGAAGGATTTCGAGGACAGGTGCTTTGATCACTTCTACTCGGAGACACTGAGGGCAGAGAGAGCTCAGGAGTTATTGAGTCGTCAGCAGGGAGACATGTTCATTATGGATTACACAGCTACCTTCACAGAGTTGTCTCGTTTGGCACCGGGTATGGTGATCGATGATGCAGCTAGGGTAAGCTACTTTGAGGATAGATTACGGCACGACGTTCAGGTACAGGTAAACATCTTCAGGCTGGGTTCTTTCTCCAAAGCGGTGAATCAGACACTCATAGCCGAGGGAAACGAATGTGAGAAATCACGCTTGGGTAGGACGACAGCTTCAGCTGATGGTTTAGACAACAGGAATTAAGGACGAGATGAGTTCTAGTAGTTCCGTCAAGCTAGGGATTCAGCTAGACCACATCGTGGAAGTTCTTCGGTGATTTTCATCAAGTGTGGACAGCCGGGACATGTTCGGGCGTAGTGCGATAGGCCTCCGAAGGAGTGCCGGGCATGTGGACAGGATGGGCATCTGGAGAGGTTTTACAGGTAGCCTTCTTAGATAGCTGGAAGGAAGGGACCAGGATAGACTGTAGCGTCTGGAGTTGGTTCAGGTTTGGTACCTAGAGAGGGTATTCAGGGTTCAACTGTGTGGGGAGGTCGTGAGAGAGACGATGGGACACATCTGAGGGGTCAGTGGCCGGTGACTGGAGCAGCATCGAGAGGTCAGGCTTCAGGCAGCCGTGTTTCAAGCTAGGTGCACACCATGGAGTTGGAAGGGGCTGAGCTGTTCGGTGAGCCGATGACAGTTAGAGGTACACTGTGATGTGACCTTGATCTCTATGTTTCCTTTTTGGCATGACCGGTTGAGGTATGTCTGTTTTGAGTGCACGAGGTGCCCAGGATCTTTGTGGACTGACTAGATGCTAGTCAGTGGGTTCGCACCATCTCGGGTGCGTGATATATATATATATATATGTGTGTGTGTGTGTGTGTGTGTGTGTGTGTGTGTTTGTGTGTGTGTGTGTGGTGTCGTGGGCATCGGGGCATCGTGGATGTGGGTTTCATGAGGTGTCGTGGGCATTGGGCCATCGTGGATGCATGTTACTTGAGGTGCTAGGCACCATGACCTCGTAGAGGCAGACACCGATGCAGTGCACGATACTTTGGGTGTTAGAAGGGACACAGGAGCACCAATGAGGTGCAGGGGCGACGGTGTGTCACGGGAGGATTTTTATTCCGAAGAATGGTTAGTAATCCCTGTTTGTTTTACATTTTGTTGGTTAAGACCGAGTAGGAAATTCCTAAGGTGGGGAGCCCCTTGAGGAATTTAGCCAGAACCTTTGAGACAGGGGTAGTCCGGGATGTTTAACTGGGATGAGCATGTTTGGTGCCATCTCCTGGTTTCGTTTGGTAGCTCGGGGATAGGCTACGTTAAGTTGGGGAGTTTGTAAGAACCTGGGTTTTTGGAACTTGTTAAAATCCGGACCCTATTTAAATTTTTTGACTAGTTTCTGAGGAAATAGGATTAAACAGGCAGTTTCTGGAAATTTCCAGACTACACGCCGTGTATGTGTAGGCGAGTGATCGGTCGTGTACTCGCCAAGTACATGACGTGCAGTGACCGTGTAGAATATTCTTACTACACGGCGTGTAGTTTTGAACACGCCGTGTATACCCCCGACAGTGTGAGGCCATACATGGCGTGTAGGCCTGCTGGCCAAGTAGAACCGAGGACACACCGTGTTCCCCTTGGACACGCCGTGTAGTCTAGCCGTGTATAAGGAAAACGCATAGAGTGTGAGTCTGATGGTGAGGAATGGAAGAGGAACCATGTACATGCTGTGTACCCCAAGGTACACGCCGTGTACTCATGTCGGCAGGTTCAGAAAGTAAGTCGGTGGAATCAGCTATCTTTTGAACAGTTAAATGCAATATACACGGCGTGTAGTCCAAATGTACATGTCGTGTACTTTCTTTTTTCTCTTAAATCAGGAAGTAGCCTCGTATTGAGGCAGAATCTCATGCCCTCTGCCCATATACGCGAACCAAGCCGGACAGATCTTCATTTGCTTCTCAGTTCATCATCCGAAGTCCGTTTCGATCGCTGATTAGTGCATTGGAACCACCTCGGTATGGCCTCGATTCCTCTTTGGTAGCTTTTTCTGATTCTATTTCTAGAACGAGTTATAGACCTTTGAGAGATTTTGAATCTTTTTTAGATTTACCACTTTTTAGACCGAATTGGTGGGTGTTACCAGAGGAGTAGCATCGTGCGAGTCTCAGGTAGGCGGTGCATACCTCATTTTGTGTTTTCATGGTTGTTTGGGTGACACGGTGTCGACACGTTATCAACTATTTTTGAGCGGGACCCATTTTATCAGGTTTTTCATAATGTATTCTTTATGGGACCATTTGGGATGCCTTTGGGTATGACTGGTTACCAGTTTGCGTGAGCGGGGCCAGGTGGGGGGCCATGGCTCCTCAGGTCATTTTGGTTGGGGAAAGCCAAAATGGGTTTAATTGCAATATTATTGTGTTAAACTGTTAGTTTAATTTGTTAAAGCCTCTTATAATTGTTAGAGGCATTTAATATCTCTGTGCTGGTATGGGATGACACCTGGTATAGTGAAATTCGATTGTTCAGTTGGTTTTGCCTGGTTATGTTTTCTGTTTAACTATGTTTTATATGTGATTGATGAATTTCATCTGCTAGACCCTTTGGGTTGTGTTGGGCTTGGCCCGATTACGTTTGAGTGATGCTGATCACAGGTTGGGGCTTTGCCTGGGTTACTTTGGGTGGTTTTGACCACGGTATTGGGCGTCATGGACGTTGGTTTGAGGCAGTACGACTGTCAGGTTGGGCATGGCCCAGGATACTAGGCTGGTGATTCCATCGGACATGAGCGACATGGTCGCAGGGACATGAGGTGTCAGATGTTTTGGTGGCTTAGGACTATTTTGGTGATTACCGGTCACTAAGAAATTGAGTAGTGTGCACACAGAGATACACCGTGATGAGGTGGTTTTGACCACTCGTGTGGGTAGAGGTCCCCGTAGTTTCAGTTAGGTATTTTTGGTTGGGGGTGCTTTCCATAGAAAGCCACGTGGGAGGTGAGATGCCTTCAGGAAATGGGCGTGCCTTCGGAATGTCAGTACTTGAGACACGAGGTGTTAGGAGGCACATGGTGCTGGGTTACTATTTGTGGGCGTGCCTTTAGGACGTCAGTACTTGAGACACGAGGTGTCAGGAGGCACTTGGTGCCGGGTTACTATTTGGGGCATGCCTTCGGGATGTCGGTACTTGAGACACGAGGTGTCAGGTGGAACACGATGCCGGGTTACACGACAGAGATTCCGGCGTTGACCGAAGCAGGTGACGCTCCATGGTGGCTGTTCAGCACCAGTGGAGTTTGTGTTGATTTTTTCATTGTACCGATTATTGATTTCCTAGTAAATGCAGGACTAATTAAACACATATATTTGGTACGCACCGATGGGTGTTATCCTACTGAGTTTTGTCTCCCACCCTGCACGGGCCCTTCGGGACGCGTGCAGACTTTATGAATTTACGTGCAGGAAAGAGGCATGCTTCAGGAGTTGGGTTACGTTAGTTGTTTCATGGAGATGGTATAGACCTTGAGGTCATGCCTATCTAGGGTTTACTTGTTGTCTTTACTTTTCTATATCAGCATGCTCACTTGTTGTAGCTACTGTTGGATAGCCATTAGTGCCCTTTTGTATGTTGACCTGCTTTGGATGCATATTTTACTATTCAGTAGTTGTTACATGTTATCAGCATGATGTTGTGTTTATTTCCCCTGCTATTGTTATAATTATTACTTCTGCTATTGTTGATATTGGATATGCTTCTGCACTGCGGGTCTGGTTCGAGTTTTCTGAGTCTTTCTTTCCGCTGCATCTTTACTGTTATACTCGGACCAGTACCCTTACTAGGATCCTCCGAGAGGGTATAGCCTCCCCACTATACCTATTAAGACCCTCACAGCTAGTCGGAAGCCTTTGGCGTGCAGGGGAGGTGCACCTAAGGTAGTGACACCCGACCCCGCTCGACACTATTAAGGTGGCTGGCAGGGTTTGGGACGTAACAAGATCTATCCTTAAGGGATGGGGTACCCCTATATTTATATTTCAAAATATCATGGGTGATGTTCTAGGTGGGATTTATGTAGGAGTCTGTTTGCATTCATATCGGGTGCACAAGTGGTTTTCATGTGTATCTGATCTTTTACCAGCTATGGTTTATTTTTAGCACATCGTACATGGCTTTTTTCACAATCTTGTAGAGGAAGAACCAATTTAATGTCGTATCGGGAGCACAAAAGTTTCTTACTCAATTTCCATTATTGCGTGTAGTATTCTAATATTTCATAAAGCTCCCTAGTGATCCTCATGATCATCCATAGAATAAGAACATGCCATTGGGTTGGGTAAATATGCCCATTCATGGCCTCAAGTAGAATTCCGTTCTAATAATCCCCTCCTCTAAATTTCAGTTGAAAGTGATCCAGAATTTCGGCTTCATAGAGAAATTATAAAGAGCATAATTAATTTGCAGCAGTGCATGCACAATGAACATCCGAGAGAAAAATTTTCCTTGCTACACATGAAAGACTCGGTTTATTACTATAAATATGTAGGGGGCACTATACTATGAATCTACATTTGATAAAAGATCTTATTCGATGTCTGAACGTCTATTCATTATATGAATACAATAAAATTTATTTAGTTTCTTATGCGCAATCATCAGATCCTATACACCTATAACATAACTAGATTTTCCGTTCCAGCTATTTTCAATCTTGCACAAGGAATTATTCCATGCACACCAAAACCCTATCTTTTATAATATGCCTTTTATTTGTATGTTACCTAATCAATATGGATCATGAGAAAAAAGATTCTGAGATGTAGGCTATTGGTGTTTTCTTATGTTTTACAAACGATATAGATTTTTGGAAAACTCAATTTCTTTATTGTAGAAGTGTATTATCCGACAATCAGAAGATTCTATGAAAACTGATGCTATCTCAAAATGATTATGTCCAATGAAATAGCCTTACTTTATGGAACTTCTATATTCTAGATGAGGTTTTGATGCCATGATTTGAGTCTGAATCCCCATGGACATGGGTGATGCGCAAGGATACCCTTCAACAGTTCAACGATACGGGTAATGGTCATCCTTAAAGGGAAGGAAGGTATTTGGTAATTTATTTCCTGAAATAGAAAAAAAATGATAGTTACGTGGGTGAACCAGTTGCTGATGTCTTCCCCACCATCTATGAAAACACTCTTAGAAGTAGTATCACTAATGAGACCAAGGGATAAAAGTAAGAGTGTAACTTATGTTCTAGAAGAATATTTACTAGTGAGTGGGAATGTTAAATTGTGTACTCTATACGTGTGAGGAGTTTGGTGTGGATCATTGATACATTGGGCTATTTGAGGCTGTGTTGACATCACAATTCCCTCTTTACCATCAGCAATACCTGTGCTAGAGATATTAATCATGTGGTTATATGACACAAACACATTCCATCTACACTATGGGGATGTTGACATCAGTCTTTGGGGGCATCCATTGTATCAGAGTTAGTTCTCTAGAAGGGTACCAGTATGAAGTGTTATTACCAATAAAACATCTGGGGAGATAGGAAGCGAACACCCATGCTGATATTGAATTTTTTGTACTTGTAAAAGGAGATGCTCAATATCAAGAACATCCTGAAGGATATATATTATCCATTATGGTCCAGTATTTTTCACAATAAGGATAAGGTGGTGAAGATTCCAGGGTGAGGGAAACAGTTCCAAAACACATCATTGTGTGGTATGGTCGATTCATATTGGATTACTGTGGAAGAAGGCCAATACCAATCAACGGGATTTAGCATGAATGAAATTCAAGACCCAGATGTTTTATATGCATGATTTCACACTGTGTTCCAGTGTGGGTGGATGATAAATGTTAGGGATATGAGGATTGTGGTCTTCCCAGGGACATTGGTGATGTTCAGGATAATGGATACCAACCACATGGTCCATTTAAGAGTGTGTGTGTGTTCCAATTTGAATAACATTGTGGGGTAAAATTTCTAAAGGGTGTATGCCTAGGATAATTTGTGACCCTATTCATATTCTTCATGTTTGGGTTGGAGCTCATTATGGGGGGGTATTATTTCTCTAACTCCATTTGTCCTCCATGCTACTGGTTACATCCATATCTATTGAATATCCCTTGAGTTTGTCCACTTACACTTGATGTGGATGATATTATTCTCATGATGAGTAATCATGAAAAAATTTTCCTTCTACCATTTAAAATCTAGGTTTTCTAGATGGGGGATGATGTGAAAGACCCACTAGTACAGTGGGAATATTTGAAAAGTAACAAGGGTGGTATGCACGTATTCTGTATAGTCTATGATATTTCATATGAACCCTATTTGCCATAAATATATGATATTCAATTTGGGTCCATGAGGAAGATGCCAAATAAGGTGTACACTGATGTCAGGGAGGTGTGGAATCCCTATATCCTTCTATAACTATGGAATATGATAACATCTTCTAGATTTGGTGAAGTAATTACCTTCCCCCTACTGATGTTGACACCAATCTATCAATGTAATATGGTGACCACTAGGCGGTGAAGTATATAGAGGAATTTTTTTAGAAACAGATTTCAAAAATCAAGGTGGCGATCCTGGAGTCTAGATAGTGAGAGAATAGGAAAGTTTATGTTGGTGTGACAGAGCTAGAACCCATGCGACAAGATCATCCCGTGGTGCAGTTTCACCTCTACCCGATAATGAAGGGTGGTCTCGTAGGTGACCACGAAGATCATCTATTAAACACCCTATAATGAAACTATGATAACTCATAATTCCAACCACTGATTCAATTTTCACATCTTTACGGTCTACTTGGAGGACGATGTGACAAATGCTATGTTTTGAAGCCATGTCCAAAAAAACTGCAATGCACTGGACTTGACCTGCTAGAAATCAAACATATGCATTTGGTGGACAAGGTGGGATTTCATCACCAACCCATGTACTTAATAGACATATTTGTTTCTACATTCCAACTAATGTAGTATGAAGATACTCATCTCTTTGTGAAAATGATTCTCAACGAGGAATTGGAACCTGAGGAGATGACACTCTACAATGACAATCACAACGAAGAAGATGAAGAAGAAGAAGTGTAAGAGGAGGGGGAGGAAGAGAAAGTGTAATGGAAATAATAGAATGTATTTGATGAGGATTCTGGAGGCAAGGCACCTCATGGAAAATTTTCCCTTCAAAGAAGAACATATGAGAGTAGTGAAATCACATGATCTGACATGAAATTGTTTGAAAATCATTAAGTAAGACCTAATGCCAATCTCTATTTGTTAATTTAATTTCCATAACAAGACTCCAATGAACAAAACCTACCTACTTTAGGATCACACTAATAATTATAGTTGGGGATCTCACATAGTAGGGGGTAAAAATATACCAATACACCTAGAAGGAAATATCCCTAATCAAACATTTGGGGCCAAGCAAGGATGAGTACTAACCATAAATGAAGCGATTAGTAGTGAACCAATAGGAGGAGACAAGGTGATTAACCCAAAGACCCATGAAATTCACACTATTCAAAAGGAGTTGGTTCCAATTATTGAATTGAACAATGCTGAGGGATATCCTATGGTGGAAGATCCTATAGTGACTCAGGCAGTTTACAATACTGCACTTAGATCTTATAAGTGTCACTTTTTATAGACTGGAATCGGTTATATATAAACTCATTTGATCAAATAATCTATTCTATTTGTAGTGATCAAAATACTATAGGCTCAATAAATCATAGAGTCTGGTACATATGAAGGGGGTCCACCGAGGATTATACCTATTCATGAAGAAGAATCCATTCATACTGATCTAGTCTTGGCATCCTGTGGGAAAAACAATGAGCCTATGGGTGACGTCACTACCATGGAAGAGCCTGAAGCTGGTGGGGGTGGAGAATAAGAATAAAATAGTGAGGAGGGTCATCAAAATTTCATAGATCCAAGTCATTCAGAATGGATTCCACATAAATGTCCTAATTTTAAACTTTTGTCAATATTTCCCAAATACAGACCCACATTTCCTAAAGAGATGATTTATTATGACCCTGACGTAGTAGAGGAGAGTTTCATGACATGACAAATAGTGTGGAAATTTATCAAAAACTTCCTTGGGAAATCAGGGGAATATGGATGAGCTAGATGAGGTCACATCATACCTAGATGTGCCTTCTATATGTTGTAGGGGTGGAAGCTTTTTATCTCTACATAAGGACATGTGATTATCATGCTGATAAGATGCAAGAAAAAATCCAACACATATAATCCACTCGGTGTATCAATAACGATGAGAATATTTAAAAAATGTTATAAATAACCCTAATGTCTTGATGAGAAAACCAACGAGCATGTAACATTTTTTCAAACCAATCATAGATTATTGAAATTATAAAATCCATGATAGTGTAATCCCAGGAGCAGGAAGTGTAGGTGAGAATTTAGATGGTTGAGATGAAAGACATTGGGGAGTGATTACAAATCATTGTTAATGATATTTTCTATTTAGCTACTCATGAATAAAGGGAACCTATGGAGCCGGAGGAATCCTTGGATGCTACACCCCAAACCCTGGAAGACATGATGTAGTCCATTGAAGGGGATTGTCAATAAGGGTACTATTTTGGCCAAACTCATGAATCATATCTTACTCCTTGTTTTATTATTTTGAACTGTGTTAATGGATTTAGTGTTTTATTATTATATTTAATCAACACCTATAACCAATAACTGTGATGAAAATAGAGATCAATACCTAACCACCCATGGGTCATACATTGTGTGAGAAACACAGGATGACCACATGATTATGAACAGTGTATATGAGTGGGTCATCTAGGCATTGACTACTCGAGGAATGATTTTGTCAACTAACCACAAAAAATATATGTGCTAAGATAGTGGATATTAATTGAGGATAATGATCTAAAAATAGAAAACATTCCTTTCCCAATTCTCTATATTTCATGATCGGGGTAATTCTAAGGGAATAGGAATCAATCTGAACAAAGTGGAGTGAGGAGAGTGAAAAATGATACCTAAAATTTAAAACATGGTGGAAGTGAAATAACGATTGACTATAACTATTTACTGTATTATAAACACAACAACCATATCACATTAGCCTAAAATGGTGTAAAACTAATTATTTCCAATAGTTGGTCGAATTTGAAACATATATCCAAACTCAATGTGTCTCCCAATTTCTTCTGGAAAATTTTCCTAGGATAGTAGTTAAGCCTTATGGCTGATCATCCACAGTATTTGAATGTTATTTTAGATGTGAAAGGTCAATAGGATCAAAATAAGGTGTGAAAAAAGCATAGATATGGAATGATGTGCTCTTTGAGTATTGTCCAGCACTCTTGAAATCACCCCCTTGTGACCAATGACAATTGGGTGAGCATATCATCCTGAACTCGGATCAGACATTTTTATAGAAAAGACGTCTCCATTGAGGACCTATAATGCCTTGAAAATGATGCTGATATATATGTTATTTAACATCATATGGTGAGGGTGGTGCACAAAACCATTTAGAAATATATAAATATGATGTTTCACATAGTTTTATGGTCATTCTACAGTGACATGGACTTACAGTTTAACATCATGTTGTATGGACTATAGGCTCCTAGTTTAAGGTTATATAATTTGTACTGTAGTTGGGACCCAAGGGGCTAGAAGGGTTAATGGACCTAGGGATATGACTGAAGGTAGCATGTTTGGGAATTTCCTCATATCCCATAAATATGGAAATCAAGCCGAACCTAGTTATTAATGAACAGTGTGATTATAGACCAACAATGGTGGGGAAAATTGTCTTTAATAGCGATGAAGCTAAAGCATCCTACAACTATTATGGGGCATGCTAAATTAGATTAGGGCATGGTCGTAGATTAATACCATATCGAGGAAAAAGAGAGAAATAATACTAAGGCTAGAACCAATATCAATGATCCAGGTGTTCGTACATATCCCACATGGGCATGAATTGTGCCACACATAGTTCTTAGGGGCATACAGTTCTAACCCACACATGTGAATACGAAACATTAGATAAATATTATTTTCTTTTTGGTTGTGGTGTATATATATCTTATATATATAAAAGGAGAAATGTTGTGGATGAAATTTATGAGTATATATACATGAATAAATCTATAGGAATATCTTACCATGTGGCATGGTGAACGACCTATACCAAAGGTGTATCCCTCTAGAGTCAGAACACAACAATGAAATGCTATTTTTCGTTATACAGCTAGGACGATAGTGTCACAGTATAAGTTCCTAGGATATAAACAAAACATTAATTTGTTTACATAGATGGTATGTACGAAATAGTGTAATGTCCTGAGGGATGAGGCATCATAGTTTAGTGTCATATTTCTTGGATGTTAAGAGATCTTAGATTAAAGTAGTATAATTTGGGCCATATGGACACACAATAGTATTATGTGGGTATAACCATTCCAAGTCTCTAAATCCCACATGTCACATAGTCAGTATGGGAAAAAATGAGAGATATTTGGCTTTCAACATCATATTAAAGTGTGCAATAAGGGAAATGATGCACTGGGTGGGTAAATTCAACCATGTGAGTGGTCATACTCAACACACGTGAATACCCAAAAGGAAAACACTATGGGTGTTAGAAACCCACATGAATATGAAAGGATATGATAAATGTGAATATTAGTGCCTGATATTTGGGGTGAAATGGGGGTGGAATAAAGATCATGGAAATATGATGATTGTATTTGACACAAAAGATACATATTGTGTAACATTATACAGGAACAAACAAATGAGGGTTGGCTGCTGACCATATTCTATACACGGGAAAAACCAGTCTAAAGATGTCATTTGGGAACCTTTGAGTTGTGGGCCCAAAATATTAAATGAGCCCTATGGACAACTGTCCATTCAATTTTTGGGTCCTTTCAAATATAAAATATGCTGGTGGCCCAAAAAATGGGATAAACAATTCGTGGAGGTGAAGGTGTGAATTTTTCCCCGTGAAATTCATCACACTATGTCCTATATCACTGCACATTCATTCAAACTGATGTGGAACATCTATAGCTAGAATGAAACCTGCCTTTGAGGATCGGGATCCTGAGGGTTGGGTTGAGTTGTATAATGGTCATGTTGCTTAAATATTTATCTCTTAGTTTATGGTTATAGAATTTGGACCATGGGTTCCTAGTTGAAATTCACATGTGTGGGACATACCCATGTAGTATAATATCATGTTGTGAGGATGGTGAAGTCACAATAATTATTTCCATGCCACTCAGATGTGAGATGAATGTGTGGTGTGGTAATGAAAACCCGACATGAATGAGGAAAGAATGGGGCTTCACCAATGTCAATACATCTTCAAAGGGAAACTCATGCCAAGAGGGGCCAGAAAGGGTGACTTGGTGACTCTTCAGTTGGGTCTGTGAAAAAGTTGTTTGGGAATCAATATATATCCTGACATGGTATATATCAATCCATAGATACTTCATGAAAGAAGGTGTGAATAAATGGACAACAATAAAGGGGAAGATATCCTCTAAAACAAGGACAATTGTGGTTGCTATGCAGGTTAATGTCACACAAACATAAACAGTAAATGTATTGGTTTAATTTCATCGAGTTAGACCATAATATGTGTGACTATTAAATAAAATTATATACATTATCTTGGACCCCTAATCAAACGTGAGCCATGCCCAGTGTGGGAAAAAAGGGTTGGGAAAGATCTTTACTACACATAGAAGAACACAACACGGGAATTGATGTGTAGAGAAATAGGTAAAAATATGGACTTAATCATCCTATTCAATATATAAAGGATCACGAAGGGGTGGAACCAAGAGTATCGAAGTTTCACTTGGGCGTAAGGTTCCACGATGTAAAGTGAATCACGAAACCAATATTTGGGATGAAACAGGTAATTGAATAAATATAGAGGATGACTACTAACCATATTCCAAACAAATCATCCATATCGTGTAGCCTACGATGGGAAAAAAACTGAGGGTCAACCACATACCATTTTTGAAATGAATAAGGAAGTGGTCTCAAGATGTTGTTCATGATCCTCCAGGACATTGGCCTAGAATGCTAGGCGACCCTTACTGATGAGCATCCATACCATTTGTAATGATCCTGGTATTTATAGAATAATACGTTTTGATTTTTATTTATATTTATGAATTTGATATAAATTTTAATTTAAAGGGGACTCTTTTATTATAGCTTACTTGACACACAACAAATGTATTTCTCCAAAATCATACATTGCACACAATAATTAGTTATAATAAAATATCATAAAATAATATTATTATTATATTAAATGGTAGTTAAAACCTAAGTATAGGAATGGTGTTAGTGAATAATATCAATTGAATTTTGAAATATTTTTTACCCGTTTTTAAATGATGATTTATTGATTACCAAATTTATTAGAAATGGAAATATAAACCAACTAAATATAACGGATGTGTTTTTATTAAAACCTATTTAAAAGAGAATAATTGTGATTTCATATCACCCGTTATGGATTTTTATTTAAATAAAAACATGTGATATATATATATATATTCAATGTAATGTTTTATATTATTATTATAATTTTTCTAGATATGATATAAGAATAAATTCATTTTTAGTTTGGATAAATGATCTATTTTTCTAAAAATGTTGTTTTACCACCTTTTGATGGGGAAAGTTTTTTAAATGTATTTTTTCACATTTATATGTTATTTTTGACAAAATAAAATTCTTATTTAGATTCGGGATATTATAATTTACTTTGGATGAGAATTTCTTTTTTGGATGATAAGGTTCATTTTTATGAATAGTGAAAAATATTGCATTTTATTTCAAAACTTGTTTTTAATCAAATTTATTTCTGGAGTTATATTGTACATTTAGTTGGTTTAAAAGTGAAATTAGATTAATTTTTTATCATTTAATCAAATATTGTTCATTAGAAGTAATTTCAATATTTAATTAGAAAAAACAAATTTCAATATTTTGATAGTTACTACTTCTATATAACACGGGTTTTGGATTTGATAATGGAAATTAATTTCTAATTAATTTATGAAACATCTATGTTTTGAATTTGGGTAAAATAATTACATATTTTGAATCATAATGTCCAAATTTTGTAAATAAGTTATATTTAATTAAATACATTGTTTATAATAACTTCAGTAAATATTTTATTTACCATGGTTAAAGTTTAAACCCTCTAAATAAGGTTACAAATTAATAATATAATAATATTAAATTGTCCTAACACATGTTCTAACACTGTTGGATGAGATTTTTTCGACCATGGTCATCCTTGGGATGATTTTTTGAACCAATGGAGCATCATTTTTGAGCAATTTACAAATAATTTTTTTTAAATTTAAAGTGAAGGAAAATATAACCTAAACATGTATCTTCTAGTAAAAAAATTTATATGATGTAATATAAGTGATATATTGGACTATAAATATCCATTACAAAGGTAAATAGATTTAATACACCGTGTTAATTTATTTATAATTTTTAGTCATCAAATATATTATTATATTTTTGACACAATGATGAATTAGTGATTACCTTATTAATGAATTATTTAAATAAATGTGATTATAAATATTAAAATACATATATTTTTTAACTTTTTGTGCCATATATGAATTTTAGGGGTGGGTATGACTTTTTAAACATTAATTGATGAAGTATTTTTCAATATAATCACTTTATTTTATTTTTAAAAAATTCATGAAATGAATAGTATAAAAATTGATATAAATGATTTTTTTATAAAAATTATATTTTATTTAGTGGTATAATATTAAAAAAATCTAAAATTTGGACGATTGACTCAAATAATGTTGGAAATTCCATTAATGAACCACATGAGGTTCTATTGGCATTGTATTGTATAAAGATTAACCATATAGTATGAATATACAAGAAGACATGGTAATAGTTAAATTAATCAACCAAGGGTTAAATAAAAATGATAAGGTTAAATTTTAAAACAAAAAATATATAAAAACTATTGTTTCAGAGGACTTAAATAATTTCTCATCTTATCTTAAAATTAAATGAGATTTGGTCTTTTGAAAATAGTATTTCAGAATATAATAAAATATTATTTCAAGACATTCCAAATGTGCCCATTCTCACTTTTATAAAAGGATGCCACCTCTAACTCCATACTCACACCTCCCAATCCCCTTGTCTCATCCAAAATCAAATAAACTAAATTCCTAACATCACTCAATTCCTTATAGAAGCCTTAAATTAGGCATAAGACAATTGAAGAAATCATTTTGGCTCAAATCAAAGGGAGATACCCATTTAGGGAAATTAAAGAACGAACGGGTCAAGTCGGACACATGGTAAGGGACTTCATCTCAATATACATTCAATGAGGTGTATTTGGAAAATATACACATACATATTTTACATGGTGTATAATAATCCCCTTTGAATTTTACATTCATTTAAAGGGAATTTTTTTATTACGCAGAATTTTACTAAGAGAAAAGAGAATTTTTTTAAATGTTTTCATAGACAATATACCCCTTACCACAATTATAGTTATTTGGCTTACCCTATAAGACTTATTGTTTTTAAAAATAAAAGTAATCCCTTATTCCCATTCTGGGTGTTTCAATTATTGAAAACAATTTTTTAAATGGAATTTTTATTACAATATCTTAAATTGATTCATTGTGACTGCAAATGATATATTATAAGTGAAATGTTGATATTTGCAATATTTTAAGTGTTTTGGTTATATAATGGCACATGGAAATTTAATTGGCAGTTTCCTAATAATCCAAATTACTGGTGGTTCCATTGTAACCAAAGATTGGTGGTTATGTTATAACCTCCAATGCCTTGGGTATGGATGTCATTCGTATGACTATTACATTATGAGATATGTGTGGAAGTCAATTGTATAGTTATTCCATTTATGACTGTTTATATCCCAAGTTATAATTATATTCTATTTTATGTTTTCTATGGGATTTTGGGTAATATTTTGGTTAAAAAATGGTAAGAATTGAGCTTATATTCAGTGATGTTTTGTTTCTACTTCTGTATGGCGAAAAGTATTACTTTTTAATAAATTATTATTAGAATATATGTAGTTTTTATAAAATAATAGTTTTCCTTATTTATTAATCACTTAATGAGATCTTTATGGTTTTCACATATTTTGAATATTTTTTCCCATGACATAAATATGAATAGTGTCAAGGATTAGATCAAGGAAATGTCATGCTATCTAAAACATAGAACTAGACTAGTTTCTTTCTTAAAGAGTTTTTGTTTTATAAATAAAATAAGATAATGGGTATAAGTGTCTACCTGTAATATTCAAGTTGCTATGTATAAGTTATAACCTAATTCTATAATGGTATAAACATGAAAACATCCAAAATTAGAATTATTAACTTAATTCAAAATTATGTAATGTTTAAGGCTAGGGGATTAGAGTTGGTATCAAAGGATGGTTTATATATCATTAGTTATTAGCATGTTATTTAATCATATGTGACATAACCGTAATGGTGAGTATATTATATAGAGTCATATTTATTTTAGATAAATTGAATGAGTTTAATATAACTTGAAGATGTATATCTTTGTATTTAACATCCTCATATGATATTATATGATGATTTTACTCATATACTCACACTAACCTTTTTTGTTTTAGTAAATGGAAAGATCTAGAAAGCACTAATGTAAAAATGGATATGTAAAAAAGTTGATGGTTTTCTGAATAATAAACTGAATGAAGCAAGATATGTAATGATAAATCTTGTGGTTATACTCAACCAACTATATGGAGTCATAATTTACCACCATAACAGTGGTGACTTCTATAAGTCATCTTATATGTGAGAAACTAATCTCCATGGAAGTTCATGTAATAATAAAAAATTATGTATATCCAAAAACCCATGTGTCATGGATGTGGAAAGAAACACCTAGAGAAATGCTTCAAAGGGATGGGATGGCTCTATATATGGGTTAATGAATGTCATGAATCATGAAACTTTCATGGAAAAAGGGAAGAATCTAGTTGGATCCATGGAAGGGAAATATGTTCTTTTTGAGGGATCAATTGAATGCTTTAATTGTTCTGTTCAAGGTCATTATAGAAGATGTCCTAAGAATAAGGTTCGGGAATGGGATCTGAAGGACCATACAAATATATGTTTACCAATATAAAATTACATTCCAATTGGGGATGAGTAGACTGAAAATGACCAATGAAAGGTATGTATTAATTAGTATATGTTTTTTTGAAATTATTTAATAATAGGAAATGATTCATGATTTTTTTAGGAAAGATGTATTACAGAATAAGTTGTAAATAAATCATTAATGGATAATGAAGAAGGTTAAATGACTTATAAGTATATTTATAAGGGATTGAAGAGTTATTGAAGATTTTAGAATGATGAAATTCTTAAACGTATTATATATCTTTTGATGATTAGATTACATTGAATGTCCTTTTCTAATATGTGTAACCATTAATTTTTTATATGTTAAAGTTTTTTTCAAGATATAATTATCTTCTTTTGTGTGGACCTTGTGGATAACCTTAGGAGTTCATATGATCTTTGTCTTCAAGGTGACTGATTATGATTACATTTTGTGATGAAAAATAAAAGGTATTAGATAATCTTTGAGGATAAAATATGTTATGGTTATTTTTTAGGATATTATCATATTTTTTATAATGTTAAAATAATGATATGGTTTTAGAAAATGGAAAACCAGAACAATGGATGAAAACCCATAATTTCCGATAAGGCCATGGGAATCAAACCCACAACCAAAGTGAGATTGGGGTTTTTCACCAACCACTAGCCTACGTGATGTCCGTGGTTAGATTGAATAATTCTTTTTAGTTAATGATTCTTTTGATCAGAAATAATATGATTTGAGATATTATATTTTATCTAATGGATATCCTTAGTAAATTAAAATTATTTGGTTGTTAATTGATAAAGGTTATTTTGGAATAATTCTTGTCTATTGGGAAAACTATATGCCTAAGGAAAATATAATTCTTTAGAACTTCGATTGAGTAGTAATGGTTGATTTTTTTTGGAAAAAAATATGTTTTTATTGTGAAGATTTTGAGATTTGGGTTATTAATGGAAATTATTAACATATCATAGAGAATTTTTGATTTGGTAAATTACACTTGAGTATGATACTTTAAGAGTAGTCGATGTTATTTGGAGACAAATTCTTTGATTTACTATGGAATACTATGTGATTAAAGTTATTTGAATTTTGGGTTTCAACCTTATATTGGATTATATTGATTAATTTGAAGTAAAATTGTGAATTAAATGGTCTTCTGTTGAACGTTGTGTACTGTTTGTTGGATTCTTGAGATTGGGAGTAGTAGTTCTTTTAATAAATGATTATTCCATTTTGGGACCCTGGCTAAGAGGAAATAACTCGGTGGGGTCAAAAGGGCCAACATAGTGTTTTATAAGGTGGGTGAAAATGCAAGTGGGTTTAATAGATCTGTCACTATCCCTAAAGGTATATTTTCATAAATGATTCATGACTAATTATCCTTCTCTTTGAGAGTAGCTAGGTTTAGGGTGATGACTCTTTGTTTCATATCCTTGATATCACCAAGCAGGTCATATTATCACATTAATGGGATAATGTGGAGGTAATGATACTATCCCAATCAAAAATTATGTACATGATGATATCCTTCCTTGAAATCTAGGTGGATCATTATAAAGATATAAATGATTCATTTCTAAAGATCTAGGTGATAATTGGGAGATGCACGGTGTTGAGTAACATGATGTACAGTTAGGTCAATATGGTACATTTCTGTCTCATATGATCATAATTCTCATGGATCTTCAGATAAACCATTCGATGAAAAAGGGAATGGAAATTCATCGTAATGAGAGTTTGGTGGAAAAATGTTACCTCATGATTGTCAAAGGACAATAGTGCATTAAAGTCTAGTGTAGCAATCACCCACAACAGCTCTAGGTACTAGCCTGCTACAAGGATATCCCATAGGCTTCGGTATTTATAGGTGAGATCTAGATTATGGTTTCTCGACTCTTCACCAATGGGTGGTTGATTTACTTGTATCAACATTGATATGAACTGATGATATGGAGGAATTTCTGGTCGAGAGAATGGTGCATGAGATGACCATAAATTTGATTATAGGATATCACTAGGAGATGGTACTAACTACATCACTATGTCCTTGTTGGGCTCAATATCAACCGATATTTCCTTTATAGGGGCGGTGATAGTCGGTTGATGGTTGTTCTAGTTTTCATCATCTTTTGAACCCTAGAAAAACTCCCATTAATCATGATTTGTTGTAGATATTGAGTCCGACTCAAAGAGAGAATATTTCACAATTATCCATTAGAAGGGATCTAAATCTACCTCCTCCTATATATACCTATATAGTGATTTGGGGATCTGGTGAATCTCACTTACTAGGAGAACACATATTACCTGAATGTTTCCTATCCAATAACCTTATATAAAGGATCAGGGAAGGCCTCTATTATCATGTTTAATTATTCTTAAGAATAAAAAAAGAAAAATGGGTTGACTTTGACCTAGAATAGTAGAGGGTTGTTCTTTTGGAAGTGGTGGTTCAACCTCTAACATCAGGATGGTTCTTTCGGGAAAGGAAGATCATCGGAATAGGGATGACATGTGATTTGATGAGATGGGGATGAGGAGTACCTTGGTATATGCTAAACAGAGCACGAGGAGGGCCTCCAAGTTTGTTTCCTGGTGCGCGGGGATGAACTCCATGGTAGGGAGTTCTTGAGAAGGGAGGGCCTCCATTGGAGTTGGAGATAACATGGGGAGGACCTACCTGCTAGTTTTCTGTGGTATCACAAAGATGTCATTTGTACTATTCAAACAGGACAAGGGGATGAACCCTATGCTAACCGTCAATGAATTTGAGATGACCTATTCTGAAGATGATGATGACGCAAGGAGGACCTTCTTATTGATAATAAAAAATTTGGGAATAATCTCTATACATAGGTCATGGTCGGGGCAGGGACCTCCTTGATGAGTGTTAACATGATAGAGGAAACCTATGCATGGATTGGTGCTGGTGGCATGGAGAGGACCTCCATTCTAGGAACAAGAGCAGGAATGATCTCCAATCTAGATGATGATCGTATGAGAAGGATCTCCATACTGAATGACTTCACTACAAGTCTTCCCCAGAGGTAAATTTCTCATGCTATCCACTAGAAGTGTCTTCCTAGCCTCATCATGGGGTAGATGTTGTCTCGATCCCGATTTGGTGTTGATGTTCCCATGATATGTAATAACCTGTTATTGATGGTGTGAGTTGGTTGTGACACATGACACTAAAGATGTGGATGATGACACCCCCTAACTGTCATCATCTTGAGTCTGTATGTAATGTTAATTCTAGGTTAGCTGGAATGGGGACTACGGAGTGGTGTCGTAAACCAACTATTCTTGGCCTAGGGGACCAGATTGTGGCGTTGACGTGGCCTGCTGTTAACCCTCCATGGCGGCTCCCCAGATGAGGTCAAAATTGGAATAAATCAAAGATACCTCAACTATTCATAGTATGAGATTCAATCATATGATCATTCAGCGAAGAGGCACCCAAAATGGCTTGATTTTAGAGTGGGGAGAAGCGGCTCCCTGTGCGGCCCTTGGGGGTGGTGGTGAAAATGGGGCATAGAAGCCTCCAAATATTGGTAGTCCATATCCCTTGTTGGGATTACACCCATTTTTATTTTATCAAATGGGATTATGTGTCACCCTCCTTTGGATGATCATAGAGGGTGATATGGGCGCGAGCACCGAGTAGTTTTGGTCGTGGAATAATTTGTTTTAGAGGTAGAGGTGTGAGGGAGTATAAAATTGGTGTTACTCCTATGTCTTTGGGTGGGGGGATTGGAATTGTTTTGGTTGCTGATTTGGTCTTGAAAAAATGGATGATTTATCTATAAGTAAATATGTTATGAAAACAATTCTCAATGCGTCAACACCATTCATTCTTCATGGTTGGGGTGAATGATCTGCGCTGACAATGCCATAGACAGAAATACCCCGCATTTAACTGCCCCAGATTTTAGAGATTTTCACACCAAGACCACTATAAGAATTGAATAAACTTGAAACATATATTTAAATTTGGTAAAATGAAAGATATAATGATTTATCGAAAATTATTAATCCCTATTGTTGGAGAATAACTAGTTAATGTTCGGTTCAACATTTTTGTTTCTAATTTTTTCTATGGAGGTGAATTTCATGAGCTTTTTGAAATTCATTATCAGTTTCATTCATACCCACCATTCTCGTATTCATACGCTGGGTTTCATTCATCAACTATTTATATATTTATAATTTTTTATTGAAATGGGATGATGGGATTTCGGTTTATACATTAACTGATTCATCCTCAGAACTCGTAGATAGTTCAGGACTCCCTTGTATATTAAGATGCTTTTCATGAAACATGTTTCTGATCCCATCTCTTTACGGAAGTCGATTGATTATGTTCTTTTGTCAGGAAATTACAAGGGACCATGTCAGGGATCTTACATTCGGTTAGGAGATTAGGCACACATAGACATCAAATGGCTTGTCTAGATTCTAAAACACTGGAACACCTGTATTATTCCTTCATCATGGGGTATCTTTATTCAGAGGCATGTATCTATGGTTTTCATCGTCTTACCAATTAAATCACATGGAATTCCATGAGTTTAATGTATAGAGATGGTATATCAGACTGATAGGAACACTGATGAGAGTGTATCAGGTGGGTACAACCCTATGAGGGAGAACTGGGAAGTTTTAACAGAAGGATGAATCAAAATTCCCAATGAGAATGGTTCTACAATTGTGTGTCCCAAAATGTATGGTTTCACACCATGGAGGATGATATGGACAACACTAAAGGTGGATCATATAGGGTGTACCCCTATGCGGGGGAACCAATGTTTACCATTGTCTAGGATTGATCCTCAAGGAGGTTACCTACAAACCATATGTATTAGATAGACATCAAAACCCATGTAGTTCAAAATGGGGTATTTAGGGCCTATAAATGGTTTGTTTCCTATATGATTGTCATTATCCCACCGAGATGTGGTGACTTGGGTAAGAATCAAGGTGGATTAAAAATAATTTAATGAATTTGATGGTATGAATGGGATGGAGCAGATGTGTAGATGATAGTAGTGATGTGATTGAACCTCAAGGTGGATTCATACATATGTTCATAGATTGGAATCAATGCCCACAAAGTTTACTGAGTTGATGGGACAAAAAATAAGTTGACTTGTGAGAATATAGTGCATGGATGTGGAACCGAAGGATGTAGAATCTTTGGGTTATATCATGATCTTCAAAAAAAACAAAGGCTCGATGGAAATTCTAGGATGGGATATAGATGATGGGATCGAGCCTCCAGGATCCTTCCTACGTATCCTTGTGTCTTTGAGTCAAAGTTCATGTAGATCAGGATGAGGCCAAGAATAAGGGTGTACACAATGTGCAATGACCTAGAGACATGATGGGTATTACACATGGTTAGATGCACATCGAAAGATGGACACTCTTGGTTAGTGATGTGTGGTTATGTGTGGATATTATGCATGTTCTGCATCATAGAAATGATGGGACGTGTAAAGACCCGAAACTTATCGTACATGGACATTACATTACTTTTGCGGAATACTTAGTACATAACAAAAACACACACACAAGGATCGTAATAGTTTAGTGTCTTTGGAAACACGGAATGTAATCTTCTAATCGTGGTGAAAGATCTTCAATATCTCCCATAAAGATCTTCCTTTTTTTACCTAAAACCATTCTTTATATCCTGGGGAAAAGAAAACATAAAAGGGTGAGCTCAAATGCTCAGTAAGGGTAAACAAAAGAAAAATCAATCACATCATATTCATAAGAACATAACTTTTCGAAATCTTAACCTGCAAAAAATATAACATGGGATAAATCATAGTAGTGAAATGAAATCCCAATAAGCATAACATAAAACATGAAACATTGTGGCATACACAGATAATCATAATGAATCATTTCTTGTTAGTCATGACTCATTGCAAAGACTATCTTAGTGGACAAAGTCCCTTTCTGAATCGAGTCACCCTCGTTTCAGTCCTATTTCACTGAACCGGTATAACCTACCATTCCAGCCATGTCAATCTCATGAGATATAAAATCTTTACCCAAGGCATTGGAGGGAGATATAGGTCCCACCCATCTCATAATGATATCATTCTTATGTGTGCCACAAAATCCTAAATCATACATCATTTCATAACCCATGTAATAAAAATGGGAATCTTAAACATCATGACATCATAAAACAATTCATATATGATAAAGGAATTTATAAAAATAATTCCATCACAACATAATAAAATCAATGTAATAATAGGGGTAAAAACAGAACCCTTTATTATCTTAGATGGAAAATAATTTTGATAAAACACATGAACTCCATTCTTGAGGAAAATATCCTTTCTTCTTAAAAATCATTTTTCCTTTCTTAACATGTCATTCAACTATAAACTAAAAGAAGTTGATTAAAAATAAACTTGAAAACTTGTAAAGGAAGATTCTTGGAAATATTGTTTTAAAAATCCATTCATGTCGTATAAGTTAAAAAAACATTCTTCGTACTTTTGTTGGAAAAGTCAAAAAGTACCTCGTACGAAAAACGACAAAAGATTCCTTTCATATCTTTTACTAAAAACTCACCGAAGGGTAAAATTGGATTTAAATAATTATAGGTGGATGGAAATAATATTACATATTGAGGAAACATGGATTTGGATGATAAAATACACCCCAGTAAATTTCAAAGTATAAACAATCTCGGATAAAAATTGAGATTGCGAGATTTTCCCCTACCTTAGGTCCGATTTGCTTCGTAAGTGTCCGAACCTCCTCTTTTTGACGCGCCTTTTCTTAGCCTCCACTTAAAGAACTAAGGATGGTCTTTGAAGAAGACCAGGACCTCTAGGATGATACTAGGGAAGTGGAGAAGGGATTTTGGCAGGGGTTGGCTGAGCTTGAAGGCTCAAATTTGTGTGAGGAAGAGAGGGAGGAGGTGCCCTTTTATAAGGGAGGAGAGGGGCACCTTAGGAATATCTCAAAATATTATTTTATATTAAAGTAAAAATCGTTTTATAATGGTTCCAAAGGGTCTTATTTCGAAGCTAATGTGGGTAGGGGTAGAAATCCTATCATACAATAGGATTTAGACAAGTTTAGTTTATTATTTTAACCTTATCAATTAGATTCAACTTTAAGTTAAATAATTTAACTTTTACCGTGTCTTTTTGTTTTTTTACACTATATGGTTAATACACTTACTATAACATGCCAAACGAACCCCAAATTGTTTATTATTAATATATATATCCTTATCTAAGTCATTTGGCCGAACCCTAGATTTTTAGGAATAAAATAACAATTAATAATATAATATTTGATTTAAAAACTATTTTGTGTCAATTTTGACACTATTTGATATTTGATTTTTGTAAAAGTCATAACAGAATTATATGTTCGAAAAAAGTTGATTAAATCAACACTAATATATCATAGTAACCTAAAAAATTAGTGGAATTCATAAAAAGTCTCAAATTACATTTATTTGGGCATTTATAACATCAATTATGTTAACATTTCCTTAAAAGGGTAATTACTGCATCATCGTTGTGTCATAAATAAATTAATTTATATAAAGTCTAAACACTATAAATACAATATCATTATGTAGGAAATCGTTTTAGCTTTCTAATTAATATTTATAATCGAATATATCTTATGTATAATTCCATATTAAAAATGTTTTAGTTATGAAGTTTTGATTTTAACTATTTTAACTATTCATTAAATAAAATAATATTAAATGTCATAATCTAATCCAAGTGGACCTAAATGGTCATATTATATTCATTAGGTTGTTTTTGGTCGAATTACACTTATCCAATAGAATTAGTACATGTGTTAGGGTAATAGTAATATCATTTTTACCCTTAGTTGCCCTATTTACTATTAACGGCGGTAAAAAAAAGTAAAAAGTTACTATTCACCAAAAAATTATTTTTATCTCATTGAACCACATTTTACTTACTGATATCAACCGTGTCTGTCGGATTTTTGAAATTACACTCACAGAAGCGGTACAATTATGTTTTATGAAAAATTCAGTTTTTTAACTACCACTTAGTGGTTTCACTATTCATTAAAAATTGAATGTTTTCAGAAAAATACAAAAAATTAAGCCTAAGCTATATTTGATATTATGAACTCAAAAATAATTTCTATTTTACCAAATTCAAAACATATCAGTTGCATTAATTAATTTAAAAATTAATTCCCGTCGTCAAAACAAAAGGCGTGTTTTTAAGAGATAATAACTATCAAAAGATTGACACTTGTTTATAATTGGTTTAAATGTGAAATTACATTCAATGACCAACATTGTATTGAATTGTAAAAATATATTCTAAATATTCTTTAAAACCACTCAAATTAACTATTAATTATTTCAATTGAAAAAGTTGTTTTTAATTAAAATTTAGTAATTTTCACTATTCATCAAAATATGAAAGTTATCCGAAAATCACCAAAATTTCACCCAAAGCTAATTTCGATATTCCGAATCCAAAAATGAAGTCCATTTTGAAAAATAAAATTTACAAAATTTCAAAAAGTGGTTATTACTATTCATAACGGCTAGTTTTAATAATATTTTAATATCGTATCGTTGTTTAGCGAAACATGGTGTTGCGTACAACACACGCTATCGTGGAAGGTCGCGATTGCGTGTAATTAAATCCAGGTCAAAGATGTGTGTTGTGAAAGCTCCTTTTGGTGTAGCGTATAACACAAGACATTAATGAAATTAAAAAGAATATTTTTCATAAAATCTCGGGGTGTTACATTCTACCCCCCTTAAAATGAATTTCGCCCTCGAAATTCGTCGGGGTTATAAATGGTTTACTACTTGAAAGTTTCATTAATAGAAACCCACATCGTAAAAAGGAATACTAAAACCAATCTTTAAAAACAAAAGTATGAAACGTAACGATTACCCAAATAAACTAATCACTGGGTTTTCACATAGGTGAAAATATGGATATGGAAGAAAAATCTAACCATCATGTTCTGATGGAGAGTGGTAGAGAACATGGATATGGAAAAAACAACAATCACAAATCCATAAATTTGTGACGATCTAAGGTACCATCTGATTAATCAGATATAAGAGCACTAGGACAACATTTTTGGTTTTCAAGATCATTTCCCTAAAGTTGAAGAATTTGAATTAGAATAAATACTTACTTTATTTTGGTACAATCTCACCATTGTTCGTTCCTTGAACAATTTCCACTTCATCTATTAAATAAATGAAGTTGAATTTGTTATTCGTGAAGTGTTAGCAGATCATGTGATAGAATGACGGGTCATTCCATCTGTCTCAAACAAAAGGTTAGCAAAAGTTATTAAATATACATAAGTCATTCTATAGTGAGATTAATCATATATGGTTAGTAAAATGGACTTATACTTCATATATCATAATGCTTAATATAATAAAACTAGTTTCTACTAAACAGGGACTTCCTGTAGGCCAGTGGTAGGCGATAAAGGCCAGTCGCACTTCAGTTATGGGTTCGATTCCCACAGCCTTGTCTGACGTGATGGGTTGTCGCCCGTTCTACAGGTTTTCCTTTTTCTAAAACTATATTACTATAACATCCCATCAATAATATCGAAAAAAAACTTCTATCCTTAAACAATACTAACTTATGTCAAACATAATCCATTCCAATCTATAGGCTTATCCATAATACTGCAGTCCACTCTCATAACATAGTGAAAACGATTACTAGAGATTTAACACCATCGTCGATCCCCATATATCATAAGATATGTTTTTTTGGTCACATTCCAAACATTCAAAGTCTTTAATCATGTATTCTCTTGAATACCTTAGTGAAAACATGAATGCAGTTAAAAGTTAACACTTTCCACATACCAAAATCCTCAAAATTCTATATACTCAAACCATGATATCACTTAGTCCTTATATCAATCATGAGCTCATGAATACTCTTGAACATTTTGTTTTCTCGTTTTCCCTTCATTATGCGCATATCATCTTATTTCCAAAAATATCTCAATTACTTTGAATACCACATTAAACCAATACATAAATATTCCAATACTCCATGATACAATATTATTTTGGAATCCCATTACATAAACACTTAATCATTCCACCACATCGTTGTCATATTCAACATCGCCAATAGTGATCGCATGTGACTTTCCTTTGTCCTTTGCCTTCAGTGGTTGCTCATGTTGATCATCACTAACCCCTGGATTAGGGCATTTATTAGCATAATTCTCCATTTCCTTGCACTTGAAGCATTGAAGTGTTGGTGGTGCGTTCTCTCTAGTGTTTTCTTTATTCACATCATTAGAAACCCTTTTTCCATTACTTCGACACTCAGCTGCTCGATGACCTTCTTTTCCACACTTAAAACATTTTCTAGTCCCTTTAAGACAATATCCACCATGCTTATTTCCACACTTTGTGCATAAGGAAACAGTTGTCTTCTTTTCACCATTATTCTGAGATTTCTCCTTGAACTCCATCTTTCGTTTCTTGTCAAAACCATGAGATAGATATGTAACACCAACTTCCATTTCTACCTTGATAGCACAACGCACAATTTATTCATAGCTACTGAAGTCTCTTATAGATAATGCCCTTCGAAGACTTGGTTTTAAGCCACTGAAAAATCGATCAACTTTACTTTCAGGTTGGATGATAATTCCAGATGCATACCTTGCAAGTCTTGTAAAATTCGCTTCGTATATACCAACAGATTCATCATCCTTTTTCTTTAGTTCAAGAAACTCCTTCTCCATCTTTGTTCGAAGAATAAGAGGGAAGTACTTACTGAAAAACAAGTTCTTGAACTCGTCCCATTCCATGGACTCAATTTCATCTCTTGGCCTCGTATTCTTGATAAGATTCCACCATTGATCAGCTTCACCATCCAAACGATATATTGCTAAGATGACTTTATCATGTTCAGAACATTCAAGAACTGAAAAAATCTTTTCAGTGGTACTGATCCATTGTTCAGCAACAAGTGGATCGGAAGTCCCACTGAAAGAAGGTGGACGTTGCCTCATGAAGGACTCAATAGAATACTGTTCCTTTCTCTGCTCATTTGGAATTCCAGAATGATTCATAGCTTGTGTAAGGATAGCAATAAGATTTTGCACTCCATCTCCCATAACATTTGTTTGTTCAGGAGGACAATCATTGCATTTTCCATTGCATTGATCAACACAGTTCCTTCGGGTTCCAGCCATCGTCTAAAACCCAAAAAGAATAGTGTGAGAGGCAAAAGTGATGCTAGGGAAAACAACATAATAAAGGGGGAGTACCTTCAATATCTAACATCTTAGGTTTAATTCTATGATCTTTAGCGTAGTTCTAGTACTATAACCTATACGTATACTTAACCTTAGGGACATCCCTAGACATACCTTAGAAATATCTCTAGGGATCTCACTAACGTTCTCACATCCTAGTTTCCAAAGGTTGACTAATCCTTTCCTCTGATACCAACTGTAAAGACCCGAAGCTTATCATACATGGACATTACATTACTTTTGCGGAATACTTAGTACATAACAAAAACACACATACAAGGATCGTAATAGTTTAGTGTCTTTGGAAACTCGGAACGTAATCTTCTAATCGTGGTGAAAGATCTTCAATATCTCCCATAAATATCTTCCTTTTTTTATACCTAAAACCTTTCTTTATATCCTGGGGAAAAGAAAACATAAAAGGGTGAGCTCAAATGCTCAGTAAGGTTAAACAAAAGAAAAATCAATCACATCATATTCATAAGAACATAACTTTTGGAAATCTTAACCTGCAAAAAATATAACATGGGATAAATCATAGTAGTGAAATGAAATCCCAATAAGCATAACTTAAAACATGAAACTTTGTGGCATACACACATAATCATAGAGAATCATTTCTTGTTAGTCATGACTCATTGCCAAGACTATCTTAGTGGACAAAGTCCCTTTCTGAATCGATTCACCCTCGTTTCAGTCCTATTTCACTGAACCGGTATAACCTACCATTCCAGCCATGTCTATCTCATGAGATATAAAATCTTTACCCAATGCATTGGAGGGAGATATAGGTCCCACCCATCTCATAATGATACCATTCTTATGTGTGCCACAAAATCTTAAATCATACATCATTGCATAACCCATGTAATAAAAATGGGAATCTTAAACATTATTACATCATAAAACAATTCATATATGATAAAGGAATTTATAAAAATAATTCCATCACAACATAATCAAATCAATGTAATAATAGGGGTAAAAACAGAACCCTTCATTATCTTAGATGGAAAATAATTTTGATAAAACACTTGAACTCCATTCTTGAGGAAAATATCCTTTCTTCTTAAAAATCATTTTTCCTTTCTTAACATGTCATTCAACATTAAACTAAAAGAAGTTGATTAATAATAAACTTGAAAACTTGTAAAGGAAGATTCTTGGAAATATTGTTTTAAAAATCCATTCATGTCGTATAAGTTAAAAATCATTCTTCGTTCTTTTGTCAGAAAAGTCAAAAAGTACCTCGTACGAAAAATGACAAAAGATTCCTTTCATATCTTTTACTAAAAACTCACCGAAGGGTAAAATTGGATTTAAATAATTGTAGGTGGATGGAAATAATATTACATATTGAGGAAACATGGATTTGGATGATAAAATACACCCCAGTAAATTTCAAAGTATAAACAATCTCGGATAAAAATTGAGATTGCGATATTTTCCCTTGCATTAGGTCCGATTTGCTTCGTAAGTGTCCGAACCTCCTCTTTTTGACGCGCCTTTTCATAGCCTCCACTTAAAGAACTAAGGATGGTCCTTGAAGAAGACCAGGACCTCTAGGATGATACTAGGGAAGTGGATAAAGGATTTTGGCAGGGGTTGGCCGAGCTTGAAGGCTCAAATTTGTGTGAGGAAGAGAGGGAGGAGGTGCCCTTTTATAAGGGAGGAGAGGGGCACCTTAGGAATATCTCAAAATATTATTTTATATTAAAGTCAAAATCAATTTATAATGGTTCCAAAGGGTCTTATTTAAAAGCTAAAGTGGGTATGGGTCGAAATCCTATCAACCAATAGGATTTAGACAAGTTTAGGTTATTATTTTAACCTTATCAATTAGATTTAACTTTAAGTTAAATAATTTAACTTTTACCGTGTCTTTTTGTTTTCTTACACTATATGGTTAATACACTTACTATAACATGCCAAACGAACCCCAAATTGTTTATTATTAACATATATATCCTTATCTAAGTCATTTGGCCGAACCCTAGATTTTTAGAAATAAAATAACAATTAATAATATAATATTTGATTTAAAAACTATTTTGTGTCAATTTTGACACTATTTGATATATGATTTTTGTGAAAGTCATAACAGAATTATATGTTCGAAAAAAGTTGATTAAATCAACACTAATATATCATAGTAACCTATAAAATTAGTGTAATTCATAAAAAGTCTCAAATTACATTTATTTGGGCATTTATAACATCAATTATGTTAACATTTCCTTAAAAGGGTAATTACTGCATCATCGTTGTGTCATAAATAAATTAATTTATATAAAGTATAAAAACTATAAATAAAATATCATTATGTAGGAAATCTTTTTATCTTTGTAATGAATATTTATAATCGAATTTATCTTATGTATAACGCCATATTAAAAATGTTATAGTTATTAAGCTTTGATTTTAACTATTTTAACTATTCATTAAATAAAATAATATTAAATGTCATAATCTAATCCAAGTGGACCTAAATGGTCATATTATATTCATAAGGTTGTTTGTGGTCTAATTACACTTATCCAATAGAATTAGGACATGTGTTAGGGTAATAGTAATATCATTTTTACCCTTAGTTACCCTATTTACTATTAACAGCGGTAAAAAAAGTAAAAAGTTACTATTCACCAAAAAATTATTTTTATCTCATTGAACCACATTTTACTTACTGATATCAAACATGTCTGTCGGATTTTTGAAATTACACTCACAGAAGCGGTAAAATTAAGTTTTATGAAAAATTCAGTTTTTTAACTACCACTTAGTGGTTTCACTATTTATCAAAAATTGAATGTTTTCAGAAAAATACCAAAAATTAGGCCTAAGATATATTTGATATTATTAACTCAAAAATGATTTCTATTTTACCAAATTCAAAACATATCAGTTGCATTAATTAATTTAAAAATTAATTCCCGTCGTCAAAACAAAAGGCGTGTTTTTAAGAGATAATAACTATCAAAAGATTGACACTTGTTTATAACTGGTTTAAATGTGAAATTGCATTCAATGACCAAAATTGTATTGAATTGTAAAAATATATTCAAAATATACTTTAAAACCACTCAAATTATCTATTAATCATTTCAATTGAAAATGAATTTTTTAATTAAAATTTATTAATTTTCACTATTCATCAAAATATGAAAGTTATCCGAAAATCACCAAAATTTCACCCTAAGCTAATTTCGATATTCCGAATCCAAAAATGAAGTCCATTTTGAAAAATAAAATTTACAAAATTTCAAAAAGTGGTTATTACTATTCATAACGGGTAGTTTTAATAATATTTTAATAGCATATCGTTGTTTAGTGAAACTTGGTGTTGCGTACAACACACGCTATCGTGGAAGGTCGCGATTGCGTGTAATTCAATCCAGGTCAGAGATGTGTGTTGTGAAAGCTCCTTTTGGTGTAGCGTATAACACAAGACATTAATGAAATTAAAAAGAATATTTTTCATAAAATCTTGGGGTGTTACAGGACGTGTGGTGGGGGTGTACAAAAAGGAAAAAAACATTCGACATGTAGGGGATTAAGCATGGTTAAAGCCCCATATGGATCTATCAAAACAAATTAGGGAGGTGGATCTAGGGGATGTATCCTAAAAGGGGAATATGTCACCTCAAGGGGGTACATCCTAACGAGGGAGCACCAGGGTTTACCATTAATTAAAGTTGGGCCTCAAAGATGTGTCCTATGTACCCGAAAGGGATAAAAACATGCGTAGTTTGGAAGGTTCATTTTATCATCGGGCATGATGAATGAATTGACGTTATGTATCCAGAAAAAAAGGATTGTGGGGAGTGATGGACTCGATCTTTCGGGAGGCCTCCAACTTACCATATTTGGGAGATAGGGATCAAATTCCACATATATAGGGATTGATGAATATGGTTTAACATCATCCAGGTTGAAGGGAATGTGGGATTACGCATGGTTAGCAGTCCAAAGAGAATGTAATGGTCACTGTTTATTGTAAGCCCACCTTAGTCATGAACAATGTGTGAAATAAAATGCAAATACAGATGTCATGATCAGGTAGAAAATGGATTGTCCATGAAACAGGGTAAATATTTGGACATACTCCAAGTGGAAAGCATAATGAATGATGAGGATATGATCAGCACATGAGGAACACCTTGTTAGGGTGTATCAAGGATTACAAATATTCTTCCCAAGTTATACATGGTGACAAAGCTACAAGGGATAGAGAAGAAGGATTATAAAGGGACTAGTGAATATCTCCTTGTCTCATCCAATATATAATCAATTCATGTTTTTTACACATGTGGTGATCACAATTTGACATCCTGTGTTGGGGATGAGGGGTGCTTTCAAGATGAACATATTATCACTCAGACAACGAGGACTCACTCCTCACCCCATGGACATAAATAACATATACTTGCAAGACTTTGGTAGGGTAAGTTAGAAGAAATTATTGGTTATAACGAGGTGGAGGAGTTTTTTATCATGGGGTCCTTATTAACATATTTATATGATGAAGCAATAGCTGTTGGTGTACCTATGCGATGATGCGTGAGGTAATGTAATGAATCATAGAGAAATGGTAGGGGAACCCGGAAATCCATGTGCACAATCCTATAATGTATTATAGAAGAGGTTCACATAGAATATGGATCATATTCACAATGGGAGATAAAATATGGAGCTCTAAGTTGGGGAGAACACATGGCGCACCAATGAAAGGGTTTCCCATGATTAAAGAAATGTGTGCAACATGAGGGTTATGGGAGATAGAGGTATGAAATAAAGGTAATATCGCATGCAAGAAGAATCTTTTTTTGAAAAATTACATTATTCTGAATTGAAATGTGTGAGGGTTAAGCCCAAATAGGCCCACCCGAAGGGGGACCCATTGGAGACCTGTCATGAAATATCCAATACATTGACATTATTACTTTCATGTGGTCATGGAATGGGTCATGTTATGCATGTAGGAGGGAATGATAGATTTCCATATTATATTACATAAGAGTGGTGGGGGAAGTACCCCTATGTTTATAAAATAAAATATTATAGGTAGTATGAAAGGTGGGCCCAATGAAAGATTCAATTTGATGATGTATCGGGCTTGCAAGAGGTTTGCGCATGTATATGGTATTTTACATACTAATTTGGCTTATTTTTTTCATCTAACTTGGGATTTCTATGTGATATTGGATTGGAATACCACCTTTGATGTCATATTAGGTGCGAAAGAGTTTTGAGAATGGATTTCTTTTTGTGTGTAGTCCTCAAATCTTGCACAAATCTCTCTTGGGATCATGTGAATCATCCACAAAATCACAATATACTTTTAGGTTAGTTAATTATTCCATTCCATGGCCTCATGTGGAATTAGATTATAATAGACCACCACTATTTTTCTTCAGCATGAAAATGGTAAATAGAATGATTTTCCTTATGATTCTATGAACACCACTTGTCCTCTAAAATCATTTCTAATGGTTTAATCCACCCTTCAGCTACCACTGGGAAAAATGATCCAAAACAATTTGGAGGATGTTGCCTCATAAAATCCTATAAAATACAAATACTATTATGTGGTTGATAATGATGATCTTTGGAATGGATTCCATTGTAATTTCATCCCTATGTCAACTGATCAATTAGTGAAACCAAGAATTCTATTCGAATTGTGGAAATTTTCGGATAGTGAATCAGAAGAATGTTTTCCTCTTAATGGCTTCCTAAAATAACTTCCATGTTTCCTCTATAGAAATATATCATGAAAAGATATATCATAGATGATGCAACATGGTAATATTAAAATTTTATATCTTCTATATCAATGTTTTCATTTTAGATGTATATTATCTTACTAGGGAACATAGTTAGTTGACCATTGTACTAACCTTTCTGTCTTAATAACAAGATGTGTTATTAACACTATTCGGGATGTGGGTTTTTCAACAATAGTTTTTTCCAATATCATTCCCATTAATACTAAGATTAAATCTTAATTACAATGACACAATTTATTTAAGGTGGGGAGAATATAACACTATGAGACTTTACATTATTTCCATTTTATAATAAAATTTTTTTTTGATCAAAAATAACATTATATGAAATGCCAATATAAGATTACTCTTTAAGAAATATAAATTTTATAATTATCCTCACATAACACTATAGTTATCTTTCATTATATAGAACACTAATTTTCCTCAGTGTCATGCATAAAATGAATGATCGAGTTTTACAAAACAATAATATATTATTAAAAATATTATTATTTAATAAAATATGATGCAAAATAGCCATTGAATTGAAGGTTGTGATGTCGTTAACTATATTATTATAATATATTGTTGAATTAATTGGTAATAAATTAATTATAGATTAATATAAGAACCAATTTAATATAAATGGGGTGTCTATAAAAAACTATTTTTCTACTCAAAAAGTAATTTCTTCCTAATAAATTACAGTAATTAAATTTAGTTAGTGATGATAATTTAATATATGTATTAACTAATAAATAAAATATTTTTTATATTCATCCAATATATTTGATACACACAAGCAAAAAACCCAATATTATGTATCAAAACCAATATGGTTTAGAAAAAAATTACTACTGTTTCATGGAGAACCAATTTTAAAACTAAAATTTTGAATTTTATTAATTTAATATTAAAGAAATATTAATTTTTGAAATATAAATATAAAATTATGTTTGTGTTAATGTTTTCAATTTTTATGAGAAATTTCATTTTAAATGAATAGTAAAAATTATTGAATTTTAAGTGAAAAAAGATTTTTAATTCAATTTATATGTAAGGATAAATTATATTTTAATTGGGTTTTAATATATATATATATTTATTTATTTATTTACATAAATAAATAAAATTTTTGTCATTGAAACCCATTTAAATTTGAAATTGAATATAAATACATAACATGATTTTGAATATTTTTACATTAAACCCTGCTTTGTAGTTATGTCTATGATATTAATTTTAAATTAATTTATACCACCAATATAATTAGAATTTAAGAAATTGTATTAATATTTTTATTCGAAAAATATATATATTTTCTATTAAATTTAACATAGTTAATTAAAAAAAATAGTGAAAGTGATTGAAATTAATTATAGTTATTAACAGAAAAATTTACTAACATAAGACTAAACCTTAACCATCAGAGAAACAAAACCTAGAAACTTTCAAAAAACCAATTTATTCAAAAAATTTGACCGCATACCCCATTAAATATAATTTTTTCCATTATTGGGTCCAATTTACTTAAGAAAAAATGTGGGTGGAATTCCTTTTTTTTTAGAATGTACAAGAAAGCCACTATTCTGCTATAAAAATGCACTCACCCCCCCCCCCGTACTAAAACATATCAATGCCATTTTACCTCTAAAAATATGATCCAATAATATAAGAACATCGATCACATAATACATAAATAATCACTTTGGGTATAAATACATCCATGGATTTTTTTTGAAAAAATGTTGTTACCCAAAGAAGAGGTAACATCCTTCCTCAAGATCACTTATAATGTATACATTTTTCATCCCCTCAAATGTTTTATTTCCATGATTATATAATAAAATTAATATCCTCAATTTACTGAGATGTTTTAATTTTATGTTCTTGGCCTTCACATAAACAAACATCCATCTAATTGACAATGGTCCTACCGTTTATATGTTGGGAAAACAACCACCTCAAAAAATGATGAATGCTCGTTTTTTCATTTAACACCTATCATGGTTAGTAATTAGGATTGAAACAATATTAATATATGATATACATGGTAATTATAATATATTTATACTTCTATAATTTTTTATCACATTCTTTTATGAAATCCATTTTTTGGGAGTATGGTATCATCGTTTCTCGACGTGTGGACTACCGCCTCCTCAAAGCAATGTGATTAGTTTTCACAATACATGGAACATAAAATGGTTGGATTTAATAAAAATATGTGACATATATGACATATATATGATACATGAATTATGATATAAATATATTTCCTTTAAATTTATTCTATTAATATGTAAAATATATGAATTAGCATTATTGTGTACTTACGACATAATAACTCTATAAAAGGTGCATTTAATTTCTTATTTAAAAATAATTTGGATTATTTTAAATACATATATAATAAATATATATATGATATATAGTTCATTTTTTACATTCTATAGATAATGAAATCGTGATCTATGTAATAGGGACAACAGATTACTATGAAAAACATGCTCAAGAAACTATCCAATTATCCCCCTATAAATGGAAATTATTTAAAGAAAAGGAAATAAGAAGTTATATGTATATTATATATGATATCCAAAATATGAGTATTTTTATAATACAAGTTATGAACATGTTAAAAACATTATACATGTGGTTTACAACAACATAAAAAATAGGGATATGGTAAGGGATTTCATATCAATTTAAATTTTATCAAGACTTATTTTTTGTTAGGAAGAAATTCACTTTTATATGGTGTATTTACTTACCTTTACATGTAATATAGCGAATATAATTATTATTATGATATTATAAGTTTCACATTATTTCATTCCTTCATGGGGACATTGAATCAAATGTGTCAAAGTGGTATGTGACACTTTGTAATATTTAATGATTATTTTCATCATGAATGTTCTAAAAGATTATTATTTTAGTCTCACTTAATTTTGGTATTTTCGAAATCCACATCAAACAATAAATTTATATTAATAAATTTTTGTTGGACATTTCCTTTGATTTACATATTCTCGAACAATAAATTTTAATATTTATGAAACCTTAAATTATTTTTAACACACAATGTTCTCTTTGATCGTCATTATATTATTTTGGGAATTATTGATAAATATGTACTCTTTATTAAATATTTATATTTTTTAAGAAATATTTTTAATTTATTAATTAATATATAAGATTAATTATTTATAAAGGCATTGATCGGTGGGGACTAGAATTTATATAGCACCTCAATAAGTTGAAAGGTCCTTATGTGTCATGACCCGTCCTCGGGGCCCGTTCCGTGACTACCCCAATCCCGCCTTCCATAGGCCAGGGGCTGGAAACTAGCACCAATGGCATAAATCCTGATAAATGGAAAGGCATTGCCTTTATAAACGTAAACTAAACACCACAGAGTACAAGTGGAAATAATACACTAAGTACAAAAAAAGTGAAAAAAAGTATGTGGGCCAGAATACAAACCCAACTAAAAGTACAGCTACAACTGAATGAAAGTACAACCGAAAAGACAAGCTGTTGGAAGAAAAGAAGCAGCTCCTAGGTCGTCCACCTAGGATCCTACCTGAAGGGTAGGTACAGATAGCGCAGCTCCTGGATCGTCCACCACAGATCCTACGTGATGGGTAGGTACAGATAGCCTCCACAATGCTCTCATCCGCCAACCTTATTCGAGTATAATCTCATCGTAAAGTCCACCTCTGGATACTGTCTCATCGTGAGGTCCTCCTCCGGGTATCGTCCATTCCTCGAATGCTCGGCCTCGGTCAGCGCTGCCCGTCTTCTACAACCAACACAATGAGTTGTGGGCATAGCCCGTGCAGGGGTGAGTATACGATACTCAGTAGGGACCCCGTAACCCTCAAGGTCTCACTAAATCCAACAAGGATAACCACAAAGAAGGATCTCAATAGATAACACATACTTAGGTATAAGCCCATACTTATACCTAAGTTATCAAGTAACCCGTCTCAATCATGAGGAAACACAAAGGTTATGAAATCAACAGATAACCACTACCTAGTTATATGCTCATACATATACCTAAGTTATCAAGTGACCCATATCAATCATGATGTATACAAAAAGGTCATAGACTCAGATCAAACTAGGATTTTCATTATCGAAACCGTAACTGCTGAAGATCCCCATATGTGACGAGTACAGTGATCCTATCACAACTCTGAGAAAATTCTCACTAACCTAAGACTGCTGAGGTACTCATCATATCGAGTACCGCGGGTCAGCTACCCAAACACAGTAGTGCTTCCCGCCGGGGTCTGCCACCCAAACACAGTAGTGCACCCCCCATAATAGCCTACAAAGGTATTCCTCTTTTCAAGTACCGCGGGTCTTCTGCCTGATACTAGGTGCTCCATCTGCCATGGGTTTTCACCCAAACATTGTAGTTCTCCGTCCACTGGGCTAGGCGACTCACTCCAAGTTGAGTCGGTCAAGCAATCATCAGATCTCACCCGGCTACACGGTCTCCGTACTCCCTACACTCATCTCCATGAGGGTCCTCTCCATGAGATACATGTCGATACTCCAAGTATCCCAAATTCCCACGAAGACGTAACTCAAAGAACCACCCCGTCATAGGGGTCTCAATGCAACAGACAGTGCGTCAAACGAACACCTGGTCTGTGAGTTATTAGCCTATTTGTCCGAGGGGTCCGGTTGGTTTTGTGTACGAACCAACCCAGAAGAATCTCAACTGTACCCCGAACTATTTTAGGGTATACTCATAGGGACTGTTTCTCAACGTGATCACCAACGCCACTGACGGTTCGTCAAATGGACGTCCGGTCTAAAAGTTATCATCTTTTCCGTTCCAGGGGCCCGGTTGGATTATGGGTTCAATCCAACCCGGCCACTATCCAACTGCGTCCAATCCTCAGGAGAAGTATGCCAAAAGTTCACTCTCATCAAGAGTAATTTAAGAAAGTCGATGACACGTCAATTAGACGTCCAAAGTTCAAGTTAAATGCGATTTCGCTATGAGGGCCCAGTTGGTTCGGTGTTCGAACAAACCCGGCCGTACCCAAAGTTCTCTGAAACCGTGAGTGTAATATACCAAAACAACCGTCTCAATCCAAGGATTGCATTTCAATTTATGGTGCGTCAATCGGAGGTTTGTAACCCTTGTTATGGGAAAAATACCAAAAGTGGTCCGAAAGTGGGGGGGTCTGGGCCCGGTCCGACCCGGCTCAACCCCCCCGGGTCGACCCGACCCGGGTCCGGGTCCGGCCCGGCAGGGAGCGGCCCGGTCCAGTCTGCCCAACCTGGCCCGGCTCGGCCAGGTGGCTCGCTGGCTCGGCCAGCCGCCGATCATGGGGGGACACGGTCCCCCCTTCTTTCGCCAGTAGTAGCGGCGAGCGCCGATTCTGCCTCGGATCCCGCGCACCCGTGGGATTTGGTCACCTCGCTGCCGCCGCGGCTGAAGCCGCGGCCGGCCGCCATTAGCGCCTTCCGCGGACCACCGGACGTGCTCCGGTGTTCTGTTTTTCCCGTCGTCTACGTCTGCGGCTCTCCCGGGACCTTCCCTTCACTGTGAAGTCTTCAAAACGCCCATGCGACCCGATTTTCCATCACCTGTCGATCTGGACACCATTAAACAAACTGTGGAGTCTTCAAATCACCTCTGCGGCCCCGACTCTGGCCCCGATTTCATTCTTCCTCAACGGCGCGGTGCGACGGTGCCGCGCTTCTTCGTCGCGTTCTGTCTTGTTTCTGCGCGGTGCCATTGCACCTCACCGCCTTTGTTCGAGCCGCAATGAATGCAACATCAAAGGGGGAGGTGGGCCGTTCATGTTCGTATGGTCTGACCTCTTCCTGTTATAATGATAGCAAGCAGCCAACAAATATCAATGAAGTTCGTTAAATAAACATGAACGATGATTAAACCCCCACCTCAAGGTGTTGTCGAATGTAGGTTCATCGCGGAAAAAGGACGTCGCGGAAAACAAAGTCACAGAAGATGACATCATGGACCAAGGATCATTAACCATTACTGGCGTCACGGAGAATAGAATTGTCGGCATCACGGTACACATCGTCGCAACATCGATCTCCGAGGATTCAGCGTTCTTCATCGTCCTTCGTCGGAGTCCAACATTCTTCGTCGGCGACGGTGCGTTCTTCACGTTCTTCATTAGTGACGGTGCGTTCTTCGCATTCTTAAAAGAGGAAGAACGTTCTTCAAGACTTGAGAAAACCCTCTCCAATCCTTCTCGCACAACCCAAACACCCTTAATGAAATAAGACTCATCATATTTAATTAAATCAAAGAAGCCACCAATCAATTCGAAATTCAAAATTGAATCCTCGAATTAATTATATTGAACATCATAAATATTTAATTAGTTAAGAGAGTTTACTTTTCATTAAAGAGGGTGCAGGTGTGTTACAAAATTAATGGGGGGTTTGCGGAAGGTTAGAGAATTTGAATAGGTGGGGACTCGTGTCGACCCTATCTCACAAATATCCTCTCATGGGAGGTTATGTGGGAGTGGGCCCTACCAACAACCTCTCCCTTGTAGGATATAACCAACTCAAATAAAAAAATTTGTGCAACACAATTTTTATTTTATTTAAGGTTAAACTCTAAAATATAACATCAATCCTGCATAAATCGCAACTATGGACAAGGTACCCTTAAGTGAAAATCGGCGCGGTGAGTTCATCGGTGCCCTCAGATTTCAATTCCAAAAACGGTTCAAGAGATAGAAAAACATGCTCGTTCGTTCACTAAACGTACCCGAGCTAAACTTTAGAAAATGATTCTGGGCACACCGGGCCTCGGAATCAGGCGCCGTCAGAAACTGCGTACTCTTAAAATTCCAAAGAAATTAATAATAAAGAAAAAAAATTCCTTGAAATTTCCTGGTCTTTACATTACTCTCACCTCAGGGCTTTACGTCCCCGTAAAGCTTAAACACAAACATGGGATACAAAAGTGGTACTGAGCATGCATCTGAGACTTCCGCTCCAATGTGATCTCCTTGTTGGAACCAGGGTCTTCAAAGCATGATTTGGAGTATGGTTTGTGTTTGTTGTCAATCATCAGTGGAAGTTCAGGATGTGTACCAACAAAGTTATCATACCGTTCAAGTAGAAAATAGTAGTGAAGGTGGCGCCATTTCCCAGTGTTTGCCAAATTTTTGGGCCTGAAAATCAGCCAACAAAGTTAAGTGTTTTTGGAAAAGGTACTTGCGAGCCGAGGTCTTGGAGGATAGAAGACTTGCGCGCCATATGTTTTTGAGAATCAGAACATCAAAAATCGGCTAAGGAATGAAGGTCGCGCAAGTATTGGTTGGGTGGCGGAAGTGAGTTGCGCGACAGAGGTTACTAAAGACAAGACTTGCGCGCCGTCCAGGGACTTGCGCGCCGCCACGCAGGGGGTCTAGTTTGCCTATAAATACTGGACCACCCCTTCTCATTTCTTACGGAGCTCAAGACTTCGAGATTGTTCGATCTCTCGTCGCGCAGGTGGTCGAGTCACATATGTGGTAGTTTTGTCGCACAAGTAGATCTTGTGCGCCGGTTGTTGGTTGTGCGCCCAAGGCAGTTTGGAAGAGAAAGGAAGTGGACCGCGCAAGTTTGAAGTTGGGGAAGGAAGCATCGCACAGGTGCGTTGATGACACTTGCGCACAAGTTTGGACTTGCGTGCCGTAGTGGGACTTGCACGACTGTCTTGGAGAAGCACGCCTGGTTTTGATGAAGCCAGCCGACCTATTTGGAGCTGCACGAAAGCCGAGATACTACCCGATACATTCGAGGAAAAGTGATATTCTTCTTTTGGTTAGAATCGGACTTCAATAGAGTATCTACATACAAAAAAGGATGCATTATTATGAAAATTATGAAGAGACCTTCATGTCTATAAACTGAGTGGGACTTCACCAACAGTAGTGAGCCAGGGGGAGTCAACAGGAGAGACCTGAGGGAAGCAGTGAGCTATCCCTGAACCTTTGTAAAGGCAGTGAGCCTGGGACAGAGTGACTGTACCCGAACCATTGTAATCTACAGCTACTGAAGCATAGTGGATTTAGGTACGACCGAAAACCTATCGTCGTTTGCTCCTTGGACGTAGCCCTTAGTGGTGAACCAAGTAAAAAGGGTCGTGTCTTCTCTATGCATGTGAATGTTTGCTTTCTAATCATAATCATCATACAGGTTCAAAAAGTTCCAACCAACGTGGGAATAAGATCCATCACTTTAAAAGAAAAATTGGTCACCCTAATTCACCCCTCCCCTCTCTGGGTGTCCCGGGGTCCTACAAGTGGTATCAGAGGGTAAAGGTTGTTGGATTTGAATATGTCCTTTGTCGCCATGGAGAATGCAGTCAATGTGAGGGGAGTCCCTCTCTTCAATGGAAATAATTTTCAGATCTGGAAGAATAGGATGAGATCTCATCTAAGATCTCTTGGAATGGAAGTTTTGTTTTCTACTGTGCAAGGAATACAAGTCACTGATCCAATAGGCCTAGCTATGACTGACATAGATAGGAAAATTCATAATGCTGATGCTAAAACACAAAATGCACTCACTGCAGCTCTTTCCGATCAGATCTATCTAAAGGTGATGATTTTCACTTCAGAATAGTATATGTGGGATAAACTTGAAAAAATTTATGAAGGAGATAGCAAGGTAAAGTAGGAAAAACTTCAAGTTTTACACAACAGGTTTGACGACCTAAAGATGCACCCCAATGAAAATGTAGGCTCATTTTTTAATCGAATTACTAAAGCAGTGGGAGCAATTAGATGTCTTGGAGAAGAAATCAAAGACATTGATATCGTAAAGAAAATCTTGAGAAGACTTCCTCCCATGTAAAATGCAAAGGTGTCAGCACTCAAAGAAAGAGATCTATCTAAACTATCTCTGGACGATTTGTTAAGTAGTTTAGTAGCATATGAGATGAGAGTCAAACCTGATGATGCCATGACTGGCATGAGCAAGGAAATGGCATTCAAATCCATGGAAAAACTAAAAATTTAAGAAGATAGTGGTGGTGAAGATGACGAAGAAAAAGAAATTCTTTCCCTCATCGCCAAGAAGTTGAAAAAGGGAAAAGGTAAATTTAGAGGTAAGCTACCTATTGCATTCTTCTGTTGTGGAAGAGTTAGGCACATTGACTCTCAGTGCCAAAGAAATTTAGATGATGATGAGAGCTAAGCTGAAGACATTTAGAACCCTCGGAAAAGGTTTTTCAAAAAGGGTGACTTCAAATATGGAAATAAAATACAGAGGAAGAGTTTTGTCTCTGAAGAAGAAGATGATGATATTGAATTTTGTGAGGAAAAAGAACCATAATTTAAAACCAAAAAGCATGCTTCCATGATGGCTACCACTGAAATATCAGAATCCTCAATCAATAAAGACAGAGATAATCAGACTACTACTATTGGTAATCCAAAGATTCAAATTAAGGATGCCTTCTCCAAGCTTGAGAGTAAATGTAAGAGATGTAATAAGTGGAAGGAAATGGTCAAAGAATAATCAGAATATGTTGATGAAGTTGAAACTGAAATTGAACGTCTGGAAGAATTTGTGAAAGTTCAGTCTAAAATCCTTGAAAGAAATGATGATGTAGTGGATCTAAAACTGAGAATTGAGGAGTAGGGAAATGTTATCAATGACCTCACGTCAAGACTGAATGAAAAGTCCAAGACTGCTGAGGGTCTTGAGGAGGAAGTTGTTACTCTTAGAAGTAAACTTTAAACTGTATCATTTTCAAAAGAATCAAGGGATAAAATACCTCTTAGAAGATTCTCAGATGCAGAGTTACTGGCAAGAGCCAAATGTGGTTCAGATAGGGTTGAAAAAATCTTGAGCGTTCAAAGACCCTCCTGCATGGGAAAGAGTGGAATTGGCTATGAAGCTGAAACATCAACTTTTGGAAATAAAGAGAGCCAAAAGAAAGACAAAACGAAGGTTGAACATGTTGAAACATTGCCTGAAGTGAGGAAAAAGGAACCCTCAATCGAAACTAGAAGGAGAACTGACAATTATCCTCAAAAATTCAGAAATGATAGGCAGTTCAACTATTCTCACAAGGATGATGTTATGAGGAGAAATTCATGTGAGAATACATTCCATCACATGAAGTGTCCGTTCTGTGGCTATCTGGTCCATACCATGACATATTGTGAAGAGGCAAGGAGCTACTTGAATGGAGAAGATCTGGGAAGTCAACAAAGGAAAACGATTTCATATCCTCCATATTATAGAAGAAATATCTTTTATGGTTACTGTTTTAATTGTTCAAACTTTGGCCATAAAGCTATGTATTGCAGGTAGCGGTACGACAGAAGGAATTCATACAAAACTCAAAGACGGGACTGTGCTCATCCTCCTGATGATGTTGTTCTCACAAATAGTTTTTCCCCTCTGGAAGAAGATCATGGGTATGAAGAATCAGATTATGTAGAAGAATGTATTAAAATTTCACCATTATCCTATGCTCAATCCAATATCTCATGGAAAGAGAAGAAGAAGATTGAGAAATCCAATCTTGCAGAAGTAGCACTCAAAGCTACAAAAAGCAGTAGCACCTGGATCCTTGATAGTGGATTCTCTTCCCATATGACGGGAAATGCGGACCTTTTGATGAACATTGAAAAGAAGGTTAATGGAACAGTACGGTTTGGTAATGACGGTGCATTGAAGATCAAAGGCAGCGGGAATACTGCTCTCGCCAACAGGGAGCTGAAGAAGACTGAGGTTCTTTACATGGACGGTCTATTCCACAATCTCCTGAGTGTAAGTCAACTCTGTGACTCAGGGCTCATAGTAACCATCAATCAAAAAGGCTGCACCATAAAAGGAAAAACCGGAAATTATCTTATGAAAGGCAGTAGAACAGATGGAAATTTATATCAGGTTGACAGCAAAGTGAACTCTTGATATTTGTCTGTTGAAGAAGAAAATAATTTATGGCATCGAAGGTTAGGGCACATTAACCAACAATACATGGAAAAGATATATAAGTTAAAGATAGTCATGGATATTCCCATTCTAAAATGTGAACGGGAAAAGTCTTGTGATGCTTGTATTCGTGGGAAACTGGTATGTAGTTCATATCGACCAAAGAAGAAAAGGGCATCGCATCTTCTTGATCTCATTCATACAGACGTATGTGGCCCAATAAATGTTTCTGGAACCTATGGAGAAAGGCACTTCATCATTTTCATTGATGATTATTGCAGAATGTCTTGTGTAATGGTTATCCATAGGAAGCGACAAGTGCTTGATTGTATGAAAACGTATCGACGGATTGCAGAGAACGATATAGGTCGAACAATAAAAGTCTTGCGATCTGACAATGGAGGGGAATACACATCCATTGAGTTTGAAAATTACTTAGAAAAACATGGAATACAACATGAGGTAGCTTCTATGAGAATCCGCAACAAAATGGAGTTGTTGAGCGCCAGAATCGACAGGTCAACAATATGGCTAGGACTATGCTGATTGAGAGTGGTATCTCTCGCCATTACTGGAAAGAAGCTGTTGAGGCTGCAGTGCACATTCAGAATCGAACAGGGCTTTATATGGGAGAAATAAAGACACCATATGAATTGTGGCATGGAAGGAAGCCTTCGTTGAAATACAATCATGTTTTTAGAAGCAAATGTTTCATCCGGAATAATGAAGGAAACCAAGGAAAGTATGTTGACAATGCTGATGAAGGAATTTTTCATGGGTATCCAATGAACAGAAAAGCTTACAAGTGTTTCAATAAATGCTTGGGGAGGATTGTGGAAAGCAATGATGTTAAGATCATTGAAGGAAAAACTCCAAATACTTCAAATGGTACCTATGCTGATGAAATAGAAGATGAGAATGAATGTGAACATGAAATAAATACAAATACAGAAATAGAGGAAGGTGTACAAAAAACTCAAGAGTCACATCATGATGTTAACTCAGACGAAGAATCTGAAGTAGAAATTTTGGATCGTGAGAATGCGTCTGAACCTCATAAGAAAAATAGAAGAGAAGAAATTGATCCATCTAACAAAATTGGAGACATGAATGCACCTACATGGACAAGTAGGATGAGGAATAACACACAAACTGCATTTCTTTCTGTTGTGGAGCCATCCTCATTTGAAGAAGCTGCAAAGGACGAATCCTAGGTAAAAGACATGAATGAAGAGTTAGATCAGATTGACAAGAATCAGACATGGGATCTTCTCTAGAGACCAGAAGGTCACATTGTGATTGGTACCAAATGGATTTTCAAAAATAAGTTTTATGAGCATGGAAGTGTCATCAGAAACAAGGAAAGACTAGTATGTAAAGGATACTCCCAGATTGAAGGGATTGATGTTGAAGAAATCTTTTCTCCAGTGGCTAGACTGGAGTCAATCAAGATTTTCCTTGCCATGGCACTCCAAAAAGGATATAAAGTATATCAAATGGATGTCAAGATGGCATTCTTGAATGGTGTACTCGAAGAGGAAGTCTATGTTGAACAACCAGTGGGATTTTTTTTGGATACTGATGAAACAAAGGTCTGCAAATTGAAGAATGCTCTATATGGTTTGAAGCAGGCACCACGGGCGTGGTACTCAGGGCTGGATTCATATCTCAAGAAGTTGGAATTCAAAAGAGGAGGAGTTGATCACAATCTCTATGTGAAGAATTCTCCAAAAGATCAATTCATGGTTCTTGTCTACGTTGATGATATCATATATGGTGGCAGTAGGCAGAAATCAGTGGATGAATTTTCCAATCACATGAAATCAGAATTTGAAATGTCTATGATTGGGGAGCTCACATATTCCTTGGGGCTGCAGGTGATTCAAAAGAAGGAATACACTTTCATTTCTCAGAAAAAATATGCAAGAGAGCGACTGAAGAATTTCAATATGCAAGACTCCAAACCAATGTCAACTCCAATTAAAGTTGGAACTAAACTTGGAAAGCATGAGGATGGGGAATCTGTTGATCCTACCATGTACAAGAGGATCATTGTAAGCCTACTGTATCTGACAGCGACAAGGCCAGATATTGTCTTTGCCACATTCCTTGCGGCCCACTTTCAGAGTAATCCAAAAGAGGAACATATGGCAGCAGTAAAAAGAATCATGAGGTACATTCAAGGTACACATAAATTTGGGTTATTTTTTGCTGCAGGCAAGGACAATGAATTATCTGCATTTTATGATGCAGACTGGGCTGGTGATGTGGTAGACAGAAAGTCCACTAGTGGTGGAGCTTTCTATATTGGGCAGAAATGTGTTTGCTGGTTCAGCAAGAAAGAAGAAAGTACTTCTCTTAGTACTGCTGATGCTGAGTATATCTCTGCCACAATGGCATGCACTCAACTGATTTGGATGAAGCATCAACTAATAGATATTGGTGATAAGGTGCAGCAACCAATGGTGATTTACTATGATAACAAAAGTGAAATTGATCTTACGAAGAATCCGGTTCAGCATTCTCGTACAAAGAATATTGAAATACGATATCATTTTATAAAAAAAAAGGTTGAACAAGGTGTGATTAGAATGGATCATGTTGGAACTGATGAGCAAGTGGCTGATATCCTGACCAAGCCATTGTCTGCGGCTGTGTTTGAGAAGCATCGGTTGAACCTCAGTGTTCAACCACCTCCTACTACATAAGGAGGATCCGGAATTCCCCTCTCCCCATTTGTTTTAATTGTTTTTAACTGCTTATGGTTGTGATGTAGGTTTATGGGGGAGATACTATCCAGGGGGAGTATGTCTTGAGCTGAACGTTGAACAACTTATCGGTCTTTGGTTTTATTGTCAATGGGGGAGAAAGGAATAAATTTAAGGCAAGAAATTCAAGGCAAGAAATTCTTCTGTGAAGAGAAGTGTAAGATTGTGATGAGAAGGTTAAGAAGGATAACATCGGGCGTCATGGAGAATTTCAAAACACTGGAACCCAATTCAAGCTTCCTCTCTTGTTTTCTACATCGAGTATTGCTCTACATAGACTTAGAGTGTTGGCTGAGTTGATTCTTGCGTTTTGGGTTTGCACATGGTTGGAGATCTATTGAATTTATTCTGATTGCCAACAAACTCAAAGGTGGAGATTGTTGGAACTAGGGTCTTCAAATCATGATTCGGTGTATGGTTTGTGTTTGTTGTCAATCCTCAGTGGAAGTTCAGGATGTGTACCAACAAAGAGATCATACCATTCAAGCAGAAAACAGTAGTGAAGGTGGCGCCGTTTGGAAAAGGTACTTGCGCGCCGAGGTCTTGGAGGATAGAAGACTTGCGCGCCATATGTTTTTGAGAATCAAAACATCAAAAATTGGCTAAGGAAAGAAGGTCGTGCAAGTATTGGTTGGGTCGCGCAAGTGAGTTGCGCGATAGAGGTTACTGGAGACAAGACTTGCGCGCTGTCGAGGGACTTGCGCGCCGCCGCGCAGGGGGTCCAGTTTGCCTATAAATACTGGACCACCCCTTCTCATTTATTACGGAGCTCAAGACTTCGAGATTGTTCGAGCTCTCGTCGCGCATGTGGTCGATTCACGTAGGTGGTAGTTTTGTCGCGCAAGTAGAGCTTGCGCGCCGGTTGTTGGCTATGCGCCCAAGGCGGGTTGGAAGAGAAAGGAAGTGGACCGCGCAAGTTTGAAGTCGGGGATGGAAGCGTCGCGCATGTGCGTTGATGACACTTGCGCGCTAGTTTGGACTTGCGTGCCGTAGTGAGACTTGCGCAACTGTCTTGGTGAAGCACGCCTAGTATTGCTGAAGCGCACCGGCCTGTTTGGAGCTACACGAAAGCCAAGAGACTACCCGATACTTTCGAGGAAAAGTGATATTCTTCTTCTGGTGAGAATAGGACTTCAATAGAGCATCTACATACAACAAAGGATGCATTCTTATGCAAATGATGAAGATACCTTCATGTCTATAAACTGAGTGGGACTTCACCAATGGCAGTGAGCCAGGCGGAGTCAATGGGAGTGACCCCAGGGAAGCAGTGAGCTATCCCTGAACCTTTGTAAAGGCAGTGAGCCTGGAACAGAGTGACTGTACCCGAACCGTTGTAATATACAGCTAGTGATGCATAGTGGATTTTGGTACGACCGACAACCTATCGGCGTATGCTCCTTGGACGTAGCCCTTAGTGGTGAACCAAGTAAAAAGGGTCGTGTCTTCTCTGTGCATGTGAATGTTTGCTTTTTAATCATAATCATCATACAGGTTCAACATGTTCCTACCAACATGGGAACAAGATCCATCACTTTAAAAGAAAAAGTGGTCACCCTGATTCACCCCTCCCCACTCAGGGTGTCCCGGGGCCCTACACTCCTGCAGGTTCCCGTGCTTCCAACGAAAGCACACAAGAGGAATCGACCGTTCTCGTAGGACCAACTCATGTCCATCCTCAACCGCTACTGGAACCCCGCAAAAGTCACCCCATCACCAAAGTATAGCTCCCCATGGTCGATGATATGCATCGTGTCGTGCTTGTATCTCCTCAGATGAGATACGTGGAAGTCATCGTGCACCTGGTGCAACTGAGGTGGATGGGTCAAGCGGTAAACCACTCCGCCTACCCTGCTGATGACCTAGAAAGGTCCGTTGAACCTCGGAGATAACTTGTCGCCTTGAGCACATCTCCATAAACCTCATGGAGGTGAGACCCATTTAAGGATGCGATCACCATCCTCGAACTCTAGAGGCCTCCACATCCTGATTAGAATTGAAACTAATAACTCCTGCTGCCACGAGGGTAAGGTTGGTTGACCTAAGAGTGATCGGCCAAACCCTCCTATGCATGAGTTCATCTTGTGCTGCCTGGGGTTTTCTTTTCGCCAACCAAGGAAAACCCATCCCGACGTTGTAGTTATACCACAACCGTTTTTCCTAATACAATCAATCTGAGCATGAAATATGAATCCAATCCATAACGAGACCAACGTCGTAAGGCCTCGACGTTGCCACCAATCGATTCCAACTGAAACTCTCTCCTCAAAATTCAGATCACACTGTCGGCGTACGTGTGATTATCAAGTCTCCTCCCAAAGGTATCTCCGTACGTGAGGGTCAAGTCCACAGCTTACCGGAAACTCTAGGTCGGGGACAAGATTCATGGAAGGAAGGAATGATTCATATCAACGACTATTACTACGGCAGAAAGTAGTGGACACAAACTGTCCCTTGAATCATTTTTAGAGCCATTGGGTCACACTCCTTGACTGCATGCAGCCGCACTCTTCCCCTTCCCTCTAGTTCCTTGAGCCTGGAGGGGACAACTAAGGTGGGTGGTTTTAGTATGTTAAAATGTAAACCACCTCATGCTTCTCTGCCTCCACGTCTGCTGCTTTGCAGACTCATCTCTACTTAAGGCTTTCTCTTCTTGAAACATTTAACACGCCCGAGTATCTAAGACTGGTGCTAGTTTCCTGTTTCTTACTGCACTGTGTAGGCTTCATCCACTCCTGGATGATCTGCACCTTCTTTTTCTACAATCTGTAAGAGATGCTAAGATTTCTCCTTTTCTGAAAAAAGAAACTCGGTCTCATCCCCTGGATGAACCACGTCAATTACCTAATATAGTCAATCCTGACATGAATGATGCATTCATGCCATGGATGACGTCGTATGGACTCGATATTACTACCAAGAGATCCATCCATCACTCTCGCATCCAAGGGTCGAGTCACACTGTCGGCATCAGTGTGAGGTCACTGGGTCTCCTCCAGTAGAAATCTCGAATGTTAGGGTCAAGTCAACATTTTTAACCGGGACCTCTCAGTATCAACCGAACAAAAGGACAGGAAAGTAAACATCACAATGATAAGTGTCTTTTTATTACTGCAGCTCATAGTACAAGACACAAAGACAACAGAAACATGGAACCTGAAGTACTAAGAACAAAAGTAATCCACTAGTTCTGCTCCTGTCCACTTGATTCCGGAGCACTACTGCCTTGTCCACTGCTCGGCTATTTCTCAAGCACCCGCCGCTGCTTCTGTCTCGGTGGCTCCTCCAATGCATGCGGATCAACTGTGCGGGGGGTCAGACAGTCACGTGCCAGGTGACCCTTCCTGCCGCATTCATAACACTTCTTGCTCCTTGTATAACTGGTTCTGTTCCTATTGGACCTCTTAATCATCTGTCTACTTCCCACAGATGACTCGGCCACTAATGGAAAATCCTGCGGGAAAGGAAGCAGCTCCCGAACACGCTCGGGGTGTAGAGCTACTGGTACAAACTCCACCCTGAAGAAGGTCGTGATGTCTCCCCAGGTGAAGGACATCTCGTCTCAAAACTAGATCAAGTGGCTCCACCACCTGACTGCTGCTACCTGAATGAGGCTGGCAGCAAAGATCACCATGAAGTCTGCTGGAGTACCCACTATCCTGAAAACTCTCAGCCACCTCCTCAAGCCAGTCCTCAGCTGCCTATGAGAAGGGCTGGCCTCGGAACTAGAGAGTATATGATGTTGGAACACATGTAAGGCAGTAAGTCTACATGTGTCACATACCAGTACCGCCGGTTGTAACTGCTGACCAATAGGTAGTGATGTATAGCTAGCACACTACCAGAAGGCACTATCTCAGGCATCGGTCTACATAACGAAGCCTCATCACTATGTGGACCATCCTCATGGTCATTAACTAGAAAACACTAGTAACCAATTCCACAATCCACTCTACTAATGCCTCAACTATGCAGAAAACTATAGCAATCACCTCCAGCCAGTGCTCTGCTGTCTGGGAATCTGCCTCGCCTCGTAACCTCGATGGCCGCTGTTGTTGGAACTCGTGCAACATGCTCTGCCAACGTGAACAGTTCGCTAGTATGGCTGGTGGCATCTGCTGCACAACAGGAGGTGGTCCTGCTGGTACACCACCTGAGGTTGCCAACATAGAAAGAGGTCCCTGCACTAGAGCCTCATCGCTTGGTGAGCCATCATCGAGTACTCTCTCGGAAACTCCATCTGACTGTCTGTGTGGAGACATCCTTAATAGATGCGACACGGTAAAACGATTTAAACCTGGTGAGATGACCTGGTTTGAGCTGGCTTTAATAAATTTTTTAAAACACACACGCAATCAGTGTTTTCATGCACTATGTCAAAAATCAGTAGTCAGGGTCCTAGTATACGGATACGTCGGCTGCCGCACCAACACTGGACTCCCTAAACGGAAAACCACAATTAGTACCCTTAACATTATTTCTTCACAGAATGAAAATATCAGAGTCCTATGTTCTATGGTAGACCCGACTCCTATGATACCAATTTGTCAGGACCCGTCCTCGGGGTCCGTGTTGTGACTACCCCAAGCCCACCTTCCATAGGCCAGGGGCTGGCGACTAGCACTAAAGACGTAAATCCCGATAATTGGGAAGGCATTGCCTTTATAAAAGTAAACTAAACACCACAGAGTACAAGAGGAAGTAATACACTAAGTACAAAAGAAAGTGTTGAAAAGTAAGTGGGCCAGAATACAAACCCAACTGAAAGTACAGCTATAACTGAACGAAAGTACAATAGAAAAGACAAGCACCTAGAAGAAAGGAAGAAGCTCCTAGGTCGTTCACCTCGGATCCTACCTGAAGGGTAGGTACAAATAGTGCATCTCCTGGATCAACCACCACGGATCCTACCTGAAAGGTAGGTACAGATATCCTCCACAACACTCTCGTCCGCCAACGTCCTCCGAGTATCATCTCGTTGTGAAGTCCACCTCTGGATACTATCTCGTCATGAGGTCCTCTTCTGGGTATAGTCCAGTCCTCGAACGCTCAGCCTCCGTCAGCACTGCCCGTCGTCTGCAACCAACACAACGAGGTCCGGGCATAGACCGTGCATGGATGAGTATACGATACTCAGTAGGGACCCTGATACCCTCAAGGTCTCACTAAATCCAACAAGGATAACTACAAAGAATGATCTCAACAGATAACCCTTACTTAGGTATAAGCCCATACTTATAACTAAGTTATCAAGTAACACGTCTCAATCATGAGGAATCACAAAGGTTATGAAATAAATGAATAACCACTACCTAGGTATATTCCCATACATATACCTATGTTATCAAGTGACCCATCTCAATCATGAGGTAAACACAAAGGTCATAAACTCAGCTCGAACCGGGATTTTCATTATCGAAACCGTAACTGCTGAAGAGCCACGTCTCTAATGAGTACAGTGATCATGTCACGACTCTGAGGTAATTCTCACTAACCTATGACTGCTGAGGTACTCCTCCTATCGAGTAGCGCGGGTCAGCCACCAAAACACATTAGTGCTTCCCGCCGGGGTCTGCCACCCAAACACAGTAGTGCACCCCCCGTAATAGCCTGCATAGGTACTCCTCCTGTCGAGTACCGAGGGTCTTCTTCCTGCTACCAGGAGCCCTATCTGCCGTAGTTTTTCTCCCAAACATAGTAGTGCTCCGTACACTGGGCTTGTCGACTCACTCCAAGTCGAGTCGGTGAAGCAGTCGTCAGGTGTCAGCCGGCTACACGGTCTCCATACTCCGTACGCTCGTCTCCGGGAGGGTCCGCTCCACGAGCTAAAGGTCGATACTCTAAGTATCACAATGTACCAAGAAAAAGTAACTCAATGGACCGACTCTTCATAGGGGTCTCAACGCAACAAACGGTGCGTCATTCGGACGCCCGGTCTGTGAGTTATTGGCCTTTTCGTCCCAAGGGCCCGGTTGGTTTCGTGTGCGAACCAACCCCGCCGAATCTCAACTGTACCCCGAATTCTCGTAGGGTATACTCATAGGGTTTGTTTCTCAACATGATCCCCAACGCCACTAACGGTCCTTCAAACAGACGTCCAGTCTGAAAGTTATCAGCTTTTCTGTTCCAGGGGCCCAGTTGGATTACGGGTTCAATCCAACCCGGCCACTATCCAACTACATCCAATCCTCATACGAAGTATGCCAAAAGTTCTGTCTCATCAAGAGGAATCCAACAAAGTCTAAGGCACATCAATCGGACATCATAAGCTCAAGTTAAATGGGTTTCTGCTCCGAGGGCCCGGTTGGTTTCATGTTCAAACCAACCCGGTCATACCCAAAGTTCTCCAAAACCTTGAGTGTAATATACAGAAAGGACCGTATCAATCCAAGGATTGCATCGCAACTGATGATTAATTGATCAGAGGTCTGTAGCCCATGTTATGGTCAAAAGACCGAAAGTGGTCCGAAAGTGGGGGGTCTGGGCCCGATCCGACCCAGCCCACCCCCTCGGGTTGGCCAGAACCGGGTCGACCCGACCCGGGTCTGGGTCCGGCCCGACCCGGATGGGTGCAGCCCGGTCTGGTCCGCGCAACCCGACCCGACTCGGCCGGGTGGATCGCTGGCTCAGCTAGTGGCCGAGCATGGGGGGACGCGGTCCCCCCCTTCTTTCGCCAGCGGGCGCGGTGAGTGTTGCATCTCCAGCAAATCACGCACGACCGCGGGATCCGGTCACCCCACTGACGTCGCGACTTCATCTGCGGTGGCTCCTGCCGGCGGCGTGCTGGCCGCGCCTTCTATGGACCACCGGACGCACTCCGGTGGTCTATTTTGCCCGCTGTCTGCACCTGCGGCTCTCCTGGGACCTGCCATTCTTTGCAAAGTCTTCAAAATGCCCATGCGGGCTAATTCTCCATCACCCGTTGATCCACATGGCAATAAACAAACTGCGGAGTCTTCGGATCGCCTCTGCGGCCCCGACACTAGTCGTGGTTTTGTTTGGCCTCAACGGCGTGGCGCGACAGCACCACACTTCTTTGTCGCGTTCTTTCTTGTTTCCGCGCGGTGCCATTGCATCGCGCCGCCTTTGTTAGAGCCGCAACGAATGCAACATCAATGGTGGAGGAGGGTCGGCCGTGTTTTTGCGGTCAGACCTCCTCCCATTATAATGATAGCAAGCGGCCAACAAATATCAACGAATTTTATTAAATAAACTTGAACGAAGATTAAACCCCTACCTCAAGGTGTTGTCAAATGAAGGTTCGTCATGGAAAAAGGATGTCTTGGAAAATGGCATCGCGGAAGATGGCATCGCGGACTGAGGCTCCATAAGTGTCGCTGGCGTCCCAGAGAAGAGAATCGTCGGGGTCACGGTACATGGCGTTGCATCGTCGATCTTCAAGGATTCTGCGTTCTTCATCGTCCTTCGATGGAGGCCAGCATTCTTCATCGGTGACAGTGCGTTCTTCGCATTGTTAAAAGAGGAAGAACAATCTTCAAGTCTTGAGATAACCCTCTCCAATCCTTCTTGCACAACACAAACACCCTTAATGAAATAAGAGTCGTCTTATTTAATTAACTCACACTAGACACCAATCAATTCAAAATTCAAAATTGAATTCTCGAATTAATTATATTGAACAACATAATCAATTAATTAATTATGACAGTTGACTTTTCATTAAAGGGGGGTGCGGGTTTGTTACACAATTAATGGGGGTTTGCGGAAGGTTAGAGAATTCGAATAGGTTGGGACTTGTATGGGCCCCACCTCACAAATATCCTCTCATGGGAGGTTATGTGGGTGTGGGCCCCACCAATAACCTCCCCCTTGTAGGATATAACCAACTCAAATAAAAAAATGTGTGCAACACATTTTTTATTTAATTTAAGGTTAAACTCTAAAATATAACTTCAATCCCGCATAAATCGCAACTGCGGAAAAGGTCCCCTTAAGAGAAATTCAGCGCTGCGAGTTCATCGGTGCCCTCAGATTTCGATTATGAGAAACGGTTCAAGAGATCGAGAAACCTGCTCATTCGTTCACTGAACGTACCCGAGAAAAACTTCAGAAAATGATTCCGGGCACACCGAGCCTCGAAATCAGGCGCCGTCAGAAACTGCGTACTCGTAAAATTCCCAAAATATTAAGAAGAAAAAAAAATTCTTTGAAATTTCCGGGTCTTTACATTATGAGACACATACGTTGGACAAATTAAATGGGGTTCTACCTGTAGTTTTAAAAAATTCATGTGATAGGTCTTGATGGTAACCGTTTTCATGTTCCTGGGACATGAATTATAATAAATAATCATCTACATCATAGAAATTTGATTTATCATTGTTATTATCCCTGATGTTTTCTTCAGATAAAATCTATTGATGCATTTAATTCATAGTTTATTAATTAAATAATTTTTTTTTCAGTTTCATAGATTACTATATTGATTCATAATTAGCTAGTTATTATAATGCCATGAGTTATATTTTATTTTCCTTGAAATAATGATTTAATCTCAGCAATTCATTATTGACTATACTTTATTTGTTTGTTTTGAGCATTTCCATTCCCCCTTATTATATTTCCAGTCCCCAGGATATAAATAGGATTCTTTTAATGAGAATCAAGGATGTTAGTATTTTATGTTTATAATTAATTATTTTTTCCCCAATGTAATATGGGTATCATATTTCAAATCTATTTTTCCAAAATTAATAATCATTCTATCTTTTGGGATTAATTCCTTCTAATCAGACCATTGTAATAAAATTATGCACTAGATTTAGGCTTCTAGGGTTAGTACATTACACAATACAGTAAATAAAACATTGCATTTGTATAATAATTAAATCCCTATGTTCCTAAAATGATATATGAGAAAGATCCTCATTTATGCCCTTATCCACGGGGTAAATATAAATTTAACAATAGTAGTAAATTTCAAAATTCTTTTGTGGTTCCTATTAGTGAAATCAATACGACTTTAAAATTACTAATCCAAAACATTAAATCCCATCCCATTAAATTTTTCTCCCACATATATGGGTTTTCTACTGTTAGAGTCATTCTCTTTACTAAATACTGACAGCTTCATAGTCTCATATCTACCAACCTATAACAGTAAGACCAAAAAGAAAAAAATTATTATTCCACATTCTGACTTCTCGATCTAGATCACTGACTAATAGTTTCCAACTAGAGGACACATAGAAACAAGAATATCTTCCTATATTCTATAAAAATTTAACTACCATTAAGTTTCTAGGGTGTGTCTTTGGTTAGACTATTTTCTCTGGCTAGATATGAACACATTGGAAGAATAATTGGATAAATTGTAGGAAAAAATAAAAATGAAAACCAACACAATATAATTAATAAACAAAATATGATAAATAAAATGAACAAGAATAATAATAAATATAAAAAATGGAGTAAATTTCAATGATGGCATAAAAATGGAATTTACAAAAAAAAATACATTTATATAAAAATTGAAAATATGCATGAACTATATATAATAGTATAATGAGAAAATGATCTGTTTTCTACTACAATTTCCCATGCTATAAAAAAATCAAGAATACATAATGTTACAGTTTCACTTTCCCTACCAGCATCCATGAAGTCTACCTAGGTTCCAATTAGTGACCAAAAAATGGATTGATATGTACTCAACAAGATAGTACCGATGTTTTTAATAAACATTATGGTATCTATATATAAATGTAATATCATTTAGGTAAAATAATAAAAAAATGGATTACAATTCATGAAATGATAAATAAGTTGGGATTGGATTCTTCATGGGGTGGCTAATTGACTCTACCTAATTCATCCTAAGATAGATGTTTCAAAATAGGTGACATATAAAAGGTTAGGGCCCAATGATTATTTCCTTGGTTTCCATGTAAAAATAATGAAATAAATTACAAAATCTATAATCAAGGAATCTATGTAGTATAATTGGTTAAAAAAATCCCTAAACTATGATTCTATGACCACATATATTCAATATATGTAATGATAATCAACCATGAAGCACAGTTATAGGGGTCATAGTGTAATCCATCATGAAAAAACTGATGCTTTCTTCTATAACAGTGTATATCTAAGCCCATGGAGCATGCCCATATAAAATATTGGGCTAATCATGAATGGTCCAAAGGGATGAATCCAAAGAACCTCTTATATGGTGATATCATGATCAATACAAAGAGTGTATCCAAGGAATTCTAAATATACTGATATGAATAAAGTGAATCATTATTACTATGACGAAGAATTATCATACTAGTGTAAGGCATTTAAATAATTCCCTGGTGGGTATCTCTCTTGGAAATCATCCCAATGAATTAGCATGGGATCCTATGAGTAGTCAGGAAATTCCCTTGAGAATCTCAATCTTGTTCTAGTTTTACAACTCCTTTAATAAGAAAAAGATGCATAGATATATAGTCACATTACATATAATATGTTCAAATTGTACTTGTACAAAATATTACAATTCATTCACGTTATTGAATTCAATTAGTTTCCCTTTCACTCAAAAAAAACAAGGGACAACGAGGTGTCATATCCATAAAACATCAAGAAAAAAATTTACATGATCCAAATGGAACATATTTTTTCATTTCTAAAGTTATCAATTCATTTATTTAAATTAACAATGACCCATTAAAATCTTAAAGGAACAATCCAATTGGTATTTTGGTTAATAATATTTCAAGTGTCACATTTTCATACACATGACACAACCATGAAATGGATCACGATGTGGACATTGACATACAACGATAGTAAGGAGGATTGTAGGGTGTTCTGGTGTCAATTTAGGAAACTAATTTAAGTATTATTGACTTAGAGTACAATTTAATTTCATATAAATGCATGGAACAACATTGAAATACATATACAATAAAAGATTAGGTAAAGTTATAGGTCACCTACTATCTGGTAGTTCATGAACTATCTCCAATATCCGAATATGAATTTAGATTGAATTATTGAAAACAGTGAAGTACAAAAAAACATGGAAAAATTACATATTATCTTTCACATATATAAAACAAAATATGGAATGACAAACTAAGAAACAAAGATAATGCAATATAGAACATAAATATATGCTTCTAATGCGATGAAAAACAACTCAGTTGGAGTTTGTTTGAAGGACATGGTTAAATGGCTACATAGATCCCAAGATGTGATTTCAAGAAGAGGGTGTGCTATGCATTGAGAAGAAATAATTTTTTTGTGAAATTATTTAATGTATTAAAGAAAAAAGGGTAATTTTAACCTTATTTAATGGTGACCATTTTTTTGAAACACAATTGGACAAACCATGTTATAATCACCTACCACCACATTTCAATGGATTCCCCATCACAATATTAGGACGATTGTTAGAAAAAATTTATTTCAGCCCTGAGTTTCTTCTATATGATAGGTTTATATATTTTCACATTTGCATGTGTCCTACTATTCATTTTTTGACACACCATGAACCACATAATACTGGGATGTAAGATTCAGCATCACAGTTACTACTAACTAAGCACCAACCATGCTCTTCATGCTATTTATCTAATAAATAAAGCATGCATCTCTAAAAAATCCCTATATTCTCTTAAATTTGCCCTTTTTCCATTACACACTAAAATTTGAATAAAAAAAATAGATTTCAATAAAATTTAAGGGTATATACATAAAGAAAAAAAGACAATATCTTACAACCAACATTGAAATATATCCAATTATTCTATGTCATATAACATGAACATGAAATATACTTACTAGGATATCCACTAGTGTAGATAGGAAAAGAACACTGTATTACATTGAATTAAAGCTCAAGAACCAAGAACATGCCATACCATTTTCTCTCTATCATTTTTTCTCATATAAATGTCAATTAAAAATATTATGTTGAATTTATTAATACAAATTTGGGAAATGTATAGAAACATAAATATCATTACATAAACAAATAGACAACAAAATTGATGGAATCCCAAAGGTGAAATAAATTAGAAGAATATATCAACATGTAGAATTTTGAGAAAAAAATTGAAGCCTTATGATTATCAATAGTACAATGTGACTCAACAAATATTTGGAAACATTTTAAAGCATTATATAAAAACCCTCTCAGTAAAGAGTTATAAATATTAGTTGAAATTTTGAGAATTTTTAAATTTATGAACATGAAGAGTTTATCAAAGAGAGATTTGGATATCAATTCAGAGATTTAGAACCCCTTAATGTAATATTATTATTGTTTTTTGAGGCCCAAGATGTGCCTCATGTAATTGGGAATGTAATGGGGACTTTGCATTGAATATTTAGATATTTTTTGAGGATTTTAATCCTGGTGCATGTTTATTTTAAACATTACAGGAAAACATGTGACACCCTTATTTTGGGAAGGATTATATATCAAATTGCATAGCCCAAGTTAATCATTCATGATTATTGAATGTCTAGGTGGAACTATGTAGACAAGAAATGAAATAATGTGAGGTTTCATGGACATGGGGCTTGGTTCCCAATTGGCACACAGTTGAAAAAAAAATAATGTGAAATGAAACTGTTATAAATTGTTTTAGTTTCCACTGATGGTTTATGGGGGGGTAATATGTTCAACCAAACCATGTGAAGGTGGTTTTTATAGAAATGTCAAACAACACGGTTTCTACATGATTTAGAAAACTAGATCGGAATACTATGAGTCCTTAAAGACTTCATTAAATATTTGGAAGTGAATCATTTTTCAACAATTAGATTTTAACCCCAAACCACCTATATACCCCAAAAATGATCAAAAGATGTTTGGGGGGGGGGGGTCTCCACCAACCATCATCATCCAGCCCTCAAATTTGAGGTGTTTTATTTCGGATTCCTTGATAAATATAAGGTATGATTCTCTGTCATCTTCTCCTATTTTGATTTCCAATTATTTTCCATGATTTTGGTTTCTATGATTTATGTTTTTTATATTGTTATTTTATATAATGGTGAAAATATTCATTCTCTTTGGAGGTTTAACATTAATATAAATGAGGTGGACCTGAGAGGAGGTGATTAAGATGTGTTTTTTCATTACACATGTGATATGTTTTTACATAAGTTGATTTATATTTTTTACATTAATATAAAATTATACGGGGCTTTCAATATAATATGGTAACTTGGTATTTTTTCCTCAATTGATGTTGGGGGTGCATTGTGATCTCTTGTAATGTGGTTTGTTTAAAATTTAGTAAAACAAGGATTCCATGTGAGCAATTTAGAAATTTTTTCTAGTTGATTTAAATTTTGTATTAATTATTAAATGATATAATTTGATAATTTGAAATGAATAATTAATTATAATACACTATGTTTAATTTTATTTGATATCAAGTATTGGGATAAGATCTACGATTGATGTTGGAGCATGGATGAGAATAGGCATTGATGATCGAGTTGTGACATAAATGATTTAACTTGATTAAGGCGGGTGGCCTTGAATATGTTTGAGTCTATTGATTATTTAGTAATTTATTTTCATTTTACATAATTATTATACTTCTATGAAAATTTATTGACTTGAATGATTCCTCCATGAATTTTGGAGTCATTTTATAGGTTTTATTTAGTTTTATTCTAGATATTTACTATCATGTTCTTTCACTCTTTCTTATATATATTTATATATTATCCTTGTCAGAAAATTTTTCTTCTGATTTTTTTATGGATAATTTGTGGTATTTTACTACATTATATTTTTAACATTCGGGCCTAATGGTATACAAAGATTATTCATACAAGGTTTTGGAATGTTTGATAGATAGATAATTCATGCCATTTTTAGAATTTAGCAGTATCCCTTTGGTCCACATTAAGGGAACAATATCCCCATGATTATGTTTGGCCCTACCTACTAGTCAGTAGCCTTGTTGTAAAATGATGTATAGGGGATGTCTTGTAGAATCCCCACATGGATTTCATTCAGGCTATTCATTATGGGGTGTTACACATTGGTATCCGAGAAATTATTGGAGGCGAATATGTAAAATATGAAAAAGAGATAGACTATCAGGACTCAAGTGGTCAAAATAGTACATTCATTTCTATAATGACATTTATTGAAACCCATGATACCTAAGGATATCAATTATTAGGTCAAAGAACTATATGAAGAGTTAGTTTTATATTTTGGACCATGTATCCCATAATGGGAAGGATACGAATTAGGAGAATTCATGGGGATTTTGATGTAAGCTATTGAGTTTTACATAAATCATGTTATTTTAATGCTTTGGGAATGATATATGTGTCCATGAGTTATTTTCTTTTAAATGATTTTTTTAATATTTATATAAAATAAATAAAATTATAATATAATTAGTGTTTTACCAAATATGTTATATGGGGAGGTCAAATTAAGAAGGAAATATAGGGTATTTCTTGATTGATTCGGATGACTTTTATCCACTATTGGGAAATGATTTTTGGATGGGTAGTTTTAATGAATTGTTATTTCAAATTGAATACCCCCTATGATGGACTGAGTTGTGCATGAATTGTTTTATAATCAGGTTTTAAATTAATTGGAAAGTGGATCTGATGAATTTAAAATTGATATAGATATTCTTGTTTTAAGAAAATTTGAGGAAATTTATTTTCAAATTTATCTATCATGAATAAAAAAATTGAACCAGATATTGAGAAAAAAGTATGGTAATTTTATGAATTAAAATGATTTCTATTTTGAAGAAAAATATCTATACGATACCAAGTGATATTTCAGAAAACTCATGTGATTAATCTGTGGATTTTAGAAGATGGAATTTGTAACATCCCAGAAAAATATTCCACTCAATGCTTCCCCTAGCGCAGTGATTCATAAGGCCTCATGTGCTTCTCCCCAAAAACTAGAGGCTACCAAATTGTAAAGATTTAATTGGTGTGTTATTGTGTATAATATTCCTACATCACCAGAGTATAGAAAAATGAAAATACAATAGAATAAAAATAGTAGAAGAGGTAAACAACTAGAACATAGATAACTACAGCAACAAATAACGAAAATTCCAAAGGTGGATCATATACAATTATAGTGATACATGAATCAATTAATAATACAAACATAATAACATGTATTATATTAAAATACATGTATAAAAAATATAAAAATATCACAAGTGCTATTTCTGAATATAATCACGAGTCTCAACTCAATATTGTGCTCCTATTTTCATAACCATGGTACAAAATCAACCCAGGAACAATGGGTGTTTTCCCTTGTCCCTACCATCATCTAAATAATTTGTTCAGGTACCCAATGGTGGCCCAAATAGGTTTTGAGATAAAATCCCATTAGGTAACTTTCATGTGGCATATAAAAGGTCAAGTTGTGCAATATAATAAGCTAAAAATATACATGTAAATTGTTATGGAGAAAATAATAATGAAATGACCATGGAATGTAACTACTAAAATGATATCATTGATATGGCTTCTCGACGATCCATACAAAATAATTGTCATCCCTTCTACGAAGTCAGCTAAAATAAAATAATGTAACACCACATCCTCACCATAAAACCATATAACCATAACAACCATGTACATTCTGTACAACCAATCATATCACATACTTAATAAGTGTACCCAATAAACATGTTGTCATACCATAATGTTCTAGTCGAAATTTATATAATAAAAATACATTCTCATCGATTACAATGAGCATCTCAATGGAAACAAGTTTGGCATTGGGTGGAGTCCTATGAGCATGTTAACCAAACATGTACTATGTGAGTCCATGAAAGCCAGATCCACAGGGTATAAAGGCCCATGGCATGCCACATAATCATGAACCCATGACCATACTCTATCAAAGGCATCCAATACCACATCAACATACAAGGAGAAGATATCAAGACATGTATGGAATAAATTTACAGTTTCATAGCTTTGATTATTTCATTTCATTTTTTAATCCATACTATATGATTCCACCCCCTCATATAATGAATTACATCAATATAAAAAATGAGTATACCAACCCATTTACCACAATTCACATTTAAGGGAAATCAATGATTATACTAACTCAATTTCCACAAAAAACATTTAAATGAAATAATTGATTATATCCACTCATTTAAAAAAAATAGTCACAATTCAACATATAATAGTTATCAACATTAGTCACATGGGAAGAGAGTTAATACATCTCCTCAGAAAGAAATCCAATTACCATTAATTATAATTTGGATTCCAATAATAATTCAATCATGGGAACACATCACATGGATGGTTTAATAAGGCATAAACATGGTTAATTCTTGTTGAACACCCCATTGTAATTGATTAAGTGGAGAAACCACCACCAATGTTTCTCAAAAGAACCTAAGGGCTTCCCACATATCTCAAAATACATATAATTTAATTAAGGATTTTAATAATAGACAGTGCCAAAAATTTTGGTAGATATCATAGTGGAAGTTTGTCTAATAAAGCATCAAAACTCAAGGAAAATGTATATACCACCATCCAGGGCTCATTATTACATGGATCATCCAGTATCAACTACTAATTGGACTCATATTGGGAGAAAAAATTAGGTCATTTTATCTTGCACCTAAATAGCCTAACTAATATCTAGATTACTGATGAATGACTGAAATGTAATTATGAACTCACCAATGTACATCTAACAAGATGAGTGACACTATAATTGGGGAACATAAGGTTGAATAAGATCAAATTATACTTTAGATATTCAATGGGAGATCAAAAAATGTGGAGGGGATAGAAAATGTGAGTTTCGGTTAAAATAGATATTATATAAATATAAAATTAATAAAATTACCCAAAATAAAGGGCTCTCATAGTTTGATCACACGGTTTTACAAACCATGCATGATTAGCTGTAGTATAGGGGAACAACATGGATTATGCACATTGTTTGAATAATACTAAGAAAACAATAGCAAAACACCCTATCAAAATTGAACACATGTAAGCATCTCTGTTCTGTCCAAATTTATTGGTTTGTCCTAAACATGTGACATGTATCTCCCCACTATCCAACCTTGCATCGTTTTATCAGACCATTTGTTCTAGTACACAAAATTTAATCTAATCATGTACCATGCCATTTTTTACCCAAAACATGGATTCTAGGCTTTATAAACCCACAGACACTCCTGATACATTCATGACCTCAATTGTAATTTACACTAGGACATATTTAACAATAAACTGAAAAAGAATGGATCTCTACCACAATGGAAAACTCGAGGTCTTTCCATCTTCACCCTTTAAATAAATACATCTTCAAAAATCCCTCTCAATGGTGGTCAGGAATTATGTTAGAAAAAATTCGGCCATTGAGAATGTATTTCACTCTCCAACTCCTAATTCTTAACCAATATACAAAAATTCCGATATAACACCCATACTAGAGGAACTGAATGGACTTGAAGAAGTTTTTTTTCTCATATCCAAGATATGAATAAGATTCTCTTCAAAGGATGAATAAACCTATAACACGACCTCAATAGGATGAAAATAATGTGATAGGTCTGAGTGATAGTGGTGAAACCAGGTTACATGGAATTCATCTTGTCTATATCGGTACATCATAGGTAACTCCAACCGATATGGTATCTTCAAGACTCTACCAGAAAGCTCGATTGGCCCAACATCTCATAGTGAAAGACCAAGCAGTCTTATGATCCATCTATGGCCCCACCATGGTAGAAAAAGTAAAAAGACCCAATCCTTATCCTTGCTTTATAGAGTTCTTTAGCTATGATCAACATAAGATTTCTATCAAGACTATGTAGTATATATTTTCCTGTGAATCAAGTCGACCTACTCAAAATTATCCTTCATGAGACATTGTACTAGTAAGGCTACCCACATACCTCTAACTAGAATAGGTGTCATCGGATATTCATACCGTACCTGGACTTATAATGTCCCATATGTGTAATCACCTAATATCTACTATTGTAGGAGGACTCAAACAATGGTATATGACTCTACCAAGATCCCCCAATATCTATGATGCATGCTCGCAACATGACATCAAACACATGTATCTTATGCTATGATTTTCCATCTATTAGAGGGTGGTATGTTGTGCTAAAAAGAACCTGTGTACCCTGAACCATCTAAAAATTCATCCTGAAATGGGAAGTAAACTGACATCCCTATATGAAATGATAGGGTTTGGGACTCCATGAATTCATAATATCTCATGGATATACAACCTCCCATGATAATGAACAATGAAGGTCTCCTTTATTGGAAATAAATGAAAAACCATCATGAGCCTATAAAAACAACCATCTTAGAATCATTTCATCAAGGAAAACACGGTAAAGAATTTATTAAATGAATCTCAAATTCATCCCATTTTCAACTTTGGAATATGTATGTTCTATAAAATATTGACTAGTCATTGATGTTCCTCATTTAGCTTATGATATGTGGAACACCACATAACAAAACCTGCTACCTCACACATTATACCCAGTCACTAGTCCTGATAGTGTAAGTCACGGTACATCTTGGTGATTCTGGGATGCACTTCACAAGATAAGGAATATAATTCCCACACCATCTACTCATGTATGCGTATTATAACCCAAAAAATACTATGGATATACATAATCTCATCCTCACTAATGGTCTAACCGGGAGGTGGATCCTCACCTTCTATACTCTTCCATAAGAAAAAACCCACTGAATCTAATATCTGGATCATACATACTATATCCAGTAGGGTTGAGATCATAGATAAGTATGATAGATATGTATTCTCTTGTATTTTTTTCACCAAAAAGTTCATCTTAAAGATCGAATTCATGTGCTTCCACTCTCTAATGGATGGATGAAGTTCTTATATCTGAGTAATCCTCCACAGTACATCGACTATTTCATTGCCTTTACTAAAAATATATGAAATCTATAAGTAAAAATACTAATGATATATAACACAACTTTACTACTTCAGATATACATTACACTGTGTTAATATGTACATGAGTCTTTTTTTGGTCCATGTACACCCCAAAATTCCCTATGTGAATGTAATGTCTCCAAATGCCCAAATCATGATTGATTGCAGCTAAATTGAGATCGTACATTGGGTAATAAATCATGTTTTTTGTTAGATACCAAGACATGTATGCCATGAATATGTCCCACTATATCAGCACTACTCCATGCTCGATACCTGATGCATCTGAATACACAGTGAAGTTTATTATTGATTGAAGAAGAATCAAGATCGGTGCTATAGTAAATCTCAAATTAATCTACTAAAAGATTGTCTTGTAGGTAAAAAACAATACAAATATCACACCATTATTAATCAAGAAAGTTATCAGCATTTCTAATCATAATAATTCATATATAAAAGGGATTTAATATACGTCTATCCCCATGTAATTATATACATTATAAATTTTCTTCATATGCTCCTAGTAAACTATAGATCTCTCCATCTCTAGATATATTGATAATCCTGTCTATAAGGTATTATAAGCCAATAACTGAATCTAATCCATCCAGAAGATAAACACTGTTATATTATCTTAGAACTAATGCTCTATCAGTATGTCCAAAATGATATCATGAAGATTGTTATGGTCAGGTCGATGATGAGAATACACCAAGATATCACCAATGAAAACCACCACAAATAAATATGGATTAGATTGGATGAATCAGTTCATCTATTCAATGAAATATACTAGAATATTTGTGAGAACAAATGAAATAACTAGATAATCATATAGACCGTACCAACATTGAATTTACGCATGATGTATGTCTACAAGTCAAATAGAAACATAGTGATAAACTAATCCCATGTTGATTTTCAAAAACACATGAGCTCCTTGAAAAGGATAAAACAATTCACTATCCATGGTGAGGGATACGTATTCAAAACCATAATTTGATTTCATTTCAAATAATAGATGACTATATTAATGGTTCCATTATTAAATTTCACATAAAATCACTGAGATACCCGAATAATAAGTATTGGGTCAAATAAAACACTTTTCACAAAAAAACCTCTAGCTACCTCTTATGCTCCTGCAACTCCATCATAGATAGCATGTAATTTGGAATGGATTCCATTGTATCTCATGAAACTAGGTAAATAAAGAAATAAACTTCTCTCTATATAGTTAAAATAGAAAACATATATGGTAAAATTTCACTGAAATGATCAAGCACGAGTGGAAAGTCCACCAGATGTTCTCCCTATTCATCTAGATACAAGCTACCGAGCTAGGTTATCACCTGGCTTATCCAACGATGCTGTGTTCCTAATCATGTCACCTGGAAATCCCATTCACCATTGTGAGTATTAACTTCATCCTATTGTGTTGGGAATTTAACCCTCTAGAAATAAGAATAAACATATTCTTGATAAGCTTCTTACAAGTCCACACTGAGTACAACTTCAAACCCTATATTTTTTAGAACATAAAAATCCAAAATGATGTGAAACACACAATCCATATGGGTAATATCCTTGAACCAGTGTACCTCATCTGTTATAATTCCTAATAACATATCTATTTTCTTAAAAATCATATAATATAGTATAATGATCCCATATCCATACAATACAAATTCATATATAAAACTATGCGATGCACGTGTCTTGAAACGATAATATGAAATTTTAGAGGATAATATGATATTAACTCTTACCATAGACAGATCAAAACCCCCCTCTTTGGGGGTAGTATTCAAAAATATAGATATGAATGGAATGATGACCTTGTGACACAACCCTACTGCCAGAGTAGGGCCACATTGTTGTCTCGGTGTAACCAATGGCTGGCTGCCTCCACTAAGATCACCTTTTCCTAAAACTAAACATAAAAATCTATTCCATCTCCCTATATGTAAATGATCAGATTCAGCCAAATATTGGTATTAGTATTGAGGATTACCCTCAACCACTCATTGTTGAAGAGAGTTTCTTGAAAAAAAGTTTTTACGTGGCATATCCTTCCAAAATCTAGGCACTCGACATAGTTGTGGTCACACTAATTTTTAATATTGATTTTCCTTTCACACTGATAATAAAACATCAATATATTAGTACTCACAACCTCAATAAAACTCATATTTAATGAATCCAAAAAACACATCTTCTTATCATTGGACGTTGAGCTACTACGTCGAGAGACCACACATCCCTACTCTACATCGCCAATATCCCTAGGTTTCTACTATGTAATAAATGCTTAATTCAAAATATCAGTATTCTATGTCAGCATGAACACTTTTACCTTTGATCTGATATCTTTTCAGATTCCTTCCTCAAAAGAATATCCCCCTCGATTTCTAATTATTAAATTATACTAGTACAAAATGATGAAACTATTTAAAATCTTTGGATTACTATATAACAGTCATTGCACCCTACTAGAGTAACATGAATTGACTATCCTTAGCTACCTTGATGGTACAAATAGTAATATAACGTTGTTTAGAAATCATCCCCAACAATATCTCTTAGTCTGTCAGCCTCTTTCAGAACATCCCACCAGTGATTTGCTGCTCCAGAAAGCATGAATGTTGTAAGATTCACTTTCTTGTTAGGTGGTGTCTCCATTTTTTAAAATATATACATTGTATTCTAAACCAATTTCTCAATATCCTATGTACTACCATCCTTTGAAAAGGTTGGATAATGATAATGTTTTAACACATAGATCTACTCATCCATAGACAAGTCATGATGTGCTGCTCCCTAAAATTATGCATGATGTGAAATAATCCCCCATGGAACTATGCCTCAACACCAATTTCTAGAATAATAGTGGGTTCTACATGTGGAAATTAAAAAGGATCCCTTGGTATCCCATATACCACCACCTCTATAGTGTGTTCATCCTCACACTCCAGGAGAACGACTTGATATTTTCATGGAAAGATTCCTCTACAGTGTAAAATATTCACCATAGAAAAGAATAATATAAAATTTTACAACTCAAAAGAATATGATAGGTAAAAAACCTCCCAAAATGATTTCATTCCACCCAAATTGATCCTTATGATAGTTCTGAAAAAAGTGTAGTAAAATAAAACCACTAGAGACACTGCCTCATGCCCACTCAAAAGCTAGTTCTATTTCAAGTCACTATTTGCAAGTTATCTTTTCCATTTCAATTTCATGTAACAATAAATTCCTATAGTGAAAAATTCATAATATACAAGGATATTGCATCATTTAGATTAATATTTAGTACATAAAAAAATACATTCTCTGGGAACATAATAGTTTAGGGTCATTGGAAACATGGAAACAAAATATTATATGATGGTGAAATATCTACAAAATCCCTTATAAATACCTATAACGTTAGTAATTATACCTAAAACATTTTGTACATACATATGGAATTGATAAATAATAAAGGGATGATATTGGATGCTCAGTAAGGGTAAATAAATTAATTGTGTAAGCATAACATGAACAAAATGGTATAGAACATGAGCATAGAATATGAATATTATACCCTACATATTAGAGATCATAGTAATGATTTCAAATTCATAATACATGAGTCATAAGGAAAAAAAGAAATATATTATATGAAATAATAACATTAGAATAAACATGGAATTTTGGTAAACACATTTATATATAGAAACCCAATTTTTAGGTTGTCTATCAATGCCTTTATAACATGTTAGTCTTGGGTTAATCACCCATTTACATTTTTTGGGCTGGGATGACCTCCCATGTACCCTCTTGTTTTGGTCATGTGATGTCCTCCAATGTACCCTAATTTTATAGGATTGGTATTCCATCATGTTTACCCTGTTTTTGGGATTTGGTTGTTTTCCCATATACCCTATTCTTTTGGGCATGGTATGACCTCTCGTATTCCCTCTTATTTTAGGAATTGGATGTCATCCTGGGTAACATCTTTTTTCGGTCATGAGATGTTCTCCCAATTACCCTATTCTTATGGTCTTGGGATTTCCTCTCGTGTGCCCAATTTTTTGGATTCAAATTATATCTTATGTAACTTTTTATCTCATAAAACATTTATCATTACAAAATGAATAGGCGGAACATATATGTCCCACCCATATCATATCAAAATATTGCGTACAATTTCCACATAATCAAAAATAATAACATCATAACCCATGAAATTAAATGGGTGTCATATATATGTAATAATATTATAATCTATGGAAAAATATTCAAAGTTAATAATCATTAAATAAAATGCATAACCCATGACAAAGAGGTTTTCAAAATAATTTAACCCGTGAAAAATTAATTTGTATCATAAACATATTGAAATAAAACATAAACCATTCGGAGAAAGAGTGTGACCAGACACAATAAATCATTTCCCAGTAAAGGCATAATTATCACCAATAGATTTCATCATAGTTGTAAAATAACCTTGATTGAAATTTTATATACATTTCATGAGGAAAATATCATTTATTCATCTAAAAATTATATATAAAACATAAACAACATTAATAAATAATTTTCTTGAAAATTGACATGAAATATTAAAAATAAATCTTTGAAAAAAATTTGGAATTCCTTTTCATTGAAAAAAATTGATCTTAAAATATTTTCAAAAAAAATTTCCTTGAAAACATATAAAAACATCTTGAAAAAATTTTGAAAACCATTTTCCATGAATACTAATAATATATGTTTTAAACAATTTTAAAATGTTTTTTCAGTTGAATTTTTTTAATCTTATAAAGAATGTCTTATAATATTTTTAATACCATTTTTATTATTACGCATAGAAAACATATAAATAAGGTTTGAAAACATTTAATATAACATTATAAACATTGAAAAAAATTGAAAACATTTCTCTTAAAAAATTGTGTAGAAAAATTATTAATGTATTTATAAATGGAATAAATCCTTTTTTAAAATTATTTTCCTAGAAAATTATCTTCAATGATATTATCAAAACAATTTTGAACAAATTTTTTTAATCATGGATTTTGATGTAAAACAAATTTTAAATATGGGAGAAAAATATGTACATATTTTTCTTAATTTTTTTATTAATTATCATTGTTTCAAATGATTTAGAAAATTGTACTAATACATAGAAATATATTGAATATATATTGGAGATTAAAAAACTAGATTTTTCTTTTGATATGAATCATATCATTTCATAAATGGAATCATAATCATAAAGAGTCTCAATAAATGAAGAGATTATTTCAATATACATATTATCACATCGTAATTTTGAATCACACTCCCCATGTATGAAAATTAAATTAAATTAAAATTAAAATTTCATTATGTTATGTAGAATCATTATATGATATTTTAAATATATTATATAAAGATTATATAAATATATAATTTCACAACATGTCATATCTCTCAAAGAAGGAACCATAAGAAAAATTTACTTTACTAATTTTGTGCCATTTGGAATAGAAAGATAATTAAAAAAATATCATATAATAGATGTGTAAATCACCACATATTTATTTATAATAATAATAATATAAAACACACATTGTTATATTACACACCACTCAAAAATAACAGGTTGTGAATAATGTATGTATCTCACAGAAATTTAATGTGAGATGAAATTCCCTTACCTTGTGAGTTTAATCACATTATACTCATTCAAATGTCATGTATAATGAATATAAATTTATAGTAAATCTTTAAAGGAACTATATTCTTATATCTAATTCTATATATATATTTATTATGACTTTATGTTACCCTCTTGTTAGAAATTTCATACTAATGTTATGATTCAGGTAATATTCGATGTCTTTTTCCCATGTGACTTAATTTGTTATATCTTTTATCCCTATGCTTGTATCAAAATATAAAAAATTTAAAACATGATATAAATATCACATATATTCATTATATGTTTATAATAATAATATATATAATATATAAGTATGAAATGGAGTACACCGTTCCTTTAGATGGTAAGCCATATGTATGAATCAATGATGTTTTTGTTTATTATCGGATTATTAAAAGAAACAATTAACATGAAATATATTGATATATATATATGATTATTATATTTGATTTATTATATCATATATATATATATGATATAATGTGACTAAACACATCATTAATACATTAAATTTAGTGTGTGAACGAATCACATATTTAGGGGTGGAAGTCCACAAATACTCAAATAGAATTAACTTATTTAAACAAAATGTAAAGTAAAACAATATATGTTTAAAGATAAGTGATGATCTTAAAGGCATAAAAAATAAAACATATGACATATATAAACAAATTTTCCATCATAATGTCCACCATCTTAGGTAGTAAAGGGAAAAATGAATAATCATTCTTTAGTATGGCCATATATATCATTACGAATAAGAAAAATGATTGTTACCCATTATATGGATGTGTGTGTATGTTTATGTCTAACCCTAGTAATAATTATACCCTACTATATCTAATATACAGTTTTTTTATTAAATCATGGAATAATGATAGTGGAGGGGTGGAGAATAAAAATAAAAGTATTTAGAGAGAATAAGTTACATATTAATCATGTAACTCCTTTTTGTTTCCATCAAAAGAGTTCCATGGATTTATTTCTAGCGAATTATGGAATTATAGGAGTAAGGGTAGGATATTAATAATTATATTGGGAAGCTCATGGCTGAGCCTAAGAATCTTGAGAGCTAGGAATAAGATGGAGAGGTATAACCCTTGGAATATCTAGTCCCTAGTATATTTACGATATTTTTGTTGTTATACAATCATTAAATAATGATAGCGGAGGGGTGGAGGGGGAAAGAAAAATAAATGATCTATGAAATGATATTGAAAAAAGAGGTTTCCTCTTAATTTTGTATCTCCTTTTGTTTTGTACCAATACGATTCATTAGATTTATTTCTACCAAATGAGTGTATTCTATGAGGAATTTAGTGATATTAAAAATTTCATTAGGGAGATCGTGGTTGGACCTTTGAATATTGATCGTTGTGAAGAAGAGTGAATGTTGGTGGCCATTTATAGGGAAGGAAAACGACTCACATATAATATTTGAAAACAAGTTAGGTGTACACATTTTATTTCCTAACAAAAGTAATATCAAACCAAAACAATAAATATAATTGAAGGTGTACGGCCAAAATATATCCATAAAATGTGTTTTTTACAAGTGGATAGGTCAATTGGTCCCCAACTATTATTATTTTATCCCTAAATATTCATAATTTGACCTTTATTACTATGATTATTTTTATTAAAATTTTCTAATTTTCTTGCTAAAAATTTAATATCATATAATTAAAATATAAATATCATAATGATTATAATGGTGCATGTCCATTTTTTTAAATTCATTTAATAAAAGTGGAAAAATTAATATAATTTCAAATCTCAAAGATAGGGTGAAATAACAGGTTTTTAAAAATGATAAATCCTCAAATTTTTGTTATGTTTTTTTATTCAATCACAAAGTAACATGTTTTATAAGGACCTAAATTGAATTAATAGTTTTATAATTGGTTTAAAGAAAAATTTAAAAAAATTAGATTATAATTTAACATTAATAATTATTTAAACCAAAATTTAGTTATTAACTAAAATCCTGTATTTACACAATTCATCAAAATATGACGTTTCTCAAAAAAATCATGAAAATTCATAATATTTTAATTTTGGCAATCTAAATTCAAAAATGAAGTTCATTTTTATGTAATTAAATATATAGAAGTGTCTTAAAGTACTATTTTCTTCATAGAAGGACATGAAAAAAGTCCATTTCAGAAAATTTTATTTTTAAACATATAAATACTTTTGAAAAAATAATTTTCTTTATAAATAATATTAATTTATATAGGTCCATTATAAATAAATATCAAATATTGTTATTAGTATTAATATTACAATGTTTTATCTTCTATGTTATAAAAACCTTTTTAAATAATTATAATAGTAAATTAATGTCTTGTAGAAACTCGGAATTGTGTGTATCATATGCCATGTCAGTGTTTCTTGAAGTGAACTACAAGTAGGTATTCCTTGTAATGCAATCCAAGTCAGTGTTTTTTGTAGTGTAAGAAAATTCAATATTTAATGTTGAATAATCCAAGTTTGTTTGATATGAAAGGAATGTTTTAATTAGTGCTTTGAAATATATTTATTTATATATCTATTTTCAGTGTAATGTAATATGAAATAAAAGAAAATGATCTAATTAATTAGAAAAAATTCACAAAATATCAGGTTGTTACATTCAACCGCTTTAAAATGACTTTATCCCATGAAATTATTCAGGGTTATCAAATATTTCATACATTAATGTTTCATTCATAGAAACACACAACAAAAAATTAATCTTAAATCATCTATTAAAAAGTGAATTTTTGAACCATAAAGGTTACCCAAATTAACATATAAGTGGGTATCAAAAAAGCGGAACATAGGTGGGAAGTGAAATAATTGACTTCGAAGAAAAATCTAAATATAATTTTTTGATAGAGTGTGATATAGAAAAAGGTTAGGTGAAAGTTAAGAATCAGAAAACCATAATTCTATGATGATCTAAGGGACCATCTGATTCATTACACACATAGATACTAGGATAACATTTCATTTGGTATCAAGATCATTTTACATTAAATTAAATAATTTTGTTGAAAAAATATTATTTCATGATTTCGGGAGATACTCAAATTTTTTTTGTTCCTTGATCTAGTCCACCTCATTCCCCAAAAAAGACGGTTAATTTTTAATTCCTAAATTTATACAAGATCATGAAACCAATTATATTCTTTTCCATTTTTCATTATTTAACATTATCTTAATGTAGTTTTTATATGACATCAAATATACATAAATCCTCTTATATAGATAAAAGACTTTAATCTTACTAACTTCATTGTAATTTTAACATAAAAATTCCATAAGTATTTCACCATATACCCCTTCCAAATTATATTATCTCTTTATTAATTATATAAGATATTATTTTAGAACAAAAAATTTATTATTAGAAACATGGGTCCATCATTATAATGATAAAATATCAAATTTGGTTTTATGATTCCATAAACCATTTATTGAAGGATAATCAGATGAAATATCACCAAAGGATGAACAATAATACTTTCATAGAGATTATTGAAACAAAATAAAACATGAAAATTCCAACATAAAAGTGGAGTATAATTATGTCCTAATTTTCATTATTTACTTCTTCAATTATCATTTCATAGGATTTTACATTATCCATATACTGAAGATATTTTTGATGTTGATCTTTTTCATTATCATTTGTTTTATGCACTTCCCATAACAAAGACCATAATCGTTAAATTTGTTACACTGAATTGTAGGATATGAAATATCTAGAGAGTTAATATAATTCCCATTACCTCGACATTTAGAAACTGATGCCTTTTTTTACCAAAAATAAGACATGTGTTAGTTCTTATATGAATGTTTCCTCATTGTTTCTTTCCACACTTTTATCATAAAGTAAATCTTATCTTCATCCCCCCAGAGTCATTATAGTTTACGTTGAATTGTATGCTTATTTTTTTATGATAACCATAAGACTAATGACATGCTTCAATCACCCTTCCTGTAAAATAATACTATGAATGTACTTAATAATAAAAATTTTCATTAACATGTCCGAATCCAAGGATATAATTTTATCTTATTTCCTTATATTATAGATGATGTTGCACTTTTATTTTGTTTCACCTTCATACAGATAAATTCCCAACATAAAATTATTCTCATTCCAAAAAACCAAGAATAAAAAATATTTTATTAGTTGTATAGATCAATTTTACATCAACTAGTAGATCAATAATTCCTAAAAAATTTAGGTAGACGTTTCCCAAAAAAATATTCAAGAAAAACATGTTCCATAATTTGGTTATTTGTAAATTCAGCGTGAGTTATAGCTTGATAATTTTGTGTGTTCATAGTAATGATTTTTTTCACTCCATCTTTCATAACATTCAGTTTCTCAGGGGGAATCAATTAATTGTACATTGCATTCCTCTTTAGCATGGTTACTTTTGGTCCCATCTATTTACTTAAACCAGATAGCATAGAAAATGAAAAAATTATCATATAGGAGAACCACATAATCATGAAGAGTCAATTAGAGGTTGTATAATTTATGACACCTTACATAATCTATGCTCTATAGGTTTATCTTAGGTTATTCATAGATAAATTTTATTTAAATGTTTTATAATGGTTCACAATGAGTTCTAGAATTCTCAAATCATATCCCTAGGTAGTGTCAAATTGAGTGTGTAGCAATGCCCATTGTTGTGTACCAATAAACATGAGTCAATAATGTGACATATTTTCAGAGTTGTTTCCCATAGTTATATATGATCTCGAGCCACATCCACTTGTATTATCTGAATATGGATGTATTTTTCGGAAACCACTTACTCTATATTTTACCAAAACTAGAAAACATTTTCATAAATGTTATGTCAACCTTATACATATCCTTAGAGACATCCCTAGACATATCCATATAAATATAACTATGGAGCTCAATAAATACTACTAATCATTATTTAGTAATGCTGACTAAAATTTTCCATTGATACCAATAATAAACACCCAGGCTTAACATACACAAATATTACATCATTTTTTATAGATATTCAATACATTAAAAAAATACATGCTTGAGGACGGTAAAAGTATATTATATTTAGAATATTTAAAAAACAAATCTTATATCATTGTGAATGATCTTAATCACCTTAAAAAAATATATCCACTTTTTTTAATTCAAAATAAAACATTTTTTCATTACCTAGAGAAAGGATAAATAATAAAGGTGTGAGATCTGATTCTTAATATGTGTGAATAAAGGATATGTGTAAGAATAACATGAAAAAAATGGTTAGGAAATTGATAATAGAATTTTAAGATCATTACCTTCATATTATAGTTCATAAAAAACATTAGGTCTCAAAATAAATGAATCATAATGAAATAAGAATCATAATATATGAATTAATAACATTGGATGAAAACATGGAATTGTGGAAAACACATAAGCATATAGAAACCCTATATTAAGGAATCCTACCATGGACAATTAAACATGATAGTTTTGGTTTTATCACCCATGTTAATGCTTCAAGCTTGGGATAACCTCCTTCGTACACTCTTTTTTGAGGCTTGTGAAGTCCTCTTGTGTACCCTTTGGTTTCAGTCTTGATATTTCCTCCCATTTATGAACTTGTTTCATGCATGGGATAGCATCCCATGTGCCCTCTTATTTAGGGCTTGAGATAAACTCTAGTATACCATCTAGTTTTTGATTCCATGATTTAATTGAGTGTTTCTTCTTTTTTGGGCTTGCGATTCCCTCTTTTAGATCTTAAAACATTTATCATTACCCAATGCATAGTAGGGATATTTATGTCCCACCCATTTAAAAATGAAATCATTCATAGATGCTGAAAAAAATCATAAACAGTCTTATTATAACACATTAAATGAAATGGGTATAATAAAAATATATTAATATCATAACCTATAGAAATGATACATGTTTGTTAATAATTTCATTTGAAGCATAACCCATAAAAATAAACGAGATTCAAAAGCATATAACCCGTGAATAAAAAAATATAGAATAAAAATTATTCAATTAAAACATAAACCATTATGAGATGGTGTATGAATGGTAACATTGATTCATTTGTCAAGAAATCCCTAATTTACACTAATGTATTTTATCTTTATAGAAAATAATTTTGATAAATAATTTAAAAACACTTCTGGAGAAAAATGTTATTTAGTATTTTTAAAATGATCATTAAAACATAAAAAACCATTTTGAAAACCATTTTAAAGAAAAAAACGCTTAATATAATAATGAATGATTTGGTAACCTTTTCCTTTGAAAAAAATATATCTTGATATATTTTTGAGAACCATTTTCATTGAAAACGTGTAAAAGAATCATTAAAACATTTCAAAAAACATTCTTTATGAAAATATATTAAATAAGAATTGAACCATTTTTAAAACATTTTTCGTTGATATCAATTTTAAAACTTATAAATAATTCTCAAAAAAGTCATTAAAAATAGTTTTTTTGATGACACGTTGAAAAAATATAATGAAAAAATGGAAAATTTTAAAATATCTTTTCATACATAAAATATTTTGAAATATATTTTTCTTTAAAAATGGATTTTAATATTTATAGAGGAATGTGTAAAACCATATATAATTATAAAAACCCTTTTTCCCAGAAAATTTTCTTCTTTTATAATTTGAAAAAAATTTAACACAATTTTGAAAATGTGGTTTTTGAAAAATAACATATTTCTAACTCAAGAGTGAAATACGATAATATTATTGAAAATTAATTTATTATTTATATTATTTGAAAAAATGTAAAATTGTTAATATGTAACAACATGATATTTTATGAGAAATATTTTTTTTATGCCTTATGTAATAGGCAACACCAAAGGAATCTTTCACAACACACAATACTGACATTTCTTTCATTACACGCAATCGCGGACTTCCTCGATATCGTGTTTGGTAAGCAATACTGGGTTTCACTAAAAACTATATATTATTATGGACTAGCCGTTATGAATAGTATTAAATACATTTTGAATTTTATAACATTATTATACGTCTTACACATTTTCTAGAACATGGTAATAGAACAAAATAAATTTTTCAGGTAAAATAAGTATTTTAAAGAAAATGCAGTTTTACCGCCTATTGATGGAAAACCCATATTAAATCTAGTTTTTGACATGTTTATAAGTTAAATTTGACAAAATAAAATTCTTCTTTGGAATTAGGATATAAAAATTTACTTTGGATAAATTTTTGATACTTTTATGATAACTTTCATATTTTGATGAATAGTAAAAATATGTGAATTTTTAATTAAATACAACTTTTTTCATTGAGATAAATTATATGGTTGAATTATAATATTTAATGGTTTTAAATTATAAATATAATATATTTTTACCATTTAATATAATTTATGTCATTAGAATTAATTTCACATTGAATTCATAGGTAAAAACATTTCAATCCTTGGCAATGTTTTAACTTCTAAAACTCGTTTTCCTAACAATGAGATTAATTTTAAATTAATTACTGAAACTTATCTGTCTTGAATTTTGAAAAATTTATTCCATATTTGGAATCAGTGGGTCCAAATTATGCTAATTGGCTACTTTTTATTTTTGGGCATTATGAATAGTAATTACGATAAATTTTATTTACCGTAGTTAAAGGTAAATCAGGTAATTAAGGGTAAATATAAGATTATAAAATTACCTTAACACCTGAAAAAATCATATTGGTTGACTAAATGTAGACCCATATCACCTAATTGTCGGATTATATTCATTTAATGGACTTTTTTCCATGAATATAATTTAATTATTAATAAAACCAAAGAAAGTGACAACATGTCAATTTCTTAAATCTTATAAGTATAATAATTTTAATTTAGTGATAAAATTAATGAAACATCAAATATGAATAGTATCCATAGAGATAATACAATTATCTACATAATATGAATTTATTTATAATTTTTATGGATTAAATAATTATCATTAAATATGACACAATAGTTATGTTGAAATTATTTTATTGGTTGAAATATCAAATAAATGATTTTATAATTGTTAAAATAAATATTATATGAAATATTCAATGTGATACACTAATTTTATAGATAAAAATGACATGTTATGAATCTATTAAATATTTTATTTCGAATATATCTTTTTTATATATCTTATTTAAACTCAAATAAATGAATAGTGTCAAAATTGACACTAATGTTAATTTTTAGAAATTACATATTATAAAATTTTTTAAAAATCACAAAAATATTTATAAATTGAAAATTAAAATTTATATGATTGAAAATTTAATAAATTATACTATTATGGACAATTAAAAACATATAAGTAAATATTTATAATGATTTAAAATTTATGATATTGTTACCACAAATAAAATTAAATATATTATATAAGGACAAATCAGGTTGATAATGTTTAAAATAAATTCATAACAAGTCTAAATTTTATTGGTTGATGAGACTACCACCCTATATCATCTAATCTTCGAATATGAGTCATTTTGGATGTTTTTAAGTGGTGTTTATATTTAATATAAACTAATATTTCTTATATTTCCAAAGGTGCCCCTGTCCTCCCTTATAAAAGGGCACATCCTCCCTCTCCTCACACTAATTTGAGCCTTTAAGATCAGCCAAAACCTACCAATTTCAATTACCCACTTCTTTATAAACCTTCTAGAGGTACTGGTCTTCTCAAAAGATCAACTCTAGTGCCCTAAGAGAAAGTTTAAAGGAGGCACTTTGAGAAAGAGGTAATACCTTCTACCGTTTTCTTCAAGTTCCATTCATATTATACTCCCTCTTCTTTAGTTGTTTCATTATGAAGTAATAACATTAGTATCCCTAATATACTGATATGTTATTATAAATATTAAACAACCCTATTTCACCTCTTATCCATCCTACGGTAAACAAAATCACCGCGTGTGAGTACGTACGGAATACCGTCTCCACGCTTTGGTGTAATATGTCTTCCACCAACAACATAATTGGATGGGTATAATGGTGAAAATAAATAACTACATATGAATATTTTAATGTGGTATTGATTCTGAAATATTATACATACACTTCAAAACAATTTCACGATCATGGGAACGATATCATCACTCATGCGTACGTACGGCCTACCGTCTCCACGATGTGATGCGACTCGTTTTATATGATCTTAATTGAATGATGATTATAAAAATAAATTGAATGAATGAATACGATATATATTACACTAATAACATTCTGTAAATGATATATCTATATCTTATAAAGAGTAATATGAATTTATTCGACAAAACACTCATAAGAACATAAAGCAATAAACACCCGAATAACATGTTGCAATGAAATATTACTACAAAGAAGATACAAATATGACCATATATGATATCATAAAAATGAATATTATTATTTAATAAGTCAATTGACAATATTTATACCATATTAAAGGAGGTTCGGATTCATACGAAGCATATCAGACCTAAGGTAAGGGAAAATCTCACAATCTCATTTTTTATCTGAGATTGTTTATACTTCAGAATTTACTGGGGAATATTTATTATCCACATCCATGTTTCCAAAATATGTAATATTATTTCCATCCACCTACAATTTTTTAAATCCAATTTTTCCCATTGGTGAGTTTTTATTAAAATATATGAAAGGAATCTTTTGTTGTTTTTAGTATGAGGTACTTTTTGACATTTCCAACCAAAGTACGAGAAGAAATTTTTTTTATACATATACGGCATAAATGGATTTTTAGAAAAATATTTCCATGAAGCTTCCGTTACATGTTTTCATGTTTATTTTTAATCAACTTATTTTAATTTAATATTATATGACATTTTAATAAAGGAAAATGTTTTTGAAGTAGAAAGGATATTTTTCTCATGAATAGAGTTCAAGTGTTTTATCAAAATTATTTTCCATCTAAGATAATATAGGGTTCTATTTCTATCACTATTTTTACATTGATTTGATTATGTTTTGATGGAATTATTTTTAAGATGTCCTTTTATCTTATATGGATTATGTTATGATGGCATGATGTTTAAGAATCCCATTTTTATTACATGAGTTATGCTATGATGTATGATTTATGATCTTGTGGTAGACATAAGAATGGTATCATTATGAGATGGGTGGGACCTATATCTCCCTCCAATGCATTGGGTAAAGATTTATATCTCATGAGATAGACATGGATGGAATGGTAGGTTAATTCGGTTCAGTGAAATAGGACTAAAACGAGGAGTGAACTCGGTTCAGAAATGGACTTTGTCCGCTAAGATAGTCTTGTAAATGAGTCTTGACAAATAAGAAATGATTTTATATGATTATGTGTGTATGCGACAAATCTTCATGTTTTATGTTATGATTATTGGTATTACATTTCACTTCTATGATTTATCCCATGTTATGATCTCTTTTGCAGGATAATATTTTCAAAATGTTATGTTCTTATGAATATGATATGTTTGATATTTCTTTTGTTTACCCTTACTGAGCATTTGAGTTCACCCTTTTGTATGTTTTCTTTTCCCCAGGTCAGGAATAAGGATATTAAGTTGGATATGCCAAAAAGGGACTCTAGATATGAGGAATTAAATGGGAGACAACATAGATGATTTATGAACTAATTTTTTATGTTTCGCAGTTTCTAATGACACTATACATATACGGTCCTTTCATGGTTTTGTTATATTTTGTAAAAATTATTCTTCAATTTTGAATTAATAACCATGTATGTAATGTATGGGTATTTATAGTTGGTATTAGAGGAACGGTATAGTCAACCTTTGGAAACTATGATGTGAAAGTCTTAGTAAGAAACCTAAGGATATGTCTAAGAGTTGAACACAATCTTAGTGTTTTAGAAATGGCCATGAACAACCTATGATAATACATTAAGTGTGAAATTTTATTCTTGATTATGTGTTGTTCTGGTTATAATTAGTGTTGCTCACAATATTCTTCTTATTTTTAGTCAATGGCTGGAACTCAAAGGAACCGTGTTAATACGGAATGTGACGGGAAATGCAATGATTTTCCCCCTGAGCTACCAAACGTTATGGGAGCTGGAATGCAAAATCTTGTAGCCTTTCTCACACAACTTTCTCAAGCTATGAATCATATAGGACTTCCAAACGAGCAATGGAAGGAGAAAAATTCTATTGAATCCTTCATGAGGCAGCGTCTACATTCATTCGGCAGGTCTACTGATCCATTAGTGGATGAACAATGGATCAGTACCAATAAAATAATATTTTAAGTTCATCAATGTTCTGAACAAGAAAAAGTCATCTTAGTAGTGTATCATTTAGAAGGTGATGATGATTAATGGTGTAATCTCATCAATAATAAGAGGCAAAAAGATGAAATTGAGTCCATGGAATGGGAAGAGTTCATGAATATATTTTTCAATAAGTACTTCCCTCATATTCTTCGAACAATGATGGAGAAGGAGTTTCCTGAACTGAACAAAAATGATGATGAATGTGTTGGTACCAACGAAGAACATTTTACAAGACTTGCAAGGTACACTTCTGGGATTATTATCCAACCTAAGAGTAAGATCGATTGATTCTTTAGTGGCTTCAAACCAAGTCTTCGAAGGAAGTTAGCCATAAGGGACTTCAATATCTATAAGGAAATTGTTCGATGTGCTCTCAAGGTTGAGATGGATATTGGAGTAACCCATCAGTCACATGGGTTTGATAAGAAGGGGAAAATGGAATTCAAAGGAAAATCTAAAGACCACACTGAAAGAAGATGAGTTTTCCCTTATGCTCAATGTGTGGAAAGAAACATGGAGGAAATTTTCTTAAGCGGACAAACAAATGTTATAAGTGTGGAAAAGATGACCATCGGGCAATTGATTGTCGAAATAATGGGAAGACGATTTCTAATGATGCAAACAAAGGAAGGGATACATAGAATTCACCTACTACACTTCAATGTTTCAAGTACAAGAGGATGGGGCATTATACCAATCAATTCCCAAATCCAAGGGTTGATGATGATGATCGACATCAGCAAACACTTATGGCCAAAGCAAAAGGAAAGTCACATGCAATTACTATCGACGATGTGGAGTATAACAACGAAGTGGTGAGAGGTACACATACCATCTACTCTAAAGTAAAAAATGATTTATTTGATTCTGGATCCACCCACTCTTTTATTTCTGAAGAATTTTTTAAGGGTATCACCGTATTACCTCAACAATTAGATGTTGAGTTAGCTGCGACAACCCCTAATGGCCCAACAGTTACATAAAAAGTTTATAATTCTTCTCTGATTGAATTTTGTGGGAAATTTCTTCCTGCAAATATTGTGATCCTTCCTATAGTGGAATTTGATGTGATTCTTGGCATGGATTGGCTTTCTTTATATGGAGCTCATATCAATTTCCAAAGAAGGGTAGTCACATTTCATATTCCAGATCAATCTATGATCGTCTATCGATGCAAGGATGAACATAACCTTCTAGTAGAAATATCATCCATCTTATGGGCCATTATTCCACTAAATGAAGGTTATTTATCTCAAATGGTTGGAGAGAAAATCATGATTAAGAATATTCCCATTGTACCAGAGTTTCATGATTTCTTTCTAGAGGAATTGCTTAGTCTTCCACCAAATCTTGAAGTTGAGTTTTCAATAGAACTCATACCGGGTGCTATACCCATTTCAAAGACACCTTATAGAATACACCCAATTGATTTGTAGGAATTGAAGAAGAAACTCTCAGAGAATCTTGATAAGGGATTCAAATGTCCTAGTGCGTCACCTTGGGGAGCACCTATTCTGTTTGTTAAGAAGAAAGATGGATCAATGAGACTCTGCATTGATTATCGAGAATTTAACAATATCCCTATCAAGAAAAAATATCGTATCCCCCGCATTTATGACTTGTTTGACCATCTATGAGGTGCGTAATACTTTTCCAAGATTGATCTTCATTCAGGGTATCATCAATTAATAGTGAAAAGGGAGGATTTACCAAAGACGGATTTTTGTTCAAGGTATGGACACTATGAATTTATAGTGATTCCATTTGGTATTACTAATGCCCCTGCAATCTTCATGGATCTAATGAATAGAGTCTTTAGAGACTATCCTGATCAGTTTGTGGTAGTCTTTATAGACGATATTCTTGTATATTCAAAGAGCAAGTAAGAACATGAAGATCACATGAGAATTTTATTGAAGACCCTGAGAAAGGAGAATCTTTTTTCCAAATTTACCAAGTGTGAATTTTGGCTTCAAAAAGTACCATTTTTGGGTCACATAATCTCAAAAGAGGGGATATCTGTGGATCCAGCAAAAACAAGGGTTATCGAAAGATGGTCAAGACCACCAACAGTAACTGAGATTCGAAGTTTTCTTGGTTTGGTTGGATATTACCAAATAATTTTGAATGATTTTTCAAGGTTATCTGACCCACTCACCAAGTTGACTCGGAAAGGAGGTATTTTTGTTTAGACGGAGGAATGTGAATATAATTTCAAAGATCTAAAAAGAAGGTTATCCAGTGCACCTGTGCTCACACTACCTTACAGTTGAGAAAGGTTTGTGATCTACAGTGATGCATCCAATAAGGGACTGGGGTGTGTTCTCATGAAAAATGATATGGTGATATCTTATGCCTCATGATTGTCAAAAATCCATGAGCAAAATTACCCAACTCATGATTTAGAGTTAGCTACGGTAATCTTTGCATTAATGATTTGGAGGCATTATCTTTATGGTGAAAGGTGTGATATTTATACTGATCATAAAAGTTTAAAGTATATTTTCACACAAAAGGAGCTGAATATGCGTCAAAGAAAATGGTTGGAGCTGATTAAGGATTACGACTGCTCAATTTATTATCACCCTGGGAAGGAAAACAAGGTGGAAGACGCATTAAATCGACAATACCATGCTAGCTTATCCATGATGAGGATCACAAAAGATCCAAGATTTATGGATTTACAAAGGATGGATCTTGAAATTATAAAGGAAGGGGAAAAATCATATCTTTATCAAATGAATGTTCAACCATTTATACACGTGAAGATTAAAGAGGCACATAAAGAAGATGTAGAGTTACAAAATAGGTGAGAAATGTTTCTAAATTCAACCTTGATTGTGATGGGATAATAAGATTCAGGAATCGGGTTTGTGTTCCTCCCATTTCAGAATTAAAGAAGGAGCTACTGAATGAATCTCATTGTTCGTCATTCTCTATTCATCCTCGAAGCACGAAGGTTTATAGGGACCTGAAAGAGTACTTCTAGTGGGATGAAATGAAAAGTGATGTTGCTGAATATGTCTCTTGATGCTTGGTTTGTCATCAAGTTAAAGCTGAGAGACAAAAGTCTAAGGGAATGTTACAACCATTACCCATACCAGAATAGAAATAGGAAAAAATCACTATGGACATTGTCACAAGACTCCCGAAAACATCCAAAGGCAATAATGCTATCTGGGTTATAGTTTATCGTCTTACGAAGTCGGAACACATCATTTCTATTAGAGAAGATTTTTCTATTGATCAGCTTTCCAGGATATATGTAAAGTAAGTGGTAAGATTGCATGGAGTTCCACTTTCCATTATATCTGATCAGGATCCAAGTTTTACCTCGAAATTTTGGCGAAGCCTTCAGCATTCTATAGATACAAAGTTGAGTTTCCGCACTACTGACCATCCTAAGACAGACGGTCAGTCTGAGAGGAAAATTCAAACTCTAGAAGACATGTTGATAGCTTGCTCTATGGATTTAAAAGGTAGTTGGGATCAACACCTATTTTTGGTGGAATTCTCTTATAATAATTGCTTTCACTCCAGTATTCAGATGGATCCTTATGAAGCCCTCTATAGAAAGAAATTCAGAACTCTAACATGCTGAGATGAAGTTAGGGAAAGAAAGCTATTAGGACCTGGTCTTGTTGATGAGATGGAAGCAAAGGTACGATCAATTCAACATCACATAAGAGCATCTCAGAATCGACAAAAAAGCTATGCCGATAACCGAGGAAAGGACCTAGAGTTTGAAGTTGGTGATAAAGTGTTCTTATAAATATCTCCCTGGAAGAGGGTAATGATATTTGGAAAGAAGGGAAAGTTGAGCCCTATATATATCGGTCCTTTCGAAATACTAGATCATGTTGGGAAGGTAGCTTACCGTTTGGAGCTTCCACCGAATATCTCTTAAATTCAAGATGTGTTCAATGTAGATCTCCTGAGGAAGTACATACCCCATCCTTCACATGTACTCATCTCAGAAGTTGTACCGCTAGAGCAAGATCTTTCATATGAAGAACAGACGATAGAGATTCTGGATCGTAGCGAAAAAGTCCAACGGAACAAGACCACTCTCTTGGTGAATGTTTTATAGAGGAACCACCAATTATAAGAAGCTACATGGGAACCTGAGGATTTGATGAGGGAGAGGTATCCTCATCTGTTTGTAATGAAGTGACGAATTTCGAGGAAGAAATTAATTTTAAGGGGGGTAGAATGTAACACCCTAATATATTATGAGAAATATTTTTTAATGTATTATGTTAAACATAACACCAAATTAATCTTTCACAACACACAACACTGACTTGTCTTGTATTACACGCAATCACGACCTTCCTCGATAGCGTGTGTAGTACGCAATACCGGGTTTCACTAAACAACGATATATTATTATGGACTAGCCGTTATGAATATTATTAACTAAATATTGAATTTTATAACATTATTATTCATCTTAATCATTTTCTAGAACATGGTAAGAAAACAAAATAAATTTTTCGGGTAAAATAAGTATTTTTAAAAAAATGCAGTTTTGTCGCCTTTTGATCGTGAAACCACATTAAATCTAGTTTTTGACATGTTTATCAGTTCAATTTGATAAAATAAAATTCTTCTTTGGAATCGGAAAATAAAAATTTACTTTGGATAAATTTTTTATACTTTTATGATAAATTTCATATTTTGATTAATAGTAAAACTTCGCTAATTTTTTATTAAAAACAACTTTTTTCATTGAGATAATTTATATGGTTAAATTATAATATTGAATGGTTTTAAAGTATAAATGGAATATATTTTTACCATTTAATATAATGTATGTCATTACCATTAAATTCACGTTGAATTCATAGGTAAAATCATTTCAATCATTTTCAATGTTTTAACTTCTAAAACCCGTTTTCTTAACAACGAGATTAATTTTAAATTAATTACTGCAACTAATGTAATTTGAATTTTGAAAAATGGATTCCATATTTGGAATCAGTGGGTAAAAATTATGTTAATAGGATACTTTTTATTTTTGGATATTATGAATATAAACAACGATAAATTTTATTTACCATAGTTAAAGGTATATCAGGTAATTAAGGGTAAATATAAGATTATAAAATTACCCTAACACCTGTCAAAATCTTATTGGATGACTAAAGGTCGACCCATATCACCTAATGGTCGGATTAGATTCATTTAATGGACTTTTGTTCATGAACATAATTTAATTAATATTAAAACCAAAGAAAGCGACAACATGTCACTTTCTTAAATCTTTTAAGTATAATAATTTTAATTTTGTTATAACCTTCATGAAACATCAAACATGAATAGTCTCCAGAAATCTAATAAAATTATCTAAATCATATAAATTTATTTATAATTTTTATGGATTAAATAATTATCATTATATATGACACAATAGTAATGTTGAAATTATTTTATTGAATGAAATATCAAATAAATTATTTTAAAAGTATTAAAATAAATATTATACGAACTATTTATTATCATCCACTAATAATATAGATAAAAATTACATTTTATGAATCTATTAAATATTTTATTTTGAACATATCTTCTCTATATATTTTATTTAAACTCAAATAAATGAATAGTGTCAAAATTGACACTAATGTTAATTTATAGAAATTACATGTTAGAAAATTGTTTAAAAATCACAAAAATATTTAAAAATTGTATATTAAAATTTATATGGTCGAACATGTAATAAATTATATAATTATGGAAAATTCACAACATATAAGTAAATATTTATAATGATTTAAAATTTAGAATATTATTACCACAAATAAAATTAAATAGATTATATAAAGATAAAACATGTTGATAATGCTTAAAATAAATTCCTAACATGTCTAAATTTTATTGGTTTATGAGATTACAACCCTATATCATCTAATCTTTGTATATGTGTCATTTTGGATGTTTTTAACTGGGGTAGGGATTTAATATAAACTAATATTTCTTATATTTCCAAAGGTGCCCCTATCCCCCCTTATAAAAGGGCACCTCCTCCCTCTCCTCCTCACAACAATTTGAGCCTTCAGGCTTGGCCAAACCCAGACCATTTCAGTTCCCCACTTCCTTATAACCCTACTATAGGTACTGGTATTCTCAAAAGACCAACTCTAGTGCCCTAAGAGAATGTTTAAAGGACGCACTTCCAGAAAGAGGTAATACCTTCTACCGTTTTTTCAAGTTCCATTCTTCTTCTACTACCTTTTCTTTACTTTTTTCATTATGAAGTAATATCATCAGTATCCCTTATATACATATATGTTATTATAAATATCAAACAACCATATTTCACCTCTTATCCATCATACGGTAAACAAAATCACCGCGCATGCGTACGTACGAAATACCGTCTCCACGCCGTGGTGTAATATGTTTTCCCCCACCACCATACTTGGATAGGTAAAATGGTGAAAACAAATAACTATATATGATTATATTAAAGTGGTATTGATCCTGAAATATTATACATACACTTCAAAACAATTTCATGATCATGGGAACAATATCATCGCTCGTGCGTACGTACGGCCTACCGTCTCCACGATGTGATGCGACTCGTTTTATATGATCTTCCTTGAATAATGATTATAAAAATGATTTGAATGAATGAATATGATATATATTACACTAATAAAACTCTGTAAACGATATATCTGTATCCTATAAAGAGTAATAAGAATTTATTCGACAAAACACGCATAAGAACATAAAGCAATAAACACCCGAATAACAAGTAGCAAGGAAATATTATTACTAAGAAGATAGAAATATGACCATATATGATATCATAACAATGAATATGATTATTTAATAATTCAATTTAAATTATTTAAACCATATTACATGAGTTTCAGATTCATACGAAGCATATCAGACCTATAGAAAGGGAAAATCTCACAATCTCATTTTTATCTGAGATTGTTTATACTTCAAAATTTACTGGGGAATTTTTATCATCCACATCCATGTTTCCTAAATATGTAATATTATTTCCATCCACCTACAATTGTTTAAATCCAATTTTACCCATTTTTGAGTTTTTATTAAATGATATTAAAGGAATCTTTTGTCGTTTATAGTACGAGGTACTTTTTGACTTTTCCAACCAAAGTAGGAGAAGAATTTTTTTTAACATATACGGAATAAATCGTTTTTTAGAAAATTCATTCCATGAAGCTTCCTTTAGATGTTTCCAAGTTTATTTTTAATCAAATTATTTTATTTTAATATTATATGAGCTTTTAATAAAGTAAAATTTTGTTGAAGTAGAAATGATATTTTCATCAAGAATAGAGTTCAAGCGTTTTATCAAAATTATTTTCTATATAAGATAATATATGGTTCTGTTTCTATCCCTATTTTTACATTTTCTTGATTATATTTTGATGGAATTATTTTGATGATTCTATTTTTATATTATATGGATTATGTTATGATGGCATGATGTTTAAGAATCCCATTTTTATTACATGGGTTATGCTATGATGTATGATTTATAATCTTGTGGAACACATAAGAATGGTATCATTATGAGATGGGTGGGACCTATATCTCCCTCCAATTCATTGGGTAAAGATTTATATATCATGAGATAGACATAGATGGAAGAGCAGGTTAAACCGTTTTAGTGAAACAGGACTGAAATGAGGAGTGAACTCGGTTCAGAAATGGACTTTGTCCGCTAAGATAGTCTGGGCAATGAGTCTTGACTGCTAAGAAATGATTTTCTATGATTATGTGTGTAAAGCCACAAAGCTTCATGTTTTATGTTTTGATTATTGGGATTGAATTTCACTTCTATGATTTATCCCATGTTATGATCTCTTTTACAGGATATGATTTTCAAAATGTTATGTTCTTCTGAATATGATATGTTTGATATTTCTTTTGTTTACCCTTACTGAGAATTTGAGCTCACCCTTTTGTACATTTTTTCCCCCAGGTCAGGAAGAATGATATTAAGTGGGATATTCCAAAAAGGGACTCTAGATATGATGAAATAAATGGGAGAAAATGTAGATGATTTATGAACCAGTTGTTTATGTTTACCAGTTTCTAAAGACACTATACCTATATGGTCCTTTCATGGTTTTGTTATATGTTGTAATAAGTATGCTTTAATTTTGAAGTATTAACCATGTATGTAAAGTATGGGGCGTTATATAATAATACATTGATATATCTTGAATAAATACGGTATAATTAAAATAAATAATTTTTTTGGGATAAAAGACATACAATTTAATCAATGGATGTAAAATCATAAAGAATATCGATAATGGATGAGATTATTTCAATAAACATCATATCACTTGGTAACATTGGGTCAAACTCCTAATGTAATATAATGATGCTTCATGAATCTTTACATGTGATCAATTGAATTAGAATCATGATATAACAAGTAAAATATAGTATATACATCTTATATAATAATATTAGTGCATAAAATCACATGTCTCTCAAAGAAGAGAAATCGATAAAAAATTATTTTACTGATATACTGACTTTTAGATCACAAGTATATTGAAATAAATATCATTTAATAGATATTTAAATACCCATAAAATTAATTATAAGAATCATATAATGCATAGATGTTATGTATACACAATACTCAAAATGTAATGGGTGGTGAATAAAGAATGTGTCTCACATGAATAAAAATTGAGATGAAATGCTCTTACCTTGTGTATTTACTCTCATTGTACTCATTAAAACATCATCTATAAAAAATATAAATTTATTACACATATTTTAAATCACCTTATTATTATATATAATACCATATATATTGATTTAATCATTATTATAACGATATTTTCATTCATTATGGGTTTTATAGTCACAACACATTTTCATGAAGAATATTATCTTTCTCTACGAATTTTGTAAATGTTATTTTCTTTCACTTTGGAAATTTATTTGATTTATCCTTATATCAATATAATTTATTTTACATAATTTTATTTATCTAAGATTAACCAAACATTATCATATCATCGAATTATCTTAAAAATAATCAGATCCTTATGTAATTCTCAAAATCATACAGTTTCATAGAATCTGAGTCTCGAAATTTTGAAACTCCTATTATCTCTGAAATTTAGACTCCAATTATTTATGAAGTCTATACTACAAATTCATTAAAATTCAAACTCTGAATTCTTTGAAATTTAGATTCCGAATTATCTATAATTACAACTCTGAATTATCTGAAATTCAGGCTTCAAATTATCTGATATTTAGAATTTGAATTATTTAAAATTCAGACTCCAAATTCTCTAAAATACAGACTATGCATTCACTGAAAATTAGACTCCAAATTGTTGAAAATTCAGACTCTTATTTCACTGAAATTCAGAATCCGATTTCATCTAAAATCTATCTCTGATTCCTTTTGAAATCTGTTTTTCAATTATGTTGAATTCATACTTCTAACTCTCATTTTATATAGCCTCTAAAATCGTTATAAATAATATATTAAATTTCTCAAAAATCAGATTATGGATTCCTCAAAATTTAGACTCTAAATATCTATTAGTTTAGAATCCGATTGTTAATATTTTTATTTTCTAATTTTCATTCTTAAGAATCATATTAAATTATTTTATCATAGTTACTTGATTTCATTAATGTCACGTTTCATTTTATCGAATCTAAATCATGCTATTGTTTCTAAAGATAATAAATATTTTCTATATAAATATATATATATATATATTATTTTTTCATACACATGATAATGTTTTCCATGTTTTCTTATATGAAACAATGTCGTACAATCTCTTTTTAACTAACCCTTGGCTTAGTAACATGGATCTAGGTCCCTCCTAAATTCAAAGAAAAATTTGATCGTTGGAGGGAGAGATGACCATTGAGATTTTTGCCTCAAAATACCCAACCTTTTGAAGAGTTTTATAGATGTTGATACATTGAGACATATCTAGAGATTAAATAATATAAAATTATTACTAGAGATTGAATGTATTATGATTTTTTTAATTATTTGAACAACTTCTTCAGGCTTTGAACAACTTGTTCAGCCTCCCTAGCTTGATTTTGATTAGATGATCAATCTATGTCTTTTGAGGATATGAATACAGAGGTTCCAAATACCATAATGTATGAGGGTTTATAGGGATATGATGAAATATATGACAACTACATTAAAGATTGAGGTCTTGTGGGGATAATAAGATAGATTATGATACTCTTATAGAGGTATTACCCTGATGTAGGTAAGATAACCTTTATTAAAATATAAATCAAGGGACCTTCATCCAATGTTGTTTGATACCATTGTCTTCGAGTGAAAATATTACCTACTAGTTTACATGTTGTTGATACGATTTTTAATTCCTATATATTTATCTAAATAAAGAGAATATAACTTTATTATAAATTTTTATACATGTATACTTTGATAAATTAGATTCTATAAGTTTTAAGGTAGAATACATCGCAATAAAAAAATTTCTTATGTTTATTTTAGATCCTTATTTCCAGATCCTATTCAAGATTTTCTATTTGTTAATAACTGATGAGGGTATGTGAATTAATATTTTTAACTTTGTTAAACACTGATTTTCTTGTGTATTAAAATGGAATTTTGTAAAGTAAAAAATTCAGCTCCACTTGTAATTTAGCATCTCACCTATCATTCGATCTACAATTGGTGTCACAGTAGGTCTCTGAAATACTTATACATAAAAATAATTTTTCTTTCTCAAATTTTAATCCTCAACATTTCTTTCTTAATTAATCTTATTCATCAATTTCATAAAGATATTATTAATAAAATATTTTTTTACAAATTATTTTTGTTTGAAATATATTTTGTATTAGAATATCTGGATTGAATGTTGGTTCTATAGACAATTTATATCCTTCCAAACCACCTATTTATTATAATAATGAGTATGAGTAAAGTAGAGATAGGATGATGAATTTTATTATCAATACCAGTGTGGAAAAAATTTTTATGAATACTGAAGACTACAAGATTCTAGATAGGGAAATCATAACATTCACATAATAGGAAAAACAAAATGATCAATTTAACTTCATAGAATAAAACACATTGTTATATTCTATGACCAAGAATATTTATAACCAGATTTCATATTGTTAATACTTTAATACTATTTTGAAGAAACTCAATGTTACAATCCGTGGAACATGAAATGTGATAGAAACTAGAAGATCAATGTTTAGATCAGAATAACATGGATTGATGTTTCATTATGGAGAACCAATTTTTAATGCTCTATAATGGTTTTTGACTTTCAAAAAAATTCATCAATTTATTGAATAAAATGTACTTGATGATAATGTTTTTGTGGAAAAGATAATTTATATTTTTTCTAATGAGTAGGAATCTAAAAGGATAGTAATTGATGAGAATGGAAAAGTTTCTAAAATTACTCTTGAAGAGTAATTCGGTACTCTTCATCAACATGAAACAAGAATAAAGGCAGATGATGTCATTAATAAGAAGAAGTGTGGAAATGGAAGTGTTGGTTTAACTAAAACTTCGAAATCCATGAATCTGGAAATGGTTACTAGATCTTAATATAAGAAAGCTGTTGTTATATTTGAATCAAGTGAAAGTGATTATTCTGAGAATTAATTATCCAATATTACTCCAAGGATGAACAAGATTGTGGGAAAGAATGATTTTCAGTACATATATAATAAAAATGACAAAAAAGGTCAATAAATATTCTGAATTATCATGTTATTATTGAAAAATAGCAAGACATATCAGACCTGATTATCCTATTATTAAAAGAAATGATAGAAATGATAAGCATTGTAAAAGGGATAGAATTATGTACTACAAATCTATGTCTAATAATGTCATTAAGGCTAATGACACCTTGAGTGCTAGTGGTGATGACTCTTCAAGTGAATCCTTAGAATATGAATCTTCTGGTCAGATGAATTTGGACCTTATAGCCAGATTACCTATTAAAAATCAATGTCTTATGGCTAAGGTATACATTTTTAAATGTTTTACCAATATTTCATTGAATAAATTTTTTCCTAATGATGAATATATAGATTCTTTGGATAGATAATCCTCCATATAAAAAGATAATACATTTAATTAATTTTAATAAGACTATATATTTGATCAATTACTTGAGCATGATAATTTTAAAATAAAAAAAAGATAGAGAAAAAATTATTTAATTTATATTTTAACAAAATAATTATAAAATCATTCTAAGGACTATAATCATAAAACTATTTAATTTTAAAATTATTCTAAAAACAAAAGGATATTAATTTTGAGAAGGACAAACATTCTATGGATCATTACATTGTCATTTATAAGAAAAATGTTTTAGATAATAACTCAAACTCAATGACTAATGACTATAAGGATAATAATATAGTCATTTGAATAAAATTTGTAATTTTTTCCATATCAAATTGTAATCCTTGATGGAAAGAATTTGATAAAATTTATTCACAACATTTTCCTATTGGGAATTTTTTTTTGATTTGGATATACTCACTCAAAACATTTCTTATCAATAACTTTATATTCCCCTGAGTTCTCATCTATACACTAAGTATAAATGTGGTGGTCATTGGGAGAAAAAAATTTCTATAAATAAAACCAAATGCTTATGGATTCATAAAGAATAATTTTATATTGAAATGTGGATATCTAAGATTTTACTTCCATCTATTTCAAGATTTAAGAATGTTTTGACTCTAAAAGTCTATCTTTTTAATTTTCATTAAATATTTAGGATGTACCAATGACAATATATGGTAAATGTATAGTGGATGTTCCCAAAACATGAGTGCTAATAAAAACATCTTTTAAATTATTATCAAGAAAAAATGATGAAATGTAACTTTGGGGTGATTGTTAAGGAGGAATTGTTCATACAAGTAATATTTTTCTTCTCGAAAAATATTTAATTTCAAATTATTTTTTGTTAAAGGTATTAAGCAAAACCGTATAAGAATAATCAAATTATGTGATAAAGGATACCCTGTGATTTTTAGGAATTATAAATTCCTAGTACACAATTCCTAGGAATAGTTTATTCTATATTCCCATAGGATTGAGAATGTTTATACACTTAACTAAGTAGACATTAGGAGCTAAGATATCCCTTTTCATAGTGAAATAGAATATCAATCTTGGTTATGTCCTGGAGTAATACAACATTTTGTATCCATATAATCCTATGATAAAACTCAAACAAGCGACCTGTTAACGATCTACTAGAGCATAGATTCGATTCTTCAAATGTTTGTGATCATTGTCCATATGTAATGAAACATATTTCAGGCATTAAATTTATCAGTGAAGTCTCATCTTCTGATTTATTACAACTATAGAATATGGATATTTATGTTCTAACACAAACTAAAGGTATTAGAGGAAAATACTATGTATTTAGAGTAGTTTTTGATTAATCTATATTTATATGGATTTATTTTCCAGATAATAAATCTGAAACTTTTTCTTATTTTAAAACTTTTTCAGCAAATATTAAAAATGAGAGAAGCCTTCCATTGATATATTTTTATAATTATCATGGGGGGGGGGGGGATTTGAGAATTCAGATTTCGAAACATTATGTAGCAAGAAATGAATTACTCATAACTTCTCAACTTGAAAACCTCGTCAAAAAATTATATTTTGGAAAGAAGAAATTGAATTCTTAAAGAGATAATAAGAACCATGTTGAGAGAATATTCTATTGAAAACACATTTGGGCTGACACTATATGTACTGCCTATTATACTAAAAATCGATTTTTAATCATTTATTTTCTTAATAAAACAACCTATTAATTCTGGACTAGTCGAAAACCAAAACTTTCTTGCATTAATATATTTTTGATACAATCTATTCATCTTGAATACTAATGATAACCTACATAAATTCCCACCAAAACCCAATTAAAAAATTTCTTTGCTACTCCACTACTTCTAAGGCATATATAATTTTTAAATAAATTTCATTTACTGTTAATGAAATGGTTCGTATTAAATTTGATGAAACTGATACTTTTATTTTTAAACCATCCTAAAATATATATTCATATGAGTTTTTAAAAATTGATTATCAACCATTGATTTAAAAGTCTTCTAGTAAGGATATCACTCAAGAAAATATTTCAGATGTTTTTTCCTTATATGATTTTTTACCTTATGATGATGAATAGGTTTTAAAAAATCCAAATCAGTTGTTTCATAAGAAACATCTATGTTATAGTATCATTAGTGATGTCGATCAATCTACAAGGACTATAAATTCTTTCAGAATTGAATATGAACATCTAGAATTTTGTTCAAAATTAGAACCTAAAATCATTAATGAATCATAAGGTGACGATTATTGGATTAAATCCCTGAAAGATTTACTAAATTAATTCAAATGGAAAAAAATATTGACCTTGGTTAGAAGACCTATGGAAACATATGTAATTGGTGTAAAATGGTTATTCAGAAATAATTGTTGTAAAAAATAAATCAAGACAATTTGTTAAATGCTATAATCAACAAGAAGTAATAGAATATGGAGAATCCTATGATTTATTAGCTAATAATAAATCTATTTGTATTATACTATCCTTTACATCATTCAATAATTTAAAACTTTTTCAAATTAATTTGTAGTGTGATTTCCTTAACAGATATGTCCATGAGTATTTTTGTGTTGAACAATCTCCTGGATTTGAAGACACAAAACACCCTAAACATGTTTTTAAACATAACAATTATTTATATCCACTTAAAAAATACCCTATATAAAAGTATGATAGATTTAGAGTATTTTTGTTACAAAAAAAATATGTTAAGGGGACTATTGATCTAACCCTTTTTATAGTGAATGATAAGAAAAATATTTTGATTTTTCAAATTTATGTTGATGAAATTATATTCAGATCAACTTAGCAATCATTAATTTATTCATTTTTGAATCTCATGAAATCTTAGTTTGAAATGATTGTGATGGGTGATTTAACATTTTTCCTTGTGTTTCAAATATCTCATAAACCAGATGTAATTTATATATCTCAACTTCAATATATAAAATATAATCTTTTCATGTATGGATATGACAAAACTAAAATTATATATACTACAATCAGTAGATCAAATTCTCTTGATCTTTACGAATCTATAAAATATGTAGATAAAATAGCATGTAGATGTATAATAGGATGACAATTATACGTAATAGCTGGTCATCCATGCCTAATTTTTTCAGTATGATTATGTTCAAGATATCAATCTTATCCAAAGTAATCTCATTTAAAATAAGTGAAAGGATTTTTTCAATATTTAATTGGAACCATGGATATATGAATTTTCTATTCTGTTGGAAATGACTTTTTTAAAATTATTTTTGAAAGCAGATTATGATGTATATAGAATGGATTAGAAACATACATCTAGAACATGTCATTTTTTACGAGATTCATTAATTTTATGGTCATTAAAGAATAAATACATAGTAGAACATTCCACTGTTGAACCTGAATATGTAGCAGCTAGAATTTTTTGTACACAAGTGTTATTATGAAACACACACTTATAGACTATGACATGAGTTTTACCAACAGAGACATATTTTTTTTTAATACACGCGCCATTTCTCTAATAAAAACCTAGAACATCCCTTACATTAAGATAACATAGATATTAGGCATCACTTTCTTATGGATCACACAATTATAGGAGATGTCATTCTTCAATTTACCAGAACACAAGACCAACTTGTTGACATATTTAGAAAAAAAAATTAGTAATGATAAAAATATGGCATTCATCCATAATAACTTTTTGTTAAAGAATACCTCCTTACATTAACATACTCCATTTCAAAATGGTCGAAGAATAACAATACAAAGAAAGTCCTTTTGACAAGTTGTCTTTTAAAACTTTTAATGTTGAAATCTCAAAGATAATTTCTGGATGTAAATATTATGATTCCTAGGATGAAGTTGATAATCCATCATATGATGATAGTATCAATCATTATTTTATTCATCATGATGATGATAAGGATGAAAATGATAAATAAGTTCATAGTGATATATTTATTCATGTTTCAAATAGTGAGCATGTGTTTCCTAGAGCTGAGAAGGTTATCTCTAATGTCGATAAAGGAAATAAAGTGGTAGTTGATTCACGAAAGAATGTTGCGGTTGAAAAATCTAAGAATGTTGTTGTAGGAACATATATGAGTAAAACAATATATGAATATAATCCTCACTTTCTAGCAAAGTAATCAGCTTTAGAATATTCATCTTCCTTAGGACAAGATTTTTTTGTTTAGTCAGTAAAGAAGCTAGTGAATAAAATACCCCTATTTTGGTGTATTGATTATAGATATTAGTCTTTTCAGAAAAATATCAATTTGAAGTCATATTTAACAAGCTTTCTCATTGAAATTTTTTTCAAAATTGAATCTATGTTCAGAACATTAAAAATTGGTTATGATGATCATATAAGATCATATAGGGAAACAACCTAATGGTCTAAGATAGTGATTGATGATATGAGAATCATGTATTATTTTTAGGATTCATAGAAGGATACTATTGATAAGTCAGATGAAATAATCACAACCTTAAAAAAAATTCATATATGATGAATCTAGATCATGTTTCCCAAATTCAACATGATAATCACCTAAATGGAATGTTTAATTCAAATACACTAAATTTAAAAAGGGAATACGATCTCAGGGAATATATGGAATAAAAATTAAAAAATAAATTAGAGGTGGTAGTGTCTTAACCCAAAATTCATAAGTCTAAAAAATAATGAATCAATTTTCAAGAAAAAAAAATCTGGATCTGAACAAGCTGTTCATGAATTTCTTGGATGATCACAAAGTGTTGATGAAGATGAACAAAACCTTGGTAATGATAATTACAATGGAAAATAAGGAAGAATTATTTCATTAAAATATGATATTTTTTTATATTTTTCCTTATTATAAATGTTTTCACATCATAATGAAATTTATTAATATTGTCGTTGATTTTTCATGTATATTCCTAACCATTCAGGTAAACTTTTTTCCATCCATTCCTTTTTAAAAAACCCAAATTTGGAGAAAACTATGATCAAATTAATTTTAATTTTAATGAAAATAATTTCTTAAGAAGAGGGGTAGATCATGTAAGTGGGAAACTACATGAAAAATATATTCTTAAGTAATAAAAACTAACTTATCTAGGAAATTCAATAATAAGAACCATTGAAAATTAAAAAATTATGGTGTAGTTATTCATATTCATTTTGGGTCATAATAGGTGGAAGATAACTACTTGATTTAATTCTCAAAAAGATAAAACATTTTCCTTATATTATTTTTTAAAAATTTGTTTTCTTTCTAAAAAGGGGGATATTTTTGAGTCAATAAGTAGCCTTAGTAATTTCCCATTCCATTATTTTTTGAAAATCTCAAATACATTTTTTAAAGGGAAATTATATTTCTCAAAGAATATTTTAAAACTATTATTTTCCTCTACTAAAAAGTTTTTTTAACCTTAACTCACTTTTATATGTTATACATAATGTGAATTGTCAATGATTGGCCATTTTTTTCTTATTACAAAATTAACATAAGAAAAATTGTATTATTACATAATCCTCATATGTTTTAGTTACTTAGAATCCGAGTATCAGTGTTTTTTACTCCAATTCTCTCTGAGATTCAGACATTGATTATCTCCCAATGTCAGACATTGAATTTTATGAATTTTTTACACCAAAATTTCTATAATTCAGACTCTAAATTCTATAAAATTAAGACTCAAAATTCTCTAAAATTATGATTATTAATTCTATGATATTCAGAAACCAAATTCTCTAAAATTAGTACTCCGAATTCCCTGAAATTCAGTCTCCAAATTCTTTGAAAATTATGACTCCAAATTCCTGAAAACTTTGACTCTGAGTTCATTGAAATTAAGTTTCTAAATTCATTGATATTCATACTCCAAATTCTCTAAATAAAAAACTCTAATTTCAAATGAAATCAGACACCACTTTCATCAGTAATTATATTGTGAAATCAATAGATATCTTACTTCAAAAATTAATTTTGTTTTTCAGATGATAAAATATTCATAAATCAGATTCAAAATCTATTATAAATCCTATAATAGATTCCTTATAATCCATACTATGAATATCTATTAATTTTGAATCAAATTATTTATATTTTTAGACTCTGATTATAACATTCATATGAATCTAATTAAACGATTTTATCATAGTTACCTCATTTACTTAACGTAACATATCATTTAATATAATACAAAATTTGTTTATGTTTACTATTCTATGATATTTTTTCTATAGATATTTTTGTTTCATTAACATGAAAATGATTCCATGTTTTTTATGAAAATATGGGGTACAATATGTTTTAATCTAACTATTGGTTCAGTGATATGTGTCCAAGTCCCTATGAAATTTATTAGAAAATATGACCATTGGGATTATTTCCAATAAATAACTATCCAGTTGAAGAGTTCTAGGGGTGTGGAAACATACTGACATGTATGTTGAATTCTCTCCCTCCTAAAAGTTTCTATCTCCTAGGGCTTCCTATGTATTGAGTCTCCCTGTCCGTCCAGTTTATAGCAGCTCCCCCTCATCTCGTGCTCCAAACCTTTGCCTTGCGTCTCACCTCCCCTCCATAGTTCCGGCGCCAGTGGTTCGCTTTTACTTTCTATGCCGCTCCCCGACCATCCGCGCTTGGGATTTTTTTCACTTTTTCCCCTAGTTTCCCCCGCTTGGTCCTAGACCAAGTGTTCCGTGCTTTGTAGAAAGTCAGGATTCATCTTCCTCTACTCGGAATTGACTTGAGTCATAGATCCACCCTCCCTCGGGGTCTCAATTTCCCTTCCATTGTAGGAAATCTATGTCGGTGCCAGATCCGGGAGAGGGCCGGTTTTCCCAGATCCAAAATCTCAAACTCCTTTAGATGTTCAGATCTGAGAAATCATGCCTTGTGACTGACACAAGTTTCTAGGATTTCATAACCTTTTTTTCCATTCCCTAGCTTCAGTACTAGGCACTAAGAGCTTCGAGACTCAATCCATAGTTAGAGGACTTCTTTTCACTTCTTACTTTTTCTTACCTATTTCAGTGATGACATGCGATGAATTGTGGGCAGTTAGTTGGTTCCCTATCTTTGAGAAGGTTCCACCACGATGTTTTTGATTGTGAAGAACCTCCCACGATGATTCACCGCATTGGGAATGTGTGAAGTTGCTACCGTGAAGCTCCTAACTTGGGGCATTAATCCCCAATGTGACTGGATTCGCGAAGTACCTGCCACGTTACTTCATCGCGTTAAGGGATCTCTTTGGGGATGCTGCGAAGTTCCTACCATGGGGAGTTGTTCCACAAACTCTTGGTGTGCACAGTGAAGAAGTCGGTGTCCTATGGGTGTGGTCGTTGCGACGATTCTGTTCCATGACATTCCTTCACGATGATTTTGTTGCGTTGTGAAACCGTGATGTTTCTGTTGTGAGGCGTTGCTCTGCGATAACTCGTCTGATGGGCGGTGCAGGTTTCATGGGCGCGACCACTCAAGAAGCGGGGTCTTTCACAATGGCCGAAAACCTTCTTTAGTGGACCGCACTGGGAGGTTGCGAAGGAGTGTCTGGTCCAGTGACATCTTTGTTGGATTGTGCCTGATTTGTGTGTGGTTGGACTGGGTCAGCTTTGTGCACCAAGTGTTTTTCCAGAGCATTTACCAAGTTACTTTGCAAGGATTCCAAGGTCGTGGGGTCCACCAGGGCGCTGGTCTTTAGGAGAATTGTGAAATCTTTTTTCTACTATTATATGGATGAGGAACTTGTGAATCAATTGAAGAGGTTGTCCCTGATGGAAAAACAAAAGGTGACAATCAAGGAATGGAGAAACGAAGACACACTTTTGGAAAAGCTCATATCACTGCTCATGGTTGGAAAGTTTATGGAAAACATTTCGGTAAATTAGGGGGATCTCAATAACACACTACATAACATCTGGAAACATGAAGCAGGAGTGGCTATCTGGGAAGTGGGGTCAATCACCTCGTCATTGAGTTCTTCAATGAGAGAGATAGAGACAAAATCTTGTGGGGAAGACAATGGTCATTCGATAACCAAGTCCTCCTCATGGAAGAATTCAATGGGGGGGGGGATGATATCCAGCATATGAATTTATCCTGATCCCCCTTTTGGATACGAATTAAATGAATTCCCTTACACGCCAGAACCGAACAAATCATGAGAGAAATCAGGGAATTTTTAGGCCGCTTTCTTGACTCGGATAGCTCAGACCCAATACAATGGGGCCCCATGGTTCAGATCAAGGTGGTAATTGAACTGTCAGAGCCTCTAATGAGAGGAATGTTCTTCAAAATTGAAGACACCAACATCTCTATATCATTCGAGTTTGAGAAACTCCCAATATTATGCTTTTCCAGTGGTCTCCTTGTCCATCTGGAAAGAAAGTGCACCACTAGACAAAAGAGTAGATCAGGTAACATTATCATTCAATATGTCCCTTGGCTCTATGCCAAAACAAATAAATATGATTTCATCCCTGATATGGAAAAACAAAAGGATCGTGACCATCTCACGCTGGCACATATCAGTCATGCGAAACCCATACATGAAAAATCCCAAATGCTAGGACCATTGGATTTCCCTAATGTTAGCCCTCCCACTCAGGGAGACACAAGAGTTCATCCTAATCCCCCTAAAGGACAAGACTCAATCTGCTGAGTTGGAAACAATGCAAAAAGAACCACCAATACACTGCTCAAAGCCAATGCTGATGCACACTGGACCACTAGATCCACATCTTGACCCACAATCTGCCGCAGCAGGCGCTCTAACAATGGAGGCCCATGGAATGAAGAGGCCTTCATTATTGGGCCCATTTACCCATCGAATGTAGAAATGGGTGAAACAAGGAGAATGTGATAGTCTTATGGAAGACCCAAAACCCAAAGTCATGAAAATACATAATGAAACATGACATTCAAGGAGGAATCCCACCAAAAGGCAGAAAACAACATACGAAGAAACCAGTCTGGGAGATCCAAAGGCGGTGGTAGGTGAGAGCCAGACCCACCTAAAGAAATGATTGCTTTATTATGGTACTGTCGTGGTCTAAGCAACCCATGAATGGTTCGCATGCTTCAGTGCAATTGCGCTCAACGTCGCCCCGATATGGTTTTCCTATCTGAAACCATACTAGAAAAAAGGACACCAATGGTATTGCTATGACGTTCAGCTTCCATGGATGCTTTTCGGTGCCTAGACAGGACCATTTTGAGGGCCTCTGTCTCCTTTGGAAGGACCATATCGACGTCAGAATTTTGTCTTTCTCCTCGCACTATGTGGTAGCGACTATTCAAACCGACTCTCACCCCCTGGACATTTGTGGGATTTTATGGCTGGACATCCCATAATGATAAGGTGAAGTCATGATATCTTCTATTTATGTTGCTACATGACATACCGAGCCCTATCCTCTTCGGAGGATATTTCAATGAGAATATGTTCTATAAGGAAAATAGGGGCGGAATCATTCGACCCTCATCTTCGATGTCAAACATCAAGGACGCGGTCTCAAGGGAGGATCTAATCGATCTGGGGTACACATGTAATCCATATACTTGGTTCCGTGGAAATAATAAAGGAACTTGCGTCTCTGAGAGTTTTGATATATTTTTGGGCTCTACTAATTGGATTAATCTATTCATCGTGTTTCGTATCGGCCACATGGCCCTAAACTGCTCGGACCACTATCCAATTCTCATTGATTGCACGCAAGGAGAATGAAATAGACAACATATCAGACCTTTCAGATTTGATAGATTCTAGGAAAAAGATCAGGATAGAGAAGAAGTGATCAGATCATGCTGGAAAATCACTCAAGTGGATGTTTTCCTCAATCACCAACAGGTCGCATATGATTTGGGGTCTTGGAGCAATAAGAAATTCCGCCACCCCGACCAGCATTGTGCTATCATTTAAAAGAGACTGAACAACATCCTCAAACAACCCACAGCTAATTGAATTATTTATAAGATTGGAGACACGCAAAGAAAGCTAGACATGACCTTGCGTGTCAAGGAATGTTTTTGGGCCATGCAGGCGCGGGATAACCACATTAAATAAGGGGATGCTAACACTCGGGTTTTTTCACTAAAAAGCATCATCCTGGCGTAGGAAAAATGTTATTACATTCATCTTAAAACCCTATGGAATTAAGGTTTTTGACACCAATGGTATCCACGAGGCCTTAACATAATATTTCCAGAACCTCTTCACTACAATAACCCCTTTCATGTCAGCCGAGGTGGAAGATTGTATCAGACCTCTGATCACAAATGAGATCTATAGACAACCCACCAAATATGTGACATATGATGAGATACGCTTGGATCTTAAACATCTTCATCTGACTAAGGCCCCAGAACCGGATGGGTTCCATGCCCTTTTCTTTAAACAATATAGGCACATTATCGATCCCATCATCTGCAACATGATGAAAAATATCTGGGATGTGACTACTAGCATTGCTTCCATTAATGAAAATGTCCTTTTCCTTTTCCCCAAATCATGAAACCTATGGAAATCTCTGATTTTAGACCTTTCAGCCATTGCAATGTCTCTTACAAGATCTTTTCAAAGATCCTTGTCAATCGGCTGTGACCTTGGATACCTAATATTATCTCTTAGAATCAAAGCACCTTTTTGGACATAATACTGATCAGTGATATTGCGATTTTGTCCCATGAAGTGTTACATTCAATGAAATCACACTCCACCATGAAAAGAGGAACCATGGACTTGAAACTGGACATGACCAAGGCCTATGATAGAGTGGAATGACACTTCATTCATGTATTCATGATGAAAATCGGTTTTGTGCTAAATAGATAGATATAGTCATGGAATGCATCTCGACCATCTCCTTCAAAATCATGGTCAATGGGGAGCTCGCCATAGGATTCTCCCCATCTCGCGGCCATTGCCAGGGAGCCCCCTCTCTCATTTTCTCTTTATAGTCGAGGCTGAGGTGTTTTCTAATCTTATTTCCAGGGTGCATCCTCTAAATCTATTCATGGTGAAAATGTCTATCGTGTTGGGCCACCAGTGTCGCATCTTTTCTTCGCCTATTACTTCCTCCTATTTTCTAGAGAAACTATTAAAGAATGATGGGTGATCAGACAAGCGATCCAACAGAATGAGAGGGTGTCTGGTCAATCGAGAAATCATGGAAAATATGAAATTTCTTTCAGTGATGTGGTGCCTCTGTCTAAGAGGGATGAGCTATGCACATCAGCTGGTATCCATATTGTTATTATAAATCAAAAGTACCTTGGGCTTCCCACGGTGATTGGCCGATCCAAAAAAAATCTTCACATCTCTTGTGGACAAGATTGAGAAAAAAATTCATGGGCTGGTCCCCTAAAAGAATCTCTAATGTGGGAAATGATACCCACATAAATGTCGTCATCCAGTCCAACCCCAGCTACATTATGTTCCTATTTAAGCTCCTGGATTCAATCGTCGGCCAGATCCACACACGCACTGCCAATTTCTAGTGGGGGAAAAATGATAGAAGGAATCAACCCCACTGGTCGGCCTGGGAGAAACTCTGCAAATCGAAATTAGAGGGAGGGATGGGTTTCTGGAATCTGTGTCTCCTCAATGATGAACTCTTGGCCAAACAAGGATGTAGCCTTATTAACCGTCCATCATCTCTTTGTGCACAGGTTCTCTGAGCTATGTACTTTCCCTAGATAGACTTTCATGCTTCCTTTCTTGGTCCTCATCCCAACTTCCTTTGGAGAAGCATCTGGGGGATAAAATTCTTATGAAAACAGGTCTAGGATGGAGGATTGGGTCTGGCTCATCTGTCAATCTCTGGAATGATCCATGGCTCATCGATAAGGATTTTACGTGGGCTACATCCCTAGTTCAACCAGGCCTTCAAAACGCCACTATCAGCTGCCTACTCTCCAACCAGGGACATGGGTGGTGTCTTGAAAAAATCAATGATTGTTTTAATGAAAGGGATCAAGGAATTATACTTATCATTCTATGGGTCCCAGATTTAGGCCCCGACCAACTTTTCTTGATCACTGACATCTCGAGCCAGTACACGGTGAGGTCCGGTTACAGACTGGCTCTTGGAAGACACTCAGTCGGCCGGGATGAGGGAATGCTGAATTTGATTTGGAAGCTCATCGTTCCCCCTAAAGTATGCCAATTTTGGGGGGAGATCTGCATGGGTACTCTCCCTACCATGATCCTCCTTACTTACTGCCATATGGTCAGTACTACCTTTTCCCCCTTCTTCCCGAACATTCAAGAAACTCCTTTGCAGGCCATTATTCACTGCCAGGGAGATAAGAAAATTTAGACAAAATGGGGCCCAACTTCGGCCGCTTCAATGACATCGGCCTTTGACCTTCCCGATCATTTGACTCATTGGTGCTTCTCTCTTTCCTAAACTTTTTCAGGTTCACTTTACACTCTGGAATAGATTATTCAGGTTCGGCGCATCGATGATGTTTTTCATCATGCTCACAAACTCCTTGAATTCTAGATTTAACATGCCACCTCTTGGATTGAGTACTAGAAAGACCATAATGGTCACTTTATGCCTGGTGTTACCCTCCCCTCTCATTAGAATCTCCCTACGGAAGGGACCCTTATGATTAACATGGATGTGTCTCTGCCAAAGGATGGGCTTGTTGCTCTCAGCCTCTTGGACCAAAATCATCATGGAAAAAACCTTGGTGCAAAGTAAGAACCACACTAGGCTTTCTGGGAACCTTCATTTGTTGAGGATATGGCCATCCTTGCTGGTATGTTGCTCACCTTGGAATGTGGATGGAGTGATATCCTTTTTTGAGTCTGACTATCGTACCGTAATTGATGCTATTAACCAAAACAATGGGGGACTCCAGTATTTTGGCATCATCATCAAGATAGTTCTCTCACTTTTCCAATTCCTCTCTTTATGCACCTTCTCCTTTATCAAAAGGGAAGGGAACAATGCGGCCCATCAGCTTGTGGCCTTAGCCCCTTTCAACTCCAACCAACTCTGGCTGGAGAATTTCCCTTCATGGCTTTGCACATGTACTTCTGTTGATTTTAGTCATTAAAATTTACTGTTTTAATAAAACAATAGTGTGTGGATACATTGATAAACATCTATATATTACATAAATTGAAGTGATTTCAAGATAGAGAGACTCTCATGGTTTGTACAAATGTTGTGAACAACATGTTCAAGCTGTGAACATCTTGTTCTGCTGGCCCTTTGATATTATGATTGGTTGATAAATCGAGGGATTTTTGTGATATTAATATAGTTGTGATGACTACCTTAATGTTTTAGGCCTTCCAGCAATAGGAATACCATGGTTCTGAATACCTTAAATTTTAGGGCTTTCATGGATAGAAAAAAACATTCTCATACTCTTATTGTGGACTTACCTGGTGTGGGTAAGACATACATTACGAAATGTATAAATCAAGGGACCTTTTACATGGTGGTTTGATACCATTCTATTTGGATTAAATTATTTCTTAATTGTTTACATGTTTTTTTAAAATGTTTTAATTCCGCTGAATTTTCTTAAGTAATGAAAGTATAACATTCTTATACAATGTTATACTTGTACACTCTCATAAATTAGATTCTATAAACTTTAAGATAGAATCATTTCCTAAGTAAAAATTTCATTATTTTCTGTATCAGATCAATATTTATGAATCTTATGAAAGATTTATCTTTGTTATCAACTAAAGAGGGATTGTGAATTCATCTTGTTTAACATTGTTAAACATAGATTTTCCAAAGGATAAAAACAGATTTTTGTTACATAAAATTCACCACCTTTTGTAAGTGGTAATCTCATTTATATTTTAATCCTATAATATATGAATTGATTATGAATTTTATAACTATCTTGTTAAAAATTTCATGTTATGGTTACACTTTAGATCATATTCACATTGTTTTTCATTTGAGTCTTAATTTTTTATATATTTGGTTCTTAAGAATATATCATGACTTCTAGAATATAAATAATTCTATAAATATCCATTATATTAAATATATTTTTTTATAGAAATATATAGAATATATAACTATGAAATTGAATAAACTATTCATGGAGACAATAATACATAAGTATGCATCAAAGTTGTTTTCTATTTATATTTTCATATTGGAAGAAACAATGTACCTGAAATATATGTATATATATGTATAAATATCATTATTAGTATAGAATTATTATATCATATATATCATATAATTTCATTAATCCCATCCTTAATACATTCCATGTGTTTTGTGAATGAGTCTGATCACTTTGAGGGGGCAGTAGTCCACACTTCCTCAAACGAAATTATTATAATGAAACTAAATGGAATGTAAAATGATATCTGTCATAACAGTTACACAAAACAATAAATACATAATAAATATAATATATAAAATATATAAACATATTTTTTATCATAATTCCCAACATCATATGTGGTAATTGGGAAAATGAACAATCATCATTTAGGGAGGCGGCAGTTCATCAAAAACATAAACAATATGTTCTGTATCCATTAGATGGTTGTGTGTGTGTATATAGGTTGAATAATCGAATTAAAAAACACAATAGTATAATTAAGGTACTAAAATTGTTATAAAAAATGTAATAAATAGTCTGGAGGGGCGGAGAAGAAAAATAAAAGAAAATAGCTTTAGAGAAGAGGTCACCTCTTAATCGGGTAACACCTTTTGATTTGTGCCAAAATGCATCCTAAGATTGAGGTCATCCCAAAGAGAGGCTTATATGAAGAATTTATGGATTTTAATAAGTGTATTGGGATGATATTTTCATATATAATGTTATTTTGATAGGTGATAATAATTGGGAGATTTGGTGGCCTTTTATAAGGAATGGAAAGGACTCACTTGGAATTTGTGAAAACAAGTTCGGTGTACCCATGATATTACCAAAAAAAAATTCATAAAAACAAACAAAAATTAATTATGAAAGGAATATGGACAAAATATTTTAATTCAATGGGCGTTGGAAATATTAATCTATCACTTTTTCCCTAATATTATGGTTTAGTCCCCAATAATATTTAATTTGACCTTAGCCGATGTAATTAATTTAATCACTTATAATAATATTTGTTGGTCAAAATTAACATCAAATAAATTTAATATAAATATTATACTGGTCGAAATATTGTATTTCATTTTTTTAAATTCAATTCTTAGAATCTAAATAACAATGTTTAATTATATTCCCACATAAAATATGTTATAAATAGTTTTTCATTTAGAAAAATGATCAACATTTTGGTATGTCTTATTTTCGATCAAAAATTTAAATTTATTATAATGAACTAAATTGAATTAATAGATCTATAATTGATATAATGTGACCTTAAAACCTATTTAAATATAATTTATCAAAAACAATTATATAAATTAATGGCATTTATTAAGTAAAAATAATTATTTTCCACTATTCATTAAAAATAATGTTTCTTATAATAATCCAAATAATTCACCCTAGGATAAATTGGGAATTATAAATTACATAATGAAGTAGATTTTATCAAATTAAATTAATATACATGTCTAAAATTAATTTCTTTTGTACTTCAAACAAGGACATTAAAAACAATTCATTCAAGAATATATTATTTTTAATCATATAAATACCTTGAAAGAAATTATATTTTTCATTATCAAAAAGACTTATTTATATAAAACATTTATAATAATATTTTAGAATTATTTATTGCTATTATTATTAATATATTTTAATTTCATTGTTATGACTAACCTATTTAAAAAATGATAATATTAAATTATGTTTTTTAGAATCATAGTATTGCATGTAACTTATTCCAAGTTAGTGTTTCATTTAGCAAATAGCAATTTGGTGTTGAATGTAATAGAATCCAAGTAAGTGTATCATGTAGTGAAATGGATTTCATTGATGCGTGTAGTGTAATACAAGTTTGCACTGTGTGGAATGAATGTTTGATATATTGTTTTAATATATATATATATATATATATATATAACTATTTCAACATATACGTGAACATAAAAATAAAAAAGGATTATATTATTTTGAACAAAATAATTCTCAAAATCCCAAGGTGTTAAATTCTACCCCCATAAAAAGAATTTTTCATTGAAAATTCATCTGGATTATTAAGGGATTAATACAATAATTTTTCATTCGTAAAATTGGATACCATAAAAATGAATACTCACACATCCCATTAAAAGGGAATGTTAGAACCGAAACATTTACCCAAAGTAACACAGATATAATGTTCCACATAGGATAACATATTTTTGATGTAAATACATTAACATAGACATATAATCTAACTATCATGTTTTGATAGAGAGTGATATAGATATATTTCAAGAGAATGTTAATAATCAAAATGACATAAATCTATGATGATATAAGAGACCATCTGATTTTTCAAAAACAGAGGTACTATAATAAAAAATTTATATTTGTATATATTTTCCTAAATTTAAGGAATAATCATGAAAAGATATACATTCATGATTTCAGGATAGCCTCACCCTTTTTTCAAGACCCACTTCACCTATTTCTCTATAAATTAAGGTTACTTTTCCACTCCCAAATAACTTATAGATCATGAGACCCATGATATACAATCCCATTTTTTATTAGTTACCCCCCAAAACTAGGTAGATTTAACAGACTATCCAATATGAATAAATCCTCATATAGAAAGATAACCCTTTGATCTTACTCACATCATCTGATGTTTAACATAAACATTCCATAAATTGTTATCCTTCTAAATCTTCAAAAATATAATTAATGCTTTATTACTTAAATAGTATCTTATCTTAATAAATTTTTTAATTAGAAACTAGTTTCCATCCTAAAAATGATAGAATTTGAAATGTGATTTTGTTATTCCATAAACCATGTGGAGGAATTCAATCACATGACATCTAACCAAAGGATATTCAATAAAAATTTTATAGGGATTTTTCATACAAAATCAAACATGAAATTCCAAACATAGAAGTGGAGGATAAGTGTGAACTAATTATTTTGAATTAATTCATCCATTATGATTATGTAGTATGCAGCTTTATCAGTCAACATGAGATATTTTTTAGGTCGATATTCATCATTAAATTATGGTTTTAGGAACTTCCTAGCTTAATGACCGTTTTCCATATATTTTCAACATTTTATTGTGGGAGGTTCATTATTTGGGGTCATTATACTTATTCCCATTACCATGAAGTTCAACCACTCGATAAACCTTCTTTCAACACAAAAAAAATCTGTAGTTTATATAATAAAAATTCATTTATTTTTTCTTACACACCTTGATAACAATGTGAATCTAATATTACTCTCTCCACAATATTTTTGAGTTTTCAGTGAATTATATCGTTATTTTTATATCATAACCATGAGATTGATGATATTATTAAATATACCATTATATAATAGGAATATAAAGAATTTAATTACTAAATAATATGCTTTTGAACTCATCATAATAAATAGATTCAATTATATATGATTGCATAAAATGTTTTACGAAGCTCCAACATTGTTTCGCTTCACATTCTAATCAATAATTTCAAAACAATACATTATCACATTCCATATAATAATGAATGAAAAAATATTTTCAGTGGTACAAATCATTTTCTAAAAAAATAAGTGGATCGGTCATTCCAAAAAATGAAGAAGGAAATGTTTTTTAAAGTATTGAATAAATCATTGTTCTTTACTTTTACAATTAATAAATTCACTGTGATTCATGTCTTGATAAGTCTGTGTGGTCAAAAAAATAGTTTTTCTCTCTATCATCCATAACATTTGGTTTCCCAGTGGGGTAGTGGTTCATCATTGTATTTTTTATTTTATTACACATTAGCACAGTTCCTTTGGGTTCCATCAATTTACTAAAAATAGATATCATAGAGTAAAAAATAATTATCAAAGAGTGGACCAACATAATCATGAAAAGTATATTAGAGGCATTCCAATGTCTGAAATCTTACTTAATCTATTTAAATGTAGGATTAAAAAGGTTATTCATAGCCAAATTATTTATAAATCTTCATGATAGTTCATGTAGTGTTTGTGATTTCACAAATAATATCACCTCGTATTGTCAAAATAGGTGGGTAGAAAGGCTCTTTGTCGTGTACTAGATTACCCCGATACAAGGATTGGATAACCTGTTGGTGTTTTTACCCCTAGGTACATCTATTCAGGATCCACATACAATTATATTATACATAAATTGATTTATTTCTAAATTTTTTTACTCTATCCATTACCAAAATTCAAGGACATTTCCCTAAACACTAAATAATACTTATACTTATCCTTAGAGACCACCCTAGACATATACATAGAAATATACATTAGTAATCTCACTAATTTTTCTCATCCATGTTTATATAGGATGTCTAAATATTTAAATTGATACCATATATTTTGAACTAGTCATAGTTTACATTGTTATTACATCATTTTATATGAATATTCAGTAAATTAGCAAATTCGATGCCTGGGAAATGAAATAGTTTAGTGTCTATAGAAACATGGAATCAAAATATTCTATCCTGGTGAATGATCATAAATATCTCCCATAAATAGCTTTACCTTTAGTGAATCCACATAAAACCTTTCATTATTATTGGGTAAGGGAATCATAAGAAATGGGTGAGCTCAAATGCAAAATATGGGTAAATTAAGGAAATTTGAATGAATAACAATAACAAAAGAGTATATAACATTAGTATAAAATTTTAAGATCATACCCTACATTTATTGACCATAATAACGATTGGATGTTCATAAGACATGAATCATAAGGAAATAAATAATGCATACTTTGAAATCATATCATTGGAATAAAAATTGAATGGTGGAATACACATACAATATACAAACCCTATGTCAAGGATGCCTACCATGGACACAATAAAATGCTAGTCATGGGATAATCACCCATGTACATGATTCAGCCGGGGGATGACCTCCCATGTACCCTCTTGTATCTGGAATGGGATGAACTCTCGTGTACCCTCTTATTTCAAGTCTAGGATGTCCTCCCATTTACCCACTTATTTTTGGATTGGGTTGTGCTCCGGTGGACCCTATCCTATCGGTTTTGGGACTTTATCCTTTATTTTCTCTTGATTTGGGATTGGGATGTACTCTCTTGTACCCTCCTCTTTCAGGTTGGTATTTCCTCTTCTATACACTCTTATTTCAGTCTTGGGATTCCCTCTCATGTACCATCTTGTTCTGGTCATGGGATTCCATCCAATTCACCCTTTTATCTCATAAAACATCTGACATTATCCAGTGCATTGGAGAGAAATTTAGGTCCCACTCATCTCATAACAAATTTTTCAATATATGTGGAAAAAAATAATAAATACCAATATCATAACCAATGAAATAAATGGGTATCATAAATTTATAATAACATCGTAACCTATGGATGAAGATACATATTTACAAATCATTTCATCAAAATCATAACCCATTTGGAGAAGATGGTTTCAAGAACTTATAACCCGTGAAATAGAAACGTGTGTCATAAACATCATATAATCAATACAGAAACCATTTAGAGAAGAAGTATGATTGGAAAAATTTCTTTTTTTCCAATAATGGAATAAATTATCATAATGTATGTCATGTTATATGGGAAATAAATTTTAATGATATTTTCTAAAAAAATTGTTGAGGAAAAATCCATCATTCTTTTAAAAGGGATATTTAAGATAGAAAAAACCCTTTGAAATGAATTTTCATTAAAATAACACTAGAATATTTTTAATAATGATTTTAAATATTATAGATTTTTTTTGAATAAATATAATGAGAGCTTAAAAATTTTTGATACCCATTTTCATTGAAATTTTATAAGATAATATTATAAACATTTTGATAACCATTTAATTTAAAAAAATATAAAATAGGTTTCAATAAATTTTTAAAACCATTTTCCTACAAGTCATGTTGAGAATATAAAAATAATTGTAAAAAACATTTTGAAAACCATTTCATCAAAAATAATTTGAAAAATTATAATGATTTCTTGAATATTTTTATAATACCTTATTAAATAGAAAATATTTTTAGAAATATTTTTAATCAAAAATAAGTTTTAAAACATATAAATGATTATTTCAAAATTATAAAACATTTTTAAAATAATATTTCCTTGATAATTATCTTCAAATATCATTTTGAATCATTTTTGGATATATTGTTATAACATGGTTTTGGAAATAAATTAGATTTCCGATCGAAGGGATAAATACAATCAGATTTCTCAGAAATTCATTTTCTTAATTCAAGATGGTACACAAGAGTGTAAAAATAGTACAAACACATGGATATATCATTATTAACAAAATTTAGAATAAAAATAAATTTTTTCACTAGATATTTATCATAATACTTCATCACGTGGAAGGAAAACCATAAATGATCTAAATAAACTATGAGATTGTATTAACAAACATATTATCACTTGGTAACATCGAATCGCACTCATAGTGTAATAAAATGAATTAAATGAATATTTAAATATTATTAAAATAATTATAATAATGATATATCATGTAAAATATAATACATTTGAAGTGCCCAGATCAGTGTGAATCACTGAGAGGGGGAGGTGGTGAATCAGTGATCCTTTAAAACTTTTTTACTAATTGATTCTTAATCAATTAAACCTCTATGACTGGTTAAAGCCTCGATCCACTCTTCTTGTATCTCTCAACCTTTCCCGGATAATGCAGTAATGAAAAGGCACAGGACACAAGGATTTACAAGGTTCGGCACCAAAGGCCTACATCCTTGCCATGCTCTCCCAGCATGGATTCTCCCATTATAATCTGTTAGTATTACAATGGTCGATACAGAGTCCCACTGTATCTCTCCTGAGTCCAACATGAGGGTCTTTATACTGCGTCCCACAGTGTTACCAGAGTCCCACTGGCCTGCTCCAGAATCCCACTGAAGACTTCTTCTCCCTGAGTCCCACAGGGTCTTCTCCTGGCTCCTCGAGTCACACGAGTAGCTCTTCTTCACTTTAAGTTCTTCAAGTATCCTCAGCAGCCTGGGATAAAGGCTACTGGCCTTGCTCTTCTCTCCTGATCACTTGTGGTTGATCAGGGCTTCTCGAATACTGCAAACTCAGACAAACAATATCTTTCACTTTAGTCTGGCTCAGTCTCACATTAATTCAACTTCATGCACTGAGTGCATGGCCTTCTCAAATCTCTTCAAGATCTTCAAGTCTTGGACTCCTCAGATGCACACCACTAATTTAGCACTGTTCACGTGTGCACGTGCATGCATGCATGCATGCACGTTCCCTTTCCTCTTCTTGGTGCAGTAGACCCACAAAGGGTGTAACACTTTAAGCACACACCAACTCCTTGAACATCATACACTTTATTCTCTTTTGATTACACACATAAATGTGTGTTATACACTAGTGTGGATGTCTTCTCTTCTTCTTAGTGTGTACACACTTTGTTTTGCACACACACTAAGGTTCGGCCTTGTTTTCTTTTTGCACACACTTGTTTCACTTTGCACACACTTTAAACTTGGCCTTCACACTTCTTGTACTCTTCCACTTTGCACACACACTTTGTTTTTCTCTTTTAAACTTCAAGTGTGCTCAACCCAAGGGCTACGGCCTCCTCTTGTTCTTTTTGCACACAAGGCTCAAAGGCCTCGGGTTCTTCTTCTCCACTTGGCACACAAACGAGGCAAGGCCTCGGCCTTCTTTGGCACACACACAAAGTGTGGTCTTCACTTGTTCTTGCACACACTTAACCCATAGGTGGTTCTTCAATTTTGCACACACACACTAAGGTGTGGTCTTCACTTCACCCACACAAGGCTACGGCTTGGGTTCTCCACTTTGCGCACACACACTGCCTTCTTCTCTTTTTGCACACACAGCCCGAACACTCAACTCCACTGCCGCGCAGGGTCACAAGGCGCAAGGGTGCGACCTCTACTATCTTCAAATGCCGCGCGCAAGCCCTCAAGGTTCACAAGGCTCGCGCAAACACCTCCTGCCGCGCAAGTCCGCGGGCAGAGAAGGATGCAACCACGGGCGTGCAAGGATGCGGCCACGGGTCTTCCTGTCGCGCAAGGAAGGCGCACAGGGGACTCCCTTTCTCTTCTTTGGCGCAAGAGGTGCGCAAAAGGAACACACGAAGACAAGAATGGCTTCGGGCTGCTGTCGCGCATGTGGTGCGCGCAGGGTCTTCTTCGCGAGGCAACGGTGCTCTCACAGGACTCCAGATTTTCAACAAAGGATCAGCAAGCATCAATGAGGTCTCGGCCTCTCCTTTTATAGGCATAGAATCCTCAAGACTTCCGCGTGGGATATCTTTTAATCTCCCGAAGATTTTGGGATTTCAAGATTTCCTTAAATCTTGTTTTCTTCTCTCTGTTCACGCGGGTTCCATTTATTTTCTCCTCCTCCTCGTGCATGCACATGAAACCGCATGCATGGCCTCTGTTTGGCCCATCCCATGCAAAACATGAATACCTCATGGCCTCGGCAACTCCGTTTGCCTCGGCTTTCATCAAATTTTCTCATTTGTCGCATGCAAGTCTATTTTTGTGCATGGTTGTGTTCAGTGTGGCCAGAAGAGCCGAATGGAGGTCTCGGTTTCGAAAATGGTGGCCGGGAACTCGAAATAGGTCGTCGGGGAGGCTCTGGTTCAGCGGCTGCTCGCGGGTGGCCTTCGGCGTGGCTCGTGGTAGAAGATGGACGACGGGCCGTTGGATGCGGTGATCAATTATCCTCGGACGGCCTGGATCAAATCGGGGGTGCGGCGGATTAGATGAGCGGTCCAGATCGAGCGCGCGATGAATCGTGCGGCTGGGATTCCTTCCTGGTGAAAAATGCGCGTCCCACATCGAATTTTCCAGCGGTTTTTCCGTGCTTTATCACCCAAGCGCCCGCCGCAACTCCTCAGTTGCATCTTCTCCCTCCACGGTGCCGCCCCGCACCGTGTTCTCCCTACGGGCGCGCTCTGCGCCCACTCTGCTCCTGCGGGCGCGCTCCTAGCGCCCACTATGCATCTCCTGACACCCGTGGGTGCGCTCATGCGTCCCTGCCGCGCTCCTCCGGGCGTGCCCCAGGCACCCATGCGGTGTCTTGGGTGTGCGCCCTGCCGCCCTGGCTCGCCCCACGGGTTCCCCCGGGCGTGGTGCCTTAGTGCCCATGCCTTGGGGTTGGACCCCCAAGGTGCCTTGGCTGGCCAATTTTTTGGCAAAGTAACAAAGAAGACTTTGTCAAAAACAAAGTCCTCCATGAAAAATACCAATTCTAAATGCCAAATGCCTCCTCCTGTATTCTTCTTATCTTCTCTTCTTCATCTTAAGAATTCCTCCATTTCTTCTCCTCACATGATCTTCACTTAGGATATGGAATGAAAAAGGTTCATCTTCATCAATCGAACTCCTGAATCACTTATAATCTTCAATGTTCTTTATTGATCTAATCAGAGATCAATTGGATCATCTTCTAATTCACATGCACTAAGTGATAGTGCATGGACTTCATTAATGCACATCATCCACTTAGTAGTTGTGGATGGAACTCCTCTCAACTCCTCATGCATTGTGAAGACAATGCATGGTCTTCAATCAATGTTGTGACTTTGTATCATCAGGATACAAGTTCTATGAAATTAAAGAGCAGCTCAACAATCGTCAGATGTAACTAGAGAATGTTTCAACCACATCTCCTATGCCACTTAGTGAATCTCCTAAGTGACATGCCTCTTAGTATCATGGCCATTCTCCTTTCCTCACCAACACCATCACAACCTTTGGCATTCACATCTTGACAATTCTTGACATCCATTCATTCTAAGACAACTTCATGCCTCATTGACAACAAATGCAACACAGTGCACTTCAATCTCCCCCTTTGTATTTGTTGTCAATACACCACTTTAGCACATATGAATGGGTCAATATGTGTGTCAATATTTTCTCCCCCTTATTGGCAATCAAATGCAAAGGTGTGGTGTGGTTCACTTTCAAAAATCTCTTCCTCCCTTATAAAAGCATCTTCTTGAAAAACACTAGGAGAGGGATGATGTCACATGTTCTCTTTAGCAAAGAACCTTTAGTAAATCAGCTCTAAGTCTACTTGGGCAAACCCGGTGTAGAAAACAAGAGTGATATGACCAAGGAATTCAAAGCTGTCCAAAATTCTCTACACATGTGAGATCATGCTTGGGGGTTTGAAATTTTCCAGATATAACAATGAATTGCTAAATCCTGCACATACTTCACAAAACTCATTAGAAAGTTCAGTGCAATGATAAAGATCCCCCTTTCATCCATTTGTCTTCAATCCATACTCCACCTTAATTGACAAGATAAACTCAATTAAGAAACAAGGGATGAAAGTATGATTGGAATACCTTCACTTTTTTTTCCAATATGGTATTAAATCTTAGAATCCCATCTTCTTCAGATTGGCTCCCCCTCAAGGGGTGCACTCCATTCCTTCCAAACCATCCTCCAGTTGAGAATGATCATCATCTTCAATTCCCTGCAATGTCAGCACATGTAAATACCAGAAGTATAAGGGAATAAGATGGAACCTCCTTAGTTCATCAATGTGAACAACAAGGTTGAGAAGATTCTCTCAACCGAGATGTCCCATTTTCACCATTCTTCACACTTGCACATTTGATCTTCAATGATGTTGCTGCTGGTGTGGATCTCAATACATCTTCATGTGAAATCTTTTTCTTCCCTTTTGCTTTAGCAAATGCCAGAGCTTCATCTTCAGCTCTTTGTAGTTCTCTGGCAAGTTGCAACTGATGTGGCCATATGACAAGTAAATCATTTGGAAGTGTGGCCTCAGTTTTGGACGTTCCACATGGTTCTTTGGATGCTGCTAAGCTACCTCTCTTAGGAAACTTATTTTCAATCAATCCCTTCTGCTTCTTTTGGATTGATTGTCTGTTTGAGTCCAGTCTGCCTCTATTGAATTTCATGGCTTCTTTACAAAGATCCATGATATGTCCTTTCTTTCCACAGTAGAAGCATGTCTTCTTGGTGGTCCTACTGGATGACTCACCCTTCTTGGACATAGACTCCAAGGACTTCTCTTCCTTTTTCAACATCTTCCTGGGAGCATTGTCACTTTTCTTCTGTTTGCTTCCCAAGGATTCTTGCTTAGCCAGGTTCAGTGATCTTCTCTTCATTCCAGCTTCAGATACATTCGGAGATTGATATGTATCAACTCTTTGACCACTTTTGCAACCATCCCAGATGTTGTCAAGTAATCCAAATCTATTTGCAGTAAACAGATGTCTCTGGACCTGTGGATGTTGCTTCCTTCCTTCTGGCTTGCTCCCCCTTGGCATGGGCTTCCTCTGTGCTTTGGCATTCAGTGGATTGTACCAACAATCCTTTGCACAATGCCCATACTTGTTACAACACCAGCATTGTCCCACGAATCTTGACCTCTTCAGTCCTTCTGATTGTAGGGTACTTTTCTTGACCTGTTGTGCTGTTTCAGGAGAGCTCTGCTTCTTTACTGTCTTCATCCATATTTGTTTGGAATTATTCTTCCATCCTGTACTTTTTGTGGAAACACAATTAGAAGCATCATTACAAGATGGTATGGATGGTACCTTCTTTCTAGAAGATGTTGCCCTTTTATTAGAGGATGTCTTTCTTTTAGAATCATCCTTCTCAACGCTCACATGAGTGGCAACATTTCTTCTTTTAGCTGACTGGGAGGATTCAGCTTTGGGTGATTGCAGATTTTTCAATATCACTTCTAGTTCTAAGTATTTCATGTTGAGGGAGTTCTTCTCATCCTCAACAGTTCTTAGCTTTCCTTCCCAATTCTCCACCAGTTGTTTCATCTGGTCTTCATGCACCTTCTTTAATTCTTGCAATGAATTGTCTAGCTCCTTCACCCTTTTTACTTTGTCTTCAATTTGAGCATCTTTAACAACCATTGATACTCTGTGCCTCTTTTCCAGTGCATGGAAAACTTCTTTGATTACTACTTTAAAGAATTCTTTCTCAGAAAGGCTTCTTTGCAATTCTTCAGCAGTGTCTTCATATCTTTCATTGCAAAGGGATACTGTTTCATCTTTGGCATTTACCAGCTTTCTGAGAGTGTTGGTTATGCCAACCCTTTTAGCCAATTGGACTTCCATTGCATTGGCTTCTTCTTCTAACTGTGATTTTTCTTCATGAAGAGCATGGATGCTTGTAGCTATACACTTTGCCACTTCCATGGGAACTGTCTTCTGAAGATATTTGAGTGCACTCTGAAGATCATTCATTGTTTCAACTTCATCACAGCTAGGACAGGCTTTCTTCATCTTCTTGGCCTGTTTCTTCTTTCTATTTTTCTGAGTCTTGGTAGATTTCTCCATTTGAGGCTGGTTGCTCATTTCCTCAAATCTGCACTTCATAAAGACTCCCTTGGATCTTTTAGAGGTAACCTCCCTCTGATACCAATTGAAGTGCCCAGATCAGTGTGAATCACTGAGAGGGGGAGGGGGTGAATCAGTGATCCTTTAAAACTTTTTTACTAATTGATTCTTAATCAATTAAACCTCTATGGCTGGTTAAAGCCTCGATCCACTCTTCTTGTATCTCTCAACCTTTCCCGGATAATGCAGTAATGAAAAGGCACAGGACACAAGGATTTACAAGGTTCGACACCAAAGGCCTACATCCTTGCCATGCTCTCCCAGCATGGATTTGATGTTATTCATTTATTAATATCATTTTATATACTCCCCCTACTGATTTTCAATTAAATGTGCATAACTTATGTGAAATACTCATGCTTTAATATTAAATATTATTTTGGAGTATTGTTTCGAATAATACAGATTCATGTCTGTTTAGTATTTTAAATATAAATCTCACCCTGCTAATCTAAATTGTGTGATTCTTGTCCTGTAGGGTTCTAAATTCAATTTCCTACAAATCATTAAACTGGATCATTGGCTAATTCGGCCATTTGAAGGGCCATATGGACCACACAAGATGACCCACCGGATCTGCCTAATTTCTGGACCAGCCTTGAAGATTTCATTACTGGGCTCAATCTCTCATCCCAAATGCGTGGATATTCTTTTTCAAGCTCGGGAATTTCCTAAGGAGTCATGGATAAAAATATAAAGGCCCAACTCTACCATTTTGGGGCCCAATGGATCCATTGAAATCAAGCCCACCATTCTGTCCGGGATTTTAAATCAGCCCACCATTCTTGACTTTTCAACTTATCCACTTGTCCAAAGATGCTCATATTTTGTGGTGTGAAAGCTAAGATATGGAGGAGCAACTTTCCAGAAGAAATGGTTCGGATTTGAAGGCATCTACATAGCCATAAATGCATTCACATTTAGGCCATGGAAACTTTCTGGATAAAATTGGACAGTAGAAAGGTTTTTAGTAATCCGGCCATAACTTTGGCCACAAAAGTCCAATGACAGCCAAATTTTGAGGGTGACTATTCCACATCCATATCTACAATATTGAAGAAGGATATCTCTCGAGATTCAGCTGTCTGAAAGGTCATATTGGCGGGCCAACTTGAGGGGCAGTTTGGGAATGAAAACAGTCCACTACCTTTGGCTATAAATTCACTCCCCTCTTCTCCTTGCAGGGGGTTGGCATTTCAGAAGAGAGGAGATCACATTGGCACGACCAAAGCTTTTCCAAAGGCTTGGGAGGACCTGCCATACTCAAGTTTTCACTTGAGAGACCTTTCCTCCTCTCTTTCTTTTCACTTACTTTTGTGTTCTTCATTTTTGTAATCTTGTAATTCTCATTCTTTGTAATTCTGTTTTAATGCAAGTTACTTCTTCAATATCTCTTATTCTCTTCCACCTTCTGTATTTTAATATTAATGTTCTTAAAATAGTTTAAATTCAGTTCAATCCTCTTCCCTTCTTAAGCTTCCTCATTCAATCGAAATTCCATTTTTGATTCTTAAATTATTTCGTGTGTGTGTTCGGCACACTACTCTTATCTTGTCCCTTTCTTTTTCTTCTCTTTATAATTCATCACCATAAACATATATTACCAGATTATTAATCACCCAAATGGCTGAGTAAATATCTCATTGGGGTGAGTTATAATTTAGGTATGTTAAGTGATTGAGAGCTTCTGCTCGATGAATATTCTTTGAATTAACATTGTGTATGTTGGACTTAACATGTCATGGATTAATGACTTGTTTTGTTTAACATGTGGTTTCCATGGATTATTGGAACCATAAATACACAACCATAAATAAGATCTTATTGAGATTATAACCTTAAGTTAAGTTAAGTCTTGGTTTAAAGCCTTAACACTTAAGAATTCTAATCAACATCATCTTGTGACATGGGTGTTAATTTAAATGCAATATAAAGAAAAGCTCGAGGATATCACAAGCTTAACTAACCTAATGATGAACTCACCCCAATCTTTATCAATTTGGTAAATCAAACATCATCCATAAATCATTTCAATTAAGCTCTGCAAACAAACCCCCCTAATCAAAATACAATCAACTAAAAACAAACGACTACTACAAAGTATCATCGCCGAGGATTCGACCCGAGTGCTGCTATACACATTAGCAGAGCACCGGAACCTTGAACGGTCGATAGGCGACAATCGGCCGCACTTTCAAATGGCGCCGTTTCCGGGGATGGTGCTTTAAGTAGTCATTAGTTTCTGGTTATTGTAAAAAAAACCCAAAAAAATACAAAAGTTTAAAAAATTGAAAAAAAAACACAAAGAAAAACCCGTCTTCCTCTTTCTTCCATAATCTCTCTGAATGCCCCGTAGCCTTCCAAACAATCCCTCGGATTTGTTTGACCCTGAAATTGAGCGAACACTTCGCCATCTTAGGAGTAACATAAGAGATACTCAAATAATTCAAGAACCAGTCCTCATCCAACCAATTGAAATTGAAATGGCCAATCCTAGGGAACAAACCCTAAAAGAACTCGCTGCCCCTGATATGAATTACCAACCTCTTGGTATTAAATATCCAAACATTGATGCTGACTTCGAACTCAAATCGGGTTTGATTCATCTTCTACCTCATTTTCACGGGCTAGCCGGTGAGGATCCTCATCTTCACCTCAAAGAGTTCCAAGTGGTCTGCTCAACCATGAAACCTCAAGGGGTTTCTGAAGAAAAAATCAAGCTTAGAGCTTTCCCCTTTTCCCTAGCAGATTCTGCCAAGTCTTGGCTCTACTACCTCCCACCTGGTTCCATAAACTCATGGGTTGACATGAAGAGACTTTTCCTTGAGAAGTTCTTTCCCGCTTCCCGAACAGCTTCTATCCGAAAGGAAATAAGCGGCATCCGTCAATTCCCTAATGAATCACTCCATGAGTATTGGGAGAGGTTCAAAAAGCTTGTGGCAACTTGTCCACACCATCAAATCCCTGACCAACTCCTGATCCAATACTTCTATGAGGGGTTATTGGCTATGGAGAGAACTCTCATTGATGCCGCAAGTGGCGGTGCTCTTGTTGATAAAACTCCTGCAGCTGCACGAGAACTCATAAGCAACATGGCTGCAAACACGCAGCAATTCCATACTCGAGCACATGTTCAAGTGAAACAAGCCCAAGATAATCAATCCATAGAGCCCAACAAGATGACTGAGTGGATGAGTGAACTTACAGGTCTTGTGCGTCAACTAGCGGTGGCTACCAAAGCCCCAACCTCATCTTCTCCACAGTCACTATTCTCTGGACCTATCAAGAATTGTGGAATCTGCAACTCTCCATCTCATCCGACTGACACATGTCCACAACTTCAAGATGATTCATCTGATTCATCTAGTCCAATGGAGCTCAATGCGGCATATGCTCAGCGAAACTTCACCCCTCAACAATCAGGTCAGTTTGTTAGAAACTTCAACCAACCCCACTCTGAGGCCTTCTCTTCTACCTTTAACCCACCTCTGAGGTATGGTAATCCCATTTCTCATCCTCCTCAATTCCCTCCTCAAAACCCAAACCAATTCCAATATGGTCAAGGTGGTGGTAACATCCATCAACCTTATCCTTTTGTTCCTCAACCTCAAAGGAACAATCCTCCTCCTGGATTCCACTATCCTAACGAGCCTTCCCAATTCCCCACCCAATACAATCGCTTTCCCAAGAACCAAAATCAAGGCCAACCCAATTTGGGACATGCCTCTTCTTCTAAACAACCATGGGAAAGTGCTGTAGAGGATCTTGCTTCCTTCACCCGTTCTAGCCTAAAGAACATTGAAACCCAAATAGGTCAACTTGCATCCCACCTTAGCCAGCAACAACCATCCAATTCATCCCAACTCCCAGCTCAACCATTACCCAACCCCAAGGGTAATGTAAGTGCAATTGCACTTAGATCAGGAAAGCAACTTGCTATGCCTCAAGATAAATCCTCAAACCCCCCTTTCGATGTTGATCTAGAAAATGAAAAGAACAAAAAGCTGGAAAAGGAACTTGAATCCACTCCTTCATTTTCTTCCATTCCACTTAGGAACCCAATTCCTTTTCCTCAAGACATCTCCAAGCCTAAGAAGTCCTTTGAACCTGATCCTGAAATGCTTGACATGTTTAGACGTGTTGAAGTGAACATCCCCCTCTTAGATGCCATCAAACAAATCCTTAAGTATGCCAAGTTTCTTAAGGAACTGTGCACCCATAAGAGGCAACTTAGGATTATTGAAAATGTTTCAACCCAACAGTCCATTCCCATGAAGTGCAAAGATCCAGGGACCTTCACGGTTCCATGTCAAATAGGGAGTTCCAACTTTGATGATGCACTCATAGACCTTGGAGCCTCAATAAATGTCATGCCCAAATCCATTTTCTCCAACCTTGGTCTAGGTCCCTTGCACCCAACGGGTGTTGTCATTCAATTATCCAATCGAAGCACTACCAGTCCTGAGGAGATAATTGAGGATGTTCTTGTTCGGGTCAATGATCTTATCTTCCCAGCTGATTTCTATGTCCTTGACATGGAAGGTGAGACGACCTCTTCTCGATCTCCCCTAATTATAGGAAGACCATTCCTCATGACTGCGAGAACCAAGATTGATGTCCACTCAGGCATCTTATCCATGGAATTCGGTGACCAACTGGTCAAGTTCAACATTTTCCAAGCCATGCGATACCCATCTGAGGATCACTCTGCATTCTCAATCCATGCTTTTGAGGACACTTCTGAGATTCAATCGAACCCCAATCCACCATGTTCTTCATGTTCTAATGATAAAGGATCTTGTGAAATCTGCACCATGATTAACAAAGTCATAAATGGTGAAGTTGATGTGGACCTCTCATTCATAGACTCCATCAATCTAGAGGAACTTGAAAACTCTCTTGAATCCCACATCAACTCTGATCTCTACTGCTCCACCTTGGACAGTGTTGAGGAAAATGATCCAAACCCATCTGGAATCCCTTCTCCTGCTCCTAACTTTTCTAGCTCTCAAATCAAGGCTGAAACTGATCTAAAACCACTTCCTTCATACCTCAAGTATGCATTCCTTTTCCATGATCCCTCCTACCCTGTCATTATCTCTGCTTCACTTTCTGAAACTGAGGAGTCCCAACTTGTTCAAGTGTTAGAGGAAAACAAAAATGCCTTAGGTTGGACCCTAGAGGATATTCCAGGAATCAACCCTGCCCTTTGCATGCATCACATCCATCTAGAGGAATCATCCAAACCAATTAGGCAACCTCAAAGAAGACTCAATCCACTCATACTTGAGGTAGTTAGGGAAGAGATTACCAAGCTTCTTCAAGCTGGTATTATCTACCCAATTTCTGATAGTGAATGGGTTAGTCCAATTCAAGTCGTTCCTAAGAAGGGAGGGATAACAGTTGTCACAAATGAACATGGAGAAGTGGTCACAACTCGGGTGAAAAACAAATGGCGTGTGTGCATCGATTATCGCAAACTGAATGCTGAAACACGAAAAGATCACTACCCACTTCCTTTCCTTGACCAAATGCTTGAGAGATTGGCCGGAAAGTCACACTATTGCTTCCTTGATGGTTACACCGGCTACTTCCAAATTCCAATCGCACCTCAAGACCAAGAAAAGACCACATTCACTTGCCCCTTTGGAACCTATGCCTATAGGCGAATGCCTTTTGGCCTTTGTAATGCTCCTGCAACATTCCAGCGGTGTATGATGAGTATCTTTTCTGAATTCATTGAGAATTGCATGGAGGTATTCATGGATGACTTTACCATTTATGGCGAGTCATTTGAATCTTGCTTACATTCACTCTCTTTGGTCCTTCAAAAGTGTGTCAAGTGCAACCTTGTGCTGAATTTTGAAAAATGTCACTTCATGGTTTCAAATGGGATTGTTCTAGGGCACATAATTTCTCAAGAGGGTATCCAAGTTGATCCAGCCAAAATTGAGGTGATCCAATCACTTCCTGAACCCAAATCAGTTCGAGACATTCGGTCCTTCCTTGGTCATGCCGGTTTCTATCGGCGATTCATTCAGAACTTCAGCAAGATTTCCCTCCCACTCACTCGTTTACTTCAAAATGATTTCACATTCAATTTTGATGAGGCTTGCAAGAGAGCCTTCATTGAACTCAAATCTGCTCTCACATCTGCTCCAATAATCCAACCCCTAGATTGGTCCTTACCATTTGAATTGATGCGTGATGCTTCTGATAGGGCCATTGGGGCTGTTCTTGGTCAAAGAAGAGAAAACATTCCTCATGTCATCTTTTATGCCTCAAAAACATTGGATGAAACTCAATCACACTACACTGTGACTGAAAAAGAACTTTTAGCTGTGGTTTTTGCCTTGGATAAATTCCGGCCCTATCTCTTAGGTGCCAAAATCATCATCTTCATGGACCACTCAGCATTAAAGTTCTTACTTAACAAACGTGATTCCAAACCAAGGCTAATAATATGGATTTTAATGCTCCAAGAGTTTGACCTTGTGATAAAAGATAAACCTGGAAAAGAAAACCCTGTGGCTGACCACCTGAGTAGAATTTCTAATTCTTCTCATTCTGAAATAATTGATCCTGAATTTCCAACTGAACACCTCTCATCTCTCACTCCAAAGTTACCATGGTATGCCCCAATTGTCAATTACTTGGTTTCTGGCGTTTTCCCTGAATATTTTTCAAAAGAACAAAAAGAAAAGATGAAAAGTGATTCAAAGCATTATTTTTGGGAAGATAATAAACTTTGGAAAACTGGGGCTGACATGGTAATTAGGAGATGTGTTGATGAAACTAAACAATCCTCCATCTTGGAATTCTGCCACTCAATGCCTGGAGGTGGCCACTTTGGACCACAAAGAACTTCTCAAAAGATCCTAGATTCTGGATTCTTTTGGCCTTCACTCTTCAAGGACTCACACGAGTTCTGTCAATCATGTCCCACTTTCCAAAAGTTTGGCACAATTTCCAAAAGAAACGAAATGCCTCAAAAGCCATTAATCTTCTGTGAGCTTTTCGATGTTTGGGGCATCGATTTCATGGGACCTTTTCCCCCTTCCAATGGATTATCCTACATTCTCCTTGCCGTTGACTATGTTTCTAGGTGGGTCGAGGCCAAACCCACTAGGAAAGATGATGCTCAAACTGTGAGTGAGTTCCTCAAAACCCATATCTTCCATCGATTCGGAACACCACGTGCTTTGATAAGTGACTTAGGAACTCATTTCTGTAATAGAACCATGGAGTCACTTTTGAAAAAGAATGGGGTTGTACATAAAACATCCACTGCATATCACCCTCAAACAAATGGAATGGCTGAACTTTCTAACAGAGAAGTGAAAAGAGTGCTTGAAAGAATCGTTAAGCCCACAAGAAAAGACTGGCCCGATAGACTTGGTGAAGCAATTTGGGCCTATCGAATAGCCTATAAGACACCCATTGGGATGTCTCCATTTAGGCTAGTTTTTGGTAAAGCCTGTCATTTACCAGTTGAAATCCAACATAAGTCATTTTGGGCTGTCAAAACTTGTAATTTTGATTGTGAAAAATCTGGTGAAGAAAGATTGTTGCAGTTGACTGAATTGGAGGAGCTTCGACTCGATTCATATGAGAACTCCATTCTCTACAAAGAAAAGTCAAAGTCACTCCATGACAAGCACATTCTTCGAAAGGTATTTCATGAAGGTGAAAAGGTAATGCTCTTCAATTCTCGATTTCGACTTCACCCAGGTAAGCTCAATTCTCGTTGGGATGGACCTTTTATTATTACTAATGTTTACCCATTTGGTGCAGTGCAAGTCCAAGACCCTTCTTCAAAAAGAACATTCACAGTTAACGGACATCGGTTAAAGCATCACCATGAGAGGTCTCACAATCCAGGAACCACGTCGACTTCCATCGAAACCCCATCCACTTCAATAGAACCACCACTGGATGGAGACCCGCCAAATCCAAACCAGGGGGCACCTCTTTCCCTTTAACTCTCTCTCTCCTCAATCTCTCTTCCCTCTCTTATTCTCTCTATTTCTTCTTCTTCCTCTCTCCCTCTCATTTTTTTTACAACATTCTTCCACAACCTTTTTTCTATTTTCTCTTTTGTGTGGATGTGTCATTAAAAATAAAAAAAAATTAATTAAAAAAAATTAATTAAAAAAATGAAAATTACAAAAAAAGGGTGTCATAATTACTCATCATCCAGTATTGAAATTCTGTCCAACCATTTTGGGGAGTCAAAAGGCTTGTTTTAAACTCAAATATATTGGATTTTTATCTCAAACTTGGGTAAACAATTTTGTGTCAATAACAAACATTTTGAATGAACAATTTTTGGTGGAAAATGATTCTCCCCTACCGTGAGGAATCACATTAGCCTTCATGCCAAGGTCATCTATGGCCATCTTTTTCATTGTGTGTCTTCACCACTGATTGTGAGTCTTGAGTTTGTGGACCTTCGAGCTGAATTTCCATCTTTTGTGTGCATTAATATGATAGAGGCATTTTCTAAGCCACATGAGAATCAGAATAGCCAAATAGCCTCCCGTTACCCTTACATTGATCCTACTTTTGAAAGCCCCTTTAAGCCTATGAAAACATTTCTTTTGATAGCCACATTACAAGCCTAATACCATGTCCCACCCAACATCTTCATGGATTTTCATTGTACAATTTATTGAAATTTAAGTGTGGGGGGAATAGACTTCATTTTTGGGCGTACTTTCATTGATTTCCAACGTGTCATCATATGCTTGAGGGCAAGCATCCATTCAAGTGTGGGGGAGAGGTTGTAATTCTGTGAGCTTTGGGGTGTGTATGTGTAATTGTCATTTGTACAAAAGTCATTGAAAAGTGTTCAAAAAAAAATGAAAAATAAAATAAAAAAAAGAATGGGTTGTGTCTTGGGTGGGTCAAAAATCATTCATCATCAACCTTTGATCATGTTATAACTACTAAAATTAGTTCCATGAGAAGATCAAACATGGGTTGGGAGATGACTGTGAGACTTGTTTCAAGCACAACTTTCGAAAAAAAAGAGCAAAAAGAGAAAAAAAAGAACACTTGAATCATCTTGTATTGTGTCATTATTGGAAGTCTTCCATGTTGTACATATTCCATCATCTCACCCTATTCCATTTTCTATCTCCATCACTTTTCATTCATCACACATTCATGCCCTTGTAAATATGTGTTTCTATTTCCTTTCAAATCAAATTTCAAAAAAAAATGTGCATTGATTTTTCCATGTTGGTGTTTTTAACCCCTCTTTTCCTTTGGACATTATATACCTACCGTCCCATAGCCACTGAAAAACCCCTTAAAAGACCTCTTGATTCTTGTACACATTAGATTTGGGAATGGAAGCTGATAGCTCTTACAAACTCTTGATTTTCACTTTTTGTTGGTGAATGAGTGAACCTCCTAAAATACATTTTTATCATCTTGAGAGGAGTAAGTTTTGAGTGCCTACATTTTCCAATTCAAACCTTGAACATGAAAAAATGAATTGTTTCTGATGCATTATTGTGAACCAAATTTGTGATGGAATTCAATATGGATGAGTGAAATAGTCTAAACCTCCCCTGATTGGTGAAAACAAAATTTTAATATTTGTTGGTGAATGAATATGGTTTTGTTTTGATTTTCTTTTGTGTTTGTTGTACATGAAGACATGCACAATATTAAGTGTGGGGGAGTTGATGTTATTCATTTATTAATATCATTTTATATACTCCCTCTACTGATTTTCAATTAAATGTGCATAACTTATGTGAAATACTCATGCTTTAATATTAAATATTATTTTGGAGTATTGTTTCGAATAATACAGATTCATGTCTGTTTAGTATTTTAAATATAAATCTCACCCTGCTAATCCAAATTGTGTGATTCTTGTCCTGTAGGGTTCTAAATTCAATTTCCTACAAATCATTCAACTGGAGCATTGGCTAATTCGGCCATTTGAAGGGCCATATGGACCACACAAGATGACCCACCGGATCTGCCTAATTTCTGGACCAGCCTTGAAGATTTCATTACTGGGCTCAATCTCTCATCCCTAATGAGTGGATATTCTTTTTCAAGCTCGGGAATTTCCTAAGGAGTCATGGATAAAAATTTAAAGGCCCAACTCTACCATTTTGGGGCCCAATGGATCCATTGAAATCAAGCCCACCATTCTGTCCGGGATTTTAAATCAGCCCACCATTCTTGACTTTTCATCTTATCCACTTGTCCAAAGAAGCTCATATTTTGTGGTGTGAACGCTAAGATATGGAGGATCCACTTTCCAGAAGAAATGGTTCGGCTTTGAAGGCATCTACATAGCAATAAATGCATTCACATTTAGGCCATGGAAACTTTCTGGATAAAATTGGACAGTATAAAGGTTTTTAGTAATCCGGCCATAACTTTGGCCACAAAAGTCCAATGACAGCCAAATTTTGAGGGTGCCTAGTCCAAATCCATATCTACAATATTGAAGAAGAATATCTCTCGAGATTCAGCTGTCTGAAAGGTCATATTGGCGGGCCAACTTGAGGGGCAGTTTGGGAATGAAAACAGTCCACTACCTTTGGCTATAAATTCACTCCCCTCTTCTCCTTGCAGAGGGTTGGCATTTCAGAAGAGAGGAGATCACATTGGCACGACCAAAGCTTTTCCAAAGGCTTTGGAGGACCTGCCATACTCAAGTTTTCACTTGAGATACCTTTCCTCCTCTCTTTCTTTTCACTTACTTTTGTGTTCTTCATTTTTGTAATCTTGTAATTCTCTTTCTTTGTAATTCTGTTTTAATGCAAGTTACTTCTTCAATATCTCTTATTCTCTTCCACCTTCTGTATTTTAATATTAATTTTCTTAAAATAGTTTAAATTCAGTTCAATCCTCTTCCCTTCTTAAGCTTCCTCATTCAATCGAAATTCCATTTTTGATTCTTAAATTATTTCGTGTGTGTGTTCGGCACACTACTCTTATCTTGTCCCTTTCTTTTTATTCTCTTTATAATTCATCACCATAAACATATATTACCAGATTATTAATCACCCAAATGGATGAGTAAATATCTCATTGGGGTGAGTTATAATTTAGGTATGTTAAGTGATTGAGAGCTTCTGCTCGATGAATATTCTTTGAATTAACATTATGTATGTTGGACTTAACATGTCATGGATTAATGACTTGTTTTGTTTAACATGTGGTTTCCATGGATTATTGGAACCATAAATACACAACCATAAATAAGATCTGATTGAGATTATAACCTTAAGTTAAGTTAAGTCTTGGTTTAAAGCCTTAACACTTAAGAATTCTAATCAACATCATCTTGTGACATGGGTGGTAATTTAAATGCAATATAAAGAAAAGCTCGAGGATATCACAAGCTTAACTAACCTAATGATGAACTCACCCCAATCTTTATCAATTTGGTAAATCAAACATCATCCATAAATCATTTCAATTAAACTCTGCAAACAAACCCCCCTAATCAAAATACAATCAACTAAAAACAAACGACTACTACAAAGTATCATCGCCGAGGATTCGACCCGAGTGCTGCTATACACATTAGCAGAGCACCGGAACCTTGAACGGTCGATAGGCGACAATCGGCCGCACTTTCAGGATTCTCCCATTATAATCTGTTAGTATTACAATGGTCGATACAGAGTCCCACTGTATCTCTCCTGTGTCCCACAGGAGGGTCTTTATACTGCGTCCCACAGTGTTACCAGAGTCCCACTGGCCTGCTCCAGAATCCCACTGAACACTTCTTCTCCCTGAGTCCCACAGGGTCTTCTCCTGGCTCCTCGAGTCACACGAGTAGCTCTTCTTCACTTTAAGTTCTTCAAGTATCCTCAGCAGCCTGGGATAAAGGCTGCTGGCCTTGCTCTTCTCTCCTGATCACTTGTGGTTGATCAGGGCTTCTCGAATACTGCAAACTCAGACAAACAATATCTTTCACTTTAGTCTGGCTCAGTCTCACATCAATTCAACTTCATGCACTGAGTGCATGGCCTTCTCAAATCTCTTCAAGATCTTCAAGTCTTGGACTCCTCAGATGCACACCACTAATTTAGCACTGTTCACGTGTGCACGTGCATGCATGCATGCATGCACTTTCCCTTTCCTCTTCTTGGTGCAGTAGACCCACAAAGGGTGTAACACTTTAAGCACAAACTAACTCCTTGAACATCATACACTTTATTCTCTTTTGATTACACACATAAATGTGTGTTATACACTAGTGTGGATGTCTTCTCTTCTTCTTAGTGTGTACACACTTTGTTTTTCACACACACTAAGGTTCGGCCTTGTTGTCTTTTTGCACACACTTGTTTCACTTTTCACACACTTTAAACTTGGCCTTAACACTTCTTGTACTCTTCCACTTTGCACACACACTTTTTTTTTCTCTTTTAAACTTCAAGTGTGCTCAACCTCCAAGGGATACGGCCTCCTCTTGTTCTTTTTGCACACAAGGCTCAAAGGCCTCGGGTTCTTCTTCTCCACTTGGCACACACACGAGGCAAGGCCTCGGCCTTCTTTGGCACACACACAAAGTGTGGTCTTCACTTGTTCTTGCACACACTTAACCCATAGGTGGTTCTTCAATTTTGCACACACACACTAAGGTGTGGTCTTCACTTCACCCACACAAGGCTACGGCTTGGGTTCTCCACTTTGCGCACACACACTGCCTTCTTCTCTTTTTGCACACACAGCCCGAACACTCAACTCCACTGCCGCGCAGGGTCACAAGGCGCAAGGGTGCGACCTCTACTGTCTTCAAATGCCACGCGCAAGCCCTCAAGGTGCACAAGGCTTGCGCAAACACCTCCTGTCGCGCAAGTCCGCGGGCAGAGAAGGATGCAACCACGGGCGCGCAAGGATGCGGCCACGGGTCTTCCTGTCGCGCAAGGAAGGCGCACAGGGGACTCCCTTTCTCTTCTTTCGCGCAAGAGGTGCGCAAAAGGAACACACGAAGCCAAGAATGGCTTCGGGCTGCTGCCGCACAAGTGGTGCGCGCAGGGTCTTCTTCGCGAGGCAACGGTGCTCTCACGGGACTCCGGATTTTCAACAAAGGATCAGCAAGCATCAATGAGGTCTCGGCCTCTCCTTTTATAGGCAGAGAATCCTCAAGACTTCCGCGTGGGATATCTTTTAATCTCCCGAAGATTTCGGGATTTCAAGATTTCCTTAAATCTTGTTTTCTTCTCTCTGTTCACGCGGGTTCAATTTATTTTCTCCTCCTCCTCGTGCATGCACATGAAACCGCATGCATGGCCTCTGTTTGGCCCATCCCTTGCAAAACATGAATACCTCATGGCCTCGGCAACTCCGTTTGCCTCCGCTTTCATCAAATTTTCTCATTTGTCGCATGCAAGTCTATTTTTGTGCATGGTTGTGTTCAGTGTGGCCAGACGAGCCGAATGGAGGTCTCGGTTTCGAAAATGGTGGCCGGGAACTCGAAATAGGTCATCGGGGAGGCTCTGGTTCAGCGGCTGCTCGCGGGTGGCCTTCGGCATGGCTCGAGGTAGAAGATGGACGCCGGGCCGTTGGATGCGGTGATCAATTATCCTCGGACGGCCTGGATCAAATCGGGGGTGCGGCGGATTAGATGAGCGGTCCAGATCGAGCGCGCGATGAATCGTGCGGCTGGGATTCCTTCCCGGTGAAAAATGCACGTCCCACATCGAATTCTCCAGCGGTTTTTCCGCGCTTTATCACCCAAGCGCCCGCCGCAACTCCTCAGTTGCATCTTCTCCCTCCACGGTGCCGCCCCACACCGTGTTCTCCCTGTGGGCGCGCTCTGCGCCCACTCTACTCCTGCGGGCACGCTCCTAGCGCCCACTATGCATCTCCTGACACCCGCGGGTGCGCTCATGCGTCCCTGCCGCGCTCCTCCGGGCGTGCCCCAGGCACCCATGCGGTGTCTTGGGTGTGTGCCCTGCCGCCCTGGCTCGCCCCACTGGTTCCCCCGGGCGTGGTGCCTTAGTGCCCATGCCTTGGGGTTGAACCCCCAAGGTGCCTTGGCTGGCCAATTTTTTGGCAAAGTAACAAAGAAGACTTTGTCAAAAAAACAAAGTCCTCCATGAAAAATACCAATTCTAAATGCCAAATGCCTCCTCCTCTATTCTTCTTATCTTCTCTTCTTCATCTTAAGAATTCCTCCATTTCTTCTCCTCACATGATCTTCACTTAGGATATGGAATGCAAAAGGTTCATCTTCATCAATCGAACTCCTGAATCACTTATAATCTTCAATGTTCTTTATTGATCTAATCAGAGATCAATTGGATCATCTTCTAATTCACATGCACTAAGTGATAGTGTGTGGACTTCATTAATGCACATCATCCACTTAGTAGTTGTGGATGGAACTCCTTTCAACTCCTCATGCATTGTGAAGACAATGCATGGTCTTCAATCAATGTTGTGACTTTGTATCATCAGGATACAAGTTCTATGAACTTAAAGAGCAGCTCAACAATCGTCATATGTAACTAGAGAATGTTTCAACCACATCTCCTATGCCACTTAGTGAATCTCCTAAGTGACATGCCTCTTAGTATCATGGCATTTCTCCTTTCCTCACCAACACCATCACAACCTTTGGCATTCACATCTTGACAATTCTTGACATCCATTCATTCTAAGACAACTTCATGACTCATTGACAACAAATGCAACACAGTGCACTTCAACATTCACCATCAATGAAAATATAAGTGCATAACATTTCATGTCTCTCAATGAAGGGAAATTGAGATAAAATTACTTTATCGATTTGGGGACTTTTGGAAAATAAATTTCATGAAAGAAAGATGACATGGTGGATTTGAAACTACCCATTAATTTAATTATAAGAATTATATAATATATCTTTGAGTTTTATACACACAACGTAAATGGAATGGGTGGTGAATAAGTTATGTATCTCACAGAAATAAAATGCTAGATAAAATCCCCTTACATTGTGTCTTTACTCTCTTCATACTCATTCAAACATCCTATATAATTATTATAGATTTATTATAAATAACTTAAAGAAACATATTATTATATATAATTCAATATATGGATTTATTATGACATAATATTTCCTGATTTTTAGAAATTTCATGTTATGGTTACGCTTCAGGTAATATTCTATTTCTTTATCCCTTGTGTCTTAATTTGTAATATATATTGTCCATATATATATATATATCTATAATTATATAATATAAACCATGATATAAATATAAATTATATTAGTTATATTTTTATTATAACAATATATATAACAAAAAATTTTGAAATTGAATACATGGTTCACGGAGATGAGAATCCATACATACACATGAAATCTGTTTCTAGTTCTTATTATCAGGTTAAATGAAACAAATTACATGATATATATACCATTATTAATGTATAATTATTAATTAATATATATATATATATCATATATGTTCACTAAAACCATCCTTAATGCATTCCAGTTATGGTGTGAAAAAATCACATCATATTGAGGGGGCAGTAGTCTACACATCCACAAACGAAAATATCATATTTCCAACAAATTGAATGTAAAAAACATATGTGTCTTAAGTGAATAAAATTATCTTAAATATTTAATAAATATTTAACATGAAATATATAAATAGAGTTTCCATCATAACATCCACCATCATTGGTGGTGCAAAAAAGAACAATTATTGTTTCGTGATGCGGTAGTTCACGTTACAGATAAATAGTATATTAATTACCCATAAGGTGGATTTGTCTATAATTTTAGTTTGAAAACATGGAATAAAAAATAGTATTATGTATAATATAATTATTTTTTAAACAATCATGGAATAAATAGTGTGTAGAAATGGATAAATAATATAATAGAAAGAAACTTGTGAGAAGAGGATACCTCTTAATCGGGTACCTCCTTTTGGTTTGTGCTAAAATGCTTCAATGGATATATTTATGTCAAAGTAGGGGATTATAAGTAGAAGGTATGATTATTTTGAATGTTATTTGAAATTTATTGGCCAAATATAATAGTTTTTAGAGGTGTTATATAACGGGATATGTGGTGGCCTTTTATATCGAAGGAAAAGAACTCACATGGAATTTATGAAATCATGTCAGGTGTACACATATAATTACATAAATAATGTCTTATAAAACTATCCATAATAAATAATTTATGTTTTATGGATTAAAAAACCTCAGATAATGGGTATTTGATATGTTTCTATGTCATTTTGGCACAAAACATTAATGTTTAGTTCCAAATGAAGCGTAAATTGAACTTAATCGACGTGATTAATTTTAATCACCTTCGATAATCATTTTGGTGAAAAATTAAAATCTCCTAATTATATAATAAATATTATACGAATTAAAATGGTTTATTTCCTTTTTTCAAAATTCAATTGACATTAGCGGAAAAATTACAATTAATGGTAATCCACCTGATGGGACAAAATAACAGGTATTTAAATTAAAAAAAATGTTCAAACGTTTATTTTGTTTTTTTATTAAATCCCAAATTAAAATTTATTATAATGACTTAAATTATATAAAAAATTATTATTGATCTAATCTGACCTTAAAATTAATTTAATCTATAATATAACATTAATATTTATTTAAATGAAAATGCAGTTACCAACTAAAATATAGTATTTTGGACTATTCATAAAAAAAGCCTCTCAAAAAAATCTGAAACATTAACCTAATTATTATTGATGAATTATTAATTAAAAAATAACGTTTATTTTATCAAATTAATTTATATGGGGTCTCAAGAATAAATTTTCGGTTATTTATAAAAAGATATGAAAATGAGTTCATTTGAGAAATTAATGTTTCTAAATAAATAATGGATTTACAAAAAAATTGTTTTCATTATCAATAAATTTTATTTATATAAACTAGTTATAAAAATATTTGAAAATTATTTATTACTATTCATATGATTTTTTAACATTTACATTATAATTAAATCATTTAAATAATTATAATAGAAAAATTATGTTTTTTAGAAACTCATTTTTACATGTAAAATAGGCTAAGATTGTGTTATGGGTAGCACATTCAAAGTCTATATTTCATGTAGCACATGCCAAGTCAATGTTGTTTTTAGCGCGTTCCATGTAGGCTTTTCTTATAGTGAAATCCATGTTGTTTTCGTGTGAATGGAATCTTTGTAATAGTGTTTTAAAATATATGTATATATATATTACTTTTTCTAGTATCATGTGAAATAAAAAAATCAAAAATAATAAATTAATTGGGAAAAATACTTCAAAAATTCATTGGGTGTTAAATTTTTTATTATATCAAAATTTAATTTATGTTTTAATCCAAATGGTTCATCGAGTTGCAGTCCATGAGTGCCCATAACACAATGTAAATCAGAATTTGGTTCCATATAATCTATAACATATTAAATTAAAATTAAATGACAGAATATAATGATTCATCATATTTTAATATATAAGGTCCCATACTCATTATGATATGATATATGACATCACTACTTTATACGCTGAATAAACTCTGTCACAATAGAAGATACACCTATCACAACACATATCAAAACATCATGCAATGAGTTATTCATAATAGATGGAATGGAATAATTCATGACATGTGATTTATAAAAAGTGAAAATATGATACATTATATGGAATACATTCATCTAATTGGATTAAAACCATATATACCCCGTAATCATATCAGTAATAACACCCCAACACCAGTGAATCATCCAATGGTGGAATAAAATCAACTAAAATGGCCAAAATTACAACAACAACAATTTCAATTGAGGAATGTTTACCATTTCCTTATATTTGTGGAATCTAATACCACTTTGTAACATCCCGAACTCAGATTCCACTCAAAAATTCCACATGCCAGGTGAGTAATATGTCCTCATCTAATCTCCCCAAATGACAAAGGAAATACAATATCATTGAAGTCTTATTTATGTTAGCGGGGAGACTATTTCCTCCTCACTAGAGTATATCTATGTAAAAAACTGTAAAATGCTAGTAGAATATGTAGTAAACAACTAGGAAACAGATAATCACATGAATATGTTACAAAAATTTTCAAAAGAATCTCATTTACAAGAGGTATGATACATGTCTCTACAAAGCACCCAAAACAAGTAGGTGTAGTAAAGTACAATACATGTATCCAAAATAAGAAAAAAATAATGTAATGTTCTATCTCAAAATTGAATCATGAGCCTCAAGTCAATCCCATTCTCACCTAATCCAAATCATCGTAAAAATTCATCTTTAAAACTATGAGTTATTTTTCCTATATCTAACATAATACAAATTATTTTCATAGATACCAAACAGTGTCCCCGAACAGGGTGGGAGATAAAATCCCAATAAGTAACCATCAAAAGATATATATATTTCCAAGATGTGCAATATAAAAAGCTAAATAGTGTGAATGTAAATAGGTAAGTAGCTAATTAATGTAAAAATCCCATGACATATATCTAATAAAAATGTAATACCAAAATAATCTCTCTTAGACCCAAACAAAAGAAGATAAAATTTTATTCCAAGGAAGCTACATGTAAAAAAACGTAACACCATGACCTCACTGTACAAATATTAGGCCATAAAAAATATGGAATTACTGTAAAACAAAGAATATCTAATATTCCATGATTTTACCATGTAATCAAATTTTCATACAACTGTATTCCAGACCAAAGGTATATAAGACTAAGGCATCCTCATTGAGCCCCAATAGCATCTCAATGGACACTCAAATATTCATTTGTTGGATTCCCGAAATTATGTTAACCGAACATGTCCTATGTGTGTCGATGAAACTAGATTCCAGACGTATCAAGGTCCAAGTAATCATAGAGAATCAAGACCCAAGGACCATACTCTATCTATTTTTTTTAATTACTATGACAATATCTATTAATAAACTTCCATAGAATCTAAAATATATATCACCATTTCATACATTTTATCATTTCATATAATTTTTCATTCGTTTCCGTATGATTCTATGAACTCATATATTCTTTATATAAATTGTTTTTTATTATTATGAAAACACTTTGGAGGAAAAGGTGGGAAACCATATGTGACTTCACCACTTCGTCACATCACCACTTCACCACATCCCCAATTCACCACTTCACCAAGGCTTCACAACTTACAACATTCAAGAACAATAGATGACCAATCCATTCGAGCATTAATACTAACATAAAGTTATATCTAGATCCAAAATCATCAAGGGAAGGCTAAGGTACCACGAAATAGGGAACATGAACATTATAAATTCTAGATAAGCCTCGAAACCAATCCCTCGAACGTGCAATGGTGTATCCGTCGACACCATCCCACATCCGTAGACTCGTTATTGGACTCCATTTAGAGATCACCCAAGCCCTATAGCGACATGAGATAAAACCAATGAGCACATCCACAGATGTTGTGATATCATATAAACTATTACATCCAAATAAAAACAATTAATATACACAACCTTTTAAAAAATTCATATTTAAAGGAAACTAATATGTATTCCCACTAATTTATCATAATATACATTTCAAGGTAACTTATTAGTATACCCACTCATATAAAAAATAAATTTTCAATTTAACATATAACATTTCTCATCATTTATCACTTATCAAGAGATCAAATACATCACCTGCGTATTAAGTACAATTCTGTTAAATTATAATTGAGCGTCCCCTGATAAGGAAAACAAGACAACACAACCCATGGATGGTTTAACAATGAATAGACAAGGTGAATTCAAATGGACCACCCCATGTGTTTCCATCAGTGGTGAAATAAACACAAATGTATTTCAAATGAACTTATGGGAATCCCTAATATGTCCATATACATCTAATTCAATTAACTAATTCAAATTTGGGACCGCAATGGAATGTCTGGTGGGAGTTCTAATTAATCATGGAAACTCAAGGATAATTTATATAATATCTACATTGTGTTGGTAGTATAGTTATCATACAATATCATCAACTGATTCAACTCATAATATGATAAAAACATATAACCTATTAAGAACTTAAATATAAGGAATATTATATTGCACATAATTTGTTTAGATGATATTCAAAAGAATGATGAATGACTAAATATGAATTGGGGACTCATCAATGTAGATCCTACAAGATGATCATTTCTTGAATCAGATATTAGATGGAAGATCAGTATAAAATTCAATATTATATCGTCTAAGAGAGATAAAAGACCTGAAATTTCTTGTGCTCGAGAGAAAATGTGAGTTAATATAAAAATATATTTTAATTAAAATAAATGTTATAAAAATTACCCAAAATAAATTTTCCCCAAGGTTTGAGCTCACATTTTTAAAAACTATGTTCCAACTATGTAAGGTTTGATGTAGGAGAAGGTCACCTACATGGTTTACCAACACGATTCGAGTAACTATGAAAAAACCATTCAAAATACCACTGTAAAAATAATAGATATGGCCACACGACCATGTATCCCAAATCATATGGTTGGGTCTGACACAAAATCCATGAGCTCCCCACTATCCAACCTCACACAGTTTTATCTAACCATGAGACAATCTATGCACTGTTTAATCTAACAATGCTCCATAAAAACATCACCACAAAACATGGGTTAGGGGCTCTAAACAAGCCACATACATCCCGGATACCACCATTTCCTAAAAGGGGATTCCTAGTAAGACATATCTAAACATTAAAACATAAAATGAAGGTATTCATACCTCATATGAAATCCTAGTGTCTTACAACAATAATTTTGTTACTTAATTTGTTCAAATAACCTATATGGTGTTTTCCGATACAAATTCTTGGTGTAATTATACAATACATAAACGTGTTTCAATAATTTTTTTTCCATATATGATCATGAAATGATGATATTATCAATATATTCACTACATGAGATTGTGATCTATAAAGGGGAACTCTTCTGTTAAAATTCATGATGGGGACTAGTGCCTGAATGGGTTGATTATTTTGCATTATATGCCGACAATGTGTAAATGAGTGACCTATATGAGTATTTTTGACATGATTTATGGGTTTTATATAGGGAATAAGTAGTCTTTTTCAATATGTTAACATTGATTCTTGTTTTTTGATGTGATGATAGGGTGGGATTTTGATGTTTTAGAAATTTATATATAATTCTTTTTGAGTGAGTAATATGTATAGATCTCATGAGTTTGACATGTGATGTTGGGATGAAATATAATATTTTTAATAATTATTGGTTCTAAAATTGGTATCACTTTATGTTATGTTAAAGCATGTGATTCTTATGGTGGGGAGCACTGTAATCATATAATGAATCGATTGTTGGAATATTAGTATATGGGATCAATCAGTATGATTAGGAACCCTATTGAATATGAAAATCATATTGGTTGAAGGTTGGTTGAGGTCGCAGTGGGATACATGTATTGAGATAGACCCAAAATTATGGATTTAGAAATGGTTTATGGTGAAGTATATATATTGGAAATACACGCAACACACTATTGATGGGATCTAATCATTAGTCAATTGACTGATTATTCAACTCTTATAGGAAGATTATTATAGTTTTGTGGGTCAGTTAAGGATCTAAATCATTTAACTTTACAGTGAAGAAGGTTTGAACATCATTGATAGTGTAATAATTATTTGTATATTCCTTTAGGTGTAGAGGAATAATGTTCGGAGTTTGGGGTAGTACACCATCAATACAGTTGATCATATTGAAGAAATTCATCCATATATGGAACCTCTTTTATATTGAGTGAAAATAGATTTAGTGAAATATATATCCCTTCTATAAAATCATTAAAATAATTATTAAGGGTATTATTTGTTCAAACTATTATTTTTTAGGAAATTCAATGTGTTTATGGCTTGTTTTTGGGGTTTTGTAGAAACATTTCGATGGGAAATCATGATGGAACAAGATACACTGATTATGAATTGATGAATGAGATGGGTTCGGATTTGTGAGTAAATTATTTATGTGGATTATGAAGGGTGATAAGTATAATTAAAGAGAGGTTTTAATACAATACTCCATCATAACTATAAATTATTTGTTGGAAATTTTATGTTTTGGGAATTCTGGAGGAGGTGTTGTTTTTTAAAGCACTATATCAAGTTTAATTACGAGATTTTGAGTATATTATTATGATATTAACAAGTATGATTTATGGTTCATAATGTGTTTCTAGTTATATTGAATTGATCATGGGGTTTAGTTTCAATTTCAAGTGTTTTGTATGGATTCTTCCAAGGGTGAAAATTTTTGGGTTCATAGTTTAGGGGAAACCGAATTGTACATAAAGCATAAGGAGGAATCCAAATCAAATTGTATGGAACATAATTACTAAACCTGATTAGAACATGGGAATTTTTGAATGTGCAGATCGTAGAAGAAATCGAGTGAGCTGGCTGGGACTTCGGTCTTGGAACATGGTTACCTTATGATTTCAGAAAAACATTCAATACTATTATATATCAAGACCATACAAGATTTTTAGTTAGAACATGGTTATGTATACTATAAGAACCATATTGAAAAATTCGTTTTTTAGTCAGTTCCCATCACATGATTATTGCAACGTTTTTTTAATTCATGTAGATAAAACGTGTGGTACGTCAAATATTAATATAAAGTTGGAAATAATGAATTTAACCTGATGTGAATTTCACCCCAAACCCTCTATAAAACACTAGGTTGTGTGCATGATGTATAGGGTCCCCTCCATCCTTCATCTTCTGTATTCCATTTATTTGATGTGTTTTTATTCCAATTTCATGATGATTTAATGTGAAATTCTCTTCATTGTACCACCATTATTCTTTCCTCATCCTTTTCCTATATTTGGAATTCCCCAAATTCATAGTTAACTTATATTTACACAACGGAATGATTGATATCATCAATCCTTTAGGGATCCTCATATGAATATTGAAGACTAGATCATGAGAGGATTTGATTATTCTATCTTTTACCATTACACTTTAGGTATATTGAACTGTAGGAGTAATATGGTCTTGGAATTAAAATTTAATTAATTGGTTAGTCCATGAATGTTGTTTATTATTTATTTTACCATATTTATATTGGAATTTCATCATGGACCCTCTATTGATATTTGGTTAACATTATAATATGATGATTTTTATCAATGATTAATTCAATAACACTTACCATTTGATTTAAAATTTGAATTAATTATTAATTGTTATAATTATTCAATTTTCAATGAATAATTAATTATTATGCACATTTATTAATTTTATGGTATTTTGGTTCTTGGGATTAGATCCTAGACTGACATTGGATATTATATGAGCCTATGTAGGTATGGACATGGTATGAAATAAATAAAATATATTGATTATGTTTTGTTGTCTGGATTACATTTGACTCTATTTGTTTAGTTGTTATTTAAGATCACATTGTTTCATTATTATGAAACCATCATATTAAAATTCATTTTCTGAATCTAAAATATGTTTTTGAAATTATCTTATTTGAATGAGTGTTAACATGTCTATATAGATTACAAGATCGATCAATGGTAGCATCGTGTTTGACCAAGTGTTAGTGACACACCATACAGATTTCTTGGGTGGCATGAGTCGTTTAAATTACAGGGGGGTTCCTTTTTAAAAAAAGGAAAAAATATAAATGGATTGATATATAATTTAAATAAAAAGTCTTATTATATAAATTGGTTTACATATGACATTTCAAAAATATAGTTATGTGTTCTATATAATTCATGAATGGGATCTGGCCAAAGGCCTAATTCTTTTAAAAATCAGAGTGGTGTATTTTTAAAGAAATTTTTTGAAAAAGAGTATTTATATTTGGGTTTTAAGAGGAAACTAGGATGGGATTAGATTGATATGGTTTTTTTATTTGACCTCATTAATGAGAAGTGCTAATTTTAAAATCCGGTTTTCTTGTGTTTCTTACTATTTGAGATTTCTTATGGATTATGTAGAGAATATTTGTTATCATTATTCATGAATCCCTATGAGAAATTTCTTCTGGTATCCAAGAGAATGATTTATCAAGATTTATGTGAAAACAACATATTAGGTAGAGACATGTTTTTAATACTCTATCGAGTATCGAGGAATTTTGTGAGAAATGTGATGTGCTCAGGTTTATAGATGTAAAATATGACGGAGCAACCTTTCTACAGAATCATTAATGTAGTTGGACCTAGGGGAATCCAAGAGAGTACCAAATGATTTTATTACCCTACATAGGAAGCATGAAAGATGTTTAGAGATGATTTTGGGTGTAACCAAGAGAACTGAAATCGACGATATGATCATTATATATTTACATATTGATGATAATTAGTTATTCACCTATGAATACAACAATTCAATAGTGATAAGGGTATTGGAATATGGACAAAAAAATTCAGATGAGTAATATGAGATTTTTCAGTGCGATGAAAAAAGATGTATTTAAATGAATGGAATTCCTCTTAAATTATCGACAAATCTAAAGTTATGGGATGTGACCCCTATAAAAATTTGGATATTATTGATTACTTGGAATGGAGTTTTTTGATGAGCCTACCGACTGAGTTGAGTAAGCCTTTGGATTTTTATCCCTTGTATACTAGGTGGTTCATCACATGAAGGTTTATCATATATATATTGGGAGGCTCCACCCCTTTGTGTTTATCCTCTATATTCTAGGTGGATCAACCCCTAGGTGTTTATATTTGGTTTAATGAGAAGGGAAACCCTTGAGTATTTATCATTATATATGATGGTGAGTTATACCTAGATGATTACACTATTTGCTACTATTTTGTGATGTTCATAGAGAAGATTACACCCTTAATAATTTTTTTTGATATTGGTTTTTGGTTTTTCTGTATGACATGGACTACCTATGTGTTTACTTATAGATAGAGACATATTGAACAGATTGAAGTATATATGGTCTGGGTTTGGTTTTGTCCACTTGACACCGGATGAATTGATATTTATTTTGGATGTGATTACATTTATTGTTTCTAGGTAGGTGTGTTTCTTGGGAATTACCACACTCTTTATATATTAAATTTATACATTTATAGTTTATAATTGTATCACATAGTAAAATCGATGAATAGGGGATTCTTATTGGATCATTGGACTCTCCCCTAGTCATGTTAATGACATATGTTTTGATGTATATTTCTAGATCATCATATTCTCAACCATTAAATAGGTAATTGTTGGAGATGGATTCACTGTATAGTTATTGGTATTTTTGGAGGTGTACTGATCGACTATAAAGGTTGTAGTGAGTTATTATAGATGGATGTTTACAATCAGTTTTACATTAGTTTTATATTAATATGTACTGTACAATGTTTCTTTGTATTTATATATATGATCCATATTATTACATGTTATTCGTTGCCACTATATTTTGATTACAAAATCATTAATCCTAATTTAATTATTTCTACTCTAGAATATTAGTACCAAGTGGGATCATGATATATGTTTTAGGGATTTATGAAATACGGATGGGTCATGTGGATTTTTTTAGAATTTGGGATTGACCCTTTTGGTTCAAATTTATTGAATAGTCTCACCATTATTTTGTTAGGCCCTCGCTATTAGTTTGAATCCCCGGGTATATGGGAGGTGTGCATGAGATGATGTACAATTCCTACTCAGTCTCTATTTATGTGGCCCTATCTGGGGGTAATAATTTGGTTAGTTCTAAATTAAACAATGTATGTTAGTAGTAAAATAATGGGTGAAGACCTTAATTAAGAAACATAATATTACCATGAAAGTGACTTTAGATCCATCTAATGAATAGTGATGATTGAAATAAGTAGAGGTCCAAAAATGAGAGATGTATATAGTTGTTAGTAAAATTCAAATTAGTCAGGGTGATAATTTTTAATTCAATATAATAAGAAATATAAAATTTAACTACAATTCTTATAAAGGTATAACAATGAAGAATAATAAGAATAATAAAAAACCATAATTTTACATGTTATAATTTTCATGAAAAAACATAAAATAATGTCAATTGTATTACGAAACCTAAAATTTTATTTTTCAAATTCCCTATCATTTCAAATATAATTATTCATTCATATATATGGATCTGGTAAATTATGTTTCATAACTGGGAATAGTTTTTAAAAATATAAATAATTCTTACTATTTGATAACAACTAATTATTATTTACACCACAAAATTTTTATATGTTATCATTTATAATTTTTTCACACATATTATATGATCAAAGAAACTCCTTTAAAACAAAATTAGGTATATATTTTTTGATTCACCATTGGAGGGATTTTGTTTTAATAAATTTACATTTTAATGAATAATAAAAATATGAATTTTAAAATAAAACATCGTATTCTTGTCAATTTTACTTTATAGGAAAATGATATGTTTAATTGATTATTTCAATGTTATGAATTATACATTATTGATACAAATGGTAATACTAAATTTCATGTGGAATTTCTTTGATATTAAACCACCAAAAATAAAGGATACTTACCCTATAATTTACATTTTTGTACCATCATTGGAAACATATTAAGATTATAAAATTATTATCATATATTGTAAAAGAGTAACATTTCTACAAAAACATAGAAAAAAATAGGTATAGGATTCTAATTATGTATATTCTATAATTAATGGAAATTCTGATTTAATGGATTTCTCAAAAATCATACTGAGTATATAAATTGTAAAATATATGAGCACCATGTAATCTAACGTAGGATACAATAATCAGCATATTATTTTATAATATAGTATATTATTCATAAAATCCATGTTTCTATCATGAATAGTTTTGTTATAATTTTAAATTTGAAATTTTAATTCAAGGGGATATTAAAAGTTTCAAAATGATAATTTAATTTTTAAATTCACAACTTATTATAATATGTATTTTGTGACAGGAAACAATATTTTTTCACTTATCTCAAAAAATTTAGCTTCCCAAAATTTTTATAGCATTTCATATATATTTAATTTCAAAAATAGCATATAATTTGATTTCATGTGATTAATTAAAAAAATATTTTTACAAATAATAAAAATTCACTAAAATATACAATAATATATATCAGTTCATGTTTAATTTTTTATGTAAATAAATACGTTTTATTTACATTATTTAAATCATTTTCATCCATATGAGAATAAAAAACATTATATAATAGTCTACAATATTATATAAATCCATACAAAGGTTTTTTATAATATTAATTGGGTTCAATTTAATATTTTTATAAAAACCCTCAATTTATTTCATAAAACAAATTTCAACCAATTATCCGTATAGCGATGAAGTTATAAAATAAAAATTTACAATATGAAAATCATTATAAGAAGAAAATCAAAGTAGAAGATGAATCAATGAAATAAATACAATTAGAGAAAATAATCCTACTAGTGTATATAACATTACATTGTAGGAACATTTATTGTTAATATTAATATTTATACATGATTATTTATTCAATATTATATACTTATTTTCGTTAAAAAATGCACATTCATTATATTATTTTTTCACTACATTTAAAATAATTCTTATAAGAAAATAGAAAATAAATATTTAATACATAAATGAAATTGAAATTTTTTGAAATTGTGTCCATGTTACAGAAATAATATGAAGCTTAGATAACTATCTGTGGAATATCGGGTGTGGTATGTTATTCTTGATTCTTTTTAGTAGCCTCTTCATCTAACACAAAGACAAAAATACACCCAAGAGGAGTATTTTCCTGTGTCATAATAGAATCCATATTAATTTGTGACTCAATTTAGGGTTCAAATTGAGCTTTTAAAAACATCAGATATAGTATATGGGTTATTTTTATTTATTAATTGACTATTCATAGAATCGTTAGAATTGTGGAAAAAATGAAAATTAATTATGCAATTATGATTATGTAGTTTGTATATCCACAATTTTGATCCATCACCCTCATGATATCCTATGAATAAACACTTTTTAGATCATGATTTTGTATTTACATTCATTGGATATGTATACTATGTATAATAAAAACCCATTAATACATCATATCTAGGTAGATTAATTATCTATATTTACATGGGTTTTATAATTTTTCTAGGTTTATATAGGAATAATTTTATCAAATATAATACAGTATTGTAAAATTACAACTAAAATGAGATGGTAAAATCATGGTAAGAAATAATTATTCTTACTCATTCCAATTTAGTATTGTTTATTATCTTATATAAACTATTTTCTTTTGGTATTTTTAACTATTAGAGGTCTATGAATCCAATTAGGTTTTCAATATATAATAACATCATTTGATATATAATCAAAACCATTTATAGTTCTATTATACTTTAATTTAATTATACTAAAAAATTCAACATCATATTTATAGTTCATAATGGGTTTAAAGGTGAGATATTTTTTTAAGAGGTATGTACAATTTTTTTAGAGAAATCCATTATAATTGTTAAAATTTAGTAAATCGTATATATGGAGGAAATAAAAAAGGGCCTATTAGTTAGCAAATAATTTTCTAGTGGAATATTTTCTTTATATTATGATATTTTAAAATATTTAGGCATTTGTTTACTAAAAAAACATTCTAAATGAATTGAATATTTATAGTGCATTTTGAATTAACATGCCTTTTTTATTTAACACTTACATCTCTTTTACAAATGTTTCATTGAGTACCATATTTCATAAAATTGAATTATTATTTATTTGTACATAGATTTAATTTTACTAGCCTATATGGGCTTTCCATTTATATATATAAACATATTATATGAAACCCATAATCCCATTTAGCTAACAACATATGATTCTAATGATACCATAATATTATCAATATGTGAAAACATTCTTTTCAATGTCACCAAGTGAAAAACTATAGATTTTAGTTCTGATACCCTTATAAAATTATTAAGAGTTTTATCAGTTCTATCATGAAGATTTATTGACTAAAAATATGTAACCATGATTTTAAAACTCTTCTAAATAACTAAAGCTAATTCAAAATATAAATAATTTGTCCAATAAAAAAATTATTCTTTTGGAAAACATGTGGACCAAGATTGTAGAATTTAGGACCCACTATTCAAAAATATTATTGAAAAAAATAAAGGATAATATATTTTTTGATATAGCTTCAATAAATATGGAATGGTCTAATTCATCCATAAATTATAATTTTCTTACGATAGTTCTTTTATATAGGCCCATGTGTTTGGAAGTAACAGTATATAAAGTGTATAACGGTATATTTTGAATATTTTTTTTGATATTATCTTTTAATTTACTCCAGTTGTTTTCCAAACTCTAATTTTTGACCCTTCATTATTCATCTTAAAAAAACTAATTTTTTTGTTTCTAATGTAAAATGGATTTTACTTCCTTTTGGGATAAAGTTTTTTTCAATATACAATGGAATTCACCAAATAATTTTTGTTTTATGCATAATGTTAATAATATTATTTATTATTCATTGTATTCAATATATATATCCAAATTATATACATTTAACAACATTTTATAAAATTCACTGATGTGTAAATATAATACAGTAATGATGTGAATTGTAAAATTATATTTTATCATTTTAAAATATATTATACATACTAGAGACATTTTATTATATATAATAATGTATTTAAAAAATAAAAACAATAATATATTTATATATTACATCACATAAAACATAATACCTTATATATAATAATAATAATAATAAAAGGATTTTCCATAAAGGATAGAAGAAACATCAAAATTAGATACAATGCTCAGTATGTCATCATACATAGTGATAATATTTTTCTTACACCTCATATAGAATCTTGAAATTAATTCTAGATGAGGAGTACATTAATTTTGAATATCTATAGGAAAAAATCGTTATCACCATCAATATTTCTGATCTCAAATTTTATAAACCCATTTCAATATACTAATGATATCAAAAACATATTGTTATGTGTGGTCTATTTTTATACTGATATTATGTTTATTTTCAATAAAAAATGAGTCAATGATTATGGTGGTGTTTTATTTAAGATATTAAGTTGATGGAACTCAAATATTGAATGAAAATGTTGAAGAGTACATGATATAAATATTATGCGTATACTCAGTAAAGGGAAAAAATATTTATCAATTAATTTATTTTATTCCCCACAATTTTGAAATATAATCCTGAAAAGAAAACCTTTTATAAAATATATTTATCATGTTTGAAAAATAGAAAAATATTTAAAAAATAATATAAAAAATCAAGGAAATGAGAAAATATATCTAATATATATATCTTACTAAACCATGTTTCTTTAGTCAACTATATCTCAAAGAGTTATTATATGGAATAATATAGGATTGAATCACAAAAAAATCATTGACGATAAATATTTCTTTCCTAAACAAATTATAAATGAATAATTCATAATGCAATGCTTATATATTTTTCACATCAACTAACAAAATTGTTACACATGCCATAAGTAGTCGAAACACTAGAACCAATTAGTATCCTATAATTTGATGTCCTTTATATCAATAACATAATGTATAAATCAATATACCACCAAGAATTGAAAACATGTAAAATCCTAGACTTTTATAAATAATTTTATTAAATATTTTCAAAACATTATACCAATAAAATAATTTATTTGTGTAATTGTTTTTTGAAATTAATTATTTCATATAAGTATTTTATAAAAAATGTAACACATAATGTTTTTTATCAAACTGGATATGTTCCTATATTGAATCATAATTATTCAATATATATCCATTCATTTTTTAATAGTATCAGATTAAAAAAATTAGTGTAACATCCATTAATTTTTCTGCAAGACGAGATATATATAATATAATTGAATGTATAGAAACACTATAATAGTCAACTATTGGGTACCTAAATTTGTAAATAAAAGAAATAGTAAAATATTATATTCTATTATAAACTATAGTGCTACATTAAATAATGAAAATATAATGATATTCCTTGAACAAAAATCAACATATGGAATCTTGAAAATCATGAACATTAGTTTTTTGTACTTTGAAAAAAATTGAAATAATAAAAGAAAAAATGTTTGAATTAATAAAATCTTAATTAATGTAATATAAGTTATATAGAATATAATTGAGTTATATTAATGAATTTATAAGTTATACTAAAGTATATTTATATTGGAAAATATGATATTTTGAAGGGTTCGTGAGCATTGGAATAATAACATTGTAATATTATTATTAAAAATTAATTTGAAAATCATGTGTGGAATAGAATTTGTTGAAATAAATTATATCATGTTTCTAATGATCATATGTTCCCATGACATTTTGAGTTGGTTCAGTCTGACAATCCAAATATAGGTGATCACTAATACTTTATGAGTGACACTTTAGGACACATTGGTTGAGGGGATCAGAGCTCTGGATGAGCAAACCATTTAGTTTTAAAATTATTTTATACGCGAATATTCTATTTTATATTTGAAAAATATTCATTCATCCCTCAAATTGATAATATTAAAATTGGTTATTGTTTTTTAAGTGATTGATCAAAACTATACCTCTATATAAATATTTGTATGTACTAGAGGTTTTTCATCATTTGATTATTGGTTGATTGGGCTACATTTCAAATCCACCAAGATGGGGACTATGGAACTTATTACCAATCTGGGAGGTAGTAGGTGTTATGAGGTTTTGATTGGGACTATTAATGGGTAATCTTGTGCATCACCATTATCAATTTCATAACCATGGTATTTCTATGTAACATAATATGAAAAATCATACCATTTAAGGTCAAATGATAATGTCCAATGGGGTAAATATTAATGTTATGAAATCCTAACCATATGAAAATCATTATAAGGGTTTTGATACACGATTTAATGGGTGTTGGGATTTAACATCAGAGAGGCATCTTACATATCCTATTTAATAATAATAAAGTCTTAAATATTATGAGTTGTGTAATATAATGTCACGGGATGGGACTATACCATACCGTTTAACACCATTTACTATGGAAGTATTCTTTGAATTTTATAGACATGTTGTTTGGACTTCTAGGAAATGGTGGCCTCAATGTGGATAGTGTGATAATTACTAATTTCTGACCCTTTCATGTCTATGTATTTTACTCATATATAAAAAATATAGTTAGTTTAAAATAAAAGTTATTATTGACCGTCATGGAATAATATCACTTAATAAGTATGTCCAATTGAGGAAGGGTTTCCCATACATAATAAGACACACTAATGAATGGTTAATCATAAGGAATATGGACCACATATTGGATACTTCTCATAGGTAATATATACCATATATGTTAGGTTTATCACATGTAATATATCCCCTTGAGGAGAGGTTCATATCAGAGAATATGGTAAGTTATTAATATTTCAATTATAAGGAATATAAAAAATTGATAAATTTTTAAGGTAATATACCAATTTTTGAAAGGTTGTGCACATGGAATATATCCCATTGTGGAAAGGGAAATCATGTTGAATATTTCCTATTAGAGAAATGATGATTGAATGGAATATGACTCATTGAGACAGGGATTGTGATAGGGAATATGGTTCATTGAGTAAGGGTTATTGATTCGAAATAAGACCCATTAAGGAAGTGTTTCTCATAGTGATATGTCCCATTGATGATATATTACTAGATTCATATAGAATATAGGACGGTGAGGGATAATTTTAAGATTATATCTAATATGTATACTTGGACAAGAATGAATGTAGTAAGGATATTTTTGAGGCATATTAAAATGATATATTGAGGTTCCTAACCAAATTAGTGACAATCGTGAACGATAAATTATTTTATTACAACTATTTTTTTGTATATGACATGTTTCTAGGTCACTGTGTAGAACAAAAAGGTCCACTAAGTGTTCCAAAAGATATGATTCTTGATATACAAAATCCATGAAGAGAATCAAGATCCATTAGTTGTTTTAATGGTATCATCGTGATTAGGATCCTTATTATCAATGGGAAACATGATCATAATTAAATTTTTGGTCACATCATTTTGATAGAAACACCTATGAAGAATACATTATAATGGGAATGAAGGATCAATGGGGTGTGATTAGAAACATATATCCTCATTACATTCATTTAGTGATGAAGTGGTGTATTTAATAGTTAGGAACCCATGGTTAGGGAGAATAGAAATCAACACCCTTGTGTGAGGAATATGTTGAATTGGTACCCATATGTAAGGCTTGGGTGAACATATTAATACGTATATATTTCAATTTGAGGATAAAGTAACCCAGATATAGGTAAGGAATATCATTCTCTCTAATAGTGACTGAGGTGAATAGGTTCTCTAGTATGTTACAAGAGGGAATTATTTCTTTAGTTGGGAAACTAAGAGAACATTATACCTCATATGGGGGAGGGTGAAACACCCCACAAATATAATTGTTTTGAAAAATTAACTAACCAATATGGGATATAAAAACCAGTCTCCTGACTGGATGCAAGTATAAAGTGTTTCCATCGAATGGGTTTGGGAGTGTTTATCCTTGGAAAAAGGATTGGGTTGTGTCACACCCAAGTGAGGAGTCCAAAAAAGAAGAGGTCATTAACTATACTCTCGATGTTTCATATGGGAAGCGGTATTTTTCTATGGTCATATCCTTAAACATTAGAAAATCTTGAAATATGTTAATAGTTAACAATTAAGATCTTTCAGGTTTAGTGTTTTAGAGAATTACACCGTAACAATTACATTACATATCTACAATAACAAAGTAGACACTTCTACTCTTTCCAAATTTTTCACAAAAAATAATATTCATTAAATATAACAAGATTGAATTTCTTGATATAAATATTCTCGAATTATTATTTTCTCTTACCCTTATTTATACCCTATTAAAAACATTTCAAAAACATGGGATGAGCATAAAAATCTTAGTAAGCGTTATAATACAAGGAACGAAAACATTATTCCGTCAATAAATAAAAATCAACGAAAGCGTACTTTTCAATCACAAACATAGTAGAAAAAATCGTATAATTTATGAATAATATATGGAAATCATAAATCATAAACTTAATTAGTGGAATCCATAACATAATTACATTATATCTTTCACAACTAAATAGGTATTTACGTTTGGAATTCTTATCACAATATATTCCCTAAATATCATCAGAGAAGCATTAATGTTTACCTCTGTCACATTACACAATGCATTGTAGAGCTATCTTGGGCTCACCCACCATAGGTTTATCATTGAACTACCTGTATACATAAACAATTCTCATGAACCATATCATATTCATATAACATAAAAAAACATACAAGAAATATAAAATTTCCACATTTAAATCACAGTATATCATTTAAATATGTTGACATAACCAATCTATTATCAAAACCATTTTAAATACCAAAATATGTAAAAGTGTATATGGTATTTATTTTCCTTTTAATGATATTACGACTTGTAAAGGAATCCAAATATCAAACAATGCGCGTGACAGCGGAATGGTCATTGTCACCGCATATGTTAAAAACAAACATTCCATTTGTTGTTTATTAAAATGCTGCATAGAAAAAGATTACGATTGAATGAAATAAAAATTCAAAGGGGTTATACACCATATAAAATAATGTAATTTATAAATAAAAATATTCCTCAATGCAAAGAGTTGAGTTGAAGTCCCTTACCAAATGAGAAAATACTTGAATAAAAATAATTACAGAATAACATTAAAGAAATCTTTTATAATCATGAGAAATAAGTAGATTCATGATATAATATGTCAAATGTTAGTATATACTGCATATAAATTTGAATTGTTGAATAATATTAGATAACCTTCAATGGAATGTAAATTGAGAAAATATCCCTTTCAAATATCATATAAATGACGTAATAATTTATCAATGCGGTGATTATGTGTTGAAAAGGCTTATTCAATAAAAGGGAAGTGTGAATTTAAAAATAAATAAATTATCAGGTAACAAACATATACTCTTGACAAAATATAGTCAACTATGTATTTTTAAAACCCAATGAGTGGAAATTGATTTTAGAAATTCACATACAAAAATTCAATAGCCAACAGTGTCACATATTAATTCAAAAAATGAGATGATGAGAGAGAAAAGGGACTATCATCACTTTTACAAAAAATTAAAATCAATAAGGATTTATAAGAACATATCCCGACATAATATAATGGAAATTATAAGACAAAACATAAAATAAGTCTTTGACTAAAATAAGAGGGTGAAAGGTTCCCATACAAAGAATATATCTTTACATTAAGGATAAATCAATGACATAACTATGTGTGACAAACATAAATACATCCAATATAAGTGTATATTAAGTGTAAAATAATCAGATTTAATTCAAACATATTCATAGAATAAAATAATTAATTAGTAGATGGTTAACCCAATGAATGTAAATTGGGTTAAAATGTCCCCATACAAAGATTATATCCTAAGATTAAAGATAAATCATTGAAATAATTATGTGTGAAAAATGTAAATACACCCAATATAATTAGATATTATGTGTAAAAAATCATTGGTCATTCACACATATTCATAGCATGACATAATCAAGAAGTAGAAGATTAACCCAATGAATGAAAATTAGGTCAAGGAGTTCCCTTATATCATGTCTAAAATGAGTCGTTTGTTTTTTAATATATTGAATTATAAACTAATGCTAATTATTACTTTCTTAAAAAAACATTTTCTGTTTTATTATTCCATATATATCACTTATTACGATGTTATAAACATTACAAAATCATTTATGATAATAATGGTCATTTTGTCGATATTTGTTACTTGAGTCAAAAAATGAACATCTTATTAATACAAGTAGTCTATGGGGTGAAAATTAATTTATATGTGTAATAATATTAATGATTTATATTTCATAAATATTATATATATATATAGTATATATATGTATTTATAATAATAAACAACATTTTCAGATAATAAATAAAATACAGCATTCAAGGAGAGGGTAAAAAGTACGTACGAATAAACCCTAATTTAATTTTTATGTCATATTTAATGGAATGGAAACTTAATGATACATAGTTATATTATAATTATAGTATAATATAATATATATTTTCATTATATCCATCATTTATAAGTTCCACATATGGCATGAATGAGTCATATCACTTTAAGGGGGCAGTAGTCTACACTTCCTCAAAATAAAACTGTCGTATTTACCCATTATGGAAACCTTAAAGGAATGATATAAATGAAAAATAAATAAGCATAGAGGAAATTTTAATATATTATATATCCATATAAATATACTTCCATCATGTTTTACACCATGATATGGGGTAGTAAGTAATTGAACAATCATCGTTTTGTGAGGCTGCAATTCAACGTCCACAGAAACAGTATGTACATATCCACTAGATGGAGGTGTGTTAAATTATAGTTATAATCCATATCCTAACAACATCCTATCATATTGAGGATAATATTGATTTTTAAAATAATAGAATATAGGTATTCTATGGGTTTGGAGCATGAAAATAAAAGAAATGAACTTGAGAGAAAACATTACTATTAAATCGGGTAACTCATTTGTATTATACCAAAAGGCTTTCGTGATTTTCCTTCGGACTTGGGGAAGCATTGTAAGAGGAAGATAGGTATGTTGGGATATTATTGGAGAATATTTTGGATGACCTAATGGGATTCAGATGTGTGAGTAATGGGATATATGTGGTGGCCTTTTATAAGAGGGAGGAGGGGCTCTTTTAGGATGTTTGAAAGTATTATTTTATTATAAAATGATTTTCAGTTACAAAAAGTACAAAACATATTTAATTCAAATATAATGTACATATAAGTTGAAATGTAATCGTACAATAATAATTGGATTGTTTTTGGATATTTTATAATCCTTATCTTTTTATTTACCATTTTTTAACTTATTTAAATTTTACCATATCCTCTTATATATTCTTAATATATGGTTAATATATTTACATTAAAAGTACAGGAGACCCAGAATGGATCATTTATGACACTATTAGAATTATTTATCTAATTTGGATGAATGGTAGTTTTTTATGATTATTTTATCATTTAATAAAATATTAATTGTTTTAAAAACTCATTTATGTCAATTTATAAATTATTCATATAATAGATTTTACAAAATCTATAATAACTATATTCTTTTAAAAACATTCATTTATTGAACAATAAAAGCTCATTGTTATCCCTGAAATTTGTGGATGTTATAAAAGATTCAAAATAAATTTATTTTAATATTTATAATATCATTTATTTGAATCCTTTATTAATGATGAAATTATTGAATCATCATAGTGTCATAATTAAGTTTATTTATTTAATGTATAAACATTATTAATAAAATTCCATAATGTAGGAAATATATTTATATTTCAAATAAAGTTTTATAGTCAAAGATATCACTTATATAACCCCATATAAAAATATTTTTAATAAAAGATATAAGTTTATATTACTTTTGTCTTTACAATTAATCAATTAATATAATGTGTCATTATCAATACCATGTGGAAACATGAGGTCCCAATACTGACCCAAGGATGACAATGATTGGAAATATCTCATCCAAAATGGTTAGGACATGTGTAAGGGTAATTTTTTATTATTATTATAATATTAATTTTCACTCTTATTACCAGATTTACCCTTTTAGCATGGTAAATAAAATATAATCTGAAGTAAACATTCATAATGTCTAAAAATAAAAGTTACATATTTACAAAACTTTGGACCTCCTGATTCCAACTATGGAATCCATCATTAAAAAATCTAAATAGATAAGATGTTGGATTATATTAAAATTAATTCATGTTGTCAAAAACAAAAAATCTTGTTTTCAAGAAATAATACCAATCAAAAGATTGACCATTATTTATGTCCAATTTAAGATTGAAATTATATCAAATGAACAAAATTGGATCAAATATTAAAAATATAATCCAATTACACTTTAAAAACAACAAAAATAACAATATATGTATATTAACAATTTATATTAAAAGGAATATTTGAATTAAAATGTAGTATTTTTCACCATTCATAAAAAAATTAACATCATCAAAAAAAATACAAAAAATTTACCCAATGTAAATTTTTATTTACCACATATTAAGAAGAAAATTATTTTATCCAATAGAACAAATATAAGTAACAAAAAATAGATTTAAAAGTGGTTCACCATCAAAAGAAGGTAAAAAGATCATTTATAAAAATTAGTGTATTGATGCATAAAATTGAATTCATTCTCATTTTAAGCCTCGGAATTTTATTCGATAAATGTAAAAACATTTAAAAAACTAGTGTAATCATATTGTAGTTAGTTCTGTTCATTCCCACAAATACAACGACAAGGCATTAACAATCATTTAAAATCATATTATATTATTATTTTTCAGTATGCCTCAGCCTTGTGTGCAACATGAGATTTCAGATAAACCAATTTTTGTGTGTCGGGTACGCCATCGAACATAACATCCATTAAAGTAAAATTAATATTTAATTCAAAAATATTAATAAATATTATAATTTCATATTTTTTATTTACCTAGAATTTTTTATCATTCCCCACTTTTGGAAATTGAATCTCGTAATTTTAAAATTTTTCTAGGAAGCATCATTAAAAGTCTCACATCAGAAAAATTATCAATAAAACTATCATTATAAAATAATGAAAGTGAAGTAAAAAGGTCACCCAAGGTTACACATACTAGGATTCCATGTATGAAAACATGGAATTAGAGGGGAAACTAAGGGTCATGTTCTAATGGAGAGTGATAGAAAACCCGACTAGGCGATTGTTATCAGATAGAAAACAAAAAAATTGTGACAGGTTAAATATTCTTTGATTCCACAGTAGGAACTGTAAATGGGGAAAAACTGTTTTATGTTCCCTTTAAGAATGTTGGATAATTTATTTACGTAATTGGATAATAATATACATAAATATACATACTTTTCTTGTAGAGTTTTATCCTTTAATATGTTTCCACAAAAAACTCATATTTTCTCCAAATGATGAGAATTCAAGATGACTTGGTCACACCTGAAGCAATAATATCTACTTCTATAGTATGGAATAATCCATGAATATGGACTATATATTTACCTTGTCTTTAGACATCATACAAATCCAAAATGGTTAGTATGATATTAGATAATCCATAAAATGGATAATCCTTTATAAAAGGAAATACTACGCTTAATCTCCAAAATTGAACAAAAAATCCCTAGTGTTCAACAAAGACCATTCATTACACAATTTTCCATTAAATTATTAATTTTAATCCAAAATAAGATTGAAACCCAAATCCTAGAAGAATTTAAACACATAATCTTACACAAAAAATAATTACATTTTTTTCCAAATAACATTGACTACTCTTATGGTATCATACTAAAGTGTAATTAACCTAATCACATATTCTCTATGATAGGTTAATCATTTCTATAAACAACCCAAATCTCTATATGTACAAAATAAAAATATAGATTCTCCCAAAATAGAAATTCAATTATTACTCCACAAATGAAATCTCCTAGTATTCTATATCCCTTAAGAATAAAATTTTCCCAAAAATTGGATGTCTTCAAAAATAACCATTATAACATAATCACAAAATCATTTTCATATATTAGGGATATAAATTTGATAAAATATGTGTTCCAAAAATTAACAAATTCCTGATCCATAAAATCATTTATGTAAAGAGAATAAGTTATAATAACTAGGGACTTCACGTAGGCCAATGGTATGTGATCCACCCATGTCTCCCTTCAGTTGTGGGTTCGATTCCTGTAGACATGCCGAACGTGATTAGTTATCACCCATATTATGGGTTGTACATTTTTATAAAACACTATATAACATTAATATGTTTTAACCTTAGAGGATTTGGTATACCATTCATTTTATTCCCAATACATTAAAGCCTCAACATCTTATAAATGTCATTTTTATCCTCTATATAATAAAATAAAACTATTCCCAACATAACTAACATCATACCTTGATCATTGTGTCAATATTGTTTCATCGTCATCTTGTTCAAATATAGAGAAGGTCCATACATTGTAACTACTATTTATAGATCCTTTAAAATCATGTTCTTCCTCCATCCAAATACACCTTATACAGCATGGGTCAAATGGGTGTTCGTAGAAAAATTGATTCAGAAAAAAATCATGTATGATATATAATGTCAAAATGTCTGATAAAACATGATTTTTTTAAAATAGTGTGACTGGGTTTAAGTTCAAACTTTCAATCAATAGTCCTTTTAGAATACCATAAGTATGTGTTGAGAGATAATATTGTAAAGAAAAATATAAATAGGTAGAAAAAGGGTCTATTTGTTTATCAACTTTTTCCAAACCATAATATTATTCAAAATCTTGTTATAAGATAAAATATTTGAAAATTCTTTGATAATATTTAAATTTCATGAAAATATTAGAATATAGGAAAAATAGGAATTTATTAAATACAACCCATGATCGAGGATGGTATCCAGGTACAGAAGAGGTGTTTGATATCTCAAAAAAATTCATGTAAGTGAGTTATATGTTATAAAATGTTTCAGAGTTGTTTAGAAATTACATTGAAATAATTATTGCAAGAAAGTCATCAAAAATATAGGAAATCCATTTTAGATCATCCGTTTTCCATTTGTAACAGACATTCCTTGATCTAAAAACTTTACCAATTATGGATTTGAATAAAAGAGTAGACATAGATAATAAGCATGTGTCAAAACAAATCCTAATCGCTAAACGAGTCTAAAAAGACCTTTGATACCAACTTTAATTCCACAGCCTTGAAAATTACATAATATTTAAATAATTTAATAATTCACATTGAGTAACTTTTCAGGTTTACATTTTTAGGTAATTAGGCCATAACTATTACATTACATATCAAAAATATCAAATTAGACACTTATAATCTATCCAAATTTATCTCAAAAAATAAAATTTCTTAAATAATACAAGATAACATTTGTTAATTTAAATATTTTTCAATAATTCCTTTCTATTACGCGTCCTTATTCCCAGTGAAATTTTTTTCAATGACATGGGATGATAATAAAAAGCTCATTAGGTGTTATAAAACAATGAAAGAAAACATTAGTCCATCAATATATAAAAATATATCAAATCATAATTTTAAATATTTGACAAACCACACAAAAGAATAAGATTTATGAATAACACATGGAAATCATAAATCATAAAGGTAACTTTTGTTATCCATAACATGCTTATTTTTTAGCTTTCACAGCTACATATAGAGTTACGTTTGGAATACCCATCATAGCATATTCCATAAATCACATAGAATAAAAATTAATTTTTACCTCTGTCAAATTTCCAAATTCATTAGAGAGCTATATCGAGTTAACCCGCCCTAGGTTTATCACAGAACCACCCATATAGATAAACAATTCCCCAGAACCATATCATATTCATAACACATAAATCTAACATAAATGAAATATAACATTTCAACATTTCAATCACAATATATAATATAATCATATTGAAATAACCAATCTATTATCAAAACCATTTCAAATACAAAAATTCCTAAAAGTGTATATGTTATTTATTTTCCTTTTAATAACATTACAGACTTTTACGGAATCCAAATATTAAATAATTCTCACTACGGCAGAAAGGTCTTGTCACTGCATACATTAAAAAGAATCATTCCCTTTATCATTTAGTAAAATGAAATACAGAAAAATATTAACTTTGAATTAATTAAAAATTAGAAGGTGTTTATACATCATATAAAATAATGTCCTTTATATAAAATATTCCTCAATGGACGGAGATTTCGACGAATTCCCTTACCACATGATAAGATAGTTTAATAAAAGTAATTATAAATTAGAATTAAACAAAAATTACATTATATTTAGAAATAAAGAGATTCATGATATAATATGTCAAATAGCTGTATATACACTATATAATATTTAATTGGTGTATAATAATAAATAATTCTTAATTGATTGTAAATTGAGACAATATCCCATTCAAAGATCGTATAAATTATGTAAGAATGTATCAATGGAGTGATTATGTATTGAAAAAGTTTATACACAAATTGGGAAGTGGAAATTTCGACATCAATAAATATAAAGGGATTACAGACATAATAATGACATAATATAATCAATTAAGTATGAGTAAAACCCAAATAGTGGAAATCAGCATTAAATATTCCCTTACAAAAAGTTGACACCCAACAACGTCACATAAAAATTTAGAAAGTGAGATGATGATAGTGAAAAGGGTCTCTCATCACTCTTATAAAATATGAACATCAATAAGGATATATAAGAACATATCACAACATAATAAAATGGAAATTAATAGACGTAACATAAAAGAAATCTTTAACTAAAAGAGGAGGGCGATAGGTTCCCATCAAAAGAACACTCAGTACATTAAGGATAAATCAATGGCATAAAATATGTCTGAAAAACATAAATACACCGAATATAATTCGATATTATGTGTAAAACATCTAGAGGTCATTCACACATATTCATGGAATTAAATAATTATTAAGTAGAAGTTTAACCCAAAGAATTGTAATTGGGTTAAAAAGACCCCTTGCAATGATTGTATCATGAGATTAAGGATAAATCAATGAAATAATTATTTGAAGAAAATACACCAAATACAAGTAGATATTAAGTGTAAACAAATAATGGTCATTCCCAAATATTCATAGCATGGCATAATCTGAAAATAAAAGATTAACCCAAAGAAGGGAAATTAGGTTAAAGTGTTCCCTTACCTCATGTCTGACTTCACTCATTTGTTCATTAATATCTTGAATAAAAAATTAAAGTTAATTTATACTTTATTAAGAAAATTTTTCAAGTTTAGTAATCATTTTATATCACTTATCTTCACGTTGATAACATTACAAATTAATTTAATTTAATAACAAATGTTTTGATGATATTTTGTACTTGAGTAAAAAATGAACTTCTTATAAATACAATTTATCTATGTGGTCAAAAGTTCATTATGTACAGAATGATATTAAGGATTTAAATATCATATATATCTAGTATATATATGTATTTATAACTGTACATGAAATTTGGACATAATAAATTAAATTCACCGTTCATGTAGACGGTAAGCCATACATACGCAAGAACTAAACATTAATTTTTAATTTTTATTCAATGGAATGAATACATAAGGATACATAGGTATGTTATTATTATTGTATATTATCATATATAATTTCATTAACCTCATCTTTTATATGTTCCTTGTATTTCCTAAAAAAGTCATATCACTTTAAGGGGGTGTTAGTCCGCACTTCCTCAAATAAAGTTATCGTATTTAACTAATATCGAATCCAGTAAAAAATGATATAAATAAAAAATAATGAATCAGAAGGGAAATAAAAATATATATTATATATGAAATATACACACAGTTCCTTCATAATGGCCACCATGAGAGAAGGTAAGAGATAATTGAACTGTCATTATTTCATTAGGTAGTACTTCATCATCCACAGAACCGGTATATTCCTATTCATTAGATGAAGATGTCTTAAATTGAAGTTCAAATACTTCCCATTAAAACATCCTATTATATTTAGGATACTGGTGTTCTTATAAAAGAATGTAATAAATAGTGTTTAGTGGGTTAGAGAAGGAAAATAAAAGAAAAGAGTTTTTGGGAATATGTTACCTTTAAATATGGAAACTCTCGTTCGACTAAACCAAAAGCCTTTCTTGAAATGTCTTCTACCAAGTGGAATTCATCTAAGAGGAATAGAGGTATGTTGGGGGGATTCAAGGAGAAATTTTTTAATGATCCAATGGGCTTGAGAGGTGTGAGTAATGGGTTAGAAGTGGTGGCCTTTTATAAGTGGTGGTAGGGGTTCTTTAGGAATGTTTGAATGTAATATTTTATTATAAAATTATTTTCTATTTCAAAAGATCCAAATCATAATTAATTTTAAGATCATGTACATATATGTTGAAATAAAATCATCCAATAACATTTTTATAGATTTTGAGAAAGTTATAATCCTTATTTTTTTTATCCCTTTGTTAACATATTTAACGTTTACAATGTCCTCTAATATATTCATAATATATGGTTAATATATTTACTATAAAATACTAAGAGACCCCAAATGGGTCATTTGTAAAAAAAATTACATTTATTATGTCAGTTTTCCTAGTCATATATTTTTAGTATTATTTTATCTTTTAAAAAATTATTAACTATTTTAAAAATTCTTTTAAGTCAATTTATAGATTATTCATATCCAAGATTTTAAAGAAATATATATTATATTTATTCATTAGAAAAATCATCATTAATTCAAATATAAAAAGTCATTTTTATCCCTACAATTCATTTTTGGCATAAAAGTTTCAATATAAATTTATTATAATATTTATAATATCATTTATTTGAAGCCTTTACTTGTGATTCAATTATTGCATCACCATAATGTTATAATTATGTTTATTAATATAATGTCTAAAAATTATAAATAAAATTCCATGATGTAGGTAATAATTTTATATTTCAATTGAATATTAATATTAGAAGATATCACTTATATAACCCCATATAAAAATTGTTTCACTAAATGATATATGTTTATGTTACTTGTATTTTTAATTTAAATTAACTAATATAAAGAGTCATTATCACTCCAATGTGGCTCTATGGGGTATCAAAAAGGACGCAAGGATTTCCATGGTTAGAAATATATTATCCAATTTAATTATTACAAAATTAATGGTAATTTAATTTTATTATAATATTATTTTTTACCCTTATTTACCAGATTTACCCTTTAACCATGGTAAATAAAATATTTTCTGAAATAAATATTCATAATATATAAAAATAAAAGATACCAATTTACACAATTTGGACCTCATGATTCCAAATAGGGAATCCATTTTTAAAATTTAAAACACAAAATTGGCAAAAATTTATTTAAAATTAACTCTCGTTGTCAATACCAAAAAACCTATTTTTATGAAATAATATATATGAAAATATTGACCTTTTTTATGTCCAATTTAAGAGTAAAATTACAGCCAATGAAAAAAATAGATTAAATGGTAAAAATATAATTTTATCACACTTTTAAAACAATAAAAATAACAATTTAACTATATAAATAAATTAAATTGAAAGGTAGTTTTGAATTAAAATAATGTATTTTCACAATTCATAAATAAATTAAATTTATCAGAAAAATACCAAAAATTTACCCAAAGTAATATTGATGTCCTAGTTATAAATAAATATTTTTTTTTGTCAAATGTAATTTATAAAGTATTAAAAAATAGATTTAAAATGGGTTCCCTTTCAAAAGGTGGTACAACAACGTTTTAAAAATATTAGATTTTTTATGTTTAAAATTGGATTCAATCTCATTTTAATCCCCTAAATTTTATTGGATAAATGTAAAAACACTTAACAAACATTAGTAGTCATATTTTAGTATCTTCTGTTCATTATTCTAAGTACAACGGCCGGGCATTAACTTCAATTTATAATGATATTATATTATTATTTTCCATTATGACTCAGCCTTGTGTGCAGCATGAGATTTCAGAGAAACCCATTATTGTGTGTCTGGTACACCATCGAACATACCATCCATTAAAGTAAAATTAATATTTAATTCATAAATATTAATAAATATGATATTTTAATTTTATTTATTTACCTAGGATGTTACAATTCTGATAGTATTTATGTATTAAATTATTTAGATGATGTAATGGCCCTAAATTGTTTTTACTACATTAGGTTTAATCTTTAAAAGTAATATGAATTGGATGGGAATATTTGCGAGTACACATTGTGGGATTATATCATTTGGATCACTCACTATTTGGAGTCACATTTCCTCTTTAAATCTATTCTCAGTGTGTTTTGCCTCTTAAAATTGGGGGGGAGGGGGTGTAATCATATCTAATTATAAACTAATTGAAACATGGGTGTGGTTTTATGAGCCAATCACCTTTTATCCTATATAAAATAAGGAACCCTAAACTTATGGATGACATGGTCATGTTATCTTAGCATAAAATCATCTTCATGTGAAGATGCTTGGGTATTTATTTTATGACATGTTTATCAATGTGTCATGGAAACATTCTTAGAAACTATTTTTAAGTGATATATGAATGTCCAATATCCTTGGAATTATTTAAGATTGAATTTAACAATAAAATTACCCCAACAAACCAAATTCTCCATTCATCAAAACAGGATCACAAATAAATTCCCTTCCACCCTTAGAACAGATTTGATTGGAACAAGATGTAAAATAGTTCTATCGAAAATATAATTTTTTTGTGAGCCATGAATCAAGGGGTGTTATACTCCTGTATAAGGGTTAGTTTTGTATTAATGCTGGAACTTGATATGATTATACACATTTGAACCAGGTGAAAAATTGGACACCTCTATAAGTATTGGGAGTCACATAACATGTACATATCATTGTGAAATTTAAGTAACATTAAAATTTACATTCTATTTATATCCAAGTCACAAACATTACATTAGGTTAATGTAGATGTAAGTATTCTCCATATCCAAATATATTTAAACCGGTCGCTCTTGGATTAGTGAGGCACATTCAACAGGGAAAGACCACATGAGTGAAGAAAACCCAAAGCTGCGGGATATGTAAAGACACCAATGAAAATTTTACCATTTTATAAAATTTATCTTGGAATTATTCCTTCAATCGATCATATTTTTTGTTTAAATTCCTTCCCTTATATTCCTATTATTTATTTTACTAACTATTTTGAATTATTAATTACAGGAATTTAATCACTTGCACATCGATTATTGTTTTGGATTCTCCATCAACCACTCATGTAAATTTATTGGAAGAGGATATCATGTTTATATATTTTAATCAATCCATTCCATACATGACAACTCTTTTAAAATTCTTGTGGGATAATCACTATAATATCATCCATTATATTTCCATCCATAGTAATGTCATGTCCTTTTGATAGTCATGTATGTCGTAATAAGATATTATATAATATTATACTTTTTTCCTAGGGAACACACATCTGGGTTGTTCAATAATATCATCAAGGGGGAAAATTTAACACCCAGATATTTTGAGATTTTTTCTTATTTAATTTATCCTTTTTGATAATTTTCATTTCCCACAACACTAAAAATTGTTTATTTTATATTAAATCACTATATTTGGATTGTGTTATTGGAAAACCATGGTAATTATGTATTACATGAAACATTTTTTTTAGTTCTATATAGAACCCTTAGGTTATCGTTCATTACATACAACAACGACTTTCTTAGATGGCCTGTATAACATGAATGATTGAATTTTACCAAATAATAGTATATCCTACAGAGGTTTTTATTTTTACAATAAGATATGACCTAGACATTAAATAGTGTTCATGTATTATATTACCTAATTAATGAGAATATATGTTTTACATAAAAATATTGTATGAATGCGTAAGATACAAATTAATTAGAAATGAATATGAAAATCAATTGAGTGTAAAGGGAAATATTATTATTTTTTGGTTAAAAAATATATCTTTCTATAATAATTTAAATTAATAATAGTTAGAGAGTGATATTAATGTAATATATTTTTTACATATTAAATAAAATGTTTTTTATATTCATCCAATATATTTTATACACAAACTATAACAACAAACCCTATTTTATGCTTAAAAATCTATATTTTTTAATACAGGTATTGTTACCGCCTTTTAATGGAAACCCTATTTTAAATAAATGTATCCAAACTTTTATAGTTTTTTATTACAAAAATAAAATTATTATTTGAAATATAAACATAAAAATTATGATAGGATAAATTTTTGGAATTTTTTGTATGGTTTTGTTTTTTAATGAATTGTTTAAACAACTGTATTTTAGTTCAAGACTTCCTTTTCATCTGACATATTTATAAGGTATATTAATGAGTTAAAATTTTGAAATGTTTAATTTGAAAAACTTATTATCAATTACTCCAATTTAGGTCATTATATCTAATTTTACATATATAAGAACATAGAAAACTTTTCATCATTTTTACATTTAAAACACAAAATGTCATCCTGTTGGCTGGATTAATTTCAAAATAATTTCTGCCAATTATGTGATTGAAATTGGTCTAAAATATATCATATTTAAAATAAAAAAATTATAATTTATAATATGGTAAAATTATATTTAAAAAAAATATTAGTGAAATTTATTAGATTTTATTACATGAATTAAGGTAAAATTAAGCTTAACTAACCGCTAAACCATAAATTTAAGACCCAAAACGACCTATACACCTGTTCAAAAGCCATTGTATGTCCATATATTGAACCTATACCGAATTTAAATAACTTTTATCATTATTTTATCCACTTGTGACATGAAAACCGTTGGTGTAATTCTCACTTCAAATATTTACAAAAGTGCCCCTCCTCCTTCCCAATAAACGTCCACCACTCACTATCTTCTTCTCCCCTATCAAAACACTTAGTTTACACCAATTTATACCCAAAAAACTACATAAAATAACTCTATTACTCTATAAATCCTTAATCTGTGAAAAAAGTCCTTCAAGTAAGCCTTTCGGTTTAAACTAAAAAGAGTTTCTTGATTAAGAGGTAACACCTTCTCTTAAACTCTTTGCTTTTATTTTCGTTCTCCATCACATCTACAATATTTATTAAATTATAGGATAACAAAACTAGTATATTAATTATACTATTATGTATTTTTGTTTTGTTTTAATCCTAAAATTACATAAACTAACATCGAATGGGTAACAATCATATTATTTACGTGTGTGGTGAACTACCTTCTCACTAATGGATGATTGTTTATTTTTCCTTTATCACATCTCATGGTATAAATTATGCTGGAATTTATATTTATATAGGTTATATAGTATATTTATTATTTATTTAAGAATATTTATTACGTTTACAACACAGATCCTTTTACTTTTTATTTGGTGTAAATATGATAACTTTGATTGAGGAAGTGTGGACTACCACCACCTCAAAGAAACATGATTCATTCACACACTACATGGAATGTATTGAGGTTAGTTTTGGTGGAATTATATGATATATAAAAAATTATGGTGATAATTTAAATTTATTACAAACAAATATATATACATAAGAAATTTTCAATCTTTATTTCAATATGACCATAAAAATGGAAACATTATCCATTCACACTTACGACTTACTATCTCCATTAATTGTGTATTCCACATCACACATCTTTATTAAATATATTATTATCATACAAATATAAAGAATATAAATTAAATTTATATTATGGTTTATATTATGGAATCATGATATAATTATAAATAACAAAGATATAACAAATTTAGACACATCCAGTAAACAAAGAAAATAACACAGAAAGTGAATCATTAACATAAGATTGTTAAGAAGAGGGTAATATAAGGTCATTATAAATCCATATATGTTATTATTTATATTAATATGGTTTTTTAAAATATTTATAATAAATTTATATTTATTATAAGGATTTTTTGAATGAGTACGGAGAAAGTCAAGATACAAGGTTAGGAGATTTCAAATCACTTTTCTTATATCTTTGAGATATATGTTTTATTCACCAAACTTTCCTTATTTATGGATATTATACTAAATATGGATGAATTAAATGTTTCCTATTTTTAAATTTATGTGTATTTTTATATTAATCATATGGCCATCATTTTATGGACTTTAAATTTCAAAAGATACAATACCAATAAAATACGTTTTTGGTTAATTTTTATTATTTGATACTCATGTATTGTTATGTGCATAAATTTCTTTTTTAGTTTATATACATCCATTTTACATGATATATCATCAATAACATTATTTTATTGATTTTACAAGATTATAATAAAATATTTTTCTTTTATGTGGAGTATGATCCCTATTTACCCTATGATACTATTTTATTGAAACAATCTCATCGGTTTTCATGATTATTTAGGTTTATGTTTCCTTTGATGAAATATTATAACCCATATCTCATAAAAATTCATGAATTTTATTATCCTCTAGTTATTCATGATATATTAATGTGTTGGTTCCATTTTTCTATTCATTGATAACTAATATTGTTAATAATCTGTTATTAAGAAATCCCGACATTGCCCTATTGTTGGTTGAAATAAATGTTCCATCAAAAATATGTTCTCTAAAATGGGGTTCCATTAATCTTTAAAAATTACAATATAAAATATAAAATATATTTTTATCCTTTTTCTCTTTTACCAATATCTTCGATGTATTCTTATTACCTCATTCTAAATATTGAATTTTTCTAACCTTTTTAATATGAAAATGAATTATCTTTTTACCTCATATGATATTTATAGATTTACCCACCATAATTTATTTTAATATTCCTTCCCATTTTTAAATGATTTTTTTATAAAACTTAATTTCACGGAATTCTGTTGTAAATTTTATGGAGTCATATTTATATGTTTTCAAGTATATTCAAAGAAATTGGTTTCAAATCAATTTAATTTATATTATATCTATATTTATGTAAATATGTTTTCAAAACATTTTCACAATTCTTTAATATGATTTCATTAAAATGGGTTTCAAAAAAATTTCATTCTTTATTTATATATTTTCAATTTTTTTCAATGAAAACAAGTTTTAATGTTTTTATGGTCATTTCACAGGTTTTCAAGGATAAATATTTCCAAAATGATTTCAATTCTCCTTTATATGTTTTCAAGTTATTTTCATTGAAATTTATATTCAAATCGTATAGTGTATTAAAACTGTTTTTTATGAGGAATGGATATTTTTTAGAATATTTTTTAAAGATATTTAACAATTATTATCTATTGAAGATGAAATCTGTTTATGTTACTCATTCCATTCTAGGAAAAGGTCTAAATGTTCCATTTATATTATTTTTATGAATGGGTTATACATGATATCATGGTACTTATTAAACCCTTTTCACATTCACATATTATCTTTTTATGAAATCAATTAATCTTTTTTGGATTATTCTTTTCAGAATTGACTATGGAACCTGTATGTTTTTTGACATTTTATTATATGTTGGAATTTTTATGACAAAAAATTAATTTAATGGGTTATGATATTAATATTTTAGGATTTTGGTATCATATTTATTAATTATTACATTATGAGATGGGTGAGACCAATACATATCTCTAATAGGTTTGGTAGTGATTTATATCCCATGATATAGGAATTTATAGAAGGATAAATGAACTTGATTTGGTATTATTGGGCTAGAACGGGACATGAACATGGTTTATTATTATAGGGAATGAATATGGAGAGAAATTTATTATGTAATACAAGTCTAGGATGGGGTATGAACCTGATTGAGTAATGGACTTTTTCCACCAAGATTTCCTTAGATACAATGCCCTGACTAATATAGAAATTATTATTAAATTATTATGGTTTTTCCATAATTCCATGTTTTATTGCAATATAATTATTTCATGGATGATGTCATTTATATTTTTATGATTCATGTCTTATGGACTGCCGTGATTTATTTCCTAATTTATAGTTATGATCATTGATATCAATGGTGTTTTCTTATATTTTCATGATCGCGTTGTCATACCATTGTTCTCATGATTATGCTTACATATCTCTTTTTTTACCATTCCTGGTCATTTGAGCTCAACACGTTTTATGTTTCATTGCAAATATTATCAAGATATGTACTGTGTTTCAGGTGTCTAAGAAGGTAAATAGTTAGGAAGAACCTGGCATGAGATATTTTATCTCATTTATGTAATTGTGTTTATGTTTCTTTGTTTACAATGTCAATAGATGATTATTGTGTTTGTGAGTTTCCTTGTATACCATTTTAAGTATTCCAGAAATGTTATGTAATGTTAATGTTTGAAATGTGACTGTCTCTGTAGTTGTAATCAAATACATGGTTTAGTTAACCTTTTATAACTAGGATGATACAACTTTTGGGATACCACTAGGTGTATTTATAAGGATATTTCTAGGTATGTTTCTATAGATGAGTGTAAGGATGATTCAATTATTAGGAAAATGTACTGAAATATTGTTATAGGATAGTGTGAGTCATTTCCCAGAAATACTTCCCTTCCTGGATAATAAATGTGGATACATATTTGGAACTAATGAAACTAGGTGTAACAACATTGAAAAGATATTTTATTCTATAAATGAGTAATCTATTATATGATAGTGGTCCTTTCTTCACACCTCTTCTGAAAATCACATGGTATTTTCTTAGGGAATTCACTAAAATTTCTCAAACCATCATGAATGATATCATCATATGATGTCTATGAATAACCTAGAAAAAATATAGGGTGTTATAGATTAAGGAACGAGTCATGATTTAGACATCCTATATGTAATTCATTTAATGACTACATGGTTTTCATCTATTATAAGTAATGCTCAGACTATGCTTATGGTTTTAGTCAATTGATGGAATTGAAAGGAACACGATTAATGTTTAATGAGATGGATGATTTGTGTATGATCAGTCATATGGGATGATCACTGGAGTGAATGATATTGGGATCATTCCAAATAATTTTTTTTCAAGGAACGTGATTGAAAATGTATAACTAAACTAACACTCGGACTCACCATGGTACAAAAAGAATGATTCCACTGAGAGTTCTGGTAATGGAGATCATGGAGGAAAGATGATTTTGTTTCTTTTCTATCATGAATGTGGAAATAAAAACCTATGTTAATGTCATAGATAAACAAGAAGTTTTTTATACTATAGAAAATGGGCACACAAAGAAAGTGACTTCATAGAAAAAATGACAAGTTTAGTTAGCAAAATGGATGTGAGTATTTTCCTCCCTATGTCATCATTGATGGTTCACTATTTTAGGTGTGCTATAATTGGTCATTGTGCAACTCAATGTCATAAGTGAAAATCTCCTAAAAAGGATAAACAATGACTTATGAGTAATGGTTACATTATTGATGATGAGAATACTATATATTTCATGTGAATGTAAAGGGGTATTATGTAATAGGTTGGCGTATCATTATTAATGGAAAATGGATGAAGTGGAATAATCGAGGTTTTTATATATTTTGATTCAGAAATTTTTTATATAAATGATGAAATATACAAGATTATACTAATAATGTTTTTCACTATGTATTTATATGTTTTTGTTGAACGTTCCTAGTGTAATGATGTTGTGATTTAATGATAAGGTGATATTTTTACTAAGTAAAGTTAACCCTTAAAATGTTCATTATGTCAAAATAATTCTGTTATGATTAGGTAAATTGGATGGTAATGATTAATCTGGAACTAATTGAGGTATTGTTGAAAGGTGGGTTATGCTATCATTGTTGAATTTTACATCATTAATGGATTTAAATAATATATCCAATATACTATGAAAGAAGGATGAATTCATTATTTGAATAAGTATTTAAGGTAATTGTAACATCCCAGGTAATTAAAGAATAAATAATTTTCATATTTATTAATATTAGAGAATTAAATATGAATTTTAATTAAAAGGGGTTGCTATGTTCGATAGCGTACCCGATACGCAACGATGAGTTTCTTTGAAACTTACGTAGCACACTAGTAATATAATAATATTATGTTAGTTAACAAGTAGCCGTTGTACTGGCGGGAATGAATAGAAATAACTAAAATATGAATAGATATGTTTTTAGATGTTTTTACATTTACCCAATAAAAGATAAAGGCTTAAAATACGGAAAGAGTTCAATTTTAGGCTTTTATACTCTAATTTTCACTAAAGGTTCACTTATCACCTTTTAATGGTGAACCGTCATTAAATATAGTTTTGATCACTCTTATACATTCTTTTGGACCAAATAAAACTTTTATTAAGAATCGGGACATCAAATTTTACTTTGTGTAATTTTTGGTACCTTTCTGATAAAGTTCATTTTTTTATGAATAGTGTAAAATGTTGCATTTTAATTCAAAAACTCTTTTAATCTAATTTATTTATATGATTAGATTATGTTTTGAATTGGTTTTGAAGTGAAATTAGAATATATTTTTACCATTTTATCCAATGGTGGTCATTGGAATCAATTTCGATTTGAAATTAGACTTAAACTGGTGTCAATCTTTTGATACTTATTGTTTTGTAAAAACACGCTATTTGCTCTGGCAGCGGGAATTAATTATTAAATTAATTAATGTGACTTATATGATTTGAATTTTGTAAAATGGACTTCATTTTTGAATTCGGAATATCAAATATAGCTTCGGGTGAATTTTTGGTAATTTTCTGAAAAACTTCAATTTTTGATGAATAGTGAAACCACTAAGTGGTAATCAAGCAAACTGATTTTTCGGTTAAATGAAATTTTACCACTAATGTGTGTTGAATTTTGAAAATCCGACATACATGGTTGTCATTAAGAAGTAAAATGTGGTTCAATGAGATTAAAATAATTTTTTGGTGAATAGTAACTTATTAAGTTTTTAATCGCAATTAGTGGTAATTAGTGTAGTTTAAGGTATAAATAATACTTTAATAATATAAAATGACCTAGACACATGTCCCAACCTCATTGGTTGTGTCATGGCCGACCAAGACAAGCCATGGCCTAACTTGGGGACCCCATGGATCCACTTTTGTTGAGAAATGACATAAAATACTTTTTATTTAATGTTAAAGTGAAAATGACACTAACATAAATTGTTTTACTAAAACAATTTTTAAGTGGGGTTATACAAGTCCAAATTTCGATTATAAATAGTCATTGGAAAGCTAAAACGATTTCCTACATCATAGTAATTGTTTTATAATTTTTAGACATTAAATAAATTTAATTATTTATGACATAATAATGATGCAGCGATGACATCATTATTTGACGATTTAAATAAAATGGAAAGATAATGTAATATCTATGAACTACACATGGCCAAAACCAATTGGATGAGTGGATTTCGATGCCTTATCACCTTATCCACGAATTATATCAATGTGGGACCTTTTGAAACCGAAACACATTTTCAAATAATGTAATGTTTCTTAACTTTCCAAAAGTGCCCCTCCTCTCCTCTTATAAAAGGCCCCCACCTCTACCTCATTTCACACACTCTTCAAGCCTTTGGCTCGGCCAACCCCTGCCCATTTGCTCTCTCCACATCCCTCTCCTCATCCTAGAGGATTCCCTTTGGGCATAATCCTTTCAAAGGAAGCCTTTAGGCTCAACTCAAAAGGAGTTACACTTTTTAAGGTAATTCATTCGCTCATGTTCATTTGTTTTATTTTGCTTCTCCAACCCCCTAAACTCTTTTTATTTACTTCTTTTGTAACAACACCAGTATCTTAAATATACTAGGATGTTGTTATAAGATTTATTTTATCTACACTCTCACACAAATACATCAAATGGTTAAAGAACATACGGTTTCCGTGGATGGCGAAATTCTGCCTCCCGAAACGATGATTGTTCAATACTCATTTAACACCTTAAAAGGTGGCCATTATGATGTCACTATTTTTATATATGATATGTAATATGTTTATGTTTTACTTATGCTTCTGTATTTTTCATTTGTGTCTTACCTTTATGGCTTCCATTATGGGTATACGCGATATCTTCATTTAAGGAAGTGCGGACTACCGCCCCCTCAAAGTGATGTGATTCGTTAATGCCATATGTGGGACGTGTAAAGGATGGATTTAAAGTTATTATATATGATTTAATACTGGAAATATAATATACCTATATATATCATTATCATTTATTTCCATTAAAGTATGAGATAGAAATGAAAGTAGCGTTCATGCGTACGTACGGACTACCGTCTCCATGAACGGTGCATTTCATTTCTTATCCCCAAATGTAATGTACTATTAAAAGTACATGTATATAATGGATATATATAATTAATGATATATCTAAATGATGAGTATAATTCTGGAATTAAAATATACATAAGTCACATTTAGTTTTAATTCCATTAATATGACAAAGAATTGAAAGTAGCGTTCATGCGTACGTACGGCTTACCGTCTCCATGAACGGTGCATTTCATTTCTTACCTCTAAATGATTATGTAATATTTTAAATAAATGTATGTACTGTATATATATGACATATATGATATCTACATCATGAATACCATTCTGGATATAATGAAACATTGACCAAATTAACAACATGTAAGTGTAAGAAGTCTATTTTTGACTTAAGAACCAAATACCGACAAAATGAACATTATTAACTTAAATAAATTAAATGATGTTCATAACATGGTATAAAAGGAAAAATGAACTTGAAAAAGGTTCTTAAGCAAGTAGAGATTAACTAAAGTTTATTATTCAGGAGTTTAAAGAACGGTTGGGTCAAGTCAGATACGAGGTATGGGAACTTCTTAACCCAATTTCCATTCTTTGGGTTAATCTCCTACTTTCAAATTATGTCATTATGTTATTATGTCGTATCTTGTATTTGTACTTTATTTATGTGTACTTATAGTAAATACACATAATGTATCTATTTTATTTTAAAAATTATCTTTGTATGGGACTTCGTCTCAATCTCCTTTCGTTGAGGCATATTTTATTTTATACACAACTTTCTTTTATACGGTGTATAAACCCCTTTGACTTTTACGTTTACTCAAAAGGAATCTTTTTTATACGAAGCGTTTACTAAACGACAAAAGGGAATGTTTTTGTCGTACGTATGCGGCGACAACGACTTCTCCGCCGTCGTAACCGTTATTTGAGTTTCGGCTTCCTCTACAAGCCATACCTTTTTTTTAAAAAAGAAAAATAAATACCATGTTTTACTTTGGTATTGAAAATGGTTTTCATAATGTTTGTATTATATCAATGTGTTGTATTGATATCTCGTGATTGAAATGCAGAAATGTTATGTTTCCTTTATGCATGTTTTATGTGATATGATTATGTTATGGTTCTTGGGCATTATTATGAAGACGGGTGGTTCCGTGATAAACTAAGGGCGGGTGAGCCCGTTATAGCTCTCCAATGCATTGGGTAACGCGAAGGAGTGAAACGTTAAGGTTTCTCCGAAGAGATTTTAGGGAATATACTGTGATGGGTATTCCAAACGTAACCAAGAGGGTTACTCCCTACATAAGAATGTTATGAATGCCTCAAGTTACCTTTACATATTATGATTTCTATGATTTATTCATGATTTTATGAGGTATGTTAAAGTGCCTATGTTTTATGGGTAAAGTATGATTTCATTCTTATGTATATATGAACTCATGTTTCCTTTCCATGTTTTTTTTATAACCCATACTGAGTTTTTATGCTCATCCCAAGTTTTTGAAATGTTTTTCACAGGTCAAGGGAAAGGTACATGATAAGATGATAGAGTCAAGGATGTGTCAAGAAATAATCCATGTTTTATTTTAAATATGTTTCCATTGATGGGAATGAAGAATACTATCTTTATGTAACCACTTTGTTTATATGTGGAATGTAATGCAAGTTTTATGATCTAATTCTCTAAAACTCTAAACCCGAAAAGATCCTCAATGTGTAATCTTGTAATAAATCAAGATTAAGTAAGGTTTAAGGCTGGGGCCTTATAGTTGGTATCAGAGGTCGGTTTAGACAACTTTAGGAGTTAGAAAAGTGTTAAATTATAATATGATTTAAATGATATAGCATTTACAGATTACCATGTTGCTTCACCTAAGATATTTCGGTGTTCAGAATGGTTTTCCGCAGAGGAAACAAATCATCTATGTTGGGACGACATCAGGAGGAAGACAACCTTCCAAATCAGCAACCTGAGATGGTCGGAATCGGAACTGAACAGTTTGTTGCAGTAATGGCACAGTTGACTCAGGCTATAAATGGTGGTGGTAACCATGCACGAGATCAGCCAGATCAACCGCAGAGGAACATGTCAGTGGTGGAACATTTCATGAGGCAACATCCCCCATCATTCAGAGGATCATCTGACCCTGTGCTAGCTGAAGGGTGGATTAAAGCACTGGAGAAGATTTTTGATGTCATGGGGTGTTCAGACAATCAAAAGGTTAGTCTTGCTATTTACCGTTTGGAGGGTGAAGCAGATCAGTGGTGGTCTATGGTTAAAAATATCAGGGATGCCGATGAGATTGATGCTCTTGACTGGGATGAATTCAAAGGTATGTTTCTTGAGAAGTATTTTCCTAAGGCTGTTCGACTTAGGATGGAAAAGCAATTCTTGGAATTGAGGCAAGAGGAGGACTCAGTGGCTGCCTATGAAGAAAGGTTCACTCGATTGGCAAGGTATGCTCCCAATTTTATCCGGGACCTTGATAGTAAAATCAATCGTTTTTACTCAGGATTAAAGCCAAAGTATCGAAGGGCATTAGCTTCTCGTGAGTTTAAAAGTTATGAAAATCTTGTTCGATGTGCTGAGAAGGTGGAAATGGAGTTTTCCGATGACCAAGATTTCTATAACAACCAGCAGAAGAAGAGACCGAGGTGGCAGGAGAAAGGTAAGAATTCTTCAAAAAAGTCTGATGGTAAGAAAACTAAGTTTCCAGTTTGTGATAAATGTGGAAAAAGGCATGCTGGGGAATGTCTTCTGAATTCTGGGAAGTGCTACCGATGTGGTAAGATGGGACATAAGGCTCGTGATTGCACTGAAAAGGATCAAGCTGAAGGTAAGAACAAATTTGATTTACAGTTAGTGAAGTGTTATAAGTGCAATGAGATGGGTCACTATGCAAATGAGTGTCCGACAAGGAGCTTGAGTGATGGGAAGCAGTTTGACTACAAGCAGAAAGGGGTGGTGAAATCCTTTGCAACTACTTCAGCAGATGTTGGGCCATCGAATGAAGTGGTGTCAGCTCCAGGGAGCTCAGTATTTTTCGAAGATTGACTTGAGGTCGGGGTACCATCAGTTGAAAGTAAAAGAAGCAGATGTTCCGAAGACCGCATTCCGTACGAGATATGGCCATTATGAATTTGTAGTTATGCCTTTGGGGTTAACAAATGCACCTACTGTATTCATGGACCTTATGAATAAAATTTTCCATGAGTTCTTGGATAAGTTTGTGTTTGTGTTTTGAGGTTTGGGAAGAGATTGTGTGTGCCTTGTGATTCACAGTTGAAGAGAGAGTTGTTATGTGAAGCTCATAGTTCTCCGTTTTCAGTTCATCCGGGCAGTACTAAGATGTATAGAGATCTGCGGGAGTATTACTGGTGGGATGGAATGAAAAGAGATATTGATGATTTTACTGTGAAGTGTTTGACTTGTCAACAGGTTAAAGCAGAGCGGCAGTTACCGAAAGGGATGCTTCAGCCTTTACCAGTGCCAGAGTGGAAATGGGAGAATATATCCATGGACTTTGTTGTTGGATTACCAAAGACATCTCGAGGTAATAATGCAATCTGGGTTATTGTTGATCGCTTGACCAAATCTGCTCATTTCCTTGCTATACGAGATACTTTCTCTCTTGATCAACTTTCCCGTTTGTATCTTAAAGAGATAGTCAGGTTACATGGAGTTCCTCTCTCCATTGTATCGGATCATGATCCAAGGTTTACTTCTAACTTTTGGAAAGGCCTTCAGAAGTCGTTGGGTACTGAATTAAATTTTAGTACAGCTTTTCATCCTCAATCAGATGGGCAGTCAGAACGAACAATTCAGACATTGGAGGATATGCTACGAGCTTGTTCTATGGATTATCAGGGAAGTTGGGACCAACATCTTTCTTTGGTTGAGTTTTCATATAATAACAGTTTTCATTCCAGTATACAGATGGCACCATTTCAGGCATTATATGGGAAGCGGTGTCGAACTCCAGCTTTCTGGGATGAAGTGGGTGAAAGGAAGTTGATGGGACCAGAATTGGTAGAAGAGATGGCAGAAAAAGTTCAGCTGATTCAGAAACACATGAGAACAGCTCAGAGCAGGCAGAAGAGTTATGCGGATAACCGGAGGAAGGATCTATCTTTCGAGGTAGGTGATCATGTTTTTCTCAAGGTTTCTCCTTGGAAAAGTGTGATGAGATTTGGTAAGAATGGAAAGTTGAGTCCAAGGTTCATTGGACCATACGAAATTCTGGAAAGAGTTGGATCAGTTGCATACCGAGTGGCTTTACCTCCGAGTTTATCTCAGGTACACAATGTTTTTCACGTTTCGATGTTGAGAAAGTATATACCAGATCCATCTCATGTTTTGAGTCCAGAGGTAGTTCAGCTGGAAGAGAACCTATCTTATGAGGAACAACCGGTCCAGATTCTTGACCACAGGGAGCAAGTGTTACGGAATAAGGTGATTCACCAGGTAAAGGTTTTGTGGAAAAACCACATGATTGAAGAGGCAACATGGGAATCTGAAAATGCTATGAGGGTTAAATACCCACACTTATTTTGATAAGTGAATAAAATTGCGAGGACGCAATTCCCAAAAGGGGGGAAGGATGTAACATCCCAGGTAATTAAAGAATAAATAATTTTCATATTTATTAATATTAGAGAATTAAATATGAATTTTAATTAAAAGGGGTTGCTATGTTCGATAGCGTACCCAATACGCAACGATGAGTTTCTTTGAAACTTACGTAGCACACTAGTAATATAATAATATTATGTTAGTTAACAAGTAGCCGTTGTACTGGCGGGAATGAATAGAAATAACTAAAATATGAATAGATATGTTTTTAGATGTTTTTACATTTACCCAATAAAAGATAAAGGCTTAAAATACGGAAAGAGTTCAATTTTAGGCTTTTATACTCTAATTTTCACTAAAGGTTCACTTATCACCTTTTAATGGTGAACCGTCATTAAATATAGTTTTGATCACTCTTATACATTCTTTTGGACCAAATAAAACTTTTATTAAGAATCGGGACATCAAATTTTACTTTGTGTAATTTTTGGTACCTTTCTGATAAAGTTCATTTTTTTATGAATAGTGTAAAATGTTGCATTTTAATTCAAAAACTCTTTTAATCTAATTTATTTATATGATTAGATTATGTTTTGAATTGGTTTTGAAGTGAAATTAGAATATATTTTTACCATTTTATCCAATGGTGGTCATTGGAATCAATTTCGATTTGAAATTAGACTTAAACTGGTGTCAATCTTTTGATACTTATTGTTTTGTAAAAACACGCTATTTGCTCTGGCAGCGGGAATTAATTATTAAATTAATTAATGTGACTTATATGATTTGAATTTTGTAAAATGGACTTCATTTTTGAATTCGGAATATCAAATATAGCTTAGGGTGAATTTTTGGTAATTTTCTGAAAAACTTCAATTTTTGATGAATAGTGAAACCACTAAGTGGTAATCAAGCAAACTGATTTTTCGGTTAAATGAAATTTTACCACTAATGTGTGTTGAATTTTGAAAATCCGACATACATGGTTGTCATTAAGAAGTAAAATGTGGTTCAATGAGATTAAAATAATTTTTTGGTGAATAGTAACTTATTAAGTTTTTAATCGCAATTAGTGGTAATTAGTGTAGTTTAAGGTATAAATAATACTTTAATAATATAAAATGACCTAGACACATGTCCCAACCTCATTGGTTGTGTCATGGCCGACCAAGACAAGCCATGGCCTAACTTGGGGACCCCATGGATCCACTTTTGTTGAGAAATGACATAAAATACTTTTTATTTAATGTTAAAGTGAAAATGACACTAACATAAATTGTTTTACTAAAACAATTTTTAAGTGGGGTTATACAAGTCCAAATTTCGATTATAAATAGTCATTGGAAAGCTAAAAAGATTTTCTACATCATAGTAATTTTTTTATAATTTTTAGACATTAAATAAATTTAATTATTTATGACATAATAATGATGCAGCGATGACATCATTATTTGACGATTTAAATAAAATGGAAAGATAATGTAATATCTATGAACTACACATGGCCAAAACCAATTGGATGAGTGTATTTCGATGCCTTATCACCTTATCCACGAATTATATCAATGTGGGACCTTTTGAAACCGAAACACATTTTCAAATAATGTAATGTTTCTTAACTTTCCAAAAGTGCCCCTCCTCTCCTCTTATAAAAGGCCCCCACCTCTACCTCATTTCACACACTCTTCAAGCCTTTGGCTCGGCCAACCCCTGCCCATTTGCTCTCTCCACATCCCTCTCCTCATCCTAGAGGATTCCCTTTGGGCAGAATCCTTTCAAAGGAAGCCTTTAGGCTCAACTCAAAAGGAGTTACACTTTTTAAGGTAATTCATTCTCTCATGTTCATTTGTTTTATTTTGCTTCTCCAACCCCCTAAACTCTTTTTATTTACTTCTTTTGTAACAACACCAGTATCTTCAATATACTAGGATGTTGTTATAAGATATATTTTATCTACACTCTCACACAAATACATCAAATGGTTAAAGAACATACGGTTTCCGTGGATGGAGAAATTCTGCCTCCCGAAACGATGATTGTTCAATACTCATTTAACACCTTCAAAGGTGGCCATTATGATGTCACTATTTTTATATATGATATGTAATATGTTTATGTTTTACTTATGCTTCTGTATTTTTCATTTGTGTCTTACCTTTATGGCTTCCATTATGGGTATACGCGATATCTTCATTTAAGGAAGTGCGGACTACCGCCCCCTCAAAGTGATGTGATTCGTTAATGCCATATGTGGGACGTGTAAAGGATGGATTTAAAGTTATTATATATGATGTAATACTGGAAATATAATATACCTATATATATCATTATCATTTATTTCCATTAAAGTATGAGATAGAAATGAAAGTAGCGTTCATGCGTACGTACGGACTACCGTCTCCATGAACGGTGCATTTCATTTCTTATCCCCAAATGTAATGTACTATTAAAAGTACATGTATATAATGGATATATATAATTAATGATATATCTAAATGATGAGTATAATTCTGGAATTAAAATATACATAAGTCTCATTTAGTTTTAATTCCATTAATATGACAAAGAATTGAAAGTAGCGTTCATGCGTACGTACGGCTTACCGTCTCCATGAACGGTGCATTTCATTTCTTACCTCTAAATGATTATGTAATATTTTAAATAAATGTATGTACTGTATATATATGACATATATGATATCTACATCATGAATACCATTCTGGATATAATGAAACATTGACCAAATTAACAACATGTAAGTGTAAGAAGTCTATTTTTGACTTAAGAACCAAATACCGACAAAATGAACATTATTAACTTAAATAAATTACATGATGTTCATAACATGGTATAAAAGGAAAAATGAACTTGAAAAAGGTTCTTAAGCAAGTAGAGATTAACTAAAGTTTATTATTCAGGAGTTTAAAGAACGGTTGGGTCAAGTCAGATACGAGGTATGGGAACTTCTTAACCCAATTTCCATTCTTTGGGTTAATCTCCTACTTTCAAATTATGTCATTATGTTATTATGTCGTATCTTGTATTTGTACTTTATTTATGTGTACTTATAGTAAATACACATAATGTATCTATTTTATTTTAAAAATTATCTTTGTATGGGACTTCGTCTCAATCTCCTTTCGTTGAGGCATATTTTATTTTATACACAACTTTCTTTTATACGGTGTATAAACCCCTTTGACTTTTACGTTTACTCAAAAGGAATCTTTTTTATACGAAGCGTTTACTAAACGACAAAAGGGAATGTTTTTGTCGTACGTATTCGGCGACAACGACTTCTCCGCCGTCGTAACCGTTATTTGAGTTTCGGCTTCCTCTACAAGCCATACCTTTTTTTTAAAAAGAAAAATAAATACCATGTTTTACTTTGGTATTGAAAATGGTTTTCATAATGTTTTTATTATATCAATGTGTTGTATTGATATCTCGTGATTGAAATGCGGAAATGTTATGTTTCCTTTATGCATGTTTTATGTGATATGATTATGTTATGGTTCTTGGGCATTATTATGAAGACGGGTGGTTCCGTGATAAACTAAGGGCGGGTGAGCCCGTTATAGCTCTCCAATGCATTGGGTAACGCGAAGGAGTGAAACGTTAAGGTTTCTCCGAAGAGATTTTAGGGAATATACTGTGATGGGTATTCCAAACGTAACCAAGAGGGTTACTCCCTACATAAGAATGTTATGAATGCCTCAAGTTACCTTTACATATTATGATTTCTATGATTTATTCATGATTTTATGAGGTATGTTAAAGTGCCTATGTTTTATGGGTAAAGTATGATTTCATTCTTATGTATATATGAACTCATGTTTCCTTTCAATGTTTTTTTTATAACCCATACTGAGTTTTTATGCTCATCCCAAGTTTTTGAAATGTTTTTCACAGGTCAAGGGAAAGGTACATGATAAGATGATAGAGTCAAGGATGTGTCAAGAAATAATCCATGTTTTATTTTAAATATGTTTCCATTGATGGGAATGAAGAATACTATCTTTATGTAACCACTTTGTTTATATGTGGAATGTAATGCAAGTTTTATGATCTAATTCTCTAAAACTCTAAACCCGAAAAGATCCTCAATGTGTAATCTTGTAATAAATCAAGATTAAGTAAGGTTTAAGGCTGGGGCCTTATAGTAATTCAGGTTATTAGCATGTTTAAAGAAAATATATGATGAGAGAATTCAAATGCTATGAATGTGGAATCCAATAGTGACATTGTGATATATGAGGGAATTAGTGTTACACTGACTTTGTGAATTTATTTCTAATGTTTTGTAATTTCACATTTTAGAAGGATTATAAGGTTAAACATTCCATAACGCTTTTAGTTAAATATCAAATTAAGTATTTATGTTTTCAAATTGTATTGAGTAACTTTAGTTTAATGATATTTAGTGATTATCCTTATTTTGAGGAAGTCCATTTATTTATTTTGAAAATTATATATCCATGGTATTAGAAAATGATATAATGTATTTCGGGTAAACAATAATCATGTTCTGAAAGGATGATGGTCTTGAATCCAAGAGTGATAGATGATAAGGCTTTCATGATTATCATATTCATACAAAATATCCTGGAAAATTGTATAAGAATATTTGATGAATAATTATTTTGGATGAAATATAATTTTTCTATAGATAAATATATAAACAATATTGATTTTTAAGAATATTTTTTGATAAAAAGATATACATTTAATTCTTTTATGGGTGTTAAGATCTGCTAAAAAGATATTTTACCACATCATGTATCAATGTTAATTTTTATACATCCATTTCATTAAAGAATTTATGATTTAAAAACAGATAAAAGCATAAAAAGGAATTCAATTTTTTTAGAGCAATATACTAAGTATGTTTATTTCGTTATGTTCATGTCAATTAAATATTTACTCAAATTTGGGGATGATGGAAAAAGGAAAATGTAATGTCCTAATACCATAATTATGTTTAAATAATGGCCTTTTAAATCATCACATATTTATGACATTGATACCCATAACATTTCATTGATCATTCCCTTGTTGATGGTTTATAACCTCAATTACTCCCTATAAATATTTACCCTTTTCTTATATGTACAATCATCACTTCCAACCTATGTTCTCCTAAACCGATTTATATTTAACTTTGTGTAAATGTGATGGTCCAAATATTAATTTTAATGGATGTTTTAGTATTCATTTTTATGACATGGGTTTCAATAAATGAAACATTAAAGTATTAAAATTTTCAAAAGTAAGATGAATTTTTAGGGTCTAATTCATTTAAAGGGGGTATAATGTTACACCATGAGATTTTGTGAATCTTTTTTTGAAATAATTTTGGATTTATTATATTTTTCATTTTACGGAAAATGAAAAATTGTTTATATTGTATTAATGTACTATGATAGACATTAGTTATATGAAACACTAATATAATCATGAACTAAAATAAACATATTTTTTTATTCTCCACACATTACAATGAGGTTATATTGTGTTACACAAAATAACAAATTTCCTTGATGTCTTTCTTAACACACAAGACCATGTTTTATTGAATAATAATATATCATAAAATTTTAATTATATATTTTAATAATACATTACCTAGCCAATAAATTTGTGACTATGATTAATATAATTTAATTTATGAGAATATATGTTTCAGAAAAAAATTATAATATTAATTCATAGGTTACATATTAATTATAAATAAATGCGAAAATCAGTTGATTGTGAAGGGAAATATTATTATTTGTATGGTTACAAAGTATTTATGACATAATAAATTAAATTATTTATAATTAGTGAGTTATATTAAAGTAATATATATGTTATATATTTAATAAAATACTTTATTTATATTCATCTGGTCGATTTGGTAGACATAATATAACAAATAACCCAATTGTTTGTTCAAAACCCTATATATTCCTAGAATGTTATTTTTCGTCCCATTTAATGGAAAACCCATATTATGCCACAATATAGGATCTTTTATTGTTTTAATAAGTCCAAATAAACCTTATATTTGAAATAATCACATAAAAATTAAGTTAGGCTAATGTTTTCGTATTTTATTGAGGATAAATGTTTTAATTAACAGTTAAAAAAATACTATATTGGAATTCCAAATTATATTTTTCAATAATTTATTTATAAAGATAAATTATAGTTTAAACTTTGTTAAAAGTTTAATTAGATAAAATATTTAACAATTACTTCATCTTAGGTCAGTGGAACCAGTTTCAAAGGGAAATTGGATCTAAAAACATATCAATTTTTCATTATTTTTTACTTTAAACACCCACAATTTCGTCCCATTAGCATGATAAATATTAAACTAATTTCTACCAATTCTATGATTTTCTGTTGTAAATTTTGATTCCATATTTTTAATCATATAAATTTATAATTTTGGATAAGGTTTACAAATTTTTTTTCCAAATACCTTAGTGTATGTAATTAAAAGTATTTACATCGATTAAGGTAATATTAAGCCTAACTAATGAATAAAAATTCAATTTAAAACCAATAACAACCTATGAAATTAATAAGAAGTAATTTAATGGAAATATACTGATCATTTACTCTCTATTATTAAATTTTAATCATTATTGAATCCTCATGAAACATGAAATATGTGGGTGGAATTATTTCTTCAAATATTTACAAGATTTCCACTCATCCAACCCTTTAAAAGGAGACCACCTCTACCTATTCTTCACACATCTCAAACCACATATTTTCATCCAATATATTCACAATACACTTACCAGTATCCCTAAATTACTCTTTTAAGCCAAAATTTTTGAATAGATTCTTTAATGGAAAACATTTAAGAAAACCCAAATGGTTTTAACCGAATAAGAGGCATCAACATCTCTCATGTTCATTTTTTTATTTTCCTTCTCCACCCACTCCACTCAAATTTTTACATGGTTGTATAAAAACAAGTATAGTAAATATACTATTATTTTTTCATTCCAATGATTCAATTTATACTTACACACACCTCCATCTAATGGGTTACTAACATACTATTTATGTGTACGGAGAACTACCGCCTCACTAAAAACGATTGTTTATTTTTTCCTTTATTACCTATCATGATATAAAAATTGATGGAATTTATGTGTAAATATTTTATATATAATATTTTTTATTTATGTAATCTTATATATCCATTTTTAAAAAAATATGTTTTTTAATTTCCATTTGGTGTAAATATGATAGTTTCATTTGAGAAAATGTGGGCTACCTCCCCCAAAAAGTGATGTCATTTATTCACTCAATACAATGAATATTATAATGATGGTATTAGTGAAATTATATAATATATATATAATTTTAAATCAAATTTAATTATATTATATATTTACATACTTGTAGTTTTTTTCAATACGACAATAAAAATGGAAACAATGCTAATGCGTACGTAAGACTTACCTTCTCCAGGAACTGTATATGCCATTTCATAATTAGATATTAAAAAGATTATTATAATTAAAATATAATAAATATAAATGATATTTATATCATTTTTACATCATTTAATCTTGATATATGTATAATTATAAATGATATAACAAATCCACACACATACGAATAACAAAGAGAATATTACCTGAAGTTAAACATTAAAATATGATTGTCAATATGTGGGTAATATAAGGTCACGATAAAACCCTATATGGTATTATATATAATAAAAATTATTTTTAAAATATTTATAATAAATTTATATTTATTATACAGGTGGTTTGAATGAGTAAAAAGAGATTTAAGATACAATGTATGGGGATTTCATCTCACTTATTATTTCTTTGAAATACATGCTTTATTCACAACCCATTCCCTTTATGTGGTGTGTATACTACCCATGGATGTATTCAGTGTCTCTTAATGTTAAATATATATGTATTTACATATCCACTATATGACCTTTATTTCAAGGGGTTTATGTCTCAATAGTTACAAAATCAGTAAAATAGTTTTCCCTCAATTTGCCTTCTTTGAGAATAATTATTTTTTATATACCTAAATTCGTTTTGAGGTGTATATAATTCTATATTACATGATATATAATGAATCTAATAATTTTCATGATTTTATAATATTCATGTAATTCCCTTTTCTTACATGTACTTTATGATCCCAAGTTACTAGTTGATAATAGTTTACTGAAACAATCTCATCGCTTTTTAGGATTGTTTCTGTTTATTAATAAATTAATGAAATATTATAACCCATATTAAAAAAACAGTCATTAATTTTCTTATAATATGGTTGTTCATGATAAAATCATGTATTGGTAAATTTTTTATTATCTTTGTTATTTAATAGTGGTAATAAATTGTTTTATGAAATCCCAACTTTACCCTATTTTATAGTGGAAACTATTGTTCCATCGAAATCATGATTTATAAAAATGTTTCCATGAATATTACACCATTATGCATTAATATTTAAAATAAATTTTTATCCTTTTATCTTTTACCAATATATTAAAATGAATATGTTTATCACATTATAAATAAAACATTTATTACATTTTTACCAGGGAAAAGGAATGTTCTTTTTACCACATATGACATTTACATATTTACCCACTATCATATCATTGATTCTTGCATTAAATTTTTAAATTGATTATTTTATTGAATTTGTTATTATAATTAGTTTTCAAGGAATATTGCTTCCAAAAAATTTTCAGTCAAAATTAATATTTTTTAATATAATTTAAAAGGAATGGGTTTCAAAATATTTTAAAAAGTCATTCATATATTTTAATGTAAATTGGTTTTCAGAATAGTTTTCAGATTATTTCGTTTGTTTTCCAATAAAATGGTTTGAAACTTCTTTCAATATTTCATTATATGTTTTCAATGTGTATTGAAATAAAAGGGTTTTTAAAATGTTTCGAAACATATTTTATAAATTATGATGGAAAATAGTTTTAAAAATGATTTCAAGTATTTTTTTATATGTTATAAATTTATTATATAGGAATGTGATTTTCTAATGGTTTTCAGTATTAAAAATCATTTTTCAATGAATAAATTATTTTTTCATCAAGAAAGGTTTTTGAATGATATTTCAAAATTACATTGATATAATATGAAATCTATTTATCATACTCATTCTCTTCTAAGAAATAATCTTAACTCTCCGTTCATATTATTTATATGAATTGTTTATGCTTAATTTAATGGAATTTATGAAACCCATTTATCATTCATAGGTTATATATTTATTAAATCATTTTCCATTTAAAAGGATATTCTTTTAATTTAAGGATTATGAAACATGAATCTTTTTTCACATGTTAAATTGTGTTAATATTTTTAGGATGCCCATTTAATTGCATTGTTTATGAAACTATTGTTTATGATGTTATCGGAACATGTGCATATTATTTAATTGTTATATTTTTGAGACCTATATATCTCTCCAATGAACTGGGTAATTGTAACGGCCCGACCCCAGTTACCCAGAGTCAGTGCATTATTACATAACATTGGCATGATCACAAGAAATATCAAGTCACGAAAGACCGATTAGTTTAGTAGCCTTGGAATAACTAGATACATCCATAATGTTTTACATTACATCATAAAAAACATATTGTCTTCATATCCCCTCATACTATCCCTGCAGGTCATTCATAAATTACTTCTTCATAATCCTGGGAAAAATAAAACATTGAAAGGGTTGAGCTCAGATGCTCAGTAAGGATAACATTATAGCAGAAGCTTTCATAGATAAACATAAACACTTAAGGCAGTTTATAACTAAAACAAAGGCATTTTAAACTTGATCGTCAGCATAAAATGGAAAAGATAAAATAAATTAATTCCATTTACTTACTCACATTGATATTCTACTAGTCGAATGATCACATGCAATATCAATAACCACTTTCATAATGATGGAATGCATAATTCCAGACTATCATAACCAAATAGCCAAGGCCTCGTGCGAAGACTACAAATAAGATTTTGCCAAGGCCTTGTGCCAAGACACTAGTTTGTCTCATCAGACCTACCGATGCATCGAAGATCTCTAGCGGGCTCCACCCGTCACTTATTAATTCCAATGCATTCCCATATTAAAAGGTTTAAACATAACATACACATTCGTATTAAAACTAGCATACGAAATGTCAATACATTAACCACAAACCATGAATGGTATAAATATAGCACATCCACAGTCAAACATAACTCATTTGATACAATATGGAAGATTGTATTGTATCACATTAACCTCAATCAATAATAATTAAGGATGTTTCCATAGATGAAAATAATCATCAAAACTACTTGAGAGAAATATACCCCTTTTTCATGAAATCATTTAAAAGTCACACTATTTGTCAAGAAGCCATTTAAAAATAGTTTTTTGAATCAAAGTGTCCCATACCACTTTGAAACTTTTAAAAGTAGTTTTAATTTTAAAACTTTAATGTCCATATAAATAAATTCTTAAAACCATTTTTAAAACATGGACATTAATGAGCAAGATTTAGATGAATATGTCTTCAAAACCTTTAAAAATGTATTTTAGTTAGAGTTTCTAACAAAAAGAGAGAAACTTGAATACAAATGATTGAGGTAATCAAAACTTTATAATATCATGAAAATAAAGGGATTCACGATATACTATGTCATAGTACATTATATAAACCACATAAAAGTGATTTGGTGTATAACAACAAAGAAGTATCAATGGAATGTAAATTGAGATGAAATCTCTCATAAAGGATGTATCCTTAGGTTAAGAATAAATCACGGACATTATTATGTGTGAAAAATATAAATACACTAAATATGATTGTATATTCAATGTAAAACAATAAAACTACATTCACACATATTCTAGTAAAAACAACACCAATGAATTGGATGTTTACCTCACCAAATCGAGATTGAGTAAAAATTACTCTTACCAAGATCATACCGATGACTTGAGAATTTATCAATGGAGTGATTATGTTTATAAAAAGTATATCCACATAAATGGGAGTGTAAATTACGACATAATCAAATGAATAGTGATTCCACACATAATCTTGGAGTAAAAATAATGAATGAAGTATGCGTAAAGCCGAATAAATGGAAATTGAAATTTCAAATTCCCTTATTGATTAGATAACTTATGAAACATACAGCCATGAAAGAAGGACCATACAATGATCATGTAAATACCAATAAATTAAATTATATTACACAATGAATACAATCATGGGCAGTACACATACACCACATGCAATAAATAAGTGGTGAACACTGGATTTCTCACAAAATTAAGAGTGAGATAAGAAACCCCTTACTTTGTACTTTTTCCTTGGTCGACTGTAGGTTAACCTCCTGTATAATGGTGAAATAATTTTTATTTAATTATACAAGAATCATATTCATTAATATGATATCATATACGATCTTTTAACATTGATTTGTTAATAATATCTTAGAATTATCGTCATTTCGGGTGTTAATGGGTTCATTTTACTTTATATTATTTATTATGTGAGCCATATTTGTTATTAATGGGATGTATATTATTCATATCCAGAATGATATCAAGTCCTTAAATATTATTTTTAATCATAAAATGAGAATTATACTTGAATGGATATGATGAAAAATGAATCTCATCGCGTTCGTGGAGAAGGTAGTCCGTACGTACGCACGAGCGACAATATCATTCTTTTGATATATAATTGGATGGTATATCATATATAAAGAATCATTATCATGTTATATTAATTATTTACATGAGTTACACATCATTATTATACTCATCCAAATAATAATATATTGAATAACAATTACACCACGATGTGGAGACGGTAAGCCGTACGTACGCACGTGTGGTGACATGTTATTCAAAGAATGGATAGAATACTGAATATGGTTGTACCATATTTATAATAATATCACAGTATATATATTATACTGTAGTTATTATTTTATATTGGTAATAACAAAGAAAGAAGAAGTGGAAGAAGAAAGGAACTCGAAAAGGGGTGGTGAAAACATTACCTCTTCTTTGGGTTCTTCCATTTGATTTGATCAAAAGGGCTCCTTAGGTTGGCTTTATGAGCAAACTAAGGCCACTAGGTTGTAGTGAGGGAAGTTGAGAGAGTATTTGGGCAGGGTTTGGCCGAACCAAAAGGCTTTGATGGTGTGACGAAATGAGAAGGAGGAGTGCCCTTTTATAAGATGGGTGAGGGGCACCTTTGGAAATGCTAGAAATATTAATTTATAATAAATTAATATTCGGTTTCTAATGGATCCAAAGTTGATTATTTAAAGGTTAAGGTGGGGATAGGTAGAAACCCATTAATCCAATATAATTTATACAGTTTTGGGTCACTATATTAACCTTATCTTTTAGTTTTAACTCTTAGTTAATTAGTTTGACATTTACCATGTCACTTTGTATTTTTATATTATATAGTTAATAAACATATTATATACATCCAAGATACCCCCATGTGGTCCATTAATGATATATCTATCATTATATAAGTCTCTTTTCCGAACCTTAGATTTTTTGGAATTTAATATCAATTAATAATATAATATTTGTTTTAAAAACGCTTTTATGTCAATTTTGACACTATTCAATAGTTGATTTTTATGAAACACATAACAGAATTATTACTTCTAACAAAGTTAATTATATCAACTCTAATATGTCAGTTTATCCTAGAAAATTAGTTTATGTCAATAAAAGTATCAAATGATATTTATTTGGGTATTTATAATATCAATTATTCTAATTTTTCACTATTATGATAATTACTGCATCACCATTGTGTCATAAATAAATTAACTTATTTAATGTCTAAAAATTATAAATAAAATATAATTATATTTGAAATCTTTTTATATTTCTAATGAATATTTATAGTCTAAAATACAACATATATAACCCTATTTAACAATTGTTTTTCTAAAAGATATATACTTGTGTCATTTTTGTATTTATTTTAACTTAATTAAAATAAAGTGTCATTATCACTTAAAAGTGGATCAATGGGGTCCCAAAACAGACCCAAAGATGACCATGGCCGACCATGTATCAACCAATAGGGTTAAGACACGTTTTAGGGTAATTTAGTATTATTATAATATTATTTTTTAACCCTTGTTTACCGGATTTACCCTTTAACCATGGTAAATAAAATATTTACTGAAGTAATTATCCAAAATGTATAAAAATAAAAGTTACCTATTTACATAATTTGAACATCCTGATTCCAAATATGGAATCCATTTTTCCAAATTCAAAACACAGAAGTGGCAGAAATTAATTTAAAATTAATTCCCGTTGTTAAAACAAAAAGCGCGTTTTTAAGAGATAATAACTATCAAAAGATTGGCACTTGTTTATGTCTGGTTTAAATGTGAAATTATGTTCAATGACCCACATTGTATTACATGGTAAAAATATATTCTAAATATACTTTAAAACCTCTCAAATTCATAATTTATCACTATTAATTATTTTGATTAAAAAAGTTGTTTTTAATTAAAATTTAGTAATTTTCACTATTCATCAAAATATGAAAGTTATCCGAAAAGTACCAAAATTTCACCCAAGGATAATTTAGATTTTAAGAATCCAAAAATGAAGTCTATTTTGAGAGATAGAATTTATATAATTTCAAAAAGAAGGAATTACTATTCATAACGGCTAGTTTGATTGGTTGTGGTGTGTTAAAATTTCGAAGTTGCGTACAATGCACGCCATTGCCTTATTCGAAGGGAAACGTACCGTGGAAGCTTGGGGTGTTACATTATCCCCTCCTTCAATAAATTTCATCCTCACAATTTTTAAAATTGTGCTTGGGAATATAATGGAATGTCCCAAATCGGAAAAAGAGTCAATAAAACTATCACTTTAAAAGAAAGAAAGAGAGGTATAAAGGCCATCCACGATAACCCATACTCGGATTCCATGTAGGAAAACATGGATATGGATGATAAACTAAGTGTCAAGTTCTGATGGAGAGGGATAGAAATCATGATCAGGAGAAAGTTAACAATAAGAAAACCACACACTTGTGTTGGGACAAACGACCATTAGTCTCCTAGTAGGAAAGTAAATGACAACATTTTTTTCGTTTTATGTTACATTAAATAAGGATGAGGGGTTCATTTATGATATTTACTAAGAATATAAAGATATATACTTAAATTTTAAGTAGAGTTTCATCCTTTAATAAATTTCCACCACTAACTCATTTTTTTAAACGATGAGTATTCAAGAAGACTTGGTCACATTAGAAGAGCTAGAATAAACTTCTATAGAATCACATGATCTATGCAGGATGAACTATATATTTACATTGTCTTTAGAGATTAATCAAAACCAAAATGGTTAGTATAAGATCTGATGATCCCCCAAATGTATATTCCATTAGATAAAGAAAAAAAAATACAAATCTTAATTTCTAAAATTAAACCAACAATACCCCAAAGTTAAATAAATACCATTCTATAATCAATTGTCATTAAAATCCTTCAATATAATCCAAACTAATATTGAAACCCAAAACTTATACGAATGTAGTCTTCCACGTTAAATTGTATCTCCAAATGACATCATCAACTCTTAAAGTCACATACTTAAAATTAATTAACCTAATCACATATTCTTTATTATAGGTTAATCATTTCCATAAATAACCCAAATCACTATAGATCCACAATAAAAACATAGATAAAAATCCATCATTACTCGTCTAATGACATCCCATAGTATTCTATTTTCCTTGGACATATAGTGCTCCCAACAAAGTTAACATCTTCCAAAATAACATTTATCACTTAATCACCAAATCATTATCCTATACTAAGGGTATTCATTTGATAAGACATAAGAACCCAATTCAATATATTATTGATCAATAAAATCATTTAACTAAAGAAAATAGTCACACTAACTAGGGACTTCACTTAGTCTAGTGGTAGACGATAAATCCCAATCGCACTTTGGTTGTGGGTTCGATTCCCACAGCTTTGTCCGATGCGATGGGTTGTCATACGGTCTACGTGTTGTCCTTTTTCAAAAACAATATTTTATAATATTAAAAAAAATGACATAAATTCCTCAAAATAACAAAATTTAACCACAAATTTTAAATCATACCTTGCATTTTCATCCCAAATTATAATAACTTATAATTTTCTCAAACCCCAGTGATCATATAACACCAAATGGTTATTTTTACCTATATCCACAAGAGAATAGACAATTCTTCCTCAAATATCATTCTCACATGGAAAACTGTGGGGTTACAAATACAAGAGAAAGTTATTCCAAAGTAAACCCATCAACACGGAGTGCTAAAACTTTTTAAACATTTCTCCAACCATTTATTTCCACATAGCTTGTTCTTTGACCAAGAAGATATCCTATAGAATAGGAAATTCACTCGGGTAAGGTCTAAGTCCCCTACATTTATGGAAAATGACTGTAAATGGACTCTTGGGACCATTTTTATCTTCTTCCATAGTACTCTTAATTTTTCTTCGGCAATTCTTCAATTTATGTCCTTCCTTCCCACACATAAAGCATTTCTTTGTCCCATTGAGACACTTTCCTGGGTATCTCCTTCCACATTTCCTACATGATAGAAATTGAGGATTTCTTTGTCCATGGTCTCCACTACTGGATCTCTTATCATTCATCACCTTTCTCTTCTTTGTTGACTCTGGTAATTAGTTAATATATATATTGTTGATCGTATTTTTGGAAAATTGATTTGGCATAAAGACGATATCTTTTACGTCTATCAACATTCTATTTTGTTTCTCATTTCCACCACCGTTCCCACCTTGTACAGCATTCTCAAAGTCACTATGACTTCCTTGGAATCCAGCCATTGACTAAAACCAGAAAGCATTGTGTGAGTAATAGTAGTCATACAATCATTTAGAGATTAAAATGTCACCATATTCTCAATTTGAAACACAATAGGATTAACCAAGGTCATTTAATCTCATCTTATATATATATATATAATACTTTAAATCGGTTTGTAAAGAAAATGTAAATTATCCTAAGCATAACCCCTGGGAGTGTCGTAACCAAGAGTGCAGCAAGGCCCATTGTCGTGCACCAGTTCCCATTCGAGTGTAGCTCAAAACTATGTTTTCAGGTTTTACCCCTAGGTACATATGTGCCAGAGCTGCCTCTACCTGCTCGTATCCAGACAGGGATGTATTGCTCAGAAAACTCACAAAATATCTATAATACCAATATTCTAGGAAGTTCTTCTATACTAATCCTCAATGTTCATCTTTGGTCTACGTGCTCTAATCAGAGTTTATCTAAATATAGCTTCCAAGGATTGTACTAAACTTCCTCTGATACCAACTGTAACACCCCGACCCCTGTTACCCAGAGTCGGTGCATTATTACATAACATTGGAATGATCACAAAAAAGATCAAGTCTCGAAAGACTGATTAGTTTAGTAGCCTTGGAATAACTAGATACATCCATAAAGTTTTACATTACATCATAAAAAAACATCTTGTCTTCATATCCCCTCATACTATCCCTGCAGGACATTCATAAATTACTTCTTCATAATCCTGGGAAAAATAAAACATTGAAAGGGGTGAGCTCAGATGCTCAGTAAGGATAACATTATAGTAGAAGCTTTCATAGATAAGCATAAACACTTAAGGCGGTTTATAACTAAAACAAAGGCCTTTTAAACTTGAACTTCAGCATAAAATGGAAAAGATAAAATAAATTAATGCCATTTACTTACTCACATGGATATTCTTCAAGTCAAATGATCACATGAAATATCAATAACCACTTTCATAATGATGGAATGCATAATTCCAGACTATCATAACCACATAGCCAAGGCCTCGTGCCAAGACTACAAATAAGATTTTTCCAAGGCCTTATGCCAAGACACTAGTTTGTCTCATGAGACCTACTGATGCATCAGAGAGCTATAGCGGGCTCCACCATTCACATATTAAGTCCAATGCATTCCCATATGAAAAGTTTTAAACATAACATACACATTCGTATTAAAACTAGCATACGAAATGTCAATACTTTAACCACAAACCATGAATGGTATAAAAATAGCACATAAAAAGTCAAACATAACTCATTTGATACAATATGGAAGATTTTATTGTATCACATTAACCTCAATCAAGAATAATGAAGGATGTTTCCATAGATGAAAATAATCATCAAAACTATTTGAGAGAAATATCCCCATTTTTCTTGAAATCATTTAAAAGTCACACTATTTGTCAAGAAGCCATTTAAAAATAGTTTTTTGAATCAAAGTGACACATACCACTTTGAAACTTTTAAAAGGAGTTTTAATTTTAAAACTTTAATGTCCATATAAATAAATTCTTAAAACCATTTTTAAAACATGGACATTAATGAGCAAGATTTAGATGAATATGTCTTCAAAACATTAAAAAATGTATTTTAGTTAGAGTTTCTTTCCAAAAGAGAGACACTTGAATAAAAATTATTGAGGTAATAAAAACTTTATAATATCATGTGAATAAAGGGATTCACGATATACTATGTCAAAGTACAATATATACACCACATAAAAGTGATTTGGTGTATAACAACAAAGAAGTATCAATGGAATGTAAATTGAGATGAAATCTCTCATAAAGGCTGTATCATTATGTTAAGGATAAATCAAGGACATTATTATAAGTGACAAATATAAATACACTAAATATGATTGTATATTCAGTGTAAAACAATCAATGGACATTCACACATATTCTAGTAAAAACAACACCAATGAATTGGATGTTTACCTCAACAAATCGAGATTGAGTAAAAATTACTCTTATCAAGTTCATACCGATGACTTGAGAATTTATAAATGGAGTGATTATATTTATAAAAAGTATATCCACAGAAATGGGAGTGGAAATTATGACATAATCAAATGAATAGTGATTCCACACATAATCTTGGAGTAAAAATAATCAATGAAGTATGCGTATAGCCGAATAAATGAAAATTGAAATTTCAAATTCCCTTATCGATTTGATAACTGATGAAACATACACCCATGAAAGAAGGATCATACAATGATCATGTAAATACCAATAAATTAAATTATATTACACAATGAATACAATCATGGGTAGTACACATACACCACATGCAATAAATAAGTGGTGAACAATGGATTTCTCATGAAATTAAGATTGAGATAAGAAACCCCTTACTTGTTACTTTTTCCTTGGTCGACGGTAGGTTAACCTCCTGTATAATGGTGAAATAATTTTTATTTAATTATAAAATAATCATATTCATTAATATGATATCATATACGATCTTTTAACATTGATTTGTTAATAATATATTAGAATTATCGTCATTTCAGGTGTTAACGGGTTCATTTTACTTTATATTCTTTATTATGTGAGCCATATTTGTTATTAATGGGATGTATATTATTCATATACAGAATGATATCAAGTCCTTAAATATTATTTTTAATCATCAAATGAGAATTATACTTGAATGGATATGAGGAAAAATGTATCTCATCGCGTTCGTGGAGACGATAGTCTGTACGTACGCACGAGCGACAATATCATTCTTTTGATATATAATTGGATGGTATATCATATATAAAGAATAATTATCATGTTATATTTATTATTTACATGAGTTACACATCATTATTATACCCATCCAAATAATAATTTATTGAATAACAATTACACCATGACGTGGAGACGGTAAGCCGTACGTACGCACGTGTGGTGACATGTTATTCAAAGAATGGATAGAATACTTAATATGGTTGTACCATATTTATAATAACATCACAGTATATATATGATACTGGAGTTATTATTTTATAGTGGTAATAACAAAGAAAGAAGAAGTGGAAGAATATAGGAACTCGAAAAGGGGTGGTGAAAACATTACCTCTTCTTTGGGTTCTTCCATTTGATTTGATCAAAAGGGCTCCTCAGGTTGGCTTTATGATCAAAATAATGACTCTAGGTTGTATTGAGGGAAGTTGAGAGAGTATTTGGGTAGGGTTTGGCCAAACCAAAAGGCTTTGAAGGTGTGAAGAAATGAGAATGAGGAGTGCCCTTTTATAAGAGGGGTGAGGGGAACCTTTGGATAAGATAGAAATATTAATTTATAATAAATTAATATTCGGTTTCTAATGGCTCCAAAGTTGATTATTAAATGGTTAAGGTTGGGATAGGTCTAAAAACATTCATCCAATATAATTTAGACTGGTTTGGGTCACTATATTAACCTTATCTTTTATTTTTAACTCTTAGTTAATTAGTTTGACATTTACCATGTCACTTTGTATTTTTATATTATATAGTTAATAAACATACTATATGTAACACCCCGAGCTTCCACGATACGCTTCTCATTCAATAATGCAATAGCTTGCATTGTACGCAACTTCGAGTTCTAAAACACCGCGACTAATCAAAGTAGCCGTTATGAATAGTAATAACCACTTTTTAAAATTATAGAAATTTTATATTTCAAAATGGACTTCATTTTTGTATTCGTAATATCGAAATTATCCTAAGTTGAATTTTTTTGTTACTTTCTGAGAACTTCCAATTTTTTTATGAATAGTGAAAAATACTTAAAACAACTTTTTTAATCAAAATAATTTATTGTGATAAGTTATACTATTTAGTTGTTTTAAAGTATAATTAGAATATATTTTTACAATTTTATCCAATGGTGTTCATTAGAATTAATTTAACATTGAAATTGGACATAAACAGTTGCCAATCTTTTGATATAAATTGTTTCTTAAAAACATGCTATTTGTTGTGACAGCAAGAATTAATTATAAAATTAAATAATTCAACTTATATGTTTGGAATTTTTTAGAATAGACATCATTTTTGAATTTGGAATATCAATTATAGATTAGGGTGAAATTTTGGCATTGTTCTGAAAAACTTCAATTTTTGATGAATAGTGAAACCACTAAGTGGTAGTTAAATAACTGATTTTTTGTTTAAATGAAATATTACCACTTCTGTGATTTGATTTTCAAAAATCAGACATACATGGTTGTCATTAAGAAGTAAAATGTGGTTCAATGAGATTAAAATAATTTTTTGGTGAATAGTAACTTTTAAGTTCTTAATCGCGATTAGAGGTAATTAGTGTAGTTTAAGGTAAAAACAATGTTTTAATAATATGATATGAGCATGAAACATGTGCTAATCCTATTGGATGAGTCATGGCCGACCAAGAAAACCCATGGGTCAACTTGGGGACCCCATGGAGCCACTTTGGTTGGAAAATGACATTAATATATATTTATTTAATGTTAAAATTAAATTGACACAAACATGAGTTGTTTTACTAAAACAGTTTTTAAGTAGGGTTACACAAGTCCATATTTTGATTATAAATATTCATTAGAAAGATAAAAATATTTCCTACATCATAGTATTTGTTTTATAATTTTTAGACATTAAATAAATTAAATTATTTATGACATCATGATGATGCAGTCATGACCTCATTATTTAACGATTTAAATAAAATGGAAAGATAATGTAAAATCCAAAGCGTACACTTGTCAAAAACCTATTGGATGAGTATATTTCTAACCCTTATCATCTTATCCTCTAATTATATAAGTGTGGGACCTCTAAAATCCGAAACTCATTTTATAATAAAGTGACTTTTCTTTACATTCCAAGAGTGCCCCTCCTCTCCACTTATAAAAGGCCCCCACCTCTCCCACCTTATTCACACCTTAAAGCCATTTGGCTCGCCCAAACTCTGCCCAAATACTCTCCCAACTTCCCCCTCTTACTCCTAGAAGCATCACCTTGGGCATAACTCTTCCGAAGGAAGCCATTGGCTCAAATCAAAAAGAGTTACCCGATTTTGAGGTAATGTCTTCTCTAATGTTGTTTTGTTTTATTTTTCTTCTTCAACCCCCTAAACTATTTTTATTCATTTATTTTGTAAAAACAACAGTATAATAAATATACTAGGATGTTTTTATAATAAGGATTCTAGCTACACTTACACACACCTACATCTAATTGTTAAAGAACATATGGTTTCTGTGGATGGAGAATTTCTGCCTCACGAAACGATGATTGTTCAACACTCATATAACACCTTAAAAGGTGGCCATTAAGATGTCACTATATTTATATATGATATAAAATATGTTTATGTTTTACTTATGCTTCTGTGTTTCTCATTTATGGCATAATTTATGATTTCTATTATGCGTAAAATGCGATAATTTCATTTTAGGAAGTGCGGACTACTGCCCCCTCAAAGTGATTTGAATCGTTAATGCCATATGTGGGATGTATAAAGGATGGATTAAATGGTATTATACACTATATTATACTGTAATTATATTATAAATTTATATGATTATGATTTCATTCCATTAAATACGAAATAGAAATGAAAGTAGCGTTCATGCGTACGTACGGCTTACCGTCTCCATGAACGGTGCATTTCATTTCTTACCTCTAAATGTTACGTAATATTATAAATGAATGTATATACTGGATATATATGATATATATGACATCTAAATAATGAATATAATTCTGTAGATAATGGATATTCTACCACATAAACAACTTGTAATTATAAGAAGTTTATTGTTGACTCAAGTACCAAAGATCGACAAAATGACATTTATTAACTTAAATAATTACATAATATTCATATCATTGTAATAAGTGATATAAAATGGATAATGAAATTGAAAATGGTTCTTAATAAGGTATATATTAACTCTAGTTTATTATTCAGGAGGTTAAAGAATGGTTGAGTCAAGTCAGACACGAGGTAAGGGAACTTCTTAACCCAACTTCAATTCTTTAGGTTAATCTCCTACTTTCAAATTACGTCATGATATTATTATGTCCTTTCTTGTATTTGTACTTTCTTTATGTGTATCTATAGTGAATACACATAATAGATCTATTTTATTTGTAAGGTAATTTCTTAACCCAATTTTTATTCTTTGGGTTAATCTCCTACTTTCAAATTATGTCATGATATTATTATGTCATATATTGTATTTATACTTTCTTTATGTGTAAATATAGTGACTACACAAAATAGATCTATTTTATTTTAAAAATGATCTTTTTAAGGACTTCGTCTCAATCTCCTTTCATTGAGGCATATTTGGTTTTATACACAAATTTCTTTTATACGGTGTATAAACCCCTTTGACTTTTACGTTTATTAAAAAGGAATCTTTTTTATACGAAGAGTTTACTAAACGACAAAAAGGGAATGTTTTTGTCGTACGTATGCGGCGACAACGACATCTCCGCCGCCGTGACCATTATTTGAGTTTTGGCTTCCTCTACAAGCCATACCTTTTCTTTAATGAAAAATAAATACCATGTTTTAACTTTCTTTTATTTTGGTATTGAAAATGGTTTTGAAAGCGTTTTTATTATATCAATGTGTTGTATTTTTATCTTGTGATTGAAATGTGGAGATGTTATGTTTCCTTTATGCATGTTTTATGTGATACGATTATGTTATGGTTTATGATATGTTTAAACCTATTCATAGGAGGAATGCATTGGACTTAATAAGTGACGGGTGGAGCCTGCTATAGCTCCTCGATGCATCGGCAGGTCTCATGATACAAACTAGTGTCTTGGCACGAGGCCTTGACAAAATCTTATTTGTGGTCTTGGCACGAGGCCTTGACTACGTGGTTATGATAGTCTGGCATTATGCATTCCATCATTATGAAAGTTGTTATTGATATTGCATGTGATTTTTCGACCAGTAGAATATCCATGTGAATAAGTAATTGGCATTATCTCATTTTACTTTTTCCATATTATGATGAAGTTCATGTTTAAAAGGCTTTTGTTTTAGTAATACATTGACTTAAATGTTAATGTTTATTTATGAAAGCTTCCGCAATATTGTTATCCTTACTGAGCATCTGAGCTCACCCCTTTCAATGTTTTAATATTTTCCAGGATGTGAAGAAGTATTTTATGAATGACCTGCAGGGATAGTCCGAAGAGGATAAAAGTGTGGACTATGGAGACTATGTTATTATAGTTTTTCACTTGTGATGTAATGTAACATTTATGAATGTATCTAGTGTTTCCAAGGCTACTAAACTAATCGGTCTTTCGAGACTTGATCTTTTGTGACCATGCCAATGTTATGAACTAATGCACCGACTCTGGGTAGCTGGGGTCGGGGCGTTACAGTTGGTATCAGAGGAAGTTTAGTACAAAACTTGGATGATAGATTTAGATAAACTCTGATTAGAGCATGTAGACCTAAGATGAACATTGAGGATTAGTATAGAAGAACTTCCTAGAATTATGGTATTGTAGAGATTTTGTGAGTTTTCCGAGAAATACATCCCTATCTGGATACGATCAGGTAGAGGCGGATCTGGCACAGATGTACCTAGGGGTAAAACCCGAAAACACCGCTTTGAGCTAGACTCGAACGGGAACTGGTGCCCGACAACGGGCCTTGCTGCACTCTTGGTTACGACACTCCAAGGGGATATGCTTAGGATAACTCTCATTTTCTTTACAAATCATTATGAAGGGTTTATGAGTATATAATTCCCAAAGAAAACATTTTTATGATTATGGATTATATCCATAAATAGTTCAATTTATGTTAAGTGTTTTATAAGTATGGGATTATGTATTTTGATTCATAAACTGATCTAGTTTATGCAACTGTTTAGAAATGGCACCTAGTGGAAGAAATGGAAACCGTATCAATGCACGCACTCCATGTAGGGATTGCCCTCCTACTCAAGATAGTTATTATGGGGCTGGTGATGCAACTGGTGCCAATCAGCTAATCACCATACTGGGACAACTTACTCAGGTTATGAATAATAACCTTACTCGTATGGAGCACCCTGGTTCGCAACGTGGAGGATCAATGCTAGACTGTTTCATGAGGCAACAACCACCAACCTTCAATGGGGGTACAAATCCGTTAGTAGATGAGCAATGGATAAACTCCTTAGAGAAAATATTCCATGCCTTGGGAGTAGTGAAAGGGAGAAGGTTGTCATGGCAGTTTACTGCCTCACTGGAGACGTCGATCAGTGGCGGTCGCTGATTCAAAACACAAAGGAAGATCATGACGTATCGAATATGGAATGGAGGGAGTTCAAAGAGCTTTTCTTAGAAAAATACTTTTCTCGTGACCATCGAGCAGATATGGAAAGGCAATTTCCGAGTCTGAGGCAGAAGGAGGATGAGAATGTCGCAAAGTATGAGGCTTACTTTACAAGGTCAGCGAGGCATGCTTCCGATTATATACGTAACCCAAGGAGTAAGATTTATCATTTCTTTGATGGGTTAAAACCATTTCTCCGTCGAGCTTTAGTATCACAATCCTTCTCATCATACGAAGATATTGTCTCATGTGCTATCAAGACAAAAAAGGAATTCTCTAAGTCTTATGAAAACAAAGTAATGCAAGAGAAGAAGAGAACGGTGGAACAAGAGACAGATAAAGGGAAAAGGGAAAGAAGTATTTTCCATTATGTGATAATTGTGGGAAGAATCACCCTGGTACGTGCCTAAAAGGAATGGGAGTTTGTTATAAATGTGGGGGAAAAGGTCACCAGGCTCGTGATTGCAAGGGAAAGAAAGAGGCTATCAAAGTTGAATGCTATAATTGTAGAGAAATGGGTCATTATGCAAATGAATGTCCTAAGCGTTAGGGAAACTTACCTTAGAAAAGGCCAAGGGATCATGGACAATCTTATGCTGTTACTACAGTTGAAGCAGAATAACTAATGTATTGGTGCTTTTGGACTCATGGATTATATTTTGGTTATTAGAATAATGTGATATATATATATAAGGATTGTACTGCAGTACTTGTTGATTTCAGTAAGGTTTTAATATGATGAAGGTAATTTTATTTTTAGTATGTGACAATAAGAGGAACTTTACTTTGTTTGGGGAATCTGATAAATTGATTTTGGAATTAAGAGACATTTTAGATAAAGTCTGGACAGAGGTATTTTGGATAACTATAATGGTTGGAGTGGATTAAGTTGATCTTTGGATAGTATTGTTTAAGGTTAAAAAATTTATGAAGATTATTTTTGGAATATTATGATACTATAGTTTTAGGAAAATGACAACCTGCAGGGTGGGGAATAACCCGTCGCGTCGGACAAAGCTGCAGGAATCAAACCCACAATCATAGTGTGGCATGCCTTTATTTCTTACCACTAGCCTACAGGAAGTCCCTGGTTATTACAAAATAATTTTACTAATCTAAATGGTATGTGTTAACATTTGGGACCTTATACAATTTGGATAAGTATAATATTTTTGAGTTTTATTATCTTTTTGAGTGAAAGATGAGTTGAAGGTTGAAACTCTAATTGTCAAGCATAAATATATATATACCTATCTCTTATTCAATGAATAAATTAATTCTTAAACTTTAATAAAGGTATATTAAAAAAAATGTGTTATCCTAATACATTATGTCTTGTTGAACTGATGATATTTTAAATCAACATAGATTGAAGGCTTTGAGGCCCTCAATTTGACTGTTGATTGTGATTGATGACCTCAATCACTCCCTACAAATATTTACGTTTTTCCTCCAATTATATGTCTCTAATTGCAACCAATGTTCTCCTAATCGAGATCATAATTGGGTGGTGACTTTTTCATTTCCCTTTCCCTCTTATTAAGGCTAAATTTTATTAATCTTATTTCCGATGTGGGTTTTCCTCAAAGGTATTTTCTCTTTTCAACCTTTTACTTTCAAAGAAAAATTTCAAATTGCGAGGAAGAAATTTATTGAAGGAGGGGAGAATGTAACACCCCGAGCTTCCATGATATGATTCTCATTCAATAATGCAATAGCTTTCATTGTACGCAACTTCGAGTTCTAAAACACCGCGACTAATCAAAGTAGCCGTTATGAATAGTAATAACCACTTTTTAAAATTATAGAAATTTTATATTTCAAAATGGACTTCATTTTTGTATTCGTAATATCGAAATTATCCTTAGTTGAATTTTTTTGTAACTTTCTGAGAACTTCCAATTTTTTTATGAATAGTGAAAAATATTTAAAACAACTTTTTTAATCAAAATAATTTTTTGTGATAAGTTATACTATTTAGTGGTTTTAAAGTATAATTATAATATATTTTTACCATTTTATCCAATGGTGGTCATTAGAATTAATTTAACATTGAAATTGGACTTAAACAATTGCCAATCTTTTGATATAAATTGTTTCTTAAAAACATGCTATTTGTTGTGACAGCGGGAATTAATTATAAAATTAACTAATGCAACTTATATGTTTGGAATTTTGTAAAATAGACATCATTTTTGAATTTGGAATATCAATTATAGCTTAGGGTGAAATTTTGGCATTGTTCTGAAAAACATCAATTTTTGATGAATAGTGAAACCACTAAGTGGTAGTTAAATAACTGATTTTTCATTTAAATGAAATATTACCACTTCTGTGATTCTATTTTCAAAAATCCGACATACATGGTTGTCATTAAGAAGTAAAATGTTGTTCAATGAGATTAAAATTATTTTTTGGTGAATAGTAACTTTTAAGTTCTTAATCACGATTAGAGGTAATTAGTGTAGTTTAAGGTAAAAACAATGTTTTAATAATATGATATGAGCTTGAAACTTGTCCTAATCCTATTGGATGAGTCATGGCCGACCAAGAAAACCCATGGGTCAACTTGGGGACCCCATGGAGCCACATTGGTTGGAAAATGACATTAATATATATTTATTTAATGTTAAAATTAAATTGACACAAACATGAGTTGTTTTACTAAAACAGTTTTTAAGTGGGGTTACACAAGTACAAATTTTTATTATAAATATTCATTAGAAATATAGAAATATTTCCTACATCATATTATTTTTTTTATAATTTTTAGACATTAAATAAATTAAATTATTTATGACATCATGATGATGCAGTGATGACTTCATTATTTAACGATTTAAATAAAATGGAAAGATAATGTAAACTCCAAAGCGTACACTTGTCAAAAACCTATTGGATGAGTAGATTTCGAACCCTTATCATCTTATCCTCGAATTATATAAGTTTGGGACTTCTAAAATCCGAAACTCAGTTTATAATAAAGTGACTTTTCTTTACTTTCCAAGAGTGCCCCTCCTCTCCACTTATAAAAGGCCCCCACCTCTCCCACCTTATTTACACCTTCAAGCCATTTGGCTCGGCCATCCTCTGCCCAAATACTCTCCCAACTTCCCCCTCTTACTCCTAGAAGCCTCACTTTGGGAAGAACTCTTCCCAATGAAGCCTTTGGCTCAAATCAAAAAGAGTTACCCGATTTTGAGGTAATGTCTTCTCTAATGTTGTGTTGTTTTATTTTTCTTTTTCAACCCCCTAAACTCTTTTTATTCGTTTATTTTGTAACAAAACCAGTATCCTAAATATACTAGGATGTTTTTATAAGAAGGATTCGATATACACTTACACACACCTACATCTAATGGTTAAGGAACATACAGTTTCTGTGGATGGCAAATTTCTGTCTCACGAAACGATGATTGTTCAAAACTCATATAACACCTTCCAAGGTGGCCATTAATATGTCACTATATTTATATATGATATAAAATATGATTATGTTTTACTTATGCTTCTTTATTTCTCATTTATGGCATACTTTATGATTTCCATTATGGGTAAAATGTGATAATTTCATTTTAGGAAGTGCGGACTACCGCCCCCTCAAAGTGATTTGAATCGTTAATGCCATATGTGGGATGTATAAAGGATGGATTAAATGGTATTATACACTATATTATACTGTAATTATATTATAAATTTATATCAATATGATTTCATTCCATTAAATACGAAATAGAAATTAAAGTAGCGTTCATGCGTACGTACGACTTACCGTCTCCATGAACGGTGCATTTCATTTCTTACCTCTAAATGTTACGTAATATTATAAATGAATGTATATACTGGATATATATGATATATATGACATCTAAATCATGAATATAATTATGGAGATAATGGATATTCTACCACATAAAGAACTTGTAATTATAAGAAGTTTATTGTTGACTCAAGTACCAAAGATCGACAAAACGACATTTATTAACTTAAATAATTACATAATATTCATATCATTGTAATAAGTGATATAAAAAGGATAATGAAATTGAAAATGGTTCTTAATAAGGTATATATTGACTCTAGTTTATTATTCAGGAGGTTAAATAATGGTTGAGTCAAGTCAGACACGAGGTAAGGGAACTTCTTAACCCAACTTCAATTCTTTGGGTTAATCTCCTACTTTCAAATTACGTCATGATATTATTATGTCGTATCTTGTATTTGTACTTTCTTTATGTGTATCTATAGTGAATACACATAATAGATCTATTTTATTTGTAAGGGAATTTCTTAACCCAATTTTCATTCTTTGGGTTAATCTTTTACTTTCAAATTATGTCATGTTATTATTATGTTGTATAATGTATTTATACTTTCTTTATGTGTAAATATAGTGACTACACATAATAGATATATTTTATTTTAAAAATGATCTTTTTAAGGACATCGTCTCAATCTCCTTTCATTGAGGCATATTTGGTTTTATACACAAATTTCTTTTATACGGTGTATAAACCCCTTTGACTTTTACGTTTATTAAAAAGGAATCTTTTTTATACGAAGCGTTTACTAAACGACAAAAAGGGAATGTTTTTGTCGTACGTATGCGGCGACAACGACTTCTCCGCCGCCGTGACCATTATTTGAGTTTTGGCTTACTCTACAAGCCATACCTTTTCTTTAATGAAAAATAAATACCATGTTTTAACTTTCTTTTATTTTGGTATTGAAAATGGTTTTGAAAGCGTTTTTATTATATCAATGTGTTGTATTTATATCTTGTGATTGAAAGGTGGAGATGTTATGTTTCCTTTATGCATGTTTTATGTGATACGATTATGTTATGGTTTATGATATGTTTAAACCTATTCATACGAGGAATGCATTGGACTTAATAAGTGACGGGTGGAGCCCGCTATAGCTCCTCGATGCATCGGCAGGTCTCATGAGACAAACTAGTGTCTTGGCATGAGGCCATGACAAACTCTTATTTGTAGTCTTGTCACAAGGCCTTGACTACGTGGTTATGATAGTCTAGCATTATGCATTCCATCATTATGAAAGTGGTTATTGATATTGCATGTGATTATTCGACCAGTAGAATATCCATGTGAATAAGTAATTGGCATTATCTCATTTTACTTTTGCCATATTATGTTGAAGTTCATGTTTAAAAGGCTTTTGTTTTAGTTATACATTGCCTTAAATGTTAATGTTTACTTATGAAAGCTTCCGCAATATTGTTATCCTTACTGAGCATCTGAGCTCACCCCTTTCAATGTTTTAACATTTTCCAGGATATGAAGAAGTATTTTATGAATGACCTGCAGGGATAGTCCGAAGAGGATAGAAGTGTGGACTATGGAGACTATGTTATAATAGTTTTTCACTTGTGATGTAATGTAACATTTTTGAATGTATCTAGTGTTTCCAAGGCTACTAAACTAATCGGTCTTTCGAGACTTGATCTTTTGTGATCATGCCAATGTTACGAACTAATGCACCGACTCTGGGTAGCTGGGGTCGGGGCGTTACACAATATACATCCAAGCGACCCCCAAGTGGTCCATTAATGATATATATATCATGATATAAGTCTTTTGGCCGATCATTAGATTTTTAGGAATTTAATAACGATTAAAAATATAATATTTGTTTTAAAAACTCTTTTATGTCAATTTTGACACTATTCAATAGTTGATTTTTGTGAAACACATAAAAGAATGATTACTTCGAACAAAGTTAATTAAATATATCCTAATATGTCATGTTATCATTGAAAGTTAGTGTAATTCAATTAAAGTATCAAATTATATTTATTTGGGTATTTATAATATCAATTATTCTAATTTTTCACTATTATGGTAATTACTGCATCACCATTGTGTCATAAATAAATTAACTTATATAATGTCTAAAAATTATAAATAAAATATAATTATATATGAAATCTTTTTATCATTTTAATTAATATTTATAGTCTAAAATCCAACATATATAACCCTATGTAACAATTGTTTTTCTAAAAGATATATACTTGTGTCATTTTTGTATTTATTTTAACTTAATTAAAATAAAGTGTCATTATCACTTACAAGTGGATCCATGGGGTCCCAAAATCAACCCAATGATGCCCATGGTGGACCATGTATCACCAAATAGGGTTAAGACACGTTTTAGGGTAATTTAGTATTATTATAATATTATTTTTTAACCCTTGTTTACCGGATTTACCCTTTAACCATGGTAAATAAAATATTTACTGAAGTAATTATCCAAAATGTCTAAAAATAAAAGTTACATATTTACATAATTTGAACATCCTGATTCCAAATAAGGAATCCATTTTTTCAAATTCAAAACACAGAAGTGGAAGAAATTAATTTAAAATTAATTCCCGTTGTTAAAACAAAAAACGTTTTTTTAAGAGATAATAACTATCAAAAGATTGGCACCTATTTATGTCTCGTTTAAATGTGAAATTATGTTCAATGACCCACATTGTATTACATGGTAAAAATATATTCTAAATATACTTTAAAACCACTCAAATTCATAATTTATCACTATTAATTATTTTGATTAAAAATGTTGTTTTTAATTAAAATTTAGTAATTTTCACTATTCATCAAAATATGAAAGTTATCCGAAAAGTACCAAAATTTCACCCTAGGATAATTTCGATTTTACAAATCCAAAAATGAAGTCCATTTTGAGAGATAGAATTTATAAAATTTCAAAAAGTAGGAATTACTATTCATAACGGCTAGTTTGATTGGTTGTGGTGTGTTAAAATCTCGAAGTTGCGTACAATGCACGCCATTGCATTATTCGAAGGGAAACATACCGTGGAAGCTTGGGGTGTTACAGTAATCATTTATATATTGTGATATAGACATTATTTAAATGAGAATTTAACATGGTTCTATGTTACTGTGATGGAACAATAAATGAACTCAGTTTAGTATTACATGGATTATATGAGTAGTAGACTCATTTTATTATTATAGGTATGGAATAGGGTATGGAGAAAGTCTAATAATGGAATTTCTAACAATAATTCCTTGTTATAAATTCCTTGACTACTATGGAAATCATTACTACATACTTATGTGTTTGCAACAATTCCATGTTTTATTCCTATATTATGATTTCATGGCTTATTTTTCTTATTTACTTATGATTTATGTCATATAAAATATCTATTATTTATGAAATTATTCTTGTATATTATATTTTATATGTAGGGTACAATCTTATATTTTCATGGTTATGTTCTCATACACTAATTCTCATGATTGTGTTTACATATCTCCCTTTTTACCCTTACTAAACATTTAAGTTCAACCTTTTTTATGTTTCAATACCCAGGATATGAATATATGTATTATGATTGATGTTTCTAAGAAGGTTGATAGTTAAGAGAGCCTAGTGGGAGATACTTTATCTCATTTGTGTAACATTTTTTTCATTTCTATGTTTTCAAATACAATAGACTAGTATGGTCATTTTCAATTTGTTTGTATAATGTTTTTAGTATTCCTCAAATGTTTTTTAATTATTTTATTTTAAATGGTATGTTCTCTATATAAAACATAAAAGAGTGGGAGTACACCCCTATATATATAAACCCACTATAAAGGAACCCTGTTAATCATTCCTACCTAAACCTTCTATAAATATTCATTCTATCATTGATCAACCACTAACCCAATATGTGTCTGAATAAATGAGTGTGATATGTATCCCACTAGTAGTGTGATTCTTGAGTATATTTTGTAACATTGGGACCATAATACATGTGATTTATATAAATGTTAGATGAGGGAAAAACTAATTAAGATGTCATCTGTATTTCACAATCCTATATATATTAGAACACCAAATTCCTTGTCAAGTGCAAGATTCATAAGATTTAAAAAATTGATACATTCTATATAGTCTACATAAATATTTATATTATTATATAGGATATAAAAAATCTATTATATGTACCCATACTCAAATTAATGTTTAATTAATTTATCCCTCAAAGTGCCTTTGAGGGAATCATGTAGCAACCCTTTCAACAAAATCTATGATTATTTATGGAATCCATTAATACTATGGGCAAGGAACCTTACCATTGTATAAACACTATATTCATGATTTGGTTGAAGATATTTTTAGGCTCTATGAGGTTATATACTAATATCAAAATACCAAACGTGTTTCCAATCTATAGAGAAAAGGGTAGATCTGGAATCCTAATAGCCAATGTTAGAGATGAGCCAATATCATAAGTGGTGCAATGACGTCAATCGGGATATCAACACTCCTACAAACATTATAGCATCAAAAATATGCATATGTGTGGGTAACTATATTTATTTTTGACTCAAATAATAAAATATTGCTGAGTAACTTTATGGTAATATCCTAGTTGGAAGATTAGAGGCCCCTCAACTATGAAATACCATTTCTGGACAAAATTAACCACTGCATATTCCACATATACCATGTAGTGTCCCCATTACATATAGTATGGTCATTTATAGTGTTTTGGGGATATTTGAAAGCACATTTAAGCACATATAATCATATATGTGATTTTTAATTCATGAATTGAATATTTTTTCCATTCATAACAAATTTATCATGTATAGAACGACTATCATTGATGGGTAAAAATTCATTGATTCTTTGTATTCTGAACTGAAAACCATATTTTTTCCTAGGTGATTCTCCAATAAAAATAATCATAGATGATTAGATTGGAGACTATGAAGAAAGGATAAAATAGATGGACTTGAGGGACTACATTATGATGTCTAGGATTGAGTATTTTATCATTTACCAGGATTACATGCCATAGAGATTTGTTTTCCAAATCTATTTAATTGAAAATAAATTATTGGTTTCACAAATTGAAATTGGTATGGGAAAGAACACAATGTTTTTTTGATATAATGGGTATTGATGGTCCCTGAGAATACATTGGATGAGATCATAAATCCCTTCTAGAATAAATTCATAGTGAAGAAAGTTGGATAAAATTTAGATTGGATGTCATCATATCCATATTGTATAATTTTTAACAATGTCCCCATAGGTAAAATTTCCATAAACATTGAAATATATAAAATAAATGTCCAAATGTAACCTAATAAAAGAAAAAACTAAGAATCACATAGGTATATATATTAACTTCTCCCATAGGCTTCCTCGCAGTTTTACATTAAATATCTTCTATACATTGATTTAGAGTCATAATACTCCATCCATTAACAGTGGTGAGATATTGAGATAGGTAATGAGAATCCCAAGATGTATATAAATTCATAGGATCTCAATACTTCTTTAAGGCCCAAATTATATATAGTTTGTTAATACTATAACTTATTTTATCTGAAGGTTTATCTATTATAGTAGGTATATACATAAATAATTATTTTTGTTGATGATAAAAAACCCAATAGATTTTGTTCCATTTTCCCCAATCAGTAATCTTTAATTTCCCTTTTAAAAATGATTTTAAGATGAATTATATGATGGTTGAAAATAATTGTAGAGATCTAGATTTGATTCTATATTATACTAATTATATAATTCACATTACTTGATGGTTTAATGATAATATGGATTGTGGAAATGAGGAAAGGGTTATTAACCATTTTTTTGATGCTGAGTGCGAAGAACTCATCGAGAATAAACTGGTATGAATAATATCTTATTTAAGAATATTATATTTATCTTGTAAAAAACTATTGATAATATTCAATTTCCCTTCATTTAGAAAATGGGGGTGGTGTAGAAAATTACAAATTCAACTAAATACACCATAGGTGGAATCCTAATAGGAACTCTAGCATTGGATGCATGGACAAATAAAATATTTTATTTGTTGAAAGGGTAATAGATGATGTGGAGGGGATATATAAATTTTTTAACATTAAACCTCTTAGAAATATCACCTATTAACAAGAGAATATACCCCCAATATTTTAATAGATGTTAGTAAAATAATATGATTCTATTAAATAACAATTTGACAGGTGAAATTGGTTTGTCATAAAACCTCAAATTATCTCAAATATTAGGTTTTAGTATCATACTACGATAGTTGGAAAATAAAAATTCTCTAAGTGGTTTATCTAAAATTATATAAAAGGATATGAAAAATGATAATTTCAACTCACAACCCTAACTTGCACACTAAAATTAGAGCCACCAATGACAGCCTGGAAATTTATAATGACCATTATATCAATATCTTCAAATAAGGAGTGGATGGATAAATTATAATTCTTGAATGATAATATTTTACATGTAATCAACATTTCAAAATAAATATTTATGATAGAGATAATAAAACATTCCTTGTAAACAATTATAGTTGAGATGATATTATCATCACTGGATTTCTATTCTTCTTTATTAAAATTTAGAAACATTATAAATGAACTAGAAGGGTGTAAATCTCACATTATTATGATTTTCCTATTATTATCCTATATTTCCATATTAATTTTGACAAAAAACACAAAAAACACATTTCTATAAAATGACTCTAAATTAATTTGATAATGGGTTATTCAGATTTTTATGCCTTTTTTAGAGGAAAATTTGTTGGATTAATAAATTGGATGGGTAAATACCCTTGACTCCCCAAAATCATATCCAGAAGGTCCCATGGAAGGATCCCCTTTTCAAGAAATCCCAATCCAAAAAATTATTGTTTTGACTACATATAATGAGATTATAATATATTTCTTAACCATGAATAAGTATTTTATAATTTTCCTACATTTCTAGATGATGGAATGATTGAAATAGACACATTCCAAGATAGATTAATAGAATCGGAAACCACCTAATAGGAAAATCATTTAGCACCAAACAACAGGATGACAAAAACAATGATGTACATTTCATTGAAGATGAGTATTTTTCTCTAAAGAAAATGTACATATGGAACTAGAAGATCGATTGACACTACATTAAGTGGTTATTACACTAAGAAGAAACTGTGAGAATCCAAAATAAGTTTTTTTTAATTTTTTATCTAATGATTAATGTTTTAATATAATTTATCACCAATACTACTGCTAATATATTCATATGAACCAATTAAAGAGGAATCTATATCAATAAAAAACATTCTAGAATGAACAATGATTAGGAATGGACCAACATGATGAATCTCAAAGGTTGGTGAATATATATAACTTTTTAGTTACATGGTTTGGATGTATGTCAAATTTGATGTAACCAAATATGTGATCTACGAATAGTATCTGGATTTTGGGATTTCTTCATTGAAGCATATATAGATAGACATCTCTAATATGATCTCAAAAACAAACTATGAGTGTATGTGGAAGAAAAAGTTGTGGCTTCACCTCATGTTCTAGAAGCTGGTATATAGTGGGTAAAATTATCAGGGTTTCAATGATTCTATCAAATATATTCTCTCTGAAATGAAATTGAATATTATATCCAAACTATGTCTTTCATAATCCAAATAGGAATCACACTCTTATAATCATAGAGTTGTATTGATTCAATAAATGTACCATTATATGAAATCATTGTTGGAGAAACAATTAATGGATGATGAGGAGACCATATTGTTAATTCACCTTCATTAAAATCAATTTCTTGTTGGAGGAATATTAATAGAGCTTCATCTTCCATGTAATGATTCCAAAATATATGTAATAAAATATTCAATTCGAGTAGAAGTGTTATAACCTACAATGTAAGATGATTATAGAGATATGGCTGAAAATTTATTCTATATTTATGGGTAAATTTGATTAATCAATGAAATTTGAACCATGGTGGAGTGTAGCCTATGATGTTTCATCACATAAAAATTCATTCATTCCTTGTTTCATAAAATGAAGGGAGATTCCATCATTTAGAAGATCATATTTTTTTTAATTAATGAATACAATTATTTTTACTAGTTCCATTTTCAATCATTTTCATCAGTTTAATCATTAATCTATAATAATCTATAAAACTTTTGAATATAATTATCAATATAACTAAATCATTATAATCATTAAATTTGTATGGATAAATTGAATAAAGAAATTCCAAATGCATATTATAATGATATAATATTTATTATTATGTTAACTATTTGATATATTCCTTTAGATCGATATATTTTGTATGAATATAAAATCATATATATCATCACCAAAAGACATGTAAAACCCCATACTATTTAGGGTGTTAATTCCGGAGGGAATTCATTTTTTAATGAGAGGAATATTTTTAAAAAAATTTATTCATATTTCATTTTAGAGTGTTGAGAAAACACATCAGTTTTCTTTCAGATATTTTTTTAGAACTGGTTGGTGGTTAGGGTTCTTATGTGAAGGTTGACAACATGTCGGGTGGTATGGGAGTTAAAATTCTAGATACAACTACCTATTATTATTTGAACTCTGAGTTTCATTATATAAATGGGGTAACATTGGGTTAGAGGCTCCTTCCAAAATGTTTTCACAACCTGAACCATGATTTAGACCATGAATGTAGTTTCATAGGGGTTGAGAGCCTTATTCTAGATTTTTTGATGTAAGTAACTATATATTCATTCAATGAATAATAATGTGTTCCTTGAAAAAAAAATTACATGGAATACTATGTAAGAAATTTACCCATAACCACCACCACCTCTAGTATTTCATAAGAAACCCTAGGGAGAATCTGTCCCCTTTATCTCTTAATATCCGACTCATTTTTGTGTGTTTTCCTCCTCCATAATAATTTGTGTTGAAACTGCCTCTATTGATATGTGTTCCCCCAATCTAATTATTCTATAGTATTTCATCCTCTGTTTTAGTATTTAATTTTTTATTCCACAATTTCACTGTTGAATCAAACAATTCTTATGTGGTTTGTTCATGTGATGGAAATTGGATTCCCCAAGATGAAGTTTTCACATTGTTTCATGATGTTTTGATTGTGGTACATCACCATCAAATTTTAATTATGTTTTTTTGTAAAATTAAAATAAATTATTTATTATAATGAAGTGTATAAATTTGGTATTTCTATTTTCTAATGTTTAACTACATGTTAGTAGGGGGACACATCTAGTGTCTCATGGTTTTTGTTAATAAATGATACTTTTTCGGATTTTAGTCATCATTCTAAATTGGATTAGATTTTATATTAATTATAAAATATATGTCAAATTATATTTACTTATAAATTGATTTTAGTTAATTAATATGTGTTATTTGGAATTATTTAGGGCATCACAATAATGAAAAGTGGTTTTTTAGGCATTTATATGATCATGGGAAATTTGTGGACATATAGATTAAAAGTAACTCATAATTGATGTATGGGGTCCCTTGATTTTGCTCCTATACCAATTGAATTTATTTATATATGTTTGAAATGTGGAATATTGTCTCTCCAAATAGATTTATGGAACTCATTAATTTTGAATGAATTGTTTCATTAAATTGAAAACCAACAGTAGATATTTTTTAAGGGAAATGATGGAACCTTGTGAACTAGCCTGATTTTACTAGCTAATGATGAAAAAGACCTAGAATATAAAATATTTCCATGTGGTAAATTGATTTAGTAAGGGTATAATTGTAATTAAATAAATTAAATAAAATTCATAGAATGTAGCATCCCTCGTGGAAGATTACCATTATGGCCTTAATGTATAGGTGAGTGATTAGTTATGATAGATAATCTAGATATTATCATTGTAAGAAATCTAAAACCTCATTAGGAACATTGTTTAGTTTTGATAACAAAGATGTGAGTGTTACTTCTCCTATTATCTGTGAGTAACTTGGTGGCTATTCATTGGATTGATTTGGTATAGGTAGGGTGTCCATTGATTGGCCATAGGTAGATTCGAAAGAAGATGGTCTTAAGGCCATCTCTATTTTATGACCCCTATATAAGAATACATGTGCAACTAATGTGTCCTTTATATTATTAATACTATTCAAAGGGATGTGATACAATTTATGTGAGGTTAATTTCACCTATAATATAGAACATGGACAGCTAGTGCATCTGGGGAGACTTGGATAAAATGAAAATAAGGGGTCCTAGTAGTTTTCCTAGGGATAAATTCACCTCTAAGACGGTGAATATTTGAAATGGTTCATGATTAGGAATTTGGTTTTTCAGAGGGGGACCATAACGATTCCAAATTTGTCAGGTGGATGGGAATCCCATATAAGGTGTGTTATATGCAATTTTGTGAGAGGGGAATACTATTAGTATACCATTCCAATGATATTTAAGGATGTTATGGATTATTTGGACACAGTCCTTGGATTCTATAGTTGCACATAATAGTGTAATATAGTTATAGTTATCCTATAACTAATAAATAATAAAACATGATGAAAATTCATTTCATAGGGTCATCCCCTTAGTAATCAACCATACACTAATGATATAATTATATTTATTGGGGTCCCACCCTAATGAATCAATGATGATGAATGATATTATGGATTTATTAGGGTCACCTAGAAGGAATCGACGATGACGTGTGATGATTACGGGATAAACTAGGGTATTCTCCCTATGAATCATCTATAGAGTCTGGTGATACATGATAACATAGGTTTATATACATAGGAATCAACTGCTGAAGCTAATTCCACTAGATTTCCTTCGATCATATTCATAGAAACTAAAAATGATTCCTTGTATATATATAATTCCATTGATTCTAGGATTCAACCTCCATGTCCAAATGGTCGCATAGTATTATCTCCTAATGATTAATAATTTCTTAGGGACATTCTCCTTGGAATAAACTATTTTTATAACAGTACAAGAATATTAAATCTGTTAAAACCCAATGAATTATTGATAAAAACTTTCTAGTGTGTATTGAATAAGTTGATTCAAATAGGAATCATATGTTGACCTAGATATTCTGGATATCCTAGGATCATATATATATGAATAAATTATGTTGTGTTTGGTTGACAAATTGCCAAGGGTCATCCCCAACAGAAACAAATATTGTAATGACTATGCCTTAAAAATTATATAATTTTGATTTGAGTTATTATTTCACATTGAGGATCTTTTCATGTTTACAGTTTTAGAGAAATAGGCCATAAATTTTACATTACTTCTCAAAATTTAAAAAGTTGAATATTGTATTCAGTTTCCATTTTTTCATAAAATAAAAACTCATAAAAAAAAGAAACATTTATAGTTCCATGTATTAGATAGTATGAATTTTCTGTGATCCCATCCATGACCATATTCATCTTTTTGTACCGTGAAAAATATTTCAAAAATGTGGGATGCTCATAAAAATCTTAGAAAGTGACACACAAAGAAGTAAAACAATTAGTTTTTCCAAAAAAAATGTAGACCATGAATACATTATCATAAGTAATTATTTTCACCTTTAAAAAGTAGTAAATACACTTCAATGAATAAAAGATCATTTATTACGCTTTTGTAACCAAAATATTACCATAATACCCATATAAAGATCACATTTCATATAAAGGTAACATGGTACATATAAATACATAATTGTAATGACCATATGGTCAACTTCCACACATATAACTAAATGGAATAGCCATACGGCCGAATTCTATACCCAATGAAATGGAAGTTATAATGCAACCACCCATCCTTATTTATCACTGCACCACATGCCATTTGGTTTATCACTTAACCACCTGTCAAATGTCCAAGTACCATTATAAAATCATAACACATAAAATATTGAAAATATATACATTTCACTAAAAACATTTCATTTTCATTCATAATTAATCATTTCATGATTTTGAAATAATATATCAATTTCAAAATCATTTTTCAATACAAAAACACCCAAAAACATAATACGAGATTTCTTTTCCTTTGAAAAACATTAAGGCTTATAAAGGATGCCAACTAATGATTACAACATTAAAGATGTCATTGTCACCACAAACATAAATAATATTCAATTTTTAGTTTTGTAAAATGATTTGTAAAAAACTATTCCCTTTGAATGATATACAAATTCATAGAGGTTTATTATATATAGTATAAAATAAAGAGGTGTATATTATCAAAACATGCCTCAATGAAAGGAGATTGAGGTAAAGTCCCTTACAAAGATCATTTTGTAAATGAAATAGATCGATTATGTTTATTCAATTTATGCACACATAAATCAATTATAAATACATGATAATATATAAAAATTCATTTCTCACATGATCAATGAATGAACTAAACTAGAAAGAGAAGATCAACCCAATGAATGGAAATTGGGTTAGAAGATCCCTTACATCATGTCCGATTTGACCAATTCATTCTTTAATTTCATGAATATTAAACTTAGGATAATATATACTTATTTAAGAACATTTTTCAAGTTCATTATTCCTTTCCTATCACTATTTAAATTTCTATAATAATTAGATAAATTTTGGATTTCATTTTAGACATTTTTCCGATGTTCGATACTTGAGTTAAAAATAAACTTGTTATAATGAAACATTTTCCATGTGGGCGAAGTTAAATTATATCTAGAATGACATTCATGATTTATGTATCATATATTTCATATATATATATATATATATTATATGTATTTATAATAGTCCATATCATTTGGATATATGACAATGAAATACACTGTTTATGGAGATGGTAAGCCGTACGTACGCTTGAATGCTACATCCATTTATATTTTTTCATTTTAAAAAGAAATAAAAACCAAATGATGCATATTTATAATATTATTCCATTATAATATCATATTTTCATTAACACCATACTTTTTACGTTCTATTTATGGTATGAACGAGTCATATAACATTGAGGGGTGGTAGTCGGCACTTCCTCAAATGAAAGTATCATATTTACCGTTTATGGAAACCATAATGGTAGGATGTAAAGAAAATTTAAAATCATAGAGACAATATAAATATTATATAATTAAAATATAAATATTGTGCAATTATAATGGCTATTATTAGATGCTGTAGGAGATAATTGAACAATCATTATTTCGTCTAGCAGTAGTTGGCCGTCCAAAGAAACAGTATATTTGTATCCATTATATGGTGGTGTATGGAAGTTTTGTTCAAATAAATATACTAAAAACAACCCAATATATTGAGGATACATTTATTTGTTACAAAATAATGTAATAAAGAGATTTCTGGGGGTTAGAGAAGTAATATAAAATAAAAGAGTATAAGAGAAGATGTTGCCTTTAAATTGGGTTACTCCATTTGGTTTGACCCAAATGGATTTCTTGAAGTGAAAGATGCCTAAGGTAATGATTCTAGGATGAAGATAGGGATGCAAGAAGATTAATTGGCCAGTTGTTGGAAGATCTAAGGATCTTGATAGGTGTGAAGAATGTGATAGAGGTGATGGCTTTTTATAAGGGAGAGGAGGGGCTCTTTAATAATGTTTGAAAATATTATTTTATTATAAACTTATAATTGATTTCAAATGTCCAAAATTCATTATATTGGAACATTAGATAACTCCTATTCGAAATATAAACGTCCAATAAGAATTGGACTATTTATAGATAGTTTCATAAATTTTTAAATCTCTTCTATTTAAATAATTCGTTAACAAGGAAATCACTACATCATCAGTGTGTCATTAAGAATTATTCTTATTTGATGTCCAGATATTATAAATATAATACCATTATGTTTGAAATATTTTAAGATTTATAATTAATATTTATAGTCAAAAACATAACTTATAAAACCCCATGTAAAAAATTGATTTACTAAAAGATATATGTTTATGTCATCTTTGTCTTTACATTAAATTAATTAATATAGAGTGTCATTGTCACTCCCATGTGGCTCCATGGGGTCCCAAAATCTACCCAAGGATGGTCGTGGTCGGAAATAAATCATCCAATAGTAATAAGACACATGTCAGGGTAATTTAATAATATTTTAACAATATTCTTGTACCCTTATTTACCAGATTTACCTTTTAACCCTGGTAAATAATATATTTACTATTGTAAATATTAATAATGTATAAAAATACAAATTTCCTATTTAAACAATTTGTACCTATTATTTCTAAATAGGGAATCCATTTTTTCATATTCAACAAATAGAATTGATAAAAACTAATTTAAATCTAAATACCTTTGTCAAAACAAAAAAGCGTGTTTTTAGGATATAAAAACTATCAAAAGATTTACCATTGTTTATATCCAATTTAAGAGTGAAATTACTTCTAATGAAAAAAATTTGATTAAATGGTAAAACTATAATCTATTTAAACTTTTAAAACATTAATACAGATAATATATCCATAAAAATAAACTAGATTAAAATCAGATTTAATTTAACATGCATTATTTTTCACTATTCATTAAAAATGAACATTATCCGAAAAATAAACAAATTTTACCCAAAGGATAGTTTGATTTCCCGATATAAAAAGAGATTTTTATTTTTTCAAATAGAATATATAAAAGATACAAATAATGGATTTAAATAGGGTTCATCATTAAAAGGCAGTAAATCCAACTTATAATGAATATTAGAGTATTTATGCATAAAATTGGATTCATTCACATTTTATGCCTAATAGTTTTAATGGATAAATGTAAAAACATTAAATAAACATGTGTAATCATATTTTTGTTAGTTATATTCATTCCCAACAATACAATGAATATGCTTTAACTTACATTTAAAATAATAATATTATATTATTATTTTTCAGAATAACTCAACATTATGTACATCGTATGATTTCAAATAAACCCATTGTTGCATATTAGGTATGCCATCAAACATTGAATCCCCTTTAATTTAAAATTAATATTTAATTTAAATATATAAATAAATATGAAAATGTGTTACTATTTATTTATCTGGGTTGTTACATCCTTCCCCCTTTTGGAAAATGCATCCTCGCAATTTTAAATTTTGGCTCTGAAACTTCATTGAAAGTACCACATCAGAAAAAGAGTCAATAAAAATATCACATTAAAAGAAAGAAAGATAAGTAAAATGGTAACCCATTATAACACATAATAGGATCCCATATATAATAACATGGATATGGGGGAAAACTAAGTGTCATGTTCTGATGGAATATGATAGAAAACATGATCATGAGAATTTTAACAACCAGAAACCCACAATCAAGTAATAGGTCAAATGGTATTTTGATTCCTAGTATGAAAAATAAACCGATCAATTTTTTTGTTTTGTATTTCTTTTAGTAAAATTTGAGAATTATTTTATGAGGTTGACTACGAACAAAATAAAATATATATACATTTCAAGTATAGTTTCATCATTTTGAAATTTTCTAACAAAAAACAATCTTTTCCACAAACTATTAGTATTAAATAAGATTTTTTCACATCTGAAGCACTAGAATCAACTTCTAGAGAATCAAATATTCCATAAAAGATGAACTATATAATTTTTCTTTCATTATACATTAATGAAAACCCAAATGGTTAGTACCATATTAGATAATCCCCTCAAAATGTATTATATTATATAAATAAATACTACTCCTAATCTACAAAAATTGATAAACAATACCCAATGATCAACAAAGACCATTAAATAAAAACTAACATTATAATTCTTCAAAATAATCCAGACTAAGATTGAAACCCAAAATTCATAATGAGTTGATCACATAATCTTCCACAAAAATCGTAACATTTATCTCCAAATAACATTGGTTACTCTTAAATTCTCATACTGAATGTTAACTAACTGTGTCACCCATTATCAAAGATAGGTTAATCATTTCCATAAATACATTTAATATCTATATGTCCACAAAAAACATAGAGACTTCCAAAATATTATTTAAACCATTAGTGTTTCCCCAAAAGAGAGAACATCTTCCAAAATAACTATTACCACTTAATCACCAAACCATTTTTCTTATAGGATGAATATCGTTTTTATGAAAAAGATGTTTCCAAAATCATCTTATTCATGATCTATAATATTATTTAACCAAAAATAACAATTCATACTAACTAAGGAATTCATGTAGTCTAGTGGTAGGTGATAAATTAAAATCGCACTTTGGTTGTGGGTTCGATTACCATAGCTTTGTCTGACACAATGGGTTGTCACACGGTATTTGTATGGTCATATTTCAAAAACTTTATATTTGTATAACATTTCTTAAAATTAAAAGCTTTTCAAAAAAATAACTATAACATATTTTAACCACAAATGTTATCTCATACCTCATATTGTCATCCCCAAAAATAAATAACAAGTAATTACCTCAAATTCAAGGATCATATAAACCCAAATGGATCTTTATAACTACATCCAAAAAAGAAAAACATTTCATCCTTGAAATAAATATTCACATATCTATCATCAGGTTTACACAAACTAGAAATATCCTTCCAATGTAATCCTATCATTAATACATTTATACATATCATCATCCATAGATCCAACCTAACTCTTAAATTCTTAAAATGTAGACATAAAAATCTTTGAACATTCTTCAAGATCCTATATCCATGTTTTCCATCTTATTCTTATATACATATTTCCTACAAACAAAATAATGTGTAATGTCCAAATATTTCAGAAACGTTAGAACATGAGATATGAAACAACCCATACAATTCATTTTTTTATTTTATTAGAATTTTGAAAACTTCTTATATACTCCCTTTACAGATTTTATATGAAAAATGAATAATTTGTCTGAAATAATAATGTTTAAATTTTAATTATAATTTTTTAGCACTATTTGAATTAATCCAGATTCAAGTCTATTTAATGTATTATAATTAATCTCACCCTATATGTAAAAATATAATGATTCATGTTTTGTATGGTTCCATTCCCCAATTAAAGAATTTAATTAGATGGAATCATTGGCCAGATCATCCATTTGGATGGTCATATGGTTCACACTAGAAAACCCAATGAAACATTGAAGAAACTGAACAAGCCATGATGATTATGTTTCTGATCTAAATCCAGAAGCTGAAGATTTATAAAACCACACAATTTTTTCTAGATTATCCAATATAATAATGGAATAAAATTTAAAGGTCCAAATAAACGAAAATGAGGCCCAAATAATTCTTTGAAGTCCATCCCAGAATACTGGACAGAAATTAAAATACAGATACTATTCATGTCATATCTCATGATTTTATAATAAAATTAAGCTGAGATTTTTCAGTGTCAAAGAGGAGGTATAGATGGCCAACTATGTTGAATAATGTCTTCTTATTGGAAGGAATCTTCTTTTTGATAAACCTATTCACCTTTTGTCCCTCTAAAAAGTGTGGATTGAAACTGACAGATTTACATTATTTAATCAAACATCCATAAAATTGGATCCATAAGACCAAATGCCTCCAAATAACGAGATTAGTTGGAAAAAATTATTATTTTATAATTTTAAGAAGGATATATCTTTATATTCACCTTACTGGATGTCCAAATCGTCAAGGAAATTGGAGGGGTAGTTTTGGAATGCAAACAGTCGACTACCTAGGCTATAAATACATCCCCTCCACTTGTTTAAAAAGAGTTGGACTTTCAGAAGATAGAAGAATCAATTGGCATGTACATAGACTTTTATATGGGTTGGGAGGACCTGACATACTCATGTTTTCACTTGAGATACCCTTCCTCTTGTCTTTGTTTTCTTTTACTTTTGTGTTATTCATTATTTTAATCTTGTACGTCTTTTTTGTAATTAACTTTTAATTCAAGTTTATTCATAAATATCTCTTATTATCATCCACCTTATTTAGTTTAATATTTATTTTCTTAAAATAGTTTAAATACTATTGAATCCCCCTCACATCTTTTTCTTTCTCATCCAATCAAGATTTCATTTTTAATAATCATCATCGTATGTGTGTGTGTATGATGCGCCACTCTTTTCTTGTCCCTTTATTTTCATTGTCTTCTTAATTTATAATCGTAATAATTATAACCAGATTACCAATCATTTCAATGGCGGAGTAAACCTCTCAGTGGTGTGAGTTATAATTTAGGGATGTTAAGAAATTGATAGATTTTATTCGATGAGAATTCATTGAATTATCATTGTGTTTGTTGAACTTAACATGTCATGGATTATTGAAATATTTTGTTTAACATATGGATTCCATTTATTATTAGAACCATAAATACACTTCCACTATCAAGTACTAATTTAGATAAGAAATCTAGTAATGTTAAGTCTTGGATTGAAGCCATAACACCTTGGAAATCCAATCAACCTCAACTTGTGACGTGGGTGTTAATTTAATGCTATACAATGAATGGCTCAAGAATATCAAAATATTTACTACATATTGATGAAGTCACCACAATATTTATAAAATTATTTAATCAATCTTAAAAAATCATAATCCATAAATTATTTCAAATGCCCTTCTATGAAACCCCCCCAAACAGAATACAATCAACTATAAACTATCAACTATTAAAAAGTATCATTGCTGAGGATTCATCCCGAGTGATGACAAACACATTACCGGAGCACCCAAACCATGACAAGTCAATAGGAGACAATTGACATCACTTTAAAATGGCGTCATTACCAGGGATGGTGCATTGTGTATTCATTAGTTTCTGGTTAATGTATTAAAACCAAAAAAGAAAAAAAATTGATAAAAAGTTTAAAAAACCACCCAGAAAAACCATCCTTCTCATAAAAATCATTAACTAAAAAAAACTCAATGAAAAACAAGTCTTCCACTTTCTTCCAACATCTCTCTAAATTCCTTGTAGCTTCCCAAACAATTCCTCATATTTTTTTGACCAGGAAATTGAGTGAACACTTCGCTAACTAAGGAAGAATAAGTGATAACCACCACATTCAAGAACACGCCCTTATCCAACCAATTGAATTAGATATGGAAAATCCTATGAAACAACAACTTAAAGAACCCACTTCCTCTGATATGAATTACCAAACCATTGGCATTCAATATCCAAACATACTGGCTGATTTCGAACTCAAATCGGGTTTGATTCATCTTCTTCATCATTTACATGGGCTAGCCGGTGAGGATCCACATATCCACCGTAAATAGTTCCATGTGGTGTGCTCTACCATGAAGCCTCATGGGGTTTCTGAGGAAAAAATCAAACTTTGAGCATTCCATTTCTCCCTATCATACATTGTTATGTCATGTCTTTACTACCTTCCTCCTAGTTCCATAACCATATGGAATGACATGAGGTGACTATTTTTTATAAATTCATTCCTGATTCTCATACAACTTCTTTCAAAAAATAAATAAGTGGTATTCATCAATTCCAGAATGAATTACTCCATGAGTATTATGAGAGGTTTGAAAATCATGTGGAAACCTGACCACACCACCAAATCCATAATCAAATCTTGATCCAATACATCTATGTGGGGTTATTAGATATGGAGAGAACTCTCATTGATTCTACAAGTGGCAGTGCTCTTGTTGATAAAACTCCTGAAACTACAAGTGATATCATAAGCACCATGGATAAAAACACACAAAAAATCCATACTCGATAAAATGCTCAAGTAAAGAACGTCCAGGAAAATCAATCCATAGAGTCAAATAAGATGACTGAGTTGATGAGTGAACATACAGGTCTTGTGCGCCAACTAGTTGTGGCATCCAAAGCCCCCACCTCATATTCTCCACAATCTCTATTCCCCGGACCTATCAAGAACTGGAGAATGTGTAGCTCCCCATTAAATCCAACTAACACATGTCCACAAATTCAAGAGGAACTATATGATTCATCAAGACCAATGGAGATCAGTGCAGCATATGCTCAGCAGAACCCCAACCCTCAACAATCAGGTTAGTCTATTATATACTCAACCAACCCCATTCTGATCCCTTCTCTTCTATAAAAAAACCTAACATGCGATATGGGAATCCAATTTCTCATCCACCTCAATACCCTCATCAAAACCCAAAGCAATTATAATATGTTCATGGTATTGGTATCATCCAACAACCATACCTTTTTGTTCATTAACCTCAAAGGATAAATCATCATCCTGCTCTTCCAGGCTTCCAATATTTTGATGAGCCTTCCCAATTCAGAAAACAAGACAATCAGTTTCCCAAGAACTGAAATCAAGGTAATCCCAGTCTAGGACAAGTTACTTTTGTTGATGTGACCATGGGAAAGCACAGTTGAAGATATTGCCTCTTTCACCCGTTCCATCCTCAAAAACATTGACCCCCAAATCGATCAACTTGCATCACACCTGAGATAGCAACAGTAATCAAATTATTCCCAACTCCTAGCTGACCCTTAACCCAAACCCAAGGGTAATGTATGTAAAATTTCACTTATATCATGGTAGAAAATTTATATGCCTTATTATATGAACCCCATCATCCATTTGAATGTTGACCTAGAAATGAAAAGAAAAAGAAACAAGAAAAGGTTCTCAAATCCATTCTCTCGCCTCCTTCCATTCCAACTAAGAATCCAATTCCTTTTTCTCTTGTCGTTTCATAGACAAGGATGTTTTTTGAACCTAATCCTAAAATAATCTACATGTTTAGACATGTAGAAGTAAACATTCCCCTCATAGAGGCCATATGACAAATCCCCAAGTATGCTAAATTTCTTGAGGGATTATGCACCCACAAGAGGAAAAATAGGACCTTCTAAAATGATTCCACCCAGCAGTATATTCCAATAAAGTGAAAATATCTTGGTACCATTATGATTCCATGCCAAATTGGAAGTTCAAACATTGATGACGCAGTCATAGACCTAGGATCCACTATTAATGTCATGCCCAAATCCATCTTCTCCAACCTTGGTCTAGGTCCCTTACATCCAATGTGTGTTATCATTCAGTTATGCAATCGTAACACACCTAATTCAGAGGGTATAATATAGGATTTTGTTGTTCATGTAAATTATATTAGCTTCCCAGGTGATTGTTATGTCATTAACATGGAAGGTGTAACAGAATCTTTTTGATCTACCTTAATTCTAGGAAGACAATTCCTAATTACAGCGAGAACCAAAATTGATGACAATTCAGCCATCTTATCCATGTAATTTGTGGACTAATGGCTCAAGTTCAACATTTTCCAAGCCATGCGATACCCATCTAAGGATCACTCCCCATTCTCAATTTATGCTTCTCAAGACACTTCTAAGAGTCAATTGAACCTCAATACATCATTTTCATCATATTCTAATGATAAAGGTTCTTGTGAAATATGAACCATGATTAACCAATTTATAAATGGTGAAGTTGGTGTGGACCTCTCATTCATAGACTCCAACAATAGAAAAGGGTCTTTAAAACTCTCTTTATTCACACATCAACTCTAATTTCTACTGCTCCACCTTGAATAGTATTAGGGAATATGAATCTAATGCATATTAAGTCCCTTCCTCCATTCCTAAGTTGTCTTACACAAAAATTAATGATGAGACTGGTCTAGAACCTCTTCCTAATCACCTAGAATATGTATTCCTTTTCCATGATCTCTAATATCATGTCATTATATCTACTTCACTTATTGAAACCGATGAGTCCAAAAATGATCAGATGTTTGAGGAAAACAAAAATGTGTTAGGTTGGACTATAGATGACATACGAGGAATCAAACCAGTTTATTGAATAAATCATATCCATATTGAGGATTCATACAAACCAATTATATTATCACAAATAAGACTCAATCCAATCATCCTTGAGGTAGTTAGGGAAGATATATCCAAGATTCTTCAATCGTGTATTATCTACCCAATTTGTTATAGTGAATGGGTTAGTCTAATTCAAGTTATGCCTAAGAAGCGTGATATAACAGTTGTCAAAAATGAACATGGTGAGGTAGTCACAACTCGAGTGAAGAACAAATGGTGTCTGTGCATCGACTAAAGGATATTGAATGTTGAAACAAGAAAAGATCACTACCCAATTCTATTCCATGATCAAATTCTAGAACGATTAGCTTAAACCTCAAACTATTTCTTTTTTGATGGATACACTAATTAATTCTAAATACCAATCGCACCTCATGACCATGAAAAGAAAACTATCACATGTCCCTTTTGAACATATTCATATTGGAGAATTCCTTTTGGCCTTGGCAATGGTCCTGCAAAATTACAGAGGTGTATGATGAGTATCTTTTTTGAATTCTTTGAACACTACATGGAAGTCTTCGTGGTTGAATTTTACCAATTATGGTGAGTCAATCGAATCTTGATTGAATTCACTATTTATTTTTCTTTAAATGTGTTTCAAGTGTATCATTATTTTTTATTATGAAAAATGTAACTTCGTGGTTGAAAATGGGATTTTTCATGCACACATAGTTTCAAAAGTTGGTTTGGAATTTGATCCTACCAAAATTGATGTGATCCAATAACTTTATGAACCCACAATTTTTCGAAACATACATTCATTCATATGTCATGCTGGTTTCTATTAGTGATTCATTAATATCCACAGTTGGATTGCCCTCCCACTCACTCGTCTACTCTATAATGATGTTGTGTTCCATTTTGAATTGTATTTCTAGAGAGACTTCATTTAACTCAAATCTTCACTTACATATTCCCTGATATTCCCATCCCCAGATTTGTCCTTACCCTTTGAGTTGATATCTGATTCTTTTGATAGGTCCATTGGGTCCGTTCTTGGTCAAAGAAGAGAATAAATTTCTCATGTCATCTATAATACATCATTAACATTGGATGAAACTCAATACCACTACACTGTCACTGAAAAAGAATATTTAGCTTGGTTTTTTTTCCATAGATAAATTATGCCCCAATCTCTTAGGTGAAAAAATAATAATCTTCATAGACCATTCTTCTATTAAGTTATTACTGAAGAAAAGTGATTTCAAAAAGAGTCTAATAAGATGGATCCTAATCCTCCAAGAGTTTGACCTTGAAATAAAAGAAATACTAGTAAAATAAAACAATGTGTTTGATCAATTGAGTAGAATTTGTATTTATTAACATTCTGGAATAATTGATCCCAGATTTCTAACTGGGCACCTTTCATCTCTCAGTTGAAAAATACCATGGTATGACCGAATTGTAAATTACCTAGTTTCTGGGGGTTTTCCTAAAATTTTTTCAAAAGAAAAATTAATGATGTTTAAAAGTGATTCAAAATACTTTTATGGGAAGAAAATAAACTTTGAAAAAATGGGAAAGACAAGGTAATTAGGATGTGGGTTGATGAAAATGAATAGTAATTGATCATAGAATTCGGTCACTCAATGCCCGGTGATGGCCATTTTGGACAACAAAGGACCTACCAAATGGTCCTATACTCTGGATTCTTCTGCCATTTACACTTCAAGGACTCACATTAGTTCTGTAAATCATCTTCCATATTCCAAAACGTTTGGAACAATTTCAATGAGAAATGAAATGCACTAAAGCCTTTAATTATATGTGAGATCTTCGATGTTTTGGCCATTAATTTCGTGGGGCCATTCCACTCTCCCAATGGATTCTCATATATTATTCATGAGGTTGATTATGATTTTAATTTGGTCGAGACTAAAACCACTAGAAAGGATGATTCAAATACTGTTAGTGAGTTCTTAAATACACACATCATCCACTGATTTGGTTCACCACGTGCCTTGGTAAGTGACTTAGGAACTCATATTTTTTATAAACCGGTGGAATATATTTTTAAAAAGAATGGTGTTGAGCATAAAACTTCAAATTTATATCACCCCCAATCAAATGGCATGGTTGAAATTTCTGAAACAGAAGTGAAAAGATTTATTGATAGAATTGTAAAACACACTTGAAATGAATAGCCTAAAAGACTTGTTCAAGCTGTATGGGCTTATCAAACATCCTATAAAACACCCATTTGGTTGTCTCTTTTTAGGATAGGTTTTTGTAATGAATGTCATTTTCTAGTTGGAATCAAAGATAAGTCATTTTGGGCTGGGACACCATTAATTTTGATTGTGAAAATATGGTGAAGAAATATTGTTTCAATTGGCTAAACAAGAGGAGATTTGACATCAATCCAAGGAGAATTCGAATCCATAAAATGAAAAGGATAAGGTAATCCACGATAAACACATACTGATAAAGGTATCTCATGTAGGTGAAATGGTATTGCTTTCTAACTCACGAATTCATCTTCACCCATGTACGGTTAATTCTCATCAGATATTTCTTTTATTATTTCTCATGGTTAACCATTTAGTGTATGAAAGTCTAAGACCCATCTTCCCAAAGGACATTCACTTTTAATGGACATAGATTAATGCATCACCAGGAGATGATGCACAACCCTAGAAGAATATCGACTTCCATTGGATCCCCAACTTTTGTAGTTGACACACCACTGGATGGAGATAGAAACGCACAAAATCTAAACCAAGGGTCACATTTTCCTTTTAACCTCTCTCTCTCTCTCTCTATCTCTCTTCCTCTCTCATTTTCATTTATTACCACTTTCCTCGTCACAATTTTTTAATTAACTCTTTCCCTTTTTTGTGGGGGTGTATTAAAAAAATAAAAACATAAATTAATTAATTTATAAAACCAAGAGTCGTATTTACTGAAATCTGGTTTTGAAATTTAGTCCAACCATTTTTTAGAATCAAAATACATGATTTATCTCAAAAATCAATGGTTTTAATCATATATTTGGATAAAGATTATTGTGTCAAACACAAAAAATTTGGAATGCACAATTTTTTATTTGGAAACTGAATTTCCCCACCCCTGAGGAAAACCATTTTCTTTGATGCCATAGACACCTATGGTCATATTTTAAAAATGTGCGTTTTTTCACCTCCATTTGTGAGTCTTTAGTTTTTGGACCTTTGAATTGAATTTCCTACTTTATTGCAACTTAATATGTCAGAGGTATTTTCTGAACCACATGAGAATCACAATAGCAAAATAGCCACAATTTCCCTTACATTGATCCTCCTTTTGAAATCCCAATCGAGCCTATGAAAAACATTTCTATGAATGCCACATTACAAGCCTAATTTCATTTCCCACCCAATATCAACATATATTTTCATTGCATAATTTTAAAAAAATTTAATTGTGGTGGGGGGGGGATGGATTACATTTTTTTTACACTTTGATGATTTCACCATGTTAACATATTCCTGAGGGAAAGCATCCATTTTAGTGTAAGGGATAGGATGTAATTCAGTTTTTTTGGGGAATTTAATATACTTCCATTTATGTAATTTTGAAAATGTTGTTGACATGTTTTTAAAAAAAATCAACAAAAAAAAGACAAAAAATAAATCAAAGGAAGAAAAAAAGTTGGGTTGTTTCTTGTGTAGGTCAAAAATCACTCTTCCTCAACTATTCATAATGTAATAACTATTAAGATTAGTGTTGTGAGGAGATCAATCATGAGTTGAGAGATGAGTGTGAGATCTATTTCAAGTTCAACTTTCAACAAAGAAAAATTCAAAAAAAAAATATATATGTCATTGGAAGAAGATTTTTGTTTTGTAAATATTCCATAATTTCATTATATTCAAATTTTCATCCACATTTTGTCTTGATTCACATAGTTGTTCCCCAATAAATATGTGTTTTAATTTCTTTTCATGTTTTTTTCCAAAAAAATTACGCATTTTTTCCATGTTGATGTTTTACACCTCTTTCTACTCAATTGAATACTGAATTCCTACCATCCTATAGCCAAAAAGCCCAATGAAGATACTTATTTATTATTTTTAACTTTAGGATATGAATTGGAAGCTGAGATCTCTTACAATATCTATGATTTTAAATTTTTCTTGGTGAATGAGTGAAGCTCCATAAATTAATTTTATAATCCTGAAAGGAGTAAGATTTCTGGGCCACCATTTTACATTTCTAAAATTGTGCATGAAAAAATGAATTTTTTTTAGAACATTGTTTCTGTAACAAATTGTGGTAGAATTCAATACGTATGTGTGAAATTTCTTAAACCACTCCATAGTTGGAAGTTTTTTAATAATATTTTTTGGTGAGTAAAAATGATTTTGTAATGTTTTTTGTATTTTTTTCACATGATAACATGAACAATCCTATGTGTGGGGGAGTTGATGTTATTAATATTTTCATAAATTTTTATATACTCCCTTTACTTATTTTATATGAAATGTGCATCATTTGTGAGAAATATTAATGTATAAATATTAATTATAATTTTGGAGCACTATTTGAATTCGTCCAGATTCAAGTATGACTAATGCTTAGATAATGAATCTCACCCTACCTATCCAAATTGAAAAATTCCTGTTTTTTTGGTTTCTTACTCTAATTAAAACATTTCATTAGAATTAACCGTTGGATAAATCATCCATTTGGAGGGTCATATGATCCACATAAGATGTCCCAATGAACCTGTGAAGAAACTGGACCATCCCTAATAATTCAGTTACTAATCTAACTCATGATGCCCAAATTTTATGAAGCTCCACCATTTGATCTTGATTATCTATATTAATCATGGATAAAATTTTTAAGGTCCAACTACATGAAAATTAGGCCAGAATGGTTTTTTAATTTCCAACCCACCTTTCTAGATATACATTAAAAGCCGAACACTATTCATGACATAGATCATGATATAACATTAAAATAAAGCTGATATTTTGCAGTCATAAAGTGGATATATATCCGGCCGTCTTTGTTTACGAAAGTGTTCGGATTTGAAGGAATATTCATATTTTTAAACCCATTCAAAATTAGGTCTTCTAAAAATTATTGATTGAAATGGGTAGATTAACATTGTTTAATAAAACAACCATAACATTGGCTCAATAAATCAAAATGCCTCCAAATATTGAGATTAGTTGGATGACATCATTATCTACAATGTTGAAGAAGGAGATATCTCTTGATTCATGTTTCTAGATGTCAAAATCCTCGAGCCAAGTGGAGGGGTTGTTGTGGAATGCCAACAGTCCACCACCTTTGGAAATAAATACATCCCCTCATATCCTTCATAATGGGTTGGCATTTAATAAGAGATGAGCATCAATTAGCACGAAGAAATCCTTTAAAAAGTATTGTGAGGACATGAAATACTCTTGTTTTCACTTGATATACCCTTCCTCCTTTTTTGGTTCCTTTTATTTTTGTGTTCATCATTCCTGTAATCATGTAGGTATTTTTTTGGTAATTCTATTCTAATGAATGTTTCTTATTCAATATATCTTATACTCATCTGAATTATGTAGTTTATTATTAATTTTCAAAAACAAAAATTAAATACACATAAATCCCCTTCCCTTATTTTTCTTTATCATTCAATTTAGAGATCATTTTTAATTATCATCATTGTTTGTGTGTGTATTCAATGCACCAATCATTTATTATCTATTTCATTTTCATATCTTCTTAACTTATCATCATAATCATTAAAACTAGATCATTAATCATTTCAATGGAAGAGAAAATATCTCATTAGGGTGGGTTATAATTTATGGATATTATGGGATCGAGAGATTTTTCTCGATGGGTATTCTTTGAATTAACATTATGTATGTTGGGCATAAAATTTCATGGATTAATGACATATTTTACTTATATTATGGATTCCATGGATTATTAGAACCATTAATAAACTACAACAGTCATGTACTGATTGATTTTAGAATTCTAGTTAAGTAAATTCTTCGATTAATGCATTAATTATTAGGAATTCCAATCAATGTCATCTTGTGACATGGGTGGTAATTTAATGCAATACAAAGCAAGGATCAATGATATAACAATATTAACTACCTATTGATGAACTCAACCCAATATTTATCAAATTGGTAAATCAATCTCAATTAATCAATAACCATATATTATTTCAAATGCTTTGTAAACAAACCCCCCCCCCCCCAAATAAAATCAACTAGAAAAAATAAAATATTTAAATATATCATCGCCGAGGATTCGACCTGAGTAATGCTATACACATTAGCAGAGCACCAGAACCTAGATTGGATGACATGAGAAAACCGAGCTCACATTCACTAGTCATTGTCAATTTCCTAAGCTTCAATTGGAATTCAATTAGGTATTGGTAATCATATATTAGTATGATCCTACTTATCCATTTACCTAACCTATTTCGGAGGACATATATTAGTGTAATGACTATGAAAACCAAATTTAAAACATTCATTTGATCTTTTATAGTGAACAACTTTACCTTTCCTAGACTCAAAATGGACGATTCCTTTTTTCCATGGTAGTTTTATCTTTATGACCTTCATTACCACATCTGAAACATATTCTTGTCCCTTTGAAGAATTTTCCTTGGAGTTTCTTTCCACATCCTTGACACATTGGTTTTTTAATATATGTACCTATATAATACTTACCAGAACTTTTGTAGGGGTTTATTTCTCACATATACGATTCCTTATGAATTTCATCAAGGTTCATGTGGTCAATCATGACACTAGATAGTTGGTTTAGGATAACCAATAGTGTTTTCATTACATCTCCCTCTTCATTTGGTTTCTTATTCAAAATACCGTCACAATTTTCTTCAAATCCAAGGTTCATTTGGTTCCTACTAGATTTATCCATTTACTAAAAACAAAAAGGTCAGTATTAGTATATCAGTAAAATAATCACATAATATCTCATAAGGATGGTAAATACAAAGATAGTTGTATTCATGTTATCTTTAACTCATTCAATTTATCAAAAATAATTATGACTTTTTCTAATATTCTAATCATTTTGGTAATGTCACATATGCTTAAATAACACCCTAACCTCTAATGATATCTAAACCAACTTCTGATTCCAACTGTACAGCTCTAGTATTTAACATTAGATTATCTTGAATTAAGTTAATAAATGACATTGACGATTATTTTAGGTTTAGAGTTTTAGAGAATTATGCCATAACTATTACATTACATTCCAAAAATTACAGAGTAGACACTTCTACTCAGTTTCCATTTGTTCATAAAATAAAAACTTTTTAAAAAACATGTCTATTTCCATGTTTTAGATAGAATTAATTTTATTTGATCCCAAACTTGACCCCATTACTCATTATATATTGTGAAAAAACATTTAAAAACCCTGGTATGTGCATAAAAAAGCTCAGTATGTGATACAAAAAGAAAGAAAACTGTTTGTTTTTTCCAACAACCAGTAAACCATGAATACTTTATCATAAGTAATAATTTTCACCTTTATGAAGTAGTAAATAATCTTCACTAAATAATAGATCATTACAAATGCTTTTGTGACCAAAATATTTCCATAAAATACATAGAATGAACCCATTACATATAAATATAACTTGGGACATAAAAATACATAAATTGAATAACCATACAATCGACTTTTTCAAATATCACTAATCGGAATAGACTTATGACCAACTTACATACCCAATGCATTGGATTTTAATACACAACCACCTGTCCTGGTTTATCATGACACAACCCATCAATTGGTTTATCATGTATGCACCTGTCAAATGTCCATGTACAATTATAAAATCATAACACATCAAATATTGAAAATATAAACATTTCACTAATAAAAATTGATTGGAAATCAAATGAAATAATTTGACTATATTGAAAAATAAATGCATTTCAAAAACCATTTTCAGTACCAAAACACCGAAAAAGAGAATAATGGATTTCTTTTCCTTTTAAAAACATTAAGTCTTATAGAAAAATCCATCTAATGATTATAGCGGTGGAGAGTTTATTATCGACAAAAATGTTAACAACATTAATTTTCTTGTTTAGTAAAACAATTCATAAAAATACATTCCATTTGAATGAAATTAAAATTCAATGAGGTTTATTATATACAGTAAAAAATAAAGAGGTGTATATTATCAAAACATGCATCAATGAAAGGAGATTGAGGCAAACTTCCATACAAAGATCATTTTGTAAATAATATTGATCAATTATGTCTATTAAATATAAGAAAGCATCAAGAAAGTATAAATACATTATAATATATAAAAACTCATTTCTCAGATAATCAATGAATGACATAAACTAGAAAGTGAAAATCAACCCATAGAACGGAAATTGCGTTAAGAAGTTCCGCAAACTCATGTCCAACATGAACCATTCATTTTTAATTTCTTGAATAAAAAACATATATTAAATTTTAAATTATTAAGAATCTTTATCATGTTTATTATTTCTATAATATCACTTATTACCTTTCAATAACAATTAGTTAATTATTTTAGTTCATATCATACATTTTGTCGATGTTCAGAACTTTAGTGAAAAATGAACATGTTATAATTATAAATTGTCTATGTGGTTGAATTTCAATTATCTATTGAATGATATTCATGATTCTAATAACATATGAATCATATATATCTAGTATATATGTATTTATAATATTCAATATCATTTGGATATATGATAATAAAATGCACCGTTCATGGAGTCGGTAAGCTGTATGTACGCATGAATGCTACATCCATTTCATTTTTTTCGTTTTAAAAAGATATGATAAACAAATAATAAATAGGTATATTACTATTAAATTATAATATTATATTATATATATGTTTTTTAGGTTCATTAACTCCATCATTTATATGTTCTATGCTTGGTATTAATGAGTCATATCACTATGAGGGGGCAGTAGTCTGCACTTCCTCAAATGAAATTATCGAATTTACCGATTATAGAGACCATAAATGTATGATATAAATGAAAAATATGGAATAATAGAGTCAATATAAATATAATATATATCAAATATAAATACAGTTTCATTATACTGGCCATCATGTGATGCGGTAGGAGAAAATTGAACAATCAACATTTCGTGAGGTAGTAGTTCACTGTCCACAAAAACAGTATGTTCATATCTGTTAGATGGAGGTGTGTGTAAGTGTAGCTCCAATATATATTTTAACAACATAATTCATTATTTAGGATTAGTGTTTTGTTATATAATAAAGTAATAAAGAGATTTTAGGGGGTTGGACATGTAAAATAAAAGAAAAGAACTTAAGAGAAGACGTTACCTTTACATCGAGTAACTCCCTTTGGATTGAACCAAAATGCTTTCTTGGAGTGCCTTATAAATAAGTTAATTCTTATATAGGGAAGAAAAGGATTTTGGGAGATTAATAGGGTAGTGTTTGGATATTCCAAGAGGATTTAATGGAGTGAGTAATAGGTTAGAGGGGACGAGTATTTATAAGGGAGAGGATGTGCTCTTTAGGAATGTTTGAAAATATTATTTTATTATAAATGGATTTTTTCTTTCAAAAGTCCCACTAATCATTAAATTTTTAGATAAGATGACCCAGGTTCAAAATAAAATCATCCAATAAGAAATTTATAGGTTTGGGATAGTTTTTAAAAAATTTATTATCTCTTTTATTTAATTCATTCATTAATAAGGTAATCACTACATAATCATTGTGTCATAGATAATTTTATTTATTTGATATCTAAAAACTATAAAAAATTAACATGATGTTGTAAATATTTAAATATTTATAATTTATATTTATAGATGAATAGATAGCTTATATAACCTTACATAAATATTGATTTACTAAAAGAAATATGTTTATGCCATCTTTGTCATTACATTAAATTAATTAATATAAACTGTCATTATCACTCCCAAGTGGATCCCTGGGGTCTCAAAATAGACCCAAGGAAGCCAATGGTCAATATTGTATCACAAAATAGTAATATGACATATTTTAGGGTAAGTTAATATTATTTTTATTATATTTATTTACCCTTATTTACCAGATTCACCTTTTAACAATGTGAAATAAAATATTTACTCAAGTAAATATTCATAATGTATAAAATTAAACGTAAAATATTTAAAAAACTTGGAACTTCTAATTCCAAATTTAGAATCCATTTTTCATTACTAATAACACAAAAGTGTAAAAAAATAATTTAAAATTATTTCTTGTTGTGAAAAAAAATGTTTTTTAAGAAATAATAACAATAAAAATATTTATCTTTGTTTAGATCAAATTTAAGATTGAAATTAATTCAAATGACCAAAATTAGATTAAATTGTAAAAATATAATAATTTCACTTTAGAAAAATTAAACAGATAACTTAGTTATATAAATAAATTAGCTTATAAGTATTTTTAAATTAAAATGCATTATTTTTCATTATTCATTAAAAAATTAACATTATCAGAAAAATACCAAAATATTACCCAAAGTAAATTTTGATGTCCCAATTCTAATGATGATTTTTATTTTTTTCAAATACAACATCAAAAAGTTACAAAAAACATATTAAAAAATGGTTCGCCATCAAAAGCCGGTAAATCACCCTTTTAAAAAATTAATGTATTTATTCTTAAAATTGGATTCATTTATATTTCATGACTATATAATTTATTCGATAGATGTAAAAACATTTAATGAACATGTGTAATCATGTTTTAGATAGTTATGATCATTTCCACCAACAAAATGACTGTTCATTTACTACCATTTAAAATAATAATATTATATTATTATTTTTCCATATAAGTCAACATTGTGTGCAATATAAGATTTTAAAGAAATACATTTTTGCGTATTGAGTATTCCATCAAACATAGCATCCCATTTAACGTAAAATAAATATTTAATTCACATATATTAATAAATATGAATATGTATTACAATTTATTTACCTGAGATGTTACAAATACGGCTCAAGATTATACATTATTTCAATTTGTTATTATAATAGGAATCATCTATAGAGCATGGTGATACTGGATTGATTAGGTTCACCCACATGGAATCAAATTCAGAGCCTAATACTGATGGTGTTACTTGCATAATACTAATCAGAATAACCCATAGAGGTTAATACTAACAAAATTCCTAAGATCATTCCCATCAGAATCAACCATAGATACTGATAAAAATAATGGATGTTCAAAAAATGCTCTTGGGATCCCAAAATTATGTCTACTACTATCAGATGCAGTTGGATGGTTCTATGTAAGATGAAGATTTATATACTAGTATGTGAATGTCAACCATGGTTTGATTGGAATTGTTACATGATGTTCTAAATAACACTTGAGTAGTACCTAAAGTAGGAATTTTTAGTCTTATGATACATGTTATAAACTAGAGATCGATGATAGTTAATTATTATATTTCTCCACAGTTTAGTTATTTATTTAGCTGATAATATCATATTTAACAACTGTATTTATTAGTTATATATTGAACAATGTAGGTGGTTCCATTCCGAGTTCTACTCAGAGCCTGCCCGAGTGGCCTTCATATGTGGGTACCCAGGTAGTTAATCATTGTTAGTAGGTTCATGTTGGGGAGAGTATTAGAGTATCATGATATACTAAGGTATTTTTGATCGACTAGATACTAGGATGTGACATTACTCGAGGACTTCGCAGTGTAATTTATATTTTATTATATTTGTGTTATTTTGTAACTTATTAACTTATTGGGTGATCATTATTGTATAGGGAATGACTCTGAATATGATTGACTACATATTTCAACAGTCATGTATTATTGATATATTTTTTTATCAATAATGTGAACTATTAATAAATTTTTTATGGATGATGTTTTTTTCTTTTAACTGTGAACTTTGATATGGGGGATAGCCTCCCCACCATTACAAACTAGAACACATCATCTAGTAGACAACCCATAATAAACATATTTGTGTGCATGAAGTCCTACTTTCTATTATTCCATTAAAAATTGCTCAGTGGACCTAGAATGGGGGTTAATGTCCCAAAAAGGTATTATAGTGTTTTATGTTATTGATATCATAGAGTGTATCATAATTATTTTTAAATTATTTTTAGGAGATGGTAAACATGTGCTATAGGAAAATATTAGATTGTAATATTTATATTATACAAGTGTGTTGTTAATACCTTTCATTAGAATATGTGTAGATTACCATAGGATTTATATTGTCATTCTTGGGTTTTGATGTTATGATTATATTATTTTAAGTAGAGTGGAAGACATGGATTTTTTATATTTTTTATTTATGATGTGTTTTTTATCTTGAATATATGGAATGAGGATGAGTATAATGACTTATATTTGAAATATAGGATTCATGTGAATCATGTGTTCTTTCTTCTGACTAATATCACTATTGACCAGAATTATTTATTTTATATTTTTTTTTTCAACAAAATATATTGGGTTTTTCTAAATAACATTATATCTACATTCTATATAGCTAGAAAATTCTATATGTATTATATAATGACATGTCATGTGGATCTATATTATGATACTCTTTAACAATTACAGTTGTGTAATCCATATATTAAGGGTTCAGTAGTGTCCCTGTTAGGATGGAAAACGATGTTGATACAATAGAGGTGAACCCCTTATGGGTCATCTTCATATTGGTTCAAGGATAATTAGGTTCTCTTAATTAATGATTGAGTAAAAACTTATATTAATTTCTATAATAGATATTTTGTGGAATTATACTAAACCAAACAATGTTACTATGGTAATTTGAGATAGATTATTGTAGGGTGATAACATTAGATATTTATATAAATGTTTAGATTTATGAGGTTTTGATCCTTGAGGGGTTTCTCATGTGTGAAATGACTTGGTGACTATTATTATGAGATCTATATTCTTGATGGGGTATTCTTGAATACTAATACCCAAAGAGAGTCATTGACCTTGTCAAGGGATTACATAGCTTTTTATGACTAGTATTTAAAAATGTGATAACCCAATTGTTGTTTGTTTAACATGGGAGCATCCTAGTGATATTTGAGATGATAAAAAGAGAATTTCAAATCTATTGTTACCTATAAGTGATACGTACTATTATTTAGGTAGAATAGAAAATTATTTTTGAGATACATTTTATGATGGGTGAGTTGGGTGTTATAGTTGATATGAGTTATGATACCAATAGGTAAACTAAGATACAGTGATATAGAGATGGTTTATCCTAGAATAGTGAATTCATTATAAATAAGAGTAATGGGTAGACACATCCAGTTGTGAGATCGGTTCATGTGAGGTTCTTCCAATTATGAGATATATGCAAAGTGATTCTTTAAAAGTAGTGAACATAAATAGAAATTGTATGTGTCATTCCTTGATAATAGTGAATAGCAGGTTTTATTGTATATGGTTTAAACCTGAATATACCATGGGTTTTCCTGGGTAACAAACCTTGATTTGTAATTACTTTGTATATATATCTAGGTTTGAGGGTAGGATCAGTCGAGTGCAAAACCATATTGATTCTAGAGGTGATTTCCATAGAAGGTTGTTTGCATTGGTGGATTTTAGTGTTTTGGTAAATGAAATTGATCAAACAATTTTTGTGTTATGGACCATGGTATCGATGAAATAAATCATTTAATGATGAGTGTTAAGAGATGTTTTGGATAATTGAGATTGACATTTTGTATACTATCGTTTGTTCTATAAGTCCATGAGCTTAGTATTGGGGATGCAAGACTCATGGAATCATGAGTTGGGTTATGTGACCTGATGGTAAAATATTTTATTTCTATTGAATTTTATTTGTATTGAGGTGGTACATGATATTTATTAATGATGCTATTTGAATTAGGGGTTTGTGTGAGGTCACATGAAAACTGAGTACTGAATAACTCAACGAATCATTACATGAATTATTTCATGATATTTCGGATAAAATGGGAAATATATATCAACTATAAGGGTGGCCATGTTAATTTTTTGAGTGTGGTGTAATTTTTCATGTCAGTTTATCTTTACTAGGTATTGATAGGAATGGAGAGTGTTTGTGGGATGAGTTACATGCATATAATTATATAGGCACTAGTGGTTGTGCTCAAGGAGTATTATTAGGAATGTGATATGAGGGGGTGTACACCACTATACAGTTGAAGGTATTCTCCAATTACAACCTAAATTTTTGGGTGTTCCATAGATAGTAATCCTATGTGTTGGGAACAAGTGGGGATTGATGTTTTATACTAGAACTAATTTGTGATCTGGATGCTATTATCCAATTACGAACTATATTAATTTATGGATAATGGTTAATAAATGAATAAAACCATGTTAATGGGTTCATCGGAGTAATAAGACTCATCATTCGATAGTCATGGTGGTTTTTGGAGGATGCAGAGTAGGTATAACCTAGTATATTTATTCTCATTGTGAATACATTGTATGGGTGTTTATTCTAGAAAAACATATGTCACATAAATCATCATGAAAGTGATGGATATTTAACTTAACATCTGGGCTGAAAAGATCTACAAATCAATATAAGGTTTTGGATTCCAAAATTAATGATCCTTCAAAAAGGATAAGGACTTTGCAAAGGTCATCAGAGAGACATTAAAGTTTATCTCACATGAATTTGGAAACATTCATGAAATTTATATCAATGGAGAATGATCATCAGATAACCATAAAATATTGTATGAAAAAAATATGTTAACTTTCAAGAAATGTATGTTTCTTCATGATGGTCATTGAGTCCTACCAATACCTCCCTTAATCCCTCATTTAAGGTGATGTTACCATTAGAAATCTGTCAAAAGATCTTAATTTATGAAACATAGTCATTTTTGAACCAATGGTGAAATGGATTACTATATATATCAATATTTAAAAAAACATCCATGCGTACATCAAAATATAAGACCATGGTGGAGATATCCTTTATGAAGGATCACGCCTACAACAGTGGCAAAAAATCACTCATGGAACATGGGGTTTCATGAGTCATTCACCTTTCCAAAAACAATCCCCATGAGGAATAATCATCATCCTTTGGCAGGGATCCTATACTCCATAAAGGAATTACCTTTATAAAAAACATAACCTTCAGGAAGAAAAAAACATTTGAAAAGGCCACCTCATGGTTCCTTATAATATTCATCCTTTAAGTAGACACGCCTCCATGAAATGTCAGTCCACAAGTCAATTATACCTCTTCAAACATGGTGTGTTCATTCCACAACCTTCCACATGGATGGTATCATCAACCCTGTTGTCCATCCTCTTATATCTAAGAACATTTCACTTAGTTGTATCACCTAATTCTCATATGAATTGGAACCTTAATGTCAAGAACCTAAAATTTTACCTCATAGTGGAATTTTTATTGCCTCACTCAACCCATAAGCACTTATACATTAGAAATGTAAGACCATAATTTGGAATCATCATGTTATAACACTCACCATTCCAAACATAGATATATATTTCATTATACTTTTCTCTAGATTTGTAATTGTGTCCCTATTCACAATCCCCCAATGACTAATCCATAAGAAATTATAATGCACATCCAAATGTCTATGTCACATAGATTTAAACTTCAAGGGAATGTATTAAAAAGAGGTTTTGTATATGTATCCCTAAAACAAGTGATGAACATATGATTCCCCATGTATAACTATAACTATATAATAACCCACCTCTTTTGAAGACCCTATAAATAAGCCCCAAAAAATCCCATATCTGATCTACATCCATCTCAAAAGTATCCTTAGATCCTGAAATTAAAATAAATGGACAGGTCCCACCACAAGACCATAAATTGTGTACTCAAACTATATGGGTTTTGATCACTGTCTCTTAAATAGGGTATATAATATGCCTTTATGAGGTCTAATCATGAATAAATTATGACACCTCACTAGGGTTCAATCCCAATACCCCAACACAATAATTAAATTTTCATATCACCCACTATTAGGTAAAAACTCTAATGTGATATCACTTATACTAGAAATATAGTAAAACATACCACCCATATTAATGTTCACAATTATACCATTGGGTAACCATGTGTTTCTAACCCATATCTTGCCTATTGTGTAAAAATTATGCCTGGGAAACTTCCCTACAAGACATTGAACATTTGAAAATTACCCACAAGACATTATAAAAATGACAACATCCACATGAACTCCTAACATGTGACTATTACACCCCAATCTTCCACTGTACATTTCACATTAAATAACACAATAGCATGCAATGTACGCAACACCGAGTTCAAGTGCACCGCGTCCTATCAAACAAGAAAATCTAAAAGAAGTTTTGAATATTAATAACCATTTTTTTAATTTTATATAAATACCATATAATTTTAACATCCATATTTCTATGTTTTTCAGACATAATATGAGGAAAAATTCAATTTTACATTTAAAAGAAGAATTTAAAAAAATGTAGTTTTCCCACCATTTAATAGAGAAACATTTTAAAATACAATATTTTAAACTTATATATTAAATTTAGTGATATTAAATTTTTTTAGAATTGGGACATAAAAATTTTGGTTGGATTAATTTTTGGTTCTTATTTGATAACTTTTAAATTTTGATTAATAGTGAAAAATAGTAAATTTTAATTTAAAACCATTTTTTTAATAGAAATAATTCATAGTTTTAATTTATTCATTTGAGTGGATTTTAAGAATAGTTAGATTATATTTTTACCATTTAATTTAATGTTTTTCATTGGATGTAATTTCACTTTGAAATTGGACAAGAACATGTGTTAATCTTTTGATGGTTATTATTTTTTAAAAAGACGCTTTTTTGTTAGGACAACAGGAATTAATTTTAAATTAATTTCCACCACTACTGTGTTTTGAATTTGGAAAAATGGATTCCATATTTATAATCTTCATTTAAATATTTTGTAAATATATTACTTTTATTTTTATACATTATGTATATTTACATTAGTAAATATTTTATTTACCATGTTTGAAGGCTAAATCCTCTAAATAAGGGTAAACGATTACTATTATAATAATATAAAATTACCCTATAATGCGTTATATACCTATTGGTTTATACATATCCAACCATGGGTATCTTTGGGTCAATTTTATGACCCCATGGATTCACATTGGAGAGATAATGATACATTATATTATTTAATTTAAAGTAACGAAAAAAATGACAGAAACATATATCTCTTAGTAAACCAATTTTTACATGAGGTTATAAAACATATCATTTTTACTATAATTATTCATTAGAAATATGGTAAAATTAAATAAATAATGGTATTTTTTTATAATTTTATACCTTAATAATTAAATTTTTTTATGACACAGTGATGATGCAATAATTACCTTATTAATGAAAAATTAAAATAATTGATATTATAAATATCCAAATAAATGTAGTTTGAGACTTTTGATGAATTAAAATAAATTTATTGGTTAATAAGACAATATATGGTTGATTAAATGAATTTTGATCGATGTAATCATGTTGTTATGACTTTAACAAAAACAATATACCAAATAGTGTCAAAATTGACATATAAGTGTTTTTTAAAAAACATTATATTATTAACTGATATATTATTCCTAAAAATCTAAGGTTCAGAAAAAATACTTATGAAATAATATATATTCTTTTAATGAACCACTTGGGGTTCTCTTCTAAATTTATAGTAATATTATTAACTAATTATTACAATAATATAATAATGCATGGTAAAAGTTAAAATATTTACCTAAGAGTAAAATCTAAATGATAAGGTTAATATGGTAACCTAAACCTATCCAAAACATATTTGTTGAGATTTTTTCAACCCATCCTCACATTATCCTCTAAATAATTCATTTTAGAGCCATTAGAAACCGAAAATTATTTTATTTTAAAATAATATTTCAAGATTTTCCTAAAGTAAACCTCACATCTCTTATAAGAGGGAACTTCCCCTTCTCTTAATATCACGCCTAAAAATACTTTTGGCTCATCCAAACACTGGAAAACTATCCTCCCAACATTCCTCCCTTAATCATAGAGGCCTTTATTTGTCCATAAATCCAACTTATGTAGCCCTTTTTATCAAATAAAAATGAAGAACCCGAATAAGAGGTAAATATGTCACCACCTCTTTCAAGTCCTTTTCTTCATCCACTTCATCTTTCTTTATTGTTCATATTCTAAAATAATAAATCATGTATCTTATATATAATATGATGTTATTATAAAAATGTTACAACCATATTCATTATTCTATCCATCTTATAAATGACCAAGTCACCATACCTGCATACGTATGGCTTACCGTCTCCACGTCATGGTGTAGTTTTTTATTCAAAAAATTAATTATTTGGTTGGGTATAATAATGAGTATAACTGATGTAAAAAATATATATAACATATTAATGATTCTTTATATATATTATATATCATCCAGTTACGTACGATTTCACCATCAATGATATTGTCACTCGTGCATAAGTATTAATTACCGTCTCCATGAACACGATGAGATTAATTCCCCCATCTTAACCATTCAAGAATAATTTTCATTTTATGATTGAAAATAATGTTTCATAAATTAATATAATTCTGGATATGAATCAAATACATCATATCTATAACAAACATGGTTTATGTATCCATGCATACATTGTAAAATGAGTAATTTAACACCAAAAATGATCATACTACTAAAATATTATTAACAATGCAATATTAGAAGATCATATACGATATCATATTTATGTATATAGTTATTTTATAATTTAGTTACAAAATTTTAACTATTGTATTTGAGTTTAACATAACATCTACTAAAGAAATGTACGTGTTTTTGTATTATTTCTCAATCTCTTTATTATCGGAGGTTGTTTTTATGTAAGTATCTTCTGGGACCTCTTTATAATCCACATCCATGTTTTCTTAAACATGTATATCAAAACAATTTTTATATTTACTATACTATGGTTTAATGTTTTTTATAACCTTTTTTGACCTTATATGTTTTGAAATGAATCATTCCGTCATTTTCCAAACATGTTAATTTATGACCATTTCGAAAAAATTAATATAAGAATTTTTTTTAACTTATATATCGAGTGTAGCTATTTTCTGCTATTATAACATCATTGAAGCTTCCCTTAAAAACATATAAGAATATTTTCAAAATAAACGTTTTCATTTATAATTATGTTAATATTAAATGGTTTCAAATGAGAATGTGGTATTTCTTTCTTATTGTTTTCATTTTATCAATATCAACTTCCTTTGATATATTTTAAACATTTTTTATGTTGATTTATTATGATACAAATATTCCAAATTTTATTGAAGGTTTTGTGATATTTTTGAATGTGGATGTGTTAATTTTATATAATTCATGGTATATGGTTAAAGTATTGACATTTTTATGCTAGTTTTAATATGAATGTTTATGTTATGATTCAACATTTTCATATGTGCAATGTATTGGACATAGTATGTGATGGGTGGAGCCTATTATAGATCCTTAATGCATCTGTAGATCTCATGATACAATTAGACATGGAATTGGCCAAGGGCGTTCCCATTTTGATATATGGTTTTGACCAAGGCCTATATCATTTTTAGATGTCTTGGACGAGGCCTTGACAAGATGTTTTAGAATGTCTGACATTATACATTCCCTCATTATGAAAAAAATATTGATGGTTCATGTGATGATTAGACTAGAAGAATAATCATGACTATGTTTTATTATGGTTTTACTTACTCAACTCATATTCCTTCCATAAAGTGTTCATGTTTATTATTTGTAAAGGCATGTGTTTTTAATTTTTCATCATGCTTAATGTTTCTGTTATCTTCCGCTATATTGCTTACCCTTACTGACCATTTGAGCTCACCCATTTCTTATGATTCATTTTCCTAGGATATTAAGAAGTTATTAATTAGTGAATTTAAGGCATAATCTATTAGGCTTGGATGTTTCTAATGGAAAAAATTAGCATTGTATTTCTTTTCTAGTTGTAATGTTGAACCTATGAATGTATTTTGATTCCAAAATACTAATCTTATCAGTATTTCGGGACATGATTCCATGTATCATGCCAATATTGTGTAATAAATCACAGACTCTGGGTAACTAGGGTCGGGGAATTATAGTTGGTATCAGAGGAAGTTTAGTACAACCCTTGGAAACTAGATTTCTAAAAACACTGATTAGAGTACATTAACCTAAGATATACATCAAGAATTATTATAGAAGAACTTCCTAGAATTTTGGAACTATAGAGATTTTATGAGTTTCCGAAGAAATACATCATAGTCTAGATATGAGCAGCTTGAGATGGATCTAGCACAGATGTACCTAGGGGTAAAACCCTAAATGTCCGCTTTGGTCAAGACTCGAATGGGGATAGGTTCATGACAACAGGCCTTACTGCACTCTTGGTTACGACACTCGTGGGGGATATTTTTAAGACAATTCACATTTTCTATGAAAACCATTTTGAAGGATTTATGAGTATATACCTCCTAAAATAAATTTTTTATGATTATGGATTATATATATAAAATGTTCTATTTATGTTAGGTGTTTTACATGTTCAGAATTATGTATTATGGTTCATATAGTAATCTATTGTACGCTATTGTTTAGAAATGGTGCCTAGTGGAAGGAATGAAAACCATATCAACGCACATAATCAATATATGGATTTCCCTCCTACTCAAGACAATTATTGTTGAGAAGGTGATGAAACTAGTTCTTATCATCTTATCACTATACTGGTACAACTCACTCTGGTTATGAATAATAACCGTACCCATATGGAGCACCCTGATCCACAATGTGGAGGATCAATATTAGACCGCTTCATGAGGCAAAAACCACAAACATTCAATGGGTATAAAAATCCATTTGTAGATGAAAAAATGATCAATTACACAGAGAACATATTTTATTCTTTGGGGAGTAGTGAAAGATAAACAGTTTTCATGGCAGTTTATCGCATAACAAAAGTTGCAAATCAATGGTTGTCATAAATTCAAAACACAAAAGAAGATGTAGATTTATCATGTATGGAATATTGGGAGTTTAAAGATATTTGCTTTGAAAAATTCATTCCTCTTAACTATCTAGTGGATATGGAAAGGCAATTTCTGAGTTTGAGAGAAAAGGAGGATGATAATGTCACAAAGTATGAATCTAACTTTACAAGGATAGAAAGACATGCTGAAGATTATATACATTACCCTAGATGTAACATTAATCATTTCCTTGATGAGTTAAAACCATTTCTCTGTCGAGAATTAGTCTCACAATAATTCTTATCATACGAAGATATTTCCTCGTGTGCTATTAAGACGGAAAAGGAATTCTATATGTCTTTCAACTTTAAAGATAATCATGAGAGGAAGAGATCTACTGAACACTATGTTAAATGAAATAAATAAAATGTGGAAGAAGGGAAGAGTTGAGTTTCCACCTTGTGATAATTTTGGAAGGAAGCACCCTAGCGCATGTCTAAATGGAAAAGGAGTATGGTACAATTGTGGACAGAAAGGCCATATTGCTGGTGAATGTAAGTGAATGAAATATGTTTTCAATGATGAATGATAAAATTGTATATAAATTAGTCATTATGAAAATTAATTCCCTATGCTCCAAGGAATATTACCTCAAAAAAGGCAAAGGGATCAAGGTCAAGCTTATGCTATTACTATAGATGAAGTGGAATAATTAATGTGTTTTTGTTTTTGGAATCAAGAATTATTTTATGGTTATAAGAATAATGTGATATATATAAGGATTGTACTGCAGTTGTTTTTATTTTCATTAAGGATTTAATATGATGAAGGTATTCATATTTTTAGTATATGAAAATAAGAGTTACATTACATTGTTTGGGGAATCATACAATGCGATTGATTTTGGAATTTATAGAATCTTTATAGTGAATTTGGATAGGAGTATTTAAGATAATTAAAAAGGTTGGAATGGAATTTATAGAACTTTGGATAGTATTTATAAATAATATTTTTGGAATATTATAATACTATTGTTTTAGAAAAACGACAACAGGTAGGTCGGGAGATAACCTGTCACGTTAGACAAAGTTGTAGGAATTGAACCCACAACCAAAGTGTGACAAGGATTTATGACCTACCATTACCCTACATGAAGTCCCTTGTTATTATAAATTTGTTTTATCCATGGTATATGTTTGGAACCTTATATGATTAGGATAAATATAATATGTTTGATTTTTATTATATTTTTGAGTGAATAAATACTTTGGGGTAGAAATTAGCAAAATGATGTAACTATACATGTCAAGTATATATATATTCCACCTTTATTCTATGAATAAATAAATTTTTAATATTTAGGGAATTGATCTTAAAACCAAAAATGTAATATCTCTATACATTATGATCTGTTGAACTAATGATATTTTAAATCATCATAGATTGATGGCTTTGAAGCCCTAAATTTTACACATATTTGTGATTGATGTCCTCAATCACCCCTATAAATATTTATAGTTTACTCTAATTAAATGTCTATAATGGCCACCAATATTCTCCTATTCAAATCCCTAATTTGGTGGTGACCTTTTCATTTCCCTTTCCCTCTTATTAAGACTAAATTCTATTAATCCTATTTCTGATTTGGGTTTTCCACAATAGTATTTTTAAATTTCAACCATTTATTTTCAATGATCAATTTCAAATTGTGAGAATGAAATTTATTTTAGAAGGCAATAATGTAATACCCCAAGCTTACATGGTACGTATCTCTTTAAATAATACAATATCGTGCAATGTATGCAACACCGAGTTCAAGTGCACCATGACCTATCAAAATAGATGTTTATAAAGAGGTTATGAATTGTAATAACCATGTTTTTAATTTTATTTATATCCCATATAATTTTAACATTTATCTTTTGTGTTTATTATACATGATATTAGGAAAATTTTAATTTTTCAGATGAAAGAAGTATTTTTAAAAAAATGCAGTTTTTCCTCCATTTAATGGAGAAACCATTTTAAATCAAATATTTTCACATTAATATATTCAATTTAGTGAAAATAAATTATTCTTTATAATTGGGAGATAAAATTTTAGGTTGGATAATTTTTTGGTACTTTTCTGATGACTTTTATATTTTGATGAATAATGAAAAATTCTAAATTTTAATTTAAAACAAATTTTTTAATAGAAATAATTTATAGTGTTAAATGACTTATTTTAATGGTTATAAAGTATAGATAGATTATATTTTTACCATTTAATCCAATTTTGGTCAATGGAAGTAATTTTCTTTGAAACTGGACATAAACAAGTGTCAATATTTTGATAGTTATTATTTTTTGAAAACACGCTGTATGTTTCGACAATGAAATTTAATTTTAAATTAATTAATGCCACTTCCCTATTTTGAATTTGTAAAAATAGATTTCATATTTAGTATCATGATTTCAAAATTGTATGAATAGGTTACTTTATTTCTTATAAATTATGAATATTTACAATAGTAAATATTTTATTTACATTGGTTAAAGGGTAAATCCACTAGAACAAAAACCTTTTTTATGTCGCACTTTTTTACATCAGTTTTTGAGAACCGATGTGAAAATATCTAAAAATCAATTTTTTACATCAATTATTATATAATCGATGTAAAAAATACATTTTCTCATATTTTTCGCGTTGGTTATATAAGAACCGACGTGAAAATTCCATTTAATCTGATTTTTCACGTAGTTTATATAATAACCGGCGTGAAAAATCCATTTCCATTAAAATATATTAAAATTTTTGCTTATTTTTCATCTTAGTTATTATAAAACTGACGTGAATAATCAATTTTCACGATGTTTTAACACTAGATATTTAATAACCGATGTTAAAAGGTATTTTTCACGTCGGTTATTTAATAAAAGACATGAAAAATGTTTACAAAAATGTAATTCATTTCCCAGTATTTAATTTGATAGGTCACGGAGCTCAAATAGAGTTACGGATTAAATATTATGGCCTTCACATGTTGGTCATCCCTAAGACCTCGTTTAGTGATGGTCAACTTCTGAAGGCCATAACTTTTAATCTGTAACTCTGTTTAATGTCAGTTATTAAATTACCGATGTGAATAGGTCATGAAAATAGATTTTTCCAATTGGTTTTAAAAAATAACCGATCTGAAAAAGTGATGAAGATTTATTTTTGATGTCGGTTTTATAATAACTGATGTGAAAAATAAGAGAAAATTTTATTTTCTTTTCACGTTGGATATCATAAAACTGACCTGAAAGATAATTTTAATATCCCGTGAACGTGAAATTTCAATTTTTTTACATCGCGACATCCAAATTTTGAATTGTCACCTAAAATTTTTAATACCGCTTTCTCTCTTAGCATCTCAATTATATGTTTCCATTATACACATATCATAATTTAACGATCATTTATTTCAACCATTGTTGTTCCACCAAATCGACTCTTTTATCTTCAATGTGGATCAATTATTTATTCTTTAAGTGATCTCGTCAAGGTATGTTTAATCATATATCCATGATTTAGGGTTTTTATGATTTTTTTCATAACTGATATACCATTCTATGATAATTTCACTCAACCATCATCGTTCCACCGAATCAAGTTGTTTGATCTTCCACTTGAATCAACAATTTCTTATTTCTACGACCTCATCATGGTATTTGTAATTATTTTCCCATGATTTACATATTCTATGAGTAATTTTCTTAATTGATATACCATTTAATTATTATTAATTTATTATAATGATGGATGATTCTTTATATCCTGGTAAAACTATAAATACCCCTATGGATTGAAAAATTCTTTCAATGATGACGCTACGGTTGACTCATTCAATCATTCCTTGAAAAAAATATCAAACTTTTGATGGTCAGAACTTTTGATCCGTAACTTTGTTTCAGCTCTATGACCTGTCAAATGAAATATTAAGAAATTTCATACAATATGGTAAACATTTTTTATGTCCGTTATTTAATAACTGATGTTATAAATAACTTTTAACATCGGTTGTTTCAAAAACTGACGTAAAAATGGATTCTTAACATAATTTCCAGAAGGTATTTCAAGTCGGTTATTTAAAAACCAATGATAAAAACCATAAAACCCCAGTTTTTTACGCCATTTATTAAATAACTATCGTAAAAAATTATATTTTTAACGTCTCTCGCAATAACATCACCTAAAAACCGATGATAAAAAGGAAAAAAATCGACGTAAAAAAGGTTTTTGTACTAGTGATCCTCTAAAAAAGCATAAAAAATATTATTATATTAAACTTAAATTACACTATAATGAGTCATATTTCTACTGGATGATAGATATCCGACCCTGGGAATCCTTTGGTACATTTTTGGACCCCATGGAGTCATTTGGGAGTGAAAATGACACATGATATTAATTAATTTAAAGTAAAGACAAAAATTACATAAACATATATCTCTTAGTAAAACAATTTTTACATGGGGTTATATATGTTTTTTCGACTATAAATATTTATTATAAATATAAAACAATTTTGTAAATAATTTAGTTTTATTTATAATTTTTAGGCATTAAATATATAAATTTATTTATGACACACTGATGATGCATTAATTACCGTATTAATGAAAAATTAAAACAATTGATAATATAAATTTCCTAATAAATCTAGTTTGAGAATTTTTATGCACTCAACTAATTTGTTAGGTTAATATAAACTGATATGGTTTATTAAATGAATTTTTTTGAAGTAATCATGCAGTTTTGACAGTAACAAAAACAATATACCAAATAGTGTCAAAATTGTCATAAAATAGTTTTGAAAACAAATATTATAATATTAATTGATATAGTTTTATCTTGGTGACTCCCATGTATAAATTCCAATATTACATTATAGTAGAAAAAATGATGATGTGGAATGAATCCATGTTATGTGATCTATGTGGAACACATAAGCATGATATTGAAATGATTATGAAGGGTGTCACAAAACTTCCCCTAGGGCCAGTACCGTTACTACACCAAGCTTTCCTCCCATTGTATAAGGGATGGTGTCTTGAGATATGTAGGCTTGTCCCAATCAACTGGGCGACACTGGACTTTGTATATGTATACACACACATAACTTCAGACCACTGATTCGGGATGGTGAAAACACTAAGTAAAAAATCAAAAGGTACAATCATATAAGACTAATTGTAAATGGGGCTAGAATACAAGCCCAAATATAACAGGAAATTAAAAGTACATGTCTATAGAACACCTCCATGTAAACCCATACATGAAGGGTAGGTGTAGACTTTGTTTTATAAAGTCACAGAATCATGTCTCGTCTGTCGGGTCACTACAAGAACTGCTCGACACCGATCCACCAAGGACTCCATTAAAGCATCGATTGTCTGAAAACGAAACAACCCAAGTGAGTGTTTTCAGTGGTAGGGTGAGTAAAACAATACATATTAAGGACCCAATCCACAATTTTATACAACAAAAAAATAAAAAAATTGGACTACCAAATAGGTACACAATGTGTATCCTATAATAAGTTCAATAAATAGGGCCACCAGAGTCAGCTCATATAGGAAAAATCTAAATTATGAAAAGAAAGACTATCGTTTATAAACATTCTTCCCCTTTTACTGTTAAGGCTCTCATCCCTGAGAATTCACTTTGGCTAATTGGAGAACCTATACACACTCATCAATTAGGCTAGTTGAGGAACCTCTACTCGCTCATCACTTGAGCCAACTGAGACGCCTAGACCCGCTCATCACCTGGTCCATATAGGGAACCTAGACCCAGTAATCATATCTGCCTGTTGGGGAACCTATATCCGCACATCACTAAAGCATGATGGGGCACCTGAATCCTATAGTCATTGTCTTGTCTTCAAACCTAGCCACCATATTCCCACTCACTGCATGATTGATTTTGAGGTAATCTACTCCTCATTCCCTTGGTTGTATCTCAAATTTCACAAAAAACACACATAGAGTATATCAAAAGGACCTCCTCATTGTGAGGGTCCCAACACTATAAACTGATCATTAATTATACATAGGGTTTTGGAGTTATATTTTTGTAAAAGGGGGTGTGTTGGGTCTGAGCTCGTTGTAACCCGATCTAGTCGGGTCCAAGGGCTAGTACCATTGGTCCTAGTAGACCTAGCCCATTGTGCCATGGGTCCAGCTATCTAGGATGCTCTGTGGCCTTGTCTTTATAAGTCCTGACCAATATTGGTGGGCATGTTCTATACAACGGGGATGTGGCTATTAAGACCCATGATTTACGTAAATATAGATTTCATTTATTTTGAGGAATACTTAATTCATTGCACAAATTTACTCCCAAAGACATTATTTTTTTAGTGTGTTTGGAAACATGGAATATAATTTTCAATCATAGTGAATGATCTTCAATATCTCCCATTAATATCATCCTTTATTTCTTTCCATCCTAAAATCATTTTTAATAGCTTAGTGAAAATATATCATAAAAATGTTGGTCTCAAATTCTTAGTATGTTTAATCCTATAGAACATAAAACAATCCATTTACATAATAATGTAAAGACATGAAAATAATGTTTAAATATCAAAATCCCGAATCATGAAATAGATCTTCATAGTATGTAAGGAATAGATCATAAGGAATCCATAACCATTATAAAATAGCATTGGAATAAAACATGGAGTTGCAGAAAACAAATAAGTACATAATATGATTTCCATAGTGGCCGAGGTACTGCTTCCAAGACCATCATAGTGGACAAAGTTCATTTCTGAACTGGGTTTACTTGTCGTTCCAGCCATCTATTACTGATCCAGATTTACATATCATTCTAACCATATATTATTAAATTAGATTTACTATCCATTCCAGTAATTTCTATATCATGAGATATAAATATTTTGAAAATAATTGGAGAGAGATATAGTTCCTACCTATCTCATAATGAAATCATTTATACATCTTCCTGAAATACATAAATCATTCATCATTGCATAACCCAATAAATAAAATGGGTTTTTTAAACATTATCCCATCATAACATAATCCATATATATGATCATTATATCATTAACACACAAAAAACAAATTAATAATTGGGATTAAAACGTAACATTATTTAAGAGTGTCATCATATATTTAAAATAATTTTGATAAAACACTTGAACTTTATTTTTGAGGAAAATAACGTTTCTTTTTAAAAAAAAATTTCTTTTATCAAAATAAAATAAAATTTTAATAGAAAATTTATTATTTGAAAATAATCATGAAACCTTTCATAGGAAACTACATTGAAATAAGGTTTTAAGAAGATGTAAAAATATATTCATGGCGTATATGTTAAAAAACATACTCCTTGTACTTTTTCTAGAAATTTTGAAAAGTATCTCTTTATGAATAAACACCAGAAGATTCCTTTCATACTATTTAATAAAAATTTTATAATGGTTAAAATTTATTTTAAAAAATTTTACAATGGAAAAAAATATTACATATTGTAGGGTACATGTATATGGATGATAAGTATACCTAAGTCAATACATTCGTATAAAGAATCACATAATTAAGTGCGATTGAAAAATTATCCCTTACATTAGATCTCTTTTCTTCTGTATGGGTTTGAAAATCAGGTATATTGGGTTTAAAAATATTACTATGTTACAACCAAGCCATAATAATATCTTTGATATAATATATGATTCAGTTATGACTTTATATTACCCGTATATTTTTCAATCCAATGTTAAAACAACATTTTGAGTAATAATTGATTTATTTGTCATACATGTTTTGAATTTTTATTCTTGATATTATTACATTGACTGTGATTTACATACTTAAATAATGTATATAATTATTCGTATATCATATATATTAAGTTAATAAAAATATATAATAGATTGAAAAATGCAATGGAATAATCCATTCATGGATACTGTAGGTCGTACGTACGCGTTTACACAGTTTCAATTTCCTTATTGAATTGAATTGAAGCATGTAAATTACATATATATATATATATCTAGTAGAATTATTATGTATTATATTTCATTATTATTTATTATATATACATTATTAATATTCATTAATGGTTAATGGGAAAATAAATCTCACTGCATCATGGAGATGATTGGCCCTATGTACGCGCGAGGAACAATATCATTCACTCGATTGTTAAATGGTATGGAATTGGTTGGAATAATAAATATAAAGAATAATTATAATTTTATATTAATTATTTAATATTATTATTCTCATAATTATACCCATCCATATTAAGTATTATTTAAAAACAAATGACATCATGACATGGATATGGTAAGTCGTACGTACGCACACATGGTGATATTATTGTTCATTTGATGGATAATAGGAGGTATAAGGTTGTCCCATAGTTATAATAACATCTCATCATGTAGAAAATATTTGATATATTACATTATTGTGACTAAAACATAAGAATAGTAAATAAAAGAAGAAATTAACTTTGAAAGAGGAGAAAAAAACAATTACCTCTTTCTCGATTATCTCATTTTGTTTCCCACAATTTGTCACCCTAGGATGGAATTATTCCAAAATCTTGTCCTATTAGAAGAATTGAGGGATTTTGGGAGATTATGTTATTATGTTTTTTTCAATCCAAAGTGAATTACTGTTGGGAGAATGTGAGCAGATATGGTATCCTTTTATAATAGAGAGGAGGGTCACTTAAGGAATGTCTTGAATTATTTATTTATTATAAATGTATTTTCTATTTATAGTGATAAAAAATCATTTATTAATAATATATTAACCATTTTGGTTCAAATAAAATAATCCTATAATATTTTGAAATGTTTTGAATATTTTTTAAACCTTATCTTTTATGTTAAACCCTTATTTTAAACCTTTTAATCTTACTATCCACTTTTATAATTTACACTATTGGGTTTATATAATTACCATAACATTAAAAATGACCCAAAAAGTTCAATTAATGAAATATTTGGACATTTCATAACTATATTTTATCATAATATATTTTATGGTATTTTATAAAATTTATTAAACTGTTTTATAATTTAAAATAGCAATAGTGTATGTTTTGACACATTATTTTTTTACATTCAAAACAAATCATAAAATAAAGATAATGTAACACCCCGACCCCAGTTACCCAGAGTCGGTGCATTATTACATAACATTGGCATGATCACAAGAAAGATCAAATCTCGAAAGACCGATTGGTTTAGTAGCCTTGGAAACACTAGATATATTCATAAGTTTTACATTACATCATAAAATGAAAAACTACTACAACAACATAATGTCTCCACAGTCCACACTATTATCCCCTCATAATAGTCCTGCAGGTCATTCATAACTTAATTCTTCACTTCCTGGGAAAAATAAAACACAGAAAACGGGTGAGCTCAAATGCCCAGTAAGGATAACAATATAGCGGAACATTCAAAATAAGCATAAACATTTAAGGCAATGCATTACTAAAACAAAATCCTTTCAAACATGAACTTACAACATAGTATAGAATAAATAAAATGAAATAATTCCATTTACTTATTCACATGGATATTCTACTAATCGAATAATCACATGCAAAATCAATAACCACTTTCATAATGATGGAATGCATAATGCCAGACTATCATAACCACATAGCCAAGGCCTCGTGCCAAGACTACAAATAAGATTTTGTCAAGGCCTTGTGCCAAGACACTAGTTTGTCTCATTAGACCTACCGATGCATCGAGGAGCTATAGCGGGCTCCACCCGTCACATATTAAGTCCAATGCATTCCCATATGAAAAGGTTTAAACATAACATAAACATTCGTATTAAAACTAGCATACGAAATGTCAATAATTTCACCATAAACTATGAATGGTATAAAAATAGCACATCCACAGTCAAACATATCACAAAACCTTCAATACAATATAGAAGTTTTGTATCATAATAAATCAACTTCAAATAAGCGTAAAATCCGTCAAAGGATGTTGACATAGATGAAATCAAAACACTTTTTAGAGAAATATCTCTTTCTATTTTTGAAATCATTTAAGAGCCATATAAAATAAAACATTTTCTTGAAAATGTTCTTATAATCTTGTAAGGGAAGCTTTGACGATTTTATAACGGCGGAAAATAACCGCACCCGCCGTATAAGTTAAAAAAACATTCTTATCTTAATTCTGTCGAAAAGGTTAAAAAGCACCTTGTTTGGAAAACGACGGAAAGATTCCCTTATAAACCTCTTATAAAATGTCAAACAAGGGTATAAATGACTTTAACCCATATTCTTTTAAATATTAAAAAATGTTTTGAAATACATTTTGAAGAAACATGGACGTGGATGATAACAAGGTCCCAGTAGATAATTATGTATAAACAATCTCGGATAATGAAGAGATTGCGAAATAAATCCTTACCTTGTACTTTTCCTTTGTTGGGGTAGGTTAACCTCCTGTATAATGGTGAAATAATTGTTATTAAATTATACAAGAATCATATACATTAATATGATATCATATATGATCTTTTAACATTGCTTTATTAATAATATCTTAGTATTATCGTCGTTTCGGGTGATAATCGATTCGTTCTTCTTAAATGTTTGGTTACGTAACACATGTTTTTAATGGATAGATTATATATTATTCATAATCAGAATGATATTAACATTATTTTTAACCCTAAAATGAGAATAAGACTTGAATGGATACGATGGAGAATGAATCTCATCGCGTTCGTGGAGACGGTAGTCCGTACGTACGCACGAATGCTACTTCCATTTAATTTTTATTTTTAAAAGAATCAAATCCAAATGATACATAGGTATATTACTATTACAGTATAATATAATATTTTATATATGTTACTTAAGTTCATTAACACCATCCTTTATACGTTCCATGTGTGGTATGAACGAGTCATATCATTTTAAGGGGGCGGTAGTCCGCACTTCCTCAAATGAAATTATCGTATGTATATACAACATGAAACGAATAATGGTATGAAATAAAATGGAATTACAGAAGCTTATATATATAATATATATCATTAATATCATATTTAATTACAGTTCCATCATAATGGCCACCATGAGAGGCGGTAAGATGTATTTGAACAATCATCGTTTCGTGAGGTGTTAGTTTTCCATCCACGGAAACATTATGTTCATCATCCATTAGATGGAGTTGTGTGTATGTTTAGTTTGAATCCTTATTATAAAAACATACTAGTATATTGTGGATACTGGTTTTGTTACAAAAGAAAGGAAATAAAAAGAGTTTGGGGGTTGGAGAAGCAAAATAAATGAAAATAATTTAAGAGAAATCGTTACCTTTAATTTAGGTAACTCACTTTGGTTGGAACCAAATGACTTCTTGAAATGCTTTCTTCCTAAGGGGAAGCTTCAAGGAGGAGGAGAGGGTTGTGGGGAGCTTATTTGGGTAGGGTTTGGACGAGCCAAGTGTCTTGAGAGGTGTGAGGAATGAGTAGAAGTGGTCTCCTTTTATAAGGGAGAGGAGGGGCTCTTTAGGAAAGAGTGAAATTATTACTTTATAATATAATTATATTCGGTTTATAATGGTCAAAAAATCATTGAGGTCGAAGCTAAGATGACGCATATTCTAAATAACATCAACCAATAAGAATTTGACAGGTTTTAGATAATATTTTAATCATTATAATCTTATTTATTTAAATGATTTATTAATGAGGTAAACATTGAATCATTATTGTGTCATTAATAATTTAAATTATTTGATGTCTAAAAATTATAAATAAAATATAATTATGTAGGAAATATTTTCAGCTTTCTAATGAATATTTATAATCGAAAATCCAACATGTATAACCCTATGTAAAAATTGTTCTTCTAAAATATGTAAGCTTATGCCATTTTTATTTTTATTTTAACTTTATTAATATAATGTGTCCCTACCACATACAAGTGGCTCCAAGGGGTCCCCAAATCGACCCAAGGATGCCCATGGTCGGGTATGTGTCCACCAATAAGGTTAGGACACGTTTTAGGGTAATTTGGTATTATTATAATATTATTTTTTAACCCTTATTTACCGGATTTACCCTTTAACCATGGTAAATAAAATATTTACCGCAGTAATTATTCAAAATGTGTAAAAATAAAAGTTACCTATTTACTTAATTTGGACATCCTGATTCCAAATATTTAATCCATTTTTCCAAATTCAAAACACAGAAGTGGCAGAAATTAATTTAAAATTAATTCCCGTTGTTAAAATAAAAAGCGTGTTTTTAAGAGATAATAACTATCAAAAGATTGACACTTGTTTATGTTCGGTTTAATTGTGAAATTATGTCCAATGACAAACACTAAATTAAATGGTAAAAATATATTCTAAATATACTTTAAAACCACTCAAATTCATAATTTATCAATATTAATTATTTTGATTAAAAAAGTTGTTTTTAATTAAAATTTAGTAATTTTCACTATTCATCAAAATATAAATGTTATCCGAAAAGTACCAAAATTTCACCCTAGGATAATTTCAATATTCCGAATCCAAAAATGAAGTCCATTTTGAAATATAGAATATATATGATTTCAAAAAGTAGGTATTACTATTCACAACGGCTAGTTTAATTAGTTGTGGTGTGTGTTAGAACTCGAGGTTGCGTACAACACACGCTATCGCATTATTCGAAGGGAAACGTACCGTGGAAGTTTGGGGTGTTACATTCTCCCCTCCTTGAAATAATTGCGTCCTCGCAATTTCTAGGGTATTACTGCATAAAAAGACTCGGGTGGTTCTTCATCATAAGTTCCTCGGGTTCCCACGTTGCCTCTTCCATCTTATGATTTCTCCACAAAACTTTTACCAGACGCGTCGTCCGGTTTCTCAGCACTTCTTCTCTTGTATCAAGAATCCTGAGAGGCTCTTCACAATAAGAGAGATCGGGTTCCAGTTCTAATTCCTCATAGGTGAGTACATGCGTTGGGTCAGGCATGTATTTTCTTAACAGAGATACGTGGAACGCATCGTGAACTTTGGAGAGACTTGGCGGCATTACCAATCGATAAGCTACAGCCCCAATTCGTTCTAGAATTTCGAAGGGTCCGATGTACCTGGGACTCAATTTACCTTTCTTACCAGAACGTATGACTCCCTTCCATGGAGATACCTTCAGGAAAACATGATCACCGACTTGAAATTCCAAATCCTTCCTTCGATTATCGGCATAGCTCTTCTGCCTACTTTGAGCTGCTTTGATGTGATTTTGGATTACTTTCACCTTTTCCACCGTTTCCTCCACCAGTTCTAGGCCTACAAGTTTTCTTTCACCAACGTCATCCCAACATGTTGGTGTACGATATCTCTTTCCGTATAACGCTTCATATGGTGCCATCTGAATACTCGAATGGAAGCTATTGTTATAGGAAAATTCTACCAGAGGTAAATATTGATCCCACATACCCTGAAAGTCAAGTGAGAAAGATCTCAACATGTCTTCTAAGGTTTGAATAGTCCGTTCTGATTGTCCGTCTGTCTGAGGGTGGTATGCAGTGCTCAAATGAAGTTCAGTATCCAGGGATTTCTGAAGACTTTTCCAGAATCTTGAAGTAAAACGGGGATCACGATCAGAAACAATCGATAGGGGTACTCCATGAAGTCTCACAACTTCATTAATATATAGTCTTTCTAGACGTTCCAGGGGTAGATCTTCTCTTATAGCAAGAAAATGTGCTGACTTGGTAAGACGATCAACAATAACCCATATTGCATCGTTCCTTCTAGGAGTCTTTGGTAGCCCCATGACAAAGTCCATCATAATATTGTCCCATTTCCACTTCGGTATGGGAAGATGTAGCATGACTCCTCTAGGCTGTTGCCTTCCAGCTTTCACTTGTTGAAAAACCATACATCTTGACACAAAATCAGCAATCTCCCTCTTCATGTTGTCCCACCAAAAATGATCCTTAAAATCTCTATACATTTTGGTGCTCCCAGGGTGTATAGAGAAATTGGAACTATGAGCATCATCCAGCAATTCCCTTTTTAGATCAGGTATATCAGGAACAGAAAGTCTCTTCCCGAATATCAAAATTCCATCTTCATACACAAAGTCTCTCAATCTCCCATCATTCACAGCTTTAATCTTCTTTTGGAATTCTTCATCATCAGTCTGAGAACTCTTAATCCTTTCTATTAAAGATGGTTTGGCAACCATTTGAAAAAGATATGATGTTTCGCCTTCCCTGGTTATTCCCATGTCCATATTCACTAGATCCATTAAAATTGGATCCCTTTCAATTCTCATATTGTTCAAAACTCCATGGTCTTTTCTACTCAAAGCATCTGCCACCTTGTTTTGTTTCCCCGGGTGGTAGTGTATCGTGCAATCATAATCCTTGAGTAATTCAAGCCATCTCCTTTGCCTCATGTTGAGTTCTTTTTGTGAGAAAATATACTTCAAACTCTTGTGATCAGTATAAATATCACATTTTTTACCATAGAGGTAGTGTCTCCATATCTTAAAAGAAAAGATCACAGATGCTAACTCAAGATCATGAGTAGGATAGTTTTGTTCATGAATTTTCAACTGTCGTGATGCATAGGCAATAACTCTATCATTCTGCATAAGGACACAACCAAGTCCTTTCATTGATGCATCACTATAAATAACGAACCCATCATTCCCCGATGGTAGAGTCAATATAGTAGCATTGACTAATCTTATCTTCAGTTCTTCGAAACATTATTCACACTCTTTTGTCCAAACAAATTTAACCCCTTTATGTGTGAGCTTCGTTAATGGGTTAGCCAATCGGGCAATATTCTGGACGAAACGTCGATAATAACCTGCCAAACCAATAAAACTACGTACCTCAGTTATACTCGTAGGTGCTGGCCATTCATGGATTGCATTGGTCTTAGAAGGATCAACAGAGATTCCATCTTTAGAGAAAATATGTCCAAGAAAAGAAATATCCTGAAGCCAGAATTCACACTTGCTAAACTTCCCATATAATTCATGCCTCCTCAGAGTCTTCAAGATAATGCGCAAGTGATTTTCATGATCTTCGTAGGTTTTAGAGTATACCAAGATATCATCAATAAATACCACCACAAATTCATCGAGATACTCCTTGAAAACTCTATTCATCAGATCCATGAATACAGAGGGTGCATTAGTCAATCCAAACGGCATTACGGTAAACTCGTAATGCCCGTACCTGGTTCGAAATGCTGTCTTCGGAATGTCTTCCTTCATCACACACAACTGATGGTATCCAGATCGAAGGTCAATCTTTGAAAAGTATTGAGCTCCATGCAGTTGGTCAAATAAATCATCAATACGAGGTAGGGGATACTTGTTTTTTATCGTTATAGCATTGATCTCCCTGTAGTCGATACATAACCTCATAGATCCATCTTTCTTTTTAACAAAAAGAACAGGGGCTCCCCATGGAGAAACACTAGGGCGAATAAATCCCTTATTACTCAATTCCTCTAGTTGTTTCTTTAGTTCGACTAATTCTACAGTGGCCATTATATAAGTGGTCTTCGATATAGGCCTTGATCCAGGAATCGAATCAATGGAAAACTCAACTTCTCGTTCTGGAGGATGTCCAGGTAAATCTTCCGGAAATACATCTACAAATTCTTTCACAACAGGTACATCCTCTATTTGAAAATTTCTTTCCTCACCGACAGTTATTTTATTCTCTTCCTCCCCAATAATTGAATTAAGTTGAGCTACTGGGAGTGGATCTAAATAAGAATTAGGTGGTGACGATTCTGCTCTAAAAATAAGGTGTTCATTATCATTATCATCAAGAATCGTAACCTCTTTCTTCTTACAATAAATCTGCACATCATAGTCTGAAAGCCAGTCCATACCGAGGATTATATCAAACTCAATCATAGGTATGACGATGAGATCAGCAGATAAAGAAAATTTATGTGCTCTATTGGGGACTGATTCACAAAACATTGTTGCAATGATACTTCCCTTAAGAGTTTTAACTGAAAACTCCCTTATTAAATCAAATTGGAAATATTTAATTTTCTCAGAAAACTGGGAAGATATGAAACAATGCGACGATCCAGAGTCAAATAATGCATTTTCTAAACTTGAGGAAACCATTAAATGACCTGCCACCACGTCTTTCGGAGCTTCTACCTCCGCAGTAGTGATAGAATAAGCCTGGCCTTGATCCCTTGGCCTTTTCTGAGGTATGTTATCCTGACGCTTAGGAAATTCATTTACATAATGTCCCATCTCCCTGCAGTTGTAGCACTGAACGTTGGTAGCTTCCTTCTTCCCCTTGCAATCATGAGCTTGGTGGCCTTTTCACCACACTTGTAACAGACTCCCATTCTCTTCAAGCAAGTACCAGGATGTTTCTTCCCACATTTACCACAATATGGATATTCAACCTTTCCCTTCTTCCCCTTATTTCCATTCCTAGATTGATCAGCAGGTCTCTTCTTCTCTTGCTTTGCTTTAAAGTCATATGACTTAGAGAATTCCTTTTCGGTCTTGATAGCACATGAGAAAATGTCTTCGTACGATGAAAAGGATTGTGAGACTAATGCTCGACGGAGAAATGGTTTTAACCCATCAAAGAAACGATCAATCTTACTTCTTTGGTTACGTATATAATCACCAGCGTACCTTGCTAACCTTGTAAAGTTAGCCTCATACTTTGTGACATTCTCATCCTCCTTCTGTCTCAAACTTAGAAATTGCCTTTCCATATCTGCTCGATGGTCACGAGGAAAGTATTTTTCTAAAAACAGATCTTTGAACTCCCTCCATTCCATATTTGATACTTCATCATCTTAATTCATGTTTTGAATCAATGACCACCATTGATCAGCATCTCCAGTGAGGCGGTAAACTGCCATGATAACTTTTTCCCTTTCACTGCTCCCCAAAGCCTGAAATATTTTCTCTAGGGAATTTATCCATTTCTCAGCTACTAAAGTATTTGTACTCCCATTGAACGTTGGTGGTTGTTGCCTCATGAATTGATCAAACATTGATCCTCCACGCTGCGGATCAGGGTGCTCCATACGGGTAAGGTTATTATTCATAACCTGAGTAAGTTTTCCCAGTATGGTGATTAGCTGATCGGCACCAGTTGCATCACCAGCCCCACTATAATTATCTTGAGCAGGAGGGAAATCCCTATATGGAGTGCGTGCATTGATACAGTTTCCTTTTCTTCCACTAGGCGTCATTTCTAAACAATGGCATAAACTAGATCAGTTTATGAATCAAAATACATAATCCCATACTTATAAAACACTTAACATAAATTGAACTATTTATGGATATAATCCATAATCATAAAAATGTTTTCTTTGAGTATGTATATACTCATAAACCATTCATAATGATTTGTAAAGAAAATGAGAGTTATCCTAAGCATATCCCCCAGGAGTGTCGTAACCAAGAGTGTAGCAAGGCCCGTTGTCGTGCACCAGTTCCCGTTCGAGTCTAGATCAAAGCGGTGTTTTCGGGTTTTACCCCTAGGTACATCTGTGCCAGAGCCTCCTCTACCTGCTCGTATCCAGACAGGGATGTATTTCTCGGAAAACTCACAAAATCTCTACAATACCAAAATTCTAGGAAGTTCTTCTATACTAATCCTCAAAGTTCATCTTAGGTTTACATGCTCTAATCAGAGTTTATCTAAATCTAGCTTCCAAGGTTTGTACTAAACTTACTCTGATACCAACTGTAATGCCCCGACCCCAGTTACCCAGAGTCGGTGCATTATTAAATAACATTGGCATGATCACAAGAAAGATCAAATCTCGAAAGACCGATTGGTTTAGTAGCCTTGGAAACACTAGATATATTCATAAGTTTTACATTACATCATAAAATGAAAAACTACTACAACAATATAATGTCTCCACAGTCCACACTATTATCCCCTCATAATATCCCTGCAGGTCATTCATAACTTACTTCTTCACTTCCTGGGAAAAATAAAACATAGAAAAGGGGTGAGCTCAAATGCCCAGTAAGGATAACAATATAGCGGAACATTCAAAATAAGCATAAACATTTAAGGCAATGAATTACTAAAACAAAAGCCTTTCAAACATGAACTTACAACATAGTATGGAATAAATAAAATGAAATAATTCCATTTACTTATTCACATGGATATTCTACTAAATCGAATAATCACATGCAAAATCAATAACCACTTTCATAATGATAGAATGCATAATGCCAGACTATCATAACCACATAGCCAAGGCCTCGTGCCAAGACTACAAATAAGATTTTGTCAAGGCCTTGTGCCAAAACACTAGTTTGTCTCATGAGACCTACCGATGCATCAAGGAGCTATAGCGGGCTCCACCCGTCACATATTAAGTCCAATGCATTCCCATATGAAAAGGTTTAAACATAACATAAACATTCGTATTAAAACTAGCATACGAAATGTCAATAATTTCACCATAAACTATGAATGGTATAAAAATAGCACATCCACAGTCAAACATATCACAAAACCTTCAATACAATATAGAAGTTTTGTATCATAATAAATCAACTTCAAATAAGCGTAAAATCCGTCAAAGGATGTTGACATAGATGAAATCAAAACACTTTTTAGAAAAATATCTCTTTCTATTTTTGAAATCATTTAAGAGCCATATAAAATAAAACATTTTCCTGAAAATGTTCTTATAAGCTGCAAGGGAAGCTTTGACGATTTTATAACGGCGGAAAATAACCGCACCCGCCGTATAAGTTAAAAAAAACATTCTTATCTTAATTTTGTCGAAAAGATTAAAAAGTACCCTGTTTGGAAAACGACGGAAATATTCCCTTATAAACCTCTTATAAAAAGTCAAACAAGGGTATAAATGACATTAACCCATATTCTTTGAAATATTAAAAAAAATTTGAAATACATTTTGAAGAAACATGGACGTGGATGATAACAAGGTCCCAGTAGATAATTATGTATAAACAATCTCGGATAATGAAGAGATTGCAAAATAAATCCTTACCTTGTACTTTTCCTTTGTTGGGGTAGGTTAACCTCCTGTATAATGGTGAAATAATTGTTATTAAATTATAAAATAATCATATAGATTAATATGATATCATATATGATCTTTTAACATTGCTTTATTAATAATATCTTAGTATTATCGTCGTTTCGGGTGATAATCGATTCGTTCTTCTTAAATGTTTGGTTACGTAATACATGTTTGTAATGGATAGATTATATCTTATTCATAATAAGAATGATATTAACATTATTTTTAACCCTAAAATGATAATAAGACTTGAATGGATACGATGGAGAATGAATCTCATCGCGTTCGTGGAGACGGTAGTCCGTACGTACGCACGAACGCTACTTCCATTTAATTTTTATTTTTAAAAGAATCGAATCCAAATGATACATAGGTATATTACTATTACAGTATAATATAATATTTTGTATATGTTACTTATGTTCATTAACACCATCCTTTATACGTTCCATGTGTGGTATGAACGAGTCATATCATTTTAAGGGGGCGGTAGTCCGCACTTCCTCAAATGAAATTATCGTATGTATATACAACATGAAACGAATAATGGTATGAAATAAAATGGAATTACAGAAGCTTATATATAAAATATATATCATTAATATCATATTTAATTATAGTGCCATCATAATGGCCACCATGAGAGGCGGTAAGATGTATTTGAACAATCATCGTTTCGTGAGGCGTTAGTTTGCCATCCACAGAAACATTATGTTCATCATCCATTAGATGGAGTTGTGTGTATGTGTAGATTGAATCCTTCTATAACAACATCATAGTATATTGTGGATACTGGTGTTGTTAGAAAAGAAAGGAAATAAAAAGAGTTTGGGGGTTGGAGAAGCAAAATAAATGAAAATAATTTAAGAGAAATCGTTACCTTTAATTTAGGTAACTCACTTTGGTTGAACCAAAGGACTTCTTGAAATGCTTTCTGCCTAAGGGGAAGCTTCAAGGAGGAGGAGAGGGATGTGGGGAGCTTATTTGGGCAGGGTTTGGACGAGCCAAGTGGCTTGAGAGGTGTGAGGAATGAGTAGAAGTGGTCTCCTTTTATAAGGGAGAGGAGGGGCTCTTTAGGAAAGAGTGAAAGTATTACTTTATAATATAATTATATTAGGTTTATAATGGTCAAAAAATCATTGAGGTCGAAGTTAATATGACTCATATTCTAAATAACATCAACCAATAAGAATTGGACATGTTTTAGATAATATTTTAATCATTATAATCTTATTTATTTAAATGATTTATTAATGAGGTAAACATTGCATCATTATTGTGTCATTAATAATTTTAATTATTTGATATCTAAAAATTATAAATAAAATATAATTATGTAGGAAATCTTTTCATCTTTCTAATGAATATTTATAATCGAAACTCCAACATGTATAACCCTATGTAAAAATTGTTCTTCTAAAAGATGTAAGCTTATGCCATTTTTATTTTTATTTTAACTTTATTAATATAATGTGTCCCTACCACATACAAGTGGCTCCAAGGCATCCCCAAATCGATTCAAGGATGCCCATGGTCGGTTATGTGTCCACCAATAAGGTTAGGACACGTTTTAGGGTAATTTTGTATTATTATAATATTATTTTTTAACCCTTATTTACCGGATTTACCCTTTAACCATGGTAAATAAAATATTTACCGCAGTAATTATTCAAAATGTGTAAAAATAAAAGTTACCTATTTACATAATTTGGACATCCTGATTCCAAATATGTAATCCATTTTTTCAAATTCAAAACACAGAAGTGGCAGAAATTAATTTAAAATTAATTCCCTTTGTTAAAATAAAAAGCGTGTTTTTAAGAGATAATAACTATCAAAAGATTGACACTTGTTTATGTCCGGTTTAATTGTGAAATTATGTCCAATGACAAACACTAAATCAAATGGTAAAAATATATTCTAAATATACTTTAAAACCACTCAAATTCATAATTTATCAATATTAATTATTTTGATTAAAAAAGTTGTTTTTAATTAAAATTTAGTAATTTTCACTATTCATCAAAATATAAAAGTTATCCGAAAGTACCAAAATTTCACCCTAGGCTAATTTCAATATTCCGAATCCAAAAATGAAGTCCATTTTGAAATATAGAATATATATGATTTCAAAAAGTAGGTATTACTATTCACAACGACTAGTTTAATTAGTTGTGGTGTGTGTTAGAACTCGAGGTTGCGTACAACACACGCTATCGCATTATTCGAAGGAAAACGTACTGTGGAATCTTGGGGTGTTACAGATAACGTCATAAAAAATTATTTAAATCATAACCAAAATTTTAAATTAATTAATTAAAATAGTTTATTCTATCAATTATCTCAAATTATAATTATTTTACTATTTATTATATAATTAATTACATATTTAGCTTAATAATATAAATAATGCATTAATATGGTTTCCATATTTATGATAATTATTTAACCTCTAAAAATAAAAAATAAAATACCACTATGTAATTAAATTCAATATATTTATGGATATTACTTATATTATATGTTTCATTTAGTTTATAAATACATTAAAATTATTATACTTTCAAGAGATGAGAGAGTGAAATGTTGTCACTTTCTTTTGTCTTAATAATAATTACAACATTTGTATGGAAGAAATTCAATTAAATGTATCAATTCATACCCATTGGTGATATGGGTCTAAATTTTTTCTTCAAATATAATTTTTGTTGGTGTTAGGGTAATTTTATTATCTTTATCATATTGTTTGAAACCCTAATTTACCAAAATTACCTTTAACTATGGCATATGAAAATTACCATATATACTATTCATAATAAAAAATTAACCAATTACCATAATTTGGACCCACTAATTTCAAATATGAGATCAATTTTTCAATATTTAGAACACAATTATTTTTACCAATTCTCTTAAAATTAAATCATGTTATTAAAACCATAAAACTGGGTTTTAAGGAGTAAAAAATATCCAAAGACATATGTGTATTTATGTCCAATTAAAATGTGAAATTACATCCAATGATCATAATTGGATTAAATTATAATTACAAAATCCAATTACTCTTTAAAACCAATAAAAAATATATTCTAACTATATAAATATATTAGATAAAAACGATGTTTTGAATTAAAATGCAATATTTGTCGTTATTCATGAAATTATTAATTTTATAAAAAAATACAAAAAATTCATCCAAAGTACATTTTGATTTCCTCTACCCAAGAAGTCATTTATTTTGCAAAATATATTATATATATTTCATAGAAAACATGATTTAAACATGGAATACTATCAGAATATGGAAGAACTGCTTTTGTTAAAAACACTTCTTTTATCAAAAAACATGAATTTGTTGTTATATCAGGTTCTAGAAAACAGATATGAATTTAAATATTTGGTTAAAAATATTTATAATAGAAACTTTTTATCACATTGAATAATAATATTTTGATAATATACCAATATTTAATGAAACTCAGTATTGCGTACAATGCAAACTATCAAGGAAGGTTACTCTTGCGTGTAATGCAATCCAAATCAGTGATACGTTTACTGAAAGCTTCATTTTCTATTGCATACAACATAACATAGACATAGTACTTTTATACATTAAATAATATCTAAACTCATTGTTGTGTGAAATGAATTATTTCAAAAGAACATGAAATTTTGAGGAACACATGCCATGAATAGTGTTCTGTACAATGTAAGCTAATACAGTGTTTCATATAGCACTATCTCATCTTGGTGTTGCATAAAAATCATGACCTAAAAGAAATTAAAAAAATTAATTTATCCAATAAAATATTAGGGTGTTACATTCTACACCCCTTAAAATGATTTTCTTCCTCAAAATTTTTTGGGGTTATAAAAGGTTAACTTCTAGATAATTTCTTTCATAGAAAACCACATCGTATAATTGGATACTAAAACTTCATTTAAAAAAAGAATGTTAGAAACATATGGGTTACCCAAATTAACTCATCATTGGGTATCCCCATAGGATAACATATGTGGGAAGTGATGAAATGGATATGGAAGAATAATCTAACCATCATGTTATGATGGATATTTATAGAGAATAGGGTTTAGACAAGATAAAAACTAGAAAGACATAAATCATTGATGATTTAAGAGGCCATCTGATTCATTTGATAAGAATCAATTAAGATAAAAATTTTGTTCTTCAAGGTCCTTTCACTAATTTTAATGAAAATGAGAAGAAATAATTATGTGATTTCTATACAATATCAACATTGGTTCTAGCTTGAAAAATTTTCACTTCATCTTTTATTCAAATAAATGATGTTGAATTTTTATTCTTGAAGATTTTTTAGATCATGTGATCAATAAATATAATTATAGCTCATTCCATCTATCATTATCATAAAAATAATATCTAAAATTTGTGAGAAACAAAGGTGGTTTTTTTTTCATGGGCATGTAAGATATGAAAATTATATGTGTCCCAAACATTACTGACTAGTAGGGCGTAGTATAGTAGATGTATGGGGTTGATCACTTGAAGAAGAAGATGTTCTGTGGGGTTCAGAAATCTCGTTGTGAATCCATAGTAGGAGTCCTTACTAGTTAGCCTAATGTTTGGGAGTTTTTTTGAACTATTTTTGGGTTTTATAGTAATTTATTAAAGAAGGATCATGATCAAATATGAGTATATAGATAAAGGTGGTCCTAACTCAAATTCTGCAAAGTTCCTAACTGCATAGTCTGTGAATGAAGGGGTAGTCACATGTTAATCTTGGTCAAGTCAAGTAGTTCTTCATAGGATGTTACTAGTCCATGGTCAGAAAGACATTTATGGTCCGAGATGCATTATGTTCAGATTCAATTTCATAATGTTTTCCAACATAATGATCATAGTTGTAGTTTACTCCAATTAGGATAAGGTCATTTGTTTGACTATCTGATGTTCATGGTACATTATCACAAATGGGTTATTTCCATTGGTTTTATCCTAATTTATAATCGAATTAGGATTTAAACATTTAGAACTAGAGGTTTAATTAAACCTCTAGATACATAGAATCTTGATCACTAACCATATTGAAATCAGCTATTCATTATGGTAATTAATGAAATAAAAGTGATAAAATAAATCAAAATAACTATACTTATGATATAAAATAAATAGGTAATAATTCATTTAATAAATACATACATGAATGGAGAAAATGTGAAATGAAAAGACGTGGAATTTGAATGAATTGAGGAAAATGAATAAATGGATCATTGATTGAAAACAATAAAGAATTAAAAAGAACCAATGTGTTTCAGGAGGGAAAATGAAATGAATTAACGAAGGGATTATTAAAGGAAGAGTGATCCTATTCAGGATTGTTCAAACATGATACTGATCTTCTACTTAAATAGGATAAAATGATCAAGACATGTACTAAATCATCACATTGTGAACTCTTGACCTGTGATACATTAAATAGGATCCCTATCGCGGCATGTAGATATTTCGTGGATAAATAAAGATTGTCAAAAGTCACATCATGTATTGGTGGTTCACGATCTATACCCCATAGCCTGTTGGATGTTTTCATTGAATCCTTACGGCTTTCACCACATTTGGTTTGAAATGATTTACAATGAGTAAGAGGGCTTCAAGACAGGAACTGGAAATTTCCCTAGTCATTGTGGTTGGTCACGACTCGGCTTCATAGCTTTATGAATGTTGTGATCATCAAGTACATGATTTTAATTTTTCAATTATGTTGTGTACTTGGCCATATTTTTTTCTTTTCTGCCTTTTTTCCAAAATCCTGTACAGTTCTATTCCCTTCAAGATAGGATATAAATCACATGATTTATCTGATAAATGAATTAAAAATAATGAAAATGTGGCAGAAATATATATATATATAATTTAGGTTTCTTTAGTCCCCCCAACACTCGAATCATTTTTTCCCTCAAGAGAAATACCTCAACAAATATTTCAAATGGATAAGAAATTTTGAGGAATTAAATATACATTACTTCCAAGCAATTATATTATCTGTAAGAATAAAATTAGTCATGTTCTAGTTTTAATATTATGTAGTAAATTAGTCATGCCTAATAGTTAATAATTTCAAAACAAATTCAATTCTTTCAATCATAATCTTTTAACTATTTCGTATGGTATATGCTAGTTGAAATTTACCTCACCATGATTTTCTCTCATCCGTAATTGTTAAATGTAAGTAATTTATTCTCAAATCCGGAGTCCATGTTCTTATCCACAGGATTTTACTAGTTCTATCATCTACAATATGTAAAGAAAATTTTAAAATTAATATTTATGACTTTTATCAATAAGGATCTGATGAATCTAAGGCTGTAGGAATGTTTATAAAATGTGAAAAACGGATAAAAAGGAGGGTAATCTCTAAAGTAAAATGAAAATGCAACAAGATAAGTGTGACAAAATTCCTCCATCTAGAGAGTCAAGTCCATACTCAATCAGCTCATGTTGGATCCATATGTATAATGAGTATGTAGATAAATAAATGATTCTGTTCCTTTCTATTTTCATTTGAATTTTTATTTTTTTAATGTTATGTCTAGGATAGATCTCACATCCCTCACTTAACCACCTATGATCCTTCAAGGTATTCATCAGTCATGAAAATGGTGATAATTTGACACTCCTAGTCTACAACCCATATCATTTTTTTCATTTCTTTTAAATTTTGCAAAGAAACAGAATATAAATGGGATACAGAAAAAAGTTATATGGAACACAACCTAGTATTCATGTGAGTTCACCATACATCTATGAAAGTGAAAACATCTCATTTTATCTGAATTCCTCCCCTGAACTTGTTCAAAAATAATATTCATGCATTGTACAAGGAGCAGGGTAGGAATGGAAATAGTCTTGAAATAGCTTTTTATACAACAATTCATCCATGGAAACTATGTGTAGTCTGAAAGATAAATGTTATGTGGGTCTCAGGTAAAATGGCTATCAAAGGCTACCTCAATCATTTTAGAATTGAACTTTTTCATTCATTATTTTGATAATATCATTGTGTAATTCTTGTTAGATTTACATTTCATATGTATCTCTCAATAAATATTCTTATAAAATGATATGATATTGAAGGATTATAATTAGACCAGGTTATGAGAATAAAATAAAAACAACCAATTTCAAAGGGAATAAACCCTATGTAGTGAATCAATTAATCATAACTACAATTATATTAAATTTAAATTAAAAATCATGACTCAGAAATCATTCTAAAATTTTATATAGGTGTGAAACTTGATTCTTAACATTTTTATTTTTAACATTATCTATAATTTACATAGACATAGTGATTTTAAAATGTGCAGCACTCGTATCAATTGGAAACATGTCTCTTAAAATAGTGAGAATAAGAAAAAATCAAGTGTATCAGCAGATAAATTATGAGCCCCCCCACATAAAAGGATAAAGTGTCCCCATTATCAATGAAATAATTTTTGGGAGTGGTGTGTCAGTTATGTTTTGAAAATGAAATGACATGAATGTGATGAAAGAATTTAACAATATTTAATTGAGAGCTCTCTGAGATGATTTGGATCCCCATGGGGGTGTCTGAGCTATTTTAAAATTGATATTTTATTCACCTAAAAATATGTTACTATAAAAATATTTCATTATCAAATTGACATTAATTCACAGGTGTAAATATTTGAATAGGTGAAAAAATTGGCAGGTGAAAATTTAAGGGATAGTAGTTACCATGTTATTTATTGAATTAATGGTTGTAAAAAGTAATTTAATGAAACTATAAACAATATAAGACTCAATATAAACTACAAAAAAAACTATGAGTTTCTTCCCATAAAGCACTAACTTATCATCATCATCCAGATGGGTGGAAAAAAATCAAAGAGTTGGTCCGCCGGCTCTGTTGGTCCATTAGAACATGTAGCTATTGTCCATTGTGTCCTTATGTTCGTGTGGTCGCTAAACTAGATTCAAAACTTCACATTTAGCTCTACCGAACATTTAATGCAGTAGAAATGGATTAATTGGTCTTATTGGTTGTGTCTATTGAAGGATTTCTAGTGATAAATCCTAATGCTGAATGGCGATGTTTATGACACATTGTGTAACTCATTTACAAAAGAACAGATTGAATAATGGGTCCATCGATAACATCAGATGACTTATAGGAGCTAGAAATTTCTATTGAAAAATAAAAAGGAAGTAAAAAAAAACACACATGCAAGACTAAATTAAACCAAAGACATTTTATAATAGTATCCATACAGGATACAAGAAATTGAATAACATCCCACGCCAACAAAAATTGGCCCAAATTTCAAAAAATATGAAAATAAAATTCAGTGCTCCGGGATAAAAACATCCTCCATGGTCAGAATAGCATCAGAAGATGAAATGAACTAATCGGACAAATATACAATTGAATGAGATGTATTATTAGTGGTAGGTGGGGCTGAGGATGATTGTGGAGTGGTGGTTGTGGTAGAATTTGATGGGGGTAGGTGAGCTGTGAATCCCTGATCCGTACAGTGGTTGTGTGTCTGCCAGCTGGATCAATGAAAGGTAGATCAGTGGTGGAATTGATGATTGGTCTCTTTCCATTCTGGGACTTCTCTACAAGAATGTCCTACCGAGCAGCAGGGTTCGTGAAATCAGGAGGTAGGAAAGAGGGAAGATAAGGTGACATATAAATGGTGGATAAAGAAGGGATAGTAGAAGTAGGTGGTAGAGACATGAAGAAATAAGGATAAATGATGGAACGGTGGGGGATGGTAGTGATCAGAATAATATTGGTCAGGATGCACTATTGGAGTACCCATAGGTTAGAAGGAGTGGAATGGGTAGGTGAAGGGTAGGATGATGGGATGGTGGTATGAGTTGCCAGTGATGATGGGTGGGCATAAGAATTGTGAGTAGAAGGGTTTGTTGCTGCTCCCGAAGGATGCTTCTATGGATCAACATCTTGAGGTGAATCGGGATAAAGTATATGATCTTGTACTATAGAGGCCCAGATATAGACATCAAACTATTTCATTGACATCCTCATCTTGTTACAGAGAACAATATCAATCAAATTGATCAGACCTACTGAGGTGATGGGCTGCGAGGGGTTCAAAAATGTGTAGGTACCTGGAAAACCTGGTGGTGAACAATCTATCCACATGCATACCCTGCCTCCTGTATTCCATCACCCTATAGTATGAGTTGAATAGGTCATCCATGTCAATGGGAGATCCACCCACGGAAGCTGCACAGTTAAAAACGTCAAGATGGATGATGCTTAAATGGGTATATCCTTGCAAAATCCACATGTGTGCCATGGCCTAGTGAAGTATATATAGAGCTAGAGTCATCAGCTAGGTGGACATCGCTATTCTTGGGTCTTGGTGGAGCTAAGGGTCATCAGTGAAGAGATTCCAAAACCTTAGTGCATCCTCCTGAGATCGCCTCATCTGCAAAGTTGGATATATGTATGAGATAATGAACTGCTTAGTGTAGATTCTGAGTAATACACCAAACCCAGCAATGATGAGCTGGTGTGGCCTATAACCTTCCCTAGAGTGAAGGGCATCCATTGATTTGTCAAAGGTGGTTAGGAACTCCAGGAATATCTCCGTGTACATCTCTTATCGAATGTATATTATGTTTTCTATATGAACCTTCTCCAAAATACTCAGGACGTCGCCTTTTATTTCTATCACACAAATCACAACCATGTCAAGTGTATTGTTGCTCTACATGGGCTTCCCCTAGAGTTTAATGACACTAATGGAGTGTTAAAGGTTTGTAAATCATAGAAATAGGTACAACTGAAGATTATCATTTACAAATAGGGAGGATATTATAAGATATGAGTGTGATGGAGCGCGTATGTTCTTAGAGTCAGGATACTATCTCAGGGATTCATATCATACAGATGGAGAGGCAGAGCACGATCAAGAAGGGGAAGGGTCGAGAAGCCGCCTCATAGTGCGTTCTATGATAGATATAGGAGTGGTGGATGTTTGTATCCTACAGAAGGGTAAGATGTGGGGGTTTGGTTTGGGAAGAACATAAGAAGGGAGGCATCACATCATTTGGTTTGATGGGGAGGGGACACACATGGGAGGGAGCAGGTTTAGGAGGAGATGGGCTCAGGTTTGAAGGGGTCAAAGAGATGTGACACTTAGGTTTTCTAAAAACTGACCCGATCAAGATCATGATGTGTACCTCAGGTCCATGACATTTTCCTTTGAAAAAATCAGATCATAGAGTGAAAAAGGGTCACGTTTTGACATGTGGGTTCACGATATGTATATCATTGGGTTCCTATACTTCCCCCATTTCTTTTCCCACTTAATTATTTAAACGAAAAGTGTAATGACCCAATCTTTTTGAATAGTATATTAACTTTCACATAAAGATTTAATAGAGATGATAATGGTTAATGAAGAAAGAGGAGTCGATGGCTTCATCCAGTAGAATCGAACCTAATGAAGTCCACTTATTAGAGCTTGGGAAAGAGGTGGCATCATTGGGCTTCTCTTTGGACCAAGCCCAAGCTGAACTCCAATATGTCAAGCTTGAACAGAAATGCCTGAGGGAGAAGTTCAAGTTAGTAGTGATTATTACGAGGGAAATGTTATCTGAGCCTCCCTCAGAGTCTCTCACCATAGCACACCTTACACTTAGGTCATATGCTGGTGTTATAAGGGGCTATGTGACAAGACCATAGCTTCTTTATGTAATCCTTTGGGATGAATAAATTGATATTTATTCCTTTAGTGATGTTTGTGAAATTTCAAATGTCCGGATAATTTTAGGATGTATTTTATTAATTAATTTTGGAAAAAAGGAAATTTCAAAATATTTGTGTAAACCTTAAATAATTAATGATGTGTAATGATTTTCAAAAAATGGTCTTCTCCAAAAGTGTTCAGTAAAAAATTTGGAGTCTAATAAGATCAACTTAATTTTTGATAAATAGTAAATTATGAATAGTGATTTTATGCTTAGGATTAGTAATGTGACCAAATGGATTACAAATCTCACTTACAGAAAGTTTTAATATAATTTATCCACCTTGATTACGTAATGTGATTCAATAAAATGGTTAAATAATGGTTTCATAAATTATTAATCAAGTATTAGTTTTTAAAGGTGAATAGTGTTTTTTATTTAAAAATTTAAATAAAATTATTTAGAAAATTATTTTTAAAAAATTTACTTTAATTTTGAACTCAAAGCATCGATATTATTTTATGGTAATTTTTTGGGATTTTTCAGAGAAAGATGAATTTTCAGTGAATAGTAAAAATGCAGTTTTAGGGTTTTGGTATGTTAAATGACATCATAACGGTGTCATGATGATGTCAAGAGAAATTTTAAGGGATGGTCGAGTAAAGGGGGTTAATTATTGTGTGAGGTCTCCCAAGTGGCCAATACCATGGGCAAATACCATGGGCAAGCCCATGGTGTTTCCAAAACCACCAATGAGGTGTCCCTTGGCCATTAATGCCTTGTCCCCTCGCTTTCCCTATAAATACCAAGCCATACTCTCATCCATTAGACTCCAAAACCATCCTCAACGAAGTTCTGGTGTCCTTACCTCTCAAGGAGTCCTCCCATGGTGCCCCCAAGCCCTCAAGGTCCAATCCTTTGAGTTTTCAGAGATATGTTTTAAGATAATGGATCCGACCTCTCTCTTTCTTTTCATGTAATCACTTTAATGTCATTTCTTTTATGCTCAATGTTATTATGTTGGAGGATGTTCTTATATATTAATCTTACTTCCCTTTTAATTTTCATATGATGAGATACCCCCTCCTGCTCTGTTCAATTCGTTTTAAGAATGTTTAAGTGGCGCCGTTAGGCTGCCGACTTTTAAGGGATTCTTTCACCCTTCTCATTTTTAAAAGTTCTACTTTCATGTCAAGTCTTTCAAGTTACTTTTTAATTATTTTGGGGTATTATCTCTATATCTATCATACTGAACTCTTATTTTCATATGATGAGGGAACCTATTTGATCTTTTCAATTCACTTTTGTTGAAGTTTCAGTGACGCTGTTAGGCTGCCGAATTTTCATCAGAGAAATCTACTTTTTGTCTTCCTTCCATGTTTTTCATTTCAAATTTTATGTCCTTAAACTTTAATTACCATGTTCATATATTCATCATATTCAGTCACTCTACTATTTTATGGGTCATTTATGATTGTTTGACCCATGTCCCCCCCCCCCCATCTTTTCAATGTTTTCTAAAACAATGTAACATAGTCGTTATGCTGCAGAATTTCTGTCTCAAAATGTCTCTCTATTTTTCTAAAGTTCATTTATTTTATTAAGTGAATACTCAAAGATCTTTCTTCTAAACGGGTATTCACATATATACCAAAATGTTCTATTTTAAATTATTGGATTTACATACACGAGACCCACCTTCCTTTTCTGTGGGTTTTAAAGTGACATAAAGATCATGCCTTTAAAGTAGTTTTAAAACATTATGATTATGAAATGAAACCCATTTCGTTTATGCTATATGGGTTGTTTATGAAATGATTGATGATGATATATGTGGCTCATATGATAACAAATGAAAACTTAAGGGTGCGCCCTTATAGCGCTCCAATCTTTTGGGTAAAGGCTTAATCTCTAGAGATGACCTTTTAGACTGATACCTTGGTGAATAACCTTTGTTATTTTTATTGACACCTTGGGGATGGACCTTGGTGAAATGGAAATGATTGTCTTTGTATAATGTTCTAGCCACATCTTCAAGTTATGAGAAATGTTATTTTTATTATGAAATGCCTCATGATTTCTTTCTCATGCCTTAAAGTTCTTTTCATGACCTTATTGAAGTATCTCAAGTTCACATGTAAAATGTTTCTCTTGTTTCCCTTACTGGGCCTTCTGCTCACTGTTTCTTTTGATGTATGTCCCTAGGTTATGAGACGCGGTAATGAACCTATGATGAACTTAAGGATATGCCTTTCAATTGATTAAGAATAATGTTTTATGTTGTTTTCATGTATTATGTTCCTTGTTTCCAAGACACTAATCCTTAAAGATCCTCAGTTTTGTGTAATGTAATGAAAGTTATGTTATAATAAGGCGGGATTCCATAGTTTTTATCAAAGTATGGTTTAGTTATTTGTGGAAATTAGGATATGAAAACATTAGGAAGAAACCTATAGACATGTTTCAATATAGGGAAACTTCCTGGTATTTTGGTAAGTATTGAGTAAGTGGTTTATCAAACAAATACATCTCTGTCTGGATACGAGTAGGTAGAGGTGGCTCTGGCACAGATGTACATAGGGGTAAAACCCAAAAACACCGCTATGAGCTAGACTCGAACAGGAACTAGTGCACGATAACGGGCCTTGCTACACTCTTGGTTACAACACTCCCAGAGGATATGTTTGGTTCATCACAAGCTTTTTATGAATCATTATGAAGGAATTATAGAGATGTGTGATAGTCTAATCATGAAGTCTTAGTTAAAAGATTCATAAATGAAATAAGTTTCTCACTAAGGTTTTACTCTTTTAGAAAATGGCGGGCAATAGGAGGAACCTTGCAGATGGTGACCGCAATGCACCATGTGTAACGGCCCTCCGATGGAAGCCGGAATGGAAACATTCATGTGAATGATGAACCAAATGACTCAAGTTATGAGTAATAACTTGAATCAAGCTAAGTGGCTGATCTCACCATGAAGGGAACAACATTCTGTTGAGTCCTTAATGCGTCAACGCCCACTAACATTTAGTGGATCTACTGACCCATTGGTTGTAGAACAAAGGATAAGCTCCATTGAAAAGATATTTTCTGTACTTCATTGTTCAGAACATGAAAACGTCACCCTTTCTATTTACCACCTAGAGGGAGAAGCTGATTAGTGGTGGTCACTGATAAAAAACATGAATACATGAGGAGAGATGGAAGCTGTGGAGTGGGAAGAGTTCCGAGGAATATTCTTTAATAAGTATTTCCCTCATTCCATTAGAACGAAAATGGAGAAATATTTTCTCAAGCTAAAGCATAAGGATAACGAATCTATCGGAAGCTACGAGATGAACTTCACCCGACATTCATGATATACCTCTAGCTTTGTCATGGATCTATGTAGGAAGGTTGAAAGATTTTTTGGTGGACTGAGACCTCATCTGTAGAAGAATCTAGCCAACCGGGACTACGATAGCTATGAGGAGATCGTACGGAGTGCAATGAAAGTCGAGCTAGAGTTTGGTGAGACACAGTGGTCTCATAAATCAAATGACAAGAAGAGATCATTAGAGCCCAGTATAGGGAAGACTTTTGATCAGGGAAGAGGTGGAAAGAAAATGCAACTTACCTCATGCAATAAATGTGGGAAGAAGCATCCGGGGAACTGCTTGTTCGGAAGTGGAAAGTGATACAAATATGGAAGAAAGGCCATATTTCTCGGAAATGTCATAGTGAGGCGAAGCCTCAACTTCCCAACACTAACGATAGAGGAAATATGGTTCCGGACCTACCCGAAGTCAAATGCTTCAAGTGTGGACAGCTTGGGCACTTTTCTAATCACTGTCCAAATCAGAGGGTAGTGGAGGGGAATCACCATCAACCTCAGCAAAGGCCAAGGGATCAAGGTCGTGCTTTTGCTATCACAACAACTGATGTTGAAGTTCCAAAAAACAAGGTAGCAGGTACACTTGTTGTCCTCTCAAAACTAGCAAGTACTCTGTTCGATTCTGGTTCTACGCATTCCTTTATTTCCTCCATGTTTGTTATGAATATAGAATCAATCACTGAACTTCTTGATGTAGAATTGTCATTCAAGACCCCAAGTGGGATTATCCATGCATCAACAGTGTTTATAGACTCTAGTGTTTACCTCAGTGAGCACAATCTTATCACAAATCAAGTAGTCATTCCCATGTTGGAATTTGACGTTATACTAGGCATGGACTGGCTCTCAAAGTATAATGTAAAGATGAAATGAAAAAGTAAGGAAATCTCAGTAGTCTTGAATGAAAGACCTATAATTATATTCCAAGTAGAGATATCCTGAACTGATCCCTATCTAGAAGCACCTCCAATAGCATTCTTTATGGAGTTAATCGGTGATGATGAAGAAGGAAAAAGGAGTATACAAATAGAATATGTTCCAATTGTTCAAGAATACATGGATGTTTTTCTTGAGGAGTTTCCTGGACCTCCCCCAGAAAGAGAGGTAGAGTTCTCCATTGAACTAGTACCTGGATCTCAACTGATATCAACGACCCTGTATAGAATGGAAAATGTGGAGCTAGAAGAGTTAAAGAAACAACTCCAAGACTTTTTGGAGAAGGGGTTTATCCGAATGAGTGTGTCTCTTTGGGGAGAACCAGTTCTATTTGTGAAGAAGAATGATGGATCATTGCGGCTATGCATTGATTATAGAGAACTGAATGGGATCACAGGGAAGAACAGATACCCTCTTCCAATAAATGATGATTTATTTGACCAACTTCGTGGGGATCAATTATTCTCCAAGATTGACCTTCGATCTGGTTATCATCAACTGAGGGTGAATAAGATAGATATTCCATAGACAGCCTTCAGATCAAGATATGGGCATTATGAGTTTACTGTTATGCCCTTCGGCTTGACTAATGTTCAATCTATTTTCATGGATTTGATGAATAGAGTTTTTAAGGACTACCTTGATAACATTGTGGTAGTATTTATTGATGATATTTTGATATATTCAAAAAGTCGTGAGGAGGAAGAAGATCATCTGAGGGTTATTTTGAAAACACTACAGAAGGAGATGATCTTTGGAAAGTTCAGAAAGTGTGAGTTTTGGTTACAACAAGTGGCTTTCTTGGGGCACATCGTAACCAATGAAGGAATCTCGGTTGACCCTGCAAACACAACGGTTGTGGAAGAGTGGCCTCAAACCAAAACAGTAACTGATATTCGTAGTTTCCTTGGTTTAGCGGGATATTATAGGAGGTTTGGGAAAAAAATTTCATGACTTTCTAATTCTCTAACCAAGTTGACTTGAAAAGGGGTTAAGTTCATCTGGACAAAGGAATGCGAGGAATATTTCCAAGAGCTAAAGAAGAGATTGGTTACTACACCTATGTTAACACTACCCTCTATCGGAGAAGGATACTTTAATTTTAGAAATGCATCTATGAATGGTCTCGGGTGAATCCTCATGAAAAATGAAAGGGTAATTGCTTATGCATTTCGACAGTTGATGATTCATGAGATGAATTATCCTACGCATGATCTAGAGCTAGAGGCAGTTGTTTTTGCTCTAAAGATATGGAGGCACTATCTTTATGGGGAGAAATGTGATATATACATCGACCACCAATGTTTAAAGTATATTTTCATGTAGAAAGAATTGAACATGAGACAAAGGAGATGGTTGGAGCTTATTAAAGACTATGATTGTTCAATTCATTATCACCCTGGAAGAGCAAACAAAGTCATGAATGCATTAAGCATGAAAGATCCTGTTGTTCTGGCAAGAATGAGGATCCTAGGAGATCCCTTGATTAAAGATCTAGTAAAACTGGACATGGGAATTGTATGGGAGGGGACATCATCAACCTTATCCCAAATGATTTCTCAGACTTCATTACTAGAGTAGATCAAGAAGGATAAAAAATAAGATCCTTTGCTGCAGGAGAAGATTGAGGCTGTAAAGGATGGGAAGTTCCCTGATTTCAGTATTGATCAAGATGGTGTACTGAAATTTCATACAAGACTATGTGTTCCATATATTCTGGAGATAATGAAAGAACTGATGGATGAAGCTCATAGCATTAAATTCTCTATACATCTGGGAAGCACTAAAATTTATAGAGAACTTCGTGATCATTATTGTTGGGATAACATGAGGAGGGAGATTGCTGATTACACTAAAAGGTTCCTGGTGTGTCAGCAAGTAAAGTCAGAAAGACAACTTCCTATGGGGGTATTACAACCTCTACCCATACCAGTATGGATGTGGGATAATATCACTATGAACTTTGTAACTGGTCTACCAAAAATATCCAAAGGAAACAATGCGATATGGGTTATTTTGGACCGTCTCACGAAGACCGCCCATTTAATCTCTATTCGGGAAGATTTATCTCTGGATAAACTTGTCGTGATATACTTAAAGGAAGTGGTAAGGTTGCATGGGGTACCACTATCCATCGGTTTTGATCGTGATCCAAGATTCACATAAAAATTCTGGAGAAGTCATCAACATGCTCTAAATACTGAATTGATTTTTAGTATGGTCTATCATCCTCAAACTGATGGCCAATCTGAAAGGACCATTCAGACACTCGAAGAAATGCTGAGATTATGATCAATGGAATTTAAAGGATGATGGGATCGACACCTCCCATTAGTTGACTTATCTTATAAAAATAGCTTCCATTCGAGTATTCAGATGGCACCCAATAAAGATCTATATGGAAAGTGATGTAGAACTCCTACTTGTTGGGATGAAACTGGTGAGAGAAAGCTTCTTGGGCATGATCTTGTGCAAGAGATGACAGAACAGGTTCATGCCATCCAACAACACATAAAGGCTGCTCAGAGTCGACAGAAGAGATATGCTGACAACCATCGAAGGGACATGGAGTTTGGTGTTGGAGACAAAGTATTCCTTTGAATTTCTACGCGGAAGAGAGTCATGCGGTTTGGGAAGAAAGGGAAGCTCATCCCTAGGTACATTGGCTCCTATGAAATCGTTGATCGCATAGGAGCAGTGTCCTATCATCTAGCACTTCCAACAAACCTAGCTCATGTTCACGATGTCTTCCATGTATCTCTCTTGAGGAAGTAGATGCCCGACCCTTCACATGTACTGAACCCAGAGGTGGTACAACTGGAACATGACCTCTCTTATGAGGAGCAGACAGTGGAGATCTTAGAACAGAAAGACAAGGTTCTACGAAACAAGACAATCCACCTTGTGAAAGTATTGTGGAGGAATCATAAATATGAGGAAGCGACTTGGGAGCCTGAGAAAACAATGAAGCAAAAGTACCCTCACCTTTTCGACTAGGCCTCAAGTATAAAATTTCGGGGATGAAATTTCTTTAGGGGGGAAAAATGTAACGACCCAAACTTTTTGAATAGTATATTAACTTACTCTTAACGATTTAATAGAGATGTTAATTGTAAATGAAGAAAGAGGAGTCAATGGATTCATCAAGTAGACTCAAACCTTATGAAGCCCACTTACCAGAGCTTGGGAAGGAGGTTGCATCTTTGGTCTTCGCTTTGGACCAAGCCCAAGCCGAACTCCAGCGTGTCAAGATTGAACGGAAACGCCTGCGGGAGAATTTCAATTTAGTAGAGATTACTACTAGGGAAATGTTATCTGAGCCTCCCTCAGATTCTCTCACCATAGAACAACTTACACTTAGGTCACATGCTGGTGTTTTAAGGGGCTATGTGACGAGACCGTAGCTTTTTTGTGTAATCCTTTGGGATGAATAAATTGATATTTCTTCCTTTAGTGATTTTTGTGAAATTTTAAATGTTCAGATAATTATAGGATGTATTTTATTGATGAATTTTGGAAAAAATGATATTTTAAAATATTTACGTAAACCATAAATAATTAATGATGTGTAATTATTTTCAAAAAATGGTCTCCTACAAAAGTGTTCAATAAAGAATTTGGAGTTTAATAAGATCAACTTAATTTTTGATGAATAGTACATTATGAATAGTGATTTTATGCTTAGGAATAGTAATGTGACCAAATGGATTAGTATTCTCACTTAAATAAAGTTTTAATATAATATAGACACCTTGATTACGTAATGTGATTCAATAAAATGGTTAAATAACGGTTTCATAAATTATTAATCAAGTATTAGTTTTTTCGGGTGAATAGTTTTTTTATTTAAAAATTTAATTAAAAATATTTAGATAATTATTTTTATAAAATGGACTTTATTTTTGGACTCAGAGCCTTGATATTATGTTATGGTAATTTCTTGGGATTTTTCTGAGAAAGATGAATTTTCAGTGAATAGTAAAAATGCAGTTTTAGGGTTTCTGTATGTTAAATGTCATCATCACTGTGTCATGATAATGTCATGAGATATTTTAAGGGATTTTAGACTAAAGGGGATGAATTATTGTGTGAGGTCTTCCAAGTGGCCAATACCATGGGCAAATACCATTGGCAAGCCCATGGTTTTTCCAAAACCACCAATGAGGTGTCCCTTGGCCATTAATGCCTTGTCCCCTCACTTTCCCTATAAATACCAAGCTCTCCTCTCATAAATTCGACTCAAAAACAATCCTCAACATATTTATGGTCTTCTTACCTCCCAAGGAGTCCTCCCAATGTTCCCCCAATCCTTCAAGGTCCAAACCTTTGAGTTTTAAGAGGTACATTTTATGGTAAGGAATCTGACCTCTCTCTTTCTTTTCAAGTAATCTCTTTTATGTAATTTCTTTTATTCTCCATGTTCGTATGTTGGAGGATGTTATTATATATTCATCTTAATTCCATTTTCCTGTTCATATGATTAAGGACCCCCTCTTTCTCTCTTTAATTCGTTTTAAGAACGTTTAAGTGGCGCCGTTAGGCTGCCGACTTTTAAGGGATTCTTTCACCCTTCTCATTTTTTAAAGTTCTGCTTTCATGTCAAGTCATTCAATTTATTTTTTAATTATGTTGGAATATGATATCGATATCTATCACACTTAACTCTTATGTTCATATGATGAGGGACCCTATTTGATCTTCTTAATTCATTTATGTTGAAGTTTAAGTGACGTCGTTAGGCTGCTGAATTTTCATAAGAGAAATCTAATTTTTTGTCTTCCTTACATGTTTTTCATTTCAAATGGTTTTTCCTTAAAATTTCATTTCCATGATCATATATTCTTCATATTCGCTCCCTCTACTGTTTTATGGGTCATTTATGATTGTTTTACCCATGTCCCCCCTCTTTTCAATGTTTTCTAAAACCTTGTAACATAGCCGTTATGCTGCAAAATTTCCATCTCGAAATGTCTCTGTTTTTTTCTAAAGATCGTTTATTTTATTAAGTGAATACTCAAAGCCCTTTTTTATAAAGGGGTAAAGACTTAATCTCTATAGATTAACATTTATACTGATACCTTGGTTAATAACCTTGGTAATTTTTATTACCACCTTGGGGATGGACCTTGGTGAAACGGAAATGAATGTCTTTGTAAAATGTTGTAGACACATCTTCAAGTTATGAAAAATGTAATTTTTATTATTAAATGCCTCATGATTTCTTTCTCATGCCATAAAGTTATTTTCATGACCTTATTGAAGTATCTCAATTTTACATGTAAAATGTTTCTCTTGTTTCCCTTACTGGGCATTATGCTCACCCTTTCTTTTGATAAATGTCCCCAAGTTATGAGATGCAGTAATGAACCAAGGATGAAGTTAAGGAGAATCCTTTAAAGTGTTTAAGAAGAATTTTTTATGTTGTTTTCATGTATTATGTTCCTTTTTTCCAAGACACTAAACCTTAAATATCCTCAGTTTTGTGTAATGTAATGAAAATTATGTTATACAAAGGCGGGATGCCACAAAAATAATACTCTCAAATGACTTGTCCTATTCTAAAATAACTCACTCCTAGCCTGGGTTTCCTCCCAGTCTGTGCTTCATTTATAGTCAAGATCATAACTCAATTAAGGATCATATTATGACATAGTTCTCATGCAGTTTATAAAGAAAAATCTTTAAACCATGATAAATAATTTTTTATCATGATTTATTTGTCAATAATTCAGAGTAGAGAATAATGGGTAAGTAGGATGATTCCCCTAATAATAATTTTTTAATATTACTGTGCTGAATTGTGGATTGGATAAATATTGACGCAATTTTTAGTTTCAACTGAGGGTGCTGAATTATGGATGGAGTCAACGAAGTCACAACCTCTCTAGTGGGTGGATAAATAAATTTGACTTCCTTGAAGTCACAACAACCTAATTCTTCTGTAATAAAGTCATCACTTTCATCCTTATTATCCTGGAATTTTCATCATTCAAGTTATGAGATATGACGTTATAGTCATTGTTGTGATTAGATTGTTCATAGGCTTAATTAGGTTGATCATAACTTGTTCTTCTCCCACTATGAATATGAGACTCCATTGGTTCACATCGATTAGTGTCCTTCCTGTCACTATGAATGGTCTTCCAAGGATAATAAGAACATCTCTTTCATCTTCCATGTCTATTATTAGGAAATCATATGAAAAAATGAACATTCAAACTTATACAAAAACATCTTCTAGAATGTCTCATGGTTACATGATCAAGAGAATAGATAATTTCAATGAAACACTTGTTTCTTTTATCTCTTTAAGTCCAATCTTTTGAAAAGTACTCATTGGCAGAAGTTTAATGCTCTCACTTAGATCATAGAGAGTTGAACGAAATTTTTATGTGCCTATCTCATAAGGGAATGAGAAATTTCATCGGTCTCTTATCATTGGTGAAATTTTTTGTTGTACCACAGAAGAGAATTTTTCATTTAGGGAGATGAATCATGGGTATTATATATTTTATATGAATGATAATAATTCTTTTAGGAACATGAAATGTATAAAAATCTAGGAAATAGCTTCGCAAAAGGGATTTTGATATGTAAATTCTTGATAATATCATGGAACATCTTGTACTATACCACCTTCCTTACTTTTCTCACTCTTTCCGGATAGAGAAGAGGTGGCTGGTAAAGAGGTGGGGAAAAATACATAGGTTTCTTCTATTTCTCATGAATATGATCTTTCTCAGCTGGTACATATTCATGATTTAATTCTGGAGTGACTCCATCATCATGTACATTAGGTACTGGTCATTTTCATGGCTCCTCTTCTAGAGGACATAATATTTTGGGTTTTTGTATTTCTAGAATCTTTCTGATCCTCAGCACTAATACCATAGCTTCCTCAAATGGGTTGGTCTCCGTGTTATTAGGTAGAGAACTAGATAGTCTCTCAGATAAGGTTTTCATTATTTGAACCATCATCACTTCAAGGATCCTCAGAGAACTTCTCTAGTTTTGTATATATGTCTCATGGGTCATTATTTTTTGATTAGACATTCTCACAAATGATGCCAAGAGGTTTTCCATATTGTATTGAATAGGTTATTTCAGAGGCGTTGGATGAGGTGGCAGAAATTGGTTTTCGTTTTTAATGAAAAGTTTTTATTAATCTTTTGGTCTTTGTATAGGGTTCAGAAGTGGATACCCAAGTGTTCCTTGAGATCTAAATTAGATTGGCCAACTGTTCACTTGAAAATAATCGTGATTATTCTGAGGTTTCTACTAAGAAGGCCCTTGTTGATAATACTATTGTCGCTGCTGATTTTAATTGACATAATTACAATATTTTTGGGGTTTTTTATATCCATGTTTTCAATCTTGATATATATGGAGGCAACCACAAATCACGCATGATTTCAATTCTATTATAGGGGTTGGGGTGTAGTAGTTGGTATCTGAAATGATTATAACTTTTTATTGAGCACTTACTCATGAGCTACTAGTCTTGTGGTCCCATCAATAAGGTGGATTACACACTATGGTGGTCCATGATCACTATTTTATATACTAGAATTGTGAGAGACTTCATCGAGAATAGATATACCACCATCAGGAGTCCTAAACATGGGAACTCGATCCACGGCTGCATTGAAAACATTACGTGACAGTTTCTAGAGTCATTGATAGAAGGTTTGGAGTGGTGTACACAAATCAATTCCTTGATGTGTACACTTCCACATTAATTTATTAAAGAGTTCCCACACTTACTAAGAAGTCCCTCCATCCATTTGGTTGAAGTATTTGATGTCTATCCAGATCTTCCATGTTCGGATGGGAGGGAAGTACTTGTATAGAAACATTGTGGACACTTCATCCCATGTTTTTATTGAATTGATAGATTGAATAATTATCTAGTCCATGTCTCTATCTCATAAGGAGAATGGGATGACATGGAGTCTTATTGAATCAGAAGAAACTCCTGGTTTGTGAATGGTATCACAAACCTTCACGAAGTCAGCAATATGTTCATATGTGTCCTCGCTTTGAAGATTGCTAAATTTCCAAATTTTTTGGAACATATGAATGAGTCTAGGTTTTATTTAAAATGAATGAGGTAAAATGGTGGGTCAAAAATTTCTAGGGATCATACAACAAAATAATGGTAATACATATTATGTAATCGTCTTCTCCTAGTTCATTATCAGGTGTACTCTTGTAATGACTTTATGGATGGGGTTTGGTAGGTTTGGGACTATAGGGTGGAATTTCATGGCCATCGCTCGTTGAAAAAGAGAAGATAGATGCCTTTTGATCATAAGATCGATGGCCAAAGTGTAATGTGCTTCAAGATTTTTTGAAAGAGTCAAGGTATCATAGTACATGCATAAAAAAATATGATATGAAATAGAATCTAAAAATGAATGAAAGGAGATGAGGGAAAGGTATTCCTATATCTAGAATAGAGTCCCAACACAAACAAACACTACTGCCTCCCCGGAAATGGAACAATGGTTTGACAGTTATGATTAGTGTGGGTTTTTGGTTTCCAGACATGTGCATCCGATGGGAAATTTATATGTGTCCCAAAATTTACTAACTACTAGGGCCTAGTATAGTAAAATTCCAAGGAAAATTCTATGAGGATGGCATTGTTCTGTGGGGATAAGAAATCATTTATTGAGTCCTTTTTAGGGGGTTTTACTAGTTTGGATGCTTTTTGGGAGTCTTATAAATATTTTTGGTTTTTACATCAATTGTTTAAAGAAGGATCAGGATAAAATATGAGTATCTAGATAAAGATGATCCAATTTATAATCTTTTCAAGGTCATAACTAGTTATTCTACGAAGAATGCATTAGTTCTAGTTATCCTTGGTCCAGTCAACTTGATCTACCTTGGATGTAACTATTATATGTTCATAAAGATATTTATGGTCCTAGATGTATTATGGTCAGTTTATATTTTAGAAATGTTCATATTATAATGGTCATAGTCTTAGATTACTCCAATTAGGGTAGGGTCATTTGTTTTATTGTCCGTTGGTCATGGTGCAGACCCACAATTGGGGTTTGACTGTTGGTTTATATCCTAATTACTAATCCAATTAGGTTTCCAAGATCAAAACTAGAGTCTTAATTAGGTACAATGATTCCTCAAATCTTGATCCCTAACCCCGATGTGCTTATCTAATCAGGATGGTAATTAATTAAATAAAATGAATAAATGATATCCTGATAACTATTCCAATGATATGAAACAAACATGTACAAATAATTTAAATAAATCCATACATGAAAGGAATGAAATGGAAATGAAATGATGTGGGGATTAAAGGTGTTGAAGGAAATGAATCCACATCTTTTTCATTTAAAATGTATAGGAATTACAAAGAACCATAGAGTCTTACAAGGGGACAAGATAAGTAAATTTCAAAGTTAGTAAAAAGGGAGAGATAACTAATCAAACCATTTTCAAATGTGATGTCGAGCTACTCCTCAATAATGAAAATATAGTCATGATGTGTACTTAATTGTCATGTAGTGAACCCTTGATCGGTGTTACTTCGACTAGGATATCCAGCGTGGCATGTGGATCTTCTATAGATTAATGATGTTTTACCATGGTCAAATCTTGTACATGTGGTTCACGACGTGTACACCATGTTCGGATGGCTATTTTTATTGAATCCTCTATCATTACTAGTGTTTGGTTTGACATGAGTCACAAAATATATGAGAGATTCACAAAATGAACTGGAAATTTCTCCATTCATTATGGTTGTTCATAGCTTGGCTTGATGGATTAATGAGGGATGTGATCATCATGTAAAGATGTGAGCTACGTGGGTCATTTGATTAAGCATGGGTGCATCAGATTAAAATTTTATATGTGTCCCAAACATTACTAACTACTGGGGTGTTGTATAGTAGAAGTTTGTGTTCTATCCCATGAGGAGAACTTTGTTCTATGGGGAGAAGATATCTGGTATTGAATCCTCTGCATGTGTCCTTACTGATTTAACTAATTTGTGGGAGTTTTCAAATTTTTTCTACTTTTTTCTTTAATTGATTGAAGAGGAGTTGGGATCCTCTCTGATTATCTAGATATATGTGCTCCTAATTATATTATTGACGAGGTCCTAACTGTATAGTGTGTGAAACAACCAGTAGTCACTAGTTAACCATAGTCCAGTCTTCTAGTTCTTCCAAGGATTTAACTATTCTATAGTCAGAAGGCTAGTTATAGTGTTGGATGCATTATGATCAGCTTCGATTTCTGAATAATCCATAAGCTAACTTTTTTAGTCTTAATTGACTCCAACTAAGATAGGGTAATTTGTTTTACTATCTGATATTCATGGTACAATCAAACAAATGGGGTTTGAATGTTTTTATATATACTAATTACTAGTCCAATTAAATTTTAAAATTTTATAACTAGATGTCTAATTAAGTGTGTAGATACATTAAATCCTGATCCCTAACTCTGATGAAATTTTCTACTCATGATGGTATCTAATGAAATAAAAGGGATAAAACAAATCATAATAACTATGTTAATAATATGAAATAAACTTGCAATAATACCTTAAATAAAACCTTACATGAATGGAATGAAATGGAAATGAAACAATGTGGTAATTGAAGGTGTTGATGAAAATGAATCCATGGACCTTTGATTGAAAACAAAAAGGAATTACAATGAACTAAAGTATTTTAATAATGAAAAGATAATAAAATTTCAATGGGATTCTAAAAGAGAGAGAGAACGAATCCAACCGCATTCAAATTTACTCCAGAGCTACTTCTTAAATAGGAAAAAATGGTTATGACATGTACTTAATAGTCCCATTATGAACCCTTGTCCCAAACATTACTAACTACTGGGGCATATTATAGTTGATGTCAAGGATCAAACATACGATAGAGACATCGTTTTATAGGTAGAATAAATCCATACATGAATCCTTTGCCAGATTCCTTATTATTTAGACTAATGTTTGGGAGTTTTCTTAATATTTTTCTATGATACATCAATATTTTAAAGAGGGTTTAGTATCAAGTCCGAGTATTAAGATTAATGTCTTATTAATTATAATACTGGCAAGGCACTAACATATTAGTCTGCCAAGAAAGCGATATTCACTAGTTATCCATGGTCCAGTATTCTTAATCTACATATGATGTAACTATTAAATGACTAGGAGACTAGTTATAGTCCTAGATGCATTATTTTCAGCTTCTATAAGAGGAATTTTACTATGAAAATGGTCATAGTAATAGTTTACTCCAATTAGGATAGGTTCATTTGTTTTATAATCTGATAGTCACTATACAGTCACACAAATGAGGTTTTACAATTGGTTTATATCCTAATTACTAATACAATTAGGTATTCCATGTTACGAACTAGAGGTCTAATTAAGAGTGTCGATACATGGAATCATTATCCATATCGCTGATGTGTTTAGATATTCATTATATTAATTAATTCAATAAAAAGGATAAAATAAATCATGATAATTTGGCTAACGATATGAAATAAACATGAAAAATACTTTAAATAAATCCTCATTTGATAGGAATGAAATGGAAATGAAATGATGAAAGAATTTATGGAGTTGAAGAAAATGAATCCACTTCTCTTTTATTGAAAAGTTAATAGATTGATGAAGAAATAAATTGTTTTAAGAGGAAAATAGATGGAAATTTTGAAAGGATAATAAAAGGGATAGAGAGCTAATCCATGCCTATCCGAATGTGCTACAGAGTTTCTCCTTAAATTGGTAAAAATGGTCACGATGTGTACAAATCGTCACATCCGGAACCCATTATCTGTGTTACTTCGACCATGATCTCTAACGTGGGATGTGAATGTTTGGTAGATTAATGAATTTTGACCATGGTTAGGTCATGTATTGGTGGTTCACGATGTGTACCCCATGGCCAGCTGGATTATTTTCATGGAATCCTTATAGAATTCATTGCTTTTGGTTTGACTTGAGTCATGCTATGTAGGAGGGATTAACAATGTGAAGCCAAAATTTCTCTAATCTGTGTGGTTGGTCACGACTTATCTTCAGGGATTGATGTAGGATGTGATGATCAAGTACACAATGGGAACTTTTCCATCTTGATGTGTACTTGGTCATTTTTTGTAGCTTTTGTTCTTTTCATCATTGGAAATTTATATTTCACTAATTCCTGTATTATTGGACATCTAATACACGCATTATCCAGTTAATGAATTAAAAACAATGTAAAAATGACAGAAAAATATATATAACATGTATACTTCTCATTAAAACAAGTTATAAAATATACATAAGTCTGTATATGGTGGTTTTAATAGAATATGGTTTCAAATATGGACTTATACTTCATCTATCATACCAATTAAATAAAATAAAACTAATTTATACTAAGTAGGGACTTCCTATAGGTTTGTGGTAGGTGATAAAGTTCTGGCACACTTCCCTTGTGGGTTCAATTCATGCAGCCATGTCCAAAGCGATGAGTTGTCACCCATCCTATGAGTTGTCATTTTTCTAAATCAATACTATTATAAAATTCCCAATATAATATAATAAAATTCATTATCCTTAAATAATGTTATCTGATTTCCATCTTAATCTGTTCCATCTTTTTGGATAATCCAAAATACTTATTTCCAAACTAATAATACAAAATAAACAATTACAAAATAGGTCATATAACAAAAATTTGAATACCTTCATTTATCCACCATATATCAAAAGATATATCTTTTTGATCACATTCCAAACATTTGAACGACTTCATCATGAATTATCTAGAGTATGGTCAAAACCTAAATTTCCAATAATCCTTTAGAAAAAATGCATGATTATTTATTCCAAAAGTAATGGGATATATTCCTCAAGTCCCAAAAAGTTGTATACTTCCTCCATGACAGCATAATAGATTTGTAAATGACTCCATAAATAGTTCCTAGAAAATTAGAATCCTCCGAATTACTCATTCAAATCCAACATATGTTTATCCAAACATCATTATATGCACGTAAGGGATATATTAATGGTTATCTTTCCATTAATCATGTTTTCTCCAAGTATATCACATTACCCTTAAATCACCTTTTTTGGATCCTTAAAAAAATTCAACATATCCTTTCCAGTCATTAATGTAAAACCTATAGTGAAAGCACTTATATATTTCATGATTCACATAACATAATCTTATAATTCATGAACTTATACACCTCAATCATGATACTATATTCTTAAACCATTACTCAAGATCCATCATAATTATCTTTCATATAATATGAATCATTTCAAAAGGTTTCTAAACCACATGATTTTTAGATTTAATGTAAACAATTCTCTAGATACATGGCATAACATTCACATGTATTTTACAATCTCTTTATCCTTACTAGTGTGACCAACATTTGTACCATTATCAGGATTCTCATCATGATATTTCCACATAGGAAATCAATCATCACAATTATCATAATATCCATATCTGAAATATTCAATGGTTATGATTGTTCTATGTAGTTATGTCTATTGACTATGAAAAGATAGAAAAGTGTGAGAAATATATATCTGATATTAGAAATACATAAGTAAGGTAAATTAAATATAATATTTCAATCTATGTTATCTATGATTTAAACATAGGTTAGTCATGATTATCAATAAACCCCATGATTTTAATCTATACTAAAAATATCATTAAGGTTTTTAGATCCTAGTTTCCATAAGTTTACTAAACCTTCACTCTGATAACAACTATAAAGACCCAATAATGACGTTTAGGGACATTACATTTATTTTTTCAAAACACTAAATACATTACTCAAATATACACCCAAAAAAACATATTATTTTTGTGTCTTTGTAAACATGGAATATAATCTTCAATCTGGGTGAAAGATCTTCGACATCTCCCATACACATTTTCCCTTTTTTCCTACCTAAATTCTTTCATTATATCTTAGGGAATATAAAACATAAAAAAGGTAAGCTAAAATCCTCATTTAGGTTAAACATTAAGAATATAAAAAAACATAAAAATATAATGTCAAAACATGAACATAAAGATTAAATTTCAAAATTATCATTCATAAAATAAATATCTATAGTATATAAGGCATAGATCCATAATATACATTAGACATGATAAAATTACATTGATATAAATATAGACTTGTGTAAAATAAATAAGTACATAATATGACATCAATATTTTCTATGTCATTAGTACCATGTCAATTATAGTGTAAAAATTACATTATTGAACGAGGTTTACAAGTCGTTCTAACCAGGTATTACTAAACCAGATTTACTTACCATTCCATCCCTATATTACTTGATCTGATTTCCTTACAATTCTAGTAATTTCCATCTCATGAGATATAAATCATTACATAATTCATTATAGGTGGATATATGCCCCACCCATATCATTATATAATCTTTCATACATGTCCAACAAATCATAAACCATTCATCATAGCGTAACCCACAAATTAAATGGGTTTCCTAAACATCATTCCATCATAACCTAATCCACATAAATTATAATTCCCTAATTAAAAAAATAAAATTACAATAGTAATAGGGATAAAAACCTAACCCTACTTACGATCATAATCATATATGGAAAATAATTTTGATAATACAATTTAACATATTTTTGAAGAAAATATCATTTTGTCTTAAAAAAATTTCCTTTTACAAAATGACATGCAATTTTAAATGAAAAAAATATAGTTGAAAATAAACATGAAATAAGTTAAAGGAAGATTCATATAATTAATCTGTTATTAGGATGGAAAATTCCATTATTTCTATATAAGATAAAAAACATTCTCCTTGTACTTTTACTAGAATAGTTAAATAGTAACTCATATAAAAAAACCAAAAGGTTCCTTTCAAAACATTTTATAAAAATATTCCAATGAGTAAAATTGAATTTAAATAATGTTATAAGAATAAAAACATTGTTTAATATTGTCAGAAAATTTATTTTGATGATAAATATACCTGAGTAAATACTTACGTATAAATAATCTCAATACAATGAGGTTGCAAAACGATCCATTACATTAGGTCATATTTCTATTGTATGTGTCTCAAAATAATGTACATTGGGTTTAAAAACATTATTAACCTATAAAAAACACTATAAAATCTATGATATCATATATTATTCACTATTGATGTTATATTACCCTGTTATTTATCAATTCTGTGTTAATGCACCTTTTTTTATGATAATCTTTTTCTTTACCATACATGTTTTGACTTCTTATTCCAGAACATATTGCATAGATCGAGATTTAAATACTTCCTAAATTTAGGGAATGATTTATATATAATATATATTCAGTAGATAAATATATATAATAGATATATAAATGAAATGGAATTCACAGTTCACGGAGACAGCAGGTCATACGTACGCATGAACCTTATTTTCATTTCCTAATTGAATTTAATGGATGAAATTAAAGGACATATATGTATGTATATATATATCAGGTAGAATTATTATGTCATATATTTCATTATTATTTAATATATATAAATTATAATCATTCATGAATGGTTAGCATGGAGAATGAATCTCATCACGTTGTGGAGACGGTAGGCCGTACGTATGCAAGAGGGATTATATCATTAAATTGATGGTTAAATTGTATAGAATTGGATGGTATATTAACTATTAATAATTAAAATCATGTTATGTTGGTTTTTTATATTTATTATACTCATTATTATACCCATCAAAATTATTTATTTTTTAATAAAAATTTAAACAACGACATGGAGATGGTAAGTCGTACGCACGCACCCATGGTGATATTGTTATTATGGTATTGGATAAAAGGAGGATTCAGGTTTTCAAATAATTATAATGAAATATCATCATGTAGATGATACTATATTTATTACTTTAGTTTGATAAAAACAGAAGAAGATGAAGTATTAAAAGAAAATAATTTTGACAGAAGTGAAAAATTTTTTCCTCATTTTGGAGTATATTTTTTTTATTTGCTAAGAGGTCTCGATAAGATGGATTTCATCACAACGTGTGTCTTGTCGAAGGTTGTGAGGGATGTGGGGATATTATTTGAGTTTTCAATACCCATCCTCGGGACCCATGCCGTGACTACCCCAAGCCCACCTCCCATAGGCCAGGGGCTGGCGACTAGCACCAAGGCGTAAATCCTGACAAAAGGGGAAGGCATTGACATTATAAAGTAAACAAAAACCACAGAGTAAGAAAGCATGAGTAAACACTAAGTAAATATGGGTACAAAAGTATTTCGGAAAAGTAAGCGGGCCAGAATACAAACCCAAACTAAAAGTAAAGTACAACTGGAAAGAAAGTACAGAAACTGAAAGTAAAGCAGCAATGTTGAGCCATCCAATGGAAGCCGCCCCTAAAGTGTGGGTACAGATAGCTTCCTCAGATCCTCGGGTCCAGCCGTCCGCTCCGAATATATCCCACCCAGTGGTCCACCTCCAGGTACCGACTTGCTCCACAAGCCTCAACCACGATCAGCGATGTCCATTGTCTGCAACCAACACAACGCAGTGTGGGCATAGCCTGTGAAGGGGTGATTATACGCTACTCAGTAGGGACCCCGAGACCCCCGAAGGTCTCCCAGAATCCACAAAGGATAATCCAAAAAGGACAGATACAATCACGAAGTAACATCCAACACTACTTAGTTATATTCCCACACATATACCTAAGTCATCAATTCCCGATCGGCTCCAGCATCCATGCCAATGTTTGATCACGTCCACATAGGAGTATAACCCAATCCACACAGAATAACACAACTCAATACACATATGAAAGCAAGTCAATCATAGCTAATATATTTTTTAAAGTCAAGACTCAACTCACACATGTATACTTCTTCGTAAGGTGATAGAGATGATCAGATATAGCCACTGATTCATCTATGCTAGGACCCACGTAGGATACTAAACCAGCTAAGCTGTCAGAACCACATAGGATACAGACTAGATACTCTGCCAGAGCCACGTAGGATAGCAAGAATAGAGTCAAACACTTCTAGACCCACGTAGGATACAAGAACAGTGGTCATCGCCGTCGAACCCACGGATGATTTCAGTACGGTCTTCATCGCTACAGAACCCACGTAGGATTTCAGTGCAGTCTTCATCGTCGTCGAAACCACAGAGGACATCAGTACGGTCTTCATCACTGCTGAACCCACATAGGATTTCAGTGCAGTCTTCATCGCCATCGAACCCACAGAGGATTTAAGTACGGTCTTCATCGTCGTAGCCAAATCTAGGGTTCCCGCACATAGCATGCTCGATTCCAGGAGGGTTCGCTCCATGAGCCAAGGGAGGTCGATACATCAACTGAAACGTAGTCCGGTGTTGATGTATCTGAACGTTCCGTCTCGATAATAGGAACTCAACATGACAGACGGTGCGTCAATCCGATGCCCGGTCTGTGAGTTATTGGATTTTTCGTTCTAGGGGCCTGGTTGGTTTTGAAGACAAAACCAACCCGACTGCACTCCAACTATGTACAAACCGCAATCGAGTATGCCAAAATGTCCGTATCATTAAAAGGAATACAAAAAAGTCGATGGCACGTCAATCAGACGTCTGGAGCTCAAGTTATAAGTGTTTCCGCTCCGAGGGCCCAGTTGGTTTAATGTTCGAACCAACCCCGTCGTACCCAAAGTTCTCCTAAACCTTGAGTTTAGTATACTGAAATGACCGAATCGATCAAAGGATCACATCACAGTAGATGGTGTGTCGATCGGAGGTTCGTAGACCAAGAGATGGGAAAAAGAACGAACCTGTCCGTTTTTAGGGGGTTCTGGGCCCGGACCGACCCGACCCGAGACCCACTGGGTCGGTCCGAACCGGGTCGACCCGAACCGGGTCCCGGTTCGGCCCATTAGAGCACGGCGTGGCCCAGCCCTGTTGACACGGCCCGGCCCAGCCTGGCGCGCGCTCGCGCCCCGCGTGGCCAGCTCGACCACACCGAGATGAGCATAAGGGGGGGGGGCGCTTCCCCCCTGATTGAGTAAACGCGGCCCCCATGTGGGGGGGGGGGGTGGTGCGATCCTTTTTCCAGCCGGGGGTTACGACCCCCAGTCTCCCCCTGAAACGGCGGGGCTAGTCCGGCCGGCCGGTGCTGCCACCACGGGACCGCCGTAGTCCCGCCCTCTAAGGTGCCGACGGCCGGCGGTTCCAGCCGCCCCGCCTTGCATCGTCGCGGCTTTGAGCCGCGGACTTATCCGACCGGTGCAACACGACGACGTCGCGCCCCTCCCAGACAGCCCCGATCCTGCCGTGGTGTCTTCGTGGTTCTCCATCATGGAGCGACGGTGCCGTGCCCCTACACTGCGGCCCGACTTCGGCCGTGGGTTCGTTCGGCCTCAACGGCGCGGCATGACGGCTCCGCGCATCATTGCCGTATTTCTCCATGTTTCTTCGCGGCGTCATTGAACCGCGCCACCTTCTTTCGAACCACAACAACACAATAAAAAAAGGGGGAGGAGATTCGGTTGTGTTCGTGCGGTCTGACCTCCTCCCGATAAGTTGATAACAAGCGACCCAAAAAATAAAGACTAAGAAGAGAAAAGAACATTTCATGAAAAAAAAGTAATTAACCCCTACCTTGATAACGAGTTGATGTTCTAAGAGCGTCGCAGAAAGTGGCGTCACGAGGAGTGGATCCGTAGACATCGAGGCAGAGCATCTGAGGAGATGTCTTCTTCTCCTTATCAAGGATATAAGAGGATTATTATGTGTCGTTGGAGAGAACTCCCGCATCGGTGTCTCTTCCCATGTCGCAGAGGAGAAAGGGAATGGAGATACAGGAGTCTTTGAGTCATTCTTCGTTGAAGAGATGATGTTCTTCATGGAAGGATTAAAGATCTTTCCAGGAGGATGAAGTTCATCCCCAGAGAAAAGAGTTCTATCACCCCAATCTCCTCACACAACAACCAACCCTTCCAAATGAAATAAGACTTATCTTATTTTATTACATCAAGCCATGCATTTAAATTTTTAAAAATCAAACACATAACTCATTTAATTAATTATGTGAGTTGGCATTATTAAAGAAGAGAGAGGGGGAGGTGGGTGGTCTCACATTAAAGGGTGGTTATGGAGTTAAGGAACATGAAGGGTTGGGCTCGTGGGGGACCCACCCCACCTTTATCCTCTCTTGGTTGGTTAACAACATGTGGGTCCCACACCCAACTCCCTTACATAGGTTATAACTACCTAGAAGTAAATAAATAAAATTCTAATAAAATTTTATTTATTCCTCACTAAAACCACAAAATTAACAACTCCTCCTGAGAAAATGCACCTTCAGAAAAAGTTCTTCTAAGAAATTACCGGTGCTGCGGTTTCATCGGTGCACTCAGATTTCAATTCAGAGCACCAGTTAAAAAGATAGGAAAACTCGCTCGTTCGTTCACTGAACGTACCTAACCTAAACATCGGAAATTCATTCCTGGCACACCGGTCCTCGGAATCAGGTGCTGTCAGAAACTACGTTCTTGTAAAATAATAAAGAAAATTTAGAAAAAAATTTACATGAATTTTACAGGTCTTTAAATTACTCCCGCTTCAGGGCTTTACATCCCCGTAAAGATACATCATAAACTAGGGGAACAAATGTGGGTACTGAGCACACATCTGAGCCTCCCGCTCCCAAGTGCTCTCCTGGAGGTTCCTGTGCTGCCATCTGATGCGCAATAAGGGTAACGACCGTCCACGTAGGACTACTCCTGTCGATCCTGGATATCCACTGGGACCTCCGCAATAGTTGCTCCTTCTTCAATGTCCAACTCCCCATGGTCAATGATATGCATCGGGTCATGCACTTATCTCCTCAGCTGAGATGCGTGGAAGACGTCATGCACCCGGTGCAACTGAAGTGGTAGAGCCAGGCGATAAGCCACCTCGCCTATCCTACTGAGGACCTGGAATGGTCTGATGAAGCACGAAGATAACATGCCACCCCATCCAAATCTCCATAATCCACGTCGAGGTGAGACCCGCAAGAAGAGGTGGTCGCCATACTCGAACTCCAGTGGCCTCCGCCTCCTATCAGCATAAGACTTCTGCCAGCTCCGAGCTGTCCTCATCTGCTCCTGGATGACCTAGACCTTCTTTTTCATGGCCTGGACTATCTCTGATCCCACCAGTACTGTCTCCCCAGGGTCTATCCAGCACAGAGGTGATCTACAAGGTAGGACATACAATTCCTTGTATGGTTCCATCCCAATAGTGGATTGGTAACTGTTGTTGTAAGCAGACTCCACCAAGGGCAGGTGTTCCTCCCAGCAGCGACCAAAGTCGAGGAAACATGCATGTAGCATGTCCTTGAGAGTTTGAATAGTCCTCTCTGTCTGACCATCCATCTGAGGGTGAAAGGCGGTGCTCAGACATAGCTGTGTCCCGAATGCCTCCTACAACCCCTTCCAACGCCGGGAAGTAATGTGAGCATCTCGATCAAAGATGATAGATGATGGAACACCATGAAGTCGTACTATCTCTTGAACATAGAGGCGACCCAAGCTCTCCACTGAGCCCTGCTCTCTGATGGGTATGAAGTGAGCAGACATGGTTTGTCGGTCGACAATCACCCAAATGGACTCCTGAACTCTGGAAGTACATGGAAGTCCAGTCACCAAGTCTATAGATATCCCATCCCACATCCACTCCGGGACCTCCAAGGGTTGTACCAATCCTGCCGATACCTAGTGCTCTGCCATCACAAGCTGTCAAGTGAGGCATCGAGAAACGAACTCAGCTACAACATTCTTCTTACCCATCCACCAGTGTTGTTTTCTGAGATCATGTTACATCTTCGTCACTCCTGGATGTACCGCTAAAGGGGAAGTGTGAAATTATCTCAGCACCTCCTCCGGTAAAGAAACTGGTACCGTGGTACGTCCCCTGAAAATGAAGACATGCTCTCCTCCTAAAGAAAATCCATCAGGTGCATGTCCTGATGATATCTGTGCACGCCGTGTCTCACAGTCAACGTCCCCACGCTATACCTCTCTTACCCGCTGCAATAGTGGAGGTGTGACTATGAGTGACTGATGAAAGGATGCTCCATCTATATCCACGAAGGATATCTTCAAAGCGGATAGCTACTCCGTCTCCTCACCGAGTAGCTGAATGCCCGTCCTCTTGGTGAGGGCATCGGCTACGACGTTCCCCTTTCTATGAGTATAGACTATCTCGAAGTCATAATCCTAGAAGAACTCGAGCCATCGCCGCTGTCTCATATTTAGGTCCTTCTGTGAGAAGGTGTACCTGAGAATCTGGTGGTCAGAGTAGACTATAAAGCGCTCACCCATCAGGTAGTGTCGCCACATCTTCAGATCGAAGACCACTACTGCTAACTACAGGTCATGGGTAGCGTAGTTCTGCTCCTGATGCCTCAACTGACATGATCCATAGGTGATAACTGCCCTCAACTACATCCGGACACATCCACGTCGGGTCCATGATGCATTGTAGTAGACTACGTACCCTACTACCTCCTCTGGCAGCCTCAAGATAGGTGCGCTGGTCAATCTCTGTCTCATCTCCTAGAAGCTCTTCTAACAACTGTCTGACCACATGAAGGGTTCCCCTTCTTCATCAATGCTGAGAGTGGTGCCGCAATTTTGGAGTAGTCTGGAACAAACCTCCGGTAGTACCCAGCTATCCCCAAGAAACTCTGCACCTCTGTCACGCTCCTGGGTGGCTCCCAAGCTAGTACTGCCTCGATCTTCACAGGATCCACCACAACTCCCGCCCCAGAGATGACGTGTCCCATGAAGTGGACCTCATGTAACCAGAATAGACACTTAGAGATCTTACCATAAAGCTGGTGCTCTCGGAGTGTGTCTAGTACAACCCACAAGTGGTAGGCGTGCTCCTCCCTAGTGGTCGAGTATATCAAAATGTCATCGATGAAGACCATGACAAATCGATCGAGGTATGGCTGAAAGATCCAGTTCATGAGACCCATGATCACTGCTAGAGCATTGGTTACGCCGAAATTAATAACCAAGAACTCATAGTGGCCATACCGACATCTGAAGTCCGTCTTCTGTACGTCCTCATCCCGAACTCTGAGCTGATGATAGCCTGATCTGAGATCTATCTTCTAGAACCACAGTGTTCTCTTGAGCTGATCTAAGGGGTCGTCAATCCTCGGTAGCGGATACTTGTTCCTCATGATCACCTGGTTCAGGTGATGATAGTCGACAAAAAGTCGCAAGATTCCGTCCACCTTCGTGGCGGACAATATCGGGGAAGCCCAGGGTGAAACACTGGGTCAGATTAATCCCTTGCCCTGCAAGCCCTCCAACTGTACCTGTATCTCTCGATGCTCAGCAGGGGCCATCAGATATGCTGGAGTGGATATCGGGTCTGTCCTGGGGTACTGGTCAATATAATGGTCTACCTCTCTACGAGGATGTAGTCCTGGAACGTCATCAGGGGAAACGTCTGCATATTGATCCACCACTACAGGAAAACTAGGACTCTGCACGTCAACTGCTCCTAGGATGAGGATAGCCAACTGATGAGTGATGGGTTGTTCTCTCCTCTGCATGATTCTATCATGTTCTGCAAAAGCTTCATTCTCACCGGTGAAGGTGAACCTGCTCCCATCGGTGCATACACACCACACCTTGCACCTAATACAGTCAATCTAAGTATGGAATGTAGATAACCAATCCATGCCCAGGATGACATAATAAGGCCTCAACGCCGCTACAAGAAGATATCAGCCAAAGATCTCGCCTCCTATAGTAATCTTACACTACCGGCACCAGTGCGTAATTGTCGAGTCTGCTCCTGTAAGAGTCTCTAGCCGTAAGGATCGAGTTAATGGATCTGTCGGAATCTCTGAGCTCCGAACAGGGGCAGCAGTAATAAAAGAATGACTCACTCCTATGTCTATCAGAACTGCAGCAAGGGTGGAGTAGACACAGATAGTACCTCGAATCATTTCTGGTATGCAGTGGTCGTAGGCCTCTGCTGCCTGAAGCTGAGCCTGTCACTACCCGCCATCTATCCTACCTCGTCTGACTTCCCTCAGTTGACCGCCACGATCAACCCTCTACCACTGCCTAGGTGGCCCCTCCACCGTCTGCTGCTCCTCAGCACGGCGGGTCGGGCAATCACGAGCCAAGTGGCCTTGCCCGCCGCAAGCGTAGCACTGTCTGCTCCTCGGAAGGCTGGCTCTGCGCCGTTTCCCCGCACCTCTGAGCCAGTGTCTTGAGGTCATATGCCTGATGGTCCAGTCTGCCTGGACACCTGTGAAATCTGTCGACTGCCAGCTACAGACGACTCTACTACGTGCTGCCCTGTGGTAGGTCTCACTGTTGGCGTACGCTCAGCAAGAAAGATCTCTATGAGAAGAGCTCTCTCCAATACTCTTTCCTGTGTCGGAATGCTGAGGGAGATCATCGATGCCCTGGTCTCATGCCTCAGTCCCTGCTCGATGGTCCGGGCCCAAAAGAATGGGTCCCGTATCATATCTGTCGAATAGAAAAAGTGATCGGTAAATATCGCAGAGTACTAAGCGACTGTCATGCTGCCCTGCCGTAGCTGTAGAAGCTACTGGATGCGCATCGCACAGAGGGTGGCTGGGATGAATGCTCTCAAAGTCCATCCATAATAGTGATGCCTCGTCATGCACCTAGAACATCATGCTCCACCATCTGCCTATTGCCGCGTGTATGAGGCTCGCTACGAGGATCACCGTGAGGTCAGCTGGTGTCCCCACAAACTTGAAAACTCGAACAACTGCCTCCAGACAATCCTTGGCTTCCTGAGGTTCTATCTCCCCGTGGAACCTGGGCAGTCTCTGATGCTAAAACGCGTGCAGTGCACTAGGGCGACGTGCACTCCCAGTGGATGAGGCTGGTGGCATCGGTGGCTCGGCGGGTAATGGTACTGCTGGTTCCTCCACTGAGAAATGACCCTGCACCAAGGGCTCATCGCTCGGTGGGCTGTCGGCTCATAGAAAACTCGGAACCCTAGCTGGCTGTCATCGTGGGGCTATCCTGAAAAGAAATAGGAGTGCCATGGTCAAAAACTATACCTGGTGAGCTGACAGAAAGTAATCACAAAGAAAACTTCTGAAACACACATGCAATCAATGTTTTCATGCATTGAGTCGGAAATCAGATGTCAGGGTCCTGGTGTACGGATATGTCAGCCACCGCACCAACACTAGACTCCTTGGACTGATAACCAAACTCAATACACATAACACTATTGCTTCACAAAGAAGAAAGATGAGAGTCTTGGGTTTTGCGGTAGAACCGAACTCCTCTGATACAAATTTTTCACTACCCGTCGTCGGGACCCGTGCCGTGACTACCCCAAGACCGCCTCCAATATGCCAGGGGCTAGCGACTAGCACCAGGTCATAAATACTAAAAAAATTGGAAGGCATTGCCTTCATAAAGTAATAAAACACCACATAGTAAGAAGGAAGATGTAAACACTAAGTAAATATGGGTACAAAAGTTGTGCGGAAAAGTAAGAGGGCTAGAATACAAACCCTAACTGAAAGTAAAGTACAACTGGAAAGAAAGTAAATCAACTAAAAGTAAAGCAGCAACGTCGAGCCGTCCACTGGATGTCCCACCTAAAGGGTGGGTACATATGGCCTCCTCAGCTCCTCGTTTCCAGCCACCCGCTCTGAGTACGTATCGCCTAGTGGTCCACCTCCAGGTACTGACTTCCTCCACAAACCTCAACCACAATCTACGATGTCCGTTGTCTGCAACCAATACAACGTAGTGTGGGCATAGCCCGTGAAGGGGTGAGTATAAGCGACTCAGTAGGGACCCTGAAACCCCCGATGGTCTCCCAGAATCCACAAAGGATAATCCACAAAGGAAAGATATAATCACGAAGTAACATCCAACACTACTTAGGTATATGCCCATACATATACCTAAGTCATCAATTCCCATTCGGCTCCAGCATCCATGTCCAAGTTCGATCACGTCCACATAGAAGTACAACCCAATACACATAGAATAAAAGAACTCAATCCATATAGGAATACAAGCCAATCATATCGAAGATATTGATTGAAGATAAGACTCATCTCACATAGGTATACATCTTCGTAAGGTGATAGAGATGATCAGATATAACCACTGATTCATCTATGCTGGGACCCATGTAGGTTACTAAACCAGCTAAGCTATCAGACCCACATAGGATACAGACCAGATACTCTACCAGACCCACGTAGGATAGCAAGAAAATAGTCAAACACTGCCATACCCACGTAAGATACAAGAACATTAGTCATCACCGTCGAACCCATGGAGGATTTCAGTACGGTCTTTATCACTGCCGAACCCACGTAGGATTTCACTGTAGTATTCACCGTCGTCGAACCCACAAGGGATTTCAGTACGGTCTTTATCACTGCCAATCCCACATAGGATTTCAGGGTAGTCTTCATCGCCGTCGAACCCACTTGGGATTTCAGTACGGTCTTTATCGTCGCAGCTAGCTCTAGGGTTCCCGCACACAGCATGCTCGATTCCGGGAGGGTCTGCTCCACGATCCAAGGGGGTTCGATACATCAACTGAAAATTATTCTGGATTTTATGTTTCTCAAAGTTCCATCTTGACAAGAGGAACTCAACGTGACAGACGGTGCGTCAATCGGACGCCCGGTCTGCGAGTTATTGGCTTTTTTGTTCCGGGGGCCCAGTTGGTTTTTAAGTCAAAACCAACCCAACTGCACTCCAACTGCATCCAAACCTCAATCTGAGTAAGAAAGAAGGTTCGTATCACTAAGAGGAATCCAAAAAAGTCGACGACACGTCAATCGGATTTCCGGAGCTCAAGTTATAATCGTTTCCACTCCGAGGGCCTGGTTGGTTTCATGTTCGAACCAACCCGGCCATACACAAAGTTCTTTGAAACCTTGAGTGTAATATACCAAAACGACCGTCTCGATCCAAGGATCACATCGCAGCTGACGGTGCATCGATCGGAGGTCCGTATCCCATGATATGGGAAAACGATCGTACCTGTCTGTTTTTAGGGGGTTTGGGCCCGGACCGACCCGGCCCGAGACCCCCCTGGGTCGGCCCAAACCAGGTCGACCCGAAACGGGTCTGGGTCCAGCCAATTAGGGCGCGGCCCGGCCTGGGTGGCCCAGCCTAGTGCACACTCGCAACCCATGTGGCCAGCTCTGCCACACTGACCTGAGCAGAAGGGGGAGAAGGTTGCTTCCCCCTGATTGAGTAACTGCGGCCCCCACGTGGGGGGCCGCTCCATTGGCCAGCTGGGTGTTATGACCCCCGGTCTCCCCCTGAAACGGCCGGCCTGGTCTGGTCGGCCGGTGCTGCCACCTTGGGACCGCCGCAGTCCCGCCCTCTAAGGTGACGGCGGCCGACGGTTTCGGCCGCCCCGCCTTGCACCGCCGCGGCTTTGAGCAGCGGCCTTGTCCGACCGGCGCAGCACGACGGTCCCACGCCCCTCCCCTGTGGCCCCGCTCCAGTTGCAGTGTCTTTGTGGTTCTCAGTCGTGACGCGATGGCGCCACTCCCCTTCGCTGCGGCCCGACTTCGGCCCCAGCTTCCTTCGGCCTCAATGGTGTGGCACGATGGCACGACGCATGTTTTCCATATTTCTCCATGTTTCCGCGTGGTGCCGTTGCACTGCGCCACCTTCTTTCGAACCACAACAACACAACAACAAAAGGGGGAGGAGATTCAGCCGTGTTCGTGCGGTCCAACCTCCTCCCGATAAGTTGATAATAGGTGTCCCAAAAAATAAATATGAACAACGACAAATGATATTTCACGAACAAAAAGTAATTAACCCCTACCTTGATAATGAGTTGATGTTCGAAGAGCGTCGCGGAAAGCGGCGTCACAGAGCGTGGTTCCGTAGACGTCGACAGAGAGCATCTGAGGAGACATCGTCTTCTCTTTATCACGGAGAGAAGAGGCTGATTACGTGTCGTTGGAGAGAACTCCTACGTCGGTGTCTCTTCCCTTATCGTGGAGGAGAAAGGGAATGGAGATACAAGAGTCGTTGAGTCATTCTTCGTTGAGGAGATGACGTTCTTTGTGGAAGTATTGAAGCTCCTCGCGGGAGGATGAAGTTCTTCCCCAGAGAAAAGTGTTCTATCTCCCCAATCTCCTCACACAACAACCAACCCTCCCAAATAAAATAAGACTTATCTTATTTTATTACATCAAGCCAAGCATTTCAATTTTTAAAAATCAAACAGATAACTCACTTAATTAATTAAGTGAGTTGGCATGATTAAATAAGAGAGAGGGGGAGGTGAGTGGTCTCACATTAAAGAGGGGTTATGTAGTTAAGGAATATGAGGGGTTGGGCTCTTATGGGCCCCACCCCACCTTTATCCTCTCATGGTTGGTTAACAAAATGTGGGTCCCACCCCCAACTCCCTTACTTTGGTTATAACTACCTAGAGGAAAATAAATAAAATTGTAATATAATTTTATTTATTCCTCACTAAAACCACAAAATTAACAAATCCTCTCGAGAAAACGCACCTTCGAAAAATGTGCTCCTAAACAATTACCAGCGCTGCGGTTTCATCGGTGCCCTCAGATTTCAATTCCCAGCACCAGTTCAAAAGTTAGGGAAACCTGCTTGTTCATTCACTGAATGTACCTGAGCTAAACATCAGAAATTGATTCCGGGCACACCAGGCCTCTGAATCAGGTGCAGTCCGGAACTGCGTTCTTGTAAAATCCCATATAAAATTAAGAAAAAATTTACCTTGAATTTTACGGGTCTTTACATGTTTAATATGGTTGAACCAAAAGGATTGAATGGTGTGAGTAGAGTTGGATGCCTTTTATTAGAAGGAAGAGGGGCACTTTTGGAAAGTGGGGAATTATTAAGTTATTATTAATTGATTTTTTATTTAAAATGGACCCAAAGTCATTTATTTAGAAGATAATAATTTTTTTGGTTGAAATAAAATCATCCAATAATTTTTTGGACTGGTTTTGAATATTTTTTAATCTTTAACTTTTTTCATTAACTCATATTTTACCCTTTTTAAATCTTACCCTAATATTTTATTATTTTCTCTTTTGGGTTAACTTTATTACCATAAAATATCAAAATACCCATATAAATTTATGAAATATTTTGACATATCATAATGATTTTTATGAATATTAGATTTTTTCTGAATTTTATATCATTTAATAAGAAATTTTGTATTTTAAAATACAATTAGTGAAATTTTTACAGAACATATTTTTTAACTTCGTAAAAATATCATAACAGTAAGATAAATTTGAAAAACAATTCATTAAATAATCACCAACATGCCACATTCATTCAAAATTTTTTTATTCCCTCAATTCTCTGAATTTGTGATTATATTAATATTTATAATATCAATTATTTGATATTTTTTTTAATGAAATAATTATTGTCTCACTATTGTGTCTATATTTTTGTTAGTTATTTATCCTTTAAAAATGGATAATAAAATACCATTATGTATATAATTTCATTATATTTCTACAGTCTATTTATATTTAATTGTTCATCTAATTTATCACTACATTATTATTATTATACATACATGATATTAGGGAGTGACATGTCGTAACATTCTTATGTTTTAATAATAATTGATGCATTTTCTTGGAAAAACCTAATTAAATGAATAAATTCAGACCCATAGATGATATGTTTGGAATTTTATTCATCCATTAATATTTTTTCGTGTGTGATGATAATTTTATTATCCTTATCATATTTTTTTTAAAACTAATTTACACTATTTAACATTAACGGTGGTAAATAAATATTATTGTAGTTACTATTCATAATAAAAAAGTAACATATTAAAATAATTTATACCCAATGATTCCAAATATGGAATCCATTTTTCAAAATTCAAAACAACCAAGTTTTATTAATTATTTTAAAATAAATTTCTTTTTTCAAAAACCTAAAGTGGGGTTTAAAGAAGTAAAAAATACGAAAAGATTGATATGTGTTTATGTCCAATTTAAATATGAAATTACATCAAATTACCAAAATTTGATTAAATGATAAAAACATAATCCACTTAATTTTTTTAAAAAAATTATATAATGTACCTATATAACTAAATTATACTAAAAGGTAGTTTTGAATTCAAATGCAGTAATTATCACTATTAATTAAAATATGAATTTTATGAGAAATTACACAAAAAATCCAACCAAAGTAAATTTTTATTTCCTTCCTCCAATGAATGAATTTATTTTTTCAAATGGAATATATTAAATCCTAAAAACTAGATTTAAAACTGGTGCACCAAAAAAAAGTATATAAAACTGTATTTTTTAGTAATACTTCGTTTATATGAACTATTGAATTTTTTCATATATAATGTTTTAGAAAATATATATAATTGAAAATATTTATAATATTATTCACCATAGATTGTTTTTATCCAGTTCAATTATACTATTTTCATAATATATCATTTTTAGTGAAACTCAATATTGTGTATAACACATGATGTCAAGGAAGGTTACTCTTTCATGCAATGAAAGACAAATCTCTTTTAAGTTAAATGAAATAATAATTTTGTGTTGTATATAACATAATATAAACACATTTATTTTATTCATTAAACAATAATCTATACTCATTGTTGTGTGAAAATACTTCTATCGAATGAATTTGAAATTATGTGTAACACAAGATAAGAATAGTATTCCCTTTACTGTTAGATAACATGATGTTATTTATATCACAAGATAATCATTGTGTAGCTTAAAATAAAATAAATAAAATAAATAAAAAAGAATTTTTCTAATATAATCTCATGGTGTTACAGTGGCGATTGATGCATCTTTCTGAGGATGTAGGCTATCGCGTTTCACACAGTAGTTCATTTTTTAACCACCCCTTAGTCTTGTTGGACCATGGTTCATCACCATGGGATGTAGAGGGTGTCATGGGCCTCTATAGCAACCATGATACACTAACGGGTGCTTCTATGGGCCATAAAACATGTTTCAATGATCTGTTTTATGATCTGGGTGTTTCGCTAGGATCCACAGGTCACTGCCTTCACTACCATGGGTTCCAAGCCGTCTTACCAATGATCCATGGGGTTTTTCTACATTCAGAACCTTTGGAAAATAATCTGACATGACTGTAGGGGTCTATCGATGATGAATGCGATGAAAAACAGAGATAAAAAGGAACACATGAGGCAGTGAATGACAGGCGCGTTCATTTGGACTTCATTCGTTGTGTTATAAAATAATGGGGATACATTCAAATAATTTCTATGATATTATGCCTTTTTAAATCCCTGATTCCCAAAATTATTATTTTCGAAATAATGATCGATCAACATGTATAGTTTTAGTGAATCGACCTACATTCACCATTTAGAACGGAAGAATGAGGGAAAGTTAAACACATATAAATAAAACCATACCTATGTTTAGAATGATCATTGATGAAGGGTGAATCCTGCATTCATCATTTTTCAATCAGTTGATGTTTGATCCAAATCAGTTTGTCGATTCGTTGTTGTTCATCATTCATTACCGGTCATCGTTCCCCAATGAATTACCTACATGGGTTCAGAAAAAACTTCAAGATCCTCTGCTGATTCTCTATCTCTATTGATCATCTTAATGGAGGAAACATGTTTCACTATTTCTGTTACGTTGATTCCCCACATAGTTATAATTGAGTTTAAGCATTGTTACATTGTTTCATTTATGAAATTAAATATCTAGATTAATGTTGCGTTGAAGGAAAAAAATATCGAATAAAATAAAAATTCTTATGATTATTATATTTTTCCTTAAAATGCCTAAAAATAAACTTTTACCCTCAACCCGCTCCAGTCGAGGTTATGAACTTCCTATAAAAAACACACCCCTAGAAGCCCAACTATACTCTCATATTTACAATCTGAGTTACCTTTTTTGAGTTATAGACTATGAAAATAAAATAATCTTTATTTAATTATTTTATTTACGATCATGTACCATATCTACATTCCACATTATTCCAAATACAAATAATGTTAGGCTCAATCTAAGGAAGACACTTCATTATGAATACAATGGTGGTCTCAGATTTTTAATCTATGTCACCATTCATGAGTGTTAATTATTTTAAAAAAAATATAATTTTATTTAATAATTATATTTATGGTTATTACATTTTCTCGTTTTCTCACTAGAATCTCGTTCTGAATAATGTTAAGTAATCCATAGGGTAAAACCATCATCCTAAATGTAATGGTGCCCTATGGTTTTGGATCCGAGAATATTTTTATTAGCTATTACTCTTTTTATGAAAAACCAGTCACGTAAGATATTTGAAAGATAAATGTTTTTCAAAAATCATTATATGCACATCGGGCATTATAATCACACACCATATCATCGCATAGTCTCATAATTTTTGATGAAATTTCCAAATGATGAAACTAGGAAGTTACAAGTCATTATTAATGGTGCAATCTGATAGTACTTCAATGCATTGGTAATGCTCAGTATCATGATATATCATTTTGGGAAAAGGGTTTACTGAATTCCTTTATAAGTCATTTTATTGTTTCTGGGACAAGGGTTTACCTAATTCCCTTATGTTAATGTTGTTTTGTTTTAATTTGTTTCCACATTTACATCATATTAATATCATTCTATATCATTCCTTTATGTTTATGTTTCTTTTTCTCTCCATTGATATGACTATTGACTAACATGTATTTTCTTCCTCAGGTTATTCCATGTTTTTTCCCATATTGGGATTTATAGCCCACCCTTTTCAAATGCCTGTCCTCATGTTATCCCATGAATATCTCCGTACAAAGGACTGTTGTGGACATACCAAAGAATATTTCAATAAAGATGTGTACATCATGATATATGTTGTTATGTAGTGTCCCTAATCCCTAAACTCACTATACATCTATATGATATGAATTATATTAACAGCATGATTATGCAATAAATCAAATTTAAATGTGTAATAAAGTCCATGGTTATTATAGTTGCTATCAAAGGATAGGTTTAGTAATTTTTTGGATTAGGATTATAAAATTATTGTGAAAGACTTAGGGATAAGAGTTACTATAGGAAAAGAATCCATAAATTATAGTGAGTATAGAGTAGGTGGTTTAGAAATCAAATAAATCCCTATGTAGAAAAAAAATAAGAAAATGTGTCGTTGGAATAGATGTATTTATGGGATAACCCGTAAAACACCACTTTGATCTAGAGGAAAATGGGAACAGGTTCATAAAAATAGGCCTAACTGTATTATTGGATCGATACACTCATGGGATATGATTTGGAAAATTAATTAACATAGTACGAAACATTATCAAGGGAATAAAAAAAATTCCCTTATGAATATATGTTAGGATGTAGATCATGGATAAAATAGATCAAATTTTAGAAATTAATACGTAAAGTAGATAAATGTAATTTAGAAGTTATCACTTTTTGTCATTGGATTACCGTTAATGTATTTAATATTTATAAATTAATATTCCATAATTCATGTTTAGATATAGTAAATGAGTATAATAATTATAAAAAAATGAATGGTAGAGTTATCATAAAAAAATCAACACATTTTTTATATGATGAAAATTTAGTAAAACAATCTAAGAACCACCACAATGCATGAGAGTTGAGATGTAGATGAAAATTAATGGTGTTTCAATTACAAAATCCCTTGAAATTGACTCCTCCCATGTCACAATTTGTGGATTTAAGTTCCCATCAAACCTCATCATACTCGCTGTGGTGGAAGTTAATGATATGCATATCATGGACTGCATTTCCCTATTTAGAGCCATTATAAATTTCTGTGAAGGGAAAATCACTCTGTATATGGTGAATTGAGCCCTGATTCTATACAATTGAAAGGACAAGGATGAAACTTCATTAGCACAATAATCTCTTGAGTGAATATTACTAATATATGACCACACATATGTTGATCAGATGATAGAGTCTAAGAAATGAACCATCCTCGAATACATGCTTATTGTGAGGGAATTCAAAGATGAGTTTCTTGAGTAACTGTCTAGTCTTATCCAAGAAGAGATGTTGAATTATCGATTTAACTTGTACTTGTGGCGTTTCCAATATCCAATACTATGTATAGAATGGATTTTGTAGAGCTTGAGGATCTAAGGAAACAACTATATTAGAATATAGATAGAGGGTTATTATTCACAAGTGCATCACCATGGGGTACACTAGTCATTTTCTCAAGAATAGGGATTGGTCAATGTGAATTTTCATTGATTATCATGAGATCAAAAAAATCATGAAAAAGAACAACTATCAGTTTCCACGAATTGATGACTTGTTCCATCAACTATGGGTAGCACAATACTTCTCCAATGAGGAAATGCAGTCAGGATATTACCAAGTATGGGTGAAAAATGATGATATTACCAAGAATTATTTTCGTACAAGTCATAGGCACTCTGAATTAATAGCAAATCTATTTAGACAGACAAATGCTCCAGCAATCGTCAGGTAGATGATGAATAGTGTATTTAAATATTACCTTAACAAATTTTTAGAAGTATTTAGATATGATATGTAATATACTTCAAAAACCAATGGGGATAATGAGGAGCATCTATAAACTATACTAGAGGCCTGGAAAAGGATAAGATCTATGAAATGTATTACAAGTGTGAGTTATGGCTGAAGGAAAAAATCATTATTTTTTCATACCATCTAAAGTAGAGAGATATCCATGGATCCTTCCCAAAAAAGAAATTGAGGGATGCAAGAGGAAAAAAACTATTATGAATACACATAATATGATGGGGTTAGCTGGATATTATCTCCGATTTGAGATAATGTTTTCACAATTTTCAAACACTCTTTCAAATACAACTCGAAAGGGATTCAATTTTTCATGGAATGATGAATGTAAATAAATACTCATGGAATTTAAGAAGGGGCTTATCACTACCACTTTGTTCTCACACTACCCAAAAGTGGGGTGACATTCGTAATATTCAGCGATGCTTCGAATAATGTAATGGGATATTTGTTGGTTTATAATGAAAATGGGATTTCATATGCATCATGGTAGTTGAAAATTCAAGAGAAAAACTATCCCACACATTATCTATTGATGGAAACTATGATCTTTCTGATGAAAATATACAGGCATAATATTTTTTGGGATATGTGTGAAATATATATGGACCATTATAGTCTAAAATATATATTAACATAGAAAGAGTTGAATATGGGACAATGAATAATATTAGAGATCATTAGGGATTGTGACTTCCAGATCCATTTCCACTCTGGGAAAGTTAACAAGGAAGAAAATGCTCTATGTAGAATGGACTGAAAAATTATATCATTGATGATAATTGAAAAGGATCCAAAATTCTTTTATTTGATGAATATGGACATGTGAATCATAACAACAAGAACATCATCAATACTTTCAAAAATTCTTCATCAACAATATCTTTTGGAAAGGTTAAAATATTCTCAAAAATATTATGGGGGGATTAAGAAGAAAGTAGAAACTATATGAAATGGGAAATACTAGGAGCTTATTGTTAACGAAGAAGAAATTGTGATATTTTCTTCATGACAATTAGTTCCCTAAAATCTAGAGTTAATGAAGGAACATTGGGATGACACATATAGTGTGTATTTATTTATTCATGCATGAATCAAGAAGATGTATCAAGATCATCAAGATCACTATTAGTGGGATACCATGAAGAAGGATACTGCTGAATATACATCAAAGTGCCTGGTATATCAGAAATTGAAGGATGAGAGGAATAAGTCTAAGGGGATGATGCAACCATTACCTATACCATCATGGAAATGGGAATAAATAACCATGGAATTTCTCACTAAAATTCCAAAGACATTGAAAGTAAACAGTGTTATCAGGGTTGTTATGGATCATCATACAAAGACTACACAATTCATTACAATTAAATAGGATTTATCATTGGATCAATTGGAATGGATATACCTCAAGGATGTGGTAATGCTGCATAGATTACAAATAGATATTTTGTTGGATCAAGATCCAAGATTCAACTCTATGTTCTGAAAGAGTCTCCAATATGATATGAACACCGAGTTGACCTTCATAACAACCTATCACCCTCAAACTGATGGAAACTCTGAGAAGACTATCCATGCACTTGGGAACATGTAGAAAGAATTCTCAATAAACCTCAAAGTTTGAATGGACCAATATATTCTTTGGTGGAGTCCTCTTACAAAAATTGTTTACACTCAATCTTTTAAATGGATCCTTATGAATCTCAATATGGGAATAAGCAAAGAACACTGACATTATGTTATGAAAATGGTGACAAAAACTTCATGGTCCGAATATTGTTGAAGAAATGGTGTATAAGGTAAAGACCATCCGAAATCACATCAATGCTGCTCAGAGTCGACATAAGAGATAAATTAATAATGATCGATGAGACCTAGAGTTGGATGATGGAGACATGGTATTCCTTTGAATATTTCTATGTAAGAGTGCTATAAAATTTGGGATGAATAGAAAACTAATTCAATGTTACATTGGCCGTTTTGATATCATTGATTGTATAAGAGAATTGGTCTATCATCTAGAACTCCCACCAAGCATGTCCCTTGTCCATGATGAATTCCATTAATCACCCATAAGAATGTACATAAAAGACCCATCACATGTACTCAATCTAAAGGTGGTACCATTGGTGAATGACCACTCTTATAAAGAGAAGTTGCGAAAGCTCTTATACCATAGAGAAATAGTTATACATAATAAGAAAATGCCCCAGAAAAATTGTTGTGGAGAAACCACATGTTTGAAGAAGCGATATGAAAAGCATAGTTAGTGACGAAGTAGAGTTACTCTCATTTGTTTTATCATGGTAAAAGATAATTTTGAGGAAAAAATTTCTTAAGGGGAGAAGGTTGTAATGACCGGATTATTTATGAATAAAATTCCCATTTTATTAATTTATTTTGGATATTTAAAAACCATGAACTCATTTTGTTTTTTTATATCAAATTTGATTTAAATTAACATTATGTATCCTTACCATGGATAATATAACTGTTGAAAAGGGATCTCATGACTAGTATAAATATATTGTTTTAAAAATCCTATTAACATAGGAAAGGGAAGTGATGACCTCATGCATTATGATCATGTGCTATTAATCACATTTATTGTATCTTCTAAGGGAGATATAATATCTAGGATTTTACGTAGACCAAGCCCAAGATGATATCCATCAATATAAGCATGATCAATACCATTTTCGAGAGAATTTCCTGCACATCGATATCACGACCAAAACCATGTTCACCAAACGACCCCATGAAAGCCCCACCAGCACACACCTCACTCCTTGGTAATACGATTGTGTAATAAAGGGATATGTAACAAGACCATAATAGTAAAATGATGTTCGTTATATTTTTATATAATAATGAATATACTTTAATTCTATTATTGATTCTTTGTAAATGATTTTTAATGCTCAAATATTATTTTTGGTTAATATTAAAATTTAATTATGAAATCTATTTTGATGAATTCATGGAATTTTGATTTCATTAATATTTTAATAAAATGTAATTATTAAATTACTTTTATTCAATATAATTTATAGTATAATTTTTATGAAATCAATTGTAATTTTTATTAATGTTTGAAAATGATTTTTTTAAAACACGCCAATTTTCAATAAATGTTGGTTTTTTATTTTAAATCTGAAAATTAAAATATTTATAAAATTATTTAGATAAAATACATACTATTTTTGGAATCAGGATGCTGTAATTATCTAATGATTAATTTTTCATAATTTTCTGAGATAGTAAAAAAAATTTATAAAAATTTTGTACCATATAAATATATAATGTGTATTAAAACTTTATAGTGAACCAATAATGGTGTAATAAAATACTATAAAAGAATAATAGGAAAAATAAATGTTTTCCTTAAAAATAATGTCATTTTATCTTTATTTTATTTATTTAATAAGGCCTTATTAAATCCTCCAAAGACATACAAAATATTTTTAGAATTGAAAAAAACTTCCTTGAAAGTGTAACACACCTATACATAATAAAGGGTAATATTTTAATATATTCAGGCCTTGTAATTTTGAAATTATTTATTCCGATACCATTTTCCAGAAAACATGGAAAAATTGAATTGTTTGTGGTTTTGAATATTTTATTGTGTAGGGTCCAAATCCAAAATAATGAAAAATTCCCCCACCTTTCCAATATAAACCCACCCACTAAACCATTCCTCTTCACTCATGATCTTATAAGATTGAAAAAACCCTATAAATGGATCCCTATATTCATCAGAAGGACCCCTAAGCTCTTAATAATCGTCTTCCAAGCCTTTGGGAACACACATCGAAGTAAGGGATCCTCACCTTCCTCTTCTCGTTTCAAATTAAAGTATCTTATTTGAATGTACTTATTTAACATTAAAATGGTTATAATATCATTCATTTAAAATCATTAAATTAATATCAATTGTATTTTATATCAATAAGGGGAAATTTATACTCCCTAACTTGGACCCAGACCTAACCCATTACTAGGCCAAAATTCTATAAGTAATCCTCTCCTTCATCTCTTACATTCAAATTCAAGCATCATATTTGGATGTAGTTATTGTATTTTCATATGGTTATAATATCATTCACTATTAATAATTCAATTAATTTCAATCTATTAGTATTTAAATGAAGGATAATTTATCTTCCCCCATTGGGACCCATACCTATGTCCTTACTGTGCTGATATTCTTTAAGGGAACTCCCTCTCTCAATTTTCATCAAGAACCTATTTTATATCATTCCTTTTAATTTAATTTTATTGGTTTGAGATATGTTATTATATACCTTCATACAATCAATTTGATGTTTAAATTATGGGATCTTCCTTTATGTCCCATTAATCCTCATATGATCCATTAAACCCACCTATTACTATTCTGCAATTCTGTAAGGGATTTATCTCTTCTCATTTACATTCAATAATTTATTTATATTATGAATATAAATCAAATTTCACATGGGGATATTATTTTCCTTGATCCTTTTAATATACATAAAATTTATAAATTATAATAGACCCATTTCTATCTCATCAACCAAAATTATGAATTTCTATATGATGTCGTTATGCTTCCAAAGTTGCACATTGATTTTACATACCAAAATCCTCATGTTGTGAATACCATAAAAATTTATCTATAAAAGGTATTTAACCTTATGAACATATACTTATTTAATGGTGACGTATATGCGTGAATTCCACATTACTTGGCTATGGAATAAATTATGATGTTTAATGATTTCATGTTATATGGTCTATGGGACACACATAATCATGAGATTTATATGATTATGAAGGGTGGTCCTTGATTGTGCTCCAACGCAATGCGTATTTCTTAGTATCATGATATTTCATGTTGGGATAGGGATTTAACTGATTTCTTTATAGGAATTTTGTCCACCTTGTTGGGATATAATTTTTTTATTCCATTAAATGAATGGTGTGTTGTTTTAAGTTGTTATAACATTTCCATGTTATGAATATCATGATATATCAAGCCTTTTTGTTCATGTTTCCTTTACTCCATTGATATTTTTGTTGACTAACATGTATTTTCATCCTCATGTAATGCCATTTTATCACTTAATAGGCTTTTAGCTCAACCTTTTCTTATGTATGTCCTTAAGTTATCCCATGAAATGCTAAATAAGAAGGAATGTTTTTTTTCTTATAAAATAAGTTTTCAATAAAAATGAGAACTTCATGTTAGAATTTTTTATGTCGTGTTCCAAATCCCCAAATACATTGTACCTCTAGATCTTCTGAGTTGTATTAACAGCGTTATTTTGTAATAAATCATATTTAAATATGTAATAAATACTAGGGACGCCATAATGAAACCCATTTCATGGTTAAACAAGAATATAATATATTTATTAGAACATTTTTTATGTTCTAGAAGTATCATAGTTTCATAATTCTATCCAATATAACAAAATTATTTAGTTATGATCAACAACAACCGTAATAATATAAATGATTATCACTAAATGTGTTATCTTAGGATTTATAATCATACCATATAACAAAAATATATATATATAAGAAGTGAAAATTATGTATGTTAATAAATAACATATAATTTTAATTATGAGGAATTATACCAATTTTACATGAACTCCATTACTTATAAATAATTGATCATATCATTAAAACCAAAGAAACAAACGTTATTGAATGATAAAATTGAATATTATAACTAATCAACAAGTCTATAAATGAAATAAATATTATTATAAAAAATAAAATACATATAGATAATGTTATTAATTAGTTAATTAATTAATGTAGATAATTTTATTATAGCGTTCTTTATGTTAAAATATTGAAGAAATTCTGACATGAGGTAAGGGGTTTCTCCCCAAACCTCCATTTCCATTAATGTTATGATTTCCCCCTATATACACCAATTTATTTGTACATCACTTTCATATGATTCTACTAGATTCTGTGTATACATTCCAAACACATATTTCTAAATCAGTTCTGATTTCTATTATATTAATTATTTTCTTTTGACAGGGTTCCCTTCTTAACCCTTCACGATACGCAATCCTGATTAGGGGGAACATCTCGAATTTCATACATAATTTCATGTATCATCCATATTATATTTTCAGAAACTATTTTTCTATAAAATAAATAATTTTTTATGATAAACTATATAAGAAAATAATAGTTTTTCTAGAAAAAAGTATGAAAAATAAAAATGATTTTTCTAAAGGAACTATTCATTACAAAGTAAAAAATGGTATTTCTCTCAACAATTCAATGATGATTGTATCAGTGTATTTCAATAAATTTCAACACCTATATTTAATTTTATTATATTTGGTGATATATCTATTAAGATTATTATCTATCATATTTTATTATATGGTTTATGATATGTTTGACTCTTTATGTTCTATCATGATACCATTCACCATATTACTGAAAATGGTTTCAAAATATGTTTATTACTTGGAGAATGATATTTAAACATAATATGATCCTTTATATAGTTATTTATTTTTTTCATTATTTTTCTACCCTTTCATATTAGGAATGAATTGTACATAGAATGTGATGGGTAGGTCCCTATATAGCTCCTTTATGCATTAATAGGTCTCATGAGACAAACAGGACTAGGTTTTAACCATTATGTATGGTGTCTAGGATAAAGATTTGAAGGTATGTTTATGATGTATAGGATTATTCATTCCCCCTTTATGGAATAAGTAATTGATTTTACATGTGATTATTTTACTATATGAATATACATGGTTGTGTTTTATTAATTCACAATTAGTTTTAATTCCTATCATTTTATGCTCTAGATTATGTTTTAATGGTATGTGTAAATTTATTTATTCACTAATATTTATATTTATGTTGTCATTGTATTACATACCCTTAGAGAGAATCTGATCTCACCCCTATCGAAGGTATTATTTTTTCCAAGATGATATGATTTATATAATAATTTACCTATGAGGATAATATAGAAGATTAGTGGTGGTTCCAATATAGTTAATATGTTCTAAATCATTTAAATTGTAATGAAACTATTATACATTTATCTGGTTTTAAAATGCTACAAAAATATTCATTATTTAGTGTTACAACATCCTTGTAATCATACCAATTTAATTAATTAAGGAAGCACCTCTAGGAAACTATGGTCACGGTCATTACAGTTGGTATGAGAGGATGATTTGTAGAAACCATGGAAACAAGACTTAGAAGTCATAGATTGTTGACCATATCCCTTTGATAGACATTTAGTATAACTAAAGAATAATAAGATATAATTTTGTTGAGGTTGAGAATATATGGATATCCCTACCAATAAATCCATGTCAAGAACTATAAGTGTATTTGGTTCTATAGCAGATGTACCTAGGGGTGAAATATCTGACAATGTGTTCTAGGTAGGACACAGGGTAACTTGCTATAAGATAATTGGCCTTACTTCTCTATGATTGAACACTCTGAGGGATATTCAATGCATAAGTGAAATTATCTTTACAAACCATTTTTAAGAATGTAATATTTAAAATGTCTCAATAGAATCCATTTTTAAAATTAAGAGAATAATTATGCCAAAAAATAGATTTATGATTACTGTTTTCCTAATTCAGGATTATACATTTAAGTTCATAACATAATATAATGTTTTCCATTATTTTGAAACGGAGAATCATGGGTGGAGTAAAACCATATCAATTTATATACCCCATGTAGCGATTTACCCAATGTGAATGATAATGTAATCGATAATGGAGTTTCACCTATTGATGATAAAGGTAAAAAATACTAGGATATCTGACATAGGTTATGAATAATAACCTTACCCATATGTAGAATCTTGATCTAAAAGATGGAGGAGCAATGATATATTACTTTATGTGACAAAAACCTCCATATTTCAAAGGGACGACAAAATTATTTGTATATGGGAGGTGGATAAGCTACTAAGAAAAGATATTACTTACATTGGGATGTAATAAAAGGGAGAAGGTTATCATGGTTGTATATAATCTATCAAAAGATATAGATCAATTCTGGTCACTAATTCAAAAAATAATGTAAAATGAAAAATTTAAAAATATTTAATGGAAGAAATTTAAGTAAATTTTCCTATAAAAATATTTTCCTCACAAAAAATGATTTGATATGGAATGAAAATTATTTAATACGAAGAAAAAAGGATGATGTGAATGTTTCCAAGTATGAAGCCAACATTACATGTTTAGAAATCAATGGCTCATACTACATAGGTAATCTATGGATCATGATTGATCGATTTTTTGAGGGCTTAAAACAATACCTCTACAGAGAACTAGTATTCCAAAATTTCTCATCATATGGATATATAGTCTCATATTCTATCATGATAGAAAAATAATTCTTTATGTCATATGATATAAATGTAGAAAAAAAAGAAGAAGAGTGTTGTGAAAACACTCCGAAAAAAAATTCAGAAAAAGGGTTGAAAGGAAGAGTTATCTTCATTCCAATGATAATTTTAGGAAGTAACACCTTTGTACTTTACTAAAGGGTATGGATGTTTGTTAAATATGTATAGAAATGGTTCACAAATCCTATGATTTTAGTGGAATGAAAGATGGAAAAATGTTCAATTCTAAAATTGAAATGATATGGGATGTTTTTTAAATAATTTTTCAATGCACAAATGATACTTTCCATAGAGAACCCCAAGGTAGAAAGGACACGCCTATGTGATTCAAAATATTTAGGTTTATGTTCTTATTGATGTGGTGGATGCTACTTTAATATTTTCCTAAAACTTATCCAATTATTATTATTTTTATATAAATATATTGATATCATCATAATGTAGATTTTCATTGATATAATATTTAGTATAAGTTAGATTTCTTATTAGGATGCAATGATCTATTACAAGAATAAAAATGATTGAAATTTTTAGATTGATATAAAGTCCCTTACCATTAGATAAGATACCTCTCCATCTAATTCAGATATAGATCCCCCAGTAGATCTAAAAAATTACATTCTTATGGAGGTAAATAATTCAATATCTATGGGTGAGGAAATACATCATCATATTTAAGATGTAGCTATTGTGAAAGAATACATTGATATATTTTCAAGGGATTTACCAAGACATCCTCTAGAATGGGAAATTGATTTTTTATTTATTTAATTCCTAGTGCATAGAATATAAAAATTAATACATAATGAATGGTCATAGTGTAATTACTGGTGCTGATGTAACAACTAGAGGAGTTGTGTAGTAAGTGGTCTATTCCTACAAGAGTTTCTCTATGGGGTGATCAATTTCTTTTTATAGAAAAAGATGGATGTAGGAGAAGATGAATTGATTCACATTTTTAAATAATTGTTTTAACAATGAAGATATTGAAACAATAATATATACAAAAATGAAAATATTATCTATTGAAAATTTATTATGTTGGTTTAAACATAATTTGAAGTAGATAAAAATTTCTTCTGACATTTGGCATCGATATTCAATAAAACCTATACCAAAACAACCCTGAAAGATGGTTTAAGACATAATTTTTTATAATAAATGATTCCTTAGGTATAAAATATATTTTCATCATCTGATGTTTATAAAAACAATGACATAATTTAAAAAATATGTGTCAGTTTTGGTGAAAACAAATTCCATCATTGAAAAAAAGAAATATTTCAATGTCAGTTTTTATGAATACTGTCAATGAATCTTTTAAATGAATTATCCAACTGGTTTTTTTAAAAATAACACCTATATGTTTATTTTAATTAATGGAGGACCATTAAACCCTCATTTTTTTAGAGCTCACAACCCTCTTTTATAGTTGCAACCACCCCGACGATGACCAGTTGATGTGAAGGATGATTCAGGTTTATTTGGTTCAATATTGTTCATCATTTAATGACACGAGCCTCAAATATTAATCCTCTATTATTATTTCATCATCTATGGAATCAATTTTCTTTGAAAACATATTTTCAGACAACCATCATCCACAGCATGATTATATTATATTTTTCTTGTTTATTATTCATCATTATATATATTTTTACTAGATCTTTCAATGCTTGTTTTTCTAATGAATTTGAGGGAGAAATTTAAAATGATAGATCCATTTTCCATTGTGAAATCCGAATTTCGTTTGTATTTTTAATACAGAACTCAAATTATTTATCATTTAGTTTTAATCATGATTTATTATTTTAATTGTTTTTATGCAGTTGATTCTTATTTATATGTGTAGTTCTTATGTTTTGTTTATTTTGATAAAAAAATATATTCGATTATATTATAAAATGGTCATGATGGTATATGTTGTTTTGTCTTTTCAAAAAGAAAGATATGTAAAATATATTTCATTTATATTGTTTTTTGACATGGTGATAATGTGTTAAATATTTAATAATGTTTTGATGAATATTTTATGATAAAGTAGTTGACCTTTATCTCTTATGATGAGATGCTACGAGAGGTTATAAATAAATATCCTATTTAATTAAATTATATAACAAAATATATGTAAATTTTAGTCGGCCGATGATGATGAATGTAGAAGAATTTATAATAGGGAAAAAGAGAAATATAGTGGTAGTTGAATAAAATCACCTAAATGATGTGGGTAGATTTAGAATGTGGGTTTTTTTATATTTTCTTAATAATAATGATATTAATACTTCGACTCAAATGTTGAAATGATCTTCTATATTGAATAATAATATTTTGATAATTTTTTATGGGTGATAATTATGAATTTATATAATTATATGTTAAATTATTTTTTAATAATGTAATGTAATCATTGATATTATAATTTTATTTTTATATAATTTGAAAATATGATATAAAATTATCATTACATTATATATTATTGATGTAATTATTGTGTTTTATCACATTGATGTAATATTTTTATATTTATATGGTATGAAGGCATGCCATATTCCTCGGGAGATGTTGTATTCCCTGTTGATGATGTTATAAGAACAAAGGGCTTAAATTTTTTTATAAGTAAGATTCATGATTAAATGATTGAAAATATATTTTGATATGTGAGCTAAAATATTATCATTATTTCAATAAAGATCCAAAGATATGTGGTGTGGATAACAATCATATTATTACAAAATCATGATTTTCTACATGCAGTTTTGTTTATTCCTAATCATCATTATGGATTCATATGTGATTACCTATCATTTTTTCTAATGATTTTTGAATTTTTATATATATATATAATTCATTATAATTTTTCATATATTCACCCATCATAATTTGATTTATGGTTTTTAATTGATTCTAATTGGATACATTTAAAGAGAACCACAATGGAATATTAAAAAATAGTTGGTGAATCCTTGTAAATTTATAAATGAGAAATTCAAAACGGAGATTTGATTTTCTATAGATGTGTGAAGTGTTTTAATATATGAAATTTAAACTCCATGTAAATCAAGGATCATATAATTTGATATGTTTTTACTATTAATTATAAAAATTATAATTTTCATTGTGAAAAAACAAACAATTCAACATCTAATGTTGATAAAAAAAATCATAATGAGGGAGAGTATCATATTGAAAAAATAATTCATGATTTATGTGTTGAAACAAAAAATTATAACTTTTGAAATATTGTTTATAGATTCTAAGAAAACATTTCCCTATTTTTTAGTAAATATATTATGTTATCATCAGTATTGAGATTAGTAAACTTGAAATCAAGAAATTATTGGAGTGATAAAATTTTTCCAACATACTTTAGCTACTAAAATAGAAAATTATAGAAGGAAATGAGCTTCTAGATTATAATTTTGAGGTGAAGAAAATTTAATTGCCAATTATATTGGGGTATAAAATGATACAAGTTATCTCTGATTATTGTGTGTATTATATGGAAGAATTTGAATATTTATCATGTTGTCTTGCATATGGAACATCATGATATAAGATTGATGAAAATGTAAATTTAGATGAATTCTCAAGTACTAACATATAACACCATGTAATATTATTTTTATTATCTATAATGATATAATCAAAAAATTATTTAATGAAAGATATATACTTCAAATTTTATTCATTCTTAGGTACCAGAATAAAATCTCTTATTAAATTAAAATGTTAACTTCCAAACTCTCTTTATTTGAAGAATCTATTTGAAAATTAAATTAATTTAAAAATGTTAAGATTACAATTAGATGAGTTCATATATGATGGTAACTTATTTCACCATACAACTTAACAATAATTGAATAGATTTGATAAATAATTTATTGACATTGGAAGCGAGGTTAGAAATATTAGAATGATATTTTTACTGATGGAATGAATATATATCGGGCACTAAGTTTCCATAATAGTGTATCACATATTTTTGGGGTAGTTTACAACATTTCCCAAAATATATAAATGTAGAACAGATATGTTCTGATGATCTTGATGATGTCATAAACAAAACAATCTAGAAATGATATTGATGTATTTCTTTCACCTTTGATTTATGATTTGAAATAACTATGGGAGACATCTAGTTAATATTTATATGCATAAAATAAAGAGTATTTTATTTTGTTTACTATGATAATTTTCACTATAAACGAATTTTAAATATATGGAATATTATATATATATGCTGTTAAGGGACATAAGGCATGTCAAATTTCTGAAAAAGATACTTTATATTATCAATTTGGCGAATAAAACTAAGAAATTGTACATGGTACATCGAATGTTGTTTCCAATTCATCAACCTTATCACTAATTAAAAAAAAGCATTTAACAGTTTTATTGAATAAAATATCACACTCTGACCATTTTCATTTGAATTATATTACGATAAGGTGAAAAATATTTATTCGTCATTTTTAATGAAAATAAGTCCTGGTCCTCAGAAGACATATCTGGAAGAGATATTCTATCTTTTTCAACAACATTGTTTGAGATTGATAGATATAAAACGAAACATCTATGTTATTCATGTTGATATAAATATATGTGATTTTTTGATTGGAACTTTGTTATACATAAAAATAATGAAAAATATATGAAATGTGTTCATGATTTTACTTGATTTCAATGGGAATACATTTGGAGTTATATCCCACTCTAAAATGAAAAATACCATATTTAATGCAATCTTGTCACATAAAGAAGAATGTTTGAGAACATGAATTTAAGGTAGATTATTCATTGTATTAATATACCTAGTGGTTATTCATAAAATATGAATAATTTAGTTTCTTTAAAGGAATTTTTATTAATAGTTATACAATCTCATGATTGTCATGTATTGATGCCTATAGCTTCTGCCTGTCAAAGTATATGGTGTATTTCATACAAATGTTAGATATACTATTATCATGTTATATAATTTTTTCAAATCAATTTTTGGAAATTTAATCAATCCAAATTTGTTAAATGTGTTAGAGAATGACGATTCTCCGATTCTTGTACAACTATAACTATTTTTCCCATCTACATTTTTTGATATAATTGTACATCTTGTGATTCATTTGGTGTGTGAAGTAACAATATGTTGGCCTGGATATTTATGCGGGATGTATCATGTCGAAATATATATGAAAACTTTGAAGGGATATGTTAAAAATAATTATTGACCAGAGGCCTCTATTGTTTAAATATATGTATCATAAGAGCTTATTGAGTTCTGTAATTATTATTTGTATGATTTGGAGCATATTTTTTCCCAATATCTCAACATATGATAATTGATAGTGAAGGTTGAGGGATTATAAGCTTAAAGGTAAAGTTCATTCCACGTGATGAAGAGATGAAGAATCATTTATACTATTTTAATTATAAAAATGAAATTTAGTCATATATATCATCGCATATTTCATAATTAATGTAATGATTTCAAAAAGAAAATGAAATGTGGCTGATTTTTAAGTATTAAAAACATTTTTCCATGATTTTCAGAGAATTACAACACATATATATCTACATCAGAAAAATTCAAATGGTTTGCAGGGGCTATATGTTTCTTTGATAACATGGTCCGTTTTGATATTATTGGTTACACATTTTACACACTGAATTACCATGGAAATATTTCAATTTAAAAATGTGGTGTAATTGTTGACACTAAAGCACTGCATTTTTCAAGTGTAAAACATAAAAACCTACTTTCTACAATAATTCCATATTCAGGAGTTCATGAAGGCATATGAGAAATTGGTTATATTAAATTTTTAGTCACTCTGTTTAAGTGTAATTGGTTTTTATGTAATAGTGGTGTGAAACATGATGAATATGGGTTTAAATTTGTTGATTTTAATGGATTTAGTTGCAATGAGGAACCATTTATTATGGAAACACATGAAAGGAAATTATTTTATGTCATTAGACCATTGAATGAACTATGTTCCATCATTTTCCAAGGGAAATTAATCCATTAGGATGATGATTAAGATGATTAATTTTTTGATTTATATTATACTTCTTATATTATTACACGATTTCTAGATAACATTGACTATAACACATACAAAGTGCATGAAATTAAAAATGTTCTTACTAAAGGGATAATGGAAAAAACTAAATTACTAACCTAATTAATATACTAATTTTATACACAATTTTTTTCGGAAATTTACATGTGAAAAACAATATTATTTAATAACTATTGGATATTTAAATTTATATATTTGATTATTTATTTTGTTTTTTACTGTTATATTTTGATATTCCACTGCTATGATTAAACATTTAATCACTGAAATACCTAATGATTAATATTATATTTTGGTTAATTTACACATATGATAACACCTTTTAAAACATTTATATTGAAATTTTTAAAGTTTTATATATTTATATAAGTAATTTTAATATTTATTTGTACATTATGAATATTTTTTTGGTAAATAATCAAGACATATTTTTTATTTAATTACACATGTGTGCCAATATTTTTACTTATATATTTATGTTTCCCAATATTTGTATTACTAAATTCATTAATTATATTTAGGTACATTATAATTTCCATACATTTTCTTTTTAGAGTGAATGATATAGATACATATATTGAATAAAATAAACCAAGGTAGTTTTCATTTTTTATGTTATTAAATATCCAATAATATTATTATTTAATGAAAGAATAAATTATTGTTTACAAAAAAATAAATACAGGACTACTGATGATACTTCAGCAATGGGGTCTTCTACGTTTATTATTCATTAATCAAAATTCTCAAGATGGTAAATGTGAAAATACATATTCAGAAAAATAGTAACTTTCTCATGGATAATAGAAATTACATATTAGTTTTTTATGATAATAATAACTAAACTATCCCAAATGAAATGAAGTTTATAAGCTATATCAGCATGAAATGACGTTGCAATATTATAATTTTATATCAATATTTGATGTCTATCTAAATAGTGTAAATAGATTATATTTGGGAGGCCATAATGGTAAAATATATGAATTTATTTATTTTATCTCATTTTATGAATGTGATATATTTTTAAACGACTAGCATTTATGTTTTGCAATTATAGATGAAAATCTATTTTGAAGAAACAAAAGTAGTAAATAAATAATTTCATATGTTAACGAAGATTAGATGGAGGGATTTCAAAAAAATTGACCAAAAATTATGTGTGTGGATAGAGACAAAATGAAATCACATTCCTCATGTATACTTTTTTAGATGATGATACATGAATGAATTTTTTTCCCACCTAGCATTATGAAACATTTTAGGCATGATAGTTATGTTATAATATATAATAAAATTTATTAAATATATACCTAATTAATTATTAGTTTACATCATATAAAATAGGCATTGAGGAAATCCCATTAAGAAATCCAATTTCTCATGTGTACCCTTATACTTTATCATGTCGATGGTATTATTTATGAGAGAAAAAATGAATCAGGAAAACTTTGAAGCACTAAGAGCTCACTCCACTAGTGGTTCTAATGATGACCAAGTTAGTCCTCAATATATACCCACCCTCCATGAGAAAATAAAATTTTTGAGACGAAGATAAAATGAATAGTATCTTATATTGAAAGATTAAGAAGTAACTGAAATAATTATAATTAAATAATTAAAAAAAATATCAAGAATTTTTAAAAGTTCTAAATTAACAACACTAATATACAATTTTCATTTTTCAGTTTAGGATGAACATCAAGGTAAATATTCCTAGAGAGCTTTTATTCCTAAGTGTACGATAGAAATTATAGAAACTAATTTAGGAATTCAAGAACACTCTATCCAAATAAAATTATATGATGTGGGAGTTAGTATTTGGATATTTTTTGGTCATCAAAGTAAACAACAATGAAACCAAGAAATAGAAAAATTAAAATCTCAGATGAATGATATCAAATAGTCCATGGGAGATCCGTATTCATGTAGCTATGTAGTAGGTTATGCTAGAAACATTAACTAGATAGTCATAGTCTTTGAATCATGCCAAGCCTACCTACACAGATCATCCACCTCCTTTCTCTGACCCAAACTTATACTATGACAGTTATGTAGGTGATATTGATGTACACATAATATGTTTTGGAGTCATCCATTTTTTGAGAGATTATTTACATCACTAGCATATTAATATGTGTTTTGATAGAGTGTATGTAGAGGATATTATTGATCCCATTGCTCTACTACCATTCTCTACAATGGAGGTTAATAATTGGGGATTTTATGCATCATTGTTTACTTTTCTCATCTAGCATTATTTATCATATTTCAAAGTAAGTATACACATTTTTTAATAATAATTACATATTATTTAAAATTAATTATAATTTTTTCTAACAGTTAACATATATATGAGTATTTAAAATCCAATGAAATGGTGTAAAGGAAACAAAAGGTTTAATAATAAACAACTATATATACTATAGATATTTCTGATGAGATAGAAATATTATCTCAGGTTTCCTCTACCATGGATAATATTTATGTGTTTAAGATATCATCTTATAAATGATAGAAGAATATCTATTGAGAGTATTTTGAAAAGATAGCATTGATCTAATTTATTTAGAAGAGCTTCGTGTGTATTTTTTGTAGTTGTTTTCCATATATGTAAATTGACATTTCAGTTTTTATTTATCAAAATAATGACGATTTAAATTGATTAAAAATATTAAATTTTTATTATGTATCTACACACTTTTCTGGTTCAAAATGACAGAACATGCATTTATGGTTTTATATATCTAGAATTCATTTCAACATATGTGTTATATGTGTCAACTAATTACAGAGAGGCATAAATATGTTAGAGGTTGTAAATTATGAGTATTGGGTGTTGGTTTTTTACTTATCATGATAGGTAAGAAAAAAGAAATAATTATGCAATAATATTCCTTATAATGCCATTAATTGTGAATGTTTTTTATTGTATGGTTCATTGGATGTTAGGTATAATTTTCACATGTGAGAACACATTATATGAGTTTTCTCTTTATTAGGTGGTGTTCGTATAATATTTTCCTCCATATTAGAAATGTATGTTTATTTAGTTTTTATAATGACATAATATATATTTATCATTGTTTATAAATTTAGTATTTGATGATATATATGAAAATATAGGTCTTGGGAAAATTTAACAAAAATCACTTGTCAATAGTGAATACAAATGCAATCAACTATGTTAATGTAAAGGTAATTATTTTTTATATTAGAAATTATTTTTTTGGATATATATATATATATATATGTTTTCATTATCTAGATAATGTTTTATTAATTGTAGTTTCATCATCAGAAATGAAATGTCAAATGGTTTATTTTTTGTTTAATGATTCTTGTTTGAGATAATCACAATCGGGGTAATGAATGATTTTTACCATGTTAGACATTTTAATTATTTTATATTTTCTTTCATAGTGTTCTAGTTTTTAATAATATATCATTAAATTTTATTACTGACATTTAATTATTTCAATTCATACATGAAATATTAACTTGATGATCTGCGATCTTTGTTTGTGAATTATTTGTAAAGAGTGATTATCATTTAATGTTTTTATAATCTAGGGTTTCTGATTAGTATAAAATTCTTCTAATAAAAAGTGTCCAAAAAATAATTATTTTTTATAATAGTTGTTTTTATATAATGATTTCAAATAAAACTTCATCAATAATAAACTATGATCATTATTTAAATTCTATGTATGTTTTTTAAATTTTATTATTTTGTACAAAGGAATATATAATTTTTTGATTTACTTGTTAAAACTATGTATTTTTTTATTGATTTTTAGTCACTGATAAATGTTATTTGATGGTTATATACTGTTCTTCTATTTCATGGATTTTGTTATTTTTTGGGGTTTAATATCTATAATTTTATATTTTTTTAAACGTTCAAAGTCAGTTTTCAAAAAAACATGATGATGAATCCTTTAAAAAAACTAAAACAGTTTTAGAAGTCGGTTTATATAAACTTTTATGCTAAAAACAAATTCATATAAAATTTTCGGCAAATTTTTTTTTGTACAAGTCCAATCCCAAAAACCATATTTCTAATATCACCATTCTATATGTTGCTTAAAAACTGAGTTTTAAATTGAAAAAAAAATTAAGTTAAATCTTGTAATTTTACTGGTGACTACATGGTTATCAATGTTTTTTTATAAAGAACATGTATCATTTTCTATGCATTGATGATTTGTAGGATCAACTTCAAGCATCCCCATATTTTTGTATGTTTGATCTTTGATCTGGATATCATCAATTGCACATGAAGAAGGATTTTATTCAAAAGACTACATTTTGAACCTTGTATGGATATTATGAGGTTACATTAATTCCATTTGGACTGACTAATACACCATTTGTTTTCAGGAATCTAATGAATAGACATTCATGGAATATCATTATAAATTTTTTGAGGTGTTTATGGATTATAGCTTCGCATAATCCAAATGATATAAAGATCAATAAATCACTTAAATGTTGTTCTAATGACTATTAGTATAAATGAATTATATGTTATTTTTTTCAAGTATGAAATTGGTATTTAAACACTTTACTTTCATTTTAATATTTTTTTAATCATAGAATTTTTTTTAATCTTGTGAAGGAAAAAGATGTTACAGAATGGGATATACCAACGAACATAACTAAGGTAATTATTTTTTGTTGTTTTAAAACATTATTAGTAGCATTTTATTCAAACCATCTCCAGGTTAGCTAACTCATTATGAAAACATACTTGTAAATGGGTTATGTTCATTTGGAAATAATAATGTGAAGAATATTTTGGTGAATTATAGATGAGTTTGGTGAATTCTTTGAACATTATTATACAATCAAATAAAGGACTTGATTGTGTATTTATGTAAAATGAAATAGTTATTTCCTATGCACCAAGGATATTAAAAACTCATGAAAAAAACTATCCAACTATAGATCGTGAGTTAGAATATTAAATATTTTATCTAACGATATGGAGACACTATCTTTATAGTGTATTATGTGATATATATACAGATAAAAAGTGTTTGAAATTTATATTCTCACTGAAAGAACTAAACTTGAGAAAATGTGATGGATCAAGATACTCATTGATTATGATTTTTCAACACACAACTACCCATGGAAGGTAAATAAGGTAGACAATGATTTGAATATGAAAGTTCATGGAGTCCTGTAAAAAATGAGGACTGACAAAGATGATATTTAAATGGATCTAGAAAGGCTGGAAATCAAAATTATCAACAAAGGTGAAGCATCATTAGATTTTCAATTGGTTTCTTAATAATATTTAATAGGAAGAATTAAACATTCTATGTTTGAAGATGATAATATTTAAAATAAAATTATCTTTGTGAATCATGGTATGTTTCCAACCATTGTGTGTGAGGATTGAATTTTGAAATGGTGGAGCAGGTTATGCTTTTCTTCTATACACAAACTAGTGATTTAGTTATAGGATGATGAACATATTTCTAATTCTTTTATACACCCTGGTAGATCAAGGATGTATAAATATTTGAAGGAACATTTCGCTTGGGATTACAAGATGCAGAATAGTGCAGATTAGGTATCATGATATTTACTCCCTTAAGAAGTGAACCATGAAATACAACAACCTAAAAGAGTCATGAATCCTCTTCCTTCTCAGATATGGAAATGAGATGACATAACATTTTATTTTTACATTTTAATACCAAAAACATCAATAAAGAATGAAATAATATTGGTGATTGTTGATCAACATACTAAATATTCACATTCCTCGTTATAAGAAAGGATTTTCAATGGGATCACCTTAAATATATATATATTAATTATGTTGTAAGAAATCATGGAGAACATTTCTAAATTGTATCTGACTGTGATCCATTATTTAAATCAAAATTTTTTAAATGTATTTCTAATGGAATGGATACTAATATTCATTTGAGTACTACTTATCACCATCAAGATAAAGAGTTGATAGAAAGGATGATACAAACATTATAAGACTTGTTTACATCATGATTGTATGACTTGAATGGTATGATTGACAAATTTTCTATCTTTTTTAGAGTTTTACTACAATAATTGATTCCATTATAGTATTAAAATGACACCATATAAAGCCTATTATTGAATGATATGTCATACCATAGCTTTATTGGGAAGAAGTTGGTGAAAGGAATCTTGTGATCCCATCTCTTGTGGAGTAATCAATATTAAAGGTAACTACTATTCAAATCCATACAAAAATGATCAATGTTTCTAAAAGGTCTATGCCGATAATCTATGGATTAATGTTTAATATAATGTTGGAGGTCATTTTTTCTAGAATGTATCTAAGTGGAAGGGTGATATAATATTTTAGAAGAAAGGATAATTGAACCCCAAGTACATTGTCTATTCTAAAATTATTGATATAATTGTAGATATGTCTTATCATTTGGAAAATGTCTCAAATCCTTTCCTTGTAAAATATGTACATTCTAGATCTAACACATGTATTATATATTGAACGAATAGAATTAGAGCCTGACGATTCTTACTATGAAGAGACTATCCAGATTCTGGGAACTATAGAATAAGTGTTAATGAAATAGATAAGTAGATTGGTAATGTTAAATTGGATTGTAATAAAATTCAATAGGTGATTTGGGAGAATAAGGATCTTATAATGAAGAACTACCCAAATCTTTTTTGTGGGTGACAATTTAGAAAATATTGATAATGAATTTTTTTGTGAAAGGGGATAATGTAATGACTTGAACACTATCAATAAAATTTACTTTCTTATATTAATATACTATAGATCACATAAAATCACATATAGAACAAAATATGATATCAAAATGGAATAATGAATGAAATAACAGTTATATCTAAAAGTTTAAGAATCTATATCGAGAAATTGTAACCCAACCATTGGAATAGTCATATGACCATTATGAATAGTAAACCAACCAATAGAATAGTATCCTCACCAATTAATGTGTAAATAAATTTTTTCCATTCAAAAAATGAAAAAGAGAAATAATTATATCATAGTAGTAAATAAATTTTTTAAAAATGAATATTTAATATTTTTCATTTTGTAGGACATAAATATATTTTTACAATTTTATAACTAATAAATTTATTTATAATTTAAATAATTTCCATAGAATGTATTCAGAATTCAATATTTAGTTGTCTTATTATTTTATGACAGTTTAATGAGACATGAGTTAATTTTTTAGAGTCTTATAAAATCAGTTTTAATTTCAAAAAAAGTCTTTTTTTGAGTAAATAATTATTAAAATTAATAACTAGGTTTCTCATTTTTTGTAAAATTATTTTCATAAAATGGAGATCATTTTTGAAATATACACATTAAAAAATAGTTATGGTGATTTTTTGGATTTTTCTAGAATACATGAATTGTTGTGGAGTAGTAAAATATAAAAATTTACGATATAAATTCAATATATGTTAATTACACAATTCATTGTATAATCTATGATATAAGAACCATAATATAAAACACCCATTCATTATATTAATATATTTTAAGATAATTAAAAAACTATATTATTTTATTGGGCCAAAATTACAAAAAATTAATAAAATATTCCAAAATCACCTATAATCTCTACAATAAATACAACTCTCACCACATTTTTCTACACACATACCAAGATTTGAGACTTTTAAAATTTCTACCCAACTCACTTCCCATGCTTTTATCCCATTTCTAGGATCTTTTTTTTTTAACAAGATACCAAAACCAATCCCCTTAATGGGGTTCTCAATGAGGAGTATTCAAGATATGAAATACCCTTTATTTTCATTTTAATTTCATTTATTGTTATTTTATTTTATTATTATAACCTCACCTCCTCTATACAAGTGATTATGATACATATAGTATCATATCTATAAATTAATGATATCATGTTAATTGAATATCCTTCTTTAACATCTATTCTCTCTATTTTATTTTGTAAAAAAAATTATCGTCTGTGAGTTGCTGCCTTAAACATTTAATGGACAACATATTTTCATTAAAAAAAATTTATCCTTTAAGGATGGTAATGAAAAAAAAATTATGGTTAAACGATACTAAAATATATTTATTACAAGATTTATTATGTTCTGTATTTTATATATTTACATAAAACTAAACAGTAAAACCAAATTATTTCGTTGTGATCAATAACCACCGTAAAAATCTCAAAAATTATCACTAAATGATTTATATTATTATTCATCCCAAAACCATATAACTGAATGATATATAGAACCATTCACATGTTTAGATGTTAATCAATAACATATAATTTTAATCCACTATAATTATACCCAAATTACATGAAGTCTGTTAACTATAAGTAGGAAAAATGATCTTGAAAATCAAAGAAACATACACTCATGAATGATCAAATTTTATCATATAACTAATCAATAAACTGTTAACGAACATAAAAAATATAATATATCAAATAAAGTTTTATATAGTTATTAATAAATTAATTAATTGACTTAATATGATATTCCAAGATGTTAATGTCAAATGCAGAATACATCCTGGCATATGTTGTGGGTTTTCTCCTTGAACCTCCATTTTCATTTGGGGTAGGATTTCTCCCTATATAAAAGAAATGTAATTGTACATTATTTTTATATACTAATTCTAGATTATATGTACAAATATCAAAATTTGGTTTCTAGAGTATTTTCTTTTTCTCTTATATGAAATTATTGTTTTTTACAAGGATCCCTTATCAACCCTTCCAAATACACAAGCCCATTTTGAGGGGATGTCTCGATTTCTTATAGAATTTCTTATATCATAAAAAAATCTATATTATGAAATAACTATATTTATAAAATCATTAATTTTGTTATGAAAATAAATATTAATTCAATAGTTGTTTTATACAAAAAATTATATCAAATGAATTTTTTTAAAACAACCTCATCTTTCCATAATAAAAAGGGTTACGTCTCTCTAGAATTAAATTGTGATTTAATTATAGTTTTACAATCTGTTTAAAAACCTATGTTTAATTTTATAATATTTTTTATTATTACATTATGATAATTATCAATAATATAATATTAAATTCTTCATGAAATGTTTTATTGAGGATGTGCTATATTGATACCATCTGCCATATTACTTAGAATGGTTTATGATTATGTTTTTTTCCTGGGAAGCATATTTAAATTTCTTGTGCTAGTTTTAATATGAATTTATATTTTGATTATTATTCACACCATTCATTTGAATAATTCATTAGACTTAGTATTTGATGGTTTAGGCCATTTGTATCCCCTATATGCATCGGTTGGTTAATTGGGAAAAACTAGACTAGGTTTTTAGCAATTGTGTATAATGTATTGAATGATTCTATGATTGTATGTTTATGATTTCTAGAGTAATACATTTCATAATTATGAAACTAGTAATTTATTGACCTTTTTATTATTAGGATTTTATAATATCCCTGGTTTTTTTATTATTCCATTATAAATTTTTAAGTCTTACCATTTTATGCTCCAGATTTTGTATTATTGTATTGTGTAATTTCAGTTATTCATAATGATATCTATTTATGATTACTTTATATTACATACCATTATTGGGAATCTAATATCATTCCTTTATTATGTTTTATTTTCCCCCCAAGATGAGAATATGTATATTATGAATGACTTGTGAGGATAATATAGATGTTTATTTGTGTTTCAAATATAATTATTATGTTTTAATTCATTTAAATTTTTAATGAGACAATTTTTATTTGTATATGGGATTCCAATGATAATAGAAAATTTATTACATCATGATACTAATTACCTGAAATCATACAAATTTAATGAAGTAAGGCACCAACTCTGTTTAACTATGGTTGAGGTCTTTATATTTGGGGAAAGTTACCCCATGACAAATAGGGGGCTACTTGGGTTCTACAACTATGATTACTCATACATGAGATTCCCGTGACTTTGAAATATAAAAATGTTATTTTTTCCCAACAAAGAAAACATCCACATATTATAAAATGTTTCCAACAACTCTATCAACTCGGATTTCATGTAGCTTTACTTTCCTGACTGATGTAGTCTAATAAACCAATGTACACATCATTATTGAAACAATAAGAGGCTTCATGATCCTAAAATAAATAATTAATGGAGTCCCCAACTTGTGAATGAGATCCATGGTGGAATCCATGGAAATGAGAAACAACATCACAACATCTCATTCTGATTAAGAATCCTACATCATTAACTATGTTGCTAGATTTCATCCTCCTTTTTTAAAGTAGGAAATTTTGGAAACAAATAAATGTTTGGGAGGTGCGAAATGTCCAAGGAATAAGAAAACACTACGATAGGTAAGGGAAAAAGTACATCATCATACCCTATTAAAACATGATTGAAAGGATTAATAAAACACTAGGTTTTATATGTGTTATAGAATATATTATATTGGTTGCAATCAAACTATGGAGGTATTTGATATTACCCAAGAGTTATTAGAATAAGAGGTGTGTTGAATCATAGTATGAGAGAATGATTCTTAGTATGAATTATTGACGATCCAGATGAATAATTACACCGAATGTGAAATTTAAATTTCAATGTGGGTGTGTGGATGATCTCATTATATGCTTTGAAATTATTGAATAATAAACAACAGATGCGATAACATGATAGAGAGTGTGACCATGTATTTTTTTAATTGTTTTATTGGGGGATATTTGATCGATGATTTTTCATATAATTAGAATATGGGATTATAAAAATAATCTTCTATGTGCCATCAATTAAAAAATACGTGGATAGGGGATTGGATGAGGATTGTTTTTGGAATATTGAATATTATTTCATCAGAATAGTTGGTGGTGGACTTATAAAACATTTTTTGGAGTAAAAAACATAGAAAAATATGATAATACAACTGGAGTATAGATATTAACTTTTATTCATTGATATAGAAACTACAATAAGAACATAATTGGACAACTATGAATTAATTTTTTATATAGATTTTGTTGGTGGGGAGCATCATGCCTTGGTAATCAAACATTATGATATGTGTATTATGGTGGGGTTAACTTTAAAATAAAATATGTATTGATTGGTTAATCCATGGAATAATAGTTTTGAAATATTTTAATAATATCTATCTAATTGTTTTGGTGATTTATATGTGTAGTAGCTCAATTTATGATGAATAATGTTCCTCGGGTTTTGGGATTAATAAAAAAATCTCAATAGACATTTCAAGGTAGAATGTGGTGAACTGTGAATGAATTAGAAACCAAATGTTGGTCATTATTAAGGGTTGAAATAACAAGAAATGTTAGTATTGAAGATAATTTCTTTTTTAGGGATATTGTAAAACCATGTAAAATTTTAGGCTTTGACATCATGAAAGAATTTAATTATTAACCAATATTGTTATATTTCTTATTAATGATTTTGCAAGATTTTTTAGTATTTATACATCTCAAGATGTTTATATTGGATATGGGTTGGGACTCAGTTGGTGGTATGAGTGATTGGGTGGGAATAAAAGTCTGTTTTAGTGGCTCGGGAGAAGATGTTTTGGATGTTATCACCATTAATGTGGTGAACCATGGGCTTCACACCCGGAATTGGATAGTGTATGGGAATATACTCAATTATTTTAAGGTTTCACTATGTGAACAATGTTTCACATCATTAATGTAGTTATAATATATGAGGGATCCCTCATTTGAAGCATTTTATAGTCTGATCCTCAATTCTATCTCATTAATGATGATAGGTGCCTTGAAAAACGTTGATTTTAAAAAACACAACTATGAGATTTTTCCTGTAAATCCCCCATAACATCATGTATATGATATTAAAATGTGTATATATCACATTTTTACCAATAAATTACCTTTATTATGGAATTTATATATTTATTTAATAGTTTTATTTTAAGGGAAATAACATATCTTCCTTACTCTTTGTTCCCATTATTAATTCTCCCTAAATAAAATTCTACAATTTAACATGTCAGTGATATTTAAATTGGATCATAGCTGAATCAGCCATTATTTGTATGTATTTTTCATTTGGGTACAATAGTATGTCTTAATATAATGTTGGCAAGGTGTTTCATTTTATTTAAATATAGTACATAATAATGAGGTTTTTTATGGTTTACTGAAAAATTAATCATGATTTTTTCCAAAAAAAGGGGTATAAATTGGGGAGTTCAGTATATTAGGTTTTGGTGTATATAGGTAGTGGGATTCATGTCATTTCTCTTGGTCTAGATTAGAATATGATGTCCTGTTTGTTTCAAGGAACATTGTATAAATTAACTAATTTATAAATTAACTTAAAACATATTTTTTATTTTTTATTATTTATTATAATAAATTAATTTGAATCCTTAAACATGATTCATTGATTCATGTTTACAGGTTGTGTTTGGTTTGACTTATACAAGCATGGTTTGGAGTTTTTATGATATATTTCAAAATTAAATAACCATAAATTGAGTTATATAGTCCCTTGAGCATACCCCTTGCAATATTCAGTTATTTTTATATGTGTGGAATGTGGTAAGTGGTATCTACACTATGTGTTATTGGAACAATTTATTTAAAATGAATTATTAAAATAAAATAATATTTTGAGACTAAATAATATAAAAATGCATAAAATAAAACCTTGTGAACTCTCTTGATTTCTCCATCTAACAATGACTATGAACATGAATATAAATTTTTTTAATGTGATATATACACAAAAATTGTTATAAATGTAATTAAAAAAATAAAATAAAATAAATTATATCATCATTAGTGGATGGGGTACTTATTAACCTCCAAGTGTAAGTGAGTAATTAATTGAGATATATGGACTAAAAAATAACCATGTGGGAAACCTATGATGCTTTTAATCATTTAGGATAATTTTTATAACATTAGTGTGATATTTTCCTTTCCCACTATGATGTGACAACCCATCTCACCCTATTATGGATTTATTTAAAATGTTTTTATTTGGGAGGAATGAATGAGTATGGATTGAAAATGCATGGGCATAAGGCCATCTTCATTTTGTGGAAAATATATGAGAAATCATGTGAATCCCATGAGGAAATAAAGTTATTAAAGAATTTCCAAGGAACAAGATTTTATATGAGTAATTTGAATTCCCCCAAGAGTAGAGAATTTTTTAAAGGGTACAATGTGGGTTTTCTAGGTTATGATGAAACATAGAGGACCTAGTGAGTTCCCATGTGATATAATGAACCAAGAGAGTGTTAATAGTGGAAATGTGTTGTGATGAGGGGTTGTGAAATTGATAGACCAAACCGAGACTATTGATACTAGTTCAGGATGAGGGAAACCCCTTATGGGGTGTGTTATATGATAAATAGTAAGATGGAAATAAAACACATCTATGTTTTATATTATTTATGAGGTGCATATGTATTCCTTGGAAAAACTCATCATATTAAGTTTTTATGTATGACACAATGGATTTCATAGGGTCATCCCAATGGGAATGTTCATTTATTCTTGATGACACATAATTTACTCGATTTATTTACATTAAAATTGGTTGCATTCCTAAATATTTAATTGGATTTTATAAGGATACACACTTATGTATCAATTATTACACATTATTCAAGAGATTTATTAGGTTTCTCAACATTTAAACCATGAGTGATTCATGATGACTATTGAATTTCCTAGGGTCACCCTTTTGGAATTGATTTTGGATCATGATATATTAGATTGGATAGTGTCCCACAATTAGAATCACTTGTGGGTGATAAAAAATCTATATTTCCTAGGGTCTCCTCTGTATGAATTAGTGATAATTCCTAATTTATATGGAATTCCTAGGACATAGGGAGTTGGTGTTTGTTTCCACATAATCACTTTTTATTACCGCATTGGGATTTTCTTAGAGCAAATGATTATTGATATCATAGGTTCATAACCATGGGAATGTTGTGTATTCTTATAACTATAATTTGAATTCCTATGTTCATACCTCTTTTAATCATGGATGATTGCTAATTAATGTGTATTTAAATATTTCTTCCACTTAGGAACTATTAGTGATCCATGGTAATATTGTTTCTTTGGGGTCATACCGTTAGAGTCAACGTTGTTACGTGATGATTATTGGATCTCTTAAAGGAATCCAAATAATAATCAAACATGGATCATGATTCTACTTGAATAATTATATTAATTATATTGGGAATATATGTTAGGGCCTGATTATAATATATTTCCAATGGTTATCACCTTAAGAATCGACTATAGTGCCCAAATGTAATGGATTTCATAGTGTCATCCCTTTAAGAATCATCCATGGGTTCAATCACAATGGGGTTTCCATGGTTTATAGCCCATGGAACAGATTATGGATCATTATTGTGTTATTTTATACCCAAAATATTCTCCTTGAATTAGGACCATAATCATACTATGAAGGGATTACATTGGTTACTTTCTTGCAGTTGTAATTTAGTCCAACTTATATATGTTAATTGGATCTGATATTGGTTTTTGTGATTGTATATTTATTAGAGGAACAATAACACTAAAATATGTAGGTATTTTCTATATTCGGTGTCATGTAAAAAACCATTTATCGATGATGGTTACTTATTTTATACATTCATAGTTTATTTATCTATTCATAAGAAAATATCACATGTATAAAATCAATATGGGGTTATATAAGTGATCATGTTGGTGGTATTATTCCCAGATGAACTATAACCCTACTCATATATCCATAAAATATTGGCTAAACAAGATGTTCCCCACTTATCATAGTTTTATGTTGGGTAGATTCACAATGTTTCATGGTTGAGAAATATGGAGTTGACAGATAAGCAACTTAAATGACGTGTGTCATGAGATAATAGTATATCCACCGGTATGTTATAATTTTATTTATTTTTATATGTGACAAATGAGGATGGATATTAGTCATTTATACTAGGTATGCATTATAATGTTCAACTATTTACTTATACATTAATGTATTATTGATAGAGATCATAATTTCTTATATATTTGTTATTATTGTCTAATTAGTGATGTTTGAATTTTTTATTTTTACTATATAAAATAATATGGGTGTATATTATCCCAATGATAACACCCAATACCCCCACTATTGGATGGTTGCCTCTATGGTATAGAGTGTCATTTATATGGTCCCATTGTGTACTCCTCCATTTCAAACAACACTCAGTGGAAAGGGCCCTGCAGTAGAAGTTATAAGTGAAGGTTTTTTAGTGAGATAATGGAATGAATATATTTTCCCCTCCTAAGAATGATCCCTTAAATGGATCAATGGGTTCCTATTGCAATGACATATGCACAATCACAATATTCAAGTGATAGAAAATTTAATATGGGGTAATGTTTCTATATGCACATGTACTCTTAGATGGGAAGGCATATGCTAAATATAATATTATATGTACGATCACCATAAGCTATGATTTGTAAATTTGGATATAGAAGAGTTTAATAAATCAATATGACGATATCAATGAAGAGAGATTTTCAAATGACTATTTAAATGATCAAAAGGCCTCATGTACCCCCAAAATTCTCTTTTATGAATTTTTCATAAGTATCACAACAAATAGGAAAGGAGTAGGGGGTGACCTAAACTTTTCCAGGGTATAGGATAATTGAGTTATTGGATTGAAATTTTTTAAGTAACATAAGGTTGACCCCATAGGTTTTATGACTATTTAATTTATTATGTACTCAAATTTATCCTATTTCTTGGATGGATAAGTCTTAATATGTTCAGACCTATCTTTTTTTAAGGAAACCGTTCACGAGATTTAAACATGATAGGATTTAAGATATTTTATTTATAATTCACAAATTATGATAAATAAATGGGAATTTGATGCCTAATTATTTTTTAATCATGTTTTTTCAAGGATTTCCTTTGTGTGTTTTAACCATAGAGGAGATTGTGTCTCTTTCCATGATGTATTTGTTGTCATTCAAGATGGAAAAGTCTATATATATTTAATCTCAAAAAATATTGAATGAAATATGAGGAAATATATCATGAAGTAAGGGAAATGTGACTAGACATTAATTGAATTCCAATTATACTTATGTATAAATCCTTAGAAGATATGTATAGAGTTTAAGGTTTTGACGTTGGGACCAATATTTTATAGGGTTTATGGTCTCACAACTTGAATAAAAAATTTTGGATGAATGATTTGGTCATACAACCATTAATATAAGATGGATTATATAAAATAATAAGTTTAAAATCAATTTGAATGGAGAGACTAATTCGAACATAAAAATTCCCATGAATGGGTACACATAGTTTTTGGTCAATTTTCTTAGTATAAAAGTTACTGAGACTGTAATCCCAAATAGATTTCAAGAGTTAAGTGTGCCCCAACTCCTTTAGAATATTGAGTGAATTCAATTTTAATAAAAACATGAGGTTTTTTAATTGTTAAATGATGATATGGGGGAATAATTAAATGGATAACTGATGACCACATTAGGATTAAGGGATACACAAAAAGGTTTTCCAAATAGTATGGGGTTAAGAGTCATTTCCCATTATATGAAACATGTAACTTGATGGATGTACTAAAAACAGAGCCGTCAATATCATATATTTCTATATATACAATTTAGTGTTGAAAATTATAATTACCCGTGTCAATGAATATTTTACAATGATCAGAGAATTTATGATATAATGTATGGTATATGGTATAAGATATTCATTTATTGTTTGGAGTAAACTATTCTAAAGTTATTATGCATTTAGGAATTATGAAATATAAATTTAAAAAGTTTAGATGGATGATGATAAATAGATGGGTTTGAGATATATGGCTTAGAAATCAAAATATATCCTTTCATAATATAAAAAAAACCATCATATAGTTTAGAATAGTTTAACCCAAACAATTAATGAATAGCTTATACCATATAGTTTAGACTATTATTCATACCCAAAGAGTATCCTTGTCCATTCAAAAGATATTATTCCAGTGTATTGTTTGTGTAAGAGACCCAATATAAATATAAGCGATTTCTCAAACACTAGGGCATAATTTTATAGAGAGCGTAATTTTTTTCTAGTGTATGTTTATGGAGAAACCATATAACAAGAACCCTTAAAGGGATATAGGTATCGTATATGAAAACTCATGTAATATCGACTATAAAATACTATGATGTTATAACATCTTGTATGATCAACCACATATTGTTAAATTTAACATCATGTGACAAGGACCCAAATTTTAGGATGTTTAATTTCATATAATAAGTAATTTATCTTCGTGATCATTGAATATACAGCTCATGTGTAGTGGTATAATTGAATGATACTATCTTAGATCCTATTTAATGAATAAAATAAGACATAAGTTAAGGAGAACCCCTATACTACTTTTGAGTTGGGAAATCATTTTATCATTAGACCCACAAAAATAAATATGTGGTTTACCCCATTTACTAAAATTAAAAAATCATTCCAAATGTTGTTATATACTATTTTTTAAGTGGGTTAACTTAACTCAAATCACTTTTTCCATCACAGAAGATATGGTCCTAGATTTAGAGGGGAGTATAAGAATAAGATTTAATTAAATTGTTTGTAGAGTAGTTATTATGAATATGTGTGTATGATCGATGGAATTTTATTCTATATGACTAATAATGTTATGGAATAAGTAAATCATAACTAGATATATTTGAATTGTGAAATAGTGATTCGGAATAAAAATTCAAAAGATTATTAATTTCCCATTAATATTTTCCTTGACAATGATTTATAGGAACATTATGTTAGAGGAAATTTTCACCATGATAACACATCCATATGGATGATAGTTATTGATATAGAATCACATATATCATTACCATACAAAGGAATAATTTTTATGTTGAATGTGCTAATTTCTAGTAGCCATGGAAGGTAATTGGTGATTCAAATAATCAAAGAATGGAGCAGATTTAATGGTGAAAATGTGTATTCTAAAAGAGTTAAATCATCCTAATGGTCATCCAATAATATATTTAAGACACGCTCAAAGACAAAGTAATATATAAAATATGGATTTAGTATATGACCACATTTATGGGTGACGATGTTTTATGGGATGTGATGTTCTTGACATGGGTGAATATATACTGACCGAATAGTTTAAGACCATAAAAAGGCGTGAATATGTTTTATTATATCTTTATTTCTAGATTATTGTGTGAAATTAATTTATATTTGAGTATTCCATTGTCAGATGTTAGATCCCAGTGTTTTTATTCTATAATCTTTTTTTATTCAAAAAAATTTATAAACAATCTATTGGAATGATGTATTTAGTCTATATATGACTTTTCATCTGGATTCATATTTTCATCCTTAAAATCCTTTATATCTATTTCATTTGGAGTTTAAATTTCTGCAATATAGGCCATTCAGGGATATCATAAAATAACATATGATTATAAGAAATGATTATTTTTTTATTCCATCCAGCCTTGAATAGGCTATTTTAGAATTTTGTGTAAAATAAAAATATTCATAATAAATGAGTAAAGGTGAAATGAGTCTAAATTTAGGGTTGGTCCCAATATGAATGATCTATGTTTTACTACATATTCGGGGGTGATATAAATCAATCTCCACATAGTTCTTATATGCAGGCCTCAACCTAGATCGGTCTCATATCTATAAATAAAACAATAATTTCTTCCTATCAGGGAATGGATGGTATGATTGACTGTACATAATTAGATATAATTTTCCATTATCACTAAATCCAATGGGTTTTGTGTTTTGTGTTGGTTTTCTACATCAAGGTGAAATTAATTTATCTAGAGATGGTTAGAATCAGGTCACACATAGCCATAATATGATATAATTTTATACTCTATACTATGATTGGATCTAGGTGAAGCCCTCTGGTTGTACCAAGGATATGATATCTTGGTTTCAATACATTATCTCCAAGTGTTTGTAAGATATAGACAATAAATCATGTACGAGAAGGACCAATCACTAAAGGTATTTGGGTGAGAGTCAATTTCATGGCTGAGGATAGGTTTATTAATACAAACCTCCCAACTTATCCTATAATAATAAGAATAAATTGACATATATTTTTAATTTTTTATCCTCTATACAGATTGGGCTCATATTGTGGGTTGAAAATATCAACAGCTTGATATTAATTAAGGTCTATTGAGAAAATAATCTAAAATGAGGTGAAACATACTATTATTGATAGAGGTTTTTATTTGATGTAATTTTTAGATATACATTGTCCAAAACAATGGGGAGTCACCACATATCCGGAAATGAATGGAATCAACATACGCATTGTTCTTACTACAAACAATCATATTTAGATATGAATCTTGTACATAAGAGAAATGGAATTGTTGATGGGATGTCAGCTTGAGTGAAAAGAGAAAAATTGATGTGAAATAGAAAGGTATCATTAGTTGAGAAGGATTGGTTGTGGGTATGTAAGATGTATCTATGAAGGGGATAATATATCTTATCATCACTACATATCATATGGTAATAAGAATTTTACCCGATGAAATTATCATAAAATATTAATTATCCCAATATAGAGGTCTTGTATTGAAATACCAAATTTGAATGAGAAATCCTCACCCTATGAGAGGTTGTGAATTAATCAAATCCATGGTGATCAATAGGATAGTATATATCTACATCTCGACATATCTATTGAAGAATGGAATCAAGGCACACATAGTTTTAATAATGTTATATTTATGGTCAATGGTTTGGTGAACCACGATGAATGTATTCCCTTATATAGATATAAATATTAAAACAACAAGGAAATTAAGAATCATATATATCGATCACAGAAATAGTGTTTTTATTGAATTTATCCATATATATGGAATCATATTTACTGAACTCTTCTATAAATCTATATTGTACATAACAGATTTAGGTCTTGTTTAATGAAACACTATATGTTGTTCCGGGCCTTATATGATGGAACATGTGTCTTGATATTTCACATAATATGATAATGAAATTGATTTTTTATAGATTGAAATCAAGTGAAAAAAAGTAATTGCATTCATATTATTATAGAATTGGTAGAGAGAACATGATATGAATGAGGATAACATCGATATCAAGTCAATATGAAATTTTATAGGGGTGAAAATTTCAACTGGGTCCAGAATTCAATATAATAATTACTATGTATCCATAACAAGAATCATTGAAAATTCATTCTAATGTAATTGAAACACATCATGGATTGATGGAAACTTATAAACTAGAATTTCCAATAGTATTATGCAACTCATGTATGGAAAATAATTATCCAAAAAAATATTCCCAATAGATTGATGTTACATATATGGTGGGGAAAATATTTTTTTATTTAAATAATGTGATTATGACGATGATGTTATATTATTTATATTCATAAATTGAGGGCTGGTTCATAATATGTTAAATTCATGTGGTATAGACATTATGATATATAATTTCAATTACTTCTACTTTTATGGTATATTATGTAGTTCAAATTCATAAAATGAGGACATTGTAAATAAATTTTGATTAATTTTAAATTTATTTTATAAGGAATGATTTATTAATAGTGTGAATGTTATTCTCTGCATATATTTTGGCCAAATAATATTCTTTTTTGGAGTAGATTCTATTTATGGTTTAATATCCTTCCCATTTTGGCTCCATATTTATCTAGGGAGTTATAGAGGACAATGATAATTCTTTATTGATGAACCAGAATAAAAGAACCCACTTGTTTAATGATATTAAGACACAACATTTATGAATCTATTTTATGTTCAGTGTGAATTAAAATTTTAAATTATTTTATTCCAATTCATTAATATATATATGGGACATATCATCATAAGATAATTTATTACATATGGAAATTCAATATGTTGGTAGTTGATGCTCGAAGTTCAAAATTTTATATATCATATATATAAGAAAATATATAGTCAATTGTGTGGTATAATATGACAAGGTACGATAATACCACTAAAACATTATGAAAATATCTATCCATTAATTTCATTATTTACATATTATTTTATGTATAATATTAGATAGAGTTTTTAAGGCCTATATTTATCTATTTTGGATGAAATAAATATTATCTTTTTGGTTGGCCTTCGAAATTTTTTAATTAAATAATTTTGTTTTGTTTTGTATCAATATTATGTGTGGGACCACAAATATATTGAAAATATTAGACATCATGAAACTGAGGAAATACATTATAATTAATTCCAGTATGGTTATAGACTCATCCCACATAATGATGAAATGAGTGATACTAGTGATATATTTGAAATAAATCATTGTAGTTGTGGGATATAAACCCCATATTGTAAAAACAAGAGTAGTTTGTGATTTAAAATAGTATCATTGGTTTATGGATGAAGTTTAATATATTGTAAAACTATATAAATTCATTGTAAAATCCATGTGGTCTTATATAATTGGTTTCTATAAGTAATCATTTCTTTTGATTTGATTGATGTGCGTGGATTTTTATAGCTGAGAACCACTAGGGTGTGTATATAAATCCTATATAATAGTGTGGTTCTTTAATCTCTTAGTGCCTCAATGGAGGATAGAATCAAAGAATCATTTATTTAAGAATTTATGGGACTACATTCTATTGAAAAAGATAATCTTCAAAATGTGTAACTAGATGTGTTCCATCATGGATCAATATAATGGGACAATCCCATATTGAATGAAGTTTATTATTCGAAAAATCCATCTACCTGAGATATCATTTTTATTGGGTCTGGCCTTTCCTAGATCATGTTTGGAGTTTACCTCATTTACTTATTTCAAATATCATAAATGAATAGAGGGGCCACCCTATGATGCACAATGGAAATGACCAACTCATTCCTATTCCAATCATCTATGGTCATAGATACTATCGAAAATAAATCCTCTTGGGAATTCGTTGAACATATAATGTAATAATATGATTGTTTTTATAATAATACAATAATAATGCCATATATATTACCAATAAAGATATATAGATCATCATTTATAATAGAATATCCAAATTTTATTTTCTAGATAACCAATATTAAATCACATTTTATAATCTATCAGGTCACTAGTATCTACAGTTACAAGTCCAAACCTATAAAATGGTCTTGGTTTTTGAACTCATTTTTTTATATCATTTTTATAATAGGTTGCAGCATGGGAAAAATTATTTAGTCAAGAACTTGTAGATAATAATTAGGCTAAATTGAATTATTTTCATGTAATTAATCCTTATACTTATTGAACATTTGGAGTATCCATTGAATCATATCTCTGATGAATTAATGGTTTCATAGATTTAAAAGACTTTTCATAAAAAACATCATGTTCAATAATTACTTTTCTAGGATATGCTATAGTATAAGGAATTATTATAATCTATTCCCCTTTTAATTCCATTTGATACATGTACTAGATCATAAATTATAATAGTAAGCCAACCCATCATAAAATACACCAGGAATACATTATAAAATTCAGGATATATTTGATCATATTTATTTGAGATGTTTGATGGATCTCCTAGTGCAATAGATAATGTTTCATCATTAATAAAATGAATATCAATGCAAGTAATTTATTATCAATAGTGGAGTATCATGTCTCATCATACATTGTTATTCTGCTGAGATATTATAATGTGATCTCATTATTAATACCATTATTATAAGAAAAGAGGTCATCAAAAGATCCCTCAAATGATTCCATGGGAGGATATGTTATTTCTATTTCATTGGAATCATAAAAAATGGGATATAAATAAGATCCTTTTTAAGTATAATATTGAATTTTAAAAAATATGTATCCCATGGATAGGTGAACCCGTACCTCATAAGTGTTTTAAAGATATAACATTTTCTAGTAATATTAGCTATATTAAATTTGAAATAAAAGATACACATATTGATTACATTAAAATCATAGAAAATTCTAGGATGTGGACTATTGAATATCAACCTTTTCATTTCAAGGATAAATTATATTCAATTATTATATAGAATAGAGTGCAATAATTTCATTGTTGTAAATATAAAAACATGTTTTCGGGGGTTCAACCTCATGTTGTAATGCAAAAATTTATTGAAAAATGTTTTGGAATTAGAAATATAATCACATACCTATTGATAAATAACCACAATATCACCGACACAATATTATATATAATTTTTTTGGAATTTCCTTGATGATATTTCTTATTAATTTTTTATGTATAGAACAGTAATCCTTCAATCCAAATTACATTACTAAATAGAAATATACCTCTTATGGTTCCATGAATATTGAGTAATCATCATCTTTAAAAGCCATCATGGCTTGGCTATATCAAGAAGCTTTATTCGAAAGGATATGGAACACGATCCAACCATTTTGTCGATCATTATTCCTATGATTCTGATATGGAAATAATCCGTAGGTCAGTAAGTATTTATACACCTACAGTTGATTCAGACTCATATTTTCCCATTCTTATTATTTATTTCTATGATATTAGAAATCTCCATACTCTACTAAACATATCTAATGATGTTGAATTTTTGGATTTTTTATCTTCATTTCCCACCTTGGTATCAAGGGTTTGTCCATTATCCTTATTTTTTATCTATAGAAACATATATTCTAGATAAACTATACTATGTGTCACCAAATTAGGATCCAATAAAATGATTTTTAAATTATTTCATGTGAAAATATATTGAATCTATGCCATTAAATATATATAAAAATCATATTCTATATAGGATATAACATCACTAATCAATGTTGATCATATATATTATTACAAGAAAGGTTTTCATTATTTGAGTTTTCAAATATGGGTTATGATACATTCTTCGAATATTATAGGGGAATCACTAGGATATTTATCAAAATAATAAAAATCATCTTCATTAATAACATATATTGACGTTGAATTTTCATTTTGAGATAAATTAGAAGAATTTGGAAAAATTTATTATTTTCATTAAAATTACATTATTCATCCAAATGACTATTCTCATTTGACACAACTGAAGCCATAATAATGAGAGTTCATTTTCCAAAAAATATGCTCTTATTATTCTAGGATTAATATCCAATCGTTCTAAGAGTCTTATTAGTGTTTTTTTGATTCCATAAATACCTCACAAGTATAACGACAAAGATGGTATAGTATGATTTTCAGGGAGTATCTCGAATCATTTACCTTCCATGACGATAGACTTTTTATAGAAATACATTCCCCAACATTATATGCGATAAAATTGATAGTGTAATTTAATCTGTTATAAAATTTAACCCATAGGACCATATAACTCCACATATTAGTATTTGTTGATAATATTTGGTTGATGCAAAACATGTAGTCTTTTTTAATCACTCTCCATGAACTAATAAGAAACATTTCACATCTTTTGGTGGAAATAATCAAAATGGTCTTATATTCCATCATCAACATAACTTTGTTTTAATGATTTTTACATCCATGTATTAATATTTGCAAGACTAAAGGGCTGGATTATCTCCAAACAGTACCATTAATTGTTTGGTGGTAGACAACTATTAGAATTATTTGTTTGAATATGTAACTTCACCATGAATATGTTGAAAAAAACATCATATAAATATGTATAAATTCTTGTCATGGTGAAGGACCATCAACTCAATATAAAAAATTGGGAACTCAAAATTTGTCTCTAATAATGATATTCCTAAGCAGATTTTGTCTGCTATTATCATACCCATATAAGTTTTATTTAGTTCATGAATAGATTGATTTGTAGTAACCTAATGCCTAATGGTTCATATCACAATTAGAATGATCCATTAAGAATTATAAATTATGTTCTAATAGATGTGGATTCCATTATGTTCTCTCAGTATATAAAATATTCTTCTTTGCCATGGTATGGAGGCTTCCAAGTCATGTTCAATGAAGGAAATGAATATGTTACATTGGTAATAGAAGATCACAATGTGATATTCCATAATGGAATAGATTTTGGTTTGAAATTTTTGGAGGATTAAAATTTCATCGGTGATGGTTTATCTATGATGTGTCTAAAAGTGAATGTAATCCTAGATTGATATCCTAACTTAGATTATTCTTAGATAATTCAATATACAGTAATTCATTTAATGGTTTTATTGATTCTTTCATAGAGTATTTATATATATTTATGTCTTTATTAAATGAAATATATACAAATTAATCCTTTTAATGATTAAAATTCGAGTCTATTGTATTATTTTGTTGGTTAGGATAAATTAGTACTCCCACATCACAAAAATTGATAGTATTACCACAAATATTCATGTATGTATTCCAATATAATTAGACCCAAATAGGAATCAGATGATTCCATATTATTTTTATGTTTTTTATAGATCAATGGAGTTCTTACATCTATCATTCATCTACATATATGGAATCATCGAAAATGATTCATAAAAACTATAGTCTCCATAACATCCTTTACACTAACCTCTTTGACCTATGTGACATCATTCATTATTATTTGTTGGAATATAGGTTTGTATTCATCGTAATCATCAGTGAATTGGTATTTAAAGTGGATGAAATTGTTCAAATGGTATTGTGAACTGTCATCTAACGTGAATCTAATATGGTGATTTGGTGTCAATTGTCATGTTTAGAGGGATGGTTTCCATCTTCATATTGATGGGTCTAGAAAATTACAGAGTTTATACATCAATTTCGGTACCAATAAAGACTCATATTTATGATCATATTTCTATTATTGTCAATTTTATTGACTATTTTGAATACTATTATGATGAATGTTTTTATTTGATAATAGAGGGGATGTTTTGATCTCAACTGACTAGTAAATTTTAACCTTAAGAATGGTTTCTTCTAAATATGAAATTTTCATTGTCGTGCATAATTAATATTTATCTATAATCCTATAATGTAATATATTCCACTTATATTCATTTTCAAGTGAGGATGAAATGATACATGTAACCTTATCTAGTTGTTTACCAAATTTGTAATTTTCATAAGGAACAATATTTTCTGGTATATCATTAAAGAAGATTTATTCTTGTACATTGTATCCCAAAATCGAGTGGAAGGGGTCAAAAATATGGGTTCTCATTTTTAGTTAATTCATTTGGTTTTATAAACTCTAAGACCATTAGTATTTTTTTTATTAATTAAGAGATTGAATATTATTCTTCTAATGATTTATTTTATTGTGACTATTCTCTTTATCTTCCTCATAACAAAGATGTTGGTGTAACAATTTCTATTTCAGATTGGAAACCATGTGTTACTATGTGGGTTTGGTAAATTAATCCAGTGTTTTAACTGAACTGTGTGTGAATGTTTTGAAGCATTCATTCCTAGTTTTCATATATATTAATGATAGAGTTGTTTGGGGTTTGGATTTAGAGTGACAAAAACGTATTTCAGGGATTTTTCTATATTTATAAACTCATAGAAACAACTATGATATTTAAAAATTATAAATAGTGTCTAAAAATCATTATAGTTGTTTTCTATATAAATCATAAGTAGAGTATATTGATGAATAAATACATTTAAGGAAAATTTACACAATCCTCCTTGGTAAGATTTCATTGACACTCTTTTTTCATTTTATTTCCATTTATTGAGTTCAAGGACATTGGATTTCGTTAGAATATGTTGAAATTTTTATAGGATCTATAATAATATATATATCTATTTAGATATTAATCAATCTAGTGGGATTATGTACTAGATGAATGTTGTACAATCTAGTATTTTTATGAAACCTTTCAATTTTACTTGTTCATTTATCTTTTGAATTACAATCATGGGGATGCATCGATATGTGTTTTATGTAGGATTATTCTCGAAAAGATATATTCCATTGAATAATTTTATAGATATATTCTTGATATTGGGTGTGAGAGGAGCCATGTCTACCCATTTATGATATATCTTCCACTACATTTCTACAGGTGCACAATTCCACATTATTAATTTAATACAATAACGAATATACCCAATGAAGAAAAGGTGTTTTGGTGGGATCATCACATGGGTTGATTCCTGAGTATAGGTATTATAAAAAAATTATATTACCCTATTTATAACATATACTGTTAGAATTTATTTTGAATGGTATTTTGATAACATTCATGGAATGGTGCTCCCTTCCTCCCTAGGTGGGGGATTGATAACAGTTCCCAGTTACCAGAGTAAGGTATATTGGTTTATTAGACCTGAATCTAGTTTGATTAATGGATGGCCTTTTTATTTTATGATATTATAATTTATTTTGGATATTTATTGCTCCTGAAGTATTTTCTACTATATAATATATGTACATAATATAAATATGAACCCAAATAAATACAATGATTATTCACCTCAATTTGTCCTAATGAACATATAATTTAGATATATTACACTTAGTAGAAATGGTTTTTAATTCATATATTTGTTGGTGGTATTTTTCAATTCCTTTAAAATTATCATTGGCTAAATCCCACATTGATGGAGGTAGTATAATATTCGGAGGAACCCCAATATTATGTGTTTCCATCTGATGTTAGGAGAGGTTTTATTCATCACATCTCTTGATGTGAAAAATATTTAAAACATGGGATTCCTCATTCTGTTTATTTTTTTGGGTAAAAATTCAATGTTACCAGTGGGTCTGGTGTTTATTATATTCACTGATGTATAACACACAAGAGGGACTTAATCCTCATCTGATTGAATGGATATGATTTTTTATCCTATGTATGTATTTTGATGGGTAAATAATATTCAACCAGGATATTTCATATCTTGGTAAAGAATTTTTTATTATACCTTATTTGCCATTTCAATATCTCTCCAATGGTAAAAAATAATGGCTTATTTCAAAATGTCCTATGATATTCTAAAAAAATTTGTGGAGTGTGATCTAAAATTAATAGATTAATATGTAAGAGGAAATACTAAGTGGGTGTTTTTTTCAATGTTTTTCCTAAACTACATAAGTAAGAAATTTCATAAATGTGGATGTACTAATTCTATAATACCTATAGGTTACCATTAGTGTCACTATATCAACATCATGTTTTTTATTTACTCTAGATTTGATGATCGTAGGGGATATGGTGGTGGTTATAATTTTCTTGTTTCTAATTCTAGAATTTCTCCCATAATGATGTTTACTGAGATACTTGAAGATCATTAACATCATTTTGAGTCTATATTCTAGCAACCATAGGATGAATCTATATTTTTGAGTGATTGATACTTGAAAACTATAGATTTGTCAATAATTATAGTATATTAATTCATTATATGAAATGATTGATTATATTTTATGGTTACATAATTATGGAGTATGAAAATAGAATTTTTTACCTTAATAACATGTATTTTTAATTTGGAATGTGATTACACACATGGATGGACAAATATGTATATGAAGAACCATGGAATGAAACTTTTATCTAATGAAATGATGTAATATGTTTCATTATTTTAAATTCATTTTAGGTTGGTGAGTTCAGTGAAAATTATAAAAACCGATTCACCAATAATTTAATTTGAAAATCATGTTTGATTTCAACACAAAACTATCATTGGGAATTTACACCCCTGATGTTGGAATATTAGAGGAATTCAAACATGTTTACTATTTTGGGATTCCAATACCCTAAAACAGAAAAAAATTAAATTTCTTATCATATATCATTTATCATATTGATATAATTTATAGAAATATTATATTATAGTTGTAATTCATTGAGTAGGTGGTGATTTCAAAATATGTTTTCACATAAATAGGGTATATTCTTCCATTTAATTTCTTGCTTAATATTATATTGGATAGTGGTGTGTTCTAGAACACGACTAGAATCTTATCATTGGGAATATACATCCATGTAATAGTGGAATTATCCACAAATTATATGAGTTATTATTTGATTTTATTGAACCACAACTCACATATATCAGTTAATTGGTTAACAGGTTCAGGAATATTTTCAGTATCACATGACGTATCAGATCTTTAGCATTCAACTTTTCTCTAAATGTCACATGTGTAATAAACATAGGGAGGATGCCAAACATCTCTTTTTGTCCTGTGCAACAGCCTCTGCTTTATGGAAATATGTTCTGGATCTCTTTAATTGCAGATGGCCAACTTTTGATTCTATTTGTATGTTTCTTAAATATTGCATCAGATATGATGCCTCCTTGCAGATAAAGAATATCTTCCTTGCGGCAGTGGCGGAGCTCCTTCATGTGATCTGGTACGCCCGTAATGATTTTATTCATAACAACCACTCATTTAGTCTCAATGCAGGTAAAGCTCGGATCCTTATTGCGATTCATGAAGCCGCTTCAATCCAAAAAGCTTCTTGCAACAACTTGGCTAATGATTTAGTTATCCTTCGCCACCTCGGTGTCCCAGGCATATATCCAAAACCCAAGCGCTTCTTTGAAGTTTTTTGGAAAGCCCCGATGTCAGGATGGATTAAAGTGAACGTTGACGGCGCTTCCAAAGGCAATCCTGGTCCTGCTAGTTGTGGTGCCATCTTCAGAGACTCATCTGGTCACTGTCAGGGCTGTTTTTATGCTGGCTGTGGTCTTTCTTCTTCGCTCGAGGCTGAGATGCTTGGTGTCATCCATGCTGTTGATTTTTCCATTCAAAGAGGCTGGAGAAAGCTCTGGATTTAAAGTGACTCCACAACCATCGTTTAGGCCATATGGAACGGCGAAACTCATATTACTTGGTCGCTTACCACTCTTTGGATGAAGTGTCTGAACTCGCTTCACGAGCTAGATTATATTGCTACTCATGCTTACCGTGAATCAAATTCTATTGCTGATGCACTCGCCAACAAAGGTATTCAACAGATCATGGCTTGGCTTGACACTCTTCCAGCTGACTTATCGCCTCTCTTTGAGAGAGATTGTAACAAAATCCCATCTTTCCGAACTTTGTAATCCTCTTGCTTTCTTATATATTTTGTTCTTTGGTCTTTTGACCGAAGCATTACCTTTAAAAAGAACATGATGTATTAGAGAGGGGTTATCCAGGGAAGCATAAATAGTGACCATAATCTCACAAAATACATTGAGTAAAAATTAAAAAACGCAGTTTATCTATTGTAAAGCCTTTAAAAGGGATTGATATAATCATTGTTAAATACCCCCTTTTCAGATATAGAAATATTGTCATTATATAGGACTTTAATATTAAAATTCTTCCACTATTAATAGGTGTGTTTGATAGTGCTAAATATGTTCTGTTAAAGGGGTACCATTATCAACACTTTTAAAAATTCCCGGATAAAGTCCCCCTTTTATTAGCACAATTAAAAATGCAATAATAAATTGGGTTCCTTGATCAGCACTAGTAAAAAAGAATTGATAATGAGTAAATTTCAAGAAATCATTAAAAATAATATATAAATATATAAATATATAAATATAATTTATTTTTTATTTTTTTAGATATTGATAAATAATAATTTAAGAATAATATATACGATATTTGGGGAAAATGGATTATAAAATATTTAAAAAATAAGTTTAATTACTAATTCAAAATTTAACATCGAGTGATATTCATTTAATAAAAATTTGATGATAAAAAACTAGAGATTAAAAAAAGATCTAAATTTAGTTCAAAACATATCTCAAACATAAATTGACCATAACATTTCCTTATAGTGTCTTTTTGTGATCTACCAAATATAAAATCAAATATTGTGATGATTTATATTCAATTTTAACTTGGGAGAAACCGAGGTTGCATCTTCCATGGACAAAAGGTCTATAAGGACTCTAAAATAGAGTTTTTTATTATTACACCACAATTATTTTATAATTTGATTGAATTTCATCCGACATTATGGGGCCCTTTTTCCCAATTTTAGCGGGGACTATGTTTATTATCAGTGATTATATTCATATTTGTATTATAATTTTGAACATTTATCATTTTTTCTATTGTATTATTATTTATAATATATATATTTATATTTTATATATTGACACGTAAAATTTTAATTTTAGAAATTAATATTGTGACATATTTACATATAAAATATGTTTCTCTATATAAAAACGTATATAAATATAAATTAATATACATTTTACTACAAAAAGAAATATTTGAATACATATATACATATATAATTAATATATATATAATGTTATATTTTCGAGTGTATTGAAATACATATATAACATTATCATTATATTCTATTATATGTATATGAATATTAATATATAATATATATTAGTAATAGTTGGGTTAAAATTAAAATCTAATGCCCAAACACACACCACACACCCATTAGAGCCAGACATGCAAGTTATAGTCCCCCAAGGGATAACCTAAACATCTTTCTCCTATTATTTATTATAACCCTTAATATGCATCTTATAGGCCTTCATCACTCTGTCCAATCCCATTAAAAACTCATCATGTAATCCTTTTTTGGAATAAACACACACACCATCGTTATTTAATATTGTGTGTGCTACTAACAGTAGCATAATTGATTCTTGGGCCTCCTTCACCATCATTTAATCCATCACATCCATGTCATCCCTACACCCCCCACCGCAAAGACCATCCATGCACCAATATGTATTTCCTCCATATCACCATCTGAATTTATCTACCTCATAGGACATGAATAGTGGAACTTTCAGTAGACACTGTGTTTGCCATCATCAAAGACCATGGACAAGTTTTACTATGTGTGGTCGGGGACAAACCAGGAAAACTGATTCCCATTACCCACAATGAATATTCCCCCTTACATCGACTGGGGACCCTAATACAAGCTTTTTCCATATCACCAATGAAGGAGTCACCACCCCTATACCTCCTCTCTACCATTCCACATAGTGCACCTTCATCCTTGATGTCCATCGCCAAAAAACCATAGTTTCCATGATCAAGCACAATGATGTCGCATACTGATGAAGTATAGCATCATAGGTCCACCCGAGAACCACTACGAGCTATGCCATACCCACAACCAAAGCAACCCATGCCTATCAGTTGGTGGGGAAACACACGTAAACACTTCCCACACAAAGAACAGGCCACCAAATCACACCGAAAAATGAATCCCCATGATTATTTAATGAAATAAAAGAATAATAGAGGGCATGAATTTGATCTCATGATACTCAACCTTATGTCGATGGGGATAAGTGAGATCATCAACTGATCTGAAAGAAATTGGGATAATATAATAATATATGTAAATAAATATAAATATATATATAATTAAATTTATCCATGCACATATATATTTAAATATATGAATGTGTGTATTAATAGACACTAACACTCACAAAAAACATATTATATATCTATTTAATAATATATATATAGACATATAAAAATATATGGATAAAAAATTTAATGGAATGTATTTAAATATATATATATATATATATATATAATAAAATGTAAAAAAATATAGGGGAGTTAAAATAGTGTGGGAATATGAGTTGTCGGCCACAAGATCAAAACTCACTTGAGGAAGGGGTACCCATCGAAGGGTGGAATTATCAATCCATTGATAAGGTGGGGTCATGAACTAATAAATGGGGATGTGAATCTCTAATAAAATGTGGGGCAGAATGATGATAAAAAAATTTATCATTCCTTATAAACAATGATATTATCAACACTTTTTTAGTGATGATAAATGGGGCCATTAAAAGTGCTAAAACATTGAAAAGTTGTTCTTTAACAATGATTTTTTTCTCAATTAAATCCAACACATTAACATCAATTAAATTATTAGAACTTCTATATTGATGATAAATCCATTTTCCTAACATTTTTAAAGAATAGATTTTTAGTATTGAGTAGTATAAAATTTCTCATGTTAATGATGAGGTGGTTGGTGTTGATTGAATATATTTCATTTTTCATTCTTAATATGTGTTAAAACTAAAATAAACTTTGATAAAGTGTGGTGTTTAATATCATGAATAAAAATCATTGTAAGGGGGACCATCAAAATGAGAACCGTGTGAAGGGGCACTGTGTTTTTTACTCATATAATCACCATTATAGGGAGTAATTACTCATCAAATATTGTCTTCATCTCATGGGTGATCCCTATAATACACCCAATGGGTATTAAATCCATGGTAATAAAATTGTTTCCAATGAGAAGGGACTTCTTGGATTCCAATTAGTGAAGAATTTTAAAGGGGAGTAAATTTTTTACAATTGATACTCTTGCTATGGGGAGGAAATTAACTGATTTACCCAAACGGTATAACTATATAGTTTATCTCATTATTTCATTGATGATGAACACTAGGAAGACCACTTTGATGAAGACCTACATGGTTACTAACCTCAATGTCATGGGGAGGGAATTCATAACCACATCTCAATTCTTGTATTACTGAGGACCTCAAAGAATCTTGGCCTACTAATAAAATATATATAAGAGCCTCCAAATTCATCCATATTATATAAGATATAAGAATATTTTGAATATATATATTTCCCTAAAAAATATCTTCTCAAGGATGCTGTTGAATGGGTGACTAGGGATGAATCCTTGATCAAAATAGAGGTCATATAATGTGTGAAAGGATAATTGTTATAGGGACCATCCAATGAAACAGACCAATTTATACTGGAATATAATGAAGACCCTTATAGGTATAAGAAGGTATATGATCAATCTCTTGGTTTTCTTAAATAATATGATGATGATGTACTTAGACAATAATCAAGATGTGATCACATTATTTAGTTTCTTCTATAATATATAGGCAAACATCATAGTCATTGAGGCGTCTAATGATATAAGCATTTTATTTTTACTCATTAAGGATATAATGATTAATATCCTATATGAGATTAGGGATATAATCTATCTCATTGATTTGAATTTTAATATGGAAAAATTCCTATTTAGATAAATAAAGGCAATATGCCTTTGCTATATATTATTCAAGGAAATGTTGTTGGGCATCATGAATATGGAAAGTAGAATAAACATCCATAAATGACAATGATATAATTTGAAAAAAAAATAAGTTTGGGAGGAATATGAGCATATCCTCTGGTTACTACAAAGATATTACGAAAGATCACTTATAATTGAAATGGATTATGATATTTCTTGGCTACTATAGTCAGAATACAAAAATTACCTTTTAAGTATCAATCAATATATGATCATATAAATAATTCACCACATAGAAATAATGAAATTTATACTATTTTTGAAATGGAAAATATTCATATACATTTTCCTCTATTATATATCTCCATTTAGGAAACCTTTTTTGAGATCCATGGTTCAGATAGTAGGGGATAGAATCTCTAACAGAGACTGTAGAACATTTACATGATAGGTCAGTTCAGTATGATGTTGGTGATAATGATGTCCAAAAGGATTCATCCTCATAATATCATTTTTAATAATGGGGGTTATATTTATTCCCACCTCCACCTCATTATGATAGGAATGGGTATGAATTTTCTATCTCCAAGGAATGTAATGCAAGGAAATTTTACTAGGCATTATGGGAAATATTCTCCATTATGCCCCACATTTGATAAGATGAACGATAACACTTTGTATACTAGATGATTCATTTTTCACCTATAATGTTCTTATTGTTTTTAGATGTTATTATTTCCCTTGGGTATACACTAACTGGTGCATATGGAATTAATTTAGTGTTATGGGTCTATGACCCTTACATGGACCATATGACATGTTTTTCAAAAGCATCATACATTGTATTGTGAAAACATATATGGTTCTAATTATATCAAAGAGTTTTTATTGAGGGTTCATGAATGATTGTTCCTAAAGGTGACACAAGAAAAAAACCCATAGATGGAACATCATTAATAAAGGTGCAGGGTTAGTCTATCTCTTTTATGTGTAAAGGATTCACATATAGTTCACTATTCTATTTTTGATTCACATACACACTTATAACAATTTAATTATGTATAAACCTAATTTCACAATGTATATGGTCACATAGCATTTATCATAGATGCTTTGTATGGGTATTTGTGATATTATTGGAAACTATAGTCACCTAACCATTTGAGGGTGGAATTATTTACTACTATTAGTATCTTTTATATATATAAGATATATTTCTGAATCCTTACAGGTAATAATTATATTATTGGTTACCACCATTAATGATATTGATCAAAAATAATCATTGACATGGAAACATCTATATAATTGTGGTACTCCACCACTCATATATTAAATTATTTCCAATGGTTTAAATTTCCCAAACTAGGAAATTTATAATTTATAATCACTTAGAAAGGAATTAGTTTTTGTGAAGTAGGGATTAGGCCCATGAATTGTGCTTCCTATGTTCTTAAATGAAGGATATAAGGACTCATGTCTCCCACTTATTCTTAATGAGATATTTTGTAACTATTATGGTAATGTGATAAATAATAAAAAATTTCCTTTAAGGTTGTGTAGAGTTGAATATTGAAATTTCATTTTAATTTCATACACATATTATCTATAGATATTTTGGATTGATATATGGAGAGGAATACTATTTATCATATTTTTTAACAATCAAATAACATATTATTATAGTTTCTTAGTTTACTGTCAAATTAAATGTCCTATGCACATAGATTTACATCATATTCTAAGGAAATTGGTTATTGAGTTTAAATTAATATATCAAGTAATACTTGGGTAAAGGGGAATAATAATGTTTAGTGTGGGACTTATATACAGGAAAAAATTTATTCTACCTTATTTGATAGAAACTAAACAATATAGAGTACGATTGAACAGGAAGTTAATAATTACCATTAATGTAGAATGGATCATAATGAACTCCCGTACTTTAATTAATGGTTTATTATATTTAATATTTCACATTGAGTATTATTTTTCATTGGGAATATAAAAAATTATTAAACGTTCTCATATAGAGAATATAGCCTATTAAGGAATGGTTCTTGATGGAAAATATAGCTTATTAAGGTATGGTTGTTCATTGGGAATATAACTATCAAAGTAGTGTTTCGTATAGATAATTTGTCTCGTTAAAGAAGGGATTGTTATAGATAATATTATGCATTGAGTAATGTTTTATAATATTAAATATCTATCATTTAAGATATGTCTCTCATAAGGAATATATCTCATTAGATAAACATTTCTAATATGTAATATGTCTATTTTAAGAAATGTTTCTTATAAAGAATTTGTACTTATAAAGAATCATTATGCCCAATTAATATGGACCACAACAGAAGGGTTGATCACAATGAATATGAAACAGTGAAAAAGGATGACTAGACTCAAAACAGAAAACAATATGGTGAGGGAGAATAGGTGTAATTCACCTAATTAAAGGCAATAAACATAGTTGGATGTTGGAAATATTCACATAGGTGTTCTAGGAAAGCTAGAAAGAGATTCATTCCTTGGTTATTTAGTCAGGTGAGGGAATGTATTGTTATTTACACCTATTATAATGGCCATAATATGTCTCTAAATCGTTTATAGGACCAATAAAGACCAATAGATCCTCATGTGGACATGATTCTTGATAGGGGTAGTTAAGCTAAGAAGCATTATCGAAGAAAGTTTTCACTAGTATTATCATGATGGGCACCATTTATATTAAGGGTATACATGATTGAAATTACACAATGGTTCCCATAGGATCTAGATAAAATCATAATAATAATAAATTATTATGAAAACACATAATAAAAATGGTGCATCAAAATGAACATAGATTAGTCATTTACCATAGGAAGTTGTTAAGGATTCTTGGAAAGGTAGTTCCCATGTTAAAGGATAAGGGGGAATTTCCCCACTAGTGTAAGGACCTGAGTAAAGTGTTCCTAATGTATGTGTCCAGGGTAAAAAGAAACTTTTTATTAATCCATGGGTAATAAATTTATCAACCATATATTTAGGATTTATATAATTACCTAGTATAGATTACAAGGTAAACTGGTTCTCTAGTAGATAACTATATTTAATGGTCAATCAATTTGATCTCTTGGTTGAAGGATCTATTTAGTATTACGTATGGATAAATATTAAAATTACATTATGTTTTAGAGAAATTTTATCCATATCATGGTTTAGTGAGAATAATTTCCATTGTAGAAGGAGGGGTGATGGGTTTCCATTATCTGTGTTTGGGTGATGTGACACCCTAATAAGATCCTTATAAAAATCAACATAAATATGAATCCATTAAATGGGATAGAGCGACATAGGATTAAAATACATGGATATTACATATATTTTGATAATTATTTAAGAAATTAAAAAATTACATGCCAATGGACCAAAATAGTTTAATGTATTTGAATGCTTTAAACATAATATTAAATCATGGATAATGATCTTAAAAATATGTGTTAATGATATTCCACATTAGTACTCATACATAATATATTTGTTCATAAGATGGGTAAATGAAACATAAGAAAGGGTGACCTTAGTTTCTCAGTAAGGGTAAATAATAGGGATATTTAATCACAACTTGAAGATAAGGGTATGATAACATGATAATAAGATTTCATTATCATACCATTCATATCAAAGAACACATACAAGAGTCATGGAATAATTTTCGAATTACATAAGAGATGAATCATTAAGAAATCATGATCATAATATATGGAATCATAACATAGGAATAAGACTATGAATTGTGGCATGAACAAAATAAATGAAAATATTATGTGAATATAGCATAAAAAGGGCATCGTAAAGTGTTAGGAATAGAATAATCAACCGTATATGTGCTTTGTCCTTGAACTAACAACTTGTGCACCCTCTTGTTTTTTAGATTGGTATAAAAGTTGTATAACCACTTTTTTAATCATAGGTTTCACTCTTATACCCTCTTAATTTTGGTATTGGGAAACAACCCATATAATATCTTATTTTTAGGCTTTCACTCCAACCCACATCCCCTCTTGTTTCCTAACAAGGGTTGCAACCTATGTACCCACAAGTTTTGAGGCTTTGTATACAAATTGTGTACCATCTTTTTTCAGTCTTAGGTTATAACATGTATATCGTCTTGATTTTAGTATTGGGATATAACCTACATGCCCTCTTATTATTCATATTGGGAAACAACCCATACACCTTATTGTATTTGGGATTAAGATAAAATCATTTTACCCTATATATTATATACCATTTATCCATACCCAATGGATTCGAAGAAGATATAAGTCCAAATGATAAAATAATTATATCATACATACCTATTCCCCATGATAATAAAACATTATTCTTATTATGAAACATAGAAAGAGATAGTTTTTATAAACCTCATATCATATCCCATGAAATGAAATGGGTATCATAAACATTTAATCATATCATTACCTATGGAAAATAGACAATTTTCATTATCATTTCAACATTCAATAGCCTATGAAAGGAAGCTGATTTCATATGTTTTTTATAATGGTATAACCCACCGATATGAAATGAATTTTACAAACAAATTTTCATCATAATAATAATCAATTAAAATAAAAAATAATAATTGTGTCTTTAGATAATATCCTTAATAAATAATAAACTAAATAAATTGATGTAATCTTTGATAGAGAATGATTTTGAAAAATCATTTGGAGAATTTATTATAAAAATAATTATTCATTGAATACTAGTTTTTATGAAATAATTTGTATTTTAAAATATTTATCTTTTAAATGTAAATTTAAATCATATGAATTACATTTTAAAAATAATTTAAAATATTTATTTGAAAATATCTGTTCTTATCTTGTTTTTTAAAACATAAAACATTTTAAAAATATTTTTCATTGAAAATTATATAAAAAATCATTTAAAATTTTTAAATAAATGTAAAAAACATTGTTTTGAAAGAACATAGATTTTTTACAAAATATAAAAATAAATTCGAATTATCATTAACTATTTTATTATTTTTATTAATTAAAAAATAGTGAAAATTTTAACATTGAATTATTGAATCATGAATAAATATAAGAGAATTTGTTATATTTGGAATCATAAAATATATATTATTATATTTCAACATTGGATACTGATCATAAAAATGTCAATAAATAACGACAATGTTACATAAAACTCTTTCCGCATTGATAACCATGAAACATAATACCCATGAGATAATAACCTTAAATGAATATTAAAATATAATTTAAAGTATTATATATATGATATAAAATATAAATGGTATATATTTAAACCTTTTAGAAGAATGGATGTGCACAACATTGCATGTGTTTGAAAGAGGGAAAATTGGGAAAAATTAAGTTACCAATTTGGTAACTTTTGAAGATTAAACCCTATAAAATATATATCTGAAAATGGATATTTAAATACCCATAAATTTATGGATAAGAATAATATAATAAATTAATTAACGAATATATACCACATGAATGAAATTAATGTGTACTATGGGATAATACATATACAAATAAAAGTGTAACTGGAAAACCCCTTACTACTTGAGTATCTTTTGGATCATAAGATATATGAATGAATAAAATGTATTGAAACTTTTAATAACACGAAATAAATTAAATTCATGATATAACATGTCATATTGAATTATAAACACCACAGAACAATAATATTTTTAGTATTTACCTTATATCTCAACAATATAAAAGTTATGCGGGAAATCTCGTACCTTCAGTCATGAATTTCATTGTAAATGATCTTTCCCCTTATAAAATAAGTATAATTTAATTATACATAAAATAAATAAACATGTTATTATATATCATACAAAATATTATTTTATAATGACATTAAATTTCATGTTTATTAACAATTTCAGGTTTAAGTTACAATTTGGGTAATAACATATTAGTTTTCTGTATATGTTTTGAATTGTTAATCCTAACCCTCTATCCTAAATCGTAATTTAAATATTTAATGATTTTAAAAAATTATCTAATTATAATATAAAATCATTATATATTATTTTATTATAATCTATAAAATAAGGAAATATTATATACCAGGAAAGTTCAGTCAGAGGAAAAACCTCTGACCATTTATTAAAAGAAATAAAAAGTGCAGTAAACAAAGAGATGGGTGAGGGCGAACAGTTTGACCACACCCAATCAAGAGTCCCCACCAAGCACAAGCTCAATTACAAACCAAACCATTACACCCAGAATCAAAAACCATTTTTTTGTTTCAAAACCCACACCCAACCCGAGGAGACTCATCGGGTCAGCTGGGGTCGCGTCGCTGCCATCCGCCATCATCTCCACTGAAGCCGCATATCTCTGACAGATACGTCGTACACCACGCGGCTCGTGATGCACCACCGCCTCGAGTCACTCAGCCATCCTTCAATCATTCCACCGGAGCAGATAGCCGGCATCAAACCGTCGTCGATCATCACCGGCGAAAATCCATAGCACCATCCGCTCCACAAGAAAAATTAACAACATCATCGAGATCAAACAGGATCGAACCAACCATCAGATCCGCACCAAAACACAAAATCCCAAATACAAACGCATCAGAATCAAATCACGAACTAAAACGACCCAATTGCAGCGATTCAACATCATAGAACAACCACGAGCGCAACCAATGAAACTCTAAAGCCACCACCCGAACCCGCTGATGAAGACCTCAACGGACCCCCAAAGCTCCCAACCACGCAGGCGACGACCTTCAAACGCTGCAAAGCCACCACAGGACAACAACGATCTGCCGAAAACAAAACCGTGAACGCTCCGGAGAGTATGCCGGCAGCCGGTCTTACGCCCGCAGATCTGAATCAGCAGCGCCATAGAAGCCCATAGCACATCTCCACAGCAAGAGAGGGAGCCACGAACCATCGCTGAGAGCAAAGAGGAAACCGAAGAAAATCAACCACTGGAGGGAGGCGGCGATGGGAAAAACCCTATCGCAACCATCCCATAACCAGAAGCAACCCAGGAGAACCCATCAACCCAGAAAAACATCACAAAAAGAAAGGAAGCAAAGACCTCCCCTCCCCGGACCAGACCAGCTCCGTCGACAGCCTTCAAAGGGCACCGGCGCGTTGAGACCAGCCGCGCAGCGCCATCACCCCGCCGCCGAGACGACCCATATGAAGGAAACTCAGGACAAGGCGGCCGGAGAGGGAAGGAATGTGAGGTCGATGGAAAAACCCTAGACGCCTCGGGAGGAGCTCAGAGACGCCGCTCAGAGGCTCTACTCTCAAGGAAATATTATATAGAATACACCATTCATGGGGACTGTAGACCAAATGTATGCATGAACAATGTTTCTGTTTTCTTGTTGTACTGATAGAAAGAAATTATATGAAATATATTTTTATATATATTATAATAATTTTTGGACTATTATGTCATAAATATTATAGTTTTTAGCAAAAACCATCCATAATACATTTCACATAATGTTTGAATGAATTACATTACACTAGGGAGGTAGTAGTCCAGACGTCCACAAACGAAGTTATCGTATTGCCAAAAAATTGAATTCATGAAGGTATGCATTGTATAAATTTTGATTAAGAAAATATATATCATAAATATCATATATATAATAAAAATAAGTTAATTAATTCATTATTTATAATCTCGTAATTTTTTAATGGATGAACCATTGACATCGGCCCAAGAGGCGGTAGTCTGTAATACACACGAACGATTATTGTGAATCGCGTTTGACGGATGTGTATGTGAATTTAGGGAATAGATGGTACATAAGGTCATATAATAATATTGAAGGTACTTAGTATTTTATATTATCATATAATAATAATAATTTGTCTGGTGGAGAATGAAATAAAAAAATGTGCATATCGAAGGACGTTACGTCAACATTGTGTAACCACATTAGGTTTGCAGCAAAGGGATTATTTTGGATATCTTTCATTCAAAATATTTGAATATATGATAAATTTATGGAATTTGGGGGCTTATGTTTTATGATTTAAGATGAAACAAAGGGCCTTAGAGGTGTGAATATATGAGGGGTTGAGTTTCCTTTTATAGTGGAGGAGGCGTGGAATTCTTGTAAATACAAAAGGTTAAACAGAATTGTACGTTACATAATTTTCCTCCAATAATGGTACATTTTTTAATAAAATAGACCATATTGCCTAAATATGTATATACATTGTATTTTGGACACGTTTGTCGGTTATTTTTCACATTATGTTAAAATTTAACCATTAAGTAAATTTCTTTTTACCTTAATCATTGTAATTAATTTTAATCATTTTTTAAAAATATTTGTTTTTGTAAAAAAATTATAACATAATAATCTATTATTATTTCAAATAATTATTCCATAATTCCAAATTACAAACACAAAATGATAGAAATTAAATTAAAATAAATCCCACAGACATAATGGGAATGCATGCTTTTAAATTAAAATGATCGAAATATAGAAATGTTTTTACTTCCAATTTCACTATGAAATTTATTTCAATAACCACTATTGAATTTTATATTTTATTAATTTATTTAATTATAAATTCAATCCAATTTAAAATATTATTTTACTATTTAAATAAACAAAATAAAAAATTCAATATCAATAAAAATTTAGTGTTTTTTATTATTCATCAAAAGAAATTATTAGAAAAATACAAAAAATAACCAAAATTAAATATTGATATTAATATTTTGAAAATTATTTTTATTTAAAAATCTATAAATTTTTATAAAATATTTTGAAAATATTTTCTCCATTAACATGCGGTACAATGATCTTTTAGAAATATACATATTTTTATTCATAAAATCAAATCGGTTACTATTGTATACTTATCAAATCTATTTGATGAGTGTGAAATGATATTATTGAATATATAATATATAAATAGTCTTAAAATAATTCATTTAATTTTGGTTGTTTAATTTATTGATTTAAAATTGTGCTTTTTCATAAAGAAAGTGTATCTTTGAAAACAAATATCTTTATTTTCATAATGTTTTTACATACTTATATAACTAATTGATAACCAAAAATACCAATTTATATAAATGGGATAATATTATTTTTAAATTTTAGTTAATATTATTTTTAATTACAATTCCTACTTATAGTTGGTAACTATAATAATATTTTAACTAAATAATTATTAGTATAGAGTTGTTCAATAAAACCCCTCCTTACATGTAATGTATTCTTTGAAATGAACTCGAAATTTTCTGTACACAATACAAACATCATTTTGATTGTACCACAAGTTAATCTATTTTTGTAATGTAGTGTAATTTTAACATGGGGTCATTTTAAACGCGTGAAAAACATATATCCTTCATATAACACAATCTATATTTAGTGTTGTGTGAAATGAAAATTGTTCTAATGAAAAATTAATTTGAAAATATATATTTCACACAATCCTTGGGTGTTACATGAGTCATTTACTCCAATTCCATTTGGATCATAGGGCATTTACTCTTTCATAATGGTTTATTTATTAAATTTGTTGAAGGATTTAATTACACATAATTTCAATTCAATACCACAGGTTTTTGATTAATATGTAAACTGAATGTGATGTTGGATTTGGGAATTCGTGTATGTTGATTAAGACTAGCTATATCTCCCACTATTTGGGGTATCAGATATTCATCTTATTTTATATTATGCCTTTCCATATCTTAAACTAGGTTTAATCAGCTATATTTATAGACCAAGGGAAATCAGTGTGTGTGGTGAGGTATGTAACCACCTCCATGTCTTTATGTGATAAGGTTCCTAAAACTTACTGATAAAGTTAAAGTGTTATATTATCAACAAAAAGACATCACATAACCTATCTTGAACCTAAGGCTATTGAACATTATATAATGGAGTACAAAGACTGTATATAGAGACATGTTTTATGTGGCCTGGATGCACACACGAGCCTTTGTGCTATTGAGGGTACACATGATCAGGAATATTAGAAACCCAACCCAATATAAAAGTATTATATTAATGGAATAATGATAACATAATTAGAAATATATTTATTAGAAAAAAAAGTATTTATTAAAATGGAATCTTCATATCCCTTCCCATAAATACATTATTTAATATTTTATTACGTAATTTTATTTTCTAATGAAATTTATAATAATTATACGTGTTCTTATTTTTCTAAAAACATAATAACATTTACAATAATAACACCAATTTTATGTTATGATGAAGATTTCACATTTTTCATAAATAGTTATATACATATTTTAATATTCAAATGTGAAGTTCTCGATATTTTTTATTTGAAGAAAAATTCAGGATTGATTACATCATGCATAATCTATGAAAATAGATATTTCTGAACACATGAGATAATTACTCTATGTATTCACATGAATATGTAACATGTATAGTATAGAGAAAAAACCATAATTTAATCTATATTTTATTCAAAAAACTCTCTCCCCTTGACCTATAAATAAAACCTATCTCTTTTTATTTCTCCCCACTTCTAAATTTTCTTACATTAGATTGAATTTCCAAAATATCTCTCAAAAACATCATATCTATAAGGGTAAGGCCCTAATATAACCATATTATTCTCTTATGATGGTTAAGGATTTATTATAAATCAATAATTTCAAATATCAACGTAAGGGTTTTGAATCCGTTATTATTTCATTTCCATGTACATTATCTTTCAATAAATTATATCAAATTAGTCTTTCATATAGTATCATTAAATTGGTAATATAATGAAACTAAAATGTATCTATGTAAAAAATATATTTATTATTTTTTCATACTTTTATAATCTATCTAGATAAAATTGTTTCCCTATGAAATTTTTATATAACTAAAGCTTACATGATTGTATATCCTCCAAAATTATATTCATGGGTATTAATAAAAAATTTAATTTATTTATGTAACATCATTAACCAATAAATATAATTTTTAATATTCCTAGATAATAAATCGATGTGACATTATGGATTTTAAAAATAGACAATAATTATTGATTTAATAATTATAAATTAGTTTTCAAAAAAAATATCATAATTTCTATATAAATTAGTACATCCACTAAATTATTTATATCTTAAAATATATCAATTAAATGAACCTACATCTCTTCACATATAAAGGCAATGGAACCATTAGATAATTAACCGAATATGTTATAATTACACAGAAGATGTTTTATAATTATGGACTTAATATATCTGAACTATTAATATTGACAACATGAAACTAATAAGTGGAAAAAATTAACGAGGATAAAAAATAATTAAATAAAAATAAATAATCTTTTGAGGATTTAATTATTGAAATTAATTATATTAGTAATGATGATAGTGATATATGATGTCATATTAGAATCAATTTTAGTGTTTAATTTTCAATTATCTTGGCATTTTACAAATTATTTCAATATTATCTCAATATATTATATGGTTTATCAAAATTTTATGATTTCATAACATATATAATTTCTTATATTTCTGTGAAATTACTCGTATCATTAACTATTTTATTTATTCCTACTTCATTCATGGCCTTGTATATAAGGTTTGACAATTCTTAGTCCCCCTTTTCGATTATCTCTCTTTGTCTATTACTCATTTATTTGTGTTTTATATATTTTTAGTTTCCATTATAATTAATATTTTCTTATTATACTTTTATTCGATATTTAAAACAATATTTAATTTTATATCAAACATTAATACCTATATAAAACTATAAAAATTCCAATACGGTTATTTCCAATTATATCTTCTCCATTATGACAATCTATTTTTATTCCCCCATTGAATAATTTCTCTAAAACATAAAATTAAATTCCAATTTTCATTCCATAATTTTTATTTGTATAATTAATATTTCACTTCCCCTTTTATTGATTTAATAATTTCAAATTAAGAAATCATGATGTGAATTATTTCATTTCATTTTTAAAATGGGTTTTCTATTAAATGTCAATATTTTATATTTCGTTTATTTATTGTAAATACATAAACAAATTATATTTTTTTCTAATACTTTTTTCTGGATATGGTAATATTTTTCCCTTTCCTGATTCATGTTTATCAATTGGTCTCTATCTCCAAAATATTTCATCAATTTTCCTTTATGAATCTTCCCTTGATATTTTCTTTTATTCCATGTTCCATAGATAAATTTAATTATCCTCCATGATTTATTAGTTTCAATTAATATCATACTATCCCAACTAAAAAAATTAAATTTAAAAATATAATTTAATTTTTACATTAATCCATCAATAATAAATTTTTCTTATAGTTTATGTTCTGTGAAAATAACCTTTAGAATAAAACCATTCCATTGTGAGTAATTTATAAAAAATTTAATTAAATTTTATTCTTATAAAATGGCATTCTATTTTATTTATTATGGAATAAGATTTTATTAAATATGTACTAATTATTCTGAACCATAAAAATACCCTATATTTTTTAATTCTTATTGATGGTTTTTTTCAAGAGATTCATACGATTTGATTAAATGGGTAAATTTATTATTATGACTATATATTTGTTTCACTTTATATATTGAAAACACCTTATTATTAAGTATTAATATTTAAGGGTATTAAAATATGATTTTATATCATTCATTTGAATTGGGAAATATTGATAATCATAATTCAAAATATTATTCAAAATATTACTTATGATTATCAATCCTTTAATAATAAAGTGGTTCCATTGAAAAAATAATTATATATATTGTTTTTATATTATTTTATCATTGTGGTTGAATTTGAATTATTTTGTCATAGGTGGGGCCCAGATTTTTATATCCCCTTATTTATATAGTAGACATCACAAGATAAACTAGTCTGGGTATTCATATTATTCCTATCCTTTTTTGTATGATGTATTGTAACGAATAATTGATGAAATGGAAATTATATTCACCATTATGTATTCCTTAATTATGGGATATATTTATTAAATATATGTTCTTATTTGTTTTTATTTTCATTTTATCGTTGGATAAGGTAGGCCTATATGTAATTTTCATGATATGGATGACCTGAATGAGATATAGATTAATCCACCACAAGTCCACAGAATAGAGTTTGAATATATATAGGATGTTTAATGGAATCATGATTCTCATGGTAACTCTTGGGTGTGATTCATAGAATAATTTTTGTTAACGTTAAATAAGGAAATCCAATAAAACAAGATTGAAATGATTTTTTACATAGGAAATTTGATTTTCAGTAGTATTTAATCATAATTTTTTTCTAGATACACCTGGATATGTGAAAATATGAATTCCAATATAAATATCCAACATTTAGTTAAACTTGAGCCATAATGATTTTGATTATTCATTGTATGAAAATTTCATTTACCTTCTTTTTTTATATATAGATACCTAAAATATTGATCAATATAATTCATGTCACCAGGATTGGACATTTAAGGCATCATATTAACATAAATTATAGCCACAAATAAGAATTTTATTAATGAATTCTATGTGAATTGACGATGGAATGAGATAAAAATTAGACACTCATAGTGGTATCTAATAAGGGCTCCTAATGGAATCCCCATCAATGATTTCCAAGATGTCTTGTTGGTGTGAACCATTGCTATAATATGTGATGGTGTTTTTTCCATACCCATGGATCTTACTAAAGTCAATGACATCATATACACTTGATTTATGTTTTATTATTCCACCTTATTTATTTACTATTAATAAGAACTCACTGTATAAATTTTAACCCTTAAGGTATAATAAAATTAGTTTTTAAAGTATCCATTTTTTTAGCATTTTCCCTATGATTTTTTTTGTTAGTTTCAAGAGGTATGGATATTGGTCTTTCTTCATGAAAATGTGACTTAAATATTTTTTTGTGAAATTAGGTTTTCAGCTTTATATAGTTTAAATTGGTAAATTTTTCACCAAAACATGCCTCTTTTTTAGTCTCCTATATGGTCCAACATCTTATAACTATAAACATACTATGGATGTGATCCTCTACAATAGAGTTTCTTATGTCCTAAAACCATATAAATTAAAAATTATCCATGAAATTCATACAAATATATTTTCTTACAAGGATACCAAGTGTATTCTAGAAAAATAAACAAACTATTACTCTAGGAATATGTTCTTAGTGTTCTCACCTTTTGGATTTCAAAAATAATAATATATATGAGTGAGTTGAATGACATTACACCATATATTTTTAGTTGCAGTAAAAGAATAGTTTTAATTTCTCACAATTAGAAATTAGTATTTAGATAGAATTTCTATAAACCATAAATAATCATCCCATCTAACTACTTTCAACTGCAAGTGTTCTATTCTCAGATAATTGGCTATCAGCAATCTCTATGAGAGGGAAGAATTAAACCTAAAATCATATTATTCCTCTACAGTATTGATTTTTTAAAAAATATAATTCACTTTTTATCTAAAAACACTCCATGATGGAGTATGTTTTGATAGCATTATGGAAGAAGATATATAGAACATGGAATCCTAGGTGGTGCATCATAATTATATAACAATTCTCAGACTATAAATTGATCTCACCTTACACCATATTACTTCAATAATTATCAGATATATATAGTAGAGGTCCATATATTCTATTCCATAGTGGATTCTCAATCAGGTACTTTTATATTCTCCTCTTCCTCTTGTATTCACAATTTATAGTTATTCTACATGCACATCCTCTCCATTCTAATAATTACCAATGTAGATGTTACAAAAATGGAGATAAATAGTTGGAATCTATTAGTATTACAAGAACTATGAAATATCATCATGTGTGTTATTTTAATCAATTCAATTGCAGAAATTTTTTTTCTTGAAAATTGATTATGAATATTATAAGAGATTAAAGCAAGATGTAGAGAAATTAGAAAAAGTGGGAATAATAATGTAACTCCTCTCACTAGGAAGATCTTCACATGAGTTTTCCAATGTTTATAAACACCTATATTGTGGTCAGTTGGATGTATTTAACCTTTTATCACATTTCTTTTAGGTATAAATATTATAGACAAGGTGTTTATGTCCATCCGGTTATAAGGGTATGGTTTATACAATGTAAATACATGACAAGCCTATGCAAATATCATACTCTATGCCAAATTGTATTGAAATAACAATTATTATAACATAAAAAAAACACATAACCTCATCTTATAAGATTAAAAGATATTGTATTAGAATCTATTATTATAAAATTTCAATCAATAAAACTATGATGACCATAATCATAAAAAGAATAGTCATACTTTAGTAACAATTAAATCAGAAAAATCAATAAAATCATGTAATCAAGAAGTTGATATATAATGTATGCTTGGAACACTAATTTGTTCGATTCCTTATCTAAATTCATAGTTCAATTGATAACATCAATATCAATGAATGAAAAACATTTCATGATATCCTTCCATGAAAATCCCAAGAGACCATAGGCTTATAAAAAAACCCTTGTCTCAACCATTTTGTTATCTTTTAGTCATGTTTCGGTATCTATGTAATTTTTACTCATGAAACCTTTAATTACATGCATTGTTGAATCTGAATCAAATAAAATTCATGAAATTATGTAGGTGTGAAATATTATGAGAATTACCTCCCTAAAGCCATTAAATATATTGGAACTCATTTTTTGGTATTTTGCAAACTCCCTCTCATTAGAGGATACATCTCAAAAAATTAAGCAATTATTTGAATAATTCATGTATTCAGATATCCCATATATAATGAAATACAATGTCTATGAAACCGATTTTATATATCCTTCACTAGGATTACATATGTGAGATATAATATACATTGGTAAATTTTTCTTCCTTATCTATAATCCCATGGGAAAACACTATACTCGGGACTAAACTATTGTTCATCCACCTCTAATCCCTATTCATCTAGAAGTAGCTAATAATTATCTATGTAAACCCTGTAAAAATAATTTTTTTCTTAAAACAGTTATAGGAGTTACCTAATTCATATCCCCACTCAATACCTTATCATAATTAATTCACTAATGAAATTTCTTCACTAAATTATGTTAAATTAAATTAATATGTCCTATAATGTGAACATATACACCAGATCCTGGAATATGTGAGTTTGGATTCCTGTTCTAACAAGATAAGTATGAAAAATCACTATGAATCAATTATAGTATCACTACCATCCAATCACACCATCTACAGAGATTATCACCCAAATGTGTTAACCTTCTCATAAATCATCAAACAACCTACTGTTCCCACCTATGAGGATTAATTCCACGTAGTTTCTCTTATATAATCTAAAAAAGTAAACCACCATTATATTATTTAAACCATTTTCATCCATACTAGATTACAAAATTTGAGTTATACCACTTAGAACTAAATCATGATTTCCTATAATAGACACTAAAAATTGATTATCACCACTAAATTCTAAATTAAATCATCCCACACTATATATAAATCTTTGGGAACCTAATATTTTATTCAAAATATAGTGTTGAATAACATTCCTAGATTTAATACCAAAAACCAAATTTACTCCTGAAAAAAATATAAAAATTTCCTTGTTTCCTGATATAATGATGATTTGAATGTTTACAACATATGAAACACATATACCATTACGATAAAATGATCCTAACCATACTAAGGCAGTAATTGATGTAATTAATAGTGCTCCAAATGAATTTCCTTGGGAATGGGATCAGGAGTATTCCATTAATTCATGAGGGAGTCCCAAACAATGAAAAGACTCTTATAGTGATAATTTTAACACACATCCTCTCATCCAATAAATTATAGCACCGTCATCACCATGATGGTGAAAGTCCACCAACTATTGTATTGTGGGAATAATAGAATATATCACTAACATTATTCATATCAACAAATTTCATAGTTGAAACAACCACAAAACAATGTTTTTAACCTTATTTTAATCAATTCCCCTTCAATAAGAAGACTATAATTAATATTTGTTATCACCTCTATAAAACACTTATTTTAGGATGGATTAAATTTCATAATGACAACATACCATTATGCATGTCATGAAAGGTTCCCCTTCCACTACGAAATGGAAATAATGCTATGTTGATTTATTTTATGACTTTGACCACATCAAATTTAATTTGTGGGGATCCCATACTCCTAAACACATGTAAAGACTTGTAGATATCCTATGGAATTTGAGTATCCTCAAACACATTCGTTTGTGAATACCATACATTAATGTGGAATTAATTCCCTTTTCTACTTGTACAATAATAATTCAATTATTAATACAATAAATATGGATTAAAAGGATCTGATGGCTATAAATCCTTTATGGATTCCCAAAAAATATATAAATAATTGGGAGAAATCACACATATTACTTATAATTATATATTTATGAGTCTGTTATAAGATCACATGAATGCCTACTCATTTTCTATTTATTTGGGGATAACCATGTTTTTCAAACCCCATCTACCAACATAGATTCACCAAGGTGGGATCCAACCAACCAAAATAACCACCAACATGTGAATTCTAATACAATATACATATAGGATCAGACCACCCATATTTTTTATACCCAATTTAGGATTCTCATTGCCCATGATATATGTAAGATATCGTCCCTACTCCTTGAGAGTCCAAAACAACCTTTTTCTATCACCACCACCAATATCATTAATCATTAAGAAACCAATACATACTCATATATCATCTCACCAATTTCATTATAAATAACTATGTGGCATAATGATATTTATTATATTGGGATCTAGACCCCAACCAACCACTAGTATTCCACGTTGACTCAACCAGCTATTGAAGCCACCAGTATCTATCTTGGAGGTCATCCTTATAACGAATAAGTACTGGGAATTGAATTTCCTCCCCAATGTGAAATTTCCACATACTATCATATTGGTCTTCCCTGTCACACTAATAATAATTATCATAAGTGTTGGACTCACCTGTTTTGATAATCGCAAATCATGTATAAATATTGATCATCATATATTATTCCATTTACCAATATTTTTAATCTACATGTATATTGTTTATCCTAAACAATTTATATTATTTGTCTCATTACTTTGTTGCATCAACTTACAGTTTATATTTATCTAAATATAAGTTCCATGTTAATGGATTGTGGTAAAATCCTTTTGTTGCCAAAAGGTAACTGTTAAATATCTACTGTCACTGGTATAAACTACCGGTACAAGGTCACTATCACAATCCTACTATTGACCTTCTCATCACTGTTCATAGACAAGGAGTCACCATCACAAGATCACTGTTGTGACAAGGATTCTGTTAGAAGTTCACTGATAGAATCATTCTCAAGTCTTTTTTTGAGAGAATCCATGTTCAAGTCTACAGTTGGACATCAGAAGAAGGCTACTACAAGACAACTCCTTCTATCTAGATAGTCAATTGCTGTTTAAAGTCTACTGATGGACATATTCCATTGTTAATGAAATTACATGTTGAAATAAGTCTACCAGTGGAAAGGTTACTGTTGCAATAGTCTAATGTTACAGACCTACCGATGAAGTCCACTGATGAGGAGCTACTACTACATAGAGTACCAACTACTGTTACAAGTCATACACTAACACAAAGTGCACCATTACAAGCCTACCGACAAAGATCCTACCGATGAACCTCATAGTTGAATAGTCTACCGATGAAGCTCACAGTTGAATAGTCTACCGATGAAGTTCACAGTTAGAGAGACTATCGTTGAAGTCAATCATGTGACATGCATCTGCTACTAATCTAATGATATTCTATTATTTATTTTACCAATATTCTTTATACTATCATAACAGTCATGTATGGAAAACTTAATTCACCGGACATTGTTTAATGTTATTTGCAGGCATTTCAAGAGACTATACGAGGTATGAGGAAGACCACATGTGGTTGAAACATTTCTCTTTTCGGCCCCTACTGAACCAAATGAGAAAATTCTGAAGTGGAAAAGTGTATATTTTTTGAGTAAAGGCAGACATCAATAGAAGAAAAAAAAATATTAAATATACATGAAAGAAGAAGAATACTAGAGCACGTATTTTGAACAACAGAGAGATTCATGGAGATCTATTAAAAAGAACCTATTTCAAGCTGTAGTGGTGTGCTGCAAATATATTCAAACCCAAGAAGTTGATCATCTCTATATTTGGAAGTCAGAACTTGGATGTTGCAACACTCTGTTTTGGAGACAACTTGCAGAGAAGAACCAAAACTTCATTTCCTTCATTCTAATGAGTCCAGAGATGATCTTCCAACACAAAATAGCATTCTAAACTTATTCCTACAATATTTAGCTCTACTATGTTTATGTATTTCACAATTGTGAGTATTTTGTCTGTGTTACCCACACTGACTCTTGTGCTTAAACTGGTGAATGATGAAAATCACCATACCAACCTCTCTTTACATTTGTTTCCCACGTATAACTATGGAATTAGCCTAGTGTGGCATGGTAGTTTATTTGTCCCACGTATAACTTTGAAAGAGTTTCTAGAACCTCGACAGTTTGTGAAAACTTTTGTAAAGCACGATACATGTTGTGTATCAAACTTTAATATAATTGCTTGGTTGTAGGTGATCACCAAATTCAAGTGGAGAGTACTAAGTCTTGACTTAATACTGAACCTCTTGTTTAAATTGTTGTTTTCATCTTTTCATTATAGTGTTTTACATTTATCCACTGCTTATATTTTCAAAGATAGAAATCTGTTTTTACATTCACTGTGATAGTTAGTTATGGTTCGTGTGTATATTTGATTCATTTAGTAAACTTGTTTCAAAAGTGGAATTAGTTCTTATACTGAGTGAACTGAGGAGTAATCAACTATTGAGAAACCCATTAAATGATAAGTCACATATATATCTACTGCCTTAATTGACGGGGCTATTTTAACTTGGGGGATTTTAATCCTAAAATTTTTTAACAAAAATTATAATTGGAACTCAATTTATCCCCCCCCCCCCCCCTCTTTATTATCCACTACGAACAACATTTGGTGTCAAAGGCTCATATTTTGTATTTATAAATTTTTTTCAAACCTTCTATTTTTCAAACTGTGATTTTAGTTTTATCGTAATGATCTTAAATTTCTGTTAATTCTAAATTTTATCTCATTAATATATTATCTAAAATCTAGTTATAGACAATAGACTAGAAGGTTCTGCTAATAACATGCCACCATTCTTTAATGGTTTGAATTATGCTCAATGGAAAATTAAAATAAAAATTCAATTGGAAAGTATTGGTTTTCATATTTGGTCTGCTATAGAATCAGAATATGAGATCCCCAAAAACTGCTAGATCTACCTGGGATGATGCTACAAAGTCTGACTATAACAATAACTATAAATATATGAATTCCCTTTACTGCTATTTAGGAGATGAGGAATTTAACTGAATTTTTTCATGTAAAACATCTTATGAAATATGGGACACCTTGGTTGTTTCTAATGAAGGAACAACCAACGTGGTGGAAATGAGATTAAATACTTATACTATTAAACATGATAATTTTAATACGATACTTGATGGAGCCATTTCTGACATGTACCTCGGGATTAATGAGATTTTCAACACCATGAGTTCACTGGGAAAATTTGTTCCATAAGAGGATCAGATCGTGTGAATATTGAGATATTTTCCGGATAGATAGAGAGGCACTTCTGTGTCTATCCGAGAGTCATGTGACATCAGAAAGCTACATGTTATTGAGTTGATTGGTAAACTAATGATGTATGAAGGAGAACTGAATGTTTACAAATAAGAAGATGATGAACCCAAGAGAAAATCTGTGTTATTCAAGTCTACTACTTCAACGAGTAAAGATAGGGAGAAAATACATGTACCTACTGAAAGGTCAACCTGTGAAGATTCAGATTCAGACAGTGATGTAGAAATGTCTCAAATAGATTGGAAATTTAAGAAGTTCTATAGTAAGAAGAAGTTTTTCATGAAACCAAACTACAAAGATAAGTATGATCAACAATGTAAGTTGAATAAGGATTGGAAGAAATATGATAAGGAAGATGATATAGTCTGGTATAAATGAAAGAGGAAAGAACACATCAAGGCTAAATATCCGAAGAAAAAATTAAAAAAGAAATATAATTATAAGTACTAGAAGTATAAGAATTCCATGAAAGCAACCTGGAGTGCTTCGGAAGACACCACAAGTAAATCAGAATCTACTGATTCTGAAAAGAATCATGCCATCATGTGCTGTATGACTAACATATCTGAGGTTCATGTTTCCCCTACTCTAAATGATTATTATTATGGAAATAAATGCGATTCAGATAATGACGAAAATATTCCTAAGGCTTAACTATTTGAATATTGAAATATACTAATAATAACTATAATGAAATAAAAGATAAATATAAATCATTAAAGAAACAACATGCCTTGACTAGTAATGTTAAAACAGATATAAGTGTAGAAAAAGACAAGAATGGTCAACTGTTGAAAGAGAACTATTAAGTCAAATTATCTAATGAACAATTAAGAAAGGATATTGAGAACCTAACTTCTGGTAGGGATACATTGAAAAGGTTTCTAGGAAAACATATTGCTCATAAATATACAACTGGTCTAGGATATCAGCCTGGACAGAGACAAATCAGCAAAACCAAATTTGTTCCCAAATCTGGATAGTTCACTACTAATTCTGGACCATCTTTTGAGAAACAATTTTCTGAAGGACCTAAATAAGTATTCATGTCTCAAAATATGTTTTTTCATCTTAGAAACCCTATAAAGAAAATATGGGTTCCCAATGTTTTTCTAGCTAACCTCTCTGTACCCAAAAAGATCTAGGTACCAAAATTATCCCATGATTAATATGTTTTGCAGGGAAGTTGCTTAAAGTGTTACTATAAGACCATATGGTACTTGGATAGTGGATTTTCAAGAATTATGACAGGATAATATTCATGCTTCAAGAGTCTAATTAAAGTTTATGGTGGGCATGTCGCCTTTGGTGACGATGCAAAAGGAAAAATCGTCGGCTTAGGCCATATTGGTAACAGTGATACAATATTAATATCTAATCTACTTTTTAATGATGGGATAAAGTATAATTTAATTATCATATCTCTGTTGTGTGATGATGGATTTAATGTTAAATTAGAAAATGATTCATGAAATGTATATAATTCAAAAAATGATTTAGTTTTCACTGCATGTAGCAATGAGAATGTATATGCTGTTCATTTAAATTCCTTATCCAAATAAAATTTTTCCTACTTAAAATCATTTCATAATGAGTATTGGTTGTGGAACAGAAGGTTTGGACACTGTAATGTGAAATCACTTAGGAATATATCTATGAAATATTTAGTTAGAGAATTACCTAAATAATAATTCCCAAGTGATAAAGTGTGTAATCCATGTCAAAAGGGAAAACAACACAATGTATCTTTCAATCCAAAGAAAGAAGTTTCAATTTCTCAACCACTTGAGTTGGTTCACATGGATTTTTTTGGACCATCATAAGTTTCAAGTTTAAATGGGAAGAACTATGTTTATGTTCTTGTAGATGACTTTTCTAGGTATACTTGGGTATACTTATTAGCTCACAAAAGTGAAGCTTGTTCTTACTTTATTAAATATTCCAAGTCTGTAGAAAATCTTAGTGGACTTAGAATTAAGACCCTGAGAAGTGATCATGGCCGTGAATTTTAGAATCACGAGTTTGAATCTTACTGCTCACACAATGGATATAGTCACAATTTCTCTTCCCCTAGGATACCTCAACAAAATGGAGTTGTAGAAAGAATAAATATGACCCTTCAATAAATTGCAAGGACTATGCTTAATGAGTATGACTTACCAATTTATTTTTGGGCTGAATCTATAAATACAGCTTGTTATGTTATCTATAGAGTTTTCATTAGACCTGTTCTAAAAAGGATCCACTATGATCTTTGGAATAATAGGAAGACTAAGGTTAATTACTTTAGAGTTTTTGGTTGCAAAGTCTTTATTCTTAATACTAAAGATAATCTTGACAATTTTGATTCCAAAAGTGATGAAGGAATTTTCTTGGGTTATTCTATCTCAAGTAAAGCCTATAGAGTGTTCAATAAGAAAACCAAATGTTTGGAAGAAACATTTCATGTCAAATTCGATTACACTGATCCACATGAGCCTAAAAATCTCTTGGAAATCTTGAGGAAGAATTTGTCAAATCTGAACATTAATGATAAGAATAATGAATCCCCTAAAAAATTATCCAGTTCTGGAAATTTTCCAGAATATGCTCCTACCGATTCTGAACCAATAGACAACAATGAAGAATCTAGTTCAACCCTTCCTAGAGGTATTCGGACTCTCAAGAATAATCCTTTAGATGCTATTGTATGTTATTTAAATAGAGGAACACAAACTAGAGCTTCTCTACGAAACCAGGTGGAACATCAAGATTTTCTTTCCCAACATGAACCCAGAAATATGAATGATGCTATCAATGATGAATTTTGGGTAATGGATATGCAAGAAGAACTAAATTAGTTCGAAAGAAACAATGTTTGGGAATTAGTGGAAAGACCTAAGGACATTTTGACCACAGGGACTAAATGGGAGTTTAGGAACAACAGTGATGAGTCTGGGAATATATTTAGAAACAAATCTAGGCTAGTTGCACAAGGATATAGTCAAGAAATAAGGAATATACTATCAGTAGACCTTTGCACCTATAGCTAGACTAGAAGCCATTAGGATACTACTTACTTATATACCTCATCTGAATTTCAAACTTTATCAAATGGATGTTAAAATTGATTATCTAAATTATTTTATTATTGAAGATGATTTTGTTGAACAACCTCCTAGTTTTACTAATCCCCATTTTTTCAATCATGTTTTTTAACAATCTAAAGCTTTATATTGTTTAAAACAAGTTCCAAGATCATGGTATGATAGGCTCATCTCTTTTTTTATTTCAAAAGGTTTTACCAAAGGAATAGATGATCCTACTCATTTCATTAAATGGATTTATAAATATGTTTTGATAGTACAAATTTATGCGGATGATATTATTTTTGGATCATCTAAAAATTAAATATGTACTGATTTTTCAAAAATGATGCAAAATGAGTTTGAAATGAGTTTAATGGGAGAACTCAAATTTTTCCTTGGATTTCAAATATTTTGAAATAAAAATGGTATTGTTTTTAATCAAAGTAAACATATTAAGGATCTTCTAAAACGTTTTACATTGGATGGAAGTAAAGGAAGTAACACACCTATGAGTACCACCTATAAGTTGGATGCTGATATAGCTGGAGAACCAGTGGATCAAACCAACTATAGAGGTATGATAAGGATTCTACTCTATCTTACAGCTAGTAGACCAAAAATTATGTTCAGTGTATGTATGTGTTCTCTCTTTCAAGCCAATCCAAAATAATCTCATTTAACTGCTGTTAAAAAGATTTTAAAATATCTCAAATATACTCCTAACATAGGATTATTTTATCCAAAAGGACAATCATTTGATCTGTTGAGTTATTCTGATGCTGATTTTTCCGGTTGCAAGTTAGATAGAAAAAGAAATTCTGGGACATGTCACATTTTAGGCAAGTCAGTAGTATCTTGGTGTAGTAAGAAGCAGAACCCTGTTGCATTATCTACTGCCGAAGCTGAGTATATAGATGCTGGTAGTTTCTGTGCTCAAATTATGGGGATGAAACACACTTTAATGGACTATAGATATCAGTTCAAACATGACTCTATAAAGTGTGACATTACTAGTGCTATTAACATTTCCAATAATCCAGTATCTCATACTTGGAAAAAGCATATTGATGTGAGACATCAATTTTTGAGGGATCATTATCAAAATGGTGATATCATTCTTGAATTCATTATCACTGAACATAAATTTCATGATATATTCACAAAGCCTTTGAATTATGAGAGGTTAAATTACATCAAACGTGGGATAGGTATTATTAACATTAGCATAGTAGACCTCACTGTTATACCTCACTGTGAGACCTCACAGTCAGACCTCACAGTCAGACCTCACAGTCAGACCACACAGTCAAACCTCACTGTCGGAACTCACTGTTAGAACTCCCAGCTGGACCTCACTGTTATACCTCACCAGTGTACCTCACTGGTACATCTCGCTATTGGATACCTCGTTGTTTGTCTTTGTTTTTGTGGGAATTCAAACCATTTTTATTCTTATTTATTATTTCTATTTTTTTTTAATTCCTAAATGATAAAACCAAGGGAGATGAACATATATCAATCCACCTTCCTCTCTCAATCTTGAACCTTTCTCTTGAAATCCCTAAATCCTAACTCATCATTCGAGACCTTGAACCTCTTTCAATCTCCATGGCCAGAACCATGTGACCCCTGATAGTCAACGAGGATGCGCTAAGGCCAAAGAGAACTCGAGCCAAATCCAGTGGCACCGGTAATACCCTGAAGGGACCTTTGAACCCACATCTGACCAAGAGAGAAATATTTGCTGCGAAGGAGTTAAGTGAAGAATGGCTGCTGTCGAGCAAGTCATTAGTGCTGGAAGCACTAGATGCCCAAAGATGGTCTGAATGTTTTAACAACAACAATGGATCATACTCTCCGAATCTTATGAATGAATTCTATGAATATCTGAAGTTTGATGAGGAAGATGATGTGCATAGGATAATATATAGAGTCAATGGAAATGAAGTCATCTTCTCATCTTCTGAGTGGACTGCCTATTTGAGAGTTCCTCATAAAGGAGTATATGATTACTACTCTGGAGTTCCTCCTCCAGACAGTGATGTATTTTAGTATGAAAAAGCTCTAGAAGAACTCACAGGAAATAGAAAATCAAGGAAGATCATTGTAGTTGAGATGAATGGAGAAGGCATGCTTTTGTTCAAATTTATTCAGCATGTAATTAGTCCTAGTAGAGGATATTTTGAAGTGCTAAATTACCAGGACATATTCTTGATGTAATTATTGAATCATGGAAATAAGATTAAACTATTTAGGTTACTAATAGAACAATTAGAGGATATGCTAAGGCATGTTCAAAATCCAATTCCATGTTCCATGCCAAGCTAATTTTAGTAATGCTAAAGATAAAAGGTGTAGCTGGATATCAGAAAGAGATGATAGTGGCAAAGAACAGTGTTTGTATCTCCAAGGTTATTTTCAAATTCATAAAAATTAGCTGGAATACCTGGAATAAGGCATGGGTGAATGATGAAGGAATGGTATGTGAAAAGATTGAACCTACTACTCACCCATCTAGGACAAAAGACAAGATAGATCCATGCCTAATTCCTGATGAGCCAGAACTGGATTATTTAGATGAGGAGGAGGATGAAGGAGTTGTCGACCCTAAAAGAAAAACAACCCCAATGATGATGGGAGTGATCCTGATTTCATTACAGTCTCGGAAGGACAGTAGCTTTCAGAGCAGAAATCCCTCCAAAAGAACTTCCAAGAAGAGATACTTTTCTGAAGGATAGTGATACTGAGACCACTGAAGAAGAAGGAGAATATCAGAATATTGTCAGGGACACCTTTGAAAAGGAAGAGGATACTGAGTCATATCATTCTGATCATGAGGAGGAGGAGGCTTGTCATAAGGATGAAGAAAATGAGGCTTTGGTTGAATCTGATGATGAGAACATTGAAGAAGAGGAGCTCAGTTTGAGCCCTCTGATAGATAATACAGACAAGACAATGTCAGTTCCAAAAGAAGGAGTGGCATCTACTGCCATTGATATGAAAGTCATTGATGACTCAGTGGAGGATGAGACTCACCCCACTAGTAAACCAACGGAGGAAACTATTGTTGAATCTACTGGAGTTGCAGAGGAGGTTGTGGAATTACCTAGAGAAAAACAGATAGAGGATTTTTCTAATGATAAAGCATTAATTGAGGGGGAGAAACCTGTTTCCCTTAGTTCAGTCTTTGTGGTGAAAGACCTAGAGGGTTGGTCATCAGATCTAGGGTACATGGTACTTGGACTCAATTATGGATATTCTGATGAGGAAGACCAGCCTTAAATGGATTCTGTTTTCCTACCTGAAAGTATTCTAGTAGTTGTGGCCAACAATTTGGAACCAAGGAGGACCATGAGTCTTTAAAGGTAGAAATTAAAGATCCCCTGAGAGAATCAGTGGCAGATTTAAAGAATATCCTTGTTAAAGAGATGAGAAATGAGGAGAAATCCCTAGAATTATCTCTAAGATGTGCTGTGTATAGTCCAATGAAATAAAATTTGGATGAGATTAAAGTGGTACATACTCAAATTAAAAGCTGGATAGTGGCTTTGGTTACTCTGAGACAATCGGTTGCTTCATTGACTTCCATGAGAAGTTCTCAAAACCAAGTGAATGCTGAGATTCGATACATCAAAGAGGTAGTCAAGCAGTTTGTAGAAGTTTTTGAGGATTTTAAGACATCAGTCAAAGAACACATGAATAGTCAGGATGCACTTGTTTATATAGTGATTGGTAATTTGACTCAGTCTTTCTAGGAGACAATATATTTCTTGTTCAAACCCCTTCAATAAACTATCACCTCTGTGAACATTGACCAAATCAGAACTGTGATTCAGGAAGAGCTTGCTAAGGGAAGTACCAGTGGCACCTATAATTATCAGGTAATTTCTATCACAAGGGAAGTCAACAGTTATGTTAGTGAACACTTGTGGTCAGCTACTGCTTCTTAGGAAGCCATTAAGAATAAGGCAGATTCCTACTTTGAAGAGATCTACACAAAGCTCCAAATGACCAAACACTTCAATATTCTAATAGAGAATATGAAGCTGCTCCAATGACTCAGGCATTTAGGGAGTAGGTCAGTAAACTGAGAGAATTGGCCCATTCTTTGGATAAATTTTTGGAGAATAATGATGAATTTTTATCTACTATGGAAAGGGGAGGAAGCATTATTGTGGACTTTAGAAACCTTCTTCTACCCTTTCTCCATGTAGAATTCACCCCTATCATCATCCCTCCTGCCTTACCTGCATCTCAACACTATAGTTCTTCCACAATCTCTTCTTCTGAAGCTATCAAAGCCTTACTCCCCTGATACCTCAGCGATCTACCCACCACAGACCCACAGGTGATTCTGTTGTTGCTCCTCCAGTCATTCCTGCATCAATTCCCAAACCCGTTGATCCACCTACTCATTTTCCTTCTTCTTTTCCAAAGGGAAAGATCACTTTCCTGACGCAGATGGGGATTGAGTCTATTGATTTCTATTGATAGGGACTATTTATTCTTTTTGGGTCCTATAATGTACTTTCATTAATACAAGCTTTCTCGATTCTCTCTATTTGTGTTTCTTTTTGCTAATCACAAAGTGCGAGAAATGTTGTGCTAATTCTAGACTAATCATGTGATTGGGGAGAAATGTGCTAATATACTAATATGATCCTATGTTGAATCTTTTCTACCTTTCTCTCTGATACCATGTACCAATATTTTCTGGTTTTACACTCTTAATAATCATTGTTACTTGAGATTTTTTTTTCTTTGTTTAGTAACTATATTATATGTGATATCTATATTTAATACATACTGGCATAATTTGTGATTATCAAAAAGGGGTAGGTTGTTAGACTCACTTGTTTTGATAATCCCAAATCATGTGTAAATATTGATCATGATATATTAATCCAATTACGAATAATTTTAATCTAAATATATATTGTTTATCCGGAACAATTTATATTCTTAGTCTCATGACATTGTTGCATAAACTTAGAGTTTATATATATCTAAATATAAGTTCACTGTTAAAGGCTTATGGTAAAATCCTTATTTTCCCAAAAGGTCTTTATTTAAGATCTACTATCACTGGTATAAGATACCGGTACAAGGTAACTATCACAAGCCTACCGTTGATCTGCTCATCAATGCTCACAGACAAAGATTCACCGTCACAAGATCACTTATGTGACAAGACATCTATTAGAAGTTCACTGACAGAATCTTTCTCAAGCCTTCTGTTGAGGGCATCACTGTTCAAGTCTATAGTTGGACGTCATAGAAGGCTACCGCTAGACAACTCTTACTGTCGAGATAGTCGACTATTGTTCAAAGTCTACTGGTGGACATATTCCACTGTTAATGAATTTACATATTGAGATAAGTCTACCGATGGAAAGGTAACTTTTTCAATATTCTGATGTTACAGACCTGCTGATGAAGTCCACTGATGAGGAGCTACTGTTACATAGAGCGACAGCTACCGTTACAAAACATACACTAACAAAAAGTCCTTCCTTGCAAGCCTACATAAAAAGATCCTACCGATGAAGCCCACAGTTGAATATTCTACCAATGAAGCTCACTGTTAAATAGTCTATCGATGAAGTTCACAGTTGAAGAGAATACCGTTTAAGTCTACCGTGTAAAATGCATCTGCTACTAATCTCAGGATATTCTATTATTTATTTTACCAATATTCTTTATACTATCATAACGGTCATTTCTGAACAAATTAATTCACCTGAAATTATTTAATGTTATTTTCAGGCATATCATGAGACAATATGATGTACGAGGAAGACCACACATGGTTGAACCATTTCTCTTGTCGACCCCTACTGATCCAAATGAGAAAAAGCTACATTGGAAAAGAGTATATTATTTGAGTAGATATATACATCAATGGAAGATATAGAATATATTAAATTTACTTGAAAAAATAAGAACACTACAACACGTATTATGAAGAACAGAAAGCTTCACGAAGATCTATTAAAAAGATCCCTTTTCAAGCTGTAGTGGTGTGCTGCAAAGAGATTCAAACCCAAGAATCTTATCATCTCTACATCTGGAAGTCATAACCTGGAAGTTGTGACACTCTGTTTTGGAGGAAACTTGCAGAGAAGGACCAAAACATCATTTCCTTCATTCCAACAAGTCCAGGGCTGATCTGCCAACACAATAGAGAATTCTAAACTTATTCCTACAATCTTTAGCTCTACTATGTTTAAGTATTTTACATTTTTGATCAGTGTTTCTGTGTTACCAACACTGAATCTTGTTCTTAAACTGATGGATACTAAAAATACACTTTCCAAACTCCCTTTAAATTTGTTTTCGATGTATAACTATGGAAGAATCCTAGTGTGGCTTGGTAGTTATTTTTCCCACGTATAACTGTGGTAGAGGTTGAAAAACCTGGAGAGTTTGTGAAAACATTTGTAAAGCCCGATACAGGCTGTGTATCACTCATTAATATAATTGGTTGGTGGCAGGTGATCACCAAATGAAAGTGAATAGGACTAAGTCTTGACTATAGACTAAACCTACTGTTTAAATTTTTGTGTTCAACTATCCATTACACTGTTTTACATTTATCCGCAGCATATATTTTCAAAGACCGAAATCTGTTTTTACATTCACTCTGATAGTTAGTTCAGGTTAGTGTGTAAATTTGACTCATTTAGTAAACTTGTTTCAAAAGTCGAATTAGTTCTTATACTAATTCAAATGAAGAGTAATCAACCATTGAGAAACATGTTGAATGATAAGTCACTTATATCTCTACTGCCTTAATTGACTGGGCTATTTTAATTTGGGGGATTTTAATCCTAAATGTTGTTAACAGAAATTTTAATTGGAACTCAATTAACCCCTCCCTTGAGTATCCACTCTGACAAACAATGAGAATGATATTCATGATGTAGAGAATCTTGTTCATGGGATACTCATTTAATGAAATTTGAAGGAAAATGAGGGGAATAAATGTTTTATTGACCATGATAATTTAGAATCACAAAACATTAATGACATAGTGATGCATTCAATTCATCAACTACAAAATCCCATAGATTTATGGAATTTATAAATATGAATATTTCTTCCAAATACCAATGTTTATGTGGCCCTCTAGACCCTTGGAAGTATGAATGATGAGAGGATGCATTTTATTCTTTCCTATAATATTATTTACATCATCTATGTACTATAAAAATACATTATATTTATCTATCCACAACAAGTGAATGAAACATATAGATTTATAATTTCATTTATTTTAATGAATAAAATAACCTAGAGATGTAATAAGAACCTAATATTATCAATTAATATTTGTAATTGATTTAGAATCTATTTAAGGTTGGATATGAGTGTATATAATATGTTTTAACAAGGAAATCCCTAAAAAAGATAAATATGTTATTTTATAATAGGTACAGGCCTTGAATTAAATTCATATTTTAGCCACATGTTACATCCCACTTCTCTATCTTGGGGTTTCTTATTAAAAACCCCCATGAAATATACCCAACAATACCCCCAGGGTACATTAATAATAACTAATTGTCTATTTTACTATAAACTACATGTCTTGGACACCTTCAAGCCTTTGAGTAGAGGTTTTGAATATTGGAACATATAATTATTCATATAGCATAAATCCCATACACGGGTGAAAAAATAAAGATTGTATAACACATATGTACTAAAATTGTTATATAAATCTTATAGTTAATAAAATTTATATCATCTCTTCATATTACATAATAATAAGTCCCAATAGAAACTTGGATTGTAATAGTAGAAATTAAATGGGTGAGGAAAATTTTCCCCATGAGAGCCAACTATTGTAGGCGAATCTACCTTGAGTTGAATACACTAGGATATAGGGCCATACCTTGTGTCCGGGATTTATCCTACTATACCACTAATGAAAAAACAGTTAATCCTTAATGATGGTTGGGGTGTGTCATAGGCATTAGTTATTATTGAATCCTCTAATATGACCTTAATAGAATTATAGATCACTTCCATTCTTTAATAGATTATGAATTATTAGAAAATCAATGCAGATATCCTCTAAAGATACTACCATAATCGAGAACATGTCGAAGATAACACTACCACACGTACAAGGAATTTCAATTGACCAAATACCATTGACCAATTAACAAAAATTTAGGTATTGTGAACCTATAACATAATGTAGAGTCTATAAGACTTTGTTTATCCCTCGATAATAGATCTATATGAGTTATAACCACTAGAAAATGACCTCTATACTTTATTAGTGATCCAAAAAAATAATAGGACTATCACATAGATTATTCATCCTTGTCCAAATAATTATTTCATATTATGATCAAATTGATGAAATAGGAATGAAATGGACTTCAACATACCCTAAATGGAATTTTTCCATAGAATGGGTGGACCACTCTTTTCAACCAATAAATTTGGATAATATGATCATTATTTTAATTGATAGAATACATGTCAAAGAGAAGAAACTCACACAAATTTCTTCTAAATTATGTTTAAATTTATGTACCCTGATGGAGAAAGAGAAAACCATGAAATGATTCATTGTTCAAGCATTGTAATTCTATACATTTGTCTAGTGAAGTAATTTGTTCCTAGGTTCTATTACCAAAGAAGAGGTTATTTATTTACATTTATTCTCTAATTCAATTTTAACTTTTTTAAGTTAAGTGTTAGTTACCTTTTTGAGTGGAAAATGTAGTAGAATGAGCATGTCACTGAATTCTTCTCCAAAAGGAAGAGTCTCATATACTCCTTTGTAATTCAACTCTCATTCAAGATGTTCTTGTGAATGTTTGTGTAGAATTCATTAGAATAGATAATCTAAAATCATGTTTTTTTCTGTATTCAATTTGGTTCATATAGTTCATCATGATTAAACAATGACTATATGAGGATATTTATTTAACTAAGAAGAGATCTAATCTAGCACCACCCTCACTTATTTGAAATTTTAGAAGGGATAATAATTTTTTCCTTCTAGTTTGTGGGTCCTCAACAAATAATGTTCAAGGTGGATGTCATAACAGGGTTATCTAAAGATTTGATAAATTAGAATGCCTCATGATGTGGATTTGAATAAATATCCAATTAATTCCCATACACTTTCTTTTTTGGACACAATATTCATGATTTTTACTTCATCGGGAACTATCTAAAAACTGCATATAATAGCATTGTGGTGTTGGTAAATCACCCTATGATGAAACATTTATAGGGAAATGGGAGTATGTTACACCTTAATAAGAATATAGGTCTGATAATTAGTTAGATTTAAAACTGAACACTAAAGTGAATATTTCATGTTTAGTAGACAGATATATTAGGAATAACTAAATCAAATTTCAATATTAATTTATGAATTATTAATGATGGATATAATGAATATATAGAGGAATAATGTATTTATATCATATATTAGTTGGTTTTTTTGATTTCTATAACCATATACAGATTACCAAATGTAATTTATAATTAATCCATAAGAAGATATAGAATTATATAAAATTCAAATTCCATTATCTGATTAATAAAATGACTTGATAATTATCTAAGTTCATTAAATAATAAGACAAATGATAGTATCCATTTCTTAGATATCAAAACAAGAACTAAAATAACCAAACAATACAGTATAATCTAAAGGTTCTATCGTGACTGATAATGATCATTTGTGTCGCGTTTTTTTCCCAAAAGGATTATTTTTATTGGCTAAGAAGTCTTTTATCTCTTCTAATATAATAATAGCTGATAAGAATGTTTACTCTTGACCATTAGTGGGTTATTAAATTATATTTCGAATATATTAGGATATATTATCTCTATGCATTTTATAAAACCAAATTTTCTATTATGAATGTGTCACAATTTAATTTTTATAAAGATGTGTGTGGGGGTGGAAATTAACACATAAATACCTTTAAGATTACTTATTTCATAGAGAACCCGTTTTACAAAAATAGTAATATTGTTTTTATTATTCAAATTACTTATGAATCACCAAAAAATTACAAAATATTATTTATATCCTTTTATACGGAACCATTAAGATTTGTCTTGTCATCCTCCATTTCAATTTACCACTCATTGAATAATGATAATTTATTTAAAAAATAAATATCATGCAATTATTTATCGATAAATATAAAAACAATTAAATTAAAAAAAAACATGATAATAAAAATGTATAATAATTTAACAAAAATATTCATTTGAATAACCAATGACCTAACAATTGGGATCAACCAATCATGAACAATTATTAACCATTAAAATATTGATAAAATTTATTATAACTTGATAAATTCAACATTTAATTTAACATAGTTTTCTAGTAAACATAGAATTTGACCCTCAATGTATCATTATGGTTAAAAATAAGTAGACACACCCCAAATCCATGGTTAGAATCTACATATGTTCCAAGGGACAAATAGAAAATTATTTTAATGGAACAATACCATAAAAGCTCATATAAATACAACAATGTAATATGGTTATTTTATTGTGATATCTCTATCTAAGAAATTTTCATACTACTTTCATCAACCTATGTTATGGTTGTCTAACTCTATGGTATTATAGAGAATTCACAATAACACAATTTCTATGGAAATAGCTTTTCAGTTCCATTCTCACTATATATCCTAGGATATCAGCTACAATAAATTGATTAATGGGATAAATCATTCTTCAAATTATCCATAATCACAAAAACTGTTTTGATTCACCCACTATATACTACTACACCACGATCAAATTTCATTGTGGTGTTTATTAAAACATAAAATTTAATGAATTATGGTATCCATTAATTAAAATCTCAAAATCTATGGATAAATACACATAACCTATGATAGGAACTTACAATCACACATATAAATCCAGATATATTACAAGTGGCTCTCCTTCTCCTAATATCTTTCTCTAAAAATTACCATAACTACACACCATTAGAGGATGCATCATTGTCTTACGAGTCTCCACACTTGATAAGTTGTATCATTTGAATCATATCAAATGATATCATTGGTTAGATAAAACACATAAAAACACACTCAAACACACACACAAACATGCATATATATTAAAGGGAACTATCATGACTCTTAAGTGTTCTCATCATAATAGAGAATTTCTATGAAGTTTCAGTTTAATTTATATTCTTTAAAATTTTAAAATATCATGTCAGAAAGTGGAATAATACTGATATGATAAGAAACACAATTAATTTTAACACCCCAAATTTAATAGTACGTTATCTCTTCAAATTAATTTAATAACTTGCACAACACACAACACCGAGTTTGAGAGCACCACAAATGACCAAACTATCGGTTCAAAAAGCAGTTAAGAATAGTGTTAACAGATTTTTGAATTTTATATAATAAATAATATTTTATAATCCATATTATGTGTTTCATAGAAATAATATATGAAGAAATTAATTTTTTATATAAAAGATGTATTTTAAAAAAAATTCAATTTTAATGAATTTTAATGAACAACCCTTAATAAATCCAATATTTGAAAATATTATATATTCAATTCGACAAAATAAACCTCTTCTATAGAATCATATCAAAAAAATTCAGTTTTAATAAATTTTTTGTTTTTTTCCTGATTGCTTTAATATTTGGCTGAATAATGAAAATTACTAAATTTTAAATAAAAACAACTTTTTTAATCAAAATAATTTACAGTGTTCAATTATAAATTTGAATGGTTTGTAAGTGTAATTAGATTATATATTTATCCTTTAATACAATTATGGTCAATATAAGTAATTTCACATTTAAATTTGACATAAACACATGTCAATCTATTGATAATTTTTACTTTTTAAAAGATTTTTTTTTGGTTTTGACAAAGAGGGAACTAATTTAAATTAATAAATGAAACTTATATCATATAAATTTGGTAAAATAGACTTCATTTTTGAATTAAAAATAAAAAAATTACCTTAATGTGAATTTTTTTTATTTTTCTGAAAATATTCAATTTTTTATGAATAGTGAAAAACAATGTGTTATTATTTAAAAATGACATTTAATTTAAATAATTTTTTATTTTATTTAAATTTATATTAAGTCAAAATAGAAATATAAAGCCTGTATATGTTCAATGTAATTAATTGGAGTCATTTTATAATAAAAATAGTTTTATAATATTCTATTAAACTTTTTAAACCCTTTTACCAACCTTCTAAGCACACTAGCAAATTTGCATAAAAACTTAAGAAGAAAAAAAATTTAGTGACTAGTAACTTTTTACTTTTACATAACATGTTTAAAATTAAATAGGGAGATTAAGGGTAACAATTATATTATAATTACACTAACACATGTCCTCTTTATATTGGATAAATATAATTCGAACAAAAACATCCTTAGGAATAATATATGACCCCATTTTGTCAACTTGGATAAGATGAGGACATTTATTATTATTTTTATTTAAAGAATAGTTAAAAGTGTTAAATTCAATGTTTAATAACAAATCCATTTTTAATAAAGAGTTATACATAAGATAAATTCTACTATATATTTTTTTTATAAATCAAACAAAAATTCTTACATATTGGTAATTTATTTATAATTTATAGTAATTAAATAATTTAATTTATTTATAATGAAATGATTATGATGTACTTACCTTAGTAATAAGAGATTAAAATAATTGATATTATAGATATCCAAATAAATTTAATTTTAGAATTTTGTGGAATTCAACTAATTTTCTAGGTTAATATGACATGCTAAGGTTTATTGAATATTTTATTGAAGTAATAATGCTGTTATGATTTTCACAAAAAACAAATACTAAATAGTGTCAAAATTGACATAATTGAGTTTTCAAAAAAATATGATATTATTAATTGATATAATATTCCTAAAAATCTAAGGTTCGGACAAAGGGATTACATAAGGTTTTATATATTAATAATGAACCACATGGGGTTATCTTGGCTTGTTTTATTATAGTTATTAACCATATAATATAAAAATACAAAGAGTCATTGGAAAATTCCAATCTACATAACCAAGATTTAAATCTAAAATATATGGTTAATAAGATGACCTAAACCAGTCTAAAGTTTATTTTATGAGAGTTTTTTTGACCCCTCCCCACCTTAGCCTCTAAATAATTCATTTTGGATCCATTATAAAACGAAAACAATATTATTGTAAAATAATATTTCAAGCTTTTCCTAAAGTGACCCTCACCTATTTTATAAAAGGGCACATACCCTTCCCTTAATTTTAGACTTCCAAATCCTTTTGGATCGACCAAATCCTGTACAAATATCCTCCAAACGTTCCTCCCTTTATCATAGAGGCCATAATTTGGTCAGAAAGCCTACCAATGGAGCCCTTTTGAGAAAACCAAAATTAAGAACCTGAAGAAGAGGTAAATATTTCATCACCTCTTTCAAGTTCTTTTCTTATTCCATTTCCACTTTATTTTTTGTTTCCATTCAATGGTAATGTCTCTAGTACCTTATACACACTTTGATGTCATTATAAATATGGCACAACTATATTAATTTTTCTACCCATCCTATTAATGATAATTTCACCATGCTTCAGTACGTACAGCTTACCATCTCCACACGGTGGTGTAATTTGTTATTCAACACTATGTTATTTGGATAGAAATAAGGATGTGTAATATGTAAGTAAATAATAATAATAACAAGATAATTATTCTTTAAAATTATTATAACATCCAATTACACACCTTTTAATCATTAATGAAATGATATCCTCACTCATCTGTACGTACAGATTACCGTCTCCACGACGCGATGAGATTCATTTCCAAGTTCACCATTCAACAATGATTATAAAAATATCAATTATTAATAAGTATGTAATATATAAAATAATAATGTTAATAGAGATAAATATATGTATTTATGTATTTACATATATCTTATTCACTTAATTCTTTTCAATACAATATGAAAACATAAACAACGTTTATGCATACGTACCGCCTACCATCTCCACAAACGATGTTTTCCATTTCTTATATATGTCTATTATACATATTTATATTCTAAATATATATAATTTATAAATCATGTTTTATATTCTGGATGTATTTAAATCATGATCTATGTGATACAATCAAGAGTAACAAGATAAAATATGCACGATAAATAAATTGATTATTACCTGAAATATTAATTTAACATATAAATTATTTTTAAATGGGTAGTATAAATTCATAAATGAATCATGTGTGATATCATAAATATTAATATAGTTCTTTTAAAATTTAATAACAAATTTTTACCTATTATATAATAGGTTAATATACCATCGACTAAGGAAAAGTACAAGGAAATGGTTAATTTCACAATCTCATTGTTATCCGAGATTGATTTTAGGTAAGTATCTAATGGGACATATTTATTATCAATGTCCATGTTTCATAAAAGTATTTTAAAAGGGATTATTTTTTAGGGAATCTTTTAATAAAACATCATTTTAATTTTTTTAAAGATTTATTCTTATATACATTTTTCATTAATGTCCATGATTTCAAAATGGTTTTAAGGATTTATTTATTTTGACATGAATGTTTTAAAATGATCATTACATTAAAGTGTTTCAATGTGGAATGGGACACTTTTATTCAAAACTATATTTTAAATGACTTCCTTAATAAATTATGTGACTGTTTCGGTGCGGATGTGCGTCGGGTTACGCTGTTCCGCCAGGACGCGTTCGCGCGTGCACCTGTCAACCCGAGGGGATGGGCGCGCGGCTTATGGTCCCGCAGTCCCGCTTTCCAAAGGCGGGCGGCATCCGTCCCTTATTCACGGGCGCCTGCTCCTTGATCGAAACCGGGATGATGGGATGTCGGCTCCTCCTTCCTTGGACGTCTCCTCGGAACTCGTCGCCTAATCCGGGTCTCCCTCATAGATTTAAGACATGCTCGTGAATCTCGTCCCCGGTGCCATATCTTCATGGACACCGGTTAATTACGCTGCTTCCGCCCGGACGCTCCAAGGAGTCTGGTCGGGGCAGCAACCTGCGGTGAGAAGGCCGGGTGGCTCTGGGTGCTGGGGGCGTGTCGTAACACTGCGGCTCTGCACGTCTGTCTTCCGTCCCTAATAGGGCTTCTCGAAGGCATGATGGCCTGAGGCATCCCGCACTGGGTGCGGGGAACTGTGTCCCCTGAGGTTTTCCTCAGCTTCCCATGTTTAACACGGGGTATGCCGCGAGTTTAACGTCCAGCGGGGACGGCATCGGACTGATCAACACGAAGAGTGGATCAGATGACAGAACCCCTTGCGGGGAACCTCCGACGCTGGGGCCAGCGCATGGGCGGCTTCCCAAGTGATATGGAGTGGAGTGAAGTGGCATGACCCCACTGGGATGTGGCGGCCCGGGTAAGGATCAGGATGGATGATGGGGTGAAGAGCTTGGACCCTGTAGAGGCTTCCTACGTACCGCGCGTTAGCGCGGATCAAAGTCGACGTAGTTCGGGTATACAGTTTAACGTCATGCTGGACGTCGGCAAGCCGACTCACGAAGGGGTCGAGGCTGCCGGGCGGAGGATTGAACCGAACCACCTCGCACAGAGGGGGATGGAACGGCCGGGTGGATCACAGTTTCACGTCATGCTAGACGATAAAAGGAGAAATGGAAAAAGGGGCTGTGGGGAGGCACAGTGGAGATACACACGGGCAGTCTCCCACAGGGGAGGATTCATAGGTGAATCGACGCAAGCGTGAACCCCGGAGGGGTCCACTGATGGACGAACCGACGTGAATACGACCGGGACGACCAGGTGGTGGGCTTGAACCTCAGGGAGGCTTCCTACGTACCCTATTTAGAAGACAGGGATCAAAGTCCACGTAGTTCATTCTGTCAGGACTTACGCACTTGAGGCAGCCCGGTTGCGGCAAAACTCAGTTGGAAGGGACTTGGACCGAAAGTAGGAGACACCTCGATCCCAGTCACACCCTCTACTGGCTTCGGCAGTGGGGGAGCGCAATGGAGATACACATGTGCAGCCCCCCACAAGAAACTAGGGGTTTGTAATACCCTACCCCCGTAGGGAAAAGCCACTCCCATTAAATCGTCCCTAAAGAGGGACAATCCCGACATCCCTGCAGAGACGAGCGGGTGGGGGCCACATCCAAACCGGGGGGGACCCTACGTGCGAGGCACGGGATCGGGTGAGGTGGTCGGTTTAACGTCTTGCCGGACGAAGTACAGTTTAACGTCGTGTGTTGAGGACGAAGCGGTCGGTTTAACGTCTTGCCGGACGAAGTACAGTTTAACGTCGTGTGTTGAGGACGAAGCGGTCGGTTTAACGTCTTGCCGGACGAAGTACAGTTTAACGTCGTGTGTTGAGGACGAAGATGCTTGGCAGTTTAACGTCTTGCAGCGCGGACGTGGTGCAGTTTAGCGTCATGCGGGACGAATGTGAAGTTTAACGTCTTGCGGGACGAATGCTGTACAGTTTAACGTCTTTGTAGCTTGGACGATGAAGGCTAGGCAGTTTAGCGTCGTGCAACTTGGACGTATGCTGAACAGTTTAACGTCTTGTAGCTCGGACGAATGCAGTTTAACGTCTTGCAGGACGTATGTGCAGTTTAACGTCATGCTGGACGTATGTGCAGTTTAACGTCATGCTGGACGTTGGTTGCCGCCGATGGGTCCGTGTCACTTCGCGCGAGCCTGGAGGGCCGCACGGGAAGACAACGCACGGTGCGGGCACCCTCAGGGGGTCAAAGGGGGCGACCCTGGCGGATTGCGCGCAAAAGAGGAGCTTTGCGCGCAAAACAGCAGGTCGGCGCGCAAAATGGCGGGCTGGCGCGCAATCGGGCCAGCCCTTTGCGCGCGGATGATTGAGATTGCGCGCACCGGGCTTCGGGTAGCACGCGGGGGCAACGGCTCATTCTCTAACGAATGGCCACTTTGAAAATGGGGGGTGCGCGCAATCGGGCTGGATTGCGCGCACCCGGGGGGCAATTGCGCGCAAGAGGCTTCTTTTGCGCGCAAAGGCCTTCGGGTTAAGGATTCTGCAAAGGAAAGGAGCCAAGGGGATTGCACGCGAAGGCGAACCCCAAGGCTCTATTGCGCGAAAGAAAGGAGGTTACCTGAAGATCGGCATTGCACGCGGAAGGGGTTGGATTGCGCGAACGAGCGACGCTTCGGATTCTGGCAACCTTCAAAACGTCGGGGGTCGCCTTATATTTATAGGCAACCCCGGGCGCGGAATCCGGTCTCGGGCGCGGAATTCCCTTCGCGGGCGCGGAATCAGGACCCGACGCGCAAGGGAGCCGCGCAGGCCACGGGCGCGCAAAATTGCGCGCCGGCCCTGCCGATTGCGCGCATCCCGGAAGGATTGCGCGCCGCGACTCAACTTTGCGCGCGGGGCTCTGAAATTTCACGCAAGTCCTCCGGGCCCTCCGGAACGTGCCTCTGACTCCAAATATCACTTCGCTTTCCGCATCCGGAGCTTCGTTTGGGAACAACGGACTTTTCCGGCGTCTACAAAAGCCCCCCCTCGGAATTTGATCGGCGAGAGGTCGCAACGATCGGGTTCCGAGGGAGACGCCGGAATGCCGAAGTCCTGGGCTGCGCGGGACTTAGGCGCGCAAAAAGGGGCGTCGGGCGCGCAATTCGCAGCCGCGGTCGCGCAATAGAGCATTCCGCACGGCGCGGAATCCCGGCCTTGTCTATAAATAGGGGTCCAGGGTTCCGCGTTCCGTACACAGGCCTTCCGCGCGATAAGCTTCAACGCCCTCGTGCACGAAATTGCCTTTTCCGGTCGCGAAATTCGCCCGATCGGCGCGCAAAACCATCCGGAATTCGCCTGTCTTTGCGCGAAAACCCGGAACTTTGCGCGACATTCTTCCCAATTGCGCGTCGTCCGCTTGGATTGCGCGCCAACCTTCAAACTTCTCTACCAGCCTCGTCCGATCCCGCACGCTTCATCCCTTAACCCGCACGACTCCCGAAACTTCTGAGATGGCCGCGCATCAAGGAAATGAGGGGGATGCCGCCACTCGCAGAGCTAAGATGGCGACAAACGAGGAGGTTTACGGAGCCAAGGAGATTGTTTCCAACAATCAATCCCTGTTCGACTTGCTGACGCCGGCCCAGAAGACATATCCGCTGTCGGAAAACCTGCCGCTCTGGAACATCGGCATCCTAGATGAGGTTCCGGTGCCAGGGTTCGAGGTTGATGCGCCACGGACCTGGGTGACTCGGGAGGACGAGCTTCTCTGCTATAACATCACCAACAATGGGCATCCTGCCAGGGAGATCAGGCACTTGGACGTCTATGTCCTGAACCCGAGGACGCGAACCATTGACGGGGGTGAGCCTACTGCGGAGAATTCTCCAGCCCTCTACTCGAGCACATATCGCCAGAGTGTCACTGACGACACCAAGGGCTGGCTGAAGGACTGGGACTTGCGGTCTGGGGGCAATTTCACCAGTGAGTGGGCCTGGGCGTTCTGGGTATGCCACACTTGCGATCACTTCGCAGAGGATCTGCGGTACATCGGCCTGTTTGAGGCGGTGTGGACGTCGCAGTTCCACTTCTACCAGCAGTCCGAGCTCGGGCCGGAGCTGTTCACCCGCTGGTCTCCGGATACCAACACCTTCCATCTTCACCATGGGGAGGTCGGCATCGGTCTCTGGGACATCCACTGCATCGGAGGTATCCCGCTGGAGGGTTACCAGTACGATGAGTTCCTGCCACCGAAGAACACTTGGGAAGACAGGTCACGGACTCCCATTCTGACCTGGCATCTGCTTGACCTGGCTACGCAGCGGCTCGAGATCAAGGACTTCTAGAAGGACATAGCCTACAAGGAGTGGTTCGGCCAGTTTTGGAGCATGACCCGGCGGTCAAGATGTCAGGCAGGGGGAAGCGGTGCCCGACCGCAGCTCAGAGGAGCCGGAACGGGTCGTACTGGCGGGTCCTGGAGACGGGCGACTACCGCTCATGGGGGGTACCGCGTCATCGAGGCCCGGGACCCAAACGTCCGGTACGCGGCGTTCCTGGCCGCCTTTCTGAGTGGGTGGCTCCTGCCAGTGCGGGATGCGAGAATGGGCGTTCGCCCGGCGACACTGGCGGTGGCGGGCGCTATGGCCGCCAACAAAAGATACAACCATGGGGTCCCAGTGCTGGAGAGGCTGTATGCCATCCTGGGACGCATCTCACGAGGGGGGTCGCCACGAAGGATCTGTGGGCCCTTTCAGTTCTTCCACGGCTGGGTGGCTGCTCACCTCGGTGGGTACACGTTTCCGAACGCCATCATTCCTCCGGACAACGGCCTGCGACCCTCCCTGCTGAACATCGCGGGGGTCGCTCCGATGACCCTAAGTGAGGAGGGCGTGAGGATTCGGATTGGCAATCATGCCAATTTCAACTTCAGTCCGTTCCCCACTCCCGTCGGCCAGATGATCGACAATGGGCAGGGTCCGCTGGAGCAGCATGAATACTTCCTGAACATGCGGGGCGGGGTGCTCGTGGCTCGGATCGACGGGAAGGTGATCTTCGAGCCTTACGTGCCAAACCGGTTCGCCAGGCAGTTCGGGTGCCTTCAACGGATGCCGAAGAGGGTATTCACTGCTGTCCGGGAGGAGACGAACCCTGGTGTCCTTCGCCAGATGTGGCTGATGTTTACCGCTTTCGGCTCTGGTGACGTCATCACTCTCCCTCCTACCGGGGTTGACGCAGGCTTGGCAACCGAGTACGCCGAACACTGGGCCATCGCGTACCCCGAGGGGCTTCTATGGAAGCTAGATCGGCGGCTCGAGGTTACCCGTGCGGAGACCGGGCGTCAAGGAAGGAGGCGAGGCGCCACCACACGGGGGAGAATGGAGGCGCGCCAAGCAGCGGAGCCGGCGCGAGAAGGGACTTCGGCGGCGGGCACATCGCAGGATGCCGCTACGACCTCGGCGCCCAGAGAGGGGGCACGCGCGGTGGTCGAAGAGCAGCCCAGGAAGCAGGTGAGACGTCTGCTCGAACCCTCCCACGATGCAGTCTTCCCGGCGCTGTGGTCGGGCTGGATGACCCTGCGGCAGTCACTGGGGACCGACGCCATCTGGCGAAAGATTCTCAGAGAAGGAATCCATCTGCCAGAGGTCGGGCGCCTCCATATTGCCGACAGGGTGGACTTCAACCGGCAGTATGCGTATCTGACGGCCATGGACGATTACGCACGCCAACGTGGTCAGCGTGCGGAGCCATCCCTTCTGGTGAAGGTGATTCTCGGTCTCGAGCCCGCTCCAGAACAGATGCCGCCGGAAGAAGATGACAGTAGCGACTCCGAGGAGGATGAGGAGACGGGGGAGGATGAAGGCTCCGAGGGAAGGTCCCATCGGGGGAGCCCGCGGGAGAGCGGCGAGGTGGCCGGCTCTGACAATGTTGATGTCACTGAGCTCCTCGAGGTCCGCTTCTATCCCTACTCAACCTGCTTCATCCATTCTCTTATGCAGCTTCTAACCCATTTCTCCATCCTTCTCAGGAGCACACGGATGTTGGTCAGGCGTCCTCAGCGGGAGTAGGAGAGGCGCCAGACGGACAAGGCGGGGGCCAGGCACCCATTATCGAATTGACAAGCGCGTAAGGGCCCCCTGCTGCAACTGTTCCTGCGGCGGCCGGGATAGCGGAAGATGACACTCTGAACTCCCGTAAGTCTCCTTTCTTTACTGCTGGTGCTTGCCATTGACAATCCGTGACTAACCATGGCATGCCCCGCGCAGTGATCTCAACACTGGAGGCTCGTCGGGTTGCCGAACCCGGGCCATCTACGAGTGGACCAGTGGTGGACATGCCGCCTGCTCCGGAACAGACTTCCCAAACCGAGCCGGCCCCACTAACTGCTGATCAGGGGGCTGCGGACGCCGGCGGTGCTGGCATCGGAGAGAGGTCGGGAGCTGACGAGGGTGTCAGCGCCGCTGGGGAGAGAGAAGAAGTTCTCCCGGATGTTGGGGAACCCATCCCTCATGAGGACCTCCCAGGGGCGGACCCTACAGCAGACCTGCTGGCTGCCTTCCCTGCCTACAGGCCTGCCGACCCCGAGGAGATGGACGACTCAGACGCGGAGGCGGTCGAGGAGAGCCGGATAACGCGTCGTAGGGGGTGGAAGTGCATCCAGCGCTTCCTCAAGCGAGACCCGTCGGAGTGGCTGGGGCGCATGGGATCACTTCAAACCTGGCTGCGCTTCCTGTGTGCCGGGGGAGCTGATGCTCAACGCCTCCATCTGACGGTCCGTGATTTCATGGCCGAAAAGATGCGCGAGAGCTGCCGGCGTGCCGACGTCACACAAAGTCGGGACATGTCGGAGAGCACGCGGGCGCTCCTCGCGGCGGAACAGGAAGTCTGGCGCCTCGAAGGGCAGGCGGCAGAGAAGGAGGCCTTCGTCGCAACGTGTACCGAGCTTGTGGAGCAACTAGCAGCCCAGCTGGTTGACGCCCAGGTACAGTTGACGGAGGCGGGCCAACAAATGGTCACAATTTAGGTCGAGCGGGAGCGTGCACAGGCCAGAATCGACAAACTGCGTGCTGCGACCGCCGACGAAGAGAGGGCACGCAGAGAGCGAGAAGAAGCTCTGGAGGCCACCAGCCAAAGGGTAGCGGCGTTAGAGAGACTCATTCAGCACGCTAATCCCTAGGGGCTTTGTTTTGCCACTCCCAGAACATTTTTCTTCTGCTACCTTGATCCATTTGTATGAACCAATATATTTATCTGCATCTTTTGGCTTAACATGCTCAACCACAATTCACTGTCTTGCGGGAGCGTTAACCAAGCATCAGACATCCATAGTTGGGCCTGGATTGCTGGAGAAAAGAGGGAGGTCATTCCTAGGAAAGGAGACCTCAATCCTAATCAATGTATCATCCCCCCAACTTGTTCCAACACACGAGCGGGACAATGCTAGGGGCGTTGAGATTTTATCCGAACATAGGGAAATGAGAAAGGGTGAATCGCGTGTCTCGAATCCAGACATCCACAACGGTCGGCCTCCCAGGAAATGCCGAAGACGGTAGGCGGACAGTGGATCGACCATAACAACTGCAATAGACGGACCGAAGGTCATCACTCATATTGCAGGAGGCGGACCACATGTCATCATGAATACCGCTTGGGGGTTCCTTCAGACACAAGGGTGGAAATCCAGATCAACAGGGCAAGCGAAGCGTGGGGCGAAGTGACGATTTGTTCGGACAGAATCCAACGCTCTCAAAATTGCGCCACCGTGGGGAAAGCGTATTAGGCGGATGCACTAATCTGGCCGTGAATCACCCCAATTCTCAGACAGCACCTCTTTGACGAGGAAAATGTCGCTTCCCATCATTGCGATGGGGCATCCCGAGCTGAATCGGGGAGAGTATCACAACTGCACCACTCTACCCGAAGTCAGGCTAGACGGCCGGCGACGAGGAGGGGTGGGACTTAACGATCCCTGAGGCTGGACCCGAGTCGAGATGCCCGGGCGTTCCTACGTACTCCATCAGGCTGGAGATCAAGCCACACGTAGTTCTGAGAGTGCAGTTTAATGTCATGAAGGACGTAGAATCCCATTTGGGGAGATCTTAGTTTAAGGTCTTAGAGCTCGGACCATAAGGGGAGATCTTAGTTTAAGGTCTTAGAGCTCGGACCATGAGGAGAGATCTTAGTTTAAGGTCTTAGAGCTCGGACTATAAGGAGAGATCTTAGTTTAAGGTCTTAGAGCTCGGACCATAAGGGCTAGATCTTAGTTTAAGGTCTTAGAGCTCGGACCATAAGGACTAGATCTTAGTTTAAGGTCTTAGAGCTCGGACCATAAGGAGAGATCTTAGTTTAAGGTCTTAGAGCTCGGACCATGGGGCTAGATCTTAGTTTAAGGGCTTAGAGCTCGGACCATAAGGAGAGATCTTAGTTTAAGGTCTTAGAGCTCGGACCATAAGGAGAGATCTTAGTTTAAGGTCTTAGAGCTCGGACCATAAGGAGAGATCTTAGTTTAAGGTCTTAGAGCTCGGACCATAAGGGGAGATCTTAGTTTAAGGTCTTAGAGCTCGAACCATAAGGACCTCAAAGTACGCCACATCGTGGTCCTATCCCCTGGGTATGCGAAGATGCACTAAGGGATAGTGTCAAGAGTGTCGAGGTTTTCGCCTGGTCAGAAGGGGAGGTGGACAATGTGAATCATGCGGCCATTCACTCAAGGACTGGGGCACCGGGGTAAAGATATGGGAGTACTGCCGACCGTGGCGGAAAAGCAGCATCAATATCGCACTAACCGTTGGTGGAATGAGGCAGCAAACAAGCATCGACCGCTCAATCGTAGGATTCATATCGATTTGCTGCCCGAGGCCATTGGGGGTACCGGCCCGAGTCGGTGGGAGAGCACTGAGGCATTGTTTCCGAACCGTTCACGGGGGCTCCACCCAGGGCGTAGACGATGGGTCCGAATGAAAGGGACCACGAAGCCTGAAAAGTGGAGGAAACCTGACCAAGAGGATCCTGACCATCCTGGCAATAAGCCAGAGTACTCTTGACACCGGTGGACCACTGCAAGGGGTCGGGGAACACGCCTTGAGGGTGACCTGAAGGCGGCGGATTCCCTAGAGAAGGGGGAATCTCTAAGAGGTGGGGGGCTGGACCCGTAGTTTCAAACATCCGGGCGTTCCTACGTATCCCATAAGGATGGGAATCAAGCCATACGTAGTTCTTGAAGCGCGGCGCAACACAATCGGGCACCAGCGCGGGGAAGAGTGCGGGTCTGACCCTCGCACACAGAAGGAGCGGCATTTGATATTTCTTGTTTGTCCTTAAAGATGAATGGTTTTTCTTTGTGCGGCGACGTGCCTGTGATTGAGAAATCTCTGGCGTCGCCACAATAATCAAGCCACGGAAGGCATTGATGAATGGCGTGATTATTAACCAGCGCCCAACATGAGTGCCCCCTGAGGAGAACATCACGATGCAGTGCCGTTTCTCGTCGGGCGGCCAAGACGATCACAGTTTACGGTCGTGTGGTAGGACCAGACAACACAGTTTAAGGTCGTGTGGTTCGAACCATGGAGGAACCCGCTTATTGCGGTACGACGGACACGGAAGAGGTGGGAACATACCCAGCCCTGCGGTCACGCACGATTCCAAGAGAAGAGTCTTGGGATCGGGGCCTGCGTATGTCCATCACCCGAGGGACAGAGATGCTAGCCTCCAGATATACTGGGCCCAGAACGCGATTGTTCGGGCAACTCCTTCCTCCTTATGGGGACGAGGGTCCAGCTACGCATGGCCCTTAGGGAGGATATCCGCATATATCCTTGGTGCTCAGATCATGGGAGCCTCGAACGACATCATTACCCTGGTTGGTCTGCCTAACATGTAGAGGTGTACTGGAGGTCAGTATGAAGAGAGTGTCGAGATTCCACTACAACGCACAAAGGCGGAGTGTGATGAGGACTGCGCAACCAATGTTCAGAGCCTGAAAGAGCCGACATGGCGATCAAGGACGTTGCTGACCATATTCGCAACACAACATCCGATCGCGTCAGCCTAAGACGGGGCAAGAAAACGAGCATCGACCGCTCAATTGCAGGATTCATATCGATTTGCGGCCCAAGACTCGCCGGTAAATCGACCCGGAGTGGTGGGAGAGCACTGAGGCATCGTACCCAAACCGCTAACGAGGATCCCTTTGAGTGAAGGCTTGAACAAGAGGAAGCGCGAGACCTGACAAGCAACACAAGACTTGTCGGGATTGAATCTGACACTACGAGTCATAGACCGAAGTACCCAAAACATGTTAACAGATCACCGGGAAGGGTCGGAGGACTCACCCTGAGAGCAACCAAAAGAGGGCAGATCCCCGTGATCAACCGAGAGACGGGGCTGGACCTGAAACACAAGCGTCCAGGCGGTCCTACGTATCCCATAAGGATGGGAATCAAGCCATACGTAGTTCTTGAGAGGCAGTTTAACGTCATGCAGGACGATGAGAGGTGTGAGGTGGTCCCACACACGGGGGGAGGCGTACGGCGCGACCATTAGACCAACGCGAATGAGGACATAATCCCCCGCTCACGCGATACGCCACGCACAAAAAGGAGGGGAACCTGGGCCAGAGGCCCGACGCGGGATAGAGATTCCCGGGAAATGGGGCTGGGCCTGAAACATGAATGTCCAGGCGGTCCTACGTATCCCATACGGATGGGAATCAAGCCGCACGTAGTTCTTGAAGTGCAGTTTAACGTCATGCAGGATGAGAAAAGAAGGGGGGAGCAGAAGGCATCCCCAAACGTGGGGGGCGTACAGCATGGCGAGCAAACCGACGTGAATTAGGGCATAGCCCCGCATTCACACCATACGCCGCACACCCAGAGGCAACTGGGCCAAGGGCCCGAGATGGGATGGAAATTCCCAAAGGATGGGGCTGGGCCTGAAACATGAATGTTCAGGCGGTCCTACGTATCCCATAAGGAAGGGAATCAAGCCGCACGTAGTTCTTGAGAGGCAGTTTAACGTCATGCAAAACGAATGCTGAACAGTTTAACGTCTTGTAGCTCGGACGTAGTACAGTTTAACGTCGTGTTGGACGAAACACTTGGCAGTTTAACGTCTTGCAGCGCGGACGATATGCTAGGCAGTTTAACGTCGTGCAGCTTGGACGTATGCAGTTTAACGTCGTGCAGGACGTATGCAGTTTAGCGTCATGCGGGACGAATGTGCAGTTTAACGTCATGCTGGACAAATGTGCAGTTTAACGTCATGCTGGACGTCGGTACACTCAGACAAAGTACCGCTTGAGGAACCTAGCGTTGGTGGGAGGAGTGACACGCTCACCATCCATAGTCGCTAGGGAGTACGCGCCATTGGGATAGACCTTGTGGACAACAAAGGGTCCCTCCCACTTGGGCTCCAACTTGGGCGGCTTCCTGCCGGGGATCATCGGTGATCTTAGGGCTAGCACTAGATCACCCTGTAGGAAGGAGCGGAGGCGAACCTTCTTATTGAAATCTCAAGCCATTCTGCTTTGATGCCTCTCCAAGTTGTGCAAAGCGCGAAGTCTATTCTCATCCAGTGCTTCCAACTCGACTAGACGGGCTTCAGCAACTCTGTCCGGCGCTTGCTGGTCGTAGACCGCAGTGCGCAAGGACGGTAACTGGATCTCGAGGGGCAGGACGGCCTCAGCTCCATACACCAGGGAATAAGGGGTCATCTGGGTGGAATTGCGAGTCGTCGTCCGATAAGCCCAGAGGGCGTTGGGGAGCTTGTCCGGCCAACTCTTCTTGTTCTGACCAACCATCTTTTGCAGAATGTTAGAGAGGGTTTTGTTAAACGCCTCGATCTACCCATTCGCCTGCGCATGATAGCGAGATGTATGGTTCGAGCGAATGTTATACTTGGCGTACAACTTCTTCAGCTCGGCTGCTCGGAAATTGGTTCCGTTATCCGTGAGGATAGCGTGAGGCACTCCAAATCGATAGATGATGTTGGAGGTCACGAAGTCAGCGATCGAACAGGATTTGACCTCTCTGAGCGGAATCGCCTCTGCCCATTTGGAGAAGAAGTCCGTGGCGGTCAGAATGAACCGGCACTGGCGAGCTGTCGCCGGTGGGTAGGGTCCCACAACGTCCATCCCCCAGACTGCAAAGGGCCAGGAATACCTAGTGGTATGGAGAGGCTCCGGCGGCCGATGCACAAAGTTCGCATAAACCTGGCACGCATGGCACCGCCTGGCATACTCGATGCAGTCATGGATCATGGAGGGCCAGAAGTATCCCAACCTCCGAATCTGGTGGGACAGCTTCGGCCCAGTCTGGTGGGCGCCACATGAACCGGCATGAACCTCTTGCATGACTCGTGGGATCTCAACTCCCTAAAGGCAACAGAGGAGAATACCATCAAATCCGCGTTTGTAGAGGATCTGCTCCAGGCCGGGGCTGCTCTGGAGGACAAACTGCGATGCGCGGCACCGAACTCGCTCGCGCTCGGCCCGATCCGATGGAAGAATGCCATGTTGGAGGTACTCAACCAAAGGCGTCCTCCAATCAGGGGCTGGTTCGACTGCCATATCTGGGGTAATCGGGGCTCCGGGCATAGGGGCAACCGTGGTGAGATTACTTACCAACGGGTCGCGATCTTCATCCGGGTTAACGGGAGCGCTGAGCCTGCGGCGCGTCACGCGGACGATCAGGTTGTCCTATTCAGGTTCCGCAAGTGACGCAGCAAGGCTGGCCAAAGCATCTGCTCGACCGTTCTGCGACCGGGGAATATGGACAATTTCTGGCCGAGAAGGGAACCGGGCCATCAGAAGGAGGGTGCACTCCAGCAATGGCACAAGTTCCGGCTTCCTGACAACATAGTCGCCATTGATCTGCTTAACGACTAGCTCGGAGTCCCCTTTCACGCACAGATGGGGCACATCGATCTCGAGAGCCAACTCGAGGCCGGTGATGAGGGCATGGTATTCCGCCTCATTGTTGGTACATCCCTCTGACAACAGGAAAGAGTATGGCAGCACGGCTCGCTCCGGGGTAATGAAGACGATGCCCAAGCCCACTCTGTTGAGCTTAGGATTATCGAGTCTTCTACCGGTGGGGCTCCGGGAGGCACCGTCAAAGTGCATTTGCCAGCATGGATCGGCTCGATCAACCGAGAGAATGGTCTCATCAGGAAAGCCTAGATCCAGCGGCTGATCTGCGGAGGTCGGGTGAGCTGCCAGAAAGTCTGCCAATGCTTGCCCTTTGATGGCCTTCTGAGACACATACCTGATGTCGAACTGCTGTAGAATCACAGCCCACCGCGCTAGACGGCCAGTCAACATAGGTCGGTTCAGGATATATTTCAACGGGTCTACCCGAGAAACCAACTGTACCTCATGGTGCTGCAAGTAGTGTCGTAATTTCTGTACGGCAAATACGAGCGCCAGGCAGCTCTTCTCGATGGGGGAATACCTAACTTCCGCATCGAGGAGCATGCGACTGAGGTAATAGAGGTTATTCTTTGTTCCCTCGTTGTTCTTCTGGGCGAGAAGGGCGCCAAGGGACCGTTCCAGGGCGGTCACATAGAGGACCAGCGGCCTTCCGGATACAGGCGGCATCAGAACCGGAGGTCAAAGCAGGTACTGCTTGATTTCCTCGAAAGCGGTCTGACACTCTTTATACCATACATAGGTGGCACCTTTCTTCATGAGCCGAGAAAAGGGCTTACACTTGCCGGCCAGATTCGCGATGAATCGGCGTATATAGGCTAAGTGGCCTTGGAACCCATGCAGTTCCCGGACGGTACCTGGGGGAGGCATTTGGCTAATCGCCCTGATTTTCTCTGGGTCGATCTCAATACCCCGGTATCTTACCACAAATCCAAGGAACTTTCCGGAGGTGACCCCAAAGGCACACTTCAACGGGTTCATCTTCAAGCAGCGAGACCGGAGGAAGCCGAACACTTTCTCAAGATCTTCGAGATGGTCCTCACGCTGGCGCGATTTGACAACCAAGTCGTCGACGTAGCATTCCACCAGTGTGCCGAGGATTGGCTTGAATATGCGGTGCATCGCCCGTTGATAGGTGGCACCTGCATTCTTCAGGCCGAAGGGCATGACCCGGTAGCAAAAGGTACCTTGGGGGGCCCTGAAGGCAGTGAACTCCTCATCCTTAGGGGCCATCCGAATTTGGTTGTATCCGGAGTATCCATCCATGAAGGAGAGGGCTTGGAACCCTGTCGTGGCGTCAATCAACAGCTCTGTCACTGGAAGGGGAAAATCATCCTTCGGACAGTGGCGGTTGAGATCGCGGAAGTCGATGCAGACTCTGATCTGCCCGTTCTTCTTCCGGACCGGCACAATGTTGGCCAGCCATTTGGGGTACTGAACTTCCCTCATGAAGTTGGCTTTGATAAGCTTGTCAACTTCGGCCTCAACCATGGCACCGTGGGATGGGTGCATCTTCCTGGGAGGCTGCTTGAACCCGCGATGGTTCGCCGGGAGACCAAGGCGGTGGACGGCTACCTGAGGATCTAGCCCCGGCATCTCGTCATAGCCCCAAGCGAACACATCACGGTGCTGCCTGAGAAAGTCCACGTACTGCTGCCGCTCCTCAGAGGGCAAGGCGGCACTGACCAATGTGGGTCTTGGATCGGCCTCGGTTCCAAGGTTCACCTGTATTAACTCATCGACCGTGGCGGGGACGCCCTCCTCAAAGGCTGGGGGTGCGTCTTCCATATCCTCTCCACTCGGGGAGGGATCGTCCACGGGAGAGACTGCGTTGGAAACTGCATTGGGGCTACCAGATCCTACTGGGCCACTGGTGCTGGCGCGGGCGGTCGCGGTCATCTCATCAGGAGACTCGCGGGCCGTCGAGACCATGGCGACGTCCAACCGGTGAATCGGGAGGACGTAAGCGTCATCCAGACTTGCCCAGGGATCACTTGCAACAGCGACAGGCTCAACCTCACCTGCCAGGATCTGCTTATCCTTGCTCTTGTAATAGTCCGCGTCCAGATAGCGGGCTTCACATGAGGCAAAAGGAGAGGCATCTCCTTGAAGCACGCCTACTCGACCATTAAGGGAGTATTTGAGGCATTGGTGGTATGACGAGGGAACCGCCGCGTGAAAGTGGAGCCATGGCCTGCCCATCAATGCGTTGTACACAGTGTCCTGAGAGACCACCATGAATTCGGTGTTGGTAACCAAGTCACCAAACTGGGTCTTCAAACGTATCTTGCCGACCGGGGTTTGCTCGGTGCGGTCGTACCCCTGGATCCTGAGGTCGGAGGGAATCAAGTCATCCTCAGACAACCCCAATCTCCGGAGAGTCCGAGTTGGAATCAGGATAATCCCGGACCCCGTGTCGACAAGACAGCGCCGGACTTCAAGGCCATTGAACTGGCCAGTGACATACAGCGGACGAATGTGTCCCTGTATAGGAGGGTCTTCATCCTTACCAGAGAACGAGATAACTGCCTGACATTCGGCGTCCTTGATTGTTTCGGCGTGAAAGGCCTCTGCAGCCGCAACCTCTGTCTCAAACTGGAGGGGGCTCTTCAGGGCTTCAGCGAGTGCCTCGCGCATCTCAGATGACATGCGCAGAGCCTCAAGGATGGAGAGCCTTGCTGGGATGTCGGCCAAGTGCTTCAGGACATCATACTTTTTGGCCAAGCGCGAGCCCCTGGTTGCAGGAGGTTGCTCTGCGGTTGGCGGCATGACGGGCCTTGCCGGTTGGATCGGCGGCCGACTGGTACTTGGCGCATCTCGCTGTCCACTGGCTGCAGTCCGGGAAATGGTCACCGTACTGGGATCAGGAGGCCGGGATGGACTCGTGGCAGGGCGGAGCTGGTCGCGACGCGGCTGAGGCAGTTCTGCCTGGTCCCACACCACAAACAGCGGCGGAGGCGAATCCGTCATCCCCGAATGGGGGGGCGGCGCACGTTGTGCTCGGTTTTGAGCCTGCTGCCTAGTCTCAGTGGCGTGCACGGCCTGGCTGGAGGTACCAACGGCTGTGCCCCGGTGACTCCTGCTGCTGTGGTTCTTCCGACGGTGGCGATGATCGGGGACACTAGAGAGGTCCACCTGGTGTTCTTCAACGTCGGGAACCGAAAAGGGATTTACCAGCTCGACGGTGTTAACCGAAGCGTACCCAACACCGTCATCGGACGAATCATCCATCACCGGGCGGATCCGAGGAGGGACCCCCATCTCCGGGGGCATGAAATCGCCGAGAGTGCGGGATAGTGGCGGAACCGGCGGGGCGCGCTCTTCCTTCTTGCGCTGCCGCCGTTTGCTCCTTTTGGAAGAGGCAGGCTGGGATGACGATGCCGAAGCAGCACCCGCAGATTCTGGGGGCTCAGGCTGATTCAAGCGCGCATGGATGATCCCATGGGCGCGAATGGTCGTCTTGCGGGCCATCCAGTTATTATACTTCTGGGATCCGCGGTTGGAGACCAGCTGCCATTCGTCCTCGTTGCCACTATCGTCATCTGATCCCACGAACACGCCCGCCACTTGTGCCGGAGCTGGGCCCAACCTGATTACATTGTTGTTAATCTGGTCTTGGAGCCAATCCTTAAAAACATAGCACCGCTGGATGGTGTGCCCCAGGGCCCGATGGTAAGGGCAGTAGCGGGGGTTATTCGTAAGATGTGCCTCCTCTGGCCTCCAACACTCAGGCAGTCGCACAATCCTCTGCTCCAGGGCGCTCCGGAAATAATCGGGGACCTGATCCTCGTGGAATGAGTAAGTCAGGTGTCGCGGGCCCCTGGGAGCGTGGTCTTGACGAGGGGATGGAGGGGCCGACCGAGGAGGTGGACCCTGATTATCTCACCTGGGTTGTGGCGGTACATTACGCGGAGGGGTCGGCCGGTTCTGAGGCTGCCGCTGGTGGGCCGGGAACTGAGCCCGTGGAGGTGGATTCCTGTGAGGCTGTGGAGCTGGCCTCGCCGGCAGCAGCTCCAACGGCCTGGGGGCCTCTATCTGGGCAACAGCAGCGGGCTCAGCCCTGCTGACTCTCCTTGTAGGAATCATAGGAGGCAGCGGGTGTGCCTGGTTGGCCTGTTGCAGGGCTTCCTCAAGACGTTGAGCTTTGTCTGAGAAGTCCCTGAACCCTCCGGGGTAATTCTGGGTGATCAGGGAAGGGACCAGCTCGGTCTTGACGTTCCCGACGCACATTGTTAGCAACTGCTCCTGAGTCAATGGCATGTCAAGGGAATACGTGAGACCCTTCCATCGGGCGACGAAGTCCGCGACTCGCTCATCAGGCCTCTGCTTGCACTTGAAGAGGTCTGCGATACTTGTCTTCCGGGTCGTGGAAATGAACTGGTAGAGGAACTGTCTACGGAGGTCCTCCCAGCTGGTTACCGACCCGACGGGGAGCCGGCTGTAGCGGACAAATGCTGGCCCTTCCAGTGTCTGAACAAAGCAGCGAAGCTTAGCGGCCCCTTGCTGCGCCGGAGTCCCCAACATAGGCCCGCACCTCGAGTTGAAGTGGGCTAAATGCTGTGGCGGATCTCCAGTCCCGTTGAAGGGAGCGAAAGTGGGATTCCCGAATCCCGGAGGTGCTGGCATGTCATCCACCCATGCTGGGTAGGGCTTGCCGTCCGGTGGGATCGCCACCTGCCGAGTCTCCAAGGCCTCCAAGCGGGAAATGAGTGCCGCCATCGGATCGTCCGGACATGGGTTCCAGTCCTGGCGAGGATCTCTAACCATGAGCGCATTGCATGGCCCTTCAATCGGGTCGTCGACCGGGTCGTCGAACTCGGCAGCTCGTGGGATGGCGGGCGGAGCGGCCCTTGGGGCAGCGGGAGGAATCCGAGCGGGGTCTCTCCGATAGTCACGCCGCTCGGGAGGGTGTGGCGAAACATACCGCACCCTCTTGCCGTAGGCAATGGCCTCTCTCCTGTCGGCGAACACGGCGTAATCACGGTTACCCGGGAGAGTCTCTTCGAGGAGCGGTTGTTCCGGTCCCTGCTGTCCTGGCCTAGGATCACCGTAGTCAGGCCGCCGTTCTGCAGCGCGCTCGGCGAGGAGCTGGTCAACCAGCTTCTTCTGTTCGGCGAGCTGCTGACATAGCGTAGCCTTCTCGGGATCCTCCTCTGCCCTCTGCATGGAGGCAGATGGGTCGGCGGGCTTTATAGCCTCGCTGTGCTCTTTTCCTTTGTCGACGTTTCGGCTCAACGCTAGTGCTTTAGTGGGTGCGGGGAGCCCCAGGAGGTTCCTCTGATGACGAGTAACTCTCACCGATGGCTCGGACGACGGCTTGTCCTCGGGGGGGAAGCCCCCGTCGAGAAGTTCCAAGTCGTTCCCCTCTCCCGACAGGTCAGCCATATTGACCGTTTCCGTCCCTGGGGATGTACCCTCAGGGCCACCCAGTGAATCGGGCTGTCGGCGAATCACACTGAAGCGTAGGGCAGCGTACTGCCCCCATCCACGGATATACACGTGGGGAGTGGCTTCCTCGATAACTTTGCGGAGTACCTGAAAACACTCAACGCATCGTTGTTGGAGGGCCTCGTGGTGCCCAAATGACCCGGGGTGCCGAACCGTGGGGAGCATGGCCAGGTCAATTTGACGGCACTGCTCACCAATATCCTCCAGGTGCGCTTGACTCCCGGGGTATGGCATTTGTAGGCGGTGAAGACAGGAGCGAGTCTCCCGGAGAGTTCGGCGGAAGCATTCGAACTCATCCGGGGTGAGCGATTCGGGTGCATCAAAGCCCAGTCCTGCGACTGGCCAAAACTTCTCAGGGAAGTGGCCCTCTGCAAGGACGGTCCAGAAGCTCCACGACTCAAACTCGGGACCCAGATCTCCTTGGTCCTCTTGAATGGCTGGGAACGGACGGGAAACCGGCAGTGGCGCTGAGGCGGGCCGCCGGGCTGACGGGCTGGCCGGCGGTGAATACGGCGAGCAGGCCGATTGGCCTCCATATCCCGGGCCGCCCTCTGAGGGTGGCGGTGCCCTGGCTACCACATCACGGTAGGACGGGCCGGCGAGAGAACATCCTGCCGTAGCATCGGTGCTCGCCGAGGGTGCACCAGATCGTGGTTCGACCGTCGGTCCCCAGAAAAAGTCTCCGGCTTCTCCGACCGAGACGGAAGGCACATCCGGAGGGGCCGGTACCAACCGCAAGCTTGATCCTTGGGGGTCTACCAGGCCCTCGTTACTCCGGATATACCTTCGGAGAGAAGCGGGGATCACATCGATCTTGCTCTCGGGGAGCACGAGGCTGACGTGCCGCATTCCTACCCCTGCCCTTGACTGGCGGGATTGGGGAAAGGGCTCTGTCGCCGAATCGTACTCCGCCTCTGAATCAGAGAAGCGAACCGGTCGGATCTCTGTCCGGAATTCCGTAACATTCTTCCCTCAGCGTCGACGCCTTGCCTTCCGGCCCCTGGGTGGTTCTTCGGGGCAGGGCTGATCTCTGTCCTGGCGTCCTCTGGCCGCACTGGTGCTGGGGCCAAGAGGACTAGAAACCAAGGTGCGAGGGGCACCGGGACAGATATCAAAGGGGACGCGGGGAGAGATGATTCCGGGCAGGCCTCCGGGCCGGGATCGGAAGGTGGGATGACCCATGCCTCCTAGATCGGCCACACGGAGTAGACCCTGCTGGTGAATAGCGCTACCGCGAGGTGGTCCGCGGTGGCTACTGCCCGTACCAGCAACTGGGAGAGTCGACCCAACCTGCCTTTGGGGCGGTCGGGGCCTCGATCCAGGTCGGGCATAGAAGTTCCCCTGCTCAGGATGCGCAGGGGCCTGGCGACTGGAGCCAACAGTGGCTTGGGCCAATGCGGCCGCTGTTGCTAGGGCCCCAAGGTGGGCATCCTCTTCCGCTCGTGCCCGACGTTGGCGTCGGGACAGACGAGTCGGGATGAGCGGCGCGGGCAGGTGGAGATCCCGCTCTTCGACTTGAGAGGCCTGGCGGCGGTGTCGCCGTGGCCTGGCGGGAGTCCTTACCATAGATCCCTGGAGCGAATCCCGGATAGGGTGATCCCGGGCATCTTCCACCTCATCCGCATAGGGAAGGGAACTGTCAGAGCGCTCCGGGGATAAGCTCCCGAAGCGGTTGGACGTTGAGATGGGCAGTGGTGCCTCCCTGTGCGGCCCTCGGGGGCGGCGGTGGTGGCGAGGTGCAGCCTCCTGAAGGTCTAGGCGAGTCATGTCCCTAGTGGGGATGAATCCCTCTTCCTCATATCTCCGCACCAGGGTGTTGATCACCCTTCTCTGGATGACCTCCGAGGGGGAGAGAGGGCGTGGTTGACCCGCAATTGCGGCTGCTGGGACGGCTGTGGAACGGGCGGGACCGCGCGGAGTAGCCGCGTCGGTGTTTCCCCTACCCCTGCGCCAGTGGGCGGGTGGCGACCGGGCACTGGATCGGGTGACCTGATTTCTGAAAGCAGGGAGAAGGACCCATTAACACTGATAGGAAAAAGGAATCGACAACCAACCATTAGTGCCACGACGCCTTCCGTGGGGGGAACCCAGGCCCTCGACGTTGCGAGACGGAGTGCCCGATGTCCCTTCCCCAGCCCCTGGCGGGTAAGACTGAATGCTTGGCCGGGCAACATGCCGGTCTTCCAACACCTCTGAAAGCCATCGGTCTTCGTATCGAGGAGAATAGATTCACGTCGGGTTCACCATTTTTCTGTTTCGGTGCGGATGTGCGTCGGGTTACGCTGTTCCGCCAGGACGCGTTCGCGCGTGTACCCGTCAACCCGAGGGGATGGGCGCGCGGCTTGTGGTCCCGCAGTCACGCTTTCCAAAGGCGGGCGGCATTCGTCCCTTATTCAGGGGCGTCTGCTCCTTGATCGAAACCGGGATGATGGGATGTCGGCTCCTCCTTCCTTGGACGTCTCCTCGGAACTCGTCGCCTAATCCGGGTCTCCCTCATAGATTTAAGACATGCTCGTGAATCTCGTTCCCGATGCCATATCTTCATGGACACCGGTTAATTACGCTGCTTCCGCCCGGACGCTCCAAGGAGTCTGGTCGGGGCAGCAACCTGCAGTGAGAAGGCCGGGTGGCTCTGGGTGCTGGGGGCGTGTCGTAACACTGCGGCTCTGCACGTCTGTCTTCCGTCCCTAATAGGGCTTCTCGAAGGCATGATGGCCTGAGGCATCCCGCACTGGGTGCGGGGAACTGTGTCCCCTGAGGTTTTCCTCAGCTTCCCATGTTTAACACGGGGTATGCCGCGAGTTTAACGTCCAGCGGGGACGACATCAGACTGATCAACACGAAGAGTGGATCAGATGACAGAACCCCTTGCGGGGAACCTACGACGCTGGGGCCAGCGCATGGGCGGCTTCCCAAGTGATATGGAGTGGAGTGAAGTGGCATGACCCCACCGGGATGTGGCGGCCCGGGTAAGGATCAGGATGGATGATGGGGTGAAGAGCTTGGACCCCGTAGGGGCTTCCTACGTACCGCGCGTTAGCACGGATCAAAGTCGACGTAGTTCGGGTATACAGTTTAATGTCATGCTGGACGTCGGCAAGCCGACTCACGAAGGGGTCGAGGCTGCCGGGCGGAGGATTGAACCGAACCACCTCGCACAGAGGGGGATGGAACGGTCGGGTGGATCACAGTTTCACGTCATGCTGGACGATAAAAGGAGAAATGGAAAAAGGGGCTGTAGGGAGGCACAATGGAGATACACACGGGCAGTCTCCCACAGGGGCGGATTCATAGGTGAATCGACACAAGCGTGAACCCTGGAGGGGTCCACTGATGGACGAACCGACGTGAATACGACCGGGATGACCAGGTGGTGGGATTGAACCTCATGGAGGCTTCTTACGTACCCTGTTTAGAAGACAGGGATCAAAGTCCACGTAGTTCATTCTGTCAGGACTTACGCACTTGAGGCAGCCCGGTTGCGGCAAAACTCAGTTGGAAGGGACTTGGACCGAAAGTAGGAGACACCTCGATCCCAGTCACACCCTCTACTGGCTTCGGCAGTGGGGGAGCGCAATGGAGATACACATGTGCAGCCCCCCACAAGAAACTGGGGGTTTGTAATACCCTACCCCCGTAGGGAAAAGCCACTCCCATTAAATCGTCCCTAAAGAGGGACAATCCCGACATCCCTGCAGAGACGAGCGGGTGGGGGCCACATCCAAACCGGGGGGGACCCTGCGTGCGAGGCACGGGATCGGGTGAGGCGGTCGGTTTAACGTCTTGCCGGACGAAGTACAGTTTAACGTCGTGTGTTGAGGATGAAGCGGTCGGTTTAACGTCTTGCCGGACGAAGTACAGTTTAACGTCGTGTGTTGAGGACGAAGCGGTCGGTTTAACGTCTTGCCGGACGAAGTACAGTTTAACGTCGTGTGTTGAGGACGAAGATGCTTGACAGTTTAACGTCTTGCAGCGCGGACGTGGTGCAGTTTAGAGTCATGCGGGACGAATGTGCAGTTTAACGTCTTGCGGGACGAATGCTGTACAGTTTAACGTCTTTGTAGCTTGGACGATGAAGGCTAGGCAGTTTAGCGTCGTGCAGCTTGGACGTATGCTGAACAGTTTAACGTCTTGTAGCTCGGACGAATGCAGTTTAACGTCTTGCAGGACGTATGTGCAGTTTAACGTCATGCTGGACGTATGTGCAGTTTAACGTCATGCTGGACGTTGGTTGCCGCCGATGGGTCCGTGTCACTTCGCGCGAGCCTGGAGGGCCGCACGGGAAGACAACGCACGGTGCGGGCACCCTCAGGGGGTCAAAGGGGGCGACCCTGGCGGATTGCGCGCAAAAGAGGAGCTTTGCGCGCAAAACAGCAGGTCGGCGCGCAAAATGGCGGGCTGGCGCGCAATCGGGCCAGCCCTTTGCGCGCGGATGATTGAGATTGCGCGCACCGGGCTTCGGGTAGCACGCGGGGGCAACGGCTCATTCTCTAACGAATGGCCACTTTGAAAATGGGGGGTGCGCGCAATCGGGCTGGATTGCGCGCACCCGGGGGAATTGTGCGCAAGAGGCTTCTTTTGCGCGCAAAGGCCTTCGGGTTAAGGATTCTGCAAAGGAAAGGAGCCAAGGGGATTGCGCGCGAAGGCGAACCCCAAGGCTCTATTGCGCGAATGAAAGGAGGTTACCTGAAGATCGGCATTGCGCGGGGAAGGGGTTGGATTGCGCGAACGAGCGACGCTTCGGATTCTGGCAACCTTCAAAACGTCGGGGGTCGCCTTATATTTATAGGCAACCCCGGGCGCGGAATCCGGTCTCGGGCACGGAATTCCCTTCGCAGGCGCGGAATCAGGACCTGGCGCGCAAGGGAGCCGCGCAGGCCACGGGGGCGCAAAATTGCGCGCCGGCCCTGCCGATTGCGCGCATCCCGGAAGGATTGCGCGCCGCGACTCAACTTTGCGCGCGGGGCTCTGAAATTTCGCGCAAGTCCTCCGGGCCCTCCGGAACGTGCCTCTGACTCCAAATATCACTTCGCTTTCCGCATCCGGAGCTTCGTTTAGGAACAACGGACTTTTCCGGTGTCTACAGTGACTTTTAAATGATTTCATAGAAAAAGGGATTTCTCTCTCAAAATGTTTTACAAATCATTTTCATCTATGTCAGTATCCTTTGATGAATTCTATGCTTTTTAAAGTTGATTTATTATGATAAAAATCTTACATATTGTATTAAAGGTTTTGTAGTATGATTGACTATGGATGTGTTATTTTTATACCATTCGTGGTTTATTTATAAAGTATTGACATTTCATATGCTAGATCTAATACGAATGTGTATGTTATATTTCAACCTTTTCATGTGAGGAATGTATTGGACATAGTAAGTGATGGGTGGATCCTGATACAGCTCCGCGATGCAACAGTAGGTCTCATGAGATAATTAGATGTGGAATTGGCTTAGGCCTTTCCCTATTTGATATATGATTTTTTTCAATTCATTAATCATTTTTAGACGTCTTGGTTGAGGCCTTGAAAAAATGTTTTAGAATGTCTGGAATTATAAATTTCCTCATTATGAAAATAATATTTATGGTTCATGTGGTTATTATACGAATAAAATACCCATGCCTATGTTTTATTATGGAATTATTTACTCATCTCATATTTCTTCCATACAGTTTTCTTGTTTATTATTTGTAAATTCATGCTTTTTCAATTATTCACCATGCCTATTGTTTATGTTATGTTCCTCTAAATTTTTTACCCTTTCTGATCATCTGAACTCACCCCTTTCTTATATTTTATTTTACCAGGATATATAAAAGATTATTATTATTGATATGAATTGTTAATCTGAAAGGGAATAATTTTGTTTTCAAAGAACTATATATTATGTATTTTTTGTTTGAAATTGTAATGTGAAGTTGATGTATATAATCTATTTCCACGGCTGCTAAACTGATCAGTCTTGTGGGACATGATTTCATTATATCATGTCACTGTATTAAAATAATGTACCGACTCTTGGTAACTGGGGTCAGGGCATTACATTAATATTCTCGAACATGAGTTTAATTAATCATCTATTAATTAAATCATTTTTCCAAGGTATAAAATAAAATATAATTTTTCTATCTCACGATTTTACCATTGAAAAATATTCCTCCATTATGTCACATATGATACACTAACCTCTACTTATATTGATTATTCATGAAGGTGTCCTCCACATTTTCCACTTTTGACACTATTCTCAATATAAGTCTACCTTTTTGTGAAAAATCCCTCAATATACGAAATTGAAAAAAGTATAATCCTAATAAATTGATGTAAACATGGATATTTGGAACGATCAACCACTATTGTTATATCACTACAAATTGTGATGCGGAATTGAGTGATAAGACCACGTGAAGCACTTCAAAAAAGTTATGAAGTCAAAAAACGTCCATAAATACAATGAAACCCACTATATATTCAGAATCGCCTATATAATCAGTATAATGAAACTATTTTGGACACTTCCGACTCACATAACAACTATTGATACTAATGGCATATCTTAACTATACATTCATATCTTATTTTTTAGATACTCTGATTTTATTCTATTCTGCAACACTTTCCTCTAGGGTTTTCTTAGTGATTCCCTAGAGGGGGGAGACTGTAATGCCACATCACTTGATTCACCTCCCCCATTATCCTCCCTCATCACTTCTCTATATTCTTTTTATCCCTTTCCCAGATTATAATTTTTAATTACTTGTTTTAATTCCACAACTTTGTCACTCCCACTCATAAAATTTTGTATCATTTCCACCTAGTGAAGTACTTTTTTTCTTCACCTAACCATTCCTCATAGTGGACACATTTCTGACCCCATTCAGGTATATTGTTATTGCTTTATTGAGATGATTTTGGATGTATGGGTTTGGTTTTGATGGTTTCCCATGTTCTCAAATTACATATAGTATCTCCATCTCTCGGTGCATTCTTATAAGAATTATTGTTCCTTTGGAGATATATTATGAGTTATTTTCACATGGTGATGTATTTGATGGTTGGGGATGGAAGCTAGTCAGGGATAAAGTTTTCTATTGAGGCCCAACCCTAATTCAGATGCTGATTTGGCTTCTATTTCCTTCGTTGATCTCATTGTCTTTCAGAAAAAGAGGGATAATAGATTATATGAGAAGTGTGTTTGACCATTATACGGTGTTTCAAGAGGCACATCCACTGTTGACATCATCTAATATGTGGTAGTGTCTAAATTATTTTATCTATGTATATTGAATCCCATGTTTAGAGTTTCACGGTCCTTTCTTTGTTTTGGAATTCCAAGCATGGATTTTGGATCACCGTTGAGCACTCATCCACTAAAAATCATCCATGGAATTATAATTCCATATATCTTCTCCGAATTGGTCTAGATTTGTGGTTTTCAATATGTTCTAGGAGGTTATTTTTAAGCAGTTTATGAATTTAAAAGTAGCTTGTATTCATTGTATTTGTCCCATCGGTATGTGCATATTATGTTTTCATGGTTGTTGTGAAAATTTCATTGAAATGGTGTTTTTTGATGTTGTTGTTGGCTGATGATTCCTATTATGGTGGTTTTACAATGGCATAGTTTAAGGGTATTAATTTTTTCTGAAATTCAGAACCGGTGGTGATCAGAAGATGATGATGTAGGTGGTCCTTTAGGTGATGTTTCTGGTTGTTGCCGATGTTTCAAGGTATTCGAGTGGTAGTTCATGTTTTATCCACTAGTTATTGATGATGGTAGTATGATTATTATGATGAAGATTGAAATTCTGGATTTTGTGGTGGGATCAAGGCTACTAAAAGAATCCATATTCCTATGTTATTCTTTCTTCTGAGGTGGTCTGATCGTGCATGGTTTGAATTTGATATTTATATTTTGTTAATTGATTTTCGTTTTTAGTATGGTTATTTGTTTTCTTTTGGATGATGTTTTTTTCTATGTTATTTAACCTTCCTTTTACGATTCATTTTATAGTGGCATGTCAATTGGGTTAGATCATGTCATTGGGAGGAATTGTGTTTCTTTAGTCGCCACTAAACAAAAAAGTAGTTTATTAAAAAAATAGATTTTGATAATTGGAATAATTTGTATCAATATGAATTACATAATATTTATAACACTATATTACTATGTCTTCATCTCATGCATAAACAATGTAAAATTTCATAGTATTTCATAGGTACATAAGGATATCCAAATAGTTGTAAAATATGGTTTACCTTGATTATGTTGATATCTTATGACCGTGATTGAATCATAGTCCATATCATGGATCATAAAAAATATTCCATATATGATAGATCATGTCAAATAAGTGTATGATATCATAGTCATTCTCGATCATTCAAATTTTATATGAGGATATATCTTCTAGAAATTATCTATACCATGTGCCCCTAGAACTAATACTCTCTTGGATTGTTCTATACCGAAAATCGTCAGTATCTTGACATGGTGTTTCTGACGCTATCACTGGGGCGTGCACATCCTTCTATGGAGGATGCATGGTTGTTTCCCTACATTCCTACTTTCCAAAGGTAGGTGGCATTCGTTCCTTGTTCAGGGATGTTTCCTCCTTGATCGAAACAGGATGATGGGATGTCAGTCCTTCCTTCCGTGGATTCATCCTCGGAACTCGTTACATAGTCCGAATCTACGTTAAATATTCCATTGTGGTTTGTGAATCTCATTCTCGGTGCCATTTCTTTGTGGACACCTGTTAATTACGCTACTTCTGTCAGGATATTCCATGGGGTCTTGACATGGTAGCAACCTTCAATCGGAGTAGATGATAACATCCAGCATGTTAGGGCATATCTGGATTCATAGAAATTGGGGAACCTATATTCTTCTTCATAATAGGGAATGTAAAGGTCATAGAACCTGAGTCATCCCACGCCATTCATGGGGTATTATATGGTAAATGAATGTCTATGATGTTTTCCTCGGCTTCCCATGTTTATCACACGGTATGTCGCGTGTTTATTAACTTATTGTGACAGATATGCTAACGGTGTGACTTCCATGGTGTTCCTCAAGAATCTCATGAGTAAAATGAGGTATATTGCGGGTTTAACATCTTGTGGAGATGGAATGAGGGTGATAGGATGTCCCATAGAGACAGATAAGAGGTGGTGTGTCCCATAGAGGGGAGATGTCACCCCGTGAAAGCTGATCTGGACACCACTGAGGGCAGATCAGGGAGTGTGCACCTCATAATGCGGGGAACACCAAGGTTTACCATTAGGTAGGATTGAACCTCATGGAGGTTTCCTACATACTATATGTAGATTACTGGGATCAAAACCCACGTAGTTCTATGGGGTGATGAATTGGGGTGTACAGAAAACACAACAACCTAGATACGTGTTGGGTATTACACATGGAAGGAAGCCCACGTACTGCTAGGTGCAACGAGGAGGTGGATGACATGATCTCACTGGGATGTGGTGGCCCGGGTGAGAATCTGGATGGATGATGCAGAGATGAATGGATTTGAGGGGGAATGAGATGGGACTGTTGTGAAGCTGATATTATTGTTGGACTTGAGACTCGAATAGACTTCCTATGTATCACCGTGGTAGGGAATCAATGTCTACGTAGTTATTTGGGACGATGGGACACCTGAGGAGGCGTCCCATGAGAATGGATGCAAGGATGGGACCCAGAAGAAATAGAAACTCAGGGTTGGGGCATGATCTTCCCAGAACACGTGGGATTGAGGGATAGATCCGGATGAGACATGGGTGCTAGACTTAAACCTCATGGAGACTTCCTAAATATACCCATGGTAGGGAATCAAAGTCTGTATAGTTCATCTGACGACGACCTACCGTTGATTGAGGATGTCAATGGCTTATCACCGAATGAGGTTGAAAACGGCTTACTGCTGAATGGGGGAACAATGGCTTACCACTAATTGAGGTCCACAGTTTAATCTCATTTAGGACATGGGTGAACTGACATGAAAGAGGGCCTCAGTCCAAGATAGATAGTGGTATTGAACCATAGGGAGGCTTCTTACGTACCATGTCTTGGAAAGGATCAAAGTCCACATACTTCAGGTATGGTTGTGGGGCTTACACTGTAGGATGCCCAGGGTGTTGGTGGACTGGCGTAATGATGGTCGGAACAACTAGGTGTGGGATTTAACATTATGGAGGCTTCCTACATAACTCACCTTGGCAAGGATTAAAGACCTTGTTGATCAGGTATGGGTTTGTGGATTACACTCTTGGCTGCCCAGGGTGTTGTTGACCGTTGTGAAGATGGTCGGAATGACCGGGTGTTGGGCTTGAACTTCAGGGAGGCTTCCTACATACCTTTCCATGGTAAGGATCAAATACCACATAGTTCAGATATGGGTGTGACTCTTACACTCTAGGCTGCCCATAGAGGATGTCATGGCCAATGTATACTACTCTAAGCCAACATGAGTCATGATTTTTGTGAGAAACAAGTGGCAGCAAGGACTTGATGATCACAATGAAAAGCTGTGTCCATGAAGGGTGGTGAATGGGGCGTATGTTAGGATGATGCCTGGGTGCCGCTATGGAGTGGCAATGGTTAATAGGGAATACGCAAGGAAACTGCCTGGGAGCCGCTATGTATTGGAAGTGGTGCTTGGGGCTTATATAAGGAAGCTACACGGGTGCCGCTATGGAGCGGTAGTGGTCGATGAGGCTTGCGCAAGGAACCTGCCCGGGTGCTGCTATGGAGCAGCACTAGTGATTGGGGCTTATGCAAGGATTCTTTCAGAGTGCTTCTATGGAGAAACAATGGTTAACTGTGGTTATGCAAGGAATCTACTTGGGTGGCGCTATGGAGCGACAATGGTTTATGGGGCTTACGCGATGATGCTACCCTGGTGCCACTATAGAGAGGAAATAGTGGATGGGGATTATGCAATGATATTGCTCGGGTGCCGCTATGGAGTGGCAATAGTGAATGGGGCTTACGCAATGAAGCTTCCCGGGTGCCTCTATGGAGAGGCAATCGTGGATGGGGCTTATGCAAGGAATCTTCTTGGGTGTCTCAATGGAGAGGTAATGGTGTATGGTGATTACACAAAGAAGCTACCCAGGTTCCATTATGGAGTGGAGATGGTGGATGGGTATTACGCAAGGAAACTGTCCGAGTGCCGCTATGGAGCGGTAATGGTGGATAGGGCTTACACAAGGATGCTTCTTGGGTGCTGCTATGGGGCAACAATGGTGGATGGGGCTTACGCAAGGAATCTACCGATAATTTCTTCCTCATGTTTGGCCATGAGGGAATCCCAACCAACTAGTGGGTTGTGTCATATGATTGAGGCCCACACCTATGCGCCAGTGCATAAGTGGTATAACGACAGGGGTTTTGAATCAGTCCGTACAAAGGCAGATGAAAAGTGTGAATCACGTGCCCAACATTCAAAATTTGGTGATGGTGGAGTATTAATGAAGTATAACTATTGAACTTGTTCGAAACACATCATCCATATCGTGTTAGCCTGAAATGGTTACAAACAAATGAGGGTTGACTGTTGACCGTGTTCGATATATAGGACCTGACACAAAGGGTCATCAAAATTCATCAGGGGCGTTGGCCCAGGATGGTAGGTGAGCCGATGCAGCATGTGAGTAGGCCGTTAGGGGGTCCATTCAGACATTAAATGAGATAAATATCTGAATGAAGGACACGCAAAGCGTGAGGTGGAGTGATGGAATTCTTGAACGGATTCCAACGCTCTTGAAATTATGCCAGTGTAATCATGGCATTAGTCATATTATGCTTGGAAAATATGGCATCTTGTGTATGGAGAAAGTTCATCTTATATTTGGAACATAGGGTGTACAACAGTTTATAGTCATGTATATGGGACTTTTGGAATATCATGTTTGGAGAATAAGTCATCTCTTGTTTGGATCAAGAGGCATCCTATGTTTGGAACATAGGGTGCACTACAGTTTAGAATCATGTAGAATGGACTGGTAACATCTTATTCTTGGAACACAAGGACTCTCTTATATTGAGTAAGAGGAATACTATGATTGTCGTATATGGATTTATACTATATAAATTCATATAGATAGGACTACTGGCATCTTATGCTTGGTGCACAAGGTATCTCTTTTTATGAGTAAGAGGCATCATGTGTATATCATATAGGGATTAATATAGTTTAAATACATATAGATAAGATTATTAGCCTAAGGTGCCTAGAAATGGTTGATGATGGGACATATGCAAGGGAGGCCCTTTCTAGCTCAACGTGGAATAGGATCCAAGTGATCAGGCTTGGATGAGTAGCTTGAGGAATTGTTCGACTCAAGGTACTCGGGGAATTGATGAGGAGAATCTCAACTCACGACATGAGATATGAACCAAGTGGAATATATTGAAATCTAGGTGTTTAATGGTGTGTAGATGATTATCTAAAATAATGGTATTCCATAGGTGGAAGGTGGGCATGCATAATGGCACAATGGAAAATGTCGACGTCCCAGACCGAAAAGTTTGTGGTGCGACTCTCTATGTTTCATGGAGGTCAGTGATGGGATAGAATTGACTGGCTAGGAGGGTTGTGACCATAGTACGTCCCAAATCCCCGAATATGGGTGTGGGGGAACATCCCATGGGGTATGGACCACGGGGCCTGAAGGTAGGATCCTTGCAAAGGATAGGACTTCGTGAATTAGCTTCGCGGAGCAAAGTGGGATCGTGGAGCATGGGGTCTCACGGAGCATCTTTGCAAAGGAAAGGTGAACACTGAGCCTGGACTTGCTGAGCAGCATTATGAAGGAAGCTTGTCACGGAGAATGGAATCGTTGAGAATAATCATGAATGAAACTAAGCGTGGATCATGGACTCACAGAGCAGCTTCGTGAAGGAAGCTCTTCACGGAGCAAGGACTCGCGGAGAAGCATCATGAAGTAAGCTACTCACGGAGAAAGCACTCGTGGAGCCACTTCATGAAAGAAAGAGGAACTCCACGAAATGGAAGATCAGATTCCCAAGGGGGAAAGTGGTTTTCTGGAGAAGGGAGGTGAGATGGGTATTATTAGGTGAGAGGCGCCGTGTAGAAGAACCCGCTCGGCGTAAAGACAGAGCTTGCTCCGTGGCGGGTCACAAATGTCAAAGGGGTTTGTAGAGCATCCAGCCTCTTTTCTCTGCGGAAGGTCACAAATACCATTTTAATTCAATGGGATTAATGTTTTTGTTGGATTTAATAATGCAGTAAATTTTTATAGATATGTGGAATCCATCCAAGATTTCACTGTTTCTCTCAATTTCATATTTTTTGAGAAATATATTTTTTCATTACTAGATATAGGGTTATGTGTATCAAACAATAATGAGTCTCCATCTTCAATGGCTTGAGAACCATATCTCTTCAATACTCAAACCTTTAGGTTCTCATACATTTTACTTCTATTTGAGGAAATACATCGTCCATAATTACCTATAGAGTCTATCTCCAAACCAACTATTGGGTATCTCAGTTATCAAAATCACATAAATCACTAGTTTTTAAACTATCTACTATTAAAAAGTGTTCTCTCATAAGGAATACATATAGAACATATAATTTTTACTTTTTATCTATGGTATCATATAATAATTATCCCCCTTTTACATTAGGTTAATATTTTAAGATAAAAATCATAACTCATGTGGTCATTTTTCTTTGTGATCTCCTTTTAATAAACAATTTTCACTCACAAGCATGATTATATGATAAAATTGGGTTTTTATCACATCATAACCCAAATTGAATACCATTTCTCACAATACATTGTACTCAGTTTAGTATTTAAGCTTCAAGGTGTAACAAATTTCCCAAAAAAGAAAATGTCAGGATAATATGAATCATAATCGACCTTGCCATATTAGGAAGGTATGTTTCACCATTTTAATCACACCATTTATTATATGTTTATAAGGTGGAGTGAGTTATATAATATTATCATACACCAATAGAATGTTTATTATCCAATGGTTATGATATCCACCACCTTGATCCATTTAATATTTATTTATCTTCTTACTAAGATGACTCCCAACATCATTCTCTATCTCTAGGAACTTCTTGAAGGATTCAAATGTAAACACGATGAGGTAAACCAAATTTCACCTACTCAATTCAATGGTAAAATAAAAAAATAAAAAAAATCACACTATATTCCAATAAAAAAGTTCTACAAACATTAGTGTGTCCAAAATCTAGAATATCAATGGACCTTTAAACATTACCACCAAATTTTTGTTGGTCAAATTGACATGTCAAATGCAAGGAATATATAAAGTGGTTTGAATCAAAATCTTCTAATAACCCATATAAATAAATCATTATCAAACTCTTATCATTTACATGTTCAAGATTTTGATTCCACAACTATGAATGAAATGAGTCACATGAATTTGATTCACTATCAATTTCTAGTATTTTGTTTCTTAACATAATAAATATATACGATTATTAAAATATCCTACAATATATCATTTAAAATCTTTCTGAAAGTAGAAACTAAAATTTAAAAAAAGGAAAAAAAATCTCCCTTGTGTAATCTAGTAGCATATATGATTTTATTTGTAACACTAGACACATAATAACAGTTCTTTGAAACAAAATTTTTTACAGCATGATATTTTTAAATAAGTACAATGTGTTTTATAGTGTATTCAACACAAAAATTGATGTTTATGTAAACATCTACATAATATAAAAATTTCAATATTCAATGTAATTATTTTAATATATCCATTATTTCATGACCCATCCCAAAGGGGATCGTACAATGACTCCCCAATCATTCCTGAAATGGGATATGGGATGGTGATTAACACCTATTATGAATAAAACATAATGGATGGACATATCATATAAATTTCAACACACACTAACATCTCCAGTACTATAAAATGATGAAATATAAAAAAATTAACAACCATTCATGAAAACATCTAAATCCCACAACCAGTGTACGACATAATGTAACATAAACAACGCCAAATAAAATCCTACCACATGGGGTATGAAAGCATGTCTATCCTGAAATTAATATTTGCAGCATATTTCATGATACCAAATGAACATACCTAAGTTTATCTTGTTTCAATATGCAACGTCGGGCCCTTGTCTATGAATGATAATGTAAAATGGTCAATCATCTACACATGATATGAGAAGTGTAGGAAAATCCCATGTGGGGTTCATTATAAAAATACCATGTAAAAAACCACCAAAACAGAAATCATTGAAAAAATAATATAGTAATATATAACATGATATAATTCTATAACACATATATCATGATTATACAAGTATACCAAGAAAGACACAACATTGGGAGGTAATGTGTTAACAATCATTCCATCTTAGGATTATAGCTCCAAAGATCCCTATAGATTTGGTTTGGTTGAACACAATCCATGATTCTGATGGAACTGATGATGTCCTACTAAGAGGTAAATCTCCTAGGGTCTCACCATTATAATGTCATACTTAAATTATAATGAGATATTATACAGAGATGAGGATCACACCCAAGGCCATCTGATATACTGACAACATAATCTAGATTAACCTGTTAATTAGAGAATTAGATCCCATATTGTGTTGGGGATTATGATACCATGAACTACACATATGCCCTCAAGATAGATAATGGATCTCACTTTGGGCCTCACCAATGAATTCTAAAAACACTGTCTAAGAAGACTTTCTAAAGAGATAACTATCTAATGGGTATGAGGTGATTTCAAAATAGGCCTCATGGAGTGGATATGAGGAACACATCTTTATGAAACAATTCTACGATACAGATGAAAAGGGATTCATTCCATCATTATGGAGTATAGGGCTTTTATTAGGTTTAAACACCATTTCCCTTCAACCCCATGTCACACCTTTGTAAATAGTATCTCTCCATGTACATGTCGAAGTGAATAGTGTGTGGCTTTCCATGTACTTATGCCAGTGTTCATGTACATGGATTATCTATGGTATATATTTATAGGCCATGTCCATGTGGGAGTACATATCATTCCCATGGTTGTTTACTCCATCACATGTCAGTGTACCCTTCTAGGTTCATTTCAACCTCACCAAAGGGGGCCACACATAACGTGATAATGTTAGATTCTGTTGGATTATTATCTTCCTCCCAAAACCATTGTTTCCAAAGAGAGGGTCCCACATTGCATGTCAAAATTATTTAAAAACTGTGTACTATGGAATTTTCCATAATAATTTATTGGAATTATACATCAATTCCCATGTAACTGGATATCGATCCAGCCACACTTCTCACTAGAAACAAAAATGATACATATCAGTCACACCTTTCCATCGAAGAAAGAACATTTCACCTGGAAAATCAATCTAGATAAAATATCAGATTTTATTCATATTTGTGAACCAAAGAACATTATATAAGGTATCATATTCCATCCAATTGTATGTTTCATCTATTATTGCACCAGCATTGCTTAATTTCAATCATAGATCTATGATACTGAATCATTTCACCATGAAAAATTTTCACAATGAATGATTTATTATTAAATGTAAATATATGAGACAAATGAATTATGCATTTAATGAATGAAGAGAAAAGAATGAAATTCCCAACCAAAACACATAGAAATTAACCTTTTCTAATGTGTGTGTTGTACGTGACCTGTTTTCATTAGAATTTGATGGAAGAATAAAATATCAAAAAAATCTCCCACAAAAATTCCAAAACTAAATCCCATCCTGAAGATGACTGGACCATGGATGAATCTAATGGTTGACTAATCTGTTTTCATAATAGAATAACAAATTGGAGAATGAAACCAAATGAAAAAATGTCCTACCTCAATTATGATCGATCACTGACGAAGAACAAAGCAACTTTGTGATCATTGGAGAGATCAACAAGATTCAGATCACACTAGTCATTGATCTATGATATTGTCATATTTTAGCAATGTAATATTATTAGATTGTTCTCCATCAGTATAATGGATCTCTATGTTTTAGCCAATAAACCTAAGAATTCCCAAAGAACATTAATTTAAAGAAGAAGTAAGGTCATCTTGTTAATGAAACAAAATAAAATAAAATAACTTTGTTAATTATTTTTTCAAATTTATACCCATGAATAATTTTCTATAAATACCCAAAATATATGTTTTATGTATCACCTAGGGTAAAAATATAGTTATTATCTCAATTGAGCCTCAATATTTCTGATTTGATCCCCTATTTAGAAGATCACCCACTTTTTAAGGAAGACTATTTTTGCATGGAATTAAATATATTTAATAAATATAAAACATTTATTTGGGGAAAACTAGGCCCTAGAATCACATGCCATCTTAGTTCATGGTCACAAAATAAATCCATAAAATACCAAGAAACAATACATGGAAAATTGAAGTCATTGCATTTTCATGAGCTTGGGGATTTACATACAAAAAGACAATACAAGGGTTACACAAATAGATTTTCCTATCGAGAATGAATTTGAGCCTCCTACTATAATTTTTCTCTGGATGATTCCTATGTTGCATCGGGATTCACACTAAATACATTTATTTCTTGCGAATGAACATATCTTACCGATCCTCAATACTTATTGGGTACTCATAATGGGGAGCATTATCCTCGATATCCTAATTTCCCAATATGATAACATGTGATTTGTCATGCACATACATCCTCAGTTGGGCACATGGAGGTCATTGTGTACCCGGTATAATAATGGATGTTGGGATATGTGGTTTTCCATATTTCAAACTCTACAAAGTATATGGATAGGGCCAATAAATTTTTGAAATACAATTCCACCATGGATAAATCTAAACAATCAACATTGTTTTGAAACTCATAATAACACATGGACTCCCTCCTCAAACTCCAAATACAACTTTCATCTATCTACACAAGCCATATGATAGCTCTACACAGTCCTCATCCATTATGATATGATCATCACCTTCTCGATAGTTTCTCACACCATCTCTAGGCCCATGACTGCTGACTCACCTAGGTCAGTCCCGCAAAGTGGTGACCTACGATCCACGCTATGTGGATATCAGAATGGGGGTGAATTGATGTTCTTATTATACCCCCTAGAACATAAATGGTCCACTATATGCTCGCATTATTCCCCCTAGAACCCGAATGGTCCAATCTGTGTGGTGGTCAATTTGGGGGTGAATTGATAATATCAAGAGTAATTTTGTCTCAAGCACCTCCTTTAATCCCGCATTTGACTGATATTTTAGGTGAGAATCATATCTAGAGACAATCATCGAGGGATCTCCATGAAGTTGGAAAATATATTACATATAGAGGTGTCTCATGTTCTATACTAAACTATTTTCTAAAATAGATAATAAGGGGGTGAACTAGTGAGTGGACTATAATCACTGAGAATATATCATGTCCCATAAAAATATGTGGAATTCCCATCATTAAGTACATGGATATCCTATCCCACTTCATCTCAAGCACCTAAAAGGGGTTGACCTAATACCACTGTAACATGGTTCCCATCCTTAACTTGCTAACAAGTTAGGCATTGAGATACAAAATAAATAGATCCCTTATTTATCCATGTCCACCAAAACTATAAATGGAGGTCTTGGTATATCTTTTTCATATCTGGATGTACTGTGATAATAAGTGGATGAAACACTATCGAAAACAATTCCCAAAACATCATTGGCTCCATTTTACATCATTTGAAAAAATGGCATGATACCCGCCATTATATAATCCATTAGGATTATGTCCAGTGGATATATGAGTACATAGGGTCTCTCATATGGAAACCAATGTTGTGCCTCCCGGACCCCTTGTAATATTGGAGGCATGAAAACCATCGAATGGAAGTAATATTCTCCTTATCCATCCAAAAATTACAATAGTAATGAGGATAACTTTTTTGAAGCCTTGTTAAACAACTACAAACAAGATCTCCTAATGAAATCATATTCTACCATTATTCCCTTCCTAAGAGTATAAACAATCACAAATTCATAATCATAGATTAAATATATCCATCACCTCTATCTCAAGTTAAGATATCTTTGAGGGAAGAAATTTTTGAGACTCCATTGATCATAATAGACGATAAACCACTCACCCATCATGTTGTGTGACCATATCATTATGGCGAAGACTTCAACAGCTAACTCAAGACTATGAGATTTATAGTTCTTCTTATGTTGACTCAATAGATGTGAACCAACAAAAATCTATACATTCCACTACCTAAAAACAGATCCAATCTATGTTACTAATGCATATCAGAACACGAAGTACTCAAAACCCTCCTCTATAAATCGTAAGGTGAGAGTACTTGTCAATATCATCCTCAACAATTTAAATTTATACTAGAACTGGTCCATCCACACAAATGGATTACCATTTTGATTTCAAGATATCATAAAGACTTGATAGCCTATAGAAATAATGTATAAATATCTTGAAATAGAAGGCTATCCTAGGGAATCTCCCCTCCCCTTCACACTATTGGGTGAATAACAAGATAAGATTACCTCTAACTTATTCATGTCCAGTACTACACTATATTTGGAGAGAATGTATCCCAAAATTTGGGCCCCCTAAACCCAAAACTACAACCTCGCTATATATTTGAAAATATGGTTCTCCCATAGTATATATTGATCCATCATTGTTGATGATCCTTTTCGTCACAGAGTCCAAATGAATGTAAAGTGAAATACCTTGAAACCAAATAGATTCATCCTTTGAAGAAAACATCAAAAATCGACAAAGGAATGAAAAGGGATTCAAAGGAACTTGGGTCGCGCAAGTTCCTTCATGGATGCGCAAGTACACATGCGTGCCGCATAATGGTTGTACAAGTGACTTACGCACCCTCTTTGAAAACCACCCGGGGTCTTCTCCATCCTATAAATTCCCCCGATGGGCCTCCCATTTAGGGAGGATTTTTTCCAGAAATCACATACAGAGCTCTGAATGCCTATGTCTCTACTTCAGGTCTTTCTAATAGTTATAAGATAATTCATTACCTAGAATAGAAGGTCTAAAAAAGAAGAGTAAGGTCTTAGTGTTAGAATTCACTAACACTTGCATGCCTAAGTGTTTTACCATTAAGGGAAATGAACACACTTGTGCACCACCCTACTTCATCACCAAAACTTGCGGGCCATCTTTTGGAAATCCTCTATGGATAATACCAAGGGTTTGAGACAAGTATCGCCCAAGTATTATCCTAAGGGCTAAAAATCACACAAGTACCCATGTGTCATCCAGGTATACATGCGCAACCAGGACTTGCATGCCCACGCAGTACTTGCGCAGCTACCAGGACATGCGCATCCTTCTATCTTTTTTGGTTCCCTTCTTGCCCATTTAACCCCTCTTATGCCATTCCTCCTCTCCTATTCAAGATTAAGTCTTCAAGACACTCTTCAAATCCATTTGTGGCATGTTTTCTTGATTGACTTCCTTATCCGAAAGGAATTCTGTGAAACATATCTCAAATCCTATTGATTTACACATTTTTATTTCACTAAAATTAGATATTTAATTCATTAAAACTCATCATTTAAGATGAGAGAACCCTATTACTGGGAATCCTCCTTAGGAGTAATCCCCATGTCCTCATTAATCTAGGACTCCCTTTCAGGAGTAATACCCAGTAATAATTTCCATTAATCTGGGCCTCCTTTTCAGGAGTAAGCCCCAGTTTCAAATCCTAATAATTAGGAATCCTCCTCATGTGTAAACCCCAACCATAATTATTTTAACATGGGCTCCCTTTTCAAGAATAAACCCCAGTATTTATGTTCCCAAATAGGCTAATCCTCCATAGGAGTATGCCCCATGTCCTCATTAATCTGGGCCTCTTTTTCAGAAGTAAGCCCCAGTCATAATTTCCATTAACCTGGGCCTCCCTTTTCAGGAATAAACCCCAGTCATAATGTTCCCAAATATGGGAATCCTCCTTAGGAGTAAGCCCCAAATCCCTCAATTTTTTAAAACCCTTAACCTAGGCCTCCTTTTCAGGAGTAATCCCAGTCCTAATTTCCATTAATCTGGGCCTCCTTTTCAAGAGTATTCCCCAATGATAATTTCCGTTAATCTGGTCTCCATTTTTAGGAATAAACCTCAGTATTAAAGTTCCCAAATATGAGCATCCTCTTTAGGAGTGAGCCCCAAGTCCCTTAATTTTTCAAAACCCTTAACTTGGGCCTTCTTCTCAGGAGTAAGCCCCGGTTTTAATTTCTCGTAACTAGTCTTAATTTCCATTTGATCTGGGCTTCCTTATCAGGATTAAAACCCAATCATAAATCCCCTCCTAACATGGGCATGTCTCTTAGAAGTAAGACCCAAGATTAAGGTATCCAAATCTCCATGAAACACATATACCTTTATGGACCCTATACTTGGATTTATTCCCTGAAGTAAATCTTCGTCCTCACCTATTTTGGGTAGTCAATCACACATAATCCCCACATCATTACATCTTTCATGGAATAATTTTCTGGTTTCACCAATACCTCTTGTTTCTCACACTGAGAATGACTCACACGAGCATAGAGTGTAAAAGTAATCATGACATCTTTCTTTGAGCCATCTATTATGCATAAACACCATAATACCCAACTCAAACTATGTGGGTTCTGATTCCTTTTCAAAAAAAATAAACGATACATATGTAGCCCATCTGCGGGTACGATCCCAAATATGAAATAATCAATGTCCTTCTGAATGGAAATAAACATCAAGTGCCCCACTGAGTGGCTTTAAAACCAGTATGGTCATGATAATGACCAAGATACTTTCATGTATTGAAGGGTAGAATCGGCTAAGAATCCTTAAACAAATACTTATGATTATCTATCAATGAATAACCTTGAATACATATAAAAGATTTTCTAAATTTCATACATATCAATCATTGATTGTCAGATCTAAAGGAAAAATCCTTTTATACTTGGTAATGTAAAAGGGATTCACGAACATAACTTAAATCTACAAAGAGAGTCCCGGAGTAGACAGTAATTCCCCTAAAGAAGGTGTGATGAGTCCGACCTCCCATCCTCTCAACCAATGAAAATTCTTAAGCCCCATTAGTCCACAACTAATGAGCGCCTAACATTGGAAAGTTGGTTCAAATAGATATAGAATCATTGGATGTTTCAGGTTCTATGAACAAACCTGTTAGTGACCATTTGGAATGTTTGAATCTTAAATCAATGAGATCATCCCCCATTCCAGAGGGAAACAAAAAATGTTGAACCCGACGTGAATCCTTAACCATGTTAAAATGATTGTTTACCTACTTGTTAGTCCCCTATTTAAAATTCAATGAGAGGGCCAACAAGATAATCAATAACATATGTGTTCGTCTAAAAGATATAGTGGCCAGACTTATCTTGATTATGTCTGTTATATCAACCCGGCACTCTTTTCCATGACCTTCTGCATTTCCAAAATGGCTTCTCTTAAGTTCACACCCAGGAATACGTATGCTATGAAATCCTTTGCTACGAATGCCACAACTGCTACTCCTGCTGGATCGTCATCCGCTCCGAGGATGAAATCACTTACTCAGCGTCTTCAACGCTGGGTATGAAACGCACTGGTTAAGAAGTACCGTCAACACGGTACCATTCCAACTCTGGAGGCTTCCCGAAAATCCCTCCAAGTGAACAACTCACACTGGTCGTCCGAACAACGATGAATAGTGATAAAAAAGCAGGCGGTTCTAGCCACCATCTCCAACCGTTTCGGGTCATTATCCCCATAACGCAATCACCATTCACTCCCATATTCTGAGGAGGTGAATGAGCAAGCCCCTCAGGGCCATAAAGAAACAGGAGTTCTTCCCAAGGGCTCCTATCAACAATCGCTTCCCGACTCGTGCGGTAGTGCGCCCTCAACATGATAAGGGTATTGTCTCCAGGCGCTCTGCTCTGGTTCCTCGAACCCGAGCTGGCAAGACGAATCACCAGAGGCGACAACCAGTTAACAGTGAGCATGTTCTTTTCTCTGTCGTTTCCGGAGAAGTCCACCAACCTTACTTGGTGGCAACCAACGAGTGGGGACATACACCCGTCGATTTTAATTCCGCTGTCTAGCAGACTCATCTGGTAGCAGCACGCCAATCCTGCCAGGAAATTCCGGCAGAGTACTATAGGCAAGAACATACACCTATTTATACGTCATCAGCTAGTCATTAGGCTTGACTGACTACATATGATGGATCTCATCAACCACGTTCAGCGAAGTACAATCAGCAGACACATATACCTGCCACTATTGATCAACCCTACCAATAGTCTCGTTTGGTAGCACCAGGAGAAGAAATTCGGAAAGCTCCAATGACAAATAAGAGATAGACTCAATTCTCTACCCGCACACATGAGTACTGTCAGGATTCATATACAAGAAAGGAGGAGATGAGTAGGAACACACACCTACTCCAAGCATGGAATGGACATATATCCATGTTCTGGAAGCAGAAGTCACCAAACAAATTCTGTCAATGGTGATATAGAAGAAGAAAATCCCTGCTCATATTCTGGATTCTTTCCAGGATATTATAATAGATTTAGAAGCATCATAGGGAAAGAAATGCAAATCTATCCCTACCAGTTGAGTGATACATCAACAGTTTACTCCGGAGCATATATACATTTATGTTCCTGTCCAATATGGTTGTTGGGCATACTCCCCCATATCATATAGACAACCATGTCAGGCACACACACCTGATTTGAGTCGATGTCATCAACCTAACCTGGACGTCTCTTCTGATCAGGTACATACACCTGATCAGAGTAGCCACTTTCATCAACAAGTGGTTTCCAAGGAGAGTAATAAGGTGTCTAAGAAGAAGACCCTCCCATCACAGTCAAGAAGTCAAGATCCAATATTTAATAAGGCCTTGCTCGATGCTGGAGTTCTTGAAGTCCTTAGATAGTTATCTATTGGAATCCAAGATTCTACTCCCTCATTTCCCAATAGTGGGAACATTAATTCTGATGGTCTTCAATAGACACTTCCTCTTGAAGGCTTGCTTCATGGCAGTTTGGTCAATCTTGATGTTTCATCTTCAGATGAGATCTAAAATAACCCTCTGTGTGGCCAGAAGACCAAGGAGCAAGAGATCTCATCTTTTGTTGTAACCCACCATGGTGGTCCTCCCCATGACGATGAATTTCACTGTGAAAGTCCTCTCTACAGTAGTGATGTACATTCCCTGGAATATGATCCAGTGGACAATGTAGTGCCGAGAAATCCCTCTTATATTGAGGAAGTTGAAAATGTAAAAGTAGTCATCTCTGATTCTTCATCTCTAGCAAGTGAAATAATTTCTCAATCAGAAGATAGGCAGGGGTGTAGGTCATTCTCCGAACCACCCCCGGGTCATTTATCTTCCAGTTTGATCAATGAATTCTTTACCAATCATGTTGAATACAATGAAGCAACAAAGAATCAACAGCTCTGGTCAAAAGAGGTAGAATAATATTCATTTAATGATAAAGAAGAAATGTTGAACATGAGAAAACAACTGGTGAAAGGTGAAGTGCCAGTCATGTTTTGGCCTTTTGCTGACTCTCATTATGACATTCCAGAGATGTTGACGGAAGATGGGATTCATGATATTCGTCTCAACATATGAAAAACTATTTATCATTTTAAAAATAAAGTATTATATTATGATTAATATAAAAATCATGTTAAGATAATATAAGGGTTACAATGCAAAATTGACTTCGCATCTCTATCAGTCTCTCGATATCTGAAGGCTGAAAAGCAGTAGAGATCCCTTCAGCATTCATGACATTGCACACTAATAAAATTGCGCCAGTTAATTGCCAATTCCCCATCTAGAATTCATGTCAGAGTATGGGGTGTCCCTAGAGCACTACATTTCACTGTGATCTCAAGTCAACAAAGCCTGCTGAAAATGGTTTCATGAAATGTTATTACCCATGGCCGGCCAAAGTCAATGAGTTTTGTTTGTAATCAAAAGATTTCTCAAGAACAGGCATCAACTAGTTCCTCTCAAAATCAAGAATATAGAGAAGAAGTTGTTGAATTACTACTGCATCAAGCATACGAGAATATTGAACATGGATCTCGTATGGATCAAGCACATCATCAAGTGACAAAAGTGTCAGAAATCTTCCAACGGTCTTTTGAACCGGGTGACAAAATTGGATGTCGATTGATGCATCTAGCTAATTTCCGGACCAAGGTCTACAAGTTTAGGAGAGCTTTTAAGAGAGTCTCATACATATCATGTCAAGAGCCACCCAAACTTTCCAGACTAGGGAATCTTACAAACCAACCCTCGGAATCAACAAATAGGATTCGAATAGTTGAGCAAAGATAGCAGGAACAGCCCCCGTCCACCAGACTGGGGACTTTTTCAAATCCTTAATCCCTCCCTCAATGAAAATCGGTCTTCTCTCGATTGGGGAAGAAGGAACAAGAGGAACGAAGAGCCAAATTATCAGGATATTCTCTCCAAGTTACGGTTTTCCACGAAGTTCCTGAGGGATTGAATCAACAAAAGGCAATGTCTCATCAAAGACATGGAATGAGACAATATCTCAGGAATGCCTATATGAGTGATGCAATGCATTATGCATAAATCAATGTCATCAATGTCGTTGTTGCTCGTCCACCAGATGAGGCTCATTCAGAGGGATCAGATGAAGAGGTTCCTGCTCAAGAAGTTGTATGCACAGACACAAATGAAGAAGGTGTGCGTACACGAAATCAAAGGATTACTCAGAACCTAGGTAATACTTCAAATAACCCACTTCCCCCTCTTTGAAAGGGATGAAGCAAGGGGAAAGGAAAGAATCAGGTTTCATATCCTTCCTTTGGAGAAGACCAATCGCTCTCACTAGAGAAAATATTTGTGCAACAGGAGGAAGAAATGATGGAATTGAATAGGATGAATGCAGATCTACTTCAGGTTAGTCTTCCTCCTAAACGTGCTGGAGTAAATCATACAAGGGAGTTTGTTGCAGCTACTGATATGGATCAAGAATATCCTCCTTTATCAGTACACCCTCATAGGTCTAATCATATGGGTGAAGTGAAACAACAATTGACAGTGCTGCCATCAGTTGCAGTACCAGCTTCCATACTAGTCCAAGCTCCAGTCAGTGCACCTGTTCAGATTCAAGATCAACCGGATGTTTCTCAAAAGTTAATAACTACTATTGAGTCATTAAAAGCTCCATTGGAAGCTATGGAGGGAAATCGTGCGTAGGTTCAACCAGAAAAGAGAGCTTACCCTGAATGGGTTGATGCAATCCCTCCCCCATCAAGTTTTGGGAACCCTGTATTCCCTATTTTCAATGGATCAGGCGATCCTGGACAACATTTGATGCATTACGTGTCTTTTTTTCCATCCTATGATGGCAACTCTGGAACAAAAAGATGCAGTGAAACTCAGATGCTTCATGCGGACCTTGGAAGGACCATCTTTTCTCTTGTATACAAGCTTAAAATCCCAGTCAATTACCATATGCGAAGATCTCCGTCAACGATTTCTTCTTCAATTCACGTCAACATTGACAAAGACAATAGTTTTTTATCTTACAGACTCTAATAAAATGGATAATGAAAGGGTCTCATATTTCATTGCTTGCTGGAAGGGAGTAACATATTCCCTAAGCTTAGCACTCCCTTAGGAAGAATTGTTGCCAATATTTGTGGAAAATAGGTGTGATGAGTTGCACACACCACTGATCCCTATGAAATACACAGGAGGGTTTCGAGACCTTACATCAATGGCTCAGCAGATTCAAGATTCCCTTATAATGACTAAGGATAATGCTCATTTAATTCCATCAAATATAGGAAGGAGACTGGGTAAAGCAGAGACTGCTCCAGTTATGCTTAAACAAGCACATGTACCTGCTTATACCTCAAAACCTCCATCTTCTCAAAGGGTTCCACCTCCTAAGCATCAAAAACAAAGGTAGTTTCATCAAGACAATCATAGAGATCAAATGCGAAAAAATTTTGACGAGTTGAAGAGTAAAGATTATTTTTTCCAAAATTAACAAGTTCCTGGTTACTTCATTTCGGCCCTGGAGCATAATTTGGATCAACTGCCAAGGCCCTAGAGGCCAAACAAGGAAGGAGATGAAGACCGTCCCAATTATTACCCATTTCATCAGATGTTGGGGCATCCCATCCTGGAGTTTTTTTTCTTCAAATACCTTCTACAAAAGATGGTCGACTTGGGACAAGTCAAACTAAAAGGCTCTTCAGCCCAGGTAGCATGTGTTACTACTACAGTTCCAGAAGAAGAAGGCAAATGGCATGAAGTTAAAATCAAAAAATGCACAGAAATTTGATGATTGGATGGTAAGGAAAATGATCAACCGAACTCATGCCATTTTTTGAATTCAATTGAAGAAACCAATTGTGTCTTCTGCTATGGATGCCACAAAAAAATCCTCTTCAGAGGGAAAATCCTCAAAAGGGCGGCATAATTCCAAGAAAGAGGAACAATCAAAAGAATATGAGTATGTGTTAAAGCCTAATCTGTCTTTGACTCTGGAAGATTTCATTCCATATACTTCGAATCCATGAGCACCGCCCCACAAAACAACACAACCTAAATTGGCTAGTCAGGTAGAGTCTTCATCAGATGAAGAGTTAATTTTTGGTTCTGTTAATATGATTCACATAACATATCCTTATGCCAGTCGCGGTTTCGATTTTGATGAGCCCGAATTCCCTATATCAAATAGAAGAATCAGATGGAGTTCCAGGGGTCTGAGATGTAGTGGAAGACGTGGATATCCTAGAAGCTACTATTCCAATTCTAACCCTACTAGAACTACGTATGCAGCAGAAACTCATGTAAGATCCCTTCAGTGAGCTCAACAAGAACAAGAATGTTCTTCCACCAATAACAAGTTCATTCCTGGCACAGTTATTCTTGAGGATCGATTGGGGGATCCATCTTCATCCTCTGAACATGAAAATAGACCCTATCGGTGTGATCTTCCAAGGCCATGAATATTTCCAACTCCTGTCCCGATAGAAGATGCATCAACCTCCAAAGCATCAACATCCAAGTCACTTACTAAAACACATGTTCCTATTGGGAATTGCAGACCTTTGGATCAAAATTATGATATATTGAAACACCTATCCCATGTACCAGCCACGTTATCAATTTTGGATGCATTGAATCTATAAAAAGATCTTCGGGAGGCACTCATCGAGGCTTTGTCAAGTCCTCAGGAGTTTGAAACTGAAATTGTTGCAGCTGAAGTCTATCACGTAGAGAATAATCCTGCGGAATTCCATGAAGTGATATCTTTCACAGATGAAGATGAAGATGATGTCGTGCATGGACATATTAGACCTTTGTACTTATCTCACAAGGTCGATGGAATAGACATCTGAAGAGCTTTCATTGATAATGGTTCAGCAGTCAACCTCATCCCCATTCGTACACTTCGTCGAGTGGGCCTCAAGGAATATAATTTATCTCTTTCTACTATGATGTTACAAGGATGTGATAAAAATGATCAAAAACCACTAGGCGATATTACGCTTAGAACTTATTTTGGAGATCTTATATCCAATTCAGATTTCATGGTTGTTGATCAAGACTTAGCCTTCAACATCTTGCTTGGAAGACCCTGGCTACATCAACATGCGAAAATCCCTTCATCATACCATCAATGTCTCAAGTTTTGTTTCGATGGTCAAGTTGGGACATTTTATGATGATAAGGCCCCATTCAAGACATGTGAGTCTCAATACATTGAGGCGGAATTCTATCACATGAAGGGAAAGGAGAAATCCACAACCAGGGAGATTACCAAAGTTAATGCTCCATATGGTTTGGAAACAATTCCAGTAAGTCCATTTGTGCATGTGAGTACAGATTATGTGTTGCCTATCAATAAAATTGATAGGATAGACCCAAATCAAAATACTCTTATGCAAAGATCCATAATTTCAATTACAGAAATCGGGCATGACAACATGGGAGAAATTGGTGATCCTACAGGAAATGATGAAAGCTCAAATGGAGATGTATTCATTTCATCTGCTGAAATCCAGCAAGTCTATACTTCTCCAACCAGGCCAGAAGAAGTGATAGCGACGTCAGAGGTGAATAATGATTTCGATTCTCAATCCATCATCTCCTCTTTATTTCCCCAGGAAGACCCTTCATCATCAATTGGGTCATAAATGGAAGCCTCTTATTCAAGATGTTCAAGTATTAACATCTCTTCTGATCATGGAAATTTTTCTTCATCATTTACTATGAAAGTAGAAATAGAAGAAATAACACATGTTGAAGAAGAAGAGGAAGATATCAGGGATTCTCCTCCAGTATTTGAAGATGGTATCTCTACAACTATGGATGAAGTCAGAGAAATAAATCTCGGTACAAAAGAAGATCCAAGCCCCACTTTAATCATTGCGGCCATAACTCTTGAAGAGCAAAGATGTATATTTCCTTTCTAAAGAAAAATATAGATATAATGGCTTGGAACTCTACAGAGATGCGAGGGCTTGATCTTGATGTTGCCACACATCGTTTGGGTTTACCAGAAGAACATCAAGGATTTAAGCAAGCCGTGAGAAGAACACACCCAACTTATGCTTCTAAAATTGTAGCTGAAGTGGATAACCTTATCAATGATAACTTCATCAAAGAAGTTCAATATCCCAAGTGGTTGGTTAATATTGTCCCTTTGAAGAAGAATAAAGGACAAATTAGAGTTTGCACTGGTTTCAAAGATCTTAATCGGCATTGTCCTACGGATGATTTTCCAGTTGCGATTATAAAACTTTTAATCGATGCAACAGTTGGCTATGAAGAACTATCCATCATGGATGGATATTCCGGATATATTCAAATCTGAATGGATCCAGATGATGAGGAATCCACGGCCTTCAGGGCCCCTCAAGGTGTGTTTTGCTATTGGCTAATGCCCTTTGGCTTAAAACATGCAGGCGCAACATATCAGCGTGAAATGCATCACATCTTCAAGCCCTTTTTAGGGAAGTTTGTTGAATGTTATGTGGATGATTTGGTGGTCAAATGAAAATAATGTTCTAATTACTTGGCTGATTCGGAAGTCATATTCCGCAAGCTTCGACAAAATAATTTGGAGATTAACCCCTTAAAATGTGCTTTTGGGGTAACCTCAGGAAAATTTCTTGGATTTGTTGTACGCCATCGTGGTATTGATGTCGATCCTGAGAAGACCATGTCAATCCTTGGTATGTCACCTCTTAGAAATTTGAAATAATTAAGAGGACTTCAAGGAAACATAGCATATATTCGACGTTTCGTTGCCAATTTGGAAGGCAAGGGTTTCTCTTCACCAAATTGATGAATAATTGAGTCACTTACTAGTGGACTGAAGAATGTCAAGAAGCATTCCCAGCGGTAATTATGCCAGTTGTTGAAGGAACGCCACTTATCCTTTACATGACAGCATTGGAACTATCATTGGGTGCCTTTCATCCTCATAAGAATGATGCTGGGAATGAAAACAGCCTTTACTATCTGAGTGGGACTATGCTTGCAGCAGAAACCCGTTATTCAAATATTGAGAAGTGCTTCCAGGAATTAATATTTGTAGTTACAAAGTTGAGACACTACATGCAACATCATGAGGTCCAATTGGTATCTTGCAATAACCCGCTCAACTTCATCCTTAGACGTCCAATTCTTACCGGACGTCTGGCAAGATCGGCAGTTATTTTGCAGCAAATCGACATTTAGTATGTGACTCAAAAGGCAATAAAGGGCCAAGATCTGGATGATTTCCTTGTTGAAAATCCTTCAGTGGATGACACGTCTTCAGATATTGAACTTCCTGATAAGGAAGTATTCTCTATTCAGGATGGTCCTCAAGTATTGGAAATGTATTTTGATGGTGCTTCCAGAAGTCGAACAAGGAAGAAAATGGAAGATCCTAAATTCAACAAGGATGGAATAGGATTTCTTCTTATTTTCCCAGAAAAGGTAGTGTTATCTTATTCCTTCTTATTGTGGAAGGTGGTACCAATAATGAAGCAGAATACCAAGCTCTCATTGCAGGCTTGGAGTTGGCACTTCAAGCACAAGTGAATCACTTAAGGTTGAAAGGTGATTCAGACCTGGTAATCAAACAAGTCAATGAGGATTATGAAATCAGAAAAGAATAATTGATCCCTTTGTATGATTACATCAGAGAGATAATGGATGAATTTTCTACGGAACTGACATTTTATTATGTCCCATGATCATAAAATACTCAAGCTGATGCACTGTCTAATATAGCCACAGCTCTGGAAGATCCAAATCGGGATAAAACAACCATAAGTATTCCCCACTGTCATACAAGTTCACCTTATGTTTGAACCAGAACAGAGGAGATCAATGAAATTAGTCCCATTCCTGAACCGTATGGTCATACTATAGGATGGATGACACCTATCAGGGAATAACTTCAAAATGGAACACTTCCACCTGATAGAGCCGGGAAAGAACAAATTCGGCGACATGTGGTCAATTTTCCTCTTTATGATAGTCCAGATCACCTAGGTAAAATTCTCTACAAGCGTGATTTCGATGTAGTTCTCTTCAGATGCATTGATGGTGAAGAGACAGTGTCTGTCATGAAAGAATTGCATGCAAGCATCTATGGTTCCCAACAATCCGGACAAAGACTTTCTGATCAGATTTGATGACTTGGGTACTTTTGGCCTTCAATGAAACAAGATTGTGTTCATTTCACAAAGAAGTGTCATTCATGCCAAGTACATGCCTATTTTGTTCATCAACATCCAGAGTTGCTTCATATAGATAAATAATTGTGTCCATTTGCCACATGGGGAATGGATGTGGTGGGACCTTACCCGTCGGCTACAACCAAGAAGTTTAAGTATATTCTTGCAGCTACTGAATTCTTTTCCAAATGGGAAGAGGAAATACCTCTCAATGAAGTTAGTTCTAAAAGAAATGTTAGATTCATCAAGTATAACATCATTACCATATTTGGTGTCCCTCAGACCATATTGACGGACAATGTAACCAACTTTTGTTCATATGAGATGAAGAAGTTGTATCATGAATACAACATCAAATCCAATCATTCATCTCGGTATCATGTATCAACCAATGGTCAGATAGAATGTAATTCCCCAACCCCAGTTACCCAGAGTCGGTGCATTATTACATAACATTTTCATGATCACAAGAAAGATCAAGTCTGGAAAGACCGATTAGTTTAGTATCCTTGGAATAACTAGATACATCCATAAAGTTTTAGATTACATCATAAAAAAACATCTTGTCTTCATATCCCCTCATACTATCCCTAAAGGTCATTCATAAATTACTTCTTCATAATACAGGGAAAAATAAAACATTGAAAGGGGTGAGCTCAGATGCTCAGTAAGGATAACATTATAGCAGAAGCTTTCATAGATAAGCATAAACACTTAAGGAAGTTTATAACTAAAACAGACGCCTTTTAAACTTGAACTTCAGCATAAAATTGCAAAGATAAAATAAATTAATTCCATTTACTTACTCACATGGATATTCTACTAGTCGAATGATCACATGCAATATCAATAACCACTTTCATAATGATGGAATGCATAATGCTAGACTATCATAACCACATAGCCAAGGACTCGTGCCAAGACTACAAATAAGATTTTGCCAAGGCCTTGTGCCAAGACACTAGTTTGTCTCATGAGACCTACCGATGCATCGAAGACTTATAGAGGGCTCCACCCATCACTTATTAAGTCCAATGCATTCCCATATGAAAAGGTTTAAACATAACATACACATTCGTATTAAAACTAACATATGAAATGTCAATACTTTAACCACAAACCATGAATGGTATAAAAATAGCACATCCACAGTCAAACATAACTCATTTGATACAATATGGAAGATTGTATTGTATCACATTAACCTCAATCATGAATAATGAAGCATGTTTCCATAGATGAAAATAATCATGAAAACAATTTGAGAGAAATATCCCCCTTTTTCTTGAAATCATTTAAAAGTCACACTATTTGTCAAGAAGCCATTTAAAAATAGTTTTTTGAATCAAAGTGTCCCACACAACTTTGAAACTTTTAAAAGGAGTTTTAATTTTAAAACTTTAATGTCCATATAAATAAATTCTTAAAACCATTTTTAAAACATGGACATTAATGAGCAAGATTTAGATGAATATGTCTTCAAAACATTTAAAAATGTATTTTAGTTAGAGTTTCTAACCAAAAGAGAGACACTTGAATAAAAATGATTGAGGTAATAAAAACTTTATAATATCATGAGAATAAAGGGATTCACGATATACTATGTCAAATTACATTATATACACCACAGAAAAGGTATTTGGTGTATAACAACAAAGAAGTATCAATGGAATGTAAATTGAGATGAAATCTCTCATAAAGGCTGTATCCTTAGGTTAAGGATAAATCAAGGACATTATTATGTGTGACAAATATAAATACACTAAATATGATCGTATATTCAGTGTAAAACAATCAAAGTACATTCACACATATTCTAGTAAAAACAACACCAATGAATTGGATGTTTACCTCAATAAATCGAGATTGAGTAAAAATTACTCTTATCAAGTTCATACCGATGACTTGAGAATTTATCAATGGATTGATTATGTTTATAAAAAGTATATCCACAGAAATGGGAGTTGAAATTATGACATAATCAAATGAATAGTGATTCCACACATAATCTTGGAGTAAAAATAATCAATGAAGTATGCGTAAATCCGAATAAATGGAAATTAAAATTTCAAATTCCCTTATCGATTAGATAACTTATGAAACATACACCCATGAAAGAAGGATCATACAATGATCATGTAAATACCCATAAATTAAATTATATTACACAATTAATACAATCATCGGTAGTACACATACACCACATGCAATAAATAAGTGGTGAACAATGGATTTCTGACGAAATTAAGAGTGAGATAAGAAACCCCTTACTTTGTACTTTTTCCTTGGTCGACTGTAGGTTAACCTCCGGTATAATGGTGAAATAATTGTTATTTAATTATACAATAATCATATGCATAAATATGATATCATATACGACCTTTTAACATTGATTTGTTAATAATATCTTAGAATTATAGTCATTTCGGGTGTTAACGGGTTCATTTTACTTTATATTATTTATTAGGTGAGACATATTTTTTATTAATGGGATGTATATTATTCATATCCATAATTATATCAAGTCCTTAAATATTATTTTTAATCATCAAATGAGAATTATACTTGAATGGATATGATGAAAAATGAATCTCATCGCGTTCGTGGAGACGGTAGTCCGTATGTACGCACGAGCGACAATATCATTATTTTGATATATAATTGGATGGTATATCATATATAAATAATCATTATCATGTTAAATTTATTATTTACATGAGTTACACATCCTTATTATACCCATCCAAATAATAATATATTGAATAACAATTACCCCACGATGTGGAGACGGTAAGCCGTACGTACGCATGTGTGGTGACATGGTATTCAAAGAATGGATAGAATACTGAATATGGTTGTACCATATTTATAATAACATCACAATATATATATGATACTGGAGTTATTATTTTATAGTGGTAATAACAAAAGATAGAAGAAGTGGAAGAAGAAAGGAACTCGAAAAGGGGTGGTGAAAACATTACCTCTTCTTTGGGTTCTTCCTTTTGATTTGATCAAAAGGGCGCCGTAGGATGGATTTATGATCAAACTAAGGCCTCTAGGTTGTAGTGAGTGATGTTTAGAGAGTATTTGGTCAGGGTTTGGCCGAACCAAAAGGCTTTGAAGGTGTGATGAAATGAGAAGGAGGAGTGCCCTTTTATAAGAGGGGTGAGGGGAACCTTTGGAAAAGCTAGAAATATTAATTTATAATAAATTAATATTAGGTTTCTAATGGATCCAAAGTTTATTATTAAATGGTTAAGGTGGGTATTGGTCGAAAACAATTCATAAAATATAATTTAGACAGGTTTGGGTCACTATATTAACCTTATCTTTTAGTTTTAACTCTTAGTTAATTAGTTTGACATTTACCATGCCACTTTGTATTTTTATATTATATAGTTAATAAACATACTATATACATTCAAGAGACCCCCAAGTGGTCCATTAATGATATATCTATCATGATATAAGTCTCTTGGAAGAGCCTTAGATTTTTATGAATTTAATATCAATTAATAATATAATATTTGTTTTAAAAACTCTTTTATGTCAATTTTGACACTATTAAATAGTTGATTTTTGTGGAACACATAAAAGAATGATTACTTCGAAAAAAGTTAATTAAATAAATCCTAATATGTCATGTTATCCTAGAAAATTATTTTAATTCAATAAAAGTATCAAATTATATTTATTTGGGTATTTATAATATCAATTATTCTAATTTTTCAATATTATGGTAATTACTGCATCACCATTGTGTCCTAAATAAATTAACTTATTTAATGTCTAAAAATTATAAATAAACTATCATTATATAGGAAATATTTTTATATTTCTAATGAATATTTATAGTCTAAAATACAACATATATAACCCTATGTAACAATTGTTTTGATAAAAGATATATACTTGTGTAATTTTTGTATTTATTTTAACTTAATTAAAATAAATTGTCATTATCACTTACAAGTGGATCCATAGGGTCCCAAAATCGACCCAAATATGCCCATGGTCGACCATGTATCAACCAATAGGGTTAAGACACGTTTTGGGGTAATTTAGTATTATTATAATATTATTTGTTAACCCTTGTTTACCGGATTTAACCTTTAACCATGGTAAATAAAATATTTACTGAAGTAATTATCCAAAATGTCTAAAAATAAAAGTTACCTATTAACATAATTTTAAAATCCTGATTCCAAATATGGAATCCATTTTTCCAAATTCAAAACACAGAAGTGGAATTAATTAATTTAAAATTAATTCCCGTTGTTAAAACAAAAAGCATGTTTTTAAGAGATAATAACTATCAAAAGATTGGCACTTGTTTATGTCTGGTTTAAATGTGAAATTATGTTCAATGACCCAAATTGTATTACATGGTAAAAATATATTCTAAATATACATTAAAACCACTCAAATTCATAATTTATCACTATTTATTGTTTTGATTAAAAAAGTTGTTTTTAATTAAAATTTAGTAATTTTCACTATTCAGCAAAATATGAAAGTTATCCGAAAAGTACCAAAATTTCACCCTAGGCTAATTTCGATATTACGAATCCAAAAATGAAGACCATTTTGAGAGATTTAATTTATAAAATTTCAAAAAGTAGGAATTACTATTCATAACGGCTAGTTTGATTAGTTGTGGTGTGTTAAAATCTCGAAGTTGCGTACAATGCACACCATTGAATTATTCGAAGGGAAACTTACCGTGGAAGCTTGGGGTCATAAATTATCCCCTCCATCAATAAATTGCATCCTCTCAATTTTTAAAATTGTGCTTGGGAATATAATGGAAAGTCCCACATCGGAAAAAGAGTCAATAAAACTATCACTTTAAAAGAAATAAAGAGAGGTATAAAGGTCATCCAAGATAACCCATACTCGGATTCCATGTAGGAAAACATGGATATGGATGATAAACTAAGTGTCATGTTCTGATGGAGAGGGATAGAAATCATGATCAGGAGAAAGTTAACAATATGAAAACCACACACTTGTGTTTGGACAAACGACCATTAGTCTCCTAGTAGGAAAGTAAACAGACAACATTTTTTTCGTTTTATGTTACATTACATAAGGATGAGGGGTTAATTTATGATATTAACTAATAATATAAAGATATATACTTCAATTTTAAGTAGAGTATCATCCTTTAATAAATTTCCACCACTAACTCATTTTTTTTAAACGATGAGTATTCAAGATGACTTGGTCACATTGGGAGAGCTAGAATAAACTTCTAGAGAATCACATGATCCATGCAGGATGAACTATATATTTACATTGACTTTGTATATTAATCAAAATCAAAATGGTTAGTATAAGATCTGATGATCCCCCAAATGTATATTCCATTCGATAAAGAAAAAAAATACAAATCTTAATTTCTAAAATTAAACCAACAATACCCCAAAGTTAAATCAATACCATTCAATAATCAATTGTCCTTAAAATCCTTCAATATAATCCAAACTAATATTGAAACCTAAAACTTATAAGAATGTAGTCTTCCACGTTAAATTGTATCTCCAAATGACATCATCTACTCTTAAAGTCACATACTTAAAATTAATTAACATAATCATATATTCTTTATTATAGGTTAATCATTTCCATAAATAACCCAAATTAATATAGATCCACAATAAAAACATAGATAAAAATACACCATTAATCCTCTAATGACATGCCATAGTATTCTATTTTCCTTGGATATATAGTGTTCCCAACAAAGGGAACATCTTCCAAAATAACATTTATCACTTAATCACCAAATCGTTTTCCTATACTATGGGTATTCATTTGATAAGACATAAGAACCCAAATCAACATATTATTGATCAATAAAATCATTTAACTAAAGAAAATAGTCACACTCACTAGGGACTTCACTTAGCCTAGTGGTAGACGATAAATCCCAATCGCACTTTGGTTGTGGGTTCGATTCCCACAGCTTTGTCCAATGCGACGGGTTGTCACACGGTCTACGTGATTTCCATTTTCAAAAACTATATTTTATAATATTAACAAAATGAGATAAATTCCTCAAAATAACAAAATTTAACCACAAATGTTATATCATACCTTGCATTTTCATCCCAAATTATAATAAGTTATAATTTTCTCAAACCCCAGTGATCATATAAAACCAAATGGTTATTTATACCTATATCCACAAGATAAGAGACAATTCTTCCTCAAATATCATTCTTACATGGAAAACTGCGGGGTTACAAATACAAGAGAAAAATATTCCAAAGTAAACCCATCAAAAAGGAGCGCTAATACTTTTTAAACATTTCTCCAACCATTTATTTCTACATAGCTTCATCTTTGACCAAGAAAATATCCTATAGAATAGGACATTCACTCGGGTAATGGCTAGGTCCCCTACATTTACGGCAAATGACTGTAAATGGACTCTTGGGGACATTTTTATCTTCTTCCATAGTACTCTTCATTTTTCTTCGGCAATTCTTCACTTTATGTCCTTCCTTCCCTCACGTAAATCATTTATTTGTCCCATTGAGACACTTTCCTGGGTATCTCCTTCCACATTTCCTATATGATAGAAATTGAGGATATCTTTGTCCATGGCCTCCACTACTGGATCTCTTATCATTCATCATCTTTCTCTTCTTTGTTGACTCTGGTAATTGGTTAATATATATATTGTTGATCATATTTTTGGAAAATTGATTTGGCATAAAGACGATATCTTTTACCCCTATCAACATTCCATTTTGTTTCTCATTGCCACCACCGTTCCCACCTTGTACATCATTCTCAAAGTCACTATGACTTCCTTGGAATACAGCCATTGACTAAAACCAGAAAGCATTGTGTGAGTAATAGTAGTCATACAATCATTTAGAGATTAACATGTCACCATATTCTCAGTTTTAAACACAATAGGATTAACCAAGGTCATTTAATATCATCTTATATAAATATAATACTTTAAATCGGTTTGTAAAGAAAATGTAAATTATCCTAAGCATATCCCCCGGGAGTGTCGTAACCAAGAGTGCAGCAAGGCCCGTTGTCGTGCACCAGTTCCTGTTCGAGTCTAGCTCAAAGCGGTGTTTTCAGGTTTTACCCCTAGGTACATATGTGCCAGATCCTCCTCTACCTGCTTGTATCCATACATGGATGTATTGCTCGGAAAACTCAGAAAATCTCTACAATACCAATATTCTAGGAAGTTCTTCTATACTAATCCTCAAAGTTCATCTTAGGTCTACGTGCTCTAATCAGAGTTTATCTAAATCTAGCTTCCAAGGTTTGTACTAAACTTCCTCTGATACCAACTGTAATGCCCCGACCCCAGTTACCCAGAGTCAGTGCATTATTACATAACATTGGCATGATCACAAGAAAGATCAAGTCTCGAAAGACCGATTAGTTTAGTAGCCTTGGAATAACTAGGTACATCCATAAGGTTTTACATTACATCATAAAAAACATCTTGTCTTCATATCCCCTCATACTATCCCTACAGGTCATTCATAAATTTTTTCTTCATAATCCTGGGAAAAATAAAACATTGAAAGGGGTGAGCTCAGATGATCAGTAAGGATAACATTATAGCAGAAGCTTTCATAGATAAGCATAAACACATAAGGCGGTTTATAACTAAAACAAAGGCCTTTTAAACTTGAACTTCAGCATAAAATGGAAAAGATAAAATAAATTAATGCCATTTACTTACTCACATGGATATTCTACTAGTCAAATGATCACATGCAATATCAATAACCACTTTCATAATGATGGAATGCATAATGTCAGACTATCATAACCACATATCCAAGGCCTTTTGCCAAGAATACAAATAAGATTTTTCCAAGGCCTTGTGGAAAGACACTAGTTTGTCTCATGAGACCTACCGATGCATCGAAGAGCTATAGCGGGCTCCACCCATCACTTATTAAGTCCAATGCATTGCCATATGAAACGTTTTAAACATAACATACACATTCGTATTAAAACTAGCATACGAAATGTCAATACATTAACCACAAAACATGAATGGTATAAAAATAGCACATCCATAGTCAAACATTACTCATTTGATACAATATGGAAGATTGTATTGTATCACATTAACCTCAATCAAGAATAATGAAGGATGTTTCCACAGATGAAAATATTCATCAAAACTATTTGAGAGAAATATCCCCCTTTTTCTTGAAATCATTTAAAAGTCACACTATTTATCAAGAAGCCATTTAAAAATAGTTTTTTGAATCAAAGTTTCCCATACCACTTTGAAACATTTAAAATGAGTTTTAATTTTAATAATTTAATGTCCATATAAATAAATTCTTAAAACCATTTTTAAAACATGGACATTAATGAGCAAGATTTAGATGAATATGTCTTCAAAACATTTAAAAATGTATTTTAGTTAGAGTTTCTAACCAAAAGAGAGACACTTGAATACAAGTGATTGAGGTAATCAAAACTTTATTTTATCATGAGAATAAAGGGATTCACGATATACTATGTCAAAGTACATTATATACACCACATTAAAGTGATTTGGTGTATAACAACAAAGTATCAATGGAATGTAAATTGAGATGAAATCTATCATAAAGGCTGTATCCTTAGGTTAAGGATAAATCAAGGACATTATTATGTGTGACAAATATAAACACACTAAATATGATTGTATATTCAGTGTAAAACAATCAAAGGACATTCACACATATTCTAGTAAAAACAACACCAATGAATTGGATGTTTACCTCAACAAATCGAGATTGAGTAAAAATTACTCTTAGCAAGTTCATAACCATGACTTGAGAATTTATCAATGAAGTGATTATGTTTATAAAAAGTTTATCCATAGAAATGGGAGTGGAAATTATGAAATAATAAAATTAGTAGTGATTCCACACATAATCTTGGAGTAAAAATAATCAATGAAGTATGCGTAAAGCCGAATAAATGGAAATTGAAATTTCAAATTCCCCTATCAATTAGATAACTTATGAAACATACACCCATGAAAGAAGGATCATACAATGATCATGTAAATACCCATAAATTAAAGTATATTACACAATTAATACAATCATGGGCAGTACACATACACCACATGCAATAAATAAGTGGTGAACAATGGATTTCTCACGAAATTAAGTGTGAGATAAGAAACCCCATACTTTGTAATTTTTCCTTGGTCGACGGTAGGTTAACCTCCTGTATAATGGTGAAATAATTGTTATTTAATTATACAAGAATCATATGCATTAATATGATATCATATACGATCTTTTTACATTGATTTGTTAAGAATATCATAGAATTATCATCATTTGGGGTGTTAACGGGTTCATTTTACTTTATATTCTTTATTATGTGAGCCATATTTGTTATTAATGGGATGTATATTATTCATATCCAGAATGATATCAAGTACTTAAATATTGTTTTTAATCATCAAATGAGAATTATACTTGAATGGATATGATGAAAAATGAATCTCATCACGTTCGTCGAGACGGTAGTCCGTACGTACGCACGAGCAACAATATCATTCTTTTGATATATAATTGGATGGTATATCATATATACAGAATCATTATCATGTTATATTTATTATTTACATGAGTTACACATCATTATTATACCCATCCAAATAATAATATATTGAATAACAATTACACCACGACGTGGAGATGGTAAGCCGTCCGTACGCACGTGTGGTGACATGTTATTCAAAGAATGGATAGAATAATGTATATGGTTGTAGAATATTTATAATAACATCACAATATATATATATATGATACTGGAGTTATTATTTTATAGTGGTAATAACAATGAAAGAGGAAGTGGAAGAAGAAAGGAACTCGAAAAGGGGTGGTGAAAACATTACCTCTTCTTTGGGTTCTTCCTTTTGATTTGATCAAAAGGGCTCCTTAGGATGGCTTTATGATCAAAATAAGGCCACTAGGTTGTAGTGAGGGATGTTGAGAGAGTATTTGGGCAGGATTTGGCCGAACCAAAAGGCTTTGAAGGTGTGAAGAAAAGAGAAGGAGGAGTGCCCTTTTATAAGAGGGGTGAGGGGCACCTTTGGAAATGCTAGAAATATTAATTTATAATAAATTAATATTCGGTTTCAAATGGCTCCAAAGTTGTTTAGTAAAAGGTTAAGGTGGGGATAGGTCGAAAACCATTCATCCAATATAATTTAGACAGGTTTTGGTCACTATATTAACCTTATCATTTAGTTTTATCTCTTAGTTAATTAGTTTGACATTTACCATGTCACTTTGTATTTTTATATTATATAGTTAATAAAATTACTATATCCATCCAAGCGACACCCAAGTGGTCCATTAATGATATATCTATCACGATATAAGTCTCTTGGCTGACCCTTGGATTTTTAGGAATTTAATATCAATTAATAATATAATATTGTTTTAAAAACTCTTTTATGTCAATTTTGACACTATTCAATAGTTGATTTTTGTGAAACACATAACAGAATTATTACTTTGAAAAAAGTTATTTAAATCAATCGAAATATGTCATGTTATCCTAGAAAATTAGTTTAATTAAATAAAAGTATCAAATTATATTTATTTGGGTATTTATAATATCAATTATTCTAATTTTTCACTATTATGGTAATTACTGCATCACCATTGTGTCATAAATAAATTATACTATTTAATGTCTAAAAATTATAAATAAAATATCATTATATAGGAAATAGTTTTATCTTTCTAATTAATATTTATAGTCTAAAATCCAACATATATAACCCTATGTAACAATTGTTTTTCTAAAAGATATATACTTGTGTCATTTTTGTATTTATTTTAACTTAATTAAAATAAAGTGTCATTATCACTTACAAGTGGATCCATGGAGTCCCAAAATCGACCCAAAGATTCCCATTGTCGAAAATGTATCAACGAATAGGGTTAAGACACGTTTTAGGGTAATTTAGTATTATTATAATATTATTTTCAACCGTTGTTTACCGGATTTACCCTTTAACCATGGTAAATAAAATATTTACTGATGTAATTATCCAAAATGTCTAAAAATAAAAGTTACCTATTTAAATAATTTGAACATCTTGATTCCAAATATGGAAAACATTTTTCCAAATTCAAAACACAGAAGTGGCAGAAATTAATTTAAAATTAATTTCCGTTGTTAAAACAAAAAGCATGTTTTTAAGAGATAATAACTATCAAAAGATTGGCACTTGTTTATGTGTAGTTTAAATGTGAAATTATGTTCAATGACCCACATTGTATTACATGATAAAAATATATTATAAATATACTTTAAAACCACTAAAATTCATAATTTATCACTATTAATTATTTTGATTAAAAAAGTTGTTTTTAATTAAAATTTAGTAATTTTCACTAATCATCAAAATATGAAAGTTATCCGAAAAGTACCATAATTTCACCCTAGGGTAATTTTGATATTAAGAATCCAAAAATGAAGTCCATTTTGAGAGATAATATTTATAAAATTCCAAAAAGTAGGAAGTACTATTCATAACGGCTAGTTTGATTTGTTGTGGTGTGTTAAAATCTCGAAGTTGCGTACAATGCACGTCATTGTATTATTCCAAGGGAAATGTACCGTGGAAGCTTGGGGTGTTACATAGAAGCCTTCAACAAGACACTTTCAAATATACTAAAAAAGATGGTGGATAAAGATAAGAAACCATGGCCTGATAAACTCTGTCATGCTTTATGGGATTATTGGACCAACACCCGCACTGCAACGCGGTCAACTCCATAGTCATTGGTATATGTAACGGAAGAAGTCATTCCCATTGAAATTCAATTGCCTTCGCTCAGAGTAGCCATTTGTGAGCAGTCATCTATAGATGAGAAATCTCAGAAGTGATTAGATGAATTGGAACGATTATATGAGAAAAGATTGTGCACACTGCACCACTTGGAAGGTTATCAGAATCGAATAACACCAGCATTTAATAATAAATTTCATCTTTGTTAATTCATTCAGGGTGAACTCATATTAGTTCTCGGAACTCCAATGATACCAGGAAAGAAGCCTCCCATGCTTGTACCAAAGTGGTAAGGAACTTATTCAATAAATAAGGTATACTCCAATAGAGCATATTCATTAATATATATCGATGGATAACTCATCACTACTCCAAACAATGCCATATTTCTACAAAAGTATTTTACATAAACACAAAATATATCATCCATGATCCAGTATGACCTTAAACTGTACCACTGTCCTACATGACATTAAAACCGCTCATCACATACCGCAAGACGTTAAACTGTGTAACCAACGGTCCATGCATACGAATTTAAACTATTCGAATTTTTGTCCAACATGATGTTAAACTTTGAAAAAGTTATCTAATTCATCCAACATGATGTTAAACTGTTTCCCCTTTATCATCCTTGCTATATGATGTTAAAATACACAGCAACGGTCCATTAATATGACCCAAAACTATTTACAAGTCCCTTATGTCCAGCAAGACGTTAAACTGCATCATCCACATTCAATGCATATGGATTTAAACTATTTTCATTTATTTCATCCAACATGATATTAAAATGTAACGTCATCCAACATGACATTAAACTGTGAAAAAGTCCCTAATATATCCAACATGACGTTAAACTGTGTCCTCTTTTTTTCCTCACTGCAAGACATTAAACTGCACAGTCCCCCTTTTTTTGTCAAACATGTCATTAAACTATATTTTCCCCATCGTCCTAACTACATTACGCTAAACTGTACAGAAAATCCTTTAATACGTCCTACATGACATTATACTATACATCGACCCTACTATATGACATTAAACTGTACAACACCAATAGTCCTAACTGCAAGACATTAAACTGCATAATCCCTTCATAGGTCCTACATGACATTAAACTGTGCATTTTTAAGGTTGTTGTTACCTCTTGTTTCTCATACCGAGTATGACTCACGTGAGCGTAGAGAAAACTATAACCATAACACTCTTTTGGGGCTACTAACCATGTGTATGTCCGAACACTTTTTTTATATCATTTCCCCTAAGAACAACTTGATCACTAATTCATTCTTTAATTGAACTATGCAGACTTTGATCCTTGCCTTCTAGGCTGGGTATGTAGGCAACCTCCCAAGGTTCAAGCCCAAAACCAATCTCTTCACATTGGTTCACCTCTATCTCATACGATGTTGATTTGTGAAACCACCCCCAGATTCAATATCGTTACATTGGTTCTCCTTATTCCTTGCTATACGACTTTAAAATGTACAATGATTTTGTCCTATACGTCAATAAACTATAATATTCTTTGATACCCTCACCTGAGATGGAATAATTATTTACATTGAATTTCAATCATGTTTCATTTCAAAGACTACGTATATACATGTAAATGCACAAACCTATTATCTTGGGTTAAATTATCATTGAACTAAGGTCCCCTTTCACCCTTCACATGTATGAACCAAATTTGTAGAGAGGGTATTTCTAGAACTACATCGGATTGATTCACATCTTTATGTGATATGTAATAACGTTTGAGTGTCCCTCGAATCCAGCCCCAAGTCTTTAGGACTAACTCAAAATTCCACTTTCAGTCTCTTGGCTATAAAGTCCCCATGAAAACACACACTTTGTATGTCTTATAATGGTCCGAGATCTATGACCCTAAACTACGATATCCTATACTTTCATCCTGCATGACGTTAAATTGTAGTTCAAGAACTATGTACGTCTTGATTCCCATACTTACAGGATATGTAGTGAAGTCTAACATTTTATTTCAGGACCCAGCCACAATATCATTATGGTTAGCATTGATCTGTGTATTTCTGCATACATTTTGACAATACCCAACTTTATGTGTCATAATCCTAACCTTAAAAATTTTCAGATCTTTATAACCCTTTTCTTAACTTCTAATCACAAAAGGCTTGAAATTCTGATAGTTCTTTTGCCTAACCATGTAGTACGTGCCCTTAGGCGGCCTTGCATAAAGAGTCTACAAAACAGACCTGTCATCCAAAAGATGCTATTATTTGACTATGCAGTCAATGCCCTTAGGTGGCCCTGCATAATTCAACCCCCTAACAGGTTTGTTAAATAGTGGTAACCTAATTCTTGGGAGGAAAACCTCTTTTGTCCTTATTTTTATTAATTATAATATTTAGGGATTCGCAACAATAGCCATCCTCAACATACTTGTCCCATATCCTTTTTCATGATCTGAAAGCATTCAAGTCTATGGTTTATATTCTCCTTCCCTACGTTTGGGTCAGACCTTCATTGGAGTGATATCCATCTAGTTCATCAATAATCTTGTTTGGAAATATCTTCTCCATATTCAAGTACCTTTTTTCCAAACAGAAAACTCTATACTTTGGAAAATTTGAATCTTCATAACCTTTCACATTCTTTTTGAGCACTATGAAAGTAAATTTCTGAGAGTTCTTTTTCTTGACTATGCAGTACCTGACCTTAGGTGGCCTTTCATAAGTAGTCTACATAACGGACATGTCAGCCAAAAGATGATATTTATTTGACTATGCAGCCAATGACCTTAGGTGGCCCTTCATAATTCAACCCCCTAACAGGTTTGTTAAATAATGGTAACTTCATTTTTGGGAATTACTTCTTCAAATTTCTTTTAGATCTTTTTTCAAATCATTCCTCAGATTAAAATATTCTTAAGTCATAGTTTACATATTTTACCTCTTAATTGAGTATGGTAATATGTTTTCAGATGAATTGTCAAGTAATTGAGTCAATTCTAATTCATTTGGTCATAGCTATTTCGACCTTAAAAATTAACCCTTTTATTTCCGATGTGCATGAAATTAAATTTCCCACAAAAGACAAAGGAACTCTGAATAGAAGTGAAGTTCCATCTCACTAAACATACATTTTGTATGATTTAGGTAATATTGAGCAATTAAGAGATTCAAAATTTTAAGGGTTATTTACATTAATCCTAGAAAAAATCAAACTATGCTTACTAGGCCCATTGGATTTGGTAAAATTTAAATCAGAGAGAAAAAGAGAATGCAGGTACAAATGATTGAAGGTAAAAGTGTTTTTCATTGATGCACAAGAGTTATAAGGACATCCACATAATAGAGTCTCTTCTGTTTTTCAGGAATTACAAAAGACTTTCAACATAACTCTTCATTTGATTTACGGAATCCTGAGCTTCATTAGCAGCCACCTGGAATTCAATGATTCAACTGGATTCCATAAGAGATGCAGTGATATCATATCTTCTTGGAACAATTGTAAAATAATGTTCTTGAGTGAGGTTTGAGAAAATTTTCAATTGATCAGACAGTGACTCTATTTCTATCCAAGAGACTTGGAAGATGGATACATGGATTTGAGAATGAAGCATTGTAAGTAAAGAGCCATTTGGAATGAGTACTCTTTTCAGATATTGTTCTAATACCATATTTTTCTCCTCTCCACCAAACAGCAATGGAAAAAATTTTAGCCAATGGGTTTTCCATTTTTATATCTGCAAGGAAATGGAATGCAAGAAAAATATGAAATTTAACACCAATGTTGTTACTCTTAATGCACAACATAACCGAAATAGAGGAGTAGCAGTGAAGCTACATCTCAGGCATATAATTATTTGAATTTGGAACATTGACTCCTTGAAGATGACCATGACCATATAGAGGCAGGTAAATGCTCTGTGGGAAATTAAGAAGATAATTTATCAAGTACTTAGCCAAATCTGGGAGAGTGATGTCACAGATATCATAGTAATCATGGCCAAAAATATTCATTATCTCATCAATCCAATTGCTATCAAATTCATCATCCATTCTAATTCTCTTTGGAGCCATTGGATCTGCACAAAAGTTGAGTAATTAAGAATTAAATGAAGTTATTTTTTCATAAAGTTTGTGAAAGAATTCGAAAAAATGGAAAAGAAATTAAGGCGCACAAGTCTAAACTTGGAGCGCAATTGTGATGTGTCGCACAATTATAATGTGCCACGCAAGTATTTGGCGCGCAAGTATCATCCCGTAGGACCCGATACCTTGACAGTAGCACGACAGCAAAGGAAAAGCGAAAAATAGAGCAACTTGCACGGCGGAGATGACCTGCGCGGTGAGAGCTCAAAAATCCGATGTTTTGTGCAATGCACAACAAATGAGGGCATATATATAGGCCAGGCCGGCCACCTGTGTGGCTAAAGCCAGCGCGCACCGGCCCTGCGCGACTCACACCTGCGCAATGATTGTGGCGCGGTGAAAACTTGCGTGCCACCTTTCCTTTGGTTTTCTACTTTTCCTCAGAGTCACATCCTCATTTCTTTTGGATCCAACTCTAAGGGGGGAATTTTGGTGATGCTCATTTTCATCACAGAGTCCAAAGGAATGTAAAGGGAAATACCTTGAAACCGAATTGATTCGTCCTTTGAAGAAAACATCAAATATCGACAATGAAATGAAAAAGCAGTCAAAGGACCTTGGGTCGCGCAAGTTCCCTCATGGTAGCACAAGTACACTTGCGTGCCACATAATGGTCATGCAAGTGACTTGCACGCCCTCTTTGAAAACCTACCAGGGTATTCTCCAGCCTATAAATACCCCTGGTGGGCACCCCATTTGTGGAGGATTTTTCCCGATTTCACATACAGAGCTCTGAACACCCAAGTCTCTTCTTCAGGTCTTCCAAACACTTCTAAGGTAATTATTTACCTACAATGGAAGGTATAAAAAATAGGAGTAAGGTATAAGTGTTATAATTCACTAACACTTGCGCACCGAAGTTTTTTACCCTTAAAGGAAATGGACACACTTGAGCGCCACCCTACTTCGTCCCCAGAACTTGCGCGCCATATTCTGGAAATCCACTAGGGATAATACCAAGGGATTGAGCCAAGTCTCGCCCAAGTATTACCCTAAGGGATAGAAATCGCACAAGTAACCATGTGCCATGCAGGTATACCTGCGCACCCAGGACTTGCGTGCTCACACAGTACCTACGCGCTTCCCAGGACTTGCGCACCCTTATATTTTTTCGGGTGCCCTTCTTGGCCATTTAACCCCTCTTATGACATTCCACCTTCCTATTCAAGATTCAGTTTTCAAGAAACTATTCAAAGCCATTTATGGCATGTTTTCTTGATTGAATTCCTTATCCGAAAGGAATTCCGTGAAACATCTCTTAAAACGTAGCGATTTATACATCTTTATTTCACTAAAATTAGAGATTTAATTCATTAAACCTCATCATTTAAGATGAAAAAAATCTATTACTAGGAATCCTTCTTAGGAGTAAGCCCCATGTCCTCATTAATCTGGGCCTCCTTTTCAGGAGTAATCCCTAGTCATAATTTCCATTAATTAGTACCTCCTATTAAGAAGTAATCCTATGTTTCAAGTCCTATTAATTGGGTATCCTCCTCAAGAGTAAGCCCCAAACATAATTCCTTTAACCTGGGCTCCCTTTTCAGGAATAAATCCCAGTATCAAAGTTCCAAAATATGGGCATCCTCCTTAGGAGTAAGCCCCATGTCCTCATTAATTCAGGCCTCCTTTTCAAGATTATGACCCAGTCATAATTTCCATTAACCTGGGCCTCCTTTTTCAAGAATAAACCCCATTCGTAAAGTTCACAAATATGGGCATCCTCCTTAGGAGTAAGCCCCAAGTCCCTTACTTTTTCAAAACCCTTAACATGGGCCTCCTATTCAGGAGTAATCCCCAGTAATAATTTCCATTAATCTTGGTCTCTTTTTCAGGAGTAAGCCCTAGTCATAATATCCATTAATCTGGACCTCCTTTTTAAGAGTAATCACAAGTCATAATTTCCATTAACCTAGGCTCCCTTTTTAGGAATAATCCCTAGTATTAAAGTTCCCAAATATGGGAATCCTCCATAGGAGTAAGCCCCAAGTCCCTTAATTTTTCAAAACCCTTAACCTGGGCCTTCTTCTCTGGAGTAATCCCCAGTTTTAATTTCTCTTAACCAGTCTTAATTTCCTTTTGATCTGGACTTCCTTCTCCGGAGTAAAACCCAATCATAAGTCCCCTCCTAACTTGGGAATCTTCCTTAGGAGTAAGCCACAAGATTAGAGTATCCAAATCTCCTTGAAACACATATACCTTTATGGACCCTGTTCTTCGATTTATTCCCTGAATAAATATTAATCCTCATCTATTTTGAGCATTCGTACACACATAAGCCCCACATCATTGCATCTTTCATGGGACAATTGTCTAGTTTCACCAATACCTCTTGTTTCTCACACCGATCATGACTCACGTGATCTTAGAGTGTAAAAGTAATGATGAAATCTTTCTTTGATCCATTAGTTATGCATAAACACCATACTCCCCTACTCGAACTACGTGGGTTCTGAGTCCTTTTCCAAAAACAAAGGATACGTAGGTAGCCCATCTGTGGGTACGATCCCAACTCTGAAATAATCAATGTCCTTCTGAATGAAAATAAATTTCGTGTGCCCTACTGAGTGGCCTTAAAACATGTATGGTCATCATAATGACCAAGAGACTTTCATGTATTGAAGGATACCATCAGCTAAGAATCTCTAAACAAATATAGATTATTCTATATCGATGAAGAACCTCGAATACATATAAAAGATTCTCTAAATTTCCTACATATCAATCATTGATTGTCAGATCTAAAGGAAAACTCATGTTATACTTTTTAATGTAATAAGGATTCACGAATATAACTTAAATCTATAAAGAGAGTCCCAGAGTAGACAATAATTCCCCTCAAAAAGCTGTGGCGAGTCCGAACTCCCAACCTCTCCACCAATGCAAATTCCTAAGACCCATCAGTCCACAACTAATGTGCACCTACCTTTGGAAAGTAGGTTAAAATGGATATGAAATCATTGGATGTTTCCGGTTCTATGAACAAACCCGTTAGAAACCGTTTGAAATGTTTGAATCATAAATCAATGAGATCATCCCCCATTCTAGAGGGAAACAATCTTTAACTGTCTCACATGATCCTCCTCAAACATTGAGTACACTAAGATATCATTGATGAAGAATAACATGAATTGGTCTGAGAAAGTATGAATGATATTGTTCTTGAGTATCGTGAGCACTGTTGGGATGTTCATCATGCCAATTGGAGTCACCAAGTATTTATAGAGGCTATATCAATATATGAATGTTGTAATTGTTATATCATTGTATCATACATACGAATGGTGATAGACTGGGATGAAGTCAGCCTTTGATATCCATTGTGACACTCCCGATAGAATGTAGAGTTAATTTATCCTATATTATGGATACATGTTCTTCACAGTCACCTTGGTTAAGAGTAGTTAGATAACACATAACCTCAATATCCCTTCATCCTTAATGGATTTCAAATGTGGGACTACCTAGGGGAGACTAGTTGTTACAAATCCCTTCACTGGAAAGTCCCCCAATGACACCTTTAGGCCGTAATTCTCTACAGGAGCCATCCAATATTCTGGAACAAATATTAGTGTAATCCAATGGTGTTGATCAATGGTGAATTTTATCTATTAGCGAGAGGTAAATCTAGAACATCCTCAGGGAAGACATCCTCATACTCCACCAAAACAACAGGAAACTGGGAACTTATAACATTTAATCTACCAATGGTCATGCAACCCAAGTGGTGATTAATTATTTGAACCCTCCTATACGTGAATCCATCATGCACTACCTGATTTGTCTTTAAAAAATGGAGAAGCTACTTCCATTACTGTGGATTCACTGCATCATACTCTTCAAATAGTCAATATTGTAATGTCTTATAAACTATCATTCCATGCCTAATATGACATAGTAAGGACTCATCATTGACAAAATGATACCCCAATATATACTCTTTACTCCAAGAGTTTCATTACACCATTGAAACAAGTGTTTGATCGATGTGTCATCTCATGTATAATTCTCCATGTGTATGAGCCATGCAAAGGAATCAACAAGAATCACTAGGACTAGAACATGATATGGGGAGTGAAATTAATGACTAGAACATGTGTCTATATGTATTATAACTAAAGTGGAAAAGAAAGATATATTACCTCATATCATTCTTGGAACCTCTTGTTCATAAACCTCTATCATCTATAGGTATCCACACACCATTCCTCTATCTCATTGAGCATGGCATAGAGCACCTGGGGATAGTGTCAGTAACAAGTCAAAGCATCTACAACCACCTATTTCTCTCCCACCTCCATCTCCATATAGAACTCACTATAGGCCTATATTATTCATTAACTTCTTATGCATCATTAGTCCATCCATAGTTTCTATGTCTGCATTATGGTAGGTCTAAAAATCTTCGGAAAGATTAATCATTTCATCAAATGAGTAGAATTTTCTCTCCCATGGATTAATAGACCCATACTAAGATCCCCAAACAACATACCCTATTTCATGGGACCTCCTCATAACACCTCTTGGGTGTCTTGGTCCCTAATACTGACATATTTACCCTTCTTCCAAGGTCTATGCTCCTGCATTCCCACCACCAACAAGCAGTAATGTATGCTCAAACAAAAATCTCTTAAGCCCCAAAATATCACTTTATCACCACAATATTGGTAGGAATTAGTGTGTTGATAAAAATAGATCTTATGTATCTACACTTTACTACCTAAAAGGTATTATTCCAAATGAACTATTCCATATCAATATCCATAGAGTACAAGGAGTGGTTCGTGAACTTTTATGAATAATTAGCTACAATAGTTCTACAATACTAAATTAGAATATTATCCTGTATATGTACAACCCTTAGCATACCCAAAGTGGAATATTCTTTGAATATATTCTCAAACTCTGATCATTTTAAATTTCCCTCTTCATAAGATTTTTTCACTGACCCTCAACATTGTCCTACTGAGACATGAAGAAGGATGAATCCTATGACCACAATATGATCTGAGGGTGTTCTGACAAGAATGAAAAAATTAGTGACCACCCCAATCCAATCCTAAATCAATTGTTGGCCAGGCACATCTCATAACATGAGAGGCCTCAGACACTAAAAATCATAATGTGCACTTATTTGATACACACAATCAACTATAACTGCATGTACCATCTGTTACTCAACATGTGGTTTTATACCGAGTGCACCAACTATATGTATATCTCCTAGAACATTGCCTTATTTGGATGCCTCATCCAATAGGAGACCATTTTCATGATTCAGATGTTGAACCCTCACCCAAATAAATCATAGAGGAATTCATGATTTAAACAATATATACCACAATCAATGAATATATATAGAGATATGACTTGAGAAGGACATGGAAATCACAACCAATTTATATATGATACACGTACCATTTTTTCCTTGTTACTTGTATTGTAATGTACCATATTGAAAATAAGGTGATCAGTGTTTGGTTGTATTGATACTTTAGCTACCACACCAACACTGGATTTACTAGAATGAGATCTCAACTCCAAAAAACAAAATATTTTTTTCCCAATAAACTCTCAAAAACTCTAGACCTAAGATAAAATTAAATCCTTTGATACCACTCTATAATGAATCATCCAAGATAGGCCCATGCAGTGACTCCCCAAGTCCACCTCTAATAGGCGTGGGGCTAGCGACGATCGTTGATAATCCATATCAATAATATAGGAGGACATAGCCAATGTACTTGTTCACACATGCACATAACCAAACCTATACAATTTTGAAACATAATAACATATGAAAAACCATGCTTGTATACATCAAAATCTCACAACTAGATTATGATTGAATGTAAAGGAAACTACACAAATCCATATACAAGCCCCCCATAAAATGTTTTAAAATAAGATGAACATGAAAGTAATATAATGTATTTATATGATGACACTACAAGAACACACATCAGTCTATCCAGACTCACTAAGCATCATTTGGTCCTGGTCTTTCTAGGACTCTTTTAAACGGTTGAAAATCTACATATGAAATGACACGTGTTCAAAATCCCATACAGGGGTGATTATAGAAATACTTATTAGTACACCTTGAAAATAAAAAAACATAAATCAAAAGAATCTTGTAATCACTAGACATTTATATGTATACATCACATATAATAAGAATATCTTGATATACTAAAAAATAAACAAAATATAGATTTAATTTGACAACTGTAATCTTATACCAGGATTCCAGATTGATGATCCATGTAGACCTTTTTTAGGTGAACAAACTCAATGAGTTTAATAGCACTAATGACGTTATTCGGAGAGGGAACGCTCATCGGGTATAACCATTTTATGTATTCAATAAATGTATGAATAGATACAATACACACATGAGGATAACATAAAAAGGCTTCGGTATACGAATAACTCAAAATGGAATAACCCACAAAGTGGAGGATCCATCACGGCATAGTGTTGGTCATGAAAATACTTATATCTCCACCAAGGGCATGAAGATGAATAGAAGATGTAACTACTCAAGTTTTTAAAATAGAAAATTATGTTCGATACCCTATGGAATACATAACAATAAAACTAAATCAACAATATTTATTTAAATATGACAATTGAAACATCTAAAATAAATTAAATGATATGAATAGTCTGATATAACATATGAAATATATTTGACGTAAATATATTAATAAATGATTATTAAATATTCAATCTTATTTTGGTAATGCATTTTTATTTTTTAAAATATGATTTCACAAAATTTGTTATTATTTATATATTATAATAATTTTTTTGGAACCAATATATTATATAGTTTATAAAAAAACTCAAATATTTTTCCCATCATATAAAAATTATCAACAGCTAATAATTGGTTACTTTTAGGAAAATATAAATTTTTTTAAATGTGAAAATATATTTTTTACATAAAATTTTCATTTCATTTGATAAATTAATTAATTATTCTATTAATTTGATTTCATGGTATCATAATAGTTATTTATTCATATTTAAATCAATTAATTACATGAAAATAATATTTATGTTAAATTTTATTATAAATTTATTTGTAGCATTAGAAAATCATTTTTTTGAAAACATGTTTTATATTGATAAAGTATCTCTATTTTAGTGAATTAAAACAACACATAATGATAAATAAAAATAAAATAAATTTTTATATTATATATATGTCTTTATAAATTCAAAATAATGCAATTAATATTAGTAGATGTAGATTTTAAGTGAAATCATATTTTCCTTAAAAATATATTTTTCTAGATAGTATTTTGTATAATTGTTTTAGTTTTATTTTAAATTATATTTATTTTGAATTTTTTTTATATATTTTGATACATCATAATTAATATAAGATAATAATTTGAACATAATATTTTAACAATGTGATTAGTGGTTATTGTAAATAATAATTATCACGATAAAAGTAAAATAGGATAATTGACGATAAAATAATAATTTTACAAAAAATGGAATGAAAGTAACACTAAGAGTATGAAGATTTATATTTTATATTAATTGAAATTATTAATATATTTATTTTAAATTTTTTTACGTATTCTTTTTTATAAAATTATATTTTAATACAATATTTTACAAATAGAAATTTTTGGTTAATATTCATATTCAATTAAGAAATCTATTTCGATGAATCAATTGATTTATTAAATAAATAATATTCTCATAAGTTATAAGTATTAAATTAAATTTATTTAATTTAAATGATCATATATTCTTTATGATGTCAAATTAAATTTACAATAATGTTTGAAAATAGTTTTTGTCAAAACACATCAATTTTCAATAAATGTCTGGTTTTACCTAAAAAGTAAAGATTGTCATATTAATAAAATTATTTAGATAAATTGAATAATATTTTTGGAATCCGGACCTCAAAATGGTAAAATGGTGAATTTATCATCATTTAATAAGACAGACGACATTTTGGGTGAAAATTAAATTCAGTGTAAATATATAATGGATTTTATAACATCATAATGAATAAATAATTATGCAATTAAATGATATAAAATGGTAACATACCAATTTATGTTTTCCTTTAAAATATTTTACTTTCATGTTCATCTGATTTGTTTTATAAATCCTTAGTGAATCCTCCAAGGCATATAAAATATTTTATGGTTTTAAATATTTTCCTTGAAAGTGTGACTTAACTACAAATAAAAAAGTTAAAAATATTAATATAATCAACCCATATCCATTTAAAATAATTTACACCACTACCCATTTTTATAATCCATGGGAAAAATCATGGAATGGTTTGTGGTTTTGAATATTTTAGTGTGTAGCGTCTGAAACCAAAATAATAAAGAATTCCCCACCTTTCCTATATAACCCCACCAAGCATTCATTTCTCTTCACTAAATATCTTTCACACTCGACCACACTCTACCCCTACTCCCTATAGTACTCCTAAGGCACCCCAACTCCCAATAATCCTCACCCAACCCATTGGGATCACACATCCATGAATGGGATCTGCCTCTCTCCTTTTTCATCAAGAACATCTTTTATTTCATGCTTTTAATATATGTATTTTATTAATTTGGGTTATTTTCATCAATAAATTTATACGTTACATTTCATTTATTCATTATGGTATCATTTTTTCACTCTCATTAGTACCCCCTACGATAATTGATTCCCACATATTACTATGCCAAAATTCCGTAAGGGGTTTCTCTCTTCTTATTTGAATTCATGCATTTATTTTATATTATTCATCTAAAATTATATTTCACATTTAGAGATATTATGTTTCATGAAAACCTATTATACATATCATTAATAAATGATTATATATCCCATTATACCACATCAACCCATTTTATGAATTTTTATATGATGTCTTTATGCAGTTGGAATTTCACCTAAATTGTCCAAGCCAAAATCATCATTTAGTTAATACCATACCCATTCCTCTATCATGGGTATTCACCTTTATGCACATAAACATTTTTACAGGGATTAAACATATGTATTCCAAAATAATCGATCATGGAATAAATTACAATGTTGAATGAATCCATGTATATGATCCGTTTGACACATTTAAGCATGAGATTGAAATGATTTTGAGGTTTGTGCGCTGATAGCTCTCGAATGCGTTGTTTAATGCTTAGTATCATGATACAACATATTGGGATGGAGAATTACCTGGTTCATTTAAAGGAAAAATTTTCACTATGTTGGTGTATTGGTTTACCTGATTCTTTTCTATTAATGAAATAGTGTTTTAAGTTGTTTCTACATTTCCATGTTTTGAAAATCATGTTATATCATGACTTTGTGTTCATGTTTCTCTTATGATATATGGATATGCCTATTGCCTAAAATGTATGGTATTATTCATGTTATTCCCTTTTATGATGTATACCAACAAGTTATCTCATGCAATGCAACATACGATGGAATATTATGGCCATGTAAAAGATGTTTTCAGTAATGATGTGTATCTCATGTTTATGTTGTTATATAGTGTTTCTCAGCCCCAAATACTCTATAACTCATGGTCGAATTGGTTGCATAATGTGATTTTTTTAATAAATCATGTTTATATATGAAATAAGGATCATGGTTAATATAGATGGTATCAAAGGATATGTTTAGTTCTTCTAGGAATTATGATTAGAAAACTCTAGTGAATGTCTTAGGGTTAAGACTAAGTATAAGAAAAGAATCCCTAAATTTTGGTGATTTATTGAGTATGATTTTAATAAAGAAAATGCATCCCTATCTGGATATGAACATGTGGAGGTGGGTCTATGATAGATGTATCTAGTGGTAAAATCCAAAAACACTACTTCAAGATGGACTCAAATGGGTACATCTAGATAGAAAAGGGACTTACCACACTCTTAGTGCGAAAATACAAGGGTAAATGATTTTGTAAATTCATAATCAATGTAATAACCATTGTAAAGGGAATAAAAGAATCCAATTTGAATATTATTTTTGAATTATATCATGGATTATGTATATAGATGCCAAGAAAACTCATAAGTTAATAAGATAATTGTAACATATATGTTGTCACATTAATTTCATTAGATTCCTTTTTAAGTGTTTATTATTATAAAAATACTCATCCAATATTTTTCTCATTATTCTATAGAATATATAGAAATAGGATAAACTGAGTTAATATTTAATTTTTTAGGACAAAATTTATTAAAGGGGGGATAATGTAACAACCATAGTGTTTGAAATTGAAAATTATATTCGATAGCATATGAAATACATAATACTAACCCTAAAGAATAATAAGTATTTAAATATAAAATTTTTAACTATTACATTAAATTTAATATATTTTTAATATTATCTAATTTATGAACTGTATATGGTCAAAATATATTAACAAATTATTATTAAATATTCAATAAAAGTTTTGGTGATTCCTTTTATTTTTCAGAATATGTTATCATTAAAAAATATTTTTATTTATTTATTATAATAATTTTCTAAATAAAATTTAAATTTATGTGATAAATTAGCACTATTTTTTGTCACATAATATCAAAAGTACTATTTGGTAATAATTTGGTATTGTTCATAAAATATAGTTTTTTGTGCATAATGAAAATAAAGTTTTTACGTGAAATTGATAGTTATTTTGATAAATGTATTATGTATTATCTAATTTGATTTCATGGTAACATACTTATATGTAAATTATATTTTATAAAATTAATTAAATGTTAATAATATTTATACTGAATTTTATTATAATTTATTTTTAGGATTATAAATGTTTTTTTTTCTAAAAACGAGTTTAAAATGCATAATGTATATCTATTTTAATTAATTAAAATAACCCTAATGATAAATGAACTAAATTAAATAGTTATTATATATATGTCATAATTAATGTAAAATAATAAAATTAATATTATTATTTATAGAGTTAATTTGAACTCATATTTTCCATAAAGATATATTTTTTGGTAAACTGTTTTCCATAATTCCTGAAAAAATTATGTTAAAATAAATTGATTTTGATAAAATTCATTCCATAATATTAATCATTATAATTAATATTAGTTAATAATTTCAACATAATATATATGAAATAATATTAGTAACTATAATAAATATTTATTATCATGATAAAAGAAAATTTTGATAATTGATGGTAGAAAAGTAATTTTAAAAAATAATCAAAATAACCCTAAAAGTATGCATAATTATATTTCATTTTAATTTATATGTATAATTTATTTTTGTTATAAGTTTATAATTAATTGGTATAAAAATTATATTTTGATATAATAAAATAGAAATTGTATTTTTGATTAATATTCTAATTCAATTAAAAAATCAATTTTGATGAATTAATAATTTCTGTAAATAAATAATCTTCCAGTAAAATATTTTTAATAAATTAATTGTTTTAATTATAAAAGATCATATAATTTTTGTGAAGTCAAATTTAATTTTTAATAAGGTTTCAAAACTATTTTTGTTAAAACCCATCAATTTCAATAATTGTCAATTTTTTTAATAGTAAAAATTAACTTATTTAAAAATTTATTTAAATAAAATGAATATTATCTTTGAAATTAGTGAGTTGAAATTATCCAATAGTGAATTTTTTTTTACATTCTAACATTGTATAATTTTTGGTTAAAATTTATATAAATTATAAACATATAATAGGTTTTATGGCATAATAACTAACTAATAGTGTTGTAATAAAATAATATAAATGGTATATTTGGATAAATATATGTTTTAATTTCAAATAATTTAATTTCAGATTTATTTTATTAAATTTATAAATCCTTAGTGAATCCTCTAAGACGTATAAAATATTTTAGAATTTTAAAATCATTTCCTTTAATGTGAAACTCACCTCCACATAAGAAAATGAAATATTTTAAAATCACCAGCCCTTAGTTATGAAAAATAATTTATACCAATCCCCTTTTCAAGAAACCATGGGAAAAAACCACGTGATGGTTTTTTGTTTTGAATATTTTTGTTTGTAGTGTCCAAAAATAAAATAATAAATTATTCTCCACCATTCCTATATAAACATTCACAAGAACCTATATCTCTTCACTCAAACTCTTTGATGATAAAACAACTCTAGAACTTACTCCCTATACTCCTCCAAAGGCTTCCCCATGCTCCCAAAAATCCTCCCCAATCCATTGGGATCACACATTGATATAAAGGATCTCCCTCTCTTGTTTTTCTTCAAGCACCTCTTTTATGTCATACCTATTAATTTACATTTTTCTAATTTGGGATATTTTCATCCATATACTATTCCTATGAATTTGATTTATACACTATGGGATTTTCCTTTCAGTCCCATTTTGCCCCATATGATCATTGAAGCCCAACTCATTCCTTTCCGAAATTCTCTAAGGGATTTCTATCCATTCATTTCCATTCAAGCATATATTTTATACAATTCATCAAAAATTACATTAAAAATGTTGGTATATTATGTTCCATGGTCCTATGTTATCCATTTCGTGTATAAATTATGATAAAACACATTATATCTCATAATCCCCTTTTATAAATTTCAATATGACGTCGTTATGATGCCGAAACTGCACCACACATTCCCTTGCCAAAATATTCTTGTAATGAATACCATAACAATTACTCTATCAATTTTATTCACCTTTATTAACAAATAATTGTTGATTGAGACTTACATGTTTGTGTTCAACATTCCTTGATCATTTAATAAATGATGATGTTGAATGAATCCATGTTATATGATCTACGTCGCAGACTAAATAATGAGATAGAAATGATTATGAACGGTTCTCCATGATAGTGCTCGAATGAATTTGGTAATGTTTAGTATCATGATACCCCTTTTTCGGACAAGGGTGTACCTGATTCCTTTATTGGACTTTTTTACACCATGTTGGGACATGGGTATACTTGATTCCATTATATTAATGTTGAAGTGTTTTAAGTTTTTACCAAATATCCATGTTATGATCATCATGATATATCATGCCATTATGTTCATATTTATATTATGATCCACTTATATTTTTATTTACTAACATGTAATGTATTCATCATGTTATTTTGTTACCCCCTAACTAGGATTTATATCTCACCCTTTTCCAGTGTATGTCCTTAGGTTATTCAAATCAATGCTAATTATTATAGAATATTATGGTCAAGTAAATGATGTTTTCAATAAAGAAATATATTTCATATTTATTATTGTTATGTAATGTTACAAATCCCCAAATACACTATACCGATTGATATTATGGGTTGTATGATGTTTCATTGTATGTAATAAATCATGATTTTATATGAAAAAAGACTAGGGTCAGTATAGAGGATCTCACTTTGGGCCTCATGGAGGGATTCAAAAAACTCAATCCAATAATTCCTACTAATGGGGTCAATATGCTATGTGTTGGAGGAGATTCCATAAAACCCCTTAGGGAAAGGATATTGGTGTCAAACACTTATAAAACATGTCCATGATACATAGAAAAATGGATACAATCCATGATTGAAGGAGTAAATGATCTTTATGGATACACACCTTGTCTCTTTCACCCTAGGTCATTCATGTGTAAACATCCCATTTCCATGTCTATATAGATTTAAACAAAGTGTTTATACCTATGTACATTTTCCTATGTAGTAGTAAATGACTTATCCCTTGTATGTATTTTCCCATGTTGTTTCTGCGTGGTAGTATATGACCTGCCCATGTGTACTACATTCCTTGTCCACATACCTTCTAGGAACACACCGATCACATAAAAGGATTCCAAATTCAATGTGATAATATCCCATGTTTTTTGATACATATATACATATGAAAAACCAAACTACTGATGAGACAGTCCCACATGACGTTTCACTCTGACCCACAACCCATGTGCTGAAGAATTTTCAAAAATCACAGACATAGATTCCATGTTTGTTACTACACCTCCATCCATAGATTCTTCCACAAACCTCAATATAATACCAAAAATCCATGTTAGCCAATCCTTTTTTATGCTAACAACACATTCTAGAAATCAAATCCATTTTAAAAACACCATCTAACACTACTCATCGGTGAAATCTGAAAAACAAAAAATAGGCCATCCAAAATAATATTAATTTCCAAAGCTTCCATCATCATACAATTTTCATGTCACGATAATCCAAAATATATGATATTCATTTTTATAGCCATGAAATTAGTGCATAAAAATCAATTTATTGGTTGATTGAGAACAATAAGAAAATAAAAAATACCCTTAACAGATGAAGAAAAATGAGAGAAATTATCAAACCCAAACCCAAAGATCAAACCTCATCTAATGTTTTTGTTGGACTAGATCCTTCTAAATTAGAATGATATTTAAGAATCAAATATCAAAAAGGAATTATACCAAAAGAAAATTCCATAGTAAATCCCATACTAGAAATGACTGATCTATAGATCAATCTATAGGTTTAGTGATATGTGTTCGTTATAGAAATTGAAAATGGGGAAAGAAACAAAATAAAACAATATCCTAACATGATTGGGATTGATCACTGATTATGAAAAGAGATTTTCAATGATGTTTAGTGTGATCATATGAATTTTAATCACAACGAACGTTGACCTTTGATCTCGTGATTGTCTGCCAAGATAATCTCGTTTGACGGCACTCCAACAGTCCTCTAGATCATAAGGTTGTGGTGACTAAACCAGAGAATTAAATTTAACCGTCTATTTAGATGGGATCTCTTGATGATTCATCAAATTATTAAAATAACATAATTTAAATAATATTTTTATTCAATTAACATCCGTGATTATTATTATACAAATGACAAGGGCTAACAATGGTTATGTCATGCTTAGGGTAAAACCCGCAAACTGAATTCAATGGTGTACTCGATTCTATAATATGGGACCTAGTTTAGTTTTTATTAAACATTTTCTAGAAAACTAAATTCATGTATTATTTGAAATATATAATATTTTTCAATCATTTATTTCGGGCACACTGGGCCTCTAAAGAGCACACCTACTTAGCGCCTAGTATCGAAAATAATCCATACGGTATCCTAAAATAATAAAGGGGAAATAAATGTCATTAAAAATTAATTTAAAATGAATCAAAATATAAAAACATTATAGAGAAATATTTTTTTTATGTATTTATATAATTTATTTATATTTAAGTACTTAATCATCAATAAAATCATGTTTTCTTGAAAAATATATTTTCATCAATAAAGGTTTTATTTGGAATTTTAATTTTTAGATTATAGATAATATATATACAAATTTGAAATTTATTTTTATAAAATTAATATTATTTTTTACATCAGTATATCAAATTTATAATAGGGTAAAAATTAGGGATTATTCTGAATGAATTAAATATTAACTAAATAGTGAAATATACTGGTTTTGTAAAATTTTAATTTCCTTTCAATGTTTTTTATAATATTATTGTATAATTATTATTAGAAATCTATTTAAAATCAAAATAATTATTTTTTAGTCATATTAAATATACTAAATTTCACTTTGAATTATTTTATACTTAATTTTTGTAGATGTTTAATTATTTCGTTATAAAAAATTCTAAAAAAATTTTATTTATACATAATTTTTTTCCATATGAATTTATTAAAATAAACTATAAACATGCGGGATTTAAATGAAACATATAAATTTTGTATCTTATAATATGATCATAAATCCTTTAATTATGATTACTACTTGTCTAGGTAATATAATATCTTCTTATTCTTGAAAAACTTATTTCTTGGAAAATAAATTTTTGATACATTTTGCGGGTTTAGATCCAAATTTCATAATAATAATTATTTGAATTGAATTTCATAAAATGGTATCCTAATTTATAATAATAATAATATTTAATAATATATTATATGATCAACATATTTTTTCGTAATTTTAATGACCAGGAAATTACATAGATAATCTTTTCTTAAAATATTTGGAATTTTACCAGTCCGCAGTTTCAGACGGCACCTAATTCTGATGGCCGGTGTGCCTGGATTCAATTTCCAAAGTTTTTTTAGGTATGTTCAGTAAACATACGTGCGAGTTTTTCTATCTTTTGAACAAGTACTAAGAATTTAAATCTGAGGACACCGATGAACTCGCAGCACTGGTTTTTTCTTAAGGGGACCTATACCGCAGTTGCGTTTGGTAAGGAGTAGAAGTCATATTTTTGTGATTCTTAATAATTTTAAATAAAATTTATGTGTTATAGAAATTTTATTTTAGAGGTGGTTATTTTCTCCAAGAGGATGTTTGGGTGGGGCGCACACCCCATATAACCTCCCATGAGTGGATCATGTGTGGTGGGGCCCACACAAGCACCTAGATTTTCACCTCCCCTTTAACTCCCATGTACCCCCTTCCAAACTTGGGATGTCCCACATAATGGTGGAGCCTCTCCACCTCCCTCCATTAATTGTACAACCCCCTTCAATTCAATTAATTAAGAACCCTTAATTAATTGGTGATTTTGAATTGATTTGAAAAGAAAGGTATTATTAAATTGGGAAGACTTTTATTTAATTTGCATTGGAAACTGTTCGATTTGGGATGCTCTATAGAATTAGATGAATAATGTTTCTCTCACGATGAGGAAAACCGTTCTTCAACAAAGAACATCTCCAACGAGGAACGCGAAGAACTTTTCCAACGATGCTTCCTCTTCGGATGCACCCCAACAATAATGGAATCGACGTCCGTATTCCTCTGACGCCTGACCTCTGCGATGCTCATCTTCCACAGATCTTCGACGTGTAACGTTCTTGAAATCGAGGTAGGGGTTTTTGATTAATTTTAATGGAATAAAATTATACTCTTGTTCATCGAAGAAAGACATGGTTTCACATTGGACCAATGATACCAACTAATACGGAAGATGTGGGTCGAACCAACATGGCATGATGACCCTATGTTGGTTATTTTTGTTTTGGTGATGGTGGCTATGTCAAGGGGGGCACGGTGCGACCGCACCATGCCAAAGGAGGACCACGGACCAAGGAGGCGGCAACATCGGCGACTGGAGGTAGTGGCGGTCGTGTGTCGGCCGTGTGCGGAACAACTACGGCCTGCAAACATGGGACGCTTGGCCTATGAGGAATCGGCGGGTCTCATGACTGGCTGGGAAGGAAGAACTAGCCAGCCGGGCTATAAAACTGCGGCGCCTCTTGGCGTAGTGTTGTGGAGAACCACGACCCGCTTCCGTGGGCCGCTTCTGCGAATGAACCGACCGACCACCTACCGGCCGGGTTGAAGGATGATGTGTCACCTGAAGGTTCCGCGTGGGAGAACAGTGGACCGCCTGTGTGGGTTTCTTGTGTTGGAGAAGACCGGTTGGCTTCGGCCGGTTGGCTGGAGGGGCGACGCGGCTCGGTGTCACCATTTTAGAAAAAATGCCCCCCAACGCACCGCTCGGACCGCCGTAGTCCGGGAGGCCCTTGCACGGGACGGGCCTCCTGCCTCCGGGCCAGGCTGCGCCCTACTGGGCCAGGCCGCACCCCACCAGGCCGGGTAGACCCCCCTAGTCGGGTCAGACCCACCGACCCCAACATGCAGACCCGCCAACCCACTAGGCTTGACGAGCCATGCTCGTTTCGCTTAAACATGGGTATCTTCAAGACCACGCGTCTGAACGACGTGCCGTCTAGGGAACTAGGATATTTTTGACGAGCCGATCATTTTGTGATACTATAAGTCGGTTTTGGACAAATTTGGAAAATGGTTGGGTTTGGAACGAGAAAAATTCTAACGGGGCGCATGGAACGGAAAAGCCATTAACTCTCAGAATGAGCACTAATTGACGCGCCATCTGTTGCGTTGGGATTATTTTTGAGGAGATGGAACTTATGGATACATCAACTCAGTACTTCGTGATAGTTGATGTATCGATCTTTGACATGAGGAGTGGACCCTACCGGAATCGTGAGTGTTGTGTGTGGGAACCCTAGAACTGGATGCGAATGCGACGACTACCGTACTAGAATGATTCATGGGTTGGATGACGATAACTACTATACTGGAATCCTCCATGGGTTCTACAGCGATGACTACTGTTTTGTGTCCTATGTGGGCCCGACAGTTTTGACTTCTGTTCTTGTATCCTGAGAGGGTCCGATAGAGTAGTTGGTCTTGTATCCTATGTGGGTCTGACATCTTAGCTGGTCTAGTATCCTATGTGGGTCCGACAGCTTAAATTAATCATTGACTAGATCTGATAACCTCTATCACTATATAAAAGATGTGTACTTGTGTGAGATGAGTCTTGAATTTCAATCATTATCATCGATGTGGTTGACTTTACTTCCTTTGTGTATTGGGTTGTTCTTGGGCTCAAGAGTTGGAGTCAAACTATGGATGATAACTTAGGTATATGTATGGGTATATAACTAAGTAGGATTGGTTGATACTTCAGATTATATCTATATTATGTGGTTTATCATTCATGGATTCTGGGAGACCTTCGGGGGTGTCGGGGTCACTACTGAGTACTCACCCGTGCTTGGGCCATGCCTGCACTATGTTGTTATGGATGCAGATGACGGACAACACTGATCGAGGTAGAGGCTAGTAGAGCTGGATGGTACCTAAAGGTAGACCACTTGTCGAGACGTACACGCTTCAGACAAGCAGACCAAAGGTGCTGAGGAGGCCATCTGTACCCACCCTTCAGGTGGGATTCCCGGGGGACGACTCATTAGCTTCTGTTTTACTTTTCTTCCATTGTACTAGCTTTTCAGTTGTAGTATACTTTACAGTAGGGTTTGTATACTTTCCCATTTACTTTTCAGTACAATATATTGTATTCAATTTTTACTCAGTGTTTACTTTCTATTGTGTAATCTGTTGTGTGTTTTTACTCTTATAAAGGAAATTCCTTCCCAACGTAGGGATTTACTACTTTGGTGCTATTCCCCAGCCCCTGGCCTATGGGAGGAGGGCATGGGGTAGTCACGAAATGGGTCCCAAGTACGAGTTGTGACAAATTGGTATCAGAGGAGTTGGTTCTATAGGGGAACTCAAGACTCTAATCATTCATTTCTATGAAGAAATAGTGTAAAGAGTATTGAGTGCGGTTTTCTGTCCAGGGTGTCCAGTGTTGGTGCGGCAGCCGATGTATACATACACAAGGACCCTGACCTCTGATTTTCGACTCAGATCACGAAAAACACTGATTTCATTAGTGTTTGAAAAGTTTCCTTTTTGATTACTTTGAGTCAGCTCACCAGGTACACTATTTTGACCATGGCTCACCTGTTTCTTTTCTGGATGTCCCCATGAAGGCATCCATCTAGGGTTACGAGTTACATATGAGATGGTAGCCCACCGAACGATGAGGCCTCGGTGTAGGGCCCCATCACAGCGGAGGAACCAGCGCTACAACTACCCGTTGGGCCACCGATACCGCCAGCCCTAGCAGCAGAGTGTGCACGCCGCCTGAGTGAGTTGCACGAGTTCCAGTGATAGAGGCCACCCAGGTTCCATGGAGAGATGGACCCACATGCAGCTGAGGATTGGCTTGAGGCTGTTGTCATATTTTTTCAGATTGGTAGGGACACCAGCCGACCATATGGAGATCTTTTCTGTGAGTCTCCTACATGCAGCAGCAGGTAGATGGTGGAGCCTGATGCTTCAAGTGCATGACCAGATATCCTTACCCTGGATAGAATTTGAGATTCTCTTATGCTCGGAGTTTTTTCTAGGCACCCTTCATGTGGTGCATATTCAAGAGTTGCTACATCTGTAGTAGTGCAACATGATAGTAGCTTAGTACTCAGTGAGGTTCCCCGACCACTCACGCTACTCCACAGATATGGTGCGGGACTCGTTCATCAGGTCCCGAAACTTCGATCATGGACTGAGGCATTACATCTGGGCTTCGACGATTACCCTCAGCATCCCGACGCATGCGGGGGTGTTGGATCGAGCCCTTTTAGTGGGGAGTTTTCTCATTGAGCAGTCACCGGCGGCGAAACCCACCACAGGGCGACACGTAGCAGAGTCTTCTGTATCCGACAGTAGATAGATGTCATAGAGGTCCAAGAAGAACATGCCATCAGGTGGGCGATTTAAGGATACAAGTTTGTTTGTGCGGGGCACACAAAACAGAGCCAACTATACAAGGACCAGGCAGTGCTATGCATGTGGAGGGCCTGATAACATGGCTCGAGAATGCCCGACCTGCCATGAAAATGAGCAACAGACGGTAGAGGGAACTCCCAGGAAGAGGCAGAGGTTTATCCGTGGTGGTCCTCCCAGAGCAGGTAGACAACGCAGAGGAGTTGGCCAAGCATGGTGTGGTGAACGACGTCTTGAGGCTCTACCACCACCACCATTAGAAGGTCCACCCCGACCACCAGGAGCTGGTGGAGAAAGGCGGGACCAGCTATAGGCAGTCGAGGCCTACGACCACGACGCACTTGAGAAGATTCGTGGTACTATCTATGTCTACTCTACCATGGCTACAGTACTTATTGACACAGGTTCGAGTAATTATTTTATTGATGCTTCCCTTGTTCGGAGTTCAGAGATTGCGACTTAGCCGTTGGCTCGATCCTTACGGCTAGAGACTCCTATGGGAGCAAAATCGACGATTACTCAATGGTTCCAGAAGAGTGAGAATACTCTAGGAGCCGAGAGCTTCAGCTGGAATCTTCTTGTAGCAGCAGCGTGGCCTTACGACGTCATCTTGGGTGTGGAATGGTGATCTACAGTCCATGATCACATCGACTATATTAGGCACAAAGTGCAGTGTGTCTACCCAGATGTGACAAGGTTCACCTTCACCAGTGAGAAGCGAACCTTTACAACACATGATGGACTTACGCAGAGGAGAGGACAGTCGATCACATATCAGTTAGCTAGTCCCATCTTCAGAGCGGTTAATGTGTGGAGTCCGAATTTTCCTGTTGTGGTGGATTGGTATGCGGATGTTTGTTTTTGACGACGTTCTAGGAATACCTCCTCATAGAGAGGTCAACCTCTTCATGGACATGTACCCTGGGAAAACACTGATATCTACTCCAGCCTATTGGATGGCTTCCACTGAGCTTCGTGATCTGCGAGTACAGATGGAGGAATTGCATAGGAAGGGATTCATCCGACCCAGTGTTTCATCTTGGGATTCTCCGATTTTGTTTCCCAAGAAGGTGGATGGGAGCTTACGACTGGGTGTTGACTACCGTCGCATGAATCAAGTGACCATGAAGTAAAATTACCTTCTCCCGAGGATTGATGACCTCTTTGGCAGCTCAAGGGGGAACGATGGTTCTCGAAGATAGACCGCAATTCAGGCTATTTCCAGCACAGAGTTCAAGATGAGGATATGCAGAAGACAACCTTCAGGTGTCGGTATGGCCACTAAGAGTTCATGGTTATTCCCTTCAGCGTAACCAATGTACCAGAAATAATCATGAGTCTCATGGACATGATCTATCAGCCTTACCTCGATCGGTTTGTTGTATTCTTCATCAACGACATACTGATTTACTCAAATACTAAGGAGGAGCATGCATACCACTTGCTAGTTATACTGGATACACTCCGAGAGAACCAAATTTATGAAAAACTCTCAAAGTTCCAGTTCTAGATTTGAGAGGTTCACTTTCTTGGACACTTCATCTCGAAGGCTGGAGTTGCAGTGGATCTAGAAATGATTGAGGCAGTACATCCTTGGGAGCCACCCGAGAGCGTGATGGAGGAGCATAGTTTCCTAGGTATGGCTGGGTACTATCAGAGATTTGTTCCAGACTTCTCCAGAGTTGCAGCACCACGTCCATATTTGACGAAGAAAGAGAAACCCTTCGTGTGGTCAGATAGATGCCAGTAGAGCTTTCAGGTGATGAGGTAGAGGATGACGAGTGTTCCCATCTTGAGGCTACTAGAGGAGGGTGTTGGGTATGTATTTTACTGTGACGCATCAGGGACCAGACTCGGGTGTGTCTTGATGTAGGAGGGGCCAGTGATAGTGTACGGTTCACGACAATTGGGACAGGACGATAAAACCTATTCTACCCATGACCTGGAGTTAGTAACAGTGGTTTTTGCCTTGAAGATGTGGATGAACTATTTTATGGGAGAGCATTTTTAGTCTACTCTGACCACCAGAGTCTTAGGAACATCTTCTTGCAGAATGACCTGAACCTGAGATAGCAGTGATGGCTCGTGTTCCTCTAGGACTATGACTTTGAGATATTATATAATCCTGGGAAGGGGAGCGTTGTAGCAGATGCTCTTAGCAGGAGATCAGGAATTTAGCTACTAGGAGAGGCGATAGAGCAGCTAGCCGCATTGCAGATATCCATTGTGGTTAGAGATGGAGCGGCCTTTCTACAGTCCTTCATTGTCACACCTCCACTTATTCAATGATTTAGAGAGGCGTAGCATGGGGACGTTGACTGTGAGGCGTGGCATGCTCAGATATCCTCAGCGCAGGCACCCGATGGGTTTTTTGAATGTGGGGAGCACATCATCCTCTTTAGAGGAAATCCCATGGTACCAGTTTCATTACAGGAGGAGGTGTTGAGTGAGTTTCACACTTCCCCTCTAGCGGTACATCCAGGAGTGGAGAAGATGTATCAGGACCTCAAATGATAGCACTGGTGGCCAGGTATGAAGAATGAAATTGTAGAGTTTGTCTCTCGATGCCTCACTTTTCAGCAATTGTAGGCAGAGCACCAGGTACCAACAGGCTTGGTACAACACTTAGAGGTCCCAGAGTAAAATCATGACAGAATATCCTTGGATTTCATGGTGGGGCTTCCATGTACATCTGGTGAGAACGACTCTATCTAGGTGATCGTTGAATGACTCAACAAGTCAGTGTACTTCCTACCGATTAGAGAGCAGGGCTCTGTAGATAGCGTGGGACACCTCTAAGTTCAGGAGATCATATGGCTTCAGGGTGTACCATCAACTATCATTTCTGATCGAGATGCTTGTTTCAATTCTCGGATGTGGAAGGGATTACAAGAGGCTTTTGGGACGCATCTTCACTTGACCAGTACCTTCCATCCTTAGACGGATGGCCAGACTGAGAGGACCATTCAGACTTTCGAGAACATGCTCCGTGCATCTGTCCTCGACTTTGGTCACATTTGGGAGGATCAGTTACCCTTGGTGAAGTTTGTGTACAACAAAATCTTCCACTCCATGATCAAGATGGAACCTTAGGAGGAAATATACGGCCGACTTTGCATATCAACTATGTGATAGACAGTCCTAGGGGAGTCAGCACTTGTAGGACTTGAGATAGTGAAGGCTATGATAGAGAAGGTGGAGATCATCAAGGAGTAGATGAAGACTGCACAAAGCAGACAAAAGTTCTATGCTGATAGGAGATAGACACAACTAGAGTTCGAGGATGGGGACCACGTTTTCCAACGGGTCTCACCTAGACCAGGTCTACAATGATTTTTTCTGGGAGGCAAGTTATCTCCACGATTCATCGGACCTTTTCAGGTCCTCGGCTGAGTAGGCGTGGTGGCTTACCGCATGGCCCATCAACCATAGTTTCATTGGGTGAACGACGTCTTCCACATTTCTCAGCTGAGAATATACGTGCATGGCCCATCCCAAATCATCGACCATATGGAGCTAGACATCGATGAAGGTGTGACATTCACGGAGGTCCCGATGGAGATCGAGGATCAACAAGAGCAGGTCCTATGTGGACGGTCGATTCCTCTGGTGCAAGTTCAATGGCAGCACGAGAACCTCCAAGAGAGCACATGGAAGTGGGAGGCTTAGATGTGTTCTCAGTACCGACATTTATTTCCCTAGTTTGTGTTGTATCTTTAATGAAATGTAAATCCCTAAGGTGGTGTTAATTTAAAGACCCGGAAATTCCATGGAAATTTTTTTCACAATGTCTTTGAAATTTTACAAGTCCGCAGTTTCTGACGGAACCTGATTCAGAGGCCCGGTGTGCCCGAAATCAATTTCTGAAGTTCTGTTTGGGTACGTTCAGTAAATGTATGTGTGGGTTTTTCTATCTTTTGAACCTGTTCAAGGAATTGATATCCAAGGACACCGATGAACATGAAACGCCGATATTCAATTAAGTGGACCTTTACCGCAGTTACGTTTGGTTGGGAGTAGAATTTATATTTTTGGTATTCTTAAAAATTATATATATAATTTATGTGTTATATAATTTTTTTTAAGAGGTGGTTATTTCCTCTAAGAGGAAGTTGGGGTGTGGCCCAAACCCCATATAACCTCCCCTGAGAGGATATTGTCTGGTGGGACCCACACGAGCACCTAACTCTTCACCTCCCCTTTAACTCCCATGAAACCCCCGTTTCACACTTTTGAACTCCCACTTAATGGAGGAGCCTCTCCACCTCCCTCCATTAATTGTACCAACCCCATCAATTCAATTAATTAAGCTCTCTTAATTAATTGCTTATTTTTAATTGATTTTAAATGCTCGGAAAATATTAAATCGGGAAGCATTTTATTTTATTTTCATCAGAAAGTATTCTATTGGGGAGGCTCTAGATAATTAGAATAATAGTGCTTCTCTCTCGACAAAGAACACCATTCTTCAATGAAGAAAATCTCTGACGATGAACCAGAAGAACTTCTCCAATGATGCTTCATCTTCGGACACAACCTGATGACAACGGATTTGACGACTATATTTCCATGTTGCCAGACCTCCGTGATGCTTGCCTTCTTCTGCTCGTCGATGTGCAACGTTCTTGAAATCGAGGTATGAGGTTTTGATTTATTTTAATGGAATAAAATTAAACTCTTGTTCTTCGATGAAAGCCTTGGTTTAACTTTCTCCAAATGATTCCAACTAATAAGGAGGGCGTGGGTCAAACCAACATGGCCCAATGACCCTCTATTTGTTATTGTTGTTTTGGCGATGGGGTCTAAGTGAAGGGGGGTGTGGTGCCATCGCACAGTGACGGAGGAGGACCATGAACGAAGTAGTTGGCGGCATCGGCGACCTGAAGTAGTGGAAGACACGCGCCGACCGTGTTCAGAAGAACCGCGGCTCACAACAGCAGGCTGCATGGATGAAGAAGAACTGACTGGTCTCATGACTGGCTAGGCAGCAAGAAATGGCTGGCCATAGCTGGCTGGGTTAGAGAATAGTGGTGCGTCTTGGCGACGCGATGCGGAAAACTGTGACCCGCTTCCGTGGACCGCTTCAGTGAGCGAACCGGCCGGCCGCCTACCGGCCGGGTTGAAGAAGGTAGCGACACCCGAAGGTACCACATGGGAGAACATTACCTCGCCTGTGCGGTTTTCTCATGCTGTAGAAGACCGGTCGGCTTTGGCTGACCGGGCATGATGGGCGGCGTCGCCGTTTCAGAACCCCCCCCCCCACCCTCGGCATCGCTCGGTGAGCCGACCGAGCCATGCCTACCCACAGGCTGGTCCGCCCTTGCGCGATATGGGTTGCGCCCCACCATGCAGGGCTGCGCCCCACCTGGAAGGGCTGGGATGTGCCCCACTGGGTCGGGCGGACCCCCCAGGCGGGTCGGACCCCCCGAGATAGAATGGTCCGACCCGCCAGCCCACTAGGCTTGACGGGCCAAGCTCGTTTCACTAAAACGTGGATATCTTGAAGACTGCGCATCTAAATGACGTGACGTCGGTGGAACTGGGATCATTTCGACGAGACTGTCATTTTTCGATACTTTAATTAAGTTTTAGACAACTATGGAAAATTTACGGGTTTGGAACGAGCGAAATTTTCAACCAGGCCCCTGGAACGGAAAAGCCAATAACTCTCAGACCGGGCGTCTGATTGAAGTGACGTCTGTCGCGTTGGGTTTCTATTGACGGAACAGAACTATTGTATACATAAACTCAGGACTTCGTGATATCTGATGTATCATCCTTTGACTCGAGTAGCGGACCCTCCCAGAATCGAGCGTGCTATGAGCGGGAACCCTAGAGCTGGTTGTGACTACGACGAATACCCTATTGGAATCCTCAGTGGGTTCGATGGTAACCAATACTGTACTGGAATCCTTAGTGGGTTTTATAGTGATGACTACTGTTCTTGTATCCTATGTGGGTCCAATAGTTTTTACATTAGTTCTTGTATCTTTAGTGGGTCTGAAAGAGTAGCTGGTCTTGTATCCTATGTGGGTCTGATAGCTTAGCTGGTCTAGTATCCTATGTGGGTCCGACAGAATAGATGAATCAGTTACTACATCTGATCATCTCTATCACTATATGAAATATGTATACCTGTGTGAGCTGAGTTTTGAATTTCAATCATTATCATCGATGTGGTTGACTTTACTTCCTGTGTGGATTGGGTTGTGCTTGCGCTCAAGAGTCGAAGGCGAAATGTGGTTGATAACTTAGGTATATGTATGGGCATATATCATTGTAGGATTGGTTGATACATCGTGATTATATCTCTCATATGTGGTTTATCCTTCGTGGATTATGGGAGAACTTTGGGCATATCGGGGTCCCTACTGAGTTTCGTATACTCAACCTTGCACGAGCTATGCCCGCACTACTTTGTGTTGGATGCATATGACTAACAACACTGATCGAGGTAGAGACTAGTAGATCTAGACGGTACCCAGAGGTGGACCACGTGGAGAGACGTATACGGAGCAGACAGATGGACCCGAGGTGCTGAGGAGGCCATCTGTACCCACCCTTCAGGTGGGATTCCTAGAAGATGACTTAGTAGTTACTGTTTTACTTTACTGCAGGGGTACAAGCTTTTCAGTTGTACTATACTTTAGAGTTGGGTTTGTATACTGGCTCATTTACTCTCCAGCACACTCTATTGTATTCAGTTTTTACTTAGTGTTTACATCCTATTGCATACTATGTTGTGTTTGTTTACTTTTATAAAGGCAATGCCTTCCCATCTTAGGGATTTATGCCTTTGGTGCTAGTCGCCAGCCCCTGGCCTATGGGAGGTGGGCTTGGGGTAGTCACAGCACAAGTCCCGAGGACGGTTGGTGAAAATAATAATGATTCATGAACATCATAAAATTAATTTACTGTGATTAGGTTTAAAATAGAATTTTGGGGGTTAGATGTTCTTTTCTAAAAATTAGTTTTCCACTAACATGTAATTTTTTTTGATAAAAATTAATTAATATTTATAATAATTATGTCCATATTATCTATTATTTGTCATTTTTTTGTAGCGTGAATGTATGAATTACATTGGTTAAATAATAATTACAATTCTGAATATATAAATAGTAAAACTTAGTAAATTTCAATGACAACAGAATAACTAGTTTAATTTTTTAGGTTGTCTTGATTTATGATAGTTTTCCACAAATACATTATTTAGAAATTTTGGATTAAGATGGCTTTATAATGACTTTTCAATCCTAAATAGTTTTGTGTATTCACAGAAATGACACTCTACATAAATTAAAAATGGGAAACCACTACCTTCCCTTAATAAAATCCATAAATCCATTTTTCATGACCAAATAATAATAAAAAACATCAAAAACAACTTTATTCATGATATAGAGCTTTTGGTCCTCCCAAGTCCCCAAACCTCGGGTTCTAATAATGAGATCCAAATGCGGGTTTTCTTACATAAGATTAGTGTCTTATCGAAGATATTTATTTTTATTCATCATTTACAAACATAAATTATTGCGTAAAACTTACAATATAATAAGAAACTATCATCCAAAAACATATATTTTATTATTTTTATAGAATAAAATTTTTGCGTCACCTCTTCTATCAACTGGGAAACAAGTTCATCTATCATGTCTACGGTGGACTACCGAATCACAGACAACATTAATTATTTCAATCACTGAATCACATGGATACTAATAATGGAGGAAATAATTAATATATATGATATATATAACATGATATTTATTCAAAAATAATAATAAAATGATATCATTTCTCGTGCGTATGTATGTCTGACTATCTCTATTAAGTGATTTGACTCATTTTTTTAAAATATTCTAGAATGGTATAAAATGAATTTAATGAATAAATATGATATTTATAGCTTTAATATCATTCTGTAGTATATGGGACTATATCCTATAATCTTGAACTACAAATTATTTTAACAAAACATACATTATAAAAAAGTCAATTAACACCTTGAATATTGGTTATACTGAAAACACTATTAACGAATGGGTCTTACGATATGATAAAATGATCATATTTGACATTATATTTTTGAATATTGTTCTCGTATAAAATAATTGTGTGTTTAAACCTAAAATACATTATGTTAATTAGTGATCAACTAAATGGAAGCATGAGGTTTGGGGATTTATCTTAATATCCCTTCATTGAAGAATATTTTATGTTATGCACCAAATTTAAATATATACTATATATATTTCCCCATTGACATGAAATAACAATAATTCATCAGAATTAATTGTGTTTTATATTTCAATTTGAATTATTTAATCCATGGGGATTTTAATTGAAAATTAACATGGGGTAATGAATTTTAAAACACGATGATTTTCATTTTTTTATATTACATATTCATTGAATTTGATTTTATAAGATTATTTTGGTATGTTTTATTTTATTATGGGGTATTTACATAATTTTTTGGTTTATTTAAATTTTCTATGAACAATAGATTAATTATATAATTCTCACTGCAACATTATGATAATTTTTTATGTCTCTCATCTCAAATTGAATTATTAGGGACAATTGCTAGGTTATATACCTATATTCTAATATGATTTGTATGTAATAACCATTGGATATTATTATTTGAGGAATCTATTTAGTGTCAATGTATTTAATATTTATTTTATTTTATTACATTCATGATGTTTATAATTAAAATGTTTCCAATGTGATAATTAGTTTATGATTCAATCCATTCTTAATCAGGATTTATTAGGCATGAATTTCTATTGAGGAAAATTTTCTGAACATTGTATAATAAAATCAATTCATTTTTCCCCTATATATTCTTAAATTTTTAATGTAATATAACCATTTCACTTTCTTCGTTACTTTAAATGATTGATAAATTTTTTTAAATTAATAATACAACATTTCAATATATGATCAAAATTCATTTTTGTTTCAAATACATTTTTTATAAATATGTTTTCAAAAATGTGTTACAATGATTTTTAATGTCATTTTTACCCATAATTGATTTATAAAATATTCGTAAAAGTAACATTCATATATTGTTTAGATAACGGTTTCTTGACATTTAATATAAAAACATAGAAGGAATATTTGTTTTTAATTTATTAATCATTAATTGATTTTTTATTACATTATGACCAATCATTTCATTTAATCATCTTTTTCATCATTGCAATTTTTTTCTATGAAAAATGTCTCTTAATTGTTTGGGTGTTTGTAGTTTTCTAATTTGATTTTCAATCTAAAAATGGAATATTTCAGAATAATTTTTTCAAAGATACTTTTATGATTTTTCTATTCATCAATGATAAACCCCCTTTATTATAAATATTCTTCACTACGTATTGGTTGTATCGATAACATGCATAGTAATTTTATGGACGGTTTATAATCATTTTGATTAGGGAATGCACTGTAATTTACCTCGATGATTCATTATGTATTCTCCTCCTTAAAATATTATCATCCATGTGATCATCATACATTACAGTTCCCTTAAATATCAATATTACTTGAATAAATTATTTTATTATTGATTAATCCGTATTTAATTTCAAAATATACTATCTTACATTGAAATTTATCACACTGACAAGGGAAATGTATATAATCAATATTATTTTTGTTATTAAAAAAATTTATTTATAATTGTTGATAAGTTATATTGTCATGTTGGATGAAAATATTATCAAAAGTACATCAAAAATGTTTTAGAGGTAAAGAGACTCAATAATTATTAAAGTTACATTCCTAAAATGACTTACATGCATTCCCCTGCATAATAGTATGCTCATTTATCCCCCTTTACAGAATTGAATGGTAGGACACCCATGCACGGGATACCAACATTGCATGCATGCACCATTGGCCAATGTGAGGTAATGCCTTCGACCAAGGTCCATTATTTTCAAAAAAGTAAGACCCTTCGAATCCTCATTTACAGAACTAGAAGAATATAAGATGCCCCCAATATATGGTTGTATAACTCATTTTACCATGTTGCCAAAAAACCACTCAAGTAGCACTTTTTTACCCAAGAGAGTAGATTATTAAGGGGGATAATGAGATCAATGTCCCTCCTGGGTATGAATCAAAATTTCACTTATGTGAGGGCATACATCCCCTAGTGAACAACCACTTGTGTTAGGTCCCTTCTAAAAATAGGGACGTGAAAAAGCCTCATATATAGATACCCATGGAATCTATTGGTTCCTACAATAAATCATATCCTATGTATTGTTACAAATGTTACCCATTCCCCATGGTATCTCTATCATACATAAGAATATACCCCCTTGAATTAAGAACCTATAGTTCCTCCCAGCCCCTACAAGAGGAACCTTTTCTCTCTAATCCATGACCTAAGAGAGACACCCTCTGAGACCTCTTCCAACATTCCAATCTTAGGGATCCTATTCATTTGTCTCCGTTTTCTAAGAGGGAAAAATTTAAACCTCTACTAAAACCCCAATATTTTAAAACCATGGAAGACGCACACCCACATACCTACAATTTGGGGGTGCATTTCATTTTACATATTTTACAACACTTTTACATCATTGTGGTTAGGGTCCTTGGGGTTCATGTGAGTATGAATTCCAATAGTCTTGGGTACCCTGGCCACGGGGAAAGTGTTAGGAAACTCATATTATTTGATTAAATTGAATGATCATTTAACTTCTGTCATCTTCAATGAGACTAGGGAACATTGTATCATTTTTAAGAGGTTGAGGATGAATATTTATTTTGCATTAAATGTGGAATGATATCCACTGATCAGAACCAATTTTATAGAATCCCCCATATAGTAATCAACTATCCATTCATAAAGACATATTTACTCTTCCTATTCTTATACTCCTTGGTAGAAACAATATGGATAGTCTGATATGAATACAATGTATACAAAACTAGAGTGGGAAAGGGAGCATCAAATCTATTTATTATTCTCTTTTATCCCTCTAATCTTCAACTAGTGGATGAGGGATTGTGTGATTTCCTAGATCTCTAACATCCTCTTTTTTCTCACATTCATGCTTGACTCATCATGACTCATCCGTCCTTAATAGTTAGTCACAATCATCATTTATACCTGACAATAACAATTTTTTTACATAACATTTCTCTAGATATTATGCTCTCATTAATTTAGATGGAATTCATATGCATGGGTCCTCATGCCCATATATCGAGCCATAGGGAAATTGAAATCACATGGTTTCAGGAATCTTATTCATCCTCTCATTTCTCACACCGAGCATGAATCATGTCATCATAGGGCATAGTGGTGTTTATAAGATCTATACAATCCTAAACCATTATAATAATTCCATGTTTATGTCCAACTGGAACATAAGTGAATCTTATGTAGGAATAATCCCCAAATCGAACAATTCATAAAAATTCCATGTTTTTGACTCAACCAAACCATAAGGGAATCTTAATTAGTAACAATCCATGAAATACAACATATGGTCATCATTATAACTCTATATCCCTATCGAATAATAAAAGAATTCCCTTTAGTAATAATCCCTGAAAACAAACCTATGGGATCATTATATGTGTAATTTCAATCCAAATCTTAATGGAAGCACATCTCAAATAAGCCCCAAAATCCATCTAATGGGAATCATTCAATGTGTAAGCCCCTACAAAACATTATAGGACCCCTAATTGATAAGACATTCAAAATACAATATTTTGGTCCTCTTATATCGTATAATATCCAATGATAACAAAATTTGGTCATCCTCCATAACGAGAATCCCAAACTAAACCATACTCAATCACTATGGAATCCTCATTAGGAGACACCCGAAAAAAATTTAAAATAACCATGTAATCCCCTTAGGGGATTATACAATATATAATACTCTCTAAGGTCCATACTCCCATGTTATACAATCCTTAGAGCCTCTATGAGCATGTCCCCTCAAAAAAAACTACACAGGCTATGATTTCCTTCCAATTGGGATATATAAGAACCCCCCGAGTGGTCAAAACCTAACACCCCAAATCAACCATAATTCTCTCTAGGCTTCATTCCCGGTAGAGTCTTATTAATATAAGGTATCCACATTCTTTCTGGGATCCGAAAACTATTTTTCAAAATTCCATCATTAAATCTTACATGGAACCATCCAAAAAAACATTCTCTTGAGATGAAACTAATCTACACAGTTTGGTCTTTATCAAATGACCTTAAAAGGTATGATGTGTCCCATTAAGTGTCACCAAAATACATGTTTTGTTATTTATTTTGAAAGGATACCTTGGAATCCAATATCATGGCTCCGATATTAATATCAAAAATCTCTTCAATCCCTAGATGATGATACACTTTAGAGTTACCACTACCTGGTTGAAAACTAGAATCATCGTAATAATGGCTGAAGAATCTATAATTCGAACAAATGAAGATACCATTGATGGAGAACCTCAAATATATAGATATATCCTTTTATGATAAACCTTAAATACATATATTGTATTCTATATTCCATACATGCTAATAATTTATCATTCATTTAATGGTGACCCATGCCATACACTGGAATTAATGAATGATTCATGAAACTATAATAAATATATAAGAGAGTCCCATGGTAGAAATATCCCCCACTCCAAGGGTGTGATGAGGCCAAAATCTTATCAAATTCACTATTTTGAGTTTTTAAGTATCATTGGAAAAACATACCAATGATTTCATGCCTTTGGAAAGATGGTCCATCACAAGTATGTAGACATTTTGGGTGTTTTAGGTTCCATGAATAAACCCATTGGAAATTTTTGGAAATTGTTATCCCAATATGAATGGTTTCACATAATTCAACCCCCTAAAATCAACCATTGTGTGACCGGTTTTCCATCATAAAAAATAATGGTGAACCTCACGTGATTCCTTAACCAAAATTCTATTTCCACACACCATTGAGGCACCATTAATTTTAAAAATTAATGAGATATATACATGAAAATTAATTGGTCATGTGTTGATTTAATGATCTACTACAATGATAGTGTTTTCTTGTTTTTTTTATCGTCAATATTCCAATAACACTCTCTTAGAACTCCCATAAATCTAAGGTCATCCTTCCATCGCCCATAACTATATTACCTATATTATATTCTCATAATATTTTCATCTATGTAGAGGATGATGTTACAAACCCAAACTCTTCAATGGTGGGTCTCTAACACATTGGTTTGGTTTTATCACCAGAACAATATAAGTTTTTCAATATAGGCCACCAAAAAAGACCTAAAACTCACAATGCCCGATTGATCACCCATATAGTGGCGTTTGATGGTGTAGTAGAAGGCGACACCAATTTCTTTCTTCATCCATTTCAAGACCAAACCAAAGAGTGTGACTATTAGTCCCTCCCTTATCATTGGAAGGTGTATCATGAGGGTAGGGATGACCTCATCTAGAATACATGGGGGACTTCCAATGGATTACTACAATTAGTCACAACATCCAACACCACATGGCAGTGAACCTTCATCAAGATAAGGGTGTCATCCTCAGTAATCTGATATAGGGCATTTAAAATTGGGCACAAAAGGAATCCTACTAGGGGAATAAATCAGTCATCAGTAAGACCACACCTATTCCCCCCCGAAATAAACCCACTAATAATAATTGGTGGTTAACATTGAGCGAGAATATACTCCCACCCACCCTAATTAAACTAGTCATAACACTCTCTTTACAATATAAAAAGAATGTGGTCTTTCAAAACTAAAAATAAACCTTGATTATGAACATAAATCAACCCAAACTAATCAGTCATACCAATATACTCTCCTAGAATCCCTCAAGGAACCCCACCATCATATTTTGCAACAACCTAAAATTAGGCGCATGCACCTACCTTCATTCTTCAATCCTAATACTAGTTTCATCGCACAACACACTAAGATAACAATTTGAATGTACCAATAAAAATAATGGGCACACCTAACTCTATTCCCCCACACATGAGTGTTGTTAGTATTAAATAGTCATAAATGAAGGACAAATATAGGTACATACCCCTGTTTCGTATATGTAATGGTCATATATCCCAATTCCCAAAAATGATGTCACCAAGAATATCCAAAAAAACTGGTGAAAGGGGTGCAAAAAATCTTGTAGCACATCCTACAGACCTTCTATTTAATCATAATGGATAAAATTGAAGTTCCATATAGATGGACACATAGATCCATCTAAAAAAATAGGGTGTATCATCAGTAGGTCACCCAAAGAAAACACAGTCCTCTATTAATATATAAGAGGGTAATGAGGAAAAATCTCCTTCAATATAGGTACAACTAGAATAGAAAAAAACACCAATTAAAAAAAGCGGTAATCAGTTCATTCTAATTTTCACTATGATGTATCCAGAAAATCCTACCATAATTCCTGAAGCCTATAGGATAATTTGACAACAAACATGGGAACATTTCATGAAAGATTTCGTACATGAAAACAACATACCTGAGAAAGTGGCTCAGTCACTCCAATGAAATAATCCATAAATAATCATAACCATGTACAAATGTAAAATTTAGAGATGATCTGTCTTCCTTATCAATTAATACCATTGTAATTGAAGCCCTCAAGAACTTATTTGGGATATCACAAGATCCTACACTCATGTTACCAAATTATGGGAGAAGAATATGCAATTTATAATGTCATCATCAGACACTTCCACATAAATTTTTGCTTCATGTCCCTAATCATATAAATCTGGAGAGCCTGTCTCTCATTAAGATTCACGATAACCCACATCAGGTTTATATGTTCAAATAGAATGATGATATTATCCTTGTTGTAATCCACTATAGTATCTCTACCCATTATGGAGTTCACTATTAATGTTCTCTCCACAGTAGTGGTTCACTTCACTATAAGGGACCTCCCCTTGGAAATGTAGTAATGAGAAATCCCATCTATAGTTGGGCACATGGGAAATCAACTCTATTCATTTCTGATGCATTTTTTTTGAAATTTCAAATGCTTTCTCATCAAAAAGATATCCCAAGGTGATATTAATTCTCCAAATTCCTCAAGGATCTCATTTCTGCCAATAAGAAAGAGGAATTCCTATCATGTATTGTTGTTTATAATTAATAATCTATAAAATTTCCTCTTTGTTCAGACTAGGTTAGGAAACCTTTTAAAAAGGATGAATATTAAACACTAAAAATTATTAAATGGGTGGATAAAAAAGACAAAACCATCATGTTTTTAGTTTATCCACATTTAAATACAGCATTCATGATGTTTTTTCAGAATATTTTGTTCAATTATTTCACCTTAATATATCAAATAAAATTAATTACTATAGAGAAATTTTTTTACCCTATAGTTAGTATAAAATAAACATCATGTTAATAGATATGATTCGATGTTAAATTGACATGGTAGACACACTAGATGCATGTAATTCAATGTTCAATAAATAATAAGGATCCCATCAATGTGAATTCCATAGCATGTTAGAAATATTGAGATAAATAATTGTGGATACCCCATCATGTGTTTATATTATATTATGGGGTAAACAAGGAGTGTTACATTACACCATGCTCTATATGCTGAAAACCCTATCAAATGTCGTATCATGAAAAGTTATAGCTGTATTTCGACCACTAAAAATCGACTTTGTGCCTGACCAATGATTTTTTTCATCAAAAACATACCATTAATTAATATCATTGATATCATCAAATAAGATAGAAAGAAATATAAGGTCTGCTGTTCTAGGAATCTAAGAATAATGAGAAAACTTAATATTTATGTGAAGTCTATCATCAGTTAGTGAAAATGTTTCAAGTAGTGAAAAAATCTTTTGAAATATGAAATTTAGGTGCATACCAAATGAAAAAACAATCCATGATTAGACAAAACTATATAAAATCAAATTTTCACCTACAAAAAACAGTGTCCATGTCAATTTATAAGAATCCCCTACCCAAAATTCTTGATACGTTTTAAACCCAACCATAATGGTTATAAAATAATACCTGAAGTGTTGTAAAAGTGGAAAGAGAATATACCCAACCTCCATGGATGGGGTGATTTTAATCCACATACATTCTTCTCGGAATAAATATGTCCACCACAGATTAGTTTATACATCGTAGAATGGATCCCCCTAGTACGTAGCATCCTAGAACATTGTGTTCTCGAAAGGGATGCACACAACCACATTTTCTAAAGACTACCATTATTTGTTTCAACCAAACTGCTCTTAGAAAACTAGAAAATGAGATGACAAGAATTCATGGAGTGAGTATGAAAAGGTTGTGTTGTTGAAAAACAAATGGAAATACCTCAATTTAGTACCTATAAAATAATTTAATCAATGATTCCTATAAATATCTTACATAGGAAAATGGAAATGTTTAGGAGCCAAAAGAGGAAATTTCCATTTAATAAATGGTATAATATAAAATTATATAAGGAGGTGTGCATACGAGGAACAAGATGCCTACCCAAAATTTATGTTTTCCCCCAATAACTATTCCACTAACTCCTTGAAAGGAATCCAACAATGAAATGGGTAAGGATATGATTGTGCCTCACATACCTCATAGAGATGAATAAACGTTTCCACATGGTTAAATTTTTTTCAGTAGAAGGATGATATGAATGAATTATGAGGACTCGATGAAGAACTACTCTATGGAATCCTTCTTACTGGATATGTTCTTGCAGAAGATACTCAGTCTTCAGTCCCTGTTGGCATACATCTATAATTATTTTTTTAGAAACATAAATAGATCTAGAACATTTAGTCAATTTGGGATACTATCCACCAATATAAATTGAACACGTGGAAGAATATCGTGAGACACCTCCATTGGGTGTACAACCCAAATGGGTCTAAGTTCATTCTTTCTATAATTCCCCCATAGGATATCCATGTATGATTCTAGCAGTGATGCTATAGATGGACCTATCAACCTCTGTACATGTTCACGCCCTAGCATGGCTAGACATTCCCCATGGTATCCTGAACACTATTGAGTATTTAATGGGTCAATTTGAATCCATAGAAGAAATATGTGGGTCTATTCAACCAGAGAAGAAATATCATGAATGCCTAGATCCAAATCACCAACACCATAAAATGGGAATCCTATAATTATTATTTTTTATGGATTATATAATTGGAGCATCATTTGATGCATTTTTTCCCATATTGTTATCCTAAGGTATCTCCCCAAGGATAATTGGAGGTAGTTAAACTCAGGTGGTGTTTTCCACCACTGCATGGACTAGCTCTTGTACGGTACACATTCTTGAATGTTTTGTCAATAATTTATTAGGAATACCTATGTCAAATGTTTCTATTATAGTTCATCTCAATATTATAGGACAAAATAATCCTTGACCTATCAAACATAAAATATAAGGATAATTAAAGGGTATCGTACTTAATTTCTCAGAGGAAATGATTAAAATACTCCTTAAACCACTACTCCCCAGGAATCAATTTTTCCCATTTATATAGTGAATCATTGTGTTGTTTGGACTACATCACTTATCCCTATCAAATAATATTTCCAAATGTATTTACCTATTTATGAAATATTAAAGAATTTAATCTAGGACTGTTTTGTTATCAAATAAAACATGGAAAATATTGTAGACTCTTAGAGAGAGAAGCTAGTATGTCCACTTGCTCAGGTAGCATGTGTTTCTATCGTTGATCAAGAGGTGGAGAGTTAGTGGAAAAAGATAAAAGCACATGTATGCATATTTGTAGTCACTTTGTGGCCATAAAAATGATCAATAAAACTCATTCAATCATATGAACATAGTTGAAACAACCAATTGTGACACTTATTGATTCCACTATTACACAACCGACCATTTTGGTGTTATAATCCTATGAGGTTCAGTCATCAAAAAAGAGGCATGTCTATAAGATAGAGGAGAAAACATAGAAATAAAATATTATTCGAAGGAAATAATTTCCATTAAAATTAGTATAAATCATCCCTATACTATCATAATCATAATAAATTCCATTTCAAAGGGTAAACCAATGGTCACAAATGCCAAATATAATCTCCATCAGATGAGGAGTTCATATTTGGTTCCACTAATTATATATAGTTGTTGGATCCATTATCAGATGATGTGCATGATTATAATACCTAATCCTCTACATTTTATCAGTGAATTGTGGGAATAGTCTATAAGTGTTAAGGATACATGGGAAGACGCCATCATGGTATGTTTCACTAATATAATTGTGTCCGTACTCAACCCATCTATACTCGAGAAACTAATTGTAGAACTATCTAGTGATCTGAATAAGAGAAATAATTTTCTCCCACACATTTCAGAGTTTTTCCAAACACATTCATTTGGGATGATCGTTTAGAGGATACATCATCTCCAAATGAATGTCATCAGTCATGAATACCTAGGGGACATCATCTACTATGAAAAGAAATACTTTATTTCTTATTCCAAGTGATGTTCCATCTATATCATGTACCTCATTTCCAAAAGCTCTTAAAAATTATAATCCCTATACATGCAACCACATGCCTTTGGATCATAGGTTTGATGTTTTGATGAAATTGGCCTAGTGATAGCCATGTTTCCAATCATTTAGTATATGAGTCTATTAGAAAACATTTGGGAAGCACTAATATAGGAATTTTCATGTCCTCATGAATATAATATAGATATTTATTCTAACGAAGTGTATAGTGTATAGAATGATCTTGTAGAATGTCACACAATGAACTATTTCACATATAAGCAAAAAGATTATATTATGCATGGAATAATAAAACCAATGTTTATATCTAGTATGCTAAATAAACATGTTATCTAATGAGCATTCATTATCAAAAACTTAGGATTCAACCTCATTCCATTCTATACATTTCATCTATTCGATTCAAGGAATCTCACTTGTCCCCTAAACTATATTGTTGTAGAATTATAAAAATAATTAAAGACTACCCTCTATGTAATTAAAATCAAAACTCAATTCATGGATCTCTGGTATGAATATGAATTCATGGTTGTTGGAAGGATAGAAGCATCAATGATCCCCTTGGAAGACCTTCGCTACATCCTCATGTGGCTATCCCCTCGTCATACCACTAATGCCTCATAAATTGTATCAATAGTAAAATTCGAACATTTCATGGTGAAAATACACATTCAAATCCTATTAATCACATTATATTGATGAAATATTATATCTAAGGGAAGGGAACTATCCATTATTGATGATGATGCAAAAATAAATTCCCCAATTGAACTAGATATGATTAAATTTAACACATTATTCTAATTAGTATAGAGTACATTTTAGATCTCAACCATATAATGTATATGTGTTTGAATTTGGGAGCACATCCAAGAACTTATATAATGACAGTTGTGACAAATTATCTTGACAACATGGGAGAAGGTTTCAACTCTCATAGCAATAATGAATGTCCTGATAAAAATGTCTCCAATACATCCCATAAGCATTGATAAATCCCTATCCTGTCATCTATATGGGAAAACGATTTACTTTTTAATCGGAGAAAATAATTATTTTATTTCTTAGACACTCATCTCCGATTTGAATATCCATAAATTAATCACACCATAAATTTATAATGAAATAGTTTCATAGAATTTAGGATGTCCATATTTCGACTCATCAACTAACTCAAATAAAGATTCTTCACCACCTACTACCCATGTATATGAGAAAGTGGTATTGAATGGGGAAGAGGGAGATGTTGAATTCATTAGGGATTCCGTTTTTGAAATTTAGTATGGATTTTCTGAAAATTTTGATAGTTTTAGATAAATAAATATGAGTTCTCATAATGATCCTTAACTCATATTGATTAGTGCAGAAAAGAATTCCAATGAATAGAAGTTATATACTTCATTAAAAAAGAAAAATAGGAATTTCTTGAACTAAAATTACAAATAGATGTTAGTTCTCAATCTTGAGGTGGTCACGCATAAATTATGTTTTCCAAAAGAACATCAGGGTTACAAACATGAAGCTTGACAAACACACCCAAACCATGCCACCAAAATAGAGGTTCACAAGGAAAAGATCATCAATACTAAATTTATCTCAGAAGTAAAATACCTAAAATGGATTTCCCATATCATCCCAAAAAATAAAAATAATTGGAATATAATCGATTTCATCAACTTCAGAGATCTCATTTAATACTATCTGAAAGACAAATTCCCTATTCTGATCACATAAATCATAATATATGAGATGAATCATTATCAAGGCCTCCACTTCATGGTTGAATATCCAAGAATATCCATCTTCTGATAGACTTGGATGATAATTAAAAAAACCTTAAGACCCCTTGGAGTATTCTTCTATAATGTAATTCCATTTGGATTAATATAGGCCAATGTAACATTCAAAAATTCCATTCATGACATATTCTATCAAATCCTAGTTAATTTTTTTTGAATGTTATGTAAAAGATCTAGTGGTTATATCCAAGTAACGTAACAACCACTAGAATGATCTTGACGCCATCTAAATCATTTTATGAAAGCATATCCTAAAAATGATCACCTTAAATTATTCTTTCTATGTATCCTTGAGAAATTTTATCAGCTTCATCATGTACAATCATGTCATCAAATTGTACGTTAGAAATAAAATTCATCCACATCATGTCACACAATAGAAACTTTTAGTAGTTGAGAAAAAATCAAGGAAAATTGGTCTATGTCTGTTGGTTTATATGCAACACTGATGGAATGTTTTTTCCACTCACTAAACTAATAGAAAATGGGATCACGTATCCATGGAAATATGAGCATAAAAAATCATTTGAAGAACTCCTGAAACACAATTTAAATCCAAATATATTAACAATACCTATTGAATTAAATCATGTAATTATATATGTGAAGGCCCTGGAGTGATCACTAGGTTCCTTTATTTCAAAATAGAATGATTTGGTAATGAAAACAACAATTATTATCTATGTTAAACCATGCTAAATACTGATACTATTTATTTAGATATGCAGAAGAGATTTCAAGAATTAATCATGATGTTTTAGAAAATGAGGCACTATCTACGACATGAAGAGTTCCATTTGGTCTCTCACAATTAGAAACTCAAGTTCATTCCCATCCATAAAATGTTGAGAAGATATATGGAATGGTATAAGGTTATTCCACAATAGTATGATATATAATCTTTTCTCCAAAATGAAGTGAAATAGAATGACTTAAAATTTTTCCTTACAGAACAACCATTAGTAGAGAAAACATCAATAAATAATGAATTTATAGATGAGGAGATACTCTCTATTCGAGGAGGAACCCAGACAAGGTGTTTTAATTTCTATGCCGAGTTTAGGAGCCCAATAAGGGGGATAATGGAAGAACCTAATATCAATAAGGTCTGGATAGGGATCGGGTTTATCTCTTCAGAAAAAGTAGTATTTCCTTACTCTTTGATGTTATTAGAAGGATTTATTAACTATGAGGTAGATTATTTGGCCCACATTTTATGCATGGAACTATCACTCCATGTACTGATAGACCATCTAGAGGTGGAATGGAATTCGGATTTACTGATTAAACATATCAACGAGGAGTATAATATTTCAAAATAAGTGTTAATTACCCTATTAGAGTATTTAAAATTTTTAATGGTAGAGTTCCCCATAACACCAAAAATAACCCATGTCGCATGATCATATATTTCACATGATGATGCATATGTGAATGAATCTACGACTTTGGAAGATCCAAAATAGGATGAAAAAGTCATCAACATTTCACCTAGCTGAATTGTATCACATTTTGGGGAAGTCCAAATATCAGAGATTAATTATTCTATTTCCTTCATAGAGACATATTTTACTACCCATTGGTGGATGATTCCAATCATCTACTACCTTAAGAAGAGATTACTTCTGACAGATATAGCTGGGGATGAGAAAATATGATAGCAAGTAGGAAATTAAATCTTTATGATGGCCAAAATCACCAAAAAAAATTATCTATAAATACATCTTTGATGGTGTCCTTATCATAGGTATTTATAGAAAAGATTCCATTATAGTTATGAAAAAAATTCAAAATGAATTTTTCAGCACCCACTGGTAAGAGATCACGTTTTCATACTAAATTCAATGGTTTGGATATATATAGACATTGATGATGCAAGATTGCACGTAATTCACCAAGAGATGTCATTCCTGCAAAATTAATGATATCTTCATCCATCAAACCATAGCGCTTCAATATACAACCAATTAATCCCATCCATTGTACATCTGGGTAATCGATGTTGTGGGGACATACACTCTAGTTATGACCAACAAGTTCAAATAAATTTTAACTGTTGTCAATTTCTTTTCCGAAAGGGGTTGAGAAAATACCCCTCAAAAAAGATGTTTGAAAACCATATATAGATTCATGAAAACCAACACCATTACTAGATTTAGCATCCCTCCTACAATAACCACTACCAATGGCACCAATTTCTGTTCATCTGAGGCAAAAAAACTATATCAATAGTACAATATCAGATCAAATCATTCATCCACTACTACAAAACACACCTTTAGCCCCACTAGAAATTACCAATGCTATAAAAATGCATTGAGAAAATCCATCTCTCTGAGTTCTAAAATTTGAACTGATAAAGTGTGACCATTATCAGCTCTTTTTATTTAGGGTTGATAAACTTAACCTTAGCCATCGATTAATTTCCGGGTTGATAATGGTTTTCATTTATCCGCACTTTATTTCCAGCACTAATAAAAAGTTCCCTTTATGAGCATTGAAATTAAAGAACTGATATATGGTCACCATTATCAGTCCATTGATAATGGCCCACAATAAAATGAAATAATTAGACAACTAAAATTAAAAAAATTTACAATTTCAGTAATTAAAATTTTTCGTTAAAATTTAATAAATTGAATATGCATCTATATAAATTTTAAAAATTAATAAATATTATTTATAAAATATATAGATATGTGAAAGGAATAAAATTAAATAATTAAACAAAATAAAATGTTAAAATGAGTAAATTAAGAAAATATATTTAAACTTTTATTAACTAAATAAGTATTGATAAAAATGAATAAATTTAATATACATATATATAGATTATAAATATTTTCAAATTGTAATTATTTATTGTAGATATATAAATGAATATATATATATATGAATAGAAAATAAAAAATTAATAGATTAAAAAATTATTTTCATTTTTTAATAAAATAATTATTAATAGAAAATTAATAATTATAATATATATATATATATTATAAATATTATAAAATATATATATATATATTATTTATGAGGGAAGTGAATATGTCTGACGCCATCCTTTCACTTCTTTGTACTCTTTTTTAATTATTATATGGGATTTCACACAGCCTTTTTCAAAAAAATATATTAAACATAAATATATATAAAATGAATGAAATGTTAATTAAAAACTTTTTTATGTCTTATTCACTTTTAATGTAGTTGGAATTTTCAATTTAACATATATCGAATGCCGTTGGTTACATTGATTTCATGTTCATATATATATATATAACTAATGTAGTATATATGTATCTAATGCAGTTTTATATACAAATGCAGACACAAATATATTTACACCATATATAAAAACACAGACACCTAATATTAATTTTATTTATTTCAATTTCTATTATAATTAATAATTTCATTATAACATCATACATTTAATATATTATATTTTTATTCGTCCAATTTTATTAATTTATTTTTAATTCTATTATAGTTAGGGCATTCATTTTTAATATTTTTTTAACATTTATTTATGAATTTGAAAATTTTATAATGTATATATATATATATGGTATTTTCAATTTTTATTCATCTTACCTATATATATATATTCATATATTTTAATAAATTATATTAAATTAATAAAACATATATATTACTTCAAAATTCTTAATTGGTACGCTTTTTGAATTATTCCATTTCACTGATTTATTAAATGCATGTATTTAAGATTATAAATCCACTAAAAATGTTAAAAATATATTTTTAAATAAATATATTTATACATTAATATTATCAATATTTATAAATTTTTATGTTTATAATTATTAAAAATAAATAATTTTCTTATATAAGTATTGATATAGTTATAAAAAAATATTTAAATATATTACATATTTATCAAATTATAATAAAGTTATTTAAATAAATCCTTTATCAGTTCTAAAAATCACTGTTTAAAAGAATCATTATGACTGGTGATATTTTAGTGATGATAAAGATGCTTTTTATCAACTTTTTGTTATAGATGATAAATATCCCATTTATTAGTGCATATTATTTAAACCATTATAAAAGGAATATTTACCAAAGCTATTAGGAAAACGTTGTTAAGATTGTTCCCAATCTATTTAAAAGAACCATAACCGGTTCTCCAATAGTTGTGATTATCAAGCTCTATTAGAAATCCTCTTTCACCGGCACAACTTCTCAATATTTCCACGAACAAATAGAAGATATAATCCAATGTATATTATTTAACACATTCCAACTATCATTTCTTGATCTTTTGGGTTTTTAGTTTTTCATTTTGTGTTTTTACTGTTCATAACCAGGAAGAACCCTTTAACACATCTCCTCGCCACTATCGGCGTGACTCCTCTATGTTCCATCAGATCAATCATGTCTATAATCAAATTTAGTTTATTTTAAACTTTTCGTATATTATTGTTTTATCGATTTAAATCTTCATTTTTCATATTAAATATTTCGTTGTTCTTAACTCTGACAATCCATACACTCATCTCCTCACCACTATTATTGTGAGCCCTCTAGGTTATTATAAGGATCATAAAGATGAACCATGATATTAGTCACATGTTTTTCTGTCTTGTAATGATGAAATGAATCAAATTATTACATGATAAATTTTTTACCCATAATATTATGAAGGAGAAATACGAAAAAATAGTAAGTACTATTTCAATAAATTCTTTTCTTTTTAGGAAGTGGGATGATATCAGGATGGATTTATTGAACAATTTTTTAATATAAACTAAATTACAGGTTGTATCATGGGTTATAATAGATCCACTATTAAATACGAACAACTTATTAAATATTCATAAGGAATACTCAGTTGATGAACCATATTAGTTATAGGTCAAATAAATAATAAAGATTTCAGTTGTCCCATACAGAATTTTATCTGATAGGGATATGATGTTTTTATCATGGTTATAGTAAGGACATTATAATTCAAATCGGTTATAGGTAATATGTTATACTTTAATTATTCCATAGAATAATGATTATTCTAGTCAGACTATCTGAATATTAGAGGATATTATTTTATCCTTAATTCATGACATTAGTGGCTCCATGAAGGATTAACATTCCATGGTGGAATTATCTTATAAAAATATGTATCAATCACTTTTCTATATGGAACAATATGAATAATTATATTAAATACCTTTTCAATCTCCTTTATTTTAGATATATATAGAATAATCTCCTACGAATATCCCTAGTCTTGTCCCAGAAATAACATACATGGTTATGTTAACTAAAAAACATTTTTAAACTACTCAATGTCCCAAAATTTTCTACAATAACTATTCGAGGTTACCCTTGTAATTTAATGGTAATGATCATGTGTTTATTTTTGTTTCCATTTGGTTAGTTCACGAGTATATTAGAATAAAGATTATGTAATCCTAAAAATCAATCACATGTTTTAAAATTCATGAAAAAATCTAGTAAATTAATTAAAATCTATCCATACACATACGAAATCACATTGTTTGTATCTATTTACTCTAGAATCTGGTTGAATCATATTGAGTATGAAATGATTAAGGTTGTAGAGGATTTAAATTCCCCATCATATTTATTCATTCCATTCCCTTTAATATTAATATCTTAGTCTCTTTTGGGTGTATTTTGTGATGAAGGGGATATAAAAGTGGGGTTAGAGGATTTGATAGATGGGAGTGGTTGATGGATAGAGGTACCCTTATGTGATAGGCAATGAGTACCTGATGTAAGGTGACTAGGTACATATTGATAGGCAAGTGTAACAAGGTCTATTGTTAAAACAACCAGGTTCCCAGTGTCTATGTATTATGTTTTTGGTGTGACTTTTTATATTTTATTAGTGTTGGGGGTTGTTGAAATTCTTAATCACAGTAAACTCATATACTAATTAAAATATGGCCCATCACCGTGTCTCTTAGATAATCATGACTACTTGTTACAAATTTTTATTTCCTAGCAAGAATTATGTCTTTTTTTGGTCTCGGTTGTTTAGAGTAATATTTTAAAAAGAAAAATATTTCGAAAATTAAAATTATTTCGTTCAAATGGTCTCATATTGTGAAAAATAGGCTAAATGTATTTTTTTTGGATTAAAATTTTGTTAATTATTGGGTTTGTGATAAAATGTTATGTATGTCCCTTGATATAAATTATGAGTGTTTTCTTATGTGTAGGTATGTGATAAATTTATTTTGAACCTGAATTTATGATTTCGTGTTATTTAGAATACATCTCCCAAAAATTCCCCCAATTTTTCTAATGGGACTCACGTTATTTGTAGTTCTCCTATGTTGTTGCCCATATTTTCTGGAAATCGAGGTACATTAGAGGTACTGAAGTGTTGTGAGGAAGCTGGGAATGTCTTTTTAATATTAAGAACTACCAAATACATTTTATTTTGTGTTGTCTTGGGTCAACATAGTGGTCTAGATTTGGAATATAGGTAGTTTTTTTCACTACCAATGATTCATCTTTGGATGAAGCAGGGTGGGTTTAAGTTTAGATTTTTCTGATGGTTTATACCTGATGAGGTGAAGTAGTAGAAGAGGGATGATCTCATCTATGTCTAACAATATTAGTGGGAAATTATGTCTTATGTTGAACACTTCAAAGAGGTGGGTTCCTTTTCTCCGTAGGTGGGGTCACATGATTTGTTGGAAGCTTCTATTTTTGTTGGGTGTCTTCATTTGAAGATTAGGGATTGTTTCTTCTTCTCTTAGGATCTCCATTTAGACAATTTGGTGGAGGAACCATTTTTTGGATTAGTTGTTATGAAAGAAGAATAAAACACATTGGCATGGTTTTTGTCTCTTGTATTAGGGTGAAGGCATTTGTTGTTTCCTAATTTTTATATGGTGATTATTGTACGTTCATCATTCATTATAAAAGCTTGATGAATTAATCATTTCTTAGTTCATATGGTTTTGATTTTCTAAATTTTAACCTTTAAATTCTTATCTTTTTTTCAATTATTTCCCCTATTCTATCAAGCCTTTTCGGAGATGTTTATTATTGTGGAAATCACTATTTTTACCTTGTGATCTTGTTCATTGTTCGGTTCAAGGTCTTTGGTTTATTTTCTAAATAAAAATATAGGAATTTATATGATTGGAAAATGAGTTCAATTGAGGTGTGTACTTTATTAAAAAATATGGAAACAATCCATATGTCATTTGAGAGATATAGAAAATAGTCACACCTCAATTTGACACAAATATGACCACTATTACAAAATTCTTCATGCCTTTGAATGAATCATCTGCACCTCAAAACATACAAACAATCACTTTTAAATTAGTTTTATAGTTTAGTTCAAAATGTTAAACTCATTGAAAAATAATCAATCTCAGTTTAATTTCCATGATAATTTAGAATAATTATTTATAAGTAAATTTTGAAAATTAGGAATCTATTTCACAAAAAAACTGATACACAATGTGAAAAGAATGAGTTAAAAGTCTACATTTCCAGTTTAAAATGATGTTTTTGTAAAAAAACCATTTATGTACTCGATCTGAGAAAACACATTCAAAATTTTATGATGCACTAAAAAAATGTCCACCACTCACTTGAGATGTGTTAGATTTAGACATTCCTCAATTCAATGCATGGTGTGAGTAGTATGACTCCTTTTGAATATTTTTTTTAAATTGACTTCTATTTAAGTAAAATTAACAATTTATTATAATTTATTTCTAAGTATTATTACTAAGATAAGAATTATTTTCGTAGAATAGTGCGTTCTTTTGCTCGATAAGGGGTGGTTTTTTTCCAACAACATGAGTTGGGTAAGGATTAAAAGATAATTGAACATTGATGTTATTGTATATTTGTAATAATTTGAATTTATGTAAATAGGTAATATAATTTTAGAAATGTATATTTTATAATGTTTGATCTTTTTTTTGTGTTGTAAATTTCATTTAATATAAATCATGTATAGGTATGTGTTGGTCTTGATATCTGGTGTTTTCTATGTGCTACGGCGTGCTGTTATAGCACACTACAAAATCACCCTTTCATAATCACTGATAAATAGTTTCCTTAGTGGTGCTCAGTTTAATGATTATTTAATGGTTCCTTTATTATGACTTCTAAAACCATTAATAATGGTACCATTTAACATTTTTTTATTGACATGGATAAATTTCACCTTTATCTGTGGTTTTTAGTGTTTATAAAAATAATTTTCTTTTAACCATGCTCAGGTTTTTAGTGATTTTCTCGTGAAGATAAATGCTATTTCTAGCATTGGTAAAGGGAATATTTATAGTAGTTACCCAACTATAATAAAGCTTCTAATGAAAAAACATAGACCTTAAACAACACTCGTTCAAGAATAATCTATAATATGGTGTTTAAAGATAAATATTCTTGGCCTGAAAATCTATTTCATTCTTTCTAGACTGACCAGACAACAACTCGTTCTGCCACAAGAGCGAACCCATATTCGCTCATTTAGATTAATAAAAGAACCTCCCATCAAGGCCCAACTATGATATCCTATTATTACAATTTTTAACCATAATTTCATTGATGATAAATAAAATAAATTACCTGAATAACTAAAGCTACTTGATGAGAAAAGATTTCATAGTTTACATTACATGGTGGTACATCAAAATCAGACAGCATGAGCCTTAAAAAAGAAGGTATTCCTCCACTCATTACTCAATGGAGAGATTTTACTGGCCCTCGTAACTCAGATTATACTAGGAATGAAGAAGCAAATATAGATTTGATGTGTGAGAGACCTTACTGTATACACTTGGTTAACTCTAATGAATCCTTTTCATTGATTTAAATATATAGAGAGATATTCACAACCCTATACAATGAATGGTATATAAATAAATAAGTTTTCTTCTCATGAAGAACATTTTTCAGGATGAATAATGTTAATATGGGTTGAATCATCATCATCATTGCATGATGAAAAACTACACAACACATGGCCCCATTTGTACTACCCAAAAAAGAAATTCTCTATTCAGCATTACTCCATGACAATTAAATGTAACGTTAATGTCACACTTATTTGACATTAAGAAACACTGATAATTCCATGACCTTAGATACTCTTCATTGTCCGAAATACATGGTCCTCTACTGAAGTGTAATCTGTAATAATATTCATCTACCCCCTATGGGTAGAGATTTCCTCTTGGCTAAATGTGAGGAAGAAAGGATAGGAAGCTCCAAAGGTAAATCCCATCTTGCATAATTTCCACTCGATAGTGGAAATTTGGTCACCAATATATATATATATATAATAATTAACATTATATTCCTATGTATATGTCATTAAACGACTTGGTTTTTTAACATGTGTCATAACCTAAAATTATGTAGCATTTCGATCATTATTTGAGTGTATCACTATATTCGGTGCCGGTACAGATACCACAACATTATTCAAGAACTACATGAAACTTAACTATTATCTTATTTAGATACATATTAAATCTTAGGAATCCCATCATTGGTCCACCCCATGATATAAAAATACCCATTTCCCTTATGGGCTAATTATGCCTACGTATAGAACTTTTCCGGAACAATATATTGCGTGATTCTGATTACAGTGATATATAATGGGATACCTATAACTCATTTTGTTGTCCCTATCATACATCTAGAATATATGAAAGCCCCATTTCCCTACATTAATGCCTAGTTGACATAGGGAACTCTTTTAGGAACTATGTATGGCATGCTCTATGCTCCAGAAAGATACACTATGACACTCAGGTCATATCCCATAGCCCAACTGTAATATTTTATTGCACATAATAGGACCTATGTTTTTACCAAAATACACTAAACTGGATAGATAATATCCTCGTGGCCTGAAAAAAATAGTAATATCATTATATAACTATGTACGGCTTGATAATAATTCAAATGAGATATATAGTGATGCCCATATTCCTATCCTTTAACTCATCCACCATATTCGTAACTTTCTGGTCAGTTCGTCTTTTTCCTCACCACGTGATGTTAAACTACATGTGACATAAAGAAATAAAAATGTACAAAATCTCATTGTAATGTGATAAGCAATGACACCCAGACCATAAATCTTTTATGGGCCACCATAAAAATATTAATTTCTATACCCTTCACTTGTGTTTCCTTTGTGTCATTGATTATTCTTTTAACACTCCTTGAATCTCGCACCAATCATATCTCACATTAAAAAGGGATTTTTGTAAATAAGTTCTCTTCATGAATAACGAATATCAATTTGTATTATTAGTATCATAGTCCAAGTTACAAGACCATAAAAGTCACAGTATATACCCTCATCACTTGATAACTAACTACACAATCTTTTTTATTACTAAGTGTGGCTTGATTCTCATTCCAACGATAATTATAGTGTGGCTTCAAACATCAATAACGGACCTGATTACATTAGAATATGTTAAATTCCCCTAACTCTCTTATGTATTGGTCAGATCTATATAAGAGGAATTAATATGCTATGTCACCACATGTGTTATAATGTATTAAAAATCATCTTATCCAAATATAAATTCTATCATAATGGGGAATCCTTTTTAGAACTATGTGTCACTAGATTCATGATAAAAAAATACATATACTGAATCACCAGTACAATAATTTTGTATGCACATTATATTACCTTTTTTATTTCATCTATTGTTACTTATCATCCATACCACATGATTTTTAATTTTAGGAATAAAGTAGTGACCACATGACTCTAAACTATAGGCAGGGATAAAGTACATACCATATAATGTTAAACTAAAATGTTTATATTTAACTACATGCATTCTAATTCTCATTAAAGTGTGATATGTAGTAATACCTAGGACTCGTGTCATATTCATAGCCATTGGGTAATAAAAATACACCTTGTGATACATAAAAATAATTGTATATGGAAGAGAATTATATTTTACACCCTCATCAGTGGATCCAAAATGGAAACAAAGATGGCCTCCTTCTACATATCAATCAGATCCATAATAGGGGCTCCACACATCATTGGAAATATTAGTCCAAATGTTTCCATTATATATTAATATATTCATTCCGTAAATAATACTTTTATTCTTGTAAAAATTCAAATATTCATAATCTATCTCCAGCTTATAGTGATATAAATTTTGATACCCAAGGAATCCATTTTTATGATTATGTTGTTACATTCTGTAGTTGGATATGCATAAAGTCACCAAAAAATATGTTTTATGGAAAAATAATTACACTCATTGAATATGTTGTAACAATTACCATTTTTATTTAGATAATATATCCCAAAAAATAGGTTTCTTCAAGCAGTTGTAATATATCCCTCAGCGAAAGCCTCTTCTGTTATCATATGCTTTGAAGTCATTTCAATTGGGGTTATAATTTGAATCAGTTTCTAGTCAATCCTATAATATTTTCCCCATATCTTTTATAACATTATATGATACCCCATGTCCATGGTTTAAAATTTAATCCCTTTTGACCTATGTGTACTAGAATAACCATGGTCGAGTAGTATTCAGATAACATGTTTTTTCCATTATTCTATGCTCTATGTTTTATGACCTACCAATATTAGAATCATATTTACCACGCATGGTTTAGAATATTTTAGAGGAAATATTCACCCAATTATTTGGAAATTTGGACATCAAAAAATACATACATAATATGGTACCTTCCATGAACAAAACAAGACCATCTATTTAAGGAAATATGGATCTCTATAAAAATCCTTCAGATATATGTACAAGAATGTTCTTATTTCTGATAAATACATTTCTAAACTATTTTGTAACATGTTATAGTGGTTTTTGATTATGTTACTCACAAAATTTCAGGACATTTCAACCTAGGGATGCCACTATTAATTTTATAATGCAGTATCACGCCCAATTGGTTTTTATTAAATTGGATAACATAAAGGTTTTCTCAACTCTCGATAACATCATCCTTTGGAGATACCTCATCTATCAGCCAATTCAATTTTTACCATACCACTCACCGGATCTGTCAATCCCTAAATTTAATCATACAAAAATATTCTCCTCAAACATGAATGTGATGGATCATTCTAAGAATGATTATCAGGAAAATGGAGTATTATTAAAAATTTTTTGAAAGAAAATTATTTCATATTATAGACCCTAAGTTTTATAAAATTTGAATGTAAAATACATTGGATAATGGCCATAATGTATGAAATTAAACTGCATTTTATAATGTCCTTTTATATGATATTAAACTACACAACATAATTTTATTATTTTACTACATTAATATAATGACCCATAAATTACATACATGGTTATTACGTTAAAATTGAAGCATACTTATTACAACATATAACAAAACCATGAAAGGACCATATAGGTATAGTGTCTTTAGAAACTGGGAAACATAAACAACTGGTTCATAAATCATATACGTTGTCTCCCATTTTTTAATCATATCTAGTGTCCCTTTTCGGAATATCCTACTTAATATCCTTCTTCCTGACATGGGGAAAAGAAAATATACAAAAGGGTGAGCTCAAATTCTCAGTAAGGGTAAACAAAAGAAATACCCAACATATCATATTCATAACAACATAGCATTTTGAAAGTCTTATCCTGCAAAAGAGATCATAACATGGGAGAAATCATAGAAGTGAAATGGAATCCCAATAATCATAACTTAAAACATGATGCTTTATGTAATACACACATAATCATAGAAAATAATTTCTTAGTAGTCAAGACTCCTTGGCAAGACTATCATAGCAGACAAAGTCCATTTCTGAACCGAGTTCACTCCTCGTTTCATTCCTGTTTCACTGAACCGGTTTAACCTGCCATTCCATACATGTCTATATAATGAGATATAAATCTTTACCCAATTCATTGGAGTTAGATATAGGCCCCACCCATCTCATAATGATACCATTCTTATGTGTGCCACAAGATCATAAATCATACATCATAGCATAACCCATGTAATAAAAATGGGATTCTTAAACATCATGCCATCATAACATAATCCATATAAGATAAAAGGACACCATAAAAATAATTCCATCAAAACATAATCAAATCAATGTAATAATAGGTATAGAAACAGAACCCTATATTATCTTAGATGGAAAATAATTTTGATAAAATGCTTGAACTCTATTCTTGAGGAAAATATCCTTTATACTTTAAAAACATTTTCCGTTCTTAAAATGTCATATAATATTAAACTAAAAGAAGTTGATTAGAAATAAACTTGAAAACATGTAAAGGAAGCTTCATGAATAGAATTTTCTAAAAATCCATTTATTCCATATAAGTTAAAAACATTCTTCACGTACTTTGGTTGGAAAAGTCAAAATGTACCTCGTACTAAATATGAAAAAATATTCCTTTCATATATTTTACTAAAAACTCATAAATGGGTAAAATTGGATTTAAACAATTGTAGGTGGATGGAAATAATATTACATATTTAGGAATCATGGATGTGGATGATAAATATTCCCCAGTAAATTCTGAAGTATAAATAGTCTCGGATAAAAATGAGATTGTGATATTTTACCTTACCATAGGTCCAATATGCTTCGTATGAATCCGAACCTCCTATAATATGGTTAAAATAATGTCAACTGACTTATTAAAGAATCATATTCATTTTTATGATATCACATATGGCCATATTTGTATCTTCTTAGTAGTAATATTTCATTGCTAATTGTTATTCGGGTGTTTATTACTTTATGTTCTTATGCGTGTTTTGTCGAATAAATTTTTATTACTCTTTATAAGAAATAGATATATAATTTAAAGAATGTTATTAGTGTAATATATATCATATTCATTCATTAAATTCATTTTTATAATCATTATTCAAAGAAGATCATATAAAACGATTCGCACCACATCGTGGAGACGGTAGGCCGTACGTACGCATGAGCGATGATATTGTTCACATGATCGTGGAATTGTTTTGAAGTGTATGTATAATATTTCAGAATCAATACCACTTTACAATAAGCATATATAGTTATTTACTTTCACCATTATAACCATCCAAGTATGGTGGTGGTGGAAAACATATTACACCATGGCGTGGAGATGGTATTCCGTACGTACACACGTGCGGTGATTTTGTTTACCATAGGATTGATAAGAGGTGAAATAGGGATGTTTCATATTTATAATAGCATATATGTATATGAGGGATACTAATGTTCTTAATTCATAATGATACAACTAAAGAATAGGGAGTAGAAGAAGAATGGAACTTGAAGAAAATGGTAGAAGGTATTACCTCTTTCTCGAAGTGCCTCCTTTAAACTTTCACTTAGGGCAATAGAGTTGGTCTTTTGAGAAGACCTGTACCTCTAGTAGGTTTATAAGGAAGTGGGGAAGTGAAATGGGCAGGGGTTGGCCGAGTTTGAAGGCTCAAATTGGTGTGAGGAGGAGAGGGAGGAGGTGCCCTTTTATAAGGGAGGAGAGGGGCACCTTTGGAAATATAAGAAATATTCATTTATATTAAGTCCCAAAACCACTTAAAAACTTCCTAAATGACTCATATCCGATGTTTATATGAGATAGGGTTGTAATGTCATCAACCAATAAAATTTAGACATGTTAGGAATTTATTTTAAACATTATCAACATGATTTATCCTTATATGTTGTGAATTTTCCATAATTGTATACTTTATTACATTTTCAACCATATAAATTTTAATTTAAAATTTTTATATATTTTTGTGATTTTTAAACAATTTTGTAATATGTAATTTCTATAAATTAACATTAGTGTCAATTTTGACACTATTCATTTATTTTAGTTTAAATAAAAAATATACAGAAGATATGTTTGAACTAAAATATTTAATAGATTCGTAACAAGTCATTTTTATCTATAAAATTATTGGATCACATTATATAGTTCATATAATATTTATTTTAATACTTTTAAAATCAATTTTTTGATATTTTGATCAATAAAATAATTTCAACATCACTATTGTGTCATATTTAATGATAATTATTTAATCCATAAAAATTATAAATAAATTCATATGATGTATATAATTGTATTAGATTTTTGGATACTATTCATGTTTGAAGTTTCATGAAGTTTATCTGTAAATTGAAATCATTATACTTATAAGATTTATGAAAGTGATATGTTCTCACTTTCTTTGGTTTTAATAATAATTAAATTATTTTCATGGAAAAAAGTCCATTAAATGAATCTAATCCGACCCTTAAGTGATATGGGTCGCCTTTTAGTCATCCAATAGGATTTTGGCAGGTGTTAGGGTAATTTTATAATCTTATATTTACCCTTAATTACCCGATTTACTTTTAACTATGGTAAATAAAATTTACCGTAGTTACTATTCATAATGACCAAATATAAAAAGTAGCCTATTAACATAATTTGGAACCACTAATTCCAAATATGGAATCCATTTTTCAAAATTCAAAACACATAAGTTGCAGTAATTAATTTAAAATTAATCACGTTGTTAAGAAAACAGGTTTTAGAAGTTAAAACATTACTAAAGATTGAAATGTTTTTACCTATGAAATCAATGTGAAATTAATGATAATGAAATAAATTATATTAAATGGTATAAATGAATTCTATTTATACTTTAAAACCATTCAATATTATAATTTAAACATATAAATTATCTCAATGAAAAAATTTGTTTTTAATTAAAAATTAGCATATTTTTACTATTCATCAAAATATGAAAGTTATCAAAAAAGTATCAAAAATTTATCCAAAGTAAAATTTTATATCCTGATTCCAAAGTAGAATTTTATTTTTTCTTATTGAACTTATAAACATTTCAAAACTAGATTTAATGTAGGTGTGCCATCAAAAGGCGGCAAAACTGCATTTTTAAAAAAATATTTATTTTACCCAAAAAAATTATTTTGCTCTCTTACCATGTTTTAGAAAATTTGTAATATGAATAATAATGTTATAAAATTAAAAATATAGTTAATAGTATTCATAATGGGTAGTCTATAATAATATATCGTTGTTTAGTGAAACCTGGTATTGCGTATTACACACGCTATCGAGAAAGGTTGTGATTGCGTGTAATGCAAGACAAGTCAGTATTGTGTGTTGTGAAATATTATTTTGGTATTGCGTATAACATTTGACATAAAAAAATATTTCTCATAAAATCTCAGGGTTTTACATTCTACCCCCCTTAAAATGAATTTCAACCTCGAAATTCGTCACTTCATTATAAACAGATGAGTATTCCTCCCCCTCATTATATCCTCAAGTTCCCATGTAGCTTCTTCTAATTGGTGGTTCGTACATAAAAAATTCACCAAGCGAGTGGTCTTGTTCCATAGGACTTTTTCGATAAGATCCAGAATCTCTGTTGGATGTTATTCATAAGAAAGATCTTTCTCCAGCGGTACAACTTCTGAGGTTTGTACATGTGAAGGATATGGTATTTAATTTCTCATGAGAGATACATGGAACACATCGTGAACTTGAAAGAGATTCAGTGGAAGCGCCAATTGGTAAGCTACCTTCCCAACACGATCTAGTATTTCGAATGGACCTATATATCTAGGGCTCAACTTTCCCTTCTATCCAAATATAATTACTCTCTTCTAGAGAGATATTCGTAAGAACACTTTATCACCCACAAAAAACTCTAGGTCTTTTCATCAGTAATCGGCATAGCTTTTTTGTCGACTCTGAGATGCTCTTATGTGTTGTTGAATTGATCGGACCTTTTCTGTCATCTCATCAACAAGATCAGGTCCTAATAGCTTTCTTTCCCCAACTTCATCCCAGCAAGCTAGAGTTCTTCATTTCTTCACATATAGGGCTTCATAAGAAGCCATCTGAATACTAGAGTGAAAGCTATTATTACAAGAAAATTACACCAAAGATAGGTGTTGATCCCAAACACCTTTGAAATCGATAGAGAAAGCTCTCAACATGTCTTCTAGAGTTTGAATTTTCCTCTCAGACTGACAGTCTATCTGAGGATTGTATGTAGTGCTGAAACTCAACTCTGTGTCTAGAGCATGCTGAAGGCTTCGCCAGAATTTCGCGGTAATCCTCAGATCTCGATCAGATATAATGGAAAGTGGTACTCCATGATATCTTACCACCTCCTTTACATATATCCTGGCAAACAGATCAAGAGATAAATCTTCTCTAATAGCATTGAAGTGTGCCAAAATCATAAGACAATCAACTATAACCCAGAAAGAATTATTTCCTTTGGATGTTTTAGGAAGTCCGGTGACAAAGTCCATAGTAATGTTTTCCCATTCCCATTCAACTATGGGTAATGGTTGTAACATTCCCTTAGACTTTTGTCTCCCAGCTTTATCTTGCTGACAAACCAAGCATCAAGAGACATATTCAGCAACATCTCTTTTCATGCCATCCCACCAGAAGTACTCTTTCTAGTCCCTATACATCATCATGCTTCCAGGATGAATAGATAATGAAGAACTATGAGCCTCATCCAGTTGCTCCTTCATTAATTCTGTAATGGGAGGAACACAAACCCGATTACTGAACCTTATTATCCTATCACAATCACGGTTGAATTCAGGAACATTTTTCACCTTCTTTTGTAACTCTACATCTTCTTTCTGTGCCTCTTTAATCTTCACGTGTATAGATGGTGGAACATTCATTTGATAAAGATAAGATTTTTCCCCATCCATTATAATTTGATGATACATTATTTTTAAATCCATAAATATTTGATCTTTTGTGATCCTCATCATGGATAATCTAGCATGGTCTTGTCGACTTAATGTGTCGGCCACCTTGTTTTCTTTCCCAGGGTGATACTGAATTGATCAGTCGTAATCCTTAATCTTCTTCAACCATCTTCATTGACGCATATTCATCTCTTTTTGTGGGAAAATATACTTTAAACTTTTATGATTATTATAAATATCACACCTTTCCCCATTAAGATAATGCCTCCAAATCTTTAATTTAAAGATTACCGCGGCTAACTCCAAATCATGAGTTGGGTAATTTTGCTCATTGATTTTCAACTGTCGTGAGCCATAAGCTATCACCATATCATTTTTCATGATAACACACCCTAGTCCCTTCTTGGATGCATCACTGTAGATCACAAACCTTTCTCCACTGCAAGGTTGTGTGAGCAGAGGTGCATTGTCTATCCTTCTTTTTAGATCTTTGAAATTCTCTTCACATTCCTCTTTCCAAACAAACATAACTTCTTTCCGAGTCAACTTGTTGAGTGGGTTAGATATCCTTGAAAACTCTTTCACAAAATGTCCATAATATCTAGCCAAACCAAAAAAACATCCGATCTCAGTTACTGTTGTTGGTCTCGACCATCTTTCGATAACCTCTGTTTTTTCTGGATCCACAGATATCACCTCTTTTGATATTATGTGACCCAAAAATGAAACTTTTTGAAGCCAAAATTCACACTTGTTAAATTTTTCATAAAGATTCTCCTTTCTCATGGACTTCAATACAATTCTCAAGTGATCTTCATTTTATTCCTTGCTCTTTGAATAGACAAGAATATCGTCTATAAAGACTACCACAAACTGATCAAGATAGACTCTAAAGACTCTATTCATTAGATCTATGAAGATAGCAGGGGAATTAGTAATACCAAATGGCATCAATATAAATTCATAGTCTCCATACCTTTTACGGAAAGCCGTCATTGGTACATCCTCCCTTTTGACCCTTAATTGATGATACCCTGAACGAAGATCAATCTTGGAAAAATATTGATCTCCGCGTAGTTGGTCAAATAAGTCATCAATGCGGGGGAGAGGATATCTGTTCTTGACAGGGATCTTGTTAAGTTCTCGATAATCAATGTCGAGTCTCACTGATCCAACTTTCTTCCAAACAAACAGAATAGGTGCTCCCCAAGGTGACGCGCTAGGACGTATGAATCCCTTATCAATATTCTCTTGGCGTTTCATCTTTAATTCCTGCAACTCAATTGGGGACATTCTATAAGGTGTCTTTGAAATAGGTAAAGCACCCGGTACGAGATCAATTGAAAACTCAACTTCACGATTTGGTGGAAGACTAGAAAATTCCTCCAGAAAGATATCATTAAACTCCCGTAAAATGGGCATATTCTTAATTGTGAGTTTATCTCTAACCATTTGAGATAAAAAACCTTCATTTAGTGGAATCATGACTCATAAGATGGTGTAAATTTCAACTAGAAGTTTATGTTCATCCTTGCATCGATAGATGATCATAGATTGATCTGTAATATGAAATTTGACTTCCCTTATTTGGAAATTGATATGGGCTCTGTATAATGAAAGTCAATCCATTCCAAGAATCACATGAAATTCTAATATAGTATGGATCAGAAGATTTGCAGGAAGCACTTTCCCACAAACTTCAATCGGAGAAGAATTATAAACTTTTGATGCGACCGTTGTGCCATTAAGAGTTGTCACAACCAACTAAACATCTAATTGTTGAGTTAATATGGTGATACCCTTAGAAAATTCATCAGAAATAAATGAGTGGGTTGATCCAGAATCAAATAAAACATTTGCTACTTTAGAGTGGATGGTAAGTGTACCTCTCACCAATTCGTTGTCTTACTCCACATCGCCGATAGTAATTGCATGTGACATTCCATTGTCTTTGGCCTTAAGATTTTTTTGATGTCGATCATCATCATCAACCCTTATATTTGTGCATTGACTGGAATAATTCCCCATAGCCTTTCACTTAAAACATTGAAGTGTAGTAGGTGCATTCTGTATGTCCCTTACTTTGTTTGCATCATTAGACATCTTCATCCCATTATTTCTACATTCAATTGCCTGATGACCTTCTTTTCCACGCATATAACATTATCTTGTCCCCTTAAGACAATTTCCTCCATGTTTCATTCCACACGTTGAGCATAAGGGAAAACTCATCTTTTCGCAGTGTGGTCTTTAGATTTTCCTTTGAATTCCATTTTCATATTCTTATCAAACCCATGTGACTGATGGGTTACACCAATCTCTATCTCATTATTGAGAGCACATCGAACAATCTCCTCATAGCTATTGATGTCCCTTATGTCTAACTACCTTCAAAGACATGGATTTAAGCCACTAAATAATCGATCGATCTTACTCTCAGGTTGGATAATACTCCCAGAAGCGTACCTTACATATCTTGTAAAATTTGCTTCGCAGGTACCAATAGTTTCATCATCCATTTGCTTCAGTTCAAGAAACTATGTCTCCATCTTTTTTCAAATAATACGAGGGAAGTACTTGTTGAAAAATAAGTTCTTGAACTCATCCCATTCCATGGACTCAATTTCATCTCTTTTCCTCGTATTCTTGATTAGATTCCGCCATTGATCAGCATCACCTTCCAAACGATACACTACTAAGATGACTTTTTTATGCTTAGAACATTGAAGAACTAAATATATCATTTCAGTGGTACTGATCCATTGTTCAGCCACTAACGGATCAGAAGACCCGCCGAATGAAGGTGGACGCTACCTCATGAAGGATTCAACAGAATGTTGCTCCTTCCTTTTCTCGTTTGGAAGTCTTGCATGATTCATAGCTTGATAAATATGTGTGAGCATGGCTACATGATTTTTCATTCCATCTTCCATAACGTTTGGTTGCTCAGGGGGGAAATCATTGCATTGCTCGTCGCATTCCGCATTAACATGGTTCCTTCGGGTTCCATCCATTGACTAAAAGCAAGAAGTATAGTGTGAGCAACACTACTTATAATAGGCAAAACACATTATCAAGAATAAAATTTCACACTTAAGGTATTATCATAGGTTGTTCATGGCCATGTCTAAAACACTAAGATTGTGTTCTATTTAGACATATCCTTAGGTTTCTTACTAAGGCTTTCACATCCTAGTTTATAAATGTTGACTATACCTTTCCTCTGATACCAACTATAACGACCCATACTTTACATACATGGTTATTACTTCAAAATTGAATCATACTTATTACAACATATAAAAAAACCATGAAAGGACCATATGGGTATAGTGTCCTTAGAAACTGGAAAACATAAACAACAGGTTCCTAAATCATCTACGCTGTCTACCATTTGTTTTATCATATCTAGAGGCCCTTTTTGGAATTTCTTAAATAATATCCTTCTTCCTGACCTAGGGAAAAGAAAACATACAAAACGGTGAGCTCATATGCTTAGTAAGGGTAAAAAAATGAAATATCAAATATGTCATATTCATAAGAACATAACATTTTGGAAATCTTAGCCTTCAAAAGAGATCATAACATGGGATAAATCCTATAATTGAAATGAAATCCCAATATTCATAACATAAAACATGAAGCTTTGTGGAATACACACGTATTCATAGAAAATAATTTCATAGTTGTCAAGACTCATTGCCAAGACTATCATAGCAGACAAAGGCCATTTCGGAACCAAGTTCACTCCTAGTTTCAGAACTATTTCACAGAACCCGTTTGACCTACCATTCCAGCCATGTCTATCTCATGAGATATAAATCATTATCCAATGAATTTTAGGGAGATATAGGACCCACCAACATAATAATGATACCATTCTTATGTGTCCCACAAGATCATAAATCATACATCGTAACATAACACATGTAATAAAAATGGGATTCTTAAACATCATGCCATTATAACATAATCCCTATAATATAAAAGGACATCATAAAAATAATTTCATCAAAACAAAATCAAATCAATGTAAAAATAGGGATATAAACAAAAACCTATATTATCTTAGATGGAAAATAATTTTGATAAAACACTTGAACTCTATTCTTGATGAAAATATCCTTTTTACTTCAAAAACATTTTCCTTTCTTAAAATGTCATATAATATTAAACTAAAAGAAGTTGATTAAAAATAAACATGAAAACATGCAATGGACGCTTCATGGAAAGAATTTTCTAAAAATCCATTTATGCTGTATAAGTTAAAAAAAAGATTTTTCTCGTACTTTGGTCGGAAAAGTCAAAAAGTACATCGTACTAAAAACCAAAAAATATTCCTTTCATATCTTTTACTAAAAACTAAAAAATGGATAAAATTGGATTTAAACAATTGTAGGTGGATGTAAATAAAATTACATTTTGAGGAAACATGGACGTGGATGATAAATATTCCCCAGTAAATTCTGAAGTATAAACAATCTCAGATAAAAATGAGATTGTGAGATTTTCCCTTACCTTATGTCTGATATTCTTCGTATGAATTCGAACCTCTTCTAATATGGTTTAAATAATGTCAATTGACTTATTAAAGAATCATATTCATTGTTATGATATCATATATGGTCATATTTGTATCTTCTTAGTAGTAATATTTCATTGCTACGTGTTATTCAGGTGTTTATTGCTTTATGTTCTTATGCATGTTTTGTCGAATAAATTATAATTACTCATTATAGGATATAGATATATCATTTAAAAAATTTTATTAGTGTAATATATATCATATTCATTCATTCAATTAATTTTTATAATCATTATTCAATTAATATCATATAAAATGAGTCGCATCACATCGTGGAGACGGTAGGCCATACGTTCGCACGAGCGATGATATCATTCCCATGATCATGGAATTGTTTTGAAGTGTATGTATAATATTTCAGAATCAATAACACTTTACAATAATCATATATAGTTATTTATTTTCACAATTATACCCATCCAAGTATGATGGTGGTGGAAAACATATTACACCACAGCGTGGAGACGGTATTCCATACGTACGCACGCGCGGTGATTTTGTTTACCGTAGGATGAATAAGAGGTGAAATAGGGTTGTTTCATATTTATAATAACATATCAGTATATGGGTGATACTAATGTTATTACTTCATAATGAAACAACTAATTAAGAGGGAGTAGAATAAGAATGGAACTTGAAGAAAACGGTACAAGGTATTACCTCTTTCTCGAAGTGCCTCCTTTAAAATTTCTCTTAGGTCACTAGAGTTGGTCTTTTGAGAAGACCAATACCTCTAGCAGGTTTCTATGGAAGTGGGGAAATTAAATGGGCAGGGTTTGGCCAAGCGTGAAGGCTCGAATTGGTGTGAGGATGAGAGGGAGGAGGTGCCCTTTTATACGGGAGGAGAGGGGAACCTTTGGAAATATAAGATATATTAGTTTATATTAAATCCCAACCCCACATAAAAACTTCCAAAATGACTCATATCTGAATATTAGATGAGATAGGGTTGTAGTCTCATCAACCAATAAAATTTATACATGTTAGAAATTTATTTTAAACATTATCAACATGATTTATCCTTATATGTTGTGAATTGTCCATAATTGTATACATTATTACATTATCGACCGTATAAATTTTAATTAACAATTTTTAAATATTTTTGTGATTTTTAAACAATTTTATAATATGTAATTTCTATAAATTAACATTAGTGTCAATTTTTACACTATTCATTTATATAAGTTTGAATAAAATATATACAGGAGATATGTTCAAACTAAAATATTTAATAGATTCGTGACATGAAATTTTTATCCATAAAATTATTGAATCACATTAAATAGATCATTTAATATTTATTTTAATACTTTTAAAATCATTTATTTGATAGTTCAATCAACAAAATAATTTCAACATCACTATTGTGTCAAATTTAATGATAATTATTTAATCCATAAAAATTATAAATAAATTCCTTCGATGTAGATAATTGTAATAGATTTTTGGATACTATTCATGTTTGATGTTTCATGATGTTTTTCACTAAATTAAAATTATTATACTTATAAGATTTAAGAAAGTGACATGTTGTCACTTTCTTTGGTTTTAATAATAATTAAATTATTTTCATGGACAAAAGCCCATTAAATGATTCTAATTCGACCCTTAGGTGATATGGGTCGACTTTTAGTCATCCAATAGGATTTTGGAAGGTGTTAGGGTAATTTTATAATCTTATATTTAACCATAATTACCCGATTTACCTTTAACTATGGTAAATAAAATTTACCGTAGTTACTATTCATAATTCCCAAAAATAAAAAGTAGCCTATTAACATTATTTGGACCCACTTATTCAAAATATGGAATCCATTTTTCAAAATTAAAAACACCTAAGTGGATGTAATTAATTTAAAATTAATCCCTTTGTTAAGAAAATGGGTTTTAGAAGTTAAAACATTGCCAAAGATTTAAATATTTTTACCTATGAATTCAATGTGAAATTAATGCTAATGACATAAATTATATTAAATTGTAAAAATGTATTCTATTTATACTTTAAAACCATTCAATATTATAATTTAACCATATAAATTATGTCAATGAAAAAATTTGTTTTAATTAAAAATTAGCGTATTTTTACTATTCATCAAAATATGAATGTTATCAGAAAAGTATCAAAAATTTATCCAAGGTAAATTTTTATATCCTGATTCCAAAGAAGAATTTTATTTTGCCATATTGAACTTATAAACATGTCAAAAACTAGATTTAATGTGGGTACGCCATCAAAAGGCAGCAAAACTGCATTTTTTGAAATATACTTATTTTACCCGAAAAAATTGTTTTGTTCTCTTACCATGTTCTAGAAAAAGTGTAAAATGAATAATAATGTTATAAAATTCAAAATTTATTTAATAATATTCATAACAGCTAGTCCATAATAATATATCGTTGTTTAGTGAATCCCAATATTGCGTACTACACACTCTATCGAGCAAGGTCGCGATTGCGTGTAATGCAAGACAAGTCAATATTGTGTGTTGTGAAAGATTCCTTTGGTGTTGCATATAACATAAGACATAAAAATTGTTTCTCATAAAATCTCATGGTGTTACAATTAAACCACATGATGCTTCAACCATTTTCATAAAGGGTCCTTCCCCATGACATCATCCACTTTACAAAATTAATCCTCATTGACATAAACATAATACACGTAGGAGTAGTTTTCCATTTGTGGAAAATTATATTATAGAGGGTATATTTTATCTTAGAAAAATTCCATTGAAAAAAATCACCCATCATGGTCTTGAAAAACTTGAATCTTCATAAATTTTCTCTTGAAGCTATTAACTTAATGTCAAAATTCATGATAACTTTTTTTTCCTAACAATGAGGTAACATGAACTAGTTATCCTAAAAAAAGTCACAAGACATATTTCATGATGTTATATCTAGAGGATTCCAATATTTTACACAATAGTAACACTCCACCACTATCTTTGGATAAAACATCCCACTAAATGGGTTTTGATCTCGAGGAAACATCATCATATAGAAATACCTTCTCTATTCTGGAATTCCATTTTTAGATTCTAGTACCAAAAAATAATTGCACAAAATTCCCTAGTGGTATTTTAAGAATATTGGAACATTCTGGGCCAAAAATCCATGTTTGGGGGAACATTTCCAAACATATGGTCAAATATGCTCCACAAAAAACACCAGTATCACTTGTAATGATTTCACAACATTAAATATTCTACAATTAGATACATATTAAATTACAATTTAAAACCCAAAATGGGTTCTCTGGATGAATTCTGAGTCTCATATCACTAGACTTACATTCCAAGTTGTTTTGGAAAATTTTGACCAATGAAAATAAAAATTGGCACAAAATTTTTTTGGATAAAAACCAAAAAAGGGTGGCCTATGAAGTATCACCCTCTATGTCATGCTCATATATTTCATATACGAAAAATTAGAAAGATAACATTAACAGACACAATGTTTGTTTGTTTGTTTATATAACCATAGTAATTGTCAAATTATGTTCTCTAAGCCCCTTGGATTAGAACTGATTTAAAGTGATCTCTCACCCTAGAAAACAAAATTATTAAACCCAAAAATTAAATTAAATGATTCATTTTTAGTTTTTTTATAATGATTATAATGAAGAACAAATTTAAATAAAATGTGATTGCAAATATAAATAATTTTCATTTATGTTCTATAATAAAGTTGAAATTCCACCAACTAGACCCTCTCTTCTATATTTTATATTTTTTGATATCATAGTCCATAATAATATGAGTAATGAATCTCGAATTCCCTAAATAATTCCTAAGGACAATTGATTGTGTAGAAGTAGCCTCCTCATCATCTTGGACCTTATTTTTTTTTCTATAACAAAAACATTACTTCTTTGTTCCAAATACACTACCAAGGATACATGGAGTTGGACTCCCTATTTATTTATGGTATTTAATTACTCTTGAAAGCACACCATTTATAGATATTTATCATTGAGGTGATATTGATACTTCTCCTCTTTATTGGTGTGGATGAGCTCATCTTGGTTAGAAATAGCTTTGAGTTCTCCAAACTCACCTTCCAGTTGTGCCTTCGCTTAATGTGATCTCTAACACTCTACCCTTTACAGAATGGTTGAATTCTCTAAATCATGTATCTCATGGTAATCAAATATTCTATATACTTATGTGTAAATATTTAAAGGATGTTTATAGTTCTTTAACTGGAATCTCCCTGATTATTAATCAAATATCTCCAAAAATATATAAATTGTAGGTCAAAAAATATTATGCATCCCAAGATCATATTCTAACCTGGTATCATTTGATGATATATAGTCTAGGATTATTGTACTCAATGAAGAACTTTATTCCCCTATTCCAAAATAGTACCAGTTTCACTTATCAGTCTTGTGGGAACTGTATTTTATTACCCCTATCAGGCCTTGTATTTAATGTCGATTACACTGAATATTATGTGATAGAGCTCATCCACTTCAAGAGGTAAAATTACATCAAAGGCAATGATGTGAAAAAATAATTTTAATGAACTCGTCTATTTTTTGGTTGACAATTGGAATTGACTAATCCCCAGTACCCCGATATCATTTCATGTGTAAAGAACCACATGAGAAGGGGAAAAATCATATGTTTCCAACGGAAATGGGATTATGGTATCTCAAGTATGTCCCACATCACGATTATCAACCATAACTACATTGATAAAGGTAAAAGGATGGACATGGATTACTTGTTTGTAAGGATCCACGAAAAGTTATCTGCAGAAAAACTGAAAAAGCTGAGATTTGATGTAAATAATCATGTGAAAGAAAATCAACAGTGTTTTGATTATGAAAGAATGGTAAAAAACACATCCATATACTTCCTTACACAACCCCTCAAACTCTTTAAGGGACCCTATGATATAATTTTTTGGATAATATAGATTCATCTTTTCATTATACATGGAGTCAAGTATAATTGTATCTCCCCTAACAGGTGTACCTATAAAGAATTTATCTGGACCCAAATTGGCTCCTCCATCGATACCTTATATCAAATTCTCACCAGGAAGATCATTGTCAGCCTCTATGGTTTAACGATCAACATCATCACCTTCATCAGACCATCAGAGATCCCTTTTAACCATTTTAAAAGAAAAATGGTGCTAATATTGAATGATGCAACATCCTACGATGTAGATATTGGATCTGAATTATGATGTGGAGTTGAATGTAAAAAACCCAGAAGAACATAAGAAGTTCATCTGACATTATTGTGTCCCTCACCTATTTCTGTATGAATATAGGAAGATATCGATGAAAATCATGAATCTTCATCTATCTAGAATATAGATTCTTCAGTATGGTTATGAACCACCCCCAAGGAATCCTCATAGATCCATAAAATATCGGTTAATGATCTCAAATGGGAGGAAAGTGATGAAAATTATATAAAATGAAAGTACAATAAAAAGTGTACTTCCAGAATGAAATAAGTTCAACTAAAAATAGAAATACTAATGTCAAATAACATGTCGAGAAATATTTATTTCACTTTCTTGCATCCTCTTACGATAAGATTATTTCTCTATATAAGTCTTATTGGAATCCAAGACATGAGGTGAGAGTCATGAAATTCTTATTGTCATCTTCTCCACCAGTGGAATCTAACATGGGGATAGTTCTGTGTACCCAAGAGCATCATTCATTTCCCCAATGGGGATTATTCTGGTCCATACTATGGCGATTCATGTACCTATTTAACTATTTCATCTTGTTTCCATTCTCCTCAATGTTGAAAAATATAGTCATGAAAAATTAATAAGAGTGGATGAATAAGAAATAATGGATAAGGATAAAGATAGAGATACATTTTCAAGGTCAATGTAGTGATCCCATCCCTATTCAGGATGACTAACTAACCCCTCATTTCTTATTATACCTAGTATGATTGAAATTAAATTTTTGATTGAGATATGTTCATCAGTTACATATATAAAATCCTCTAACAATTGAATATATCTCCCCACATTATCCAAATAAATGTCGAGTGTAGATCAGAGGGTGTTCTGATATATTTTACCTTTGGGATGTGCAGGTCATCTTGAAGAAACAATCATTCATCCATGATTTAGTATTTCATTCACCTCCAAGTTCAGATTGAAATGGGTCACACATAATTTGGATTTGTTGTGGCTGTTTTTGAGGATGAATCAACACCTTTTAAAAAATAATCCTACTAGGACTCATTTATATCAATGAATATCTTGTGGTTGGAACATGAGTCACCTTTCAATAGAAATGACTAGACTATAGTGGAATTGGAGGTGTGGTTTTTTCAACCCATGTAAACTCGGTGGTCTTTGTTCTAGATCACCTCGAAGGCTTTGATGATTCAGTTACATAACCATTAGTTGAAACCATTGTACCACATAATCCATGACCAATAGTAGTCATGGATAAAACCCTGTAAACACCATTCGTCAATACCCCTCAAGGGTTTCAAGAGACCCACAAACTGTCATACCCATCCTATATCATGATTGATGCATCTGATGGACATAGTATGATTGAAATTTAATATCTTCCATGGCCATCAGGATCCATAACTGCATGGATACCATAATATATTTCTCAATAATAAAATCTATGGGGGGGGGGAGGTATTCCAGACTATAATAATCATTTTAACGGGAAAGTAATTCGATATAGATAATAGTCCTCACTTATGATTTCATAGACCGTGAGAGTCTCCAGTATGGTACATCTTAAATCTATCGTAAATAATTGTAGTTAATTTTTTCATTCCTTATAATCCTTGATAAACATAAAACATTGTGGAAATACCAATTAGAATATGTGTAATTCTACTAATATGTTTATCATCCTCCGTACTTATTCATATTTTAGGTTTTGAGGATTGATTCTAGAAAAATCCTAAAAAAATGGTAGAAATCTATTGTCAGTGAATGTAATTGGGATCATCACTTCATTTGATATAAACTATTTTTCAATCCACCCACAAAACACTAAAACTGGACAACATTTTTATTTAGATACATTATATTGTAGGCATGAAAAATTAATTTGTTAAATATTTTCTAGGATTTTGAAATCTAACCCTAAATTCATCTTCTAGACAGTTTGGGAAACTTTAAAAAAGTATTCTACCCTCAAACCCCCATTACATTCACACACTAGAAGTAGGTATGCCCTTATCTACATTATGGGGAAGACATCTAGGTATTTCTTTATAGAAAATTTCAATTTCAACTCATTACCCCAATTGGTATACTAGGCCTTCACTAGTATTGTCTAGAATGTGCCTAGAGTACACCAATTCTCTATAGTGGTGAATGATTTTTGTCTCGTAAAAGTTCTACATTCTCCTTCTGGATGAAGTAATTCCTTCATCCATATTATTTTATGGATGTCACTATTAGGGGAGGATCTTTTTTCAGATGTTTCATTACAACCATAAAAATATTGTGATCTAATTGTGGTGTCCTTCCAGCATCATCCCACATTATCCTTAGTGGTAAAAATCCATATTAATATTTTTTCATGAATAGGGGGTCTACAAATTATGACTCCATACCACAAGATAATGCCTACTTAACCATGAATAATGTGAAATTAATTTTTCTAAGGACTCCATCATCTTAGAAACTCAAGGATGATTTTAGATTTCTCATAATAGTATGTCTTACCTACACAAAACATCCTCATAAATGTAGATTTATTCTACTATTTTTTGAAATATTCAAAATTTTGTAGCACCTAGTATTCTCATATCCTCTCGTTCTTAACATCCCCTCTAGAACCGAAACATCATTCCTCTTTAGAACATTGTGTCTGACTTGTTTGTGAAGCACATATCACTAAGTCCTAAAAAGTGGATTTGATTCATGGATATATTGAATAATATATACATTAAATTTGATGTGATGAATGAAACTGTTATTAGTAACTATTAGTTTATTAATAAAAAAACCTTTTAGTAATTTTTGGAAGGAGGGAATTTTTTGTTCCCTGCAAACCAGGAATTTTGGATGTTACTCTGAGTTTTATGGACAAAAACTTTCTCAAAATTCCATGATCATACCAAGGCAGGTAATAACTTCATGGGTACTCACATTGATATGGTGTTATGTACTTCCCCAGATCTGGAAGAGCAGGCTCAAACATGTCGTAGTAATCTATCAAAAAAACATTATCGTCTCCAATGTATGTGATATAGATTCCTAGGAATATGAAATTGGAGGATCCATTATAATCAAGAAATAATGAATAATTTATTCAAATTATGATAAAATATTATCTTAATGAAGATAACATTTTTGAATTGGAAGAATTCAAAATTTTGGAATTGTAACAAATTGTGAATTCTCATTCACTAGGTTAAATGTGAAACCTTCTCGACCATGATATTATTCCAAAACCATTGTGTAGATTCTTCATATAGGCTCCTAATTGAGTTTAGTAGGTGTATCATGGTTTATTGTGTTTTTTATGGTTGGTATATTCCATGGGAGACCTTCACAAAAAATGTGAAACATGAATTGACGGAAAACCTACAAGTTGAGAGAAAAATGATCGATCATAGAATGTGTAAATTCAGAAAAGTGGGTATCAGTATTTATAGATATCAATGGATTGAGTGCCAGACATGTCCCATAGAGTTATGTTCCAAACATTCTCTCACGGACAATGTTTTCAACCATCATGGGTTTCTTGCATGGATGTCTAACACCACCATTATAATATAATCACCATTCAACCTCAGGAATAGACCATTTTATTTCTATCAGATCCAATCTTGATGGGGGTATCTTGTTGACACTCAGTTTTTCAAGTGGAAGGAAAATATTATGAAGAATAACTCATGAATATTAAAGAGGTGAAAATCCTTAAATACAATAAAATGGAATTCCCCAAACTAGAATGTATGCAACCCCCTCCACATAATTATCATTATGAAGCCCCATGTGTGGCACTGAAAGGTTGGATACCCCTAAATGGGAAGCTATGATAGGTTCCTACACCATGGACCTTCTCTGGGTAACTCTTTCAAATAGAGTTCAATATTTATCTATAAATAGGAAAACTGGTCTCTTAATTTACAAAACTGATAGATATGATGAAACATCCAAGACCAGGTTTCACAACCCCTTCACCATGGTCTTCAACCCCCCCCCCCCCAATTTTCCCTATGAAACTCTAGGAAAGAATTAATTATGTGGTATTTTGAGATAAATATCTCTCTACACTCTGAAAATCAATCGAATATTTTTAAGGACTTCTTCACCTAGTGGAATACCAAATATGAAAGGACCCTTCCCTAATCAAAGAAAAATGCAAGACTCTTCCAAGTAAACCTAAGGAAACCATTGGTTCCTAGTATAGATCCATTGAAAAGTGTTTTTCCCAGGTGACCAATTCCCCAAGGCATCTCCATCTCGAGCATGATAATACCATATAACAAGAAACACCTCCAGCTCCTCCTATACCCAATAAAAATAACCTTCTCTCTCTAATCCAGGATATATGAGAACCACCCTTTGATCACTATTCCATGAATTAGATGGCTACGATCATATTATTTTCGATCCCTTTTCTACGTTTTACCATATTAAATCCCTCACCATAGACCCATAGCATAAAAACCCAAGGAAATGTGAATAGTAACATTTCTCTCATTTGGGAATGCATTTATTTGGTTAGTGGTTTCCCAGACTAGTGCGACCAGATAGGTTGGGTCTTCAGGGTGCATGGGAGTATGAATTACAATATTTACGAGGATTTTTACTATGGGGGAGGTTTCAGGGAAATCCATCTTTTATAAAAAACTGTTTGGGACATTCCCTTACAACAAAGCCTCTAAGACCAGGTATCTATAATTATAACGACCCATACATTACATACATGGTTATTAAATAAAAATTGAAGCATACTTATTACAACATATAACAAAAACATGAAAGGGCCGTATAGGTATAATATCTTTAGAAACTAGGAAACATAAACAACTGGTTCATAAATCATCTACGTTGTCTCCCATTTATTTCATCATATATAGAGTCTCTTTTTGGCATATCTCACTTAATATCCTTCTTCCTAACCTGGGGAAAATAAAACATACAAAAGGGTGAGCTCAAATTCTTATTAAGGGTAAACAAAAGAAATATCAAACATATCATATTCATAAGAACATAACATTTTGAAAATCTTATCCTGCAAAAGAGATCATAACATGGGATAAATCATAGAAGTGAAATGTAATCCCAATAATCATAACATAAAACATAAATCTTTTTGTCACACACACATAATCATAGAAAATCATTTCATAGTAGTCAAGACTCATTTATAAGACTATCTTAGCGGACAAAGTCCATTTCTGAACCGATTTCACTCCTCATTTCAGTCCTATTTCACTAAACTAGTTTAACTAGCCGTTCCAGCCATATCTATCTCATGAGATATAAATCTTACCCAATTAATTTGAGGGAGATATAGGTCCCACCCTTCTCATAATTAAATCATTCTTACTTGTGCCACAAAATAAATATACATCATTTATAATAACCCAATAAATAAAATAGGTTTCATAAACATTATCCCATCATCACATAATCCATATAAAAGAAATGGATATCATTTCATAATAAGAAAATTGAAATAGTGTAAATCATAGAAACATTAAACTTGAAACATACACATCTAAAATAATTTCATCTTAGATGAAAAGTGGTTTTGATAAAACACTTGAAATGAATTCTTGAGGAAAATATCCTTTCTTCTTCAAAATCATTTTCTTTTCACAAAATGTCATGAAATTTTAATAGAAAAGGATTTTGTTGAAAATAGTCATGAAATATTTTGGAGGAAGCATAATGAAAATAAGGCTTTATAAAACCGTAAAAATCCTTTCATGCCATATAAGTTAAAAATAACATTCTTCTCGTACTTTTGTCGGAAAACTCGAAAAATACCTCGTAACATAAACAAAATAATGGTACCTTACATAACATGTAGTAAAAGACAAAATGGGTAAAATTGAAATTAAAAATACATTCAAACACTTTTAGAAAACATGGACTTTTATGATAACAATAACCCCATCAAATACTTATGAATAACCAATCTCGGATAAGAATGAGATTAGAAAGGTTATCCCTTACCTTAGGTTTGATATGCTTTGTATGAATCCGAACCTCCTGTAATATGGTTTGAATAATGTCAATTGACTTATTACAGAATCATATTCATTGTTATGATATCATATATTGTCATATTTTAATCTTCTTTGTTGTAATATTTCATTGCTAATTGTTATTCGGTGTTTATTGCTTTATGTTCTTAGGAGTGCTTTGTCAAAAAAATTCTTATTACTCTTTATAGGCTATAGATAAATCATTTACAGAATGGTATTAGTGTAATATATGTCATATTCAATCATTCAATTCATTTATATAATCATTATTCAATGAATATCATATATAATGAGTCGCATCACATCATGGAGACGGTAGGTCGTACGTACGCACGAGCGATGATATCGTTCCCAGGATCGTGAAATTGTATTGAAGTGTATGTATAATATTTTAGAATCAATACCACTTTATAATAATCATATATAGTTATTTATTTGCTCCATTATACCCATCCAAGTTTGGTGGTGGAGGAAAACATATTACACCACAGCGTGGAGACGGTATTCCGTACGTACGCACGCGTGGGGATTTTGTTTACCGTAGGATGGATAAGAGATGAAATAGGGTTGTTTCATATTTATAATAACATATAAGTATATGAAAGATAATTATGTTATTACATCATAATGAAACAACTAATGAAGTGGGAGTAGAAGATGAATGGAACTTGAAGAAAACGGTAGAAGGTATTACATCTTTATCGAAGTGCCTCCTTTAAACATTCTCTTAGGGCACTAGAGTTGGTCTTTTCAGGAGACTAGTACTTCTAGTAGGTTTCTAAGGAAGTGGTAAAGTTAAATGGGTAGGTGATTGCCGATATTGAAGGCTCAAATTGGTGTGAGGGGGAGAGTTAGGAGGTGCCCTTTTATAAGGGAGAAGAGGGGCACCTTTGGAAATATAAGAAATAATAGTTTATTTTAAATCCAAACCCCACATAAAAACATCCAAAATGACTCATATCCAAATATTAGATGAGATAGGGTCGTAATATCATCAACCAAAAAAATTTAGACATGTAAGAAATTTATTTTAAACATTATCAACTTGATTTATCCTTATTTATCAAATTAATGTTATTTGTGGCAATAATATTCTAAATTTTAAATTATTATAAATAATTACAGATGTGTTATAAATTTTCCATAATTCGACACTTTATGATATTTTCTACCATATAAATTAAAATTTATAATTTTTAAATATTTTTGTTATTTTTAAAGAATTTTATCATTTGTTATTTTTATAAAATAACAATAGTGTCAATTTTGACACTATTCATTTATTTGAATTTAAATAAAATATATACAGACGATATGTTCAAAATAAAATCTATAATAGATTCATAAAATGTCATATGTATCTATAAAATTAGTGGATCACATTAAATAGTTCATATAAAATTTATTTTAATATTTTTAAAACCATTTATTTTATATTTTAATTAATAAAATAATTTCTACATCACTATTGTGTCATAATTAATGATAAGTATTTAATCCCTAAAAATTATAAATAAATTATTATGATGTAGATAATTGTATTATATTAATGGAGACTATTTATATATGATGTTTCATGAAGTTTATCATGAAATTAAAATTATTATACTTATAACATTTAAGAGAGTGACATATTGTAAATTTCCTTGGTTTTAATAAAAATTATTTTATTTCTTGGTCAAAAGTCCATGAAATAAATACATTCCGCCCATTAGATGATATGGGTTGACTTTTATTCATCCAATAGGATTTTGCCAGGTTTTAGATTAATTTTATAATCTTATATTTACCCTTAATCACCCGATTTACCTTTAACTATGGTAAATAAAATTTACCATAGTTACTATTCATATTGCCCAAAAATACAATGTAGCCTATTAACATAATTTGGACCCACTAATTCCAAATATGGAATCAATTTTTTCAAAATTCAAAACACATATGTTGCAGTAATTAATTTAAAATTAATCCCGTTGTTAAGAAAACAGGTTTTAGAAGTTAAAACATTTCCAAAGATTGAAATGTTTTTACCTATGAATTCAATGTGAAATTAATGCTAATTACATACATTATATTAAATGGTAAAAATATATTCTATTTATAATTTCAAAACATTCAATATTAAATTTTAACCATATAAATTATCTCAATGAAAATAGTTGTTTTTAATTAAAAATTAGCATATTTTTACCATTCATCAAAATATGAAAGTTATCAGACTAGTATCAAAAATTTATCTAAAGTAAATTTTAAAATCCAGATTATAAAGAAGAATTTTATTTTTTCAAATTGAACTTATAAACATTTCAAAAACTAGATTTAATGTGGGTGCGCCATCAAAAAGATGGAAAACTTCATTTTTTGAAAAATAATTATTTTACCCGAAAAATTTATTTTGTTCTCTTACCATGTTCTATAAAATGTGTAAGATGAATAATAATGTTATAAAATTAAAAATGTATTTAATACTATTCATAATGGATTGTCCATAATAATATATCGTTGTTTAGTGAAACCCGGTATTGCGTACTACACACGCTATCGAGGAAGGTCGCAATTGCGTGTAATGCAAGCCAAGTCAGTATTGTATATTGTGAAAGATTCCTTTGGTGTTGTGTATAACATAAGACATAAAAAATATTTCTTATAAAATCTTAGGGAGTTATATTCAACCCCCCTTAAAATGAATTTCTCCCTCAAAATTCGGCACTTCATTACAAACAGATGAGGATACCTCTCCCTCATCATATACTCAAGTTCCCATGTAGCATCTTCTAATTGATGGTTCCTCCATAAAACTTTCACCAAGAGAGTGGTATTATTCCGTTGGACTTTTTCTCTCTGATCTAGAATCTCTATCGGTTGTTCTTCATAAGAATAATCTTGCTCCAGCGGTACAACTTCTAAGCTGAGTATATCTAAAGGATCCGGTGTGTACTTTCTCTAGAGAGATACATGGAACACATCATAAACTTGAGAAAGATTCGGTGGAAGCTCCAATCAGTAATCTACCTTCCCTACACGATCCAGTATTTCTAAAGGATCGATATATCTAGGGCTCGACTTTCCCTTCTTTCCAAATCCCATTACCCTCCTCCAGGGAGATATTCGTATGAACACTTTATCACCAACTTCAAACTCTAGGTATTTTCATCAGTTATCGGCATATGTTTTTTGTCGACTTTGAGCTGATATTATATTTTTTTGTATAGATCCGACCTTTTCTGCCATCTCATCAACAAGATCAAGTCTTAATAGCTTTCTTTTCCCAACTTCATCCCAGCAAGTTGGAGTTCTGCATTTATTTCCATGGAGGGATTCATAAGGATCCATCTGAATACTGGAGTGAAAGCTATTATTATGAGAAAATTACACCAAATATATGTGTTGATCCCAACCACCTTTGAAATCCATTGAACAATCTCTCAACATTTCTTATAGAGTTTGAATTGTCCTCTCAGACTGACCATCTGTCTGAGGATGGTAATTAGTGCTGAAACTCAACTCTATATCTAGAGCATGCTGAAGACTTCACCAAAAATTCGAGGTAAACCTCGGATCCCGATCATATATATTGGAAAGTGGTACTCCATGCAGTCTTACCACTTTCTATACATATATCCTGGCAAGATGATCGAGAAAAAAATATTCTCTAATATCAATTAAGTGCGCCGACTTCGTAATACGATCAACTATAACCCATATAGAATTATTTACTTTGGGTGTTTTTGGATGTCTCGTGACAAAGTCCATAGTGATGTTTTCCCATTTCCATTCTGGTATGGGTTATGGTGGAAAAATTCCCTTAGACATTTGTCTCTCAGCTTTAACTTGCTGACAAACAAAGCATCGAGAGACATATTCAGCAATATCTCTTTCCATGTCATCCCAGCAGAAGTACTCTTTCAGGTCCCTATACATATTCGTGCATCCAGGATGAATAGAGAATGAAGAACTATGAGCCTCATCCAGTAGCTCCTTCTTTAATTCTGGGATGGGAGGAACACCAACCTGATTCCTGAACCTTATTATCCCATTACAATCAAGGTTGAATTCAGTAACATTTCTCACCTTCTTTTGTAACTCTACATCTTGTTTTCATGCCTCTTTAATATTCACGTGTATAGATGGTTGAACATTCATTTGAGAAAGATAATATTTTTCCCCCTCCATTATAATTCCAAGATCCATCCTTTGTAAATCCATAAATATTGGATATTTTGTGATCCTCATCATGGATAAGTTAGCATGGTCTTGTCGACTTAATGCGTCTGCCGCCTTGTTTTCTTTCCAAGGGGGTTAATGAATTGAGAAGTCGTAATCCTTAATCAGCTCTAAACTTATTCTTTGGCGCATATTCAGCTAACTTTGTGTGAAAATATACTTTAAAAGTTTATGATAAGTATAAATAATACACCTTTCACCATAAAGGTAATGCCTCCAAATCTTTAACGCAAAGATTACAGTAGCTAACTCAAAATCATGAGTTGGGTAATTTTTCTAATGGAATTTCAACTATCATGAGGAATAAGCTACCACGATATCATTTTTCATGAGAACACAGCCTAGTCCCTTCATGGATTCATCACTGTAGATCCCAATCCTTTCTCCACTACAAAGTAGTGTGAGCAGCGCTGCACGGGATAACCTTCTTTTCAACTCCTTGAAATTCTCTTCACATTCATCCATCCAAACAAACATAACTCTTTTCCGAGTCAACTTGGTGAGTGGGTTAGATAACCTTGAAAAATCTTTCACAAAATGTGGGTAATATCCATCCAAACCCAGAATACTTCGGATATCAGTTACTGTTGTTGGTCTCGACCATCTTTCGATAACCTCTCTTTTTGCTGGATCCAGATATATCCCCTCTTTTGAGATTATGTGACCCAAAAATGAAAATTTTTGATGCCAAAATTCACTCATTGTAAATTGGGCATAAAGCTTCTCCTTTAATAGGGTCTTTAATACAATTCTCAAGTTATCTTCATGTTCTTCCTTTCTCTTTGAATAGACAAGAATATCATCTATAAAGACTACCAAAAACTGATAAAGATAGTCTCTAAAGACTATTTTCATCAGATCCATGATGATAGAAGGGGAATTAGTAAGACCAAATGGAATCAATATATATTCATAGTGTTCATACCTTGTACAGAAAGCCGTCATTGGTATATCCTCCCTTTTAACCCATAATTTATGATACCATGAATGAAGATCAATCGTGGAAACGTATTGAGCTCCGCGTAGTGGGTCAAATATGTCATCAATGTGTGGGAGAGGATGTTTGTTCTTGATAGTGATATTGTTACGTTCTCTAAAATCAATGCAGAGTCTCATTGATCCATCATTTTTCTTAACAAACAGAATAGGTGCTCCCCAAGGTGAAGCACTAGGGCGTATGAATCCTTTATCAAGATTCACTTGGAGTTGCTTCTTCAATTCCTGGAACTCAATTGGGGCCATTCTATAAGGTGTCTTTGAAACAGGCAAAGAACCCGTTTTGAGATCTATTGAAAACTCAACTTCACGATTTGGTGGAAGACCTGGAAATTCCTCCAAAAAGACATCATCAAACTCCCGTACAATGGGGATATTATTAATCGTGAGTTTCTCTCCAACAATTTTAGATAAATATCCTTCATTTAGTGGAATCAAGACCCATATGATGGAAGAAATTTCTACTAGAAGGTTATTTTCATCCTTGCATCGATAGACAATCATAGATTGATCTGGAATATGAAATGTGACTTCCCTTCTTTGGCAGTTGATATGAGCTCCATATAAGGAAAGCCAATCCATGCCAAGAATCACATCAAATTCCACTATAGGAAGGATCACAATATTTGCACGAAGCACATTCCACAAAACATCAATCGAAGAAGAATTGTAAACTTTTGATGCAACTGTTGTTACATTAGGAGTTGTCCCAGCAAATTCAACATCTAATTGTTGAGGTAATATAGCAATACGCTTAGAAAATTCTTCAGCAATAAAAGAGTGGGTGGATCCAGAATCAAATAAAACATTTTCTACTTTAGAGTGGATGGTAAGTGCACCTCTCACCACTTCGTTGTCATACTCCACATCACCGATAGTAATTTCATGTGATTTTCCTTTGTCTTTGGCCTTAAGAGTTTATTGACGTCGATCATCATCATCAACCCTTGTATTTGGGAATTGATTGGCATAATGCCCCATCTCCTTGCACTTGAAACATTGAAGTGTAGTACGTGAATTCTGTGTATCCCTTCGTTTTTTTTCATCATTAGACATATTCATCCCATTATTTCGACATTCAATTGCCCGATGACCTTCTTTTCCACACTTATGACATTTTCTTGTCCCCTTAAGACAATTTCCTCCATGTTTCTTTCCACACTTTGAGCATAAGGGAAAACAAATATTCTTTTCAGTGTGGCCTTTATATTTTCCTTTGAATTCAATTTTCCACTTTTTATCAAACCCTTGTGACTGATGGTTTACAACAATATCCATCTCAACCTTGAGAGCACATCGAATAATTTCCTCGTAGCTATTAAAGTCCCTTATGGACAATACCCTTCGAAGACTTGGTTTTAAGCCACTAAAGAATCAATCGATCTTACTCTCACGTTGGATAATATTTATGGAAGTGTACCTTGAATGTCTTGTAAAATTTGATTCGTAGGTACCAAAAGATTCATCATCCTTTTTCTTTAGTTCAAGAAACTCTTTCTCCATCTTTTTTTGAAGAATACGAGGGAAATACTTATTGAAAAATAAGTTCTTGAACTTGTCCCATTCCATGGACTCAATTTCATCCCTTTGCCTCGTATTCTTAATAATATTCCACCATTGATCAGCATCACCTTCCAAACAATATACTGCTAAGATGAATTTATCATGTTCAGAACATTGAAGAACAGAAAATATCTTTTCAGTGGTACTGATCCATTGTTCAGCCACTAATGGATCAGAAGACCCGATGAATGAAGGTGGACGTTGCCTCATAAAGGATTCAACAGAATTATTCTCCTTCCCTTGCTTGGTTGGATGTCCTGAGTGATTCATATATTGAGAAAGTTGTGTGAGCATGGCTACACTATTTTTCATTCCAGCTCCCATAACGTTTGGTTGCTCAGGGAGACAATCATTGCATTGCCCGTCGCATTCAACATTATCATGGTTCCTTCAGGTTCCAGTCATTGACTAAAACCAAGAAGAATAGTGTGAGAAACACTAATTATAATAGGAAAAACACATAATTAAGACTAAAATTTCACACTTAAGGTCTTATCATAGGTTGTTCATGGACATTTCTAAAACACGATGATTGTGTTCTATTCTTAGACATATCCTTAGGTTTCTTACTAAGGCATTCACATCATAGTTTCCAAAGGTTGACTATACATTTCCTCTGATACCAAATATAAAGACCCATACTTTACATACATGGTTATTACTTCAAAATTAAATCATACTTATTACAACATATAACAAATCCATGAAAGGACCGCATAGGTATAGTGTCTTTAGAAACTGGGAAACATAAACAACTGGTTCATAAATCATCTACATTGTCTCCCATTTATTTCATCATATCTAGAGTCCCTTTTTGGAATATCCTACTTAATATAATTCTTCCTAACCTGGGGAAAAGAAAACATAGAAAAGGGTGAGCTCAAATACTCAGTAAGGGTAAACAATAGAAATATCAAACATATCGTATTCAAAAGAACATAACATTTTGATAATCTTGTCCTGCAAAAGAGATCACAACATGGGATAAATCATAGAAGTGAAATGTAATCCAAATAATCATAACATAAAACAAGAATCTTTTTTTCATACACACATAATCATAGAAAATCATTTCTTAGTATTCAAGACTCATTGCCAAGACTATCTTAGCGGACAAAGTCCATTTCTGAACTGACTTCACTCCTCGTTTTAGTCATGTTTCACTGAACCGGTTTAACCTTCCATTCCAGCCATGTCTATCCCATGAGATATAAATCTTTACCCAATGTATTGGAGGGAGATATAGGTCCCACCCATCTCATAATGAAATCATTCTTACTTGGGCCACAAAATAAACATACATCATTCATAATAACCCAATAAATAAAATGGGCTTCATAAACATCATCCCATCATCACATAATCCATATAAAAGATATGGATATAATTTCATAATAAGAAAAGTGAATCTATGTAAATAATAGACATATTATACTTGAAACATACACATATGAAATAATGTCATCTTAGATGAAAAATGGTTTTGATAAAACACTTGAAATGAATTCTTGATGAAAATATCCTTTATTCTTCAAAATCATTTTCTTTTCACAAAATGTAATGCAATTTTAAAAGAAAAGGATTTTTTTGAAAATAGCAATGATATATTTTGGAGGAATCTTCATGAAAATATGTCTTTATAAAATTGTAAAAATCATTTCATGTTGTATAAGTTAAAAATAACATTCTTCTCGTACTTTTGTCGCAAAAGACAAAAAGTACCTCGTAACATGAACACAAGAAATATTAATTTCCTAACATGTAGTAAAAGACAAAATGGGTAAAAAGGAAATTAAAAATACATAAAAACACTTTTAGAAAACATGGACTTGGATGATAACAATAACCCGAGCAAATACTTATGAATAAACAATCTCGAATAAGAACGAGATTGGAAAGGTTATCCCGTACCTTAGGCCTGATATGCTTCGTATGAATCCGAACATTCTGTAATATGGTTTAAATAATGTCAATTGACTTTTTACAGAATCATATTCATTTTTATGATATCATATATGGTCATATTTGTATATTTTTAGTAGTAATATTTCACTGCTACTTGTTATTCGGTGGTTTATTGCTTTATGTTCTTATGCGTGTTTTGTCGAATAAATTCTTATTACTCTTTATAAGATATAGATATATAATTTACAGAATGGTATTAGTTTAATATATATCAAATTAATTCATTCAATTAATTTATATGATCATTATTCAATGAAGATCATATAGAACGAGTCACATCACATCGTGGAGACGGTATGCCGTACGTACGCGCGAGCGATGATATTGTTCCCATGATCGTGGAATTGAATTGAAGTGTATGTATAATATTTAAGAATCAATACCACTTTACAATAATCATATATAGTTATTTATTTTCACCATTATACCCATCCAAGTAAGGTGGTGGTGGAAAACATATTACACCACGGCGTGGAGACGGTATTCCGTACGTATGCACGCGTAGTGATTTTGCTTACCGTAGGATGGATAAGAGGTGAAATCAGGTTGTTTAATATTTATAATAACATATAATTATATTAGGGATACTGATGATATTACTTCATTATGAAAAATCTAAATAAGATAGAGTAGAAGAACAAATGAACTTGAAGATAACGGTAGAAGGTATTACCTCTTTCTCAAAGTGCCTCCTGTAAACTTTCTCTTAGGGCACTAGAGTTGGTCTTTTGAGAAGACCATTACCTCTAGTATGTTTATATGGACGTGGGGAAGTGATATGGTCAGGGGTTGGACGAGCATGAAGGCTCAAATTGGTGTGAGGATGAGAGGGAGGAGGTTCCCTTTTATAAGGGTGGAGAGGGGAACCTTTGGAAATATAAGAAATATTAGTTTATATTAAATCCCAACCACACTTAAAAACTTCCAAAATGACTCATATACGACTATTAGATGATATAGGGTTGTAATACCATCAACCAATAAAATTTATAAATGTTAGGAATTTATTTTAAACATTATCAACTTGATTTATCCTTATTTATCAATTTAATGTTATTTGTGGTAATAATATTCTAAATTTTAAATTATTATAAATAATTACATATGTGTTTTTAATTTTCTATAATTTTACACTTTATGACATTTTAGACCATAAAATTTTAATTTACAATATTTAAATATTTTTTTGATTTTTAAAAAATTTTATAATATGTTATTTTTATAAAATAACAATAGTGTCAATTTTGACACTATTCAGACATTTGAATTTAAATAAAATATATACAGAAGATAAGTTCGAACTAAAAGATTTAATAGATTCATAAAATGTCAAATGTATCTAGAAAATTATTGGATCACATTAAATAGTTCATATAATATTTACTTTAATATTTTTAAAACCATTTATTTGATATTTTAATTAATAAAATAATTTCAACATCACTATTATGTCATAATTAATGATAATTATTTAATCCCTAAAAATTCTAAATAAAATCATATGATGTAATAATTTTATTATATTTCTTTATACTATTTATAACCGAAGTTTCATGATGTTTATCACTAAATTAAAATTATTATACTTATAAGATTTAAGATAGTGACATATTGTCACTTTCCTTGGTTTTAATAATAATTATATTATATCATGGTCAAACGTCCATGAAATAAATATAGTCCGGACCTTTGGTGATATGGGTCGACTTTTATTCATCCAATAGGAATTTGGAAGGTGTTAGAAGAATTTTATAATCTTATATTTACCATTAATTACCCGATTTACCTATAATTATGGTAAATAAAATTTACCGTAGTTACTATTCATATTGCCCAAAAATAAAAAGGTGCCTATTAACATAATTTGGACCCAATGATTCCAAATATGGAATAAATTTTTTTAAAATTCAAAACACATAAGTTTCAATAATTAATTTAAAATTATTCCTATTGTTAAGAAAATGGGATTTAGAAGTTAAAACATTACCAAAGATTGAAATGTTTTTACCTATGAATTTAATGTGAAATTAATGATAATGACATACATTATATTAAATAGTAAAAATATATTCTATTTATACTTTAAAACCATTAAATATTATAATTTAACCATATAAATTATCTCAATGAAAAAAGATGTTTTTAAATAAAAATTAGCGTATTTTTACTATTCATCAAAATATAAAAGTTATCAGAAAAATATCAAAAATTTATCCAAAGTAAATTTTTATATCCTAATTCCAAAAGAGAATTTTATTTTTTCAAATTTAACTTATAAACATTTCAAAAATGAGATCTAATGTGGGTGTGCCATCAAAAGGCGGCAAAACTGTATTTTTTTAAAAATACTTATTTTACCTGAAAATTTTATTTTGTTCCCTTACCATGTTATAGAAAATTTGTAAGACGAATAATAATGTTATAAAATTCAAAATGTAGTTAATACTACTCATAACGGCGAGTCCATAATAATATATCATTGTTTAGTAAAGCCCGGTATTGCGTACTACACACGATATCGAGGAAGGTCACGATTGCATGTAATGCAAGCCAAGTCTGTATTGTGTGTTGTGAAAGATTCCTTTGGTATTTCATATAACATAAGACATAAAACAAATATTTCTCAGAAAATATATGGGTGTTACACTAATTCCAGGTGTGGAGGGTGTGGATCAAACATACCTTTCCCTTTGATAGGGAATGAGATCCTCCTGCAAAACCACTTTTAGTGAATCCCTCGATGGATTAATCCCTAAATCATTCATGGGGGATGTGTCACTCTTTCTCCTCTTTAGTTTCCATGATATACCAAATTGGATATTCTGATGTGACTATCATAGATATGAAATAAGAGGGAGAACATGCACATCAAATCCCTTTCTTATTATCCTGTATCCCAAACCTCTTCCACCAGTTGATGGAGGATCATGTTGTCTTACATATATTTTATTTCTTATTATATTTTTCATTCAATAATTACTCATAATGACATATTTGGACTTAGAGGGTAGTCACAATAATGGATTATACTTGATCAAAGGAATGTTTTGGTAGATATTCTTCATTCGTATATTCCTCTTTCCTTCATTTAGAGGACCTCCAATGGTGTGGGCACTCAAGGAGGTGTATGAGACCTCAAGGAAAGTAGTATATTTTGGTTTATTGGATATTCATATCCCTTTATCCTCTCACACCATGCATAAATCACATGTTATTAAATATCACTGGAGATCTGTACATATTCATGTTCATGAACCTTATTTGGATCATTACAATTTTACATCACTCCCAAACCATATGGGATTCCTCATCAAGAATAATCCATGAAATATAAATTATGAGATTAATTACATGTGTATGTCCCAAATGTACTATAATGGGGTCCTTTTCAAGAATAATCCTGGAAACCCAACCTAGGGGAATCATTATATGTGAAAGACGCAATAAAACCATAAGTGAATAGTCTCCTAGAATAATCCATAAAATGAATACTATGTGAGTAATTCTAAGTGTACGTCCCAATGAAACCATAAGGTCATCATCGTCAGGAGAAATCCTTTGAACTCAAACTATGTTCATTATTCCATGTTTAAGACCCGATGGAACCATACGCGCCTCTTAAGTTTGTAAGCTATAAAAATTAATCTTACGGGCCTTCTATTTGGTATAAGCCCCAATCATAACCAAACTATGGAATCCTCTATATGAGTAATACACAACCAATCCATACAAAATTACTAGTACATCTTATTAATGAGTAATACCCAACTAAATATAAAATTACTAGGCAATCCTATTCTAAAATAAATAACAAATTAATCCCATCAAAGGGTTATAAAACCATGTAACACAATCACGATTTCCTCCAACTGCATGGTTCCACACAACCAAACTACAATGTCTTTTATTACCATCAAAGTTGGTTATTTAGGAATAATCTATGAGGTCCAAAATCAACACCCCAAATCGACCATAATTCTCTCTGAGTGGTATTCCCAATAGTATTATTCTACATAGGAATCTATAATCCTTATAGGTTCCCTGGGATTATTTGAAATAAGTTATATACTAGACATTGATTGGGAACCTTCTTCGTATTCCTCCTATAAGCATGATGCTAAAAATTATGGTTTGGACATGATCTCATCAAGATTAAAAGTATGATGTATCTAATTATGTGCTACCAAACTATATGGGTTCTGATTCCTTCATCAATGTTACAAAGGAGTCTTAACTCATGGGTCAGATCTTGACATCAAAACAACACCCATCTACCAGATAATGATATACACCAGAAAACACCAATACATGGTAAAAAACCATTATCATCATTATAACAATAAGAAAATCTCTAATTAATACATAAGAGGATACCATCTATGGATAAATTCATATACATATAGATATATCCATTGATAAAGAACCTCATATGCATACATATTTTTCTAGATCCTATACAACCAAATAATTGATTTTTAATTCAAGGGTGTCCCATGTAGTACTTGGGAATTTATGACGGACTAATAAAGAAATCCTTAATCCATAAGAGAGTCTTGGAGAATGAAACAACTCCCCGAAGAAGGGTGTAATAAGCCAGAACTCCGATCATCTCAGCCAATGTGAGTTATTAAGTATCGTTAGACAAACACCCCAATGAGAACCTATCTTTATAGATTTGGTTCCTCATAGATATAGAACCACTGCGATTTTTGATTTCCATGAATAAAAATGTTGAAAACCCTTCATAAATTGTGAAAAAGACATGAATGATTGAATAAAATTAGAACCCCCTACAATATACCCTTATATGAATTAAACTTCATTTGATATAATAATACATATTATCCTCGAATTAAATCGACCGTTAAATATATTAGTAATTCATGAGAAATGTAGTGATGATTGGGGACCAATATTATATGACCCACAATGCATTGGTAGTTTCACGTGATGAATTTGAATGTTATAATACATTGGGGGGGGGGAGTAACCATAGTTTTAAAACCACTTATAAATGGTCTTAATGGTATAAATATCACGATTTCGTAGAACATGAGGACTAATAATAATAAATTCCCATCACAAATGAATCAGTAATTATTATCCCTGATATTATTTCTTTGATATTATTCATGGATTCATTATTTTCTCATGTTATTAGGTAATTATCATATGTTTTCATTTAAATATCATCCCAAATTGAGAATTCATTTTCATATGATGACATTAATGTTATTTATTAAATTTATTTATTTTAAACTATTCACCATTCCATATTGATTATTAATTATATATTCATATAGGTTTATTGGGATATAACCCTTATTGTGAATATGTGTCCACCCATGTTTTGGTTAATTTAACTTGTATGGGATGAAAGAATCTATGAATGAGTAGAAGGATGCATAATTTTTTAAATTATCTATTATTTATTTCTTTTTTATATCATAATGTAATTTAAATTTTTATACATGTATATATATGATTTACCGAAATGACTAAACTATTAGGTCCTTTGGGATACATTCAATTGCATATAACGCCAAAGAATCTTAATGACAAACAATTTTGAGCCACCAGGGTAGAGATATTTATTATTGGAATTAGAAGAATTTTAGTAGAATAGTTTACAAACAAATTTGTGAAGTAAATTTTTAGGGAACATAACCCTATTATATAATTATAGGATATGTTAAATTATGGAATAATATAGTAAAATTGTTGAAGTGTATAGATTATGTTGTTTTTTAAAACAATACAAATATTTCTAGAAAGTACAAGAGGGTGTGGTTTTGAAAAAGATATAAATATTGGTAATAATAATGAAATGAGATCTTTGTTCTTGGACTCAATCATCACATAGTGCACATCAATGAGGCTAACTACAAACCAGGTGTGAAACTCTTGGGGGATATTATTTGGATAATTCCAATTTTTATTAAAAACCAATTTCATGGACTTGAAAACAAAAACATCTCTAAAGAAAACATGTTTATGTTTCATATAAAAATATTTACAAATTTTAGTCACCATAATTGATAAATAAGTATAAGGTTTATTAAAATTAAAATGACACAGATATTATTTCTAATGTTTTATATGATAGAAATACATTAGTGACATGTATTGAATTTTAAAATTTATTAGAGGAATATTTTACAATTATATATATATATATATATATATATTTAAATGTAAGATGGTTATTTGAGAAATAATTATTTTATATTTTTTGGGCTTTAAATTATAGTTATAAATAATATTTTGGATTTATATTATCAATGATCTAAAGTAATAATATAAAACTAAAACTATTTCATATTGAAAAAAATATTATGTAGAAAACCATAGTGGTTAAAAAGTGATTTGATGATTTCAATTATTTTTTATGATGTTAATAATATTTTAGTGAGTTTTGAAGGAATTATATTAATATGGTTTTAGAAAAATCACAAATCATATGCCTATTAACATCACATCGAGTATAGTAAATTCAATGAAAATGACCTCAAAACTGTATGGTTGTAGGGGTGATTTTACTACCATTGTCTTATGTTATTTCATAGCAAAGAAGATTTGTTTTACCTAAATATCTTAATATATCAATTATATATTATTTTTTAGAAACATAAAACATGGTAAATTTTTTTTGTTTTTTGTTGATTAATGGCATTTCAGGAGGTATTTTATTGGTTTCATGTATATATAACAACTAAGGATTATTTTTGAATATTTTAGTAACTTTTTTGCAGGGATAAAAGTTAAAAAATGTAAAATTAAAGGACTTGGATTTCAACATTCCATATTCTGGAGAAACTTTACAATATTTATATTTCTCAAATTTTCAAATATATTTTAGGTTTAGTTTTTTAGAGATTATGGTCTTAGAACAAACATAAAAACCCATATATATGAAATGTGAAATCTTTTAATATTTATGTGTTTTTCATACAATTTAAAACTCTTGAAATTAAACGTCATTTCAAATCAAGATAAAAATTCAGGGCCTTCAACCTAACTTTTTCATTTTCATTACCAATCCTTAAACTCAATAATTATTTTAAAACATGGGATGAGAACAAAAAGATTATTATGGGGCCCAAAAAGGAAGATAAATGTTAGTCAGGTGAAAAACATGAAATCCCACAAAATTATACCTAAATAATCAAAATAATATGATAATATGAAATAAAAAAGTTCAACATGAATAAACCACACAATATTTTCTCAATGAGAACCATTAATACCGAATGAAAGAAAATAAAAACAATTTTTGAAAAATAGAGATGATTATTCATAATAAAATTAAAAAAAATGAAATTATAATTACTATATGACTAAATTACAATATACTTCCATATAGAATAGATTCATAAATAAATGTAATGGAGATATTTAATGGGGATCACCCTTTGTGATTTATTTATCATGATGACACATTACTCATGGGTAAAAATGGGGATAAACCCTTCATAAATGAAATACCATCATTTCTTGTGAGCTATAATTAGGTGTAACCCTTCAAATAAGATATATCAAGATTACTCGTTTCACACATTATGCTCAATTTCCTTATAAAACAAATTTTTTTGTGAATATCAATCATAGAACCATTGAAAAAATATTCTAATCCCAAATGTAAAACACATTTGGATATCAAAATATAATATTATTTTAAAACCCCATTTTCAATATCAAAATACCAAAAATAGGGTTTTTAATTATGAAGGGCTATAAACGAATTGTAAATTCATTTAAAGATTATAATGGTTGGAAGAGTAATGCCACTGTATATGTTAAAATTGTATATTCATTTTTCTATTTGAATTTAATGTCAAACATTATTTTAAAATATTACTCTAAAAATCATTGAAATAAAGTCAATAGATAAATAAAATTTCATTTCTAAATATTTTTACCCCATATAAAAACATCTATAATTTGATTTTTTAAATTATTTGCATTTATGAAAACAATTTTTTTTGTGAAACGTTAAAAAAATATTATTTCTATAAAAAAAACCCCGCTTATCTTGAGTCTAACATATCATGTAAATTTTTAATCATCCTAAATAATAAGAATAGATTAATTCTATACATGATTAAGAGTCATTTTAGGATTTATTACTCATTGTATATTACTCATTACAATGATCTATAAACTCACATAATCACTTGAGATCAAAAAAAATGTTTTGATGATTTTCGATAATTAATTTGAAAATGAATTTAGTAAAAAACTATGGTTTAACATCCCAATCCAGATTCCACAATAAAGGTAATCTATGGAAATGGGTTATAAGGCCTCAATAATGCCTCCCCATACACTAAAGTCTACTGACTAGCAGCAAGGTCATATGGCATGTTAGTGGGAAGACACTTACCTCAATCAGAGTGAGAAAAAATAGAAATAGATAACTATCATACACAATAATAAATTAATAGATTTATATGTAGTAAAAAAGATGAAATAGAACATGAAGCAATAAAAATTAATATGCAGTAAAATATAGAGAAACTATGACATATATACAACACTAGTCCACCACATGGGATACCATAATGAAACAAGAGTACAAGAAGAAAATAAAACAAAATTATAGGGATCTACTACGAACTCATAGCCAGACCACATAAATGGTCTCGAGACACAAGAATACTACACCATCCCAATCATAAAAACCCATATGAGTTTTTCTGCTTGATTATCAAACACTTGGCTATAGTCCTAGATACCATAAAAATGTGTTTAACCTTAAAATAATGTAGAAGGTATACACAGATAATGAGGTGAATGATCAGGGGTGAGAAACATTCATAGTATTCCACCCCTATGATGAACATATAAAATCATTTTTCTGTATTTTTATGAAAAATAAATCATCTCAGCCCAGTTGATTCACAACTAAAAATATTAGAAAAAAATGTGAAGCCACAATTGAACCATGGGTCTATAGTCCCAACCCACTCTGAAAGTGGTAGCACAAATGTCCATATTTACATATGTATAAAAGTATCTTCTAATATCTATATATATACATAAATATTAATATTCAGGAGTATGTGAATTAAATAAAATAAAACCAATACCGACCAATACATGGTTCCATAACATTGATTGAATGGAGATATTGTGAATGGGTACTGAGCTGGACATCATGCAACCCAATTCATGAATCATTATGTTGATGTCTGGGACCATCAACTCAATTGACATGTAACTACTTCATCCAATTCAAAAAATGTATTTGAGAATTCTATATCAGCATAGGGGTTTACTCTTCCTACTCATGGGATCACACATACTCACCTCCAATAACTGCAATGATGGATTCCATGTATGTATGTATAGACACCCGATAAATTTTCACTAATCTATTAATCAATGTTCTCATTCCATGTAAATAATTTCCTATGCCTGAACCCTAGGTCTAGGTCTGTAAGATATCATGAAATTGCGACTCGGGTGAACCATAAGGGTATAAACCGTGTGAGATCTATTGGACAGATCACTTGTGAGACATCATACTCAAACCTAGATATCCAATGTGAATGTAAAACAGTGGTGTGAGATGACATGCTTAGTAACCCTGAAAAAGAAATGGACACAAAATCCAGATCCAATAATGAATGTCATGAGATCCTTCTTATTTGGAAAATATAAGAGATAGTAGTCATCCCCTAGGAGACATAGGTTGAGGAGATCATAATAATCCATTATGGACTATAATTCAAGGATAGTGTAATAATACACCAACAACCCTAGGTTGAGGACACTACAATCAAACTCAATTAACAAATGAGTCGGGAGAGGGAAATCATCATCAATACTCATGAGATGATAATCATCCACAAGCACCATCACTCGGGACTATATGATCATATATCATAGTCATATTATCTACAACTGGATACCCAAAATAACCTTTGGATATTAAAATATAATAATAATAAAATATAATTCTCAGTAGACAAATATCATGTAGTACCTTAGGGTATATATTACACATAATAAAATAACAAGGCTCGAAAGGCAGGTTTTAGGAATAACATCTGGGAATTACAAATAGAATGAATGAAACATATCATAAAGATCAACAACCCCCAACCATAAAGAACCTCAAGCTAATATCACAACATAAATAATGATAATGTGAATATAAACACAGGGTGAGGTTTTCAAAATTCATTTACCCAATACTACCTCCCCTGCGCCACATGCATACATGATTGTTACAGGTTCTAAGGTGACACATGCAACCATCTCTACCTATACCCGACATATTAGCTCATTGTAAGTCAAATTAGAGGTCACCACTAGGTCACTGAAGAGACCATTTAGAGGAATATTACTAGGTTTCATCAAGGTATAAATAAATAATTGGAATCCAACATGGGATTTTTACTAATTGAGGAAAATGGGAAATACTACATGGTATCCTCAAAGTCAACGGAGGGAGGAATACTACATAGGATTCTCGAATGATAATTCAATAGAGGAATCATTATATGGATCATCATAATTGAACACATGTAATTATATCCTAATAGACATTACATATGTCAACATACAAGAAAGAGGAATCCCATAGGGGACCCATGGTATGAAATCAAGATAGTGGCATCCAATTAGGGATCTTCTAGGTTGAAACAAATTAAAGGGAACCCTAGAGGGGATCCTTTATAACAATACGACTCACGACATCATAATCCAAGAGGCCAAATCTTACAAGGGATATGTACTCAAGGTAAAATATAAAAAACAATCATTTGTAGGATGATATATTATGGGTCATCTTAGAACAGATCTCACTATCAGAAGAAACACGATACAATTACAGGAGGAAGAACATATCATATATGAAGGCAACCAATACCCCATATAGGATTTGTCAAAATAACCATATGTGTCCTACAATCATGATCATGGTGGAAAGATAAATATAATTAAATACTAATGGGTATAATTATGATTCATGGGTGAAAAGATATATAAAACCATCAAATAGTGATAATGATGTAGTACACGACGTGTAACCTTGAGTACCCAATGTGTACTCAAAAAACCCCACTAGGGCATGTAATTATGATGTCATCATTGTGTAAATTCCCATGTAAGGATCCTAGAAGATGGTTAAAGGATGTGTACCCTACACAAGTTATCATGTAGTGTCCCTCAAACTTCCTCGACATGTACATGGCCTGGTTTTGTACTTCTACATTGTGTGTGGGTAACACAGCTTTTGGTTGTGTACTATACATAGTTGCGTACCCCTACAAGGGAAGCCTAAACGGGTAGTCACATTCAGAGTTAATCACTAGTACATTGTGTCTACACCCAGTTACATGGCATGTAACTCAAAAATACCATCTTCCCCAGATGGGAAGAACACACGACATGTCTCTTTGAACCATATTCCATTTATATGGGGTTTCCCTAATAAAAATCCCTTAGATCAACCTCATACCCTTGTTTTCCACCAACAAAAGTTCTACATTATGCCACAATGGTCCATAAAATATGATATAATGGATTTAAAGAATGAAAACTGTAAATATACGGGGATATATAGTGAAAAATTAAATATTCATATCTTTTGGAGGAATTTGATGACGCTTCATCTGTTTCTGCAATCCAAGGTTTCGTACATCGATCTTGTACATTCCAAGCAACATGAAGGCACCTACCTCTCTCCCTGTCTCATTATATTTTTCCCTCTCCCTCACATATCCATCTCAATTGTGTAAAAAAGGATCCCCCGACCATGTGCTAGAGAATTCAGATTTTATGCATTGCCTATGAAAAAATCCCAATTATGGAATTAAAAAAGAAGATAAAAGCTCAATTTGACACTCCATTCATAAGATATTAGTGAATGAACCTACATGAATAATTAAATAATTACAAAATTAAATAATAATTATTAATTATTCCACTATATTTTAAATTAACTAATTTCCACAAAAATCCAATACTATAATAAGAACTCTATTTCAAGATAAACTAAGTCATAAAAAAATTATCCAAGATCGTCTATTAGGGTAAAAACCAATTTTACCGCTTAAAATTATCTAAAAGAAAAAAAATAAAATGTCATCTCAAATATTTCCGTCTAAATGAATAATGTCTTATTTCAATACACCCACCATAAACCTTTTAATACATTAGAAGACTAGGGGAAATACTATCACTCATGTTATCATCTTAATGATATTCAGATCCAACCTATCTAGACATTCCAACAACCAGACTCAGAAAGTCAACAATTGTATCCTACATAGATGACACATTACTGTGACAGTTCTGGCACTCCCCACCTTATAAATACCACTATCTTCATGTAAAAAATAACTCCAAGAACAAAAACCCATGAAAAATAACGAATTTAAACATAAAACAAGGGTCACCATCCTCAAGCAGCAAATTGTGCACAACCCACCATGTGGAAAAAAAATACACCCCTCATTGAGAATAACATCAACATGTTCATTTTATAAACTATAAGGGACATTTATGAATAATATAATCACGATGTTGGTTTCATTTCCTCTTAGCATACTCAAGATGATATAAATATAAATCATGATTTTTTCTAGCAATGAGTATGGTAATATTATACAAAATAGCATATCATACATCCTCTAATCTATGATCAAATTCAATCCATACTGACCAAGATTGAACCAATGGACAATCATTTTATGATTCCCCATCATTCACAACATTACATCTACTATGGAATGAAATTCATCACATTAACCATAACTGCCGAGAATCCATGAATATAGAGAGTCATTAAAAAATTAGTTCTCAACTCCCAACCATCATCCCACTGATTAAGATTTAATTCCATAATACAAAACCATCATATAACATTACCACATAACTCATACTCCATTGTGTCTTCAAATATAAGGCTATGATGAACTCCCTACACAAAGAATTAGTTTCATTTCTCCAAAAGATCCCTTGATTGTCTTCAATATTATGCACCTCACCTCCACCATGATTTCTTCCATGACCGCCTAATACACTACACCATTTTAGTGATGAATATCTACCAAAACTATGAAAATAATAGAAATAGAAGAAACAATGTATTATCAGGGCTGGCACCCAAACAGTCCTTCCCATCGAAGCTAATCATGGTACTAGAGCACCTAGGGAGCTTTATCAAAAGGTGAATGCATTAACATTACTATAAAAAATATCCAAGAACCTACCCTTCCTTGATCACAAATTGATAAAATATCAAAGATCAATGCCTAAAATTCACATGAAAACACTATCCATACTCTCTCATATGCTCCACTTGAAAAAAAAGGAATGTCTAACTATAGCGGTCTGAGTCAAAACTAAGGACCTCTTGGTCTCCCACCCAACCCTACTGATCATGTCTCACAAATGGGTAAAACTTTATAAACACCATGAAAAAAATATTCAACCCCACTAATGAAGATAAATATCACAAAAACGTAGGAGGTTCGAAACAGTAAACAAGGCCTACAAGGGACAAATCCTCACCAAGAATTATCATAAAGAACGTCTCTCTGATTGTCTTGATTCCAACACATAAGTGAGACTTAATTGACAATCAACGAACATCTATGTATAATAATACCCCCTTTAGGCCAAATTTTCATGAAATTTTCTCGTATCCAACAACATCGTAGTAAGAAATTTGACATCATAATAATATCCTGAGAAACAACACCCTACAAGGAGTATAACATAAGGTAATCACATATCATATCGAAATATAAGGGTCGGTGAACCTCATTTGCACGATGACTGAATCTCAGCCTCAACACGAGCACCTAAAAATTGATCCAACTATACTTTTATCATAATCATATATATATATATTTATTTATATAAGAATTCCCAAATGAATAGTCCTTATTCATTAGTAAAAATAAACACTAGCATGCTTATTGGATGTGAATATTATGTTCCAAATATGATGCATGATAACACATGCGTATCATAGGGTGTGAAAAAAATATTTCCAAATATTAATGTAGTAATGTGAAAAAAACTAGGATATATATAGATTACAGATCACAAAAATCATGACTGTCACATAAGGTTGTAGAACAAAGTTAGATTTTTTAAATTGATTGAGTTTAAAAAATAAAGAATGCGATTAAAAAAATATTTAACCTAAATTGATGAATAGAGTTATGGTTTTAGGGTAGGATAACATTTTTCAATTTCATCATTTTTATAAAAATCAATCCACATATTTTTTCTATTTAATAACATGTGAACGACTCCTCGACCAGGTTATCAATCACCCAGGCTGTATGAAGCAATGGTATCTACTCTTTTCTGCATGAATATTCATAAACAATTCAGAAATAACTATAAAAACTCCAAATCAATAATCTTTCACCATATAAATCTAGAAAATATTCACATATTTCACACATAGTGCAATGAGTTGTTGAAACTCACCACCTAAGATAATCATCTCTATTTGGATGAACTGCACTAGGTAGAGGGAGTTTAATGTTCTTCCACCAAAAATATAAACAATGAATATAAAATCCAAAAATAAAATATCAATAATAGATTTATAAACCAATGGAATATAAATCATTTAATATAAAATTTATTTTCAATGTAAATCACAATAATGTGATCTTACAAAGGTGACACTCCCCCTTCCCTGGTCACTCAAATGGTTTACCCCTCCAAGTGATGGTTAAGATAGTTTAGTGGTGAAGGAGATAGAATAATGAAAATAAGAAAAAATTAAATAGATAATAAATATCACATCATGATTCAAATATTCTAGCACAACCCCTTATTCCCCTTCTTTATCAGCCTTGAATGGCAGTAGACACTCAAATATATAGGGTTGAGGAGTGGAAAACATTCCCTCCAGATTTATTCCTAAAAAATATGAGTTTATTTATCGTAATAAATGGAAGAAAATTGGGTATATTTTCTTATAAAATTTCTTTCCATCGAAAATTTAAAAGAACCCACAAATTATTAGAAAATTTAGACAATTATAAATATATCTTTTCATGCATTACTAATGAAAACATTTTATTTATGAGAATACTGATCAACTCCCCCCACATTGGTTATTGTAATGGATTCCTTAATGGAAACAATTTTCTAGGAAATGTATTTAGTACGTTATTCTCATATTTATCTACCTAGTACAACTAGAATAACTACATTTTTATGTCTTTGGACTAAGATATGCTTCAATTCCTGATGCGAGGTACATTCATTCAACCATAATTTTTTTTAATATTGTTTGATTTTTCAGGGCCACATTGTGTCGAATAGGATCTTCGTTTATATGGAAAATTCAAAGCATATGAACAAAGTAATCCAAAAAAAATTAATCACATAATATGGATGAAAATTGTAAATGTTGTACTTGAAAAACAAAATATCGAGAGAACTACCAATTTTCCACGATTAAATGATTTCCACCATTAATCAAAAAATTCACCCGAAATAAAATATTGTTGAAAATAATATCATATTTATTTATTTGAAAGGATTGAATTATTTAAACAAACATGAAAAGTAATTAAAATATTATCTTCATCAATTCTATGATACATAGGACGTGGACACCAGGAAAATCCATCATCCAAATCAAATCAATGTAATTTAAAAATTCATACCCATGAGATCCATTAATTACAAAACATGAAAAAATATCATGTCTCATGAAACCCCATTTTTTATGTCCTTTGTTGATAAAATTCAGAATATTTCCACTTCATTTCACTTCCCATTCACATAAAACGCCTACGTCAAATGAATTTTCTTTCATCTCATAGATTTTATTTTTCAAAAAGGATTTTCCTCATCAAAAGCCATGCAATAGTTTCCATATGATTGATAAATTCATACACATACTCATGATTATTGTTAATGAGGTGTTTTCAACATGCATTCTTTTTAAGGTTGTTTTATGGATTTATTTTTCAAGGGTATTGATGTTAAAATCTAAGACTGAATGAGAATATCTTGGCTCTTTGTGAAGAAAAATCTCAAGATTTCAATTTTCACCCATGTATGGTTTCTTCCGAACACCCATTAGTAGAAAATATGCCCGATCCTCATTAATAGCACACACCATTAATAAATTCACTAGCAATAGGTCAATATTATCAAATATAATTTTTCAGGGAATATCAAGTTGGGAACATTTTTATTTCTCCATTGGAATCTCCCAAAAGTTAAAAGTTCTCTTATCATGAAAGATCTTGGAAAAGACCAGATTTAAACATAAGGAATTATTCTTTATCAGCTCTAACATCTATTAAAATTTTTATTTCCCACCCAATGTATCACAAAATGAGGTATCAAAAATCAAGATAGCTTCTTCCACACATATGTTCTAACAGATCATGCATGTTCACTTCATGTACAGGTTGTATTTGGAAAATTGGATTGTAATGTGGCCAACCTCACCATCTGTTAAACAATTATAATGGATAATATGTTTAAATATTCTAGTAATTAATGAATATAAATGATTTTATTGAAAGGGTTTCTTAGAAACAAATTAAATTCCTCAATCATTTAAAACACAGGTCCCTCAAAACCTTAGGTTTTGACCGTAATAAATAAAACTCAATTTAAAGAAATCAATTTTAGGTTTTCTTTAGATGTGAGGTGAATGAAATAAATATTAAACAAATGGTTTTGTATCCTCATGATAATGTTATTTAAATATTATATACAATGATATATGTCATGGGATTAAATATGTATAGTACCATTAATGAAATTAAAATAGAAATTAACTTGAAACAAAGTTATTTTCATCTTTAATTTATGATTGGTTCAATAGAATAAAATCTATAGCTCATTAAAAGGGTTTAAAAAAATGATAGTGATAATCAACTGATATCAAATGCTTCAGAAACACAAAAAACAAATTAAATTTTAAACACCAAAATATTTGAAATAAATCATTTATAAAAAATTGATAATTGAATAATCATAAACTAAAAATGATTCCCTCTACCAAAAATAAATTATAAAGTTTCCTACATAAATTAATTTAAATTTGACATATAATAAGATTTTAAATTGAATCACAATAAGGAATAATGTGTAAAGAATAGGTACAACCTGGTGTACCTTATTGAGAAAAATAGGATGGATGCATGTAATCTCATTCATTGGATCAGATGGAATGGTCCCATGAGAATTCATTATCCTATCTACATTAACAGTGAATGGATCCTTCTCTTTATCATAAGTAATATGCACAATACCGAAAGGATATACAATTGTAACTATAAATAGACTATCCCATTTAGAATGTTTTTTTTCTAGGGAATCATTTTGAGTAGTGAGTTGAATAAAATAACACTATCTCGATAAGAGAGGTATTTTAGTAGGACTATATTATCATGAGACACTCTTTTAATCTCTTTGTAAATCCTACATTTTTCAAGAGCTTCCCTTATAATTTTTTCTAACTCAAATAACTGAGATATTCTATCATTCCTAGTGCATTAAAGGTCTAAATTCAACTTCACCATATCCCAATATTCTTTATGCTCTAATTCTACTAGAAGATGAAATATTTTCCCATGAAAGCAACTCTATATACTCATTCCCACTGGGTGGTTTATGGTCATACTATAATTCCAAAACATGTCCTCCATTCATTGTTTCCAATAATTCAAGATTAAATTAACAATATTTTCCAAAATTCTATAGATTTACCTTTTAGAAACATCATCATTACAATTATTTGATGGATGATATTTAGTCTATGTTTTTTGATGCATCCCATACTTCTTCAGAAAATACGAAATTATCATATTACAAAAGAGAGTCCCCTGATCAATGGTGATGTCTCCAGTCACTCAAAACCTACAAAATATGTTGTCACTGAAAAAATCACAAACATCATTAGCATCATTATACATGTTGTTTTTTTCTTCCACCCATCTCGGAACATAATCAACTACATGTATAATATATGAATTTGAAAATGGAATTTGGAAAGACCCATGAAATATATCCCCCATTCACCAAAAATATCACAAAAATTAAGTTGATTTTGTTAAATTTCATGTCTCATTAATATATTTATAGAAAACAATAATTTTTTAATACTTTTGCAAAATTCATTCGTATATTTAATATTTTTGGGGTGGAATCCAATTTCGAAAACCACAATTTATATTCTATGATTCAATTTGGCCTCCAAAATCTTATGTGTGAAAATCACAAAGACAAAATCAATTTAGCATTCATGAAAGCATCTTCATATCACATTTTCATTGAAAATATTCTTATTAAATGGTTAACCACAAATTTAATATCTTCATTTGGCTTGTAGTTTTTGAATTTTGTGAGAATTAAAAGGATATGGGGCTAAGATGTTACCAAAAAAATGGACAATATCAAGATTCCAATGGACTTACCCTTCCATCATGTAGAACTACCATCTTAGAAGATGAAAATTCAGTGGATCATTTCCTATAATTTTAGCATTAACATTCATAGGTAGTCTTCATAAATTATCATACACTTGGTTCTGAGATCCCTTCATTCCCATGTTTTATATGTTAAACTCCTACAACAGATCCATCCATCTCACTAGCATCGTTTTAGCTTCATCCTTCTTAATCAAGTAACTAAGAGATGCATGATCAGAAAACATAATGACTTAATAATAATAAGATATGATCTAAATCATAGAAGAGGAAGAAAAAATGATACAAACTATTTTTTTTGTTTTGAAATTGAATTAATCAACTTCTATGGTTCTTGAATTATAGGAAATGAATTTTTTATTGCACTCAATTTACTATAAAGTATATATCCACCTGCATGGTTGGAATCATGACAATGTAGCTCAAATAATTCTTCCCAATTTGGTGTATGTATCACTTACGGTATATTAAATATCCTCTTTTGATCATTAAGGGATTCCAGTCATGCACCAATGGAATAAAAATTATTATCATTCAACTCAAATCTAGAGAGTGGGATAGAATTCTTAATGAAATATTTGATAAATCTCTTGTAGAAGCTTGTAAGTCTAAAAATGATATAAAATCTATCAGTCATGTAGGGAATGGAAATGAACTTATCATGTATATTTGGGTATTTATCCACTTAAATTAAATTTTTAAATGAATTTTCCAAGGAAAATTCCAATATAATCCATGATATGACACTTTTCAAAATTAAAAAGATGATTCTTTTCAATATATGTTTTGAAAATATTTTTCATATTATTTAAACAATGGTCAAATGAGTTTTCCAAAACTGGGAAATCATCCATGAAATCCTTAATGAAATATTTAATGTGGTAATGAAAATTAGCTACCATGAACCAATGAAATGTTCATAGAGAAATATATAATAGAAAAGGAATCCATTTACCTAAAAAATTGTTGAGGGGAAAAGTAAATTATTTCCTCTCTCGATCCTCGGTAGAAATAGAAACCTACAAAAACCATAAAATCCAACCAAAATGATATAATGAGTTATCCATTCCAATCACTCCAACATATGGTCATTGAAGGGGATGTAGAAATTATCTTTTTGAGTGACTATATTAATATTTCTAAAATCAAATAGACAATCTATCTATTCTAAATTCTCACAGGAAATATTTTATTACTTTCATTCCACATACTATATAGGACAATTTTATTTTGAACTACATAAATAAGGCTAATTCAGTGTGAATATGAAATTGGGTAGATGATCTTATCATCCAAGAGATTACCAATATAATTTCTCACAACCGTTATTTTGGTGGGATTCTTCCTATTTTTAGGTGGTCATTCAGGTTTGGAATCTCCCACATGATAACTTCTATGTGACCATTTGTTTGGTTCTATTCATGGGATATCACATATGCTCCGCCTTATTTCTTTTAAATTCTATTTCAAAAAGAACAATCAAAGTATTTTATTGTGTTTTAGATAGATTATTATAAATTATTAATGGTAATTTCTCTCCCACCCTAAGGTAAACATATTTCACTTCAGTGGGTAGTCATTTAAAATCCATATTTGGGTGCACCTCAAGGGATTAATCTAAATATACATTCCCTGCATCCAAAGGATGGAACTTTTAAATATAAGAAACCACATAATAGTACTCATAATTTAAAAAAAACATTAGTGAAATAATACTTTACCTCTTCTTCCATCATGAAATCAAAATGTCTACCGTTTTGGGAATCCACATATTCAGTGATATTTTCTATGGAAGAATTATTACATTTGTATAAGAATTTATGGAACATAACTAATTATTCTATTGGATATATACCAAATTCATGGGACATTTAAATGTGTGTGTGATCATATGATGAAATCCTCATGGAGTAAAAAATATTAAATGGGACAATGTTATCTCTAAAATCAATAGTTGGTGTCCCTTCATGTAAATTGGAGATAGATTTGGCTGACATCAATAATGTTCTCCAAAAAATGATTGATGAGTTTAATTGGATCCCATCTTCTTCTATATTCAGCACTCATAAGTTAGTTGGGAATGAGTGGTATTTGAATTTCCCCAGGACATCCTTGAGAACTCATACTGGGAATACTATGGATATGATTGTAAACTATTACACAAATCTTATGTTATTCAAGTATACCATATTCAACTATTTTTATACCATGAGGGGTAATAAAATAATTTAATCACCCGTATCACACAGTACAATAGATAACTATAAAGAACGCCAGGTTCAAAAATAGAAAATGTCCCCAGAAATCATCATTTGGTTAGGGAAAGAATTTCTTCTCCCATTTTTTCATTTGAAATATCATTTAATGTCTCTATATTTTAGTATTATCCAACTAATAATCACCATTCTTATATTATTAATAGTGTATTTTCATATAATATTCATAATTTACAACATTATTATCTCTCAACAGATGTTGTCTTGTTTTGAGTTCATGGGATGTTAGTGGTGAAATTTATTTTCTACAAAATTTTTATCCTATTGACATTATATTTTCGGTTTGGGATTTTCAATGAAAAAAGTTTTCTTTTTTATTGGACATGAGTTTGACAAGACTTCCCACTATCATTTCTAGAATATCATCCTCATCTTCTAGAAACTAAAATTTGGATTGTAGCTATTCCAATGAATGTTTTGTTCTAGTGGACAGTTTCTCATGGGGACATTTAAAAGTGGGTGGTTAGTAGTATGAAGGATGGTTATAAGATTTTATTTTTTCATAAATGGTTATGGGTTATGGAACTGGTTTTGGATTTTGGGTCTAGGGTGATTATAAAAATTTATAAATCCATATTATACTTCATTATGCCATCTACATACTTTATTTTTTTGGAACTACCTCAGTTGTATGGCTACTGAAAAAGTTTCCATCCCCTATATTTGAACACAATTGTTAGTAAAATGATATGGGGATGAGCATAAAACATATACCATAGCTGGTTCTTGTTGTTCAACCAATTGTTTCAAGGACATCTATTCACCAAATTGGGATTCCCTTAAATCCAAATTTTTATTAAAGATGACAGATGAGAAGTACATACCTCATGAATACCTCTTGTTCTAGTAACTCTTATTCCAAACTATTGTGAGTACAGGGAAATCTTCTCAATTAGGCCCCTGGATTCTTCTAGTGATTATTGAATCAATTCACCTCCAGATGATGCATCAAGAAGATTTCTATAGTTTTCCTTTAAGCCTACATAAATGAATACATGAATGTAATGCACCTCAATTGCATGATCTGGGAAGATGGCATAGATATTTTTAAATCATTACCAATACTAATAAAGGGTTTCATCAGATTAATATATAATAGCATATATTTCCTTTATAATAAACATTCTTCTAGTTTTGGGGAATAATATATTCATGAGGCATCTCAGTAAGTCATTCCAATCATGAAAATATCTTAGTTTTTGTCCATTAAACATTTTTTTGGAAGCACCATTCAATTAAAAATGTAATTCCTTCTACTTTATGGACTCCTTAACAAATCAACAGGGACTTAGCATAGGAAATATAAGGGCGAACCCTTTAATATACTTGTTTGGTTCATTGCCTTCCATCCCATGATACTTTCTAAGAAACGAGATCATGATAGGTTTCATCTCAAAATATTATTTTAACACTGTCATGTGAAGATAATTTTTTGACTTATGTAATTATGGTGAAAAAAGGTATCTAATTGTTCAGTTCTGATTTACAGTCATGATGACAATCATAGTGTTAAAACATGATGTTTAATTCAAATATGTAAGAAAAATTTGTGAAACCCTGAGATTTTATAAGATATATTCTTTTTAATTTCATTCATATCTTCTTCTTTACGCTAAACCAAGATTATCTTGCACTATACACAACACCGTGTTAGCTTGCAGTATATGCAAAACTAATCATGGATCGTGTTAAACACAATTTCAAGATTGTTTGATAGTAATTATTCAACGCAACATTGAATGTATATATATATATATATTCAATGTATAAATGAAATATTGTTGGATTTTGTTATACACAACAAAAAATTAGTCTTTCACTACATGCAACCCTGACTTGGCATTCATTACACCCAATCACGACCTTCCTCGATAGCGTGTGTTGTACGCAATACCGAGTTTCACTAAACAATGATATATTGTTATAATATTATTATGGACAAGCTGTTATGAATTGTATTAACTATATTTTGAATTTTATATCATTATTATTCCTCTTACACATTTTCTAGAACATGGTATGAGAAAAAAATAAATTTTTCAAGTAAAATATGTATTTTTCAAAAAATGAAGTTTTGACGCCTTTTGACGACACACCCATTTTAAATATAGTTTTTGACATTATTAAAAGTTCAATTTCAAAAAATAAAATTCTTCCTTGGAATCATGATATAAATATATAATTTTGATAAATTTTTCATATTATTCTGATAACTTTCATATTTTAATGAATAGTAAAAACATGCTATATTTTAATTAAAAAAAACTGTTTTCATCTTAATAATTTATATGTTAAGATTATATTTTTAATTAGTTTAAAATTATAATTATAATATATTTTTACCATTTATTCTAATGTTGGTCATTGGAATTAATTTCACTTTAAAATAGGACATAAACAAGTGTCGATCTTTTGATAGTTATTGTTTCTTAAAAACACACTATTTGTTTTCATAACGGGAATTAATTTTAAAATTTATTAATTCCACTTATGTGTTTTGAATTTGGAAAAATTGACATCATTTTTGAATTAGGAATATCAAATATAGCTTAGGATGAAATTTTGGTATTTTTCTGAAAAACGACAATTTTTGATGAATAGTGAAACCACTTAGTGGTAGTTAAAAAACTGACTTTTTCATTTAAATGAAATTTTACCAATTTTTGTGAATTGAATTTCAAAAATCTGACATACATGGTTGTTTTCAAAAATTAAAATTTGGTTTAATAAGATGAAAATAATTTTTTGTGAATAGTAACTTTTGACCTTTATTTACTATGGTTAAAGGTAAATAGGGTAACTCAAGGTTAAAAGAATATTATAATAATTCCAAATTACCTTAACATTTGTCCTACCTTTATTGGATGAGTATTGGCCATCCATGGTCATTCGTGGGTCGATTTTGGGACCCTATTAAGCCACATGGAAGTGATAATGACAATTTTGATTAATTAATTTAAAGAAAAAATTGTCATTAAGAAATATATTTTAGTAATTACTTTTTATAAGGAGTTATATAAATTATCATTTCTACTATAAATATTCTTTCTAAAGCTAAAAATATTTCCTACATGGTGGGGTTTTTTGTAATTTTTAGACATCCAATAAATTAAATTATTTGTGACACAGTAATGATGCAGTATTTACCTCATTAATAAATGATTTAAATAAATAAGAATATAATGATTAAAATATAATCCAAAACATGTACAATTCAGATTTTATGATTTTATTTCGACCATGAGTCAGCTTATCTTCATATTTAATTATTTTTGCACCTTTTGAAACTGAATATAAGTTTATAATAAAATACCATTTTCACACATTCCAAAGGTGCCCCTCTCCTCCCTTATAAAAGGGCACCTTATCCCTCTCATCTTTACACAATATTGGGCCTTGAACCTCGGCCAACCCTACCCATTACTCTTCTCAACACCCCTAGTAATATTCTAGAGGTTCGTGTCTTCTTCAAAGAACATCATTATTGCTCTAAGAGGAGGATTCTAAGAGGCGTGTCGAAGAAGAGGTAATATTTGTAACCGATTCTTTAAAATTTATTTCTTCTTATACTTACTCTTATTTAGTTGTTTCATTATGAAGTAATAAAATCAGTATCACTCATATACTGATATGTAATTATAAATATGAAACAACACTATTTCACCTTCTATCCATCCTACGGAAAATGAAATCACCGCGCATGCGTACGTACGAAATACCATCTCCATGATGTGGTGTAATCTGTTTTCCACCACAAACTTACTTGGATGGGTATAATTGTGTAAAGAATAAATATATATGATTATTTTAAAGTAATATTTATTCTGAAATAGTATACATACACTTCAATAAAATTCCACGATCATGGGAATGATATCATCGCTCGTGCGTACATATGGCCTACCGTCTCTGCGAAGTGATGTGACTGTTTCTAAATGATATCATTGAATAATGATTATATAAATGAATTTAATGAGTAAATATGATATATATTACACTAATTCCATTCTGTAAATGAGTTATCTATAACCTAAAAAGAAGAATAAGAATTTATTCAACAAAACATGCATAAGAACATAAAGCAATGAACACCCGAATAACAAGTAGCAATGAAATATTACTAATAAAAAGATAGGAATATGAACATATATGATATCTTAAAAATGAATATGATTCTGTAATAAGTCAATGACATTATTTGAGACATTTTTGCAGGAGGTCTGGATAAGTACGAAGCAAATCGGACCTAATGTAAGGGAAAATCTCGCAATCTCAATTTTTATCCGAGATTGTTTATACTTCGGTATTTACCCGTGCATATTTATCATCCACATCCTTGTTTAATCAATATATAATATTATTTCTATCCTTATAAAATTGCTTAAATCTGGGTTAATTTTTATTAAAATATATGAAAGGAATCTTTTTTCATTTTCATTAAGAGATAATTTTTTACTTTTCTGGAAAAAGTAAGAGAAGAATGTTTTTTTAAACTCATACGACATGAACAGATTTTTATGGTTTCATAACCCCTTATTTTCATGAAGCATACTCTTCAATATTTAATGACTATTTTCAACAATATCCTTTTATTTTAAAATTTCATGACATTTTGTGAAAAGAAAATGATTTTTAAGAAGAAAGAATATTTTATTCAAGAATCCATTTCATGTGTTTTATCAAAACCATTTTCCATATAAGATGGAATCATTTCATAAGTTTATGTTTCATGTATAATGTCTCTATTATTTAAATGGTTTCACTTTTCTTTTGATGAAATGATATCCATTTTTTTGTATTTATTATGTTTTGATAGGATGATGTTTATGAAACCCATTTTACATTTTGGGAAATGATGAATGATTTAGGTTCATGTTGTGGCACAAGTAAGAATGATTTCATTATGAGATGTGTGGGACCTATATCTCCCTCTAATTCATTGGCTAAAGATTTATATCTCATGATATTGACATGGCTAGAATGGTAAGTTAATCCGGTTCAGGGTTACAGGACTGGAACGTGGAGTGAACTCGATTCAAAAAGGGACTTTGTCCACTAAGATGGTATTAGAAGCAATGCCTTGGCTACTATGGAAATCATATCATGTGCTTAATGGTTTTCCACAATTATATGATTTATTCCCATTCTATTTTATGATGATTTATGTTCCATTATGATATATTCCTTACGTACGACCATGTTTTATGTCATTGCTCCCGATTTTTGGGTTTGAAAATTATGTTCTTGTATTTAAGTTCAAATGTATATGGTTTGTTTTATTTTCTCCATGCTTACCCTTTGGATCATTTGAGCTCACCCGTTATATGTTTTATTTTCCCCAGTATATAAATAATTGTTTTAGGTGAGAAAAAAGGGATTATATTTATGGGTGATGTTGAAGATCTTTCACCATGATTAGAAGACTATGTTCCGAGTTTCCAAAGACACTAAAATACTACAATCCTTGAGTGTTGGTTTTTTTATGTATTAAATATTCCGAAAAAGTAATGTAATGTCCATGTACGTCAAGTTTTCAGTCTCAACAGTTGGTATCAGATGAAAGGTTTAGTCAACCTTTGGAAACTAGGATGCGAAAACTTTAGTGAGATCCCTAGAGATATTTCTATGGTATGTCTGGGGATGTCCTAAGGTTAAGTATAACTATAGGATATAGTCATAGGATTATAGTAACAATCATAGAATTAAACCTAAGATGTTATATATTGAAGGTACTCTCCCTTTATTATGTTGTTTTCCTAGCAAGATTTATGCCACTCACACTATTCTTTTTTGGGTTTTAGATGATGGATGGAACCTGAAGGAACTGTGTTGATCAATGTAATGGACGATGCAATGATTTTCTTCCTGAGAAAACCAATGTTATGGGAGATAGAGTGAAAAATCTTATTTCAATACTTACACAAGCAATGAATCATTCTGGACATCCAAATGAGCAGAGAGGGGAACAATATTCTATTGAGTCCTTCATGAGGAAACGTCTATCTTCTTTCAATGGGTCTTATGATATACCTATTGCTGAACAGTTGATCCAAACCATTGAAAAGATATTTTCCATAATTCACTATTTAGAGAATGAAAAAGTCATTTTGGATGTTTTTTGTTTATAAGGTGAAGCAGACTAGTGGTGTCCTCTAATTAAGAATATGAGGCCCCAAGATGAATTTGAATCCATGGAATGGGATGAGTTGAAGAACTTATTTTTCATTAAGTAATTCCCTAGTATTCTTCGAACAATGATGTTAAAGGAGTTCTTTGAGCTTATGCAAAAGGATGATGAATCTGGTGGTATATATGATGTGAATTTTACAGGGATTGCAAGGTATGCATCTACAATTATCATCCAACCTGAATGTAAAGTTGATCAATTCTTCAGTGTCTTAAAACCATCTCTTCGAAGGGAATTATCTATAAGAGTCTTCCATAGCTATGAAAAAATTGTGCGTTGTGCTATCAAGGTAGAATTGGAAGTTGGTGTTACATATCCATATCATGGTTTTGAAAAAGAAAGAAAGATTGAGTTCATGGAGAAATCTCAGAACAATGGTGAAATAAAGATGAATGTTTTTTTATTCTCAATGTGTGGAATGAAGAATGGTGGAGATTGTCTAAAAGGTATAGAAAATTTTCTAAGTATGTAAAAGAAGGTCATCAAGCAGTTGAGTGTCGAAGTAATGGGAAAAATGTAGCTAATGATGTGAATAGAGAAAAGACTACTGAGAACGCTCCACCAACACTTCAATGCTTCAAGTGCAAGGAAATGGGGCATTATGCTAATCAATGCCCTAATCCAAGGGTTAATGATGATCGATGCGAGCAACTGCTTAAGGAAAAGGATAAAGGGAATTCACATGCGATCACTATCTGTGATGTTGAGTATGAAAACGATGTGTTGGAATAAATAAGTCTTTATGTAACGGGATTCCAATATAATGTTGTGGAATCTCATTTAATGTATCGTGGAATAATGGAATATGAATTTATTGGATAATTGGGGTTTCAAATAATTTTATGGTACCAGTAACCATGAAAAGTGATTTAGGTATTTTTGGAAAGAAGATGATATGCCCATAATGAAGGGATAAGGCGAAAATGAAATGTTTGATAGTATTAATGAGATCATGACTAATATAAGGACAAAGTTATACCATGGTTTGAGTATATAGAATTTTTGGATTTTGGTATGTGTAAAGAGTTAACTTTTGACACCATTCATGTTTTCACTAAGGTTCAATGGGTATTATTTTTTCAATATAATACAAGATTATGGTATTCACATGTTTGGATTGGGATCAAAAGGATATATCATGTGAAAAATGAGGGATAAATGATGGTATTCACAGGCTTGTTATATGGCCTTTTTAGTAACTGTTCTCTTTATACTATGAGTTTTGAAATATGTATTTTGGATAAGACTAAAGATTGGATTGTATTATACTGTACATAATATATCTTTGTTTAAGGCTAAAAATATTTTTCGATATTATTGATGGAATGTTATAATAGTGTAGTTTAAGAAAAGAGACAACCTCCAGAATGTGCGACAACCCATCGCGTCGGATGAGGCTGTGGGAATCGAACCCACAATCGATGTGCGATATGACTTTATCACCAACCCCTTGCCTAACTGATGTCCCTTGTTAGTAGACAGTTGTTTTATTTTATTAAGAGGTATGATAGATGAAGTATAAGTCCATTTTTGGAACCATATACGGTTAATCTCACCATATGATAGACATATGTATATAACTTTTGCTAATACTATGTTTGAGACAGATGGAATGACTTATCATTCTATCGCATGATCTGCTAACACTTCAAGAATGAAAAATTCAACTTCATTCAATTAAGAGATGATGTGGAAATTGTTCAAGGAATGAACAACGGTGAGATTGTACCGAAATAAAGTAAGTATTTCTTCTAATTCAAATTCATCATCTTTAGGGAAATGATCTTGAAAACAAAATTTTTTTTCCTAGTGTCCTCATATATTATGAATCAGAAGGTACCTTAGATCATCACAAATTTATGGCTTTGTGATTTTTGGCTTTTTCATAGCCATTTTCTCTACCACTCTACATCAGACCATGATGGATAGATTTCTCTTCCATATCTATATTTTCACATATGTTCTCCTTTGTGGAAACCTAAAGATGAGTTAATTTGGGCAAGCATTATGTTTCATTCTCCACTTTTTAAAGTTAGGTTTTAATATTCCTTTTTACGAAGTGGGTTTCTATGAAAGAAACTTTCAAGTAGTAAACTATTTATAACCCTTACGAATTTTGATGGTGAAATACATATTAAGGGGGGTAGAATGTAACACCCCGAGATATTAAAAGATATATTCTTTTTAACTTCATTCATATATTGTTTTGTACGCTACACCAAGTTTATCTTGCACTATACGCAACACCGTATTAGCTTGCAGTATATGCAAAAATAATCTTGGATCGTGTTAAACACAATTTCAAGCTTGTTTGATAGTAGTTATTAAACACAACATTGAATGTATATATATATTCAATGTATAAATGAAATATAGTTTGATTTTGTTATACGCAACTACAAAGGAGTTTTTCACTAAATGCAACCTAGACAAGGCTTGCATTACACACAATCACAACCTTCCTTGATAGCGTGTGTTGTACGCAATACCGGGTTTCACTAAACAACAATATATTGTTATAATATTATTATGGACTAGCCGTTATGAATAGTGTCAACTAAATTTTGAATTTTATAATATTATTATTTATCTTACACATTTTCTATAACATGGTATGAGAACAAAATAAATTTTTCGGGTAAAATAAATATTTTTCAAAAAATACAGTTTTATCGCCTTTTGAAGGTGCACCATTTTAAATATAGTTTTTGACATGTTTAAAAGTTCAATTTGAAAAAATTAAATTCCTCTTTGGAATCATGATATAAAAATTTAATTTTGATAGAATTTTCATATTATTCTAATAACATTCGTATTTTAATGAATAGTAAAAACACGCAATATTTTTATTAAAAACAATTTTTTTCATCGCAATAATTTATATGGTCAGATTATCTTTTTAATTTATTTTAAAGTTTAATTAAAATATATTTGTACCATTTCATCCAATTTTGGTCATTGGAATTAATTTCACTTTGAAATTGGACATAAACAAGTGTTGATATTTTAATAGTTATTGTTTCTTAAAAACATGATATTTGTTTTGATAAGGGGAATTACATTTAAAATTAATTAATGATACATATATGTTTTGAATTTGGATAAATTGACATTATTTTTTGAATTCAGAATATCAAATATAACTTCACCTGAATGTTTGGTATTTTTCTGAAAAACATCAATTTTTGATGAATAGTGAAACTACTTAGTGGTAGTTAAAAAACCGAATTTTTCATTTATATAAAATTTTACCACTTCTGTGAATTCAATTTCAAAAATCATACATACATGGTTGTTATAAAAAATTAAAATGTGGTTCAATAAGATGAAATTTTTTTTGGTGAATTGTAACTTTGGACCTTTATTTTCTGCGATTAAAGATAAATAGGGTAATTCAAGGTGAAAAGAATATTATAATAATTTAAAATTACCTTAACCCTTGTACTAACCTTATTGGATGAGTAGTGGTCGTCCATGGGAATCCTTGGGTCGATTTTGGGACCCCATTCAGCCACTTGGTAGTGATAATGACAATTTGGATTAATTAATTTAAAGACAAAATTGACTTTAGAAAAAAAAATTAATAATTAATTTTATAAGGATTTATATTAATTATATTTTCCTCTATAAATATTCTGTGGAATTCTAATAATATTTCCTACATAGTTGTTTTTTTATAATTTTTAGACATCAAATAAATTAAATTGTTTATGACACAACAATGATGCAGTATTTACCTCATTAATAAATGATTTAAATAAATAAGATTATAATGATTAAAATATAATTCAAAACATGTACAATTAGAATTGTATAATTTTATTTCGACCATGAGTTATATTATCTTCATCTTTAATTTATTTTGGACATTTTTAATCTGAAGATAAGTACATAATAAAATAATATTTTCACACTTTCCAAAGGTGACCCTCATCTCCCTTATAAAAGGGCACATACTCCCTCCACTCTTTAAAAAACATTGAGACTTCAAGCTCTGCCAAACCCTACACATTAATCTTCTCAACACCCCTATTAATATTCTACAGGTCCTGCTCTTCTTCAAAGACCAACAATAGTTCCCTAAGAGGAGGTTTTAAATAGGCGTGTCGAAGAAGAGGTAATATCCGTTACCGATCCTTTCACATTTATTTATTCTTATACTTCCTCTTATTTAGTTATTTCATTATGAAGAAATAACATTATTATCACTCATATACTGATATGTTATTATAAATATGAAAGAACCCTATTTCACCTTCTATCCATCCTACGAAAAATGAAATCACCGCGTGTGCGTACGTATGGAATACTGTCTCCACGCCGTGGTGTAATCTGTTTTCCACCACCACCTTACTTGGATGTTTATAATGGTGTATATAATAACTATATATGATTATTTTAAAGTGATATTGATTCTGAAATAGTATACATACAGTTAAATACAATTCCACGATCATGGGAATGAAATCATCGCTTGGGCGTACATACCGCATATCGTCTCCACAATGTGGTGCGACTCGTTCTACATGATCTTCATTGAATAATGATCATATAAATGAATTGAATGAATAAATATGATATATATTACACTAATAAAATTTTTTAAATGAGTTATCTATAACATAACAAGAATAATAAGAATTTATTCGACAAAACATATATAACAACATAAAGCAATGAACACTCGAATAACAAGTACAAATGGAATATTACTTATAAGAAGATATAAATATGAATATATATGATATAATAACAATGAATATGATTCTTTAATAATTCAATAGAATTATTTAAATCATTATACAGGAGCTTCAGATACATATGAAACAAATCGGACCTTAGGTAAGGGAAAATCTCGTAATCTCAATTTTTATCTGAGATTGTTTATACTTCCGTATTTACTTGGGAATATTTATCATCCACATAAATGTTTCCACAATATGTAATATTATTTATATCCTTATAGAATTTTGAAAATCCAATTTTACCTATTGGTTAATTTTTAGTAAAATATATGGAAGGAATCTTTTGTCATTTTCAGTATGAGATACTAGTTGACTTTTTCGGAAAAAGTACAAGAAGAATTTTTTTAAACTCATACGGCATGAATGGATTTTTACTATTTCATAATGCCTAATTTTCATGAATATTACTCTACAATATTTAATGACTATTTTCAACATAATCCTTTTCTTTTAAAATTTTATGGCAATTTGTGAAAAGAAAATGATTTTGAAGAAGAAAGGATATTTTCCTCAAGAATTCATTTCAAGTGTTTTATCAAAACCATTTTCCATATAAGATGGAATTATTTCATATGTGTATGTTTAAATTACAATGTCTCATTGATTAAATTTTTTCACTTTTCTTATGATGAAAGGATTTCCATTTTTTGAATGGATTTTGTTATGATAGGATGAGGTTTATGAAACCCATTTTACACTTTAGGTAATGATGAATGATTTATATTCATGTTGTGGAACAAGTAAGAATGATTTTCTTATGAGATGGGTGGGACCTATATTGTAGGATCTAAATAACGATGTAGATGCTCAATATACAAGAGGGGGAGGGGGGTGAATTGTACACCTTAAAAATTCCCTTAACCACGGAAAGATCTATGTTTATCAAAGTTAAAATAAGAAAATTCACAACACCTTTGACACCAATTGGATAATTGGAACAAGGTATGAAGTTACAAACTTCTAGTTCTACACACTTGCTTAAATCGGGAATGTGATTTCGAAAAATAGGTTCTCAAAATATGGATCTGGAAATTGAAACATAACCAATGATTACAAAATGAGATTCTACCTTAACGTGTATAGAATCTAAATTAATCAGAGTACAAGTGTAAGGAAATATAAGAAGGTTATACTTTCCTTACAATACAAAATGCAGTGTAAAAACAAGTAGAAAAACTAAAAGTAACAAGATATAAATCTTTTAACCCAAATAGAAGGGTATCCAACAACCTTGGATAAATGTCCTTTTATTTATACTTTCATGCAAGCATGTCCTACCCACACCAGGGTAATCCCTCGATACAATGATCGGAGACTCTGTCTTGTTATCCCCGCAAGCCCTCAACTTCAATGTATTTGGATCTTATGTCTTCCTCATCATGGAAGCCCTCAACATCTAGGTGTTGGAAACTCTGTCTTCCTATCCCCGGAAACCCTTGAATGTAATCACTAACATTCGGATTCTAACGAAGCAATCTGCACAAGAAAAAGTTTGAACAAGTTGTTCCAACATTCTGCACAAAGCTTTGAGAGTTGATAAGTGCCTCTATCTCTAGAAATCACTTCAATAGTGTATAACCATGGATGTCAAAGGTGTCGAAGATCAGTATGAATATTTTTAAATGTGCTCCTATTTATAGGTGTAATTCCAATGGTCAGCTCCCACCTCCAACGATCATATTTTTCCTTGATTTTCAGAGGGACCTGTACATGGGTCACCCAACCAACGGTTAATTTGAAACATAAAGGATGACATAGTTTTATAAAAAATCATGCGTAACAGAAGGCACAACATCGTTTTATAATGAAATAAGTGAAAGCATAAACAAAACTGAAATTCATAATATAAGAAATAAAATTTCAGAGTCTAACCAAAATGGAATTCGTAATATATAATAAAAAGATGTTTGGATTCTGTTTTATACGATTTTGGAATCTGAATTCTATAGAAGTTCGGAGTCTGAATTTCTATGGAAATTTGGAGTATGGTTTCACCAGAGTTCAGAATCTGGACTTAGAGAGTTCGAAGTCTAACTTGTAGATGTTCGGAGTAGAACTCAAAAAAGTTCGGAGTCGAACTAATAAAAGTTTAGAGTCGAACTAATAAAAGTTCGGAGTCCAAAATTCAGAGTTGAACTTTATTAGAGTTTGTATCTAGAATTCAGAATGGAACTTTATTGGAGTTCGTATCCAAAATTCGGAGTGGAACTTTATTAGAGTTCGTATCCAGAATTCAGAGTGGAACTTTATTAGAGTTCGTATCCAGAATTAGGAGTGTAACTTTATTAGAGTTTGTATCCAGAATTCAGATTGGAACTTTATTAGAGTTCATATCCAAAATTCAGAGTGGAAATTTATTAGAGTTCGTATCCAGAATTCGGATCCTAAAACAAAATGATCCATATCTAATCGTTATATTATTCCAAGGTTTTGATATGAATACGATTTTTATACTTAAGAAAAATATTGAAATGTATATGAAAATCTAGGATAGGGTAAATTTTTTTAAGGAAGGACATTTTCCTTACAGAAGTAAAATATATATTTTCTTAGGTACAAGGTGTTTGTGATTTTCAAAACAAGAAGGAATGGAAATTTCATAAAGAAAACCTGATTGACTTAACAATCTCCCCCTTTTTGGAAAGCACAAACATCCTTACGAAAAATAATATAAGGACTTTGAAATTTTTCATTATACTTTGAAATTAAAAATTATATCCCTTAGTTCATAGATGATGATGAATACAACTAACTCCCCCTGAGGCATCAAAACTCTAAGGATTGTACTCTAAATTTCTGGAGTGGAGTTTTCATTATCATGGAAATGAAAAACATCGTAATGCAACCCCCCCCCCCATTACTTTAAGGATATTTCACTTAGAGTTTTTTTCTTTCTCCATTTTAAAATTTTCTTTCTCCTCTTTTGAGTAATTCTTTTTCCTTCTCCCCCTTTGTGATTTTCAAAAAGAAGTTAAGGTAATGGAAAAGAAAATATGGTACCTGAAACATTAGTATATAACAAGATACAACCAACCAAATTTTCATTAGAGGTGAGAAAATTTTACAAGGAAAAACAAATACAACAAAAGATCATAGTGAGTTTATTTGTCTTCCTTTTACTTCAGAATTAGCTTCTTCAACAAGGTTTTGAGTTTCTTCAAATCTCTTTGGTCTTCCTCAGCTTGCCTCTCCAAGGGTTTTATCCTTTCATCTTGGGCTTTCAAAGCTTCTGCCTGAGCCTTCATGGATGCTTCCTGCATCTTCAGTAATTCATCTTGCTTTTCCAGCTTCTCTATAAACTCAATCCAGAAATCTATTTCCCCTTTCCAGTTCTGATCAATTGAGTTATGCATCCCATTCACATCTCTGACCTGTTAATTCTAAGAAATTTTCTCAATTATCAGCTCATTATGAATATTATTAATCATGTTATCCTTGGTTTCAAAGGAATCTTTCACCTCATTCTGAAAATTTTCAAACTCAACCAAGTCTCCATCCACCTTCCTTGACCACAAAGTGATTTTGCTGCAAGATTTTATTTGAACATAATAATTGATAAGAATGTTTTTATGATTAGCTTCAATCTTCACATACTTATTCATGACCATATATAAGGATTCTGACTTTTGATTATAACTATATTGCAACATCTGGTATCTAGAGTCTATAGTTGGAAATAACAGAATGGTGTCCACCAACTTTTTTAACGATTCAACAACAAAATCATGACCATGTGCTGATGACTCTGAATCAAATAACTTGCTTGGAGATTGCTCTTTCTCAACATGCACCAACTTCCTTTCATAAGAACCACCAAATTCTTTTTTCTTGATGATTTCTTTTATTGGTGTATCCATAAGCACTTTCTTACCTTTGTCAGCTTTTGGAATGGGTTGTTCATCTGGAAAATCTTCATCACTTTCTGATAGTTGCACAATCTGATCTTCATCTGGTTTCTCCTTTTCTGCCCTTTCTTCATGAAAAATCTTCTCAAAGGATTCATCCTCATCATACAAAACATTTTCCTTCTCTTACTCTTTCTCATCATTATCTTTGCTAGTTTCTTTCTCAACTACCTTTCCCGGAGTTGGTAAATTTGCAGATTCAGCCTTTTCGTGATACTCTTCTACTTGTTTGATCAAATCAACTAGATCATCACATCCTTCCTTCCTTTCTTCTTCTTCTTCTTGAACAACCTCTTCCTCTACTTTTTCACCACCTTCTTTTTTTACTTCTTCATCTACCTCTTTACCCTTAGATTTTCCCAGAGTGATGATGTTCTTTTATGGAGTTTCTGGTAAAGGTTTGGTAAGGAAAGTTTCCGGAACCGGAATCTGCTCAAAATCTATTTAGGTTGCTTTCAAAAGGGATTGAACAATCTTAGCTTCAGATATATTTTTCATCAACTTCTATTCATTAGCGTGCTTTTCTAACTCATCTGTAGCTCTTTCCCTTAAGGCCTTAGCCTCTACGGGGTCCAATATGAACTATGGATCCCCTTATTTACTCTTTTCTTTATCTTCTCTCCAATTAGAAGCCACCTCATCTGGATAAGATTTCTTTTTTTTTTGTTCTAGGGAGGTGCGTATTGTGTTTCCTTAGATTTGGGAGTTTTTTCTTCCGCAACGACTTCCATAAGCTTCCTCTTCATAGAAGCTTTCTTCACTGGTTCATCCTTCTCCGCATTTTCTGGAATGGTCTCAGCCTCTCCCTCTAGTAAATGGTAGAATTTTCTGGATTCAACAGAAAAACCCATCTTCATCCTTTTCAATGTATCATCATTGACGAGCATAAGCTTAAAATTCTGAACTTTAGAATTACTGGAAAACTTAAAAGAATCTAAGCACTGAACTATCATCTTTTATAGTAAGGCAGGGTACATAATGATTTGAGCTCTCATGTTCTTTTCTTTTATATTCTTAATTGTAATCAAAATATGCCTCATCAGATTTATCATCCATGGATTTACCAAGAAATCTAGGACATAAATGTCACTCTTCTTCAGATTATCCTTATAACCCCTTCATGTTACGAGAAAACCATGTACCCACAGCTGTAGAATCCGATTATTCAGGGAGAGATGTGCAATCTTAGCAGTATTTGTGTCTTTAAGTCCAAGAAATTTCAATCCCTTCACCTTTTTGAAACTTCCTTGATCATCCAGAAGCTTATGTGAGCAAAACTCAGCTTCCCCTTCATAAGATAAACCCACCAAGCTTGCAGCCTTGGTGTAAGATAATTTGTAAGTCTTACCAAAAGAATTGAATGAAAATAACTCTATGCCATATTCCTACAGGAAGGAAACAGACTCGTAGAACTCAACAAGTAAATCTGTATAAACCAGATCCTATTTATCTGAATTAGAAAAGAATACATATTCCTAACCATTCAATCTGATATTCTTAGATATAAGAGAATCAAACTTGTAGAAATAAGTATGCACAAACCATTCCCTGAAAACTAACCTTTTTGAGATTGGCATTGAGGTAGACATGTCTTGAGATGTATCTTCAATAGGAATTCGGAGTGGAGAGTTCTGGAAGATTCAGAACGGCTTTGACAAAGATCGGAACGGTCCTTAAGAAGAGATTCATGGCTTAGAGATGTGAAAGCTTTGAAAAACAAATGTGGGACGACCCTCAGGGGTCCCCTTTATATAGGCGTTGAGATGATGGTTTAGATTCCATGGTTGATCAAACGGTTAAGATATATTGAGATTTGAAATGACGGTTGAGATACAAATCGCAAGGAAAACTTGACTCTGATCATTAGAGGTTTTTAAGAAAAACATTCGGATTTATGAAAACAAGAATCCGAAAATTTTTAAAAGTCATAAGAAAATACCAGCATGCAAAATATGATTACGAAAACTTATGTAAGGAATTCATACCTTTTGGATTTGCTAGAAAGATTGTTCGTGTTTGGTAATGTTCTTCTTGAGAAAAAAAATCACTAAGAAAAACTTACTATGAAAAACATCATTAAGAAAACTCTGAGTATGAAAATCCATTACGAAAATTTCAGTTCCGGAAATTTCTATTACGAAAATATCAGTTCCTAAAATTTTCATTAAGAAAATTTCTATTCCGAATTTTTATATTCCGAAAATTGCAGTTCTGAATATCTAAAGACTCATTATGAAAAATTTGGTTACATAAGTTTGAAAAATGACTACAAATTTTTTTTATTACACTAACAAGCACATATACTCCCCCTATGAAAAGGAGTTTATTAGTGTAAGGAGAATTGTTCAACAAGAAGTTAATAAAGAAGGATTACCTCACGATTACCATTCTTAACTTCTGTTTAATGTATTAAAATCTATCAGAGGTAAATATTTTGTGAAAATATTAGCAAGTTGATATTGCATTCCGATAAACTGAAGAATAATATCTCCTTTAAGTGTTTGATCCCTAAGAAAGTGATTCCAAATATCTATGTGCTTTTCACGATAGTGATGTGCATGGTTTTTCCTATAGGAAATGGCACTTCTGTTATCACACAAATTTTGAGTCTTTGTAAAACTCATGCCATAATTTGTGAGTGTGTGTTGCATCCACAAAACTTGATCACAAGAACATCTAGCCGCTAAATATTCATCTTCAGCAGTGGAGAGTGCTACTGAGTGTTGCTTCTTGCATGTCCAAGAAACTAACGAATCTCCTATGAAATGACAAGTCCTGGATGTACTCTTTCTATCCATTCTACATCCACCGAAGTCAGCATCTGAAATTCTTTATGAAACAAAATCATTTTTAGAAATATAAAATAATCTTAGATCCATGGTTCCCTATAAGTAGCGAAAAATTCTTTTCACTGCCTTTAAATGAGATTCCTTAGGATTAGATTGATATCTGGAACATAAGCATACTGAAAACATTACGTCTAGATGACTGGCTGTCAAGTATAGTAGGCTTCCTATCATTCCTCTAAAAGATGTTTGATTTACTGGTTTCCCAACTTCATCAAGATCTAGAGAGTTTGAGGTACCGATGGGAGTACTTATACTCTTAGTGTTTTCATATCCATAATTTTTATGGAGACCTTTAATATACTTATTTTGTGATACATTTGTACCTTCTGGTTTTTGAGAAATTTGAAAACCAAGGAAAAATGTTAACTCACCCATCATACTCATTTCGAACTCAGATTTAATTTGATTCACAAAGGAATCAGTTAAAGATTACTGAGTTGAACCAAATATAATGTCATCAACATAAATTTGAAATATCAAAACATTTTACATATCTTTCATTATAAAAATGGTTGGATCTGCATTTCCCTTAATATAGTTATTTTGAAGTGAAAATCCTGTAAGTCTATCATACAAAGCTCGTGGGGCTTGATTATGTCCATACAGAGCTTTGGTAAGTCTAAAAACATGATTAGGATGTTTCGTATCTTCAAATACATGAGGTTGTTCAACAAAAACTTCCTCTTGAACATAAACATTAAGAAAATCACATTTCACATCCATTTGAAAAAGTTTAAAATTGAATAATGCTGCAATGGTAATTAAGATACGAATTGAGTCAAGCCTAGATATTGGAGCATAGGTTTCTTCATAGTCTATTCCTTCTTGCTAATTATAGCCTTTAGAAACTAGTTATGCTTTATTTCTAACAATGACTCCATTTTTATCACACGTACTTCTGAAGACCCACTTTACTCCAAAAACAGAAGTTTCCTTTGGTCTTTCAACCAAGGTCCAGACCTTATTCTTTTCGAATTCATTTAGTTCATCTTGTATTACTTTGATCCAATCATCATCACCTAAAGCTTCATTAGTGCTTTTTGGTTCTAATTGGAAAAGGAATGCTAGATCTTCTACTTCATTCCTCGAGGAACTTCTAGTCCATACTAGTTGATTCACATCACCAATGATACTATCACTCGAATGATTATTTAGAAACACCTGACTTGGGTTTTGTAAAACCTGTTCATCAACGTAGGGTAGAATGTCTTCTAGGGTAAATGTTTCAGAAGAATCATGTTGAAAATTTTCCTTATCAGAAGGATATTTTATCAATGGTTGATAATCAGTTTTAGAAAACACATCCGAGGATGTAGGTTGGCATGGTTTGAAAACAAAAGGATTAGATTCATCAAATTTTTCATGCACTGTTTCTTCAACCATACAAGGGTTTTCGTTGAAAACTCTATAGGCCTTAGAAGTTGTGGAGTAGCCTAAGAAAATTCCTTCATCATATTTTGGTGCGAATTTCTGATGATTATCTTTAGTATTAAGGATGAATACTTTGCAACCAAAAAACTTGAAGTAATAAAGTCTTGGTTTTCTACCATTCCATAACTCATCATGTGTTTTATTAAGAAAAGGTCTAATCAAAACTCGATTTATAGAATAACAAAGAGTACATACAGCTTAATCCAAGAAATGTATAGCTATAGAATATTCACTCAACAAGGTTCTAGTTATCTCTTGAATAATTCTATTTTTTCATTCAACTACACCATTTTGTTGAGGAGTTCTTGGTGCTGAGAAGTTGTGAGTAATACCTTTTATACTACAAAAGGTTTCAAAATCAGAATTTTTTGAATTCTCCTCCATGATCACTATGAATAGTTTTTAGTGGAAGGTTTTTCACATTTTTATGTTGGGCTCTAAAACATTGGAAATAATTAAAAGCTTCATACTTCTTTGCTAGAAAATAGACCCATGTAAATCTAGTGTATTCATTAACTAGAACAAACAGATACTATTTTCCTCCAATGCTTACAGTTTTTGTTGGACCAAAATGATTTATGTATACCAACTGTAGTGCATCAGTTGTTGAGACATCACTGATTGATTTAAAACTAGATTTATTTTTCTTTCCATATTAATAAGGATCACAAAATTTAGAAGAATCGAATCTAAGCTCTGGTAGATCCTTAAATAGTTTCTTCTTAGAGATTTTACATAAGTTCCTAAGGTTATAGTGACCTAGACCTCTACGCCATAACCATGAGTGATCTTCCACTACACTAAGTCAAGGTAATTCTTGACTCCTATGGTCTTCTAAGTTTAATGTGTAAACATTCTCTTGCCTATTGGTAGAGAGAATATACTCTTCCTTGGAATTTTGTACTATGAATTTTTCATTCCTAAAATTCACAAGCTATCCTTCATCACATAATTGACTTATGCTAATGAGGTTGTGCTTAACACCCTTAATAAATAAAACATTTGAAATCAACGTTTTACAAAGAATAACAATATTACCTTTACCAATAATTTCTCCCTGAACATTATCTCCAAAAGTTACATTTCCTCCTTTCGTCTTGATAATATTTTCAAATTAGTTTTTGTTACTAGTCAAGTTCCGGGAACATCCACTATCCATGTAGCATGTATTGTTGTTGGTACTTCCTTTATCTTCCTAAAAACAAAAAATGATTTAGACATTCGGAATCTAAACTTGTTTGGATCCAAGATTTTCAGATAACAATATTTTTGGCACCAACATATTCTTAAAAAAATAAACCTTATGAAAACCTAAAGATTGGGTTTTGTTTAAAGAACAATTCTTTGACCACAGACAACCACATTGACAATTATTACAAAACGGGGCACTTTGTGGAACAAAATAATTATTACTCAAAATTGGTTTTTCATGGGTATAACAAAATCCGGATTTGTTTCTTAATGGTCGTATTTGTTAGTACATTCTATCAAAATTTTATTTACCATGAGTAATGTTTGACGAACACTTCTTTATGGAAAAAATTTCAGACTTGAGTTTTATAACAAAGCTTTTTTCTTGAAAATCATTAGATTTGGAACTAGAGCTAGGCTCGAAATCACTTTTCATATATATTATCTTTTCTAGATCTTTAGAATGTTTTTTCTTTTCAGAATTTACTTATTCAATATTTTTTGAAATACTTACAAAATCAGGATTTTTCCTATAAACATCATTAGAATGATCTGATATTTCATTTGTAAGAATAGTATTCCTAGAGTTTTCCTTACCACTTTTTTTATTGAGTTTTGAATTCTCAACCTCAAGTAGTACAGAAAACCTATAAACTTATTCGTAGGTTGGTAAAGTATTTTCTTTATCAGAAGAGGATTCTTCATCTGAAGAGTTATAATATTTACTATCATTAGAATTTAATGAAACATTGTTCAATGATTCAGCATTATGTACCTTAGCCATAAAGCAATGATTGTAAATTGGTAATCTGGCTATAAGACCAAGATTATTATATCCGGAAGATTCATAATCAGAAGATTCATCTGAAGAGTCACCACCACTGGCACTCCAGGTGTCATTGGATTTCAGAACATTCTTATATTTGGATTTATAATACTTCTTTCTATTCCTTTCAGAATGCCTCTCCTTTCATTCTTTCTTTTTGAGCAAAGGACAATCTGGTCTAATATTCCCAGATCTCTTGCATTCATAAAAACTAACTTCTCCATCGTTCTTGTCTATGTAGTCTTTATTCTTATATTTGTTCTGAAAATTCTTTTTGGTAATAATCTTGTTCATTATTTGAGCAAGATTAGCTAACTCATTCTCTGACTTTTCTGTGTTACTAGAATCTGTCTGAATAACAACTTTTTTAGACTTCGATCTAGTTATTCTTTCTGGGGTCTTGGATTTCATGTGTTTAGATGTGGTTGTAAAAGCAACTCCTCCATTCCCATTATTCTTCTTGATATTGTCAGCATCTCTCTTCATTCTTGTTTAATGCTAAAGATGAGTTCCAAACAGCTCATCTAAGGTGATTTGAGTTACTTTCCTATTTTCATCAATGGATGTCCTCTTGGAATCCCACTCATTTGGAATAATATTGATGATCATTTCTACAAGATCCTAATCATCCAAACCTTTTTCTCCCATGGATTGGAAGATATTCACAGTAGTCATAAATATTTTCCATACTTTTCTTATAGGTTCTCCATAAGGAAAATTGAAACCATGATACTCAGCTCTAAACATAGCTCTCCTAGTCTCAATTACATTGGTGGTTCCAAAGTGAGTAACTTCGAGTTTCTTCCATATAGAATTATCTGCTTCACAAGATGAAATATGGCTATATATGTTTCTTGTCATTGAAAAAAGTAGAGTATTACGTACCTTGTAGTTGAGTTGATATTCATGCTTCTATTGGTTTGTAAAGGTACTAAATTCTTTATCATGAATTTGATAACCTCAAGCAAGCATAACAAAATTATCTACTCCAGTATTGATAATGAAAGTCTTCATCCTATCTCTCCAATACTCATAGTCATTCCCGTCAAAAATAGGATGTCTTGTAGGATTTAGATTGTCTCTGGATCCAATGTTTAAACCTACCATTCTTAATATAACCTTTGGCACACAAACGTGTTAGTAACAAGAGTTCGTAATGAAAGAAAATATATGAATCCATGAAAAAAATATGGCACCAGAAAACTAACTCCAAATATTATATGTAACAAAAAACTTTAGTAGATGTAAGAAAAATATGAATCCGAAGTTTATGAGTCTGAAAAATCGAATCAAAAAAATCTATTCCGAGAAAGAATGACAAAATTTTTCTTCTGAATTTAATCACGAGATTAAATCAGATTCAAAAAACCCTTGGGGTTTGACTTAACCTCCTCTGATACCAATTGTAGGATCACAATATTGATGTAGATTCTCAATATACAAGAGGGGGGGGGGGTGAATTGTACACTTTAAAAATTTCCTTAAACAAGGAACGATCTATGTTTAACAAAATTAAACTAAGAAAATTCACAACACCTTTAACACCAATTGGAGAATTGGAACAAGGTATGAGGTTAAAAACTTCTAGTTCAACACACTTTCTTAAATCTGGAAAGTGATTCCGAAAAATAGGATCTGGAAATATGGATCTGGAAATTGAATCTTAACCGTTGTTTACAAAATGAGATTCTACCTTAAAGCGTATAGAATCTAAATTAATCAGTGTACAAGTGTAGGAAATTATAAGAAGGTTATACATTCCTTAAATTACTAAATTCAGTGGAAAAACAAGTAGTAAAACTACAAGTAACAAGATATAAATCTATTAACACAAAGTGAAGGGTATCCAACAACCTTGGATAAAGGTCCCTTAATTTATACTTTCAAGCAAGTCTGTCTTTCCCACACTAGGGTAAGCCTTCGATATGAAGATTGGAGTCTCTTTCTTGCTATCCCTGTAAGCCCTCAACTTCAAGGTAATTGGAACCTCTATCATCATCAGCTAGGAATCCCTCAACATAAAGGTGTTGGAACCTCTATCTTCCTATCCTCGGAAGCCCTCGAATGTAATCCCTAACATTCGAAGTCGCACGAAGCAATCTTCACAATCCCAAGTATGAACAAGCTGTTCAAACTTTCTCAAGAAGCTTTGAGAGTTGATAAGAGCCTCTATCTCTAGAAATCACTTCAACAACGTATAAGCATGAATGTCAAAGGTGTCGAAGATCTGTATGATGCTTTTCAAATGTGTTCCTATTTATAGGCGTAATTCCAACTGTTAGATCCCTCCTCCAATGTAACAGCCCAATATTTTTTGAAAAATATTATTTTTAATTTCACTAATGCCTTGTGTTGTACGCTACACCAAAAGGAGATTGCACAACACGCATCCCTGACTTTCCTTGCATTACACCCAATCGCAACCTTCCTTGATAGCGTGTGTAGTACGCAATACTGAGTTTCACGAAACAACGATATGCTATTAAAATATTATTAAAACTAACCTTTATGAATAGTAATAACCACTTTTTAAATTTTAGAAATTTTAGCTCTCCAAAAGGAATTCATTTTTGGATTCGGAGTATCGAATTTAGCCTAATGTGAAATTTTGGTACTTTTCGGATAACTTTCATATTCTGATGAATAGTGAAAATTACTAAATTATAATTAAAAACAACTTTTTTAATTGAAATAATTAACAGTAATAGATCATTAATTTGAGTGGTTTAAAAGTATACTTAGAATATATTTTTACAATTTAATACAATGTTGGTCATTGGATGTAATTTCACATTTAAACCAGACATAATCAAGTGTCAATCTTTTGATAGATATTGTTTCTTAAAAACACGCTATTTGTTTTAACAACCGGATTTAATTATAAAATTAATTAATGCAATTTCTATGTTATGAATTTGGTAAAATAGAGTTCATTTTTGAATTCGTAATATGGAATATAGCTTAGGGTGAAATTTTGGCATTGTTCTGAAAAACATCAATTTTTGATGAATAGTGAAACTACTAAGTGGTAGTTAAAAAACTGAATTTTTCATAAAACATAATTTTACCGCTTCTGTGAATGGAATTTCAAAAATCCGAGAGACACGGTTTATGTCAGTAAGTAAAATTTGGTTCAATGAGATGAAAATAATTTTTGGTGAATAGTAACTTTTAACTTTTATTTACCACGGTTAAAAGTAAATAGGGTAATTAAGGGTAAGAATGATATTAATATTACCCTAACACATGTCCTAATTCTATTGTACAAGTTTATCTGGACCACAAACAACCTTAAGTGCAAAATATTATCATTTAGGCCCACTTGGATTAGATTAGGACATTTATTATTATTTAATTCAAAGAAGAGTTAAAAGAGTTAAAATCAAAGTTTATTTACTAAAACATTTTTAATATAGGGTTGTACATAAGATAAATTCTATTGTGAATATTAATTAGAAAGATAAAAAGATTTCCTACATAATGGTATTTTATTTGTAATTTTTATACATCAAATAATTTAATTTATATATGACACAATGATGATGCAGTAATTATCTTATTAATGAAATATTGACATAATTGATATTATAAATACCAAAATAAATGTAATTTAAGACATTTTATGATTTCCACTAATTTTATAGGTTAATATGATATATTATTGTTGATTTAATCAACTTTTTTCGAACATATAATTCTGTTATGACTTTCACAAAAATCATATATCAAATAGTGTCAAAATTGACACAAAATAGTTTTTAAATCAAATATTATATTATTAACTGTTATTTTATTCCTAAAAATCTAAGGCTCGGCCAAATAACTTAGAAAAGGATATATATATTAATAATAAACAATTTGGGGTTCGTTTGTCATGTTATAGTAAGTGTATTAACCATATAGTGTAAGAAAATCAAAAGACACGGTAAAAGTTAAATTATTTAACTTAAAGTTAAATCTAATTTATAAGGTTAAAATAATAACCTAAACTTGTATAAATCCTATTTGTTGATATGATTTAGACCCATACCCACTTTAGCTTCGAAATAAGACTCTTTGGAACCATTATAAACCGATTTTGACTTTAATATAAAATAATATTTTGAGATATTCCTAAGGTGCCCCTCTCCTCCCTTATAAAAGGGCACCACCTCCCTATCTTACTCACACAACTTTGAGCCTTCATGCTCGTCCAACCCCTGCAAAAATACCTTCTACAGTTCCCTAGTATCATCCTAGAGGTCCTGGTATTCTTCAAAGACCATCCTTAGGTCTTTAAGTGGAGGATAAGTGAAGGCTTGTCAAAAAGAGGTAATATCCATTACCGATATTTTTCAATTTCTTTCTTCTTCAACTTCTTCTTCTTTAGTTGTTTCATGATAAAGTAATAACATCAGTATTTATTATATACTTATATTTTATTATAAATATGAAACAACTCTAATTAACCTTCTATCCATCCTACGGAAAAAGGAAATCACCGCGCGTGCGTACGTATGGAATACCGTCTCCACGCCGTGGTGTAATCTATTTTCTGTCACCACCTTAATTGGATGGGTATAATGGTGTAATGAGTAACTATATATGATTATTATAAATTTATATTGATACTGAAATAGTATACATACACTTCAACACAATTCCACGACCATGGGAACGATAACATCGCTCGTGCGTACGTACGGACTACCGTCTCCAGGACGTGATGAGATTCATTCTCAATGATTAACCATTCATGAATGATTATAAAGTATATATAATAAGTACTAATTAAATATATGACATAATAATTATACTGGAATTATGTAAATTTATATGTATGTCATCTACTTAATTCCATTCAATTCAATAAGGAAACGAAAACAACGTTCATGCGTACGTACGGACTACCGTCTCCATGAACGGTGTATTTCTTTCCATTTACTGATTTATTATATATGTATATTATGAATATATATATATAAATCATGTTTTATATTCTGGAATTAATTAATTATGATCTATGTAATCATATGAATAATTACAAGTTAAAAACACGAACGACAAATGAGACGATTTTACCCAAAACACTACTTTAACATGAATTTACAAAAGAACGGGTAATATAAAGTTATAAGTGGACCATATAAGATATAATAAAAATGAATATTATTCTGGAATAAGTCAATAACATGATTTAAATCATTATACAGGAGGTTCAGACACTTACAAAGAAAGTCGGACCTAAGGTAAGGGATAAATTTTCAATCTCATTTTTATCCGAGATTACTTATACGTCATTATTTCTGGGGTTACGTTTATCATCCATGACCATGATTTCTAAAAATGATTTCATAAAATGTTTACCATTCTTCCATGGATGTTTATAGTCATTTTTACCCTTTATTTACTTTTTACCACATTGTATGAATGAAATCTTTCGTTTGGTTACCATATAAGGTATTTTTTGACTTTTCCGACAAAAGTACGAGAAGAATGCTTTTTTAACTTATACGGAAAGAAAGGATTTTTAAAACATTATTTCCAAGAATCTTCCTTTATAAGATTTCATGTTTATTTTTAATCAACTTCTTTTAGTTTATAATTGTATGACATGTTATGAAAAGAAAAGTGTTTTTGAAATAGAAAGGATATTTTCCTCAAGAATGGAGTTCAAATGTTTTATCAAAATTATTTTCCATCTAAGATAATATAGGGTTCTGTTTTTATCCCTATTATTACATTTATTTGATTATGTTTTTAGGAAATTATTTTTATGAAGTCATTTACCTTATATGATTTTTTATGATGTCATGATGTTTCAAGAATCCCATTTTTGTTACATGTGTTATGCGATGATGTATGATTTATGATTATGTGGCACACATAAGAAAGGATTCATTATAAGATGGGTGGGACCTATATCTCCCTCCAATGCATTGGGTAAAGATTTTATATCTCATGAGATAGACATGGCTGGAATGGTAGGTTATACCGGTTCAGTGAAACAGGACTTAAACGAGGGTCACTCGATTCAGAAATGGACTTTGTCCACTAAGATAGTCTTGGCAATGAGTCTTGACTAACAAGAAATGATTCTCTATGATTATGTGTGTATGCCACAAAGTTTAATGTTTTATGTTATGATTATTGTGAATACATTTCACTGCCATGAGTTATCCCAGGTTATGAAATTATGATCTCTTTTGCAGGTTAAGATTTCCAAAAGTTATGTTCTTATGTATATGATGTGATTTATATTTCTTTTCTTTACCCTCAATGAGCATTTGAGCTCACCCTTTTATGTTTTCTTTTCCCCAGGATATAAAGAAAGGTTCTAGGTAAAAAAAGGAAGATCTTTATGGGAGATATTGAAGATCTTTCACCAGGATTAGAAGATTATATTCTGAGTTTCCAAAAACACTAAACTATAACGGTCCTTGTGTGTGTGTTTTTGTAATGTACTAAGTATTCCGCAAATGTAATGTAATGTCCATGTAGGTCAGGCTTCGGGTCTCTACAGTTTGTATCAGAGGAAAGGTTTAGTCAACCTTTGGAAACTAGGATGCGAAAACGCTAGTGAGATCCCTAGAGATATTTCTACGGTATGTCTAGGGATGTCCCTAAGGTTAAGTATATGTATAGGTTATAGTACTAGAACTACGCTAACGATCATAGAATTAAACCTAAGATGTTAGATATTGAAGGTACTCCCCCTTTATTATGTTGTTTTCCCTAGCATGATTTTTTCCTCTCACACTATTCTTTTTGGGTTTTAGACGATGGCTGGAACCCGAAGGAACCGTGTTGATCAATGCAATGGACAATGCAATGATTGTCCTCCTGAACAAACAAATGTTATGGGAGATGGAGTGAAAAATCTTATTGCTATACTTACACAAGCTATGAATCATTCTGGACTTCCAAATGAGCAGAGAAGGGAACAATATTCTATTGAGTCCTTCATGAGTCAACGTCCACCTTCTTTCAGTGGGTCTTCTGATCCACTTGTTGCTGAACAATGGATCAGTACCACTGAAAATATATTTTCAGTTCTTCAATGTTCTGAACATGATAAAGTCATCTTAGCAGTATATCGTTTGGAAGGTGAAGCTGATCAATGGTGTAATCTTATCAAGAATACAAGGCAAAGAGATGAAATTGAGTCCATGGAATGGGACGAGTTCAAGAACTTATATTTAAATAAGTACTTTCCTCGTATTCTTCGAACAAAGATGGAGAAGGAGTTTCTTGAACTAAAGCAAAAGGATGATGAATCTGTTGGTATATACGAAGCGAATTTTACAAGACATTCAAGGTATGCATCTGGAATTATCATCCAACCTGAAAGTAAAGTTGATCAATTTTTCAGTGGCTTAAAACCAAGTCTTCGAAGGGAATTAGCTGTAAGAGACATCAGTAGCTATGAAGAAATTGTGCATTGTGCTATCAAGGTAGAAATGGAAGTTGGTGTTACATATCCATCTCATGGTTTTGACAAGAAACGAAAGATGGAGTTCAAGGAGAAATCTCAGAATAATGATGAAAAGAAGGTGAATGTTTCCATATGCACAAATTGTGGAAAGAAGCATGGTGGAGATTGTCTTAAAGGGACTAGAAAATGTTTTAAGTGTGGAAAACATGGTCATCGAGTAACTGAGTGTCGAAGTAATGGAAAAAGGGTTTCTAATGATGTGAATAAAGCAAACACTGCAGAGAACGCACCACCAACACTTCAATGCTTCAAGTGCAAGGAAATGGGGCATTATGCTAATAAATTCCCTAATCCAAGGGTTAGTGATGATCAACATGAGCAACCACTGAAGGCAAAGGACAAAGGGAAGTCACATGCGATCACTATTGGCAATGTTGAATATGACAACGATGTGGTGGAATGATAAAGTGTTTATGTAATGGGATTCCAAAATAATGTTGTATCATTGCAATATTTATTGATGTTGTATTCAAAGTGATTGAGATATTTTTTTTGGAAATAAGATGATATGCGCATAATGAAGGGAAAACGAGAAAATGAAATGTTTAATAGTATTCATGAGCTCATGATTGATATAAGGACTAAGTGATATCACGGTTTGAGTATATAGAATTTTGAGGATTTTGGAATGAGGAAAGTGTTAACTTTTAACAGCATTCATGTTTTAACTACGGTTCAATGGGTATTCAAGAGAATACATGATTAAGGCCTTTGAATGTTTGGAATGTGACCAACAAAACATATCTTATGACATATGGGGATCAACAATGGTATTAAATCTCTGATAATCGTTTTCACTATATTATGAGAGTGGACTGCAGTATTATGGATAAGCCTAAAGATTGGAATGGATTATGTTGGACATAAGTTAGTATTGTTTAAGGATAGAACTTTTGATATTATTTATGTAGTTTTAGAAAAAGGACAACCTGCAGGATGGGCGACAGCCCATGGCGTCGGACAAGGCTGTGGGAATCGAACCCACAACCGAAGTGCGACTGGCCTTTATCGCCTACCACTGGCCTACAAGAAGTCCCTGTTTAGTAGAAACTAGTTTTATTATATTAATCAGTATGATATATGAAGTATAAGTCCATTTTAGGAACCATATATGATTAATCTCACTATAGATCAACTTATGTATATAATTTTTTCTAACCTTTTGTTTGAGACAGATGGAATGACCCATCATTCTATCACATGATCTACTAACACTTCACGAATGACAAATTCAACTTCATTTATTTAAGAGATGAAGTGGAAATTGTTCAAGGCATGAACAACAGTGAGATTGTACCAAAATAAAGTAAGTATTTATTCTAAGCTAATTTTCAACTTTAGGGAAATGATCATGAAAACCAAAAATGTTGTCCTAGTGATCTTATACCTGATGAATCAGATGGTACCTTATATCATCACAAATCTATGGATTTGTGATTACTGGCTTTTCCATATCCATGTTCTCTACCACTCTCCATCAGAGAATGATTGTTAGATTTCACTTCCATATCCATATTTTCACCTATGTGGAAACCCAGTGATTAGTTTATTTGGGTAATCGTTACATATCATACTTTAGTTTTTAAAGCCAAGTTTTGGTATTCTTTTTTACGATGTGGGTTTCTATTAAAGAAACTTTCAAATAGTAAACCATTTATAACCCCGACGAATTTCGAGGGAGAAATTCATTTTAAGGGGGGTAGAATGTAACAGCCCAAGATTTTATGAAAAATATTCTTTTTAATTTCACTAATGTCTTGTGTTGTACGCTACACCAAAAGGAGCTTGCACAACACGCATCCTTGACTTTCCTTACATTACACGCAATCACAACCTTCCTCGATAGCGTGTGTAGTACGCAATACTGAGTTTCACGAAACAACGATATGCTATTAAAATATTATTAAAACTAGCCATTATGAATAGTAATAACCACTTTTTAAATTTTATAAATTTTATCTCTCAAAATGGACTTCATTTTTGGATTCGGAGTATCGAATTTAGCCTAAGGTGAAATTTTGGTACTTTTCGGATAACTTTCATATTCTGATGAATAGTGAAAATTACTAAATTATAATTAAAAACAACTTTTTTAATCGAAATAATTAATAGTAATAAATCATTAATTTGAGTGGTTTAAAAGTATACTTAGAATATATTTTTACAATTTAATACAATGTTGGTCATTGGATGTAATTTTACATTTAAACCAGAACTAATCAAGTGTCGATCTTTTGATAGATATTGTTTCTTAAAAACACGCTATTTGTTTTAACAGCGCGATTTAATTATAAAATTAATTAATGAAATTTCTATGTTATGAATTTGGTAAAATAGACTTCATTTTTGAATTCGTAATATGAAATATAGCTTAGGGTGAAATTTTGGCATTGTTCTGAAAAACATCAATTTTTGATGAATAGTGAAACTACTAAGTGGTAGTTAAAAAACTGAATTTTTCATAAAACTTAATTTTACCGCTTCTGTGAATGGAATTTCAAAAATACAAGAGACACAGTTGATGTCAGTAAGTAAGATTTGGTTCAATGAGATGAAAATAATTTTTGGTGAATAGTAACTTTTTACTTTTATTTACCACGGTTAAAAGTAAATAGGGTAATTAAGGGTAAGAATGATATTAATATTACCCTAACACATGTCCTAATTCTATTGGACAAGTGTATCTCGACCAAAAACAACCTTAAGTGTAAAATATTATCATTTAGGACCACATGGATTAGATTAGGACATTTATTATTATTTAATTCAAAGAAGAGTTAAAAGAGTTAAAATCAATGTTTGTTTACTAAAACATTTTTAATATAGGGTTGTACATAAGATAAATTCTATTGTAAATATTCATTAGAAATCTAAAAAGATTTCCTACATAATCATATTTTATTTGTAATTTTTATACATCAAATAATTTAATTTATTTATGACACAATGATGATGAAGTAATTATCTTATTAATGAAATATTGACATAATTGATATTATAAATACCAAAATAAATGTAATTTAAGACTTTTTATGAATTCCACTAATTTTATAGTTTACTATGTTATATTAGTGTTGATTTAATCAACTTGGTTCGAACATATAATTCTGTTATGACTTTCACAAAAATCATATATCAAATAGTTTCAAAATTGACACAAAATATTTTTTAAATCAAATATTATATTATTAATTGTTATTTTATTCCTAAAAATCTAAGGCTCGGACAAATGACTTAGATAAGGATATATAAATTAATAATAAACAATTTGGGGTTCGTTTGGCATGTTATAGTAAGTGTATTAACCATATATTGTAAGAAGACAAAAAGACACGGTAAAAGTTAAATTATTTAACTTAAAGTTAAATCTAATTGATAAGGTTAAAATAATAACCTAAACTTGTCTAAATCCTATTGGTTGATAGGATTTCGACCCATACCCACTTTAGCTTCGAAATAAGACCCTTTGTAACCATTATAAACTGATTTTGACTTTAATATAAAATAATATTTTGAGATATTCCTAAGGTGCCCCTCTCCTCCCTTATAAAAGGGCACCTCCTCCCTCTCTTCCTCACACAACTTTGAGCCTTCAAGCTCGAGCAACCCCTGCCAAAAAACCTTCTCTACTTCCCTAGTATCATCCTATAGGTCCTGGTATTCTTGGAATACCATCCTTAGTTTTTAAGTAGAGGATAAGTGAAGGCGCATCAAAAAGAGGTAATATCCATTACCGATCTTTTTCAATTTCTTTCTTCTTCAACTTCTTCTTCTTTAGTTGTTTCATGATAAAGTAATAACATCAGTATATATTATATACTTATATGTTATTATAAATATGAATCAACTCTAATTAACCTTCTATCCATCCTACGGAAAAAGGAAATCACCGCGCGTGCGTACGTACGGAATACCGTCTCCACGCCGTGGTGTAATCTATTTTCCGTCACCACCATAATTGGATGGGTATAATGGTGTAATGAGTAACTATATATGATAATTATAAATTTATATTGATACTGAAATATTATACATACACTTCAACACAATTCCACGACCATGGGAACGATATCATCGCTCGTGCGTACGTACGGACTACCGTCTCCACGACGCGATGAGATTCATTCTCAATGATTAACCATTCATGAATGATTATAAAGTATATATAATAAGTACTAATGAAATATATGACATAATAATGATACTATATTTATGTAAATTTATATGTATGTCATCTACTTAATTCCATTCAATTCAATAAGGAAACGAAAACAGCGTTCATGCGTACGTACAGACTACCGTCTCCATGAATGGTGTACTTCTTTCCATTTACTGATTTATTATATATGTATATTCTGAATATATATATATAAATCATGTTTTATATTCTGGAATTAATTAATTATGATCTACATAATCATATGAATAATTACAAGTTAAAAACATGAACGACAAATGAGACGATTTTACCCAAAACGCTAGTTTAACATGAATTTACAAAAGAACGGGTAATATAAAGTCATAAGTGGACCATATAAGATATAATAACAATGAATATGATTCTGGAATAATTCAATAACATGATTTAAATCATTATAGAGGAGGTTCGGACACTTACAAAGAAAGTCGGACCTAAGGTAAGGGATAAATTTTCAATCTCATTTTTATCCGAGATTGCTTATACGTAAGTATTTACTGGGGTTACGTTTATCATCCATGACCATAATTTCTAAAAATGATTTCATAAAATGTTTACCATTCTTCCATGGATGTTTATAGTCATTTTTACCCTTTATTTACTTTTTACCACATTGTATGAATGAAATCTTTCGTTTGGTTACCATATAAGGTATTTTTTGACTTTTCCGACAAAAGTACGAGAAGAATGTTTTTTTTAACTTATACAGAAAGAATGGATTTTTAAAACATTATTTCCAAGAATATTCCTTTATAATATTTCAAGTTTATTTTTAATCAACTTATTTTAGTTTATAATTGTATGACATGTTAAGAAAAGAAAAGTGTTTTTGATGTAGAAAGGATATTTTCCTCAAGAATGGAGTTCAAATGTTTTATCAAAAATATTTTCCATCTAAGATAATATAGGGTTATGTTTTTATCCCTATTATTACATTTATTTGATTATGTTTTGAGGAAATTATTTTTATGAAGTCATTTACCTTATATGATTTGTTTTATGATGTCATGATGTTTCAAGAATCCCATTTTTGATACATGTGTTATGCGATGATGTATGATTTATGATTATGTGGCACACATAAGAAAGGATTCATTATAAGATGGGTGGGACCTATATCTCCCTCCAATGTATTGGGTAAAGATTTTATATCTCATGAGATAGACATGGCTGGAATGGTAGGTTATACCGGTTCAGTGAAACAGGATTGAAACGAGGGTCACTCGATTCAGAAATGGACTTTGTCCACTAAGATAGTCTTGGCAATGAGTCTTGACTAACAAGAAATGATCCTCTATGATTATGTGTGTATGCCACAAAGTTTAATGTTTTAAGTTATGATTATTGTGAATACATTTCACTGCCATGAGTTATCCCAGGTTATGAAATTATGATCTATTTTGCAGGTTAAGATTTCCAAAAGTTATGTTCTTATGTATATGATGTGATTTATATTTATTTTCATTACCCTTACTGAGCATTTGAGCTCACCCTTTTATGTTTTCTTTTCCCCAGGATATAAAGAAAGGTTTTAGGTAAAAAAAAAGGAATATCTGTATGGGAGATATTGAAGATCTTTCACCAGGATTAGAAGATTATTTTCCTAGTTTCCAAAGACACTAAACTATAACGGTCCTTGTGTGTGTGTTTTTGTAATTTACTAAGTATTCTGCAAATGTAATGTAATGTCCATGTAGGTCAGGCTTCGGGTCTCTACATCCAACAATCATATTTTTCCTTGAATTTCAGAGGGACTTGTACACGTGTCACTCAACCAACGGTTAATAAGAAATAGAAAGGACGAAATGATTTTATAACAAAGCATGTGTAACTAAAGGCACGATAACATTTTATAATAAAATTAGTGAAATCATAAGGAAAAATGAAATTAATAATGTAAGAAAATAAAAGTTTAGAGTCTAACCGAAATGGAATTCGGAGTCTATATTAAATAGATGTTAGGATTCTGTTTTATAGGAATCCGGAATGTGAATTCTATAGAAGTCCGGAGTTTGAATTTATAAGGAAATTAAAATTCTGGTTTCACCAGAGATCAGAATATGAACTTACAGAGTTTGGAGTCGAACTTGTAGAAGTTCGGAGTCGAACTAGTTAAAAGTTTAGAGTTAAACTCATAAATGTTTGGAGTCAAACTAATAAATGATCAGAGTCGAACTAATAAATGTTCGGAGTCCAGAATTTGGAGTTGATCTTTGTTAGAGTTAGTATGTAGAATTTAGAATGGAACTTTATTAGAGTTCGTATCCAGAATTCAGAGTGGAAATTTATTAGAGTTCGTATCCAGAATTCGGAGTGGAACTTTATTAGAGTTCGTATCTATAATTCGGAGTGGAACTTTATTAGAGTTTGTATCCAGAATTCGGAGTGGAAATTTATTAGAGTTCATATCCATAATTCGGAGTGGAACTTTATTAGAGTTTGTAACCAGAATTCAGAGTGGTACTTTATTAGAGTTTGTATCAAGAATTCAGATCTTAAAATAGAATTCTCCATATCTAATCATTAATTATTCCGAGGTTTTGATATGAATCCAATTTTTATACATAAGAAAAATATTGAAATGTATATGAAAATCTAGGTTAGGGTAAATTTCAATAAGGTAGGAAATTTCCTTATAGAAGTAAAATATAGATTTGATTAGGTATAAGGTGTTTGTGATTTTCAAAACAAGAATGAATGGAAAAGTCATAAGGAAAACCTTATTGACTCAACATATATCTCCCTACAATGCATTGGGGAAAGATTTATATCTCATTAGATAGACGTGGCTTGAATAGTAAGTTAATCCGGTTCAGTGTTACAGGACTGGAACAAGGAGTGAACTCGATTCAGAATGGGACTTGGTCGACTAAGATGGTCTTGAAAGCAATGCCTTGGCTACTTTGGAAATCATATCATGTGATTAATGGTTTTCCACAATTATATGATTAATTCCCATGCTATTCTATGATGATTGATGTTACATTATGATCTATTCCTTACGTACTGCCATGTTTTATGTGATTGCTCAAGATTTTGATGTTTAAACATTATGTTCGTGTTTTAAGGTTTAAATTTATATGGTTTGTTTTATTTTATACATGCATACCCTTGCTGATAATTTGTACTCACCCTATATATTTTTTCTTTTCCCCAAGATATAAAGAAAGGTTTTACGTAAGAAAAAAAGGGAAGATATTTATGGGAGATTTTGATGATCATTCACCATGATTAGATGATTATGTTCCGAGTTTCCAAAGACACTAAACGATTACGATATTTGACTGTTGGTTTTTGTTATGTATTAAGTATTCCGCAAAATTAATGTAATGTCTATGTACGTCACGTTTGGGGTGTCTACACATTTCCCCCCATCAATATGAAAAATTATGGTTTATATGTCTATTAAAGAAATGTTATTCAATTTTAGGATCTTGCATGAAAGGTTTGTTCTTTTAGGTTCTAGTCATGTAATTTTGAAGAGAAATGAAATATAGAAGAAGAAATAAATCTATTTGGCACAACCTCCCTAGAAATGACACCATGTTCTGACATGTTCTTATCATGGGTGTGAAAAAAATAAATCTTTTCTATGTTAAAATTAAATAATGTCATCAAACAATGTTGTATCTAGAGATGAGTTCAAAACCATCATGTTCATCACTTAAAGTCAGATAACGATGCCAGATTGTTTCTGAAATAGTTTGAGTTTAGAAACATAGAAAGTAATTCAACAAAATGAGAAAGAGTTGATGGAAGGATTCATGGTGTTGGGGTAGTATAAATTTTTTCAATGGTATCATATTTATAAATATAATTTCCACTATCTTCTTATTTATTGACCGGTGAATTACTACTCAATCGAGTTATCAATCGCCCATGGTTGAAGGAATAAATGGAAACCACTCCTATGTCTATGTGAATTCATTAAACATTCCAAAATAACTATGTCAAGTATCACTTGGTAATTTCTTATCCATAGAAATCTAAAAAAATGACTTATTCCACACATCTGCAAATGATTTATAGACACAGAACACCTCATACAATCCTCTTGACAAAGCTAAATTCCACCAATAATCTTAGATTATTTATCATAATAAATTTAATAATCTAATTGAGGATTCCTCATCGATTTTTCCCTAAACTATTTTTCATTATCCCAAAATGTATCAAAATATTTGGTAAATTGTTATATTTTTTATGTTTGAATTACTAATGAAGACATTTTCTCAACGAGGAGACTGTTCAACTATCTCCACATTATCATATAAAATGGATATCTTAATGGCCAAAATTGACAATGAAATTTATTTAGAACTTGAGAATATGAGATATATTTCTAATACATGAGTAATAATATCATTTGGATGTCTCAAGACTAAAATATGGTTCATTTACATATATGGGGTACATTCTATCTGCTAGCAAAGACTATATCCTAGATTGATTTTTCAGGTCAATATTTTGAGGAATTGGATCTATATCTAAAATAAAAATTTGAAGACAAATAAAACTGATAATGTAAAAGTAACAAATTAAATTGGATAAAAATTTTAAATTTTATACCCGAAAAATAGAAGCACAAGAAAACAAACAATTTTCTAGCATTAATATAATTTAACAATTAATTCCAAAATTCACCAATAAAACTAAAATAATGCCAATATCATAATATTTATTTATTAAAATGGATTAATTCATTGAAACTAACTTGAAATATAAAGAAAATAATAGCTCTATCACATGATATACCTTTCGCCTTTCTTTTCCAACAGTCTAAATCCATCACTAGCCTATTTCTGAAGGGCATGATTCAATGAATAATAATAAATAATAACATCTTCACAACATGAATTCAAATCATGGACAAAACCAAAAAAAACTATAAAATAGTAGACATGAATAATAATCACATACCCCTATTAAATAGAAACTCATACATGAACATGTGTTCTTAGTGCACATTTTTCATATCCCGCACAGGTTCCAAAAAATTAATAATACTCATGTCTTCAATACCAAAAGTTATAATGAACCAGATAATAAGTCCTCTAATACCACATTGTAGAATCCTGACATGGATATCACTAAACTAATTCTCTGACATGGTAGGTTACGAGGCCTCAGGCGTGCCTTCATGTATGTCAGAGGAAACCAACTAGCAGTGTGGTACTTTGATGTAACAGTGGGGAGCCTATTCCCTCGTATGGGAGAGAGAAATGGAAATATATAGGTATCATACATGATAGTAAATGAAAAGGTTTTGGAATTAGTAAATAAATTGAAATGGAACATGTTGTAATATTGAAATGTGGTAGTAGCCTGAATAGTTATGTCATACATATGACACTAGTCACCCATTGGGCCGACTATATAAATATATAAGTAAACAATGAAAATAAAATAAATGTATGGGGATCCACTACTAAAACCAAGCTAGATCACATACAAAGTCCTTAGAAACTATAGAACAACACCAAACTAATTAGAAGAACCCTTTCATGTGGATTTATACAATTATTTATCACTAGGCTACATAAATATCCACTATGAAAACATGCTCAAAATGAGAAGAAGACATCATGTATACATGTAATATTTTGTGGATGTGAAATGGAATGAAATAATATCATTAGGAAACCATGATGAAGAACAATTAATTATGTTATTTCATATGTGTACGTAATAGAAAATTACCCAGCCTAACTGACACACAAGTAAAATGATAAGTAAAACCAAAATGTTAAGACGTAGTCAAAAATCAGGTCTATAATAACGTCCAACATGGAATATTTGACAATTGATATCCATATTTATATATGTATAATTGTACAAACCATACCTATACAAATATAAATAAATAATAATATTCATGATTAAGTGAATGAAATAACATTAAACTAATAGCGGTCGATTCTTGGCTCTATAATCCAAATCACCTTGATGTGCAGTGCATGGTAATTTAGTTATATTTCATTCCAATTCATTCATGTATCATTAAAAATATCCATGGGTACATCACCCCAATCAACATGTATCTACTTCAGTAAACTCGAATAATTTCTCTGAGGAAGATGCTTCACCATAGAGGGACACTCATCCAACAACTGGGTGCACCCATACACACCACCAATACCTTTAAAGAAGTATTAATAGGAAAAAAATATTTACATCCTCTAAATGTTAATTGGGATAGTTTTTATAATACTAATTCCATTAAAATCAACTCTAATTTATGGGCCCTAGGTCTCGATCCACAATTGGCATCGACATTGCGACATAGATGAACTCTACGAGTTTAACCCTTTACAAATTTAATTGAGATTTAGCTAGTGAGATATCATATTCAATACATGAGAACTGAATTCAATTTAAAACGTCGATTTTGGAGACCATTCTAAGACATCCTATCAAAGAAAAGGGTTCATTAGCTTGATCTAAGAAAGATAATCTATTTCCCTTGTAATATGTAAAATTAGGGAGAGCATACTAAATCTCTAAATAACCCAATCTTAGGTGTGTATAATCATCCACCAATAATCCTAGGTTTATGGGAGCACAATATTACTCTACAAACCCATGTGATAAAGAGAGTATAATCATCCCCATCAATCAGTACAGTGGAATCATCCATGAATATCATTACTAAGGATGATATGCCTATATATCATAGTCACATGATCAGGATCTAGATGCCAAGAAATACCTATGGACATCCCAATAATATAATTATAAAATATAATACTCACCAGTAAAATCCTCGGTAGTTCCAATGAATATATAGAAAAAATAAATAAATAACATAGTATAAAATTTAGATCCAAAGAAGAACATATGAGCTTCTCAAAGTGAATAAAATACACCTCGCATTTGGCTCAGTATCCACAAAATAGGAAGAACCTATAACTAACATAGGGTAATAAACAATAAACATGTCAAATATAAACCATGTGTTAGGGTCTCTTAACACCAAAACAAACCAATACTAACACAAACTAGTGGGGTTGAAAGTTAGACATGGATACTATGGTGAAACCCACTACCATATCTACGCAAACCCGATGTACAAGGGCATGGTTGATCAATGAATACGAAACCTCGAGTTTCCATCAAGAAACCAATAAATATATCCCTTATAGGGATCATATATGTATACACATAAAATAAGGCATCATAATTGTGATCATTAAAAGTAGTGTTAAATGTGAAATATGACACATGCCCCAAAAATATAATTGAATGAAGAATCCTACATGGTATCCCAAAACAACAAGAAAAATAGGAATTTTTCTCGGGATCCTCATAATGGGAGATATATAATGGTCTCCTAAAAGGTATTACCTATGTTAAAACATATGGAAATCCATCCGATAGGGGACCCTTGTTACGGATTGAATATCGATGGAAACTTCATGGGATCCTATAGGTCGAAACTTAAGAAGATGAATCATTCATGGGATCCATGATGAAAAATAAATAACACACTCTTAGGATATATGAAAATATATAAAAAGTGATATATTATCAAGGGGAATTATAAAAAATTATCTTATAATGAGAGATATATCAGGGCTCATCTCAAAACAGGTATCACTCTTAGGATACATAAGATACAATTAGAGGGGGAAGAACCTCTCAGTTTGGGTAACTCATAAAAAATCACCTTTGAGTACTAAAAACTATTTATGGGTATTAAAATTGTGATATACATCAAATTATAATTATAATAGACAAATCATGGTTATAATTTTTACTCATGGGAGAAGAGATATGAAAAAACCACAAAGGGTAATTAAGGATTAGTAAATGGTGTGTCACCCTGAGAACATGGTGTATACTCCCAAGGCCCCACATGGGCATGTAATTTAATTAGAATGGTCATGTAAATGTACTAATATATGACATTAAGCATGTGTAAATGGTTTATTCTACAGAGGGGGTACCTTATTGTCTCCCTCAACCATTCTGGACATGTAGTTCTCTAGGTCATGCACTTGTATATAATGTATGACCCACACGAGGTCTGGTCGTGCACTATATATGGGCTTGTGCCTCTACATGGAATTCCAACCCATGTACATAGTTAAAGGAACAAGAACTATTACATTGAATGTACAACCATGTATACATTTTGTACCTTAAAAACATTGTCTTCCACAAATTGGAAGAATATAATCCTTGTCTCCCTGAACCACATGATGTGTAGATGTGTTTACTAAAATGGAAAACCCTTAGATTTCCCCAAATTTCCCATTTTCGCATCAAAAGCTATAGATTGTGACAAAAGGGGAAATAAGAAAACATATAAGGTATTTGAAACATTAAAATGATATATTTATGGTGATAACATAAAAAAATCCAACCTTTGAGCGAAATCTGCCAAAGCATCACCCATTTCCATGGTCAACGATTTTCGTACATTGATCTGATACATCCTAAGCTCTGAAGAGGCTCCTACCTCACCGCCTCTTTATACTTCCCCACATACCTCTCCTATATATCCTAGTCACGTAGAATAAGATCATCCTATATGAAAATTTGATACTCTATAAGGAATATAAGAAAACAAAAGTGGAGATGAAAAGATGGAAAATGAATGGAAAAGAAAAATAAAGAAAAAGGTAGGCCCTGACTGGTCCCACAACTCAACCTATGTTTTGGCCTTTGTTTGGAAATAATCCCAATTAAAGACTCAATTAATGGGATGTAATCCCACTCTGACAGTCTTTTCAACAGATATCACTGAATGAACCAACCTGAAAAAATTATACTTATTTAATTAAATATTAATTATTAATTATTCCACTAAAATTAGAACCCCTCGGAATTCCACCAAACTCAGGTAATATGCTATGATACCTTTTTGGGGACCAATGTAGTGGTCCCATGAATTATCTATGATCATATTCTAGGTTAAATATACCCTTTTATCCATTACAATTATATGATGAAAAAAAATGAAAATTTCAACAACAAATATTTGTTTATAAAAACATGTGACGTTACATTTCTCAAAGAGGCCACCTTTTAAAAATATAAAAGAATAATAATTAGATCAAAATAATAAATATTATACCTAATTTTAAATTTTAAATCCATCCATTAGGTATATTTATTAAAATTGAACTACATTACAATCATTGATACGGTGGGTCGTATGAAAACATGAGAAACTTTTCCTTTTTTCAATAACCATTAGAGATGGAAGATAAATACTATTTTTTATGAAAAGAATGATTATAATATCATAAATATAATATTAATTTTTAATATATATATATGTCATTCATCACATATGGTGATGAAAATAAAATCACATCTCCCCGTAGAGGTTGTTTGTGAGACATACACACGAACGACAAAAACATTTTTTAGTGAATTGAAATGTAAGAATAAAAATGTAATATTATTTTTTGCGAATAATAAATATTTAATTATTATATTATATAAACAGTAATTTATTAATTATGACTATTAAAGAGAGACGGTGAAGGAAAATGAATTACATCTGTTAACCAGATGATAGTCCGTCGTAGGCATGTGCAATGAGTTACCCTACTGTCTGATAGAGGATGGAGACAAATATAGGTGATGTCATTATCATTATAAAATATCAGATTATGGATGACACTTGTGTTATAATTTTATGTTATTTTAATAATATTTTAATTGTGTTGTAGAAAAATTAGAACATAAATGCTTGATTAAAAACAATACTTATCCTTTAGAAAACCACCTTTTCATAAATCCTTAATACCACTAATGATGTTATTAACATTGAACCAAGAACTCTAGAATTATTTGTTAGGGTGGGTATGGGTATTCCTTAGTTGAATTTTTATGATATTTCTAAACCAAATTGGTTTTTATGAGTATAGGATTGATATAAATATCCACCCTTTTATAAGAGAGTGGAGGGTCAGTTTTGGAATTCCTCAAAATATTTAAATAATATAAATAAATTTTAAATAAATAATTGATCAATATTGTTTTATTTTCCTGGTAAGGTGAGTGTAATATATTTATTATAATATAATAAAAAATAGATAACTTTTTTCTAGGTTTGTGTCCTTATTTTTTTTGGTTTTAACCCCCATGAACCAGTTTTTGAACATTCCATGAAAAAATGGTTTTTAATCCTTAAGTGTAAAAATAGTTCTAAGAATAAAATGTAACCTAAATTGATAGTTTTTTTAATTATAATCCATAACGTAATCACTAGGTAAAATATAATATATTTTTTTAATTTTGTATCATTTACTGAAATAATGTTTAAAATAAAATATCATTAATGTCAATTTTTAAAAATCATCATTATTATTACTCTAATAAAATCAATAAAACAATTAAATTTTTAACCAAATAAGTAAATAAATCACTAAAATTATAAATTCATTAATAAAATTATTGGATTAAATTAGTTATCTCAGTTTATACCACTTTTAATATTTGAAATAACATTTATTTGATTTTTTTATTACTTAAATAATTACTACATTAGTTTTTTGTAAGATTTAAAGGGAATATATTATTAAATAATAATTAAAATAACAACCATTAAGAGAATATGTTTTTTATATTTCTAAATGAAATTTCAATTAAAACATATCTTCTAGAAAATTATATATTTTTGATATTATTTTTATTAAAAACAGGTTTTTCATGTTTGAATTATTTTGAAATAATTTATTATAAAAATTATAAGCTCAATCAAATGGCCCCAAAATTCCACATAACTAAATAGATGTTGATTATGGATGATTTAAAATCAGAAAATAAATCTAGGTCAAGTGTAATGGTAATTTTATAGACTATATAATTATATTTTTACCATTAATTATTTTATTTTCCATTAACATTATAACAAAAAATATTATGGGTACAATTCAAATTTGAAAAAATAAAAAATGAACTATTTAATAAATTTGGACCCACTAATTCCAAATATGTAATCCTCTTTTTAAAATTTCAAATCATAGAAATTTTTCAATTGAATTTAAATAAAATATATCAAAACATAATGAAATACTGTTTTTCAAAAATATGGTTTTTAAGTATTAAATGTTTTTATGCTCAATTAATGTGTAAAATTTATTTAAAAAATAATAATTATTTAATACAGAAAGAATCTAAATAAAATTTACAACAAATCTAGAATATAATTTTATTTTTCAAATAATGAGAAATTACGTCTCAAATAAATATCATTATTTTTCAACATGTATTAAAAAAAGGTTTTATGAAATTTATGAAAAATTCATCCAAAGACAATTTTAAAATGATAAATTTCATAGTGAAGTACAATTTTAAAATAATAATTCTATAATTTTAAAATAATCCTTTTAAATAAAAAATTATATGAACTATATTAAATAAAAACAATTTTATTTTTGATACAGAAGGTACATAATTTATCAAATATGAATATTACTATAAAAATCAATAATACTATTAAATACAAAATATTTTGTTATATAAACACATGGGTTATTAAATTCTCCCCATCCACAATTTTAAATTGCATCCTCCCAATTTTATTCACATTTTTTTAAATTGGGGGAATATTTCTCTTAATGTAATTCTAGATCCCCTTTGTCCTTATTCAATAAAATGGGTTTTCCAATACACTATTACATAATTAATTACATTATTTGGAAACACATTATATCTATGGTCAAGAATATTAATAGTTTATTACCTAGAAGATTGGTTATATTCCAAGTGAATTACTTCAGAGATTAGAACATGAGATGAATCATGTACATATTTACTCAAATCGAAATTTTAAGTACGTTATGTACCAGGGATAAACATGGGGGTAAGGCTATAAGTCAAAAAATTTATCAAAATATATATTATATTTCATGTATTATAATAATCCATGGACATAATTTAACCTTTTCTTCAAAAGCACATAACACTATTTCAGGGAGATATATTATAAAATACTTGATCAACAACCTTGAATGAATGATGTTTTACCCTATTATCTACATAAATTTTAATATTATCTGAGAAATCAATATATATTATGAAATAATTACATCATAGTGATCCATTCCCACCACCAATTTTAGTCTCATCAACATCCTTTCTTCTACTTCATCCAAAAGTTTGGGTATGAAATCAATTTTCTACTAATCCCTCAGAATGTTCTATATAAATAATGAAATTATAAATTATATTATAAGAATATAAAATTAATTAAATGATATGATCCCAACATCTATAAGAATACAAAATTTAAGAAAAAATTATATCCTCCAAGGTCAAAATATTTAACTAATACTTTTATTGGATTGAGAATAAATAGTTGTTCTGATATTTAATTTAGTTTCCAATGTTTTTTAAAGTCCCATTCCAAAATTATATGTCAATCTGATATTATAGTATTATACAATTGAGAGTGGTACTCCATTTAACTAGGCCACATCCTTAAAATATATAATATATAAATACTATTTAATGAAATGGTATCTCTAATGGGAGGTATATATTAAAGTTTTATTAATCTATCCATAAGAACAAAAATCAAATTTTTACGATGAGATGTCTTTCATATTACTGCCATGAAATCCATTGACAAATATTTTCATTTCGACTAGAACTATATATGGATGAAGAATATCATTCAATATCTATAATTCTTCTGTAACCTATTGAAATGAATAAACTTTCATTATAATGTCTATAATAACTCTTTTCATTTCATCTAACTAATAATAATCATTAATATCTCTATACTTCTTAGTGATTCCTAGATAACTAGAAAATGGGGAACTATGAAATTTACTCAACAACTATATCTTCAACAGGTAATCAAAATAAAAACAAAATAAATTTACAAACATTAATACTAATAATTATTAATATTAAATTCAAAAAGCATACCTTCTTGAAAGATATCACATTTTATTGTAACTCATGGATAGCCTTCCAAGAATGATTTTTTTTTTGATAGAGATGATTGAACTACAACCTAGTAGAAATTGGTGGATGTCCATATATCCATAAATATGAGGAAACAATTCATCATATCATTAACCAAAGGTTCATTTTAATCATTTATCATGGTTTACGTAGTATTATTTCTAATAATTATATAGTCAACCACTTTTTCTATTTTCTAGGATGGTAAGGAATATTTCAATCCTAATCCTTGATCAGTTCCAATCATATTATCCATCTAATTTTCAATTATTTATATGTGTATATATACATTAAAATTATGTGATCATTATATATTTCACAAATTACACCATAAAAGTGATTCCTTTAAATTTGTAATGAAAAAACTGAATCTACTAATTTAAGATCATGTGTTGGGTAATTTAACTAATGAGGCTTCGATTGATGTGATACATAAGCAATTACCAGTTCAATTTTCATTAAGTCACTACCATGTCTCTGTAGTAGAGAAGCACTGAAAATGAAAATTTCAACTTTTTTCTAAGGCATGGAAAAACTAGATCATTAACTAGTTATCATTTTAATTCATGATAACAGTGATCCAATTTATTTTCCATTTGAATTTAACTCCTTTCGATTTAGCTTAGTCATTGGGAAAATAACTGATAAATTATTTCAAAAAAAATTACACTAACCAACTAATCCTAGAAATAAAAATAATCTTTGATATTTATAGGTATTTTATTTTATATAAAAAATTATTTTTAATAATTTCAATGATTATTATTTCTTTATATACAATATCTCCAAAGAATTAATTTTTTTATCCCAAAATTTTAACATACGAAATTTCCAAAATTGTTTGATTTCATTTATGGTATTCAAAACAATCGATAGTTGTTTTTCATGTTCCTATACATTTTTATAATATACAAAAATTTAATCAACATACACAACCATGAAATTATACATGAACTTATAGTATAATATATTTATAAGACAACTAAATAGAAAACATTCATCGGAATACCAAAACTGAATAAAAAAGTCAAAATACCCATATATAGTTGAAAATGTTGACATCAAATTATCTTCTTCTTTCATTATCGACTTATGGATACCTAAAATAAGATAAATCATTGAGAAATGCATTCCTCCTTGAAAATGATTAAACACATCATCGATATGAGAAATATGATACTTACTCATAATAGTGATTGAATTTTGGGCACAATAATCTACGAAAAGATCAATTGATCCATATTTATTATTTAAAAACCAAAAAATGATATCCCCTTGGTGATGTTATTGGTTGAATGAAATGAATGTAAAAAAATTAATATAAATTATTTTTCAATTCTAAAAGTTCAAATTTAGCCATTTGAAATGGTTGGATTAAACTAAGCTTAGCATTATGAAATAATTCAATAGTAAACTCAACCACCATATTCATAATAACACCATTTAATTCACTAGGAAATAATTAAATGTATTTATTCACTATTTGAAAATCACTAATTTTAATAAATTAAATTATTTCAACAATACGAGCTATATAAAATTCATTGCATCGGTAATAAATTTTTTCGTTTTTTGTAGGTTATCAATGGTAAGAAATCCTTGAAAAAAAATTCTTAGATCTATATTATATCTTATGATGATAAAAAGATATCCAATCCATACCCAAAATGGAATTAAACTCTACATTGTGTAGTTGAATAGGGTTTTAATGATATACAATTCAACAAATAATATTATGATGATTACTGTAAATCAGGCATGATTTAATACTTATACCGATATTTTTCACTAAATGTATTATCTCAAATTCATTATAGGATATTTAAATTTTAATTGAAAACATTTATAAAATTAATTAATGTCAATATCCATAATAAAATAGGGTATTGGGATCCTTCGAATAGACCAGTAACATACTTGTCACGACATCATTATATGTACTAACATCAACCATGGAAGGAGAAAATTAATTTTCCACGACACTTTATTTCCAATCATGGTTATTTTGAACATATTTAAGTATCTTTAGACAAAAATTATCTTAACTCCCCAACTCATGTTATCTAAAAACTAACAATTGAATGGAAATATGTCATTTTATTCATTTTTAGGACACATCTCTTTGAAATCTCAACCCCTGTGAAAAAACTCACCAAACTGGTAATACCTTTGAGATTATAAAAATTAGTCCTCAAAATGTATCTTACCATACATTTATTTTTTTGTGGCTTACCAAAATACTTAATATTTGGTTTATTCTCTAATACTTTGCATTAAGATATTTTATTATTATGGTCATCTTGAGGAGAATAGTCTTTAGAAAACTCAAACTAAAATTTCTAAACACAAATAATAAACTATTAAATTATTTTTTTGAAAAATCCATTCATTAACATTTGTATAAATTAGAGTAAAATCTATTAATTTTAATATCAATGTCGTTAACAAAATGTTGTATATACATATTTAGTATTCTGTTGTCTATATGATATGAGTCCATATAATCCTCATAAACATGCTTCAGTTCTTATAATTGTTTCTATATTTGTAGATGAACATTCTTAGGGATTTAATTATCTTGAAATTAATTCTTAAAAGAATCATATTATTTTTAATGATGGCCATATTTTTGTAGGATATTCTCAACTAGATACCACTATCAATTTTCTTCACCTATAAAATGAAAAATAAAAAGTGTTATCTATTTAGTTTTGAAGAACCCATGACATTAAATATATAATCTAGATAAATGATCCATCCATTGGGTACCACTACATTAGAATATCCACTAAATTATAAGGGATAATTTCTCAAAAAATATATATACTATATTCTTGCACCCCTGTGGTAGATATGACGTGCCTCTTTTATGGAATCCACCATCAGTTTGTTTATTCATCAACTATGTTTTCAGTGCCATAAACATCTTAATTATGATTTTAACAACTACATGTTGATTACATGGATGGATATCTTACTCTTGGCTCCTTCTTACTACACCCATCTTGTTTCCACTATGGAAAAACATTATGTGAAAACATATATTAGTCAAAGAAACACGGTTATATTCAAATTATGTATCAATTTAACATATAAATTATGTAAAATTGTTACGTTTATTCTATTAAAATTATTTTAAATAATAAATTAATCAAAAAAAGATATGATTCCACCTATACAGACCCATAATTAAAAATTACATATTATTGTGACTTTGAACAAAAATTTAATTTCATAAAATCCAAATGATGTTTTAGGTTCACTGTTTTTTATGCATACATCATAACACATAAATAAAAATACTATAATTAAAAAAGTGGAGACTTCAAAAAAATACCTATTTTTTATACAATATAAACACCTCTAAAATATATATATTTTTAATAAAATTATTAAGGTCTTTTGACCAGACTTATTCTTTCCCCTTACTCATTCTTAACCCCTAAGGAAAATATATAAAATCATGTAATAATAGAAAAAAATTTATGTAAGGGAAATAAAATGATGAAAATTATTAGTCCAATGAAAATCATGAAACCAAATATAATTATTACCTTTATCATTAGTGTATCATGAACGTATTAAAAAAATTCCTTGTGAAAAAATAAAAAACTTCTTTAAAAAATAAATCCTCTAACACAAATATAAATAAAATCAAAACCCATGTTGGAAATTTCAAGAATCATATTTGTAGAACCCTTTAAATACCCTTGTAATTGAAATTACAATTAATCTAAAATATGAAATAATTAATCTGTGAAAATTATCATTACACGATGCATTGTAAATATATAATGGAGCTCAGGTATTGTATAGTCTATATTGGTTTCACATATTTTTCATATAAAATAATTGGGATAAAACATTATATAATATATATCAGAATCTCCAATGAGCTATAATAGAGAACAACACTTTAATTAAGATATATCATGTTCAATCAGATCACATATAATGCTCAATTTCTAAATAAAACATCGTATTCTTGGGTCATTTCATCAAAAACCCTTGGATAAAAATATTATAATCCAAGAAAATTAGTATTAAATATCGAATGAAACATAATTATTTTTTCGTTAGAGGTTTTAGATATATATAGGTAAAAAAAATTATAAATAAATTGCTCAAAATGATTTATTTATAAAACATCTTATTATTTATCTAGCTATACCATTTATTATAATGGAGTTTCTGATAATATTAAATAAATAAAAATTAATATTCAATATAAAATGTCTCAAAATGATTTATTTAGATGATAAAATTAGTATGGGTGAAATAATATAATAAAATATGAATCATATAACTTTTTTACCTTGTTATTATCCTCATCTTTTGGTTTTACCCCCACATGAACCCTTTTTAAAAATTCCATTACAAAATGGGTTTTTACACATTGAGGGTCAAGATAGTATTTACAAAAGACAAAACCTCCCATAAATGACCCATGGTTGATATTATCGACCATAACATAATCACATGGATTAATATTGTATTTATAGAACGTTATTTCATGTAATGAAATATTATTTACTATAAAATTCCATTAATTCCAATTTTTAGAACTATTTATCTCAATTACATTAATAATTTCAAAACATTTATTAAAATTACAAAACCATATTTTAATATGTCCCAAAATATTAATTTTCATTTATATAAATATTTTATAAAATTTATTATATAAAATTATAATTCATTTAAAAAATTTAATTACATTTATTTGATTTTTCCCCTAATTGGATAATTACTAACTCAACACTGTGTAATCATGTAATCAAATTCCTTTTTAACAAAAAAATTAAGAATAAATATACATGATTATGATATATATTTATATTTAAAAACACTTTTAATGACTAAAAAATCCTCTACATATCCCCATATTATAAAATTATATTTATTAAAAACTGATGCGTGACATGTTTGACTTTCCATAGAATAAAATGATATATAGATCATAATCTAATAAAAATAGATATAAATATACTTATATAAGAATATTATATGTTTATAAATAAATAACTCATTAAATAAATTTATGGAATGTTTTTGGGTCATTTTATACTCCTTATAAATTTATTTATAACTTTAATTACCCGATTTACCTTTTAGATCGTTAATTAATTACCAACGTAACTATTCATGTTGAAAAAAAGAACCATTTAATAAATATTGACCCTATTATTCTAAATAGGGAATCCATTTTTCAAAATTAAAAACCCATAAGTATTTGAAATTAATTTGAAACTAAACCTGTAATAAAAAATAAAAAATTCTTTTTTTAAAAAATTATCTATTTAATGATATAATGTTTTTACACTATATTCAATTATAAAATTGAATTTAAAACCCGTAATTGAATAATAATGAGTTTGAAATTAATAAAGATATTTTAAAAGTAATAAAAAGGTAATTTTACTTTTAAATAAATAAAAATACAATTTTTAATAATAATATGTATTTTTTTACTTTTCATGGAATGATCATATGTTTTTTAGAAATTTTCTAAAAATAAACCATAAACAATTTTGATGTGATAAACTTCAAAAAATAGTTCTCATTCAAAAATTAGAATTTTATAATATTAATATTATACATTCAAATATTACCTTATCCTAAGTTATTTTAATAATACCATAAATATTTTTATAAGAAAAACTGAATATATTTATAATGAATATGAATATCTTACTCAAGAATAAAAACAATATGTAATTGACTTATTATATCATTAACTAGGTGGTTACATGGAATATCCTTATTGTTGAAATAATTATTTAATATTGATAATATTGGGGATAATTTATTACAAGGCTATTTATATATGGAATAATCTATGTTGAACCTTTATAGGAAATTTTGAATTAAAATATACTTTTTCCTTTATATAAATGTTTATATATATATTTATTATCATAAATTATACTAAAAGTTTTACATTTATTTAATATTTAATAATAAGATGAATTTTTTATTATATTTTATGGATATTATGATCCACTAAAAAATAATATTTATATAAAAGTTTAATAATATATATTCATTTATGGGAGTATAATATGAAGTGGGAATTGATTATATGAAAACCAAAGGATGAAATTGTTCCATGAAATAAAAGGATATAAAGTGAGTATATTTACTTATTTTATTACTCTATAGGGTAATTGAATTCTTGAACACTCGTAAAATGATCTTGAAACTAACTTTATCTAGTTACCATCATATTCAATGAATCAAATTATCATTTAACCCATCACATATTTTTTGACTTCTGGTTTTCAACATTCTTCTCCGTGTGATCTCTAGCACACATATTTGTCAGTGGATTATATTTTTACCCTCCATGTCTATATTTTCTTATCCCACTAATTGTTTCATATTGTAAAAGTTAGCTATATGATATTCTATATGATGATCTTATTTTCATTTCCTTCTTTTTAATGTAAAACAATTGATTTCTTCCTAAGAACAGATTCAAATTTCATAGATGTAATTTAATAAATGTGGGTAGAATGTTACACCCTATTATTTTAAGAGAAGAATATTTTGTTTGATTGAATATATAACAAGTAACATCATGTTTATGTGAAGAACGATATACAATTAAAATGATATTATTAACTGTAACCATTATATCCTAGACATTATGTTGGGGGGAATTAAAAAAATTAATCAAAATTTTAAAATATTTATTACAATTTTATAAAATGAATTTATAAATAATTATATAGTTATCAATTAAATAATATTATGATTCAAAAATTCATTTTTTTCAATAATGGTTATATTAGGAAATATATGTTTGTTAATTATAATTCATTTATACAAAATTTTGAAATTTTATTTTATACAACATTATTATAATTAAATCAATACAAATTAATTGACATATGGTGAAATTTTGGTATTTTTATAAAATAAATTCTTTTTTAGAGAATTGTTAAAAATAATATTTTTTGGAAAAATATAATTTAAATTCAGTATGTTATTAAATTTTAAAGACCCGTTATGATTTTAATTTTATATCAATATAAAATATGTATTATTTAATTAAATTTTATATAATTTATTTTATTTTAATAATCTTTGTAACTGATTTTGGTATGGGATTATTTTTAGGATAATAAACATATTTTATCTAAATATATTTTTAAGGTGCATAAAATTTATTAATTTTAATTAAATAAAATATCCTATAATGAGAAATTATTTGAATGGAATATATAATTATATATTTAATTATATCAATTTAAATGCATCCAGTGATGCTTACTAGAAATGTATTTGAAATAATATCATCTTATTCTTGAAAATTGTTTTTCATGAAAACCCATCATTCATCACATTTTGTTAGATTATTTTTAAATTAAATTATATAAAATATTGGAATTGAATTTAATAAAGAGAAATCAACATTAGAAATCATACTAATTAATATTATATGAATAGTTCATCTCACTTTTTGGTAATAATGTATATAAAGACTATAATTTTATATTATATGTAACAATAGAAAATGGTTTTTATTATTACATATGATTTTGATGAAATTAATTTTAAACATACATTAATTTTTTTTATTGAGAAATTATATTCAATATTTATAATCTAGGGATAAAAATTGTCTAATATGTATAATTTAATTTTATTATTAATTGATAAACTATTTAGGTAAAAAACTAATTACCATGGTGAAAAATGGTAAAATTATTTAAACATAGACGATACAGTAATAACATGTTTAAACCATATATAATTTTTGAGTTGGATTTATCAATTTTTCTATAAGGTATGGTTCGAGTGACATCACATTATTGAATAGTTTTGGGTATTTAAAAAAATGAAACTCCACCAAAATTATAAAAGGGAACTCCCTCCCCTCACTTATTTACACATGTTAGATCATCTAGATAGAAAACGCACTAAAAAATCTCACTAAAAATCTATATCCACGTAATTGTGCTACTATTATTGCCAAAATATCGACCATATGGTCCTTAAGAAGATATATAAAGGGGGTTTCTAAAAGAAATATTAATCTTCTTAATGAATATCTTCTTTTTTATTTCATCTTTTACAACCATAAATTATGTGTCAACACATCTAATATAACAACACTATAATATAACATATATAGAGAGATTTTATTATGTTTATAGAATAATTTATATACATATACTCATCTATAATTTTGGAAATAAAATTCATCACTCTTGTGTACGGTAGACTACCAGTTCTCTAACTTATATGATTGGTTTCCATTAATGACTCACATAGATAGAAATAATGGTGAGAATAATGAATATATATGATATATATCAGATGATAATTATGCCGTAAAATTAATATATCAAAAAAATTCCCTTGGACCCATTGAGAGTATGATATTGTAATTCGTGCTTTTTGTAAGTCTACCGTCACCATGAAGAGATGTGATTCATTTTCCGTGTAAAAATTCTACAATGGTTGTAAAAATTTATTTTATTATAAAATACAATATTTATGATTTTAATGAAATTGTGGATTTTTTGGAACTATATAGTATACAGATGAATCAGGACATTCATAAAAAATCACCCATGAGAAAACATTGAAATTAACATTATAAAAAAGATAATAATGATATATTATTAACAATTGAGTTGTAAGATAATATATGATGATAATTTATGATTTCATAATAATTAAGATGATTTTATTATAAATTAATAAAATGTTTAATACAAATTCTTAGGAGCATAAATTATGATTATCAAAAGGGAAACGTTTCCATATGTCTCAAATTCACATCATTGATGAATAATTTATGCTATAAACAAAATTTGTTTATATGGTTTATATAAAACCCCATTTACAGGATTTAACATTAATATTCTATAATTCATGGTGTTTTATGTTTAGTTTGAATTATTTAATCCCATGGTAATTGACAAGAAATTACCATGTGGTGATTAATTTCGTAACTCAATTTCTTGTTATTGGGTAAAATTAAGTAATCATTGTTATTTATTTTCTAGGAATATTTGTGTGATAATTTTCTATTATATTATTTTGTATTTAAAATTATTAAATGTGGATTTATATTTGACAGAAATAACAAATTAATTGATTAATTATCACTTCAACATTATGATAATGTAACGGGCTTCTTGTCACAAATTTTCTTCTTTGGGATATATGTTATGTTGTATACCTATCTTATTATATGGCTGAATATACAACCCATTTTATATTTTATATGACTAATAAAATTATATTAATTTTATCTAATATTTGATTTCATGTTATCAAATTCATGAAGTTAATGAATCAGAATTTAAAATGTGGTAATCGATTAATGTTTCAATCTCATTTTTATTAGGATGTCTAATATTTGAATATACATTGAGGGAAATTATTTGATAAATACATAATAAAAAAATTGAATTTTATTCTCCACTATTTATACATCATGATTTCATGTAATAATACCACTTCCTCTTAATGGTATTTAAAAATATTTAAAAACTACAATTAATAAACTCCATAATCATTTTTTTGGTCGATCATAATTTTTCATCAAAAGCCATGTTTTCTCGAAACATTAATAGAAATATTTTACATTGACTTTCTATTGTCATTTTTACTTATATTTGTATCTTTTCAAGACAAATTAAAATTAATTTCCATTTTTTACCTAAACAATGTACATATTAAATTTCTTAAAAAAATATGAATGGAATATTATTAAGGTGTTTTGCATGAATGGATGATTTATACCACCAATAACATCCATTTTTATAAATATTCCATTCTCAGATTAAATTTTTTTTTCTATGAATTTTTTTCTCCAAATATTTTTCAAACATCGCCTTTTTAATGTTATTTTTAAAATAACATGCTAGTTTTTCTGAGGAATGTATTAAATAATCATTTTATGGTATTTATATTAATAAATAGTGAAAACCAATTAATTTAAATAAACTGCACTTGGGATATGTTGTTTTCATTCCATCATTAGTATTTATTTATATTTTTTATTATCAATTTAAAAACCATAATTATGTGCATTTACTTCCATGATTAATTTTTTATCTATTAAATTTGCAGTTAATTAATAAGTTTCTTATGATCATTGGAAATTATATTTCAATGACATATACATATTATTTGTAACATTTATATTACCATTACAAAAACCATATATCATTTCTACATATGGTGTTTTTATATGAAATAAATTTTATCGAGTGATGAAATATTGTTATTATGTATTATTTATTCAATACATAAATTTATTGATAAGACAAATTTTCCATGAATTAAATTAATATTTCAATATATTAGGAATTCATCAGAACTATAGATTTGGATGTGACCTGAGAGTATATATCCCTTTGATGTATTAGTAGTATCCTGATCTGAATGAGTAATCATTGATGAAATGTGTTTTTACTCATAGTATTAATCCACTATTTGAATGTTCCCTATGGTATATATTTAATGAATTTTGAGATCAATAAGTCTAATAATAATGAATTTCAGTAAATAATAATTCAGTTATTATTATATATGAGATTATTTACATGGTATCAATCATTTATGTTTTTTCAAGTTGTAAAATAAATATCATGTGTGTTCAATTATCTACCTTTTTATTTTTTTCATTATATAATCATGGTAGACATGTTATTTATTTAATATAATATCTATTTATAAATTTTCCATGGCTTTTTTATTAGATATTAATTTATGATATCTTCCATTGAACATAACCCTCACTGAGCATTTGAGGTCCCCATAATTTACTTCCATTCCTAGGATATGAATAAAGAACATTTGAATGATTTCAAGGAATAATAATTTTTTGTTGTACTATGTTTTAATTCATGTTTTCAAATGTAATTCCATGTAAGAAAAAGATTAATTCTTTTGTGAATTTTATCTGTAAAAATAAAAAATTTGATACTTCGGTATGTGATTAGCTGTATATTATTATAAATTAATAATGTAACCATTAAATATGGGCTACTAGGTTAAGTCTACATATAAAGCTTAATTCTAGTCAGTAATGTGAGGAGGTAGTCCACAATGGTTAGAGTATCCAGCCTCACCCCATTATAATATTATAGATCAACCTATCCTATAGTAACCATATAATATATAAATTGTTTCTATATTTGGATAAATATTTGATAACCACATGTAGTATCTACAAGATACCATGTTTTCAATGAGGTACATATTTTTATATTTTCCGTTCAAATCCTTGGTTTTTCCCTAATACAAGAGCGTAATGAGAACACAGTAGTTTAGGGAGTGTACTGGGCAATTTTAGATCCTAGAAGCCTAGATTTCAGATAATGTAGTTGGGAAACCCTATTTATAAAAACCTTATAACATAAGAAAAATTGTTTTATAAAACCATGAGAGGTGGTCCAAGAATCTATAAATGGCTACGCTTTTTTTGGTAAATCATGTAGAAGGGTCCGCAAGCCCATGAAAGGTTGGTAATAGGGTAAAAATAGTGCATAGTTTTCCCTAACTGTGTTCTCAGGGTTGAACACCAATGTAGGCAGATATTAAATTTTTATTAGAGGAATGAATTATACTGTTAACATAGTTTACCAAATAGTAATCATAAACCATATGTGGTCCCTATTTATGTAGAGTATGGTTCATAGTTGGTGCACGGTTTGTCCCACAGTGTGGCCAAACACTGGGGAATAGTTAAAATATATGAAATTAACTTTGTTGATTTTAATTTTTATTAAAACAAAATTAACCCTTCCTTTTCATCTAAAGGACATCCCCTTTGATTATTGGGGGATCTTTTGATTCATAAATCATATGTTTTTACCCTCATTGATCCTCATGAATCAGATTCAAACATTGTTCCTCTCTTTGGACCCACACTTGTAAATTTTATCGTCCTCTTGTGTGATTTATCTTTTTCATCATATCAAAAAATCTATATAGGTGCAAGATAATATGAAATATTCCATGGGTAATCAGTTTTTTCTTCTGATTTATCCTAATCCATCTCAATTTAGGATTCAATATTGGATAGGTTTTTTACCATGTATATACATTAGGTGGTCTATACTTTACCCTTAAATGTTGGTGGTTCATTATCTCTTAATTGTCACGACATAAGTAAGACTTTTCAATGGTACACCAAAAATTGTTTTAAAACAAAGATTAAATTGTTTATGACTTGTCAATGTTTCCCAATGGATTATTTGTATTGGATATAGGTTGTTTTCTCAACCTTATGCAACCCCTGATTTATGCCTTTGTATATTACTCTTTAATACAACCCCACTGGGTGAGTTTTCACTATCCTCTTATTTTGTTAGCCTTAAAAATCATAGATGAATGGATGATTATGATAATTTTATTACTACTTTAAATGTGATTACATTATTTTTAATCTATTTAATTATTTAAATAGAAAATTTTGAAATGGGTTAGATGAAATCATGTATTTTGAAATGATATGAAATGATTATTGAATTAATTATAGAATTGGTTATCATAGTGGGTTCCTTGGATGGGATCCCTAAATCTTGTATTCCATTGGATTCAATAGAAATTTCAACTCTAGATATTAGTATTTTTACAACACTGGATGTATTTTTTATAAAATTTTGATCATGAGTCTATAAGATGTAATGGAATTTCCACCCCATAGATATGTCTTTCTTAGACTCTCATTTTACATGATCTAGTGAAATCCTACCAAGAATCCTTCAAATTCAATACCATGTTTCAATTGAGAGGACCCATTTACTTGATGAAGGTACCTTGTTTTTTAACAACATAAATTAATCCCTTCGCAGTTGGACACTATATTACGAAACATAGGCCATTTTTTATGTTTACACTAGATGAAACGATGTGTCCGTTGTGGATATTTTATCTATGTATACATATATCCAGGGTATGGGTATATAATTTTAGTTTTTCTAATTGATATTATCACACCAATTTTGATAGGATTCATAGTTTCCTTTTATTTTGAATGATTAATAATTTTTCATTAGCCGTCATGTTTGGATAGATAGGACCACATTTGTTTGAATATTTACTTTTATTAATGTTATATGTGTGATATATTACACACTTATTCTGTTTGTATCACATAGATTGGATGTGTTATAGACAACATTTTTTGTTTCCTAGTGAGTGTTATCTGACATCTTGTCCAAGACACCAATGGGTATTGTGACATATTTAATGGTTTCATGTTGGAATCAGTGAAATATCCCATTTTAGAGTCTTGAGTTGATTGATTCTTAGGAGAAGGGAAGAAATGGACAAAACTATTCTTGTTATTCTAGATGGATATATTAATTTTTTGGTTTTTTTTATTTTAAGACATGAATTTTAATAATATTATAATTTCCATATATTTTCTACCATTTGTTATTGAGACATTTATTTATCATTATATTGAACATGTTACTAGTTTTGGATTTTTTATTATTACAATATTATTAATTTCAATCATTGATCATGAATTATATTAGGTTTCACTACATTAATGTAAAGATTATTTATGATGTTATACACTCTTAAATATGGTTATCTTATCCTCATAGACACACCCTGAGACCTTCCTCCTAGATAGATACAATTATTGTACGTAGAGGTGAGTTTGAGTATATGAGACACAACGACATAGGGCGCCATCCAATAGCTACTTTGTTAGGCCATTTCAATGTTGTATAAAATGATTATTATTTTAAGAAAGTCAAATTTCATTACAATATAAATGAGGTTTGGAATGAGTAACAGTTTTTTAATGGTCTATTTCATGGGTATCAAACCAAAATACATGAACAATCAAAATTTAATGGTTCAAAACTTGTATTTCATGATTTTTCTTATATTACTTGTGTCACACCCCGACCGCGGACATCAGTAATTTTTCTCCTCTCTTGGTCCCGATTTAAATTTTTCGAAGATTAATTGTGATTGATGGTTTCGCACCGGTGCGCGGTCATCGCATCGCTAGCGGTGATCGTGCGTTCGGCCCGGGTGACGACGTGTCCACCCGACGTTTTAAATATTAAAGTTTTTACGTTGAATTTTTATTATTATTACTATTTGAGTTGCGTTATTATTATAATTAACTAACTTTTATTTACTTTAATTATTTTATTGTTATGATTATTATTATAAAGTATTATTAATATTATTATGAAGGTTTGTTATTATTATTATAAAGCAATTATTATTATCATAACATTTTATTATTATTATTATTATAAGTTTTATTATTGTTATATAAGTTTTAATATTACGTTGACTTTTTATTATTATTACTATTTGAGTTGCGTTATTATTATAATTAACTAACTTTTATTTACTTTAATTATTTTATTGTTATGATTATTATTATAAAGTATTATTAATATTATTATGAAGGTTTGTTATTATTATTATAAAGCAATTATTATTATCATAACATTTTATTATTATTATTATTATAAGTTTTATTATTGTTATATAAGTTTTATTATTATTAATATTATAAGTTTTATTATTATTATTATAGTGTTATTATTATTATTATTATCTCAATTATTATTATTATTATTATTATTATTATTATTATTATATATATATATTTTAGAACCCCTAACCCTAACCTATTCCCCAACCCAGCCGCCACCCCCGTCCCCCTTCTCCCCTCTCCCTTGGTCTCTCCAGCGCCTGGTTCTTCTCCCTCCGGTTCTCCGCCCTCTCAGCCCGCTCTCCGGCCTCCTGGTCCCGGCCACCGCTCGCACCTCTCCGGCGGTGTCCCGCCCCGCCTGCTCCCCCTGTCCCGCTCCCCGTCGCCGCACCCCGCACCCGGCAGCCGCCGCACCGCGCCCGGCCTCCCTCCAGCGCGCTCAACCTCGCTCCGCTCCTCTCCCATGCTTTCCGCCTCCGCTCTCCTTCAGCCCGCGCCCGACCGACCCCCTGCTCGCCGTCACCGGCCCGCACCGACCCCGTCCTGGCCTCGCCGCGCCAACCCCGTCCCGTGCCAGCGTTCTCCCGCTCACCCCCACGCACCGCCGCGCGTCCCGGCTCCCGCCTCCGCCTCGCTGGCGCCTGCTCACCCCAGCACCGCCGCCCTCCGGCGCTCCGCCTCACCGTGCCGCGCCCGACAGCCGCCGCCGGCGCTCCGCCTCGTCGTGCCCGCGCCCGACAGCCGCCCCGGCTCCCCTCCTGCTCCCGTCACCACGCTCTGCCGCCTCCACCCCCGTCCCGACTCCTCCGCCGTTCCGCACACCCGGCCTCCCCGCCGGCCTCCGCCCTGCTCCTCCGCCTTGCGCCGACCCCGCGCCGCGCCTCCTCCTTTCTCTCAGCCGCGCCGGCCACCCCGTTCCGCCTTTTTCCCCCTGCTCGTGAGTCTTTTTTTTATTTATGTTCATTGCTTTTTATTATAAATATTATTATAATGTTACTTTTATTATCTTTATTATTATTATTATCATTATATTATGTTATCCTCACTAATATTATTATATTATGTTTTATATTATTATTATTAATATTAATAACATATTATGAATATTATTATTATTATTATTGTAATGTTGTATTATTATTACCACATTATTATTATTATTATTATTATTATTATTACTATTAACTTATCATTTTTATTATTATCATATTATAATATTATAATTATGCTAAGTTATTATTATTATCATTATATTATTATTATTCTGATTATATTATTATCATGTTGATATTATTCTATTATTATTATTTTTACAATATCATTATTGTTTTTATTGTTATATTATTATTATACTTATCAAATTATTATTTTTATATCATTCTTGTTATTAAAGTATGTTACTATTATTATTATTATATTATTATTAATATATTATTAAGATTAAGATTATTATTATTTTTATTATTTTCAAGTTAATATTATTAAGTTATTATTTTATTATGATATTGTTATTATTATGGTTATACTATTATTATCATTATAATAATAATATTATTATTATTATTATTTTCTTATTATTATTACTCTGGATTTTACTTGTGCTTTGTTAGGGGTTTTCTTCATCAATTTATATTTGTTTTTGGTAGGTTTAAGACTTTAGGACCCGCGCAGGGCGTTTCCGAGGTTCTGCCGTCTCCGCGCCTCAGTTTCGAGAGTGTTGAACTTTTTCACGTGGCTTCAGACACACGTCATGTCATCGCGCCTTGGTTCCAAGGTCGTTTTACCATCGCGCTTGGATCATGAGGTAGGTCTCCCTTTGCACTCGCCTTTAAATTTAGAATTTATTTATTCCTTGACTTTTTATTAAGTTTCAGCAAATTCAAAAGTATTATTAAGTAGTTATCTATAGTTTGGTGATCTGCTGATGATAAAAGTTGTTTTAATTCTAGCGTTTCATTAAAAGCGTTTTCTTGGATTTAATTGTGTGCTTCCATGGTAGTTTTGCTGGATGGTTCTTCCTGATTAACGAAAGATCATGTTGAATTGGGTTCTGAAGCGGTTTTGGTGTGTGTAAAATGGTAGGTGTATTGGTTATGGAAAATGGTATTTTTATTTGAACCTTGATTAGAGGAAGTGCTGTGTGACCTTTAAACTCGATTTTTGGAAACATTAAGCGTGGTTCTTGGTAGTTGAAAAAGAAAAATGTTTTCCTTTGATGCGTGATTAAAATTATGGATTTCATTTGAGAAATAGTATTCTTTCAAAAGGTGTTTAAAGGCCCGTTTGGCTCTTGATAAAAGTGGGGTGCGTTTGGAACTGGGAAACTGATTTCTTACTTGTGATACCAACGTCTTTCAGGTTTGAGATGCTGATTTGAGTTTCTTAAATAATGTTCTAAGTGCGTTTCTGGTTTTCAATCGTGTGGCGTATGTCATGTCCCTTGGAAATGTTTTAGTGTTAGATGTTCAAAGTGTAAATGATATGACGGCCCGGTTGGCACTTTAATAAATGTGAAGTGATTATACTTATATTTATATATATATATATACGTACTTGTGAGGGCATTTCTACAGGGGGACTTCCCTTCGAGGGTTGTCGTGTAGCGATGTCCGTGTAAGGGGTTGGCAAGTGCGGTGAGATGAGTCACGCGTGCGCGGGTCTCCCACTTACACAGTGTTACAAAAACTACTATGGGTTCCTGGGCGTCTTGTAGATTATCGAGTGACGGTTGCTTTCTAACCCTGATTAGACGGGTTAGTACCCCCTGGAGTTACAGACAGGCCATGAGGGATGTGCCACTGGTTGGCTGTTAGGGAGGCCAGTTGGTTATTGACTATGGAGTACCATGCCGGTAGGTAGTCTGAACCCGAGTACGTCCAGGGGTTTTCTAGGGATGTTCAGGATCGCCCATGGTTATTGCTGATAACTTCTGGTTTATTTGTACTTGCACTTGGTTTTCCTTACCTGTTTACCTTTACTTGCACTTGTTTTCCCTGCTTGTTTTCCTTCAGTCATATTTCACAGCCTATACTGTTAGACTTTGAGAAAAATGGTTTTCAAATGAAAATGCTTTATTCGCTTTGGGTTAGATTTGAAAATGTAACACTTTGCTTTTCCGAATGAGTTTAAAACTAATGAAATCGAACTAACTTCCGAAAAAGAATAAGGGAAATTTCTCGTGTTTGATTTTCAAGTAAAACATTATGAAAAATTACTTTTATACATTATAGTTCAAACCTGGATTATGTAGATTCTATATTTATTGGCAGTGCTTTGGGACTTGTTGTTGGGCTCACCTACTGAGTACTTTTGTGCTCACGCCTATCTTTTACCATTTCAGTCGCAGGTCTTCTGTTTTGAGTCGCTCAGTGTTGGAGCGAGGTTGCTCTCTAGTTGGGTGGTGACCTGAGAGGTCACATGGAGGTACGTGGTTGTGTGGCTTTTATTTCTTTTCCGCTGTTAGTGTTTATTTATTCTGTTCTATTTAATTTTGTTTTGGGCTGAAATCGTTCCCAACGATCAAGTCTTAATGCCCGACACTGGTTTCCATCCCGGGGGGATCGGGAACGCCCCTCGGGACTTGCCGCGGACCGGCTCGGGTGACCGGTTCAGGGTCAACCCGGGCTGGTTCGTGACAAAATGGTATCAGAGGGTGGTTCTTGTTATTTGGGTTGTCCTGTAGAAGGAGATTAGGACTGTCGGAACTCGAGGGGTAGGTACGGGAAGAGCGTCGCGAACTCTTGCTCGCACTGATCCTCGAGTTACCAGGGGTAGTTCGGGAATTGTGTCCTTGTCTTTTCTGGTTTGTCTTGGATTGAGAGATGACAATGGAGGCAAGCTGATGTTACGTCGTGATTTCACATGGAGTAGTGACCCATGTGGAGTCTGGGTACACGGTTTGAATTCCTCCTGGTGGTCGACACTGACTTGGGACATGGCTCACTACCATGTCGCCAGGTTGAGTGTGACTACTAGTCCCTCATTTCAGTGGTTAATGCAAATTTGGCTGCTGCTTTCGTTTTGGTTTGTGTGGGTGCGTTGTTGGAAATGAAAAAGGTTTTTGGGAAATTGGACTGGATTCTTTTAAAGGACTTTAAATGTATAAAATGGGTTTTAAAACTGAAATCTCTTGATTTGAAAAATCTGTTGTTTGCTTGGAGTTGGTTCAGAATTGTTTGGGGTGAAACCACAGGTCCTCTTTATGAACGTTTGCACATGTGTGAGAATGCATGGAAAGTGTGTGTTGATGCACGTATGAATGGAATGTGGATAAAGACATGTGCAACGGTTCATGAGATTACCTGGGTGTGTTTGAAATTTAACGCTTGAATTTGTTTTCTAAACTCGTTTTAAAGGGAGAATGGTTTTGGAAAGTTTTTGGTTTGAAAGTGGATTGGTTTTTGGAAAGTGATCTTGAGAAAGGGTGGTTTTGAAATCAAAAATGAAAAGGGAATTTTTAAAGAGGGGATTTTATTTTGGGTTGTTTTGTATTTGTTTGGTCCTGGTTCTGACTATTTTTGAGAAAGGCGCTTTTATTGATGTTGCTTCGTTTTGATGTGGGTTTTGGCCTTGTGTTTTATATGTCGCTCAGGAAATGCCGCCCAGAAAGGTCTTCAAGGATTCGGATATGTCATGCCCAGTTTTTAGTCCTCCTCAGACTTTGCCTGTTCTCCATGGTGATCGGGGTCCGTTAGAGGCAGTGGAATGGCTCGAGGAAGTGGAACGTGTCTTTAGAATGTTGGGAACTCCCGATAATGTTAAGGTTCGTGCAATTATGGAGTTGTTTGAGGGTCCAGCTCTGGACCAGTGGAAGATGGTTACCCCACCGTCAACGCAAGGTGAAATGACGTGGGATGTCTTCAGAACCGTTTTCATCCAATGGTTTGTACCTGAGGAAGTGAAGCTGGAGAAAAAGGGAGAGCTTGTGCATATTCAACAAGGCCAACGGACGGTGAAGGCATATGTTGACCATTTCAAGGAACTGATTTCCTTTTCTCCAGATGTAGCGTCGCATGAGCTCATGAAGGCCTCTCTTTTCACTGGAGGTCTTCGTCCAGAGATCAAGGAGTGTGTCCTCCCTTCTAAAGACCTTTGATTCGAGAAGCTGGTGGAGAAAGCTTTCTTGGCTGAGTTGGTTTCCGGTGTGCGGGTGGCATATACTTCAGCATCCCTTGTTGTTCATAAGAGTTCCTCCTCTGGTGAGGAAAAGGCGCGAGAGATACCTGTCCCCAATGAGTTATCCCCTTTGGTCCCAGCTTCCAGTTCATCAGATCGTTCGATGGTATGCTTTCAGTGTGGTCGTTTCGGGCATTTAAAGCCGTCTTGTCGCAACCCTCCAAGGACGTGTCATCGCTGTGGTTGTCTGGGTCATCTGGAGAAGTTTTGCAAGAAGCGTCACTTGAAGAGGAAGTTGTGATGGGATAATGTCAGTACCTGACTGTGAGGCAGAAGATGCTTCAGCCATCAGAGCCCCAGCCACAAGTCTCGGGGTGAAGCTCGCGCACAGTCAGGAGTCCCCAGGGGTGCGAAGCCTTAGTCCAGGTTTTGTGTTCCGTGTTAGCAGTGGAACAATCAAGACCTTTTAGTACTTGTTTTCCTGCTACAAAAGCTTCAACAACGTTGTAAATGGGTTGTTTTTTCTAAAAAGTGACAATGGATTTGTTCTTTGATAATCCAAGCAGACTTGTCGTGTGGGGGTGATATTCTAAATCGTGTATCCTTCTTAAAAGTGTGTTTGACTCTGCTGTGGGTTGACCTCGTTTTAGTTATGTTGTCGGATGTGGTTATGTTCGTGGACTTCGGTGGATCGTGTCTCCAGTTTGATGTGGTTAAATGTTTTCCATGGGTTTCCCCCCTGGTGTTGAAGGTTGTTGACTCTAGTCGTGGGTTCAAGGTTCCGACGAAGGTGTAAATCTTAGCATGCTATAAGAGTTGGTTTAAACCGGTTAGGAGTTCCCGCGTCGACCCCCCTTCCCGGGGTTTTCTATTTAAATGGTCATCTTTTCTGCACTAGTTAAGTTCTTGTGGTGGGGAGAACCCCTTCGTGTTCTCCCCTCAATCTCGGACCTTAGTTTTCTCTTCGATCGGTCGGGTGTGACCTGTGTAGAACAAGGTCATCCCCGAGATTCTCAGTTTTCTTCAGCTCCTTTAGTTCTGTTTGGGCATAGACTTGGTTTTTGTCTGACTAGTGGCCTGGTGACTTTCTGGGGGCAGAAAGTGTCTGTGGTGGGGAGAATTGTCACACCCCGACCGCGGACATCATTTATTTTTCTCCTCTCTTGGTCCCGATTTAAATTTTTCGAAGATTAATTGTGATTGATGGTTTCGCACCGGTGCGCGGTCATCGCATCGCTAGCGGTGATCGTGCGTTCGGCCCGGGTGACGACGTGTCCACCCGACGTTTTAAATATTAAAGTTTTTACGTTGACTTATTATTATTATTACTATTTGAGTTGCGTTATTATTATAATTAACTAACTTTTATTTACTTTAATTATTTTATTGTTATGATTATTATTATAAAGTATTATTAATATTATTATGAAGGTTTGTTATTATTATTATAAAGCAATTATTATTATCATAACATTTTATTATTATTATTATTATAAGTTTTATTATTGTTATATAAGTTTTATTATTATTAATATTATAAGTTTTATTATTATTATTATAGTGTTATTATTATTATTATTATCTCAATTATTATTATTATTATTATTATTATTATTATATATATATATATATTTTAGAACCCCTAACCCTAACCTATTCCCCTACCCAGCCGCCACCCCGTCCCCCTTCTCCCCTCTCCCTTGGTCTCTCCAGCGCCTGGTTCTTCTCCCTCCGGTTCTCCGCCCTCTCAGCCCGCTCTCTGGCCTCCTGGTCCCGGCCACCGCTCGCACCTCTCCGGCGGTGTCCCGCCCCGCCTGATCCCCCTGTCCCGCTCCCCGTCGCCACACCCCGCACCCGGCAGCCGCCGCACCGCGCCCGGCCTCCCTCCAGCGCGCTCAACCTCGCTCCGCTCCTCTCCCCTGCTTTCCGCCTCCGCTCTCCTTCAGCCCGCGCCCGACCGACCCCCTGCTCGCCGTCACCGGCCCGCACCGACCCCGTCCCGGCCTCGCCGCGCCAACCCCCTCCCGTGCCAGCGTTCTCCCGCTCACCCCCACGCACCGCCGCGCGTCCCGGCTCCCGCCTCCGCCTCGCTGGCGCCTGCTCACCCCAGCACCGCCGCCCTCCGGCGCTCCGCCTCGCCGTGCCGCGCCCGAAAGCCGCCGCCGGTGCTCCGCCTCGTCGTGCCCGCGCCCGAGAGCCGCCCCGGCTCCCCTCCTGCTCCTGTCACCGCGCTCTGCTGCCTCCACCCCCGTCCCGACTCCTCCGCCGTTCCGCACACCCGGCCTCCCCGCCGGCCTCCGCCCTGCTCCTCCGCCTTGCGCCGACCCCGCGCCGCGCCTCCTCCTTTCTCTCAGCCGCGCCGGCCACCCCGTTCCGCCTTTTTCCCCCTGCTCATGAGTCTTTTTTTATTTATGTTCATTGCTTTTTATTATAAATATTATTATTATGTTACTTTTATTATCTTTATTATTATTATTATCATTATATTATGTTATCCTCACTAATATTATTATATTATGTTTTATATTATTATTATTAATATTAATAACATATTATGAATATTATTATTATTATTATTGTAATGTTGTATTATTATTACCACATTATTATTTTATTATTATTATTATTATTACTATTAACTTATCATTTTTATTATTATCATATTATAATATTATAATTATGCTAAGTTATTGTTATTATCATTATATTATTATTATTGTGATTATATTATTTTCTTATTATTATTACTCTGGCTTTTACTTGTGCTTTGTTAGGGGTTTTCTTCATCAATTTATATTTGTTTTTGGTAGGTTTAAGACTTTAGGACCCGCGCAGGGCGTTTCCGAGGTTCTGCCGTCTCCGCGCCTCAGTTTCGAGAGTGTTGAACTTTTTCACGTGGCTTCGGACACACGTCGTGTCATCGCGCCTTGGTTCCAAGGTCGTTTTACCATCGCGCTTGGATCTTGAGGTAGGTCTCCCTTTGCACTCGCCTTTAAATTTAGAATTTATTTATTCCTTGACTTTTTATTAAGTTTCAGCAAATTCAAAAGTATTATTAAGTAGTTATCTATAGTTTGGTGATCTGCTGATGATAAAAGTTGTTTTAATTCTAGCGTTTCATTAAAAGCGTTTTCTTGGATTTAATTTTGTGCTTCCATGGTAGTTTTGCTGGATGGTTCTTCCTGATTAACGAAAGATCATGTTGAATTGGGTTCTGAAGCGGTTTTGGTGTGTGTGAAATGGTAGGTGTATTGGTTATGGAAAATGGTATTCTTATTTGAACCTTGATTAGAGGAAGTGCCGTGTGACCTTTAAACTCGATTTTTAGAAACATTAAGCGTGGTTCTTGGTAGTTGAAAAAGAAAAATGTTTTCCTTTGATGCGTGATTAAAATTCTGGATTTCATTTGAGAAATATTATTCTTTCAAAAGGTGTTTAAAGGCCCGTTTGTCTCTTGATAAAAGTGGGGTGCGTTTGGAACTGGGAAAATGATTTCTTACTTGTGATAACAATGTCTTTCAGGTTTGAGATGCTGATTTGAGTTTCTTAAATAATGTTCTAAGTGCGTTTCTGGTTTTCAATCGTGTGGCGTATGTCATGTCCCTTGGAAATGTTTTAGTGTTAGATGTTCAAAGTGTAAATGATATGACGGCCCGGTTGGCACTTTAATAAATGTGAAGTGATTATACTTATATTTATATATATATATACGTACTTGTGAGGGAATTTCTATAGGGGGACTTCCCTTCGAGGGTTGTCGTGTAGCGATGTCCGTGTAAGGGGTTGGCAAGTGCGGTGAGATGAGTCACGCGTTCGCGGGTCTCCCACTTACACAGTGTTACAAAAACTACTATGGGTTCCTGGGCGTCTTGTAGATTATCGAGTGACGGTTGCTTGCTAACCCTGATTAGACGGGTTAGTACCCCCTGGAGTTACAGACAGGCCAGGAGGGATGTGCCACTGGTTGGCTGTTAGGGCGGCCAGTTGGTTATTGACTATGGAGTACCATGCCGACAGGTAGTCTGAACCCGAGTACGTTCAGGGGTTTTCTAGGGATGTTCAGGATCGCCCATGGTTATTGCTGATAACTTCTGGTTTATTTGTACTTGCACTTGGTTTTCCTTACCTGTTTACCTTTACTTGCACTTGTTTTCCCTGCTTGTTTTCCTTCAGTCATATTTCACGGCCTATACTGTTAGACTTTGAGAAAAATGGTTTTCAAATGAAAATGCTTTATTCGCTTTGGGTTAGATTTGAAAATGTAACACTTTTCTTTTCAGAATGAGTTTAAAACTAATGAAATGGAACTAACTTTCGAAAAAGAATAAGTGAAATGTCTCGTGTTTGATTTTCAAGTAAAACATTATGAAAAATTACTTTTATACATTATAGTTCAAACCTGGATTCTGTAGATTCTATATTTATTGGCAGTGCTTTAGGACTTGTTGTTGGGCTCACCTACTGAGTACTTTTGTGCTCACGCCTATCTTTTACCATTTCAGTCGCAGGTCTTCTGTTTTGAGTCGCTCAGTGTTGGAGCGAGGTTGCTCTCTAGTTGGGTGGTGACCTGAGAGGTCACATGGAGGTACGTGGTTCTGTGGCTTTTATTTCTTTTCCGATGTTAGTGTTTATTTATTCTGTTCTATTTACTTTTGTTTTGGGCTGAAATCGTTCCCAACGATCAAGTCTTAATGCCCGGCACTGGTTGCCATCCCGGGGGGATCGGGAACGCCCCTCGGGACTTGCCACGGACCGGCTCGGGTGACCGGTTCAGGGTCGACCCGGGTTGGTTCGTGACAACTTGAGTTTATTACAAAGGTAGGTGATGTACTTGATATATTATATTATTGTTAATTTATTGCATTTTTTTATTTTCTATTGACAGGAGGGTTACCACATCATGCATCATTATTGAACTAGGTATAATTCACATTCCATTCATTATTCGATTCCATATAGGATGCATTACATGACATCCTGACATTATTATGTGTGCATTGAATGGGATTAATTTTGTTATACAGTTGATTTATTTATGTAATTGTGAAACAACGTTTGTACATAGAGTACCATCAACAATCAAACTTGTTTTTTACTACATAGGATAAAACAAACACCCTAATCATTCAATTACGCCACATTGAGCCATGGACCATTGGTCGCATGGACTAAAACGTGTTATGGTTAGGATTAAGTGGATTCCACACTTTTGTTAGTTAGGTGTGTAGGACCATATAGATTATATGAGGTGAAAATTTAGTTATAAAATTTAATGAAAAGTATAAATATATTTGAATTCAATAAGACATAAATTTGTGAAATAGAGAACATGGAACTATCCTAGTTTTATAGTAAGTAATAGGAAATTTATCTAGTTTTTATGGTTTTTTATATTACCTAGTACTGACATAAGAAAAAGGAATAGGGGTGTGGATCATTTTTATAAATTATTTGACCTATTCTACACTTTTATATTTTTTTTATCATGGTCAGTATTCATTTATTTCAATGGTCTGTGTTTGTAATGGTAGAGAAATTCTACAATGAAATCTTCTAGTCATGTGGTAGGAGGGTGCTGATGTGCATTCTATAGAGGTAGGGGCCTGGGACACCAAATAAAAACCTCTAATGGTTCTTCATATAGATATAGTGTATGTATTAGACACATATACTAATATCCAATTCTATGATAGTTTTTAACTCTTCATGAAGACCTTTTAGAGAGACATGAATCATGTCTTCTCTATATAATATATTATATGTTTCTTCTTCCAATAACATCCTCCCATATTTTTGTGGGATGGAAGTCCATAGGTTATTGATCTATAGTTGAATTATATTATTATATCTTTTAGAATCTGTAAAAACCTCATGATATGAGATTGTAGATTGAAATATATATTATTCAAGGTTCATCTAATCACTTTTTAGATGTTTTGAACCATGTTGACTCATATCAATATATGGCTTAGAGGTATTTAAAATCACGATTTTATTATCCATTCTTTCCTAAGACAATGAGAGAAAAAATTGTATGTGATGTTATATGTTTATATCAAAGAGTGATGACCAAAATAGAGAATAAAAAAAATATTCATAGAACATTAATATTTTTTTATGATTTTCCTTTTGGATGAACATTGAACAGATAAAATATTCTAGGAAATTCTGAGAAATCCAATTGATCACTGCTCAATGTTTTTCAATTTAATAATATTAATGAGATACTGAATTAGGAACTTATTAATTAATAGAACCTAAGGGATGTTTTGGTGTAGAGATGTATAGTTAATCTTATTGACCTAGTGGTTTATCGACATAAAGTAGGAAGCACCATGTTGAGGATTCTCATGAGGGGAGATCCAGCTAGTTCTTGAACACTAGTAGTTCAATTTTCTATCAACAATGTGAGAGATTAAAACATATGATTAATCTACTTTTTAGAGATCTAGTCGAGTGAGGATCATGCTACATGTTGGACCAGATAAAGATATTCTGAAGGAACATCCCTCCAGAAATCAGTAGAAGGGGTAAAATATAAATACATGATTAGGTGTGGGAATCATAGGTCCACATCAAGATAATAACTTAATTATTGATGATAATTTTGGATAATGTGGTGGTTATTATTGAAGAATCCTACACAAGTTGTTCTAAGATATTATAGTTGTACTTCTCTTAGTAGTAGGGTTGTTTCATAGGGCCAATGTTCATGACATATATATATTGTAAACCCCACACCTCTGGAGTGTTGTTCAAGACAATATACATTGATAGGTATGATCCTTTTATCCTCTAATCATTTATATCCCCTTTTGGAAATAGGTTCATCTCATTATTTATAAATATAACTATTGTAGAGATCATTCTTCATATTAATCAGTTTTCTAATGGCCGTATAGAATAGGATACTCCATTGAATATCAAAATAGATGTATATGATAGTGTAGGGACGGAACCCTTATGGAATGATAACATCAATCCATGTGGGATATATTTCTATTTTAGATGAAAGTGATTGTCATTATACTTGGTATTCACTAACTTGTTTTTTTCAAGATCATATCAATTAGTATAACCTGCGGATGACTGTCACATCACCATGGGGTGGTGTTTTTTATTCACAAGGGTGAATAGGATTTCTAGGTATGTATATGTAGAACCATGAATCTTGGGATGTGTGGGATGATATCCTAGATAATAGTTTATATTTTTATGAATTGGTATTTCATTAAGAATATTTCCCTCTAGTTGTTGATTATTTGAGGGATGTTTTCTGCTTCTAATTTTATGAATTAACTCGTGAGAGGGAGGTGGAGTTCTCTATCTAGCTAGTTATAGGGTTTGAATTATTATACATTCATTTATGCATGATGGATACTACTGAGTAGAAATATCAAAATAGGTATATAGAGGACATGGAATTATATGTTTTATTATGAAATAATACTTTTATATGGGGTTTTTTGGTACATTTCACAAAATAGTTAGAAGGAAACATCAGGCTATGGGTGGATTATTTGAAATTGAACCACATGATGGTGATGAAATAGTATCCACTTCATTAGATAGATTATTCAATCGACATTCTCCAGGGATATCATGTTTTGTTAATGATTTTATTTAGATCAGTTTATTTTCATGTAGATGATTGACCTAAAAACATACCTCATATAGATTTTTATGTAGTTTTTATGTACTATATGTGTATTTGAATATATTATTTGGTCTTAAGAATGTTCCAGAAGTTTCAAAGGCAACGATGAAGTGATTTTTTCATCCTTATTTTGGTTCATATGAGGTTCTATTCATGGAATATATATTTCTTTATTTTCATAATCAATATTAACATGAAAAATATCTTGATATCAAATTGGATATAATGATAGAGAATCATTTATATGCATATATCACAAAGTAATACTTTTTGCTGGATATTATTTGATTATTGTTACATATTTTACAGGAGGCAGGAGTATTAGTTTCTCATGAGAGTGTGAGAGATTTATTTTCCAAGGAGAATCCTAAGAAATTCACTAGCTTACAGAGTCTCTTTGGGCTGATGGTTATTACCTAGATTTAATATATGACTTATCATGCTTTGTATCACATCTTATGATATTAACTTAGAAGGGTGTGAAGATTACATCGTTATATACCTGAGAGATATACTTTGAGGGGACGAAAGGGATATTGACTCTAGAAATAGTCTTAATTATTCCATAGCTAGGTAGGATTAAAACTATATACTGTGATGCATCAGATATCGGTATCAGGGTTTATTTTATAAAAAAAGGAGTGACACATGGCATACTAGTCTTCTTAGTTGAGACCACGTGAATGGAACTACCCAACACACGATCTCAATCAAGTCACATTTGTACATTTCATACCTTATTTGGGGAATTATATATTGGTGGAGCACATATTAGTGTACACAGAATACAAAATTATCCAATAAAATTTTATATAGTGTGACAATAAAATTAGGTAGGAAATGTGTGTGGAAGAATAATATAATTTAGATATAAAAACTGCATATATCCCTATTAATGTCATTGAAGTTATCAATTCACTAAGAAGGGGGACTTAGATAAAGGTAGTTCAAGTGGACAGTAGATAGTGGATACTTTTGGGAATATTCTTAGAGATGCACATGGTGGTGAAAGATGTCCCAGGCCATTGTTTTCTTTCATCATTGGAAGCAACATAAAATATTCTTCATATAGTGAGTATGGGATAGTTATTGGTGCTAAGGGTGTATTCCTATAAGAGAGTGTCATAGGTGAATATATACCTCATGATTATGCAATGGGAATGTATGGAATTTTCCCTATTCATGGCCATGTTTGGGTTCCATCATACCTATGTGAGTAGATGATGCTTATGTTTTATTCCTTATTATGGGAATTACATCTCAACATTACCTAAATTTATGGTGACTTTTTTCTTCAATACTAGTGTCTAGAGATGAAAATGGGGGAATAAGTTCATTTCAGGAGGTGTTCTACTTTTCATCAATTGAAGATGGAACACTAGTGACCCACAAGGATTTTATAGTAGTTACCAATTCCAAAGTAGGAATGGGAAACTGTTATAAAGGATTTCTTGACCATGTTACCAGGGTTGCCTTGATATAGTGATTCTATATCAGTTGTTGAGGATATGGTCAAGAAGGTCTTCCATTTACATTATATAAGAGAGACCGTCTCAGTATATGATATAGCGATACATTATGTCTTTGAGTTATTATGCCATCACTGGGTTCCTCATACCATTATATCATATTGGGATTCATGGTTTACATCTCAATTATAGATTATTTTTCATAGGTATTTGGGTTTATATTTTATTTTGATCATGTAATACAACCCCTCAATGGATGTTCATTCTGAGATAACAATATATGTTATAGAATGAATTTTTAGGACATTATTCATTGATTTGGGGGGATAATCCAAGATACTTATACCCCGAGTTGAGTTATCCTACAATAAATAAATATTATATGAAGAAAATTATGGGTCCCTATAAGGCTTTGTACGGTACTCCATGTTTCTTAACACTATGTCAGTTAGATGTAGGAGGGGCGGGAATACACTAAAAACGTCATGAGGGTGATACTTCAAAGTAGGTTCATTTTATTTTTAAATGGATGGATACTAAAGAGTATATGTTGAAATATCATTCCTAACACTGTCAACGACCTCAATAGTTTGAGGTTTGGAATAATGTCTTTTTACATTCTCACTAATGCTAGGACACAAATGAAAATGAATATTGGTTAACATTTCATAATGATATTTTAGTCCATTCATGATTCTGTAGAGGGCTGTGATGATATCATATTAGTTGATGTTATCTCAGAGGTACTGATCCATGAAAAACATCATCTATGTATATCAGCTACACTGTTATCATATTTACCCTTATCATAATCATCATTTAGATGAGGTTGAATTGTTGGTATATGTGTCTTTTTTGTAGAATCTTATTCATATCATTTATAAGATCTCAAAAGTTATCTAAGACAATTCAGTTCCCCTAGTATCAGTGTTATGGAATCATGGTGTTTTATAGGATTAGACATGGGAGTGGTAGGCCGAATTGCAATCTATTTATACTATGTTATTCATAGTCAATTGTTGGCACCATAGGAAAAGAAATTCCTATATGGATTTCTATCAGTGGGGATAATACAAGATCATTTATTTTCCATGAGGCACTTAATGTTTTAAGTTACATTTAAATCCTTGGGATTTACATATTGTGACTTCATAATGAGAATACGTTGACTTATGGGGTTTTTTAGGCTTGTTTAGAGTCTAGAGGCAAGATATTGGGAAAAGCTATCATGACTGCATTGTTAGTACAACCCATGAAACCAAATATGAACTATTTGGTGATACCATAAAAGGTGTCCTAGTATACTGTAAAAGACTACATTGTTTTTGGGAAACCATGAATAAGGGTCCTCACACACAAGTGGGGTTGGAAAGATATTATAAAAATGTGCATTGTTCACACTAACTGCTCACCCAAGGCTACACTACTATGTGGTCATCTCATAAATTTTTATTACTTTCATGCATCATAGCCTATGGATGGTTTTTCAAACCATTAACATGAATTATGTAGTGTCTCTCTTGAGGTAGAATATGGTTCATGGTTGGTTCATGGTTTGGTGAATCGTTCATGCAAACCATGCTAACTAGAGAAAATATAGGAAAATAGAATTTCAATATTAATTTTTATGAAAACCTAATCCTATTTTCCATTTCCTTTGGAAAAAATCCCCCATGAATCATGTGATACCTTCTAAATATCAAATCATAGGATTTGAACCTAATTCATTTTCTAGACTCAAATTCCAATATCATTTATCTCGTTGGACCCACACTAGTTAGATCTATAGTCTACAAGTGTTATTACTTTTTTGTATTAATATTAATGAAGTTATTTAAATGTAACATAATATTATAAATATATAGGTTAATAATCAATTATTGAAATTTCTTCCAATATAGATTATTTAGGACTCTATACTGGATGAGTGTTATACCATGTGTATACGGTAGGTGGTCTATACCATTTCCCATATAGTTTGTTTGTTTAATAGCTTGTTATTGTCATGCTGTACATCGGGATTTTGGGTGATTCCCCAAAAATTAGTTCTAAAAATTGATTAAATCGGTTGGTACTTATTTAGGTTTCCCACCAATAACATTGTTATTGATATAGGTAGTTATCCCCAACCTATTCGACCCATGATGTGCCTATTTTTATTTTCCACTTTTATACCACCCCTCCAGATGAGTGTGAGACTGCCTCTTGTTTTGGGATCTTTAATAGATAAAATCAAATTTAATGGGAAGTTAATAATTCTATATTCCTCCTTTCAATGGGACTACATGATTCATAAAAAGATAATTGTTTAAATGTAAAATCTAGAAATAGGTTGGATGAACTCATGGATTTTGAATAGTTAAGAGACGATTGATGAATTGATCGGTGAATTGCTGATGGTAGTGGAAGCCTTGTATGATTTCATTAAATATTGATTCCATTTTATTCCATATACTTTTATACTCTATATATCTACATTCATTACCGTAGTGGATTCATTGGTATTTTATACCTTGGATCCCAGTTCCATAGAATGCCTAGGGAATTGATACCCCTTGGATCGACCTTCTAGGACTCACATTAAAAATTACTAGTTAACATGCTCATTATAATCCTCTAAATTCTTTAATGAGTTTCTATAAATGTTTTCTATGGACTCAATGAGGATACCTTGATCTTCTATACATTGGATTTGACCCTTCAAGTTCTCACACATTATTACAAAATATAGGACGTTATGGATGCTAACAATTGATTACACAAAATGGACATGAATGGGATATTTTATATTCATATAGATATCCATAGTATGGGTGTTTGATTTTAGTTATATATTGTATAATATCACACAAATTAATTTATGCTTTACAATTCTTTTGTTTATGTTATCTTGACTGTTGTGCGATTCTTGAGTTGATTGTTTCTTAAGAGTATGATATACCATGACAAATCTATTCTTATAATTCTACTGGGAGATAGAAATTTTTGTTATTTTTTTATTTTTGTACATATATCTTCAAAAAAATTTATATTTCTATATACTACCTTCAATATTTTACAGAGACAGTACATGACCCTCATGTTGTACTTGATACTAATTTTTTCTTATTTATAAATACATTTTTCTGGATGTTTATATTCTATAATTTATTATATATTCTACCACTACTTTATTTCTGCAATTATTTCCCCTCTGGACACTTTGTCATGAGGAAATAGTGTCACCATTGAAAAATTATATTCCCTCAATTCTATTCATCAGCCTCTGGCATTTGGGGAGACATGCATGAGGCTGTGTGACCCACCGACTTGGACAACTATGAAGTGGCTCGTTGTGTGGGAAATTACCGTATCCAATAACCCAAAAAATAGATACACAAAAATTATACTCAATAAAATTTTCAAATGAATATTATAGTTACTTTTCCATGTGTTTGTACTTATTTTTACCATAGAATTTCTTGAACCAGGAAAAAAACACAACATTAATCACTTTTACATTATGAAAGATAATATTTTTCTTGAAGGATGGAGATTGTAGCCTTATATGTGGAATTATTCATCAAATAAATTTCCTAATTATTAACTTTTTTTGTTAAAAATAAGCACTACTGGTGTTTCATTCCCCTTATATTCATCATCATGGAGAATAAGAGTATGTTTTTTTGATAGAGTACTCTCAATAGTACTCATATTTTCATTCACAATGAAACAAATGAATGTTTTAGGTTGTAAAGACTAAATGGTATCTATATGAAAATTATTATGGATCATAGAACCCGAATTTTTTCAGATTTATCCCTTTCAAATCACCTTGAATAAGAGATTCTCAACAAGCACCTAATCACAATGATTACACTAGAATTGTGAAATATATATAATGTATATGGCATGAATTTATTTCCGTTAATATAGGCCACTGTGGTGAAACATTACTAAATATACATCTATATCTAAATATTTATTTATATTCCTCGCATAAATAGAGGAAATCATAAGACATTGGACATCAATATAATTTCCAACAAGTTTTCGGTAGAGAGATACTTCTTCATATAATGTTTTTAGAAAGAAAATTATGATATGGGGTGTTCAACACATATAATTTACATCAATGGAATGGAATAACACATAAGGTTCTATTGCATTCTAAGAAATTAAATTTCGTGATAAGGTTATCCATCTCTTTTATGTATTATTATGATAGGTATTATATCATGTGGTTTTCCATTTCCATTAAATTGAGAGTGTACTATTAGTATATCCTTGATTAAAAAATAAGCCTAATAAATTGAAATTTTAAATTTTATTCACTCCATACTATTTTTTCATAACCTAATATCCATTAATATTAATTTCTAAATATAGTAAATAATTTATATTCAAGTGAAAAATAATTGAATTACCCTTCTCATAACCCATAATTTATCCTGATAAGATATATGGGGGGTTTTACATTGGTGTAACTAGATTATTATATTTACTCATAATTCCTTGGTCTACTGAGTGGAAACAGCAAGACTGAAATATAAGATTATTATTTCCTTATTAATTTTCTATTAGATGCATGAATTCATGATTGTGTAATAAACCCTCTATGTGAACCGAGTTATGTCAACCCAAAACATAAATATAAAAGTTCGTGGATAATTAAAACCACACGATCATGGACCAATCAATAACTTTAAAAATTTGATGTCATACTAACATAATGATTGTATGAATATATCAACTTACTATTTTAGTTGATGTGTTTTTATCCTTTTTTATCACCTCCCAATTTTATCTTATCACGAGCATTGTTAATATTTTGTATATTTCTACTTAAGTGATAAATAATTTTATAAAAAGATCACATAATAATGATTTTTTTAAAAATTTTGCATTATTTCAAATTTATTTATTCATTGATTATATAGTATAAAAACGAATATTAAATCAATAAATTAAAGTCAATATAATAAAATATATATTTCATGGTCATGATATTTCTTAGTGGCTAATTTATCTAGTGGATTAAATACTCCCTCTCTACCATAGAGAAAAAAAATTGAACCATAAATTTTTTTATGTTGCAGTAATTTGTTGTTCCACATATATATCACATAAATTAGTTGATCCTTGTATTTTTTAGAATAAAATGCTTATTTCAGCTGGGAGATTCATTATTACATAGGATTTTACTGAAATTCATGTGAAGGGATCCAGTGGATTTCATGGTGTGGGGGGTTCAAAAAATAAATAAAAATTAATATAGGCTTTCACATAATAATAATTAGGGGATAAATCAAATAATCTCATTTAAATTTAAAAATAATTAATTAAAAGGAAACCAATCACATAAATTAGAAATTTTAAGGCTCAAAATTATTTAAATCACATCAAATGAATAGTAATTTTCAATATAATAATGAATTAATTAAAATAATGATTTAATTCTGATAAAACAACCTTATTTAATACAATTAATTAAATACTTCTAAATTCCATCAATGAATCCTTCAATTAACATAATCACTAATTTTTAAATAAGTAATAATAATTTTCTTTAAAATTAATGAATTACACAATTGTGTGTTGAAGAAAAAACGTTACTATCAAAACAATGTGTAATGAATCTTTTATAGTATATTCACATCTAATCGATAAAATGTGTTTTGATATTTAATTACATGGAGATAAATATCCCCAAAATTAAACCAAAGCATATTTAAATTAAAATACATGTAATTCATTTAATTAGTGTAAAGTGCATTACAAACTAATTCCATGTAAAATATAATGATTATAATTTAAAAAATTTAGTTCAATATATAATTAAATATCCAAAAAAAATATCAAATAAATGAAATAGGGAACACATGTTACTTGGTTTAATTACATAACTGATTCTTTACTTCTTATTAATGTAATATCATCATTTTCAGTAGACTATACAATATGTGCTCTCATTTTCTCATGTCCATGACATATGCCTATGGTTTGTGTGTGTATCCCAGCTATAGACTCATTCTATGTTTATGATATGTAATATTTCTACTTGTTGGGTGTCCTTAATGTTTCATTATTCCTTATTCTATGTGTTTTTAACAGATACATGATATTCCTAGACTACTATTTTTCTCTATCGTAAGAACAGAAGATCATAACGTCATGTATGTGAGTTACAAGATGTTTAGTTCATCAAACTTCACTCCCTGTAGTCCAAATAAAATTTAATATAATCAAAGTGATATTATAACCATATGATATATATTAAGGATACATAGTATCAAGAAATGTATTTGAGTACAAATAATGTGGTATTTGGTTATTAAATATAATTCATGGCATCTCAAGTTGGAATTATCACAGGTTTCTTTATTTTAATTTGACACATTTATTTTTATAAGAGAATGAATAATTAATGGAATGTGGATGTGATGTCTAAATTTAAATAACAAATATATATATATATATAAGGTAAAACAAATTGGAATCCCATATCATTCAATCAATGATAAATAAATAAATATAACTTAATCATGCAATCTATTTGATACATCTTGAAGGATGGGGGTTTGGGATAATAACCTAATAGGCATGAATAAATTTTACTATACTCTAAATTTATGAATCATATCTATTCATGATGAATGAGCATATATAAAATGGGTATAAATAATAGGTTTCATGAATTTTTTAACTCTAGAAAGAAATATGTATCATCAAATGTAATTTATAATTTATTTATCAGAAGATCTAGAATTACCTCTACTTGTAACTCATTTTATTGGATAATTAGTTGTATTGGTATTTTCATATCATCATTTCATCATATGATACAACAGAATAATTCTTCCAGCTGTGATGCACACATGCAAAAAAAATATTCGAACCTAATCATAGAATCTATTGGTGCTAGAATAACCAATTATAATTCCTTGTATTTTTCATTGTTGATTGAAATATATAGGTAATTATATTTTTTGAACTCATTCCCCTCTCAGTAACATGTGAGGTGAGGGGATCATCACTGTAGATCACTATTGTATTCATGATATCTCTATATTAGTTCTTTAGAGATATTATCTATATCCATGTTCAAAAAAATTATCTACTATGATAGTGATATTATTTAATATGTATAATAGAATGTATAGAATTTCCAATTTACACATAATCTCTATTCTAATTCATTATTTCTCAGTGAACCCCATTATAATAATAGTACAATAAATAATATTAACTTTTCATAGGAATATCCCAAGAAAAAATAAATAAAAATAATATCATTGTTTAGCATACCATTATGTTTGTTCAACATACCCTCCTCTTTATTTTTTAGACCATGAAAAATTAATATTTACTTAAAATATATATATCATTGCATTATTTATCGATAAATACATCAAATATTATATTCTATAAACCATGTAAAAAAATATTCATTATCATTTAACAAACATATTCATTCAAATAACTTGTGATAAAATCATCATGATCATCCAATCCCAAACCATTATTAATCCATAAAGTAGGGATGGGATTTATTATAACATTTTGAAATCAATATTGAATTTAAATAAGATTCAACATAAAAAATAGTGTGTGAACCTCGATTCCTCTATAATAGTGGTGGTATAAGGAGACACAAAACTCCAAGGTTACAATCATGACGCATTAGATTACAACCATATAGAATAATGTTATTTTAATTTTGAAATTATACATAGTACAAAATCAGCATGTGTAAGATAATTTCCTTATAACATTGCCTTTAATAACGCTGGTTGTATACTGGTGTCATGAACCTATCCACTATGTTTCACATTGATTATATTTATAAAAATAAACATTCCCACAAAAAATAAAGTCTATATTGATGGTTTGTTATACATCAATGGTCCTATGATATTAACTTATAATGAATGCAAAATAATATTAATATGTTTTTACATTATAGATTAATGAAATCTCACTTGTGATTAATCGAACATATCTTATATCACCCCAAGAATATATCATCGTATTTTTCATCAATAAATAAAATTAAAAGTCTTGTTGTTTTGATTAATGATAATATTAATGTATATTGATCCAAACACACATTTAAATATAGGAACATCCAATGAAACATAAATGCTTTTTTCATACTTATAGTTATCTCTTTCATAATATCACACTCAATAAAATACTATGGGTACTCACCATGAGAGGTTTTCTTAAATTACTCTTTTTATATACCCCATATATATTTTATCAATTTTTCCAATAAAATAACATCATAGTGAGATATAAGATGTGTGTGTGTGTAATTAAGAATACTATAGTTAATCTTCTGAGATCTCAACATAGTGTGGAAAAACTATATATGTTATGTGTATAAATGTTCTTTCAAAACTATCACATACTATGTCCTATAAATGAACAACCATGATATGAATATAAAATTCAATAATATTGAATATAATAAATTCCTGTTAATATCGTGTACATTGAAGTGGGATCAAGGGAACAAATTATAAAATAACTATCATTGGATAATTCATGTATGGATGAATTAACCAACAACCGCCCCAAATCATTCATCCTCATTAGGGAAACTGTTGTATTAGAAACACTTCAGATCTCAATGGGGTCAATTCTCACATTGTTGGGATAAAATTGAATCTCTTTTTCTACAAACTAATCTATACACACCTAGACCCAATTTGGAAATAAATCGTCTGGCCCCTTAGGAACTGGTGGATTTCAATATCGAGGAAGTGATCATGAAATCTATCAACATCATCAGATTGGTGGACTTCTAATTTGACACGAGGATGATGAAAGACTGTTATATCCTCCAAAATCATCTCATTAATGGTGATGATATAGGGGAATATGTTCCTCATCCAAAAACAATTCTGAATGTGTAATCAATTAAAATTTAATTCATGATTTTGGAATTGGAAAACATAATTTATCCAATGAGGATTCATTCACTACCAAGACTTCTAGTCATGATCTGATTCCAATTCAGTTGGTTGAAAACCTATCTAAGTCACGAAAATCAAACCATTAGAAGAATGAAGTTGGTGTTGACCACAAAACTATATCACCATCAACTAGAAACTTAATGATTTAATTAATGAATGAATCATCAGGAGATGAATTATAACACTATATATGATGTACAATTGGCTAAATAAACGATCCTATATTCAAAATTGATTTAAAATCCATGATCCACTCCACTTATGAATGTCACGTCACATGGTTCCCATTTAGTAATTTTAGAACTATCAAGAGTTAGAGAATAAATTGGTTAGCCTAAAAATAAATTGTGCACTATATAGTTATCATTAAGAATAAAAAATCCTAATACAATCTTTCTAGGAGGACATGGTTTCTTTAAAACTATGACATATGTACCCCTCTATGCATAAAATACGGTGAATTTTTTTGATATTAATTAAATTATTGTGGATAATGGATATGTGATATATCATATACCAACCTAGATGCTCCAAAAATTGTGATATTTAGATATAGAATTTATCCTTATCTGAAAAAAATGATGTTAAAGACCTATTTTATTACTTTATTTTTTAATAGTTACTAGTTTCTAGGATGTATAACAAGAAACAAATTTCAATGGATTGCATGGAATTCATTAGATATAGTTACAGGCATCAATCCATTTGTTATATAATTTTTCCAACCCGAGATCAGTTTTCATTAATATTTTATTTATTTTCATTTATATGACACCTATTTTTTGGTGAGGCTGGGATTGATGTTCATGAGAGTATTTATTTGGATTATACATGTTTTTTCATGGTTTTGGACTTATTAATTGTTAGTGTGAAAGGAATGGGGAGAAATGTCATGGTGGGGAGTTTGTGACACCTCTAGCTTTACTTCTATATGGGGTTTGTTTGTTGGATGCTTAATCTCCTTGAGGTAGTTGATTTTTTTTCATTGAAAGGCTGATGTTTGTGATCTTTTTCCAGGAGTAATAGATATGTTTAATTTTATGTTTAACCATGCAACATAATTGTACAGAAGTCATTTTTTAAGGTTCATGTTAAACAAACCATGTATCCTATGTGTGCAGCCTGCACAACTATTGAAAGTGGGTATTTGGATTATTTGTACACAGTTTGTTTATCTTTGAGAGATAATCATTCAACAAACCCAAAGAAGGAAATTTTTTACTTTTCTACTTTTAAAATTGGGGTTTCTTCACGTGTATTTTCCCATTCCAGATAATGGACAGGATGTCGCCCATGAAGATTTTTGGCACCTTCAACAACTTCCGTCTAGATTTTAATGTGGATTATTGGTAATTTTTCACATAGATGAATCTTCTAGGGCTCCCCTCTCTTTACAATTTATTTTTAAACCATTTTACAATTCTAATCAAGGAATAGTGTCCATGTATGGATGATATGGATACCTAGGGGTGAAATTTTTTGTTTTTTCTAAGGGTTGCCATATGTGATAGGAGTGTATTTCGAATGGATTTAATCAATGGTTCAAGGATTCTTACACTTGAGGTGTGTGATTCTATTTTTTCAATTCCATATAGGTATAAGTGTTTTTAATTTTATTTAAATTTTATATTCATGCATGTGGTTTGTTAGAATAAATTTTTTAAAAAATTTGATGATGTTATTTTTATGAAAATGTGTTCTTAAAATGGTGTTCCTTATTAATGTATATATATGAATATTCTTGAAATGTAATTTATAAAATATAAATTGGTATTTTATAATTTAATTTTTTATTTTTTATTGTGTGATTGATCTTTTTTAACTGGTTTTTATTTTGGTTTCATGGTTTGTTTTTGATTTTTAGAAGAAATTTTGTCGACTTTTATGATTTAGTAAACATGTGTGAATGTCTGGATTCTAGTTAATCCTTTTGGGGACTCATTGTTTTTTAAATTGGTATTTTAATGATCTAAAAGGTTTGTTACATAATATTTGGTCACATACATATGGTTATGGGGTGAATCCATAGATGGGTACACCAATGAAGATGTTCTTTGATAAACACGCTCAACATAAAACCTAGATTTTAAAACATTTGACCCTTATACAACCTTTTTTATTCAAACCTCTTCCACTAGTGTGGTTTCATCAAACCATTTCTTTTTTAAAAGTTTTTCATGGTTTCTAATTACTCAAATTTTGTTCCAAATTTTGTGTTTGAAATCATAGCATGTATGGGACTTTGAGATGTGGTTTGGAAACTAAATGAGATAATGGCCCATTTGGAACATTTTTTTGTTATATAGTAGGTTTACCAATGAATTGGATGTTTATTTGGAAGTGGATATGGATTTGAAATTTTAAATTCTATATTGGTACATTTTATTATCTTTGGTAAATTGGTTTTAATATTATGTGATGTGTAGGCATAATTGATATTTCACAATGGTTTGGGAAAATGGTTTGAAATATCATGTGAAATATGGGAAAAATTTGAACTTGTGTATATCATGATGTGCTATGAGTACCTCTATGGTGGATCCTCTAAGGATAGGGCCATCACGTAGGTAGTTATAATGTTTGGGATACAATGAATGGTGATCATAGGTTATCATATTGAGACACATGTGTGAGGACCTCCCCATTCATTATGTAATAATATTATGGTATTTTGGGGTATTCTCTAGAGGCTAAATTAATATTTTCTTATTGAACCAGATTATATGGTTTGGTACACCCTAAATTTACTAAGAGTCCATGGAGGATGTCCCACTGGATTGTCAGTTTTAGAGTTGATAGTTGGTCACTGATCGTAGAGCTGAACCATACATCGAAAATGGAGTCTAAACTGAGTATGTACAGGGATTACTACTATATATTTTTAAAAAATTCTGATGATTATATGCCTATATGATCTTACTTATTTCTTCTATGCCTTTTTAATTGTTTCACTATAATCATCATTAATGTAATTTTATGGTTTTTATAGTTTTTCACATTCATCTATTATCTCGATTCATTTTATCATAGGAATATTTATTACCATTTTTTGATTATTCATTTTTGTGGTTATTCAACTAGTATATTTTAAAATGAAGAATATTTGAAAAATATAAGGGATGGGTTTTTTAGAAAATTTTAATTTTCATGGATAGTTGAGTTTGGATTTTAAAATGATAAATTATATTTAGTATACATATTTTAATACATTGTTTTTGGACTATTTTGGGAAAGTAAATATATGGATTTTGTGGTGTTTAAATACAATAATATGAATGATATCACCATACCTGAACCACACTATGTTGGTAGACCCAAGATGATTTGTAGGTTCATGATTCTGGATTGGATTCCTAGTGAGTGGGATGGTTTTTCATATTGTGGTAACCAATAGGGAACATGTAAATCACATTTAGTTTCAGTTTGATTCTTTTTATTTTTGTATTCATATTTTTTCTATTTCAGTGATATAAAAATCTATTTTTTATTCATTTAGATCCAGTGGTTTCTTATTTTTTTGTACTCTATTTTTGTTATTTGATCCAAGACGTCTATTGGGAAAAATCATTCCACATTGGATTATATTTGAATCCTTACACTAGTATCCATCCCATGTGGATTGGTAACACCTCTCATGCCATTCCATAGACCAAATAAGTTTTCAGTTGGATGGAATCCACCCCGGTTCATGAAAACATGGTATTCAAGTAGCCTTTTTATTTGGGTTTTCAGTTAGGAAAGTTATAACAACTATCAAATATCTTGAGGCATGTGTATAAATATTGTCACAAACTCTATCACATTATGATCCCTGAGTTACCTAGGGTAGTCTGAGATTTGATCCTTTTTTATTTTGGTTTTCGATGTGTGGGTGGGGAATGACAATGTAGGTGAGGAAATGGTGTTTTTGTCTCACAAGTAGTAGTGACACATGTAGAGTTCAAGTGCATGGTTCAAGGTCCTCCTAGTGGTTGCTTCTTTCATGGTGAAGGATCCACTAACCATATCAGTTTGTTAGTCATGGTTATTATTTCCCAATCACATGAGTTTAGTGTGAGTTTTCTTTTTGTTCCATTTTATTTGTGGTGAGTGAATTTTGTAAAGGGAAAAAATTATTTTTAGAAAAATGCGTATAAAACAATAAATTTATTTCGTGATATTGTTTTTTAATGTTTGTGTTTTAGTGTTTGAAATTTTAATTTTAAGGCTTGTTTAGAATTTCAGAATGTTTCTTGGAAGGTGGAGGTCCTAAAAATTCAAATCTAATGGTAGTATTTTTTAAAAGGATATTTTTATTGTGATGTTTATTTTATGATCTCATTATTTTCTATTGATGTTTTATTTTTGTTTAATGATTGGTTGTTTTTTTTGGTTGAGGAGAATTTATATTCATTTTCCCTTCTATTTAGATAATAACTCTTAGAAATTTCCCAGATGTCTTTAGTCACTCTAATATAGTTGATGACCCTATCCAAACTATAAGTGGTGTGGTAGAGTAGAGTTGATCTCAATTTTTTATATTTTTCATACTGATAACAGTTTTTGATAACTAGAATATAGGCTTGATAATGTCTATGTCATCATTAGGTCTTTGGGAACTCCTAAATTGATGAGGGATAGAGTTGTCTTAGTATTATTTGAATGTTGGGGATTTGATTAATACAAGGCGATCATCCGAAAATCCTTGTATGATATGATATCATCAGATGTTTTTATGACCAATTTTATCCAATGGCTTATAACTGAGGAGGTAATGATGAGGATGGTGAAAGATCTCATGAATGTTCAAAAAGGGTTTCCAATGGTTAAATCCTATGATGACATCATCAAGGAGATGGGTTTTTTGACATTGGAGGTAGCATCGTACGATTTATTGAAAGAAACTATTTTCATTTGGTTCTACTTTTAGAAATTAGTAATACAATCCTCTTATATAGTGATGTTTTATTTTATATGATATTTAATGGGGCATTCTTCTATGAGTTAGTTTTTGGAGAATAGGTAGTCGGAAACTCAGTATCTCTTACCTCTCGTGAAGGATCCCCATTTGGTGAGAGGTGTTCGCATGTGAAACATGTTCTTATAGGATTGTGCTTAGGCCATTAAAAGTACATTCTTGTTAGACCAGTCATTCATTTTCATAAAATACGACCACTTTTTTAAATTGAATATATCCTATCATAACCCTTATAAGGAATGACATTGATGTGGACACTTGTTTCATCTGTATAAATTCTTAATTAAATACAGTAAAATGAGTATGTCCTTATCTGAGGGGTTAGTGCCTAATATCATAGTAGGGTATGCTTCTGCCTTTAGGGATCTATCCAGAGCCCATGTAATGATTCTTTAATATATTTAATAATCATTGGATGTGAATTTGTGGTCACTTTTTTCTACGATTTCAGAGTGGAAAGGATTAAGTCCTCTATTTAAGTTCCCTTAACATTTGTAAATTTTATTTGTTCTAAAAGGAACTTTAGTTCCATTTTTATTATAATTTTGTAGTTTTTTATGGATATGGATTTTAAATGGTCATCATGGTGTCTCAGTATTGTTTTCATGCTGTTCCCATTGTTATAAAGTATGAAAATTATGGAAATAAAAAATTATGTAACAACCCTATGTTGGGTATTGGTTCTCAGTTGTGATCTATTTAGAAATGTTTATTTCTTGAGTAAATAATGGATCATTCTTGGGGTTGTTTCCTATTTTGATAACCCTCGATTGTCTTCCCCTATGTAAGGGGCCTTTGGTTCATCTTGGGAGTTCCCATCTCAGTTTCGTTGACTTTGTTGATCTTTTTAGTGGGGAGAACCTCTCTATTCTCTGCATATTTACATTATGTTGTGGTTATACCTATTACTGGCCTAGTGTAGCTTATGGAGTAAGGAATCATCCAGATATGCCTGGTTCAATTTGGACTCCTTCTTTTGGGAGTTTTTGTATTTGTTCTTATTCATATTGGTGATTTTTGGGGGGTAGAATGTTTTTTATGGTGGGGATAATTTTCACACACTGAACAAGTTCTTCATTTATTTATTTTAATTTTATTTGAACATATATGCTTGATATTTTCTATTGGGGTTTAGTTTTAGGTTTTGGTTAGAATTTATTTGATTTCTACTGGATTTGGGTGGTTTTGGAATTATTCAAGGTTACTGTGAATGGTACTAGGAAAATATGGCATGGTTGGGAGTTCGTGACACCACTAGTGTAACTTCCCAATGGGGTGTTTATGTTGGATGGTTTAGCCAATAAAGATAATATGTTTTGGTGTGAAAATATGAAATTTTGCGGATGTTTTCTAGGTTACATAATTAGGTATAGTTGGTAAATAAGATGATGTTTGGGGACATTTTCTAGCTCCCATTTTAAGGTTCGTAGTTACACTAACAATGAAGCGTAACTATGCATCTCGTTCAACTCTTAACAGTGGGGAATTTCACATTTTTCAAATAGTTTTTGTTACCATGTAAGATAATAGTGAAACCAACACTAAGATGGATATTTTTAACAATTCTACTTTTTCTAATTGGGGTTTATTCCCTTGGTTTTCCACATTGAACCTCACAACCTGGATACCTCCCATAGGGCTTTTTGGTACCACTATGCTCTTACAATTGGACTTAAAAGTGGGTTCTTGTTATTTCTTCACATTGATTGAAAGGATAGGTATAATTATTCAATCTCGTTTTATTTTTTTTCATTTTTCATCTATACTCTAATACTAATGGATATGTTTTTCCTATTTAGATAGCTAGGGTTGTGAGAAATTGGAGGTTTTACTTCTTTGGGTTGTGATACATGATAGAAGTTTCCTTCTTGTAGATTACATTTAAGGTGACATGATTCTTCCACGTGAGTTTGTTGTTTACATTATTTTCCCTTTCAAGACATTGTATTAGGACATGATATTTTATTGTTTTTTTTCTATATGTTATGTACATTATTATCATGTGTTAACAGAAATGGTTTTACTGTTCTAATGATGGGATTGTTATGAAAATTGGTTATTCCAATGGATTACAATATATATATATATATTTATATAAATATTAATTTAATGTGTTTTCAAATATATTAATTGGTCTTTTAAATGGAATATGGTATTTTTAGAGTGTCCTTGATCTTTTTTTTTCATTTTCATGAATTTGTGGATTGGTTTGTTTAAATTTTTTTTTGAGTTTATATTTTGATGATTTTTTTGATTTAGATCCAATGTGTGGATTTGGTGATAATTAGTAAATGTTTTAGAGACTATTTGTTTGGGTTTTGGTTATTATTTTTCTTAATATGGATATGCAATTTTATATGGGGACATCCATATGTTTAAGGGTTTTACATATGGATGAGAAACAATGAAGATAGTCTTTGATAAAAGCTCACAACATAAAACATAGATATTAAAATTTTTATTAAACCTCCACCCATTATTCTGCATCCCTCTTCTCCAAAAGTGGTTCCTTCAAACCCTTAGAGTTTTTATTGTGGTCCCTTGGTTTCAAATTACTCAAATTTAATTCCAAATTTTGTGTTAAAAATCATGTCTCATTTGGAACTTCGATATGTGGACTGGTAACCAAAAATAAATATATTCTTGTTTTTCACCTATGAAGTTAAATGGTTATTATACATAAGAATTAGAATTTTTTTAGAAATGGATTTTTATTTCAAATGTTGAAGGAATGTTGGTACATCGTGTTGTTATTGGGATATTGGTTTAAATGCAACATGATGTGTAGGCCATGTAGATATTTATGAATGTTTTGTATAAAATGTTTGAAATCTCATGTGACATGAAGGATTTAGTGGAACGTGTTTATAGATTAATGTGTGTTGCGAACCGCTTTAGAGGTCCCTCTGAGAAGAGGGTCCTCACATTGGTGATTTTGATGTTTGGGCAAGGCAAGCATGGTGGATGTGGGTTATTGGTTTGAACCACACATGTCTAGAACTCCCCCATTCCTGAAGCACTAGTATCATCGGATTCATGGGATTAACATAGAGATTATTGTGATGGTTTATTATCTAATATAAGTTGATGTGTTGGTACCCTCATATTTTTTGGGAGTCCAAGTGGGATGTTTTACTAGATTAGATAGTTTAGACAAGCTAGTTTGTTATTGAAAATGTTGATGCATCATACACTAATAGGTGACTCTGAACCATGTACATCCATGGATTATTTTTAGATATGTTTATGAAATTACCATTATTATCTATCTATAAATTCTTACCTTGATTGGATTTCTCATTGGGTTCTGCTTTTGAAAATGATATGTTTTAAAATTGAAAGTATTTTTAAAAAAGGAAGGTTGTGTGTTATTTAGAAAATTGATTTTGTTTGAAAATAAGTGTCATCATTATGAAATGATAAAACCTATTTTATAAATTTTTTTGAAATATTTTGTTGGGTTATTTTGGGAATTGAAATGTATGGATTCTATGTTGCTTACATATTGATCTTTTTTTGATCACACCTTTCTTGTGCCACTCGACTATGGTAAACCAAATATACTTTTTTTAGGTTGAGGATTCTAGTTCGGATTTCTATAGAGTGGGATGGTTTTGCAAATGGTTGTGACCAAGAGGACACATGGTGATATCATTGGATTTTAAATTGGTAGGGGTTTGTTTTTGTTTTTAGAATTTCTCTATTACATTGAATGCAAAAATGTTTTTGTATTTAATGTGATCTAGTTGTTTCTAATTAGTTTTTTTTACTCTGTTTGATTATTTTATGATGGTGTTTTTGGAATAATAGTTCCCCTATTGGATAATATTGGATTCATAGTGCTAGATACCAACTAGGAGGATCATGAACACCTCTTGGGAATTTCCACAAATTAGAAAAAGTGTTGGATTGTAGGGGATCCTAACATGGTTCGTGACATTGTTAATTTTTTAAATACTCCCTCAAATATCATTTAGGGGTTCTAAAGGGTGATGTAACCCCCCCCCCCCCCCCACATTTTCTAAAATGAGACCCATAATATTGATCCCAGTTATTATAAAATGATGGAAAATATACTCCATTTTGAGGGATCATAACATATTAATGGTCGCAATGACATGAAAAACACTGTAATGAATCCTAAAATTGGATCAAGGAGACATTATCTAGTTTAAATCCAAATATTGTAAAAATTAACCCCATAACATGAAAATAAATTCATTATTCAATATTAGGATTAGTGATCTCAGATCAAATAATTCATCTATTAGTGATATGCATTTTCATAGATGGAGAGACACTCTCTAAAGATGTAAAAATGAATTATCATTATCCCCTTTAATTAAAATATCATCTGTGTATATTTTAGTGTCGGTTTTGGAAAACATGTTTTCAATTGAGCTGTTGTTTCCCAATATTCTAGGAGAACAAAATAAGAAATTATCAAAAGGGATAGGGGTATTAGTGTGTTGATGGAACCATATTGAAAGATAGTACTTTTGATAATTCATCCCCGATAAGGTAATATTATGAAAACATATACTGTATTATTCCCAATGAGATTAATTTAATTTACATCCCTCGTGATGAGATGATATTGGTTATCCTCAGTGTCATGGAATACCCAAGACCAACAATGATCAATCCCATCATTCCTCCTAAGGAAAAAGAGTGGGATATTGTGTTCATATTACAAAATTGTAATTTATTTGGGCGAAAATACAAGGAGATGTTAGGTCTTGATCATTGGGTCATTATCCTCCATATGAGGGTTCATGTCATCCACTGTGGATATAATAACCCCCTAGAGAAAAAACAGACCACTATGTTGTGGACATTATTGGGTTTAACAAGAAAATAAAATCCATATTCTTCTGGGAGGTCTATTAGCTTAAAAATCCAGACAACATTTCTTCTGTCATGAAGAAGAATAATAACATCCAGTTTTGTATTACCTATTGGGATCTTAACCACAAAATCCAAAGATAAGATACACATCCTTATCATAGGGATTTTAATTTAAACAACCCCTATCTTCAAAGACCAATTCATAAGGGATTGGTACAGAAAATATAATCATGTCCAAATAACCAATATGTTTAATATTGCACTAAATTCATTATGACTTGGAGAATATACTATTACTCGATGATAAACATTGTCTTGAATAATTTTATAAAATATAATCTTATTTTGTATAAATAAAATTTTTAATTCCCTCGTAATATTATTGGTGTAGTGATATGTGAATGAATTGATAAAAAAACCACCAAAACCATGATCACCATTCAATTCTCCTGAAAGTGTTCTCAATTGTCTATGTGAAATTTTTTAAAATTAACCACTTGGAATGTGTATTAATGGTATGCTCCTTGAAATTCCTAAAACTGTTTTTAGATATAAATGTATCAATATTTACCTATAGAAGGTCAATTCCAACTTAGATATTCCACCTCCGTACATTTTGTGGGATAAGAAAGGCTCTCATGGACATCATGATTACATATAATATTGTTCACCAATATGGAAGGAAATTTTAAGGAATTACCAATTTTAAAATAACAACCAATGGGATGAATAATTTCATGGTGAATTACTCATATAATGTAGTTCGTAATGAACCCCTTGATTTTTTCAACTAATATACAAGAGAAGCCCTTCAATAAATCTGTGAAAACCTTAGAGCGATCTATCAAGTCCCAATTGGCTGCTAATAACAGTGATGGAAAAGAGAAAGGTTCATATAATCACAATTTAGATAATAATATAATATGAGTAAGGATATATTATTATAGTTATGAATTGAATTTCGGTAGTCTTTGATGTCTAGAAGCTATATCAATGTCAATTTCATCACACGGTTCAGAAGATATACAACATTGAACCATTTAAATATTTCCCCAACTATCCAATTTATCTAGATTATTAGAATCTTGGGTAGTGACCCTTTAACAATTTAACATAAAATTAATTCTTAAAATGGTTTTAAAGGGTAATGATTTGGAATATTATGTTTCCAAAATCCCTTCCAAGGTGGAGTTACACCTGGATTTAATTTTTTTCATTGAAACCATCTCCCCTTTTATTGAGGAGTTTCATTTATAGGAAATTCCCATTAATGGTTCCTATCATTTTAAAACTCGTAATATTTTATTTGTGGAAATTCCTATTCCATACATTACTTTTGAAAATCAGAATTCACCCATTAATTGTTTCAATAATTTTAATATTTATCATTTTTATGTAATGATAACTTTTAAAAGATGGTACTAATTTTTACTATAGATAAATATAATATTTTATAGTTGTAATCATAATAAGTGTATCAGTTAGACATGTAAAAAGTATATAATATTGAAATATAAAAACTCTATCAGAATAATGTTTCAAAATCTTGATCATATAATTTTTTTGAAGTATGTTAGGAAGAGTCCATTAAATAGGGTTCTAGGAAGTCCATTGGATAGGTCATACCTAATAGTGTCTATAAGATAGTGTTTAGAAAATTCCACCATAAAACTTTCATCAGAAGGATAACTACAATATCTGCAAGAGAGAGATTTACTAATACTACTATTTCAAGTCATATAAAGTATAACATATTGAAAGATATCATTTTTACCATATAGAAATATTCAATGAACTTTAGTGGTGTAAAACCTAAGGATCGTCAGATAGATTGATGATAATCTGAACCCATCGAGAAATGAATAATTTTTTATAATGTCCTTTCAATTGATCCAGAGAAGTTAGAAATATACAATTGGAATATCATCTATAAATATTACAACAAGATCGTGGTGATGTAGTTATAAAGAAGTGACTACTGATGATCAATATATATTATTGATGATTTTTAAAAACTTTTTGATGAGTTATCCTGGATTTTTAATTTATAGGGTTTCCTTAAAGTGTACGATTATGATAACTTCATTGTAAATACATTAATGTTTTCTATTTTAGTATTTTTATGTATAATTTTGTTATTGATGGATCTGAAGGATAGATAATATAAGATAGTTTGATATATTTGATAGAGGGATCCTAAGGATAGGGGAGATACATTTTATTCTGATCATGTAGATTGAATGATTTCAAGGAATGGATTACATATCATATGATTTGATTATAATTGACTATATATTATTTTATGATGAAAGAATTGATTATAAATTTATATGTATTAAATACCTACCTTTTTAATGATTCGTTAATCCTTTGTTATTCTCATTATAAAATCTTGTTATAATTTTTTACTTGTTTTTAAAATATTCTTCTTTTCACAGGTCAATTTTATAGATTGATTATACTGGTAAATATAATATATATTAATATTATTATGTAATAAATTATTTCATAACATCCGTTATTTGATATAATTTTATAAAAACAAGAGGTTGGTAAAACTATTAGTTTAATTTTTTATAAAATTTAACTCATCCACCCACTTATTGTTTTCTGAATACTCTTTTCATATTATAGGTTTCTGTACAACCCAAATCTCTATAGGTTCATCCATGGAGATGTATTTTCTCTTGGGAAAAGGCCTTCATACTATACTCATTTGTCGTTTCAATGGGGCGTAAAAAAATAGACGTAGAATAAAAATCCCACATTATCAGTTATGAGTTTTCTCTCAAGGCACATTTTCCTTGGTTTCATTTAAAGAGTGATCATATGATGTCATTAATAAGACCTATTAAGTCTATTCAATCAATAAATAGTATATTTTTCTCATTTCTCTTGCACACCTATTAGTTGAAAAATGGATTTTCTATAAAAATGAAGACATCTCTTATCTTACATTATAAAAATGATTAACTTGATGTTCATTCCAATCATATGGTGGACCTTTGATATTCAGATCATGATGAAATTTTTATCCATGTGGTATATTAGAGATGAACATGCCCCCATAATTTTAAATGATAAATATATATAGGTGAACCAACACATCAATAGTTCTTTATTATTGGGACACTCAAATTCCCCTTTGGAAGACAAATATCATAATTGGATAACTTCCCCAATTAAGTACCACCATAATGGGACACTTCTATCATTCCTGGATATATGAGGGAATATCCAAAATTAGAAACTGAATTTATTACTCTATGAATGCCCAATCATTGAAAAATTCATCTTCTAATATTTTTTTAAGGAATCCATTTTGATTATATAAATGGAAAAGAAAACACGAAGGTATTATCAGAGCACGATGCTGTAGAATGGGGATATAATAAAATATACTCGACACCACCATGTACACATGGAATCTAGTTGTGTAGTGAATCGATATTATGGGTCCTTAATGATTTCATTAATGACCCGTTCTCGTGGTCATCATGCCATGATTAACCCCATTCCACCACTAATAGGCCATATGCTAGTGACATGAAAAGAGTAGGCACATCCCACAAATAGGAGGCATTATCTTTATGTACCTATATTAATTCACATATATCAAGGATGGAAATGTTAAAATGTAAAAACACTAAGTATGAAATGAATGAAAACCATTATATCCAACAAGCTATGTACAACAGTGAATGTTCTGAAAAGAAATAGGGGCAGAATACAGTCCCCCCAAAAAGTGGTTGAAAACAAGACCAATGAAACTGATTGATGTGTTACATGTGTCTACCTAGTCTAGGAATGTGAATGAACAATTTTGTGAAACATATCCATAGAAACACCAACATGATCCAACCTAAGGGAAATGGTACTGGGACTACAGTCTGAGGTCACACGAGAACAACTCATCTATTTGTCCTCGATAAGAACCATATGTTATTTCTCTACCTAGTATTATGTTAAATGGTCAATCATATATATTTGACATGACACATATGGGAAAATCCAATATACATGTGAGTAAAAAAAATTATTTGGACTCCCCAAAACCATAAACAAAATACCACAAAGGAAAATACCACAAAGAAAAAATACCACATAAGAAATGCACAGTCAGCTCCACATAGGTGTATGTATGGCACACAATTAGAACAAACATATAGATACCATCAATATAAGACTCATAGTATAGAGGGTAGAAACAACAAATCACTAGCCAGAAGATTCTTCTCAATGAATTATCATTTTAGGAGAACACAATCCACAATCAATTATGTCATTAGAGACTCTCATAAGAACGTATAGCTCATGTGGGACAAATGAATGTGAGGATGTATTGGTCAGAGAATATTATTATTCAATGAGAGAGGATTGTTCTCGGATACGAAGGGGTTGTAGAGATGGATGTGACTATGATAAACTCTATAATACCAAATATAGTATCAAAATAATAGAGATACTATATGTAGTATATAAAGATACTCAAAATACAAGAGGGGTGTTAATTCTATACATTTAAAAATTCTTTTGGAACTTATAACGATAGTTATGTTTGACAAGGTTAAACAATGTAATTCACAATTCCTATAAGTTCTACAGACGTACTAGATTCTGGAAATATTATTTCAAGAATAGAATTCTGGAAAAGTGATTCTAGAAATGAAACTTAATGAATGTTTACAATGATGAAGATTCTACCTTAAAGCGTATATAATCTAACTAAATCATTGTAAAAGTATAAGGAAGTATAAGATATTTATTCTTTCCTCAACAATAAAAATGCAGCGGAAAACTAGAAACAAACAAGTAACAAGTAGTCAGCCTTTTAAACCGAAGATAAGGGTATCCAACAACCTTGGATAAAGGTACCTTGATTTATACATTCAAGAAATTCCATCTTACCCACACCAAGGTAATCCCTCGATACGATGATCAGAGTATGTCTTGCTATCCCGGCAAACCCTCAACTTCAAGGTAGTCGAAACCTATGTCTTCCTTAGCAAGGAATCCATCAACTTCAAGGTAGTCAACTCCTCTGTCTTCCTATCCCTAGAAGCCCTTGAATGTAATGAGAAAAATTCGGAGTAACACAAAGAAAATCTGAATAAGAAGTTCAGTACACACAATGGAATGAAAGTCTCTCTCTAGAAATCACATCAACAACATGTAATCTCTAGAGTCATCGAACAATGTTGAGCTCTTTTCAAATGAGCTCTTTTTTATAGGCACAACAACAATGGATGACTCCCTCCTCCAACAGTCATATTTTCCTTGAATTTTGGAGGGATCCATACACATGTCACTCAAACAACGGATAGTTAATAACTGAACGCACGACATCATTTTATAACAAAAAAATTGTAAGCAAAAATAATGTTATATAACTAAAATCTAATTTTCAGAATGTAGGAAAATAAAAGTTCAGAGTGTTACCAAAAATGAATTTCGAGTCTATAATTAAAGGATATTCAGATTCAGTTTTCTAGAAATTCAAAACCTTAACTCTATAGAATTCCAGAGTCGGGATTTCAATGGAATTTCGAATATGGATTCACAAGTATTCAAAACAAGAAATTAAAATGTTCATAGTAAGAGTTCATGAGAATTTGGAGTTATAACTCATAAGAGTTCTAAGTCTATATTCAGAGAACTCAAAGTCCAAACTTAGAAAATTTTGTAACTAGAATTTGTATTCAGAATTCAGAGTGATAACTCAGAGAAGTTCGTAACCAGAATTCGTATTCCGAATTCGGAGTCAGAACCCAGAGAAGTTTGTAACCAGAATTGTTATTCACAATTCATAGTCAGAATTCAGAGAAGTTCGTAACGAGAATTTGTTTTCAGAATTCAGAGTCATAACTCAGAAGTGTTCATAACCAAAAGTCGTATTCATAATTTGGAGTCCAAACTTAGAAGAGTTTGTAACCAGAATTTTATTCAAAATTTGGAGTCAGATCTCATAAGGGTTCGTAATTAAAATACTGAGAATTTGGATTCTAAAATAGAATGCTTCATATTTAGGTAATTATAGGATTTTGAGGTTTTGGTTTCAAACTGAATTTTACACTTAGAAAAATTATGATATGGACAATGAACAAGGTAAGGATAAATTTCCTTTGGAAATGAAATTTTTCCTTATAGAAGTAAAATATTAGGTAAAAATAGATTTTCCTTGATATAAGGTGATTGTGATTTTTAAAACAATAAGTAATGGTAATGTCATAAGGAAAATCTTAATGACTCAACAATATCCCCCATGTATGAAGTAATGGAAAAGTCTTAAGGAAAACCTTATTGACTCAACCGGGGGATACCATGGATCATGCCCAGATATATTGGGGGATACCAATGTACCCAATGTGAATAAGTTCACAACATATGGGATCCTGAAAAACACCATTGGTGATACTATGAATTGTTCCCAGACACTCTTGGGGATACTACGTACCTTATTTATGAGGCCCAACATGTGGAGAATTAATTCCAATCTCATGGATGTTACGTGATTCCATATACATCACTATGGGTGATATAAGATCACACTAAAGTCTAGGGGAGGGATACATGATTCTATATGGGACTCACACTCTAGATGGGATTAACATCAAGTGATGTCAATGAAATACCATAATGAACACTCGAGGAAAGGATGAAAGGGAACAATCTCAAACTCTAATGGTTCAAGCTAAAAAATCACCACATTATCTCATATGTACATTCTCAACTTTAGGGTCCCAAAAACACATATATATCGTCAAATGGAAACACAGTTTTAATGTTATAGGGATTTGAAGTTTCAATGGAAGGGGGTCACTAGGCCCATGGACCAACCACATAGTATTTCCACTGACTATAGAGGATCACCACCACCGAGAATCGACCCTACGGTTGATCCACCCCACGGTGGAAAACCCAAAGTTATCTTGGGAGGTTGTGGTGGTTTACCACTACAACTGACCATCTATGGTAGACCATGCAACCATCCCAGGTCGACATGAGGTCTGTCTAGGGTCCAAGAAATATATGGCCCAGTCCGCCGAGCAATCTCAGCCTGGTCCTTTTGGGCCCAGCCTTTCTCTACTCAACACTATCACCTACCTCAATAGCTTCATTCACACACGGCTTCTACCTTGCCATGATGCCATCTCCCCCACATCCCATTAATCCTATAGTCATTATAACTCAAAAAAACAATATCTCCACCACCACATACCATGTCCCACACTGTTTCATCCCACATGGCTTGCTTCATCACAGACTCCATCATCTGTGGTCGTTGCCACGTCTGCTGCCGCATGTCTCTACACTGCCCTGCTAGACTGTCAAACCTCCTCACCAGACCATAGTGATGTACAAGCATTGATTCGCCCTTCAATAAACCACCATGATATCTCATATGCCCAAATATAAAATCGGTCAAAGATATAGGTTAATTGGGTCTTGATCTACATATATCTTACCTCTGATGCTTGTCTGCCTCCAATTAGGGGGTCTGATCATGATCGGAGCCACTAGACAAGTTGAACCATCTCCAAGGGGGTATAAAGGTGAAGAGAAAGAATTATGGTGGAGGGGAAGTGACCAAAACACCACGAGGAACAATTATCGTCCTTATTCGATCTGACTCAATCTATTCATGTTTGATGGGTTATAAATTACAAGAACCAATTAGGAAAACTCCCCCAAAATAAACCCTGAAATCATAAGCATCCTATAATGATCAGACGAAAAATAAATCTGTTCATGGATTGACAAGAATTCATTGTGAAAATCAATTTTGTAGAATTTTCAAAATGAAATAACCACCATACCTTGATTCAGATCAGTCATTAATGAAGGATCGTTGTGTAAGCATTAACGTCAAAAAGATTAATTTTAATAGATTATGATTTGATAATCAATCCATGATTCATGACCATTTCTTGATAGGGTACCTCTCCACATCTCGCAATAATTATAGGTTTATGTTGATAACCCTAAATTTATAAAAAATCCATATTAAAAACAATAACTGGCACTACATTAATTAAAATATTTTTTATTAAATTATTTTATCCTCATTACGTCCTATGAATACTTATTCACAGTTGTCCAATGCTGAATAAATTTAAGTCATGACTACGGTCAAAATATCATTATGAGATCAAATATACCTTCATAATTCTAATTTAGTCTACCATTTAAGAGTTATTCCACATTTCTAGGAAAACTATTTGCATGTGCTATCAATAAATTAAATTTTTTAAACAATTATTTTATGGAAACCGTGTTTCCGAATCACATGTTATCTTAGTTCTAATGTCCCAAAATTTTTGTATAATTTTTTTAATTATGTCGAATTATTTCGAGACAACGAAATCTGAAGGCGCGTGATTTGGGGCATGGAGTGCCCGAAATGATCTGTCGTAGTTTTTTTAAACATTAAATAGGGTGGGAAACTAGTTTTCCTAAAAAAGTGGAATAACTATTAAACAGTTACCCAGATTAGAAATCCAAGGGCATCTTTGTGCTCATGATGGTGGGTTTAACCTAGGTGCGACTTATGTTTAGTTAGCGCATGCCTCCTTTGAGAAAATCTCGAAAATGGCATATGTGAAAATATAATAAAAAAATAATATTATATTATTTTTCAATTGCATATAACTCTCAAACGGTGACCTTGAATAAAAATCCAATACCACCTTTGAACTCATGAGGGTATGTTATCTTTTGGCAGATAATAACATTGGCTGGTGCGGGCCACCGGTGAATGATAGTTTTTGGACATAAATAAAATAATTTATTGACAATTATTTTACTGTAAAATCTATAACATCTAAATGGTAACTTGAATTGAAAATATGATAGTACTACTGAGTTCTTTTGGGTGTTTTCTCATTAGGCAAAGCCTAACCATGACAATCATGCATCGAGGGTGAATGTTAATAATTTATTGAACTTTTTTTGGGTATGGTCAATAATTGTGCAAGTATTGTTTTATAACTTTTGAAATGGTGTTATGATTAGAAATCTAAGGGCACTATTGTATCTGTAGTGCTCAGATTCGCTTCCGGGAAACATTACTTTGATCATAGTAGATCCGGATAAATTTTTATGATTTTTGAATTTTAAAATAATGAAATAAAATAACTATATTATTTTATTATTTTATTTCATATTCTCTAATGGAAAATAAAATTGTGAAGCCAGCGATTTGTTAAGACAAAAAATGGATTGACCTGCCATCCCTATATAACAACATCATTGGGGAATTATGAAGATTCCTAATTGATGAGATCCATTAAATTAAAATGTCGTTACTTAACCTACCCCTCCCTTATATATTTGGAGCTTTTGGAAGGGCATTGACACAATTTCTCTAAACAACGAAGTGCTGAATGAGCGCAGCAATGTCGAACCCTTAGAGGACAGAGCCGATCGTAGTGGGAGGTGATGGGTAAAACTGAACCACAAATCTAATGACAACGTGTGAGTGCAATCTTTAGAAACCTATTGTGAAATAGTATAACACAATCCACCTTCAAGCCAGGGACGCCCTCCAACAGACTACAAGGTAGGGGTTTATTTGTTTACGTTTCCTTAAATGATTACATCTTCCCTGTTGTTGAAAATTTTATGAAGAACGCGGGTCAGCCGACTAATTGTTTGACAGATGATTCATTATTTATTCCGGAGATTTTTACTCAGTATCCTTATGGATCTTTGAATATTGTTCAATAAAAGTAATTTTTAACCCCATTTTATATGCCCTTTGATCACAAGCTTAAACGGAGGGGCGGTTCTAAAGAACTCGGCCCCAACCCTACACAACATTGTTACCTTTGCGCCTTCTATGGAATACCGATGACATGGTGACACAAACCAAATACTAAGGATGAGACATGCCAACACATGCCGCTAGAGGAGTCCATGATACGAAGTAGTGAAATACATCAGAGAAGTTGGCACCAGCCGACTGTTGAGGAGTTGCGGTGCGCCGTCGCGCACCGACGATGCACAAAGGGGATACTTCTTGTTTGCCATTGTAAAAGGGGAAGCATGCCGACTCATTGGATGGATATATAAGATAAGGTATGTGTGTCGTGGTGCGCCACCGGTGAGTAGGAGAGAGCGGCTGAAGCCGCGACGGAGGAGGCAGAACCCGCGCCTCGGGGGGGGGGGGGGGGGGGTTCAGGGTCAACCGAGTGGTGTCCACAGGATGCTGAATCTTTAAAAGCTGAACAGAAATTGATCGTTCATGATCTCAGGAGAGTGACTCCCCCGAGCTGCCTGGTGGAAGCACCACATGTAGCATCCTTCGTAGCCAGACCACCCTCCAATGGGCACCCTGTCCAGCGGGCTGAGCCGCCGGCCCAGCAGGCCACCACCTAGTGGGCCGGACCTCGCCCCACCAGTCGGGATGCACCCTATCGTGGGCCAGGCTACCCCAACATGGGCTAGGATTCAATTTGTGGGCCCCACACTACACAGTTAAGGCCTCCCTACATGGGTCGGGCTGCCCTTGTGGACCGCCCTACACAGGTCGGGCCGCCCTTATTGCCCGCCCATTTATGTGGGCCAAGCCATACCTCGGCCTATCGGGCTGAATTTACCATAGCTCAGCCTAGAATGGGTCGGGCCTGGATGCTATGAACGGGTCGGACCACAACTGGGTCCTACCTATCCCGGAAACCCTTAAAGGGCCATATCTCAAGAATCAGACTTTCGTTTGGAGAACCGTCTGCGGCTTTGGGATCCTTGGAGCGAGACGGTCCTTTTGAAATACTTCATTAGTGTTTTGGAGAATCTAGGAGTATGACCAGGTTTGATAGCACCCGAATCCAACCGGGCCCTCTGTACTGAAATGCTGATAATGCACAGACTGGGCATCCGGTTGACACACCGTGTTTTTCATTGGAACCCTTGTGACATGATGGATCATCAGGTAACTTCTTTGTGAGACTTTGTGATGGATGAAATATGAATGATGGCTTGGGGAGCAGTTATCCCATGTGTGCTATGTACGGAACCCTGTGACTTGTTGAGACATGACGACTCACTACTTTTCCAATTGGAGTAACTTAATGAAAATGGTATGCATTGGGGAGGAGTACCTCAATAGTCCATGGTGAGGAGGAGCCATAGTACGTGATGGGAAGGAGTACATTAGCAGGCCACGGTAGGGGTTGTCACTGTGTGACCCGGCAGACCCAAGATATGCGATGGGGTGCAGAACCTTAGCAGTTCAAGGTTTGTGGGAAGATCCTTTGTGTGATGTGGCATGCCCACTTTACTCAATAGAGGAGGAGTTCTCCGGTAGCTAATGTGTTCGACATTATTACTTGTAATTTTACTAGTTTCTAGGCCTAGAAAATCAATGGATAGCTATCAGCATTCGTAGAGATCCTATGGGGGTCTGCATCATAGTCCTACTTCATTGAGTTGTAAACCTGGTTTGAGCTGAATCTCTATTTGAACAATGTCATATAAAATCGTGGTACTATCTTCATGGTGTTACTTGTGTGGTACTTCTACCTTTTTTGTGTAACCATTGTTGTATACTTCCCTCATGTATGAGATAATTATATCTTAATAACATAGGTACATGCATTGGCATATTCCAAAGTATAGTTGATATTGGATCTGTGTTTTTTCCTTTTTAGAACATTAGGAGACCTATAGGATCTCAAGGTCCCTACTGAGTATCGTTATACCTACCCCTACATGGCCATCGACCACAACGTTTTGTGTCCTGTGAAGATGACATAAGACATTGATCAAGGTTGTGGGATCCAGGACTGGATGGTGCTCAGAGCTGGACAATTTGTGGTGATGTGACGCAGGGATTACTGATTATGAGCTATAACTACTACTCAGGTAGGATTTGGGGTGGATCATTTAGTGTGACGTGATACATGGACTACCGATCATGATTTGTACCTAATGTTCATGTAGGATATGTGGTGGACGATCCAAGAGCTCCTTTTTCCTTTTTCAGTTGTATTGTACCTTTTTTTTATATTAGTACTTTTCAATTGAACTCATACATTTGATGGGAATTTTATTCTGTCCCATTTTACTTTCAGTACTCCTTTAAACAATAGAATATTACTTCACAGTTTCTTCTTGTTGTGTTCTTGGACCGTAGGCCTGTCCCTAGTAGTCTTTTCTTCCACTCTGCAATCTTCTCAGTGCGCTTGTGATGTGGTTTCTACTAGTGTAAGAGTCATACAAACTCATTTTCACCCTCGGTGTACATCATCAACGCTTTTCCTTCTTCTTTATCTAGCCTAATGTTTTGGCTAGGATTTCCCAAGGAGGCGTGATACAGACTAGGGTGCGGGTTTCAGATGCAGTGATTTTGGGGTGTCATTGCTTTTCAAAATGTCTGAGAGTGCTCTTGGTAGATCTTATCTTCAGGTGTGGCTCTAAAGGAAGTGGAAGGGGTCTATTTCTTTAATCCTGAAGGTTTTTTTACATTGATGTGATGATTTCACTCAGGGTAGTGGTTCTGATTTGGTGGTTTGGTGATGGACTGGGTCATTCTTCAGGAAACATCATGGTTTCCGATGATTTTCATTTTTAATAATTTTGTGTGTGGTGATGAAGGTGATGATTTTATGGTTTTTTATTCTTCTTTGTTGATTTCTTGGTGCTTCTGGCATGGATTATGTTTCGTTTCTATTTTTTGTTCTGGACTGATTTTGTGATGGTTTCATCTTCTGGTTTGTCTGGGTTGAATCTGTGTTGTTGCTTCTTTGGCCCGTGGAGCGGGAGGTAATTTTTGTGAATAGGTTTTTGTTTTTCTGGTTTGATCCAGGAGGTTCATCGGCGAGGAAGTGTCTTCTCTCGGGCCATATCTAGCAGGGCGATGACCACAACAATGACGATGATGGTGGGTTTTTGTGTGTCGACGATGACGATGATGGCTTCCTCAACAGCGATGATGGATTCTGATTGGCCAACATTAACGGCCCATTGATGTCGATGATGGAAGTGTAGTGATGATGGTTTGAAGGTTCTAGTGATAGAACACTTTGTCCGGTGATGTGATGATGGTGACCCAGTGATGTGGCTTACCTCTATGTAGGGTTTCTCGGGTGGTATGCATTAACAGTGTTTTTAGGATTTCAATTCGAAAAATTGAATTTTAAAATTTGAATGTGTCTTTTGGTTTGGATCATGTAAGCTGTTGATGTTCAGGTCTTTGTGAGGTTCCAAATCACCCAAAATTGGTATTTTGAAAATGAAAAAAAATGTATGGAGGATGTTTTCTCGGACCGTGTGTTTGTACAAGTTTAAAGGCATCGCCTTCCTATTTTAGGAAATATGCATTTCAGTTCTAGTCACCAGCCTGTGGCTTATGGATGGTGGGCTAGGAGCAGTCATAGCGCGTGTCACATACATGACATATTATAAAGATAATATTCATTTAATTTATATCCTTTCTTTGTTTTTGGGTTTTCCATGCATTATTTAAGGAAATGGTGGGTTTCCAAAATTTGGGCCAACCCGAGAGCCCATTTCCAGTTTTGAAAGTAAATTTTGTTTCTTTAATAACTCCATCGTTTTTCAAACATTTTCACCCATTAAACCTACAAAATTACATTCATTTAATTTCTCAAACCACCAAAGAAATTTGGGCCCCTTAAAAATTCATTTGTATCTTTGAATTGGGTGATCAAATTAGGTATTGGGCCAACCCGAAATCACATTTCTAGTTTTAAATGTTTTTTTAATTATTTCATAAAATATTAATTTTTTATACTTTTTCTGTGATTCCACCTCTCACCTGATCAAAATGTACCTAGCCGCACCCCCCAACTTAATTTACCCCTATTTGGAGATCGTATCAGTCAAGAATTAGGGCCGAATTTCTCCAGTCTCTAAAATCGTCCATATTTCTCAAGTAAGTAACTATCCTTCTATGTTCCTTCCTTGTCCTTATGCTTTCTCCCTTTTTTCATGAATCCCAAAAAATTCAAAAAACTAGGGCTTCGTACCTAGTGTTTCATTTTGAGTTTCTTGGTCCAATCCTTGGGTTTTAGGATTCATCTCACTCCCTTGTGGTGCGGTGGTGGTGCGGTTGTAGTTCCGCACTAGGATTTGCGATTCTCGACTCTTTTGGTAGGTGATTCCATTGTGAATGCAGTTTTTGTGACATAGCATTCTTTTTTCATCGTATTTTTTTATTTTATTTGAATGTTTCTACAAAAAAAAATTCTGTTGCATTTATAAAGCAAATGAATTTTAAGTTCCAATTTTTGGTGTAATTGGGCGGTTTTCATACAAATCTTGTATTGGTTCATTTGGGGCTGACCAATAATTGCATAGATGATTTTATTTAACTTTATTAGGACTAGAAATCAGGTTTTTAATGTTTATTCTTTTTGTTTGTTTGTTTAAATGATTTTTAGGAAGAAACTGGGATTAAAGTGTCATGTTTGTGTGAAAATGGGGGTTTTTTAAAAGATATAACATCTTGGTTCACATGGGGATGCCCCAAAACTGAATTTTTGGTTTCATTAAATGTCATTAAACATCCATTTTGTATTAGTGACTTAAAAGTGTGCACATAGTGTGAAAAGTGGATATTTCGAAGAGCTTTGTGCGCAAAACAATGTGATATTTTGAGAGGTTGTTTTAATGAAAATAAAAATGTTTTATTCTGTGTTTTAAATGGTATGAAGTGTGTATAGCTATTATATTGTATGTTTGGGACCAGTAGTGTTGTTTTATATAAAAAACAATTTTTGTTGTTTTATGAAATTTTTTGAGCAAAAAAGGGGAATCCCTGGTACTTAGGTGGGCGGATATGTACTTGTACGGATAGTGAACCAGATGGGTTGTGTCCCTGTTTCACTTTGGAAATGGATAACAAAAACTCTATCTAAACTATGTGGATGATATTTGGGGACCAATAGGTTATGGATATGTTCCATACTAGTGTCTTGTGCATTGGAAAAGATTGTGACTGGGATACTTTACACCGAGGTATGAGGTACATAGGGCCCGAGACTATCTAGTTGTCTGGGGGTGTTCCCTGTTATGGTGCTCAATGGATTTTTGGTATTTACCCTTTTATTGGGGTGTTTTTCGATGTAAATTACAGTAGCTTACATGTCTATTTAAATGTGTGAACATTATGAAAATTTTATCTTGATAACTGTTATCAATTGAAAGTTGCATTTCCTGGATTTTATCGCTGCTTTTCTTTACGTATTAAAAGTGCTTGATTTTTCACATTGTATTGAATTCTATTTGAAATAATTTGGTGGTATCGTATTGGGATTAGGCTAACACCCTACATACACCCATTGGGTGTAAGTAGATTTGGTTATGTTTGGCTCAGGTAAAGGAAAGGCTAAGGGTGATGGTGGTTCAGGGTGTTCGTCCCCTTCCTTGGGACGGAGTTGTGGAGACGGCTTGGGGGTGATGACCCCTTGTCATGTGGAGTCCATGGGGCAGTTTTGTTTTTGTTTCATTGTGTCTTTGAGATCACCAAAAATATTGGAATGTTGACATACATGTTTTCCTTACCTTCTCAGTTTTTGTTCATCCATGATGTCATTCATGTCTCTTAGTTGAAGAAATACCACCCGGATCTGTCCCATTTGTTGAGTTGGGAAGAACTAGAGATATATCCTGACTTTTCTGTTGTTGAGATGCTGGTGAAAATAGTGGAATCCCAATATAGGATACTTTGAGGGAAGTATATTCCATTAGTATGGGTTATATGGTAGCATGGGAATGATACATATGAGACATGGGAGCGAACGTCATGGGTCGAGGTAGAGTTCTCGTTTTTGTTTTCCAATCAAGATTCATGTTGACTTTTTGGGGACAAAAGTCCTTAATGGTGGAGAAAATTGTCACATTCATGACATATTTTAAAGGTATTTTTCATTTAATTTACATCCCTGCTTGGGTTTTGGGGGTTTCCATGCATTTTTGAAGGAAATTGTGGGTTTCAAAAATTTGGGCTAACATGAGAGCCCATTTCCAGTTTTGAATGTAATTTTTATTTATTAATAACTCTTTAATTTTTTAACCCTAATCAGCCATTAAACTTCTAAAATGACCGTAATATATCTATTAAACCCACCAAAGAAATTTGGGCCCCTTAAAAATTCATTAGCATCTTGGATTTGGGTGATCAAATTAGGTATTGGGCCAACCCGAAAGCCCATTTCCAGTTTTAAATTTCATCTTTAATTCTTTCATAAAATATTAATATTTTATCTTTTTTTTGTTATTAAACCTCTAACATTCTCCCACTATACCTAGACGCACCCACAGCTTCGTTTACCCCACTTTGGAGATCGTATAAATCGAGAATTAGGGCCGAAAATATCAGGTTTCAAAAATCATCCAAATTTCTCATGTATGTGACTATCCTTCTATGTTCCATCCTTTTCCTTAAGATTTCTCCCTTTTTTCTTGAATCCCCATATTTCCAGAAGCTACGGATTCGTATATAAGGTTTCATGTTGAGTTTATTGGTCCAATCACCAGGTTTTAGGTTGGATCTCACTCCCTTGTGGTTCGGTGGTTATGCGGTTGAAGTTCCGCACTAGGATTTGCGGTTCTCGACTCTTTTGGTAGGTGATTCCATTGTGCATGAAATTTTTATGACATAGAATGTTTTGTTCATGTTATTTTCATGTTTATTGTATTTTAATGTATCTGAAATTTTTTTTTCTTTTATAATGCAAATGAATTTTAAGTTCCAGTTTTTCGTGAAATTGGGTGGTTTTCATACAAATATTTTATTGGTTCATTTGGAGCTGACCAATAATTACTTAGATGATTTTATTTATCTTTATTAGGACATTAAATCATGTTTTGAATGTTTATTTCTTGTTTTTTCATCAAATGTTTGTTTAAATGGTGTTTGGGAAGCAAATGGGCTTTAAGTAACATGTTTGTGTGAAAATGGGTTTTTTAAAAGATATAACTTCTTGGTCGACATGGGGCTACCAAAAAACTGAAATTTTGGTCTCATTAATGGTTATTGAACTTAAATTTTGTTTTGGTGACTTAAAATTGTGAACATAGTGGGAGAAGTGGATATTTTGATGAGCTTTGGGTGGGAAACAATTTGATATTTGGAGAGGTTATTTTATTGAAAATCAAAATGTTTTGTTGTGAGTTTTAAATGGTATAAAGTGTGAATATCTTCTGTATTGATTGTCTGTGACCAGTAGTGGTGTTTTTTATGAAGATGGATGTGTGTTGTTTGCTGAAATTTTTTGGGCACAAAAAGGGGAATCCTGAGGACTTAGGTGGGAGGATATGTACTAGTTTGGCTAGTGAACCTGATGGGTTGTGTCCTTGTTTCACTGAAAAAATGGATAACGAACACTATAACTAAACCATGGGGATGATATTTGGGGACCAAAAAGTTATGGTTATGTTCCCTACTAGTGGATCAGGCATGGTAATGAATTTTGACTTGGAAACATTGCACCGAGGTACGAGGTACATACGACACGAAACTATCTAGTTGCCTTGGGGTGTTCCCAGTTTTGGTGCTCATTGGATTTGTGGTATTTAACATGGTATTAGGGTGTTTATGGTTGTAATTTAAAGTATCTCTCATGTCTATTTAAATGTGTGAACATTCTGAAAATTTTAGCATGAAAACAATTATCAATTAAAAATTGCATTTCATGGATTTTATCACTGCTTTTCATTGCGTATTAAAACTGCTTGCTTTTTCACATTATAATGCATTATATTTGGAATAATTGGGTGGTATCCTATTGGGAATATACTCACACCATACTTACACCCATTGAGTGTAAGTAGACTTGGTTATGATTGACTCGGGTAAAGGAAAGGCTAAGGGTGATGTCGGTTCAGGGTGTTAGTCCCCATCCTTCGGACAGATATGTGGAGACGGCTTGAGGGTGATGACCCCTTGTCTTGTGGAGTTCATGGGGCTATTTTGTTGTTTTTTAATTGTGTATTTTGACCTTTTGTACTTAATTTGAACTTATGTATTCAGTTCTTGATTTTTGTATAATCCTTGCTGGTATTAATTTTTCAGATTCATTTTATCAAATATTTTTGATGTATTATGTATACATATTTGGGTAAATGATTCCCAAATCAAGATGACTGATACCCGACCACTTGTTCCAGCCCATGGTGATAGGGAACGCCCTTCAGGCCTTTCCATGGACTGGGTTTGGTGTCTTTAATGGTGGCGACCATATACGGTTCATGACAGCGGGAGCCTCAGAGGACGGGTAATGAAAAAGTGGTTTTAGAGGAGTTAGGTTATACCAAAGAACTAGTACATTGTTATTTTATGTGTGGAAATAGTGTTATGTGGAATGAGTGTGGTTTTCATTTTAAGGATTCTAGTGTTGGGGTGATAGCTGACGTATTCATACACCAGGACCCTAAAATCAGATTTATGACTCAACACATTGATGCATTGATTTCATGTGTTTTTGAAAAAACTTTCATATGTTTTCTTGGAATCATCTCACTGGGTATAACATAATTATTTTGGTTCACTTATTCCTTTTCTGGATGCCACCACATAAACATCCATCCGGGAATCCTGAGAGAGTACCTGGTGACAGAACACTGAGGGATGAGGCCTTAGTGGAGGGCCCTCTTATGGTGTTAGAACCTTCAGGTGATGTACTAGTAGAACCACTACCCGTTAAGAATCCCTTACAACCATCTCCACTTGTAAAGGATGAACGATGACTAAGTGTGTTGCACGTGTTCCAATGGTAGTGGCCTCTGAAGATTTGAGGCGAGACTGATTCCCAATAATCTGAGTACTGGCTAGAGGCTATGTTTAGAGTATTTTTCCTTGTTGAGACACTAGTAGGGTAGAAGGTGATCATAGTTGTTAGTCTTTTTCTGTGAGTGACCATAAAAATGGTCTACGTAGTTATTAGGCATTGCTACGTAGACAGTTGCCCGATATAGTACTTTTGGGTACTCTGTCAATTATATCTCTTTCTGTTGGTCAACCATTACAACCAGTGGTACCATAAGAGGATACATGTATGCTTAGTTATTTACACATGTTTCAGAATTAGATACACTCATGTTCCAAGGAAATCCTGACTCACAGTCGGCTAAGGATTAGCTTGAGGAGGTGGCTGAGTTTCCATCTATCCAGGGCACCATTCGATCAGATGGTGGTCCTAGTAGAGTGCCCTCTACGTGGCTCACCAGGAATATTACAGGTTTTTGGTTACCCTAACCTTGCAAAGAAGAATTTTTTTCTATGGCAAATCTTGAGATCAATCCTTAGATAAGTGGGTCTCTTTCCATAATGAGATAAGGGATGAGTGTTCCCTAGTGCTTCTATAGCATCAGCAGGATGTCATGTTGGTAACTGAGTATTCATCGAGGAGTCCTGAAAATTCCTGGTACTCATTGAATACGATATGATCAGTGCTTCGGGACTCAGACATCTGAGTGAGGTGTGTTTAAGGACATCCAAGATTTCACTATTCCTCATGCATTCCATCCTTATATTAGGGGGCTAGATTGAAACTTTATGGTTGAATGTTTCATTGCTTAGTGGATATAGCCAGAAAATGTTAGTAGTGGGAAAGAAGGAAATTGGTGTCAATCTCAGTGACATGGTCATGTAAAACGTTTCAGGAAGAGGTTGTGATCGGGATAGATGAATCTGCAGGGCTGTAGAGGTGGAAGCCAAGCTAGGAGAGCAACATGAGGTGGTTTACATTTTGACATATTACAAACCACACCTATGTGGTCCCCACTATGCTTAGGGAGATGGAGGATAGGGGAAGGGGGTTGCATCCTAAATTCAAGGATGCGACCCAAGGGCTCTAGGAATGATTCGAGGTATGGTTTGTGTCTAATACTAGTAGTCATTTTGATAGACATAGGTACCAGTAATTCCTTCCTTCCACGAATCATGTCCACGATTGAGAGTTTCTTGTAAAACCACTAACTTAACCATGACACCTGGAGCTACCTTTGTGATGAGACTCGATAATCACACTTATGTCGACGGTGTGATATGACCCTTGAGGTGAGTGTTTCGATTGGAACCTCTAGGTGGCAGTGTCAAGGCCTTACGACATTAGTTTGTGCATGGACTATACATCCATAGTTCATACTCAAATTGTATATATTTGGAAGAAGATTGTGGTTTATCTACAATAGTGGAATGTGATTTTCCTTTGTCGGTGAAAAAGGAAACCTAGGCAGCACAATATAAACTCATGCATAGTAGTGTTCAGCTGATCACTCTTGAGTCTGCCAGACATACCCTCCTGGAAGTAGGAGTTTAGAGTTTCCAGTTACTAATAGTATTTGTAGAGTGTGGGCGCATTTTTTCACTGTTTGTTTCTAGTATTACCTCCCCGAAGGGAGAGGGACCTCTATTTTGGCTAGGTACTACGATAGATTCGTGCCTGACTTTTTCAGAGTTTCATCACCCTTGTAAGATTCGATGAAGAAAGGGTTACCCTTTGAATGGGCAGAGAGATGACAACAGAGTTTCCTGAAGCTGATGTAGATACTGACAAGTGGCCTTATATTGAGGCTACCAGAAGAGTGTGTTGGGTATGTTATCTACTACGATCCATTAGGGATTAGAAATGGGTGTGTCCTAAAGTAGGAGTGACCAGTGATCGCTTATGTCTCGTGACAGCAGAGACAACATGAGCATAACTACGTTACATATGACCTAGAGTTAACAGCTATGGTATTTGCACTGAAGATGTTGTGGAAATACTTGATGGATGAACATTTTCTATTATACTATGATAAAAAGAGTCTCAGGTATGTATTCTCTCAAAAGATCATGAACCTAAGACAATTTCCATGGCTAGAGTTCATCCAGGACAATGAACATGAGAAATTCAATACTCCTACGAAGGGGAACATGGTAATAGATGCACTCAGCAAGATGTCTTGTCTAAAACTGATGAGCGAGGTGTCAAACAACTAGATGCACTATGGATACCATTAATGGATAAGGATAAAGCAGCTTACCTATAGTTTATGACTATCACTCCACAAATTCATCATCAAATTCATGGGGGCAGTGGGGAACATCTTGAGACATTGACTGCAAGACCCGACGTGCTATGATATCCTCATGATGGTCATCTAAAAGAATCTATAAAGGTGGGGAGCATGTCATCCTCTTCATAGGATGAAAAATGGTACCAGTTTAGATTCAGGAGGAGGTGTTGAGGGAGATACCTACATCCCCTTTAACGGTACATCCTGGAGTGGCGAAGATGTACTAGGACCTCGGGCATTAGTACTAATGTCCAGGGATGAAGGAAGTAATGGAAGAGTTTTTATCATGATACCTCGCTTTTTAGCAAGTAAAGACTGTACAATGCCAATATATTTCATATGCGGGCAAGAGGAGAGTGTCCATGTCTCCCTATGGGTCTCACCTCAATGAGGTTTTCTAAGATTAACCAGGGAGGCATGTTATCTCTGAAGTTCATCAGGCCTTTCTAGATTCTCAGAAGAGTGGGATGGGTGGCGTACCGTCTATATCGTTCCCTATAGATGCATCAGGTGCAGAATGTTTTCCTTGTGATGTAATTGAGGAGATGCATGCATGATCCAATGAATGTTATCAATTAGAGCGAGTTGAACTTTGATAATGGGGTGACTTTTACAGAGTTCCCATTGGATTTTGGGGATCGATAGGAGCGGGTCTTTCATGGGTGGTCGATACATCTGGCGAGTGTTTTCTGGCTGCACGGAAACCTCCAGGCGAGCACATGGTAGCAGCAGGCTCCAATTCATTCTCATTACCCCCATTTTTTTCAATCATATTCGATTTCGAGGACAAAAATCATTAAGGTGGGGAGAATGAAATTTCCCAAAATTTCTGTAATTTTTTAATTATAAGGATGTATTTCAAGGCTCAAAATCTGACGGCATGTGATTCTAAGGCACAGAGAGCCTAGAATGGCCATTGATGTTTGGTTAATCATTAAATATCACGCGAAAGAAGTTTTCTTGAAAAAGTGGAATAACTCTTTAACAGATTCCCGGATCAGAAATATAAGGGGAACGTTTCACTCAAGATGGTGGGATTACCCTAGGCGCAACATAAGTTTACATAGTGTGGGCCTCCTGTGACAAAAACATGAAATTTTCATAATAGTAAATAAAATAAATTAAAAAATAATAATTAATTTTTAAAATGCTTATAACACACGAACAGTGACTCAGATTAAAAATCTATGACCACCGTTGAACTTTTGAGGGTATTCTATCTTTAGGAAGATAATAACATTGGCTGGCATGGGCTACCAGTGATTGTTAGTTTTTGTCTATAAAGAAAATAATTATGTGACAATTATTTTATTTTAGAATCCATAACATCTAAATGGTATCTTGGATTGAAAATCTGAGAGTACCGTTGAGTTCATTGGGGTGTTTTCACCTTAGGCGAAGCCTAACCTCTACCGGCACAAGAAGAGGGTGACCGATAATAATAAATTGAACTTTTTTGGGTACGTTCAATAAATGTGCGAGCTGCGGTATCAAACATTTGAACCTATGTTTGGATTATAAATTAGAGGGAACTGTTATATCTACAGCGCTGGAATTATATTAAATGAGTATTTACTTTGACCCCAGTAGGTCTGGAGTAGAAGATAGGTTTTTTGAATATTGAAAATAAAATAAAATAAAATAATTTTATTTTTTTATTTTATATCCTCCAACAGAAAATCAATTTGTTGGGCCAGTGATTTGTTAAGAAAATAAATGGCTTAACCTGCAAACACAATGTAACGACGTCATTGGAGAATTAGGATGCTTCCTAACTGATGAGCCCCATTAAATTCCAACATGGTTACATACCCTCCCCCTATTCTATATATATGGAGCTTGAGGAAGGGTATCAAGGGAGATTCACTGAGAAATGAAGAAATGAAGGAGTGACGTGACGTATAACCCTTAGTGGATGGAGACTATCCTAGTGGGAGCTGATGAGGAAAACTGAACAACAAATTGACGGACGTCATGCGAGTGCTGTCATGGGGAACCAGTTGCGAAAATGGAGAACATGATCCAACTTTATGCCACGGACACCATCCAATAGGCTATGTGGTAGGAAGTTTATTTGTTTACATTTTCTTAAAATATTACCTCTTCCCCATTCATGAATTTTTTTTGACAAAAGCTGGTAAAGTGACTAAAGAGATGATATTCAAATCATTCATTTTGCGGGAGATTATTATGGGTTATCCTTGTGAGGTTTTTTTGTGCATTAATTCAATAAATTATTAAACCCATTTTATCAGATCATTGATCATGAGCTAACATGGAGGGAAAAAGTCTAACCAACCCGGGATAAACCCTCCATAACTTTTTTTACCCTTGCACCTTCCATGGAAGACTGCTGGCATGGTGACACCAACTAGCTACAAATGATGTGACACATCAATGCACGCCTCTAGAGGAAGCCACAACATGAATCTGTGGCGGACATCATCGAGGTTGACACTGGAAAACCACAGAGGAGGCACAGTGTGCCATCACGCGTCGTCGGTGTGCAAAGTGGTCACGGCTCGTCAGCCGTGGAAGATAGAGAAGGTGGTCGACCAGTCAGTCGGTAGCATAAGGGAATGGCGGTGCCCTATCGTGCACCAACGGTGACTTGGAGACAGTGGTCGATGATGTGGTGGAGGAGGTGGAACCCAAAACTACGGTGGGTCCCATGAAGATAGGGAGACACCCACATGGCGTAGCTGATTTAATGTCTGAAAGTCCTTGGACAGTTTGGGTTCTCGGGGGAGCGGCTCCCACGATCCGCGTGGTAGAAGCACTACAAGATTTTCCCTTCACGGCTAGACCTCCCTTTACATCCGGTCGGGCCTCAACCCACTGCGGGCTAGGCCACCCCATTTCGGGCCCCTCTCTACCTGAGTTGGGTAGCCCTTGTGGGCCGCCACTTTTTGTGGGCTAGTCCGAACATTGTCCAAGTGGGCCGAGTCCGCCGTGAACCAGCCAACACCGGGTCGGTCCAGGTGGGTCCGAGTGGGTAGGACCGTACCTGGGCCCACTAACACATAAAGGGACTTATCTCAAAAACCAAACTTCTGTTTGAGGAGCCTTCACTAGAGATAAGATCCTTGGAGCGAGATAGTTTATCTATCATACTCCATGATAGTATTGCTGAATCTTGGTGTATGGACGAGTTGGATCAGACGCAAATCAAATAGGTCCATCAACATAGAAATGCCAATAATTCACAGATTGGGAATTTTGATGACATATCCTCTATTTTTTTGTAACCCATGTGACATGATAGATCACCAGGTTAATTATTTGTGAGACATCATGCTACCTGAAGTATGACTGAAGGCTTGGGGAGCAGTTCTCCAAAGCACACTACGTATGAAACCATGCGACTGGCTGAGACCTGATGACTACTGACTTTTAGACTCAGAGTGACTTGATGGCCACAATACATAATGGGTATGAGTACCTCAGCAGGACATGGTGGGGGATATACTCTATGTGACCTGATAGACCCACGAAACATGATGGGGAGGAGTACTTCAATAGTTCAAGGTTTGTGGAAAGCGACTTTTTGTGACACGACAGACCCAATGTACATGATTGAGAAGGATTTATCCAGCAGCTAAGGTGTTTGATTCTATGACTGGGAATGTTACATGTTACAAGCCTAAAGAATCAATTACTAGTTATCAACATTCATTGCGATCTTGTGTGTGTTATCATTATAATCATGTTTCTTTGAGTTGTATACCTGGTTTGTGTAAGGCTCTGTTTGAAATAAGTCTTCTTCTTTCATGGTACTATCTTCATGGAATTACTTTTGAGGTACCGCTACCTTCTTGGTTTTACCTTGGTGATATAATTCCCCCATGTATAGATGAGTATATCTTCATAACATAATTATATGTTTTGGAATTTACCTAAGTAGAGATGATGTCTTTATCTGTGGTTTTTTCATTGTGGTACTTTAGGAGACATACATGGAATCTAATTCCCTACTAAATATCATTATACTCAAACCAGTACAAGAATCGCCATCACCTTGTTATGTCTTGTGCGGACGATGTATGGCATTGATCGAGGCTGAGCGGGCCAAGACTGGATGGTGCTCAGAAGTGGACCATTTGGTGTGATGCAACGCATGGACTATTGACCGTGAGCTGTACCTACCCTTCAGGTAGGATCCGGGGTGGACCGATTGGTGTGACTCGATGCAAGGACTACTAATCTTGAGATGTACCTAACCTTTAGGAAGTATCGATGGTGGATGATCTAGGAGCTTGTTTTCCCTTTTTTAGGTGTATTGTTCATTTCTGTTGTATTAGTACTTTTCTATTGTACTGGTACATTCAGTTGTAATTGTATTTCATCCCCTTTTACTTTTACCACTCATTTTTACTATATTACATTACAACAACGTTTCTTCTTGTTGGGTTCTCAGAAAAAAATTTTTTTACAATTTTAAAGCCAACACCTTTTGGTTTTAGAAAATACGCCTTTCGGTGCATGTTAGTAGCCCCTAGCCTATGGAAGGCTGTTTTGGGGTAGTCACAGTGTGGACCCTGGGGGATGATTCATGACATTAGATCCTGGCCTCAAAATCATTTCATACATATTTTACTAAATTACATTGGAAAATCTAAGACGTTACTTCTCACCACCTGAAGGATTTATATCTCTGAAAGGCAAAACAAAGGCCACTCAAACATATGATGGTTCTAAGCATGAATATGATCCTCCCACTCTCTTATGCACTCCAAGAAATTCTTGTGCTACCATCAAACACACATCAAAGGAATCAACCACTCACAAATGATCCTTTCCTCCCAATCCATTATCTCTACCAGGTACTCTGCAATATTTTCCTCATTCGCAATGCCCAGCGCACCTCATTTAATGATGTGTGATCGGTCCTTCACGTACCTCCTCATATCTGAAATTTGGATGTCGTATCCTTCCTCATACATAAATGTTTATGCCACGAATAAGTATATTATTTTGGATCTGTGTAGTCAATATCTTCCCTTGGATGATCTGATTCTTTTATATGGTACCTCACACTAACTACGACCCCATGAGTGCTGACACTCCTAGGTCATTCTAGAAAAGTGGTGACCAGTTGGATCACCCGTACAAGTCCTCGAGTGGTGCCATACAATTTGTTGAATGATATAAAACCCCACCAGTAGTTGGTGATCATCCCAACTATATAAAAAATCCAACATCAATATTTGTAGCATGCCCTCCAGAACCTAAATGGACTACTCGGTCTGGTTTTCGATTTGGGGGTGAAACACTATACTCAAGCGTAGTTGAGTCCCAAAATCCTCATGTAATCCCTTCCTAATAGAATTTAAATCATTAATAAAGATATGAAACTAGAATTAATGCACCACCTATAATTTGAACATTCTATTACACATAGAGGTGTCCAAATATCTTTACAAAACTCTACTCTCGAACAGCTAAGAGGTGGGCCGACTTGGTGATTTGGTCAACAATAACCTAGATGGCACTGTGTTCTAGTGATATATGTGGTAAAAATTTCATGAATTCCATATATATCTCATCCCACTTCCATTACGACACCTCAAGGGGTTGGGCTAAACATTGTAAAACCTTTCGTTCTTCTTTCAATTGAAGAAAAGTGAGGCATCAAGTGAAAAACTATGAAACTCCCATCATCATGAATGGTCACCAAAACTGATGTAATAGGTCTTTATGCATCTTAAAAAAATATAGATTCACCACTAATGGGGATGTATTGAACTCCCTTAATACCTCCTCCTGCCATTCCAATAGTACAACTATGCGCCCTCTGAAAAGAATGACATGCTTCCCACCTTTCAAATATCTATCTGGAGCAGGCCCTATGGACAAGTAAGAACAAAGGGACTCATAGTCAATATCCAAATGATGTGACTCTCTAACTCACTATAATAGTGGTTGGGTAAAAACCATTGACTGGATGTATGTTCCTCCATCTACATCGATAAAGGATATGTACAACGAGTTCATCTTTACGGATGCCTTGTTTGGAAATAAGAAACTAGATCTCCTACTAAGTTAATCAACCACAATGTTCCCCATCCCATTACTATTGGTAATATCAATGTCATAATCCTAGAGAAACACTACCCATAACATCTGTCTAATGTAAAAATCTTCTTATGTGACGTTATAATTGAGACTCTTGTGATCTTTGTAGATGAGAAATTTCACACCCATAAGGTAGTGTCTTCAAATCATCAATGTGAAGTCTACCACTACTTACTCAACAAAATGTGTCACATAATTCTATACATGTTTTCTCTACTGGTGTGAACCATAAGAAATCCCTTCATACCCCTCCATCATGAAACAACCATTCCCAGTCCCTAACGCATCTTATAATACCACATACATGATGCCCTCCTCAGAAAATCTCAATATGTGAGCGCTCTTCAACCTATGCCTCTGCTCCTAAAAAAAATTTATAACATCTTCATCCACATGAAAGGATTTTTACTATCATGTAAAAGCTCTCAATAGTGATTCCACTATAGAGAACTTGGAAATATAAATATGATAGTACCATACCAGTCAAAGGAAACTCAGCACCTTGGTAACACTCATTGTTGGCTTCCATGAAAGAATTTCCCCAACCATCTCTATATCCCTTACAACTCTAGCCTTTGAGATTATTTGTCATATAAAATGAACATCATGAATCGTGAATTGAACAATATAAAGATTACCATAGATTTGGTGCACTGGGAGAATCTCCAATACCATCATCATGTTCCTTGTGTGATCCTACAAGGATGTTGGGTACACTAGGGTTTCATCGATGAAGACCACCACAGACCAGTCTAAGTAAGGATAAATGATCGGGTTCATGTGTCCAATAAAAAACTATAGGGTATTGATCATAAAAAAGAGACTCACCATGAACTCATTGTGACCATAAAGAAACATTAAGTCCTTCACAATATCCATGTATCATACTTTTAGCATCCTGCCTTTTTTAACATAACTTTTCATTACATTTTACAAATATAGGACCTTTAAATTCTAGTGTCTTTGAAATCATGAAAAAAATACATGAAACCATAAAACATTATTTTAACCCCCCTTGAAAATCATCTTTAAAAGTCCATACTATCTACCACTACTGAATCTCATAACCTGGAGACATACATCAACGGAAAGGGCGAGCAGAAAACCCGTTTAAAAATTCAAGGGAATCAGTTTACTTGTGATATCAATAAGAACATGATAAAAAAACATAAATATATAAGAAATGGAAGTAGAGGAATTTCATAATTAAAATAACTTGGACTATATCATGAATATGAGGCCACAAAATTCAATTTAGACAATAATGAACATATCACCAAGGTCTAACCCCATGTTTTCATAAAAATTACCAAGGTTATTCACCAAGTAATCGTGAAACTTGTCATCTCTGGAGATTAAATTATTTACCCAATGAATTGGAGCTCTATCAAGGTGCACCATTAATATGTTATTATCTTTATGTGAGTCATATAGATCATTATCAATCATTTAATAAATAACACATAGGGAATAAAAGAAATGGGTTTCATTTCAAAATCATGATGTTTTAAATGTTATTAAAAACATGATCATTATGTCATTTATAACCCATGGAAATGGAGTGAGGGTTATATGTATGCCAAATAACAAATAAAAATGATCATTTTTATGTATTCATGAATACATCTAGAAATTAAAATATATTTGGTTATTCACATAAATTAAACAATAGAATTTCTGGTGAAATAGAGAGAAATTGAGATGCAATTTCTACAGCATAACAGCTATATAACATGGTTTTAGAAAATAATATAATGAGACGAGAAATGGGCCGACCCTCAATAAATAAATAATTTAATGTAGAGGTACATAATAAAAATAAATAATATCATCGTGTGGATATTTTAATGACATACCACATGAAAAAGAAACTTGAAAGAAAAAGGAAAAGCAATTTCTTTATGAAAATCCGGCTTCCTAACGACATCACTTAAAAATTCATAAAGTAAATTTATGAGAGTGGAGAGGGTCTATCATCATTTTAAAATGAAATGGACAGTAATTTGGATGTATAAAAACATACCCCTACATAAGAAGATTGAAACGGGAAGACATAACATAATAGAAGTCATGACTTAAAAGAGGATGGTGGAAGGTTCCCTTACCATGAAGAGTGACATCGAAAGCTTGATGGTTGTGACCGTGGGGCAAGAAGGAAGATTGGGTGGACTCCATTGGAGGTAAAAGACCATGTATTCATTGAAGATGATTTTGGAATGTGATTAATAAAGGAATGGCATGTTATTTATAGGAAAAGTGAGGGAATATTTAATTAATTTCTAAGTGACACCGCATCAGTGGTATTTGAAAAACCATGGTCATGGAAATTGTATATGACCAAGGTATTAGCCACATGGGACATCTCATATAATATAGTACTATTAAAAAGTATACCAGAATGATTACATCATCATTACATCATTAATGATGTCATTAAACACCCGAAACTCAAAACTATATTTTTACTATTCACTGAAAATTTAACTGATTCAGAAAAATACAAAAAATTCACCCTAACAAAATATTGATTCTTAGAATTAAAAAATGAACTCAATTTTATGAAAATAATTTTCTAAATATTTTTAATTTAATTAGAAATTAAAATCAATATTTATTCAAATAAACTACTCTACAACTATAACTTGTTTTGTAACATAGTGAAAATTTAATCAAGGTCCCATAAAATTATCTTATAACAATAAATCAATAAAGTAACAATTTATGATTACATTTCATGAAAATATATTTTCATATTAAATTATTATATTAATTATAATATTTTAAATAAAATTTTTATGAAAATGAAAAATATCAAAACTTATACTATGATCATTATTATACTTTTAAGATGTCTAAATTATATTTATACATTCATGGGTGATGTTTTTAATTTTTTTGGATGATTTACTATCCATTACTATTCATAATGGTATGTTACTATTCATTCTTTAATATTCACTAAAAATGAAGTTGATCATGTAAGACTCTAAATTTCAAACTGATCACAACTGTAGAATACCATTTTTTGAAAATAATTTCAAATTATTAGTTATTCAAAGTTTACATTAATATTTTAAAATACCCTTTTTCCAGAATTCATTAGTAATATGGAACTATAAATTCATCCTACATTTATCCGGATATTTGAAATTCACCAACTTTTCTATAATAACAAATACCAATTTTACTTATACAAAATTTTTACACATGTATCTAAGATCATGTAACATATCCCCTTATAACACCTACACTTGACCTAAGTGTAAGGTGTGCAATGTTGATAGAGTCATGGGGAGAATCAGTCAACATTTCCCGAGTAGTGATTTAAATAACCTTGAACTTCTCCCTTAGGAGATTTCGTTCATTCTTGACATGTTGAAGCTCACCTATGGCTTGGTCCATAGAAAATCCCAGACATGCTACCTCCTTCCCAAGCTCTAAAAGACGTGCTTCGTATGGCCTGAGTCTACTGGATGAGGCCATCAACTCTTCTTCCTATATTAATTAACCAAGATCACTTGTATTTATAAACAATAATTGTAACATTAATAGTTCATTTTCCAATGGAAATATTGACCAACGATCATATAATAGAAAACAACCAACAGTTTAATTTAATAATACTCACTTCATTAATTAAAGGATATAGTTTCGTTGAGTATAAAATAATACACAAATTTTGGAAACAAATATTATTCATACGTTTGGGTCATTACACTCTTCCCCCTTTAAGAAAATTCCATCCCCGAAATTTTAACTCGTACCCACAGAATAGAAATGGTGTGGGTACTTCTTCCTCATAGACAACTCTGGTTCCTACATCACTTCTTTGCATTTGTGGTTCCACCCCAACACCTTAATAAGGTTGGTAGTCTTGTTGTGTAGAACCTTGTCTATACGATCGAAGATCTCCACTGACTACTTCTCATAAGAGAGGTTATATTCTAGTTGTACCACCTCTAGATTTAATACATCTGAAGGGTTGGGTATGTGCATCCTCTAGAGGGATATGTGTAAGACCTCATGAACCTGCGCTAGATTTGGAGGAAGTGCAAGCTGATATTCCACTCCTCCCATGCGATCAAGGATTTCATAGGGGACAATGTACCTAGGACATAGAATCCCTTTCTTCCCAAACCTCATGACACTTTTCTATGGTGAAATTCGAAGAAAGAATTTGTCAATAACATCAAACTCCATGTCCCTTCGATGGTTGTCAGCATAGACCTTTTTTCGACTCTAAGAAGCCTTAAGGTTTTTGTGGATGTCATGGAACATTTTTGTCATATTTTGTAGAAGATCATGCCAATTAATCTTTCTCTCACCCGCTTCCGGCCAATAAGTATGAGTTATACATTGATTGCTATATAGATCTTCATAGGGTGTCATTTGAATGCTCAAGTGGAAGCTATTGTTAAAATAGAACTCAAATAAAGAGATATGCCAATCCCATACTACAGTAAATTCCATTAAGAATTTTCTTATCATGTCCTTGAGTGTTTTAATAGTCTTTTCAGATTGTCCATAAGTTTGGAGGTGATAGGCCATACTAAAATTCAATTCAGTACTCAGAGCATGTTGAATAATTCTTCATAATTTAGATGTAAATCTTAGATCACGATTTGATAAGATATAAAGTGGAACTCCATGTATCCTTAGAAATTCCTTCACGTAAATCCTAGAGTGTTGATCATGAGATAAATTTTCCCAAATAGAGTTAAAATGGGATGTCTTGGTGAGACAGTCCATAATAACCCATATCACATTGTTTTCTTTGGATGTTCTAAGGAGACTAGTGATGAAGTACATAGTGATATTGTCCCACTTCCATGCTGGTATGGGTATTGGTTTCAATACCCCTTTATTAATTTGTCTCATTGAATTCAATTGTTGAAATACTATGGGCTTTGAAATGTAGTCAGCATTCTTCCTTTTCATATTATCCTACCAATAATTATCATGAAAGTACCTATACATTTTTGTGCTTCCAAGATGTATAGAGAATGTAGAGTTATAAGTTTCATCCAACAACACAATCTTTTCTTCCATAATATATGGAACCCATAGTTTTGTAAATAATTTAAGTAATCCTTCTTTATAGATATTGAAATCATTAAAGTTCCCATCCTTCACATCCTCAAACTTATTCTATAACAAAGGATCTTCTTTCGGAGCTTTCTTGATTGTCCCTAGTAATGATTTTTGAGAAATAATTTTGGTTAGATTTGATGATGTCCCTTCCCTTTTAATTCACATGTCCAAAATTACCCGAACAATGTTCAAAGGAACTGTATGAATCCTCATCATGGAAAGAATAGCATGTTCTTTCATGCTTAACGCCTCAACAACATTGTTTTCTCTTTTGGGAAGATAATGAATTGAAGAATAATATTCTTTAAGAAGTTCCAACCATCCCCTATGTCTTTTATTTAATTACTTTTGTGTGAAAATATACTTCAATCATTGATGGTCTGTGTATATATCACATTGAACCCCATAAAAATAGTGCCTCAATATCTTTAGGTCCAAAAAAACATCAGTCAGCTCTAGATCATGAGTAAGATTGTTCTGATCATGAGTCTTCAACTGTGGAGATGCCTATGAACTGGCCATGACATTTTCCATGAGGAATCACCAAAAACATTTCAAATATTAATATATAAAAACAAATAACCCTTCTCCACTTGATGGAAACGTAAACACGGTTGTAGTAACCAATCTCTTGTTCATCTCTGGGACACATTCTTCACACTCCTTTGTCATGATGAACTTGATCCATCTTCAAGTTAACTTTATTATAGGATTACAAAGTCTTGAAATTGTTCTCATAAACCTCATATAATATCCCAGTAATCAAAGGAAATTATGAATCTCAGTTATTTTTGTAGCCTGAGGCTACTCCACTACAAATTTTTCATTTGTAGGGTCAACTATGATTCCTTCATTCGTTAAAATGTGCCCCATGAAATCAACTTGTTGTATCCATAATTCACATTTTTTGAACTTCCCAAAATGCCTCCCCATCCGTAGAGTTTGTAAAATAACCCTTAGAAGATCTTTATTCTTCTCAAAATATTTTTAATTTATCAGAATATCATCAATAAAAACTACCACAAAGTTATCAATATAGTACTTAAAGACTCTATTTATCAAATCCATTAAAATAGATGGTGAATTAGTCAATCTAAAGGGCATAATAATGAACTAATAATGCCCATATCTTAATCGGAAAGTAGTTTTTGGAATATCTTCTTTCTTCACCGTCAATTGTTGATTACCATATCGAAGATCAATCATAGAGAATAATTGGGCCCCGTGATGTTGGACAAATAAGTCATAAATTATTGGAAGATGGTATTTTTTGTTCACTGTGATCTCGTTCAGTTCTCTATAATTGATGCATAGCCACATTGATCCATCCATCTTCATCACAAAGAGAATAGGTGGTCCCCAAGGAGACACACTCGATTGGATACAAACCTTCTAGAAAAGATCTCAGAGTTATTTCTTTAACTCCTCCAGCACCACATTTTACATCATATACAGGGTCTCTGATATTGGATGGGATCCATGTATGGTTTCAATAGATATCTCTACCACTCTTTCTGGGTGAGTTTTGTGCAACTCCTTAGGAAATACGTCTATGTATTCCGGGATAATGGGGACATTTTCTATCCTCAAAATGTCATTTACTTGTTCTTCTTCAGCGATCAACTCCATAAAGAAGGATATATGAGGTTCTTCTTGACAAAAATCAGGTTGAGATATCTCTCCATAAAAGATTATTGTATGTTTTCTATTCAAGACTACTGATATTTCCTTGCTTCTACATTTGATCTTAGCATTATACATTGAGAGCCAGTATATCCCTAGTATAATGTGAAATTCCATCATGGGAATGACTACTAGATTTTCAGAAATATTGTTCTCACTAAAGTAAATAATAGAGATTCTTAACACATATGATTCTTGGATAATCACACCATGAGTCTTGATTGATAACTCTACATTTAGTAAATCAGGTGTTGATTAAAAATTCATTGAAAATAAGGAGGAGTAAAGGACTGTGTATAACCAGAATAAAATAATCTGCTTTCTAACTTTGAGAGATCAACAAGAGTACCTGGCACCACATTATACGACTCTTCAAATTCAGCTGTAGTGATTGTAAAAGTATGAGCTTATTTTCTTGGCCTTTGCTAAGGCATATGGTGATTATCATCCACTGCCCTTAGATTTGGAAAGTGATTGTCCAAGTGCACATGTTGTCCACACATATAGCAGTGGAAATTAGGTAGGGCCTAAACTTTCTTCCCCTAGCCTTTAGTGTTGGAAAAATGGGGCTACACCTCACTAAGACAATTTTGCGCCATGTGGGCATCTCTATCAAACTTGTAGCACTTCCCGCTCCGAAGTAGGTAGTTCCTCGAATGTTTCTTCCCACATTTATTACACATGGGACATATTACTTTCTTGACTCCTCTTCCTGTATCAATTATCCACCCTATTCTTAGCACCATCGATCTTTTATTGTCAATGGATTTATGAGACCAAGGAATCTCACCAAAATCCAGTTCAAAATTCATCGCACATCTCAAGATCTCCTCATAGCTATCATAATCTTGGTTGGCTATATAATTCCACAAATGTGTTCTCAGTCCACCGAATAAACTATCAGCCTTACCATTTGGATCCATGAAAAAACTACATGTGTAACATGAAATCCTTGTGACAATCATCTTATAGTTTCCCCCAGATTCACTCTCTTTCTACTTCAGCTCGAGAAACTCCATCTCCATTCTTGTTCACTTTGATCAAGGGAAATACTTGTAGAAGAATATCCCTCTAAACTATTCCCTCTCCATAGATTCAACATACAATATTTTCCTTGAGTTTTTAATTAGTTCCCACCACTGATTAGGTTCTTCCTCCAAGTGATAAGCAATAAAGGTAACCTTCTCTTGTTCATAACGGCAGAGCATAGAAAATATCTTCTCGATATAGTTGATCAACTATTCTATAATCAATGGTTACGTAGATACACCTATGGTTGGTGGTCGTTGATGCATATATGATTCAACAGAATGTTGTTCCGTTCGCGATGAGATCGGTCTCTCAGCTTGATTCAAGTTATTTCTCATAATTTGAGTCAGTTGGTTCCTCAATGAGATGAATGTTTCCAATTCTTCTTCCATTAGAGGGTTGTCACCAGATGGTCCATCATGGTCACAATTTTCATGGTCCCTCTTATTGCCCACAATTTTCTAAATTCATAAAACCTTAGTGAGAATATTATTTCATTTTTCATTCTTATAACTGTAATGTATTTTATGTCTTAAAACCCCATTCATTAAAAAATTACGTTTCTCTATAAATTCTTCATAATGATTAATAAAAAGCTGATGATTAACCAAACATATCCACCAAGAGTATCGTATACAAGAGTGCAGCAAGGCCCATTGCCATGTATTAGGATTCCCTGATTCAAGCCCAAAACTCCTTCTCAGAGTTTTAACTCATAGGTACTGTTCTAGAAAATCCGCCTCTACTTGCTCGTATCTAGATAGGGATGTATTTCTTTCATAAACCAATTACTCAATACTCACAAAAACACCATGAATTTTTCCTATATTTAAAATTTTCTATAGGGTTCTTCATAATTTTTTCATAGCCTAATTTCCATAAATAACTAAACTATCATTTTATACGAAGTATAGCTTCCATTATTTTTTATCATAACTATTCATTACATTTTACAAACAGAGGACCAATAAAGTCTAGTGTCTCAAAAATTAGGAAAAAATTACATGAAAACATAAAACATTATTTTAAATACCCTTAAAAATACTCTTTAAAACTAATCCTATATACAAATACAGCATCTCATAACCTAGAGAAGTACCTCAAAGGAAAGGGTGAGCAGAAAGCCCAGTAACGAAATCAAGGGAATTAGGTTTCTTGTTATATCAATAAGAACATGATGAAAAATATAAAGACATGAGAAATAGAAGTAGGGGAATTTCATAATGAAAATAAATTGACCCATAAACTAAATATATAGCTAGAAAATTAAATTTATACTATCATGAACATATCACCATGGTTCATCCTCAAGGTTTCATAAAAATTAACAAGGTTATTCACCATGGTATCGTGAAACTTCTCATCTTTAGAGATTAAATTTCTTTACCCAATGCATTGAAAATGTATCATGGTGCACCTTTAACATGTAATTATTTTCATGTGATCCAAATAGATAATAATCAAACATTTCATAAATAACCCATATAAAATAAAAGAAATGGGTTTCATTTCAAAATCTCAACGTTTTTAATGTTCATAAAAAACCTGATCGTTTGGACATTTATAACCCATGGAAAATAAGTGTCGGTTATATGTATGTAAATTATTGAATCAAAAAGATCAATTTTATGACTTGATTAATACACATAGAAATGAAAATATATTTGGGTATTCACATTAATAAAACAAGATAATTTCTTTTGAAAGATAGAGTTTTTGAGATGAAAATTCCCGCAACATAAAGTCTATTTAAGATGGTTATAGAAAAAAATAAAATCAGTGGGGACAAGGGTATCCCATAAATATATAAATAATTTAAAGTAGAGATACACAATAAAAAGAAATATGATCATGGTGTGGATATTTTTATGACATACCACATGAAATGGAAACTTGAAAGAAAAGATAAATGCAAATTCATTTATGAAAATTCAGTAGCATAAAAGGCATCACTTAAAAACTAAGAAAAATAATTTATGAGAGTGGAGAGGGACTATCATCATTTGGAAATAAAATGGATAGTAACTAGGATATTTATTAACATACCCCTACATAAGAAGATGGAAACTGGATGACAAAACATAAAGAAAGTCATGACTAAAAAGAGGAGGGTGGAGGGTTCCCTTAGCATGAAGAGTGATTTCAAATGTTCGATGTTTGGGACCTAGTGTGGCTTGAGCGATCCTTGGGAGGATTACTTGGAGGAAAAAAAGACCAGATCATCATTGAAGAGGATTTTGGAATGAAATTAATGAGTTGATGGCTTGGTATTTATAGAAAAAGTCATGGAATATTTAATTAATTTCTAAGGGACACCTCATCAGTGGTATTTGAAAAACCATGGGCTTTCCCATGGTATTTGCCCATGGTATTGGAGACTTGGGACACCTCGTAGAATATATTAATATTCAAAAGTCGACCAGAATGATTACATCATCATTATATCATTAATAATGTCACTAAACACCGAAAACTCAAAAGGTATTTTTTTACTATTCACCCAAAATTCCAATATTTTAGAAAAATCCCAAAAATTTACACTAATCTAATATCAATTCTCTGAATTAAAAAATTAACTCCATTTTAGGGAAATAATTTTCTTAATATTATTAATTTAATTTTTAAATAAAATCATTATTTATTCAAAAAACTACTCTAAAACTATAACTTATTTTGTAACTCCTTGAAAAAATAATCAAGGTCCCATAAAATTATAGTATAACCATAAGAAAATAAAGTAAAAATTTATGATTACATTTTATGAAAATACATTTTCAATTTAAATTATTAAAATAATTATAAAATTATAAATATGATATTTTTGACATTCAAAAATATCAAAAACTTATACTATGATCATTTTTTCACTTTTAAGAATTATAAATTGTAATTATATATTCATGGGTGAAGATTCAATTTTTTTGGATGATTTAATATTCATTATTATTCATAAGGGTACGTTACTATTCATACATTAATGTTCACTAAAAATTATATTAATCTTATTAGACTCCACATTTCTTACTGATCACTTCTTTAGAAGAGAAATTTTTTAAAATGATTTCACATTATTAATTATTTAATGTTTACATTAATATTTTAAATTACCAAATTTTCCAAAATTCATTAGTAACGTTGAACTATAAATTATCATCCTGCATTTATCCGGATATTTGAAATTCACAAACATTTTCATAATAATAAATATCAGTTTTACTTATACAAACGGTTTACCCAAGTAACTAAGACCTCATTACACTACCCCTTAAAACAGCTAAATATGACCTATGTGAAAGGTGTGTTATGGTTATAGATTCTTGGGGCGGCATGGACAACATTTCTCGAGTGGCGATTTCAATCAGCTTGAACTTCTCCCTTAGGAGATTTTGTTTAAGCATCAAAAGTTGAAGTTCAGATTGGGTTTGGTCCAGATCAAAGCCCAAAGATGCTACCTTCATCCCATGCTCTGACAGATGGCCTTCGTACGGCCCGAGTCTACTGGATGAGGCCATAAAATCATATTTCTATATTAATTAACCATGATCATTTGTATATATAAACAATAATTATAACGTTAAGAGTTTATATTCCTATGTTCATATTGACCAACAATAATATAACAGTAGTAACCCAATGTTCTCATTTAATTATACACACTTCATTAATTAAAGGATACAGTTTTTTTAGTATAAAAAACACAAAAATTTAGGAAACGAAAATTATTCAAATGTTTGGGGCATTACAGTACTCGTAGCGATTGATAGAACGGTCTTAGGTAAATATATGAGAACAAAAACACCCCTTTAAACTTTTCAGTGAGGTAATCAATCCTCGATAGTAGATACTTGTTCTTTATAATAACATGGTTAAATTAATGATTATCAACACATATCATCATGTTCCCATTTGACTTTGTCGAATGCAGATCTGAGGATTCACAGGGGGAATCACTAGGTCACGGGAATCCCTTCCTCTACAAGTCCTCCAACTGAACCCGTAACTCACGATGATTTTCAGGAGCCATCCTATATGAAAGTGTAGAAATAGGAATATTCCTAGGTTCTAGATCAATGGATAATTCCATTTTTCTATGGGGTGTCAGACATAGAACATCTTCAGAATAGACATCCCATACTCCACCACCATTTCTAGAAATTGAGGACTGATATCAGCCACCCAACTGAGGGTTAGTATGGACTACTGAGGAATAATAGGCTACACCTTCCTATGTGTGACTCCATCCATAATTTCATATGTTTTATTTTCACCAAAAAAAATAAAAACCATGTTCCATCACTGTGGACACCCCACACATTCTACCTAAAATAGACAATCATTTCATGAGTTATGGATAACCATTCAATACCAAGAATTTTTTCAAAAGTCCTTGCAACTGCTACCAATAGATCCTAACCGAAACTATCACCTCAATGACTCATTATACACTATTGACACCAGTGTTTCATCATTAAATCTCATCCCATAAAAGTATCCGTGTGTAATATCCGATTCAACGGTTCAACCGGGATATTCGAGTCCCGAACAATATTTGTGGAATGAATGAAACAACTAGAAGTTATTTTTTTAAATGTAGAAAAGTTGTAGAAGACATATATTTACCTCAAATTATCCCTAGAGAGTTAGGGTCATATGTCTCCCTTTTATATAATAGGCCTCTACCATGTCCAGTATCTCCATGATCTTACTGTGGATTACCTGGGGTGGTTATGGTAATAGGTGAAACCGCTAAACCCCTCTTACATCCATGCCTTCTCCTTTTCCACATATGCTACCATATAGACCACCATGTTTCTATAACTACTTATTACTTGAAAGCCTCTTGAAAATCACCAGATAAATTATAAGAATGATTGGGAAACCTCATGCCAGATGTCCATGACCTCTACCAGTGTAACACTTTCTATCATTGATATTACTCAAGCCACCCTGGGAGCCCTGTACTATTGACCCAATATCCTGGGATCAACCCCCAAAGCACCCTACCCACTTAGATCCCAATGAATATTTTCTCTTTCCTATAATAGAGGTCTCAGATTCCCAGTTCCCACTGGTAGCTCCCATTACTGAGGTATACTCTTCTAGAAAACTCACCACTAAAAGGGATCACTCAAGTACCAAATCATATGTATGAAGGCTAAGAGATAACATTGATGGACTAATGTCCCATTATAATCCCTGATCAAAGGACACAAAAATGTTGAAATGGTCTCACACCATGTTCATACTATACCTTGAATTATCTATATAGCTCTCTAGGTATTCTAACCTAATCATACTTCCCTGATGTATATGTAGAAGCTTTTTTATGTAAACCGATCACAGCATGGAAAAATTGAACTCCTCCATGAATATATTCTCATACTCTGTCTAGAAGAGAGTTTTGTAGTCATGATATTATTTCACTATGTTCCACCATCTCCACAGTATCTCTAAAGAAATATCGTGATGAATACTACCATCTAGTTGAAAATAATCCTAACAATGTATAAAACATGGGTGAATTTCTCTAGGAAACCCTTTTCCAACTGGGGGACTAGATCATCCAAAAACTATGGAGGTCACTACTGCTAAACATGTAAAACACACTTAGCATACATGAATCTTTGTCTAGTAGTTTTGGAAGTAGCTTTTTCTCGAAAGATGGTAGTGGGACTGGAAAATCACCAAATGATTCCATATCTAGTAAATTCTCCAGTATCGATTCCTCATCACAAGGGAGATCATCATCATGATATCATATAATAATCTTGGATTGGTGTCTTCCTGGAGGATTCCTGAAATTAAACAAGATGTACGATGATCTATAAATTATATTTTGGGGGGTATGACTCAAGAAGGACATAGAAAACAAAACTATTAAAATGTGGTGAACTTACCATTTTTTCACTATAACCAGGGTTTTCTTGTACAGAGTTGAAAAGAAGTTAATATAGGTTATGGAGTATAGATTAATTTGACAATACAAGGAAACTAAATTCCTTATCCATAAATCCAGACTTGAAACATGTAATACTTTTACACCACACCAACCTTATATACTCAAGGTCGTAAAGTAGAACTATCTTCCCTCTCATACCACTCATTCATGACCCATCCTAGAGGGGCCAATGTCATGAATACCCCAATATCTCCTCCAATATGCCATGCACTTATGACTATCACATAGTTGAAATATCCCCCAAATGAGAAGCATTATCCATATGTACTTGTATTCACACACACATCTCCAAGCCAGAAATGATGAAATTTAAATAAAATATATAAAAAATCAATGAAAACCAAAATATCTCACAACCAGAGTAAAATAGTAAAAGTACTATAAAATATACATGGATAGATTACTGGCCCACAAAAAATGTGATTCAAAACAATACCATTGAAATTTGTTGAGGTGTTTCCTGGATAACCCTATTATATGAATGTGAATGCAAAAGTTCCTGAAACTAATAATCTAAAAACCATACATTATCCAACCAAAAGGAAATAATATTTGGAGTGATGTCGTAAGTCATAAGACCAAACATTGTCTATCTAGACTTACTAATAATCACCTAGTCCTAGTGCACCTCTAAACGGATGAAATCATTGATCACCTTCAGAAGAAAAGACACGTCCATGAAAAGTCTATGTAGGGGTGATTAAAACAATACTGCATTAGACACCCAAAAACCACAACAGAAATACCACAAAGTAAAATAACACAATGGAATAGTACCATAATGGAAATGCATTTTCATCTCAACAATGCTCTAGGACTATGAGACATGTATCTAGAACATAAAGATATAATAAATCCCAAGCTCATGGTCTTGAGGAAAGCCACAAAAAATTACCTTCCATAGTATTCTTCTTAAAGCATGCTCATTCTGGGAGAACTCACTCTTCAAGCCATTATATCATTAGAGACCCACACGAATCGGTCTAGCTCATTTGGTCCCTACCCAAATGTGAACATATTTTTCATGTAATATTATAAAACATAATGAGAGGATCAATCCTAGGTACATTGCGGGATTGTACATACCCAATATAGATCAATTCACAACATAGAGGATCATGAACAACACCCTCTGGGATACCATGTATAATGAAGAAAAACTATAGGAGATACTAAAACCCTATCAGTGTGACCGACTATGTGGAGGATCAACATCCTTCTCATAGAAAAGATGTGATTCTATAAAGTCCACTAGGGGTGATAGAGGATCAATCTCCAGTACCAAAGAGGGATACCTAACTCTATTTGGAATCGACCTCAAGAGGGGTTTAACATCCAATGATGGGGATGTAACACTGTATTGAATCATGGAGGAATTGACTATATGGAATTCTCTAAACCTATATTTGTATAAGAAAAAAATCACCACATTATCTCAAAAGGAATGTCTCAACATCTAGTTCCCAATGATGTAGACAGATTTTCAAACCGAAACAACTATTAAATGTTTTGGGGTTTTGATGTTTCGTTGGACAGGGGCACTGGCCTCGTGAACTAACTAAAAGGTCTATCAATATGGTTGATATTCCTTATGGTATACTATCTGTTTGTCGATCCATGCAACCATACTTATAGCACCACAGAAAATTGGACTTCCATGGCTATTGACTACCATGGCTGACCATCCATAGTACACCGTACGACCACCCAGGTCGACCTGAGGTCCAAATTGGGTCCAACCCAGATGTGGCCCAATTTGATGGTCCAACCAGTCCCACTCTGTTTGGCTCGACCCAACCCACTTCACCTGGGCTAGACCCACTCTGCCTGACCCTATTCATTCTTCCTAACCTGCTCGTCCTAACCTTACCCTTCTCCACATGATCGACCACCACCTCTACATGCAGAAACCATCTACGTCCCACTACAAAGCATACCTCTTGGCCCCACATTGCGCTACCTATGCATCTCCAGATCCTCCTCCTCTGCATCCGAAGGCTTCCTCCCCCATGTCCGATGTAGCTCACTTTAACACGATTGACATCATACATGATTGTTGTAAGTGGTTTCTACCCCTCCCAGTTAGACCACTGTGCTACATTTTCATACTGTCCCATCAGTTCCATGTCGGTGGTCAGTTCCACATAACACTGATCCAACTCTAATGCCCAAATCATGAAATGGTTGTAGGTCTAGGTTTTTCAAGTACTGATCTAGGTAAATCTGGACTATACTATCGGTATGACTCCAATATGAGGGTCTGATCACAGTTATAGACACTTGAAAAGTCAATCAATGGCCACAAGGGTACAATTGTGAAGAACCAAATGAAAAAAGAAGATATAATTAGAAAAACTACCCGAGAAATGAATATTTTCCTTGCTTTTTCAGCCTCAATCCATTCATGTTAGATGAGAAATGACAAAAAAAGACCAATTAAGAAAACTCCCCTAAAATAAACCATGAAATTATAACCATCCAACAATTATTGAACCACGGATAAATCTATTCATGGATTGACCATAGTTTTTCATGAAAATCAAGAATGGGGAATGAAATAAATGAAATAACTACTTTATTTCGTTAAGATCAGTCACTGGAAGAGTATCATTGTGTCATCATTGAAAGATATATTCCTTCATATCAGATGTGTGTCAATCGGTGATCTTTCACCAAATGTTGGTAGGGTTATTCTCCACAAGTGAAAGGAATTCAAGTGATAGGGACATAACCCTAAATTCCTTAAAAATTCCAAAAAAAATAAAAACTTTCATAGTGTCAATTATAATAATTATTATTAAATTAATAGATCCCTATTATAACCCTCAAAAACTATTACATAGTTGGAACACACCGACTAACGTTAAGTCACGCCTAGGGTAAAACCACCATTCTGAGCTGAAAGGGGCACATAGATTTCTATTCCGGGCACCCAATTATGATTTTTTCCAATTTTACTGAAAAAATGATCTCACATTCTATCAAAAGTTTAATATTATTGAAAATATTGTACTAGAAAAAATGGGCCTTGGAATCACATGTCGTCTCAGCGCCAGGTCTCGAAATCATTCAATAAATTTTCAAAAAATATTTACGTGGAAAAATATTAGATGTTACAATTAACAAAAATATAATAATTAAATTTTATTCAAATAACTATCAATTTCTTTTTTATTTAGGATAAAACAATCATCATAATGTATGTAAAGACATTTTCTATGTAAAATTTCTTCGTGTTCTGTATCAGTAATATGTTTGGGAATCTATAAATAATACTCATTGGTAATGGTACTAATTTTTTTGCATATAGATTAATTTTTACTCCATGTATGTCATCAAATATAGCCATCCATATTATTTTCATACAACAATGAATGAATATATTAGATTATTTAATAAACTCACCATTATAATTCTATAAAATATTGTGGATAGATATAAAATGGGTAGGCATAAAGGGTACTCTGACATATTATTGGTATATTAGATAATGACTCGAACTACTTCACATGAAACAATGTTCTCCATAGTGCATGAAATAACATAATAGTTTATCAATGTGGTTCAACTACATTATGTACAAAAATGTTTTTAAGACGAATCTATTTTTATGAACAATCGATAGTCTAATTTTCTTATTTATAATACCTATATGAATATATAATGAATACACTATCAAATCCCATGGTCTATTATAATGAAGTGGGAAATCCATTCAACAATAATGTTTTCCTTATATGTCCCTTATTCTATTAAAATGTTTTTGAATAGTGAGTAAACATTATATATAGAATAAGACCACCGATTATGGAGACCTAATAAGAATTTCCTTTCACAAATCACATTTTTTACTCAAATAGTGCACACTCAATGATCACCATAGATGATGAGAGAATTATAACTCAAATACTAGTTTTTGGGAATCACTTTTATCTTAGTTGTATGCCTCATTCAGTTCCCATTCCTCAAATAATTCCCCCATTCAACCTCCTCCTATATACAAACTGCATCTGTACTAATACATCCATATCTAAACTATATATAGTTTTGTTCCCATTTCCCTATGATACATGGTTATTCTTATATCTCCATTATTAATACCATACATAGTTTCCACGTCTATTCCCCAATCATCCCCTTATGATGAAACCCTTACTTTTTCACAACATCTTATAGTCTTATTTTTCTCAGCAATGTACCCATACATTTCTCCCATTTCCAATTATAAAATATCTGGATCTGAAAAGTGTATTTTATCTAACAATAACATGTTTATTATTACCTATATAATTTATATAAATTGAAACCAATATATTCTATCATGCTCGAACCAAAAATTATATTATATCCCTCATCTCATCATTGTGTTTATTATCCCTCTATCGGGTTACGTCTTCTAGATTAAAACAAAAATAATGTTTTTATCCAAGTGAGAGTCCAGGATGTATGACCAAAATATGGTAGCCACATATAGGGGAATGTTTTATGACCTAAAATTACACACTCAATTTGTCAAAGACATATGAACGCAAACACCATCCATATTTTCTCTAATCATCATGGCCTTGAGATATGTGAATTCGTCCTTTGTGGTCTCTATATTAATATTGGACTCTCAATTTACATTAGATTTACATTTCCCTTACAATTATACTCCCAATCTCATACCAATAATTTCATATTTGTGTATCCTTAAACACATTCCCCACATAGTCAAAGCTATAAGAACATAAACTCGAACCACATTCAGTCCTAGATAAGTGGCATTAAAATATTAATACTCTATAAATATTTTGTTTTATGATCTTAACAAACTAACCACTAATTTGGTAAATATTATATTACATAAAATATAAATCCCCATTGATCAAATCATTCCTCCTTAGTGTAGGATTGATCCTTTTTTATTGTCTCCTATGGTGTAGCAATTGGAATATGGGATAAATTAATTCCTTTGTTTGTTACCCCATCCATTTTCATTAAATTTATCAATGTTCATAATGCACATGTGTGTTACAGTAGTATTCATGAACTAATATTTAAAATCGATTGTTCATAGGAAAACAAACATTGCATCCCATGAATTTTAATGTTACACAAAATCATTCATTTTCAATGTGACATCCATTTGTCTACGTTAGTGGAACATGTTCTCCAATATCATTTCATCAATGCTTTTCTATGGCATACATCCTTGTGGAATCACTATTCAGGTCAGTGTTTTTTAAAAAAAAATTGAACATATAAAATGATTTTCCTTTACCTATTCCATATTTTTATTAGTTTTATAGTGGAAAACATATTCAAAACATGTTATCATTAGTCATCATCGTCCTAGATACCAATCATCCTTCCATTCAAACTTTTTGTGCTGTAATTTTTCATTCCTTACTTACCGTTTCTATAATAGAGTTCTAACACCATTAGCATTTCAACCATTATCATCTATTTACATTTCAAATCTGAATAAATATTTTTGAATCATAGAAAAACTAGTTTTTCCTTCTTCACCAGTTAGCTTATAGTGGAAAATTCCACATTCTAACCCCAAACATCCACCACTATTATTTTTTCTCCAGAAATTTGAATTAAGTTCTATAGACTGTTTTTTCTCACATAACTAATGAATCATATGGAGATAGATATTTTTATTGATTATTAAATTATGATTTTGGAGATAAATTTAATCATTAAATAAAAGAAGATAATAATGTCTATAAGGTGTATTTTGAAACATACCTCATCCTTTTTAGATTTTATATCTATAAATCTTCTCGAGGATGCACCTCAGGTAGTTTGAATGGGCTGTAAATTTGTTAGGTTCTCCAACTTCATTATACTCTTGGGCCAACATGGCCTCATTTTATTTCTACTATGATTCAATTTTTGTAAACAACAATTTCCATTCTAGATATATGACCTATTAAAGATTCTAAATCTAGTATACTATGAAATATCATGTAGCATTTCTTGAAGAGGGACCACTGCATTCCCCCCTCAATATGTCCTTGAAAAATTAACCTAACCATTTCATAATTCAATCCATTTAAATAAAAATGATAGAGGATATGTTTTGGAGAGTGTGGAAGCCAACCCTATTGGCTCTTAGGTTTTACCTCTAGTGGATATGTGTTATTATATTGATGTTATATGAGATGACCACGTTAGGAAATACTCCATAATAAGAAGGGGGGTTTAATTAGTGTTATTGACTTTTTAAGATATTATAAATTATATACAATTAACTTTTAGACCAGTTTGGATATTCTTTCTACCAATATATTTTAACTTCCCATATAATAGTATGTGAATGTAGATAATGTTAAAACCTGATATTTTTAAAATTTTAACTTCTTAAAAGGAATATATAATAAATGTAATGGTTTAAAAATAATACAATACCACAAAACCACTAGAAAACAATCCATTGATTGAGGTTACAGTGAGAAAGGAATTATCATCCACTTGAATCAAACAATATCCTGTGGAATGTTATTATTTTATAGTTCCACGATGGTTCATTATACTTCAAATGATAATCATAATTACCTTATTATTTATAGTACATTGTAATAATAATGAATGGTTTCACCAAATGATATTTCTGGTTGATGTCATTATTCTAATTTGTCCATCCCTTAACATCTTAAATTATTACATTCAAAGACTACAAAAACAAGTATTCATTTTATTCATAGAAGAAAATTGAATGATTTAATATATTCATCACCTTCTTCTGATATCAATCACAATAATATGAATATGATTTGGCATAATTATCATAGAATTTTTATTTTTATTTTTAGAATACAAAAAATCTTTTGTTGATAATTTAATAAGGAATTTTCAGTTCAAAATCCTCGTAGTTCTTCTAGTCAAAGTAATAATTAATAAATAGTTGGGAAACTATTTCTCTCAATCAGTATTAATGATATGAATATTACCGTAGACTGAATTCTCATACATTCTGGATATACAATGTCATAAAATAATATTATTTTTGTTAACCTTTGTTTTTCTGGGTGGAAAATATTTATGAAGAAAAATTATAAAAAAATTAATATTATTTGAGTCAATATTGATATTTCAATACTTGAGAATTTAACTTCATTTTCTAAAGTAACATCATGCATTCCTTGCATATAAATATCATTTTTATTAACCATATAAAAAATGATACATAATTATTTTTAGTGAATGTGTTATTTCAATATTATATAGTATATGACTTGAGTTTTAATTTGGTATTATGATGAAACCAATCCTTATATAGGTTTGTGTATCTATTTATAAATTCTAGAATATACGGAAAACAAACCACGAAAACACTGATATATGCTTCACATAATTCATCAATTAACTTTTCACTAGTGAATATTAATTATCCATGTACGAAAAAACCATTTAATCTCTAAATTCATTCAATTTATTTTGATCATGGTTCCTATTATATATTTTTCAATCTCTTCACTCATATTGTCTCCCCAAGAAAATCATTCATTCATTAAACTATGAAGTGTTTCATCACTTTTTATTCACATTAGGTTTAATACACAAAACACCTTCCCACAACTTAGTGTGAGTAGTTAATTCAAGAAGTAGATTATAAAATCTATCCTAACATAAATTATGACTATATGTTAAACACTGGTTTTCAGTATCTTAATCACTTTGTGAATATAATGTGTATGTGATTCACATATTAAGAGGCTTCAAAACATATTCATGGATAAAGGGTTCTTCATAGAACTCCACCCTAGAAAAAAAGTGAATGAAATTCCACTTTAATTCATATCTATGATGCATGATGTTCTACCAACTCTTTGTATATGTAAATATTCTAGATATTAATTCTTGGATAGTTAACAGATCTTGTAAGAAACGCAAGAGGAGAAAAATTATCTCAGTTTCGTTTCATTTTTATTTTTAGATGTGGCCTCCATTTCCATATATCACATAATATAATACTTTTTATTAAATATAAATAAATATATTTAATTCATGAAAATATCATATTTCTACTAATTAGATATAGGTTACATGATGCAGAATTTTATGGACTCTTTTCTAATGAGACCAAACCACACATTCCTAGATAATAAATCATTTGTTTCATGTTATATATGATATCATAATCATACTTTTTAGAATATAACTGTATAATAATTTTATCATATTTGGTAATATATTTTATTCAATTATATAATATATTATATCATGAAAACACCGACATATATATCGTTTAATCATTAACGATGATCTAATCATTGATGGTCACAATATATCATCTATTAATGAATATATTGATAATATAAGTTTTGGTATGTAAAAAATCCAGTGAAGATACCTTAATTGATGTGGCTAGAGGTATAAGATAATTGAACATGTCGATTGGATGGTAGTTTTAGACCTAATAATATTTCATGAATTCAATTAATACATCTTAATGATGAGATAATAATGTTCATGTTACCATATCCAGCATCGAACATCCACTTTGTCTAGAACCTTTATATCAATTATCTTATTGCCACTTTTTCATTGAGTTGGAACTGGTGTCCGAAGCCGTAGAAAATTCACACAATCCATGTATAAGCATGCATTACATACACTATCCAACCAGAGAATCTTTTTTCCCATTATGCATTTTTCATTGACAACATTCTGTGTGCTCCATGTAAGAGCTATGATTTCACTTCCACTTACCACTATCAATCAAAATAAAAGTTGAATTCCTACAATATGGTTGATCCAGTGGTCCCACATGTGTGGTTGAGGTGGTTCCTGGTTTTTTAGATGATGGTTGGATCTATTTTGGTAATCTTCAATAAAATTAGTTACCCAAATCTTCAACAAAAGTGCAGTAAAATATTATGTTCAAATCCAGGTTATTCAATTCACTTCATCAATTCCTCAGGAAAATTATATTTATCTTTCATTTCCATATAATTTTATGTTATGTAATGTTTGAACTATCATCAAATAATATCATCATATAATGAATATTACATGTATTCTTTCAATTCACATTCTTAAGTAATTTTTTGGATATAAATTAAAAATATATCTTCATTTTTTAATATAAATTTTCAATATTGACACAATATAAAAATGTCTTAAAACTTAATACTAATTAAATAATCATAAAACTTAAAAATATTTAATATTTAAAATTACAATATTAAGGTCATAATTCTTTAGTACCATCTTCTTCATCCATTCATCCGAGATATATTTTTATTTTTTATTAATATCTATAATCATGGATACATAAACTTATCATCCCTAATAAACATTATAACTTCTTCAATATATTGATGTCAATAAAATATATTCAAATTTAATTGACCACCATTTATATCCAATAACAACCACTAACAAAAAATACACCACATACATTAAGTGGGATATCCAATATCTCCATTTTTATTTATTAAATATAACTTCAAATGTCTTTCAAAATGAATATGTTAATATGTGAATATATCCCTTTTAAATTTCATAATGATTAATGAAGCTTTTTTGAGGAAAAAAACATGATAATTCTTCTATCACATTGGAAAACCAATCAAAACATTCAAGTCCAATAAGTTGGATAAGCAGTCTAAGAGAAATTCCAAACTTCTACATTCCATGTGTAATTTATTAATTAAATTACTCCCACTTAAAATTTTAATTATTACAATGGTAAATATATTACTAGAGATTATGAAATACATACCATTTATAATGACATTATATTCATGAACACTCCCTAATTATTATATTTTACACCAACATGTGATATTGATTTTGGTAGAAACTTCGCATTTCATCATTTGTCTCCCCCAAGGATAAAAATTCATAAATATATTAATTTTCATAGCTCTATTCATGAATTTATTTCATAATTTTATAATATATAATATAAACTATATTTTATCTTAAACAAGTGAATACATGAATTTAAAAACATCGAAAAATTCACTAAGGTTGTTATTCTTTGAAACTTTATCTTCATATATTAGATTGAAATAAGTTATTGGATTATTTAAACATTTTTAAAGTATATTATATAAAAATGTTAAATTTAATAAAATATTGTGCTCTATCATATTTTAATTTTAATACCAATTTTATAATCATTCATTTTGACTTGTTCATCATTGCTGCCAAGAATTTCTAGAAATCACTACTACTCAGGTTATTCCCTTGAGAAACATATTCAACATCAAATATATAATTTATTATATAAAATATAACAAGCAATTATTAATTTAATAAGTAGGATCATATTTTAATATAAATTTGAATTATAAGGTTGATATATTTATCTCAACCATGTTTCTCTATTTCCTCAAAAGTACATGCTTGCGGATATGAAAATCTAATGTTATTTTTATTTGGAAAGCATTGATTAGGTCATTTTATCTTATTATTTGTTTATAGAGTATATATTCTTAAAATCCTTCATGGATAATAAATTCTTTTTCCACATAAGTATGTATTATTATTCTAATATTATTAATAAATAACTTTATGAAATATATCAATTTTTATTATATCTTAACACAAAACTCCACTAAGACCATAGTCAGGTTTTGTTAACAATGTATCATTTTATTTATCTTCAAAATGTGGAATACTATAATTTTATCTACCTTTATATTGAGAATATGAAATTGTACACATGATTTCTAAATTTTCTATACATATAACTAACCTATAATTAGAAAAATTAGTAGAAATTTAATATCTTGCTAATGGGATAATCTGAGTCCCATCCATCTTAGTAGATCATTTGGATGAAATAATTTTTCCATCTTCATGGATTTGTAATCCAATATCTTCTCAATTTTAATCCATGGATTTCCCCTCCATTGGAATGGGTTTCTTTTCTGAATTTTTATTTTGAGGATTTTACAAAAAATATAATGGCTAATGCATAAATCTATTTGCATGGCCCATATTTCCCCACAATCTTAGATATTCTGTTTTATTATATAGGATATTGTGGTTCTTCTTTATTTCTTGTTGGTATTTTCATGGGGAACCATCATCAAAATATTTTTACCATATAATATAGTAATTGTGGTAGTGTCCATATCAATTTTCTTCATCCATAATAATAATGATTTTTTAAACATGAAATTATTATGAAAAGAGATTTAGAAACATTAATATAAGATAGTACAGATGGTTCTGAATTATTAAAATATTATTATGAGATATCATTGAATAAATTTATTATCTTGTTATCACATATTTGAGTATATTAAACTATATTATACTCTATTGATAATTGAGTTGAAAAAAAAAATTCTCCTTCTTTTTTGAAATAACAATATGTGTCTTTTCAAGATTTTCCAATTGAACATCCAATTGTAGAAATTTCGTATTGAGTTTCTAATGATATCATATTATAGTCAACATCTCTTAAAAAATTTATATTTTCTAAATTTATTCTTCATCCCTATTATCGTTTTTAACAGATATTCATTTTTCAGGATCATAATATATTTCAATTAAAATAGTAAATCATTGACATCAATGTTTTTTAAAATTTCTATTCAAGTCCTTATATTTTCAATATTAATTAATGAGTTGCTACATCTATCAATAAAGTAGTTTTAATATATTATTACTTAAACATACACAATTTTTCACCAATGATCACATTTGTGGCCTCCTTGGATCCATCATTTGTAGAGTTCTTTAAAAAAATATAAATAAGTTTCTTTTAAAGGCTTATCAATTAAATTGTAAATATCCTAAAGATGTGTGATATCTTCTTTCATGATTCCAAATATTCCATAGATAATAGAGAATAATTATTTAAGATATACATGATTAATACATTTTAATAGAAAATTTAAAAAATAAGTAACTGCTATCATTTCCTATAGTTATTATATTTTCATAAAGTTAGTCTATTAAAACCTCACATACACCTCTATATAACCGAAAATATTGTTCTGTATGAGGTAGAAACACTATCCATATACTTTTTGGAAACTTTTTCCACATTATAATTACATTCCATGAAAGATATGTCTTTATCGTTAGAAATCCACAGAGAAAATTGAACAACTTCTTATTAAGATAAGTGATAAGTATTATTCATATCTATTCATTCATTCTTCCTCCTAATAAACATGGTCTTGGTAAATATATAATTATTCTCAAATATAAAAACATCATCACCATCACAATAGTTAATTATTTACATAGGAAGGTAACTCAAATCATTAAATTATAGAAAATAAAATAGTATAGAATCTAATAAATGTGTACCTACCCAATGATACCAATGGAGTGGAAAACTTTTGGGATATAATAAAGACCAATAGTGGAGGTATGAGTTAGTTTTGGGAACTTTAAAACTATATATAAATATTATCCCTTTACCTCTTAAACGATTAGGTTATTTTTTCTCATGTTCTATTTTTTGTTCTTATATGAATCCATATAAAACATGGTAACGATTGAAAAAAAATTTCTAAAAAAGATAAGTAATCAAAAATAATATCTAGTCATTTTAATGTTGTTGAAATAATTCAATTCAACAAAAACACAAGAAAATAATACTTCAAATGTTGTCGTAGAGAGCATTGAATATCCTTTCACATTCATCACACCATATTCAATTAATAGAGCATATTTTATATGTCATGGATATCTTATTATAATGAATCTAAATATTTTCTTGACCTACATGTTCATAAAAATATATTCTGTACCTACTTGTTCAATTGAAATGATTAATGTTCATCTATGCATTTTCATAGCTTTTCGGAACTAAATAATAATCAATTTATAGTTTGGAAAACAAATTCACTTATTTAGTATAAATGATATAAATATTGATATGGTATGAATTATTAAATTTCATTTATATAAAATGTCATGAAATGTTATTGTATTGATTCCCCAATGTTTTTTCACAGAGAATACTATTTATGTAACTCAATTGAACCAATCATTCATAATTTTTTCATGAAAGAATGATAATGAAAAACTCAAGAACATCACTTAGTTACTTCGAATAAATATCATGCATGTCTTCAACAGAAATATATTGTTTTTAAACCCAATTACATAGGGGAAATTTTTATATTTATTTATTACAATATATAAAAATAATTTAGTGTCTCACTTTTGTTTAAATATTGTATCCAATTGTTACCACACAATGTAGATTTTTTGGTATCATTTACATGTGTTACTATGTAAGCACACCCAACAATGAAAAGACTATTATAGACTACCATTATATCCTTAGTTATCTTAACAGAGGATAATATAAATTATTTATATACACATGATCTATTTTATCCCCACCTTTTTCATCTTCCTTCACACAAGGTAGTCACTATATATTTAAAATTTTCATTTCATGAAGTGTGTCCTCGGGAAGTTACTTCTTGTAGAAGAAAAAAAACAGTTGTGACACTTCTTATTCACGTAGGGTTTTATATCTGGAACACCTTCACACAACACATTTTTAGTATTTAACTAGTGAACTAAAATTCATAAACTGTTCTTCACAAAAATGATGAGTATATTAAAAAATTATGTGGGTGGGTTTTTATTCTCCTCATGAGGCTATTGAGTGTATGAGTCACATATCATGATGTTGAAAATTTTATTTTTAAATGAAGGATGATTTACAATACTCCTTCACATTAAAAGTTTCATGACACTACCTTTCATCAAGTAGGTGAGAGACTCACGATTCCTATTCCACAAAACATAAATGTTTCTCCCAGATACTATGTTATTTTAGAAAACAATTTTTTTATGAAAGATGTTCAATAGTATCTTCTATCAGTCTTGGTTATTCTGTATTTATAGATGATGTATCCAATACATTTAACCACCTCAATTAGCACATTTTATGTTAAATAAATCAAATCATAAAATTCAAAAATATATTTTATTTTTATTATTATAATGCGGGTTACATGATTCCTTATTTTGTGGCATAAACTTTTATTCAAAGACACTCATTTGGATGAAAAATAGATCTCATGATTAATAATTTAGATGTGATAAAACTCAATCCTTTTAGAACTATATATTTTAATCATCAAGTCAGTATCATCAACATATCTTATTCATCTTATGATGATTTGAATTAATGAAAAACCCTTCACGAATATGCGAGAATAATTAATTATGACCACGTGAATTATCATCACAATATCTCGGTCATTAGAGAATGGATCGATAATGGTTTTTGTGAAATTAAGTAAATTTAGTCAACATATATCCTATTATAAAGATGTTGGTACAAAATGATGAAAAATATAATTCTAACAGTAATGATAAATAATGTATTAACATTTTTATTTATGTGTAAGACTTTAAAATATTCCAAGGAATATTTTTGGCCCCATATTCATAGACAGTTCTAGATTCCTTGATGAAGTGATCTGGAGATTGATATTATAATGTCAACAAATATACTAATATCACCCATGCACAATTTTTCTAAAATAATTGAATAAATCTTTAATGGAGTCTCATATCAGAAATTTGAGACCACAAATGATTCCAAAGTATGAGGTTTATCCTAGGGGCGACATATATTTTGTTTTCATTGGATGTTAAATTAAAGAAACCATTGGATGGTATATTAAGGGAAATAATTAATTTATTTAATACCCATAAACCAAATAATTATAATTTAATAGAATATTAATGGAACTTTATAATTTGAAAATCACAACCCTGTGAGTATTTTAGAGGAGGATTTACAGTTCTTTATTGGCATATTGTGATAGGATAATAATGGGAAATCAAATTGTGGATAATCAAGAGATGACTGAAAAACAGAATGAGATCATCACTATCATCACTAGTAGATTCATTTTCACCAATGATCAATTAAAACATAACTTATGTATTTTTCCCTATTCTTATACCTATATTTAATGATTTATATGAATTTCAATTAAAAAATTTCCATTTAATTGTTTGATCGATCAATTTTGGGCTTTCCAAGAGTTATTTCAAATTCTAGATTTAGGAATTTGAGATGTATTTATTGTAATTGTATTATTTTAATTTGATATTTCCTCATTCATTAGATTGCATCTATGATTTCTATACTAACACGCCATTTGATCAAGGCTTGCTTTTCTTGTTCCTTCCTCCCTCCATTCTTGGTGTTTATCATCTGTAATCATATTACTGATGATTTGATGATATCAATGAATATTGATCATTGTGATTTCATTATATCGAAAAATAGATTGTAGTCACGAGTGGTCAGTTGGGTTTTGGATATGTGAAATTAGTCTGTTAGTAAATATGAATAAAATATCGATCATGTATCACTAATGTGAGAGCTAAATTGACCGGATATGTACAAAGGGAAATATATTTATTTATCCAAGAAATAAGTGGCTGGGGTCTATTCACTAAAGAAGATATCACCCAGTTTTGGTACAAATGGTGGGGTTCATGTGACCGTGGATTTGAGATACTATAGATCAATATTATGGATGGGTTTTTGATGATGAATTTAAAAAATCTAATTTATGTATGACTATAGTATGAAGGTTTCTATTATTATTATTTTTAATAATAATAACATGTGATAGTTATTATTAATTTCAATAAAAATAACATGTGATATTTATTATTGTTTATAATATTATTGACTTCTGTGATTTATTGATTAATAATACTAATAAAAATAATGAAGAATAATAGTGGAAAGAAACACATGGGGAATAGGACCTGGGCATGAAAAAGGGTAAAAGATTTGTGTGATTTTCATTTTTGTTAATAATAATTATTACAATATGTGAAGGAGGATCTAGATTGGTACTAGATGATAGAACTAGTGAATGATGTTAGAAAATTGGTGGGGGATTCCTCAAACACCTGATTTTATCTTATTTTATTATTATTATTATTATTATTATTGATTTTATCAATGATGATTTATTTGATTTTATCTCTTTTTTATGATGTTAGATTACAGATCTACTTAAGGCATCATGATTATCGTATTGAAGTAGTTAATTCTAGAAAAATATTGGACTCTTTTTTTTGAATTCTGGCTTGGTCCCATGAAGTGATATATTTATGTTCTATGAAATAATTTTTTTAACATGGTTTATTATTTGGTCATGTAAATATCCTAACTTATGATTTTTTCCTAAACACCATAATGACATAATACAATTTTTCTTTCATTACCATTTACGATTATATATCCACGGATTGTCATTTTTTCAAGAAAGATCGACGTCAAGCTTAATAGGGTCCTCAGGATTCTGGATAAAATAGATTTACTATCATGAGTAGGCAATCCTGAGTGTTTATTTTCATATAATGTGATGGTCACCTTCTTTGGGGTATATGAGATATGTTGCAAGGGTTTCTAATAATGTAACTTCTACAGGTGATGTTTGAAAATGATAAGAACATATGGTGATCATTGGAGTGTTATTGGGGGTTAGTACTCCCCTATTACAATGATGGGTAGGTTAAAAACATTATTTACAAAGATCATACTATATTATATACAACCATATAACTCCATGTTATGAGTTAGTTATTTTATTAAAGAGATATCGGGGTAACTACCCCCTATTACACCAAGGCATGGGTTCTTCAGGCCTTTTACCTGAATTGTATTGGGTTTGGTAATCCCATGTACCATTAGTACAAGTCATACCATATTATTCACATAGTTAGGATCCATACTATATTAATACTAAATGGGGATAGTTTTCGACCAACAGAGTGGCACTCCACTTTATTCAAGATTTATTTGAGCGTGGGTCCTCAATGGGAGTATTTCCTCCCTCATAAATGTAAAAAAATTTAAACGAAAGGCCCCCATGACCCATATTTTTGTGATGTTACATGAGATGCATGCTTTAGAGTTGTGGATCCTTCAATATTAGTGTATAGTGTTGTTTTACAGACCCCACCACATGGTTTTTGAAATATTTGATCATTATGATTGGAATTCGAGATGGTCCATTGGAGCTACACGATGGCTCAATATTCATTGACCATCTGTATACATGTACATCCCCATAAAATCACATTTTTATCCCGGTTTAGAATATATTGATTTTTATGGTTGTTGTCTCATTTTTTCTTGAAATTAAATTATTCGTTTGAGCTATCTATTATTGTATCTCTCTATAAATCATTTTCAATTTTCAAGGCATTACACTGTGTATGTATATACTCACCCCGACAAAGTTATTCTTTTATGTGTTGTGTCTTATGATGATGATGAATAGATTATTGATGATTATGATGGAACATAGTGATACCTTTATGAATTGGCCATGTACAGTGAAGGGGATTGTAGTTTAGGATTGATCTATATAATCTTTCATCAATTCTTACTAGTGTGAGGTTGGGACTTCATTTCATGGAGGTCTTTTATATTTCCCATCACACTTTTTTGTATTTTGTTTTACTCGATGTATTTTCTATATTTTATTTCATGAATTATTTGCCTCTAGATGTTACTATCTTTACATAATATATGTATATAGTAATGGATGTTGATGTTTGGGTGCATGTATACAAATATATTAGTCAATTTCCTCTCATAGTAGAAATTTTGTCTCGATTCTTAACACTATACCCTAGACTATTAGAGGTAGTATTGGGGTATTGATGGCTTGGACATTAGCTAGACATGTAGAAACCAATGATTTGGGTCGTAACATAGTACAATCAAAGGTGTTTTAGATACAATATGATGTTTGTAGTTTTCCCCTTATGGGGAATAGTTAGGAATTAGGGTAATGATGTCAGAGTGTCTTGAGTGAACCTTTACGGCTAGGGATCCTAATGATGGTGTGGTGGACAACATATCCATACAACTGGACTCAAACTACCTAATTTTCATCTATGAATACCATTATTGTAGTTTCCTAAATATTAGTACATTCTTATTATATAACAAAGTCCATTGATTTTCATTCTCATGTCAGCTAACCAAATAAAATATTTGATCATGGTACCTCTTAAATAGATTCATGATAATAAAATAATAACATTCACCTATGATTTTGATTTAGAGTTTTGAAGTTAACTATTTGAATTATTTTCTTCAGTTTAGGGACACACATATATGGATTTTCCACTAGAATAGAACTAATAATTTATAATACCTATTTAGAGGTTCATGGATCCTTCTATAGATCACATAGTCGGCCATCCACATGTTCATAATTTGATAGATCCCGAAGATAAATGAGATGGTATATTCAAAATTAGAGAATTTGTCATGTTCTATCGATTGAAAAAGATGATGTTTCACGATAATACAAACAATCAGGATGATGTGTTTTGACTCAATGAAGTGGTCTATGTTTTCTATCCAATGCGAACATCAACCAAACTGATTATTGTGTTAGTGATCATTCATCTATGTGGATTTTCAATTTGATCTAGAGGAACTAAAATATTACAAACCTATGTTACATGAGAATCCCAACTTTCATATATTGATATCACATATGTTTCATGGGGTTTCATCAGTCCCAGTCATTTGATAGAGGATTAGTGTGATCCCATGGTATAAATGACATGGATGGAAAATAAACCTTGTGAAGGTGGTCTGGGAAGTAGGGACTCTATAAAGTGATGCAAGTATTTAATTGAACCCAGTGATGGTGATTTTAGATGCGGCCACATTCATGAATGATGTAGGTAATCCTCCCCCATTGATATGTGTTTTTGTGAATGAAATCAAGATCGATATAGAGAGTTAGTACCACCCAAATTAGATAGTACTGAGGTGTGGTTTAAGAATTAATTTATCTTATCTTTTTGACATTGTTTTATGTGAAATGGTGTTAGATAAAGGTCTAGTTGTGGTGAGTAGGAGTTAAATTATTGGAAATATCTTTGAATTAGTTTATTTTGTGTAGTGGATATGAGTGTGGTCCTTGGTTAGACATGTTTCTCTACTACTCTATTTGTAGTAATAAAATATGTTGGACACATTTCCATTTATATACCCCTTATTTGAGACCTAATGGTACTTGTGGTTTGTGTTTTTCTCAACCATTGGGATAGATATTTCTATAGAGGGGATTGAGGATCACCAATTTTTACTGACATTGTGAACTTAATCTATAAAGAGAGATAGCTCCTTACCAGAAATATTTTTGTAGAGACAGATGGATACTATGATATTTTCATTAATATGGGTAAATCATTTACCATAAATTATGAGATTATTCCTTCCACTTTGTGTGGTAGTGATTTCTATCTTTAGGGAAGATGTTTTCTCCATTTATTAACATTGATCACCTAACCAGAAATTATGAGATCAATTATAGGAGGTTACATTCTCTTCATAATTGGAAGGGTAGTATTCCCCTTGGTGTATTGGATGTTTGGATTTCCTAGCTTCTTATAGAGATGTTGGGGTATGGGGATGTATTTCATGTGGATATGTTTTGATTGAATCGTATCCAAGAGATAGAATTTTATATATACTTTCTCCCTAGGATGGCCTACTATTTTCACTAGTATACTAGATTACCCCATATATCTACTAGATTATATGGTGTTATTAGAGTCTCAATGGATTTCTGGCTTTATAAGATGTAGTGTGGTCACTTTGGAAGCCCAATGTTTTTCTCCAAATAAGTGGATGAGAGTTGAAGGTGACCTGTGGATATATGTGACCTCAACCAGGTGAGAGATAGAGAAGTGTATCCACCATCCCAAAATTAATGGATTCTTCGACCATTGGATTGGAGTGAAGTGGTTCCACTATTTTTACCATAGTATGGGTTACCATAAAATATAGAATCTAGTGGTGGATTTCTCGAGAATGGATTCGTATAGTCGTCCGGGTAATATTAATTTCTTACTAATACCCATTCATTAAACGTCCCCAAGGCCATCAAATATTTTTATTATTGATATATCAAACTTTTAGGGGAAGAAGGGGAGAACCCAATGGACATCATTGACTTAGGAAAATCAAACCTAAAGGACAAAATTGTGAAAACAAAACTGAAAAACCAAATAATCCCCTTCCCTAGCATAAAAATAAGATAAAGCACATCAATATTCTGATGCTAATCAGCAAAAAAGTATCCTATATCAAAGCACATGTGTGATCCGATGGCTAAAGCCACACCCTATGAAACAACCAAATCGAAAAAGAACTACAATGATGAAATTAAAACTCTAAATCCTCATATGGACCTATTCCAAGTGATCAAGTCTAGCTGCACTAACGTCCCCCCTCTAGGATCAATCAAAATAGCTTCCACCAAAAATGTTTATCGCAGAAGCCATCAAAGATGAGATCCTGAAATCACCTAAATCCAAATCACTGGAAGAAACCAAAAGACAAACCAATGTGTAGAACCATGTCGAACCCTCCCACACCAATCATCGATGGAACCGAAAAAAAATATACTCTGTTCGACCAAAAGGAACCCTTCGAATACGTCTGCAGCAACCAAAAAATGGGAAAAATCCAATGGGAATGAAGCCAAATATTCATCACAAAGATGGAAATATCCAAAACCACATAAATGGATTATCGTCCATTATGGGGGCTGATAAGGTCTGAGTATACAACACCTCTCAGGGTTAGAGCCAAATAGAACCAAACTGCAGAAGAACCCCATCCAACTTCCAAATTCCTCGAGCCGCAAGATAGATAAGGGATAGTAGGGGAGACAAATGACCCTCCGGCGATGCCACCAATGTACGAACACCACCAGAGCACCAAAATCAAAAAAAACAAAGCAAAATTGAACCTCCCCACTCCAAATCATGTCGTAGTATTTTTTGAACCACACCAGAACACGCATGAAGTCGAATGTCAGGCGAGACCAGATCCATAGTCTATAATCTATCTCCATGATATGTGAACAGACCTAGACCCCAAAGATGGAAATCTTTCCATGTGTGCCGAGATGAAAACCATATGTCGGAAACTGAGATTCAAACCCCCAAAGGCCATTGCGTCAAGATCAATCATTTTTTCACTCACTGTAATTTTTTTAGAATACAATACAATTTTTTATATTTTTGGATATTATTTGAGAGTACCATATTCATGGGGGACCATCTGTGATACAATACTAAATGTTTATGGTTAAAATCTTTTGACATGTCTTCTCAAAATAATAGACTGATTGTTGAGTCTATAGAGGTTACTACATGATGAGATTGAGATCTACAAAATGGTGTTTTCATGGAATATTATTATCACAATAATTTTTTCCATCCATTTTTTTCTAGTGATTTGAGAGAGTTGTAATCCTCATTCAATTGATCTATGTGGGAAAGGATAGTAAAATGTACCTAGAATTGATGGTTTTTACCCCACTGCTTCTGCAGTGAGTACGGGAGGCAGACCATGGTGATAATGACTGGGAGATAATTCATGACCATATATCCACAAGAAAGGTTCCTCATGGATTCCATGATGGTGGGAGGTTGATATCCTTGTCAAATAATGGTCAAAGGGACACTTAATTTAATAGTTTAACATATGGTGGAGGTTGTTTCCCCTTATTAGTACTCCCACGAGAAGGGTGGTTGGGCCTATATCTTTTGGATTTTGTTTTAGTGTCCAAAGATGTTGTAACATATTCCAATGTTTGACTCTCAATGTGTAACCTTCTGATAGGTGTATTCCTAGGTTTGGGGTAGAATTTAAAATTAGATGGGTTTTTAATATATCTTGGGATAGTGATTCCATGATTGACGAGAAGTAATGATTCTAAGTTTGTGATCATAGATTGAATCACCATGATAATACATTTCCTAAAATTATAGAGAACATATTACAACGTAGATTTGGATTATTGTTCCATAAGGATTTATTTTGGATTCATTTAATTACATCAACAATTTTTCAGACAATGGTACTCACCTCATTTCATGATTATAGTGAGTTTATAGGGGGAATTTGGGCCACATATGTTCTTTGGAATAATATTTCAACACTAGGGACATAGGCAAGGAATGAAAATCATTTCAGTTACGGATAATATGCTTAAAAGTGGAATTTTTTCTTAGGACAATATCTAGTAGGATATCCTATAATTGGTGGTTTTTCTATCACATAATTTATCAATCCACCATTAATGTATCACCATTTAGGTCTATGTCTATTGGAAAATGTGGGAAACCACTGCAATGGTCGAATCTAGTGAGTGTCGGTGATTATTGGCCAATGGTTTGATCTAGTGATGGTTGTGATAAGAGTGTAATTCATCCAGGAAAGTATGAGGTCTACCTAGAAAAACTTAAGAGACTATTGTGGAATGATGAAGGTGTCCTATGGAGTTCAATTTGGAGATCATATGTTATGTGATATCACACCTTGTCGAGGATCATTTTTATTTGGCTTGTATTTTAGGCTACATCTAATGATTGTATTCCCCTGTTTCAGTTAATACATTTGTTAAGTGAGGTGGTCTACCACTTGACCTAAGGATTATTGTTTTCCTAGGATATCATTGTTATCCAATTCTCATAGGTGAGGAAATATATTCCCGACCCTTTATTAGTGTCAACCTGAATGTGCTGGGAATGGTTTTTGGAGCTTCCATTCATGGTATTTGATGGTGGTTTTGATCTGGGATTAGATATCCAATTATGTCTATGTGGATCTCTTGAGTGTGTCTGGGAATTAGAATGATAGCATGTTGTAGAGAAGTTGGGTGTGGTAGAACCATATACATTCTCATATCCTCACCATTTTAATTATATTATTCTTTTCTATGAAAAAATTTATTAATGGGTTTATTAATGTAGTGACTCTAGTATTCTTGTTTATTATTTTACAATATTATTAAATATAGTTTTGTGGCCAGGCATTGAGATGACATGATATTCTAGGGCATAGTGATACCAAAATTGATGTTATTAAAACATTAAATATATTATTATTACATGGGGTCATATTTTCTAAAATACTAGAAGAATTAATATATGGTGTCTAAAATTAAAAATATTGGACTTCAATTGATTAAAGAATTCATCTTTTTCCCTAGGTGTAAAATAATGCTGGTCAAAAATGGACATTCTACTGAGGAATCCATTGGCGGGTATATTATGTGAATTAATCAATTTAATTAAGAAATTAATTTAATACCCCTAAACATAATTGTCATATTTAAATATAATTTTATGGTAATTTTTTTGGTAAGCATGAAAAACCCTACTAGGGATTTGGAAGGAAGCTTTATTTTCTTCATTGGAGGATCATTATTAGAGAATGAAATGTGATCATATCAAGGATAATGGTCTAATGAATGATGAATTCATCATGATTATCACTTTCGTTTCTAGAAAAATCATTCATTGTGAACAATTGGTCCAAACCCAAGACAAGATGTTTTATTTGTGGCTTTATCCACATTTGGGATATGAGATAAACTTAACAGTATTCCTTCCCAAATTAAATAAAATATATATACAACTAGTTTTTTCAAATGGTTGATTTCCCTTCATAAATCTATTAAATTGTGATATATTTATTATCATTAATTATTATTGATATGATATTCAACAATATTATGGTTTCAATCTGGGATGTACAAACAAACATGGTCATCAATTGAATCCCACATCATATTATGAACTTTTAGCCCATTATTCATGGTTTTTTTTATCACTAAAAAGCTCATTAGTGATTAATTGATATATTGGAATATTGAACATTTTGAATTCATTAATTTAAATAAATGATCATGGTAATGAGTTCATTATTAAATTTTTGACATGTAATGGAGGTGTGGAAGTGGTGGTGATTAACATACAAAGGAGGAGTTATCATTGGTAATCTAAATAAAAGGATAGGATATCTTTAGAGATGTTCGAATTTATGTTTCAAAGCAATGGATAGATGAAATATGACTATCAGTGATGATGGTTCCTATAATTAGTGAAAATATATGGATTCTAATGACCATTAATGTGTGGTTTCTATGGATGAAAATGATGTATGTTTTTTCATTAAATAATGGTTAGAATCCAAATTTTGGTTGACCATGGAATGGTGGTGTTTGTTATTATTATTTTGAACAATATTATCATTTGATGGTAAATAATATATTTAATTATAATATATTGTGATAGTTATTTTTTAAATAATAATAATTTGTGTTATGTATGAATTATTTATACTAATTATAATATTAAAAAATAATGAGGTCCAATTCACCGGGATTGAAAAGTGAGTGTGATAGAGGTGGGATATTTGTGTCATGTTTATTGTTAATTTTATTACTAAAATAATAAATGGAAAAGGAGGAACTAGATTAACGTAGGAGGATAACTCTTGTTTGCACACTGTGGAAATGGGTTGAGGAATCCTCACCCCACTAAATTTAAATTATTATATTATTTAAATTATCATTAATGATAATAATAATATTATTAAACCATGTTTTTGCAGTATATCCATCATACAATGATAAATTGGTCATACATCTATAGAGTCATGCTTGTGGGTTGATGCAGTCAAATTGTGTTTAATGTTGGTTACACATTTCTTGATTCTACCTTTGGCATAAGAAGTAATGTAAATAATTTTTGTGTTGAAATATTTATTTTCATAAAGTATTCTATTTGGAAAGTGAATATCCCATATTGATGTTCTTTTAATTATGATCTCTATATTGTGTTTTGTTTTTCTAGTCTTGATCATTTTTGGGGACATATCAGTGGATTGACAATTTATCCTATGGAACCAATGTCGTTCCTCATGATATCGTAATGTTTTTAGATAGAATTGGATTTAGGGATAAGATTATCCTATAATTAATTTTTTCACAGAAATAATGCTATGGTTACCTATATTAGGGAATATATGTCATGATTTGATGTGTTCCGAGCATTAATCTTCTTTAGGTGACATTGGAAGATGGTATCAAAAGTTGTTATCACCAGAGTGTTATTAAAGACAGTAATACCCTATTACACCCAGGGGAAAGTTCCTCATATTATTAACATAGATTTGATGTCAATTAGTGATTCTCTATCACACCAGGGCATGAGTTCTCCATTTAATCAGATATATATCGGGGGTCAATACTCCAATGATGCACGGGGGATCATGTTTCATATATTCATTACAAATATATCACTAGGTTTTGTAATCCCATATCACACTAGGGTATATTTTCTCCAGTAATTAAAATGAATATGGTTATTACATCTCTTACTACTATTGGTTTTTTTTCTATTACTATATGTTTGAAATTCATTGTCTTCATGCTCTGGCAGTGTGATGGTTCTCTAGTATATTTTTGGATCATTATGATTATAACACCATTTATTAAGATTGTTCACAAACAATAATATTATAGTGATGTTATATTAGATGCATACCCTCATCTATAGTGTTTAGTGGTTAGGTTCATGCCCCTCTATATGGTTTCTTATCTGGTCTCAGATGATGCTGGGCAATAGAGATGGTCCTTTGGAATTGCCGGAAAACTAATTTTTCATAACTAAATTTTGGTGATAGATATACAATTTCGCCATTTTTTCTCTTATTTATGAGAATTCAGGGATGTTTATGGTTGTTTTATTGTCTTTTTATTATCATACATTTGTTTGTTTGAGATGACTGTTATTTTATATCTCTATCTTCCCTTTTGATTGCAATGGAATGCTATTGGGAATGTATATACTAAAACCTGCATTGATTTTCATGCATGTTTCATGTGTTATAAAAAATATTTATAGATCAACAGTGATTATGGTTGATTATAGTGATACCCTGGTGATATGACAATGTACGTTGTTCATTCATGGATATTAGAAGTCAGGGCATCTCTCTTTATTCATTTGTAGTTTTTTTCATATTGGGACTTTATTAATTTTTGGTTATAAAATGTACTTTTTACACTTTTTTTCTATTCTATTGTCATTTTATTTTGAACATAGAGTTTATTACATTACCGATTTATACCGAGATGGTATAGTAATTAATAATGTTCCTGAAAAATACTATATAGGGATGGTTGGGTATATGGATAAAAGTACAATACGAAAATGAATCCCAATATAGTTGTTCCTTCATAATTATTTTTTCTAGAACATTGACTATTGGACTCTTCCATACAGTTCTGTTAGATCTAATATCAAAAAGGTAGGAGGGCTCTTTTGTGTCAATTCATTACAGATCAAATTTGGTGGTGCATGTCCAATCTATATCATTCATTGATAAAGGAAATTGAACACAATATTGTATCCCACATAAAAGATCCATGTGGTCTAAATCCTATAAATCAACTATCACATTACAATTAATTAATTTAGATGGAAATGGGTTTGGAACCTATAACACCTTCAACTATTCCCTACACAAGATGCATTTCACGTTCAATATTCCACTCAAGAACCATGGTGTGTTCTTTGTGTTCACTTATCAAACCAAACTATCTTCCCCAAATGGGATATATGATCCCACATCCTCCTACCACAATGGATAATTGTCTATGCCGAATTCATCCAATTTTTAATCCACGGTTCCTACATGCATGGTCGTGTTTATGTATAGTCGGTCAATTGATGGTTGACACAATTTAATTGGTCAAAAACCAAAAAACGTTATAGATATTTGCATCACAAGTTATATAAAAAAAATTACATAATAAATTACTCAATTATCTACATCCTTTCATAATGCACTTTTTATTTATATTTCATGGTATTATCTAATTAATAAAACTAGAATTTTCAATTTCATCAAATAATATCACCATGAAATAAAAAAATTCATGAATCTGTTGAATTTATATTTGTTTTGATAATTTAGAAATATAATTTCCAAAAATGTTTTTAATATTGAAAATAATGGTACATAATGAATATAATCTACATGTGTCATATAAACATAAGACTAGTTGGAAAATTGTTATAATTATGAACTCAATGTATTAAAAAATAATTCAAAAAAATCTTAATACATTAGTACTATATTATTTATTCATTCAACCAATCTATTTTCTTATTTTCCTTAAACTACAATATCAACGATACTTTTACTGAACCATAGAAACTTATTTGAAACTTTAGAACCATATTAAAATCACTAAAATCTATTTATATTTCATTTTACACCATTAATATACAATAAAAACCATTAGAAACTTCTAAAAAACAAATCCAAAAATGGTTCATTAATCATTTTATCCATGATACGTGTGACTGATAAGGACAATAATTTTCGTCCATTACCTTCACTCTATCATCATTTTCTTCTTGTTGGTTTCCATAACCTTGTCAAGTTCTTCTAATGGTATATAATCATATCTAGGTAATTTAATATTATATAGAGATTTATGTTCAACTCAATTACCCATTTTCGTAGGATCTAAGATATAATGTGGGGGATTATATAGTTTTATCTTCAATTAGGAGACAAAAAAACCCTGGAAATAATTATACGATCTTAATGGGTGATATTAACCTTTTATCCCTATCCTACCAATGGAATGCTAGAAAGTTACTCTTCCTGAGCATTGGGGGTTTTAGTTTCTTTCTCCACCTCAACACCCACAATGTATGTTACAGTTTCCTTAAAAAACATTGATTGGTTAGAATCTTTATTCTCTATGGGTCTAAAAATTCCAATAAAAAAATTTGATAGTTAAAAATTGGTGAAAAATATGACTAAATTATGGCATGAACATATACTTTCTTCAAAGGTATTATCATGATCATAATAATATTTTACTTGAAAGCCAATGTTCATGGATTCCAATGTTACCACAATTACCTAATAAGTTGTTATAGTGAGGACAAAACTATTCATGGATGGTTGTACAACTAGGGACTCATTAGCATTAATTGGATACCCTAAAACCATAAAAAAATGATCCCTCAAATTTAATGATGTCTCTATAATGTGAAAAATTGTTATTAAAAATAGATTCATGGACAAAAGTTAGATGTGAAATGGGTTTGGTTTTACCTTCAAATCCCTACAACAGATGAATCATAAATATCCATTTCTATTGTAAGAACGACACATATTTATTAGGTAGTAATTCCATTAATCTGTATGATAGAATCACCCCATAGAATATTATGAAAGATATTATGATAGGGGTTACAACTCCTTCTTCATGGATTCTCAATAGCTAAATTCCATCCCTCTTCAGTGCTTTATGTTCGATATACACTATAGTTTCATTATTTGATGACCCCTATATGACTGATAAAATATGATATAGTTTTTCATTAAATACAATAATATCATGACCTTTTCTTAATAATTGATATACATTTATTGGAGTAATATATACTAAATAATTGATAGATTTAATCTCATCTCTATCCACATGAGTCATTGATTGGTATGTGTCACCCATTCAATAGTCCTCAACACTAGTCTCCCACTACTATGTATCACTCGTTGTCCTAATATAATAAATCAATTCCTATGGATATAAAATGATAATATCCATACCTTTGTTATTGATGAAATCCCCATTAAAATTTTATTACCCCAAAACCTATATCAAAACAATTGACTTAATGATTAATGTTCAAACATGTATTATTTTGTCATTGAAAAACATGTTAATTGATCATAATATCTCAATTTTTTAATGATTCCCTAGTTGGATCCACTACATGAAGAATACCTACCAATGATCACATGTATTTCTAGATTTAGTAGATGATATATCTTCTATTGTATACCTAATTGATTTAATATGATTCCCAAAAACTATTTCAGTGGTACCCTCAATGGAATTGGAACCTTTTCTCTACTAATACCCACATCATTAGAAATCATTAATTTTAATTGACTCCCTCCCTGAAAGAATTACCATTATATGGTGTGGGTATCCATAGATATTATTTATTATATACTTTCATTTAATAAGTAATACTATTTTTTGGGATGTTACCCATGTATTTTATTGTATTCTACCTACCCCCATATTTAGTAAATTTTTCTATCGACATCACTGAATACTTAATCATCACCTCAATATATGCTATTGTTGAATGTCATGAATTTTCCTTGAGAAATTTGGTTGGGGTATAAACCACTAAGAACATGATCTAAATGTTAGCAGCAAATAAATCTAGGATCCACCTATGATATCATATAATAATCTAGAGGTTCTCATAGTAATATATATATTATACCCATGAAATGAGTAACAAGGTAAATAAAAATTTTAAAAAAAATGCAAGGGGTGAATGGTTAGTAGATGATAATAACATCAATACTTATAACCAATACTCTACATATAAAAGAAAACATATATTAACTCCAATCAATTTTTCCATTATATTTATCTAGAATTATTGTCATTAATAAATAAAATGTGGTGATATTGAAAATATCTTGGAACTCTATCAGGGTAGTTATCAAATTTATAACATTCCCTAATGTCTATAATCCATAAATGTTCTATAGTTATGATAAAACATCTATAACTTAAGGGATAATATATTTGTGGTACTTATATCGAAAAACATGAACTATGATTCATTCATATTATAGTTGTAAGGTTACAAAGATCAATAATGGGTTTCTTATATTGAAAATGATCCCAATCAAATTGTTTCGCCTTTCTATAAAAAATGGCTCTGTGGTTGATCTAAAAACAATTCATATGAAGCACTGACACCATTAATATACCTAGAAGTACACCCCATATGATAGTCCCAAACTAATATTATTTTCACCATGAAGAAGGATGATATGAATCACAATATCCTCTGATTTTGGTTATTTTCATATTGATGTCGACATAATTAATTATATTTTGAACATATATTTTCCAGTTGTCTTTGTGCTTTCATGAAAAATTAATTTATTAGGGATAATTAGTGAATATTTATCACATTTGGATTTAATTTTTTCACTACAATGAAATACACTAATAGAGGTGGTTTAAATGCCACCAAATAGTTCTATGATAGTGTACAATAACTGCCACTAATGTTGGCATCAACATCCTACCCATGATAATTCTATCAATTTAGTTTCGGTTTCTGGAAACCATTAAATAAACATTTCATAGATTCTGTTTTTAGTGTTTTTTCTATATTTTTCACCCAAAAATGTCGATGGTGCAGTGGTTTTTCAAAAAAATTTAATATCCTTGTCCTTTTTTAGAGTATAAAATACAGCTAAAACATTAATAACTGCCTCTAAATACATTTTCACCTAATAAAAAAGTGGATTAAAATTAAAATAAATATTAATTTTACATATATTTGAGATTTTTGAATTGCTACTATATATCCCATTTAAAAAAATTCAGATTTCATATATGCTTCCCCAAAACAGAAAGCAAAAAACAAAGCATTTGGTAATCTCCAAACCAATGAAGTTTGACAAAAAAAATAATATGCCATTTTTCCTTTAAATTATAATGATTTATTCATGATTTTAAACTATAAAACCCATGGATATCAATGTTTTAATAAAATAATTTTAAATTTGAATAATAGAATGAATATTGGACAAAATATTAAATTTTCTTAATTCAAGGATGTTGACAGATTTTAATCAGTATTGTTTTGGGGATAAAATTTTAAATTTTTTTTCCAATTTGAGTGATTCGTTTTTAGTAGTATTTTTTTTATTTTACCCAAATTTTTTTATGGAACCATGAGATAATTTGATCATATATAGACACAAAATAATAAATCATATTAAAAAATTATTCGAGTGTACATGATGGACCCCACTAAATATTTAAATTCTGATATGAAACTCTAATTTATGTGATTCATACTGGAGGTGAAAGAGGATTCATAGCGACATTTAACTACTAAATTAGTTCAATTATTGAAATATTATGGAAGCCATTGGATGCTCAAATGTGAATGATGATTCTGGTAGTATTCATCCAAAATTAATTTCTTCATGTAAAAAGACTGTAACTCATTCTAAATATTGATGATGAAGTTTAAATATTAAGGATAAACACACATGAATATTTTAGAGAAAAAATAAATTATTTTGGGTTTTTATTTAAGGTACATTCATTATATTGATTTTTTATTTGATTTATTATTGATAATCCAAAAATAAAATCTCACGTTTGGACTACTATTATTTATTTCAATGCATTGGAATATAATTGAATTCTAGAAACTTATTTACTCCACCTCCTCCTTTAATAAAGGTCGATGAAACTCTTTGGTTTAGGAGGTTTCATCTTCCAGGACCCAACTCAATCGATTTTATTTCATACATTTATTAACTAAACAACTATCATATGATGAATTAATTAATAAGTAGGTAAAATTGATTTAAATAAAATAAAATTAATAAATAAAGTTTCCTGTCATTGGTGGGAATTCATCTAATCAAATACATTCCCCTCACCATACATGACAAAAAAAATTATCAAGAACATGAAATCAAACATTAAAAAATATTCATCAATACTTGGACCTCATCATAGGGAAAGCCTCAGTGTCCTCAACTCATTTATAAGATTAAGAGTTCATAATGTTCGAAATAGAAAGATGATAAGAAAAATAAAAAATAAAGAATAAAATAAAAAATGGTGGATTAAAGAAATAAATTAAAAATGGAATAATGGGAGAGGATGATAGAGAGGGAGAGAGAGTGGATAAAAAAATAACAAAATAAATAATAATAATAATAATAATAATTAATAGAATACTTCTTGAAAAATAGATAGAGGAAATTTATATAAGAAAATAAAAAATGTGATAATAATAATCATTATTATAATAATAATATTTATATTATTATCTGTACAAATAAAAATAAAAATATTAAAATTAAGAATATTAAAAAGAAGAAGATGGAAGGGTGGAAAACAATTTACGGAAAAATTCAAGAATTTATTTTCAAAACAATTAATTGAAATTATAATTCGAGTGAAAAAGAAATGGAAACTAAAACTAAAATAAAAAAATAAAATAAAGAAGTATAAGAGGGGAGATGGCTACAGTAGCCAGCCCCTATAGTGGGGATCTCCTCCATGGTGCCTAGAATATTTGTAATGTTAAGGTTTACATACTTTTATAGGTGATGAGGGAGATTTTTTGTTCCACAATATATTCTCCAAATGATGTTACCTTTTGACCCACTACGTGGCCAAATTTTAAAAATGTGTCTTTATAAAAGTTGTTCATAAATGCCTTATGTGTTTTCCCTACACATTTATGTTTTATGTTAAATATTTATATATTTTTATTTCAAATGTATGCCGAGGAATTATTTTAAGCCAAATGAATCAAGAATCATCCTTCAATATAGGGCATCCAATAGCCTACTTGACGAGTGAATTATTCCATCACATTTTATATTAAAAAGTGACTATCAGACCTCTTTCACCTCAATCTATAATATCTTCATTTTGAGGTTTGTATTATGATTTATTATCAATTTCTAGAGTTGGGGTCCACCCTATATGCCCGAACAATTCATTAACTTTTTTTCAAGCATATATCTCATAAAATCTACTATTGGTTTAAAATAAAAGGTTGGGGGAAACAAATCATGTATTCCAAAAAAATAATACCTCAAAATGGATTTTTTAAAAGCTATTCCAAAAAAAATAATGTTATTAAAATCAATCAAATCCCAAAAATATGAAATGTTAATATTTTACCACATTTTAATTTTATAATTCTAAATACCCATTATTTTAATAAAACATTTAAATTCGTAGGTTTTATCATTAAAAATCATTAATAAATCATTATAATTTGAATAAAAAGGTGACCTAAAATTTTCTCTATCACATATTCAACAAAATCTAGATATATATATATAAACATTAATATGAAGTTCCAAAGAGAGAAATTTATATTATGTATTAATACACTCCTTCAAAAAATGTAATCCAATAATATAAATCACCAAAAAAACACAAGAAATAATAATCTAAATAAAACCAAAACTAAAGACCATAATAATTTCATATGATATAATTTTAAATCCAAGACACGAATTAAACAATCTGAATCTACATAAAACCCATTTTCTATTTTTTAATACATAAGTAATAATCCTATATCCTTTGAAACTATTTTATAAAATATTACCTTTTATCAATCATTGTATAAAATCATTCAAAAATATTAAAATCTAATATTCTAGAACCCAAGGGGGATTTGGTTCAAATAAGTTGTATTAGAGCCAATAGGTTCCCTATTATATGGGAAATCTTGAAATTTTTGGTGAAATCGACACAAAGATATTCTAATCATGAGTCATAAAATATAGTTCTTAAATTTCAATGGTTGAAGATGTTTTGATATAGTAATATATGTTGCAGAAACCATTAGAGAAATGAACAATGAAATTAATGATGAAAGAGATATAATTTTAGATCTTTTTCATGAAATCATGTTCAGTATAGAAAAGTATAAAATCCATGAATAATATATGACTACACTTAAAGAGATGTGTAAATAATGGGTGAAAAAAATATATTGTGAAAATACATATAATATTGAGAATATAGAAGTCCAAATGATGTAGAATAAATTAAGGATTAAAAATCATGATGGAGGGAATTGGGATATTCATAAGATGTAATATACCTAGGATTATCAGGAAGGGATTTGGGTGGATGTAAGAAATAAATTTATCTGGAGACAAGTAATGGGTTGTACAGACCTTATTAGCAAGATGTAAATGGTTATTAAAGATAGTATTATAGTTATTATGTTTCGGTAGTGTTGGACAAACTATTATTGTGTTAATAGAATCTAAAATATTTTAAAACATATGAATGAACTGATGTAACATATCTCAACCAATACAAGATTTTCATGGCATGAAGTTACTCAAAGATTTAATATTTGTGATAAAATTATTGTAAAAATGTGATGTATATTCTAAGAAACAATTCCTAGGTTTTATGAATCTTATATAGGGTTTTATATGTTACAAATAAAAATATAATATAACCCAATAGTATCAATCCATTATTGTGATGGATTTTAGGATTTTTTATGTGTTGTAAATCCTTGAAATGATAAAGGGATAATATGTTGAGGATATAATTTATTCATTAATTAATATTTGTTTTATATAATTATAAAATATAGTTTAATCATCATTTAATTGTTATTTTCATAGTACTAAAATACTATTTAAAAGAATTATATTTTCAACATCATGTGTTTATGCTAATAAATCAGGATTATAAGGGAAATGTGTCATGAAACCATTATATATATAGCTAAAAGTCATCTCAAAACCCAAATATAAACCTATACACTATTAGAAAATCATTCTTCGACACCCTCTCCATCTCTATATCCACTTATTATTGAAGGAACCTACCAGAAAATTTAGTTGAAAATTAAAAAATGATATCTATCTAAATTTAAAATTGAAACCAACAAAAGTTTTTTTATTAAATGATTTGAATTTTGAGTGATTTACCTCCTCAATACCAGTCATAGATGAAATATATATGGGGATAGATATATTTGTATTATGATATAATTCATTAAATTATTTCTATTGAGCATCATCCTTGGCATAATGAATTATTATATAAACCCCTTCTTCTTGAATTGTGTTTTCCATTGTAAAGAATTATTTTATCCATATTTAGGAATGGAGTTACTATAACTAGGAGTAGATTCTATAGAAATCTCTAATGTAATTCCAATAAACTCTAATGGAAATCGTATAGAACATATCACACACACTCGACCAAGATGCTCTTTCCAAATGACATAACCAATTGTGTATTCCCATGATACAGAGAAAGTCCACACCGGATTCACATCACATAACTACTTTTTTATACCTAAAGATAAAATATTAGTTATATTTTATGTAATACATATTAACTTAGTAAAAACTAACAAAATGATATATTTACTAATAAGGGAATTCATACACTAGCTTATTTGGCGTGAATATTAACATAAACCCCATTACATTTTATAAGAGAATCCAACCATAGTTCTTCTCAGGAAACATGGTGCCCAAATTATTTGACTACATTAAAAAATATAAATCAATAATTTATTATATCAAATAGTTATTTATGTCTTATTAGTATTTAATCTTCTGAAAATATTACTATATTTGATCTATTTCTGGAAAAACACTTTGAACCAGTTTTGTTATGGATGATTTGTTTAGATCGACTAGATAAATTTGTAATTGAAAAAATTTGGAATAAATAACAAGTAATTTAATAGTAATGTGTTTATTGTATCATATTTTTCAAATGAATTTATATATTTAAAAATATATTAATATAATATTATATTTTTCAAAACCACATGCTTCTCTTGATGATGGATATCAAAAGAATCATTTCATTTCAATATATGTACTACTTTTTTTACCCTATAATACATATGTTGACTGATAAATAAAGTTTCGTTGAATACATTGCGTAATCTCCATTTAAAATCATTCTATATCTTATCAAAATTATTTATTATCAATATTCATGTGATTAGATTAGCAATAATAAAGTGCAAACGAATATTTACAGGGAGCTTCATTTTTAAAATATTTGAATTTAATAATATTATGACATTACATTACAACATAATGTTCTAAAATTACATGTTTCCATGAATCAAAAACAATATTTATTAAATTCAAAGACCATGCTACCAATCTGCATAAGAAATTAGAAGGCTAACTGGCTCCGTCACCAGTTTTTCTAGAATATGGCCAACCAATCATTTGGAATCATCATTGGGGACCCTATAAATGTCCTGTGGGACATATATCTTCATTCCATTCAAATTCCAGACATATAAACTATTAATATTTCTCTACATAGTATATTTTTTTCATCGTTAATGAAAAAATTGTTAGATTTTTAAAATGTGAAATAAATTTATTCACAATAAAATTTGTACCTATAACTATCACCCTCTAATGTCCTCATTTGATGACTTGTTCACTCACTATTGAAGTATAAGAATGGGTATCCACTAACTCAGATGTTGATGGGATTTTGATGGAGGGTATAGGCTAAAGTAATAGAGGGTGTGAGAGACGGTAAAAGGATAGAATGTGTGATACATGGTAAAAGGGTGGAGGGTGTGTGAGTTGATGTAGATATAGAGACTGATGGATTATCAGCTATCGGTGTGGGTGAGGTAACATCAACTAAGTATCTAATATGATTAATTTAATTCTTATTCGATCTCATTTGTATTATTCAATCAAATAAAATTATCTTTATAACAATTCTTCCTACAATTGTTGTATTAATTGTGTTTACCATAGGGATCACAAGGGATAATATCCAATCAATATCATTATGTAGTATCACATCTATCTCTAAATTTACCATTGTGTTACCCAAGATTTTAAATGAGAATTTATAAATAATACATTGACAAAATCCAATATTCACAATATGGTGTCCAATAAACACACCATTTAAATAAGATAACTCACATCCATTCACCCATTACAATGAATCCCATTTTGCAAATGATATTCAATGATAACTGATTTTTATAACATAATATAAAAAATTTAAATTTCAAAACGAAATGGGAAACCACCTCATGGTTATTGATTTAGATGATGAAAAAATGAAATATTTATATTTAAAATGAGATTTTGGATTATAATATGATTTTAATTCATGAAATATTATTTTCAATATATGTGTAGAACTGTATCGTCCCATAAATACATATTTAGAAAAATGTTAAATGTAATGTAAATATCAAGGGCTCAAAGTTGTAATCATGTTGACAAAAAAATATATATTATGATGACATACACCTAGAAAAACCTTTTTTAAATATTTAAAATTTATAAACTATAGGAAGCTAAACATTATAATTTATGTTTAGTGAAAAATAATTTTAAGAGTTATTTATTTTAGAGAAACCCCTTATAGATATTTTTTTAAAAAAATTATGTGTGCAAAAAAATTTTGAATCTGAAATGTATTTAAAATATTAAATTAACCTTTAATGAAAAATAAAAACTCATGGAAAATATTTAATACCATTTATATAATAAACATAGATAAATTATATTACATTAATTTATATAATATATATCTTTTATATTCCATGAACATATGCACATATAATGTGGTAGTTTAACCAAGTACACTATCTTTTTTTTCTAAAGAATGCGGTTGTAACATTTCATGGATGGTTGAATTGTTTTTAAATGATGTACCTTATATATTAATGTAATGAAATAACCCATATAAAAAATCACTCATAAATTCTTATTGGATACCTAGTAAAGTGATGATCGATATAAATAATTTTAATATGTAAATTGAACTTCACATATAAATACTTTAATTTTCATGTATCTATTTATTCTCTTAATGATATCAAGTCAATTTTATAAATTGTTCTAGAGCCTTATGTAGTGACCCAAACATGACGTACATGGACATTACATTACTTTTGTGGAATACTTAATACATAACAAATATAGACATCCAAGGACTGTAATAGTTTAGTGTCTTTGGAAACATGGAACACCATCATCTAATCATGGTGAAAGATCTTCAACACCTCCCATAATGGTCTTCCCTTTTGTTTTCTTACCTAAAACCTATATATAAATCCGGGGGAAAAGAAAACATAAAATGGTTGAGCTCAAATGCTCAGTAAGGGTAAGCATGGAAAAAATAAAATAAACCATATTCTTCTGAACTTAAAAACATGAACATAATGTTTAAACATTAAAATCATGAGTTGTGAAATAAATCTTGGAAGTACGTAAGGAATATATCATAAAGGAACATTAATCATGATAATATAGAAATGGAATAAAACTTGTAATTTGTGTCAAACCATTAAGAAAATTATTTGGTTTCTATAGTAGACAAGGAATTTCTCCCAAGACCATCATAGTGGACAAGGTCCATTACTGAACCAGGTTTATTTGCCGTTCTAGCCCTGAATTACTGAACCAGATTCACTTTTCATTCCATCCATGTCTATCTCATGAGATATAAATCTTTACCCAATTCATATTATGGATATATAGGTTCCACCCATCTCATTATGAAATCATTCTTATGTGTGCCCCAAAATAATCAAAAATCATTCATCCTAACCCAAAGAATAAAATGGGTTTCATAAAAAATCATCCCATTATAACATAATATATACCAAACAAATGGATACCATTTCAATATAATAAAAATAAACCCATGTAAATTATTGAGAAAATATACATGAATCATAATCATACTAAATAATGTCATCTTAGATGGGATATAGTTTTGATAAAACACTTGAAATGAATTCTTGAGGAAAATATCCTTTCTTCTTCAAAATCATTTTCATTTCTCAAAATGCCATGAAAATTTAAAAGAAAAGGATTTTATTGAAAACAATAATTAAATCATGTACTGGAAGCTTCATGAAAAAAGGAGTTATGAAATCGTAAAAATATATTCATGCTGTAAAAGTTAAAAAAAACATTGTCCTCGTAATTTTGCCGGAAAAGTCAAAAAGTACCTCAAATGGTAAAAAAATGAAAGATTCCTTCCATACATTGTGGTAAAAGTCAAAAAAGGGTAAAATTTAATTAAGAAATAAATGGGAGAATATTAAACTTTTTATGAAAACATTTTGAGAAAACATGGACATGGATGATAAACATAACCCTGGTAAATACTTACGAATAAGCAATCTCGGGTTAAAATGAGATTGCAAAATTATTCCTTACCTTTTATGATCAGTGTAATCATACATGTCATAAAATAAAGAAATTTACATGCATATTTAAATATCATATCCTTTATAATAAAAATCATAATACATTTATGGGATGCATAAACACCATACAAAAGAAATATATGGTGATTGAGGCATATGTCTCATAGAAAAAAAATTGAGACGAAATAATCCCATACCTTATGTCCAATTTATTCAGTATGTGTCCGAAACTCCTTTATAATTATTTAAATAATTTCATTGACTTGTTAAATTATAATAGTCATTTTCTATGATTTCATATTTGATTGACTTAGGACATTATATTACCCATTCATTTTTCTATTCCATGTTGAAGAAACGTTTTAAGTAACAATCATTTCATGTGTCGTACGTGTTTGGACTTGTTTTTCTTGACATTATTACTTATATCATTATTTTATTACTTCTAGAATGTAAAAAATGATTTAAATATCATATATATTCAGTATATATACATATATATTAGATAGATAAATGATATGAAATACAACGTTCATAGAGACGGTAGGTCGTACGTACGCCAGAACACTGTTTTCGTTTCATTATTGAATTGAATGAAATTAATTAAATGAAAGATATATGTACATAAATCCTATATCATTATAATGTCATATATTACAGGATTAGTTTTTATATATACTTTATAATCATTCTTTAATTTTTAACATGGATAATGAATCTCATCGCATCGTGGAGACGATAATCTGTATGTACACACGAGCGATGATATAGTTCCCATAATTGTTGAATGGAATTGGAGTGGAAGATATAATATCAAATAATTAAAATAATGTTATAATAATAGTATATAGTTATTATTTCCATCATTATACCCATCCATGTAAGGTGGTGGTGGAAAAACAGATTACACCACAGCGTGGATACAGTATTCTGTACGTACGCACGTGCGGTGATTTCATTTTCCGTAGGATGGATATAAGGTGAAATAGGTTTGGCTAAACTTTATAATAACATATACGTATATGAGTGATACTTTCTTTATTACTTTATAATGAAAAAAATAAAGAAGAGTATGTACAATAATAAAATTTTTTGAAATAACCAGTAAAGGATATTACCTCTTCTTTGACACTCCTCTTTTAAACCTCCTCTTAGGGCACTAGAGTTTGTCTTTGAAGAAGACCAGGACCTATAGTATGTTGATAGGGATGTTTAGAAGAGGAATGGACAGGTTTTGACTGAGCATTAAGGCACAAAATGATGTGAATAAGAGAGGGAGGATTTTCCTTTTTATAAGGGAGGAGAGGGGCACTTTTGGAAACCTCTAAAATATTAATTTATAATAAAATCATACCCCACATAAAAACCACCAAGAATGACTCCAATCAGAATATTAAATGATATAGGATTGTAATATTATCAAAAAATAAAACTCAGACATGTTGGGATTTTATTTTAATCCTTATCAACTTGATATTTCCTTATTTAATCTATTTAATTTTATTTGTGGTAATAATATTCTAAATTTTAAATTATTATAAATAATAACTTATGTGTTTTGAATTGTCCATAATTGGATAATTAATGAAATTTTCGACCATATAAATTTTATCTTATAATTTTTAAATATTTTTCTGATTTTTAAAAAATATAATAATATGTCATTTTTATAAAATAACAATAGTGTCAATTTTGACACTATTCATTTAAATGAATTTAAATAAAATACACACAGAGAATATATTAGATCAAAAAGATTTAATAGGTACATAAAATTTAATATTCATCTAGAAAATTCATAGAGAATAATAATTAGTTCATATAATATTTATTTTAATAATTTTAAAACCATTTATTTGATATTTATCTTAATAAAATAATTACTACAACATTTTTGTATAATTATTTAACATACTAATTGTTTGAATAATAATTAAAAATTAAATATTATGATGAAGATAAATAAAATATATTTCATAAAAATACTTTTAATCACATTTATCCTCTAAAATACTCATATTTTAAAATGTTATTTTTATTAAATTAGGAAGGTGATAACTTTGACATCATTTAAAATAAAATAATATAAGTGTCATAATTACTTTTATAAGGCTCCAAATTGTCAAACAATTTACCATTGGAATATTATGATTTATCTTTACATGAACAATATGTTCCGGTCAGGTATTTGGTCCTTTTAGGCATATTATTAGTTTAATAAAAATTATATTATTGATTTATCACTAATTAAATAATTTCTGTATCATTAATGTATAAGCTATTATTGTAATTATATATTTTTTTAAAAATAAAAATAAATTACCATGATAAAGAAAAAAAAAATTCTTTCAAATGAGTATTTATAACAAAATTTATATTCTGTATAACCTTATATTAAAAATAATTTCATTATTAAAGTTTGAGTGAGACATATTTCACGTTCATTTAAAATAAATAAATTAAATGTCTTAATCACATAAAAGTGGGTAATAATAGATACCATTTAGACCCAAGTCTATTTTAAGTCTAAATATAATCATACAATTATATTATGACAAGTGTTAGGGTAATTTTATAATATTATTTTTACCCTTAATTACCTAATTTACCTTTAATTGTGCTAAATAAAATTTACCGTAGTTACTATTCATAATGGATAAAAAATAAAAGTATACTATTAAAATAATTTGTAACTACTAATTCGAAATATGGAATCCATTTTTTCAAATTGAAGACACAGAAGTTGCATAATTTTAATTAAAATTAATCCCTTTGTTGAGAAACTGGGTTTTAAAAGTTAAAACATTGCAAAAGTTTGAAATGTTTTAACTATGAATTCATTGTAAAATTAATGATAATGACTTGAATTATATTAAATGGTAAAAATATATTATATTTATACTTTAAAACCATTAAATAATATAATTTTACCATATAATTTATCTTGATGAAAATGTTGTTTTTAATTAAAATTTTGCGTATTTTTACTATTCATTATAATATGAATGTTATCAAAAAAAATAAAACATTATCCCACATAAATTGTTATATCCTGATTCACAAGAATAAGTTTATTTTGTAAAATTGAACTTATAAAATTGTTAAAACATTGAATTGAAATGGGTGCGCCATCAAAGGTGGAAAAACTACATTTTGTGAAAAATAATTATTTTACCCGAAAATTTTATTTTGTTCTCATACCATGATCTAGAAAACGTTTATGATGAATGAAAATGTTAAAAAATTAAAAATGTAATTAATACTATTCATAAAGGCTACATCATAATAATATTATAATAATATCTCATTTAGTGAAACTCAGTCTTGCGTACAACACCTGCTATTGAGGATGGTCGCTCTTGCGTGTAATGCAAACCAAGTGAGTGTTGCGTGTAGTGCAATATTTCTTTGGTGTTGCATATAAAACAATCAATACTTATTTAATTTATAAATTGAAAAAAAATCTACACTAAATGTTGCGCAGAATAATTTCTGCTAGAAGAACGTGAAGTTGTATTTAACGTGAACCAAGATTATTTTTTTGTATAATGCCAACTAATATGGTGTTGGATATATCACAAACTGATCTTGGTGTATTATAAAATAGAAGATATCATCGAATTTAAAACGAATACATCTCATTAAATCTCAAGGTGTTACACTTATATATGGGTTAAACACTTATTATTTGTTATTATAAACAAAAATATATAAAAATAGACTTGAATTTGGATGAATTGAATGCATATAGACAAATATGAAAATCAATAAAACCCATTAAAAATTAATATACTCATAAATGTAGTTTGATGTGAGATGAAAAAATGAATGACAAATATAATTATATTACACCGATAATAACCAATTCAAAATGGTATAACATAAATGGATAGATACAAGATTTAATAAATCCAAAATTACCTAAACTACACTACCTGATACTAGATATATCAGAAGATAACTAAATATAATTTAATTAAAAAAATCATCCATATTTGACATATCCCCAGCTACTTCTAATCCACTTTAATTAGACCAAACAAAATTGATGTAATTTCCTAAATAAAATACATTCTAAATAGAATAAAATAAAATCATAAAAAATTAAATCATAATAAATTAAATGAAAATGAATTGAAAAAACTAACAATTACCAAATGAAAAAACCCAACATGAAAAATATAATTTTATTTGATAAAAATAAAACTGAAAAAAATAAATAAAATGATCCCAGTAGAAGTGAAAAAAAATGACATTAATTGAATAACATTACCATAACCAAAATTAATATGTTGGGCTTCCCACTAGGGGAGTCTGGCAAGAAGATGGGTTTGTGGGGATGGCTTGGGGTAAAATACATGGGTGATAGAGCAAGGGGTGAGGGTTAAAAATAGATCCACAAAGTGAGTGAGATATATTTGGGTATGGAATGTGAGATAGATTAGGTGAGGGTGAGGGTGGTTCTGATAGATCAGGGGGCTCCCTGGTGACCATAGTGTCGATGATGGCTCGGGGAGGATCATTATCCAAGGTCTTGGGGGGATATTGGAGTTCCAATTAGGGGGAACCACCATGTGTAAGGGCACATAATAAGGGGGGGGGGGATCGACGGAGGGACCAATAGGGGAGAAGGGTGGGGCATGTGAGATGTATTTGTTTTTAATAAACATATATTACTTAAAACTATTATTTAAAAACCAATAGTTAATGTTTTTCTAGAATATTATTAAACTATTGTTAAAAAAGGCCCCTAAATACAAATTTGATATAGCAGTTATTAATTTTTTATTTAATAAATATGATTAGTTTTTTTGTGATTTTATGTATAATGATATTCATCTATATTTATTATTATTTTAATAAATAATATTTTCAATGTTTTTTGTATATTTATATTAATAGATATATATATGTTTTATTCAATTTTATTATAATTTAATTACTAGAGTTTCCATATAGTATATATTTATTATTAATTATTAGAAAAAAATATTATTATGAAACATCATATAATAAGTGTTTTATGGTTTTATTATTTTTTCATATTAATAATTTTCATTTGGAATTTTATTTCTATGACATTATAGTCACATGTAATCAATTATTTTATGAAGTTTGTTAATCTTCATTGCCATGTTACCAATTATTTTCTTCCTGTCTATGTATTATAATTTTGATTTCATCTGAGAGTCAACTTTCGACACTAATACATAAAGGTATCCCAATAAAAATATATGTATAAAATTACATTATAATTAAATTTCAAATAGTAGGTCCGCATATAAAACATTATACATAGGTTATTTTTCAGGGAACCCACTCTCCCAAATTTATGTAACAATTTAATAATATATTCACAAGTAGAACATCACATATCTAAATTTTTTATGGGTGAAAAATCAAGTAAATATACTTAAAGAAGAAGTAAAATTGAGACTTCAAGGATTATATTTTTATCAGATATATAAAATAGCTATGAGTGAATTGAATTTGGATGACATGGGTTGTGAGGGGTTTGAGGAAGACGATTCAATTGAAGATGAATATGAAGATTATTTTGGGGGCCTTTTGAGCCATTAATGTTTACTGAATACATTATGTTAAAAAAATTCTTTTATAAGAGTTTATATTGATCATGAATTTAATTCTAAAGACCAATATTAGATTTAGTAATGGGGGGATATAGATCTATGGTACTTTATAGTATGTGAATAGAGGTTTGAAACATGAGGATCAGTTATTGAAAACATTATGGTCTCGTTAATTTAATGTGGTGCAACTAATGTGTTTGAGGGAATTCATATTTGTGGTAAATATCATTTATTTGACTATACCAATTAAGGAAGTCACAAGTTTTTTACTAAACTATTACTATTAATATTTTAATGGAGATGTTTGATTTTTAAATGGGAACTAGCTTGAATGTTCAATGATGAATTAATATGGCTTTATCTGGATACAGATTTTTTAACTTATTAATATGATGATGTTAATATAGGTAGAAGATTACATTGTCTGATGATAAAGATTTATTTATTCCATTTATGTGGTGATTTCCATGCTACAGGCAAGATATAAAATTTATTTTGTATATCTGTGATAAGAACATAATAATTTTTAATTTAAAAATAATGGAATCATTATTTATATTAAATGATGATATTTTGAACATAGGATTCATGAGAATGAATGTTTTGAAAATAACATCCAAATGGATGTATTATTCTGGTGAGTTTGAAGAAAATTAAATATAGCAAGGATATTACTTGAAGAAATTGATAAAACTATCGAAGGATTAATGGAGATAAGAATTTATCTAAATTAATGTGTATTCAGGTCAGTTAAATTATGGAATCAGTTAGCTTATTTTACATGATGATGATGTTTTATGGTGACGAATGCCACATGGGATTTTCTACTCATATTCCAGTGTAACTTTTTTAATAATTCATAAATTCTTAGAATTATTTTAATATAGCATACTGAATACTATTATTGTCATGGAAATAAACACTCACTCACTCTCTCTTTCTAATTCAATTTCCTCCCTCTATATTTATGTAAATAAAGTTGCATATTATTCATTCTTATCCTTTGTAATGCATAATATCTAACCACTAAAAATGTAAGACTAACATGATGATCTATTTTTATGATATGAGGATCATTCGTACCTAGATGTCAAATATTATATTCAATAATGGACGTCTTCTAAACTCTATAAAAACTATTAACATGTATATATTATATCCAATGAAGCACTCATTCATTGGAAAATTTGTATACTCTCTTATTCTTTATATGTTACCCTATTATTCTTGGAGTAATTCGATATTGTGTATAAAGATATGTCAATTGTTTTTTACAAAAATAATTAATCAATTTATCCGGAAATACATGACATGGGATAGTGGTTTGACCATATGATTTCATCCACAATTATGAGAGCACTCAGGTACAAGAGGACATTTTGTTCTTGATTGTTCACTATTTTAGGAGGGAGAGGTTTTTATGTTGATACTCCAGGAATACATTATTTCACATTGAAAGTTAGATATATTATCTTGTATATGGGTTATACGATGTATATATTTTATCATTCGTAATTGGTTTTCTTTATCTCAGATAATCTTCCTTTATTTTTTATTTATGTTTATCCTATAGATTCTATTTTTATTATAATTTTCATTTATTTTCACCATCACTATTGGTTTTTTATTTTCTCAATTTAAATCAATTCTAAAGCAATTTAAAAGAATCGCCATTACTAAGCACATATCCTCTATGAGAAAAATATTGAGGACATCAACTATGGTATATCTACCTTAAAAAATTATTATTTGATAGTTTAGAAGACATGTGGTCAAAATTTGGAATCCATGTTGGGGAGGAAACACTTATTTTTAGTGATTAATCACTTTTTATTAATTTTTTAGTTGTTTTATTATTATTTAAAATAATAATGGGCTCATATTTTATTTAATTTTTATCACTGTTACATTAATCTCAAGTGTAAAAATTTATGAAATCCATTGGAGATTATAATAATAAGACATAAGGTAAGATGTTTGATATTATTTTTAATGATCACATTTTAGATTTTGTATTCAAATTTGTTTCTATGTAGAATCTAACTCGATCCAATAACAAAAAAAGATTATGGAATCATTTCAATAAACTCAAAATGTATACATAGAATAATAGATTTTCAAGGAGATAGAGCTGCCAATTTTTTCCCACTACAAGACTTATAATTTGATGTTGGAGTTTCAATATAACCATTATGAGATGTTTTTAGGATTTATGGTGATAAACATACTAAAATAGAATATTATAGTTTTTAATTGGATATTATGTATAATTTCATATATCGTTTTAATGAGTTATCATAAAATATATTTTTTAATGATTTTTTCCATATTTAATAAGATAGAAAAATTGATGGTACTCTCTTCTCTCCCATAGAGGATACAACTTTTGATGCTGTTTATTTTAATTACTAGTTAGAGGATATATATTTTGATACTCCATCCTTGGACATTCTCCTAGAAACACCGGGGTTCACTGAAGAAAAACATGTATTATTTCATAAATATGATCACTTTTTGGTACTGGACATTTTCTATTTTCGAATTAATTGACATTATCATAATATTGAATGTTCTTATTCATATGAAAATATTAACTAGTTATATATTATTTATTTAATGATTTAATATCGTACTAAAATTGAACTTTCTATGGAATATATGATGGTTATTGAAGGCATAAAAAATATAAATTCATGGGATATTAAATATGATGTAATTGTAGACTCAAATTAGGTGGATGAAATTTAAGAAGAAATTATAGAACCTAATAATTTCATATCTAATTTACATATAGTTTTATTGAAATATTAAATTTTTATATGAAGAAATATGATATTTTTTAGCATTTTATATTTTTGTTTTTTGAATCTGAGATACCTCAACTATTTCATTGATATAAATTAAAATTATATAATGCGATAATAATTTAAGAGGTGTTCACATATTTCCTTATTTTATTTTAAATGAACTCAAAAAATATGTTTTATTGATGTTTTTTGGAACTATATTGTATAGAAATTTAAATTGATGAATTGAATATGATGGGTTTTAAGTTGAAAAACACTCTTTTCTATAGAATGAAGATAAAAAATAATTTCATTATATGGTCAATAAATGTACAAAATCTGTTGGGTTGATAACCCCAATATTATCTTATTACATTGTTTAGGTTTACACGATTTTCCATTATTTAATAAGTGTTTTTATTATGTTCTTTAATATAAAATTTATGTTGTAATGATTTCTATAGTGGGAATCCAATATTAGTAAATTATCCCACATCTTGTGATCTCTAAGGTTTAATTCTTCTTCCCTATACTTTTTTTATTTTCAATTATAATGTAATTTTTTAAAAAATATTTGTGGGAGGGGTAAATTAAAAGTTTATAATTTCATTGGTATTCTAATTTATGGGTGTTATATCATACTTAATTAAATTTCAAACAAGTTATACTGTATGATTTTTTAAAAATATATTTTTATATCCATGGAGAATAATTTAATTCAAATTTTATAGTTTTTAAGTAGACAAGTGATCATATTTTACACTTTTAAGAAATATAATCAGTTTGATTTTCATGTATTCAATGTATATATAAGATTTGGTCTTTCAAAATAAACTCCTCCAATCGAACTGTAGTTTTATAAATTTTAAAATATAATATTATGAAATTTAATTAATATATATACTGATATGTATGAGCTATAAATGAAAAATAAGAGGGGATATTTGAAAAGAAAAAAGGGAAGTGTCTCATGAAATGTTTTTAAAGTAAATGATTAATTTTAATTCGAGTTTTAGTGAATATTCATCAACATAAATTCCTTTAAGAAATGATGATATTATTTTATGTTGTGGACAACATTGGAAATAAAATTTAATGTGGTAAAATGCATTCTCAAATTATAAAATTAAAACATGTTTTCCAGACCGTGAAGTATTTGAATATTGTATTTGTTCTTTACATGATCATTTGGGTTCCTAAATGTTTTCCTCTTTTTAATTGTTTTTAAATTAGTCTATTATGAAAATATCTTCTTGAGTGTTTGATTTTCTATGATTAAAATAGTTAGTATTTTTTTATGATATGATTTTATATGTTTTGTTATGTGGTGTGGAATAATAATTTTTATGTTTTCTTAGGACCCATAAAACAACATATTTCTATTGTATGGAATTTAAAAACATGCTTGAACATGATAGATTACTATTTCCTTCCACATATATTTTTTTTACTATAGAAATTGATGGTTTATAATTATGGTGGTGGGGCCATTAGTTTTTATAAAAATATTTCATTTAAAAAATGTCTAGAATTCCATATTTATTTTTTAAATCATTTGAGTTTGAATTTTCAAATATAAATTACCAGTTGTTAAAAAAAATTCATAGGTATGAGCTTGTTTTAAAAATATTGATAAAAATTTTATATATTACATTATTTGAATTATTGGGTAAACCTTTTTATTTCCCACATGGGAATATTTATTTACTAATATTTTGCAAGAATCATGTGCTACCATCACCGAATCTGAGATTTTAAATTTAAATTAAACATATAATATTTTTATCTTATTGGATTATTTAATTAAAATGGTATTCTAGGCTGAGAACCTTATTATATCATTTTTTATTCTTGATTACATTAATATTGTTTGTGTTATTTATGTTTTGTAGAATAATTAATAATGACTAATTAGTCAATGTTATTTTGATTTTTTATGATCATTGAAAATATGTGAGTGTATTCTCTTTTAGGTAGAGAAAAAATTGGACTATCAGTTGGTTGAAAATTTATGTGTGTTCAATTCTCTTTATAATATAAAAACTTGATATTTTTTGAAAACATTAAAAAAAATTCACTAAAACATACATTTAAAAAATATAATTCTTTTTAAAATGATGAAATTCAGTGTTGAAAAATCATTTTTATAATGGATTCTTTGTCGAATTTCAGTTATAAATTTTTTAGATTCATTTTCTTATAATTAATTGAACTAAATGATTACTTATGGAAAATAAGAATGTTTTGTGTTGGTAAATTTAATATAGACCTAATTCAATCAATTTTGAACCAAATATTTTAAAGTATCGATTTTTTTAGAAAATAAATGAATTGGTTATGGAATATTAGTTAATATTCATCACATTATGAATTAATTATTTATCTTTTTATTTTTTAATGAAAATGACTGTTTTTAGTTATTTTCTTTTAAAATTAATTTTTCTCTAATTTTACATCATTATAAAATGAATTATTTTATCATTTTTAATAGAATTATTTTAAAATAATATTTTTCGGAGGTGTTGTGAATGATTTTTCATTGAATTAATTTATATGATTTTCCTTGTTTTATATTTCCATTATTTATTATCGGAATATATATTTTTTGAAAATGATACATCATGATCAAATATGTTTGATGTTTAAATTATTAGAATTGAACAATAATTTTCTTTGAGTTTTTTTATATTTGTGTCCCCTTGTAATCAATTTTTCCACTAATTTGATAATATTTTTACCCTATTTGTGAATTATTTTTAAACCAACAAAATATTCAAATTTTAATGGCTTCACAAATTCAATATACTAATTTTATATATTAATAGATTCCAATCAATAAATCTACCTCACTATATTTTTAAGGTGTCTTATTTCTAATTGCATATTCATTTATATAAATTTCTATGAATAGTGTTTTTTAGCATACACAAGTATCCAAAATTAGTTTACCCACATAATAAAAATTTCAATCAGAGAAGATCAAATTTTTGAATTTAAATTGGTACTTAATTGTATTATGTTTATAGGATAAGATGATCCACTATAACATCATGCATGATATTTGGATAGGATCTACAAACATCACTAATTTTAGAGAATATAAACAAACATAGCTCATGGGAGGTTTTTTGGAAGTATATTTATTGGGAGATAGAGATTAATCTTATTGAGGAAGTTCTCAAATCCATTCAATTAATGTATAAAATACAATATAAATATGATTTTATGAAATATTAGTTTGAACATAATTTGATTCTTAAAGTCCCATATTTCATTTAGTACCATGGGGATCAAGATTTTAGTGTTCAAAAATGAACTCAACACAAGAGGGAAACATGAACATCAGCTCTCCCCTATTTTCTGGTCATAATAATTAAAGGTGGTTCACAAAATATATTTTTGAAAATGAATGTGTGGTCTAAATAACATTTATTTTCTTGTTAAATATTTGGAACGAACCTTATTTATATGATCAATGAATATTAATTTATAGAATGCCAATATTGATTGTTTTATGGGCCCTAACCTCATGAGTGATCAAAAATGAAAGAACATGGATTGATCTTGGAGGGAAACTATTTTCTATTTGTCGCCAGCTCGATATTTAGATTCATAGAAGAATATGGAGTGTCATGAAAATGATGAGAAAAGGTACATTTAGTGTAAATGTCCATGAATGAAGAAAATATAATATATTGAGTTGGTGAAAGATTATATAATAAAATTTTAATTGGTAAATTCTCAAATACATATATCATTAATTAAATAAAATGATAATTATCTGATCTTATCTATAAGGGAAGGATCTAATTAAAAAACTGTACTAATGGAGTTGTTTTTGTGGGGAGATAATGAAATATTCCAAGAAACCAAGAAATCACAAGATTTAACTAGAAAACCTTTTAATGGATGGATAGATCTAATAATTAAGGGTAGATTCAGGTTCATTTGGTTATGTGAAATATCAAAAGGAGTTATCTATAATTATGTAATGAGTATGGTTTGTGGAATAGACTCCCATGTCTGATTTTCTACTAACATATTAGTGTTAGTTAATATCCTTTTTAAATATTTTGATTACACGAAATTGGGGAATATATAATAATATTTGGGGTTTCAAAATAAACACAAACACTGTCTACCTATATTTCACTCTGTCTATATCACTCACTTATCCTTATATAATTGTCTCTTTATATATAATTTACTTAGTATTATCTTCATTTATCTCATTATATGGGATTTTAGAAGTCTTGATGTTATGGAATTACCTTCAGAAAATGCCATAGGAATTGAAGATTACTAATCCTTGGAAAATGAAAAAAATGTTAAATTGTGGAAATCAGATAGAATTCTTAAAACGTGAGAACATGAATATAGGATATATAAAGATAAACACATTCAAAATAAAAATTTCTATTATCTTCTTCTCGATATGCATATATGATCTTATTTATTCATAGTTTATAAGATGATTTACTATGAGAGGGTCATTTTTTCAGTGTGATTCATTACGTGGTTATGAAAAAAAAATTTATAAGAATAAATTACAAGAATTATATCTCATTGTAATAGTAGTTAGAGAGAGATATTTGTTTCAAGATGTTGGGAACATGCTAGGTGAGGTTGAGTGTTTTTGGTATAATCTTGAATCTCCATGATAGGTTATTAAGTGTTGATCGTCATGTAAATAGTTTTACTTTAATAAAAAATTACTTTCATCTTCTTATTATTGTTTCTATTAACTTATTCTATTTCTACACTGGTTTCCATTTCATTCATATTCACTGTCTCTTATTCCATTTTACTCTGTTAAATTTATAAAAATGAAAAAAAATTCTAAAATAAACACTTGATATAAACACATATACTCTTTTAGGTATACCATGAGGTTATCCACTATGTTATAAGTGAGATAAATATAATTGAATCTTTGAAAAATCCTATAATTGGATCTTTCACTAGTTTACATAGAAACTCTAATGAATTTACTATCCTTACTCTATGATGAACTAGTTGGAGCATAGATAGACTATAGCATAGATTTTTTGGAAGTAATTAGTTTGTCCTAAATTTTTTCTATAATAAATGTCAAGTGATATTTTAAACCAAATCCCTAATAAGACATCATGTAAGAGGTTCAAATTTCTATGTTATACATCCTTTACAACTAAGAATAAAACATTTCCTATTAGAAGGGTCTTTTGAAAGCCCCCAGAGATTCATAAACTGTAATAGGAAATTCTAACTATCACCAAATATCAAGATCACTATAATATTTTGAATGTTCTATAAATAAATTCTCATATCATTATGTTTTAAGTAGAATCATTTATGTTTACAAACTACTAACTCTGCATCTCCATGTTGATTTTTGGTCAGCGATAGGAATTAAATTACAACATACATATATCCATATACATTTTTACCCAATGAAATATATGTTCAAACCTTATAAAAGATTAACTAATCAATGTATGACTATCCCCATTAATCTAGTATGTTACCAAAATGGTGATGATCACAATTCTTGGTCATTTTTTGTTGTTTATATATGATTCCATCATGATACATTATCATGTGATGTGGAAGAAAATGTTTGCGAGTATGTGAATCATCATTCACCATTTGGATAAGATTTCATAAAGTAGTATAGTTCCAGTTTTTGTTCCCCCGTGACATGTTCTTTTGGGTATATATTTATCTATAAGTATTTTTCCTATATTATTAACAAGTGTTATGGGGAATCAAAGACATACTTTTTTATTGGGACATTGTTCTATATCTAAAACTATCATTTGGTTGTTAATTAGATATTGGATTCTCCCTCTAGTCTAGCCTCAACCATTTTTCTAATATCTATTGTGTTTGGGAAATCATCTCAATTATTCCAGATCATATGTTCTGTGATTCCTATCTTTTATTCATGGGTTTCATGAGTAGATTGAAAATATATTTCTTATATTATATAAAACTATTTAAATTTTATTATTTTGGTTCACACAAGGGTTGTTCACATAATAACACCCATATCTTTTTGAACTATTTATTTTAGAATAAATAGAATTACATTGATAGCTTCAGTTATGCGATAAATCATCTTATTTTGATGATGCATACATCCATGGGTAAGCATTGTTCCACATGCCGCTCAGGTTAAACAATACCATGATATGTTATTATTGTTATTTAAATTCATCTATTATAACATTTCCATTAAATATAGTATTATGAATAGTATTGATTTATTATTAAATTTTAATTATAATGCTTTTATAGAAATGGAAAATATTGATAACAAAGTACATAATCTTATGTTAAGAATACATAAATTTTAAAATAGTATTTTCTAAAAAATTATTTTTATTTATTTTTCTGAATATTTATAAAATTAATTTATCAAAATTTAGAAAATTAATTTGGAAAAATAAATTTAGATTTTTAAATAATAATGTCAGAACAAGCACAAAATGCATATTTTGGATTTTTTTGAAATATATTTTTTTTTCTTAGAGAGTGGAATATTTATTTTTTTAAAAATATATTTTGGATTAATTTGTTTATAAAGATAAATTATATTTTAAATTCATTTAAAAAAAATAAATATTTTTATATTACACAATGTAATCCAATTTTATTTATTATAATGAAAATCATTTTTAATTTTGATATATAATCATCATAATATTTGTAATAGATTCTTTTTAAATACGATATTTATCATCACATATGTGTGACTAATTTTATATTCAACTCAAACATTTTTTTGAATTGAATTTTTAAAAATATATTCAAAATTTAAAATTAGAATAATTTTGTTATCTAATCAAGTTAACAAAATTTTTAACCAATTTTTTTAACAGTTAAAAATTGTTACCATGGTTAAGGTATATGTGGGTGTCACATGGGGTGAATGAAATAAGATAAAGGTTAATTGCATATAAAACTTTTTATATTAAAATTTTTAACCTTATTTTTATATAATACTTCCATGGTTAGAATCTATATTTACTTTTATGTTTTTTTATTAGTAATTATGTGTTAATGTTGCAATATTTTTTGAAATTTCAAAGTAGATTCCATGTGTGTTCCTTTCTCCCACTAACTAAATGAAAACACAACCCTTAAATTAATCATAACTAATAAGACATATATTTTTTCCATAAATGAAAAAATAAATCCCCAACATCCATATAAATTTTCTATATATTCTTGTACTCCCAAAGGACCATCAATTAGGTCATTAATAAAAAAACTAAAGAATGTTCTTCTGAGGAAATGTAATTATCATCACTAAGATCTGCATTTTTCATTATTCATTTTACGCCATTAATTATGTATGAAATACTATAATATAATAAGGTCGCTATTTTTTTAAATGAAACTATATTATGTTAATGTAATAACTTACAACCATTTCAACTTCAATCAAATGGGCTGCGAAAGCATCATCCGGGTGAACGACGAACTGCCAGCTCACAAACTTATTTCACTAAATTATCAATTACCAATTATAATTGATTGAAATAATGATGTGTTATATATATATATAACTTATATTAATTTATTATAATTTTTTAATCATTATATAATTTTTTTGGATATATGATAATGTTGCTTATGTGAATAGTGGACTACTGCCACAAGATGTGATATGATTCATCCAAACTATAAGAAGATAGTAATAAGGATAGATTTAATAAAAATATTTGAAAAATATGATATAAAAATTAATCAATAACATTAAAATATAATTTTACTTTCATTCTATCAATTCAATAATAAAATTGAAGTGATACATACATATAACTTACTATCTCCATGAACAACATATTTCATTTTCTATTGTTAAATTTTAGTGATTACTCCAAAAAAATATAATAATTATATATGATAATTATATCATTGTTAATATTTTAGATATGAAGAATCCATGATAATAGTAAGGGGATCACAGATAACAAATCCTAACTTAAATGGAAGACAAAGCATTTACGACCTACAACCTAACCTTAACATGGAATTTTTAATGAATGGGTATTAAAAGGTAATAAAAAATCATAAACGGTATGATATATATAGATATTTCCCATTATTTTATATATAGTGAAATAATATTTCATATAAATGATTCTTAAACATTTACAACCAAAGTCAAGAATTAATATAAGGTTTTTTCCTCAATTTTATCTCCTGAGGCATATGTTATATTTTGTTCATATAATCTATTATGAGGTTTATATACAACCCCATTGAGAATTAAAATATTGAATTTATCTATTCTCAAGATATTTTATGTTTCATTTATGTTTTTCCAATAACGGGGCTTACAATTAAAAGTTACCAGTTCAATAAGGGGTTTATTTTACAATATATTCGTTTATCAAGATTTCTCATGATTATGATTCAAATAATTAAATATTATGATATATATTTCACGAACTATTGACTTCTCATCTCCTATGATTATTAATGATATTTTAATGTAATGGTACTATTTCTCCACACATTGGTACAAATAATAATTGAAAAAATGTTTTTAATAAAAATATTCTTTATTTATATCTGTTGTTGATATCCTTCTTTCTTCCAAAAACAACTATAGTAAAAATATTTTAAAAAATGTTTATAACATTAAAAAAATTATTTATTAAATAAATTTCTACCAATCGTGATTTTTTAAAAAATAAATGAAATATTCGTGGAATTTTGCATTAAAATTACAATTTGAATTTTACAATAAATATGAAATCAATATTTATTTTAACATGGACAACATGTTCAGATATTTACACCAACATGAACAAAAAATGTTTTAAATATTACATTACAATTATTCAATGTTATTTTTTAAGAATATTATATTTTAAATGATTAATTTTTAAAAAAAAATTATCAAGGGAGAGAGTAAAATTTCATGTAGAAATGATTCAAATGATTTTTAATGCTTCCATTATATGTTATGTAATATATTATCAAAGAACAAGATTAAAAAAATATTTTTGTTTTAAAAAGTTATTTCCAATGAAATATTATCTTACTTTATAAAAATTACAAGTGATTTATCCATCAATATAGTTCCCCATATAATATGAAATCATTTGATGTAACATATTATTTTTTTTGGGATACAAACCATGGATACCATTCTTATTTTTAATTTATTTGAGTGGTTTATGGGGAAAATATGCTTATGAAAGCTCTTTATTTTCCATGGGTAATACCATGATTAAATTCTTATGAAAATCACTTATTTTTATATGGGTTATGATATGATTATGAATTTTTTTACATTTATATCTGTTATGAGATGGTGCAGTTTTATGGAAACCCATTTCATATAATGGGATCTTATATAATGAATGTTTTATTATCTCATGGAATACATACATAAAATTTTTATTATGTGATGGGTGGTAATTATATCTCCCTCCAATGAATTAGGTAAATATTTATATCTCTATTTGACTAGAATGTGGAGTGACCCTTTTATATATGTTTCTTTTCCTAATATGATAGTATTGAGAGTGATGATTGACTACTATAATAGTTTTTATAAATAACTCATTCTTCGATGATATCTTTAGTAGTAACCCTTTACTACTATGGTAATGATTCATTGTTATATTTGGTATTCCAAAAATATATGTATAATTCCAATATTATGCCCACATTAAAAAAAAATTCTATTACCTTATGATTCATGTATTATGAACTACCAATATTTATTCCAAGAATAAATATTTTTATCAATGATATGTAAGTATTGGTTGTTAAAAGTTATGGTCATGTTATAATACACTTATATTCATTTTATGCTCATGTATCTCCTTTTTATACCCATAATGATTATCTAATCTCACCCTTTCCTATGTTTCTATTACCATGTATTCAAAGAAATGTATTACACATTCTATGTATTAGAGGTGTGATAGTTCTGAAGATCATAGATGGATATGGTGTTGTTTACATATGAGATAGTTGTTTATATTTTAATGTTTCAAAATATACAAAACATTTGTGGTCCATCAGTGGGTGTTTTAATAATGTAATGAATTTTCATTAAAAATGTGTAATATATATGTATGAGAAGAATTTTTCACTATTATTGGTTTCAGAGGATATAGTTAGTTAATTATTCAAATCAAGGGTATAATGATTTAATGATATACCTATTGAAATTTATATGGATAATTATAATAATGAGTCAATGTATAAGAAAATGTCTTGGAATATTTTTATAGTATATATCAAGTGGTTTCGATGAAATTCAATCTACGTATGGATATTACTAGAGGATGTGGCTTCGACATAGAGGCAATATGGATAATAAATCTAGAAAGGTATCATATACCTACACTTAATCATCACCTGGTGGATGACATTGGGACTTTCTTCACACCATGATTTACCTCCTTAGTGATAATCTATGTAAATTCACATGAATATTATGAACCATTATGAATTATTTAAATAGATGATGATTATAATTTACAAATGATAACCCAAAGGTGTCATATATTAAAAACAGTTTCATTATTTATATATGTCCTATGTTATTTTTTCTGGATTATGTTGTTTCCTATCATGGTTATTTATTTTTACACAATGTTTTTTAGTCAATGCATTGAAAATAAATGAACATTGTTGATAATGAGTGCGATGGATAATGAAATTAATCTCTTTCTAATAATCCAAACATTGTGAGAGTATTAATGAATGATATCATTGTTTTTATCACAAAAATGTCTATTGATATGAATTATGTAGTACATACAAATGAATAAATGACGTATCAACATTTAATTAGGTCCTTAATGAGGATATATACACCTTATATTAGTGCGTCTTCTGATCCAATTGTTGAGGAATAATGGATTCACATCACTAAAAATTCATTTGCGGTGTCTACAATTTGAAAGGTAAAGAAGATCAATGGTGGAATCATATAAAGGATATGAGGGAAGATGAAAAATTTGGATTTGTGAATTGGGATAAGATCAAAAACAATATTTTCAAGAAGTAATTATCTATTTTTCTTCTTAAGAACATGGATAATCAGTCCCTTTAGATAATAAAAAAGGATGACGATTTGATTGGTAAATATGAGGTAAATTTTACAAGACATTCAAATTATGATTTTTGTATTATCATCCAACCTAAATGTAAAGTTGATTGATTCCTCAGTGGAATAATGAAAATTATCTAAATGGTGTTATCCATAATAAACATCATTACATACGAAGATATTGTTTGAGGTGATTTCATGGTGTATATTGAGGTTGTAGTTACAAATCAATCTCAAGGTCTTGATAAGAAGTGAAAAATATAATTCAAAAGAAAAATCCATTTACCATGGTGATAAAAGTATGTGATCTCATTAATACTCTATTTGTGGGAAGAAGACTATAGGAAATTTTCTTAAGGGGAATATTAAGTGGATAACCTATATATGGGTAGCTAAATGAATATTAGATTATTTATTTTAGGGGATGAAGTTATGTAATATTGTGCATAGATATAATGGTACACAAAATACATCACCCACACTCCAATGATTCAAATTCATGGAGTGGAGTCATTTTTATAACAAATTATCAAATCCAAAGGCTAAGGGAGATGATCATAATCGTAAACCTATTAATATATTAAAAACATTTTCATCTCATAAGATCCATTTTTCTATCAAGGTGTACACTATACACACGGTTAAAGGTACACTAAATATCTGGTGTATAACTTCTAGTGTCTTATTTGACATTGAATGTACCCATTCATTCTTATATAAGGAATTATATAAGTGTATCAAAAGTACACCAAAATTATTAGATATATAATATATATTGAAAACCTCTATTGTTACTATTATGGAATCTTAAATCGATGACACCTATTTGTTTGACATTATAAATAATGAGCTTCTTGATAATATTATCTTTCATACTCTTTCTAAATTTGATGTTATCATAGGAATTTATTAGATTACTCTTCCCTAATAAAAAATAAATTTTGAGGAAGGGAAGTCACATTTTATATTTCAAAACAATTTATAGTAGTCAATCAACGTGATGATCTTTACAAACATACAATGGAGATCACATCCATTTTATGGGTCCAAATTTCTATCCTGAATATCTATTTATCTCAAATGAATTGGGAGAAATTTTACGTCACCGATATTCCTATTGTGTGGGAATTTTTTGATGTATGTCCAGAATATTTTTATATATTTCCACAAAAATGTGACGTTTAATTCTCCATAAACTTCATACCTTGTGATATTCCATTTCCGAAAACACTCTATATAATTTCCCCAATTAAGACGTAAAAACTAAAAAAGAAACTATATGAGAACCATGAAAAGTGACTCATTCAACCAAGAATTTGACCTTGGGGTGCACCCTTTCTTTTTCAAAAATAATGATGGATAAATGTGTCTAAATATTTTTTTCTAGTAGATTAATAAATTCATGATCAAAACAGGTATCCTCTACAATATATAAATTACCAATTTGATCAGCTGCGTATAGCTCAATACCTTTCCATGACTAACATCATTCTTGATAACATCAATTGATGATCATGCAGAATATATTAAAGAAACAATTATATATATGGTATAGATACTATGATTATATAGTGATGTAATTCTGTATTTATATGGAACCTACTATCTACATGGATTTAAGGAATTGAGTCCTTAGAGATTACCTTGATCTATTTCTTATATCATTTATAAATGATAATAATATTTATTCAATGAGAAATAAACATCACAATGATCACATGATAATTGTACCAAAATACTTAAGGAAGGAGAAACAATATGAAAAATTTATAAATATTGAGTTTTGATGGAAATAGGTTTTATTTATTGTCATATAATATCAAGAGATGGTATATTGGTAGATCTATCAAAGATAGAGGCCATTTAGTGTTTTCCTACACGAAATACAATGATTGATATCAATAGAGTTATTTATTTATATGTATATTAGAATAGATTTTTGGTGAATTTATAGTGACATTCTAATCCACCCCAAAATTTATCATATAAGGGAGATAAGTTTTTCTTTGATAGTTGAATGTTATGATAATTTTAAGGATCTAAAGAGAGGACTGGTTTGTGAGAAATTCAATAACATACCTTATAGTCGAGGAGGGACTATGATATCTAATGATGTATTCATAAAGGGATAGGGATGTTTTCTTACCTGGAATGAAATAGTTATAGATTATGCATTTTTACAATTGATTATTCTTGATAAAAATTAATAAACCCTTGAATTTTAGTTCAATAAGATATCTTTTCAATTAAGCATATATTGGAATTATAATAATTGATAAAACTATGATATATATATATATATATATCATAAATGAAAAATGTATATATTAACAAAAATGAGATGACTCTGTTCCATAAAAGATGGGTAAATCTTATCAATTATTAGGAGTGCTAATAAAATACCAAACTATGAAAGAAGACAAAGTTTTTGATACTTTGAGTTGAAAGGATCTTGATAGTAAATGTTTAAGAAAGATTACAAAGGATCTTGAACTTATGGATTTTCAAAGTTAGTTTATAGAAATCCTTATAGAAGTGTAAAAGTATTCTCTTTATTAATTAAATTTTCAACCATCGTTACATGAAAATATTAATAAGGATTCTAAGGAATGTGTGGAGATGTAAAATAAGGTTAAAATTTTTCCAGAGTTTAACAATGATCTGGATGGAATGATAAGGATTAGGGATCATGTACTTGTTCATCACATACCATATTTAAATTTTTTTTGTTAGTTGTAGCTAATAGTTCTTCATTATTTATTAATCTACAAAGTACTAAGATGTATAAAGATTTGAATGAGTACTTTTGAGGGAATGGAATGAATAGAATTATCACAAGATTTGTATCTTGATGCATAGTATTTCTTAAAGATAAGTCTAACATAAATTAGTCTTTAGGGGATGTTAATTCCAGTACCTATACCCAAATGGAAATAGGAAAACCCCAATATTGATTTTTTCATTAGAACCTTCAAACCATCTAAAGCACATAATTTTATATGAATTTTAGTTGATCTTATTTTTTAACTCTAAACACTTCATAACTATAATAGAATAATTATCCTTGGATCACATGCCCATGATATAGATTAATGATGTGGTATGGTGGCATTTAATACTATATTCCCTTGTGCCTGGTTAGGATCGAAGACTTACCTCAATGATCTAGAGAATTCATATGTATGTTATCGACACATTGTTGTTTGTTAGCACTAAATATCATCCCCAGATAGATATTCAATCTTATAGAACAATAAAACCCCTACATGATATTTTTACATATAGTTATTTTGATTTCATAGGTTGTTTGGATAAATAAATTCCTCTAGTTTATTTTACATACAATAGTTTGTTTCACTCAAACATTCATATGATTTCTTATTAATCCCACTATGTAATATGATGTTGACCTCCAACTTATTGTAATATAGTTGGAGAATGAATGCTATTGTGAACTAAGAAAACTAATAAAATGGAAGAGATATTTAGTTAGATTCATCAACATATCAATTTAGCTAATAGTCAGTAGAAATATCATGCTTCTAATTAGTGGTGTGATCTTGGATTTTATTTTCGTGAAAATGTGTTTTGATGACTTTCTAAATGGAAATCAATTTTGACATTCATGAATAAAGGGAAACTAAGGCCTTGGTATGTCAGTCCCTTTGAAATATTTGATCAAATTGAGATAGTATGCTATTAGTTGGTGCATCCACTAAACCACTATCAATTCCATAATGTGTTCTATGTGTCTATACTAGAATATTACACACCAGACCAATCACATGTACCGGTCATAAAGTTCATACCACTAGAGAAAAACCATTATTATAATTGAAAATGGTGTATATTTTATGTCATATAGAGAAATATGTAAAAAATAAAACCAATCACATGCTCATTGAGTTTTTGGAGAAACCACCTCTTTGAGAGAGAGATATATGACCTTGAAGATATGATAAAGTAATAATATACTAATTTTTTTGTATCGGAGTGAAAATATTTTATGGGGAAATTCATATTAATGGGTTAGAATGCTACACACCATGTTTTCTATAATAATTAATAATTTAAATAATTTAACTTTATTTTATTGATATTTTTACGTGAATCGTGAAGTTATATTTCCTCTATAAAAAACACTAGGTTAGGTTTTGATACACAGAACACTGATATTTAACAAAACAATGATTTATTATAAATATATTAATTTAAATGAAATTTTTATATCCTAGATGATAAATATAGTGAAATGAATATTAATAATAAAATTAAACATTAATTATAATGAATTTATATAAATGTAACATATTGATAGAAAGGAACATAATTTTAAATTGTGTAGCTATATGTTTCGACAATACTACTTTCTCAAAAAAATCTTTTTATTTAATTTTGAGAATACTAATAAAATTTATTTTTCAGAATTTTATAAAATTTATTTAATAAATTTAATCTAATTTCATAAATTATTCTTTCAAAATTATATTTGAGTGAATTAATGGTGTTTTTTAAAAATGAATATTTTTTTCTTGAATATTAAAAAAATTAATTCTAATTGAAAAATTAATTTCTGTTTTATAAAATTATAATGAAAATCTACATTTTACTATTAATTTAAAGAATAATTTAACCAATAATATATTAATTAATTCAATTTATTTTATTACAATGAGTTTTATTTGGAATTTTTATATAAAATAATTTTAATCTATTGAACATTCTCTCTTTAATAACATGTTTTCTTATCACATTTTCATGATTAATTTTAAATTAAAATCATCTAATCAGGAGAATTTAATTTTGAAGAATTGATTAATAATTTTTATTCAAAATTATATTTATCATCTAATATTTTGATAATAATTTTCGATGAATATGAATTGTTGAAATTGAAAAAAATTAATTATTTTCGTTAAGCTAATTATGTTTTATAGGGGTTAATCTATGAAGATATGGGTTAAAATTACTATATAACCTGTCAATTACATATTGGATGAAAATATTTCAATATTATGATTAAAATTTGAAATATATTATAATTTTTAATGTTTTATAATAGTAAGATCCTTTTATGTTTGGATTATTTAAAAAAAATTCTATATAGTTTCTATGTGGACTTATTCCCCCATCTTCTAAAAGGCCACCCCCACCGTCTAATGTTTCACACCTTTATGGACTTATATTTCATAACTAGACCTAAAATAATCAATCAAAAACATCCCCACACATGTTATTTAGTATCTGGTACTCATAAATGATCAATATTATGTCCTCAGCAAGAGATCCAAAGGAGTTGCTTCTGAGATAAGGTAATTGCCTTTATAGGACTATTTATTTTCATTCACACATCACACCATTAATTATGTCATAAAAATTATAATATAATAACTCAATTACCATCTATATACTGATTTGTTTTGTTGTAATAATAAATAACTATATCCACATCAATCAATTGGGTTACAAAACCATCATTCATGTGTACGGAGGACAACAACCTCGTGAACCGTTGTCATTCATTTTATAACTAACAACTATGAATGATGGAATTAATGATGAATTTATTATTAATATATGATATATTATTTATTATTAAACATATATAATTATTATATCAGACATACCTTCATAATATCTATTTTTGGGGAATATAGTAACACTGCTTGTTTGTTTTGCAGACTATTTCTCCACGAAGCGGTGTGATTTGATAAAGATTTACATTGAAATAAAAAAGGATGGTTATACTGATAATATTTAATCTGTATGATATAAAAATGATTATTGAATTATAATATACCATTTACCTTGAATTAATTCTATCCATCATGAAAATAGAAACAGTGATCATGTGTATGTGTAGGGTCCTGAAAAATCCATAGAAGGTAAGGAAGATACTCCCTTATAATAAGTGGATGAATCTACCCAATCTTCATCAATAATTTAGGGAAAATATGAATAAATTTTAAATGAAATGGTAAAGGGATGAATGAGTCTTCTTACTCGTTCATCATCGGTGGTACGCGGTCAGTTTGGTGAACCGCCCCACCCGTAGATGCCATCATTCGTGCAACAGAGGCGGGGTTCCTACATGGGCATGAACGAAATAGCCAACGATGTGCACCTTGATTGATACGTAGATGCGGAATGCACAAAACATTGTTCTCAAAATGAAGGTGGAACCCTGCACGGCCACAATGCACCTTGTGAACTAGTTGGTTCACAAGCGAGGTGCATTCAATATACCTCATGAACCATGGGTTGACTAAGTCATCTGTAGGCCGAGTTTTCTATCCTAGGCGTCTGCAAAAGGTTCTGAACAACTATAGATAAATCCCTATCCACCCTATATAAAATTAAACCAAGGGGGAGAAGAAATGGATCAGCGTATTGAGGATCAGATTCTTGGCGATCGGCTTTTGGGGAAGGGAGAGGCATCTATGTGCTTTGGATTTCGTAGACCGTGAAGTTCTGATTTGAAAACAGGAAAAAGGAATAAACTGGGGACTAATTGTTATGTACTGAAGAATACATAAGTAAATAAATCAATCCAAAACCAACAATTGGTAAACTGTGAAGCATGTCCCCTATGCCAATTTACTTTCCATGGACTTGGTGTCTATGCCTCTTCTTCAATCCAGCACGTCGCGTAACGCCCTCCTACGTGGGTAAAGTCCTGACCGGCGCTACTCCCAACCACCACCACTCGAGCGGACTCTAGTGGCACATAAAAATTTTGTAATCAGACCAGACAGGTTGCCTCCTGCTACTTATTTATGTGGGATTCCCCTCAATCTGCGTACCACACTGGTACGCAGATGGCCTCCCCACCAGCGTAGCACCTACAGACGTGATGGGTGCCATTCCTCATATGGCCATGTGGTATGGCAAGGATTTAATTTATTCTACCCCCAAATTCATTTAAGGCCCTTAAATTTTAGTCTAATCTTCCAGAATCTTTTCAGTAGTGTATCGACTGAAATTAAGCCAATGCCTCTCCCAATTCCATTAGGCTGGCATGCTGAATCCTTTGGGCACATTAACGTGCCCTCATGTGTTCACATACACATGGTATGAGGAGAAAAAGGGGTTTCCCAATCCATTGGGTGGATATCTAGGGTACTATTGAGTTCACATACCCATGGTAGTATATAGTTCGAGCCGCAGGATCCCCCTTTCTGCCTCCCCACTATTCCGGATTGAGGGATCCCTATCGCTTTTCCATTCAATGAGCACTAGCGGTGAACACTTCTCCCCTCCTATGGATAGAGAGATAGTCCATCCTTCCAGGAGTAAGCCCCAATCCATCCTCACTGGATGGAAATTTCCTTTCCCCTTTCATCGGGGAAGGGTCATTATTCTGCACTCTAACCCACATTCACCCCGGCATCTTCCACTGCGTGCTTTCCCTCCCCCACCAACAAGGGTGGAGGTGTGTGCATTGTTGAATCATTCACATCATGTTGTTTCTTACACTAACAATGAATCACATGGGCTTAGAGGTTTTTAAAGATTAAAAAATCACCACACCTTATGAACTATGTAGACTTTGATCCATTCCAAGGCAGAGAATGTAGGGCGCCTCCCTGAAGTCCAAGACCAACCACTATTGGTCACGACCCCCTTCACGTCAGTTAACAAACATCATTCCGAACTAAGTGAACATTGACCCATGACAAGGTAGGGTATGTATGAATCCTTTATAAGGTCCAATCCCAAAAACCATTGGTCCCAACCCCCTTCACCTCGATTCACCAACCTTGTTACGAACTACGAGAACTCTGATTCCTAACAAAATATAGATATGTAGGATGCCTGTCAGAAGGATCCAACTCAAATAGGTGACTATCCATGAAGGTTCCACCCAATCATGTACCTTAAAATGGGCATATTTCATGCGTAATCCAAAAACATTCCAAACTATGAGGACATTGATCCCTACTAAGGCATGGTATGTAGGACTCCTTCCTATGGTCCAAGACTAACTACCATTGGTCATGACCCAGTTCACGTTGGATCACCAAGCTTATTTTGAACAACAAGACCTCTGATTCCTAACCAAATTAGGATTCATAGGATTCTTCTTAGAGGGCCCAAACTCAAATGGGTGCCTATCCATGAAGTTTCCAACCAAACATGCCTCATCAGATGTGCAACATTCATGCCTAAGTCCCAAAACATTTGAACTACATTGACTATGATCATTTCCAAGCCAGAATATGTAAGAATCCTTTTTGAGGTCCAAGCCCAACAACCATTGGCCCCTACCCCCTTCACATCGGTTCACCAACCTCATTACAATCTATGAGAACTCTGATTTCTGACCAAATCAAGATACATAGGACACCTTATAGAAGGCATGTTCTCAAAAGGGTTCCCATTCTAATAGGGTCCCCCCAATTCTGTTTCCGTCAAATGGGAATAATCTATGTGTAAGGCCCACATTACTGAACTATGTTGATTCTGAATCCCCTCACAAGGATATGATGGAAGAACATATTGCGGGTTCGATCAAGATATTCAAGTCAGTATCTACCCATGGATGATAATAAACACTAGGGAACACAATTATATGGATTTAGACCAGTGCTGTCTAAATAAACTCAAGCGTCCCCAGAATATCTAATCTAATGAACGATGGTAAACCTTATATGTGGATATTTCTGGGTCCCTACATATACATGTGACATTCCACCATAGGATAATTTGTGGACACTATTCTTGGGGAAAAACTAAAGAATCAATAATATATGAACACATCTTAAATCTATATAAGAGACCCTGAATAGGCAATAATCCCCTCAATAGGGTGAGATGATCCCGAATCACTATCCTCTCGGCCAATGTGAGTTCTTAAGTATCATAGGCTATATCACCCACCGAGCACCTTCCTTTGGAAATCATGTCCAATGGATTGTTGGATACAAGAATCATTGGGCATCTGGATCTACGAATAAATCCATTGGAGACAAGGAGAATCCACAGAGATATGAAACACAATATAACTGATTAAAAAACATAGAATTACTTTAATCATACATGGTAACTGATCACATCCCATTCACCGCAAAACAAAAACGGTGAACCTAAGGTGAATCATTAAGCAGCATGATGTATTTATACTAATCTAAAATTCCCCATTACAATAAATGAATGATTAATATCCGACAGACAATCTTTTTCATTCTCCAACCAAAACAAAAATGGACCCGTCCTTGAGCCTCCAACTGAGGTGGAGAAATAATCCCACTTCGTGCCCCCATTCATTCTCAAAAGGATGGATAAGAACGGCCCTTAATTATGAATGTGATTATGATATGCTATATTTATAAGGTTTTCTCTTTGTATGTTCCAAATGTTTTAACAGGTACACAATAGAGCTCCCGTCAATCCAATAGCATCAAAAAGGAGCTCACAGACACTCACTATGATCGACACGAAGACAGGGACTCCCAATCGGCAAGAAGACATCCTCACCCACCCAGTGTCTTCAAAAACGGGTCTCAGATTCACTGATCTAAGAGTACAACCTGAACAGTACTCTCCTTACTGTGGAAGTGGCCATGTACACCCTCTAGTCGGCTATGTCCCATTGGCTGCTTTCCCAGTAGCGACTTGCGGAGAAGATCTTGGCAGCCCCTATAGTCGTCATGAACAATTTAGGGAGCTAGACCACAGAATGAGACATTGAATACATCCTTTATCTCAGGGAGGTGTATGGGGTCTATTTCGATGACTTCATCATGGTCGGAAAGGAGTTCCGCTCCAAGGCCTCCGGTGTAAGACATCTCTATAACTATGCCGCAACCTCATATCCTCAACCTAATGAGGATACAACCCTGAGGATCTACACCCATGATCCCTGAGATCTATCCCCTCAGACCACCCACCATGGGCAGAGAACATACAACCAGTAAAAAAATTTCACAATAGTTCATGAGGAAACACATTGCTGCTCAATAATGCAAGAATATCACGGCCAGGCCCATTCACCTGTCCACTCATCCGAAGCCTGCCATCCCCACATATTGGCAACCTACGAGCAAGAATGCATCCTTACTGAGCCTTTTCATTCCAATAACCCATACAAGATAACACCTACCCATAATAAACCTCCTTTTAATTTTGATCATGAATCCCACAAACTATACATTGTGGGAATCATTATCGTGCAGGATCGGAAACTCATAGATGCTCCCGACACCCTCCATCCTAATATAGTGGCTGTTAATAAGAAGGAACATCTCCCTTTTGAGAGAGACCACTGACTCGATATGGTGGGACACCAACATATGAATGGAAAGATCCATGCATTTGCAATTAATGTTTGCCTCCTCGAAGTGGTGGCAAACAGAGAAGTAAGCTAGCACATCCTAGCAAAGAGGGAGACTCATTCACCTTCCCCGACATAGGATAATTTCCAGTATCCACTGACCATTGGAGGACCGGGTCATGAAATTCTTTCTCCAATAGCATAATGGTACCTCATTCTCATTTCATCCAAGGATTCCTCTCTACATATCCTATAAATGATGGAGGAGCAGGTAACGATCCCAGATCATATCTCGCTGAGTTTTTAAAATGTTATTGCATCGGTGAAAATGTTAAGAACTAGGGCCTGTGATCTCATCTCTCCAATTGAGGTGAATCATCTATGAGATGAGATAGCCAACTCAGAGTATAACTGCGTCCCTTCTTCCTCCAGGAGGGCCATTGGCTATATTTTGTGATAAAAGAGCAACTCGATCGAGCCTACTCACACATTCCAACAATGGGACACCTGTCCATCATGGTGCACACTCTAGGGCATGCATAATTCACTTCCAAATCACAATATGTCTATTGGTGGATCCTAGAAATATCACATGACCCAATTATATAGGTAACTTTAGGTGACGGTCATTATCAATAGTAGACGGTCCCCACTACCAGCAAGAGAGTGCCTAGAATTCTCTGATGGTAGTCAGAAAATAACTAATGGGTCCATGACTCTTCTATATTGTAAGTTGGTGTTATCAGTGATGCCAAACATGTCTCAAAGGCTCGGAACCCTTCCAATCCATTACCATATTATGGGAGCGGTAGTATAAGTTGTGAAGGTCCTCACTGCAATGTTGCTTCCAGTAGCTCTGAAGGTCCTCCACCGAGCACCCATGTGGACCCCCTTCATGGTCCTGCATCGATCAATCCCAGGAGTTCCTCTTTTTAGGTGAGTCATAGAAGCCCTTCACGTGACCAGAAGAACGGCCATCAAGAATTTCTTCAACTTTTTTCGGTCTCCCCTAATGGTCCTCCCAAGGGTATACGCTGCAAAAAGTCTCCATTTAGTGGGACTCTAGACTATGATGGTATTCCTCACCATCATAGTCGCAACTATAACGGTCCTCCCCATTTTAATATCTCATCACAGTATGAAGGTCCTCCTATCGTCATGGCCTTCCCTAAATTTCCTACCCAGGGGTTACATTGTAATGATATTTCATGTTTCCAGGCATCAAAATATGGTGGTAGTTCTCACCACTGTAATAGAGGAGTTCCACCCTATATATATGTCAGACAATGAGAAGGACCTCCCCTCGTTGTAGTATATTCTGAAGGCCCTCCCCAAGGTGTTCCCCATAGGTATTCTCCCTACAACAGCTATGATGGTAGTCCTTAACATCATGGATACCATTGAGAAGGTCCTCCCAACAATGTCCGTAAGAAACTAGAAGGTCCTCCCCTTTTGGTAGTGTGTCTTGAAGGCCATACCCATGATGCACATCGAACATCAAACCACGATGGTCATCCTCACCATGATGGTCACAATTGTGAAGGTCTTTCTCGCAATGGACATAAGAAACCGGAAGGTCCTCCCCTTTCTATAGTCCACTCTGAAAATCCTCCCTAGGGTATGAACTGCAGAATTATTTCTGGCAGTCGGACATCAAAACACGAAAGTATTTCATGCCACTGCACCACCAACTATGAAGTTACTCCCCACAGTGACATATCATACCAACAATAATGTTCTCCCCCTTCCAAATCAATTACCAAAAGCCTATATATTCTAATGAATTCAGAAGGATGGAATCAATCATGTCAGATTCCCAGTGACCTATCAAACACACCTTTCATTAGTTAGAAGATGGTTCGAGACCACATCTATCCTCTGAGACACCCCAGAGCTGCCCACATAATGAATTCACCCCTACCATCCCCGCAATCTCAGATCATACTATCAAGGAGAATTACAGTTGGGATGATCAAGTATAGGATTCACTTGCAGTGACACATGCCGATGCATTTCACCTAAAGAAATGGTCTTCCAAGGATGATAGTATAGTAATGTTTTGTCCAACAAGAACCACTCAATTCAACATACATATAGATTTGTCAGAATGAAGCATACATGACATCCACTAAAATGATTGGACAACCCATCGCCAGTTGAATTTGAGCTTCCTACCATATGAAGCGTATCTTGATCATGTCATGACAATTATAGAGCTCCCACATCACTTTGATCTGGAATCCATTCCTTCAGCGTGACGACCACGATCCGAAAAAAGAAAAAGGGACCTTGAGTCAAACTTTCTCGGTGAACTGCAGAAATTGCATCACTGTATCAATGACGCAATGATGAGAGTTCATATTCAGTGATGGGGAGAACATGGGGCTCTGCATTTCACTCCACATCTCGTCCAACAAAACCCATTCGATGTAAGGTCTTGAAATTCTATCACATCAAGATGGAAATCGAATGGGGTCTCTATTCAAGAGAGGTGTCACATCAGATAAAAACAATCCTTGACCAAGTCTTAAAATCATCAGGCCCAACGAGAGAGAGCCATTCAAGAACTCCAGATAATGGCTACAAAAAACATTCAATGTGATTATTGCCTAAGAATATTCAATCATCAATTTTTTCTTGCCTCCCCAGAGAGAATTAACTCAATGGTGAACATGACACCAGTTTTAGCCCACCCTCAAATGGGAGCACATGAGATCAGGTTAAAAGTGATATTAGAAATGACTGCCATAATACTGCACCAACCCCATCTTTCTGGGTTGTGGGTATTTTTAACATCAAATTACCCCATAAGACCAGATTAAATGAGATGAGGCGTGGTTCCTAGGGAAAATAGTCAACCCCATACCCTAGGTTTGGGGGAATTTTTTCCTCAACAATAACCTCTCCCATGAGAATCAGAATTATCCCGTTTGGGGATGGTAGTTAGAAGAGGAGTTTCTTGTCTAGTCCTATCCTTTACATCTTCATCCCCTCCATGAGAGAGGCGTGTTGTAAGGTCGATCCATGGATCCATCTGTGTCACCCTTCGTCATAAAAACCCAATGATAATCCTTAGACAGATGGGGGAAATGCAGTATGAGGTGTTGATGGTACACTTCCTACTTGGATGATGACCCCTACTCCACATCTTATTATGCAATTTTCATTATTTTGGATGTTAAAAACATGGTAGGAATAGAAGAAATGAGAATCTGGATGAATCGGGGAAATATGGTTTCGCTCAGGATGTGATTCACAATGTTCCTGTAGGCGTGCACACTCGGAAATAGAGGGGAACCATGAACCTAGACATGCTAGAAAATCCCCTCTACTTTCCCAATAAGTCTCCAATAGAGAGAAAAACAAAGGCCAGGTTTTCGACAACATGTCTTCTTCTTTCAACACAAATGAGCCTGTCACGCTCAAAGAACGATTAACTCGGTAGGAAGAGAAAATGTAGTAATTAAGTTTGATTAACATAGAGATACTCTAGAGGAATATTCATGTCGAATATGTTCCCCATGATTTGCCATATTATGCAATTATATCAAGTGAGGCTCAACAACAAGGGTTTTTTTCTAACAAACGTAACATGTTTAGTGCGGCACCCAGCACGTACAACTACCAAAACATTGATTCAAGAGCATACCAAGACTTACATCCAATTAGGAAAAACCAGAGCAAGTACATATAAATCATACGAATGTACAACATAAGGCATATGTTCCTGAGGTACCAGCTAAGCCAACACTTTGGGTAGTACCCTAGGCTCTACTCTTTTGGTATCAAGCCCAACAGGATGTAAACCAGGGACTCGCCAACACCATCTAAGAAATAATAGCTCTATTAAAAGTGATGTAAGGCCATTGCGTTCCGATAAAACCATAGAAAAATACTTACCCAGACTGGATGAGAAAGAAGACATCCCAAAAAATTTTGGTAGCCTTGTATTCCCTATATTCAATGGATCAGGTGACCCAGAACATCATTTGGTGCACTACGCATATCATTTCAATTCTATGATGGGAACTACAGAACAACAAGAAGCAGTGAAACTTAGATGCCTTTTTGAACCATACAAGGATCGAACTTCATCTGTTAAACAAGTTTTCCATCTTAGTCAATTAAAGGATAGGAGGATCTTTAGAAATAATTCATGTTCCACATCAGCTCAACATAACCCATGATGACGGTTAGTGACCACATGAATTGCAAATAGAGAGAGAACGAGAGGGTCTCAGTATTCTTCACCAAATGGAATGGTTTTACCTACTCTCTGAATAAGACACTTCCCCAGGATGTGATGCTCTCTATATGCATCTATAACCTCTGACATGAGCTATGAACACCGCTCATACAAGTGAAATGCGCCACTCGATTCTAGGATTTCACTGTTATTGCCCAGAGATTTGAAGACACACTACTGCGGACTAGCCCTAAGTCACAAATAGCCTCAAATTCTTTTGAAAAGAGAGTAGGTAGAGTTTAAGCATCCTCTTTCATGCTCAAGCCAGCCCCCACTCCTACTCCTCCGCCTAGGCCTCCTCCGAATGGCCAAGGGCCTCCGACATATCAATGGCTGCCCCCGCCCCGGTGAGATAATCAAAGAGGACTTAGGTGAAACCAATTTGAGGAACTATGAAAAATGATTACTCAATATGAGAGGACCAATTACACACCTATTTCATCGCCACCATGAATTGAAACATGTTCCACTTACTATAGCCATGAAATCCTGAAGAAGTCAACCTCGACAACCGACTATTTTGTGGTCCCTACCATTAGATGTTGGGATACAACATTCAATATTTATTCATCTTTAATGACCTCATAAAATGGATGGTGGACTTTGGGCAGGTCAATCAAGGATTTCCCCCGACACACTTATCATATGCTTCTAACACGGACCCAGACAAGGGAGAGGAGTGGTAGAAATCTTTTAGTAAGAGGGAGGATAAATATGATTGTTTGATGACTCAGAAGGCCATCAACTGAGCTTATTGCATACTCCAAGCTCAATTACAGCAATCGGTTGTGTCACCAATAGCTCCTAATACAACACCACCACCATCCTCGACCCCATAACACTCCAATATCTGGTCATCATGGCATAATCAGAGGGGGAAGAAACTTGTACATGAGGATCAGTCTATTAAAGGACAAAATATAGCTTTGACACATTTGGATTTCATGCCCTCAGGCTGACCCAAATGGCCTAAACCCCCCCCCCCAAATGACACCATCAGAGGCACCCAAAAATGCTAATCTATTTTCAAACAAGGAAATAATCATCGGTTCTGTCAATGTCATCCATTTAATTGATCCATTCTCTGACAAAGAGTAAGGTTATGATCTCGATTTCCGGACATTCGATTAGGGTATCAGAAGGAGAAATCATATATTCATTGGATAATGAGGTAGACGTAGTCACGGCTAGAACCTACCCTACAGTTATGCCACGGATCAAACCACCAATATTGAGGAAACTCATGGGAGAACCATTAAATGGACCTAGCAAGAGTAAGAATATTCACCTTCCCCCACAAGCAGCCACTGTGGCCCCATTACTTTGTGGTACCCATCAGAGGATTATTAAGAGTCTGGCAGCCTAGGGGGCACATGTAATACAACCAGGTCAAGCCCCAAGAATGAAAGATCACCAATAACTCTATCCCCTCCGACCGGACCCTCCTCATCTCATGCTTCAGCCCCTAAAATACCCGTTAAAGTACTCCACAAAATGGAGAAGCGCTGGCCTCTAGAGAAAATGTATGATATCCTAAAGCATCTGGCCTTAGTACCTGCCAAGATATACATCCCGGAGGGCCTGAATTTTTCAGAAAAATGTTGGGAGGTACTCATATAATCCCTACTCATCACCCAGGAATTTCAAGCTGAGGTCACTACGGCAGAGATATATCGAACAGACAATAACCCGGTTGATGGTAATGTAATTATTTCATTCATCGATCATGATGAAGAAGTTGCTATGCAATGAAACCTCAAAACCCTATATGTGTCAATAATGCTAAATGATGTTGATATCTGAAAATAATTCATTAATATTGGCTTTGGGTTCAACATTCTCCCACTAAGAACACATTGTATGTTGGGATACAATAAGGATGACCAGACACCATCAGCCACAACTCTCTTGGGTTATGACAAGAGGGAATAGAATCCAGTAAAAAAAGTCAAGCTCAATACCCATTTTAGAGACCTTCTGGCCCATTCATAGTCACGAGGGTTCTGAAAAGCACAACATTCAATGACCTGTTAGTAAGGCCACGATTGTATAAACAAATAGCCATGCCTAAATCTTACCTCTAGTGTATCAAATATTTTTTCAATGGACAAGGTGGTACATTGAGTGCAGATAAGTACCCTTTTGAGCTCTGTGAGTATAATTACATTGATATAGGATTTTATGAGAAAAAAGGGAAGACATCTATAATTGATGGTATTTATTGGGTCCCCGGCCCAAACGGTCTAGAAGTGGTTCCCAAAAACTCCCTCAAGAAGCTCAATGAAGTGTACATGTTTCCCATTAAACAATTTGAGAGCAGGAATCTGAGTCTGGATGCGTATCCAGTTTTTATCATGATCTCAATAATGACAGCTATGTTTGACAATGTAGAAGCATCTGTTGACCCCAAATCTAAAGAAGAATGCTCGAGCAAGGGTTTCCACACCCCATCATTGGAATCTCAAGATATCACTGCCGCCCTCACTAAAGAGGAAGAAGGACCAGACACTTATCACCCCATTCTTCTCTATATCCAGATGTTCGCTAACAACAAATTGAGTTAGAGAAGTTCACTTCCTCCACAGAATTCCCATGATACATTTTCCCTCAGGGTATTTAAGATCCCATATAAAGAGCTCTATCACCATAAAAGAATATGAGGGGGAAGAATTGGGGGATGAACATGATGATAACCTTATAAATGACATTCCAACATTTGAATTGGGTTTCACTACAACTGTTGATGAACTTAGGGAAATAAGATAGAGTATTGAAGAATAAATGAGACCCACTCTCATTAGTGCGGCGATGTCATCAGTGGAACAAAAGGTATATACATCCCTCTTGTAGATACATGGATATGTATTCGAATTAAATTACACAGATGTTTCAGGACTTGATCCCTAAGTGGAGACACAACACCTAGGCCTGCCAGAAGTTCATCTAGGCTATAAGAAAGCCGCCAAAGGACACACCCCTTACATGCAGCCAAGGGAGATGCTAATGTTGACAAGCTCATCAAAACAGACATTATTTGGGAGGTCTAATATTCATATCGGGTTGGACACCATAGTCTCCATTAAAAAGAAGAATATATATATCCATGTTTGCATCAATTTTATAGATCTCGATCAACACTGCTTGAAAGATGATTTCCCGGTCCCGATCACTGAACTCTTGATCGATGGGACCGTTAGATACAAGGCTCTCTCCTTTATGGATGGTTTTTCTAAATGAAATCAAATCATAATGGCATGATAATATGAATAAGACACTACCTTCACAACCCCCATGGAGTATTTTGGTACAATGTCATGCCCTTTGGTCTATTATATCATGTAACCACATATAATCATTCTATGCATAACATTTTCAGACCATTCTTAGGGATGTTCGTTGAATTATATGTTGATTACATGGTGGTCAAATAAAAATAGTGCTCAGATCACCTATCAGACCTTAAAACTTTATTTTCAATATTTGACATCATATCCTAAAGTTGAACCCCATGAAATGAGCCTTCGGAGTTACCTCAGGGAAATTTATCAACTTTATCGTATGACATAGTGGCATTGAAATTGTCCCTCAGAAGTGAAATGTTATCCTTGGTTTTCCACCACCATATAACCTCTTTTAGTTGAGAGTATAGGAACGAAATGATGATATAGATGATCAAAATACCAGAGGGGGGTGAATTGTATAATTTAAAAAACTCTTTTGTAACTTTTAATGATGGCATTTATTAACAATGTTAAACAAGTTAAATTTACAAGACATCTTAATTCTACAAACTTGCTTGATTATGGAAATATGGTTTTAGAAATGAAACTTATGAAAAGTATACAAGAACAAAGATTCTACCTTAAAGAGTATAGAATATTACAAATTAGAGTAAATGTATAAGAATGTATAAGATAGTTATACTTTCCTCAACAACCAAAATGCAGCCGAAAACATGAAACAATACAAGTAACAAGTAGTAAATATTTTATCCCAAAGAGAATGGTATCCAACATCCTTGGATAAAGATCCCTTGATTTATACATTCAATAATTTATGTCTTACCCACACTTAGGTAATCCCTTGATACTAATATCAGAGTCTGTCTTTCTCTCCCTGCAAGCCCCTGAACTTAAAGATATTCGACACCTATGTCTTATTATCCCCAAAAGCCGTCGAATGTACTCAAAAACATTCGGAGTCACACGTCTCAATTATAAACAAGGTGTTCAGTACAGAAAAAGAATGAAAGTCTCTCTCTCTAGAAATATATGCAGTATCATGTAATCTCTAGAGTCATAGAACAGTTCATCAAAGTTATGAGCTCTTTCAAATGAGGTCCTATTTATATCCACATATTCAATGGTCGAATCCAACCTCCAATGGTCATATTTTCCCTTGAATTTCAAAGGGTCCTGTACATGTTTCACTCAAAAAACGGTTGGTTAGAAAAAGAATGCATGATATCATTTTTTAACTCAAATAAGCATAAACAAAAATATGGTTTCTTAAAAAAATTCATTTTTTGGTGTGTAAGAAAAAATAAAATCTAGAGTCTAACGAAAAACCAATCAGTTTCAAGAATACATGAATATTATGATTCTATCTTGAAAATAATTTGGAACATGAATTCAATAGAATTAAAGAGTCATAATTTCAGGGAAATTCAAAGTCTGAATTAATAAGAATTCGTAGTCTGAACTCAAAAAGTTTGGATTCTGAATTCAATGAATTTGGATTCTGAACTCAGAAAGCTCGGAGTCTGAATACAGAAAATTCTGAGTCTGAACTCAGAATGTTTGGAGTCTAAATTCACAGAATTCAGAGTCTGTACACAGAAAATTCTAATTTTGAATTCAAGGAATTCAGAACATGAATTCGGATCCTAAAAGAAGAATTCTCTATATCTAAGTATTTATAAGATTTCGAGTTTTTGGTAACAAAACCATATTTTATTCATATAATGGAAATGAGTTAGATTAAAATATGAACAATGAAAACTTGGTAAGGCTAGATTTCATTAGGGATGGAAAATATCCTTGTGAAAGAAAAATAGGTTAAGAAGAAAATTTTCCTTGAAGAAGGAACATCTCTTTATGGAAGGAAAATTTTCTTAAATAGAATAAAATACAATTTTTTTCTTAAGATAGAGTTTTTGTGATTTTCAAAAAAAGACGGAATGGAAAAGTCATAAGGATTCCTTATTGATGAAACAATCTCCCCTTTTGGGAAAGCAGTAACATCCTTACGAAATAGAATATAAGGAGAAAGAATTTTTTTGGACTTTGAAAATAATACATATCTCCCTTAACACATGGGAAAGGATGAATACGACTAAATCACCCTTAGGATTTGGAAACACTATGGATCATATTCTTGAATTCTATATTGAGACTTAGAATTTTATCGCATACAATAATATTCTTGGATATGAAATCCCCCATAAATGAGATCCCCATTACTTAGGGAAATTTATTCTTTAACTTTGTATTCTTTTTATCATTCATTTCTCCCCATTTTGGATTTTCAAAAAGAATTAAATGGAATGGAAAAGAAAATATGGTATGAGAAATATTTGTACTAGACAACCAAAAATAAAAAAAGCAACACAAAATTTCATTACAATTGAAAAAACATTATACATGTAAGGAATACAACGAAAGATTGGAATTGAACAAGATTGTCCTTCCTTCTCCTTCATAATCAACATCTTTACTATGGTTTTGAGCTTCTTGATCTCCTTGTGATCTTCCACTACATATTTGAGAAGATAATCCTAATATTATGATTTCTTCTCTAAGGATTTCATTTTTTCTTCATGTGGCTTGAGAGATTCTTCCTTCCCCTTTAGAACTTCTTCTTATATAGAAAATTTTTCTTCATGTTTAATTCTAAGATCTATTTCCCTCATCCAACTATGAGCAACTGAATATAGTTTCCCATTCAGATATTTCACTTCTTACATTTGAGAATTATATTACAATGTATGATTTTCCTCAAAAACTATTTGTGAGATCCTTGATCTTCACATCTTCAGTTTCAAATGCATCGTTGACACTTTCTTGGAACTCATAAAGAATTATCTTGTCTTATACTATATTCCATGACCAGATCTCCATCTTTTTTCATCACCTATTATGAGATTCATAGCTAATAAGAAAATTCTTGATGTCTACCTCCAGTTTAACACACATATCCATCACCATGGATACTGAATATGATTTTTTATTTAAGTTGTGTTGAAGCATCTAGAATCTCGAGTCTATGATTGTAAATATTGGACTATTCTAGAAAAGATTCTTTAATGACTATAATACATAATCATGTCCACGGGAGGACGATTCTGAATCACAAATTTTACTTGGTGAGGTTTATTTTTCTAACATAGCAGCATTCCTCTTTGAAGAACCACCAACATAATTTTTCTTCAACACACCTTGGTAGGTGTGTCAAGTACTACCTGTTTTCCCTTATCATCCGTTGGAATGACTTCCTATTGATCAGGAAATTCATGTTCACTGTCATATAGCCAAACAATTTTGACTTCATCAACTTCTTCCTTTTTGGATCTTGATTCAGCATCCTCAAGATGAATTAAATATTTATTGAATATTTCTTCCTCAGGTGGTTTTTCTACTTCATATTCAGCCTTTTCTTAATCCTTCCCAGGAGTACCAAGTTTTGATGATTCATCATGAGAGGTTCAGAATGATAATTTATTCAAAGGGATCTCATTATCATGAAAATATTCTACATACTTCATCAAATCATCAGTATCACCATGCCTTCTTCTTCTTCTTATGCTACTTCTTCATTATGTTTTTCCGGAATTACAAAATTCATTCCCTAAGACTCTGGTAATTATTCAACCTAGAAGGATTCTGGTACTAGAATATTCTCAAAATCATTCGCAGTAGCCCTCAGAAGTGCTTTCACTATTTCAGGCTCAGAAAACTTCTTCTTTTTTTTTCTTTCTTTTGCTTGTCAAGCTCTTCAGATGCCTTTTCCCTCAAAGACTTTTCTTCAGCAAGGACCAAGAGAAACTTAGGCTCCCCTGCTTTCTGATTTTTCTTTTCTTCTCTCCATTTATCCAAAAACTCATCAAGATAGACTTTTCTCTTCTTTGGCGTCTGTGGTGTGGGTGGGGTTTTCTTAGCCATCGGCTTTTTTTCTTCTCTTCCACTTCCTTCAACTCCCTATTCCCTCCACCCTTTTTAGAGGTCTCAGCCAACTCCTATTTCTTCAGTAAGGTATCTAACTCGTCAAACAAATCATAAAATTCTTCGGATTCTTTATAAAATCCAAATTTCATCCTTATCGTAGTATCATTAGTTTACAACATAACATTGCAATTCCTTGACTAATATTTTCAAAGGATTTTGAAGTATTCTATACACTGAACAATCTTATTTGAATGAATGGCTGAATACATAATAATATGAGCCTTTTAATTTCCATTATTTATGTCCCCAATCATAACCATGATATGCTTTACCATTTTTATATTCCATAGGTTTACCTAGAAATCCATAATGTATTTACCACTTTTCTGCAACGTATCTTTGTCTCTTTTTCTCAGTATGATAAATCCTTGAACCCACAATCTATGTATCCAATAATTTGTAGTTAGGTGAAGAATATTCAGAGTATTTACTTTAGAAAGACCAATGAAAGTCATGGCATTCACCTTATCAAATCTACCTGGAATATCAGGTATCTTATGAGAACAAAAATCAGTTTCCCCTTCAAATGGAATACCAACCAAGATTGCTATCGTAGTGTAAGAAATTGAATATGTATTTCTATAACACATGAAAGAAAACATACTCCTCACTTCTTATATAAAGAATACTACTGAATCATATAATTCTATTTAAAATTTCAGATATTCCAATCCCTGAGATTTCGGTTTTGAAATGAAAACACATTCCGACACATTCATCTTTATGTTATTTGAGAAAATATTATCATACTTTGTGAAAAAACATTGGATCGACTAAACTGTCTCTATAAATCATCCATTTAGAGATTGGTTTGACTGTTGACATATCTTTTTTAAGAGGAGAATTTAGTAGATATTCGGATGTAAGAATGATATGCGAAGTTCAGGACAGGATTATGTAAGAGGGCAGAGCTTCAGCATGCACAAGCTTGAGTTTCGATGTGGGAAAACCACCAGGGGGTCCTTTATATAGGAAAGTGTGGGGACAGTTCAGCTTCCATACTCAATCAATTGGTTGAAAAACCTTTTGATCAGATCTGGTGGTTGAGATGATAGCCGAATGGAAATTTTTATAGTATCCTATATTGTGAGGTTTTTTAGAAAAACATTCATATTTAAGAAAAACTGAGTATGGAAATTTAAAAAAAGTTGAAAATACCAAAAAGTAAAAAATGATTACGAAATTTTAAGAAAGGAAACATACATTTCAGATTTCTATAAAGATTATTCATATTGTGAAAAATTATTTTTGAAGAAATTTAGATTATGAAAATATTTATTATGAAAAATCTAACTACGAATTGTTTCAAAAAAATCTACGAGGAATTTCCATTACAAAAATTTTAAACTATAGAAATATTCATTACAAAAAATTTTGAACTACAAAAATCATCATTACGAAAAATTTTGGGAAACCAAGAAAAACATCATTACAATAAATTTGGAACTACAAAAATCTTCATTACATTAAATTCTGAGAAACAAAAAAAAACTTCATTATGAAAAAATTTTAACTGCAAAAATCATCATTACGAAAAATCTTGAACTTCAAAAATCATTATTACGAAAAATTTTAAACTACAAAAAACTTCATTATGAAAAATTTTGAACTAAAAAATTCTTTATTATGAAAAATTTTGAGAAACAAAAAACTTCATTATGAAAAAATTTGAACTAAAATAATCATCATTACGAAAATTTTTGAAAATGAAAATTTTTAGAAATCTAACAAACAAATGTACACCACCTATGAAAAGGAGTTCCTTACTATAAAGAGATTTGTTTAAAGAGAAAGTTAAAATGGATGGTTACCTTAATGTTATCATTCCTAACTTCTGTTTAATTTATTCAAATCTATCGGATGTCAAATATTTTGTGAAAATTTCAGCAAGTTGATCTAGTGTTCCGATAAATTGAAGAATGATATCACTTTTTTGTGTGTTATCCCTAAGAAAGTGATGCCTAATATAGATGTTTTTTTTCACGAGAGTGATTTGGAGGGTTTTTACATAGGAAAATGGAACTAGTATTATCATACAGAATATGTGTTTTCGTAAAACTCAGACAATAATTTGTGAGTGTGTGTTGTATCCACAACACATGAGCACAACAACTTCCAGCTACTACATATTCAGTTTCAAGAGTGGAATGTGCTACTGAGTGTTTCTTTTTGCATGACCAAGAAACTAATGAAACTCTTAATAAATGATAAGTTTGGATGTACTATTTCTATCCATTCTACATCCACCAATATCTACATCCAAAAATCATTTTAAAACAAAATCATTTCTAGAAGTATAAAAGAATATTAGATCCATGGTTCCCTTTATGTAGCGAAAAATCATTTTCATTCACTTTAAATGAGATTTATTTGGATTGGATTGATATGTTTCACATAATCATACTGAAAACATTATGTCTGGATGATTAGATGTCATGTAAGGTAGACATCCTGTCATACCTATAAAATATGTTTGATCTACTGGTTTCCCTGCTTCATCATGATCAAGTGAATTTGAGGTACCAATACTGTACTTATACTACTAGTGTTGTCATATCAATACTTTTTAAAAAGATCTTTAATATACTTATGTAGGGATATATAGATTCCTTCAAGTTTTTGAGAAATTTGAAAACCAAGGAAAAATGTTAACTCACACTTCATACTCATTTCAAACTCAAATTTCATTAGATCTGCAATGGAATCAGTTAAAGATTGCTGAGTTGAACCAAATATAAAGTCATCAACATAAATTTGAACAATCAAAACATTTTTCTTAGCTTTCATTATAAAAATGGTTTGATAATCATTTCCTATAACATAATTATTTTGAAGCCAAAATCATGTAAGTCTATCATACTATGCTTGAGGGGATTGATTAAGTCCATACCACGCGTTTGTAATTTTGTAAATATTTTCAGGATGTTTTTCATCATAAAAACTAGGAGGATGTTCAACCAAAACATCCTCTTGAACAAATCCATTAAGAAAACACATTTATCTTTAATTTGAAAATGTATAAAATTGATGAATACTGAAAAGTCATGTAGAATACAAATAGATTCAAGTATAGCTACTAGATAATAGGTTTCTTCAAAGTCTATTCCTTCTTTCTGGTTATTGACTTTAGAAAAATATATATATATTTTTCTTACTATTATTCCATTTTCATCACATTTAAAAAAAACCATTTTACTCTAATAACAAATTTTTCCTTACGTTTTTTATCTATGTTCCAGACTGTATTCCTTTTGAATTCATTTAGCTCATCTTTTATAGATTTTATCCAATAAACATCACCTAAAGACTCATCAATGCTTTTTGGTTATAATTGGGAAAGGAATGATAGATGTTCTACTTCATTTATTAAGGAAACTGTAGTCCATATATGTTGATTAACATCACCAATGATACTATCAAAACGATGATTCTTTTAAAACAACTTATTTGGGTTTTGTAAAACCTATTCATCAAAATAGGGTAGGAATTATTGTACGGTAAATGCTTCAGAAGTATTTTCTAGAACATTTTCCTTATCAGAATAATCTTCTACAAAGGTGGATAATCAGTTTTTGAAAACACATCTGAAGATATAGGTTAAGGTTGTTTAAAAAAAATGGATCAGTGTCATCATAATTTAACTTGTTTTGTTTCATCAACAGTACATGTATTTTTGTTGAAAACTCTATAAGGATTCAATGTTGTGGATTTACCTATGAAAATTAGATCATTAGATTTTGGTGCGAATTTGTGTAGATTATATTTAGTATTCAGAATGAATACCTTGCACCCAATAACCTTGAAGTAGGAAAGTCTAGGTTCTATACCATTCCATTACTCGTAAGGAGTTTTATTAAGAAAAGGATTAATTAAATCACGGTTAATAGTATAAAAATTAGTAATTATATCTTCAAACCAAAAATGATTGGCTAACGAATATTCACTCAACATGGTTCTAGTAATATCTTGAAGAATTCTATATCTTTTTTAAACAACTACATTTTGATGAGGTGTTTTGGATGCTGAGAAGTTATGAGTAATGCCTTTTCTACTACAAAAAGTTTCAAAATCATATTTTTGAAATTCTCATCCATGATCACAATGAATAGTCATCAATGATAGGTTTTTCTCATTTTTAACTTTGGATATAAATATTTTGATTGAGGAAAAAGTATCATATTTTTTTTACTAGAAAATATAACCAAATAAACCTAGTGTAATCATCAACTAAGACAAATACATAATATTTTCCTCCAATGCATCCAGTTTTGTTGGGCCAGAAGATCTATATGCACCAACTATATTACATTAGTGGTTGAGACTTCATCTACTGATTTAAAACATGATTTATGTTTCTTTCTATATTGAAAAAGTTCAAAAAATTGTAAAGAATCAAATCTAAGCCCCATTAGATCCTTAACTATTAATTTGTTAGAGATTTTATATAGGTTCCTAATATTAGAGTGTCATAACCTTCTATGACACAACCAAGAATGATCATCCATTACACTAAGTCAAGGTAGGTCTTTTCTCCTATAGTCTTTTATGTTTAGTGTGTATACATTCTCTTTCCTATGATAATAAAGAATAAACTCTTCCTTGAAATTGTGTACTAAGAATTTTTCATTCCTAAAATTCATCAGGTAACCTTAATTAAATAATTGACTTATGCTAATGAAGTTGCGCTTTAGACCCTTAACAAGTAAAAATTTGAAATCACTATTTTTCAAAGAAGAAAAATGATACATATACAAATAATTTCTCCTTTAACATTATCTCTGAATGTTTCTTTTCCACCTTTCGTATTGATATTGTTTTCAAAGATTTTTTTGTTACTAGTCATATAGCGATTACATACACTATCCATGTACCATGTATTGATGTTATAACTATCATTAATTTATTGAAAATAATATTGTTAGACTTTTGAAACCCAAAATTTCTTCGATACAGAAACATTAGAAAGAAAAATTTTATGTAACCACATTTTCAAAAAATATATGTTTATGAAAATGTAAATACTGAGTTTTGTTTAAGGAACAATTTTTGCGCAATTCCCACCACACCAAAACTTAGTGAAGAATGGAGCACATTGAGGAACAAAATAATTTTTACTTAAAATCGGTTTTGAACTTGTGTAACCAAATCCAGAATTATTCTTTAGTGGTCGAATTTGGGAATACATTTTTTAAAACTTTTCCTTACCTAAGGTAAAGTTTGAAAAACACTTCATTAAGGAAAATATTTCTGATTTTGGTCTAATAACCAAGTTCTTATCTTCAAAAACATCAATATTAGTACTAGAGTTAGGCTCGAAAACATTTTTCATAGAAATTACTTTTTCTATATCCTATGAAAGTTTATCCTTCTCAAGAATTAACATCCTTAAGGTTTTTTTAAATAATTTCTAAATCAAGTGTTTTATTATAATGATCTTTAGAATGATCTGATGTTTCATTAGTAAGAATAGAAATTCTAGAATTTTCCTAATCATGATTTTTCAGGACTTTAGAATTTTGTTTCTCGAGAAGCTTAGAATACTTATAAACTTCACAAAGGTAGGTAAAGTATTATCTTTATCAGAAGAGGAGTCTTCATCCGAGGATTCATAGAATTTACTATCACTATAAATAGAATTCAAGGAAACTTTTGTGATGGATTCAACATTGTGTACCTTAGCCATTAAACAATGATTTTCAAAATGTATTTTGGAAATAAAACAAAGATTATTCAGTCCAAATGATTACTAATTTGAGGATTCATTGGAGGAGTCTCCACCACTGGAAATCCAAGTGTCATTATCTTTAAAAAAAAGATTAGATTTATCTGTGTAGTACTTTTTTCTATTCACCTCAGAATGCTTTTCCTTTTTATCTTTTCTCTTAATCATAAGAAAATATGGCCTTATATGTCCATCTCTTTTGCATTCATAACATGTGACTTCAGAGTCTTTCTTATCCTTTCATTCTTTATTCTTGTATCTAGATTGAAAGTTAATTTTTCCAACAATCATGTTCATCCTTCGAGCCTAATTGGCTAATTTATTTTATGATGATTCAATTTCACTTGATTAGAATTGTATAAAAATGTTCTTTGATTTACATCATGTAACTCTCTTAGGAGTCCTGGATTTCATATGATTAGATGTTATTATAAAAGCAACACTTCGATTCCAATTCGTTTTATTAGCATTTTCAACATCTCTATTCATTATAGTATCATGTTGAATAAATGTTCCAAAAAGGTCATAAAGTGTGATCTTTGAGACTTTCCTATTCTCATCTATTGATATTCTATTAGATTCCCACTCACTAGTAATAAAGTCTGTAATCATGTCTACAAGTGGCTTATCAGTTAATCCTTTTTCACCCATGGATTGTAAGATGTTGACAATAGTCATAAATCTCTATTGTACCTTACATATCGGTTCTCTATAATTAAAGCAAAAACCATGGTACTCAACTCTAAGAATATCTCTTATAGGTTCAATAACATTGGAAGTACCCAAATGTGTTTATTCAAGCATCTTAGAAATACAATGTTCTGTTTTACATGAAGAAATATAGCTATATATATTCCAAGTCATGGAACACATTAAAGAATTGCAGACATTATAATTCAGTAGATATTATGACTTCTATTTATTAGTAAAATTTCTTACTTACTTATCAGGAATCTTGTAATCTTCAAAAGAATAACAAAGTTGTCCATAGGAGTGTTAATAAAAAAAGTCTTTATATGATCTCTACAATATTCATAATCATTTCCAAAAAAGAGGTGGTCAAGTAGGATTAATATTATCAATAGAACCAAAATTCATTCTTACCGTCTTAAAGAAAATCATTCCACACAAACTTGATAGTAACAAATGATTGTAAAAAAGGATAAAAATATCCTAAGCAAGGAAAATATAGAACAATGAAAAACTTGATCCAGAAAACTTATATGTGAATATAATTACTTCAGAGACCTGCTCTAATACCAATTGTAAGATCAAAATGATGATATAGATGCTCAAAATACAAGAGGGGGAGAATGAATTGTAAACTTTAAAAAATTCATTTATAAAATCTATAGATGGTAATGTTTAAAAAAGTGAAACAAGGTAGATTCACAAGACCTCTTACATATACAATCTTTCTTGATTCCAGAATTATGGTACTGGAAATGAAACATAAGAGAAGTTTACAGGAACAAAGATTCTACCTTAATGTGTATATAATCTTACATATCATTGTACAAGTATAAGAAAGTACAAGATAGTTTTATTTTCATCAACAACCAAAATGTAGTAGAAAACTTGAAACAATACAAGTAACAAGTAGTAAATCTTTTATCCCAAAGAGAAGGGTATCTAATACCCTTGGATAAATTTCCCTTGATTTATAATTTCAAGAATATCTGTCTTAACCAAACCAGGGTAAGCCCTCGATACGAATATCAGAATCTCTCTTTCTATCCCTACAATCCCTAGAACATCAAGGTATTTCGAAACTCTATCTTTCTATCCCCAAAAGCCCTAGAATGTACTTAGAAGCATTCAGAGTCACACAAAGGAATTCTGAACAAGTTGTTCAGTATGCACAATGAATGAATGTATCTCTCTCTAGAAATCACTTCAGCAGCATGTAATATATAGAGTCATAGAATAGTTCATCAATGTTATGAGCTCTTTCAAATGAGCTCTTATTTATAGGTACATATTCAACAGTCAGCTCCCGCATATTTTTCTATGAATTTTAGCGGGACCTTTACACATGTCACTCAAACAACGGTTGGTAAGAAATAGAATGCATGACATTGTTTTAGTACTCAGTCAAGAGTAATAAAAAATATTGTTTCTTAACCAAAAACATTTTTCAGATTGTAAGAACAAATAAAAGTTCAGAGTTTAATATAAAACCATTCAGTGTCTATAATACATGAATATTCGGATTCTGTTCTCAAAAGGATTCAGAACCTGAATTTTATAGAATTACAAAGTTCTATGTTCAAGGAAATTCGGAGTCTGAATTCATAATAATTCAGAGTCTGAACTCATAAAGTGGGGAGTCTGAATTCAGAGAATTCAGAGTATTAGCTTAAAATGTTCAGAGACTAAATTCAAAGAATTTGAAATTTGATTTTGGATCCGAAATACAAAATGATCTATATCTATGTATTTATAAGGTTCTGAGGTTTTGGTTACAAAACCTATTTTTATACTTAGAAGGGAAATGAGTTAGATTAAAATATGATCAATGAAAACTTTGTAAGGATATATTTCCATGGGGAAAAAATTTCCATATGAAAGAAAAATTGGTTAAGGAGAAACTTTTCCTTGAGGAAAGAAAATTTCCTTATGGAAGGACAATTTTTTTAATTAGAATAAAATACATTTTTCCTTAAGATAGTGTGTTTGTGATTTTCAAAAAAATAAGGAGTTTAAAAGTCATAAGGAAACCTTATTGACTCAACAGAGAGTATTCCAAGGACACTTGGCCAATATCAAGAATTTAATAACCAACCTCACAGGTAAATGCATGCCCTTTACCATGTTGATGAAGAAGGGAGTTACCTAAAAATAGATAGATGATATCCAAAAGGAATTTGACAACCTCAAATAGAACCTCTTGAGTCCACTAGTGATCATTCCACTAGTTGATAGAAGGTCGCATATTGTGTACATAAAAACATTAGAATGGTCACGAGGAGCCTTTCTTGCACAGAAGAATTAATAATACAAGTGAAAACATCCATTATTATCCCAGTTGAACCATGATCGATGTTGAGACCCGATATTCAAATATAGATATGAGCTGTTTGGATTTGAACTTCACAGTCCAGCAGTTGTGACATTTATGGAAGATTCATGAAGTCCATATGATCTGACATAGTAATCCACTGAAGTACATCATCATACCTACAATGCGGACCATATTATAATCCCAATGAGAAGTTATCGTGCAATAGTTTGACATCCTATTTGTGCCTCAAAATTCTATCAAGGGCCAAGCATTGGCAGATTTCCTGGAAGAGCGTCCCTCGAAAGAGACCACCTCATCAGTTGTTGACTTTCAGTAAGAATATGTTTTCACTGTGAAAAAGGAATCCCAAACATGGTAAATGAACATTGAAAGCACATCTAGAAGCTAGACAGGTAAAAGAATGGAATACAACATGTTTAACAGGGCAGGACTGGGAGTCATAATCATATCCCTAGAGAAGGTTGTTTTTCATTATCCATTCCTCTTATCAAAAAGATGCAGAAACAATGAAGCAGAATACTAGGCCCTCATTGCACGTCTAGGGATTTCACTCCATCCATAAGTGCATCTCCACAAAGCAAAAGGCGACTAATAAATGGTTATAAAGAAAGTCAATGGTGACTATTCTATTAAGAAGGAGGATTTTATCCCCCTGTTTGACCACATCTGATGGTTAATGGCAGAGTTCCCAGAGAACTGACATTGACATATTTTCCTTAGTTTTAGAATACCTAGGACAATGAGTTATCCAATGCGTCCACAACACTATCTTACCAAGAAAGAGATGAAACAATTGTTAACATTTCTCACCATTTAATGACCTTTCAATATGTTCAAACTAACATGTATGAAATCAATGAAGTCTACCATATGCACAAGACATGTTCTCCTACTACCATCTGGATGAGCCCCATTGTGAACTAACTTTAAAGGGGATAACATCCATCTAATAGGGATGGAAAAGAGAAAATATGAAGAAGGGAAGTCAATTTTATCATATAAGGTGACACATACTAGCAGAAGGTCCTCTACAATCATGACTATGATGAAGTACTTTTCAGATGCGTTGATGGAGAAGAGTTTGCTGCAGTCATTCATGAAGTGCATGTGAGAGTGTCTGTATCACATCAAATGGGACCCAAGCTTTATCATCAGATTTGATGTCTTTGGTACTATTCCCCACCCTAGAATTGGATTTGATGAAATTTACTGTGATATGACAATCCTTCCAAATTCATCCCAACTTCATTCATCAGCCCCTGAAGCTACATCACTAAGCTAAGTACTCATGGTCGTTTGCCATCTAGGGAATGGATGTCATGGGACCATATCCTCACTCCATGGTCAAACAATTCAAATATATTCTCACAACGACCGATTTCTTTTTCATGTGGGAAGAAGCTGCACCCCTTAATGAATCTAGGGAAAGAAGCATCGTCTCCTTCATGAAAGACCACATCATCAAAAGATTTCATGTCCTTCATGAAACACTGAAAAACAACCACACCATCTTATTCTATACTGAATTAGAGATACTATAATAAGAATATGGTATCAAGACCAACTATTCATCCTGCTACCATGTGGTGGACAACAGATAGATAGAGGACTTCAACAAGACCCTATCATACATACACCAGAAAATGGTGGACAAAGACAATAAATCATGGCCAAAAAAAACCCTTCGATGAATTTTTGGAATATTGAACTACAACTCACACCACAATCAAGTCCAATCCTTACTCATTAGTATAGGGAACAAAAGTAGTCCTACCCATTGAGATGTAGTTGTCATCACTCTGCGTTGCAATTTGTGATCATCAGTCCAACGATGAGCAAGTGGAAAAGTGATTTGTTTAATTGGAGTGAATAGATGAGAAGTGGGTTCACACATTGTACAACCTAGAATTATACCAAAAAATCATTTCATAAGCATTCAATAAAAATTTTCTTCTTTGGTCTTTCTTGGAAGGAGAATTGGTATTGGTCCTTCAGATCCTAATGATACCTGGAATGAGGCCACTGAAGATAGATCCATAATGGGAGGGACGATATGTCATATTCATGGTTTAATACAATAGATAATATACCCTGATATCCATGGATGGAAATCTGACCACATCTCCTACCCACACAAGATTTAAGGAAAATATATTTTTTACCATAAATACAGTTTTTGGTTGACCTGCAGGACGTTAAACTGCCAATCCCAGTATGTCCTTACTGCATGACAATAAACACCATATTATAGAATCTTTACAGCATGATGTTAAAGTGCACAATAACTTATCCACAAGACATAATATTAAACTATGTTGTGCTAGTCCAAACTCTATGTCCCTAAACCATGATCCAATAATCCTCCCCCTAAAGGTGCGTAGAAGAGGCTCCCAACCTCATTCATGTTGGTTCTGCTACCAATTCCAACCATGATACCCTTTTTAAAATATATTACTACTGTTCTGAGCTTTAAGACCCCAAAACTATGGGAAATATGTCCTTACTACATGACAGTAAACTAAATAGTAAATCATCCAAGATACATGACATTAAATTAGAAATGCCCCACTTCATTACCGCATGATGTTAATCGTCACTGTACTTTAGCCCTGTTACATGACCATAAACTATGTAGTGTCGGTCTGAGCACTATAAACCCCAAACTAATAGAAACATATCCTAGTTACATGACATTAAACTGTATAACGACATAGTGTCTTTACCTATGAAAACATTGGTCACCCGACATTTTTCATATACTATTCCATGTTCAAATAACTATGTATGGCTTGATTCCTTCCCTCACAGGATACTTCTTGACACTGAGATTTATGTATGCTAGCCAAGACACCATGAAAAATTTCCTCCCACCAACGTATAAATATAATTTTGGAAGGAAACCCCATTGAATTACAAGGGCCTTGAGAACTACATATGGCTTGATTCTTGCCCTCACAGGATAGATTGCGACACAAGGATTTCTATATCTTGGCCCAGCCAACCAAAAAAATTGATGAACCTCATCTTTACCTTATGACATTAAACTAATATTAATCTTTTTTCATGTTGATTCAACACTGCCTTTACCACATGATGCAAAACTGGATGAAAATCATCTTTACCACACGTCCGTAAACTTTATGGTACAAGATATAATCCTATCCATATACATGGTAAACCATGACTGGAACACACCATGATCATTTGGATGTATCCTTCCCATGAATCAGACTCCATGACCCTGAGGATTACGAATCATCATAATCACCCATGGCCATCAGAAGTGGAAGTTCATCAATCTGCAGACACCTTTGCATGAATATTCATACCATACCACAAAAGGCTCTACATATTGATCGCCCCTTTCCTATCTACCAATGTCATGTCTTCCACAGGTGAAAATATTCCTAGCTCTGTACACTTACCGGCCCAAATCCCAATATCACATTTCTTGATCAAAAAATTCCCAGAGAAATGGTTTATATTTTTTTCTCCTTCATGTCCAAATGTTTCCTGGGTGCCCCTACCTAGTTAGCTTATATAACCACATGTGGTTTCTATGGCGGTCTGCATCGACGACATAACTCCAGAGCTGTGCTGCTTTAACCCAAAGAAAAATTGTGATTTTGTTGTTTCTCGTATACATGGACACATCTCTTCCCATCTGCCAGGCTCCATGTCATGGGTGATCCTGAATCACCATAATCATTCAAGGACATCAGATTTAGAAAGTCATCAATATGCGGACACCATTTCATAAATATTCATAACATTCCCTTACTGGCTCTACATATTGATACACCCTGGCCCATCTACCAAAGGAATTTATTCCTCAGGTGACACTCTTCCTATCTGCGTATGGCTACCATCCTCCGAACCCCCATACCACATCTAAAGATTCTAGAGACCCCAGGATTATAGTATACACCTTCATCCTCCATTTATGATCTAAGAATTATAGATCATAATAATTTTATTATCCCATAGGTAACTGTAGAATCTTCCAACACTTGTCCAAAATCTACAACCATTAAACCTATTGAAGATTTTCCGTACCGCACAATGTTAAACAACATGAGATGAATGTATACCCCACACATATGGAAAATCAGCATAGGGAACTCCCTGAGCATAAAAGACAACTACGACCTAATATCTCCATCATGACCAGATAACCAATTTCGGTACATCAAACTCTATGACACAGATAATCATGGATCCTCATAAACCATCAAGGCAATTAAACATGGAAGGTCATCAACCCATGGACACCTTTTTTAGACTATGCATACCATTCCAACCATAACTCTGCATTTTGATCACCCCTAAACCATCTACCAAAATCAAGTCTTCTGCAGGCAACACACTTCTTACCCTCGTACAATTAATGGACCCAGAGCCCTCATATTATTCCTCATAACACAAGAGGACCTAGAATTATAGTTTAATATATCTGTGTCTATCCCACTTCTTGTAAATATTAGGTTATTCAGACTGGGTTACGTTCTAGTCAATAGCGACCCTTATAGTAGTGTCCTTACCGTATAACGATAAACTGCACGAAGGGCGTCCTCACTGCATGATGGTAAACTGTAAAGCCGAAGTACCTTGACATTCCGAAATTTCCTCAGTTACAAGTATTTATATATAAAAAAGAAAAACAATTCCCCACTTCATAGTCGCATGACGTTAAAATGCACGGAGACCGTCCTTGTCGCATGTTGTTAAACTGCATGGTCTTTAAAGAAAACTTCACGAGCTCAGTTGGGAAAGGAGGCCTCCCTCTCTTAATTAGTGCATGGGTCAAACCTACACTTATCATATTCTCACAACTACATGAGAGAGATGACTTCACCAATTTCTAGTATATCATAGCCCAAAATGCTCTTCCCATGTTTAGACACCCCTCCTCATGAATCACACTCTATAACGAGAAAGAACTGAACTCCCATAAACTACCAATGGTGGTCTTGAATCCCAACATCCCTAAAGTATCCCGATTATCGGGAGAATAAAACCATTGACCATGGGACAACATTGAACCACTATTCATACCATGCTCCAAATGAATCTAAATATTGATCGTTTATGGACAATCTTCCAAAGGAAATTATTCCTTAAGAAATGATTCTTTCAGAACTCATCTAGGATTATGAGGCCTTATATCCATCCCATGATTCAGAAACCCTCTGAGTTGCATTTTTAAAACCTTTCCACCATCATGGATGAGTATGGTGGGACATATATGGTTAAATTCCCCTAAACTGGGGAATACCATACAATTTGGAATGAATGTCCATGCTTATTGAATTTAAAATTCGTCAAGCACTAACCCTCCTACATGAAGACCATGTGTATGTATGAGTGGTCTCATATCAATATCCATGACAAATATGGATGTCCACAAACACATCACACACCATGTCTCTTTTAAACACCCCAGATGGTCTTCGTGATCCTAACATCAATGATTCTACCTGACTATCAAAAATGAACACTCATTGACATAAGGACACCTTTGTATGACTATTCATACCATTCCCTCAGTAGCTCTTCATATTGATCACCCTTGGCCCATGTAACAAATTCATGTCTTCCTTAGGAGATACTTTTACCACCTTTGTATTAACATATATATCACATTCCTCGTGGAATTCCCTGCATTTTATTAAAACGTGAGGTTAAAATTTCCCCCATATATGTATTAAATCTATTACAGCATCCAAAATCAGTAAAACCCACATCAGGGCCCTCACCCCACCACATTCAGAGAAAAGCTATTCGACCTAAAACATTTGTAATGATAGTATTTTTTGCAGGACATTAAATAACTCACAGAAACTAGTATGAAACTCAGTAATGTGAAAACCTGGAAAGGGAGACTTGGGAAAAAGTGGAGTATCAGCTCTCGAGGCCTACAACCATTATGGACATTACAAAACATAAGGCAATATAAACTCAAGAGGCACAAATCCCATTATTTCGAAACCCCGCAAAGGGCGACCTAATAAAATGGCGAGCTATACCTGCTAAGTCCACACTAAATGTTATACAAAAAAAATTAGGGTGTCTTTTGAAGAAACAAAATGTTTTTATGGTTTCCCTATGAGACCCTAGCAATTTTGAAATTATGTTTTCTATGACCCTTTGGTCAAGAAAATATTGGAGCTTGATTAGGTGATCTGAACTTACTGATTTCAGGTCTGGTTCAAATTTAACATATAACCGATGGGATGTTGGTAGGATTTTGAAAATTAGAGGTGATTGAAAGCCAAAAATGGTTCCATTAGGTTCATCAATAATGAAATAACATCCCTAATTGGGAGTCTCTCAAGTGTAAAAATGGGAGAGGGGACAATACAAGATGTAATATGGGACAAACCTAAAATAGGGCATGGAACATCCTTCCCAAAATAATGGTTAGTGATTGTTGTGGGCCGTCAATAATCTATTCCAAGGATGTTATTTCCTACATTTTTTCCTCAGTTGTTGGACACACCCACTCCAAGATAGCTCTATGTTCCATCCATTTTTCTAAACATCTTTATATGTCACACACGAGAAGGCCAGTTGCACCCTTTACTTGGCTGTGCTGGTTTCAGAATCCCACATCTCTTCCTCCTGAACCGCCACCAAATCATGGGCCTTCACTTCCTTGGTCATTAAAAGATCTATTTTTTCAAAATATACCAAAATGTTGCCACATGGTTTGCGAAAATTTTTAACCTGGTCATCTTGTCCTCGCCGGAGGCGAGGTCTCCTTAGGAAATGAAAATTTGGTAAAATGGATAGTGAATAGCTGGTAATAAAAGTATCCAGAACCCAGAACAGTAAATAATTACTACAAATTTTCACCCTCATCAGAGAAATTAGACAACTGTGTCTCCACGATAAGATAACACGATTGGTGTCATGCCACTTTTCACACTATCTGGTGTGTTGCTACAACACCATCGCATTGACCCTCCTTTACTTACACATACATATAAGAAAAAAATGTCACCATAGGGGTGAAGAGGGACCTAAATACAGCAACCTAGTGTGGGAGAGTCCCATTTCCCTCCGATGGCCCGACCACCAGATCCAGAGGCGGAGGACTAATCGCATCCTTCAGGATGATCGACGATACATTGCTCATACTAGTACCATGAAAATCAAAGGTGATATCTGTAGGAGGGGAGTCGTCTGAATCTCATCCCACGAAAATGGGTTTCACTAATGAAATCCCTCCTAGACACTTTTTATGACGAATTGAGTTCATTCCCATTAAGAGAGTTTACAGCAGTAGATATATCTATTACTGTTTCTGAAAGAACGGATGAAGAAAGAGTGGTTGTTTCACCCATCTTGAAAAAGGGAATGTGTGGTGTCACTTTTGAGGTAGGAATGGTAAAAGAAACAGCCTTGGATTTCTGTACTAGCTAAACTGGTTCATTCAGCATCCCCACAAGGTAACATGAAACCCATAGTATGGCATACTCCAACGATAGGAAAGTGGGCCCGGTTATGGTAGGAATGATGATTTCTCTAGTTGAGCCCTCGGGCTTCATTATTATCCACAATTAACAGTGAACCAAAAGACTATATTATCCCATTAGTTGAATGACTAGAAGTAACACAATCTATTGAACGCATCAAAACATCCTATAAAATTGGTAAGGGAGGTATGGGCCACAAATAAATACACTATCTACATGGGTGGTGAGAATATTGTCCCAATGATTAATGAGGTATGAACATTATTACAAAGATTGGTCCTTAACGACTCTCAAGGATTCATGAGGAGTAGGATGCGGTGCAAACAAGAATTAAGAAGTGTTGTTCCAGAACATTACCATGTTAAAAACAGTCAGATTCTGGGGAAAAACAATGGATATGCTGAGGGGAGCTGGATAAATGTCAGAATGGGGGAACCTGTGTGGTTTTTCGATACTCATAACATGAGAAGTGTTTCACCATCCACCCATAAAATAATCGAAACTTTCCGTTGAGATGGGGTGGAGACATACCATCTTGAATCTATCCAAAAAATTCATAATGTCAGACATGGGTAGGAATAAAAAATTTAATACACCGACCCTCCACTCACATTTCCACCATCATCAAAGTGCATTACCGAAACCCATTGTATGCATCACAGGATGGGAAGATCCATCCGCATAATAACATGAAAAAAACCTACTAGTAAAATCTTAGGTGAAATGAGGTGCGAAGCTCATACCCCAATGAGGCATACTTCCCTACTTCAACGGTAGCACAGTATGACCCTGGATATTAGAATGTTTTATGGGTTAGGTGAGTTAGACTACAGCGTGCCTTCGGCCTATGCCCGTTCTTCATTTGGAATAACCATATCCATGCTTCGAACAAGATAAGGGAACACGCCTCGAGAGGACGACCAAATAATCCCTCCACTGTAACCAGAAAATTTCTCGTCAAAGGAGACAAGTGATTGGTATCATTCCATGTTGAAAATGCTGGGGGAAACTCATCTGAAATTTTGCTGAGTATTGGAATACTTCCAAGATGGTATATATCCCCAAAAATAATCTCCACATCTCCATGTAGTAGGGGTAAGGTGTTGGTGCTCGAACACTAGGGTCTCTGTAATTCTGGATGGATTTCACCTTGAGAGAAGATTAAAAACTGAGACACCCAGGATGACTGGTGCAAGCCCACTGCATCCAGCTAGTCAGGGCACTCTAGACAAGTTTGATGCCCCCATAATTTCCAAGACCACTTATAAGAGAATCATCCATCGGCCCACATATACCACTTAGCGCTCCATCTACCTCTAGGATTTTAACAAGATATGCTAATGATGGAAGGTTATTATTAGATATCTAGTCTCAGAACACCATCACAACTATCATCATTTCACTGAGTCCATGGTGACCTTCTTAGGATGAAGATGTTCACATCTATTAGGGTGGTGATGATGGATCCTACTAGGAAAATGTTGATATGGTCATGACCTAATGGTGCCTCTAAAAACATGAAAGGGAGTTTAGGGTCAGACAACAGCAATTCTATGTCAGCATGAAGACCAAAACCATAAAAAAGAAACTATACAGATAATGGGTAAGCTAAGAGCTCTGGTTTCAGGAAAGCCGTCAGAAAGATATGACAAGGAATGATGTGGGTTTGAAAAACATCATCTCCAAACCTTTCATTGGCATCCCTCATCTTTATCAATCCTGTAGGAGCTCCTGGTGGAACCATGTTTTTTTAATGCTTTAGGAAACCATATCAATGTTTAGTCCAAAAGATAATGTTCAGGCAAAGTCCTAATATATTTCGATGACTCCACAGAGAGAATTCCCAGTGTACCAACCCCAGAGTTAGTTCGCAATAACCATATTCCACGAGTTGGCAGTATGTGGATGAGGTCCATGGAATTATAGACCATGGAGTGATGGCGCACCGATAGTAATCCAAGCCCCTATGAGGGTTCTCATAACTCAGGACTTAAATGAAGTTAGAAATGAAATGTTCAATATTTGAATTATAAATCATGTCTGCGAAACACTGATCTGCATAGAGTTTTCTCTATGAGACACCCCATGACTTACATTTTAAAGTTGTTTAAGTTTAGTTCATGGATGGGAAGTTTGTATGTGGATGGGGCCAAGCAAGGAATAGGATCATTTCGCAAAAGCCAAAAACTGGTTTGCAGACAATGTGGTTCCTGAAATAAGATGTATGTAGAGGCGGTGCACGGAAGATGGGAACAAGAGAGATCTTAGACGAAGTATTTGGTAATGGAAAATATGTGTGGACCCTTTTATATAGGTGAGGTCCCCCTAAAATTCCATCTCTCTACCACAAAAAACTCTAGTTTTAGGACCACTCTACATCAGAATAACCTCCTCTTTGATCTGATCAAACCCCATTCCGATGGGGGCATTTGTAGGTTCCCAAAAAAATATACAGAATGGAAGGAAGATACTCCCTTAAAATTTGTGAAAGAGTATAAATAATATTAATAAATAATTTGGTAAAATATGATGAATGTTCTGAAAAAATGGTAAGGGCCTGAACCAATCTGTGTACAAGTTCATCATCAATGGTATGCGGCCAGTTCGGCGAACAGCGTCACCCGCAGATGACAACATTTTCCAAATGCAGGTGGATCCCTTACTAGGGAATGAACCGAACTTCCAGTGAAGTGTGTCCGAACCGATATGTGGATGCATACAGAACACATCATTGTTATCGAAATGAATGAAGAACCCTTCACTGCCACGAAACACCCCTGTGACCCATTTGGTTCATGGGCGAGGTGTATTAAATATACGATGTGAACATTGGGTTGACTAAGTCATCCATAGGACATGTTTACTATCATGGGCCTCTGCAAAAGGTGACACACGACTATAGATACAACCCATTCCCCCCTTTATAAAAGGAAACCAAGGGGGAGAAGAAAGTGATCGATAAATTAAGGATCATATTCTTGGCGATCGACTTTTGGAGAAGGAATAGGACTATGATAACTTAGGATTTCTCGGACTATGAAGTTCTGATTCACGAACCAGCAACAATTTTAAACTGGGGAAAAATTGATAAGAATAGAATAAATCATATGTAAATTGATAAATTATGAACAAAAAAATCTCAAATTGTGAACAATGGCCCCTACCAAGACTCACTTTTCACAGAATAGGGAGATTATTCCCCTTCTTCGAGCCAAAATGCCGTGTAGTGCCCTCCTATGTGAGGGAATCCCTGATCGACGTACTCCTAGATTCTACCATTCGAGCGAACTCTAGCTCTGCATACTGATTTGCTACAAAGAGAAAAACAGAAGTCGTGTACCACACTAGTAAACCGGATTCCTGTGAGTCCACGTTTAACACTGGTACGCGGACAACCTCTCCACCCACATCGAACCTACCTACACAAAGGGCACCAATCCACATATGGTCATGTGTTATGCAAAGGCCTTCGGTGTTTCCATCCCCTGAGTCATATATGGCCCTTAAAAATTCAGTCCGATTTTCATGAATCCCCTTAGTAGCCTATCGATCAACATCAAGAAAAAGTCACTCCCAAAGAAACTAGATGATCATGATGAAACCTTTGGGTGCATTATCATGCCCTCATGAGTTCACTTTCCCATGGTAGACAAAGACAAATGGGGTTCCCCATCCTTAGGGTAGATATTCAGAGCACTCATGAGTTCACATACCCACGGTAGTGTAGAGATTGAGCCCCGGGAGCCCCCTTTCTGCTTGTCCACTCTCCATGATTGATGGATCCCCCTCAATTTTCCATTCTAGGATCACTAGTGGTGAATACATCTCCCTTTCCCAGAAGAGAGCGATTGGAAATACCTCATAGATTAATCCCCATTCCATCATTTCCAGACAACAATATCATTTTCCCTTTCATTGGGTAAGGATCAATATTCCTAACCCTCACCCATGGTTGCCTCGACCTCATCCGCCACGGGCTCCCCCCCCCCCCACCAACATGGGAGGAGGCGTGTGAATTGTCTAATCTTTCACATCCCCTTGTTTCTCGCACTGATAATGACTCATAAGGTCTTAGATGTTTGTATGGATTACCAAATCCCAACACTTTCTGAACTAAGTGGACTTTAATCTTTGACAATGTTGGGTACGTAGGAAATATCCCTAAGGTCCAAGCCTAACCACCATTGGTCCCAACCCCCTTCACGTCGGTTCATCAAACATGTTCCAAACAATGTGGACTTTGATCCTTGACTAGGAAGGGTATATAGGATGCCTCATTTAGGTCCTATCACAACAACCATTAGTCCTAAACCCCTTCACATCGGTTCACCACCCTCATTACGAACTACGAGAACACTAATTCCTAACAAAATCAGGATACGTAGGTTCCCTGCCAGAAGGATCGAGGTCGAATGGGTTCCAATCCATGAAGGGCCCACCGAAACCTGCACCGTCAAATGGGAAGATTTAATGTGTAAGACCCAGAAATTCCAAAAGATGTGGAATTTTATCCTTACCATGTCAGGGTACGTAGGATGCCTCTCTCTGGTCCAAACCCAACAACCGTTCTTCCATACCCTTTTCACTTATATTCACCATCCTCATTCCAAATAATGATAACTATGATTCCTTACCAAAACAGGATACATCGGATGCCTGTCAGAAGGTCCAAGCTTAAATGGGTGCTTATCCATGAAGGGTCCACCCAATCATGTACCATTAAATGGGAAGTGTGCATGTGTAAGCCCCACACATTCTGAAATACATGTACTTTTATCCTTACAATGGTATGGTATGTATGCCTCCTTGAGGTCCATGCCTGACAAAAATTTTTCCCAACCCCCTACACATCGTTTCCCCAAACTCATTATGAACTTTGTGAACTCTAATCTCTGACCAACTCAGAATACGGAGGATGCACGATAGAAGTCCCAAGTTCAAATGAGTTCCTATTATAATAGGGTCCACACAATTATGTTCCCATCAAATGGGATGATTCTTGTGTAAGCCCCACATAACTGAACTATGTGGATTCTGATTCCTCTCAGATGGATAAATAGAAGCCTGTATTTCAGGTTCGATCCAGATGCTCAAGTCACTCTCTACCCCTGGATAACAATAAACTCTAGGGTGCACAATTATTTGGATTGAGACCAGTGTTATCTGAACAAACTCATACTTCCTCAGAATCACTAATCCAATGAGGGATGGTAAACCTCAAATGAGGATGATTATGGGTCCCTACATATAACTCTAACATGAAACTGAGGAATAATCTGTGAATACAATGGTTGGGGATAATCCAAAGATTCGCAAACATTTGATAATGTATTAAATCTATAATAGTGTCTCAAAATAGGAAATAATTCCCCCCAAAAGGGTGCGATGAGCCTGACATCCCACCCTCTCTACCAATGTGAGTTCTTTAAGTTTCATTGTCAACATCACCCAATGAACGCCTGCCTTTGGAAAGTAGGTTCATCGATCGTTGTATACAAGAACCATTGGGTGTTTCTTTCTCTATGAATAAAACTATTGGAGATAAAGAAAATACATAGAGATAGTAAACATGATAAAAATGATTAAACATTATCGACTCCCTTTAATCAGACATGGGTGTCAATCACATTCCATTATCCATGAAACTGCATGTACTCCCTATCATCTTCAAGAAAAATTTATTTCATTTTTATATCACTAGATTTTATAGATTATTCTCAACACACACACACAGACAGATATATATATATATAATATAATATTAATATCACAATTAAAATTCATATTATGATTCAATGCTGACCAATTTAATAGGATCAAAAATACAAAATATACACTTAAACATAAAACCAAAGAATTTATTTACCAAAATATAAAATTAATAAAGAATTGTAAATAAACAAGGAATAAATGGTCCTAAGAAAAAAATATATGGTTTGATATATTTTTTCAAATAAATGATGTATAATAAAATTATATTAATACTAAATTATTTTTGAACATGTATGTTGGAGGTCAGTACATAATGTAAGTGTATTTTGTCTCAATTTGCATTAATTGAGAAATATGTTATGTTATTCACCTATCAAATTTTATACAGTGTATATATTGAAAAATGGTATTATATATTATGAATTTATTTAGTATCACAATATTTTATGTTTAATTTATTTTTTTCAATTCATTGGTCTTACAAATATATGTTAACATTTTTGTACAGGTTTTATATTACAATTTCACCATTTATATGCATTTCACATGATTATGTTTCCAATGAAGAAATATTATGATCTATCATTCTATAAACTCAATAATTTTACTCTTTTTTATGTATAAATGATATTTTCATGTAATTTTACTATTAGAAAACTATTTGGTACATAGAGTAATTATGAATTTTTTTTAAGAAATTTATTTTTATTTCTCTATTCAGTCAAAAAAACTTTTTCATTCAATAACATGTTTTCTAAAAAAATAAATTTCTTTTAAATTGTAAAATTGTTTTATTAGATAACTTTTCAATGATGTTTGAATTCGTTTAGAATTCAATTAAATCAGTCTTTATGTCATTTTTCAAACAATTACCATTTTGATTTTCCAGAATACATCAAAATAACATTTTTTGGATGTGTACAAAATATATGAAATTTTTCATCCCAATGACCTCATAATGATTTAAATATTCCATTATATGATTTTAAATATTATTTTAAAATCAAAGTATTTATAAATATGTTTATGTTTTAAAAGTGTTTTTAAACCATAAATGATATTTTCCTCATGAAATTTATTAAATGATATTTAAATATCCCTTTATACGTTTTTTAGTTTATTATCAAATAAATCAATTTCAAAAGTATTTTTTATTTTAAAAATATTATATTTAGAGAAATATTATCTTTCTCAAGAAATGTTCATAGTGATTTATCATTAAAAATAACTCTCCATCATCAATGAAATTCTTGGATGTGAATTATGTATTTTTGGGATATGAACAAGTGATACAATTAATATTGTTATTAAATGGTTTATGATGATAATTTTTTATAAAACCCACTTATTTTCTATGAGTTATATCATGATAAAATTCTTATGAACACCATTTCATCTCATGGATTAAAATATGTTGAATGGTTTTTTAATCATGTAGTTCTCATAATTATGATTCTCATTTTGTGATTTTTTGGAAATTTATTTCCCTACAATGTAATCTCTAATGATATACATATCAAGATTTAGATAGTACATGAGTGGGGAGTGATCCATGTTTCAGAATCATCTTTTTTTTACTATGATGGTGTTGGGAGTGAACCTTTACTAGTATTATGTTTTATTGAGTGAACCCATTCACTAGGATAACATTTGTTGTGTTCTATAAATAATATAGAATAAAATTTCAATACTTATTTATATTCCAAAAATCTATGTATTATGATAATTTCATATTCTCATGGATCATTTTATATGATTCCATTATTATTCATGTCTTATGATCTACAAGTAAATATTCTATGAATTAAGAAAATGAACAATGATTTTCCAGTTATGGTTTTTAAATGTTATTCTGATGTTTTCATAACCGTACATTCATGTTATATTTATGTATATCCATTAATTACTCTTATTGGGTATTTGGGTTCACACATTTATATGATTCCTTTCACCAAGGTTTGAATAAATTTATTTTGGATGATATGTTCAATTGGGGTGATAGGTTTTTATATCATAGTGGGAGATGGTGCAGTTTACCAAAGGGCCAGTTGTCTTTTGTTTCCAAGAATACAAGGACTAATTACTATTATGGTTCTAGAGTGTTTTTTATATAATTTAATGAATATTCATGAAAAATATTTAATATTTATTTAAGTGATTTTTGGATCACTATGAAAATATAAGAATTTTCTTAAAAAATTATTTTCAAGGAAAGGATTGATGGTTTATTTATGAAAAAGTCATTTTAGATAAGTGATGTTTGTTTGAAATAAAAGAAAAAAACCTCTCCTTAGATGTTTTTTAATGGTTTACTCTCCCATGAAAATTCATGGGTGACTATGGTTCCATGTAAATCTATAGTCACCCATGAGGCCCCTAATAGTATTTTTAAATTCAAATCACCTTTCTACATTCCTTATTTACACATTAATGTTGAATAAAATTTCATAATAATGAGAAATTCATTGAAATAAATCATTAAACCCAAATTGAAAAAAATTATAATGGTTGGGGGGGTTAAAGATATAAAACAACTATTAGATGAAAAAAAATATAATGTTTTGATCAAAGAATATAATATTTATATGATGTAAAGATACTTTCACAAACCATTGAGTTTCAGGATCCCATATCTCTACATTCCACACAATCCATGAAATTCATTATCAGAAAAAAAATTCCATGATAGAATATAAAAAACTTATTGAGAGTTTGGATGACTATAAATACTCATCATCTCACCCATGAGAATATATTTTGGAGATTTTTAGGATGAAAAAGAATCAAATTTTTCTAAAATTTAATTACATGATCCATTCATTCATGATTAATAATAGTACATCGACTCATACAGGTGAAAACATTTACGTGAATTTCCTCATCCAATACCATTAATGAATTGGAATATGGTAGATACTATTTCACATAATTTTCTCTATAGGAATAACAAATATCAAACAATTATATAATTCCCATTGATGGAAAGTTATCGTGAGACCCATAACAAGCATGGGAATTTTCTAAAGAAACAACAATTATTCCTCTATTATGAGGTTGTCTTCCATGAGAGTTTTAGATAATTGTGAACTTTTCTAACCTAATCATAGTTCACTCAGGAAATGAAACTCCAAAATATTTTAAAATATATATGTCTTAAAATAAAAAATATGTTTGATAGGATGTTTAGTATGAAACCCTAATCTTAATTGAATTTTTATTATACAATATAAACTAATGATATTTATATGTTATTTAAATGACATATAATTACTGAATCTAAATTATAATTCATTTAATAAATATGATTGATCCTAAATGACTTTTGAAAGTAGTTTGAATCTAGAAAGTGTTTTTTTCATATAATTTTAATTTAAAAAATATTTTATTACATTAAACTGAGGATGAATTTTATTTTATAGAAGGAAAAAATTAATTCATTTCATTAAAATGGGTTTAAAATGAAATTAAACGAATTTGTGGTTAAAATGTGAGGTTTTTATGAAAGTTCCTTTCATGAATGAAATTTGTGTTTCTATTAATGTAAAAAAATAATCGTTATTGATTAATAATTTCAGTAATTTATATAGAAATTTTATTCAATCAAATATTTTTACAATCATTTATTTTTGGTTTATTGGGGATTAACAAGAATAAATTTAGTGTTATGCTTAAAATTTGATTTTTTTTCTAAAAATATAATTTTATTGCATTTGGTGAACATATTTTAAAATAAATAAATAAAACCACTGGATTTTAGTAAATGATTAGTTTTGGAAAATTCATGTTTTTTAAAAGGCATCTCCACATTAAAATAAAATCTTAAATGATGATAAAAAATATTTATTAAAAAATATAAACATTAAGTATGTCTATTAAAAACAAGATTTAAATTTAGTATTAATAAATATGAGTATATGAAAAATAAAATAAATATATTAATTAATATAAAGGATGTAATGTCCCCTCTGGTTCAACCTATCAAACACAAGAAACCCAATAGACCGTACTCGCTCTCTTACCACACTAGTTCAGGTTTTGCAAAGACATTCTGAGGAAGCACTCATCGTCAATTCCACATGTGGTCTTGTATCTATAAATTTAGACACTTTGGGGAAGTACTCAACATCCAGTTCCCCGTGAAGTCTCTAAACGATGAACTACATACACTCTAAGGGAGCACAAAATCAATCCCCTTATGGTATCACAACCTAAATGTAAACATACACTCTTGAGAAGCCCTCAACATCCATTAACCCTATGGTCAACTACACCAGGTTCCCACATACCAGTGTAAGTTAATCCTTCACAAAATATATATGATATCCAACGTAAACCTCCACAAATAATTGAAAAAATACTCTATAATTTCTCACAACTTTTCAAATAAATTCACTATATCCTAACAATACTAGGAAACGAAAAAAGCAGCTGAATAGGAAAGGCTATCCCAAATAGTAAACAACAAGAAAACATGGGCAACATATCCATAACGAAGTAAATAAACCTATTTAAAAATCATAAATCCTATACTCAAGAACACAAGGCATGGTATAAAATAATCTGGCTAAAAACCATAAACATACAATACCCCAAACAAGGGTATTGGGCACTTTTGCACTTATAACTCAAGAATAACTATGGAAAGGTACGAACCACCTACCTTGGTGTTGCATGATTGATATACGTGATACTAAGGCAATCAATTTAACTAAAACACTGTATTTATACAAAAATACTAAAAATATTTAACTGAGGAACACTCATGAAAGAGTAGGAATCATGATGTGAGGCTCTAGAAGAAGGAAAGACATTACATGATTATAATAACAAAATCGATGGTGGTTGATTTAGAGAATTTATTGTGAGTCAGGTCATATGGGAAGAATTGTTGGCTACTGATTCTCCTGGATGAGAAGAGCAGAGAAGAAGATCTTTTTCTGAATGAGACATGACCCTGGTCCTTTAAATGAAATAAAGAGAAAGTTCATGACATGTTCTTCAAGGGAACATGGAATATACATTATTTCACCGACCTCTACATTAGGAGGTCTCTTGGTCACCTCACATGACCATGTGATCGACTGTAACACAGCCAACACACGACTACCCATGGAAACCAAGTACACAGAATTTACTTATAAGTACATGTCGTAAAGTCCTGAAATTTCCAAAAACTACAATTTTTTCTCAAAAAAATAGAAAATAATGAAATACCTAAAAAGAATATCATAGTTCTTAAAAGGTTTCCCCCATAAATAAATTTGTAACCGAATTTCCCTAGAAAGGTGGCGTAGAAGAATAATCCTTGAATATCTCTAGCCACTACGATCATACCTTAATATCCCTCTCCAAAGTCTCATCCTTTTCTCTCTCATGCTACCCGAACACTTTTACCAGAGGAACAGACCAACCAATGATAACCTTTTCAATGCGATCAAAAAATCCGAATAGAATGATCCTCGAATGATGTGCCCACCTCCATATCAAACTCCTCATGTTGAAAGACATGAGACATGTCTGACAGGTAATGTCAGAGATGAAAAATTTTGAATATGTCATGCATACCTTCATACCTCTGAGGTAACTAAAACCGATAGGCAACCGGCCCAACTCTCTACAAAACCTCAAATAGTACAACATATTTCCATGAAATCTTGGCATGTCTCCCAATTATCTTGTGTCCCATCCTCGGTGTGACACGTAGAAAAACTCGATCTCTGAACATGAACTCTAGAGGTCGTCTCTGTCGATCATAATAAGACTTCTATCATGACTGTATAGTATCCATCCTATTCTGAATCTAATCTATATGTTCTCTGGTCTTCTAAACAAGACAAGGTCCCAGAATTTCTGCATCTCCTTCCTTCAACGAACATAAGGGAGATTGTCATGGCCTTCCTTACGAAGCCTCATATTGTGCAATCTGAATGTTTTATGGAAAACTTTTATTGTAGGAAAACTCTATAAGATGTATGTGCTTCTCTCCAGAACATCTATAATCTACGACGCATGATCGTATCATGTCCTCCTACACATGAATAGTATGCTCGGTCTTGCCATCTTTCTGTGGATTGTATGTTGTACTGAGTATTACATTTGTGCCCAAGGACCTCTACAGTCCCTACCAGACCCGAGATGTAAAACATGTGTCCTTGTATGAAACAAGGGATTTAAGAACCCATATAGACGTAAAATCTCACAGATGTACAACCTTCCTAGATTATCAACACTCAATGTCTCTTTTATTGGTATGAAGTTTGAAACCTTCATGAGTATATCATTGACAACCAGAAGTGAATCATTCCCTTCATGCAACCTCTATAAAATTATTACATATAATCGCGACATCATTCCACTTCCACTCAGGAATGGGTAACTATTTCAAGATCCATACTATTCACTGATTCTTAGCATTCACCTACTGACATATGGAACACCTCATGCTAATCTGAGAAACATATCTCTTCATACATGGAAACCAATACTGATGGTGTCAGTCATGATACATTTGGTGATACCACGATGAACTGCCCAAAATAAAGATGAATGTCCCGCATCCGCTCTCTGTGTATGTCAGCTGGAACCCACATTCATCCATGAAAATGAAAGATCTAATCCTCTCCCACTATCCATCTAAGAATATGGTCCTTTCTTGACACACTCTCCCATAGGACAAGGCTTTCGAAATCAGATAGGTGCCTCATTCACACTCGATAAAGTAGAGTAGATGCAATAACTACAATCGAAAAAAAACCTGCCCCTATCTATCACATACATCCAAATTCATCTCAAAGAACATAACCGTAAGATTCCACTAACTATTATCCTTCTGAACTACATGTATCTGAGTGTTCCTACTCGAGGCACCATCTACTATATTTCCATTCTGATGCGTATAAGAAAGATCAAAATCAAAGGACTAAAGGTACTCAACCCTCCTTCACTCTCTCCAATTCAGATCTCACTAAGTGAAGATATACATGAAAATTTTGTGGTTGGTGAAAACTAAAATATGATCTCCCATCATATAATGTCTCCAATAGCGTAATGCATGAACAACTATAGCTAACTTGAGATAGTGCAGTGGGTAATTTCATTCATGTGGCATCAACTATCGAGACTCGCACACAATGACTCCTTCTCCCTGCATAATCACTGCTCCCAGTCTGATACCTGATGCATAACAGTACACAGTATCACTCCTCCCCGACTCTGAAAAAACTAGTATCAGTGATGATGTTAACCGCCTTTCATCTCATGAAGGATGACTAAAAATACTCTTACCACAAGTACACTGTACCCTTCATAGTCAGCCCATCAGTGGCACAAATAGGCATGAAAAATCTTGTATGAAATGCCTATACTATCCATGATTCCCTAGAAAACATCATTCCTAAACAAAAGTCTTCATTTTCTCTAAGGAAACTACTGCTCTCATCATCTCTAGGTCCACTGATACTATTCTCTCTAAGATAACATTAACCAAGAAGTGAATTTTGTCCATCCAAAACTGGAATTTTGAGAGCTTATCGTATAACATATTCTCTCTTAGTGTACTCAAAATGATCTCAAGATGGGTATCATGGTTTCTGTCAATTGTGAGAGTACACCAAGTTATCATCCACAAAGAATACCTCAAAAAAATATAAGTGTGGATGGAACACTGAGTTTATCAGTACCATGAAATCAATATGCTTGTTCGGGTGACCGAACGAAATAAACACATAATCGTATAGACAATACCTGCTCCAAAAGTTGTTAAGAGGTATATCATATGGTCTAACATGTAACTGATGGTTACTGTATCTCAATTCAATCTTTGAGAACAACTGAGCTCCTCGAAGCTGATCGAAGAGAACATCAATCCTCAGTAAGGGATATCGGTTCATTACAGCCAACTGGTTTAACATCAGATATTCCACATAATATCTGAGGGTACCATCCACCATCATTGCAAAAAGGATAGGAAAACCCCATGTAGATGTATTGGGTCGGATGAAACCCATTTCTTGCAACTATTCCAACTACATCATGAACTCTTGTAACTCTGGTGTAGCCATCCAATAATGATGAATGAAAACCAGTGCAGCTTTTCTCACAAGATCAATAGAAATGTCTACCTATCGCTTGGGAGGAAGAACTGAAAAGTATTCTAGAAATATAACCCTGAAATGACACACAACTAGAAGAAAGTCCACTTATGAAGTCCCCTCTTCATACAGATATATACTGGAAATCTGGTGTTTAACTCCTCTCATCCCATGATTCTTGGGTCCTTCTCCACTTGCCTGGACATCCCATTCACCCTTATTTAAGAACAAACCACCCTCTAGTGATGTGAAACTCACCATAAGATGATAGTAGTTGACAACGCCTGGAAGGGAACTAACCGGTCCATTCTAACAATTAATTCATAGCTTGTCATCTCTAGGACATATAGGTACCATAAGAAGTGATACCCACAAGCCTCAATGCGTCACTCCTTTTTTCAATATTATCAAGGAATGAAAAATGAAATGAAATAAGGGAACTGTAGAAAGAATGAATTCACAATTTCAAAAATGTAGATACATGCCATGTATCTACCCTACATGGAATGTTCCTTTAAGCCTTTACATGGTAATGTACTCCTACCAACCCAGGCCGTGTAACACCCCATACAAATGGTGTGTTCCTCAAAACATTTCTTATACATGAATCGAGTTCCCCTTCCGATGTTATTCTACATGATTAACCCACATGGTTCCATTTGAACAAGACTACATGTTGTGTTGGGACATACACGACATGTACTAGAAATAACTTCTCCAACGCGTGTTGTTAGTCACATGACTGGTTACACGGTTGACTCAACATTTTGTGTTTTTTCTAGAAAATGAATCTACTAATATACCCATCGTCCACCCATGTCGTTAGTCACATGGATGGATAGATGGTCTAAACCAACGGCATGTACATCCGGTACATGGTGTGTTCCACTAAATATTTCCCAAACCCATGTCTCTACCCATACAACCATTGAAATGGTTATAGACTACACAGCCTATACATTCATTACACGACAATTACTACAGAAAAAATATTTCCTTCTAGAAAAAAAAGTATGCCTGGTGTGTATTTATCATTACATGTTGTGTATTCTGTGTTTTTTAATACATTAAGCCTCTGAAAATAATCTATAACTCATAAAACACTGAAACTAAATTTAAGGTTCCATGTTTTGATCTGTGAGGGACAATATTCCCAGAGAATCATATATTTTCATCTTAAAAAAGTCATATACAAGCAAAACAAAGAAATAATCCACAAAATTTAGGTCCGTGAGGTCTCATAACACATCTAAAAGCAATGTTTGGAATTCATTAAAAATAAACCTTACAAAATTCAATATCATATCAAAAAATCATGATTTCTTTCAAGGAATCTATCAAAACATCATGCATAGATTTCTCAACACCTATCATAACAACATGAAATTAGTAATGCACTCTAAATGGCATAGAAAGAATGTCTAAAATGTGATTTATAACTAGAGACTATATGATACATGAGATGGAATACACTCTTCTCATCAGGTTGAAACTGAAATAGAACCTCAATAATATCACTAATAATTGTACAAAACATGTGAATCACCAAACAGTGAAATCAGATCAACTATAACAATTAAATATCCAGAAAAATCCTAATATATTTTGTAAATTGGCTTTTCCATGTACACAGGTTAGTTACACCTAGGCCTAGCTTATTACAAAGTAAATATTCCTTATTATACCTGGGTATAGGCTCCAAACAGTAACTCAAAAAGAAAACAATTCCTCTGATACCACTTTGTAATGTCCCGATTTTGGGAGCCACCCAGAGGTGCCTCCTTCCCTGTTGGTCACATGGCATCAAGCACATTTTCCCAAATGTCATAGGCTACTGACTAACAATGATGGCCTTAGGTGTGATAGTAGAGAAACTATACCCTCATTGGCAGAGTAACGCCACAAAAATAAACAGACAATAATATAAAAAGAAATAATAATACCGTACGATACCAAACAACGGAAGAATGTTTAAATAAATATCTAGAGCACATGTATAAAATATGTGTGATACATATGTCAAGAAGAGCATACAAACAAGTCACAATGCTGAAATACAGTACTAAACCAATGTACAAGGAAACAAATACACTCCAACTACATTGCAAGCCTCATCTTGCTCCCATTCTCTCCTACACCACAACAATCAACTTCCAAAAGTAGAAGGGTGCTTGCCTTATCAATACCTACAACAATATAATCTATTTTGGCCAAAAGCCTGACCCAAATTGGGTGTGAGATGAATCCAAATTGGTAACCACCCTTATATATGTTCCTAACAGTCAGTGAATATATATGGAAGGCAATAAGATAATTGAAGTAGTAAACAAAGAAGTACTCAAATGTATACAATCCTATCGTTCAATTTATTTAATTTTAAAATATCAAAAAAGTAGCTAATAAAAAACAAGAAAACCTACAGGAAGTAATCACTGCCTAAGACCTCTTATTCAACCTAAAAAAAAAAGAAACCCTCTGGGATGGACTCAAAATCCAACCCCTCTGGATCACCTTTACCAAATACAATCTGAGGAAGTACTCACTGTCAATTCCCCCAGTGGTATCATAACAGTAAATATAGACACATTGGGGAATCACTCAACATCCAATTCCCCATGTGGTCTCATAATGTTGATCTAAATATACTCTGAGGGAGAACAAATTCCATCCCCCCAGCAGTCTCACAACGTAAATGTAAACATAAACTCTAGAGAATCCCTCAACATCCATTCTCCATACGGTCTACTACACCAGGTTCCTAAAACATTGTGTAAGTCAATCATGTACAAATGATATATGGCGGCCAATGAAGACCTCAAGAACTACATGGATAAACAATCAACAATATCTCACATCATTCAAGAAAAATTCAATCCATCATAACAATACTAGGCATGGAATACAAACTTGACAACCATGCAAGGCTATACCAAATGGTAAATAATAAGAAAACATGTGAAACACATCCATGACAAGGTAAATATCCCTATTTACAAATCATATATCCTCTACTCAAGCTTATAAGGCATATCAGTCAACAACATCTCTAAAAACCATAAACATGAAATACCTAAAACAAGGGTAGTGATAACTTTTACACATATAACACAATAAATAACTACTGAAAGGCTCAAACCACCAACATTGACATTATATGACATCTATAAATGAGTATCATGCCATGAATATCTCTAGAACTTTATAGATCTACAAAAACAATAAAAAAATTTAACCGAGGAAAAATCATGAATGGGGAGGAATCAAGAAGCAAGTCCTTAGATAAAGGAATAGTTTTCTGTGACGATTCCTACGAAATAGACAATGATCGATTCAGATAATGGATGATGAGTCGGGGGCTTGGAGATGAATCACTGGCTTTGGATTCTCTTAGGTGAGATGAGTAGAGAAGAAGATCTTTTTGTGAATGAGATGCGACCCTATCTCGTTTAATGAAATAAAAAATTTACACAGTGTGTTCATCAAGGGTACACGATGTGTACTTACATTAACTAGACTCCACATTAGGTGGTCTCCAGGTCACCCCGCACAGCCATGTGTTTGGCTATTACACAGACAACACATAGCTATCTGCGGAATCTAGGAACACAATGGGTACTTATAAGTACACGTCGTGTACTCCTAATATTTCCGATAACTTCTCATTTTCTCAAAAACAACCAAAAATGATCGTCATACATTATAATAAGATCCGAGATCTTAGAATGGATACTTATAGTGCCTATTAAATTCAATTCATATATTTAAAACAACTAATTTGATCATGTTGTTGTAAGAAATTTTTTTTCTAAATTTTTCCCTTTAATGATATTTTACTTTATATTCCATGAGAAATTATTATAATGATAAAAAATTTTATATGAATAATTAGTGAATAATATTTTAATTTTAAAATGATTTGTAATATTTATGTGAGTGATTAATATTCTTAAAATATATAATTTCTATAAAAAAATAATTGTTATTTTATATCAACTTTTTATTTAAAATATTGATACCTAATTCTTAAATTTTTAATGTTAAAAAATATTTTTTTTTAATTTCAATGTTTGATGAAAATAAATTGTAAATATTTTTTGAGGAAGCATTATTATGTGTTGAATAGTGAAATATATTGATTTCATATATATTATACCTTTTATGATATTATTCGTTTATAACTATAAACTAACATTCATGGAAGAAGTTATCTAAAACAATATTTAGTTTTTTATGTTAATAAACTAATTTAAAAGTATATTAGTTTGTATAAAAATAAATAATAATCATGTTATAACATCTGTTATTTTTATAATGAAAAATTGTATTCATTATTAACAAATTTTTTATTTTAAAATTAATTTTAATCAATTTTAGAATTTGAATAAAATAAAATTTATTTCAAATTGTTAAAAATAATAACAAAATTTCCAACAAAAATATGTTTTTAAAAAAAGGATAAATTACTAAAGTGAATACTAGTTACCCCTATAATAGTTAAAAGGGTAAAAGTGGAGAATGAAATGGTAATGTGTCTGAAACATGCTTATAAGATTTGTTTTATTTTATTTTTGAGTCCTTTATTGAACATAAATTTTCCACTCTTTTTGATTTATCAATTTTGTATCCACATTCATTTAGGGTGAATTCTCATTAAAAAAATGTTAACAATATTGACCAAAATTCTATCCATGATCACATATAAAAGGGGTCTATCACCATCCCTTTAATAACAGAGTAAAAATTTTGTTTCATATTTTAATAATTGCATTTTTATTTCACAATGAATTTTGGTTTTCTTAAATTATCTTATATTCATGGGGTATTTTGAATTTCCCTCACATTCAATGGAATTCATCAAGAAAAACTCAATGTTCTCAACCTAAGTAATAGTTTTTCCTAAATTTATTGGATTTTAATAAATATGTATTAAATTTTAATTTCAAAATAAATTAGAAATGAAAATATTAATTTTTATATAGGTAATTTTGTTGTTAAAATTTAATAACATTTATGAATCTTCCCCCTTTATACATATAAAAATAAAAAAATCTTGAATGATTGCAGATTACTATCTATAGGAAATCTAATTTTTTTACCTAACCTCAATATATGGATGGTAACAATGTTGAAATTAATAAATATGTATGATATTTATAACACATTTTGTATTACTAAATTATAAAACACATTGGACATTTCTCGTAATATATTGAAAAATAATTCATCAACCATGAGTACTTTTGTACTAAAACATCCATTAAATAATTTATTTGCATTACTCTTCATCACTACCTCACCTAGAATATAATAAAAAAATTTAATGGATAAATATGTTTTTTATTGTAACATTTATATTAAATTTTGAAAAAATTTATATTATATAATTCATATTATCATCAAAAGATCTTTGATAATTCAATCATTTAAAACAATCATACTATAATGAAAATATTTTTATTCTTGTTATGTAATATTTATTTATTCATTTAAACTTATTAAAATTAATGAATGTATAATACAAAACACTATAAACACTAAAAAATATAACTATTCTTCTTTTATAATGAAATTATATCTTTACCACCAAATAGTCATCCATTCTTCATGATTTATTCTTGTTTGGGTCAACTTAACTAGCAACATGAACAATAATATGATATTATATCATAGATGAACATATTAAGTTAATTAATACTTTCAAAAGATATAATAATTTAAGTAATATTTTTTTATTCTATAATTTTGATATTAATATTAAACTCTTTAATTAAAACCCATTTTTATAATCATGGAAACCAGATTCACATCAATTCCATGTTAATGGGTTTTAACAAAAATATGTAAAAATGTTATACCATTATAATTATCCTAGAAAAAATATTATATTAAAATGAAACATATTTGAATGGCCATGTATTTATAAATTATTAATATAAAATCTTTTTTTACAAAACTAGAACAAATGATCAAACTATAAATAATCAATGTGGGAAAATAATAAAAAACATACCAAAATTAATATATATAATAAATATATAAGAATGGTATCAATTAAGGTGGATATTAATATTTTTATGAATTGTTTTATTAATATATCTATGTTTTATTCTATAATAGGTTAAGGTTTGATCATGGAAATCAGGATTTGATGAAACGGTTTCCTTGTGATAAATTCTGAACTTTTGAGATAGTATACATTGTGTACATTATTTTTAACATGAATGGTGTATTTACTACCAATGTATGATTTTTTAAAAATAATTTTTAATATAATTCTTTAAATTGAGAAAAATCATATTCACTTCTACAAATAGATGTTGATTCAATGATTACCCCATTAGTAAGGATTTCTAATGAGTTTAAACTATTATAATTTATTTATAATAGTTATCTTGATTCTATTTCAAAAAATTTGGGTCAATTATATTTTTGTTTGAGTTATTAGATATTATCACAATTTTTAATTTGAATTTAATCCTAGAACATAAATATTTTTTACATTTCTTATCTAATAGACTATGTTTCTTACAAGTGTTGTTGATAGCTCAAAATTACTTTTATTGTGTTATAAATAATTATTTTCATTATTTTTTTAACATACCTGGGTTATCCCACAATAATATTATTTATCTTGTATTTTATAATCATATTTTTTATAATTAATTTTTATAAAAAATAATTTTTAATTACTATTTTTACATATTGGGGTTTCAATAGTTTTAATCTCAAATTATTTTTTATTATCTATTCATAATAAAATATATTATCATTGGATCCACATTTCATATCAATAAATGTTTTTGTTTTCAACAATAAATAATTCGAGAATATTTTTAATACTAAATTTTAACAAAACATTTCAATTCACTAATTCAAAATTATCTTTTAAAGTTGAAATGTTTGTCTTTATTTTATGTTAATGATAAAAATGTCTTATAAAATATCCTTCAACCACTATCTACTATTTTCCATTTATATTCAAAATGATTTTTACTCATGGAATTAATGTTACATGATTTATTCTCAAATAAATTTTTTTTTATAATTTGGGGGATTCAAATTTTAGTATAAAATAATATGATTATTTATTCCATATTGTGTTATACTATATAAATCATCCATTCTAAAGTTTTTTTTTCATTTGTCCCAGCATCCTTCTTAGTTTTTTTTATTACACTTAGGATATGTTATTTTTTAACCATCCAAATTCATTTTCTATATATATTACACAATTTCATTTTCAATCAATGATATGATATATAACATAAATTATCATTCCAACCCATCCACTATGAATAGGAAGATATTTTCTCTTAATTCATTTAATTTCAAAATACCTTGTTTTCTTTTCCATTGAATACTATTGTTCACCTCGATTAGATTAATCGATTGATTAAGAAAATTATTTATATAAACACATACCACATTCTCTATATACTTTTATGTCAAGGGATCATTAAATAAAAATATAAACCATTTATTTTTCGGGTAACTATGGAAAATATGTATTTATATTATTCTAATATAGATGTTTATTTTTTACATAGAAATTTTTATTATTTTTTCATAGATCAGTAATTTTTTTCTCTTGATCATTTATGATTATGTTTCAACAATATTGACTTGGGGAAAACTATTGGAATTTAAAATTATTTCATTCTTATATGGATGATTATTAGAAAATATTATTATAAATTCATTATTAATTATCTCAAATGATGAATGCGTTGGAATTAAACAAGTCGATTGTGGGGCCCAAAATTATATAAACCCTCGATGTATTATTAAGTATCATGAGAATTTTTTTTATTTGTTATATGACTACCAAAATAAAAACTATGAATTTAATGTGGTATTTATGGTAATAATGATGTCTTGGATGTGGAACTTAAGGTTAGATCAAAATTTTACAAATGATTCATTTCATCACTACAACTTTAGGTATTATTTTCTATGTGATATATTTATTTTCATTTATATCCATGTATATATTATTATCCTACAGTTTATTTATTGTATAATTATGATGATTAATTATTTTTTCCAAAATATTTATTATATTAATATTCCATGATTACCTACGTTTTATATTTTCCAATAATGATTATTTGAGTTGAACCCTTCTAATTTCAAAATTTCCTAGGTTATGAATAAAATTATTACAGTTTATATATCTAAATGAATATCAATTTTGGGGGGTTAAGGGAGATTTTGAAGAATTATTATAGAATAATTAGTTTTCTATATTGGGAGAAATGAAAATTAGTTTAAAATGAAATGGGAATTGTTAGAGTATAAATTGACTTAATTATATAAATATATCAACATACCTGATTTAGGGAATGTATGTCACACAATATTGTAATAATGTCATTTAATTGTGGAATAATTATTTATGAGAATCTATAATTGGTATCAGATACATTTTGTAAACAATGATTTTATGGAACTAGATCCCAGATTTGGTGTAACGCCCCGACCCCAGTTACCCAGAGTCGGTGCATTATTACTTAACATTGGCATGATCACAAGAAATATCAAGTCTCGAAAGACCGATTAGTTTAGTAGCCTTGGAATAACTAGATACATCCATAATGTTTTACATTACATTATAAAAAAACATCTTGTCTTCATATCCCCTCATACTATCCCTGCAGGTCATTCATAAATTACTTCTTCATAATCCTGGGAAAAATAAAACATTGAAAGGGGTGAGCTCAGATGCTCAGTAAGGATAACATTATAGCAGAAGCTTTCATAGATAAGCATAAACACTTAAGTCGGTTTATAACTAAAACAAAGGCCTTTTAAACTTGAACATCAGCATAAAATGGCAAAGATAAAATAATGTAATTCCATTTACTTACTCACATGGATATTCAACTAGTTGAATGATCACATGCAATATCAATAACCACTTTCATAATGATGGAATGCATAATGCCAGACTATCATAACCACATAGCCAAGGCCTCGTGCTAAGACTACAAATAAGATTTTTCCAAGGCCTTGTGCCAAGACACTAGTTTGCCTCATGAGACCTACCGATGCATCGAAGAGATATAGCGGGCTCCACCCGTCACTTATTAAGTCCAATGCATTCCCATATGAAAAGGTTTAAACATAACATACACAATCGTATTAAAACTAGCATAAGAAATGTCAATACTTTAACCACAAAACATGAATGGTATAAAAATAGCACATCCACAGTCAAACATAACTCATTTGATACAATATGGAAGATTGTATTGTATCACATTAACCTCAATCAAGAATAATGAAGGATGTTTCCATAGATGAAAATAATCATCAAAACTATTTGAGAGAAATATCCCCCTTTTTCTTGAAACCATTTAAAAGTCACACTATTTGTCAAGAAGCCATTTAAAAATAGTTTTTTGAATCAAAGTGTCCCATACCACTTTGAAACTTTTAAAAGGATTTTTAATTTTTAAACTTTAATGTCCATATAAATAAATTCTTAAAACCATTTTTAAAACATGGACATTAATGAGCAAGATTTAGATGAATATGTCTTCAAAACATTTAAAAATTTATTTTAGTTAGAGTTTCTAACCAAAAGAGAGACACTTGAATACAAATGATTGAGGTAATCAAAACTTTATAATATCATGAGAATAAAGGGATTCACGATATACTATGTCAAAGTACATTATATACAGCACATAAATGTGATTTGGTGGATAACAACAAAGAAGTATCAATGGAATGTAAATTGAGATGAAATCTCTTATAAAGGCTGTATCCTTAGGTTAAGGATAAATCAAGGACATTATTATGTGTGACAAATATAAATACACTAAATATGATTATATATTCAGTGTAAAACAATCAAAGGAAATTCACACATATTCTAGTAAAAACAACACCAATGAATTGGATGTTTACCTCAACAAATCGAGATTGAGTAAAAATTACTCTTATCATGTTCATACCGATGACATGAGAATTTATCAATGGAGTGATTATGTTTATAAAAAGTACATCCACAGAAATGGTTGTGGATGTTATGACATAATCAAATGAATAGTGATTCCACAAATAATCTTGGAATAAAAATAATCAATGAAGTATGCGTAAAGCCGAATAAATGGAAATGGAAATTTCATATTCCTTTATCGATTAGATAACATATGAAACATACACCCATGAAAGAAGGATCATTCAATGATCATGTAAATACCCATAAATTAAAGTATATTACACAATGAATACAATCATGGGTAGTACACATACACCACATGAAATAAATAAATGGTGAACAATGGATTTCTCACGAAATTAAGAGTGAGATAAGAAACCCCTTACTTTGTACTTTTTCCTTGGTCGATGGTAGGTTAACCTCTAGTATAATGGTGAAATAATTGTTATTTAATTATAAAAGAATCATATGCATTAATATGATATCATATATGATCTTTTAACATTGATTTGTTAATAATATCTTAGAATTATCATCATTTCGGGTGTTAACGAGTTCATTTTACTTTATATTCTTTATTATGTGAGCCATATTTGTTATTAATGGGATGTATATTATTCATATCTAGAATGATATCAAGTCCTTAAATATTATTTTTAATCATCAAATGCGAATTATACTTGAATGGATATGATGAAAAATGAATCTCATCGCGTTCGTGGAGACGGTAGTCCGTACGTACGCACGAGCGACAATATCATTATTTTGATATATAATTGGATGGTATATCATATATACAGAATCATTATCATGTTATATTTATTATTTACATGAGTTACACATCATTATTATACCCATCCAAATAATAATATATTGAATAACAATTGCACCACGACGTGGAGACGGTAAGCCGTACGTACGCACGTGTGGTGACATGTTATTCAAATAATGGATAGAATACTGAATATGGTTGTACCATATTTATAATAACATCACTGTATATATATTATACTAGAGTTATTATTTTATAGTGGTAATAACAATGAAAGAAGAAGTGGAAGAAGAAAGGAACTCGAAAAGGGGTGGTGAAAACATTACCTCTTCTTTGGGTTCTTCCTTTTGATTTGATCAAAAGGGATCCTTAGGTTGGCTTTACGATCAAACTAAGGCCTCTAGGTTGTATTGAGGGAAGTCTAGAAAGTATTTGGAAAGGTTTTGGCCGAACCAAAAGGCTTTTAAGGTGTGAAGAAATGAGAAGGAGGAGTGCCCTTTTATAAGAGGGGTGAGGGGAACCTTTGGAAAAGCTAGAAATATTAATTTATAATAAATTAATATTCGGTTTCTAATGGCTCCAAAGTTGATTATTAAAACTTTAAGGTGGGGATATGTCGAAAAACATTCATCCAATATAATTTAGACAGGTTTGGGTCACTATATTAACCTTATATTTTAGTTTTAACTCTTAGTTAATTAGTTTGACATTTACCATGTCATTTTGTATTTTTAAATTATATAGTTAATAAAGATACTATATACATCCAAGAGACCCCAAACTGGTACATTAATGATATATAAATCATGATATAAGTCTCTCGGCCGAGCCTTAGATTTTTAAGAATTTAATATCAATTAATAATATAATATTTGTTTTAAAAACTCTTTTATGTCAATTTTGACACTATTCAATAGTTGATTTTTTTGAAACAAATAACAGAATGATTACTTCGAACAAAGTTAATTAAATCAATCCTAATATGTCATGTTATCCTAGAAAATTAGTTTAATTCAATAAAATTATAAAATTATATTTATTTGGGTATTTATAATATCAATTATTCTAATTCTTCACTATTATGGTAATTACTACATCACCATTGTGTCATAAAATTAACTTATTTAATGTCTAAATATTATAAATAAAATATCATTATATAGTAAATCTTTTTATCTATATAATGAATATTTATAGTCTAAAATCCCACATATATAACCCTATGTAACAATTGTTTTGCTAAAAGATATATACTTGTGTCATTTTTGTATTTATTTTAACTTAATTAAAATAAAGTGTCATTACCACTTACAAGTGGATCCAAGGGGTCCCAAAATTGACCCAAAGATTCCCATGGACGACCATGTATCAACAAATTGGGTTAAGACACGTTTTAGGGTAATTTAGTATTATTATAATATTATTTTTTAACCCTTGTTTACCGGATTTACCCTTTAACCATGGTAAATAATATATTTACTGAAGTAATAATCCAAAATGTCTAAAAATAAAAGTTACCTATTTACATAATATGAACATCCTGATTCCAAATATGGAATCCAATTTTTCAAATTCAAAACACAGAAGTGGCAGAAATTAATTTAAAATTAATTCCCATTGTTAAATCAAAAAGCATGTTTTTAAGAGATAATAACTATCAAAAGACTGGCACTTGTTTATGTCTGGTTTAAATGTAAAATTATGTTCAATGACCCACATTGTATTACATGGTAAAACTATATTCTAAATATACTTTAAAACCACTCAAATTCATAATTTATCACTATTAATTATTTTGATTAAAAAAGTTGTTTTTAATTAAAATTTAGTAATATTCACTATTCATCAAAATATGAAAGTTATATGAAAAGTACCAAAATTTCACCCTAGGCTAATTTCAATATTCCAAATCCAAAAATGAAGTTCATTTTGAGAAATAGAATTTATAAAATTTCAAAAACTAGGAATTACTATTCATAACGGCTAGTTTGATTGGTTGTGGTGTGTTAAAATCTCGAAGTTGCGTACAATGCACGCCATTGCATTATTCGAAGGGAAACGTACTGTGGAAGATTGGGGTATTACATTCTCCGCTCCTTCAATAAATTGCATCCTCGGAATTTTTAAAATTGTGCTTGGGAATATAATGGAAAGTCCCACATCAGAAAAAAGAGTCAATAAAACTATCACTTTAAAAGAAAGAAAGAGAGGTATAAAGGTCATCCAAGATAACCCATACTCGGATTCCATGTAGGAAAACATGGATATGGATGATAAACTAAGTGTCATGTTCTGATGGAGAGGGATAGAAGTCATGATCAGGAGAAAGTTAACAATAAGAAAACCACACACTTGTTTTGGGACAAATGACCATTAGTCTCCTAGTAGGAAAGTAAACAGACAACATTTTTTTTCATTTTATGTTACATTACATAAGGATGAGGGATTAATTTATGATATTGACTAAGAATATAAAGATATATACTTAAATTTTAAGTAGAGTTTCATCTTTTAATAAATTTCCACCACTAACTCTTTTTTTTAAATGATGAGTATTCAAGAAGACTTGGTCACATTGGAAGAGCTAGAATAAACTTCTATAGAATCACATGATCCATGCAGGATGAACTACATATTTAAATTGTCTTTAGAGTTTAATCAAAACCAAAATGGTTAGTATAAGATCTGATGATCCCCCAAATGTATATTCCATTAGATAAAGAAAAAAATACAAATCTTAATTTCTAAAATTAAACCAACGATACCCCAAAGTTAAATAAATACCATTAAATAATCAATTATCCTTAAAATCCTTCAATATAATCCAAACTAATATTGAAACCCAAAACTTATAAGAATGTAGTATTCCATGTTAAATTGTATCTCCAAATGACATCATATACTCTTAAAGTCACATACTTAAAATTAATCAACCTAATCACATATTTCTTTATTATAGGTTAATCATTTCCATAAATAACCCAAATCACTATAGATCCACAATAAAAACATAGATAAAAATCCACCATTACTCCTCTAATGACATCCCATAGTATTCTATTTTCCTTGGACATATAGTGTTCCCAACAAAGTGAACATCTTCCAAAATAACATTTATCACTTAATCACCAAATCATTTTCCTATACTAAGGGTATTCATTTGATAAGACATAAGAACCCAAATAAACATATTATTGATCAATAAAATCATTTAACTAAAGAAAATAGTCACACTAACCAGTGACTTCACTTAGTCTAGTGTAGACGATAAGTCCCAATCGTACTTTGGTTGTGGGTTCGATTCCCACAGCTTTGTCCGACGCAACCGGTTGTCATACGGTCTACGTGTTGTCATTTTTCAAAAACTATATTTTATAATATTAACAAAATGAGAAAAAATCCTCAAAATAACAAAATTTAACCAAAAATGTTATATCATACCTTGAATTTTCATCCCAAATTATAATAATTTATAATTTTCTCAAACCCAGTGATCATATAAAACCAAATGGTTATTTATACCTATATCCACAAGAGAAGAGACAATTATTCCTCAAATATCATTCTCACATGGAAAACTGCGGGGTTACAAATACAAGAGAAAATTATTCCAAAGTAAACCCATCAACATGGAGTGATAATACTTTTTAAACATTTATCCAACCATTTATTTCCACATAGCTTCTTCTTTGACCAAGAAAATATCTTATAGAATAGGACATTCACTCGGGTAATGGCTAGGTCCCCTACATTTACGGCAAATGACTGTAAATGGACTCTTGGGACCATTTTTATCTTCTTCCATAGTACTCTTCATTTTTCTATGGCAATTGTTCACTTTATGTCCTTCCTTCCCACACGTAAAGCATTTCTTTGTCCCATTGAGACACATTCCTGGGTATCTCCTTCCACATTTCCTACATGATAGAAATTGAGGATTTCTTTGTCCATGGTCTCCACTACTGGATCTCTTATCATTCATCACCTTTCTCTTCTTTGTTGACTCTGGTAATTGGTTAATATATATATTGTTGATCATATTTTTGGAAAATTGATTTGTCATAAAGAAGATATCTTTTACGCCTATCAACATTCCATTTTTTTGCTCATTGCCACCATCGTTCCCAACTTGTACATCATTCTCAAAGTCACTATGACTTCCTCGGAATCCAGCCATTGACTAAAACCAGAAAGCATTGTCTGAGTAATAGTAGTCATACAATCATTTAGTGATTAACATGTCACCATATTCTCAATTTGAAACAAAATAGGATTAACCAAGGTCATTTACTCTCATCTTATATATATATAGTACTTTAAATCGGTTTTTAAAGAAAATGTAAATTATCCTAAGCATATCCCCCGAGAGTGTCGTAACCAAGAGTGCAGCAAGGCCCGTTGTCATGCACCAGTTCCCATTCGAGTCTAGCTCAAAGCGGTGTTTTTAGGTTTTACCCCTAGGTACATCTGTGCCAGAGCTGCCTCTACCTGCACGTATCCAGACAGGGATGTATTGCTCGGAAAACTCACAAAATCTCTACAATACCAATATTCTAGGAAGTTCTTCTATACTAATCATCAAATTTCATCTTAGGTCTATGTGCTCTAATCAGATTTTATCTAAATCTAGCTTCCAAGGTTTGTACTAAACTTCCTATGATACAAACTGTAACGCCCCGACCCCATTTACCCAGAGTCGGTGCATTATTACATAACATTGGCATGATCACAAGAAAGATCAAGTCTTGAAAGACCGATTAGTTTAGTAGCCTTCGAATAACTAGATACATCCATAAAGTTTTATATTACATCATAAAAAACATCTTGTCTTCATATCCCCTGATACTATCCCTGCAGGTCATTCATAAATTACTTCTTCATAATCCTGGGAAAAATAAAACATTGAAAGGGGTGAGCTCAGATGCTCAGTAAGGATAACATTATAGCAGACGCTTTCATAGATAAGCATAAACACTTAAGGCAGTTTATAACTAAAACAAAGGCATTTTAAACTTGAACTTCAACATGAAATGGAAAAGATAAAATAAATTAATGCCATTTACTTACTCACAAGGATATTCTACTAGTCTTATGATCACATACAATATCAATAACCACTTTCATAATGATTGAATGCATAATACGAGACTATCATAACCACATATCCAAGGCCTCGTGCCAAGACTCCAAATAAGATTTTGCCAAGGCCTTGTGCCAAGACACTATTTCGTCTCATGAGACCTACTAATGCATCGAAGAGCTATAGCGGGCTCCACCCATCACTTATTATGTCCAATGCATTCCCATATGAAAATTTTTAAACATAACATACACATTCATATTAAAAATAGCATACGAAATGTGAATACTTTAACCACAAACTATGAATGGTATAAAAATAGCACATCCACAGTCAAACATAACTCATTTGATACAATATGGAAGATTTTATTGTATCACATTAACCTCAATCAAGAATAATGAAGGATGTTTCCATAGATGAAAATAATCATCAAAACTATTTGAGATAAATATCCCCCTTTTTCTTGAAATCATTTAAAAGTCACACTATTTGTCAAGAAGCCATTTAAAAATAGTTTTTTGAATCAAAGTGTCCCATACCACTTTGAAACTTTAAAAAGGAGTTTTAATTTTAAAACATTAATGTCCATATAAAAAAATTCTTAAAACCATTTTTAAAACATGGACATTAATGAGCAAGATTTAGATGAATATGTCTTCAAATCATTTAAAAATGTATTTTAGTTAGAGTTTATAACCAAAAGAGAGACAAATGATTGAGGTAATAAAAACATTATAATATCATGAGAATAAAGGGATTCACGATATACTATGTCAAAGTACATTATATACACCACATAAAAGTGATTTGGTGTATAACAAAAAAGAAGTATCAATGGAATGTAAATTGAGATGAAATCTCTCATAAAGGTTGTATCTTTAGGTTAAGGATAAATCAAGGACATTATTATGTGTGAAAAATATAAATACACTAAATATGATTGTATATTCAGTGTAAAACAATCAAAGGACATTCACACATATTCTAGTAAAAACAACACCAATGAATTGGATGTTTACCTCAACAAATCGAGATTGAGTAAAAATTACTCTTATCAAGTTCATACCGATGACTTGAGAATTTATCAATGGATTGATTATGTTTATAAAAAGTATATCCACAGAAATGGGAGTGGAAATTATGACATAATAAAATGAATAGTGTTTCCACACATAATCTTGGAGTAAAAATAATCAATGAAGTATGCGTAAAGCCGAATAAATGGAAATGGAAATTTCAAATTCTCTTATCGATTAGATAACTTATGAAACATACACCCATGAAAGAAGGATCATACAATGATCATGTAAATACCCATAAATTAAAGTATATTACACAATTAATACAATCATGGGAAGTACACATACACCACATGCAATAAATAAGTGGTGAACAATGGATTTATCACGAAATTAAGAGTGAGATAACAAACCCCTTACTTTGTACTTTTTCCTTGGTCGACGGTAGGTTAACCTCCTGTATAATGGTGAAATAATTGTTATTTAATTATACAAGAATCATATGCATTAATATGATATCATATATGATATTTTAACATTGATTTGTTAGTAATATCTTAGAATTATCGTCATTTCGGGTGTTAACGGGTTCATTTTACATTATATTCTTTATTATGTGAGCCATATTTGTTATTAATGGGATGTATATTATTCATATCCAGAGTAATATCAAGTCCTTAAATATTATTTTTAATCATCAAATGATAATTATACTTGAATGGATATGATGAAAAATGAATCTCATCGCGTTCGTGGAGACGGTAGTCCGTACGTACGCACGAGCGACAATATCATTATTTTGATATATAATTGGATGGTATATCATATATACCGAATCATTATCATGTTATATTTATTATTTACATGAGTTACACATCATTATTATACCCATCCAAATAATAATATATTGAATAACAATTACACCATGACATGGAGACGGTAAGCCGTACGTACGCACGTGTGGTGACATGTTATTCAAATATTGTATAGAATACTGAATATGGTTGTACAATATTTATAATAACATCACAGTATATATATGATACTGGATTTATTATTTTATAGTGGTAATAACAAAGAAAGAATAAGTGGAAGAAGAAAGGAACTCGAAAAGGGGTGGTGAAAACATTACCTCTTCTTTGGGTTCTTCCTTTTGATTTGATCAAAAGGGCACCTTAGGTTGGCTTTATGATCAAACTAAGGCCTCTAGGTTGTAGTGAGGGAAGTTGAGAGAGTATTTGGGCAGGTTATGGCCGAACCAAAAGGCTTTTAAGGTGTGAAGAAATGAGAAGGAGGAGTGACCTTTTATAAGAGGGGTGAGGGGAACCTTTTGAAACGCTAGAAATATTAATTTATAATAAATTAATATTCGGTTTCTAATGGCTCCAAAGTTTATTATTAAAGGATTAAGGTGGGTATAGGTCTAAAACCATTCATCCAATATAATTTATAGAGGTTTGGGTCACTATATTAACCATATCTTTTAGTTTTAACTCTTAGTTAATTAGTTTGACATTTACCATGTCACTTTGTATTTTTATATTATATAGTTAATAAACATACTATATACATCCAAGAGACCCCCCAAGTGGTCCATTAATAATATATCTATCATGATATAAGTCTCTTGGCCGATCCTTAGATTTTTAGGAATTTAATATCAATTAATAATATAATATTTGTTTTAAAAACTCTTTTATGTCAATTTTGACACTATTCAATAGTTGATTTTTGTGAAACACATAACAGAATGATTACTTCTAAAAAAGTTATTTAAATCAATCATAATATGTCATGTTATCCTAGAAAATTACTTTAATTCAACAAAAGTATCCAATTATATTTATTTGGGTATTTATAATATCAATTATTCTAAGTTGTCACTATTATGGTAATTACTGCATCAACATTATGTCATAAATAAATTAACTTATTTAATGTCTAAAATTATAAATAAAATTTCATTATATAGGAAATCGTTTTATATTTCTAATGAATATTTATAGTCTAAAATCCAACATATATAACCCTATGTAACAATTGTTTTTCTAAAAGATATATACTAGTATCATTTTTTGTATTTATTTTAACTTAATTAAAATAAAGTGTCATTATCACTTACATGTGGATCCATGGGGTCCCAAAATCGACCCAAAGATGCCCATGGTCGAACATGTATCAACCAATAGGGTTAAGACACGTTTTATGGTAATTTTGTATTATTATAATATTATTGTTTAACCCTTGTTTACCGGATTTACCCTTTAACTATGGTAAATAAAATATTTACTGAAGTAATTATCCAAAATGTCTAAAAAGAAAAGTTACCTATTTACATAATTTAATCATCCTGATTCCAAATATGGAATCCATTTTTCCAAATTCAAAACACAGAAGTGGCAGAAATTAATTTAAAATTAATTCCCGTTGTTAAAACAAAAAGCGTGTTTTTAAGAGATAATAACTATCAAAAGATTGGCACTTGTTTATGTCTGGTTTAAATGTGAAATTATGTTCAATGACCCACATTGTATTACATGGTAAAAATATATTCTAAATATACTTTAAAACCACTCAAATTCATAATTTATCACTATTAATTATTTTGATTAAAGAAGTTGTTTTTAATTAAAATTTAGTAATTTTCACTATTCATCAAAATATGAAAGTTATTTGAAAAGTACCAAAATTTCCCCCTAGGCTAATTTCGATATTCCGAATCCAAAAATGACGTCCATTTTGAGATATATAATTTATAAAATTTCAAAAAGTAGGAATTACTATTCATAACGGCTAGTTTGATTGGTTGTGGTGTGTTAAAATCTCGAAGTTGCGTACAACGCACGCCATTGCATTATTCGAAAGGAAACGTACCGTGGAAGCTTGGGGTGTTACATTTGGTGTTTGAGGTGTCATTATTTGTATCAGATCAGTGGTTAGATAAATTTATAGATTATAATTATTATTGAGGATAAATAATGGGCTTAGAATATTATGTTGATCAAAATTTCCATAGTATATAAATTTTTTTATGATAATATATGTTTTAATGTCAATGTAATAATGAACATTTAATTTGGATATTAGTATAAGAGATCAATAGTGAATATCATAAGAAAATTTATAAGTACAGTATTGCATCCGACCAATTTTCTAAAGTCTTGAGTATTTAGTATTTCTAAATATGAAATTTCTATCTCGATATAATACATCGATGTAGGATCTGCAACAGATGTACCTCTTTGATATAACCGCAAAAGGTAAAATTGGTTATTGACTTAATCATCACATAAAGAATGATAAAGAGGCATAACTATACACATATTTTGACCCTCAATACTGATATTCTTTGGATAATCACATTCCTTTTACAAACCAATATAAATAATTTAGTATGGTGTTAAATTATTAGCTTATTGAAAATTAGAAAAATGGGAGGGATAACCTATTATTCAATAAAGATTTTAAACAGTTAAATTGGATGTATCATTGGTTAAAAACGATGGTCCCATAAAAGAATACATCTTAAAATTAATTTTTTTTCATATTTTAATTTTGAAGAATATCATATCCATTTTAGATTTAATATTTTGTAGAAATATGATCATATAATTGAAACTAGGTAAAGTAAGTATCTAAAAATAATGATGTCTTATATCTAAATAAGGAATCACACTTAATGGTTTGATGATATTTGTATATATATATATTATGATAGAAAATGAATGTTTCCTAGACCTATATAAGGAAGTCATCTTGACATTATAATAGAAATTATTTATTGTTAATATTATCTATTTTCTATGATGAGTGGTATTTGATAATTACATTCTTGTATATTTTATATATTCTGATAATTATGTGACATATATATGTATTGTTCTCCAAAAAATTTTATTTCCATTAATGGATTAGAAAAATATATGAAATTATATTAATAATGGTTTCATCATGATTTTCATCGTACCACAACAGATAGAATGGTATGATGGGTAGTAGGTTATGACATTAAATTATTGAGTTTCACATTAGTTTTAACATTTCATTTCATCCCATGTTGAGGGTGTGTGGGTGTTCAAAATGGTGCGATAGATAACAACTAATTTCTTATTGTTATAGAGATCATTATGCCAGATTATCCATTTCTGTTTTGACCAGATTCATGTTGCACTGCATTTTTGTGGGGCGATATGGTCCCACCATAATTCATCAGTATATCCTTTGAATGTTATGGAAGAGGTGTCAGTGTTTAATGATCTATGTGGGATATTTTTGGATTTATGTGTTTGTGTACATGACCCATATCAATTAAGATGTCCTTGGATGTTCTCTAGTGGGGTTATTCATGGATTAAGAAATATACAATGGCCCTTGTATTCCATTTTCATGGACCTAATATCTAAATGATGGTGCTCGTTGGATGAATATTTGGACAACGACACATAATGACTCCATTGGAAGAAAGGATGGGAGGTCAGTATCCTGACAATATTTTGGGTGGAATTATTTACTACTAAAGGAATCCCTTATAGATTTTTTAAATGTTCATATCTATTTGAATCATTGTTTCCCTCCCAAAGAGCGTGTTCATGGATTTCCGCTATGTTGCAAAATCAGTCAAGGATATACATGGATGATGATCTACTAAGAAAGAACTAGTTTAATCCATGTGATATGGCACTCTAGAGTTTATTATCATCCAGGGGTCTAGAGTAGTTTTTGATGTCGGTGTTGAACCCATGAGATGGGTTTCTTATGAATCATTGTGGGAGGATTTAGAGACCAAATAGATCGTTGATGCTTTACTGGACACATCACCTTTCAAGGTTATGCAATTCAGAGCCATCCATGTAGTTTAATTTCATGAGGAGAAGACATATTGGTGAATTATTTCTAATAAATACATGGTGCATGAATTACATAGAATAATCCCAAAGGACCCACAAGATATTTGGTCACCAAGATGAACATAACCCTTCAATGAATATGGCCCAGGACACATTAGGGTTGATTTGGGGGTTGCATTTAGACCACATAAAGGGTTCCTATATATCTTGGTCAAAGGGGAATCAAATTACACATAATTATGTAGAACTCAATAGTTATAAACTAATTCTCCTTTTTTGAGGATCCATCGTTGGGAATTACTCTGAAATAGAGGAATTTTGGATTAATGTGAATTATTTCTTACTCTTGAATACAATATCATTTATGGGAGACATGATGTGGATTACCCTTTGCAAAATGTACCCCTATGATCACAAACCATAGATATGTGTCCTATGTATCATTGTTAGAGTAAGAATTAGAGTTCATGTAGTTCATTAAAAGGTTGTTCCATGATTGAGGCTTATGCATTTTAGATGACCATTTTAAGGGGTCATGTTCACTCAATTCACGGATAAGATGATATGGAGATCATTCCAATATTTACTCATCCAACATATCCTAGTTTAGGGCGTATTCAGAGTTCTCATATTTCATGGATGGGTTGTGTGAATGTCATGTTATCACCAACTACTAATCCTAGGTGAGTCATGCTCGTTTTAAGAAAGAAGAGGATGTGAAATTTTCGATAATGATGCATTATTCATTATCCACTGAGGGAAATGGAGGATGGAGAGAGTGGACGTGGTCATAACCATGATCCCAGTGGTAGAGGTAAGGGGGCTCTAAATGTGTCAGCCCCTCAAACTTGTTGATATCTAGTATATTCATGTCTTGTTATACATATATAAACATCACATGTTGGGATGGATAGGGGATAAAAAACTACTTCCTATATAAAATATCTGGTCTTTTCCCAGAAGGTGTGCCCTGGAATATATTCTAGGAATGGAGAGAAGCATTCCTCTTAATCAAAGGGAAATTAGGTATGATCACTTTAGAACATCACTATCCCACATTGATTGGAAAAGATAATGATTACCATTTATTCATAGAATGTAGAGGTTCACATCAACATCACAATGTTTGATGTATGTTTACCTTGGGAATGAAGACTTAAGGACATCCTAATGGTCTGAACTTTTGAGGGTACTTCCATTGTTCCTTCACTTACCTCATGTTTATAGGCACTAAAGGGAACCCTAATGAACCTGATCGTCTGGCCATATGGGTCTAGTGGCTTTGGAAGAGGCCTGGGCCTAATTCCGGTGGACTGGTTAAAGGAGGGGACATAGAGAACGTTATAGGAATGGAAGGACATGATTTTAGTTGGAATGTGTAAATCATAAGAAACCAAAATACACATAACATTTTCTCTTACGGGATAAGGGCTACCCTACATAGCATACTGCTATGTGGGTGAAGGGGTTGTTCACAAACTGAAGTGGTATACAGACCAGGATGTGAGTCATCACATTTCATTATGGCACGTGGTCTCAGGTTCCATCCGTATAATATGATTCTATGTGGCACAGGGTCTTCTCATCATATTGATGTGCCAAGAAGTTCACAGGAGTGAATGAGGGGCATTGTGCCTGGTGTTTGTTGGAAGCACATCCATGAAGGCCATATGGTTCACGGTCCTCCAATTAGGTTCATGAAGAATTTATTATAATTATGTTTAGTTCATTTTATGGTTTGTGGTATGTTTATACATATGAGAAACTATTCGTAGTTTAGTACTTCATCGATCATATGCCCTTTGATGTTTTCCATTTGTAAAATCCAAGCCCTCTAAATATACTCATTCTTTAAAATGTAACTCACCCTTCATAAGACTTATCTATTTTTAGTTCCCCCATATGGTTCATTTTAAAGAGAGATGGGGAAGATGTATCTAGTAGCACAAGAAACCTTTTTAGAAAGCCCAATGAGGGTTCATCCAATCCGGTGATGAATCGGTCAACTGAGGTACATGATTTTCCGGTTGGTTGGGGCAGAAATAAACCACCTCAATACCATGAAAGATGTGGAATGGGGATGGGGTGATCCATACCTCATCTGGGAAATGATTACTCCACAAATATTGTATGCAGGGGACTACTTATCCTTTATGTTTTCACCAATTACATGGTCCACAACACTTTGGTTAATTGTTTTTAATATTGGAATAGCTTGGTTCACTGTCCAACACTTCTCTCGCTAGTGTTTTACAGGCTCCCATCATACCTCATAGTTTTCAGTTTTGTCCACCTGTGGACCATTCATAGTTACCAGTAAATGGACCAGTTTGGGTCCTTTTCCAAATTTTATTTCTTCAATATTCTCCCCAAATTATCCTCCAAATATGAATCTTCTCCCTTTATCAAATTTTCATGAGTAATTTCTTCTCCATTTAGATTTTTAGGACCCTATAAATTCCCATCATCGGAATGGGGTCTGGTCAATATGAAGAGGAGACTATTCTAATGATGAAAACAATATCAAAATAAACTGGTTTGTGGTAGAAATGTGGACAAGTTGGGGGTTACATGTCTTTATATAAGGGACCCAGATCATATGTATTTTACCTGGTTTCCGAGAAAAAAGTGCAATGTAAAGTGCTACAAATATCATTTCAATCATTCACCATCTCTTTCATGGAATTCACCAAACACAAACCATTCCTTGCATTCTGTGAAATTGGTATTCTTCACAATTTCCTCGACATTGAACTGAACTTTATTTTCACGAACCTAACTATGTAATTTTAAAAATTATGTTTGATTATACCTTTAGTATGACTCTATGCATCTTACATATCCTGCATAAATTACATTAATTCGTTGAACTAAAAATTATATTCCCAAATAAGACCATAAATCATGGAACATGAACACTGAATATCAACATAGCGAGGCACAATACGTTTCATTCCCATTCCTCAAACTGAATGACTTGATGGATGACACTTCAAGAGAAAATATTTTAACGGACATTCAATGTACTATCAGCTCATAGAAAATGAATTCTGTGAACTGTCCATGGGTTCTAGTGCATGGAGCCTTCCGTTTGGTGGACATCATTGTTCCTTTTCCATTTTTGTCTTTTCTAACCAATCATTTTAATTGGAGTGGACCATTATAATGACTTTTAGTTATGTAGGACAAAATTGATCCCACTCTTATATCTGTAGATGTAATAAATAGGTTGGTAGATATGGTGGATATTTATAAATAGAACCTGTGTTTTTATATAGTTCTCCAAGAGGGTATTTTTAGAGACATTGTTTCACCTGAGCTCATAGTCTATCCACAATATTTCTAGTTACTACTTTACAAGTTGGGCCTCCTAGATGATATTCCCTTTCTATTGTCCAATCATAGTACACCTATTAATTTTCTAGAAGAATCCCAAGGGCGTGATGAGGAAAATATTTCCCCAACGGGAGAACATGTTACTAGTTTTACTCAATAAAACACGATCACGCTAGAAGTCTATTCATGGACTCAGAGCAATGGTTTCATTGTAACACATCTTTTAGTTCAAACATCCGGGACTACCCATCGATATTTAGTCATTATTTATAGAATCCCAAGGGTGGGTGGATCACTAAATGGTTATTTCAATCCAATGTATTCTTCTATGATGATTATTCTTGGGCCTTCTAGATGAATCAGAATTGCTTACAGCCCCATGTGATGTTCGAAGTAGTAACATTTTATCATAGAGCATGGGTTTCCAAAATTTCAATCTATTCACCTGGTCAAATATCTTCCATACATCTTATCGAGGGGTTTTCAAGCACCTGTACCTTTCATCTATTGCATGGGGTGGTTGGGATTATTTATGGGACGTCTATCATCATGTAGGGATTCCAATTCTTGGAAACATGTATGATGTGTTTTTTCATGTGGCCAATTCCTGGGAAATGTTGAAAAATTATATATTCTAGTAAGGAATTTATTATTCATGGAGGAGGGATTACTCAATCAAACCCTCTATGATCATTCTCTAAATTAATTAAATAAATTGTATGAGATATTATGGAAGTAGAACTTTCTGAGGCCAAGGGTACTCCACAACTAGAATCACCCCACTCAACAATAATAGAAAATTCTGAGTTCATATTACCCCAACATCGAAGAAGGATAGATCAACACCTATGGGTATGGAATTCAGTTAGACATACCTCCTGATCTAGGACTAACTATATTATTTGGATTAATCTTGAGCGGATGTCTTTCTCCTATTAGGATTATATACTAGTGTTAGGGCATGTGCTCAAATGCTGATAGCCACATTTGTAAGAAAAATCCCTTTAACTTGGTCATTCATACCCTTTCCCAAATATATGAACTATTAGGTTAGATACAAGAATGGAACCCCCCCCCCCAAATGATATTGGTGGTCCATTTCAATATTTGAATGGTGGGATGTGTAAGAACCCAGTTCTTATTCCTGAGGTACATGTTTCTTCCATTCCTTTTTCCTTATGTGTTTTTGAGAAAAGAAGGAAAATGGGGAAAAATCCCAAATTTTGTGGGTACACACCATGTACTTTTCCACATGTCGTGTACTTTGGCCGTGTAGAATGAGTACACAGGGCGTGTAGACATACTGGAGATGAAAGGTGTAAAAACCAATTACACGCCATGTAGTGGGTATTTACTCGCTGTGTAGTTAGTCTGTAGGTGAATAGTAATCCAGTGAAGGTAGCCGCTAGAAGAGCGACAGTACATGCCATGTACTCAGTTATTACACATCGTGAACTCATGTCGATAGATGAACAGTGCCATGCTACGGAGGGGCCGCCAGAGGAACAGTTTAAAAAATAAAAAGTACAGGTCGAGTACATGAGAGCACACACTGTGTAGTTTGTCTTTTCCGCTTAAAATGGGATGTATCCTACTATGTTTATAGAGGAATATTAGAACACTGGGTAAGCTTTGATGGATGGCTGGAGCTTTGAAGATCTCTTGACCGCACACTGGGAACCTGATTCCATATCCGTCGATCTCTTTGAAACTGCATGGGTAAGCTCTTCCTTCTCCTATAACTTATCTTACCAATTATTTCACGAGGGAATTTTATTTGAGTATGAACGAGATTATGTTTATCTCAGATCTATGCCTTTATTATTTTTTTGGGATGCGACATTCACATATACCAATCAAGGGCGATCAATGTAGGTGGTCTGGTGTTTAAATTCCATCTGTTGTGCGTTTTTTTGTACCATTTTCTTATGAACACATGTTTGGTGTGATGTATGGCTGAGGCCTTTGCTGAAAGATATCTATAGTTTTATACATAATCTAATGAAAAGTTTAAAATACTGTTTGGGATTGATTCTAAGATCTAGGACCACCCTTGAGGTGTGTTCTTCTGTTTAGCCGTTTGGCCAGTTTACCTGAGGTTATACCGTAAAGTTTAGAATGTTTTCAATTACATTGAGGGGAATTTTATATAAACTGCTTTATTATATGTTAGGAATGGCCCGATTACTTTTTTATCATGAGGGTAGTGTGGTGATTAGAATGTGGTTAGTGTTTTGTTTAGCCTAAGATAAACTCCTTATGTGCATGTGGGAAGTAGATTCTGTGCCTATGGGTGACACCTTGTTCACCTGTGGGAAATATCTGTTATTCCAGTGGGCGATTACCTATGGGTTTCGACTCTGCTTACCTGAGGGTAAGGATTGTATGTATGAGGACAGTGTTATCATGAATATTCACCATGGTGATTTTTTATGTTATTCTTTTCAAGTTAAAGAATATTCTTTGCATGGTTAAATGAATATTAAAATGGAAATATAATTGGTAAAGTTAGTTACTTTTGAGTACTGCTTAGTTTATTATGTTTACTACTGCACACTGTTGTTGCACATTTTCACGGACAGTTGGGCATGAGCCTTTGGTGGGTGCCTACTGAGATTTATTTCACCCACCATGTTTGGTTTATGTATTTGGCCCAAACAGACTATATTGTTGCAGGTGTAGATAGGGGTATAGGTCCCCATACAAGTACATGATTGTTGTAGAGGAGTAGGAGATCATGGGACGGAACCTGGTCTTTTGATGTTGTTGCGTGTTGTGTACTGTGCTTTGGTTTTATTTGGATGTACCTTTTACTAGACATGTGTTTCATTGTATTGCAGTATATCATGTTCTAGATGTTTTCATAGAATAATGACATGCTGCATCACATATATATATGACTGTTGGTTGTCTTTTACATCAGTTATCCATTTAAGTTAGATATTGTTTACTAATTCCATTGTTGTATGTTATATAATTTTTTTCCACTGTGCTACACTTTGACAAATGAGGGCATAGTTTCCCCAATATCAAACATGGGCCCTCCCTGCTAGTCGGTAGCCTCTGGCATTTGGGTAAATGCGCTTGAGGTCTTGTGACCAACCGGGTTTGGGGAACCCATTGAGTGGCACCTGAATCAGGGACGTTACAAAGTGGTATCAGAGTTATTTTGTTTTCTTGGACTTACTCTTTGGAGCCTTAGTCAGGGATAGGAGGGAAATGGTTGTTGTTAATAAGTTGTTCTTAGGAGAAGCTAACCCGTATAAAAGTAAAATTCAGTCTACCTCGGTTATTAAAATTATTACTGGTTTTTCAATTTTACAAGTTGATTTGATTTTCACCTTTTGGTGACACACTTTTGATTGTTCTGTTTATATGTTATACATGAGTTCTATTTAGATTAAAACCGATGAGATGAGGGTATTCCATCACATACATCATTTAGGCACATGTTAGAATCACATGCCATGCATAGTTTCCATGACATGTAGGAGCATTAAGAATTGCATGCTATTGTGAATGATGTTGTACTAGAAAAGCATGTTGGTTTGATAGATGGTTTGATAAATACCTGCTATTTGATAGGGTAGTGTTGTGTGAGGTTGTTGATAGTCTGAACACCAAATATTGATTTTTGGGGTGTATGGCCCCTCAATAACCAGAATTTGGTGGATCATTAACGTGCTTTCATGGATATAACATGTATATGATGTTAAGATTTGATTCGTGGGGAGTATGGGTCGTCATGGATTGGAATTCGGCACATAGGTGTTGTTCTAGTGTTTATTTGGGTTCTGGGGTAGTTTATGAGGCTTACTGTCCAGAAAAACCAATAATACATGTCGTGTTGTTCTATGGACACACGCCATGTATACTTCTGTTCGGGAAGAAATGAAAACATTTTAAGTACATGTCATGTACCCTCAGTACACACCGTGTAGTCTCTTCCCATGTCATAGACCATGTGGGTGGGGACACGAGATATGAAATGACATGGGGGAAACACGTCATGTACTAGTTGTACACACCATGTAGTTTAGACCCAGTGTTCGCCCATGTAACGGACATCATAGACTACAAAAGCTTAAGACATACATGTTGTGTTCAACTTGAACACGCCGTGTAGTCTGACCCAGGTACCTGGCCATGTCACTAACAACACAGGTCAGTGATACCTCTTCTTGACATGTCATGTACCTGTGGGATATGGCGTGTATTCTTGACTAGGGAGAGACCATGTGGACCTGGCTGTGTGGCTGGGAAGACGGAGTGGTGGTGTACACGCCTTGTGTAGTTGTAACATGTCGTGTAGTGTTATCATAGTAGTCAGCTGTGTCACGAACAACACGAGAAGTGAGAAATTAAACCATACATGTTGTGTAGATGTTATACACACCGTTTAGTCTTGTTCATAAGTAAGACGTGTGGCTAAGCCGTGTAGAAGGACCCGGCCAGGGGAAGAATAGTCAGGTACACACCGTGTAGTTAATATACACACCGTGTAGTCATGTTTTGTAAATATTTAATGATTTCTTTCTCCTTTTCCATTCTCTATATCATTTTTTCAGTTGATGATAATCATGATCTAAGGCACGCGTTTGACCTTGTAGAGTCATGCTGCTGAGACGACCACTGATTGTTCTCCAAGAGAGCGGAAACAATTATACTCCATAAATGGTAGGCCATGGGCTAACGATGGATCCTCCAGTAGGGACAGATGTGGATCCAGCCATTATATCGGACACAAGCATGAATGCGCAGTTCCGTGAAGGCTTTATGCGGTTCATGAAGACCTTTCAGGGAGCACTGCCGGCTTCCACATCTATGGCAGAGCTGACTCATATATTCCAGTAGCAGCATCCGCCTTCGTTTTCCAGGGATGTTGGAACACATGATGCAGAGTCTTGGACGGGGTCGATATAGACTATTTTCGAGAATTTGGAGACACCTCCAGGGTGGAGGGTCCTGCTCGCTACATACATGTTGCATGATTTTTCAAAGATGTGGTGGTATGTTACCACCCAATATGAGCATCATAAAGATATGTAATGGGAATATTTTCATACAGCCTTATATTACTTCTTTTTACAAGAGACGCTAAGGGAATATCAATCTTGAGAGTTCATGAATGTACATCAGGGAACTATGTCAGTTATAGATTATTCTTCTCGCTTCACCGAGCTTCAGCATTTTGCACCCGTCCATGTGTGTGATGAGACGTTGAGGGCTAGACTCTTTGAGGATGGTCTTCAATATGACATACGAGCATTGGTGAATGTTTTCAGGTTGCCTACTATACATGCTATTGTAAAAAAGGTATTGATTACATATAATTACCTATGTGAAGCTAGTGGTGTGGGCCTGGGAGGTTCGACAACAGTTTCTGGTACTATTTCTACCAGTAAGAGGATGAGACAAAAGGATTTCTCTGACATTGGAAGTACCAGCCATAGAAATACTTCAGGTGGCCAGGTCATGTTATACCAGTGTGTTAAGGGAGGGCACAAGAGACCACAGTGTCCACGTGACACAGTGGAATGTCGATCTTGTGGCAGGATGGGTCATCGGTAGCTCTTTTGCAGGGCGTTTCCACTAGTTGCTATTGAGAGGGGTTATGTGTAGACTCTTCATGTGGGAGAGGGACCAGAGGCTTTTTACCAGATGGGAAACTAGAATACGTCATGGCGTGTAGGACGAGATAGTGGTCGTGGCCATGGTAGCTAGACACCGTGATCTCAGAGGCAGCGGGGCAGGACAGCTCATGGTATCTAGGCTTTGTCACAGGGCCATGACACTGAGCTGGCATATGCAATGCAACAGACCTAACAAGAGTAGGATCCTAGACCTTCTACTGTCAGATGTACTGTTCTAGTAGGTTCTGTTTTATCTTCAGTACATTTCGATATTGGTTCTACAAATAGCTTTATATCTGTGCCTATTGTGTAGAGCCTTGTGATCTTTGTTTCATCTTCTTCTGATGTTATGATGCTAGACACTCTGTTGGGAACTAGAATTGTTGGTGTGAATCAGTGCAAGGAATGTCCCCTTGAGGTTGGTGGGTGTAAGTTTCTATGCAACCTCTCTGTCTTGGAGATGAGGAGCTAGATGTCATTCTCAGAATGGACTGGTTGGTACCCTTCCGAGACTTTGTATATTTCTATTGTCGCAGGGTGAGTTTCACATCATCAGAGGGTGGAGAGTTTCTATACAAGGGAAAATGGGATGTCCTGGCAAGCCGAGCTAGACCCAAGCATCGTGGGAGAGGTGGAGTGACAGCCCAGATTGCGAGTTTATATCTATATGATCCAGGGACATGTCATAAGGACTTCCCTCTCATAGTTGATCATTTCATGGATGTCTTCCTGGACTACTGTTCAGGTATACCTCCGGAGCGAGAGGTAGATTTCTCAATCGATCTTGTGCTAGGAGCGGCACAGATATCCATTCCACCTTATAGGATGGCTACACCTGAGTTCCAGGAGCTCATTAGACAGTTAGGGGAGTTGTAGTCAAAGGGTTTCATCCAACCCAGCACTTCTCCTTGGGGTTCACCAGTCCTTTTTGTGATGAAGGCGGACAGTACCTTCAGACTCTATGTGAATTATCAGAAGATGAACCAGCTGACGGTTAATAAACGATATACCTTACCGAGGATTGATGATATTTTTGATCAAATTCAGGGATCATGAGTGTTCTCAGAGATTGACTTGAGATCCGGGTATCATCAGTTACAAGTTATACCATCAGATATTCCTCTTTTATATTTTTAGAGTAGATATGGTCTATATGAGTTCTTGGTTATGTCATTTGGACTCACGAACGCGCCAACAGTTTTCATGGCTCTGATGAATCGTGTGTTCCACTACAATTTGGACTCTTTTTTGGTAGTTTTCATGGACGACATCTTGGTGTAATATCAAACTCGACACGACCATGATACCCATATTTAGATTGTATTGAGTACACTGAGAGAGCATAGTCTATATGCTAAGCTCTCAAAGTGTCACTTTTGGATGGACCAGATACACTATCTGGGTCATATTATCTCAGAGGCTGGAGTTTTTGTAGACCCAGAGAAGGTGAGAGAAGTAGTTTGTTGGGAGAAGCCTAAGAATCTGTTTGAGATACAGAGTTTCTCGGGGATGTCTAGTTACTACAAGCGTTTTATTCAGGACTTCTCCCGTATAGCAGCGTCGTTGATGGGTTTGACTAAGAAGGGTGTGAACTTCATATTCTCAGAATCTTGCAAGACATCCTTTCAGGTGATGAAGGGATGGTTGGCATCAGTACCGGTCCTAATACTTCTAAAGAATTCTATGAGCTATATAGTTTACTATGATGCATTAGATATTCGGCTGGGAGTAGTGTTGGTGCAGGGCGATCAAGTAGTTGTGTACGGGTCTCGGCAGTTGAGGCCACATGAGAGGAATTTCCCCATGCATGACCGCGAGTTGTCTATAGTTGTTCATGCATTGTGCTTTTGGATACATTATCTCTTTGAAAACATTTTTTGGTGTTTAAGGACCACCAATGTCTTAATATATCTTTACCCGGAGTTACTTGAACTTGAGATAGAGAAGGTGGGTTGAGTACCTTCAGTCCTTCGATTTTGAACTTTCCTATATACCTAGTAAGGGTAATGCAGTAGCCGATGCACTGAGTAGGAAGACTCAGACACAGGAAGTACAAGAGGCTAGGGGTGAGTGGCGGCTTATGGAGTTGTTCCCTAACGTGCATTTGGAGGTGCACGACAGTCAGGGGAAGACTTATATTTCTCCCTTAGCTGGGATGTATACCCTCCTAGACAGAGTGAGGATGAGATAGATATCGGATTTAGAAGGCCTAGTTATGAGAGAGTTAGTTTCAAGTGAGGACCCTCCTCCTAGATGGATGATAGGCGATGATGAGGTACTGTGTTTCCATGGATGAGTGTGGGTTCCAGGGAATATACATGAGGGGATGATGCAGGAGTTTCATTCTTCAGCTTGGGCAGTGCATCCCAAAGTTACCAAAATGTAACGTGACTTGAGACATCAGTATTGGTGGCTGGGTATGAAGATAGAGGTGGTTGGTTTGGTTACGAGATGTTCCCCTGGTCAGCAGGTGAGCGCGGAGCATCAGTGGCCAGTGGGACTGTTACAGCAGTTACCAGTTCTAGAGTAGAAATGGAATAATGTCATGATGTATTTTGTGACTAGGTTGCTGAGGTCACCATGAGGCAATGATGCCGTATGGGTCATTTTGTACAGACTTACAAAGGTAGCTCAATGTTTTCCGATCAAGGAGACCATCGGTGTTGACGAGCTTGGATATCTGCATATCCGAGAGGTCATATGTCTTCATGGGGTCCCTCATTCTATCATTTCAGATAGGGATGCCCATTTTACGTCTCATTTCATTAAGTGTTTTCAGAGGGAATTGGGTATACAGGTGAATCTGAGCACAACTTACTGCCCTCAGACCTATAGCTAGTCAGAGCGTACGATACAGGTGCTTGAGGAAATGTTGTGTGCATGTGTCCAATACTTTTGGGGCTCTTGGGAGAATCATATTCCCCTAGTCTAGTTTGCCTATAGTAATAGTTTTCAAGAAACTATTGGGATGGCACAATATGGGGATTTATATGTTAGGACAAGTCGATCACCCTTGTGCAGGTTGGAGGCAGGTGATGTAGCTTTACTGGGACCACGTCTCATGCAGGAGACTTCTGGGCAGGTCCACTTGATTCATAAGCGGATGGATACTACACAGTCTCATCAGAAATCTTTTGCTAATCACTGTAGACAACCCTTGTAGTTTATGGTCGGGGATCAGGTTTTCTTGCGTGTTTCACCGAGGTTGGGACACAGGCGGATCAGAAGATAGGGTAAACATTCAACAAGGTATGTGGGGCCCTTTGAGATTCTGGAGAGAGTCGGGCCGGCTTCCTATCGGTTAATGTTACCACAGAGGTATCGGGCGATCCCAACGTCTTCCATTTATCTCACTAACACCATTATCATTCAGACCTGTCTCACGTCATTCAGCCTGTGGAGGATGTGCTATAGATCTATGCATCCTATTAGGAGATGATTATCACTCAAATTTACCCAAGAGATGAAGGCAGAACAGTCCTTGTAGTCTTGCTTGGGTTGTCGAAACCTCAGAGACCTACGAAGTAACCTATAGACACACAAATTCTAAGGACTATTTTTGGATATAAAGTGGCCAACATGTGTTGATTTTAGATGTGTTTACAAGATCACTAACAGATTTAAGTGAATTCAATTAAAAATAATGAGTTGATCCTAGGTTATTGCTCGAGTGGATTGGATGAAATTCTTCTTCAACTATTTCAATTTCTAATATTTGATATGGGTTAATTTAAGAAGATTAAACAACATCCTCACTTAATGGTTTAATACCTAAACACATTAATACTAATCACCTATACAATTACAGGATCATGGTTTTGAGCACTTCAAGGTAAAGGTTCGTATTAGCACTTGATGTGTGTAGCCTTAAATTCAATAAGGACGATAGAGTTTAAAAATCATCAAATACAAATCTCAATTAAAAAAAGTGATTAGACATTAATGTGGTGATAAATAACATATAATCCATCTCCTTGATACTCCCTTGTATCAACACATATGTGGGTTATCCCTCCATTGATTCTATGGTTTCACTGGAAGCGGAAAGTAGACTCACGCGGGGGGGGGGGGGGGTGGAGAAGTAATGAAAACAATAAAAAATGATCACTCCGCCGTTGTGTGAATAATTTCACAAGATTTGGTGTGAATAAATTTACACCTTCAGGAAACAGTATCAAAGTGAGATAAAGAACAACTGAGTAATAGGAGAAGAAGAACTTTTATTAAGAAACTAGGATGAATTTTAACAACTTACACGTGAATGAAGAACTTTACAAAAACAAATTGGCAGCATAACATTAAGATGAAAACAAAGCTCAAAGATGAAAAAATCCTCCACTGCCACTTCTTTAAATAGGAATTTTGGGATCCTTGGGTCTATCCTCCAACATTACAATGCATCCCACTTGATTATTGTAGGCCTAGGGTGGTGGAATTCCTGTGGAACTTGGACTTTTCCACACCTGACCTGAGGTGGCATCCAGCTTTCATCCACCGAACAGACGTGCCTGGAGAACCATCTAGATGGCCGAATCAGAGTGGACCATAGAATCAGAAAATGGATCCCAGGAAGTCCTCAAACTGTCTATAATATTTGGGCCCATTTGGAGTTTTGGATTCTACGATATGATTATATTTGTAGGATGTTTTTCTAGGATGCAGAATCTGGACCAGAATTTTATCTCCAAATTGGGCCGCATTAATGACCACAATAGAGGCCGAATTAGCGATGGATCTTGATGAATTATTTGTTCCTATACATGTCGTATGGAATCCCATGAAATTTTGGATTCATTGGGAATGTATGTGGGGCCCCACATTCTCATCAGTGGGTTGGTGTCCAATCTGACTTCTCCAGAATTGTTTCCATTCATCACAAGATATCCCCATCTTTTTCCATTAATTCTCCATTGATCCCTGAATCAAACATGTTCATATTGAAGTGTAGATAAAGTTTCCAAAATATCAAATTATAATATGTATAATTAGATTTTTTAAAATCAGAGGAATCATTGGGTACTTTAAATGATGTTGAAAAAAGGTCCACATAATAGTGCACTAAGAATGAATTACAACCATAATGTGAAATGATGTTCAATGTGTAAATTGCACTAAAATCGTGTTTATGAATAATAAATCACAGGAAAATTATATATATTAACAATAAATATTAGCCTCATTTAGTGGCTAATCACACCCCCCAACTTGAGTTTTTATATTTTCGAGCAAAATATATCTCAACAATATGAAATTTGAATTCCCTTTTCCAGAAAATTTTAATACACAATGATCACCAAAAAAATTATACCAAACAATCATGAAACTCATAAAAATATTTTAATACATGATAGTTTCATAAGAATATCTCAATCCCAATCTCATTACTTTATTCAAAATCATTGTCGTATGTCATCCAATATCAATTAAGTATGAGGATGTGTTGTGTATCACAATAGACATAGGGGTTCATCTGTATTCAAGGGGGATATTATGGAAGCGATAGGTGGAATCACATTTCAATATTATGATGAGTGTTCAATTTTTTTGTATTATAATTTTTTTTTGCATTTTTTCCATGGTAATTGAAATTCCACTCAAAATAGTCAACACATGTTGTGAGACATTTCCAATGTCTCCCAAGCTCAATGACCTTTGGAAACCAAGTGAAGACCACATACTCGGGAATCATCTCGAGTTAACTCTGTCAAATAAAAATTCAACTTACCAAAAATAGAGATAAAATTTCTAACTCTGGGCCAAACAACTATGGAGTCATGCTCCCCAAGTGACGAAAGCCACACATTAGGTCATTTCATTGCTCTACGCGCAAATTTATTATTATTATTTTAATTAATAATTTTTTTCTATTGAATACTCATATTAAAAATAAAATTATCACCAAAACTTTACTATTTATTTGGGGACCCCATGAACTCAAACTAATACCCCACTATCTAAAGGACGTGCATTGTGATTCTTTTGTTATTTGGATAAAAATAAAGAAAATGAAATATCACACTGGATAGCCACACTTTCCAAAATATATTCTCATGAAATTATATAAGGATTAAAATAAGAATTAGGGCATGCTAAATTACATGATATTCAGTTTCAAAGTGTGTAATGTGTATTACCATGTTCAATGTTAAAGGAATCTTTCCTTCCATTTACGCGCATTTTTTTTCAAATCATTCAATTTTTTACACAATATTTTTATTTCATCCTCTCCCCCCAACATAAAATAACATTGTCCCTAGTGTTTGAAGAAATGAAAATTTTTATGGATTATAGGAAGATAAGGGATGTTCAAAAATGAAAATGAAAGATGATGATCATGGAATGGAGTCACCTGGTGGTTGAAGTTTAAGTTCTTGATTCTCCAATTTAGTCCTCTGATATCCATTCCCCTTGTAGATTTACCTAGTAGAAAAAGATAAAAAACAATATATATATATAATAAATTATTTGAAATATAAGTATATATATAAAAATTATAGAATAAGGAAGAACAAAAAGTAGTAGGTCCGTGGTAAGAACGCACCCATGTCTTACTTCGGTCTCGGGTTCGATTCCCTGCAGCTTCGCCAGTTGTGAAAGTGTTTTACCCATGACCTAAGATTTGTCCTTTTTTATAATTTTTTTATTTTTTTTATTTTATTATTTTTATTTTAACCTACAAACACAAAAAAGCGAACATATTATAAATTGTCTTCTTTTTAAATTTCTAGGTAAGGTATTACTTGAGGATCACACCATGTGACACGGATGGATATGGTGCTCTTCTTTCGTACCCATCCATACTCTGAATAGAAGAACATGTCAATAGTCTATATTTTTTTAATATGAAAATTATTTAATCATACTTGAAAAATAAAGATGATTCAAAAAAAGATTGGAAACATAAAAATTACTGGTTTCCTCCCATGCAGTTCTTTTTTTAAAGTTGTTATCCCGACATGGACCCCTAATTGATTTATTATTTTCTTCATCTAAGGTGGGTTCACATGATTCTTCATCAACATCATGTTTTTTGGAATGGTTCAATGAATAGTTTGACTCTATGACCATTAACTATAATGGTTTGACCATTGGTGGGATCTTGAATTTATACTGACCCATGGGGGTACACCATATACACTATGTATGGACCTAACCATCTAGACCTAAACTTTCCCCATGTTTTGTTTTGTTCAGAAAGGCTTTCTAGGTACTTGTAAGCATCATTTGTAAAATTTTTTAAAGGTTCCATTACACATCATGTCAATGAATTGTTTGTTCCTCAGACCCAACCCTTCATAAAAAATTATATCTTATTCAAGAATAGAAAAACCATGGTGTGGAACCATGTTTAGAGTGTCTTTGAACCTCTCCCATGTGTCATATAATGAATCTCCCTCTTGTTCAAAAATGTTTTGAATGCTTTTTTTAAGTACAATTGTTTTGTGGTGGGGAAAGTATTTTTTGTATAATTATATTTGTAGTTGTTACCAAGTGTTTATGGATGATGGTCTAAAATTTTTTAGCCAATTTTTAGTTTGATCCTTAAAAGAAAAAGGAAATATCTTCATCTTAGCTGATTCTAGTTGATGTGAGGGACACATGGTTTCTACAATGTCATTGAACTCCTTGATGTGAAGGTAGGGTATCTCGGACTCCATTCCCTAGAATGTAGGAAGGTATTTTAGAACATGGGGTTTAAAGATGTAGTTGAAATATCCTAGTGAATTGTGCCTAATGAATGAGGGGGCATTGGTCCAGGAAGGTTTGAGGTAGTCATTCATGGTTTGATCAACTACATTCCCCAAGTTTGGGGCTGCCTCATTTGGGATTCCATTTTTGTTTCCACCTGGGTTTATGAGTTGGTTTGGTTGAAGACTTTCCATTGAAATGGACTCAATTTTGGACTCTGGAGTATTAGGTAGATTAGGATCTAATGGAAAGTGTTACCTTGGTGTAATTGACTCCCCATCCCTCGGACTATCCCCCCTACCTAGACGGTTTTATTGATCGCGGGTGTAGGCGGACATGCGCCAAAAAAATGAGAAAGGGAAAGCAGAAGATAATTTGGATGAGAAACGAATAAATATGAGAGAATATAATGGGTGTTTAGATGATTCACTTGGTTTCCCGGAAACGGTGCCAAAATATAATTCTCGCTCAAATTTACCCAAGAGATGAAGGCAGAACGGTCCTTGTAGTCTAGCATAGGTTGTCGAATGCTCAAAGACCTAAGAAGTAACCTTTAGACATGCAAATTATAATGAATTTTTTTGGATATGAATTGAAAAACTTGGGTTTATTTTAGATGTTTTTGAAGGATCACTTCCAGATTAAATTGGATTCAATTTAAACTAATGAGTTGATCCTAAGTTATCGCTCGAGGTGAATTGGATGAAATTATTTTTGAACTATTTCAATTTCTAATATTTGAGATGTGTTAATTTAAGAAGATCAAACAACATCCTCACTTACTATATTAATACCTACACCAATTAATACAAATCACATATAAACTTGAAGGTTCAATGTTTAGGGAACATCAAGGTAAAGGTTCATTTTAGCACTTGAAGTGTGTGGCCTTAAATTCAACAAGGACGATGGAGTTTAAAAATCATCAAATAAAAATCTCAATTAAAAGAAGTGATTAGACATTAATGGGGTGATAAATAACATCTAATACATCCCCTTTCTACTCACTTGGATCAACCCATAAGTGGTATATCTTTCCATTGATTCTATGGTTTCAATGGAAGCAGAAAGTATACTCATGAGGGAGGAAATGGAGAAGTAAAGAAAACAATAAAAATAAAATGATCACTCCATCATTGTGTGAATATTTTCACAAGATTTGGTGTGAATAAATTTACACCTTGAATAAAAGGTATCAAATTTATATGGATAAAAACAAAATAATATAAGAAGAATAACTATTATTAAGAAATTAGGAAGAATTAAAACAACATACATGTGAATGAAGAACGTTACAAAGACAAATTGGCAGCAAAACATTAAGATGAAAACAAAACTCAAAGATGAAAAAATCCTCCACCACCACTTCCTTAAATAGGCATTTTGGGAGCCTTGGGTTGGGACTCCTGTAGTACAAAGCATGCCACTTGATTATGGTAGCCCTATGGTGGTGGAAAGCTTGTAGAACTTGGACTTTTCCACACTTGACCCGAGGTGGCAGGTAGCTTTCATCCACCGAAATTATGTGCTTTGAAGACCTTTTAGATGACCGCATCAGAGTGGTCCATAGAAGAAGACAATAGAGCCCCAGATATTTCCTAACCTCCTGTAAAATATGGGCTCATTCGGAATTGTGGATTCCGATATATGATCATATTGGTAGGATATTTTTTTGGGCCGCAGAATCTGGGCCCGAATTTTATATCCAAATTGGGGAGCCTTAATGACCTCCATGAAGGAAGAATTAACATTTTATCCTGTAGAGTTATTTGTTCCTCCACATATCTTATAGCATCCCACGAAATTTTGGATTCATTGGGCTTGTATGATGGGCCTCACATTCTCATCAGTGGGCTGGTGTCCAGTCTGACTTCTCCAGAATTGTTTTCTTTCATCACAGGATATCCCCATATTCTTCTATGAATTATCCATTGATACATAAATAAAACATGTTAATATTAATGTTTAGATCAATTTCACAAAATATAAAATTAAAATATATATAATTATTTTCCATAAAATTAGATTAATCATCGTGTATTTTAAATGATGTTCAAAAATGAACCACATAATAGTGCATTTTAAGACAGAATTACAATCATAATGTGAAATGATGTTCTAAGTGTAAAATGAACTAAAATGGGGTTTATGAATAATAAATAACTTGGAAATTATATATATTAACAGTGAATATTATCCTCTTTTAGTGTAAAATCAGGAGCATCCAATTTTTATTGTTGATAGGAGAACGAAGGTTCTCCGAGGCCGGTCAATTTCTCTCGTACGGGTGCTATGGAAGCATGGTCGAGTGCAGGACGCAACCTGGGAGTGGAAGACTAACATATGTGCTCAGTGGCCAGAATTTTTTGAGCTTTATCATCACCACCCTTGGACGGGAAATTTTGGGATGAATTGCTTTAAGGGGGATGTTTGTAAAAACCCAGTTCTTATTCTCGAGGTACACGTTTCTTATTTTTGTTTTTTTCTTTTAGTGTTTATGAGAAAATAAGGAAAATTTGGAAAATCCCAAATTTTTTGGGAACATTCCTTGTACTTTTCCACATTCTGTGTACATTGGCTGTGTAGGATGAGTACACAGGGCATGTAGCCATGCTGGTGATAAAAGGTGTAAAAACTGACTACATGCCATGTAGTGGGTATTTACACACAATGTGGTCAGTCAGAAGGTGAATAGTAAGGCGGTGAAGGATTCCACCAGCTGAGTGATAGTACACACTGTGTACTCAGGTATTACACGCTATGTACTCATGTCGACAGATGAACGCTGCCACGTTGGGGAGGGGCCTCCAGAGGAACAGTTTAGAATTGAAAAGTGCACGCCGTATTTGGCAGTACATGTTGTGTACGTTTTTTCCGCTTAAAATGGGCAGTAGAATTATCTGTTCATAGAGGAATCTTAGAATGCCGAGGGAGCTTGGAAGAACTGCCGGAGCTTCGGAGATCTCCGGACCATACACCGGGAACCCGATTCCGTATCCGTCGATCTCCATGGAACCGCACGAGTAAGATATTCCTTCTCCAAGAACCTATCTTACCAATTCTTTCCCAAGGGAATGTTATTTGAGTGTGAACATGATTAATTTCATCTCAGATCTACACATTTCTCAATTGTTTCGGGAAGCGAAGTTCACAAATACCGATCAAGGCTGATCGAGGTAGGTGGTCAGGTGTTTAAATTCCAACTGTTGTGTGTTTTTTGTGTACTGTTGTGATACGAACACATGTTTAGTGTGTCGTATAGTTGAGGCCTTTGCTGAATGATATCTAGAGTAGTTTAGATAATCTATTGACAAGTTTAAACTGCCGTTTGGGATCACTTCTTGGATCCAGGACCACCCTTGGGGTGTGTTCCTCTGTTTAGCCATTTGGCCATGTTACCTGAGTGTATAACGTAAATTTTAGCATGTTTTAAATATCCTTGAGGGGAAATGTATATAAATTAATTGCTTATATGTTGGGATGGCCCAGTTACTTGTTTAGCCTAAGGGAAGTGTTGTGATTAGCTTGTGTGCAGTGTTCTGTTTAGCTTGATGGAAACTCCATCTGTGCTTGTGAGTAGTAGATTTTGTGCTTGTGGGCGACACCTCGTACACCTGTGGGAAATATCTGTTATGCATGTGGGTGTTGACCTGCGAGTATTGAGTCTTATTACCAGAGGGTAATGTTTGTATGTCTGAGGACAGTGTTATCATGAATATTAACATTGGTGATTTTTATATGTTATACTTGTCAAGTTAAAACACAGGCTTGGCATGGTTAAATGAATTTCAAAATGGCACTATAACTGGTAAAGTTTGTTACTTTTGAGTAATACTTAGTTTATTACATTTACTACTGCACACTGTTGTTGCACATTTTCACGTACAATTGGGCATAGGCCTTTGGTGGGTGCCTACAGGGATTTATATTTCACACCCTGTTTGGGTCATGTCTTTGGTCCAAACAGAATTTATAGTTGCAGGTGTAGATAGGGGAATGGGTCCCCATACTGGTACATGATTATGGCAGAGGAGTACGAGAGAATGGGACCGAGCCTAGGTTTGTGATGCTGTTGTGTGTTGTCTACTCGATTTCATTTTATTTGAATATTACTTGTACTAGACATGTGTTGCATTGTATTGAATTATATCATATTCTGGATGTTTTCATAGAGTTGTGACATGTTGGATCTCATTTATATATGACTACAGGTTCTCTATTACATCAGTTATCCCTTTCAGTTTTATATTGTTTACTGCTTCCTCTATAGTATGTTATATAATTCTTTTCCACTGTGCTACACTTTCAAAAATGAAGGAATAGATTCCCCACTATTTGACATTGGCCCTCGCTATTAGTCTGTAGCCTCTGGCATTTGGGGAAATACGCTTGAGGTCATGTGACCAACTGGGTTCGGGGCACCCGTTGAGTGGCACCCGAATCTGGGACATTACAGGATGTCATCAAATTTCCCATTTTATGAGTATTGGCATACTGTGAGGGTTCGTCATTCTAACGTTCACACATATCATCTCATCATCTCCACCATTAATCCCAAATAATTGATGGTTGATGATGAAATCAAACTATATAGTTATGTTTCTCAGTTGTCATTCTCTCACTAAGTGGTGCCCTATTGATCCTTTTTGAAAAATATATTGGGATATTCAGAAGAGAATTCTTATATCATTGTTCTCTGGGTTGGAGTTTTATCTAATGTTATATACAGGTTATCTATCATTGAACCCTATGATCGTTATTGGTTTTCATGGAAATTTATATTCCTATGACAGGTTGCACCTCCCCTTACTTCTTTGGTTAAGAGGGAGTCTCATCCCATGATTCTTCACCAATTGTGGATGGCCAAAACATGAGAGGATTATATTTTGGATTTCTTGATTCCTCCCGTTGTATTCCCAAATTATCTATCATTAGATTATGGAAAATTATGTGTATCATAGTGTCCTAATGGGGTTTTGGAAAATCTAGTTTGATGAGTTCAAAGACTGTTGGACATTCCAATCATGTCTTAACCATGCCTGTTGCATTATATGATCATTTTCTTGTGGTGAGAAGAAATTATACTCTCTGTCGCATTCATTTGAAATGGGCTTCACCCGCAAAACCCATATTAATGGAAAGTGATTAGGATCTCGTATAGTTGGATGATGAGTTCTATGGTCCAACAAAAGATGGTATGAATGGGGAATCACCTATTGTTACTAATGTTTCTACCATTCCCCCATCATTTAATCTCATAAGAAGAACCATATTTTGGGAGGAAATTTCCCCATACATGGGGGAGTCATCTTAGGGAACTTCTATCTACATAAATGATTCTTCCTTAATGTGAACATATCACAATAGGGGAGGAACAATATTCTGATTCTATTCAGAGGCATCGAGTTGTGCGATGGTGGGCATGGAATAAAATTTATAGTATTTCTATATAAACTCCTCAGAATATTTTTTCCATTGACGAGGATAACTATCACATGGGTTCATGAAGGTTTGATTACAGATTCCTTCATACCCTTGTACACCAAACTTGTTTATCTTTGAGAGGATCTCACTGCTTGCAAAGGTGAACTCACTCAGTTAAAAGAGTCTCACGACCATGCTAAAAATTTACAAAATATAACAGAGGATTCTAATCATCTGCATGATGAGGATTCTAGTAATCATAACTAGGTTATTGCCTTGATGGAGGAATTGTGCATGTGTGAGGCTCACATAGATGAACTATAATTACAACCGGTATCACCATGTGCTAATTCAGATTCCATCCACCTGAAAGAGAGAGTCCTCTAGACTGTTATTAAGGGATTTTGCCAAATTTTTGAAGATGAAGCTGGATAGATGGATGCTATGGAAAAGGTAATTAACAGCCCCTGTCGGGTATTTATGGACCTAGTGTAAAGAGATATTTGGTCCTCGTTGTAATATTTTGGGCTACCTTCTTGGACATTTGTTTTTTATATTAGGGAGAGACTCTTGATTTTTGGATTTTCCTCACACTCTCACATAATTTGATAAACCTGAAACATTTTTCATTATAGTGTTCCACTTTTACCATTTCTTGCAGTCTCAATCATTTATTATCAAATTCATTTTAAATTATAATGTAAATAAGATATAAATTTGAGTCATAATATAAGGAAAAATAATAATCAATTTATTCTAAATTTTTTTCCAAAATAGAGGGGGTCAGCGAGTTCAGTTTGACTCTGGCTAGAGTAACATGGAGGACCATACAAACTATGTGCATCTTTCATTGTTAGTAGAATTTTTTCCTAAGCCTATTGTTGTGCGGTATTAATAGTTATAACTTTAATTTTTCATATGAAACCCTATTAGAGAATTTTGAGAAGACAATATATCTATCTTTTTATGATTTTTTATTGCTCAATGTTCTATATAATCCTTATATAAAATAGGTTTAGAAAGTTAGTACTTTAGTTTTTTTTCAGGATTCCCTTTGCAGTATTTCACCCCAGTGAGTGTTGTGTCTTACTTCATTGTAATTTTAGATACTTGTCAACTAGGTTATCATTACTGATGTTTTATCTTAAACATAATTGACCATGACTTATGGGGATAGGGAAAAAAATTCACTTATTAACCAAGAATGTCCCATAAAAATTTAGACATGGATAAGGGATATTCTATTCCATGACATGCGATTTCTATATATAGGGAATGTAATCTATGGGCTTTATAGATATAGGAAAATCATCTTCTGAGGATTAATATTCCTTTGGTTGAAACTACATTTTTTGGGGGAATGTATACAGATCCATCAGGGCATAATGTGAATAGTCAAACAAATCTATATATAGGACCTCATCCATCCATATATGATGGCCACAAAGTTATTATAGGACATTTGATTTATTTTTCTATTGAGGGCACAAATGGATGGCCTGTTAAGGGAAATATGTCTGAATTTACGATATATTTTTTACTAGTTCTAGTTTAGAAACTTCTCATGTGCATATTTTACTTGTTCAAAGGAGGGATAATATATGGTGTTTTTTAAAATCATATATCCTAGGATTTTGAGACTTATGGTTAAAAAATTTAATCAAACTAGTGGAGGGTATATTATTCATCTATTCCAACATTGTTTTGGCAAACAATATCCTTTATCTTTAAGAATGGAAATGGGGAAATATGTAAAATTTAATTTTGGGGGTTTCTAAAACCAATGAATGAGGTGAGACATAGACATCATAGAGGCATAGAGATATTGGAAAATCATATTTTGAGGAAGAATTTTCTTTTCGTTTAAATTTCATTGTTTTGAGAAACATATGTAGAGTCATAGTGGCATTGTGTACTTAGTCAATCAATGGTATACTCAAGAAACGATCCATCAATTACTGATGGATCGTGGTGGTTATGGGGATTTATACCTTCTTGGACATAGAGTATGGTGTGTGGAGAGGGGTACCTAGTCTTTAAAAGGTGTAATTTTAGGTTTAACATTATATAGAATATTGAGAATATATGTATGCATTTTTATCCTATCCACATGAGTTTTTTCCATAAGCTATTTGGACCCTTGCACAGGTAGTGATGTGACATTTTTTATTCATAGCTGAATCCAATTATGATATTTGGATGTCACTATGTATCCTGTGATGACAGGAATTAATATGCACTTGGTTTTTTAAGGATCGTTCCTATGTGGATCTGATTCCCGCATATAGATGGGGAATTTTGTTTTGGATATGGACTCACCAATGATGTGGTCCATATGTCGAACATTCCTATGTTGAGACTCTTATTACGCATGGTCGTGAGGGGAAATAAACTTTTTCATGACCAAGAATATGTTTAAATACCGAGTATCTATTATCATGAAGTTTAAACATTGTGTTATCGGGAATTTGATGTAGAAACCTCAACTAACTAGAGGGTAATCGAGGTGGGATGTTCTTACCTATTCAGGTTTTGGGTTGGGAGGTGAGTGTAAACCATGGTTTTTAGGGATAATGGATTATGGAAAATTAAATGGGGCTTGAAAGTTGTTAGCCATTAAATAATAGGAAAATCCCCACGTAGGTACTAATATTACATTGGATTATAGGCAAATTTTTCCAATGTATGCAGAGCCATCGGGGATTTGAATGTATAGTCCAGAAAATGTGTATGGAGGAAATTGGAAATCAATTTCTGAGGTCCTTGGATTATTATGAAGATCCCATATCACTCAAATCATGTATTTTGACACATTGAATGAGTGTTTCTGGATACAGTAGATACATTCATAACATGATTTACTTATATAGTTGGGAACTCCCCACCACTGATATGACTCACACATGGGGTGAGGCATTTTGATTCCCTCCATGGGACTGGACCCAGGATTGGTGATCCTGGAATCCAGATCCTAGACACCCTTCCTACATGTGATTCATAGGAAGGGGAAGAGGCATTTTTGTTATATTTGGTGTATGTTTCAATTTTTAATTTCATACATTTAGGACATTAGTTTTCCCAATATAGAGAAGAAAACAATTATATGTCTTTCAAAGTCATTCTAGTAGAGTGTGTCATTTTAAATTGATTCACCTTGAAAATATGGGGATTCGATTACTAAAATTCCTAATCCCTCATGTGCAATGCTCGGGGCGAGAAACAAGGGATGGAAAGGGTTTCACTCAACCACATAGGGACAATAGGTACAATGGAACGAGAATTACGGGGGCGTGGAGTTTAATGTCATTCGGTGAGGATGTTGGTAACTCGATGTGAATGAGCTAGCTACTTTGGGTCCACGCAGTGTTTTGTATAGTGGTAATGATGCTGAAAAAAATGTTTAATTTCATGTTATATGGAAAAAATGTTAAAGGGATCATGAATAAATAAGTGATAATCAGGACGGGATATTCCTGGTTTTCCCAGACAAAAACAAGGAAAGAAGGTGTAAACCACGATTCCAGTAGACCTTGAGTCAGGAGGGATGATGCAAGGATTAGGATCCAATGGGTGTATGAATATCAGAGATTCCTCCCAAAGGGTTGTTTTTTTCTTCAGGGTTATATACCAATTTTTTGGAAATCAATTCAAGGACATCTGGTATTTTTTATGAATAGTCAATGAAAGGTGTCCTCAAGACACTAGTGTCCATTTTTGATAGGTGTGGATGATTATGTTCACATGATTTTTTCCGACGAATAAATATTGATAGGGGAAATAGGGATATTTATGTTAGTGTGAAAATTCCACAATTTTATCAGTTCTAAGGTAATATATCCATTACATATATTTTATTCATATTTAAAGGGTTTCATGGTCTTTTGACTCCTTATAGATTTGAGAGTCTAGATTTGATATCCCCTACAACTATTTTCATTTCACATTTTGGGGATTGGGGGACCCTTTTTTTAACTTCCCAGTTAGACTTGGGAAAACCCATTTTCACAACATATACTATCATGATAAGAATCAATCCAAACATTTTTCCTGATCTACCATGTTGTTTAAAGTCATGTTTTTAGAAATTCCTTGGTTTCTCCATTTAACATCATGCAGTTAGGGAGTGATTGAACCAATGTGAATAGGATGAGGTGAGTGAAGTGTTAGGGATGAAACTCATGGAGGTTTCATATGTATCCCAGTTAATTTGGAATCAATGTCCACAATGTTTTGAGGACTCCCCATGCCAATATGACATATACATATAGAGGGGGAAATTAATTCCATTCTTTCATGATTATGGGATTATTATACTCCTTTATTCTTTTTTCATGCATGGGAAGTCTTTACCGTCATTCATAATCTATTGTAAGTTATACTCAATGAGTGAAAAAATGAGTGAAGATGAGATCTGTTGTCGTATATGGGAATCATAAGATATAATAGAGGTGACTATTTCCATGTGATGGTTGTTCTAAGAATAAGGGTTGAGGTGTCTCTACATATCCTATGAGGGAAAGAATAAATCCCACATAATGTACATAAAATAAATTCACAGAAAAAATGTTATCCATATTAATGGAAGAGGGTATTTTTCTAGGATTATCTTATAACATGACTAAGAACCATGTCATCACTACATATCCCATGAGAGAAGGAATCAAGACACGCGTAGATCTTGGTGTACATTACAGTTTTATGTCTTACAGTATGGACTTTGTCCAGAAGAAAGTTGGTATGCATGTGAGGAATCCTCAACCAAGACTATGAGGCCTTCAATATTTTTTTACAGTAAAGCGTATGTTAGATGATTCAGGTTTAGATTATATATCCTAAATGGGTAGAAACGATCCCATTTGAGTCTCTAGGAATAAACACCCTGCATAAGTATTACCTTTCCACTGTGATAGGAGACACTATTTTTTGGGTGGTGGCGGGACTAGGATGAAGAATCCATGAATCACTATATATTTTATGAGGGAATGAATTAACCCACACATAGTTATATATACTCTCTTTGTCGGTTTGATTCATTCACAAAGAGGGGTAATCTTAAAATTTTCTTTCTGACATGGAAGCAGGATGGGGATTGATGATATTGGCATCACTACGTATGACACATGGGCATGTATCATGACACACATAGCTCTAAAGGATAATTTCTTTATTAGATTGGATTATATACATGGAGGGGTGAATTTTTAAACATTTCTTAAATGGGAATTTATTATACTGGATCTTTTCTTCATCTGGGGAAAAACATTTACATCCATTTCTAAACCTATGTAATTTATTCTCGGTGTTAGAAACAAGGAATTGGAAGGGTTTCCCTTTACGATGCAGAGGCAGTTGAGATTGCAATAGACGCATTTTTTTTTACCATGTGGCGGTTGTACCATGATATATGAAGGTTGATTCTCTATGTATCCAATTGGTATATGGTAATCAAGTCTTATATTGTTCTAAGAAAATATATTCCTCATACTAATATAATCAATGCACAAGAAAGGGGCATCATCATTTTTTGATGGATACATGACAAGGATGAATGATCTTGGTGTCACTAAATATAGTTTCGGTAGAGGGTAATCAAGAAAATAATAGTTTTATTGCATGGAATGGTAGTCAATCAATGTCGTAGAATATCTCCCCTTGGGTGAGAACATTATTGGGGCCTTGAAATTTAATGTTGTGTGGTATGGAATCCTGTATTCACTTACACAAGTATGATATATTCAAAGGGAAATTGGAATTATTTAATTTATATTATGGATGGATCAGGATGTTGTATCTAGGTAGCTCTATGTGTCCTAATGATCAATTGGAATAAATCCATATGAAGTACTATGATAGAATTTATATGCTTCTCTAAACCATACACATAAAGTGAAGGTGTTTTTATCTTCTCCTTGACTATATATGATTTATGAATAACAATTAATTGTACTAGAAATGAAAATCACCAATCAGTTTAACATCTTGCGGTTAGGATGAATATGATAATCAATTTAATTTCTTACAATGTGGTTGAAGATTTTGATAAGTTTAATGTCATGCTATGGGGACAGAATTCTGAGTCATTTAATTTCGCTCACCATTAATGATTTCATCACAAAAATTATATTAATGGGATTAATTCATCTTTTATACAGTTTAATATCATTTGGAAATGAAATATTTCTATGATTTGGAATACATGAATTATTTAATCAAGGACCATGCATTGGTGGGAGCTGTGGTGAGTTGGTCATCCATTGAAATTAGGTCATATGCTCCATTAGAGTAAACATTGTGTATAACTTATGGTCCATCACCTTTTGGATCGAACATTAGATTATATTTCATGAGAATCAATGGGGTTCTAAGGATCAACACCAATTCCCCTTTTTAGAATGATTGAATAATAACTTCCAATTGAAGGCCAGTGCAATCTCATTTTGGTATAATTATAAATAGTAAAAATTTTGAAACCCCTTCACATCCAACCTCTCTAGCTCATCAAACCATTTATGGGTTTTTACATCTATAGATTGTTGATCCCAGATAATGATACAGTGTTATTGAAATTGAATGTAAATGGGTAGAGCTGCCTATATCCCATAAACTATTGAGTGTATGGTTACTTGAGTGGTGATGTAGCTTGTGGTCTGGTATGCCCAATGAGCATGGATAATATTATCTGGAAATGATTTCTTATTCATGCCAACCAAATTTTGGAGAATGCTGAATAAGGAATTTTTGAAAGCCTCAATCATCCATTGTTCACTATATATTAGCGGTATGAACTGTTGGATTTGATACCGTCAACTTGGTCGAGGTATTTAAATTAAAAAGAGCAGAAATTGTTGTTTTTTTCCATCAATATTTTGTGAGGGACACGATTCTTGGTGTTGATATTGGCATTAAAAATGATAAAATTTCTTTTTTCTATGACTTCTTTAAGAGGTTCATATTCTTACCATTTGAAAATTAGGTTGGTTTCTGTGAGAATAAAAAAGATTTTTTAAATGGAGGTGGGAGTATATGGTCTCACTATTTCCATTCCCCAATTAGAGAATGTAATGGAATATGTAGTTTTTGAATAAAATCTAGGGTTTGATGGTTGAAATAGACATGAACATGGAAGGAATGACACTTTATGGTGAAAGTAGCACAGTCCTGCATCATGGTGGAAAATTAGTAACAAAACCATTGAATATCATGAGAGTGTTAGGATGATGACTTGATTACACCACAAGTTATAGAATGGACATAATTCATCATGGATGGAGTCTCCTCTCCATGAATTCACCTAACCAAGACCCCATCACGACCTCTCTTATAAAGGACCTTTCTGCGGTTGTGAAACCGTACAATATGAAATTGACATCTCTTCTTCAGATATGTTCCCTTCTGACCCTATCTAGTAGGAGTACTCCATTTTTGATTGTCTAAAATGGGTTCCATCCAGCTAGTGGCTGGACCATATGACTCAGAGATGGGAATTATCTCATTGATTTCCTCTATCACGTAAGGAACAAATGTTAAAAACATCTAGAATTGGGTAATGATGATAACCATTTTATTCTAATATGGATCAACCTGAGGTGTGGATACAATTTCTAATGCATTGGCTTATTCATTATATGAATGAGGGATATAATCTAGTGTCAGATCAGATGGGATATTTTCCATCAATTCTTGAACATAGTTCATCAAAGGGATCAACTACTCATTCTTTATAACATAGCCACCATTGACATTCATGATGACCAATTCTGAATGGCCTTTAATTTAAATGTGTTTCACATGCCATTGGAGTTCTCATTCCAGGCATATGATAAGGTACCGGTACTAAATTTCATTGTTTAGGCATCCATATGATCATTGGATGGAATGAAAAAAAATTTCTGGGGATATGAGTATAAATCCAAGTCATACTTTCTGTGACATGGGATCTTCCATTATTTCTCATTTTAGGATTCTGGACATGATGCTGAGAGGCATTTCCCACATTTGGGAGTTTTTTTTAAATAGAGATCGCTTCTGCATCAGGTAGCTCAACATATAATGGAATTTCTTCTATTGAAGAATTATCTGCTAGGAAATTTTCTAATTCATATCTTTTAATAGCTTTATGTGGTGTGAACTATCTACTGAACTATTGAAGGATGTTTGACCACTATGAAAACTGTCTAATCAACATTCGATAGTTGATAATGTACTTGGGAGGGTTTTTATGTGAGACCAAATATACTTTGGGGTAATGTAAGTAATTCGTTCAATTCTAGATGGAAATATTAATTTAAGGAACCACTTATTTATATTTGAATAATGAGTCTCGGCATAAATCATGGTTCAACTGAAATAATAGAGTCTATTATTGCTACCGAAAACATTATTTTTTTGAGGAAGGTGCCTAGGGATTTGTCCATTGATGTTACATGCAAAAAGAGTGGTCTTCATTTGACTTGTGTCATTAAAACCTGTGGACTCAAGAGATATTTCATGAGATTGTTGAATATTTTCATACTGCCATCATTCCATTGATATTCTACCCATTTATTCATCAACTCGGTGAAGGAAAATCATTTTCCACCAAGGATGGATATGAAGTGTTTATTATAGGCTAGATGTCCTTAGATTTCTCTAAACATAATGAGGATGTGATGTGGTGACTTACCAAGGATTTCCATTTTCTTCTCATGGTCGACATCAATGACATGGTGGCATACGATGAAGCCGATTAATTCCCATGAGGTGACACCAAAATCACATTTTAGTGGGTTAATTTTCATACTATGACATCATATTTTTTTTGAAAATGGATTTAGGATCTACCCGATGGTCTGAGAATTATTCTTATTTAACCACCATATCATCAACATAGCATTTTATGAACATTCCCATGAAGGGTTTGAAAATGCGGTTAATGGAAATCTGATAGGTGGCACTAATATCTTTCAAAATTAAAGGCATCAACATGTAAAAAAACACTCCCTGGTGAGACCTGAATGTGGTGGTTCTATATCTTCATAGTCCATTCTGATCTAGTTATATCCTAAATAGCCATCAATAAATGGGAGAGCCTCGTATCAACAAGTTGTGTTGATCAACAATTCCTTTATCGAGACTATGAAATCATCTTTCATGTAGTTCCTGTTGAGGTCCTATAAATCTATGTTGACCCTGATCTTCCAATTTTTCTACATGACGAGGATATTTCATTCCAACCAGAAGGGATATTTGAACTCCTGAATGATGTTATCTTTGATGAAATTTTCACATTTGGACTCTAATTTCGAAACATGTATCAGGTGTATCATTCTGGCATCTTTCTTGTAACCATAGTGGTATTTTGTAGGCTCATAAGATGTTTGGACACCACTAGATCGATAGGTAGATTTATTTATAATTCTAGGGGAAAAATCATAATTATTTATTTGGAAAATTGGTGTATACATATTGTTCTTTAGAAGGCATGGTCACACTAACTAGAGTGGGTCTTGGATCTTTATTCGGAAACAAGTATAATTCCTTGACTTCATCAATAGTGGTAGATATGCCTTCCACAAATACCTGAGGGGAATCCCTTAGTACATCTACAACCTCCTCTACATCATCATTTCAATGTTTATATTTTTTAAGGTGAAATTATTATTGAAACGATTTATCCATAGTTAATGGTAGGATTGCAATTTCTATGTCGGGAAGAGGAATCCATCTCCTCTTCCTCATCCATTGGAATGGGCTACTTCTTGAGAAGATGCAGTTATGGGTAAAAGAGTTTCAAAATCTTCTATGAGTGATGAGAGACCTCCACCTACTTTATTGGTTGAAGCATGATTTTGTTTATAATTATTGAGGGATATTTCTATCCGAACCCTCACCATTATCATGGGAGTCAGTGATATTTCCAACATCATCAAGCTTGGAATCCATAACATATATACTCAGTATTATGGAAGAAATGTCTGAATATTCGATTGTGACTTCAATATAATTGATATGAAATATATATTCTTCCCTGAGATTCTTGAGTGGATCAGTGGGAAAAATTTCCAATTTTTTTGGGGAAGTGACACAATGAATTCCATTAACTCTAGGTTGTTTCCACTTTTGTTCATAAAAACCTCCATTAATATAGTGTGAATCATAGGACTTGAAGGGTCCTTATCAGCATGCAGTGTCCCACAACGTCCATTAATCCTTTATGTGATGCACTGAGGGTAAGAAGTGCAGATGTTTACATAGTTATGCAACTAAGGAAACCCTATAAGGGCATTGAAGTCCATATTATTTCAGTCCACCAGAGATTATTGGTGAGCTATGTGGTCATCGAACATGGTTTCAAGATTGATTTGACCTAATAGATTCTGCTCACTTTTTCTATATCCCAACATGGTAATGATTTAGGGTGTCATATCATGCTCATTATCATCCCTCCAATAATGCATCTATAGTGGGAGGATATTAACCGTAGAACCATTGCTGATTAAGAAATTTTGGATATAAACACTATTTATTGTGCTAGCCACTAATAATGGTTAGGTGTGTCCTTTCAAGATGTTGTATTCATTATAATATGTAGAATAGATAACTGTGTGGAATTCTATAGGATTTATCTCTCTCTAGTAGACATCAATGGTAGCTACCTCGACTTGAAACACATATAGACTTAGAAAGTCTTCGATGAGTGTCTCCCTAAGATCTACTAATTGATTCGTTGCATCCATGATTTAGATATTAATTATCACTATGGTTCACTATTTCAAAATGTCATATTTATTATCTAATGGCCTGCTCTTCCAATCGTGGGGATTCGTTTTCATATTTTATTTAAGGGATTGAGAATTTTATGAAGGCTATTTGGACATTAGCGCCAGAGCTGAATGGGATTTCATCCTTTGTGGACAGTGTCAGGAAGATCTGCCCTCAAAAGAGGGAAACCAATTTTTTGTTCTTCCTATGATGGAATTTTTTTAATAATTGATGTAGGGTGCCTTAATGCGGGGGAAATAGAATTTTCCTTCCCATATCGAATCCACTAGAGGGTCCTTCCGAGGTTTTCTGCAACGCAGATGGTTTGGTCGGGGGTACGGTGGAATGATTTATTCATTCCATGGCTGCATCTCCATTGATATCCATATATTATATGTCTTCTCCAAATGGTTCCATGGTTGGGTTTTTGGAATTCTGGTTGGTAATTGTACTTATCATTATGTCAGATATCCCTAAAATGTATGACAGTTACCATGCCAAAAATACGATCCTCATCTGATAGTGATGTTTCCTCATCAACTACCTCTGGTGGTGCCGTTTGGAGGGGCAGTGCCCAAATATTTAGAATTGATGGCATGAAATCTATGAGTGTCAAATATAATGATGGATTTGGTGAATGTTTATTTCTTTTTCAAATGATTTCTTTTTTATAATTGAGCAACTTTTTGGGAAGTTATCCCTTGGAGGATTGTGTAGCCGAGGAGGATGGTTGTGTTTCATTAGAATGCATTGGAGTGTCAACTAGTTTTTGAAACTATTAATAGTGTATGAAACAAGTTCAGCTAAATGTTTTGATTGTCATCGATCTATCAAAATTTTAATCCTATTTTTAATACATTATTTAGAATCCCCTTGTTCATCCGGATTAGTGGTAGAATCATATGAAACATGAACTAGTGGTGGTCCTAGATTGACCTGTCTAGATTATATTGTCATTAATAAGAGGTCCTAGAATAAAAAAACTCCTGGATATTGTGATCCAATATCTGATTTATGGGACACTAAACTTTCTGGTCATCAATACCTACTTAATCATCACTCTACGAATCCAGTAGGTGATGAAAGTGGTAATTCCAGGGGCTATGATGTAACTGAAGACATGGTCATATCAGAACAAGTAGATTTTCTTTATGCATTCCTCAAATTGATTTTTATTGGCCCCCTACCACTCACTATGATGGGATGGGGCTAGTTGATGACGTCTTGGGGGCCCCATAGGGGTTGGTGGGGGCCTTGGAACTACATATGGTGAAGGAGGTTACTTAAGCATGATAGAAGCCACTTCAACTCTTCCCGTTTTTTTAATTATGGATAATGGTTCAGACCAAGAAATGATATTAGCCTATTGCATGGAATCATATATCCTTTGAGAGATGGCAGAGAAGTTCCAAAACAAAATTTTATATTTTACTTGAATGAGTGGAATTGATAGCTCATCACAGAGAGTATAAATTCCTATATAAAGCATCTCATCTCGAGGGAGTGGTCGGTTCAAGGAGTAATTAAGAACATTCCATGTAGTGATGAAGTATGAGACTCTCTCTTACTCATGTTGTTTTTAGTTCAAGAGACCATTGAATGTTGTTTTTTGGAAATTTCAAGATGAACTGGAATCAGAACAGGCACCAGTGATCCTCCTATCACGTTATGATGTTAGCTTGCAAACTGATGTACCACAAAATGGCTGATCCTTGAGAGGTTTTCATAAAGCATATGAGATTCTTATTATCTTGTTGCTCTGGGGTTCCCATAATGGGATAACAATAAGAAGATTAGTGCATTAGATATTGCTTTGGGTCACCTCATCCATTGAACACTGAGAATATAGGGATCCTGAAATTTGGTGTTAGGGGGAAATTTCATACCCAATTAGGGTAAAGATGCCATTTTTTGGTATTGTAGCATGTATTCTATCACGAACCATCCCGGGTCGACACTGAACCGGTCACCCAAGCCGATCTGCGACAAGGCCATAGAGGGGTTCCTGATCCTCCTAGGCCGGCAACAAGAACCGGGGCATAAATAGAGAGAAAGTTGGAATAGTTTCACCTAATGAAATTAAATAAAGCAGTAGAAATTAAATAGAACTGCACAGGATAGATAAACAATGAGAAAGGAAGAGAACGACCAACAAAACCACACTAACCTGACCATGACCAAAACTCCTTGTGACTCCGAGAGTCTCTTGCCAATCCAATAACAACACTCTCCCACGACGATCAAACTCAAGCAAAACCTATAAAAGAAACCAAAAACAGGAAAACACTATAGGTGTGAGAATTAAAAAATTTTAGGCATTCCCAACAAACTATCCCCAAAGAAGTAGCTTTAAATACATAGATTATTAATTCCAAGTTTGAACTACATTGTATAAAATATGGGTTTCTACACACACATTATTTTTTTAAAAGCATGTGACAATATATTTCCCTTTTAAATTCAAAACCCTGTTTATTGTTTGAAAGGAACCTGTGCATTACTTTTAAAACATTTTTTTGAATAATTTAGAAATCCAAATTTTTGTTGTTAGTCAAAAGGAAAACCACACACAACACACACCAGACACTAAGATCAATGGAAAGAGTGGCGCACAAGGGCCATCAACTGAACTAGACCTCTCAATCGTCTGCCACATACAAAAAAACATTAATGAAAACATTGGTTGAACCTAGGAGCTCGTAAACAATCCAAGACATACTATACATTTGACTCATCCTGAAGGCATGTCTACTCTCGATGACATAATAACACCCTAACACCAAGTGTTTCCCTACATGGCCTAACAGAGGGGCCCAATCCCCTAGAAGAGTGTCATCCATACTAAGGGCCACCAGGCAGTGCGTAATCTAAGCTAGTGTGACAATATTTCTCAGAAGATTTAATTACTATTTCAGGTTCCCATGTCAATACATATAATAAACATGAAAGGGTTGAGTCTACAAATTCAATCAAGCAGTAAACAAAATCACAAACAAATCATGCAGTCAACGTACACTAAATATCACATCTGAGTCACCCCAAATAGATTTTTCCAAAATAATTTATTTTATTAAAGTTCCAAATGGGACTTCACAAATTTTTAGGATATCCTCATTTCTCAAGTGAACCAAAACACTTGTTTATGCTTAAAAATATATCATTTATCAACAAACCAGAACTACATTTAAAATTATTTGAATTATTTTTAAGGCAAAATGGTCAGTCTTTCACCATTGGGTGTCTACTCATCAAAAAAAAATTCAATTATCATGTATAAAATAAACATATATTCTTACATCAACTGATCATTTAATAATTTATCATCTAAAACTATTTCTTATTTATTAAAATTTATAAAATATCAAGAAATAAGTAAATTCTAAATTTAATGGAAAGTGCAGTGGTGGACCTACCTCGACTCGCAGCTCAAACACAGTGATGAGACATGACTCACACAGGCGTACAAGAATGCGCAAACCGATGATCGCGGTGTTGTGGGGTTAACTCGCCAACACGCAGCAACAAACGCCTGACAACTAAAAACACATAACCACTGACTTAAAGCAATCCAAATGAAAAAAATTGCAAATGAACCAGTACGACATGTTTTCAAAACACAACTCATATCGTCCAAACAATTTATTAAACCCGTTTAAAATCAACAAAGTGTTTACAATAGCCACACAACTCCAAAATTACTCACTAATTATTTTAATGATCCACTGGGACATTTCAAGAAAACACTAGAGTGAAAAACCAGAAAAAAGCGCCTGACATGATGATATTAAAATTTAAAAGCACGTGCGCGTAACCACATTTCCAAAACCAAATTCACTTTATCCATGTTATTTAGAAAATCATTTAAAATTTTATAAAACAATTCCATGAAATACCATAAGGTGTTATAGTATAACCCTCAAATCATCTTTTTAAACCAAACACACACAAAAACCAACCCCAAACATGTTTCTCATTTCATACACAATTTAATAAACCAATAAAATAATTTATAAAACAAATTCAAGAAGTCCTACTAGGCATTTACACAAAAACGCACCCAAAATACACTTTTAAAACCAACTGTACACAAAAACCATATTAAAACTTGATTTGAAACCTCTAAATAATTTAATAAACCAACTGCACAACATATAAAATAATATTTAGTGGAACAACATGAGTTTACATATGAATGACATCCAAAAACACAAAATGATCCCTTTTCATGTTCTAACGATCTATCTGCATGGTTTATAAAAAAATAATAAAAATCTCAACATGGGTTTTCATAGGAAATTACATGCATAACGCATAAACATGCTAAAATAAGTATGCTCACAAATTAATTCATCAAACATAAGTTATACGTGGAAACACCTTCCTCGAACGTTGGCGAACCACCCAAAAATGGTGTGAAACCTTGTTCACACCGCAACCGCACCTGTGGGAGTACAAAACCACCATACATAATTAAAATAGAACCAAATAAAACAAGATTAACCCCTAAATAATTAACACTACTGATATTATACACTAAAAATAACAAAATACTATCAAAGGGGGGGGGGGTTTGGGTTGGTTTTCCAGGGTTTGGGAAAAGGGGAGGTGCACGCAAGAGGTGAGCTGGTCTCGTCAGTTGTGCGATGGCGGCCAGACTGGAAGGAGGAGGGCGTGCGGCGGCAAGATGAAGGTCAAGGTTCTTGCAGGGCACTACAGGAGGGGTGTTGGACCGACTAGGAGTCTACAAGAAGCGCAGACAGAGGGGGTTCTTCTAGAAGGTGGGAGAAGGGCTACCAGAGAAGGTGGAAGGTGGGGGAGCTGGCCGATCGAGAAATTTTCCACAGCAAGGAGGTCACACTGGGGGAAGATGAGGCGGGTAGGGTGCGCAGATAGCTGGTGCGGGTGCTGCATGAGGAAGAAGGGTATAGGGGGTGCGACCTGCTGGCAGAGCGCTTTCGGGGAAAGGCAAACAGGGGGCAGCACGCAGGGCTACGAGAAAAAAAAGAATGGTAGGGTTTGGGAAGAAAGAAAGAAGAATGAATAAAATAAAAGAAAAACAATTAATAAATATATGAAAAAAAAGAAAAAAATAATTATAATAAGAAGTTAATAACAAATAATAATAATAATAAATTTAATCCCTAAAAAAATATTAATATTAACATCAATAACAATATTAATTATAATTCACATATAAATAATTAAAACCACTATAATAATAATATATAAATGATAAAATAACAATTGTAATAATGAAAATTCTTTAATAATAATGTAATATAATTATTCACGAAAAATTAATACTAACATAAATAAGATAAGTAATTTATTCTAATTTTTAATTTACATTTATTTGGCCAATTTATACACTGTAACTGCGTGGTACTCGGCCTGACCGCACAACATCCGCTAGTCATGCGGTGCCCGCAAACTAGCCTAAATTAATAAAAATAAAAATAATAAGAAATATTATGAACCATTAAATGTATAAATCAAAAATAAATTACAGAGTTTACCCATTTTGATATTCCGAAGGCAGGTGGATTGTGTCGTTTCCTGGGTGAAGCCGCGCGACGTTTCCAAGATGCACTCTACCCGTGCACCCAATGATGTCTGCTGAAAAAACACGAACTTTTTAACAAAACTCAAGAGTTTTTAGTTCTAATACCCAAACCGAACAGCAAAAAATATTAAAATCCAAATAAAATAATAAAATAAAATAATAGGTAGGTTGTGGTGTGACAATCTCCCCACTATAACGCTTTATGCCCTTGGAAATCCACAACAAGTTCTCGACCAAAATATAAAACTTATCAAGTGTCACCCACCACAAATGTTTAAGCGTGTCTAGTTGATCGATCCAAATAGGCACCGAAAACCCATGACACACAACTCATTCTTAAAACATAGACACCTTAATTGTCAACAAGAAGAACTCAAACCATCCATTTAAACAATGGAACGAACAAACATAAATCATCTCTAAGACTTATCCAAAAAATCGTAGTCCAACAAAATTTTTGGGTGTTCTCTAATACCGATGTTTACCCAAGAAGAAGAACTAAAAATTAAGTGCTTCCACATGAGACCACTCGCCACAAAACAATACATGAAAAGAAACTCTAATACTGACATGGGGAGGCCCGAACAGACTCCCCACCATAAGGATTGGGTGAACCCTAAATTACTTCATGTGTAACTTTGCGAAAACCGATGTGGGTCTCCCAACCATAAGAACTGATGAGATTAACCGAACATGAAAACTTTCTGCATGGACCAAAAACCCCACCACAAGGGTAGTGGAGGGAATGGAAGGGCCCAACAGATAGAGTATCAAAACATCTGTCATCGCTACCCTAACAAATTCACACCCTCGTAAGATCACAAACCAGGAAGAACTAAATACCAAGATTAAACCAAGACCCCTCTCCACCGCTGGGGTTCTCTTGACTATGCGCTAGCTTCACTACAAGGACTATGGGTGGAGCACTGATGGTTGAAGAATCTCATGCCTCATATTCAGGCTTTAGAAATTCCCAAACATTACACACAACCCAGAATTTCACCAAAAATACTTCCAATAAAAATCAAAGTTTCAAAGAGGTTCAACCACAAAAATTCTTAATAATTAATGAAAAGAAAAAGTGAAAAATACAACATGATATGATTACTACACCCAAGCAACACTATAATGATAAATACCTCAAACCGATCCCTAAACATCACCCTACTCCAGCTGACAGGCTTAGGTGACCTTCGCCGAGCTAGGTCCAACTTTAGTGTGCTTCTTGGAAACACCATGGCAGAAACTCTACAAGTGACCCCAACATCCACAGGTGTGATAGGGTCTTAGAGTACTCAGAAACATTGAACTTTTGTGAACCTACCTACCACACTAGTGATAGATCACGACGTTGCACTATGGAGAAGAAGATTGAAGGTCTGAATGCCTCTTGATTCCCCTACCAGCACCACCAGCATCAGGTCACTTCTCATTCTTCTTATCACCATCCTCTACACTGCTTCCCAAAGCTGGAGGATTTTCCACCTCAAGTCTTCCTTTTAACCTAGCATCATCCAAAAAGGCTTTCCCCAAAACATCCGAGATGTTGGTTTGGTTGAGCTCTTCCACTTTTGATCGTAGCTCAGGTTGGAGTCCAGACTCAAATTGTCGAGCCATCCCAGGATCATTCACAAAAAACCACTGATCATACTGAACTAGGTATATGAAACGTAGATAGAATTTTAGTACTAATTCAATGCCTTTATGAAGACAACACAACTACATCATCTTCCTTAGCTTCATCAACTCAGAGAAGTGTTATTGTATGAACAATGAATTGAAAAACATCCATGTTATATCTTCCTGAGGCTTATTCCGATACATGGACTTCCACCATTTCCAAGTTGGGCCTTCATGTACAAAGGTATCTGACATCACATTTAACGACTCAGGCAGTCCAATGAAACTGAACTTCCTTTCAATATTCTGAAACCAGTGCTCTACCTCAAGATGATCTACATGTCCGTAAAATAGAGGAGGGTTCAACTTCCGGATTTCATGAACATAGTCTATCGGCTGATCAGCTGGAAGATTCACTCAGGGCACACCACCCGAAGTTGTACCATGGGCATCCATCAAACCGTTGTGGGGGTGAACACTAAGGAACAAGGAAACAATGAACGTAATCAAAACATGGTCATTGCCCTTTCAATTTCAAATTTTCTCAATTACCAAAAACAATTTACAAAACAATTTTCAGAATGAAGGAAAACTCATACGATTCACTAGGGAGGAAACTAGTGATGATGGGTGACTCTAACATAGGGTTGGCAGCCATACACCAGTCACGCCACCATCAGAAAGAGAACACTAAAGTAATGTCTCTGGCTCCACATGGCTTGTCAGACCATGTGATCTCATGAAGGTCACATTTGTGGCTTCCATTTAAATTTCAAACATAAAATAATTAAAATAAACCAAAAGAAACCAACAAACCGAACATCCTAGGGTAACTCGAGGTTCAGAACGAGCAAGGGTTCATGAAATCCTTTTCATCGATGCACCACGATTCCCGAAAATATTTCTCCTTCTACCATGAAATCCCCAAATAATGATGGGTTCTCTGAAAAACAAGGTCTGATCAAGAGCCCACCTCCTCTGTACCATTTTTTCACGAACCAACCCGGGTGGACCCTAAACAGGTCACTTGTGATGATCCGCGACAAGGCCCGAGAGGCATTCCTGATCCTCTCGGGCTGGCGACAAGCATCGGGGAATCAATAGATAGAAAGTGGCAACGATTTCTCCCAATTAAATTAAATAAAGGAGCTAAAATAAAATATAACTGCACAAGATAGAAAAACAACGGGAAAGGAAAAGCACGACCATCAAAAGAACACTAACCTATCCATCACCAAAACTCCCAACGACTCCAAGAGTCGCTCTCCAATCTAACAACAACTCTCACCCAAGACTAGAAAACTCAAGTCAAACCTGAAATAGAAACTACAAACAGGAAAACACTATAGGTGTGAGCCATAAAATTTAGCAGACATTCTCAACAAACTATCCCCAAAGAACTACCTTTAAATAAAGAGTTTATTAATTCCACGTTTGAAAAAAATTGTATAAAATATGGCTTTTTAAACACACAATCATTTTTTTGAAGCCAATAATAGTCCACTTCCCTTTTTAATTCAAAAAAATTTTAATGTTTGAAAGGAACAGGTGCATTGTATTTGAAAACATTTTTTCGAACAATTTATAAATCCAAAATTTAGTTTCTAGTCAAAAGGAAAACCAGAAAAACACAGAACACACACTAAGTTCAATGGAAAGGGTGGCGCACAGGGGCCAACAGCCGAACTAGACCTCTCAATTTTCCACCACATACAAACAAACACTAAGTAAAACATGGTTCAAACCTAGGTGCTCGTGAACAATCCAGAACACACTATACATGTGACTCATCCAGAGGGCATGCCTACTCTTGATGACTTCATAACACCCTAACACCCGGTGATTCCCTACATGGCCTAACCAAGGGGACCAATCCCCTAGAAGAGTGTCATCCATATTAAGGGCCACTAGCCGATGCGTAATATAAAATTGTGCAGTAATCATTCTCAGAAGATTCACTGACTATGTCAGCTTCCCATGTCAACACATATAATAAACTTGAATGGGGTGAGTCAACACAGTCAATAAAGTAGTACAAACATCACAAACAAATCATGCGGTAAACATACACTAAATATGACATCTGAGTCACCCTAAATAGTTTTTTCCAAAATAATTTATTTTATTAAAGTTCCAAACGGGCCTTCACCAATTTTAAGTAAATCCTCATTTCTCAGTTGAACCAAAATACTTGTTTCTGCTTCAAAATAAATCCTTTATCAATATACCAGAACTACATTTAGAATTTTGTGAATTATGTTTAAAGGCCAAACATGCATTCTTTCACTACTGGGTATCCGCTCATCACAAAAATATTTCAAGTGTCATATATAAAATAAACTGTTCCTTTTACATCAGGTGATCATTTAAAAATTTATCATCTAATACTATTTATTATTTATTAAATTTTTTAAAATATCAATCAATTAATAAATTCTAAATTGAAAGGAAAGTGCAGTGGGGGACCTACCATGACTCGCAGCTCGAACACGACGATGTGACATGCCTCGCACATGCGTACAAGCATGCGTAAACCAATGACTGCAATGTCACGGGGTTACATCGCCAACACACCGCAACAAACACACGACAAATAAAAACACATAACCAATGACTTAAAATAATTCAAATGAAAAAACAATGAAAAATAACCATCTCGTCATCTTTTAAAAACATAACTTACACCATCAACTCTATTTATTAAAACCCTTTATAATCCACAAAGTGTTTACAAAAACCACACAATGACAAAGTAACTCAATAATTATTTTAAAGATCCACAAGGCCATTTAATGAAAAGACTAGAATGCAAAAGCAGACAAAATCACATGCCACGATGAAATTAACATTTAAATGGATGTGTGCCTAAACATATTTTCAAAACCAAAATCTCAGTATCCATGTTATTTAATACTCAATTAAAGTTTTATAAAAAAGATCTATGATGTACCACAAGGTGTTATACCAAAACACACAAACCATATTTTTAAACCAAACACATAGAAAAACCTACCCCAAATATGTTTCTCATTTCATACACAATTTAATAAACCATTAAAATAACTTATAAAACAAATTCAAGAGGTTCCACAAGGATTTTACCTCAAAAATGCACCCAAAATACTTTTGAAAACCAACCGTACAAAAAACCATATTAAAACATGATTCACAACCTCTATATAATTTAATAAACCAACAGCACAACTTATAAAACAATCTTAAGTGGCACAACAAGTGTTTACATATGAAACACATCCAAAAAAAAAAATGCACCCTCTGCACATTCTAACAAACTATCTGCATGGTTTATGAAACACTAATAAAAATCTCAACAAGGGTTCTCATTGGAAATTGCACGCATAACATATAAACATGCTACTAACAAATCAAATGTATATTAAATATCAAACAAAACCAAATTCAAAGCACGAAAACTAATAAATAAACATGAAAAAATAAATAAACTCACAAATTAATTCGTCAAACAAGAGTTATACTTGGAAACACCTACCTTAGACATTGAATGAGCACTCAAAAATGGTGGAAAACCTCGTTCGCACCACAAACGCACCTGTGGGAAACCAAAATCACCATACATAATTAAAATCAAACTGACTAAAACCAGATTAACCACTAAACAATAAACCCAAATGATATTTAACACCCAAAATATTGAAATACTACCAGGGGGTTGCGTGTTGGATTTCCAAATGTTTGTTCATAGGGGAGACATGCTCAAGAGGCGAGTGAGTCTGGTCGTGTGTGCGATGGTGGCCGGACAGGCCGGAGGAGGGCATGCAATGGCAGGATGAAGGTCAAGGCGCTGTGCGGAGTGCTGCAAAAGGGGTGTTGGACTGGTTGAGAGTGCGCAGGAGGTGCGGACAGAGGGGGTGACATAAGGAGGATGGAGAAGGCCTGTGGGAGAAGGTGGTAGGAGAGGGAACTGGCCGATCAAGAAATTTCACGCAACAAGGAGGTTTCATAGGGGGAAGACGAGGCTGGTTCGGCGTGCGAACAACTTGTGCGGGTGGTGCGTGAGGAAGAAGGGTATGGGGGGGCGACCTGCTAGAGGAGCGCTTGCCGGGAAAGGGAAACAGGGGGGCAGCACGCATGGCTACAGGAAAAAATGAATTGTATGGTTAGGGGAGAAAGAAAGAAGAATAATTAAAATAAAAGAAATAAAAAAAATAAATGAAAAAAATATAAAAATGATAATAAGAAAATACTAATAATAATAATAATAAATTTAATCCATAAAAAATTATTAATATTAACATCAATAACAATAATAATTATAATGAACATAATAATAATTAAATCCACTTTAACAATAATATAGAAATGATAAAAATAACCATTATAATAATAAAAATTAATTATTAATGATGTAATATCATTGTTCATGAAAAATTAATAAAAACATCAATAAGATACGTTACGTCTTCTAAATTTTATTTTACATTTTATTTATCCAATTTATACACCGTAACTACGCGGTACTTGGGCTAACCACACAACATCCACTAGTCATGCAGTGCCCACACACTGGCCTATATTATTAATAATAATAATTAAAATAATAATCAGAAATATTATGAACCATTAAATGATTAAATAACAATATAAATTACAAATTTTAGCCATTTTAAAATTCCCAAGGCAGGTGGATTATGTCATTTCCTGGGCGAACCCTCTCATAATTTTCAAGATGCACTCCTCATGTGCGCCCAATGACGTCTTCTGAAAAACAAGCACTTTTTAACATAAATCAAGAGTTTTTCGTCCGAGAACTCAACCCGAACGACAATTTTTTTTAAACTACATAGAAAATAATAAAATAAAATTATAGGTAAGTCGAGTGTGACATATTCCATACAATGTATCCACTCATTTTTTCAATATAACAACAGAATCTAGGTCCCTTGATGCATGTCCTGTTGGATCAGAGCATGAGTGGGAGTAGTAGGGGGAATGATGGGATGTGATGCTATTTCTAAAACATTAAGTGAATACCTAGCCAGGGGAATCCTTTTTGGATTCACCTAAATCTATTCTAGTTTCTTCCCTATTGGAAGGAAGTCTTGATATCCTCATGGGATCATGTTCAGGTAGACTAAGGGCCCCAGTGCTTCCTTGAATAAGACTTTTGGCCTAACTTCATCAGTCGAGATGAGCATGTGAGGTATATGTACATATAATGGATTTTTTTGTTGATTATCCACATGAGAAACATACCACATAGGATTGAGTTTTCTTAGAAGCTCAGCATTGATTTTCCTCAGATATTTCATTCCTTCTTCTTATTGAGTGAATATTTCCTCAATCATGGGAGAATCCTATTCACGAGGAGGAGGAGGTGGGTCATAGAACATTATATTATTCTTCTCCTTGTTGAGGATTAGAAAGGAAGGTAATGGTAGAAAAACTATTGGGGTTTCAAAATTTAAGACACCATTTTAGTTTCTGGTGTGCACACATACAGGGTCATTGTGTACCATCTCCAAGAGAGAAACCACTTCTTATATTTACATATTATCTGAATCATTTTTAGAGAGTTCTTTGGAGATGACGTCCACAATTATCTCCAATTAATACTATATTTGGGGTGGCCTACCAGGTTATGAATGGTAGGATAGCTTATTTCATCTTTTTTTGGATCTTCTCTAGTCATTCTGTGATACTATTCGAGTTTCTTGGCATAGAGGGACTTGAATGGAGCCTTGATATTACATTTTAGTATGTCTTTGTTCTGGGGTATGTGAGTAACATGGTGGGATGGAATTGGATACGTCTCTATCCATTGTTAACCCTAGTCGAGAAAAGATAGGTGTATGTTGGGTGTGAATTTGAGGTAAAAATACCACTATCCCTATAGACTTGGGATTCTCATGTTCCTTTAGTGATGTGCCTCATCCCAAAAAAATCAAATATTTTTGGTAACTCATATTTCATTAATTTATTTATGATAGTTTTTTAAAAAAATCAAATATTTTTGGTAAATTATATAATTTTTTGTATTATGATTTATTAAGACATTATTTCTATAGAATTTTATCCCTGTATTATAATTCATTTCCATATATTTCCTAACTTATATAGTCTATTATTCAAAAGGGACATTGGTAGCTTAGATCTCCATTCTTTTAGATTTATTATTTTATCATGATCATTTTTATTCTATCCTAAGGATCTACTACTATTTATTAAATGGATGTTTATAAAAACATTTAGGAAAAATGTTTTTAACACAGACATGGTTTATTACACTTTTATGATATGTGTTTTCAACAATGATTATTTCAATGTATATATATGGTTTTGTTCATTACATCATGTTTTATCATTGGATAAAAAATTACTGTGAAAAAAGTTATATAATTTGGAGAGTCAATATCATTATATATTATATTTAAATGTATGTATTTCTATTTTTATCTTTTTAAAAAGCTACATTTAACAGTGACATGGATGATTTTTTTATAAGTATTGAATATAATTTCTAAAATATCATTTATCATTTCGCCTATATTATCCTTTAACGTTTTAAAATGTTTATTGTCATTAGATTCACAATACATTATTTATTCTCTAATATTTTTTTTTTATTTTTTGGGACTTAACTCATCATATATGACAATTTTAATCTTGATAACATCCTATGTGATACCATACAATGATTTTTTTGAAATAATTTTTTCCTCTATGTCAATATCATTATGATTGTACTTTTTTACCATGGGGATTTGTTTTATAACCAACCAAACATCATTTTATTGATGGATTCTTTAATTTTTTTTCTATCAAATATATGATCCATCAGTAAACTTTTATTTCCTTACAATCTACCATGAGTTGAAATTACTTTTATTCCTTTAAATTTTCTTTGAGAATACTCAATTTTTAATCCCTTCAATTAATGGGATATCAAATAGGTCCCATATATATTTATTATATAAATTTTAAATTAAAAATACATCATTACTCTATGTTGTTTTATCATAAGGGATTCATATAAAAAACAAATTCCAATTATTCATTAGGGGACTATGAAAAATCAATAACATTTTTATTTTAATTTATTTCTTTTTTGATTACTCTAGAATTGTGTACTATGAATTTTTAACCACGCACGTATTTTATATAGTTATGTTATGATATTGTTATCACTTTTTTTATCATGAGTAAAATTATTAACATTCAATATATTTATAATTAAATCTAGATGGTAATTTGAAAAGATGATTTTTTATTGTTTTCTCATTATCTCATATGATGGATGAATTGGAATTGAATAAGAGATTTGTGGGGACTTAAATTAAATACCCCTTCAATGAATGGGTTTGAATCACAAGTCATATTTGGTTTGGTATTTGATTTCTGCAAACATCACACTGCAATTTTTCGGGACTATATGGATGATAAAAAAAATGATTTATTTCTTGAGGAATTGATGGTAAGATTAATATTTTTAGAATTATGAATTCCACCACCATGAAAATTGTTATTAAAATCCATTTGATTTATTTATTTTTATTTTTATCCATCTATATATTATTCTATTAGTTTAATTTCATAATTAAATTATGATGTTTAATTTTTACTACAATAATATTTATGTTTTATTTATTACATGATTTTCTTGACTTGTTTTCAATTAATGATAATTTTAGATCTCCCCTATTTATGTTTACATTTATCCAGGTTATGAACAATGTTATTAAACATAATATAACCATAAGAATCACTTGTGTGGGGGTTTTTTGGTGATTCTTATGACTTGTTATACATTGTATAGTTTCTTATACAATGGTATAAATTTCCATTAGTTGAGAAATACATGAGCTTTATTTTTTATGATTAATAATAATTCTATAATTATATAAACAAAAATGTTATTGGTGTTGTATATAATACAATAATTTATTGAGGTCGTATAATATTGGTAATTTTTTTTATCTGATGATCTCATTTTGGAATCAAGACCATTTTTATGGCATCATATCTGAGAGTGCGATCTTGGGGGGTCATAAAATTATATCCATATATTAGAATTAAAATTCATAAAATTATTTTTATTTTATTTATCATTATGTAAAAATTTTGTACATAGTTCAAATTAATTTTTGGGAAAAATAATATTAAAAATGTTAAAAAATAATTAATATGGTAAATGTCAATGATGTGTTATAATAATTATAGATTTTTTAAGATAAATTAAACCTTGTATAAATCGTATTGTTTAAGAGGTTTTCAACCCAGGAAATCATTATATTCATTTTTTGGTTCATTTGGTTCTATTTTTATGTCAATATAATGTTATTATATGTTAATGTAATATATATTTTCATGTTTTAGACCAACATCAATTATAAAAGGGAATATCCTCTATTCACATATTCATAAACATTATTCAAAATATCTATAACAATACCAACCCAAATATCATAATAACATATTTAACTAATTCATATTGATTCATTTTTTCCTAATAACAAAATAAGATGACTTAATGTGTAAGCTAAGGGTGTTTTCTCAAAGAAGAGGTTACTTTATTAACCTATCTAATTTGGTGTTTATTTTTTTTCTTAACCACATATATATTATCTATATCAATATTAGCCAAATGTAAAAGGTAAAATTTATTTACCAAAATGAATTTATATTAATTGAATGTCTATTTTATATATATATATATATATATCGATCCTATAAGAAATTATAATATCATTCATGCATATCCGTGGACATCGACCTCCATGACATTATCTGATTTTTTTTCATGTACACAATACATATACAATAATATTAAATTATACAATTAATTAATAAGATACATATATTATAGTTATTTTTAGGGAAATATATATTTTATTATTTTACTTGTTTTTATATCCATTGTCTGGAAAATAAAAACATTACTTCATTATATGTATGTACTACCATCTTCATAGAGTGACGTAACTAATATTCAATCAAAAAAGTATTTAAATGTGTATAAAACCTTATATAAAGAATAAATTTGATACCTAAATTTTTTTTATGATTTTTGAGATGATGAAACCATGAATAATTTTAAAGTAATTGAACCGTAAAACTAAAAACATTCATTGGATATGAAAAATATAATCGAGTGATATATAGTAAAAAAATGCATTTATATGGTTCTATTAAATATTTCTAATAAATATAAATTAATTTTACATGATTCCAATAAAATGTATGAATAATTTTATACATGAGGTAAGGTTTTATGTTGCAATCTCATTTTTAATCGTTATTTTTTACACTTTAATAACCTTTTTGGGGGAATTATATTATCATTCTATGTTAAACACCATCAATTTATCTCTCCACATTTTATTTTATGAGATTTAATATTTTTTGAATTACTTTTTATCTATTTTTTACTTGAAATATAATATAAAATTTACTCTTAAAAAATCTATACACATTTCCTCCATAGTCAATATTTTCTCATTCATGTCCATGTTCTTTAAAAAATAATATGGAATGTTAATTTATATGATCTAATTAAAATTTAATGTATTTTTATACCATATTTTAAATTATTTTTAGTGAAATAAAAATATTATTTTTATTTGTTTCATAATAGGTTATTTATGAAATTTTAAAAAACCATGAAATGAATCTTTTTTAATGTATCTTCTTAAATGAAATTTCCAACCATCATTACTAGTATTTTCATTCAATAATAACTTACGTGTTTTTACCTGAGTTTTTTAAAAGAACTAATTTCTCAATATTTTTTGATGTTTTTATAAATGTTATAAAAATAAATGTACGGTCCCTTTTTTTGAAAGATGAATTGTTAGAATAATTTACAATTTTTAATTTCAATTTTTATGATGATTAAAATTGTATTTTATTCACATTATATGATCTCAAAAAAATATTTCCAACCACGAAATATTTTCCAAAATTTGTGGTTTACCATAGTAAGAGACTTTGGCATCATTCTGAGCCATTTTAGTTTTAGAATAATATTTAATAATCAATGTTTAATAAATTTAATATTAATTTATTTGCGAAACATGTATTTTTGACAATTTTTTTTTGAATGGAGCATAAAATTGAGATTCATTCTCTGCTTTATATTCTGGAATGGTGAGTTTATCATGGTCAAGGAATAAATTATTGTTGGGCTCTAGGTCTTGGATGCCCCCCTTTTCAATTTTTTTATTTTCTTTTTTATTCCAATGTTTTCGTCATTCTTTCTTCCTAGTAAATTGACATCATGCACACACCCATTGTAGCTGCCCCTTCAAATTATTGCGATTGAAAGTTGAAGAGGGGGATATACAATGAGATAGGGAAATATGGGTTCTTCTATAGAGCTTGTGTTGCACCAGATTATTGTTCGAAAACCATAGACATCAATATTTTTGAATCATATGTGGATTCCTCTAAAAGGTGGGATGTTATTTTAATGATATACTATAAATCCATATATACTAATGGTTTTTAGGTATTAATCCACTATAATAATTTATTGGGTCCCATAAAGGGAAAATTTATAAATTTTGAGGAGAAGATGAATGTTTTAGGAAGAATTGATTGTTTTACATATGGGAAAACTCGTATAAATGACATGGGGGTTAGAAAAAAACCGCGTGTTCTTCCCATTTAGTGAAGTTGAATTTTTGAAAGTACACTCCATGGGTGAGATTTACACATTGTATACATTGAATCAGAAATGTATCAAGGTACCCAACCTTTCATCCTGTGTAGGGGAACATGGTCGTTTTGGGTTGAACGTTATATAATTGTACATGTCTATGTAGTATACATGGTTAGGACATGTGTTGAACATGGTAAGTCATCCCATGTGGGTTATACATTGTATTCATATTCTATAGAAATTTAAATGGAATTTTACACTCCATGTATAAGAAGTAATATATTCCCATGTGGGGCATTTAGGGTAGATGTTGTGAACTAGGGTAAAATAGTCATGTACTACTATTTTTATATCCTTTAGGGTCATTTCCTATTTTATGCCCTCAAGTCAGATTTGAATCCATGAGTAGTTCATTCATAGGATATTTTCACACATATCATGAAGGTGAAACCCTTGTGGAATTTTATAGAATCCTTAGTAGAATTTCAATATTTTTCATACTGGATAGGTTCATCCTCCATTGATTTAATCAATTTTTATCCTAAGAGAGTGACCTAAAATGGGACTGATTGGTCATGTGTTCGAATCTACCCAGTTTGAGACATTTACAATATTGGGGGATTAGGTTTCTTTCTTGACATTTCCATTTTTAGCTTTTTTCCTTGAGGATGTATCCCTCAGAGGATTTGATCCTATGTCGATATATTTCATGAGAGATATTTTCTTAGAGGATCATGTGTAAGATGTCGTTATTCTCTTCATGTATCAATGATTCTCTTGGGGGATTCCATTAATCACATGCTATCCTATGGAATATATGGTAGGTCCCCTTTACCTTTAAATCGTTATTAAGACCCCTTGATTGGATGACAAGTTATTTTTAATTCTCAAGGATTTCATCTAGGATTCATTCTTTACCTTATAGTTTTGGATCTCAGGTTGGATTCCTTCAATTATTAATAGACCATGGGGTTTTTGTGTAGGATTAATATGTTTACCTTTTCTAATATGGATCCAATTACGTATTTATCTATTATATATGACTATATGGACCCATCAGGTGACCTAATGTATGACAAACCAAGATCCAGTACATTAAACTTAGTATGTGATGGTATCATGTGCCACCTAATAACATGTAATGGATTTGAACAATAAGGTGATGTGATAACAGTAATTGGTTTTGTTTTCTATCCACCCTCAATCAATTTTTGTTCATTTATTCAGTTATTTATAATGTGTTTATGTTATCTACATATACTTCTGATTTGGTGGCAGATGAGCCGGATATGAGGGTTATTTATTTTCCATTGGGTTTTTTAGACATTCTTCATAGGTTCAGTATTCTAATACTTGTTATTTCTTATGATTTCTCGTATACCTAGTGATACTTCATAGGACATGGTTTATGAGCCTATATATTTTATTAAATTATGAATGGTATTTCCAAAGGTGCTTACTAAATTCTGGTTTTTGAGCCAAAAAATATGATATTGAGTCATGTAAATCCTTGTAACGACTCTAGTAGACAATTCTTCTCTCCCGGGTGATGAGGATGATTCCACTCACTTTGGTTTCTCATATGATAATGATTATTTTGATCTCCTTGTATCATGGTAAAAAGAGGATGATTACTCAATCATTATCCTAATGTTTATAATGGTTAATTACACCCTCCTCGACAAGTGGTCAAGTGAGTACGATTAAGCACTCCCCAAACTATGACATATGGAGGATGAATATACTATACTCAATTTCTCATAAGATGAGGATGAGTAGATGTTCCCTATGAGATCATTCATAAGGGACCATTTCTTATTATGATGGATGATAATGGAGTATCACACATATAATTGAAATTCCGATTTTGAACACAAGGGGTTGGAATGGAATCTCATCTGTGAGGTCTCTTTAGAAATCACATAAGCTAATACCCTTTTGGTTTATTTGAGACTCAATGTCATGAATGCCTATAGAACATGCAATACAGATTATACATTGTACTATTTATACATGGGATGAGAATACTAGAATTTAGATTCTATCCATTTAATGGTTATCTAGTTGTACATTCTTTGAATCCTTCTTTACAATGATTGAAGGTGAGTATTGGTGAACCCAGTGTTAGGTTGAGTACCCTTATATGGTTTTGTATCTTGCTCAGATACATTTATATTGTTGTTTAATGCGGTATTTTTATATTGGGATGAAAGACATATAGATAGGATTAATTATAAATTGCTTCAGTGGAACTATGTCTACCTCAATTCCATTGCACATGATGTCTAGGTGATTAGGATTATAGACCCAGGGATCGACTACGGATAGTTTTTATATTATTCATTTTCCATTATTAATGTATATTAATATTTAGGTATATATTTATATGTTTGGGACATCATATATATACCCATATAATTAGGGACATAAATGATAGAACTTTCCTAGTTGGCTTGGATTATCGACCTTGGGGTCAACTATGCGATCATGTTATTATCTGCAATTTTATTTTTTTGTTGAGTATGAACTAGGATGAGAATGTTTATTTTCATGAAATTATAGAATTTTATTTATTGGTTCATCATTGGAATAGTCTCTTGATATAATTTCTAACCCCAACACATGATCGTCGGTGTATTTGTAGACATCGTTCCTTCATTTTTTGGCTGATAATGGTTTTAATGGAGGATAGGGATGAGGAATATAGATTTATAATCCATTGGATCTACTCATTCGTTTTATTATAATTATATGGATTTAGTTAGAAAGTGTCTAGTGATTTGGTATATGTTTTGGATCACATTTAGTAGTAGGGACCAAATATTTTTTGTCTGTTAAATTATTTTTACACCTATATCTATAAGGGATGCCTAGTGGGTGACTGGTGTTGTATGTGTGTCATAATTTTTTGGTTTATTTTATCATTTTTATTTATTTTTAATATATGTTATATTTCATTATATTTACCAATTACTCACAATTTTTATTTTAAAAATTGTACACTATATAAATATTTCTACTATTTACTTACTCAGATATAAGTGTGTAGTCTCCAAACTTTTCCGCCTTAGATCATCATTACTAGTCTCCGTCCACTAGAATAATTGGAGGCATGCTTGATAACTTGTTATAAACTAGCTCAATGAACTGTATTACTAGATTCTAGGACATGATTTTATAATGAGGTATCAAATGTGTTCCTTTCTTGGATTAATTTGTTGGCATATGGTACACATGAGTATTAAAAATGTGTTAGAACATTTGAATGAAATAATATATTCACATCAAGAAAAAAAATTTGGTGACAAGTTATTTTTTTATTGAGATAAGGTGCTATTTTTATGATCTACGATATTACATTTGAATATGATTTTTGGTATGAGAGATGCACATGTTGTGGGGATGTTAATATTTACAAAGGATCTCTAGATCCTAGAATTTATTAAGTTGACAATGATAGATTTTTACTCATGGGAGTCAAATGAAAGTGGAATCTCATGAATCATATATGGTACATAGGGATAACATTATATAGGCCCATAGTGTGTTATTTTACTGACAAATGAGTCATATTCAGTGGGACCTACATATATATATAGATCCATTCTAAGGGAAGGTTATTTATATCTATCTTGGGATGTAGTTTTGTGAGGATGATGATAATGTTCACATTCAGGGATATGTAGAAACCCATTTAGGTTTTTATGGTAGTTGATTCCTTTATGTTGTACCCCTTATATGGTTTTGTTACTTAATTCATCATTATCTAGTCCGATCAATAAGTATGATGTCAATGGTTACAATGAACATTCTTATGAACTAGACCTACAAGGGTATTACTATATGTGGATTCTTGATGAGTTTCATTTCATTATATATTTTCATAAAATACATCATGACTTCCATGAAGTAGTTCTTTGGAGTATAACTGGTGAGGGACAATCTTTTGTAGGTTGTGCTATCTGTTTTTACCCTTATAGGTTATTGTGATTTTACCTCCATTGGAATGGTTTGATCTTTTTGGATAGTTGGTATGACCATATGACCCTACTATCAGACATGAAATGTAGGTATATTTGGGATAACTTGAGGCCCTTATTTTTTTGGATAAGACCCTTGTTGTTTAAAAATCGTTTTTAGGGAAGCTAACAAGTGAGATGTGGTTTCTTGTTTTCATATTCTTTTTTAGGTAGTGATCTTATTTGTAAGATTTTAATGAGATTAATGTTAGGTGGGTTCTCTAGTTTTTTATTATATTCTGGTTGATTCATTAATATATTGACAAGAACCCAAGGTGCTTTTATAGGGCCCATCTTTAAAAATGTCATAATATTGAATTAAGTTAATAATTAACATTTATGATATTTTTAGGTTTAGATCTATAGAAAATTTGGGTACAACATATACATAACAACTTTAATATTACAGGTAGACTCTTCTACTCAATATCTATTTTCTCATAAAATTAAAACTCTTAATAAAGAAACATATCTAGTTCTATGTTTTAGATAACATGACTTTTACTTGATCTAATCATTGACCCTATTCATCTTTAAGTCCTATGAGAAAAATTCCAACAACAAGGGATGATCATAAAAAGATCATTAAGGGATATAAAATAAGGAAAGATAACATTAGTCTATGAATACATACAAATCAATAAAATCATACCTTTAATCTTAAAACATAATCTCTCTAACATACCTCACAAAATAATATGATTTATGAATAACATGTAGAAATAATAAATCATAAATGTAACTTATAGAATCCATAACATAATTACATTGTAGTTATCACAACTACATATGGAGTTACATTTGGAATACCCATCAAAGTATATTCCCCAAATCTATTATGAAAATCTTTAATGTTTACATCTATCACGTTACCCAATGCATTGGATAGATATCTCAAGCTCACCCTCCCCATGTTTATCACAGAACCACCCATATACACAAAGAATGCTCATGAACAATAACAAAATCATAACACATGAACAATAAAAAAGGAAATCAAACATTTTCACATTCAAATGACATTTCAATATATTAACATAATCAATCCATTCTCAAAACCATTGTCAATATATTTAATAAAGACATTTCTGAATCAATGTGTCTCACACCACTTGGAAACATTTAATGGAATTAAAACCAAATGATTCATATGTATATTATTATTCTAGTATAATATTATATTGTATATACATTACATATGTTCAGTAACACAATACTTTATATGTTCCATGTTTGGTTAGAGTGAGTCATATCAAATTATGCCAAATATTATTATTATTATTATTAAAATCCAATTTATGATGGTAACCTCACATACACCGCCTGAATAAACACCAAACAACCCATATACAAAAAGACACCATATTCCCACCGATCACAAGACAAGAAAAATGCACATTGTTCAGGAAATCAAAATTCAAAATATCCACCCAAAAAATCCATAATCCATATTTGAAATTCAAACATCCAACCACCACCTCAATCAGTGAGCCACCTCGAGCTGTGCCCTAAGAAAACCTCATACACCCGCCTGTGACACCCACCATCCATCTTTCACCGGATCTTGAAACCAAAACATTAGAAAACACCTCTGTCGTCACTGCCACATCATCATCATCATCACAAGAAGGGAACCAAATAAAACAAGGTGCTCATCCACTAGATAACTGCTGATCCCCATAAAACATCGACGACCGCCTCTGAGAAATAAAAATCTGAAAACATCCTCAAAAATCCACACCGTCAAAAAACCATTACACCATCCACATCCAAGAAAACACCATAAATACTCCCATTTTCGGGAATACAATCATCAACCCAAACAGCACATCCCAATGCCTCATTGAAGACCACCTCACCAGCCGACCAGGGGTAGAGGTAGAAACAAGAAGACATAGTAGAGTTTAGTAAACTAAGGCTTCAACAAATAATGATAGCCGTTGGTTGCTGATTCAATACCTCAGAATAGCCAAAAGAAATTAGGGCCAGGTAGAATGAAATAAACTGTAACAACCCAAATATAATAAGAAAAAACAATAAAAAAACCTGAAACGATATAAAAAACGCGCCAGAAAGGACCACCAACCACCGAAGAAAAAGAAACTGAGAATGCAGAAAAATGGGAAAAACTCGAAAGAGAAGAGATAAAGCACATATAAAAAGGGGTGGTCTACTGGAAAGGGATTGGATAAACGGAGACCGACCGAAGGGAAATATTCACATCAACTTCTAGTGGAAGAAGGAAACCCTAGACGTGGGTAAGATGAAGGTGAGAGAGCCAGAGAGCACCAGGGGATTGCAGAGCCATTCCAGAAAACCTAAAACAAGCAAAACTGAATAGCCGAAAAAGAAGGCATGAATGACAAACAAAGAAGGAAATAAGATGCGCCTCAGATGGAATTGAAGTGAAAGAAAACATGAAGTGGACCGAAAAACCATGAGATATTGCAGTTGAGATGATGAGAAGAGGAACCTGAGATGGTGATGGAGAAGGCAGCGATAGACAAGGAACCCTAGAGGCTGAGAGCGAGAACTCTGTCCAAGAAGGCCGCCATCCTCCTGATGGGGCTGTAGTACGCACATTCTCAAATGAAATTATCGTATTTATATAACATGAAAAGAATAAAGGTAAGTTGTAAATTTTAATTGTAGAAGATTAAATATGAAATAAATATCATAGATATCATATATTATTATAGTTACATCATAATGGCCACCATGAGAGGTGGTAGGGGATAATAAAAAATCATCACTTTGTGAGGCAGCAGTTCGGCATTCACAGAAATAGTATGTTCATTACCCATTAGTTGAAGGTGTGTGTAAATTTTGTTCAAATAATTATCAAAACAAAAACCTAGTATATTGACTGTAATATTGTTTTTATATAAACAATGAATAAAAAGAGAATTGGGAGTTTAGAAGTAAAATAAAAGATGATAACTTGAGGGAAGATGTTACCTTTACATCGGGTAACTCCCTTTAGTTTGAAGAAAAAGGCATTCTTGAAGTTCCATCAGCCTAAGGTAAGGCTTCTTGGAAGAATGGAGGGATGTTGGGAACATATTTGGGTAGATTTTGGATGATCCATGGGGCTTGGGATGCATGAGTTATTTGGTTAGAGTTAGTGTCATTTTATAAGGGGGAGGAGGGGCTATTTAGGATTATTTGAAAGTATTATTTTTTTATAAAATTATTTTCAGTTTCAAAATTACTAAAACTCATTAAATTATAAAAAAACATGAATAAAAGTAAATATAAATTCATTCAATAATAATTGGATAGTTTTGGATCTTTTTTAATCCTTATATTTTTTATTTAACCCTTTTTAACTTATTTAAATTTTAACATTTCTTCTAGTATATTCATACGATATGGTTTATATATTTAATATAAAATTCCAAGTGACCTATAATGGTACATTAATGACTTTCGTAACATCAAATATGTATTTAGCCAAATCATATATTTTCACAACTATTTTACCATCAAATAAAATATTAATAGATTTCAAAACTCATTTTTTAAATTTTTATATTATTCATATCATGACTTTTTAAAAATCCATAATAAATTGATCATCTCAAAAAAAAAACCATCCTTATTTCAAAGATAACATGTAATAATCATCCATAAAATTATAGGAAAACATAGAATGTTTAAAAATATATTTATTCTAATATTTATAATCTCATTTTTTTAAACATTCATAAATTGTGTAAGCATTACATCATCAATGTGTCATTAATAAATTTATTTATGTGATGTCTAAAAATTATAAATAAAATAAAATGATGTAGTAAATGATTTTTTTTTCTAGTGAATATTTATAGTCAAATTTATAAATTATATAACCCCACATTAATTTTATTTTTAAAAAACAATACATGTTTATGATATTTCTTTATTATTACTTTGAATAAAATGTAATCAATGCCATTATCTTTCCAATGTGGCTTTCAAAGGAAAATATTCTATCTCAAGGATTTTCATGGATTTAAAAGACTAATACAATAAGGTTAGGACATGTGTTATATTAATTTAAAATTGTTATAAATTTTATTACCTTGAATTACTCTATTCACCTTTTAACTCTGGTAAATGAAATTCAAAAGTTACTATTCATTAAAAAATATTTTCATCATATTGAACAAAATTTTACATACTGATGACATCCATTCTTGTCGAATTATTAAAATTCAATTCATGGAAGCAGTAAAATTTCATTTTTATAAAAAAGTTGGTTTTTTACTACTATGTAGTGTTTTTCGCATCTCATAAAAAATGATCATTTTTAGAAAAGTAACAAAAAAATAACCCAAATCTAATTTTTATTTTCTGAATTCAAAAATGATGTATATTTTTCCAAATTAAAAATATTTAATTTTCAATATTTAATATTAAATTAATTTATGTTGTCAAAACTAGAAAGAGTTTTTTTAAGAATTAAAAAGTATAAAAATATTGACATGTGTTTATGTCCAATTTTAAATTGATATTGCTTTCAAAGAACAAAATTGGATTAAATTGTAAAAAGATAATCTAATTACACATTAAAATCATTTAAAATGTCTATATAATCATATAATTAAATTATATGAAAAGAATGTTTTGACATAAAATATAGTATTTTTTCTATTCATTAAAAAATCAATTTTATTAGAAAAATACCAAAAAATTTCCGAAATTAAATATTTATATACTTATTCAAAATAAGAAGATTTTATTTTAAAATTAATCATATAAAAGTGAAAAAAAATTTATTTCAAAAGGGTTTCCATCAAAAGTATGCGAATCTGACTTTTAAACAATATTTGAGAATTTCTTGCTCAAAATTGAATTCATTATTATTTTATTCCTCTAAAATTTATTGGAGAAAAGTAAAAACATTTAACAAACATGTGTAAAAATATTATAGTTAGTTAAATTACTTCCCACAAATATAACAAATATGAGTTAACAACAAATTAAAATATTATTATTTTATTATTTTTTAGCACGACTCGTCCTTTTGTGCAGAAGAATATTTCAAAGAAACTTGTTGTTGCGTGTTGAGTATGCTATTGAACAACATTTCCTATTTGAAGAATAATTAATATCCAATTCACAAATATTAGTAATATAAAATTTTCATATATTATATTTACCTGGGATGTTACATCCTTCCCACCTTTGGGAAATTGTGTTCTAGTAATTTTAAAATTGGGCTCAGAAACATCATGGGAAGCCCCACATCAGAAAGGTAGTCAATAAAACTATCACGTTAAAAGAAATAATGAGAATTAAAATGGTCACCTAAGACAAAACATACCATTATTTCATGAAAACATGTATATGGAGGAGAGTCTAAGTGTCATGTTTTGATGGGGAGTGATGGAAAACATGATTAGGAGAAAGTTAACCACGCCAAATCCAGAAACTTGGGAAAGGTTAAACGGTCTTTGATACCCCAATAAACAAATTAAACATACAACATTTTTGTTTTATTTTCAATTTGGGAAATTTATTTATCAGTTTGACTAAGAACATAAGGAAATATACTTACTTTTCATGTAGAGTTTCATCAATTAAAATCTTTCTAACAAATACTCATCTTTTCTCCAAATGATGAGTATTCAAGATGAAATGGTCAAACCTGGAGTGCTAGAATCAACATCTAGAGAATCACATAATCCAAAAATTATAAACTATATATTTTCCCCATATTTAGACATTTTGAAAATCAAAAAAGGTTAGTACATGATCAGATAATCCCCAAAAGGAAAATATTTTTTAAAGTCAAGTATTACTCTTAAACTCGAAAGATGAACAAATAATTACCAAATATCAAAAAGGACCATTCAATACACAATTTTCCTTAAAATTATAATAATAATACAAACTATGTTTGAATATCAATATTCATATGTATTTTATTACTTAGTCTTCCAAAAAAACATATCATTTATATATAAATAATATCGTCTTCTATTAACATCTCTTACTGTAGAGTAATTAACCAAATCACATATTTTCTATGAATGGCTAATCAATTCCATAAAAAAACAAATCTCTATATTTCGATATTAAAAACATAGATTCTTCCAAAATAAAATTTGAACCATCACACCTCAAATGAAATCTCATAGTATTCTATTTTACATAGGCATATAGTGTTTCCCCAAAAGAGAGAACGCGTTCCAAAATAACCATTATCACTTAATAACAAAATCATTTTCATATACTAAGTAGATCTATTTGATAAAACATAAGCCCCAAAAATCAAATTATTCTTGGTCCATAATTTTATATAACTAAAAAGAATAAGTCATTCAAACTAGGGACATCACTTAGTCTAGTGGTGGGTGATAAATCTCAATTGTACTTTGGTTGGGGGTTCGATTATCCCTTCTATGTCCGATGTGATGGGTTGTCACATGGTCTGAGTGTTTTTCCTTTTCAAAAAATAATTTTATTACATTCCCAAAAATGTGATAAATTCTACAAGGATAACCATAAAAACTTTTATCTTGAATGGTTATCTAATAACATTCATTTTGCATCCCAATATGTAATAACCATTTATCACCTATAAAATAACTACGAGTCTTTCAAATATTTTCTCTATTATGGTTAGGTAAATTATGATTACATAACACTGTAACCCCTAAATTTATCTAAATAGACCTCTCATACGAATGTTAAGGACACATCCTTAAACATTTCATAATCTTGAATTAAGTTAATAATTCACATTGAGGATTTTTTTTTCATGTTTAGGGATTTAGTGAATTAGGTAATAAGTTATCAAAAACAACATGAATATTACATGTAGAAACATCTACTCAGTATCCATTTTTTTAATAAAATAAAAACACTTAAAAAAATAATCCTGTCTAGTTCTATGTTTTAGACAACATTACTTTTCCTTGATCTCATCCTTGACCCTGTTCATTTTTAAGACTTGTGTAATACTTTCCAAAAATATGGGATGAGCATAAAAAGATCACTAAGGGATATAAAATATGTATATAAAATATTACACCATGAATACATACAAATCAATGAAATAATACTTTTAATCTTAAAACAAAATCCCTTTAACATACCTCACTAAATCATAAGATATAATAATAAAACATTGAATTCATAAATCATAAATGTAAATTGTGGTATCCATAACATACATACATTATAGCTATCACAGTTATATGTGAAGTTACGTATGGAATAAAAATCATATTATATTCCTTAAATCTATTAAGAGACACATAAATGATTACCTCTGTCATGTTACCCAATGCATTGGGGAGCAATCTCGGGCTCACCCACCCTATGTTTATCACAGAACTACCCATATATGTAAAAAATACCCAAGAACCATAAAATAATTATAGGACATGAACAAGAATAATATAATCAAAAAATTTCCTCATTTAAATAACATTCCAATATAAATAGATAATTAATCTATTCTAAAATCTATTTTCAAAACATTTAATAATGAAATTTTGAATCAAAGTATCCCATACAACATTGAAACCTTTAATAGACTAAAAACTAAATTATAGATAGGTATATTTTTATTATGGTATAATATAATATTTTATATAAATTAAATAACACCACAAATAACATCATTTATATGTTATACATATGTTATGGTAGAGTCATATCACTTTAATTGGGAGATGGTCACACTTCATCAAATGAAATTATTGTATTTATATAACATTAAAAGATTAATGTTTTGTTTTAAATGATAATTATAGAAGAATAGATATAAAATAAATATCATAAATATCATATATAGTTATATTTCCATCGTAATGGCCATCATGAGAGGTGGTATGTAAAAATCATGCAATCAACGTTTTGTGGGGTAGAAGTTCACCGTACACAGAATCAGCATGTTATTTACACATTAGATTGAGTTAGGTGTATGTTTAGTTAGAATAAATTCCATAAAAACAACCTAGTATACTGAGGATATTGGTTTTTTATATAAAAAATGAATAATAAGATCTTAGAGAGTGATGAAGTAAAAAAAAGAAGAGAACATGGGGGGAGACGTTACCTTTAAATCGGGTAACTCCCATTGGATTGAACCAAAATGATTTCTTGAAGTTCCTTATGCCTAAGGTAATTATTGTAGGAGGAATAGAGGGGTGTTGGAAGCTTATTTGGGAATAGTGTGGATGATACAAGTTGCTTGAGAGGTGTGAGTAATGAGTTAGAGATGGGTTCCTTTTATAAGAGGGAGTAGGGGTTCATTAGGAATAATTCAAAGTATTAATTTATTATAAAAATATTTTTGGTTTCAAAAGGTCTAAAACACATTAAATTAAAAGATAAGTTGAATTTATGTCTACATAAATTTAACAAATAAGAATTGGAAAACTTTTGTATCTTTTTTTAATCTTTATCTGTTTTTTAACCCTTTGTTATCTTATATAACTTTTACCATGTCATCTTTTATATTTATACAATATATATATAATATATTTACAATAAAATGCCAAGAAACTCATGATTGACCATTAATAACATTTTTAACATCATATATGTCATTATGACGAATCTTATATTTTTAGAAATATTTTATCATTTAATAAAATATTAATTTTTTTAATAACACATTGATGTCATTTTTTATAACATTCATGTCATGATTTTTTAAAAATACATAGCAACTAGATTAACTAGAAAAACATCATTAAAAAAATGATAACTAGTCATAATCATCCATTAAATTCATCGATGGCCTAAAAAGTTTCCAAAAAAATTATTTTAAAATATATAATCTCATTTATTTAAAACATCCATTAATGTGGTAATCATTACATCCTCATTATTTCAAAAATATTTTTTTTGTGATGTCTAAAAATCATAAATATAATACTATGATTTAGTAGATATTTTTTTATTTATAATGAAATTTTCTAGTTGAATATATCCTTTATATATCCCCGCATTAACTTTTTTTAGAAAAACAGTACATGTTTATGATATTTTGTTTATGTTTACATTAAATAAAAATTTATCGATGTCATCAACTTAAGCAGGTAGATTTCAAAGGCCAAAAGTCTCAGCCATGAATTTTTTGGTGTTCTAGGACATATAAAATGTAGTTAGGAATAGTGTAAATGTAATATTATATTATTATAATATTATTTTTACCTTGAATTACCCTATTTACCTATAACCACGATAAATAAAAATCAAAAGTTACTTTTCACCCAAAATTAGATTTCTCTTATTGAACAAAATTTTACATACTGATGACAACCATATATGTTAGATTTTTTATATTCAATTAATATTAGTGGTATAGTTTCATTTAAACGAAAAATTTGGTTTTTAACTAATAAGTAGTGTTTTTCACTATTCATTAAAAATTGAAAATTTTCATAAAAATAAAAAAAATTCACCCAAGGATAATTTTTATACTAAAAATTAAAAAACAATGTCTATTTTAAAAAATTCAAAACATTGAATGCGGTCCCCAGACACACTAAAAAAATGAGTAGCCCTAGAAGAGGATTCAAAGCTGGTGCACTCACCAGAGCATAGCCATATGGATTGTCAGAATGAGAGGGTATAGATATTCCATCGGTACCATCCTGTGCTTGCAGGGGAAGCCTAGCCAAACGGTCATGCAATGATGGATATCTACTATTAGGATGCAGATGTTGGGTAGGGGCAGTTCCATGTTGATAGTCTGGTTGAATTCCCTAAGACCATTAGGTAATGTAATCTACTAAGACTACGAGCCATGTAATATCTGAAGGTACGGGCCTTGTAATGGTTCCCCCTAGTCCCTTGAAAGGAGGTTATCAAAAATCAATAAAAATTAAGGCTTTCGTGCCATTCCGGCAAGGCTGTATTTTTCACTATTCATTAAAAATGAACTTTATCAGAAAAATTCCAATAATTTACCCAAAGTAAATCTTTATATCTTGCTTATAAATAACTAGTTTTGTTTCTCAAATTAATCATATAAAAGTATCAAAAACCATATTTAAATAGCATTCTCCTCCAAAAGGTGTATAATCAACCTTTTAATGAATATTAGAGTATTTCATGATAAAAATTGGATTCATTCTTATTTTATGCCTCTAAAATTTATTGGATAAAAGAAAAAACATTTAACAAATAATTGTAATCATATTGTAGTTAGTTCTTCACATTCTCACCAATACAATGGGTAAGAGTTAAGTACCATTTAAAATAATATTATATTATTATGTTTTAGTATGAATCAAAATTTTGTGCAACGTACGATTTAAAAAAACAGATTTATTTGTATTGAGTAAACAATGAAAAAAAGTGTACTATTTAATGTAAAATTAATATTTAAATATTAAATATTAATAAATATAAAAAATTTATATTCATTATTCACTTGGTATGTTACAACGTTGGTATAAATAAGGGATTCCATATGCATGACTATTCCTATTTCTGGATAGGTCGACCAATGTTTCTTCTATTTATAATGTTTTGAGAGCACATATAGACTCTCATGACTATAATGAAGCTGGGTGGAGGGAGGCCATAGAATAAATCATGGTACTAATGAGGTGCTCGAATTTGGAGAGGAGTTCCAAGGAATCTTCTAGATTTATGACAATGACATGCCATGTAGAATGGATATCATATCCTTCTAATGGAATACTCATTGGAGTATGAGTCGGTGATAATGGTACACAGTGGTTGTTAATGGTATCATTTGATTCATAATATTTGTGTTTTCAGGTGTGAGTTGAGTACTGATAGGTTCAAGATAGTTCATAGGCATGGTTTCGAAATATTTTTGGTTAAATTTGTGAATGTCACATCATTCTATATTTGAATTCTATAATAAATTGGGTGCTATAAGATATTTTACAAGTGGATGGAACATAGAATTCATTTTTTGGAGCTGTGGGATCATGTGTTGGTTAATGGAATTTTATCCTTTCTAAATATCAGCATGGATCATAAATGATGTAAATTACTTAGTAAAGAATATTTTAATACTCATTGATACAAAGATCAGGGTCCATCTTGACATCATCTAGAGTGTAGTAACAGATCTTCTTCACTATATTGAGATTATTCTGTTTTCAATTGAGTTTTATGGTTTGTTAAAGGAAACCTATTGAGGTTACACTTTAGGAGCGGTATAAGGTAATCCATATGGTGGAGAGTGGACCATTGGCTATTTGAGGGTGGTGAACCCTGCTTTTTGTTTTAATTAAACATTTACCGTGGGCCATTGTGATTGGAGTTGGTTAGGAGATGTCGAAAAGGGCTTCCTACGGTGGGGAGCACCAGATCAGTCACAATTTATCATATTCCATGTATGATTCAGTTGTTGATGATGTAGGATAGTCATTGGATATTCAAGATTGGTAGTTTGTGAAAATTTTCTGGGTGAGAGAATAGATTATAGTCTTCCCATAATGATTCTTGGGGACAATAATGTTTATAGTGGATATATTGTATCGTCTAGTTCTTCTATAGATTGAAATTTGATTAGAAATTAGAAAATTTTCATTTGGATAATTTTTGTGTTAAAATGGAAATTTTCTTAATGTGGATGATCATGTATAATTTCTTTAAAAACTCCATTGGTCCATTAATAAGTTGTTTCCTCTATGACATGGGATTCATAGATTTCCAAGATGTTCTAATTTGAGGGGAATAATTAATAATTAATATTTAAAATACTAAATATTAATTTATTCTCATTGGGTCATTCATCCATATCTTTTGAACAATGTTTTGGGATGAGATTTCATCTTTATAACTAAGTTTATACTATGGATTTTTTATTACACGAGTAAAACAAATAGGTTGGGCACTACCCCATGTCATATTCTTTAATTCATTTTTCATTTAGTTCTTTTCATCTATTATTTTTTTGCTTCTCAAATATCTTATCAAACATGTCTGATGTGGATCCCCCTTCATGAAAGGTAGATAATAGAGATAGGGAGATAGGTATATATATAGGGGATTATGGGTACCATTATAGAGCATGAGATGAAAGAGATAGTCATGCGACAAAGTTAGATCACTGAAATGGATGACACTTTGGAAAATTCCTACCAATGGTATGATGTTTATATGCTTAAATATAGATCACCATATATTAAGAGTTTTTATTATATAATACCATATTATTCATTCATGAGAATCTATATGGCTTATCAGTAGAATTTTCAGTGATAAGATTGGTTTTAGTGTGATTTTCGAGTTTTCAATTTAGGAAAACCCATATACACGACATGTGGTTCTGGGAACACACATAGTTGTTCTTCCTATTTAGGGATTATAACTTTTAAATTGTACACTCCATGTATGGTATTTAAATCAATGTACTAGGAATCAACCATTTTTCTATGTTCCTAGCTAGGATAATCGTGTAGGAGAGCATGGCCATGTAACTTACAAAGAGAGACCCTTTATTGGTTGCATTCCATGTTACAATACACAAATTTTCTCTATACATGACTAAGACATGTGAGAGAAATGGTTTCTTAATTCATGTGTGTTACACACCATCTACCTATTATACATGCCTGGTACTTTGGTTTTTACATGCCATATACATGAGTAAGTACACGCCCAAGTGGGGCCTTGAGGGTATATGTTTTATGCTAGGGTACACATGTTGTGTACTCCTCTTTTGATACCCATTGAGTTTTCCCCTTATTTTATGCCCTGGAGTCATATTTGAAACCATGAGTAGTCCATTATGGGTATCCATTCATATAGACAGCCAAACTGAAATAGTTGTGGTGTTTTAAGGAATCCATGGGGGTGTTTTAGACTGTTTTAAAAGGACAGGTTCTTCATATAATAATTTAATGAAGATCTCTCATGATAGAGATAGATGAAATTACTATGATAGGTTGAGTGTTTAGAACAAACTAGTATGATACCATGACCTAAGATGGAATATGATCTATCTATTTTGAATTTTTACTTTTTAGATTTATCCTTGAGGATTTATCCCTTACAAGATGTTACCTTATGGCCAAAGAGTTGGTGATAATTTCTATCATTGAGGATCTCATGTAGTATGCCACTATATTTACTATAAACCAAGGATCTATTAAGGGTTTCATTTTTTCAAAATCTGACCTATGTAATACCTATAAGGATCCGATTACATTTAGAGCATTATGATTATCCCTTGATTGTATTCTTATATTACATACAACTAAAGGATCCCATGTTTAATTCTTACATTAAATTATTGATGAGAATCCTGAGTAAGATGCATTCACTAACAGATAGATCTTTAGGATCCCATGTATGTTTCAATTTTTTATCTTATCTACTGAGGATCCCAAGTATGATTCCACTTGTGTGACTAGAAGAAATTATTGGGTGTCGTGCTATCTGACTGGCCCGTAGCTAGTACATTGGGTATGGGTATAGATGGACACCCTCAGTTTTTTATATATTAACTTAGTTATTTTTGATGTAGTGATCTTAGCACTAGGTATGTCCTGGTTGGTTGCTAATGAAAATGATGAGAGGGGTCTTTATTTTTCTTTCAAATCCCAAATATTCTTTCTAGGATCAGGCTTCTAAGACATGATATCTCTAATAATTTCTAGTATAACTAGAGTCAATACATTTGATATGTATTTTGAGCTTGTATAATTGATTTTTAGACTACTTATATTTACAGAGTTGCTTTATGGAATCTATCGATTGAGCCTACTACTATGATATATGGGCATGGTGTCCCCTGTAATGCTACTCATGGATGATTACACTATCCCAAGTGATGAGGATGATTTATTTATCATAAAGTTGTCATGTGAGGATAATTACTCTATACTTGTCTTATGGGTTATATTAGGATGATTACACCCTCATCCTGGGGTTTTCAGTTGATGATTATGCACTCTTCGATTGTGGATTATAGAGGATGATTATTCTCCCCTAGACTTCTGGCATATAAGGGATAACTTTGATATCCTCAATTTTTCAAAATATGTGGATATCTAGATGTTTCATTAGAATAAAAACTATGATAAATTGTTTATCAGTGTAGTTGATCATGACATATCACACTTATGATTGACAGTCATAAATGGATATTGAGGGGTGGGAATCACATCACACTCATGATATCTCATTGTAGATACCCATAGGGTAAGATGATTTGGGTTCTTCTGTTTTTCAATTTTTTTAATAACTATGAATCAAGACCTAGGGGTCAGGTATTGGATTGGATTTACATTTCATGAGAATCATGGACTCTAGTTATTGTCTATTTACATGATGCCTAGATGTAATTCCAATAAATTCTTTTATGCATTAATGGGAGGTGAGTATTGGTGAACCCATGGTTAGGGAGTGTATCACCCACATGGTGATGTAGATTTAAAAAATACATTTCTGGGGTTGGTCAAAGATGGTATTTACGGATGGGGATTATAGAGAAACTAATAAACTAAATTAGACATGAGTTGAGTGGCATGACGTCCATGTCAATACCGTTTCACATAATGTCCTTGTGATTGGGATTGTAGACCCAATGACTGACTACTGATTGTTTTAAAGTTATTTCATTCACCATTATAATGTATAATCATATTTATATATATAAGTTTACTTTTGAGACCATAGATATAGCCACATATAAGTGTCGAAATCCATGATTGTAATATTTCAATGTTACAAATATTATAGAATCGATGTCAACATTGTCATAACATTATTGGATTTAATTATATTTTTTAGTTTATTCTCACCTAGGATTAGTATATTTCATTTACATTTACATAGAAATGAATATTTATATGTTCATCATTGGGTTGGCCTATTGTGATCATATCTCACCCCAGAACATTCACCTCCATTTACGTGTGTATTTAATGTCTAATTTTCAGTTAGAGGGAAATTTTCAAACTAGAAAGGGCTAAGGAAAATAGTTTCATATTTGAGAAATGATTCTAGTGTGGGTTATTCTAGTTGGGACAGTGCATTTTCTAATTTTTTAGAGACTGGGTATGTGGTATGTCTCAATGTTAGTAGTAGAGCCTTGTTCGTGTTTTTGAGTTTATTTAATTTTTAATCATGTATTTATATGGCTGGTCGGGTGGATGAAAACTTTTTTACATTTTATGTTTATGTTTCAATTTTTATGGAAATTTTATTTATTAGTACATCATGCTTTATTTTAATTTTTTACTAATTCAACCCTATGTTTATTTACTACTGTGTGTGACACTTATTTTTTTCTCTTGTTTTATTACCCTTACATTATGCTATAGTCTCCCCCAAAATACCACCAAATAAACTAACTACTATTCAGCAGCCTATGGAATATAGGGATCTATGCATTAGGACTAGAAAAGATCCAGATCAACGCTAAGTTTGTTGGAATCTAGGTCAAGGCGTTATAAGAAAATTACATTTTATCATTTATTCAAATGAAGGATAGATTTTTCTTTTAATGTTATTAATGATTAAATTTAATATACTTTTATGTTTATTATGATTTACTGGGGATATGAACATATGTACCTTGTAATTACATCACATGGAATATACCTTATCCTAACCATCACTTTAGTATCCTTAGTTGAAATCTATAACATAACACTAACGTCTTTGATGAATTTAATTGTAACCCAAATTTTTCTTAAAAAAATTACTAAATAAAAATGGAAAATTGGGTAATGTACAACCATGAGGTACTTTTAGGTTTATATTTGTATATAATTATGAAAAACACATGAATAAACAAATTAAATTAATATAGTCTCATAATTCATCCAAATAACATTTCTCCCATTTAACAAATATTATTGTATTTATAAATAGATCATCATTGTCATCATTAGGGAATCATTTATAGTCATAAATAAGTCAAAAATATTATTTATAACATAGGGAAAAGGAGTTAGAATAATGGTGAGATCAAATTATTAGTAATGGTAAATTGAAGCATTGATAATTAAATGTCATAAATGGCCACAACAGTTCGTAAGGGCATGATTTTATAATCAAATTTCATGAAATAATTAAAAATATTTATCATACACATTAATAATTGGATCATAAAATATTAAATATTCAAAAAGAAAAGTGTCATTAGAAATAATATTCCTGAGTAAAGAAACAACAATCACGATCGGTAGAATTATTATAAACCATTAACACGAAAAAAAAGAAGCACATAAAAGTATATTGGGACATCATTAAGCTTTTACACTCTTATAAATAGAATAAATATGTCGTCAAATTTCATATATATCACTCCAAAAAATTTGATATCCATATAGCTGACTTTCATACAAAATTAATTGTAGGTCTATTATCATCTAATACATCCCTATTATATCATGGAACCACCCATCATTGGTTTATCATCTAACCACCCGTAAAATATCCAAGTATTATTTAAAAAAAATCACAAATAATATATTATATAAAAAAATAACCACATTAATATCGTAATTAAAATGTGGTAAGTAAATAGTTTGTATAAAAATATCATTGTAACATGATTAATCCCTAGAAATAAAATGGGTTCAATATAAATCAATTTGGTACATGATTATCTAATGGAAATTAACTGGGAACCATAATATTATCTTTAGAACATTGTTAATCCATTGAAAGGATACGGTTTAAATAAAAATATATTTAGAACATTATTCAACCATGGAAATGAAAAAGGGTAAATAAGAATATAATTGAAACACAATTTACCAATGCAAAATAAATGGGTACAAAAAATGAAAAATGATTAAAACATAGAAAAATTGGGTTACAAAATAGACTATTTTAAACATGGTTAATCAATGGAAAAAAATTTCTTCCAAAAAAATATATTTGAATCCTGATTAACCCATGAAAAATAAATTGTTTTAATAGAACCAAATTGAAACTAGATAAACCCATGGAAATGAAAGAGGTCAAGTAAAAATATATTTGAAACAAACATAATCAATATTAAGAATGAATGATGATGGTATCGATAAAAAATATCATTTTTGGAGAAAGAATATCAAATAGGTATTTCAATGTTTATTAACAAAATAACCATAAAATATTATTAAAAATATCCATGAGTAAAATAAGCTTTAAAAATTCTAAAGCATTCAATACCACATTGAAACGTTTCAATAAATTACTTGATGAATAGAATAAAATATAAAGAATCATATAATATTATAATAATTAGTATATTCATGATAAATTATTTTAATGGATAAGTATATACAACACATAAAATAATATATTTGTATAAAATAACAAATTCATCAATGAAAAGAATATGAAAAAAGTCCAATTCCAATTTGGTATATTGAAAACCATAAACCCCACTAAAGAGAGAAACATAGATAGATAAGTAAATCAACATAAATTTTGGGGAAATTACAATCAAATTATAATCAAGAGTATTAGAGTCAACAAAAAAATAAGTCGTCAATATGGAAAAAGTCTGGTGAAATCAATGTGAGAATAGAAGTCCCAATAAACATATAGTAAAACCTAAATTGAAATCAAATAATATAATTATAATAAAATTAAAAAAAATTATAACATTAATACAATAGAAATAATTATATAATATGTCCAAATGGGCTGAAGATATAATACATAAATTAAATAATTGGTTATTATGATGTATTCCTCATGAATGTTAATGTGATGCAATAATTTCTTACCAGATAAAAAACACTCAAATTATAAAAATCATCAAATAAAAACATAAAATAAATTAAATATAATGAAAATATATAGATTCATGTTATAACATGATTATGGGATTATATATAAACCATAAGAATTAATAAGGTACATAACATCATGATATGCCTCAATTAAAAGATATTGGGACAAATTATTTTATTACATGAATTACTTTTGAATCATGATATATATGAAATAAAAAAATAAATTTATATCTTTAATATAATGAAATAATTTAAAAAATGATATAAAAAAATCAAATGGATGTATATACACCATATAAGATAAACTAGGTTAATTATAACAATTATATCTCTATATATAATGTATATACAGACAAAGCCACTTACCTTGAATCTGATTTATCATGCATGTCCTATATCAATCTATATAATAAAAATATGGAAATTATTTAATTTCATCATTTAATTTTAAAACATTATTATTAATTATATTTTACTTATAAATAAATTATATTCATGTACTTATTTATTGATTTTAATGTCAGATGTTTTGAACATATTTGGTTATATGTCAAAAATGACAATATTTGGTTAAAAATAGAAAAATGTGTCATATATAAACATATACATGATAAGAATAATGAAATAATTATCATAATTATAAATAAATTATAAGTTTGAAACCAATCTTGAATTATGATTAGAAAAAATTAACCAACATTACAGCTATGGAGAGGGTAGGCCATATATAGACATGAGTAACATTCAAATTTTTGTTTGATCATTGTTGAAAGTTAGAAATTAATAGACATATTTCCATAATTGAAATTAAATATTAAATAACATATAATATTATCATATATACATATAATTATAATCATTATGATGCAAATGTTTTCATATCACGGCGAGGAGGTGACAGTCTACATGTTCACGAATGCGGTTGTAACTTTTTCAATGTGTGAAAGGTTAATAAAAAATGATATATTATTTTACCATTATTGTAATTATTTCATGAATACCATGTCAATATTATTTATTTCAAATATTTTTAGCTAAACCAATACTTAATACATTCCATGTAAACTATGAATGTATTAGTTTGCATTGAGGGGGCGGTAGTCTAGATGTCCACAAAAGACGTTATCGTATTTATATAAAATGGAAATCATGAAGGCATTTTTTCTATAAAAAATAAAAATGTATTCTGAAAACATAAATAACATAAATATCATATAAAAATTGTGTATCTATCACAATTACCAATAATGAGATGTTATAAATTAAAATCGAACGACATTGTTTTGTTAGGTGGTAGTTATATATGCACGAACTGTAATTTTTTTACCCATTTTATGGAAGTGTGTGTATGTTTAAATATAATTATTAAAAAAATACATGTATATTAACGATAGTTATTATATTATATAACAATTCAACAATAACAGTTGAATCAGTAGAGAAGTAAATAACACATAAATGAATATGGAATAATGTTACCTATTTTTTATGTCACTCATTTTTGTTTTCACCAAAGGGATTCTATGGTTGGATTTATGCACAAATATAGTACACTAGGGTTTTGAGATGAAATTTGTGAGCATATATTGGATTTTATTTTATGATACAATGGGATTGAGAGTGGAAATGAAGTGAAGATATAAAGAGTCATTTTAAAAGTGGAGAAAATGAAAAATTGGGTATTTATTAAATGATTTGGGTGATCCCAAGGTTTTACTTTTGTCTATAGGGTTAAAAATACAGTTGTTTAGATATTGAAACATTTATAGTTTAAATAATGCTATAATATATATTTTATACATTTTTTGTTAATTTTTACACCTTATGTTTTATTTTAGTCATTAAATAATCTTATATGAAAAATTAATATAATTTAACTTAATTACAATCACTAATAATTTTTTTAGAAAAATATGTTTTACCTATTATATATTATAAATTATTCTCATACCTAATATTTAATCCATTTTCCAAATTTCAATTCAAATAAGTGAAAGAAATTAATTTAAAAATTATCTAGTAGACGGGACATCAAAGCGTGTTTTTAGTGTTAAAATGATAAAACATTTATTTTTTTATGTCTAAATACAATGTATATTTTTTATAATGTCCTAAATTCATGATAATTTTTTTTAATTATTTATTAAAACTTTTAAGGAGTATAATTTGACTATTTAATAGGATGAAAATACATTTTTAACTAAAATCCATTATTATTCACAATTAAACAAATAAGAATGTTCTCATAAAAGTGAAAAAAATCATAGAAAGTAAATTTTCATATTTAAATTTCAAAATAGAATATAATTTTTTTATATAGAACTTATAAAAGTGTCAAAAACCACATTTAATAAAATGATAAAATTAAAATGTGATAAAAATACCATTTAAAAATATACATCTTTTATTATAAAAATATAATTTTTCTTATCTTCATCCCATCATATTTATTGAATGAATTTAAAAACATTTCATCATATATATAACATATAAATTAAATTAATACAATTTACTCATAGTAATTGATTGAATTTTTATGAAATAAATTTCATTATATTCATAATTATATTTTTTCATGAAAACACATTCATCATATTCAATTGATATTAGTTTTCATTTCTAATTAACTAATAACAAATAAATTCATTTTAAAAATATGTTTAAATGTAATGTTAGTAATTTATTCAATCGTATTAATTAACTCTTTTTCCACAGATAGGTGATATCCATTATGTTAAATAAATAATGTTTAAAGTGTATTATTTTCTTGAATGTACTTTCCGTTCATGTAACAAAATATATCATAGGGAATAAACGTTTCATGAAAAATAATATATCCTTGGGGTTTCCTAGGATGAAAGACAAACTATGTATTGTGTGTAGCAATATTTATTGATTAAATTTAATTTAATTTAATTAATACATTTCAGAAAAATTTTGTTTGTTACATCCTACCGCACATAAAATGATTTTTCCTTCAAACATTGACTCATTTATCAAATTATTATCATTTTTAGAACTTGTTTAATGAGACCCAAATCAGTAAAAAAGATAATAAAACATCCTCTTAAACATGTTTAGTGGGAAACATAAAAAACCCAAGAATTTATGAATTACTATTATTAAACATAGAAAGAAATTTTGTGGTAAATTACTAGATTTATTTATTAGGAAAAATTAATCTATATGGAATAATATTGATAGAGAATGTGGACTAGAGAAAGTCAATGATTAGAAAACCGTAAAACAAATAGGTGTGGAAAATTCATTGATAACATCATAAAAGATGGTGAAAGGATAAAATATTATTCTAAGATATTTTTTCCTAATGATAAATGAGTTATATAACCAAATAAAATGGAATCCTACAGAAATATACTTACTTGATTATTGAATTTCTTTCTTTTCCACAATATCAACATTTTCCGGATATGATGAGTATTAGATGAATTTTTGAATCTTGATTCTATAAAATCAATATTTTAATACCACATAACTATAAATTTTATAATAAATCTATTCTATATGTCTTTAGACGTTAACAAAAATGAAGATGGTCAGCACATGGTAAGATAATTAATTAATTTAATAAACCTCCATATGATAAAATAATCCGCAAAATTCACGCTATTACAAAATATTTTAATTAAATTGTTTTGATAAGATATATTTTAAATAACCTTAATATCATAAAACATAATGATTGTATTAACCTCGTTGTTTGTATCATAACATTAATATTTTATGACCAAAATATGGCTACCTTCTTTGTAAGTATTATTATTCACTCAATGCCCAAATCTCTTTTCAATCAGTTGGTTATCTATATGATAATACTTATATACCCATAATTATGTCCATATCTACGATCATATAATCACTCAAGGTTATATATCATTAGATTTTATTTATTAAAAGTTTAAAATGAATAGAAAAATTAATCCAATGTTTATATATACCTCGACCTAATAAAATGTTACCCTAAAAGTCTCTGATAACATCAATATTTTTACTACATAAAAACCTCTATTTGGGATTCTTATGACATTGTAATTTTGATTAAAATAAAGCATATTGTCATATGATGGTTTTGATAACTCTTAATATAAAATCATTTGAAAACATTTTATCCTTCAAATGCATCTAAAATGACCATTGATTCCACTATAATAGCCTATAACCAACACACTCAGATCCTATGATGAAATCCCTAACATTACATTTCGGGAATTGATGTAAATAATTCAGACAAATATTTTTCATCTATACTTAACAAAATTAAAAGGAAAACATGGATCATATAAAAAATTTAGGACCTTTTAGGTATAGAGTATTAGATAATTATTAAAAACTCTAAAATAATATTTCATATCAACTAGGAGTCATAATTCATAAAAAAATATTATTTTTCCAATTTAACACTACTGTTAGTATTTCACAATAGGTCACCAATATAATCATTGTGGAATCCATTATATTAATAAATCATTCAAAATAACTCATAACAATGTAGGTAAATGGAAACTTAAAAGGGGTGATCTCAAATGATAAGTAAGGTTAAATGGAATCATTAATAATTAAATGTCTTCAATGAGCATTATAGTGCATAGTTGTACGATTTCATAGTCAATGTTCATGAGTCAATCATAAAAAAACTCATACCCATCAATATGTAGAACATAAAATATGAAAACATGGAAAATTAAAGAGTCATTAGAATCAATAATTTTGAGGCATATGAAAACAATATTAATCCTTAGAAAATTCATAACCATATAGTGAGACTAATGAAACATGTAAAGGTACAGTGGATGATCATTATAATTTCACTCTTTTAAATGGAATAATCATGTAGTAACATTCATTAAATTTCAATCTTAAAATGGAATATCCATATAGTAGGATTCCTTAACCATTTAATTGAAGGGCTATATCAGACTAACCCATCCCTTATCTATCACATAACCACCCATAATTGGTTTATGAAATAACCACCCATCAAATTTAAATGTAAAATTTTATAATCATCACACATAAAAGCTTACCTAAACTAATAATCCATTCATTAACATGATTATCAAGTATAGAATAAAATGTTTATGTAACAATTACATTAAAACATGATTAATCCACAAAAAAAAATGTTATGTTAAAATACAGTTTTTTTAAAACCTGATTAACCCATGGTAAATAATTGTGTACAATAACAATATTTATATAACATGATTATCCCATAGGAATAAAATGGGTTCAAAATAAATAACATTATAATAAGATAAATTGATGGAAAACTAATTGGTTGGATTATAATCTATCTGAAACATGATTACCCCATACAAAATAAATGGGTGTAATAAAAATATATTTGGGACATGATTAATCCATGGAAATGAAATGGTTTAAATAGAAATCTTTATGAAATATGATTAACCCATTGAAAAGTAATGGGATACAAAAAATCTATTTGAAACATGATTTACCATAGAAAAATAAATTGTTTCTATAGTATCATTTTTGAAACAAGATTAACCCATGTAAAATAAATGGGTAAAATAACAATCTCTTTGAAGAATTCCTATCCCATCAATAATAAATGCGTTAAATAACTATATATTTGAAACAAATATAATCAGTCAAAAGAATTAATGATCTTGGTATCTTTAAAAAAAATCCACCTGTGGAGGGTTTGTTACAAAATGTTTTCAGGGAATTAATTAGTAGAAATAACCATAAAATATCATTAAATCATTGAGGACCAAAATAACCTTTAAATGTTCCAAATCATCATATACAACTTTGGATCATTGGAATAAAAAAACCCATGATTTCAATAAATTTTTAATAAGACTATAATATAATGATATTTTGTATATTCATGATATGTTATGTCAAATTTGGATTATATACATATCATAAGAGAAAATAATTTTATAACATTGCAAATTTCTGAAAGGAAGAATATTATGTCAAAATCCCATTAACAATATCATACCTTCGAAACCATAGACCCCAGGAAAGGTATATATTAAAATTGATACAAAAATACATATAAATTCATGGACAGGAGTATTAAAATATATTCTTTCATATAATATACACTACAAAAATTGATGAATGTGGAATAATTCACATATAAATAAATGTGAGACTAGAAATCCATTTACAATAGAAACCTCTAAATCCAAAACCCAGATATTAATTATAATAATAATCTAAAACATCTATGTATCATTAATATAAAATAACTAATTTTATAATATATCAAATGTGGAATTATTTTCACCACATAAAAGAAATAAATGGTTATTATGATGTATACCTCATGAAAGTAAAAGTCAAACAACCATCCGTTAGCTGAAGAGAAACACCTGAATTCTGAAAATCATAAAATAATAAAATATAAAGCACAGTATATATCATGATAATATTAAAATTCCATATTTAACATTTCAAAGGGAATATATATACACCATATAAAAGTCTAAAGGTTCATAACATCAAGATATGCATCAATGACATGATATTTAGATATGGTTCATTATTACATGATTAATTTCTTAATCCTATTATCTATGAATGAATAAAATAAATTGAATAATTTAATATCATTAAATAAATGATACTAATGATATAATAATTCATAGGTAGGTATATGTAAAATATAAAATTAACTATGTTCATAATAATAATTCGGTCTTAATGGAATGCAAATTGAGATAAAACAACTTAACTTGAGTATGATTGGTCATCCATGTCATCTATGATCTTGAATAATAAATTTATTTCAATAATATAATATATTAGGACTCATTAAAATTTTTATTAATAATTTTATTTAACTTATAAATTAATTATATGAAATCTATTAATCAACTTTATTTTACTATGATGTTTTGACCAAATTTGGCATATGTATAAAAAACAACTTTGGTTGATCAACTATAGTCAAAGAGTTCAATAATGAAACATATAGATAATAATAATAATGAAATAATTATCATATTTATATATAAATAATAATTTTATAAAAAATAATGAATGATGGTTATGAAAAATGAACCGACGTTACAATCATAGAGACGGTAGATCGTACGTATGCACGAGAAATGTTGTCATATTTCAAAGATAATTTTGGATAAAGGTTATGTAAAACTAATCATTAAGTAATTATCATAATATCATAAATACAATAGTATATAAAAATTTATCACTATACATAGAATTCTTTTGATGTGAATGGAATTTCATCGCGTCAATGAGGCGGTAGTCCACAAGTCCATAAACGACGTTATCACTTTTTCAGTGTGTGAAAGGGTAATAAATAAAATGATATATTATATTTAAAGAAGGTATTTATATCAATTATATTATATAGATTTTATTTATGTCACATATTTTTATTTTAACCCTTCCTTAATGCATTCCATGTAATGTGTGAACATATGACATTGTGTTGTGGAGGGAGTAGTCCACACATCCACAAATGATGTTATCATATTTATAGAAAATAGAAACCTTGTAGGTATGTGTTATATAATAGTTAAAAAAATATTAATACAACATAAATATCACATATTTCATATAAAATATGTATTTTTATCATAATTACCTACCATGATAGTTGGTAATGGAAAAACCAGTGACATCGCTTCACGAGGTGGTAGCTTGTTGTACATGAATATTAAATTCATTACCCATTTGATAGATGTGTTTGTATTTGTATGGAAAAGGCATAAAAAGCACATAATTATTTTTATAAATATTAATTTACTCTATAATAATGTTATAATAAGAATTTATACGGTAGATAATGAAATAAATGACAAACGCACCTTGAATAATGGTACCCCTATTTCGGGTAATTCCATTTGGTTTAAACAAAATGGATTCCGTGGTTGGTTTTAAATTCATATTTAGTAATATAAGATTAGGGTAGTAAAATTGGGAGATTATTTTCATTGTCTATGATTGATGCAAATGTTTTGAGATGTGTGCAGATGTGAGGAGTGGAGGTGGGCTTTTATAAGTCGAGAAACAGACCATTGGGTATTTTTTAACATATTTGAGTGCTCCCCACATTTTAATTGTCCCCAAATGGATAAAAATAGATCATTATAGATCATTATAAGAGGAATAGTCAAAATATATATATGGAAACTGATTTACAGATTTTTTTTGTTTACTTTTTACTCTTTATCTTCCATGTTTGGTCATTAATTAATTTTGTTTTTTCATAATAATATTAAATAATTTTAATTACATTCATTATATATTTTTCACAAATGGAAATAATTTTTTATATATTATTAATTATGTGGATTCCAATTATGGAAGCCATTTTTATAAATTACATTCTCATATGTGGTATAAATTTATTTAAAATTAATCCCAGAGATGGAATGAAAAAGTAGATTTTAAAGTAAAAATGATAAAATGTTTGATATGTTTATATATTAAAATTTAATGTGAAATTATTTTAAATTCAATAAATTTCTATAAATTGTTAAATTTTTGTTTAAATTTTTCAAAATATGTTTAAAATATTCAAAATTGGTCTAATTGAAAACGAAAAATAATTTAAAACAAAATTTATCTATATTAATAAATTTGAATAAAAAGAATTTTTAAATAAAAATTCAATATTATTCATTATTAAAAAAATTTGAATGTTCCTAGAAAAATACAAAAAAAATTACGAAAAGTAAATATTGATATTTAAATTTCAATAATTTATACTTTTTTATCATATTAAAATTATAAAAGTGTCAGAATTCCATATTTAAACAAGTCTTCCAATAAAGGGCATAAAAATCGCCTTCTAAAAATATAAATCTTTTTAATCATAAAATTTTATTTATTATTATATTAAGACTATAAAAAATATTGGATTAACATAAATAAATTTATTAACAATATAAAATAAAAATTTCATTAATATATTTTAGTTATAGTGATCAATTTAATTTTCATGAAACAAATTTCATTCTGTTAAAAAAAATACTTTTTTTTTTACAAAAACACATCATTTATATTCATTTGGTATTTATTTTCTTTTATAATTATACTTCAACCAATGAATTATTTTTATAATAATTTTTAAATATAATTTTCATAATTAATTTAATCATATTCATCCACTCCATTCTATTGGAATGGTGATAACTATTATTTTAAATAAATATTGTTAATAGTATATTGTTGAATACTAAGTATCAACATTCAGTGTAAAAAAAGTTGTCAAATGGACTCAAAATTACATAAAAATAAAGGTAAACATTGTTTTGTGTTTGATGAAATATAAAACATGTATTTCATGTAACATAATCTATTAATCAATATTAATTAAATTAATATTATATATTTCAATAAATTTGGAGATAATATATGATTTATCCATAATGATGTTTTTTTGGATAATTATATGAAAAATATTTTGTTATCATGAGATAATTATGTTATTATGGAGTGAAGAATGTATTTATCTCAATACACATATATGTATGATTTTTTTATTAATGTAGGAAGTCAATGAATTTTATTTCCCTCCATCATATTGGGTGACGAATGATATCTCTTGAGATAACATGACCATCATGGGGAGTTAACCCATTACAATTATGAACAGTTGTAGGGGGATTGAATCTAATCCCTAAGAAACACTATGAAATTATTTTCTTGGTTGTGATCATTGAATAATTAATTTTAGTTATATTCATTTAATATTTCTAAAATTCATATCACTTGTTATAATGTTGATGATAATCTCTCTTGACTCATGACTGATTAATGATGATTCCTCATTCTTAAGACACCTACATGTTGAAATAATAATCCTCTATAACATAATAAATGACTTATGTTTTACGAATTATTGTATACGAAAATTATATGTTATGATCATGATGTCATACCCTTATTCATATCTTATTGTCGCCTTTGATCATCGATGGATATATTCCATGATTAACATTAACATTAATCAAAGATCACCCTTTCTTATGGGTCGATATTCCCATGTTTGTCATGATTGGAATTTATTAATACATATCTATGATGGTTCTAATGAGAGAGAAAAATCTTGGGAGATGATTAAAATCATTTAAGAAATATGTTAATTATTTATATAGTATACAAAAACTCAAAAACAATTATGGCTTTTTGTATGTAAATATTATGTGGTATATATTTTATATTAAATGATGTAATATTTATTTATAATTTTTAGGTATTACTTATTTGGATTCAAATAAGGACTTAATTAATTATAGAGGTTGTTTTTTTGGAATATATTTGTAGAACGTAAATAAGGTAATGATGAATTGAAACTGATATAATGCTAAATTAAAAATGACATAGGTTGATAAGTGGGTTCTATAATTCACAACATCTCCCAAATGATTTTAATCATTATATGTATCTTCACATAGATCATCATATATTGATACTCAAAATTTTCTTTTAGGTTTTATTTAATGGTTGGAATGATGAGGAAAATTGTTAAAATTGAATATGGTGAAAACATGAACTTTTTTTCCTCTTGATAAACCTTACAATATGGGAGAATGAAAGAAAATATTTATTAAATTTATCATATAACTCTCTAAAACCAAAAATAATGTTGGGTATCATATTTATTTATGGATGGACCAATTGAAAATTAATTAATTCATGAGGAAACATCCCCCTACTTTTATTGGGCCATATGGTCAATTAATTTATTAGTAACGGATCTGTAAAATCCAAAAATATATTTCTCATTATTTTATGTTCAAATAATGAAAATGTTATCATGATATTTTGTGGTTTTGATGAAAAATAGATTAATTGTGTCATAATATTATGAAATAATGAAAAAATAAATAAAATACAATTTGGAGTGGGATTGGTGTAATATGTTATAGTCAATAATTACATTCCCCACAGTCTTTTCAAAATGATATGAAAATTTTACTTCAGATTAAATAGAAGGATGTTGAATCAATGGGAATATATGAGGAAATCGATAAAAGACATAAAACATTCAATTATCATTTAATCATTTTACTTAAAGCTAAATTTTATTAGATCATCAATGTATTTTAAACAAGTATCGAAAAGGAATTTCCCATAGGTAAAATTAGTACCTATGAGTAAATAATTCAATTTTATATTGTTGTATAAATAGATTATGGAATTTTACATAATTATAATGATTCATATAAGAAGTAAAAGATGAATTTTTAATGAAATTATATTAATAAAACCCATGGATTAAAGAATTTAAGATTATATTATTCCAAAAGTGTGGTAATAAAGGTGGGATAATTTATCATAAGGGAAATGGTAAATGATTCATGTATGGAACAGAACGCCATTGGGAAATTTAATTCTGAATAGATATAATGATAAATATAATGAAATTAATATAGATTCAACTCATCTGAAGGCACTACCCACACTCCAATTCCATAACTACATGGAGTATAAGAATTATGCGAACCAAATCATGAACCCATGGGATAAAAAATATAATCATTTTTAATAATAACTTAAAAATGTGACAAAGGGAAATATAGTGTGTTCACATCTTTTTATGTTGGTAATGAGAATAATTTTTGGAATGGTACTCTTATTATATACTCAATAACTGAAAATTCATTATTTTATTCTTTTTTATTATATGGATTGAAATATAGATTAATTTTTATTGGTATAAATTCACTAAATCAATGACTAAATGTTTTATTATTAGTAACAAATAAAAATTATAATATGATTTCACCTCACATATATATCCACTATATGATAAGAATTAAGGGGAATTATCTTCCTTCAAATCTGGTGATTCTCACTCAAGCTGAAATGGATGTTATTTTGGGAATCAATTTTCATTCATTAAATAGACCATACATCAACTAATGAATAAGGTATGATAAATTGAATATTCCAAATAAATCAAATATAAACTGTCTATGTGGGGATAAATAACAACATCAATTGAGAAATATATCCGTTGAATGGGTTTTATTACCTAATTATGAGGGTATTTATCTCAATTTTTTTAGGGTATACTCAACATAAATTATATAAAATTGTGTGTGTTTTTTATAATTTAACTCTTAATAATCATCTAACTATTCTGTCAAATCATTTAATTTAGTTTTAAATAGAACTTATATATGTTTTTATACAAATATAAAATACTCCTTATAGAGTGTCCATGATTGAATTTAATGAACTTATTAAAAAACTTTATCATAATATAAATAAGGGATTTATTTACCCATGTTTATCAATATGTGGTGAACCGTCTTTTTGTTAAAAATAAAGATGTCAAAACATAATTTTTTTATTTTTTATTCTAAACATTATAGGATTATGATTAATATAAGGTATTATCTACCCTATATTGATGATGTTTAATCAGTTTTTATGAGCTCAACATGTTTCAATGATTGATCATACATATTTATATTAAATTTGGATGAAAAAATGAGGTAATATACCATATAACAATTCAGATGAGGTATGATCATTCTGAATTTGTACTTATTCCATTTCAAATTACCATTTCTTTGATAGTCTCTATGGATATAATGAACAATGTGTTTTTGAATTACTTTGACAAATTTTTGGTAGTCAATATAAATGATATTATTATTTAGTTGATGATTGTTATAGTTCAATAATATATTTTTAACATTTTATTGAATTCTTGGAGAAAGTATTTTTCTTAAAATTTATCATGTCTGAATTATGGCTATAAAATATTACATTCTTGGTTCTTGTAATTAAAAGTGAGTTTATATTGATGGATAACTAAAATATTGGAGTTATGAAATACTAAACCATAATGACCATATTATATGAAATGTTTAGTTTTCTTTTTTTGGATGGACCCTACTAATGATTTCATATATTTATAAGGGCTACCAAATCCACTAACTATGTTGAAGAAGAAGGGAAGCAAGATTCTATGGAATGATTAATGTAATGACTGTTTCAAAAAATTCAATGGAATGTTTTTCAATGAATTTGTACTCATACTACCCTATAATCGAAGAAGGTTTTGTGGTCTATAATGATTCCTCCAACAAAAAAACGGATGTATTCTAATTAAAAATGAAGTATAATTTGAATATACATCACAAAAATTGAATTAAATGGAGATAAAATTAAGTAACTCAGTATTTAGAACTGTCATAGGAAGATTTTGATTAAAAATTAATAATTAGTCACAAATATAATAAAATGTGGGGAATATATTATGATTAAAAATTAATTACTTTTATACTTACATAGAAATAGTAGAATTTATGTATGTGGATATAGATTGAACATATTAAATATTATTACTGCTCAGTACATTACATCCATGGGAAGAAAAAATGATGTTGAAGATTTATGTAAGAATGACCATGCTAATTTTTTCATTATCAGAAAAGAAATTGATCCAATAAAAATTAATTTTTAAATGATGTAATATGATATGATAAGGAATATAGAAATATATAATCATTTCCTGAATTTCTTTAAAACTATACATGTAAATATTATGTTGGCATGAAAATAATATATGTAGTTAAAAAATAAGGTATTAAATATTCCTATGTTGAATCATGATTGTGTTGGACTTAATTGTTTTTAATGTAGAAACATTTCATGTTCAATAGTAGAATTGAAGAAGTGTTATATGATGATTCATAAATTTATTCATTCCAAATTCATCTAGGAAGTATGAAGATTTATGTAGATACTAAATTGGATTTAAAGTGGGATTTTAGGAAGTGATATGATCAAGATAGCATATCATGTATCTTGGTATGTCAATAACTAATATATTATTGATAAAATTATGAGGGTATGTTATAATCATTACCTATAACTTAGTGAATATGGGAAAACATCACCACAATTTTCATCGGTGGAGTCCCGATGAAATATAAAGAGAATAATTATATTTGAGTTAATTTTGATCACCTTAAATGAATTTTACTTATCATTATTATCAAAGAATATTTATCTCTTGATAATCTCTAAAAGTTATACAATAAGGGAGTTTTAAGGATTCATGGAGCAACACTCTCAATCACAATTTATTATGATCAAGAGTTTTTCTTTTTGATATATAAAATCCATCAGAAAACATTCAATACATATTGGAGATTTAAAACGACATATCATCTTTATATAAGTGGTTATTCTAAGGGAACAATTCAATTCCTCAATGATATGCAGGGATATTCCCCAATTTATTTAAAATTATATTTAGATCAGTAACTTCATCATCATTCATTTTCAAGAAATCAAACCTTTTACGCTTGCATTCACATGGATCCCTATGAATCCATATATGTAATAATGTATATAAATATATCAGTCTCTGATAATTTTGGGTAATAAATTATATTGGAACCATTGAAAGATGAGGAAATGACAACTTAATTTGGATCTATTTAAAAACATATTATGTTAGCACAATGATGATAGAAAAGTTATCTGGAAAATATTTATTGAGAATTGAAGTTCAATTTTATTGATAAGGTATTGCTTCAAATATCTCCACAGAATATGGTTATGATATGTTGAAAAAATTTAAAATTAATCCCATATATTTCATTCTCTATGAGATTATGGATCACATTAGGACCATATCGTATTGATTTTAACTTCAACTGAAACTTCTAAAAATTTCATGATGTTTTCCATATATTTTTATTGAGTTGAAATTTACTGAAATTTGAGGTCATACAATTGATGTGTTTACTTTTTTATGAGGATAAACTAGTATAAATCATAGATCATAGATATATAATGATCAATAATAAGAGTAATCATTAGATTAAGGTTCTCTAAAGGACCAAAATAAATTATGGAAGTTATGTGGGAACATAAGGTTATATTAAGGAAGATGCATCCATAGTTGTTTATGACATAGTGATATAATTTCAAGGGATAAATTATTATAATGGGGAAGAATATAACACATAATTATTATTTATAATACATTTATATGAATTAAAAAATTTATCTAATATCTTATGAAAAATAAAACCTTAACATTTAGAAAATAAATTATATGTATTTTAAAATATATAATATTTTACGTTATTAAAAAGAAATATAACTTTTGAAAATAGTTTCTTATTTATTTTTGATATACCACTGATCCTGATGTACTATTGTAGATTATTATTATTTTGATCATATTTATTTTCCTAAAAATTTTATTAAAAATTAATTTCATGAATTAAACATATGTAAAAAAATGTTTACACCAGAATAAAGTGAATTTATTGAATATTAATTTCATAGAAATAAGAATAAATGATTTTGAAGTTAAAAAGTCATATTTTTTCAAATCATACATATTACATATGAATTTTTTTTATGTTAATAAAATAACGTATATAATGTTTATGAATTTCTTATTCAAAATTATAGACAATAAATTTGTTGAACTATTTTTAAATTCATGTATTGGTTTTTTCTATAAATGGATGGAGAATTAATTTAGTGTTATGATTAAAAAACAATTTTCTTCAAATTTGTTTCATATTATTTTCCAAAATTCTATTTAAATTAATTTATACAAATATAGGAATAAAATTTACTAAAAAAATTCCATAGTTTATATCATCATGCAATTTTTTTAGGTTGGTCACTTCTAATTATCCTTAAATTGAGTAGTATCTATGCTAAAAAAATAACTACTTTCTAAAAGTCTACTAATGAGTTAAACTAATGAAATAGAGGATAAAATAACATGAAAATATCTCTAAATTATATTGGATAATTTTTAATAAAACCAAAAATATCTTATATTCTAGTATTTTAATATTTTCCCCACATTTAGTTGAATTTTTGGTAATCTTATTTCAATGTTTTTTGTATTTAAGATTTTTTCATATAATGTACTTATAATAGGGAAAAAATTTCATTACCAATCCAATAATTGGAGACAATATGACCAAAAAGAACTAATAAATAAGTTAATAACATCCTTCCAGATAGCATAAATATTATGTTTTTACTATATGATGTAACCAAGAATTCTTAAGTTGTAATGTAATGGAGTTTTCTTAAAAATGTGGAAATTATACTTACCATTCTATTTTTAGTTTCATTTATTACTATCCAACTATAAATATTTTATTAGCAATATAAAATTAATATATTATGATAATATGTATGTTAACTCATTTTGATGTAAATGGTAAAACAATTATCTACAATATTACATCCCATAAGAAATGATAACATTGTTCATGCATACATTTGAACTATCATATCAATGTAGTGATGTGGTTTTTTTCCATGTACGCTATACATGCATGGGCATATGGATATATTTATTTAATATATATGATATACATTAAATTTTATATTTTTCAATGGTATGTCCTTATTTACCATTCATTTGTTTCATTATTTGGAATCTGAAAAAATTACACATCTGTACGTACAAACAACCACCTTCTGAAAGTGATATAATCCATTTTTCATCAGCAAAATTTATGATTGGTTTAAAAATTAAATAAAATTATCAAACATTAATATTAAAACATTTATATGATTCTACAGATGTTGAAACAATAGAAAAAGGATAATGGTCAAGAACTTTTAAACCAAAACATTTAAGGGAAACAAAACAATTTTTACCAAAATGTTGATTTTAATGAAGAATTGGTAATTCATGGGTAATAATACATATTAATTTAATGGTATATAGAAAAATAAATATTATTATTATTATTTTATAGATGTATAATATATCTATTCATGAATCTAAGAACCAGGATGATCATAGATGTCAATGTAAACAACCATTCTTCCATGGATCATCGAGACATGGTTATCAACAATGTAAATCCGAGAAACTAGATGATCATAGAAGATGATCCAATTCCTAAGTGATCCTCAAACCACTTTGTATGAACCTTCTAATGTACTGTACGAGATGAAAGTGTAGTCTGTTTTAGGGAATGTGGAATGTGTTCTAGGGGTCATTGTAAAGACCCGAAAATTTCAAGAATTTTTTTTCATAAATACATTGAAATTTTACGAGTCTGTGGTTTCTAACGGCACCTGATTCCGAGGCCCGGTGTGCTCGAAATCAATTTATGAAGTTTTGTTCAGGTATGTTGAGTAAACGTACCTGCATGTTTTTCTATCTTTTGAACCGATGCTCGGAATTGAAATCTGAGGGCACCGGTGAACTCGCACCACCGGTATTCACTTATGGGGACCATTACCACAATTGCGTTTTCTTGGGAGGAGAACTTAATTTTTGAGGATTTAATTAAATTAAATAAAATTTTTATACACAATTTTATTGTTTGATGGTTGTTATTACTTAATAGGGGAAGTTATAGGTGGGGCCCACACCCACATAACCTCCAATGAGAGGATAACGTGTGGTGGGGCCCCTACGAGCCCAAAACCCTTAAACTTCCCTTAAACTCCCCATTAACACCCCTTTATTTAATTTAACAAAACCGTTAATTAATTATTGTGGAGCCTCTCCTGCATCGACCCATTGAATTTGCCAACACATTATAATTAATTGGCACCTCTTTGAATCAATTTGAATTGCATGGCAATTCTATTAAAATTAGGGAGCCTTAATATTATATTTTCTTGTAAAATATTTGGTGGTGGAGCCTTTTGAAATTTGGAGAGCTTCATCCCTCCCTAATGAAGAACATGAGGCATGATATCCTCTCAATGACCAAGGCAATAACGTGAGGCGACGCTCACAAGGAACACCATGATTCTTCTTCTTCCTCCACGTCAAGGGAGGAGATGTCGTCCGCGAGGAAACATCGATTATGCTTCCTCATTGAACGCACCTCGAGGTCTACAAATCGACGTCGACTTTGGATTCTCTTCCTGCAACACGGACAGGCGAGCATCAGAATCAAAGTAGTGTGTTTGATATAGTTTTTAGTGAATGAAATTATATTACCTCCTTGTTAAATGCTTGTATTGTCTTTGGAAAATTGATAACGCCTAACACGGTGGCCCCGAGAAGAACAAACACGGCCCAACAACCCTATGATGGTTATTGATTATTTTGGTGATGGCAATGGGAGGAGGTGGTGACCGGAGGCGGTGGAGAACGGAGGTGGCGGAGACATGAGGTGGCGGAAATAGGAGGCGGCGGTCGCGTGGAGGAAACCATGGCCCGCATCCCTGGGCCGCAGAGCAGACTAACTGAACCGGCCGGACGTAACGGGCCGGGCTAGAGAACCACGACGCCTCTAAGTCGCCACACTGCGGAGAACTGTGGCCCGCGCACCGTGGTCCGCTTCAGCGGTGAACCGGCCAACCCCCTGCTTTCTGGGTTGATGGAGGCTACGGCACCCGCAGGTGCCATGCGAGAGAGCCATAGCCCGCCCGTGAAGCCCGCCCATGCTAAGAAGACCGTCCGACTTTGGCCTGCCAGACAGGAGGGGTTGCGCCACTCAGTTACACTAGTTCATGAAATCAGGAGGGGCACTGGCTCTGCCAGCTGGCCAAGCCGTGACCAGCCTCCGGCCGGGCCGCCTGCCGTTGGGCCGGGCCACGCCCTGTCGGGCCGGGCCGCGCCCTTGCGCGGATCGGGCTGCCTTCCACAGGGCAGGGTCGTGCCCCACCAGGCTTGGTCATACCCCACCGGGCCTGGTAGTGCCCCAACGGGCCGAGTTTTCCCCCATCCTGGTCGGACCCACCGAACTAGGTCGGGCCGACCCACCATCCCACTAGGCTTAACGGGCCGGACCCGTTTCACTTAAGCATGAATTACATTAAGACCGCACGTCTGATCGACGCACTGTCTATGTCACTCAGACCCTCATGATGAAGCAGTCCTTTTGTGATAATCTAGGTGAGTTTTGGATGACTTTAGAAAATGGTCGGTTTTGAACCGGACCCAAACCCCCCTCTTCAGACCCTTTTTTGTCTTTCACCCATAATGTGAGCTACGAACCATTGATCGATGCACCGTCAGTTGAGGAGGATTCCTTGGATCGAGGCGGTCATTTTGATATATTACACTCAAGTGTTTGGCGATGTTTTGGATTGTATGGGTTGGTTTAAACTCGATACGAACTGGGCCCTCGAAGCGGAAAGGCTTAGAACATAAGGACCGGACGATCGATTGGTGTGCCGTCAACTACGATGGATTACTTTTGATGAGATATTCCATTTGGAATACTCCACATGGGATTTAGATGAGAATGGAGTATGGCTTGTTTGGATTGTACCCGAAATCCAACTGAGCCCCTGGAATAGAAAATCTAATAACTCTCAGACCGGGTGTCCGATTGACGTGTTGTCTATGGGGTTGGGTTATTTTTGACGAGATGGAACTAAGATATACATAAACTATGGACATCGTGTTATTTTATGTATCGAACCCTTGGCTAGAGGAGCTCTCCCAGAATCGAGCGTACTGTGTGCGGGAACCCTAGAGCTGGCTGCGACTGCGACGACTACTATACTGGAATCCTCCGTGGGTTCGACAGCAATGAGACTGGACTGAATCCTCCGTGGGTTTGACAGCTATGAGACATTATTGAATCCTCCGTGGGTTCGAGAGCAACAAGACTGGACTGAATCCTTTGTGGTTTCGACAACAATGAGACTGGACTGAATCCTTTGTGGGTTCGACAGCAACAAGACTGGACTGAATCCTCCGTGGGTTCGACAGCAACGAGACTAGACCGAATCCTCCTTTGTTTTGACAGCAACGAGACTAGATTGAATCCTCCATGGGTTCGACAACAGTGATATACAGCTGGTTTAGGTTTCTGCGGGCATCTGCCATTCAACATTGAAAGATGATTCAATGGCTAAAACTAATCATCTCTTAATCTATTTATGTTGTGTATACCTGTGTGAGCTGAGTCTTGACTTTCAATCATTATCATTGATGTGATTGAATTTGTACCTGTGTTGAATGGGTTGTTATTGGGCTCGAGAGTTGGAGTCGAACTGTGATTGATAACTAAGGAATATGTATGGTCATATACCTGAGTAGGGTTGGTTGATACTTCGTGATTGTATCTCTCTGCTGTTGTTTATCCTTCGTAGATTCTGGGAGACCTTCGGGTGTCTCGTGGTCCCTACTGAGTATCGTATACTCTCCCCGGCATAGGCTATGCCTGCACTACGTTGTGTTAGATGCAGACGACAGACACCACTGATAGAGGTAGAGACTTGTAGAGCTGGACGATACCCGGAGAAAGACCACTTGGCGAGACGTACACGAAGCGGATAGACGGACCTGAGGTGCTGAGGAGGCCATCTATACCCACCCTTTATGTAGGATTCTTGGAGGATGACTCAGGGGTTGTTGTTTTACATTAGTGTACTTTTACTAGCTTGTTAGTTGTACTGTACTTACAGTTGGGCTTGTATTTCCAGCTGCTTTCCTTTCAGCACTTACTTTTGTATTCTGTCTTACATAGTACATACTTCAGTTGCATACTCTATTGTTTTTTACATTTATAAAAGAAATGCCTTCCCAGTTTATGTATTTACACCTTTTGTGCTAGTCGCCAGCCCCTAGCCTATGGAAGGCGGTCTTGGGGTAGTCATGACACATGCCCCAAGGACGGGTCGTGATAGTCATTTTAAAAATTAATGGGCATTGGAGTACTATATGATCCAGAAATTTGAGGAGTTTAGAGAAGGTATATTCCATGCCAGGATTTGTTTATGATGTATATACATTGAAAGAAAACATCTACCATCAAAAGGAGATGGTTTTGGAGACATTTATCTTGTTGTCCTCTAACAATAAATGCTCCACATCCAATATGGGGAGGTCAGAGTCAGTCTATCGGAAATTAACTTTATCATTGAAATTTCCCAAAAGGTACATCAATACAATCAATTTATTCTAGAACAAATATCTCATGGGATAGAGTATGGACCCCCCATCATGACATCAAATCTCTTAGACACGATGATAGAGATGTTATAGATTAGTTATATACTGAAAGACATTGCATATCTGATGTGGTTCATCTTGTTCATCCAAATGTATTAGAGGGTGAGGTTATTGGGATGAGGGATTTGATGGCCAAATGTGTCACAAAGTGGAAAGGGAGGATCATACTGGGTCTTCATACAGGCAGGAAAATATCTTACATGTGGTTTGATTGTGGATGATATATGTGACCCACAGATACATTACACTACCTTTCTGGTAGATGTTCTAAGAGGGTTGCTATTGTTGGTGAGGGGTACAAGGATGGCGGACAACCATGGGAGTTTAGTGATGGTGGGCATCATAGAATCCCACAACAAGTTCAATTTGGTATGCATTTCCTTATAATATTATATAGAATCATGAGTTGTATCTTGGGGGCGGTATACCCAAGTGAATCTATGGATCATTATAGATTATGTATGGATGGATTGAATCCCACATTGGCGTATAGGATTTCCGGAATTCCATATTTCCTCTCTGAAATAACATATGACCACATCTTTTGAATATTACTGGGGTATGACCAACGATACCTAATAAGGAAGGAGTTGTGATTTAGATCAATACACAGACAAAATTCAACATTATACCCTTACAGACTCTCGTTAGCTTGATGTAGGATGAACAACGTGGTTCACTAGAGGATGGGAAATATCATAAGAGAAGCAGATCAGGTGTTCATGTATCTTGAGTTTATGGAAAAAGAATTAGTGAACAATACAAACCAACCGTATTTTCTAGACAGTTTGGATGGCTTTAGAAATAATCGTTGAAGGTGTATACACCTATTCTTGAAGAGAGTTACCCCTACATCATCTGTCAACTATGATTTATTTTTTTGACATATGGATTTTTAGAAATTATTACACTTTCCCCATGGGTTTCAAAACAAGAATATTTATGGAATATGTTATGAACACGGTGATGTAATACCCATTGGTAATCCTACGAAGAATGATTCGACAGATCGAGGTAGTGAATCCACTGCGATGTTAAAGTATGTGGGTTTCAATTCTAGGGGTAATATAGTAGGAAAACTGGCCAGTATATACCACATGAAATGGATCCTTAGTGAGTATGTCCCATGTTTTGGATGCACATTCCCCTTTTGAGAAGTGGTTATCCCGAAGGAAGCCTCATAGGCTACAAATATATTCCCCTAGGAATATATAAGGTATCTATTACAACAAACATCTGATGCCATTTTATCAACTCTATGGTCTTCCTGGAGAATGTTATGACAATATATATCAATTGAAGACATATGGTGGAAACTAACGTTTTTTGAGCATCAAATTCTAGAATTAGGGCACATTCATGTAGCATAAATAGATGTATTTCGTTGACTTCCTGCATACCTAACATCTAGGGAATCATATGTGTTCCAGCAAAAAAGATATGAAGTACCGAATCTTTTGGTGAAGGTGATGATCAGTCAGTTTCATGATCTGGATGAGATTCCATCTACGGATGAAAAAAGTGATGATAAATAAAAAATGGATGATGAAGGAAGAGATTATGGTGAAGATGAGAAGGAAGAAGAAGGATAATCTGAGGATGAAGAGACTAGTGGTGGGAAATCCCTGTTGAAATCAATTCATCAAGGGAGCCTTTTATAGAGTGGTTAGATAGAAATCTCTAATTAAAATCTCTCCAGACATCTCGAAGTAATTATATATGTTTGTTGTCTTCTTGGACCCTTATCATTTATATTATTGTATCCACTAACTAGAATATTTATCTATATAGAAGAACATCGATGTGGATCAAGAGGCCTCCAATGTAGAATTTGAGGAAATGATGATGAATGTGGAAAGTCATGTGATAGAGACAACATCAAGAGCTAAGACATGTCATGTTTCGGTCATGGTCGAGATAGCTAGTGGCAGGCCACCGAAGCGGGAAAAGTGAAAACAACATAAACCTCAGATTCCTCTATAGTACAGTAGGAGTTAGCGCCAATCATCTAATTAATGAGGGTTGAGGGGTCTCCCATGGTGGATGTTTTTAATGTGAATCGGGAAAACGATCTTGATATTCTTTGATCTTGTAAGTCTCCACCATCAATAACTCATAATTATCATTTGATTATTAGTTTGACTAAGGTTTATATTTTATCCAATGATCCAAAGGTTACATTCCCAACAAGATGAAGAGTTTGTGACATCTACGTGAGCTCTTCCGATGTTTGTGACTATCCATGAGGAGATAGTCATTAAAGATTATTTTTCTTTGGAGATAGGTGGGAATGAGGTTGTATCAATTGATGATGGAACTAATAAGGAATATGAAGCTAGTAAAGTTGAGGTTACTGAGGGGGAAATAAGTGAAGTTGGTCAATTTTAGGTTTTAGAGCCTAGCATATTAGAGAGGATACCTAAAAAATATTCTACCGTGAGACTCATTGCAATCTTTATTCAATACAATCATGTATACTATTAGGAGTTTAATGATTATAATCTGGAAGTGGTTGGGTATTGATGAATAACTCAGCACATGTTATGAAAGTGAATCATACGTTTACCTAAAAAATCTAGAGGAACAATGGGTTAGTCGAATGGGGTCACTCTGAACCTGGTTTCACTATCTCTATTCTAGATGGGTGGATGCTCGAAATATTCATACACTAATCTTGGACTCTATAGCTATGAAGATTTAGGAAATTTGTTAGCAGTTGGATGCTGCATAGTTCAAGATGATGTCTACAAACATCACAAATTTGTAAGAAGTTGACCATGGGATCCAGTGTGTAGAGGAACATGCATATGAACATTCTTAAATCCTAATAGACTATTCAAAATACATCATATAAAAGACGGTCCAACTATAAATGGCACATGAGTAGCTGTTTAAAGAAATCCTTCAAGGTGTTGACCTTCGAGATGAACATTACCGACCAATGATCAGGTATGATGAGCTTCGTCTTGTGACCATTGATGAAGATAGAGATATATGGTGGTGGAAATATAATCTGTAGGCCACATGTTGAAATGTGTATGATTTGAATCAATACATCGAAGGAGATAATCCATAAGGGTTGGGTTTTTCAAAACATATGAAACAGAATTTCTTGTCTTATTTCATTAAAGCACATGAATTGAAAACTTTTTCTTGAATTAATTACTATATTTCAATAATAATGTTTATGATAGTGTTAAATAATCATAAAATACCTAGATTATGCTATTTTTGACTAAATTCATAGATTTTTTGAGCTGATATAGGATTTAGATGTAGAATAGGGATCACAGATTAGCCAATATCCATTTATCGATGTCTAAAGTGCGTGAATGGGATAAATCAAGGTGCACTGGAATCTATCTAGAAAATGGTATTGGGAAATGTGAATCACGATTTCCCAAAATTCAGAATGTATGGAGAAAGGTGTCATGATATAGGATAAATATTGACCGTTTTCGACAACATAGTATCCATATTTCCTATCCGAAAATGGTGAATAATAAGTAAGGGTTGACCGCTGACCATGTTCAAAACATAGGACAAGCCTGTAATTATTTTCCAATGACTTCATGGGTGTTGGTTCATGATGGTAGGTCAGTAATTGTGCTAAAACTCCATTATGTTAGGGGTTCCCTTCATATGCGAAATAGAATGATGATCCAAATAAGAGGAAAAATCATTGGAGTTGAGTGATTGAATTTTTTAATGGATTAAACACTCTCAGAATTACTCTATAGTGGAATATCGAACAATCATGTGTGCATACTGGTCTAAAAAATGTCAAACATATCTTCTAGGTGGATGTCTCGGTGGATGCTGAGTGATATGAAATTATGTGAAAATGTGATAGATGACTACAAATATGGGAGAGGACCTATCAAATGAGGCTTCAGATGATTTTTAGTTTGACATAATGAATGTTAGGATGATGGGAACATATCTTAAAATTATAAGGTATGTAATAAGCATGGTATAGTTTAATGTCACATAATCAGGATGTCCCATAGTTTATTATCATGTGATTTAGACGATGCACATGGTTTCATGTCATACTGCATTGACCCTGGCCAATAGTTTAAATTCTTGTTACACAAACTATGAATTGTTTCACTTTATTTTTGTGTTATGGGGAGAATAAACCTAATATGAATGATATAGAATGGGATTTCATGCCAAAAATATTATTAAATCGATGGGAATAAGGAATATGTGATGTGGACTGAGACAAACTTGACGTGAATGAGGACCAAAGGGGACCAATAATACACCACATATCCTAATGAGGATACTAATTTATGGTCATAAAGTATAGACTAAGAATCCATTATATGAATTGACCACATCATTACCCAATCTACCATAACACCTAATCCCACTTGATCCATGCTCGATGTATAGAATAATTAATGGTACAAATTGTGTATGTAACATGTGGGAGTGAACTTAGAAGGTGAAACCTAGGATGGAATCCCACCAAGACACAATAATATAAAAGAGTTATGTTGAGTATTTCTATGTTTGGATGAAAGAGAGACTGGCATGTTGGGGTGTACTGGTGACAATGTTCAAAACATAGAGACCCTAACTACACCAGGAATGAATGGGGAAACCAAATTTTGGATCAACTCTCGACCATGTTCTATATACAAGACTTATTTATTACTTCCAATGATATATTAGGGTGTTGGACTAGGATGGGACATGAACCAATGTGGATTGATACCATCACTATTAGGGGGTCGCTATATATTTTTAAGGTTGATGGAAACTGTAACAACCCATGTAAATAAAGAATATGACATTTTCATATTTATCCATATTTTTGAATAAAATATTAATATGAATTTAAAGGGGACTCTATGCTCGATGGCGTGCCCAACACGCAACAACGTGTTTCTTGGGAATCTTACATTGCACTCTAATAATAAAATAATATTATTTTAAATGGTAGTTAACATGTAGCCGTTGTATTGGAGGGAATGGATAGAAATAATTAAAATATGATAATATATGTTTTTAAATGTTTTTACATTTATCCAATAAAATATAATGGCTTAAAATACGGAAAGAATTCAATTTTAGGGGTATATGCCCTTGTTTTCACTAAAGGTTCACTTATCACCTTTTGATGGAGAACCATCATTAAATATAGTTTTGTTCACTTTTATACATTCTATTGGACCAAATAAAACTCTTCTTAATAATTGGGACATCAAAATTTACTTTGTGTAAATTTTTGGTATCTTTCCGATAAAGTTCATTTTTTAATGAATATTGTAAATTGTTGTATTTTAATTCAAAACCACTTTTTAATCTAATTTATTTATATGATTAGATTATCTTTTGAATTGGTTTTAAATTGAAATTAGAATATATTTTTACCATTTAATCCAATAGTGGTCGATGGAATTAATTTCACTTTGAAATCGGACTTAAACTAGTGTCAATCTTTTGATAATTTTTGTTTCATAAAAACACGTTATTTGTTTTGACAGTGGGAATTAATTATTAAATTAATTAATGCAACTTATATGTTTTTAATTTTTTAAAAAAGACATAATTTTTGAATTAGGAATATCAAATATAGCTTAGGGAGAATTTTTTGTAATTTTCTGAAAAACATCAATTTTTGATGAATAGTGAAACCACTTAGTGGTACTTATAAAAACTGATTTTCCATTTAAATGAAATTTTGCCACCTTTGTGTTTTGAATTTCAAAAATCCGACAATCATGGTTGTCATTAAGGAGTAAACTGTGGTTCAATGGGATTAAAATAATTTTTTGGTGAATAGTAACTTATTAAGTTTTTAATCGCGATTAGAGGTAATTAGTGTAGTTTAAGGTAAGAATAATGGTTTAACAAAATGAAATATCCTAGACACATGTCCTACCCTAATTGGATGTGTCATGGCCGACCAAGACAATCCATGGGTCAACTTGGGGACCCCATGGAGCTACTTTGGTTGGGAAATGACACAAATATCTTTTTATTTAATTTTAATGTAAAAATGACACAAACATGAGATGTTTTACTAAAACAATTTTTACATGGGGTTTTACAAGTCATAGTTTTGACTATAAATAGTCATTGGAAATATAATAAGATTTCCTACATAATAGTATTTTTTTTGAATTTTTAGACATTAAATTAATTAAATTATTTATGACATCATGATGATGCAGTGATGACCACATTATTTAACGATTTAAATAAAATTGAAAGATAATGTAATATCTAAAACCTATACATGTCTAAAACATATTGTATGAGTGTATTTAAAACCCTAATCACCTTATCCTAGAATTACATCAATGTGGGACCTTTAAAATCCTAAACTCTTCTGAAAATAAAGTAACATTTTATACCATTCCAAGAGTTCCCTCCTCTCCTCTTATAAAAGGACCCCACCTCTACCTCCTTAACCACACTCCTAAAGCCTTTGGATCGGCCAACCCCTGACCATTTTGTCTCTACAACTCCCTCTATTACTCCTTTAATCCTCAATTTGGTCATAATTCATCCCAAGGAAGCCTTTGAGCTCAAACCAAAAGGAGTTACCTGATTTTAAGGTAATGTCTTCACTTGTGTCCTTTTGTTTTATTTTGCTTATCCAACCCCATGAACCATTTTTATTCATTTATTTTGTAACAAATCCAGTGTATTAAATATTTTAGGATGTTTTTATATGAATTATTCGAGCTACACTTACACACACCTACATCTAATGGTTAATGAACATACTGTTTCCGTGGATGGCGAATTCCTGCCTCCCGAAACGATGATTGTTCATAATTTTTCTAACACCTTCAAAGGAGGCCATTAAGATGACACTATGTTTATATATGATATTTAATATGTTTATGTTTTACTTAAGATTTTTTATTTTTCATTTATGGCGTACCTTTATGGTTTCCATTATGGGTAAACGCAATATGTTCATTTAAGGAAGTGCGGACTACCACCCCCTCAAAGTGATTTGATTCGTTAATATCATATGTGGTACGTATAATGTATATATTTAATGATATTATATATGACACCATAATTTAATTAAAATCCTATTTTCTATAATTATTTTTTAATTCCATTAAATATGAAATAGAAATGGATGTAGCATTCATGCGTACGTACGGCTTACCGTCTCCATGAACGGTACATTTCATTTCTTATCTCAAAATGTTATGTAATATTATAATTACATATATATAATGTATATATATGTAATATATTACATCTAAATTATGGATATCATTCTGTAATTATAACATATATATATCTCTCATTTTGTTTTAATTCCATTAATATGACAAAAAAATGAAAGTAGCGTTCATGCGTACGTACGGATTACCGTCTCCATGAACGGTGCATTTCATTTCTTAACTCTAAATGTTATGTAATATTATAAATTCATGAATATACTGGATATATATGATATATATGATATATACATGATGAATACAATTCTGGATATAATGAACTTTTGACCACACGAACAACATGTAATTGTAAGAAGTCCACTTTCAACTTAAGAACCAAGTATCGATGAAACATACATTATTAACATAAATGATTAAATAATGTCTATGACATGGTAATAAGTGATATAAATGGAATAATGAACTTCAAAAAGGTTCTTAAGGAAGTATAAATTAACTCAAGTATATTATTTAGGAGATTAAAGAATGATCAAGTCATGTCGGACCCGAGGTAAGGGATCCTACTCCTCTCTTTCGTTTTAAGTACACTATTTTATGTAATTCCTTTTAATCCCATCTTTCTTATGATTGGGATGTACTTTTATTTTAATCCTACTGTACTTATTATTTTCATTTGATTAGAGACCCTATTTCTTCTCAACAATCCATTTTCGAAGTTTTGAGTGGCGCCGTTAGGCTGCAGAATTTTCATAAGAGATCTAACCTCTCCCTTTCTCTTTAAGTACTCTCCTTTATGTCACTTCTTTTAAGATCCTATTTTTTTATGATGGGGGATGTTCTTTTATATTCCTATTTCTGTACATTTTATAGTAATGTGATGAGATACCCTATTTGATCTCATCAATCCATTTTTTGAAGTTTTATATGGCGCCGTTAGGCTGCCGGGTTTTCATAAGGGATTTTTCATCTCACTTTTATTCCTATGAGATTTATGCTACATTTGCCACAATTTCCTTTGATTGGTGTATGTACTGACCATTATTTTACTCATTGTGTAATATTCTTTCATTTATGAGTATTTACATCAACGTTTTATTGTCCTTCTTTCATGGGGAGTATGTTTCGAAAGATACCCATGTCGGTAAGGGAACCTTTCACCCTCCTATTTTTAAAAGACTTCTTTTGTTGGGTATTTTAATTTACATATTTTTATGTTGGGATATGTTCTCATATATCCTTATTGATGTAAATTTTATGTCCAAGTGATGAGATACCCTTTTTTATGTGATGTTGTTAGGCTGTCAAGGGAACTTCATAACCCAATTTCGATTTCTTTGGGTTCAACATGTAGTTATTGAATATGTCATCCATTGAATATGTGTGAATGACCTTTGATTATTTTACAATTAATATCCACTTATATTGGGTGTATTTATATTTGTCACACATAATTATGAGATTGATTTATCCTTAATTTAAGGGTACCTTCTTTACAGGGGATTTCATCTCATTTTACATTACTATTGAGACTTCATTGTTGTTATGCACCAATTCACTCTTAGATGGTGTATATACTATCCTTTGGAATATTATACCATGAATTCCTTTATTCTCATGATATTATAATGTTCTGATTAAATTTTATTCCCCAATTATTGTATTCAAGTGTCTCTCATTTTGTTAAAAACACTTTAAATAAAATATCATTTTAAATTTTTTAATGATTTATTCTTATAAACAGTTCCCATTAATATCCATGTTTTCAAAATGGTTTTAAGGATTTATTTATATGGATATTAATGGTTTAAAATGTTAAAATCTTTAAGGTGGTATGGGACACTTTGATTCAAAAATCTCTTTATTAAATGTTTTAAATGGTTTTGGAAATGATTTCTTTTTGAATGGATTCATCATTTCAATATACTAAAATGTTATATTGTGATTGAAATGTAGAAATGTTATGTTTCTTTTATGTATGATTTATCTGATACGTTTATGTTATGGTTCTTGGGAATTGTTATGAAAATGGGTGGTTTCGTGATAAACTAAGGAAGGGTGAGCCCGATATAGCTCTCCAATGCATTGGGTAACGCGAAGGAGTGAAACGTTAAGGTTTTTTCCGAAGAGATTTAGGGAATAGACTATGATGGGTATTCCAAACGTAACCAAGAGGGTTACTCCCTACGTAAGAATGTTATGAATACCTCATGTTACCTTTATGTCTTATGATTTCTATGATTTATTCCTGGTTTGATGAGGTATGTTAAATTGCCTATGTTTTATGGGTAAAGTATGATTTCATTCTTATGTATATATGAACTCATGCTTCCTTTCTATATTTTTATAACCCTTAATTATATTTTTATGCTCATCCCAAGTTTTTTTGAAATGTTTTTCACAGGTCAAGGAAAAGGTACATGATGCGATGATAGTGTCAAGGATGTGTCAAGAATGAATCCATGTTTTATTTTCAATATGTTTCCGTTGATGGGAAGAATGAATATTATCTTTTATGTAACCACTTTTTTAAATGTGAAATGTAATGCAAGTTTCAGGATCTAATTCTCTAAAACCTTAAACCTGAAAAGATCCTCAATGTGTAATCTTGTAATAACTCAATATTAAGTATGGTTTAAGGCTGGGGCCTTATAGTTGGTATCAAAGTTCGGTTTAGATAACTTTAGAGGTTAGGGTATTCTCTAAGCACAAGTAACATTACCATAATGGTTAGGATTTCAAAAAGAGTCCTAGTTCTAGATAAGGTGAATGAGTAAGTATATTTTAGTGTTTAACTTCCTCATTAGTACATGATTGTTTTGTTGATATACACACACTGACATTTCTGTTTTTAGTGAATGGATGGATCTAGCAGGCACCAAAGAGACAATAGGTTTGAAGGAAACTGTGGTGGTTCTCTGATTACGATACTAGATAAAATGGAGGAATCAATGAGGAAACTCATGGATGTTCTAAACCAAATATCAAGGAGTCATGATCAACCACTTGAACCTTGGTATGTTCTGTAATGAATCATGTACGAGATGACCAATCGATGTGGATGTTCAGCTAATAATTATAAAGGAAACCATTAGAGTTTATATGATCCTTACTTTTGAGGTATTTATGGGTTATTATATGATATGCTGGAAAATGAGAGGCATGAGATAAAAATGAGGTTAAAATATGTTATGATCATTTTTGATGATTTTAACTCTTTTTGGGGAATGATTTAAGAATTATATAGTTTTGGAAAAAGGACAACACATAGACCGCGTGACAACCCATCGCGTCAGACAAAGTTGCGGGAATCGAACCCACAACCAAAGTGCAACTGATATTTATCGCCTACCACTGGACTACGTGAAGTCCCTGGTTAGTTTGATTGATTATTTTTAGTTATATGATTTTATGAATTAATAGTAAGTTGATTTTGGGTTATTTATGAAAATGATTAATCTATCATGGAGGATATGTGATTAGGTTAATTACTTTTCAATACGAGACTTTAAGAGCAAGTGATGTTGTTTGGAGATAAATGTTACGATTTAACATGGAAGAGTATGTGACTAAATCCCTCAAATATTTGGGATTCAATATTAGTTTGTTTACTTTGAAGTATTTTATGGACAAATTGATTATAGAATGGTCCTCGTTGAACATTGGGTTTTGTTGGACAAATTTTGGAGATTAAGAATAAATTTTCTTTTTATAAAGGGTTATCCTTTTCTAGATTATTTGATCTTTTAATAAACATTTTGGTTTTGGTTTTGGTTAATGTATAAAGACATGGGAAGTATATAGTTCTCTTTGGTGGATTGGGTGATTCTCTATAAGTTTATTATAGTACTATTAATGCGAACAAGTCTTCCTAAATACTCTTCTTTTGGAAAAAATATGAGTTTGATTAAGGGATCTAGTAAAAAATTGAAAGTCAACATGATAAGTGATTATGTTTCCTTATGAATAAATTCCTCAATAAAAAGTAACTTAAAACAAATTTTTTTCTATTAACTTTTCCTACTGGGGAATCGAATACCGTTTAACCCATCACAAGTTTGTGATTTTCTTATGGTTAACTTTCTCCTAAACATTTTTCTATCACTCTCCATCTGAACATGACCCTATGTTTTCTCCTCAATGTCCATATTTTCATACTTCGAATCCTAGTATGGGTTAACTTGGGTGACCTTTGTACTTATCTTTCTTTATTTTAAAGTGATTGTTTTACCAACTCTTGTTCTGATGTGGGACTTTAAAGGACGTTTCCAAGCTCAATTTTAACATTGCGAGAACGCAATTCCCAAAAAGGGGGCAAGGATGTAACACCCCAGGTAAATAAAGAATATAAAATTTTCATATTTATCCATATTTGTGAATAAAATATTAATATGACTTTAAAGGGGATGCTATGCTCGATGGCGTACCCAACACGCAACAATGAGTTTCTTGGGAATCTTACATTGCACTCTAATAATAAAATAATATTATTTTAAATGGTAGTTAACATGTAGCCATTGTATTGGTGGGAATGGATAGAAATAACTAATATATGAATATATATGTTTTTAAATGTTTTTACATTTATCCAATAAAAGATAAAGGCTTAAAATACAGAAAGAATTCAATTTTAGGCCTATATGCCCTAGTTTTCACTAAAGGTTCACTTATCGCCTTTTGATGGAGAACCGTCATAAAATATAGTTTTGTTAACTCCTATACATTCTATTGGACCAAATAAAACTCTTCTTATGAATTGGGACATAAAAATTTACTTTGTGTAAATTTTTGGTATCTTTCTGATAAAGTTCATTTTTTAATGAATAGTGTAAAATGTTGTATTTTAATTCAAAACCTCTTTTTAATATAATTTATTTAAATGATAATATTTTCTTTTGAATTGGTTTTAAAGTTAAATTAGAATATATTTTTACCATTTAATCCAATAGTGGTCGATGGAATTAATTTCACTTTGAAATCAGACTTAAACTAGTGTCAATCTTTTGATACTTTCTGTTTCATAAAAACACGCTATTTTTTTGATAGCGAGAATTAATTATTAAATTAATTAATTCAACTTATATGTTTTGAATTATGTAAAATATACATCATTTTTTAATTCGGAATATCAAATATAGCTTAGGGTGAATTTTTCGTAATTTTCTGAAAAACATCAATTTTTGATGAATAGTGAAACCACTAAGTGGTACTTATAAAAACTGATTTTCCATTTAAATGAAAATTTTCCACCATTGTGTTTTAAATTTCAAAAATCTGACATACATGGTTGTCATTAAGGAGTAAAATGTGGTTCAATGGGATTAAAATAATTTTTTGATGAATAGTAACTTATTAAGTTCTTAATCGCGATTAGAGGTAATTAGTGTAGTTTAAGGTAAGAATAATGTTTTAATAAAATGAAATGACCTACACACATGTCCTACCCTCATTGGATGTGTCATGGCTGACAAAGAAAATCCATGGGTCAACTTGGGGACCCCATGGAGCCACATTGGTTGGGAAATGACATAAATATCTATTTATTTAATTTTAAAGTAAAAATGACACAAACATGAGATGTTTTACTAAAACAATTTTTACATGTGGTTATACAAGTCATATTTTTGACTATAAATAGTAATTGGAATTCTAAACATATTTCCTAAATCATGGTATTTTTTTAGAATTTTTAGACATTAAATAAATTAAATTATTTATGACATCATGATGATGCAGTGATGACCTCATTATTTAACGATTTAAATAAAATGGAATGATAATGTAATATCTAAGACCTACACATGTCTAAAGCCTATTGGATGAGTGGATTTCAAACAATTATCACCTTATCCTAGAAATAAATCAATGTGGGACCTTTAAAATCTGAAACTCTTGAAAATAATGTAACATTTTATACCTTTCCAAGAGTGCCCTCCACTCCTCTTATAAAAGGACCCCACCTATACCTCCTTACCCACACTCCAAAAGCCTTTGTCTCGGCCATCCCCTGCCCATTTTGTCTCTCCACTTCCATCTATTACTCCTTGAAGCCTCACATTGGGTATAATGCTTCCCAAGGAAGCCTTTGAGCTCAAACTAATGGGAGTTACCCGATTTTAAGGTAATGTCTTCACTTGTGTCCTTTTGTTTTATTTTGCTTCTCCAACCCCATAAAATCTTAAGATTCATTTATTTTGTAAAAAATCCAGTATATTAAATATACTAGTATGTTGTTATAAGAATTATTCGAGCTACAATTACACACACCTACATCTAATGGTTAAAGAATATATTGTTTTCATGGATGATGAATTTCTACCTCCCGAAACGATGATTGTTCAACATTATTCTAACACCTTCAAAGGTGGCCATTAAGATGACACTATATTTATATATGATATTTAATATGTTTATGTTTTACTTAAGCTTATGTATTTCTTATTTATGGCATACCTTTATGGTTTCCATTATGGGTAAACGCAATATCTTCATTTAAGGAAGTGCGGACTACCGCCCCCTCAAAGTGATTTGATTGGTTAATACCATATGTGGTACATATAAAGGATATATTTAATGATATTATATATGATACCATACTATAATTAAAATACTATTATCTATCATTATGTTTTAAACATTAAATATGAAATAGAAATGGAAGTAGCGTTCATGCGTACGTACGGCTTACCTTCTCTTTGACGGTACATTTCATTTCTTATCTCAAAATGTTATGTAATATTATAATTACTTATATATAATGGATATATATGTAATATATTACATCTAAATTATGGATATAATTCTGGAATTATAACATATCTATATCTCTATCATTTTTTTTAATTCCATTAATATGACAAAAAAATGAATGTAGCGTTCATGCATACGTATGGATTACCGTCTCCCTAAACGGTGCATTTCATTTATTAACTCTAAATGTTATGTAATATTATAAATGCATGAATATACTGGATATAAATGATATATATGATATATACATGATGAATACAATTCTGGATATAATGAACCTTTGACCACATGAACAACTTGTAATTGTAAGAAGTCCACGTTCGACTTAAGAACCAAGTATCGACAAAACAAACATTATTAACATAAATGATTACATAATGTCTACGACATGGTAATAAGTTATATAAAAGGAATAATGAACTTGGAAAACGTTCTTAAGGAAGTATAAATTAACTCAAGTTTATTATTCAGGAGATTAACGAATGATCGAGTCAAGTCGGACCCGAGGTAAGGGATCCTACTCCTCTCTTTCGTTTTAAGTACACTTTTTTATGTAATTCATTTTAATATCATATTTCTTATGATTGGGATGTTATTTTATATTACACGTACTGTACTTATTATGTTCATATGATTAGAGACCCTATTTCCTCTCATCAATCCATTTTGGAAGTTTTGAGTGGCGTCGTTAGGCTGCCGAGTTTTCGTAAGAGATCTAACTTCTCTCTTTCTCTTTAAGTACTCTCCTTTATGTCACTTCTTTTAAGCTCTTCTTTTTTATTATGGGGGATGTTATTTTATATTCCTCTTGCTTTACATTTTATTTTAATGTGATGAGATACCCTATTTGATCTCATCAATCCATTTTTGGAAGTTTTAAGTGGCGTCGTTAGGCTGCCGAGTTTTCGTAAGGGATTTTTCATCTCACTTTTATTCCTGTGAGATTTATGCTACATTTGACAAAATTTTCTTTGAGTGGTGTATTTTATGACCATTATTTTACTCATTGTGTAATATTATTTAATTTATGAGTATTTACATCAACGTTGTATTGTCCTTCATTCATGTGGCATATGTTTCGAAAGATACCCATGTCGGTAAGGGAACCTTTCACCCTCCTATTTTTAAATGACTTCCTTTGTTGGGTATTTTAATTTACATATTGTTATTTTGGTATATGTTCTCATATATCCTTATTGATGTAAATTTTATGTCCAAGTGATGAGATACCCTTTTTTGATGTGACGTCGTTAAGCTGTCAAGGGAACTTCTTAACCCAATTTCGATTTCTTTGGGTTCAACATGTAGTTATTGAATATGTCATCCATTGAATATGTGTGAATGACCTTTGATTGTTTTACACTTAATATCCACTTATATTGGGTGTATTTATATTTGTCACACATAATTATGAGATTGATTTATCCTTAATTTAAGGGTACCTTCTTTACAAGGGATTTCATCTCATTTTACATTCCTATTGAGACTTCATTGTTGTTATGCACAAATTCACTCTTATATGGTGTATATAACGTCATTTGGAATATTATATCATGAATTGTTTATTATCATGATATTATAAAGTTCTGATTAAATTTTATTCCCCATTTATTGTATTCAAGTGTCTGTCATTTTGTTAAAAACACTTTAAATAAAATATCGTTTTAAATGTTTTAATGATTTATTCTTATAAATAGTTCCCATTAATATCCATGTTTTCAAAATGGTTTTAAGGATTTATTTATATGGATATTAATGGTTTAAAATGTTAAAACCTTTAAGGTGGTATGGGAAACTTTGATTCAAAAATATCTTTATTAAATGTTTTAAATGGTTTTGGAAATGGTTTCTTTTTGAATGGATTCATCATTTCAATATACTAAAATGTTATATTGTGATTGAAATGTGGAAATGTTATGTTTCCTTTATGCATGTTTTATGTGATACGTTTATGTTATGGTTCTTGGGCATTGTTATGAAAACGGGTGGTCCCGTGATAAACTAAGGGCGGGTGTGCCCGATATAGCTCTCTAATGCATTGGGTAACGAGAAGGAGTGAAACGTTAAGGTTTCTCCAAAGAGATTTAGGGAATATACTGTGATGGGTATTCCAAACATAACCAAGAGGGTTACTCCCTACGTAAGAATGTTATGAATGCCTCATGTTACCTTTATGTATTATGATTTATATGATTTATTCATGGTTTATTGAGGTATGTTAAAGTGCCTATGTTTTATGGGTAATGTATGATTTCATTCTTATGTATATATGAACTCATGCTTCCTTTCCATATTTTTATAACCCTTATTGAGCTTTTTATGCTCATCCCAAGTTTTTTGAAATGTTTTTCACAGGTCAAGGGAAAGGTACATGGTGTGATGATAGTGTCAAGTATGTGTCAAGAATGAATCCATGTTTTATTTTCAATATGTTTTCGTTGATGGGAATAATGAATACTATCTTTTATGTAACCACTTTGTTTAAATGTGGAATGTAATGAAAGTTTCATGATATAATTCTTTAAAACTCTAAACCTGAAAAGATCTTCAATGTGTAATCTTGTAATAACTCAAGATTAAGTAAGGTTTAAGGCTGGGGCCTTATAGAAACTCTAAACCAATATGACAAAAATTATGGATTGAACATATCTGAGATTGAGATTAGAACATGGATGTTCAAGTAGATTAATGTCATAATCCATGAACCATGATGGATACATTCAGTCATAGGGAATGCACACAACACATAAGTGGTTAAACATGATGTGAATGATGATACAGATTCTCAAGTGATGCATACACACCTAATGATGAACTATGTACAGTTTAGTGTTATAGACCTTGGACCAAATTTGGGGTCTGAGGGTTGAGAAGGTTAATGAACCTTTGGGAGGAGTTGAAGACAAAATTTCTAATAATTTATATTTATACCATAAGGATTGGAATCATATAAAATCCCACACCATTTACACATATCCTTAAATTATTTTAAGCATAATAACGCTTCATTTTACTAGAAAATAATCAAAAAGTTTAGTGTATTGGAAGACTAGGTACATAAAATTTTAAGCATGGAACTAAATATAAATGAAATTATGTTGTTTTCATATAGATCCCCTAAATTATATTTTTCACAAAAATCATCATATGATACCATAGAGAAAACATAAAAAAATAAATCAGCTACAAATTCAATTTTGGGAATAAATATAAGAATGATGATTTAGAACATGGGTTCGGAGGCATGAGATAATGATATTAAAAAGCATGAAACATAAGAAATAAAAACATATAAACATGGTATCATAAAAAATTGGATTCAAAGTAATGTGTATATTACATTCAACATGTATTTAGAATGATTCAAGTCTCATTTAACATAGATGAGCACAACTCATAGTCAAGCACCAAGATTGTTCCACAAGGTGGCACAAGTCAAGGCTAACCACCAAGACCGTGGAACAAAAAATATCATGAGACTAAAATTTTACCAATGTATTGTAGTGATATATTGGTTCAAAAATAATAACTATTTCATTAATATGTTTTCCACTTACAAAATCACACATAATCACTCATACATAAACATAAGGTTTACCCATTGTAATAATTGGGAATAATTATTATGTAATAAAGAATAATAAATTGTAGTAACATAAAAATGTATATAATTGGAATTAATTGATAATATATGAAAAATAATAGAATTATAAAGGGAATATATCACAAAAATTGATGTCACTTGAATTGGTAAGATGTACATAGTGTACTAAAGAAACATTATAATTAAAACATTTTTGTGTGGTTAAAGAAAAATATCAAAGGAAATTTAAAACATAAAATGAAATAATATGTAATATAAAAACATAAGTGAACAATGATTATTTTATTAATAAAAATCCATATTTTATAAAAAACAATGGTATCTTAAAATAGATGAGAGAGTTCATTTGAAATTGGGTAAGAATGCAGAAAGCTCCCTTAGTTTTCTAATCAAGAAGTATTGGGGAAGGAATCATTTAAAAACATGTATATCCCTAAATGATAATGTTTAATGGATCTTGATATTTTAGTTTTTAGAATATAAATAGAATTTATAATATTTAAATTAAAATAAAAGATAATTTTTTTCTAGAATGAAGTATAGGGTAACCTGATGGAATAATAGAGGTTCGGGTAGAATCCCTTACATGAAACCTGATGGTTTCCTTCAAATGATATTAATGTCCTTGATATCCAATTATAATTCATTAATTTATATTTCTAGAATAAATTAATTATAAAATTTATTTTTATTACCATATTAAGTTCATTCAGGACATATTTTATGGTTTAAGAGGATCAATATCATAGATTTTCATTGGTTTTCCTAATGGGATTACTTATATTCTTGTAAGGAAAATAATTTAAGATGAAGATGGTTGTCCAAAATTGTAGTAGTATTTTATTAGTGGAGATCTAGAATATTACATTCTCATAAATTTTAATTTTTTATTTCGAGTGAAAATGAATAATTATATAAAATTTTAATGATAAACACATTGCTTAATTACAGATTTTGTTACCCCAATGAAAAAATTTATATATATAAATTAATATCTTGTGTAAAAAAGATTAAAAAACTAAAATTTTGATATAATAAATATATTAGATTCTGTTTCAAATCTAAAAATTGTTTCATGTCCAGAATTTAAGTGGGTAATAGAAATATAAAATCTATTGTCCATGAATTTGATACATTAGCACATATCAGATAGTGATTTCATTTCTTGTATAAAGTAAGGGAAATGAAAGACGATGATGAATTATTCAGTTATCACAAAAAAATTATAGTACCTTTATGGGAATAGTGTTATCATAATATTTTAATGAAATGAGCTGGAGAATGAAATACAAATGAATGGAACCTGACAGAAAATAAAAGAATAAGAAAGAGGAATTTACCTCTTGATTATATCTTCCTTGAGAACCTCTTTAAGTTTGTGTACTTATTATTTTTAAGAGACAACATGCTGATAAGTGTTGGAATAGAGATTATTAAAATATTTGAGAAAATTTTCAACTAGGAACAAGTCTTGAGAGGAGTGAAGAAAATATGGGTGAGGGTGGTTTTTATTGTGGAGGAGAGAAGAGTTTTCACATTATTTTATATGTTATTTTTTTTATTTTGATCAATATAAGATATATTATTGATTATTTTGACAATAAATAGTAATATGTGATGGTGAGTTGGAACCAAAGGTTACTACATCATCCAAGACTCAATAAATAGTGTGTTAAACATATAATATATATATATAGCAAATTACCGTATTTTACTATTCACAAAAAAATCATTTATTTTGGAAATATACGAGAGAGTCACCCCAAACAATTATCAAGGTGTAGAAATCAAAAATGAACTATTTTTTCTGAACATAATTTTCTAAATATTTAATATTGAATTATTTTAATTAAAATAATAATTTACATGAAAATTACAAATTTTAAATATACAACTAGGTTTCTAACACCTTCAAAAATTAATTAAGGTCTTATAAAGTTATCTTATGATTATAAGACATGAAAATATTAAATTATGAATTAATTTAATGAAAATATTTTTTATCTTAATTAATTAAATTAATCAAAACATTGTTATCAAATATACATGCCTTGTAAATAAATACCAACACTATGATATAATTATATATTGTTGTCACTTATAAGATGGATAAATTTTTTATACATTCATTTGTATGGTTACTTTTTGAATTGGAAAATTTACTATTAATAAGGGTCATATTACATTTCAAAAGGGAATAATACTATTCACAAGGGATAGTTACTATTAACCAAAAGTTTAGTTTATTATATATGAATCGAAACATCTTACTGATCACAATTATATATGTCATATTTTAAAAATTCAAACTAGAGATGTCATAATATTATGTTTAAAGGTCACATAGTACTAATTTTTTCATTTTGTTCTGATTTCATGATATAATGTTGTGAAGGGAATATCTAATGATTCTGCTTTGGGACATCGCATTATTCCCCCTATTGAAATTTGGCCCTAAAAAGGGTTTTCTACATTCTAAACCATAAACCAGTTTGGGTACTTTTTGGTCATCACCACCAGTAGTTCTTGTGTTGCCTATTTATACTTGTGGTTCCACCATAGTCCTTTGACCCAATCACTAGTCTTGTTTCATAGAAATTTATCTCTACGATCCAAGATCCTTACTAGCTACTCCACTTAAGAAAGATCATTCTATAATTATACCACCAATGAACACACTACATGTGAAGGATTTGGTATGTACATATTTAAGAAGAATACATGGAAGAAATCGATTTCATAAACCTATTCCCATAATGTTTTTTATATGGGGTAATTCATATGATGAAGTGGAAACTATTGTTCTATGTGAATCTGATCAGTGGAAGATGTTGGTCTCATCCCCATGTGAAGTCCATAGAATAATCATTCAATAGTATTCATGTGTCTGGATTGTTTTCTCAGATTGTCCATCAGTTTGGGGATGATAGGTTGTAATAAAGTCCAGTTCTATTCATAGAGCATGTTGAAGACTTTTCTTAATCATTTAGGTGAATCTAATATCTCTATCAGATACAATAGATATTGTTATTCCATGTAGACTTAATACCTCTTTAATAAATATAGGTGAAATATGATCTATTTAGATTTCCTCTTGAATTTTAATAATCTATGTTTTCTTCATAAGACGATCCACAATGACCCATATAGCATTGTTTCTACTACATTTCCTTGGATGTTTGGTGACAACATCCATGGTAATGTTCCCCCACTTCCATGTTTTTATGTGTAGTGGTTGCATTATCCCCATAGATTTCTATCATCTAGAATTATCTTATTGAAACACCATGATCTTTTATGTATATTCTACAATATCCTCTTGTATATTGTCACATAAAATGTTCTCTCAAAGATCTCGATACATCTTTTAGCTCCCTAATTGAATAGAGAAGGGTTAGATGTGTGAAAAATTTAGAAGATCATTAGTTATATCTAGATTAGATGGAATACATAATCCAAACCTAAGTCATACAACTCTATCCTCATAAATTGTAATCTCATAGTATTTCCCATTTCTAATAGCTTCCTCCATTTGTAGAAGTTCCACATCTTTTCTTTGAGCGTCCTTTATTTTCACATGGAGGGACGGTTGGGAAACCATTTTTGAAAGGAATGGTGATGTTCTTCCCCTAATGATTCCCATTTCCAACCTTTGAAAATATATGAAAATTGAATACTTTCCAATTCAAATAATTGATAAAGATGCCTAATTAATTCTATATAGAGTATCTACAACTTTATTTTTCAGTACCAGGATGGTAGTGGATTGTGCAGTCTTAATCATTGATGATCTCAAACAAAAATTTCTAGTTTAAATGAATCTATTTATATGAGAATAGGTATTTGAGACTCTTTTGATCAATATAAATCTAATACTTCTCCCCATATAGAGAGTGCCTCTACATTTTCAATACAATTATCACATTAGCCAACTCTAAATCTTGTGTGGGATTGTTTTGCTCATGGATTTTTATCTACATTGAGGTTTAGGATATTATTTAATCATTTTTCTTCTATACACATCCTAATCCATTATTTGAAGCATCACTGTAAACCAAAATGAGTTCCCCACATGTTGGGAGTGTGAGTGTTAGTGTAGTGATATGCCTCTTTTGAGCTCCTTAAATCTTTTCTCACATTTTGAGTCCAGAAAAACACCAACCCTTTTATCTCAGCTTGGTCATTGGGGTTGGAAATCGTGAAATTGTTTTCAAAAATATTAGATAATACGTTGATAGAGTCATAATGATATGTATCTCCATTACATATATTTGTTTGGGCCACTCTTTAATTTCATTTTTCTTGGGAGGGTTCACAGATATCCCTTTGTTGGTGATAACATTCCCCAAGAATGATACTTCCTCAATCCAAAAGTCAAATTTTCGGTACTTTTCATAATGTTTTACCCATTGAAAAGTAATTAATAGATTATTCAAATACATCTCATGTTCCACTATTCTCTTGAAGTATATCATAATATAATCAATAAATATTACCAAAATTTGTCGAGGTAATATATGAAGACTCTATTCACTAAATCCATGAATATTTTCGATGTATTTGTGTATTTGAAGGGAATCACTATGAATTCATAGTGTTCACACATAATTTTAATGATAGTATTAGGAATATATTCCCCACCTTGAATAGTTTATATCCTGACCGAAGGTCAAATTTAGAAAAATAACTGGCTCCTTGAACATGACTGAACAATTTATCCTTCCTTAGAAACATATATTTGTTATTTATAATGATTTTATCGAGCTAATTATTATCAATGCTTATGGTAATTGATCCATCCATATTAATGATGAAGAGGACAGACACACCCCATGCTTTAGCACTCAGGCATATAAAATCTTCTTTGGATTCTCTGTTAAAGAATTATTCAAATCTTCCTTCTCTATGTTCACTATTCATTATGCTTTCATTGATATATACTGATATCCATGAATATGTTCAATTGAGAACACAACCTATCGATTAGGAGGTATACCATGCAATTCTTTTGGGAATACATTTGTGTAATCCCTCATGATGTGCATATCTTCGATAAGTATCATCTTATTTCACTCAATCATTTGAGATATACATGCTTCCTCATAATGAAGTAATATTCATAGATGATACAATGATTCTAAAAGAGATTCACCTTCCACCATACACTTGTAATGAATTGGATGATGCGTCAGGATGTTAAGAGTGATATCGCTTCCCTAGTAGTTGATTTTTTCTTTATATATTGTTATCTAATCCATTCCTAGAATAAAATCAAACACCACTAAAAGGACTATGATAAGATTTACTAAGAGATTCAATCCAAAAAATGTTAATCAGGGTGGATATTTATACTTTGGATGATATAATTGCCACATTTTCTATTCTCACAAATACATCAACCTCCAAATTTTAATGTACTGTTTGAATATTTATACGAAAAATAAAATATACCAATGAATACGTATAAATATAATCAAATAGTAGGTTTTTTATTCATTAATGAATAATTAGCATACATGTCACCACAACATTGTCCAGCTCCACCTTAGAAGAAGCGGTAGCATAATCCATTATTTGTGGCCTTATAAGTTATCGTCGATTTTCTCTAACAACCCTCGGCTTATGGGAAATTTTCACATAATTTTCATGTTTCTGGTAGTAGTAGCACATCACTATAAGTTGAGCATTGATCTAAACATTTCTTTCTTCTTCCACATTATTGCGATTATTCATATCCCTATATCATTTCTTAGCATGATGTCCCATTCTTCCAGATTTGATGTAATTTCTTGTTCCCGTTAGACAGTTCCCATTATACTTCTTCCCAAAAATTTCACAATTGGAATATTAGATCTTCTCTCTATTATAGGATTTATTTTCTGAACCATCCATATGAAACTCTATTTTCTACATTATTTCACCCGAATTCTTAGATCATTGAGTGTCTTCAATATCCATTACAACCTTGAGGGAATAATGAACAGTCTCCTCATTACTGTCAAAGTCATGAATCACTAATTCATTTCACAGACTCGGCTTTAGTGTTCTAAATATGAAATCCACCTTGATTATTGTGTTTGTAATAATTCCATAGCAGTATCTTACATGCCACATATATATTTCATAATACGCCTTGATGGAATCAGCTTACCAATGCATAATTTCTCTGAACTATCTATCCATACTATGGTGGAGGGTTTGGGTAAAATATTTATTAAAAAACATTTTCTTGAATTCCTCCAAATCGATGGAATCAATTTCATCCTGGGAATTCATATTATTGTTATTTATCTACCATTTATTAGCTTAATATTCAAAATAATAGACCTATAGCACAAATTTTTCATAATCAGATCACTAGAGGAAAAATAATATCTTTTTAATGGATCTAATCCCCTATTTCTCAAGGAGGGGATTAGAACATCCCCTCAACATGGGACCTTTTTCTATATAAATTATTTGATGGAAAATATACCTCTCTTTGAAGGAGGAGGTCATTCCACATGATTCATGTTATTACTCATAACTTCATCTAGTTGAGAATGTATAATCATGATGTTTCGAGAACCCATTCCAATAATATTGGGCATATAATTAGGGCAATATTCAAATTCCTAATCACATTGATTTTTGGAACATGTTCTTCTTTATAATGTGGTTAACTAATAAAAATAACATACAATTATGCATCTTGAATCCTTTTATATTAATTATAAAATTATACATTAAAAATAAAAGGATATACTCTTAATGGAAATTGTTATCCGAGCTTGTGTTTCCATATGTTTCAATGTAGGCTATCTTTGATTTATTACTTGGCATATATTTTTATGGGCTACATTTTTTGTTCTTGTAATATTTTTTCATACCATGATTATGAATTTAGTAAAGAATATCCCTCAGGAAAGTCAAACCGGTATTGAATAATGGTCTGTTGTATTACAGTAGTTCATATTCGATTCTAGATAAAATCATTTTTTGCATAATACACCTAGATAATATGTTCCATAGCCACATCCAAATATTTTTATCCAGATAGGGATGTATTTTCTTAATAATCCACTTACTATATACTAAATAAAATTTAGGGATTTGATCTAATACCTAGTCTTATCTCTAATGTTTTTATAAAGTTCTATATTCATAATCTTAAAAAATAACTACACCATCATTTAATACAATATTTATAAACCCAAACCATTTACACACATAATTACATAATTTCATGCATAATAAGTCATCATTTTAGATGCCAAGGATCACAATTCAAGTGTCTGTGAAGACTAGGTACATAAAACAAAAAACATGAAACTAAATATAACATGTATTTATTTATTCATCATAAAGATACCATATCTTCCATTATTCTCAAAAATATTCATCGAATAACCTGGGGATAACATGAATAAATGAATTAGATATAAATCTTAGTATGTGAAAAAACATAAGAATAAGTCTTTAACATGTGGGTTTGAAGGCTGGCCATAATGATATAAAAAGGCATTGATCATTTGCAATCAAAAAATATAATCATGGGATCATACAAAATGTATTAATAGTAATTTCAATGTAATATAAAACATTATATTATAATGATTCCAAGATTTTTTCACATAGATGAACCCAAGACCTGGTTAACAACCAAGACTGTTTCACATGGTATCATGAGTCAAGGCTAACAACCAAGACTATTGCACATAACATCTCAAGATTATAAAATATACCCAATTATTTAGAGAAGTATTTGTGTTCACCCATAATATAATGTTCATGAATATGATTTCAACCTATAGATTCAAACATAATCAATCATACATAAACATAAGGGTTATCAATTGTAAGAATTTGGTATCATAATCATGTCATAAAGCATAAGAAATGGGAGTATCATAAAAATATCCATGAAGGGAATGAATTGATCATACCTGGTAAATAATAGGGTAGAATAGGTATACACCCTGATATAAGAATTCACTTGAATTTATATCATGTAAAAATTGTACTTAATAAACTATATAATTAAAACATTTTAGTGCCGTTAAAGGAAAATATCAAAGGTCATTTAAATCATAAAAGGGAATAATATTCTATATGAAAAAAGAAGTAAAACAAGAAGGTTTTCATCATAATAAGGCATATTTTATAAAAAATTGTATCTTAAAAATATTATAGAGTTCAATTGAAATTGTTAATAATTACGGAAGTTCCCCTCAAAGGGGTTTTCTTATCGGGAAGTATTAAGGAGGGAATCATTTAAAAACATTTGTATACAAAAAACAGAATGTTGAATTGATATTGATACATGATTTTGGATAATATAAAGTGAATTTAAATGATTTAAATAAAAATAAACAATAACATTATTTTTGTAGACTGAAAGATAGTGTAACCAAAATTTAGTATATAGGTTCTGGTAGAATCCCTAACCATATGTATGATTATGTCCTTTAGATGATCATAATGTCCTAGATTAAAAATTCATTAATTAACTAATATTTAAATAAAATATATTACAAGTAATTGATTTATAATAACCTTTTTATGTTCATTCATGAACTCTTTTATGAGTTAAGATATTCAATTTCATTGTTTGTTTCATTAATTTTCATGATTGGTTTACTTATATATAGGTAAGGATAAACATGTAAGATGAGAATGGTTGTCCTAAACTAGATCTATATATCATCAGTGAACATCCATATTATTACATAGTTTTATGTTTCATTTTGTTATTTTTACTGATGATTAATCATTATATAAAACTCTAATGATAACCATTTTGGTTAATTGGTGGTTTTCGATCACATCGATCACATTTTTCTTTATAATTAAATATCATTTGTACAAATGATTCCAAATCTATACACTAGAAATAATACATATATTATAGTCTTTTTCAACCATAAAAATAGTTTCATGATAATAATTGAACTTGGTAATAGAAATTTAAAGTCTTTCATCCTTGAATGTGACAAATTAACACATCTCGAATAGTGTTGTAATTTCTAGTTTAAAAGAAGGGGAAAAATAGATGATGATGAATTATTCAATTGTCATAACACAAGTTCAGTACATTTTAGGTACTGTAGTTATCATATCATTTTGATGAAAGGAGGTTAGGAAATAAAAATTAATAATTGAACTTGAAATAAAATCAAATAATGGAAAGTGGAATTTACCTCTTGAATATATATATTCCATGGGAACCACATTAAGGGAGAGGAGATGGTATTCTGAAGAGACAAATGGTATATGTAAGTGAGAGAGGGTATTAAGGAATGATTTGATCCGAATTTTGACTAGGCACTAGTCTTGAGAAGAGTGAAGAGAAGAGGGGGTGATGGTGGGTTTTAAAGTGGAGGAGAGTAGATTTTTCTCAATATTTTATTCATCGCTTTTTTCAAGAAAATAAATAATATTTATTTCGGTTTCCAAAAATAGCAATTTGCTCACGTGAGTTCGATCCCAAGGTTATTACATCAGCCATGACTCAATAAATAGTTTACTAAACACATAATATATATATATATATATATATACAAAAAATTATAATATTTTACTATTCACCAGTAATTCTGATATTTTAGAAAAATCCCAAAAATTCTCCCTATTAATTTTTCAATTTGTAGAATAAAAAAGTGAACTCCATTTTATGAAATAAATGTTATAAATAAGTGAAATTTTAATTTTTTTAATTCAAATAATAATTTCATAAAAAATATAAATTTTAAAATAAAATATTCTTTTCTAACACTTTCAAAAATTAATCAGGGTCTCAAAAATTTTATTATGATTATAAGACATCAAAATTATAATTTTTTAATTCATTTTAAGAAAACACGTATTATTTTAATTTATTAAAGTAATAAAAACATTTTCATTAAAAATACATGACTTACAAAAAAACCAACAATGTGATATAATTATATCATATTGTCAATTATAAGATGGATATGTTTTATTTTTACATTCATTGGTATAGTAACATATTCACATAAATAATTGACTATTCCTAAGGGTCATATTACTGTTCATAATGGTATCATTTCTTTTCCTAGGGGTCAGTTACAATTCAACAAAAATTATGTTTGTCTTATCAGACTCAAAACATAATACTGATCACAATCGGGTGTGTTATATTTTCAAAATTTAGACCACATAAGTAAAAATTTTATATTTAAAGGTTACATAATACAAATTAGTTCATTGTGTGGTGATTTCATTAAGTAAATATAAGATGTTAATTTCAATTTATTAAACACTGGGTCACTACAAATCAAAATTTACAAAGTTCTAAAAACAAAACAATGATAGAGAACGAAACTAGTGGGGGTGTTCCTTTCTCGCAAGGAAGCTGAAGAACCCCATAATTATCATGGGGAATCCTGATCTCATTCAGGGAAGGGTTGCAATTTTATATCGTATGGTGAGGTTGTAAACTCTTATTTTAATGCCATATTACTTGGACCATAAGGGAGGAGGTCCAAGAGGAATATTCATAATGTGGCGACATAATAGAACTGACATGAATGAGTACCCATGGGGTCTGCACCACAACATGTACATCTATATAGAAGCTAAAATATAGTTTAAATCCATTAATCATGTATTTTATACAGGCCTTATGGGCTATAGAGTTGAGTGATCATTCCATGGATATACAGTTGACACACTAGTTATAAAACTCATTTTGAATGTGGGTCAAAAGATCACTCATATCGCATACACACCTTAGGTTAAAATGCATATAGTTTAGGGTCATAGAGCATCAACTGTTATTATAGGTAGGCCTAATGATTGATGTTTTGGGCATCACTACATATCATGAAAGTATGGGAATCATTCCACACATAAATCATGAATTTAGAAAACAACAACAATTTAACAACATTTTTTCATGATGTCGGATCTTAGTTTAATGTAATGGCATTTTGATCATCGAATGGTATCTCAAATGTGTATGTATAGTGATGTATCATTCAAACTCAATGTGAATGAGGCTGAGAAGACCCTATTCCATGACACATTTCCCTGTTGAGACTTTTGATGTTATTAATACAAGCATCAGTATGGAAAGGGTGGAAGGCACATCTGACATGAGTGGGATAAGGAGGATTGTATGATGTAGATATGTTATAAGAGATAAATAAAAGAATATGAAGTCAATTTGTGGTTGGTTCCAAAGAAGAATTGTATGGTATTCACTATATATCCTATTAAGATGAGAATCCTTCCATAAAATGTTATTAATAGATGTAAAGTATGATAACCAGTGTGAAAGGTTATATTTTTCATGAAACAATAAAACAATAAGTCCGCACAGTTTAAAGTCATATATGATTGGAATATATGGGATTAAAATATATTTAGGTCATAATGCATATAAAATAGGCTCTTACATTAATTTCATAGAGTCTTTACCTTGGGAAAACATCATTAGGATATGTGTGGTGTGTTGGACTGGTAAACCCGATACATATGTTAGTGAGGTCCTCGGTGGTCTTAACACCACATGACACATTTCAAAGTTAATCATGCACATAGTTTAGAGTAATAATTCTTGTAATTAGGTTCTTGGTTTAACTTCTTATACATGGGACATAAAATTTTATGTTTTTTACAGTCACACAACAATGATTATGGGGAGAGAGAATTATCAAAGTATATATATGGTAAAACCATTAAAACTTGACGTCAATATGGGCAAGGAAGACCCTATTCCATCCCAAATACTCCTTAGAGAACCCCATGCCAATAGACTGAAAAATGTCTAAATTTGATATGGAAGCAAATAAAAAATTTTGGAATTCTTATATATCCCGTAAGGATGGAAATCAATCCACATGTAGTTCTAGAAACAGCAGTGAAGTGGTGCAGCTTCCCCATGTGGGTAGGATCCATAAAAAAACATCTAAGAAAAAATGAAAAATAATAATTAGTGGAAACAATGAGTAGTGTTATGATTTCATTATCAACGTTAGAATCATACAAAAAGGATTAGGAAATTTCAGTTCGTGAATGTCCCAATTGACACTAACACTACCAATCACTATGCGTAGATGCACATAGGGGACTCACCATGTTAATTAGATTTCCACTAGAATAGAAGAATGTGTAAAGAATGAATCACAATTCCCAATATCTAATACATAATTAGGGTGGAATAGGTGTGTAGGATAACCACTAACCATGTTCAAAACATAGTATCCATATAATGTAACCTACGATGTGAACAGACAAATGAGGGTGAATGATTACCAAGTTTGAAACATGAGGACTATCTCAAATTGTTGTTCTCAATATTTTAAGGCATTGGTCCAAGTCAGTAGCTGAGCCATGATTCCAAAAAACATTCTATTAGGGGGTCTCTTCAGATGAAAAATATTATGGGTACCAAATAAATGGAGACATGAATCATTGAGATGCAATGAGAGAATTTCCATGCCGAACCCAATACTCTAGGTATCACACCTCAGTAAGCCTAATCATGTCAATGAGGAATATCATATTGAAGTAATCAAACTAACTTCTCAATGAGAAATATCCTTTGTTAACTCTTTGATTTCACATGGTAGTGGAATAGTTCCAAACGAAGAGGGTGATGTGGAGAGGAAAAATATGGGTTAATGAACATGTCGATGGACCAAGGGACCAAATTTCTAGGCATCACTATATATCCAATGATGACAGGAATAATGCCTCCCATTGTTATGGTAATATGTGATTTTTAATGAAATTTGGTATGTAATGTTGGTGTAAAATGTTTTATTATCATGTCAATAAGAAATTATGTGGTTGTACCTTCCAATGAATATACATGAAGAAATCATTATAACCTAACGTGAATGAGGAAATTGAAGGAAATATTATTCCATACATTCCCAATGATGGAATGTGGCTAGTCCCAATGACAATGTGTCGGGGAATTCCAATATATCCCATAAGGATTGTAATGAAGCTATAATAGGTTAATGAATAATGTCTACTTGTGATGGTTTTATCCTTACATAGATACGAGTCTTATATATTTTCTACTATGGTTTCTGTGTGGTTTTTGAATGGCTAAAAAATTGGGAATCTCAAGGAGTCACTATGTATCTTATAAGAATCAGAATCAATCCATACATACTTCATAAAATATGGAATGATGGTCTAGTGAAAATGGTGATATCCTATCAAGTGAGAACCCCATGATCTTTCTCTACTTTTCATCATGAAAACAGGACAATAATTCTACAATTTATGATCATATTACATGACAGGTACAGGTAGTTTAATTTCATGGATTATGGACAAGGTATGTAATCCATTATATCATCATCAGACTAAGATAATGCAATATTGATTAATTTCATGTTGTAGAGTCATATTATGGTTGTTTAAGGTCACGTTTCTTGGACTATAGGCTCTTAGTTTATTGTCAAAGAGGTTGAACCAAAACATAAAACATTTTAAATTAAATAAAATAGGATGAATGTGTTAGGATGTTTAATGTCATGTTCCTCAAAAAGATGGTCCTTATTCAAAGTACTGGTTAAGGATATTAGAATTGGTCATTTGATCATTGTGCTTCCCATAAATGGTGACCAAATAATATGCACTATTGGGACAAACATTATGAATGATGTATGGTACTTCTCATTTGGGTTCCATCTTTTTTGGCTTCCTACATTCTATCAATGGATTCCTCAGAGCTAATATTGTGTTTACCTGAAGGAAAGAGAGGATATAAACATTCTTCTCTAAATCTCGAGCTATATTATTATGGTTACACTATATATTGTGCGAGTACCATAGCATGATATCATCGATGTCTTGCAATTCAACAATATGGAAAATTTATACCATGTATGAAATTTTATGATCATTTAAAACCATTCAGAGTGGTGGTATCTGAATTTCAATGGGTAGGACTCCCTCTATTCCATATACAAGGGAATATGAAGTCACCAGCATGTATCTTTAAGTCAACATTTGATAATCCCCAATAGTGTTGGGGAGCTTTTTTGAATGACTTTTATAATTTTTACCAACCATCTTCTACAGAATATTGGGGAGGGTATTTTTAAATTCCTTGATCATCCAAATTTTGTACGCACGGTAGCGAGAAGTATTATATGGCCAAATTCTGTACATTGTGAACAAATTCTTCATCTCAACTACTCAAAAACTGGTTCTATTAATGATGATATATGCATGGGTTCTCGGTATTGATTTATATGTTCAAAGCTCACAATGTCAATAATAGAATGAACATTGACTTCATTGAGTGGAATCACTCCTACCGACATAGAAATGAATTCTTATACATTAAGAATGAAAGTACACATGTGTGTTATTTCTAGTGAGTGAGGTCCCCTAACATTGAGTCCCCAGACCATATAGGTACTAGATTACATTGTAGTATAGTGGATCTAGCAGTCGATGCACAATGTTGGAATGGATCTCAAAAGGATGAAACCTCTTGGAGAACATGAAAATTCCAAGACCATGGAGGGAAAAAAGTTACCCATCCATCAAATTTGGGTGGTAGATTATACCGTGGCTGATGAGATTAAAATTAACTGACATGAAATTCCTTAATAACCAAGAAAATATCACATAAATTAACGAAATAATGTATAATCCTATAAAAACCGCATTTAGAGAGAGTATTCTCAATTTTAGGTCTATTGTGGAAGGAGAACAGTATTGAACACTGGCATAGTCTATTGTGCTCATATCTATATGGTATAAGACATCCATGTTATATATACTCACCAAAGGGGATCATCAAATCAGGGGCCTCTTAATCTACATTTGGATACAATGTTCATGTTGTGGCGGCACCAATAGTAAGATAGACTATACACACGTTGTCATCAACATCTAAGTTACTAGGAGTGATGACACCTAGATGAACCATATGGACGATCCAATAATCCTAATTAGGATTCACAATGGATGATGCTAGACTAGTTAAAGAATTGGCTCAACAATTCTATGACTGGGGAAGATGAGTAACCTTTGGATGAGAAGTTAACTGGGCTATCATCAGGTGAATGTGTTCATACATGGGGACAAGTTATGGAATCTTGATGATACAGTCATCTTCGATCTACCTGATGACAAACTCAAAGTCTCCCATCACATGTATTTTCGTAACATTATACTCGAAGGAAAACTCCAGACTAGTGTTGAGATCCTAAAACCCTGCCTCAATGTTAGTTCCTCTATTTGATATCATGATAAACAATGGAAGTGGGATAGGTGTGACGGTGATGTTTATGATTCCCAGTCTTACTCTGTTGTTTCGGGGAACATTGAGTCTTCTACCAATTAGACACTGTGAGGCACCATCTATATGAATATTATAATTGAGAAAAAACTTATCCATTGAGATGATGGACTAACCTAGGACGTCACAATCAATGGAATGATCTGTAGTGACTAGATGGGTGGCTAGAACGACTGGCAATGAATGACCATTGATGGCCTTATTCTTGACGAACCAAATGTTGAACTCCTAATGAATCAACACCCAACAAACATGGTTGACTATAAAAACATTGAAATTCATGATATAAATTACCAAATGTAGATGGGACACCTTATGTATGTTGTGATGTTGTAGATAACACTGAAACATCTACAAGTAAAAATCCAACACGAGTCAGCTATTCTCGATAGGAGAGTGTATGAACTATATGTCAAGGAGCATGCAAATGATATATTAATAACTATTATTTGTTTCATAATTTTTTTCATGATGAAAATATCACAATGTGATCATTATAGTGTGGTCACATAAAGGACCAACGACTTCCTAGAGACAGGTGGAATCATAACAAGATGTTGTAGTAGACAATTATTTATCTCCATTACCGTGGTATGAAACTCATCATTTTAAAGGTAGATGGATACATTCTTCTAGAGACTGAAAAAGGCCTTACACTATCCAACTTGATTAATGATGGATTTTCGTATGTAGTCTCAGTGTACTTGAAAGAGTTGGATATACTAATGGTTACTTATAAGAGGCATCTAATTGATAGGGTCGATATTCTATGATTCAATCATGATTCCTATTTATCTAAAAATTAAATGATGAAACTTCACATAGGTAACAATTAATTTTCACATCAAGGGGTTCATCATGAAATGAAATGAGCAGCTGAAAAAGAAAACTTTCTCAAGATCTCTATTTATGTACTTGATGTTGGTGGTATTTTACCACCAATTCATCAACATATAATTCCACTAGAATCCTGAGGATCATTTTGAATATGCGGTCCATGACTGGCTAATAGGCAGTTCCGTCATTCTTCATATCAAAGGGAATTAAATGATAGAATAAAGTCTCTAGTGACATTTATACGGTGGTGGAATAATTATATTCGGGGTCCATTAAAATTTTATTATAACCAAAATACCTATCCATAAGGATCAGATCTAGGAATCTAGTGGTGGAATCGATCAACAACATTGTTAGGGGAAGGGATATATTATCATTCGGGTAGTGTAAGTTCATATCAAAAAATTTGATGCAAACTATGATATGTTTATTCATATTTATGAATATAATTTTATGGGTTAACCATCTATGGTTTTTTAATTCCCTGAATAAGTATTATTTAATGATATTACCATCTTTGGCCTCAACCATGACACTATTAGAGGGGAGAATCATTGTGGGTATTTGTTTCAATACGTAATGAGTCACTGTGAGGAAAAGATGATGGATGGAGAACTAGAGATATAGTCATGTAATCTCTTAATAGTTAGAGGAAAATACATCATGATTATGCTTCAATAAATCAACAAACATCATCTATTCCACTACATACATGGCTGCACTGATCACTATTGGCCTTAGATCTATATCAGGGCTAAGGATCACCTGGAATAACTCATAGATGGTGGTGGAGACTCCATAATATAATGTCGGTTTAGACCCCTCTAACTCTAAATAATTATATAAGGTATGGGGAATCAACATGGGGATATATTTTATCTATTCTATATGACTCTGGAGGAACACCAGTACCTGCTTCATTGGATATGGAATCTTCATTAGGAGACTCTTGCACTACTAAAAGTATTGAAACAATGTCTGTCGAACCAATTTCATCATGCCTTCGATGGAGGGGTCAACTGTTGTGGATGTCAAAGTAATTTATGTGGGTCATATTGTGTCTATTAAACCATGATATATAAAAAAATTAGGTATGGAGGATAGTTAATTCAGTATGGTACGAATCTCAATACCTAACAGGGGTTGGGGGTTCTTCTATCACCCAGACCCAACCCATGTAATAATACAAGATAATATTTTATCATTATTTATGTCAATTAATTTTTCTTCCTATCATCTTGTAAATAATGATGAAATGTATCAAGTATGGGGTTGTGTCCCCAAAACAGTGAATGAAGAGGCTGAAGGCATTGTCTAAGTCTATATATGGGCCGACCACAATAGTAGTGTGCTTGACCTCATTGGTTTTGACATACCAATCCTTTCTTTGGTAATAAATCATCATCTATATAGTAGTATTATCCAGGGGAAAAGGGAGATACATCACCATGTATCATTCCCAGCTGACTATTGGAAGAGTATTTAAGGTATTGGTGAAATTAGGAGGGAACCACTACGTGTAGATTGAACTAGGGCCCACCCATCAGTGCATTATAGGTGGTATCATTAGAGACAACCATTAACTCAGTGTTTTCAATTAGGCCTCCATACTAGGTTATCATATAGATTCTACCACATAAACCATGCATGGTCCTATCATAACCCTAGATATTTAGGTTAGAGTGACTCAAATAATCTTCTGCTACTCCTAGAATGAGAGCATCTGACATAAGATGAGATTGATCCTGGATGTTATTTCAACTAGAAAGTTCTATAACTCTATACCATAGAACATTCTAATGATGTACAATAGACGAATATCCCCTATATGGGTGAGCATTCATATTTTCCTAAAAATGAGTTGATGGATTTGAATGCTTCTCCCTAAGGACCGAATGATGATGTTAATGGACAATACCTTTCTTTTTAGTAAGACTTAATACATTACAGAAATAAAATCCCAAATACAATATAAGTTGGTGTCTTTGGAAACATGGAATATAATATTCTATCTTGGTGAAATATCTTCAATATCTCCCATAATAATAGTTCCCATTTTGTTTTCCTACCTATAAAAGCCATTATATCATATGGAATAAAAGGATTTTAAAATGGTGATCTCAAATGCTCAGTAAGGGTAAACATGAAGAACATCTATCAAAACATAAACATATAAATGTGAAATCATGAACATAGGTTTTGAATATCAAAATCATTAGTAATTAAATAAATATCAGGAGTGCATAAGTAATATATGATAAGGGAACATTAACCGGGATAAAATAGCATTGGTATAAAACATGGAATTTTTGAAAACAAAAAGGTACATAATATGATTTACATGGTATCCATGTCATTGTTTTCAGGACTATCAAAGAGGACAAATTCCAATACTAAACCATGACTACTTGTCGTTCGAGCCATGTATTACTGAATCAAATTTATATTTTTTTCATTCATGTTTATCTCATCAGATATAAATATTTACCCAAGGCATTATGGTGAGATATAGTTCCCACCCCTCTCATAATTAATCCATTCGTTTGTGTTCCACAAAACATAAAAACATTCACTATAGCATAACTCATGAAATAAAATGGGTTTCATAAAAATTATTCATTCAATACATTACCCATAAATGGATTTCATATACATAAATCCATAATTTACACAATAAAATCAATCTAATAATAGGGATAAAAACATAAACATTTGTAATATTAGATGGAAATTAATTTTTATAAAATATTTGATCTTCATTCCTTTTTGAAATATCCTTTCATCAAAAAAAATTCATTCCTTCATCAAAATAAAACAATGTTTTAGAATATAAAATATAATATGAAAATGTCCTTTTAATATTTTAGGAGAAGCATCAAGGAAATAAAAAATTATTAAAACATAAAAAATATGTTCATGTTTTACATGTTAAAAAAACACACTCTGTGAGCGTTTGAAGGAAAAGTCAAAAAGTACCTTGTATGTTTAAAAAGTAAGATTCTATGTAGTAAAAGAAAACAATGGGTAAAAATGATTTTAAACATACATTGAAGAATAATATAAATTTTAATATATAATTATTAGAAATCATGTACATTTATGACAAATATATCCCCATTAAATACATACGTATAATCAATCTCGAATGACAATGAGATTGAATAATTATCTATTACCTTATGTACGATTTCTTCATTATGTGACTGAAACTCCTACTTAGTGGGTTTAAAAATATTATTAAATTGTAATAGGTCAATAATAATATTTTTGATATCATTTTTGATTCACATATGACTTTATATTACCCGTTCATTTTTCAATTGCATGTTAAATAAATGTTCTGGGTAATAATAGTTTTATTTATCGTACATATTTTGAACTGCCATTCTTGATATTATTACTTATATAATGATTTAATTATTTACAAAATGTAAAACATTATTTATATATCATATATATTAATTTTAATATATATATTTATATTTATTTATAATAGATAGATAAATTAAATAGAATACACCGTTCTTGGAGATGATGGGTCGTACGTATGCATGAACGTTGTTTTCATTGCCTTATTGAGTTGAATAAAAGTAAAAGATATAAATATATATATATACAGAAATATAGTGGCATCATTATGAAATATATAATTAATTATTAAATATAATTTATATTCATTCTTGAATGGTTAACGTGGAAAATGAATCTCATCCCGTTGTGGACACGATAAGCCATACGTACACACGAACTATGGTATTGTTCCCATAAATGTTTAATGCTATTGAATTAGTTGGTTTATAATTTATCAAAATTAGTATAATGTTAAAATAATCATATATAGTTATTATTTCCACCATCATACCCATCAACATAAGGTGGTGGTGAAAAATAGATTACACAATGACATGGAGATGGTATGTCTTATGTACACATGCATGGTGATATAGTTTTTTCCTAGGATGGATAGATGGAGAAATAGTGTGCTTTTATATTTATAATAACTTATCATAATATGAGTGATAATGATGTTAAAACTTTATAATAAAACAACTAATGAAGAGAATGTATAAAAAGAATGAAATTTGAATGCATTGGTAGAAGAGATTACCTCTTCCTCGATGTGCCTCATTTAAAATTCCTCTTTAGGATGTAGGGATGGTCTTTTGAGAAAACCATCACCTCTATAATGTTACCAGAGAAGTTGAGAAGTGATATTTTCAGTGGTTTCATGATCATGAAGGATCCAAATAGAGTTTATAAGAGAGGGAGGAGTTTCCCTTTTATAAAAGAAGAGATGGGAACATTTAAAAACTCTCAAAATATTAATTTATTATAAAATGATTTTCGGTTTCAAAATGACCACAACATACATAGATCTATGTTAATTTGATTATTTTTTGATATCCTATAAACCAATCGGTATGAGATGAGTTTAGATCTCAAATTTAACCTTATATTTTAGCATTAACCCTAAGCTAACTAATTTAACTCTTACCATATCTTCTTGAATATTCATAGTATATGGTCAATATATTAACTATAAAGTTTTAATAGAACCTCAAGTGGATCATTAATGACCATTTTAACATTATGTAAGTCATTTTTTTGAATCATATATTTTTATGACTATTATATCATTTAACAAAATAGTATTTGTTTTAGAAACCTATTTAATAAAATTTTTATACTATTATTATCATGTTTTAAAAAAATCCATTACAACATGATTATTTTGATTAAACATCATTAATGCAAATATAAAAAGTCATAAGCATCCATAAAATTTATGGATGGCATAAAATCAACCAAATTACATTTATTTTAATATTTATAGTATAATTTATGTGAATACATTATTAATGAAGCAATCACAACATCATCAGTGTATTATAAGTAAATTTATTTATTTTATGTGTAAAAACAGTAAATAAAATATCATGATGTAGGAAATATCTTTATCATTATAAATAAAATATATAGTATAATAGATCAATTATATATCCACATTTAAAAAGTGTTTTTGTAAAAGGGACATGCTTGTGTTATATATTTCATTACTTTAAATTAATTCTTATAAAATGTCATTTTCGCATCCAAGTGGCCCCATGGAGTCCCAAAAATTGACCCAAGAATTCAAATGGTAGGAAATATATAATGAAGTAGGATTAGGACATGTGTTAGGTTATTTTAATATAATTATAACATTATTATTTTACCCTTATTCACCATATTTTCCCATTAACCATGAAAATTATATTATTACGAAATTTATTATTCATAATGATCAAAAAATAAAAGGCCCATATTCAAGTTATTCTAGTTGTAGAGTACATCAAAAGACATCAATGAAATTAATATAATATATCTCATAAAATCATATGATGTTACATTCTACACCCCTTAACATTAATTTCACCCTTGAAATTCGTCAGGGTTATAAATGGTTTACTAATTGATAGTTTCATTCATAGAAACCACATCGTAAAAAGGGATAAGGAAACATAATATTAAAAATGTTAGAAACGTAATGATTGACCAAAATAACTCTTCACTGGACTTCCACATATGAGAATATAGTTGGGAAGTGAAAACATAGATATGGAGAAGAAATATAAGCATAATGTTCTGATGGATAGTGATAGATAATAAGGTTCAGGGAATGTTATCTACTAGAAAGACATAAATCATCGATGATTTAAGAGACCATCTAATTCATCAGATAATAAGGTAATAGGAAATCATTTTAGGTTTTCATGTTCCCCTCCCTAATGTTAAATAATTATTCATGATAATAAATACTTACTTAATTTTGGTACAAACTCACAATTGTTTGTGCCTTCAAAAATTCCCACATCATTTTTTATTTAACAAAATGAATTTGAATTTTTCATAATTGAAGTGTTAGTAGATCATGCGATTGAATGATATGTCATTCCCTATATCATAACAAAAAGGTCATCCCCAGTAATAAAATATTAATAAGGCCACATATTGTGAGATAATAAATTAATCTAAAAAAATTAAACTGTAATAGGATATATATTATCCATAAATGTATAACATTAAAATTCTAAAAATATAAAACATTAAAAATATGTTAACTAAATTAACCTAGCATTTTTCTCTCATATATCATTTGGTAGTTATTGGTTTTCACATTCCAAACAATTGAATACTTTAATCATGTAATCTATTGAAAAATGATAATAACGTGGATTACGATAGAATCATAATGGAAACATGAATTCTATCAGAATTATATCATTCCACACACAAAAAATAAAAAAAAATATAATTACTCAAACAATGATATCACATTGTCCTTAAATCATTTTTGATCTCATTAATACTATCAAACATATCATTATCTCTTTATCCCATCATTATGAGAATACCATGTAGATTGAAAAAATATTTCAATCACTTTTCATAGTTACTAGTACCATGAATCATATACTTTCAAATAGTGTAACAATCCTTATAAGTTTCTTTATTCTATTGTATCATACATTATTCTTGATAAACATACAATCATTCCCCTGTATTCTTAAACAATTGACTGATCATCATCATTTTATTCATTAACACTTCTTTCACCTCATATACCATTTGTAATATCTTCATCTTCAAAAACATAAATACTACCCATATGAAAATGCTGATTCACTTCATGATATTTTCCCTTAGGGAATTGATTTTCATAATTCATGTATATTATGAATTTAAAAAATTTAATCATTGTTAATGTCTTTGAAATACCATTTTACTTATCTATTGTGTTTACTGATACATTTCCTTTGTAATTAATAGATTTGAGTCCTTGTTTTCCACACCAAAAGCATATTTCAGTTCCCTTGAAACAATTTCCATAATTCTACTTATAAAATTAATTACATGAGGAAAATTGAGGTTTCTTTCCTCTATGATCACCATTAAACTCCATCGTTCTCTTATTAGATGCTTCAGGAAACTAACTAATATTGAGATTATTGATCATATTCTGAGACTGTTGATTTGGATTAATAATGATATTTCACCTTAAAATACCCATTTAATTTGGTTACACATGGAGAATATAATTCCATTTTATATTATATTATCCATTAACATGAATCCTATTATTTTCTCCCATTTCATAAAACACCAAAAAAATTGTGATTATCTAAAATCATACTATGAGAATAATATAATCAAGGGGGAGTATTTTAAATCTCTAACATTTTAGGAATAATCTAATGTTATTCATTATTTTGACCATAATTCTTGGACTATAACCTCTATATTGAATTAAAATTATCTACATACCCAGACATACCTAATAATTATCTCTAGGGATCTCACTAATGTTTTAGCATCCCTATTTACAAAGGATAACTAAACATTATCTCTGATACCAACTATAACAGTCTGGAATTGTTTCAAGTGGAATAGATTTTGATACATATCACATAACTACATGGGATGCAACACCCCCTAGGTGGGACACACCCTCATCCCCAGGGGAATTCGTTTCCACATGAATCCCTTTGGTGGAGATCCATGCTTTGTCCAACGGTCACATCTAAGTGTTCCCAAATATCAAATTCTTTCTTAACTCTATTGCTCTGATACCAACTCTAATGACCCAAGATTTATGGATATGGAAATTATATTTGTTTTGAGATATAATTAACACATTAAATAAAAATATTTGCAAAGAAAATTTTAGTTTAGTGTCTTCTGCAAAATGGAACCTAATATTCTATCTTGGTGAATGATCTTCAACATATCCCATAAATATCATCTCCTTTTTGTTTTCCTACCTAAAAACTATCTTTATATCCGAGGGAAAAGAAATATTTAAAATGGATGAGCTCAAATGATAAGTCTGTTTAAACATGAATAACATTAAACAAAACATAATCATAAGAATATGAAAACACAAACATAAATTTTGAATATCCAAATCGTGAGTCATGAAAAAAACATAGAATTGTGTAAGGCATAGAATATAAAGGAACACTAACCATTATAAAATATCATTGGTATAAAATATGGAATTTTTGAAAAAATATAATCACATAATATGATTTATATAGTAGCTAAGGAATTATTTCCATGACTATCATATTATACAAAGTCCATTACTGAACCAGGATTACATGTCGTTGTAGCCATGTATTACTAAAATATATTTACACAATGTTTCAATCATGTCTATATCATGATATATAAATCATTACCCAATGCATTAGAGGGAGATATAGGTCCCACCCTTATCATTATGAAACCATTCTTATGTGTTCCACAAAACACAAAAACATTCACAATAGCATAACCAATGAAATAAAATGGGTTTCCTAAACATCATTCTATTATAACATAATCCACCAATAGATTTCATAAAAATAACTCCATAATTTAAAAAATCCAATAATAGTAATAATAGGTATTGAAACATAAACTAATGTAATTTTAGATGGAAAATAATTTAGTTATTACACTTGTTCTTCATTCTTGAGGAAAATATCCTTTCTTCTATAAAAATGTTTTCCTTCCTCAAAAAAACCATACAATTTAAGATGAAACCATTTTATGTGAAAATAACCTTGTAAAGTTTTTGTGGAATATTCAAGTAAATAATTCATTATGAAACCATAAAAAATCCATTTATTCTATTTATGTTAAAAACAATTATGCTTGTACTTTTACTGGAAAAGACAAAAAGGACCTCATATGTCAAAAAAATAAATTATCCTTCCATACCATGTAGTAAAAGTTAAAAACTGGTAAAAATGAATTTAAAAATTCATAGAAGAATAATAAAAATTATATGATAATATTATTATAAAAAATTGACATGGATGAAAAATATATCTTTAGCAAATACATGTGTATAACAATCTCACATAAAAATTAGATTGTAAAATTATCCCTTACCAGATGTGTGATTTCTTCTATATGTGTCTGAAACTATATTATAGTGGGTTTAAAAATATTATTAACTTGTAATAGAACCAGAATTATATTTATGATATCATATATGATTTACATTTTACTTTATATTTCACATTTATTTTTCATTTCCATGATAAAGAAAAGTTTTGGGTAATAATTGTTTTATTTATTTTACATGTTTTGAATTGTTATTATTGATATTACTCCTTATATCATGATTAATATACTTCAAAAATCTAAAAAATTATTTATATATCACACATATTCAGAATAATATATATATATATATATATATATATATATATATATTATAGACATAACTGAATTGGAAGACAACATTTGTGGAGAGGGTAGGTCTTACATACGCATGAACATTGTTTTCGTTTCCTTACTGAATTGAATGAAAGTAAGTAAATGATATATATATATATACACACACACATAAATACAGTATATTTATTATTTCATATATGTAATTATTATTTATTATATATAATTTATAATAATTCCTGAATGTTTATCGTGGGGAACTAATCTCATCATGTTACGGAGACGGTAAGTCGTACGTAAGCACGAGCCATGATATCGTTCCCATAATTTGTTGAATGTTAAAATTTTTGATGGATTATAATATATCATAATTAGTATAATCTTTTAAAAATTATATATAGTTTTTATTCACACCATTATACTCACCCAAGTATAAAGGTGGTGCAAAACATATTACACCACGGCGCAGAGAGGTAAGTCGCACGTACACACACACAATGATTACATTTTCGTAGAATGAATAAAAGGTGAAATATATTTATTTCATATTTATAATAATAATTAACTATATAAGTGTTATTTATGTTATTACTTTATTGTTAATAAACTAATGAATAATAATTATAACAAGAACAAAATTTTAAATAATTGCTAGAAGAGATTACCTCTTCCTTGACATGCCTCCTTTAAATTTATACTTAGGGCACTAGAGTTGTTCTTTTTAGAACTCCAAAACCTCTATTATGTTACTAGGGAAGTTGAGAAGTGAAATGGGTAGCCTTGTTCTTGGTTTCAAGGCTCAAAATGGAGTTTATATGTGAGGGGGGAGGTTCCATTTTATAAGAGAGGAGAGGGGAACTTTAGAATACTCCAAATATATTTGTTTCTTAAAAACTTCATTTACGTTCCAAAATGTTCCCAAAATCATTTGATGTGATTTTAATATGAATATTGTTCTAAAGCCTCTCAACCAATAGTATTTATTCATGTTTAGGTCTCAAATTCATCCATATCTTTTACCTTTATCCCTTAGTTGGATAATTTAACCCTTACCACGCCTTCTTGAATATTCATACTATGTGGTTAAAATAGTTAATATGAAATTACAATACTACCTCAGGTGTTTATTAATAAAATATTCAACATTATCCAAGACATTTACCGGAATCATATTTTTTTAAGACTATTATATCATTTATGAAAACAATATTTGTTTTAAAACCTCATTTATGTCAAATTTTATACTACTAAAAACATGATTTATTTAAAATACATAAAATTTTTATTCTTTCAAAAAATCAATATTTATTTAAATATAACAAGTCATACTCATCCATATATTTTTTGTATATCATAAAAATATCCATATTAAATTTATTTTAAAATTTCTAATATCATTTATTTGAATCATTAATTTGAATCCTTTATTAATGAAGAAATCACTACATCATCATTGTATCATATTTAAATTTATTTTTTTAATGTCTAAAAATATTAAATAAAATATCATGATGTAGAAAATAATTATAGATTCCTAAAGAATTTTTATAGTTGAAGATATAAATTATATAAATCCATATAAAAATTGTTTTAGTAAAAGTTACATACTTATGCTATATTTCTCTTACTTTATGTTAATTCGTAGAAAATTTCATTTTCAAATCCATGTGGATCAATGGGGTCCCTTAATCTACCCGATGATATCCATTGTTGGAAGTAACTCAGGAAATATGAATATTAAATGTTTTAGGGTAGTTAAATATTATCATAATATTAATGTTTTACCCTTATTTACAATATTTTCCCTCTATCCATGGTAAATAAAATAAGTACTCAAATTACTATTTATAAGGCCAAAAAATAAAAGTTACATATTTAAAAAATTTGGACCATATTATTACAATTATATAATCCATTTTATCATTTTTAAAACACAGAAGTTACAAAAATCAATTTAAAATTAATTCTTGTTGTCAAAATTAAAAAGGAGGTTTTTAAGAAGTAATAACAATCAAATGATGGACATGTTTTATATCCAATTAATAATTCAAATTACATACAATGAAAAAAATTGGATTAAATGATAAAAATATATTCCATTTAAACATTAAAACCATTATATAATAGGATTAAACCATATAAATTATCTTGATCGAAAAAGTTGTTTTCAAATAAAATTTAGTGTAATTTTACTATTCATCAAAGCATGATAGTTATCCAAAAAATATATAAAATTCATCCAAAGTAGATTTTTTTCACACATATAAAGAAGTGGTTTATCCTTTATAATATAACATATAAATATGTCAAAAACTATTTAAAAAATTGTTCTCCATATAAAAGTGGTAAAATTCAATTTTTTTAAAATACTTCTTTTATCGATTTTTTTGTTCTTATATCATGTTATAGAAAATATATAAGATGAATTTTAATGTAATAAAATTAAAAATGTGCTTAATAAAATTCATAACAAGTAGTTTATATCACATTAAATAATTATATTTTTATAATATATATTAGTTTAGTTAAACTCAGTATCACGTACAACTCAAGCTATCGAGGAAGGTCGCAATTGCACGTAATAAAATCCAAGTTAAGGTTGCGTATAGTGGAAGATTACATTGGTGTTGCATATAATATAAGCCAAACATAGTTCATTTATACATTGATCAAAATCTATACTCAGTGTTGCGTGAAAGGAATTCTATAAAAAGAACATGAAATTGTGTGCAACACAAGTAAAAAATAGTGTTTCTTATACTGAAAGCTAATATGTTGTTTTGTATACCACAATCTAAACATGGTGTAGCATAAAACACAATACATCAATGAAATTAAAATAATCTATCTCATAAAATCTATGTGTATTACATCCTCTCTCAGCATCATTTGAATGGAAGAAAACTATGGTGGCGAACTCAATCTTGAACTAAAGTGGGATTTTCAAAGAATATATTACGGATTAACATCTCAATTTTGACAATTAGAGGGATTAGATAACTGAATTCATTAAAATAAATATTGAAATAATCTTAAGAACACCATACTTATGTAGTAGTTGCACATTTCTACTGCTAGGAGGGTTATTTTTCATAGGAGGTATGAAAAGAGTTCCTGGTCAAATCGGTGGATTCTAGAGAGTGTTGGGAATATCTTATATCACAATAGATAAAGAATAAAAGTACAATACTAGTTTATTTTTGGTTGAATGAGTCATATCTATATTTGGGCATTACAGATCATGAAGCGGTCACAATGGTTCTTCCTAGTCGAGTATCCCTAATGGTGATGGTAGAAAATTTGAAAATATTGGAGGAGTGTACTATAAATTCAAATACAAAAGTTGAACAATCTACAAAGACCTGGAAGCATGCCTGACATGGATAAAAGAACGGGTCTCATCATCTTGATCATTCTCAAATTCACAGCCCCATTGACAATTGTGTTGGATAGGGACATTACGAAAAATCTAATGACACTGATCATCCTCAAGGCACATATAGAGATATACTAGCTTGAAAATATTCACATATAAATACACCTTTTTATCATAAAGGGTTTATTATTATTCAACATGGAATTTGGGTGTAATTCACAAATTTATTGGCATAAAATCTCTGAGGGTGATAGATTGTTTCAGTGTTGGCCGGAGAAGCATCATTCCCTTGTTCCGTTGATGTCTACTTCTATTATAAAATGAAGGATGTGATTAGGACATAGAAAAGGAAGAAATAGATGGTGTGACTACATTAGGAGACTGTATATGACTCAAACAAGATGAATAACACCATGGGAACAAGAGACTACCATTTTGGATAACTAATCTCTATAATTGTAAGACCAAATGTATGAAATCTTGTTACATTCTCTATCACTATCACTATCACATACTACATAGATGCATGACTCATATAATTGGGTGGGGTACAATCTAACATCATTATTATCAACCTAGTCCTAAAGATGGTCTTTGAACAGATAACATCGATTGATGGTATGTCCAAGGATTTAGTAAAAAGGATAGCAATCTGGAAAATTAGTGAGCTCGATTTCCACAGGTTTCCATCATTTGTGATGATTTTGAAACCACTGATAAAAGTCAATATGTAAGTATGCAGGTTAATGGGCCTTATTAAATGAGTATTTTTATTTTTTTTAAAGATAGATATATGATCCTGAACCTAATGAGAGGCTAGATCTCGATAGAGATCTTAGGCCTTATTGTCTCATCATAGTGGTGGTGCATTATGTGGAACTACATTCCGATTATATTTTGAGAAATTCTTGTCCTAAGCTTGGGCTTGAGTTTGTATCTCTTAGTTAGGTAGTGGATGATGTTATGCTAATAACAATTATAGTGGCATGAGGACCTCTATCTACTTGATTAAATTAGTATTTATGTTGTTGGATCTACTTGTTGGAACTGGAGGTGGCGAAGTTTCCACCTTCAATGCTTTATAAAAGGCTTCCTATTGGAACTTAGTGTTGTTATAGAAATCCTAAAACCCAGCTTGAAATTATGAGTGATGATGGAGGGAACCAATTCAGTATTAACATTCCCCATACACATATTCAGTATTTTTTATTGAGTCAAGAACATATTGAGTGAATATGTGAGTCCACCTTCCACCTGGAGAAACTTTCTACAAAACAATCACACATATATTGTTTTCATTGGAATAGGTCATAGATTCTTGTCTTTCATGTGGTGGAGCTGAACTGATTCAGTAAACTCTTATGAAGATCTTCCCAACTAGTGATATAACTTATTGGTAACTAGTTTTACAAGATGAATTCACATCATTACAATGTGTGTTCAAACAACTAGATATTTGTAGCTTATTGATGTGCTAGATATTGTAGCATGGGTCGACATAATTAAATGAAGTATTCTAGATGTTGTAACTGGTCATCAATAACAATGATGTGGTAGAAGTTTGGATTCTCAAAATCATATTTTTCTTACATGTCATCCTACCACGCACGATAAGGCATTCCACTAGGTGTGATATCCACCAGCCATATCTCAAGCACCTCAACACTGGCAATGAGAGCGACCATTCGTTAATCATGAAGGGGATTCCATTCTAAGAGAGGATTCTTAAACACCATCATGTTGATACGTTTATAAACCTGATTGGATTTCTCAGAAGATCATATAGACGCTAGAGTGGCATGTGGATCTATTGTAGGGATGACCTATGGAGCAGCTAGAGGAACAACATGAGTCGGGGATTGAGGAGGGTTATCATGCAGCTCGGGTGGATTTGTAAGTAAATACACAATCTCCTGGCATTGGATCTTGTATCTACCCTCTTATAATGCACATGAAGTTTGATATAACCAGGAGGCAATTGTTTAGGGATTAACTATGGCTGCCCCTAATACCCCAGTTGAGTAGTTACATGATTGTATCATGGATCAACCTAGACTGGACATCTCTATAAATTGTGTACAATATGGATTTATTCAATTAAATTTTCTATTCTATATTTTTATAGAATAATTTCGACTTAGTGATATCAAGATCCATCTTCTACACTAAACATGAATGGTCGGTGCAATTAGAGGTATTGGTCATTTATATGCCCTTATTGGTGTCCTGAACAAATGGTAAGGACTCAGGTGGCCCTGTAAGGACAAGTACATGCCATTTATGGCGAGTATTGTTTGTTTTATGAGGATTAACATAGTAATGTGCAACCTCAAGAAAATAATCCTCTCTCGCAAGTATTTCTTTGATTTCCTTCTCCGTGAGTGGATTATTGTCATCTATATTAATCATAACTTCCCCTGATGAAATTTCCTTGATATCAACAAATAGGTAATGTGGCTGTAGGATGGGACTAAAGTAATGAATATAAAATCACCCCATATATGGACCTTAACATGTGGGGTTTCCTCTTCAATAAAATTGTGGATGACTGTGAGTCTCTAATTACATTATCGCTAAAGGTTATGATGATTTCAAGACAATGTTGGGTCCCCAACAATGGGGAGAGATGCTAAATAAACCATGCCACACTACTGGATGATATTCTTTCAATACTCTTGACACATTTTATAGTATAACTAAAATTCATATAGGTGTAAATGAATATACCAGATATTCTAGTAGCAACACATGACCTCATAATGTCTAAGAGACTTCGGAATACCAAATTCAGGAGTAGCGTTCATCTAGAACATCTCAGAGAACATATCGAAGAATACTGTGTCCCGCTTGTTTCTCTTCTCAGATGTGATATTTGGCTACTGGTTGGTGAATATTTAAATAACTATGGATGAGAAACATAATGTGACACTAATATAGACCATTTCTATAATGTACTATCTAGTAGAGAAAATGGAACATGATATGACTTGCCTACACATTATGGGTTGCCTCCTGGAGGTGGTACTAATAGCATCATCATATCCATATTTGATGGGGTAGTTATACCTACCTCTTGATAAAGGTAATCATATTTTGGTTGAGAATACGGTGGGTCATCATCCTCACCCATTTCACTTAATAACTATCAGTGATATCATGTCGAGGTAGATAATGCAACTAGCGATGATAGATAGTGATGAAGGACATACTCTATAAGGGATCCAAATATTCCACCACTTTTATGTACCTGGAATCTAATTCATTAAACTTCTATATCCCACCATACAGGATAATGAAATTCACATTCCGAGTTCCTATCCTAGACTCTATTTTAGTGGATTTAGGTGAAGTCTCCATCATTGAGTAACAATACACTTATAAATTTAAATAGTGAACCTAATTCATTATGATATGGACATTCTAAAATTTCATCCATATGTGGTGATAGTTAAACCTTTTACCTCTAGATGAATATTTTGGGATGGGTAAATCTTTAGAATAAGAAGTTCCTACATGTGGGTTGGTGCTACAGTTGGGAGGACATGTAGGGTTTTTTTTTCATCAATGTGGGTAGGACATTCTATGAGAATATTTTGAGAGCAGGGAGGACCATAACATTGGTGACCTAAAGGTTCGAGGATAACATAAGAATATTTAAAATATGACATGTGGCTAGACTCCATGTGGGTAAGATTTTGATAGTAGGGGTCCTTCATATTGATTATAGTATGTGTGTTGAGGACCTCCATCAGAGGTGGTGACATCCTGGGGATGACCACCATGTTGATTTCCTATAGCACAAGAATACCACTATACTGGTTTCAACTAGTATTATGGGGAAGAACATCACTCTAATCAAACTAAACAAGGGTAATAACACATTGTTGGTTGTTGATGAAGCAGGGTGGACCTCTACATTGATGGTTGCTGGATCAAGGAGGACTTATAATGGAGCTAGAAATGGCATGAGGATGACTATAACATTGACGATCCTTGAAAAAAGGAGGACCTCTTTAAATAGAACCTTAGGCCCATGAGGACATTAATATTTTATGTTATTAAGGTAGGGAGGGCATCCTCTCGGACAAATTTTGGATGTTCTGGTAGGACCTCTGAGACCATGTGTACTAGAGCAGGGACGATCCCCTTCGGAGCTAGAAATGGTGTCGGGAGGGTCTTCGTACTGTATCTCATCCTCCTGGGCTCTACCATAACACCTACTGGGAGTTTCAGTGATTGAATTATTCATTATACGGACCCATCTGTAAACATTACATAATCATGAATTAAATGGATAATTCACATTGAGGATCTTTTTAGGTCTGGAGTTTTAGATAATTAAGTCATTAAAATTACTTAACAACATGAATATTACATATAGAAAATTCTATTCAGTATCCATTTTTCATAAAATAAAAAATCAGGAAAAAAATATTCATGTCTAGTTCCATGTTTTAGAGAGTATGACTATTATTTGATCCCATACATGAACCTTATTCATCTTTATTCCATGTGGAAAACATTTCAAAAACATAGGAGGATCATTATAAGCTAAGTAAGGGGTATAAAATAAGGAATGAAAACATTATCCCATCAATAAAAAACAATGAAACCATACTTTTCAATCATAACATACCTCATGAAATCATAATATTTATGAATGACACACTGAAATCATAAATCATAAAGGTAACTTGTGGAATCCATATCAAACTTAAATTGTATCTATCAAAACTACATATGAAGTCACATATAAAATACCCATCACATTGTTTTCCCTAAATCTCTTAAGAGACACATTCACATTTACCTCTGTCACATTACCCAATGCATTGGAGAGCTATCTCAGGCTCACCCACCCTAGGTTTATCACGGAACCACCCATATACGTAACAATTCCAAATAGCCATAACATATTCATAACCCATAAATGAAAAATAATGGAGAGATAACATTACCACATTTCAGTCAAAATATATCATTTCAAAATATTGAAAAAATCAAAGATTTTATCAAACCATTTTCAAAACCATTTAAAATATTAAATAAAGATATTATTGAATCAATGTGTCCTATACCACTTTGATCATTTTGAATGAAATTTCAATTTCAAAGCATTTATTTCTATATGAATAAATACTTAAAACCATTTTTAAAACATGGACATTAATTTGAATGATTTAGAAGAATGATCCTTTAAAACATTTAAAATGATAATTTAGTTAAAGTGTTTTTAATAAAATGAGAGATCAGATAATACAAATAATTGAAAAATAACATTTAATAAGAACCTAATAATATCATGTGAATAATGGTATTCATGATATTATATGAAAAATAACATTATAAACACTATATAAGAGTGAATTGGTTCATATCAACAATGAAGTCTCAACGGAAATGTAAATTGTGACGAAATCACTTATAAAGAATGTATCCTTAGATTAGGATAAATCAATTATGTAATTATATGTGAATAATATAAATACACCCAATATAAGTGGATATTAATTGTAAATCTATCAAAGGTTATTCACACATATTCATATCATGACATAACCAAGAAGTAGATGTTTAACCCAAAAATTGAAATTGGGTTAAGAATTTTTCTTACAAAAGTTCGACAGCCATACAACGTCACATTAAAAATCCGAAAACAAGTGGATAGGACGGAAAATGATATCTCATCACTTGAATATAAAATTTAAATCAATATGAATATAGAAGAAAATATCCCAAAATAATAATACTTAAATTAAAATACATAACAAAAATATGTCTTTTAAAAAGTAGAGGGTGGAAGGTTCGCTTACCGATTTGGTAACTTACGAAACATACACCCCATAAAAGAAGGATAACATAATGAATATTTAAATAAACATGAATTAAAGTATATTACACAAATAATAAAATCATGGTAATTACATCCACCACACAAAATGTAATAATGTCTAATATATCATGAATCTCGTTGGAATAAAATGTTAAATAAAAACCCTTTCCACGTTGTAATCAATCGAGTCGTATGAGAAAAAGTTAATAATCACCAAATGAATCACATAATACCATTAATATAAATATAATCATGATAATATATATCAAACGGCAGTACAAAATAAACCACATGCAATAATTAAGTGGTGAACCATGAAAATCTCTTGGAATTAAAAGTGAGATAAGAAATCCCTTACCTCGTGCCAAACTTGAATCGTATGTTCCTTGTTCTTCCATTAAATCGGATAACTCCCCTTGGTTTGAACCAATAAATTTTCATCAAGTGATTTATGACTAAATTAAGGCTTTTATGATTAATAGAGGGATATTGGGAGATTATTAGAGCATATTTTATACGAGCCAAAGGCTTGAGAATTATGAGAAATTGGTAGGAAGTGAGGGATTTTTATATGGTAGAGGAGGGGCTCTTTAGGAATGTATGAAAAAATTATTTTATTATAAACTCATCTTCATTTTCATAAGGTCAAATAATCATTATGGTTAGAGTTACGATGAGTCAATGCTGAAATAAAATCATCAAATAATAATTGGAAAAGTTTTGGATATTGTTTTAATGTTTATTATCTTATTAATTTAAATCATTTATTAATAAGGTAAATATTGCATCATTAATGTGTCATAAATAATTTAATTTTTTTGTCCAAAATTTAAAAGAAACAATACCATGATGTAGGAAACATTTTTATCTTTCCAATGAATATTTATAGTCGAAAAGAAAACTTATATAACCCCATGTAAATATTTATTTTCAAAATGATATTTTTTTATGTCATTTTTGTCTTCACATTAAATTAATTAAAATAAAGTGTCATTATTACTCCCATGTGGCTCCAGGGGTCCCAAATTTGAACCAAGGATTACCGTGGCCAGCTATGTATCAGCTAATTGGATTAGGACACAAGTTAGGGTAATTCAACATAATTATAATATTATGTTTTACCCTTATTTAGTAAATTTACCTTCTAATGAAGGTAAATAAAATATTTACTAAATTAAATATTTAATATGTCTAAAAATAAAATCTACCAATTTAAAAAATTTCGACTGACTAATTCCAAATAAGGAATACATTTTTATACATTCAAAACACATAAGTTTCAGAAATTAATTTAAAATTAATTCGCGCTATCAAAATAAATAGTGTGTTTTTTAAAATAATAACTATCAATAGATTGAATCTTGTTTATATCCAATTTGTACGTGAAATTAATTACAATTTCCAACATTGGATTAACTTGTAAAAATATATTCTAATTAAACTTTATAAATAATTAAAAAGATAATCTATATATACAAATAAATTAGATTAAAAGGCACTTTTGAATTAAAATACAGTATTTTTCATTTTTCCTTAAAAAATGAACTTTATCAGAAAAATATAATTTTTTTTTACCAAAAGTAAATTTTGATGTCCTGAATCAAAATAAGAATTTCATTTGGTCATATAGTACATATAAAAATGACCGAAACTATTATTAAAGAGGGCTCACTATCAAAACGTGGTAAATAGACCTTTAAAAGAATATTAGAGTATTTATGCTTAGATTCATTCACGTTTTAAGCCTCTATAATTTATCAAATAAATTTAAAAACATTTAACAAAAATGTATAATAATATATTTTTTAGTTCTATTTTTTCCCTCCATTATAAACTTTATGCATTAACAAACATTTAAAATAATAATATTATATTATTAGTGTGCAACGTAAGATTTCAAAGAAACCTGTTGTTGCATATCGGGTACGCCATCGAACATAAGGTCCCCTTTAATGTGAAATTAATATATATTTTACTAATATTAATAAATATGAATAATTTTATGTTCTTTATTTACCTAGTATGTTACTTACTTCATCCCTTTTGGGGATTCTGTCCTTGAAATGTTAAAATTGGGCTCAAAAACATCATTTAATTTCCCACATGGGAAAAAGAGTCAATAAAACTATCACATTACAAGAAATAAAAATAAACACAAATGTTACCTGACATAACCTAAACTAGGATTCCATGTAGGAAAACATGGATATAGAAGTGAAAAAAACAACCATCTTCAGATGGTGAGTGATAGAAAACATGATTAGTAGAAAGTTAACAACTAGAAAATCACAAACTTTTGATGTGGTAAGCAGTCTTTGATAACCTAGTAGGAAACGTAAACTGAAAATGTTTTTGTTTTAAGTTAAATTTCATATTTTTAGGAATTAATTTACTACATATAATAATAACATAAGAAAATATACATACCTTCAATTATAGGTTCATCCTTTTATATGTTTTTACTAAATTCTAATCTTTTCTCCAAACAAAGTTTATTAAAAATACTTGGTCCCATCAAAAGCATAATAATCAACTTCTAGAGAATCAACACATCCACAAAATAAGAACTATATAATTCCCTTGTCTTTAGACATAATATAAAACAGAAATGGTAAGTATGATATCATATATTCTCCAAAAATGATAATCTTTTATAAAAATAAATACTATTCTTAATCTCAAAAATTCGACAAAATGTACCCAAAGTTCAAGAAAGACCATTCAATACACAATTGTCCTTAATATTTTTCAAAATAGTCAAGACGAATATTGAAACCCAAACCATAGAAGGATTTAATCATATAGTATTCCATAGTAAATAGTAACAATTAACACAAAAAACATAGACTACTGTTAAAGTCTCATACTGAAGCATAATTAGCCAAATCACATATTCTCTATGATTTGTTAATCATTTCCATAAATAAACCAAATCATTATATGTCCACAAAAAAATATTCTTCTGAAATAAAATTACACCATTTCTCCTCAATTGAAATCCCAAATTATTATATTTTCCATAGGCATATACTATTTCCCCCAAATAGAGAACATCTTCATTTATCAATTAATCACCAAATCATTTTCCTATATTATGGAGATCCATTTAATATGGAAGAAGTTTCCAAAATCATCTTATTCTTGATCCGTAAAATTATTTAACTAAAATTAATAAGTCATAATTACCAGGGACTTCACGTAGTCCAGTGGTAGGTGATAAAACCCAATTGCACATTGGTTATGGGTTCGATTCTCATAGATTTGTCCGACATGATGGGTTATCTCATGGTATGTGTGTTTTTCGTTTTATAAAATTCAAAGATAACCCTAACTTGTTTTAACCTCAATGGTTTCCTTATAAATCTCATTTTCCTCCCAATTCATTAATATCTCTACATATTAATTCATGATGTCTTATATATATTATAATTTTTTTAATTTGACCACAATATGATAAAATGAAATGATCCCTAGAATATATAACATCATACATTGATCATGGTGTTAACTTGGTTTCATCATTATCTTTTTTCACATAAGTATAAGGTCCATGCATTGAAAAAATGATTTAGAGGTCCTTCAAAATAATTTGCTTCCTTCATCCAAATACACCTTGTACAACTTGGGTCATAATGGTGTTTGCAAAAAAATAGTTTCGTAAAATAATCATATATGGAATATAATTTCAAATAATCCGAAAAAACATGATTCTTATAATATAGTCGGACTGAGTTTGAGTTGAAACTTTCAATCCATGGTCCTTTTAAAATACCATATGTACTGGGAGACTATATTATAAAATAAAATATAAATATGTTTCACAAGGGTCTCCTTCTTCCGTACCTTTTTCAAAATCATAATATTCTTCAAAATCTTGTGATAAGGTAAAATATTTGAAAATTCCATGAAAATATTTACCTTTGTTAAAAATATGAGAATGTTTTTAAAATAGGATTTGATTTAATACAACCCATTATCCATGATGATATCGAGGTACAGTGGAGGTCTTTGATTTCTCAAATAAATCTTTTCAAGTGAGTTGTATGTCAGAAAATGTTTTATAATCATCTGAACATGAATTTGCAATAATTATTTCAAGAAAGTCATCAGGAAGAGATTAGAATGTCCTTTGATATCCTCCTCCTTCCATTTGTAACATACTTTCCTTGATCTGAAAATTTTAAAACAGAAGTATTTAACATAAAGAGTAGACATTGAGACTAACCATGTGTCAAACAAAAACACCTAATACCTAATGTTGTCTAAAATGTCCTCTGATAAAAAATATAAGGACTTATCCTTAAAAATTACTTAATTTGGAATTAAATGGATATTTCAAATTGAGGAAATTTTCAGGTTTAGAGTTTTAGAAAATTAGGTCAAAACATTTACATAACAACATGAATATTACATGTAGATAATTCTACTTAGTATCAATTTTTTCATTAAATAAAAACTATTGAAAATAAGTGTCATGTCTAGTTCCATGTTTTAGACTGCATGAAATTTCCTTGACCCCATCCTTGAACATTATTTATCTTTAAGTCTCGTGGAAAAAATTTCAAAAATGTGGGATGAGCATAAAAATATAAGTAAGGGATATAAAATAAGGAATGAAAACATTAACCCATAAATTAATTCAAAACAATAAAACCAAACTTTTCAATCATAACATACCTCATTAAATCACAAGATTTAGGAATAACACACTGAAATCATAAATCATAAAGGTAATTTGTGGAATTTATATCAATCATAAATTGTAGCTATCATAGCTACATATGGAGTCACATCTGGAATACCCATCACAGTATATTTCCTAAATCTTTTAGGAGAAACATTCATGTTTACCTCTGTCATGTTACTCAATGCATTAGAGAGATATCTCGGGCTCACTTGCCCTAGGTTTATCACGGAACCACCCATATAGTTAAACAATTCCCAATAGCCATAAAATATTCATAACCCATAAAAAACATAATGTTACGATAAAATTTCCACATTTCAATCACAATATATCAATTCAAAATATTGTCAAAAAATTCTTTTATCAAATCATTTTCAAAACCATTTAAAATATTAAATAAAGGTAGTATTGAATCAAAGTGTCCCATACCACATTGAATCTTTTGAATGAAATTTTAATTTCAAAACATTCATTTATATATGAATAAATCCTTAAAACAATTTTTAAAACATCGAAATTAATGTGAACTATATAGAATAATAAACCTTTAAAACATTTAAATTGAAATCTTAGTTAAAGAGTTTTAAACAAAATGAGAGATCCTAGAATACAAATAATTGAAGAATAACATTTAATCAGAACATAATAATATCATGAGAATAAAGGTATTTAGGATATAATATTCCAAAGTACTGTATATACACAATATAAGAGTGAATTTGTGCATATCAATAATGAAGTATCAATAGAAATGTGAATTAAGTCGAAATCCCTTAAAAAGAAGGTATCATTAGATTAATGTTATATCAATTAAATAATTATGTTTGAAAAATATAAATACACCCAATATAAGTGTATAGTAAGTGTAAAACAATCAGAATTCATTCACACATATTTATTTAACTACATAATCAAGAAGTAGATGTTTATCCAAGAACTTAAATTGGGTAAATAGTTTTTCATACATAAATTCAACAACCTAACATCATTACTTTAAAATTCATAAAATAAGTTGAAGAGAGAGTAAAGGACATCTCTTCACTTTAACATTATATTTACATCAATGTGGATATAGAAGAACATATCCCAAAATAATTAGACATCAATTAAAATATGTAACAAAAAGACGTCTTTTAAAAATAGGTGGGCGAATGGTTCCCTTACCGATTTGGTAACTTACTAATCATACACCCATGTAAGAAATATCACACAATGAATATGTAAAAAACAATAAATTAAAGTATATTACAAAAATAATAAAATCATTGGAAGTACATCCACCACACAAAAGGAAATAGTGGCTAATATATCATGAATCTCATGGGAATAAAAAGTGAAATAAAAGACCCTTGCCAAGTTGTAATCAATCGAGTCTTATGAGAAAAAGATAATAACTACCAAATGAATCCTAGAATACCATGAATATAAATATAATTAAAATAATATATATCAAATTTCAGTAAAAAATACACCCCATGAAATAAATAAGTGGTGATCAATGGAAATATCATGGAATTAAAAGTGAGAGATGAAATCCCTTACCTCGTGTTAAACATGACTTGAATGTTCCTTCTTCCTCCTTTAAATTAGGTAACTCCCTTTGATTTGATCCAAAATGTTTTCTTGAAGTGTTTTCTGCCTGAGGTAAGGCTACTTTGATAAAGAGAGGGATCTTGGGTGCTTATTGATGCAGAGGTTGTACAAGGAAAAGGCTTGAGAAGTGTGAGAAATGGGTAGGAAGTGAGAGATTATTATAAGGGAGAGGGGGGGGCTCTTTAGGAATGTTTGAAACAGTTATTTTATTATAAATTAATATTAGGTTTCAAAAGGACAAATAATTGTTAAATTTAATTTCAAGATGACTCATAGTCGTAATAAAATCATCTAATAAAAATTGGACAGCTTTTGGATAATGTTTTAATATTTATAATCTTATTTATTTAAATCATTTATTAATATGGTAAATATTTCATCATTATTATGTCATAAATAATTTAATTTTTTATGTCCAAAAATTATAAATAAAATACCATGATATAAGAAATCATTTTAGATTGAAAATAATATTTATAGTCAAAACGTTAACTTATATAACCCCATGTAAATATTTATTTACTAAAAAATATTTGTTTAAGTCATTTTTTACTTTAAATTAAATTAATTAATATAAGGTGTCACTATTACTACCATATGGCTCCATGGGGTCGCAAATCCTTCAAAAGGATGACCATGTTCATATCTGTATCATTAAATAGTATTAAGACACATTTTAGGGTAATTTAATATTATTATAATATTATATTTTACCCTTTAATCATGGTAAATAAAATATTTACTGAAGTAAATATTTAAAATTCATAAAAATAAAAGTAACCTATTTACAGAATTTAGACCAAATGATTCAAAATATGGAATTCATTTTTCTAAATTCAAAACACATAAGTGGCAGAGATTAATTTAATATTAATTCTCGCTGTAAAAAAAATCGTGTTTTTAAGAAATAATAACTATCAAAAGATTGAAACTTGTTTATGTCAAATATCAAAGTGAAATTAATTCCAATGTACAATTTTTTTTAACTGGTAAAAATATATTCTAATTACACTTTATAACCAATTAAGGAGACAATATATCCATATAAATAAATTAGATTAAAAATCACTTTTGAATTAAAATATAGTATTTTTCACTATTCATTAAAAATGAACTTTATTAGAAAAAGATCAATAATTTACCCAATGTAAATTTTGATGTCCCGAATCTAAAGAAGAATTTTATTTTGTCATATAGAACATATAAAAATGACTAAAGCTAGATTTAATGAGGGTTCTCTATCAAAAGGATTTAAATCGTCCTTCTAAATAATATTAGAGTATTTATGTTTAGATTCATTCATGTTTTAATCCTCTAACGTTTATTGGATAAATGTAAAAACATTTAACAAACATGTAAAATCATATTTTTGATAGTTATATTTATCCCCAACATTATACAACTAGTAGTTAAATACCATTTAAAATAATATTATTATATTATTATTATGAAACGTAAGATTTCAAAGAAAGTTGTTGTTGAATATCGGGTATACCATCGTACATAGCATCCTCTTTATAGTCAAATTAATTATTAATTCCCAAATATTAATAAATATGAACAATTTCATGTTCTTTGTTTACCAGGGATGTTATATTCATCCTACCCCACCTTTGGTGTGGCTGAGGGCCCGATTCATATCGGGTGTTGATGAGTCACTGCTCAACAATAGTAGGGACCCCGTGGAATGCACCATGGGTGGTACGCACCACTAATTTTATGGAAGTTGATACCACCAAATGGTAATCTTATAGATCGTTCACCCAATCATGTCATCAATTTTCCATGACTAGGCTCGACATAGAGTAAGGATTTAGGTAACCTATTCTTCAGCCAGATTTACTGGTAGTTTGTGGTATTGTTATGTCTTATTGGGAGCATTCCATGAATGATCCCAAGAATCTGTGATAGAAGTGATGATTCTGAAATCAATTACATCATCAATGTAGGGGAGGATGTCATATAAATGTTATGTTAAGATGCTCTTAAAGCAGTTTGATATAAGATTTGGGAGAAATGGATCCTTGAACGGCCCTTGGGGGATGGTGTCAAGGCCAGAAAAAGAATCCTCTAAGACTTGGAAGGCCATGTCCCTCATTGGAATGACCCGCCTTCTTGTACCATTATACGAGATCATCAATCTCCCATTTATTCTTGCACTCTAATGTTTAGATGGGGTGTGGTTTCTCGGTAGTCGTGGTCATGGATGAATTCGTATTAGAGGTGGAATCATGTGAGATTTCAACATAATTTTTCCTCCATACACAAAGTCTACGGGCTTAGGGTGATGGATTTCTTATGGATTGGGTCCTATATTGTATGAAGAATCATCCATCAGAAATTATAAAAGGAAATAATTCCCAATTCCCTAGAATTATTCAATCCACTATGGTTGGAGAGAAATATCTATGATAACAATGCCACAAATCGAAGGACTAGTGATCAACTATACCTATCTCTATCTAGTTCAACCACATTGTCCCTATTTTCATGGCATGACCTAGTGTCGAATATCTAGATCATGATACATGACAATCTTCTTATGTCACAAATGATACTAATACCCATATTTAGTATAATGTTTTTATTTCAGGTTCACTATTTCCATTTCCAACACATTCATATTGAGGACGTCTACCTTCATCCGCCGCATGTGGCTGTGCACTTTCATTTATTTTAGTTCCTATCATTTCATCTTTCAATAGGAATGATAAATTCATCACTTATTTAGATATATCTGCTACATGATTGAAATCATAAGATAGGATATTGGCCCATAATTCCATGGATTTATCCTTGTAATTCATCACATTGTCAGGGCCATCCATAAAGATTAAGATGTTGGTTGTGAAACTAGTTCATGATGCCATCATTTCATGGAAGGAAATTAATTATTCTACATCTGTCTGAACATTCCAACGGATACAATCTGCGAATCGACATGAGGTTAAGAGAGTAGTCACATAATGCATCACTAAGAATGTTTGTACATTAGAACATTGGTACACCTATAATTTTCCTCATAATATGTATTCCTAAGGGTGTAAAATTAGGAATTCTATGGTGATCACATGGTATACTATTACAGAGTCATGTCTTCCGAGGTTTTCCTTAGGATTAACATCTTTTAAAAAGGATAGTCCCCATGTTTAATGTCCATGGGAGATAGAGGGTCATGATTTTTACATCTTGTAGAGATGGACAATTGATCAGAACAAATGTGAAGGTAGATCAGATAGGTACAACCCTAGGACGATGCACTAAGAATGTTTAACAGGTGGATGGAATAGATATCCATGCGAGGATGAGCCTAAAAGACATGTGTACCCTAAAGGTAATGGTTCAAATTGTTAGGGATGATATGGGCACTAGTATGTGTGGATAAAGGAGGTAAACTACAATGAGGGGGCACCAAGGTTTATTATTTGTTAGGATTTAACCTCGTTAAGGATTATTTTGTACCATGATTATAAGGCAAGGATAAAACCCAATGTAGTTTGTTAGATAGAGTGGGGTTTATGCATGGGGATGACCCATATACATTTAGAAGAAGGAATGATGTTGACGAATGGGGTTTATGAATTGAGACAACCCATATGAATGATGTGATCCCACAAGGGTAAGGGGGAGGTGATGAAATGGATAAATGATGATTACATATTGGATTTTCCCTGATGAATAGTGTGATCCCACTAGGATTTGGAATCCCGTTAAAGAATAATGATGGACATGAATGAAGCGGGAGAAACTTATGGAATGTATGGGTTATTGAGGGAGTTGTTATTTTACCATAGGTTGGTTTCCATTATATCCAACTATCCACATAGTTTTGAGAGGGGAATTAGGGATTAAACCTAAGGAGGAGTCCCATGCCAGGGACTATTTCAACACCACTAAGGGAGGATCAAGAAGGTACACCCATAGGAGGATGGAACAACTATTTTAATTTGGTATTGGGTGAACCTCGTGGAGACTTCATGCATACCTACTTTAGAAAATAGGTATCAATAAACACATAGTTTGTTGGATGGATGATGTGCGCTTACACATGGAAGCACAATATATGGAAACTAAAGCTCACTCTAAGAAGGATTTCTTGAAGAATAAAGGCGTCACAATAACTAATAACTGTTAATACCACATGATTCATGCTCGGTGTGAGAAACCAGTTAATGCAATAGACCAGAATATCGCATTGTTAATGATGTATTGGTGAGGGTTAGGCTAGAGATTATTCATGAAAGAATCACATGGACACAATGTTCAAACTGAGTGTGATGCAGCGTTGAGAGTCCCTTGTTCCCATATCACCAATGGTCTTTGCATCCATAATAGGAATTTATGAGTAAGAGTGTTTCCTCCCACACGAATGTCTTGGGTCTTACACCAGGATTACTAAATTTCCCCACGAGGCAAATGTCGTTCAATTTGAGGAGGATATAACTACATGTATGAAAGATCTCACTCCCATGGAGATGGGATGTTGTGGAAAATGATAGAGGAGGGGAACCCCAAGTGAACTTCATGGGGAGAGGTCACAGTTTAATGTTAGGTTTTGAGGGAAATTTTGTTTTAATAGTTTAATTTCTAATAGTATGGATGAAGAGGGATAAAACCACACCCATTTTACAAACATATATAATACCCATTTCTAATTAGGGTAAGGTAAGGCACTAGCAATGCACACAATTAGTGGTAGAAAGGAGCGATTGATCATGGAGGCCATGTTAGTGAAAATATGAGAAAAAGAAATATCTAATAATTTACTTTAGAGAATAATAAATAGGTGAGGTAATACATTATGGAACACTACATGAGGTACCATGAAATCACTACGCACATGCCTGGAGGGTCAAATGGGGGAGGTGTCCATAATATGTGGGTGTTTCAAGTAGGGAGTTCCCAAAAATTATTCTTTAGAGTAAAGGAAACCAGTAAATCATAAGGGAAGGGGTTCATGGATGATTAGAGTATTACGTGGAAAACAAGAGAGCTTGATAAAAAATGGGTGTGTATAAGGGAATGTGTTTCACAAAAGAAGGGAATTTTTATTTCACTAGCATTAGGATAAAAATAAATAGGTGATGGTCAAGACCTTATGGTCTCACCTTTTATGGAACTTATATGGGACCTATCTCATAAGATCCAATACCTATAAGGATCCATGGCATTTGTGATGTTGCGGAAGATGTGGTCTTGCACACACGAGAGTGAAGATTCAACTAACAGATAATTACTCCTATGAAGGGGGGTTACCTCTTATAAATAAGAAAACTATGTGAATTAACATGAAATAATTATGCCATTGATAAAAGAATTTGATATCACATTGGAAAAAAAGAATCTAAGCATGGGTTCTCCTTTTTACGAGCAACCCTCAATACATTTATAAATATTCATTGGATGTTTTTATGTGGTTGGGGAAATGATTTACCTTTGATATCTCATTTTCCATGTCTTTACTTTACATGTAGCATTTGAATCTTGCAGGTGACTCCCTGGGATTTCAATTAAAGTTTCACTATGTCAAATGGTGTCTTCTATTTACTAAAAAATGATAGTTGGTGGTATTTGTTGAAATTTGAACCAAACTTATTCTATGTAATTAAACACATTGTGAATCATTCATTCCACAATATAGTCTATTTTTTAGAAATAAGGAATGTGAAGGGTATAATTTTCCAAGACAAAACATTAATAATAAGGACTAAAATATGAGATGGTCTGTCAACATCAATAAGAACTATATAACACATAAATAACATATTTTGACAACTCAATTTATTACTATTCATTTAAATTATAAATTTTAAAACCAAGAATGAAATTTTAACATTATTTTTTATAATATAATATAAAAACAATCATTAGAAAAATAATTATCTGATTTTTGTTTTCATTTAATATAATAAGTTATTTTCATTTAGTCGCAATTAAATTTTTTATTAATTTTAAAAAATAAATGGTAGAAAAAAATGAAAGTTTGAAGGAATTTTGTACGGTCAGAACCACATACCAATGAAATATTCATGATAAAAAATCATATTTATATCAATGGAACCACATAAATCACTATGAAAAAATGTACAACATTCCATGAATATTTATATGTAATTAAATATAAATTCGTAAATCGCTCATTTGAAACTCTAGAGAAAACGTTTCCAAAACATAACAAAATATGAGCATAATTATTCTTGTTTCTAGTAAAAAAAATTATATCAGAAATATGTATCCCTAAAAAGAGATCAATAATTAGTAAAACATAAAATAAATCAATGTTAATAAGGATCCCCATAAATCACAAAAAAAACCACTATGAACATTCTCAAGAAGGATTCCTTTAACAAAAAATATGGGGATCTCAAAATTAAAAACGGATTTCATCAAAATGATGGTGGAAAAATACAATATTTCATATATTAAGAAAATCATATGAAAGATAATATAATTTATAGGATAATAAATAGAAATAATACATTTACTTGGATCATGGAATAAATTTCATAGATAAATCATAATTCTAGGAAAAGAATGAGGTATAAAGAAGGGTGTGTAGAATATTTATGTCTTTTCAAGAGGATTAATGTAAATATAGGATAATCTGCTCAATTTTAAATATTTTAAATTAATAATGTAATATAAAATTATTCCCTTTTGGTAGAATTTGAATAAAAAATGATAGTAGATCTCAAAAGGTACTCACTAGAGATCTATTAGGTACCTGGTGGTATACTTTAGGTGGACACTACTATCTCTCACCCATAAGTACCTAGTTTATATCTTATATGTACCATATTCTATATGTATTATTAATACTATAGATTTCACAACCATGAAAATTTTAAAACATATAAAATTGACTATCAAAAAAATTTTCACACCTAAAACCATCAATGATTCCATCTAAAAAACTATAATTCCATGATCGTACCAGAAAATGTAGAACTTCCCATTAAATGAAACACAAAAATCAGATCCCTCAAATTTTTTTATCTACACATTGTAGAATAACATAATTACTAGTTAATGGGTAATTACAAAGTTCTTACCATAGTGTTTTTGATACCTAAAAAATAAATGTGACCAATACATAATAATATCCAAATTCTATAAACAACCAAACTTCTCAAACTCATGGGAAACTATCAAAAACCAATTTTATACAAATATAAAAATAAGAAACTCCAAAATACATATATCTAAATATATCACCAATTTTATTATACCAAATTGATTATACCATGAACTAAAACACTCTTTACCTTAAAATTACTCAAAATATAAATCATAAAACTATTAACAATGACACACAGTCTTAAATAAAATAAATTTCCCATGAAAAAATTAAAAGATTACAATAATCAAAATTCCCTTCACCTTATGAACATTCCCACCATAAGAATCATCTAATGAAATTATATAGATATTGGTAATTATTTACTAGTTTATTGAAAAAAGAAATTCTAATGAAATTACTTATAGGTTTCATTTCTAAATACACATAAAAACTATGAATTTAGAAAATAGTATTTTAAAATATTATTCCAAAAAAATTAAAATATAGATTAAACATTTATTAAATTATATTGGTTTTAATATATAAATTCAAATCACCAATCCATAATACAAAATCAAATTATAAATACCATGGTAAATTCTTTTTCCACGCACAATGAAAAAAATGATAACGATGATTAAAATATTCTCATTAAATTAGTAAATTTTTTAAAATGTTCTATGTGAAATTTACTTTTCAAAATTATAAAAATAATTCAATTTATGAAAAAACCCATTTTATTATTTATTGTGAATGTAATAATAATTTTTTTTTTCACAAATGGATATTAAATTCATTTCCAAGAGTCTTGATTTATGAATATTTGTATGTGGAATTTTTTACAACCCCCTCTCAGATTTATAATTCCTTTTCGTAGAATATATCATGAGTCTTAAGAAAACATAAATAAATATTATGTAATTCTACTAACAATGAATCATTAAATTTAATTCTCAATAGCAATTTCCATGAAAACAATGATAATGATAAATAAAAATATATTCTAAAGATCATGTTTCAACTATTGGTAACATATAGAATGAGAGTATACTGAAATGAAACAATACAATATTTCCAAGAAATAAATAAGATTAAAATGGTATTAAAATAATTAAAATCATGTTTTAACAGTTTTCACAAAATAAGAATAATGTAATCAATGTTAGGAGTGCAATACATATCAAAAGGCTTGTTATTGACTTAAATATGTAGGAATGAATCAACAAAGTACAATTAATTAGAAATTAAATTTATTATAACTATCACTAATATATATATAGTAATAATAATATAAATATTTTAGAGATTTTTTATTTAATAAAATACTTATACTCATTCCATGAACATTTTAAATGAATATATGAAATTATAATATATATATCATTTTACAATATTATTCCAACAGAAAAATAACTACATCGGCTAAATAAACCAAGTAATTTTTTTATCTATGATATTACATATATACATTATTGGTTCTCACTTATCCATAACTGAGGTACTCAAATTGGTACCCTGTCCAAATTGAGGATTATTATATAACTACCATGACTTCTTTGTTAACCATATCTTCTACAATAATGTTGTTGTTGATGACTATTATAGATTATAACTCAAATATTGTATATCATATCTTCTATCTACTCTCTATATAACCCACCACGACATCCCTATGTTTGAAATAATATAATATTCAATTTTATCAATGAAATTTTTTATTGTCAATTTTCAAATCACCTAAACAATACTAGGATCAAACCATCACAAGAACCCATTGGCGCTACCCAACCATCATGGGATACAGAAAACCATCACAGTTTTGGAGGTAAATTTGGTGATACATTTATAATTTTATTTTAATCATGTAAAAAATAAGAGAAATATAAAACATACATGTGAAATAATTATATTTTGATGAAAAAACACATCATGTGTAAATGTTGTGAAGAAAAATGGGTTTTAGAAACACATTTATATATGTCAAAAATCATGAATTCTATGTCTCCAACATGAAGAATAAAAATCCCATACTCAAAATTATTGTTTAGAGTAAATAAATTCATCCACCAACTACTCATATGAATATGTACACTCTTGATAGAGCATGACACTAAATTTCTACAGGAGTCAACATACATGGTGCAGGAAAAACATTCTGAATTAGTAAAAACTATGATTTTGATACATAATAAATTCATTTCGGTGTTGTATATATATAAATAATATCATTAAAAATATATTTAAAAATATATTTTTTAATTAACTAATAACTATTAATGGAATAAATATCTACATGATGTTAATATATGAATAATGGAACGATAAAAATGTATCTTATCTCACTCAGATGATCCTAAAATTATTTTACCAACTTTAAAAATAACTTATATCAATTTCATGTTGTGGATAAAAAAACATCCCTCTTAACTTATGTAGGTGTAAAATTTATAGAGTTAGATCCTATGATTGCCCCATTGGATGAGGATGGTGTATATAATTGTCATTTCATTAACTCAAAAAATGGAATAAGGGAAAGGTTATACAAAATCATGAATGTTTCGTCCCATCCCATCATTATACTAGACATCAATCTATACATGTGTAATAATTTATATGGAAATTGAATTAATTAATATCCCTTTTATTCATGATAAAATATTGTCAAGGTATCATTCATGTAGGAAATAGATCAACCAGAACATCTATCATGATCATAATCATAAAAGGTATAATTTCACATCACCAAAAATTCAATAATGATAACAAAAACCATTAATAAATTAGTTATCTGTCATAAAAAAATATTCTAACATTGTAAATTTAAATCAATTTTATTTTATATTCTATGGGTTTATAAGAGAAGCATGTGAAACATCATAAATTCAAAATAGGTATACAAGAATCAGGCTAATCCTAACAAATGTAATACAAAAACATTCAAATTATGAAATTTAGTGTCAAATCATTCCAATTCATCTATTCATATGAGGAGAGATTTTATGTTCTTCATGACTTGGAAAAAAATTACCCAACTCAAAATAAGTTGTTAAAGGTTTTCATTAGTATCTTACTAGGTGAATGGATAATATGTTTTATGTCTTAGCAGCTATACATTTAACATATCAAACAAAATTATGCATTTACTCCATTTGTTAATTTATGTATCCTTGTATAAACTATAATGTAAAATATATCGTATAAGATAAAAATCTAATTAACAACAAATTTGGAAATCGAACTATAATATTATATTTAATGTTTTTGAATTCATGCACTACATACCATGAATTATTGTATCAAATAATAGTTCATAAAATTAAATTAGATAATAAATTTAAAATGATAATATTTTTACAAAATGAAAACCCCATGGATCATGTCCCCAACTGAGAAATCATGTTATTAGAGATTCTCTTACATTGATAGAAAAACATTATATCAAGAGAAATAAATTTCTAATTCCATATAATAAATTTAATTGAATTAGGAGTGAAATATTATAATTATAAATATAATGTAATTTTAGAATATAATGAGGGTAATATACTAGATATTTGACAGTTATAAAAGAATATATTTCCATTTTTTATAATACCAATAATGATTTTACCAGTATATAATTACTAGTATATGACTAAAATAAATAACGTTCATATAGATTTTAAAATTTTCAATATATTCATTTTTAATAATTTTCTTGATTTGATATTAATAATTTTAAAACAGATAAAAAAATATTATGTAATATTATATAATTTTGTTATACATTATTCATTTTTAATTAACATATTTATATTTTAAATTTGATTTTAATAATATAGATGGATAAAATTGAATAAAATATTAGTAAAACAAAAAACACAAATAAAATAATAAATAATATATTTTGATTTTAAATTTAACATTCCCCATGAAAAAATATATATTTTATCAAAATTTGTTGTGTCTATTATTCAATATATTTTTTAGATATAAAAGGATAAAGGTTTAATTTATAATATTTGAACATTAACAAAATAATATATATATATATATATATATTAAATTTACATTCATATAATGATCATTACATAGAAAGGACTAACAATAAATTAATTTTACTGAATTATGAAATTTTTATTTAAAATTATTTTTAATCACATATAGTGAATGAATATAGTAAAATTTATTTTATATTATAAATATTCTCATATAAATTTTATAATAACATCAATTTTAATTTTTTGAAATAAATACGTTACTAAGGTTATAAAGTGAGTTACCATTACAAATTGTAAAATGATATCTAACGGAGTATTTAATGTGTATTTTAATTAAATATATCTGTTACTGATCTTCTAATTGTAAGCATGAGAAAATTATCAACCTTTTTTATTTTTTCACAATTTTTAAGTATCCTTCTATGAAAAATTATTGGTTTTACATAAGACGGAATGAGAGTTCATAAATATTCCACTACTTATTACTTATGAAGCAACCCCAACACCATGCCTTAAAATCTAAAATTATATTTAAATTCCACTTTATACATAGAAAAAATTATATATAATTTTCATCCAATAGACATATTTCAGGTTCTGGTGTGAGGAGGATTCAATAAATACTTAAAACTAAGAAGGTTGCCAGGAAAGGTACAATTTATTCATTATCATTAATGATCTCTTATATATATATTTCATGTATTTTCCTTCAATATCTTTATATCATTCTTATACATCTATTTATGAACATATTAATAGTATCATTGTACTTCTTGAATAATTATATTTCAATAAAATCTCTTTATAATAATACTAAACCATTGATTATAGCACTGTCTTGTTTTGGTCAGTTTAACCATGTACATAGATTACATTATATATAATTTTCATGTATTATTATTATAAAATAACAATTATAAAAATATTATATTAATAAATAAAAAAATTTCTTTTATAGTTACATAATGTGGATATTAATATTTAAATCAATATATAATATTCCATTAAATGTTTCTTAAAAAATCTATAATCAGTGCGTTGTAAGATTCATCACGGAGAACCATGCCAAAAATAACAATGGAATGAATATTAGTTATATAAAATTATTTTGGAACAGTTAATATTGTTCCATTAATATTTTAGAGGTGACAAACTCATGATAATTGAATTATGACTCTATACTCTACACTTAAATAAAAAATATAATTTAAAACTATAAACAAACAGTGGTCCATATAATCCAAATATAAGTAATCACTATTTAATAAAAGATTATAAATTTTAAAAATAAAAAAATATTATTATTAATATTATTAAATATATAATTATTGATTATATTTTTATTATATAGTTACTTATATAATGTCATTGAAATTACCAATCCAATGTAATAGTTTTTATTAACACAATATCCTTTAGTGAGGCATAATCTTACTTCTTTTTACAGTAATATTATTTTCAGGCTTCTTTTACCCTATGAATGTATAAAATTAAGATTCATATTTCATTATATATAATTATAATTTCATTATCAAAACCTTTTTTTCAAATGGCTGATAAATCATTAGTGATGATGTACAAAAGGTTTTTGTCACAATTTACCTTTATTGAGGGAAACATCATATTATGCACCAATTTTAACAGTTCAAGTTATAGTGGGAGTTTTTAGTCATTAGAGATTTTTAATTTTCTTCAATTATAATGGATTAATATAATGATATTTTCCATTTTAAAACTATAATATCCCTGAGTGGAATATTCACATTTAATTTATCATTAATTTATTATAAAATTACCTATAACATAAAAAACAATCTCGACCAATTATCATCGATTATCATTTTTGATTCATTTTTCTGGTAAGGATTCCATGTATGTATTCGTATATACTTATTGATATATTCTAAAAAAATCCCAAAATTATGAAATTAAATATATGGTTGATAACATAGTATAGAGACAATTGCATTTTATCATTCACAGTTGATTATAAGAAGTATTTATCATGATCTCACTATGTTACTAACATGATGGGAGGTTGAAAAATTCGTTTATGGACTGATATTATTATAGAATATCAATAATTTTTCCCACATAGGTATTCTTTGAGAAACATATTAAAATCACTATGTTACACTGGATTTGATGGTTTTCACATTTGGTTACTGAAGTCCTAGAATTACGTCTTTTGTTTTTCTTATGATTATGACTAGTATTCTTTCTAGAACAAGAGATCATGGGTTTTATTCAGATTATCTATAAATGTGATAAAATAAAACATTGATTCTAATACTTACATTGATCCTTCTATTACCCTATTCTGGTTTGAATTTGGTAGACTTCAACATCACCTATTTAAACGAGCGACCATGTTTTCAATTGACAGCATAAATTGTGAACCCCTAAAAGTGGAATCTACAACCAAAAAACATTCAGGGAATGTAGTTGTGAGGGTTTTCAAATCAATTGAAATATTCTATCTTATTATGTATTATATTTGGATTCAAAATGGGGTTTCAGGTTTTTACCAAGAGGCCTCTTATGAAAAAAATAACAGCCTAGTTCAATAATTACCGCAAATTTTTTTATTTCACCAATGTTGGTGGTCATGAACCGACTATCTGAAACCCACCTACCCATAAAAGGTAATTATAGGTCGAAAAGGATAATAATAATCTAGTTAATGAAAACATTAAGGATTGTGATGATGAACACATAGGGAAACTTGTTTCCCCTACTAGACATGTTGATGGCCAACATCCATAGGAGATTGTGTTGATGGATTATTCTCATCCATGCATTGTGGATATGGATAAGAGGAATTCAATAAGGATAAAACCTAAAATCGGTGTGTTTAGTCATTCCATATATCCCCAAACATTGTCTCATAATATCTATATCTTCTTTTGATTTGGGGATGGTGTTAACAATGCTCAACCCATTTCTATTATCGTACAAGTTGCTTTTAGTTATAAGGAAACACAAGGGACTCAATCTGACTTAGGTGAATCAAACCATGATTCACTTGATCACTTATTCCAAATTTTGGATGACTACCTACACTCATGTGGTAAAAATATTAAGAATCAAATTGCAAACCAAGATAGATTCATTGCTCTACACCCCATAAAGAATCTGAAATATATAGACTAATCTATACTGGAGAGAAAAATTGTCACCAAATCCATAATGATTCAATTAGAACAACCCAATGTCTCTACCAATCCATATATTGGTAATGGTCCCGCCTCTTCATCAGATGATAATGATTACACATCCTCCTTAGATGAGGAGTATTCAAAGGATGCTATTAAGATTTGGAATTGCACCTCTGTTGTTAATGAAGAGTATAATGAGGAAATATACCCCTAGATTTAGGATCAAGAGATATAGTTATTTGGATGTTATCTTAAAAATTGGAAAACTATTGAAATTTAACTATATTTCATATTTTGAACGTATGATAGGGTGGAATTTTAACGTGATAGAAACCCTAATTTTTTATTTTTAGACCTTCATCGTGAATAACTATTTTTTGAGAGAAAACTTTTTTTGTTACAATGTTGGTCTCTAGTCCATCAATCCCTTATTGTATTGAAATTAATGCTAATTGGTTATCTAGACACAATATATTGAGTTATAGATGACATTATAATCATAGTTATCATTCTACATGCTTGGAGATTTTATAATGGACCATTTTTTGGAAGCTCCTTAATTTTCAGATTTTTTCCCTAAAAATTTCATGATGTTGAATAATTACATAATAGGTTTTTATATATATTTCAATGCCATCATGGGGGAAGATGTTCCATGAACATCTGTTTGGATTACCCAATGATCATCAGTGGTTTTTTGGTGTTATGAACAAAGGATCTAAAATTATTGGGGGATGAACACACTGACCACTTTGAATCTCCTTATTACAAAAAGCTCATTGATGTTTATGATGGTTTTTTCATGCTATTACAAATTTTTTTATTTTGATAAGGCCGGGATGGAAATGAGCCTTGGACTCAATTGTTGGTACCTTATTGATATCAAAACTAAAGTGTAATGGGTCTTCTATGACTACTCTTGAAATATTTGAAGTTGGGGTTTGGATGAAAATTGATGTGATGAGAACAATTTTAGGTTATCTGTATTATTGTTTTGACGTGCATTCAATGGATTTGTGTGTTTGGAAATATTTGGGTTTGGATTTGGCTTGGAACCTTATCTTCATATTTTTTCAGTGAATTATTTGATTATACTATGTTGAAATTTGGATTTAGTGATTTTCATGTTTAATGAGGCTGGGATGCATGGGTTTTTCTATGGTTTACATATATATGGTTCTATTGTTGTATGTGAAGCTGATGCAGTTGATTGAACACGATTATTTGGATGTGTGACTGTTCACTAATGTGAAGATCATTAATTATATGTTTCACTTTATATTTAACTATGAGTTGGTATATGTTCATTATACCTCATATATACATTGATATTACCTTTTTCATTAATAAATTTATTAGGGGGATATTTCTTGGGCCTACAACTCATGTCTCAAATCATTGTTTTAATATTATTAGTTCAATAAATAAATAAATATAAAATTCAATAAACATGTCAATAAATATATTATTTAATATTGATATAATTAAGTAAATATTTCTATTAATTTATTCACAAAATATTGAATGATTTTTTTAATTTCCTTTTGAATAATAGTGTTCATATTATATTTCTCTCACATTTATATACTAAAATATTTATTTATTGAATTTATGTGATCATAAATTATTGAATAATTATTTTTCTCAAATACAAAAATAAAATAATTTTTTATAATATTAAAGTCATGAAAATTTAATGACATTCTAGATACACATAATTGGTACTCTCTATTCATCATTCTCATTGTATTAGGTAAACATACCTACTTCTAAAAAAAATTCATAAAATAATTCAAAGAACCCCTGGAGAAAGAATTTAATTGTGTAATGTAAAAAACCAGCCCAATAACACTACCTTTTATGTTATTAAAATAATTAAATATCACTTATGGATCACAAAAATATTATATATATCTCCTAAAAACTAATTCCTCATATCCTCTACAAATTAAGAACATATCTATTATTAAAATTGGGTATTTCAAGATAGTGTTTATTTCTAAAAAGTATGTCTCTCCTAGTTTTTGATATCTTCTTACTATTCTAATGGAATAGGAAACATGAAGCTTAATACATAGAAATACATACATAATAGATCAAACCATGGATGTGAAAATGATTCGACTAATCATTTCATCCTCTACTTTCATTTGTGGGAACATTTTCACAGTGTGATGTATATGATGTGAACATGATAAAAATCATATCTCGAATTATTCCATATTGAATTATATCAATAAATTTTTATTTTATATGCCTTTACATAGTCCACTAAGCCTCTTAGTTCTATATTGACAATTCTTGATACCTAATTTTTTTTTCAAACTATCTGATTTCTATATTAGATATGAATTTATTTATCCATATCATAACTGACTACAAGACTAGTATCATATTTGTAAAAAATAATGTATATTAAACATATTAAGTAATTAAAAATACTATAACCTCACAAAATAGTTAATTTTATAAGGATCACATTCGTTATTTAAAAAACCAAATTATTTTATGTGTCAATCAAAATGAATGATCCATTATCGTAATGACCATGTCATTCCACAAATTGATCTCTGTAACTGTAACACTTTATTTTAATCATTGAGTATGATGATCTGGTTGTTTAATATTGAATTATTACATAGATATGCAATAAATGAAGGTTTTATTGACATTTATTTTTGAAAAATAATAATCATGGTATACCATTATGTAAATCATAATATCAGTGGATTTCATTATAGAGTCCTATGGAATTGTCCCATCAATTTCTATTCCATGATCTTACTTAAATACTTTAGTAATAAATCATGATTTATAGGAACCATAATTATCTTATAGGTTTAGTTTCTTTATTAACACCAATATTTAGCCAACATGATTTACATAAATTGCAGAACCATTAAAGACCCCAACACAATTTTGTTCAATAACATCCATTCTATAATTTATCAATTATTTCTTCTTGGAATCATCAGAGAAAAATACTATATCATTGTAGGATAAAGGTTGACTATTTGAATATAATATTACGTCACATTCCTCAGTTATAATAAAGGAATATATCTCATTTTTAAACTCCATAGTTCTCTTTTATAGTACCTGGGTCAATATATTAACATCCTCATCATGGCCTTTCAGAAATTTTACCCACGATGACCCTTTTTTAAATTTATCCTCGACTTAATTATAGTATATAATTATCCCACTATATCCTCTAGTGATGTGCTACATCTATAGGACCATGGGATATAATTACAGGATTATACATTTAAATATGATATGTTATAAGTAATATCATCATTTATTTTTTGGGTACCTTATACAGATACTCCACCACACAATCCTATGTGAAACAAATTCTTATCATACCATTAAATAGATGGAATTCCAATAGAGGCGTTATTTCTATATTGGTTTGGTTTCTATGATTATAATTATGATTAGTTCCCAAAAAGAATAATGGATTATTTTTATAACCAATCATTAATATCACCATGTCAAATTTCATTCATTTCATCCTTTCACTAAAATCACTAAATTACGATTTTTAAGGAGGATTAAATTGGAATACATTCCCAAACACTATCATATAGTTTATGAAATTTTTATTAAGATACACCACAAATTAGTCTAGGAAAAATTTATTTATATTCCTATAAATTTTATTGTATACTTTATTTATATACTCCCTATATTGATAAATGGAATCAAAATTATACCACATTAAGTTGATATATATAAATATACTACTGTTATTGGTAAAATTTAGAATATATGATTATATATATCAATCCTCTACTAGAAAAAGTCCATATAAATCTACGCTATTTTTTTATAAAATCTCTAAAAAACTTTCACATATTCCCATTATTAAATCAATATTAATTTTTTCGTTATAAACTAGATTGATTTAAATCTATTGTTTTTATTTTAAATGAAAATAAATACCCTTCATGAATTTTTTTTGAAATATAATTATTTTAATGACCATGTATATGATTCCACAACTAGGTGTGATATGAATAATATGAACATGAATTTTTCTACCTTCTTATAAAACTTATTTTTTTATTCTTATATTTAATTTTTAGTTTTAAAATATTAAATCCCATAACATATTATATATTTATACAAATAAAAAATATTATTTAAAAAAATTAAATAAATACCATTAAGGTGTAAAATTTACATTGAAAATATGTTTTTAGATACACTATTCACATAGTAAAACATATATAAAACAGAAATAAATGAATTTTAAAGGTGATATGGTAGTCTCCAATAGTTGGAACATCTGTTATTTCCCCATTGGGATTAGATAGATCAAACTCAATATTGTAAATATTGTAAATTCTAATAGGCACCTATATTTGGATATAAATGTTAGAACCACAAGGTATATCTATCATAGATTTTATAGAAATTTAATGATTTCACTCAATAATAAACATCCCAAATATTCCCTTTTTTATAATGATCAATTATTCATCTCCTAGTATTTCTTTCCAAATAACAAACATTGAACATCATTATATTAGGATAATTTTGGGATCAATTTTCATATTGGAAGGGCCTTGAGATTATTTTTAGGCTTATACATTTACTCAATCCTTGTTGCTCTACAATTACACCCAATCACTATAAATAAAATAAGTTTTCATGACTTATATTTAATTATTCTTAGATAACTAAATTCAAGGGAACATAGGGTTTATTTTTGAAATTATTTTTCAATAAAGTTCCAATAAATTATTCTATGATTAATGGAAATTAAATTTGATTAATTATTAGATATAATTCCTTTAATAGAATATAATATAGAATTTTTAATTTTTAAATATATCAAATAATCAAAACTATCTGAGACCCAATAAAAAATCATCTTCTAGATATATTATAAAAAGTAACATGGATAATTTATACCTATCATATATATCTCTATGTAACTATATATCATTTAAATGATACAGCATGATGTATGAATCCATGTATTTAAGAAACATTTAAAGATCACTAATCATGGATGATTACATGAATCATTTTATATCCAATGAATCATCTATGAGTCAATGATGTATTTGTTTCAATCCCCACTAGAATATTAATAGGGTTCATAATGAACTAGGGACACATGTATATAAAACATTCCCTCGTGTAAAAAAATAGGTTGTTTCTTATACCATTCAATAATGTTAGAAATGGTTTCCAGATTATATTTACCTAAACTAGATTGAAGGGATAGTGACATGGTTTAATGTGTTATTAATTTTCTGTAACATAAAAATCAGATATTTATATCTTTATCATGTTTAAAAATTATGGTTTTATTAAATAATTAACCAAAATTAAACTATTTTACAATTACGCAACATCCTTCACTATTGGATTAATAATATCTATCCATTCAGATGTTTTACTAGAAATGATAAATATTTTCCCTTAAAAACATTAAATATGAATTATAAATTATTTAAAAGTTTTTAGTTGGGTCTTAAATTAGTTTATCATTATTAAAAATATCCTTGATCATTTGAGTGGAACCAAAAATCTGAATAAAATGAATAATTATTTCCATTACTGTTTCCTCCATGTTGCACGATGTCATGCTGGGGAAACTACTCTTGATGTTGTCATGGTTATGTAAACAGAATAAATTCATTATAACTATCAAATAATTTGAAGGACCCAAATGATGCCAAGAAAAGTGAATCTAAATATGGGTTCACTCATAATAATTTTAAGGAATGAATTTTATGACATAGTCATTTTTTTGATGAATAATTTTTTTATAATTCTATAAATATTTATTATATTATTCCTCATATACATCTTAATATTATAATGTTCTTTCATAAATACCAATATTTGATAATTTATTATATTAATTTTAATCCATTTATTTTAATAATAGTTAAATGTTTCTTCCATTATGTGATCCTGGTTAATCATCCATATATTCTATATATCATATAAAAAAATAAATTACCATGAAATGAAAAGAATGAAATATATATTTGATATATCTTGAGAAATTTTCGCCTGGTTCATTAATTGATGTGAGATAATCCAAGACCACAGGAAAAAACTATTCAATACTATGTTAGGATATTATTTTTAATTGGATATGAATTTATACATTATAGAGTTCTTGTAGATTCATTTTAATTAAGATAAATTTACTATAATTCATTAGTTAAAAATTTATTAAATTTACTAATTATTTATCTTCATATTCCATCCAATCAATCCTTGAAATAAAATAATAGGCCAATAATGTATTTTTAAAATTAAATAAATAAATAATATTTTATATATTAAAGTATATAATTACATGAAATTCAATCTACATGTGACATGTCATGTACATTCAATGTTAGGTTAAATCCCTTTCTGATCATTAATGATAACATGTCGTGTACTGCCACACACAATATGTAGTGTCCTTTTAATTTTCGGTAACCCAATAATACATGTATTCCTAAAATATATTTCATGATGTACTAGTTTATTTATATTTTGGGGTTTGAAAATGTTTCCTATTTATCGTGTATTAACACATTCCATTAAATAAAATATAAGTCATTCATAGCTAGAAATGTGCATGATGTACTTGGAATGCACAAAAAAATTATGTCACATAACATTACAATTTACTCACTATTAAAATTTAAGTGTGAATAGTCACATGAAATGAAAAAAAAGTCGACATCTAACTGGTGCGTAATGAAATAGATCACATTATGTGTAAAATTATCATTAAATTTGGTATTATGTGTCTCAAAATAATGAAACTACCTTTTGACCCACATGAAAAAATTAAAATCATAGTGTGTAAAATATGTGGATTAACACATGTGACTCATCTATGCATTCCAATTATACACTATGTAGCTGATGTATATCCATGTTTCTTAGATGGTAGTAAATACATGATATTAAATACATCTCATATTGATCAAATTATTAGAATTTACACAAGGTTAAGACTGTGTTTTTTACATAGAATATAAACTATCTACACACCATGTAAACTTTTTTGATCCTCATGTCATATTTATAATAAATAACAGGTGACTCAAGCATATTACACATCTAAAATCAATACTTTTATAGGAATATTTGATGAAATTCATTACATTCAATGCCGCGAATATGTAATTATTTAGAAACATGATACATCATCAACCTATATCATAAAATATCATCAACATCACATAATAATACTTCCTCACATAGTTATTTTCTTATTCAAACCCTAAGTAAACCCATTATTCATAACCTATGGATTATAAAAAAAATAAATGGTTACCTTATTACCTCAATTTGAGTAAGAAGAAAGATATTAATCAATGGAAATCAATGAACATAATATAAGTATTTGGATTTGAGAACATGATATAAATTTCATTTATATTACTGAATATGCCAATAATCATTAATCATAAATCATAAAATATGGATTTCTCATAACATACTACATAAGTTATAAGTGTTTGAAGTCATCAATAATCAACATTGATCCATAAAAACCAATAATAAGCATAAGATATATTTGGGTGCATGCAAATCACATAGAAACTAATTTCAATATTCAATGATCACATCCAACAATTTGAAAGTAAATTGGTTTCACCCACCATTCCATTATATAATGATTCAAGGCACACTCCCATGAATATCTTAGTGGAAATAGTTTCATACCAAACTAGGTTCACAGCCCATTTTATATCTTCTTATCTAATGATATATTCTACTTTAACCAATTAATTGGAGGGCTATATAATCACATGACAACCCATCACATAATTAAATTCATACATATCTATTCTACAGTAACATAAAACATTAATCATAACATATCCCATGGAAAATAAATTTATTCCATACGATTTTCTTCATTTTAAAATAACATAACCCATAGAAAATAAATGGGCTTAAAAACATCACATTGTCATAATCATAAACCATACAGAGATATAATAAGGATTGTATCATTGGATAATATTAATATTAAATAATACATAACATCAAAAGAGGTTATTGATAGCCCCATAGGTCCACATCAATTACATACAATTTTATTCAAAAAACAAAATTTATAAAACCAAAACAATGGTACTCGATTAATCAAAACAAATTATTAGGTATGTTCACGGTCAGAACCATAGATATAGTTATTTAGATAATTATAATTACATAATATAAATTTTTTAAAATTCAGGAAAAAATGTGGGAAAGAGTGAATTAAATTATTTCAGAATGCAATTTGAAAAGAAATAGATTGACTGATTCATCGTGAAAACAGATTTTGAAAGCTTGTTAGTGTAATTTAATTTAATGTTTTGGATTCAATTATATATTAGAAAATATGTTTCTTAATTCATGATTGGTGTCCTTTTTGTGATGGTAAATATAAAATGTTCATTTTATCCCCCCCCCCCTCAAGACAAAAATTCATTACATCACATAGTTTGGAAATATAGGATTTAGCCAAATTAGATCTGTCTTCATAACGTATTTAAACCTAATATCCCATAAAGTTGGAAATGGTCATGAATACATTTAGTGTCATAACTTGTGAAATTTAAAAATTCTTTTTTTATTCTAATATAAATGTTCATGATAAAAGTAAAGAAATAAGATTGTTGTTTAGAAAATGAAATTATGAAAACTGAATACCTGAAAATTTTAAAAGAGTTTAATCCATCACACCTTCCCCCCTCATTTAAAATTTTATAACATAATATTAGATTACTCCTTCATCATAGTAATGATATAATAATAGGGAGGTTGAAAATAAAACATAAAAAATAGAAAAGAGAACTGAGATAGAGTGCAAAAGCTTCACTCCATGCCTTTTTCTCTAGTCGAGTTAGAATGGTCCAGAGGTGAAACCAAGGACACTATTTAAAGGTGTTAGAATGCTTCTATCAAATTTCATCATGGAATTTATGTTGTGTTCACATAATGCACTACAGATCGAATTTTTGGGACTCTGGGTGAGGTATACATAGATAATGGTTGTGATTTTGGTAATTTAACCACATACACGACATGTACATGGAACAGAAGTCATATACACCTTATCTTAATCACATATGTTTCTACGAGAATCATCCATAAATATCATTCATAAATTGATGTTTTACCTCTATAACATCATGTACTAAAGTTACCCGATTTGTATTCTATATTCAAAATGTTTTTTCTCGTAATTTCTCCTTCAGGTGGTAGCTTGCTTCTCTGACGATGTCACGATGTGTACTTGCGGCACACAACTTGTAACATTGTTTTTTAAAGTTTTCCTCCTTCAATATTCCTAAAAAATATGGTGTCATGCGAATTTTCATTACTCAAGGAGTGAGGGGTAATTTCCCATATTTACACCCATTTTAATTCATTTTCTATAGATTCATCCTTCCCTTCCTAAAAACATATAACATCTCATTTAATTCCAATATTGTAAAGATTATTCAAAAAAGTACAAGAATTAATTTATAAAAACACCTTAAAATACATGAATGAAATATAAATATCAACCCCCTCCCCACATGAATTCATCCATGTCCTAAAGAACTAAATCTAAACATACTGCAAAGGAGATTCACCTTACCATGCTTTAAATTGCATTTCAATAAATGAAAATGATCAAATGGAAAATTAAATGTTCAAACATCACATGGGAAAATTCATCAATGCCTCACTTTTCAACGGAATAAATCAAACAATTATTTTTCTTATCTTTATTTTATAATTCCATGTTACATCATTCATAATTTTTTTTTTCAATTAATTACTAATATACACACCACTTTAAATATCCCTCACAAGAATTTTTCTTCCCTTTATCAGGGTAAAAAGTTTAATATAATGATACACAAAACTCATAAACATGTACCATACCAAAGGATTTAAAGTCATCTGACATCTCCACTGTGCAAACACAAAGATCAAAATCAATCATGAGGGATTCACAATTATAGATCAATTGACTCTGAGGCTTTAGGTTTGGTAGGTCAGTGATGTAAAAAAGTTATTCCTATAAAAGGATTATTAACTATAAATCATTTTTCATGATATTCCTCAAAACAACTCAATAAATGTCTCCCTTTACAATGATTTCATATTTATCCTCCCCCTAAAATCTCAATGTGTGCTCATGATTTATGTAACCATAATTTATGAATCTTCCTATATTTATCCTTTTTTTGAGACATATGATTATGAAAAAACTCACATCTATCACATAACCACATATGATCAGAAATGGTCAGTCTGGAAAATGAGGATTTTTGATCTACCCAAAACACTATCTGATTTTTCTATTTTTTATCATTTTTTTCAAACACATTTTTTTATCAACAGAGGTTATTAATGAAATACTTTGAATAATATTACGACCTCCCTCAAATTGCATGAAAAACCATCCATTAAAATATCCAAAATAATTTATATCCCAGTAAACAATAATATTCCTCCCCTGAAATTAATTTTTATCAATTCATGAAAAAGATTTAGATAATTGTAAGAATGGATAAAATAGTATTGAAACACATATCATTTCTTTGAAAGGAAATAAGAGGATTCTATGGAGTAAAAAATAGATTAATATAATGTGGGACTTTGTATAAGGGATAATAAAATAGAATTCCTCAATCATTTAAAAAGTAACTCTGTATAGTCCTATCTTATTTAAGATGCGATAAACGTTCTGGAATATAAGATGCCAGAGTTTCTCAAGAAATATACTATAAAAATAATGGAAATTATTTTCTTAGTGGATGTCTCATGGATTAGATGAAGGGTTACGTCAATCAATCATAAATACTCATATGAATACTTAAATTAATTAATGACAACATCAAAAATACAAAACATTGTCAATTCATAGAAAAATTTCATCTTACATGCTCCCAAAATCTTGGTTTGTCCTATACTAATTCAAAAAAAATCTCTACTATTTTCCCCATTTTTTCATTCAAATTTATTGATGAATACATTTAACTTCATGGTGTGGTAAATATCATAGTAATTTTTCCCTCATAGATCCTTTTTAGCAAATTATGATTCAAGGGAAGGTATGAAATTGGAAATTAAAGATCTAAAAGAATTAAAATGGTTCTAAAAGAATTTTTTGAATTTAAATTCATACTCCCCTTGATAATGATTCATCAAACATGGGTTTTGAGGTTATGTTTGACCCACTTCCTAATGTATAAGTTCCCTTTACAACATGCAATCTCTCTACAACTTTTTATCCTATTTATTTCTTCCGCATACCCATGACCTTAATGTTCCTTCAAAAATAAAATACATAAGTTAATCCACATTCCATGACTATGAAATTAGAAAATTTTTGGAGTGGGATAATTAATTATTTAAAAAAAGATAATACAGAAAAAACTGGGGTTTCATCCTGAAAGTATATTTTTTCAACATTGTTGGCTCGACCATACCTATTTCAGCTCGTGTAAAAGATGATTGAAACTTTTCTACCTCATTGGGCTCCATGAATGTTCTTCATTTTGTTCTGTAAACATTGGTTTCCCCTATCCTTTTTCTCCAAACAACTTTATTCTTCTAGATTTTTGTAATTGATTTATCTCTATTGGATGAATCCACTATTTCTTCCACAATCCAAATAAACTAAATGGATGTTCATGTTCCATTCAAACATTTAATCTTATCTCAAATATAGTAGAGTCAGTCTCTCCTTTGGTGTCATTATTATTATTCTTCGGCTTATTTTCTTTATTGTCTGGAACATCCTCTTCACTAACATCATCTAACTCATGTACTTCTTTAGTCGCACTAACATCATTAATTTATGTAGTTTCTCTTTCTCCAAACTCATTGTTCTGTTGAAAATAATCATTCTTCATTACCTTGAAAATTTTGATACTCAAATGATCACTTCCAACTCTTAGACAGTGTTATCCATTATAAAAATCAATTAACACATCCCCTATAGATAAAATTCCCTTCATAGAATGAGTTGATTTTTTCCTTTTCAATATCCAGGACAAGAAAATCAACAAAGAGGTTGAATTTTTTGAATTTGATCATAAAATCATTAATTAATAATTGTAGATTCATTATTGGTGAATAGGCTAATTTATTTCATACTCATGTGGGATTTATTCCTTCAAGTCCCAAACTCTTGAATGTCATGTACAACATGATATTGGCGCTTCATCCTAAGTAACACAATTATTTCCTAGACTTCTTAGATCTAATAAATATGGAAATTGAAAATCAACCTAGCCCTATTTGATTCATAGGTAGGTCAATTGATATCACTTTTGAACACGCTTGCCTGAGTGAAATTGTTCCATCCTCCTCCGGATTCATCTTTTTTGGTATCATATCTTTCATGAATTTTTAATATGTTTGACATTTTTAGGGCCTCTACAAAAAGAATAATAATATGAACCTTTTTAAAATGTTCATCAAACATACCTCTCTGAACGTTGTTCTTTTCTTATGTCATCTTCTCTAGAAAAGGCATCCTTTTATTGTACATATGTGTCTCTTCATCTTCTTCTTCAAAAACATGTTCCGTTCTTTCTTCAGCCACCTCTTCATTTTCTTCATTTTCTATTTCTTCAACAGGTGGTCAGCCTAAAAATTCTATTCCACTTAATTTTGTTTTCTTCCCACAGTGACAAGCCATTTCACCTGATTAGATGACGCACTATAAACATTCATCACTGCTTATTGGGTAGAATTCAATGAAATTAGACAGCAATCAACAACCAAAAGGATTAATTTCAGAATCTAGATCTTTATGTTGGCCAAATATCAGAGGCACTTAGTGAGATAAAAAGAGGAGATATTCCATCCTATTTCATTCATATATTATAAGAAGTTTTCATAACTAATTTTTTTTTAATTTATTGAATAATCATTCTATGTATGTAATAAATTGAGTTTTTTTATGTTTTATGGCATGAAAGGATGATAATATTGAAAAGGAACACAATGATGTGGAAATGGAACAAAGAAGAAACTCCAAACACCATCTCTTTTCTTATAGTGGGATAAAGGATTTGTTCGAGGAAATATATAAAACCATTGTTACATGTCGTATACTATTAGTACATCTTATGGCTTCATTAAAAAAGGTCAGTATGGACAGGACAAGTCAAGACTTGGAAACATATTGTGAACCACAAGCAAACATCGTGTACCATTAGTACATGATGTGATGTATTTCCACTAAATTTTGTAGAAGATTTTAGTGATATATGAGATGAATGAAGACCGTTAAAGTACATGTGTTGTACCCCAGGTACACATCATGACTATGATCATACCTCAATTTAATGAATGCGATATGTGCAAGATCCATATGAAAATATAGGCCACACATACAATGATTACCCACTGTGTACCCTCAGTACACGTCCTGATCGAGGTCAGGAAGATCTACTTCATCACCTATAAATATATCCCCATAAAATACCACTTTGAGTATCTTCATGAAAGAGAACCACTGCCATATGCCTATGGAGAAGATACACCACATGCATCACCTCTTATTTAGGATATTTATTTATTTATATTTATACATTTGATCATAGTTAGCACGAGAGGGTGATTTTTTTTGTTCTAGTGAATGCATGATGAAGGGGAATGGAATGTAAATAATATTATAATTAAATTAATTAATGTTTGTATTTCATATTTTCAATTCAATTCTATCCATAATATAAATTCTTCTTGCATGTCTATTGTGAGTGGGGATTAGAATTGAGTTTAATTTATTTATTTGTGCATGAAAATTTCACATATTGATTAAAAATGTTTAATATGAAATCGAGGGACTAGACATCATCCATGACCATTGGGTTCATCCTTCATAGTGATTGAAAAATATTTTTAATTACCTATCCTTTGTAATCTGAAGTACCTGACCTTGATAAAATGAGAAAATTGGTTAGAGAGTGTTTATCCTAACCATTGAACTCACTATCAACTGATTTCGATGCTTGAATGACTGTTATTTAATTATCATACACATTTTCATCTCATTTACATTAATTCATTGCTTCCCAGCACTAGTTTTATATTGTATCTAACCATTTTCTAAACAAATCAATGCTCGATAGTTTAGATTTTATATTATTCAAATCAAAATTATATTAGGTTTATCTTATTTAATTAATATTTCCTCTGACCCAGTCATTGTGGGTTCAACCTCAGACATAAATTTCCTATACTATTTAGTAGCTTATTTATTTTTTCAATTCTTCTTTATAAATTTCTATGTTTGGTAACATAGCATGAATTAATTTCCCTAGAAATGGTGCGAAAAATATGATTTATTTATTTGAATTACTTATTATAGTCGAGTAAACTAATTTAAAAATTTATAACATGAATAAAAGAAATCACTAAACTATAGGGTTGTATAAGATATTAATGTTTGAGGTCAAACGCAAAGAGATATGGCTGAAGAAAGTATTAATTAAATAAGATAGACATAAAATGAGTTCAAATAAAATATAAAATATCATGAATTTGATTGTACAGAAGGGGGAGAAAGCAATATAGAATTGGTGTTGGGTAGCAATGATTATATGAACATGATATTGAAATGCATGAAATAATTGATGGAAATTATGCAGTTGTTTGAATTATGTCTTAGATAGGACATCTGTCATGAAAAACATTCTCAATAAAAAAAATCCTTTTCTCAGGGTTAAGTACTTCAGATTGAAATATATGGGTATCCTGAAACACGATTTAAACATTGGGACACGAAAAAACCAAGGATAATTATAGATTTATAGATAGTATATCACATATTATAGAAATTTATACAATATACTGAATAAATTTTCATGATCAATGATAGAAAGTTATTAAACCCAATCACGAACACTTATCACAATGATCATGCATGAAGAAATGCAGTGAAATATATAATTGAAGAAAAAATTCTTAAATTTCTACATTAATTGAAATAGATTATAAAATAGATCTTATATTCAATTCCCCTTCATCACTCTTTCCTCAAACAATGAAATCACACACTAATGTTAATCACACAAGGTTTTTAAAAATTAGAAATATTGGATCTAAGAGAAGTGGCAGCGCAGGTTTCTATGACATCATCTAGTGGTGGCTCCTTGTGAAGACCAGTCTAAAATATTCTCCAAATGATGTGGTTGGTTTCTATTAATATATACTGAAATGGGTCTTTCCAAATTCGTTCAAGAATTGTATTGAAGGTACAAATCATGCACCCTCGGTTCATCTTGCCTCCATATTGGCGTGAGTCTTCCACATATCATTATTACTATCTCGATGTTTGACCATTGTAACATCATGTACAGAGTGCTCTCGATGTGTATATTGACAACCTATAGTTATTACAAATCTTGCTGAAATATTATCCAAAATTCTAAGAAAAAAGATTCACATTAATAAATGAGGTTACATAACATCTAAATTTCATTCACAATGTGTTTTCTCATCACATATTTCTTCAGCGTATACCTACATCTTCGATGAAGTCATGACATGTATGTGTCATACACTCAATGTTGTAGATTTCACCAGTTTTCTAGCATGGATTCCTCTTCTAAAATTTGGTGTCACACCGTGACTGAAGCAAAACAGTGCGAAGGGCCATGTAGCTCAATTTTCAACTAATTTTAGTTCCTTTTTCACAAATTTTTCATTTCCTTCAACAAAATATAAATCAGTTAAATACATTCCAAAATTGGTAATATTTATCATTTTAGTACATAACTGAATACAGAAATAATTTTAATATATATTCACAAAATAGTCTTATGAATTACACCTACACATGAATTCGTCCTTTTCCTGAAAGATTGAATCACAACACACTACAACAGACATTTTACTTACCATGCATGAAATTCAATTTTTGTAAAAATAATTGATAAAATGGAAAATTAAAATTTTGAGAATCTATTGAAAAATTCAACAATGCAAATTTTTTAAGGAAACAAATCAATCATGTAATTTAGTTTACCTCTTTGAAAAAGACATTCCATTTAATTCATCAATTATCATTTTTAATCTACTATTAGTATGCATTATTCTTGTAATCTAACTTACATGAATTTCCTTCTCATCAATAGGATAAAAATTTGAATTGCATGATTTACATACCTCATGAACATGTAACATACCATAGTATTTCAAGGCATATAACATCTCCAGTGTATAAAGAAAAATCACAATTAATCATTAGGGATTCACTATTATTGATAAAATCACATTGAGGCTTCAGGGTAGGTAGTTAAATGATACTAAAATTAAAGCTCAAAGACGTTTTTTAACTCTAAATAATTTTGCAAGATATCAAAGTAATCTCAATTAAAATCTCCCATTGAAATTTGCATCTCCCTCTTCTCTCCAAAAAACTCAATGTGGGATCATGATATATGTTAGTGTAATAAATGAATCAACCCCACTTGTGATATATATATATATATATATATATATATTCATTTTTGAATGCTATGATTAGGAAAAATCTCACATCCATCACCTAACCACATACATTCAAATATTTGTTAGTCTCAAAAATGGTTATTTTTTACCCTCCCAAAACACAACCAAATTTATTTTTTTGAATGTTTTCAATTTTATTCAACAAGAGAGGGGAAAAATATAATACAATTAAAGATTACATTTCATTCCATATATAATATTTAAGAATACCCCAGAAAATTATCCATAATAATGTACATCATGGTACACCCAATAAAGTTCCTCCCCAATAATTATTCTTTTAAATATCATCAAAACCAATTAAATGAAGGTAGGAATGTATAATATTGTATTGTAACATGACTAATTTTCAAAAAATACTATCCACGAATTAAATGATCTTAAAAAGGATTAATGAATGCTGGGTCTAAGGATAAGGTATTACAAAAATAATGTCTCAATCATTTTATAAGTTATTTTTTTCAGTCATAGATTTTATAAGATGTAAAGTACGTTCTAGAATAAAAAATTCAAAATTTTCTATATAAATATACTCTAGAAATAATTTAAATATTATGCTTAGTGGATATCTTGAGAATGAGGCAAATTATTGAGTTAATCACTCGTGGAAATTCATACCAATAATGAAATCAATTTATCCAATGAATTTAAATTCAATACATGAGAAAATATTAGAGAAATTATATTTAATATGATCAAAATGCTCTACTAAATTAGGTTTTGAAAAATCCTAATCCACATTCATAACACTAATAATTATTTTCCCCGTTATTCTCATGTAAAATTACTAACAAATATATTTAAATTCATGTCCTGGTAATTTCCATATGTAACTTACGTCTCCTAAATAATTTGATTAAAGAATTATTAAAAAATGGTTATTCCATTTCATATTAAGTCACACAAAACACATATAATTTGGGGAATACAATAGAAAATTACAGAATTGAAACCCATACTACCCTTTCAACTTGATGTAACATAGTCAGTTGTGCATGTTTGTTCCATGGGCCCTCATTTGACATAAAAAATAAATAAAAACATGTGAAGTACATGAACTTACAATAGTACTAAAAAAGATAAGGTGAATTGAAATTAAATCCTATTACAAAATTAAATTCATAGAAGGAAATAAATACATGTTTATAGAAAGTGATAATCATCGAGTTACCGACTAGAAAATAATCCTTTATAACTGTTATTTGGCTTGACCATGCATGGGCTAGCTGATTAGAGTGTAGGATAGGGCTAAAAATCTTGTGTTCAACCAATTATTCAGGCCATTCAAGTTTCATATCATGTTATCCCTCTTCATCATCTTCTGAGCTTGAAAAATCAACGTAATCCTGATTAGCATTAATATCAACTTTGGAAGAGGTAATTACCTATGCTCCATTTTCTATGATTCATTTATTATAGTGATCGTAATATAATTTTATCTCTTGGATATGAGGTTTGACAAAACAATTCATGGGTATAGTTCCGGGAACTCCTATGATTGACTTATCATCATTCTTACTTCATTGCATAGTTTCCCCATATCACCAAGAATAAAGGCGTAGATCTCCTTGGTAATTATTTCCATATGCAGTCCTAACATCACAACTAAAAATACCCAACGCGGTAAAATATAATTAAATAAAAATTCTACTCTAGAAAGACATAACATAATATTTAAACCCACAATGATAGGGTAGTTTAGGATATGCATTTCCGAGGTCCAACACTTAGAAAAAGCTTGGATAAATTATTAATTAAATAAGATAAACAAAAATTAATTTCGAATAAAATATAAATTATCGAGAATAAGATTTTTTAGAAGGTGGGAAAATACAATATAAATTCAGTTTTATATAGAAATGATTCCAAGTTCATGTGATGACAGAGAATAAATAATTAATGGAAATTATGCAGTTGTTGGATTCTGGTCCCAGGGTGTACAATGGTCTTGAAAAACGCTTCCATCCAAAAATATTTTTTTATCATGGTCAGGTACTTCGGTTTTAAAAGGATATGTAACCTAATAGATGATTAAAATATAAGAATACGACAACACCAATTTTCATGGTGGAAGTGTAAACCATATAACTCATATTAAACTAATGTATTCATTCTACTCAGGAAATATTCATGCTCAAAGATAGAAATAAATTAAACCCAATCCTGAACCCTGCACTCAATGGTCATGAAAGAAGAAATATGTAAAAAGATAAATTTGAAGAGAAAATGTGAAATGGAAAAAATAATTTAATGTAAATATAAAATATTTCTTACATTGAATTCCCCTTCATCATGCAAGCCCCTTTAACATCCATAGTATTTATAGAATAATAAATTTTCATATATGTTATTATTTATGAATGAGATATTAATTTGATAATAAAGGGTATACTTTTTCAAATATATTACTCGATAAAAAACAATGATTTTTTCCAAAATCTAACGTTTCACATAAGATTGATTTAGACTAAAAAATAATACAAATAATGTATTATTATTTTAAATAGTAGTTAAGAGTTAGAATTTGTATTGTTGGGAATGAATATAACTAACTACAATATGATTACACATGTTTGTTAAATGTTTTTACATTAATCCAATAAATTTTATTGTCTTAAAATGAGAATAAATCAAATTTTATGCATAATATACTCTAATATTTTTAAATGTTATTTTTAACACCTTTTGATGGAGAACCCTTTGTAAATATTTTTTTTGTCAATTTTACATGTTATATTTGAAAAAAGAACATTTTCCTTAGTATAGGGACATAAAAATTTACATTGGTTTAAATTTTGGGTTTTTTCTAATAAAATCAACATTTTAATGAATAATGAAAATTCTACATTTTACTTCAAAACTATCATTTCATCTATTTTATTTAAATAGATAGATTTTCCATTTAATTTGTTTTAAAATGTAATTGGTTTAATTTATTGTCATTTAATCTTATTTTTTTCATTGTATGTAATTTCACATTTGAATACGACATAAACACATGTCAATCCTTTGGTAGTTTTTACTTCTTAAAAACCAGCATTCTGGTTTTGATAACCGGAATTAATTTTAAATTAATTACTGCAACTTTTATGTCATAGATTTGAAAAAATTTATTCTATATTTGATACATTGGGTCCAAATGTGCTAAATATGCAGCTTTTATATTTGGACATCATGAATAACAACTTGACTAATTGTTTTTATTTACCATGGTTAAAGTGTAAAACTGGTAAATAAGGGTAAAAAATATAATTATAATAATATAGAGCTACACTAAAACGTGTCCTCATTCAATGAGATGAGATATTACTAAAAATGGGAATCCTTGTTTAGATTTGTGGACCCATTAGAGCCACTTGGTTGTGATAATGATCTTTTTTAATATTTATTTTAATTAAATGATAATAAAACATAAACATGTATGTCCTAATTAAAAAAATTATTTTGGTTTATATGAATGATATCTTTGACAATAAATAGTCACTATAAATATAATAATATTTCCTATTTCATTTTATTTTATTTATGTTTTTTATACTTGAAATAAATAAATATATTTATGACACAATAATGATTCAACTATTACCATATTCAAGAAATATGTAAATAAATGATATCATAATTATTAAAAGAAATGTAATTTAACATTTTGACGCCATACAATATTTTTTTTACGAAATTGGAATTTGAGGGATGATTTAATTATTTTTTTTATGTAATCATTTTTTTATGACGTTAAAAAAATATTTCTAAATAGTGTTAAAATTGACATTTGTGAGTTGTTAAAACAATTGTTATTTAATTAGACGATATAATAGTCCTAAAAATCTATTATTCTCTTCAGTATCTTATATTATGTTTAAAATTTATTAATGTTCCATTAGGTTCTCTTTTTCTATTTCATCTTTAATATAGTCACCATATATTATGAAAATACAAGAGGACATGGTAAGAGTTATTGTTTTTAACTAGGGGTTAAGGTTAAAGGATAAGGATACTTTTGTGAACTAAACATGTCTAAAACATATTTTTTGATATTATTTAGACCCATAAACAACATTTACTCTTTTTTTTATTACTTTTCAAATATTATAATTCCAAAAAGAATTATAATAAAATAATATTTCTAGAAATTACTAAAGGGCCCTTTCTTCCTCTTTTAAAAGGCCCCCATCTCAAGACATTTACACACACCTCTCATTCCCCTTATATAATCTATATACTAATAAAATAAGCACCCCAAATCCCTCCATTCCTCCAATAATCCTTACCTTGGGAATATGTAAATTCAATTAATCCTTTTTTCTCAAATCAAAAGGAATCAAAAGGAGTTACTCGGTTTAGAGGTAGCATATTCTCTCCAGATCTTTTCATATATTTTCCTTCTCCAACCCCCTACACCATTTTTATTAGTTTATTTTATTACAAGAATAGTATGATAAATATAATAGTATTTTTTTTATGACATTTTTTATCTACACTAACACACACGACCATCTAATGGAAACAGAAAATACTGTTTCTATTTATATAAAACATCTTCCTCACGAAACAATGATTGTTCAATATTATCCCACCACCAATCATGGTGTCAATTATAATAGAACTATATTTTTATATAATAAAAATTATATTTTCTCTTTAATATTTACTTTTTATTTACAACGTATATGTATTCTTTCTATATTGCGTAAATACGATAATTTAATCTGATGAGCTGTGGACTACCACCCAGTCAATATGATATGACTCGTTCATTCCATACATGGAACATATTAAGGATATAGTTAATGAACATATAAAGAACATATATAAAATATATATTATGATAATATTATAATATAACTATGTATATTTTAGTTTTTATTCCTATAATATTCTAATAATATGACAGTGAAATGAAAGTAACATTAATGTGTACGTACGACCTACCATCTCCATGAACGGTTCATTCCATTTCTTTTATACAAATGCTATGGAATATTAAATATAAAAATGTACCATATATATATTATATTTAAATAATTAATAATAATATTTTGATAATGGACTTATGACCACATGGATAATTTCCATCAAAACAAGGTCATTTTTGACACAAGTACCGATCATCAAGAAAACGTCAAATATGAACTAAAATAATTATGTAATTTTTATAACATGATAATAAGTGATTTATAATGAATAAAAAAACGTTAAAAATTCATTTATTTAATTAAAAATTAACCTAAATTCATTATTCATAAGATATATAATGAACGAGACAAGCCGGACTCAAGGTAAATGACTTCATCACAATCTCTTTTCATTAAGGAATTTATTGATAATATGCACCATATTTATTTTATGTGATGTATATACATTAGATATGAAATTTTATATCCATATTTTGTCTATAATAATGTTATTTTTTAATCATGGAGATTGATATTTAAATGTTCAAATTGGTATGAGACACATTGAATGTTTAAAGAGTTAATTATCAAATATTTTTCTTCATGATATTAAATTAAATATTTATTTATATTGGTATAAAATAAATATATATATATATTTTGAATATCTATATTTTCATTAATTGTTTTAAAATGGACTATTTTTATATGATTCTTTTTAGTTTTTTTTAAAATAAGGAAAAAATAGAATGTTATTAAGGTATATGGTGAAAACAACTTTTCTACTCTCATAACTGTTATCTGATATCTAGCTTCCTATATAAACCATAATGACTATTAAAAGAATAATAATTACCTTATCCATTTAATTTGGTATCGAGGTATTGGAATTGGGTTCTGAAATGAAATGTTTATTTTTGAACAAATTTTTTTTCTTGTGGGATTAGAATATTTCTTTCAAAAGGGTTGAGCCACATTATTGCTCATGGGTGAGACTAATATAGCTTATACAAATTTTTGAGCCCCATTATCACTCACGAGTGATCTTGATATATATTATAAGAGTGTTACTATCCCATTATATCTCACGGGTGATCTTGATACAGCTTATATGACGGGTGATCCCAATTATAGATCTCCAGTTTGGATGTCAACCAAATGGTTATTCAAATTGGAATATGTCTGAAAGAGTTTTAGGTATATGATGTTCTAAGTCACCTATAGGGATTTCAATTGATTTATATTGGTTCTAATTTTTTTCAATGAAAAATATGTATGAGTGTTATTCATGTGAAAATGTTTTGTTTCATCTGCTCAAAGAATATTGAAGGGGTTATTATGTATTAACATGAATAATGAGATTTTTTTTGTTTTTTTGTCCATTTCTGAGAATTTGATTCTCATACCAATATTTTTAAAGAAAAATAAGTTGTTATAAAGAAGGGTAATAAAAATTAATATTTCAATAATATTTTCACCAAGAAAAAAATTCTTGATTTTTTAAGGAGCATTATTGTTTTAAGAAAAACTAGATAAAGTAGTAGTTTTTAATTTCACGTATTTGAGATGTAATTTAATATTTATTGGTTAATTTTTTGGAAATATTAACCTAAAGGATCCTCAATGATAATTCTTGACATAACTCAAGTTTATGTAATATTTAATGCTGGGACATTATATTTTGTATCAGAGGATGGTTTATGAAACATTGGATATTAGGATGACTTCTTTAGGGTTAGATATATCATAATGGATATCTAATTTAAAGTTATAACATAGTTTTAATATCCTAGAAACTCATTTAGATGATTTATGATAATGAGTATGAAGGTGAATAATGGTATTTTTGAATACATTCACCTTTGAAGAAATTATGGGTATTTAATTTTTGGGATGAAAAATGTAAGGTATGCGATAACCTTTGAAGATAAAATATGTTATGGTAATTTTTGAGGATTTTATCATATTATTTTGAATGTTATAAAATTATATAGTTTTTTAAAAAGTAAAACATGCATACCGTGTGAAAACCCCCTCGCATCGGACAATGCTACTGGAATCGAACCCACAACCGAAATGCGATTGGGATTTATTACATACCACTAGAATACATGAAGTCCTTGGTTATTATGACTAATTATTTTTAATTTAATGATTTTATGAATCAATAATAATTTTATTTTTGGTTCATATTTTTTAAAAAATTGATATCTTTAGTATAAGAAAATAATTTTGTTATTAAGTGATAAAAGTTATTTTGTAAGGCATTCACTATTTTGGGAACACTATAAAATTAGCTTTGTTTTTATTGTGGACATATGGTGATTTGGGTTATTTATGGAAATGATTAATATATCATGGAGAATATATGTTTAGGTTAATTACATTTTAGTATGATAATTTAAGAGTAGTCGATGCTATTTGAAGGTAAATGTTTTGATTTATTGTGGTAGACTATATGATCAAATCCTTCTATGTTTTGGGATTCAATATGATTTTGATTATTTTGAGTAATTTTATAGACATTTTTATTTTTAATGGTATATGTAGAACATGGGTATTAATATTTAATTTTGGAGAATAAAATTAGTTCTTCTTCATTTAATGGATTATTAATTTTGGGGGATTATATGAACTTGTACTAACCAATTTTGTTTGGTAAATGTATAAATAATAGAGAAAAATATAGTTCATATTTTGTGGACTATGAGATTATCTTCAAGATTATTATAGTAATTTTTGTGTGACCAGGTAATCTTGATTTATATTTTTTTGGAGAAAATATTAGTGTGATGTAGAAATTTAATAAAGGATGAAACTATACAGGTCAAGTATGTATATTTCTTTATGATTTTATTATATGTAGAAAATAAATTCCTCGAATTTATGAACATGATAATGAAACCAAAAATCTTTCCATTTACATTTCCTATTATGAAATTAAAAACCATTTAATCCATCACATGTTTATGGTTTTACGGTCTCTAACTTTCTCCTCGCAATGTTTTATATCACTCCCCATTAGAACAAGATTCTATGTTTTTATTCCATAGAGATATTTACCTACATGGAATCCCGGTATGTGTTATCTTGGGTGGCCTTTTTAATTATATTTATTTCTTTTAGTGTGATAGTTTTATTGTCTCCTTTTCTTATTTGGGATTTTTAATGATGTTTGTGAGCCCAATTTCAAAAATTTTAGGACACAGTTTCAAAAAATAGGGAATGATAAATCTTCTAAGATTTTTATATTATATTACTTTTTCAAATTGAATATTATTTATGAATAAGATATTAAATTAATGTTAAAGGGAAAACTTTTTCTGATAGTGTACTTATAACACCCGAGGTAAATAAAGAATATGACATTTTCTTATTTATCCAAATTTTTGAATAAAATATTAATATGACTTTAAAGGAGACGCTATGCTTGATGGTGTACCCAACACGCAATAACGAGTTTCTTGGGAATCTTACATTGCACTCTAATAATAAAATAATATTATTTTAAATGGCAGTTAACATGTAGTCGTTGTATTGGCGGGAATGGATATAAATAACTAAAATATGATTATAAATGTTTTTAAATGTTTTTACATTTATCCAATAAAAGATAAAGGCTTGAAATACGGAAAGAATTCAATTTTAGGAGTATATGCCCTAGTTTTCACTAAAGGTTCACTTATCACCTTTTGATGGAGAACCATCATTAAATATAGTTTTGTTCACTCTTATACATTCTATTGGACCAAATAAAACTCTTTTTATGAATCGTGACATCAAAATTTACTTTGTGTAAATTTTTGGTATCTTTTCGATAAAGTTCATTTTTTTCAATGAAAAGTGTAAAATGCTGTAATTTAATTCAAAACCTCTTTTTAATCTAAATTATTTATATGATTAGATTATCTTTTGAATTGGTTTTAAAGTAAAGTCAGAATATATTTTTACCATTAAATCCAATAGTGGTCGTTGGAATTAATTTCACATTGAAATCAGACTTAAACTAGTGTCAATCTTTTGATACTTATTGTTTCATAAAAACACGCTATTTGCTTTGACAACGGGAATTAATTATTAAATTAATTAATCTAACTTATATGTTTTGAATTTTGTAAAATAGACTTCATTTTTGAATTCGGAATATCAAATATAGCTTATGGTTAATTTTTGGGAATTTTCTAAAAAACTTCAATTTTTGATTAATAGTGAAACCACTAAGTGGTACTTATAAAAACTGATTTTTTCCATTTAAATGAAAATTTTCCATCTTTGTGTTTTGAATTTCAAAAATCTGACATACATGGTTGTCATTATGAAGTAAAATGTTGTTCAATGGGATCAAAATAATTTTTTGGTGAATAGTAACTTATTAAGTTTTTAATCGCGATTAGTGGTAATTAGTGTAGTTTAAGGTAAAAATAATGTTTTAATAATATGAAATGAACTTGACACATGTCCTACCATCATTGGTTGTGTCGTGGCCGACCAAGAAAAGCCATGGGTCAACATGGGGACCCCATGGATCCACATTGGTTGGGAAATGACATAAATAACTTTTTATTTAATGTTAAAGTAAAAATGACACAAACATGATATGTTTTACTAAAACAATTTTTAAGTGGGGTAATACAAGTCAGAATTTCTATTATAAATAGTCATTGGAAATATAAAAAGATTCCCTACATCATAGTAATTTGTTTATAATTTTTATACATTAAATAAATTAAATTATTTATGACATCATAATGATACAGCGATGACATCATTATCTAACGGTTTAAATAAAATGAGAAGATAATGTAAACTCTATGACCTACACATGTCCAAAACTTATTGGATGGGTGTATTTCGAACCCTTATCACCTTATCCACGAATTATATCAATGTGGGACCTTTTAAAACCGAAACACATTTTCAAATAATGTAATATTTCTTACATTCCAAAAGTGCCCCTCCTCTCCTCTTATAAAAGGGCCCCCAACTCTTCCTCATTTCACACACTCCTCAAGCCTTTGGCTCAGCCAACCCCTGCCCATTTACTCTCTCCACATACCTCTCCTCATCCTAGATGATTCCCTTTGGGAATAATCCTTTCAAAGGAAGCCTTTAGGCTCAAATCAAAAGGAGTTACACTTTTAAAGGTAATTCATTCTCTCATGTTCATTTGTTTTATTTTGCTTCTCCAACCCCATAAACTCTTTTTATTTACATATTTTGTAAAAACACCAGTATCTCCAATATACTAGGATGTTTTTATAAGATTTATTCGAGCTACACTCTCACACAACTACATCAAATGGTTAATGAACATACGGTTTCTATGGATGGCGAAATTCTGCCTCCCGAAATGATGATTGTTCAATACTCATTTAACACCTTTAAAGGTGGCCATTATGATGTCACTATTTTTATATATGATATATAATATGTTTATGTTTTCCTTAAGCTTCTTTATTTTACATTTTGGGCATACCTTGATGGTTTCCATTTTGGGTATACGCGATATCTTCATTTAAGGAAGTGCGGACTACCGCCCCCTCAAAGTGATTTGATTCGTTATTACCATATGTGGTACGTATAAAGGGTATATTTAATGATATTATATATGATAACATACTGGAATAAAAATACTATTATGTATCATTATGTTTTAATTCCATTAAATCTGAAATAGAAATGGAAGTAGCGTTCATGCGTACGTACGGCTTACCGTCTCCATGAACGGTACATTTCATTTCTTATCTCAAAATATCATGTACTATTATAAGTACATATATATAATGGATATATATGATGTAAGATACATCTAAATGATTAATATAATTCTGGAATTAAAATATACATACCTCTCATGTAGTTTTAATTCCATTAATGCGACATAGAAATGAAAATAGCGTTCATGCGTACGTACGGCTTACCGTCTCCATGAACGGTGCATTTCATTTGTTTCCTCTAAATGATTATGTGATATTATAAATACATGTATATTCTGGATATATATGATATATATGATATCCAAATCAGGACTGTGAATCTGGATATAATGAACCTTTGACCAAATTAACAACATGTAAGTGTAAGAAGTCTATTTTTGACTTAAGAACCAAATACCGACAAAATTAATATTATTAACTTAAATGATTACATAAATGGTTATGACATGGTAATAAGTGATATAAAAGGAATAATGATCTTGAAAAAGGTTCTTAAGGAAGTAGAAATTAACTCAAGTGGATTATTCAGGACGTTAAAGAACGATCGAGTCAAGTCGAACCCGAGGTAAGGGATCCTACTCCTCTCTTTCTTTTTAAGTACACAATTTTATGTCATTCCTTTTAAAGCTCATCTTTCTTGTTATTTGGATGATCTTTTATATTACACTTACTGTAATTTTTATGTTCATGTGATGAGAGACCCTATTCTCTCTCATCAATCCATTTTGGATGTTTTGAGTGGCGCCGATAGGCTGCCGAATTTTCGTAAGAGATCTAACCTCTCTCTTTCTTTTAAAGTACTCTACTTTAGGTCACTTCTTTTAAGCTCCTGTTTGTTATGTTGGGGGATTTTATTTTATATTCCTAATTCTGTAAACATTATGTTGATGTGATGAGAGACCATATTTCCTCTCATCAATCCATTTTGGAAGTTTTAAGTGGCGCTGTTAGGCTTCCGAGATTTTGCAAGGGACTTTTCATCTCACTTTTATTCCCGTGAGATTTATGCTACATTTGCCACAAATTCCATTGAGTGGTGACTGTACTGCCCATTATTCTACTCTTTGTGTAATATAATTTCGTTTATGAGTATTTACATCAAGGATCCATTGTCCTTCTTTCATGGAGTGTATGTTTTGAAAGATACCCAAGTCGGTAAGGGAACCTTTCACCCTCCTCTTTTTTAAAATACTTCTTTTGTTGGGTATTTTAATTTACATATTGTTATGTTGGGATATGTTCTCATATATCCTTATTGATATAAATTTTATGTCCAAGTGATGATATACACTTTTTATCTCTCATCAACTCATTTTCTGAATTTTTGAAGAGACGCCGTTAGGCTGTCAATTTTTTGCAAGGGAACTTCTTAGCCCAAATTTGATTCTTTGGGATAAACTTGTACTCCTTGAATATGTCGTTCTATGCATATGTGTGAATAACCTCTGATTGTTTTACACTTAATATCCACTTATATTTGGTGTATTCATTTGTCACACATAATTATGCAATAGATTTATCCTAAAACCAAGGATACCGTCTTTGTAAGGGACATCATCTCAATCTCCATTCATTGAGGCATATTTCGTTTTATACACAACTTTCTTTTATACGGTGTATAAACCCCTTTGACTTTTACTTTTATACAAAAGGAATCTTTTTCTACGAAGCATTTTACTAAACGACAAAAAAAATGTTTTTTTTACGTACGCGGTGACAACGACCTTTTCTGCCGCCGCGAGTATTATTTGTTCTGTGGCTTCCTCAACAAGCCGTTATGTTTTTAAAATGAAATAAATACCATATACTCTTTTATGTATTTTTTTATTGAAAATGGTTTTGATAAAGGATTCTATTATGATATATTATGATTGAAATTTGGAAATTTTATCATTACTTTATATTGGTTTTATGTTTTATGATTTTATAATGGTACTTGGACATTTTAATGGGTGGTTACGTTATAAACCATATTAAGGGTGGTGCCGTGAATACCAGGACAAGTGGTCACGTTATAACCTCCAATGCATTGGGTTTGGAAGTCGGCCGTATGGCTATTCCATTAAGTATGTATGGAAATTGGCCGTATGGCTATTCCATTAAGTGATATGTGTGGAAGTCGATCATATGGTTATTCCACATAAGTATGTTTATGTCCCAAGTTAACTTTATATATGTTATGTGTTCTTTATATGGGTTTTATGGTAATCCTTTGGTTACAAAAAGGGAAGTAATGATACTTTTTTTTCAGTGAAGAGTTTTTACTACTACATGATGGTGAAAAGTATTACATTGATAAAGTATTCATGGTTTACAAGTTTTTTTGAAAAACTAACAGTTTTTATTCTTTGTGTATCCCTTTCTGAGCTTCTTATGCTCATCCCACGTTTTTGAAATGTTTTTCACAGGACTTAGCGTGGAATAGGGTCAAGGATGGGATCAAGGGAAAGTCATGCTACCTAAAACATGGAACTATACATGTTTCTTTTTAAGAGTTTTTATTTTATGGAAATTTAGTAGAAGTGACTACTTTGTAATCCTTTGAGATGTGATAGTTATGTCCTAATTCTCTAAAACTGTAAACCTAAAAAGATCCTCAATGTGAATTTATCAATTAATTCAATTTTAAATAAGGTTTAAGGTTGGGGCCTTATAGTTGGTATCAATGGTTGGTTTAGATAACTTTAGAGGTTAGGGAATTCTCTAAGCATAAGTGACAGTACCATAATGGTTAGGATTTCAGAAAGAGTACTAGTTTTAGATAAAGTGAATGAGTAAGTATATCTTAGTGTTTATATTCATCATTAGTACATGATGGTTATGTTGATATACTCACACTGAACATTCTGTTTTAGTGAATGGATGGATCTAGCAGGCCCCAAAGAGACAACAGGTTTGAAGGAAACTGTGGTGGTTCTATGATTAAGATACTAGATAAAATGGGGGATTCAATGAGGAAACTCATGGTTGTTCTAAACCAACTATCAAGGAGTCATGATCAACCAATTCAACCTTCATGAGTTCTCTAATGAATCATGTACAAGATGGCCAACTCGATGTGGAAATTCAGGTAATAATTATTAAGGTAACCATTAGGGTTTATATGATACTTAATTTTTAGGTAATTATGGGTTACTCTATGATATGATGGAAAATGAAAGGAATGAGATAAACATGAGGTTAAAATATATTATGATTATTCTTGAAGATTTTATCTCATTTTGGGGAATGTTTTATGAATTATATAGTTTTCAAAAAAGGACAACACGTAGACCGTGTGACATCCCATCGCGTCGGACAAAGCTACAGGAATCAAACCCACAACCAATGTGCGACTGGTATTTATCGCCTACCACTGGACTACGTGAAGTCCCTGGTTATTTTGACTGATTCATTATACTTATATGATTTTATGAATAATGAGTAAGTTGATTTTGGGTTATTTATGAAAATTATTAACCTATCATAGAGGATATGTGATTAGGTTAATTACTTTTCAATACGAGACTTTAGGAGCAACTGATGATGTTTGGAGATAAATGTTATGATTTAAATTGGAAGACTATGTGACTAAATCCTTCAAATATTTGGGTTTCAATCTTATATTGGTTTACTTTGAAGAATTTTATGGACAAAATGTTTATCGGATGGTCCTCGTTGAACTTTGGATTTTGTTCGACAAATTTTGGAGATTAAGAATAGATTTTCTTTTTATGAAGGGTTATCCTTTTCTGGATTATCTGATCTTGTACTAGCCTTTTTGGTTTTGGTTTTGGTTAATGTCTAAAGAAATGGGATGTATATTGTTCTATTTTGTGTATTAGGTGATTCTCTAGAAGTTGATTATAGTACTCTTAATGTGAACAAGTCTTCCTAAATACTCGTCTTTTGGAGAAAATATGAGTTTGTGTAAGGAATCTAATAAAAGTTGAAAGTCAATATGATAAGTGATTATGCTTCCTTATGAATAAATTCCTCAATAAAAAGTAACTTAAAACAAAAATGTTGTCTATTAAATTTTCCTACTGGGGAATCGAATACCGTTTAACCCATCACAAGTTTGTGATTTTCCCGTGGTTAACTTTCTCCTAAACATGTTTTCTTTCACTCTCCATCAGAACATGACCCTTTGTTTTTTCCTCCATGTCCATATTTTCATACTTGGAATCCTATTATGGGTTAACTCGGGTGACCTTTGTACTTATCTTTCATTATTTTAAAGTGATTGTTTTACCAACTCTTGTTCCGATGTGAGACTTTCAAGGATGTTTCCAAGCTCAATTTTAAAAATTGCGAGGACGCAATTCCTAAAAGGTGGGAAGGATGTAACACCCCAGGTAAATAAAGAATATGAAATTTTCTTATTTATCCAAATTTGTGAATAAAATATTAATATTACTTTAAAGGGGACGCTATGCTCGATGGTGTACCCAACACGCAACAACGAGTTTCTGGGGAATCTTACATTGCACTCTAATAATAAAATAATATTATTTTAAATGGAAGTTAACATGTAGACGTTTTATTGGCAGGAATGGATAGAAATAACTATAATATGATTATACATGGTTTTAAATTTTTTTACATTTATCCAATAAAAGATAAAGGCTTCAAATACGGAAAGAATTAAATTTTAGGCGTAAATGCCCTAGTTTTCAATAAAGGTTCACTTATCGCCTTTTGATGGAGAACCGTCATTAAATATAGTTTTGTTCACTCTTATACATTCTATTAGACCAAATAAAACTCTTCTTAAGAATCGGGACATCAAAATTTACTTAGTGTAAATTTTTGGTATCATTCCGATAAAGTTCATTTTTTTCAATGAATAGTGTAAAATGTTGTAATTTAATTCAAAACCACTTTATAATTTAATTTATTAATATGATTAGATTATCTTTTGAATTGGTTTTAATGTAAAATCAGAATATATTTTTACCATTAAATCTAATAGTGGTCGTTGAAATTAATTTCACTTTGAAATCAGACTTAAACTAGTGTAAATCTTTTGATACTTATTGTTTCATAAAAACACGCTATTTGCTTTGACAGCAAGAATTAATTATTAAATTAATTAATCTGACTTATATGTTTTGAATTTTGTAAAATTGACTTCATTTTTGAATTCGGAATATCAAATATAGCTTATGGTGAATTTTTGGGAATTTCCTGAAAAACTTCATTTTTTGATGAATAGTGAAACCACTAAGTGGTACTTATAAAAACTGATTTTTCCATTTAATTGAAATTTTTCCATATTTGTGTTTTTAATTTTAAAAATCCGACATACATGGTTGTCATTAAGAAGTAAAATGTTGTTCAATGGGATAAAAATAATTTTTTGGTAAATAGTAACTTATTAAGTTTTTAATCGCGATTAGTGGTAATTAATGTAGTTTAAGGTAAAAATAATGTTTTAATAATATGAAATGAACCTGACACATGTCCTACCATCATTGGTTGTGTCATGGCCGACCAATACAAGCCATGGGTCATCTAGGGGACCCCATGGATCCACTTTGGTTGGGAAATGACATAAATAACTTTTTATTTAATGTTAAAGTAAAAATGACACAAACATGATATGTTTTACTAAAATAATTTTTAAGTGGGGTTATTCAAGTCAGAATTTTTATTATAAATAGTAATTGGAAAGATAAAACGATTTCCTACATCATAGTAATTTGTTTATAATTTTTAGACATTAAATAAATTAAATTATTTATGACATCATAATGATGCAGCGATGACATCATTATCTGACGATTTAAATAAAATGATAAGATAATGTAAACTCTATGACCTAAACATGTCCAAAACTTATTGGATGGGTGGATTGTGAACCCGTATCACCTTAGCCACGAATTATATCAATCTGGGACCTTTTAAAACCGAAACACATTTTCAAATAAAGTAATATTTCTTACTTTCCAAAAGTGCCCCTTCTCTCCTCTTATAAAAGGGCCCCCACCGCTACCTCATTTAACACACTCCTCAAGCCTTTGGCTCAGCCAACCCCTACCCATTTACTCTATCCAAATCCCTCTACTCATCCTAGAGGATTCCCTTTGGGAATAATCCTTTCAAAGGAAGCCTTTAGGCTCAAATCAAAAGGAGTTACACTTTTAAAGGTAATTCATTCTCTCATGTTCATTTGTTTAATTTTTCTTCTCCAACCCCCTAAACTCTTTTTATTTACATCTTTTGTAACAACACCAGTATCTTCAATATACTAGGATGATGTTATAAGATTTATTCTAGCTACACTCTCACACAACTACATCAAATGGTTAAAGAACATACGGTTTCCGTGGATGGCGAAATTCTGCCTCCCGAAACGGTGATTGTTCAATACTCATTTAACACATTCAAAGGTGGACATTATGATGTCACTATTTTTATATATGATATATAATATGTTTATGTTTTCCATAAGCTTCTGTATTTTACATTTTGGGCATACCTTTATTGTTTCCATTATGGGTATACGCGATATCTTCATTTAAGGAAGTGCGGACTACCACCCCCTCAAAGTGATTTCATTCGTTATTACCATATGTGGTACGTATAAAGGGTATATTTAATGATATTATATATGATACCATACTGGAATTAAAATACTATTATGTATAATTATGTTTTAATTCCATTAAATATGAAATAGAAATGGACGTAGCGTTCATGCGTACGTACGACTTACCGTCTCCATGAACAGTACATTTCATTTCTTATCTCAAAATATCTTGTACTATTATAAGTACATATATATAATGGATATATATGATTTATGATACATCTAAATGATTAATATAATTCTGGAATTAAAATATACATACCTCTCATATAGTTTTAATTAAATTAATACGACCTAGAAATGAAAGTAGCGTTCATGCGTACGTACGGCTTACCGTCTCCATGAACGGTGAATTTCATTTCTTTCCTCTAAATGATTATGTGATATTATAAATACATGTATATGCTGGATATATATGATATATATGATATACAAATCAGGACTGTAATTCTGGATATAATGAACCTTTGACCAAATTAACAACATGTAAGTGTAAGAAGTCTATTTTTGACTTAAGAACCAAATACCGACAAAATGAATATTATTAACTTAAATGATTACATAAATGTTTATGACATGGTAATAAGTGAAATAAAAGGAATAATGAACTTGAAAAAGGTTCTTAAGGAAGTAGAAATTAACTCATGTTTATTATTCAGGACGTTAAAGAACGATCTAGTCAAGTCGGACCCGAGGTAAGGGATCCTACTCCTCTCTTTCTTTTTAAGTACACACTTTTATGTCATTCCTTTTAAATCTCATCTTTCTTGTTATTTGGATGATCTTTTATATTAAACTTACTATAATTTTTATGTTCATGTGATGAGAGACCATATTCTCTCTCATCAATCCATTTTGGAAGTTTTGAGTGGCGCCGATAGGCTGCCAAATTTTCGTAAGAGATCTAACCTCTCTCTTTCTTTTAAAGTACTCTCCTTTATGTCACTTCTTTTAAGCTCCTAATTGTTATGTTGGGTGATGTTGTTTTATATTCCTCTTTATGTGAACATTATGTTTATGTGATGAGAGACCCTATTTCCTCTCATCAATCCATTTTGGATGTTTTAAGTGGTGCCGTTAGGCTGTCGAGATTTTGTAAGGGATTTTTCATCTCACTTTTATTCCCGTGAGATTTATGCTACATTTGCCACAAATTCCATTGAGTCATGTATGTACTTCCAATTATTCTAATCTTTGTGTAATATAATTTCATTTATGAGTATTTACATCAATGATCGATTGTCCTTCTTTCATGGGGTGTATGTTTTGAAAGACACCCAAGTCGGTAAGAGAACCTTTCACCCTCCTGTTTTTTAAAAGACTTCTTTTGTTGGGTCTTTTAATTTACATATTTTTATGTTGGGATATGTTCTCATATATCCTTATTGATGTAAATTTTATGTCCAAGTGATGAGATACACTTTTTATCTCTCATCAACTCATTTTCTGAATTTTTGAAGTGATGCCGTTAGGCTGTCAAATTTTTGCAAGGGAACTTCTTAGGCCAAATTTGATTCTTTGGGATAAACTTGTACTCCTTGAATATGTCGTTCTATGAATATGTGTGAATAACCTCTGATTTTTTTACACTTAATATCCACTTATATTTGGTGTATTCATTTGTCACACATAATTATGAAATTGATTTATCCTAAAACCAAGGATACCGTCTTTGTAAGGGACTTCGTCTCAATCTCCATTCATTGAGGCATATTTCGTTTTATACACAACTTTCTTTTATACGGTGTATAAACCCCTTTGACATTTACTTTTATACAAAACGAATCTTTTTCTATGAAGCATTTTACTAAATGACAAAAAGGAATGTTTTTTTAATGTACGCGGTGACAACGACTTTTTCCGCTGCCGCGAGTATTATTTGTTCTTTGGCTTCCTCAACAAGTCGTTATGTTTTTAAAATGACATAAATACCATATACTCTTTTATGTATTTTGGTATTGAAAATGGTTTTGATAAAGGATTATATTATTATATATTGTGATTGAAATGTGGAAATGTTATCATTCCTTTATATTGGTTTTATGTTTTATGATTTTTTATTGGTACTTGGACATTTTAACGGGTGGTTACGTTATAAACCATATGACGGGTGGTGCCGTGAATACCAGGACGGTTGGTTACGTTATAACCTCCAATGCATTGGGTATGGAAGTCGGCCGTATGGCTATTCCATTAAGTATGTATGGAAATTGGCCGTATGGCTATTCCATTAAGTGATATGTGTGGAAGTCGACCGTATGGTTATTCCACTTAAGTATGTTTATGTCCCAAGTTACCTTTATATATGTTATTTGTTCTTTATATGGGTTTTATGGAAATCCTTTGGTTACAAAAAGTTAAGTAATGATACATTTTTTTCAGTGAAGAGTTTTTACTACTACATGATGGTGAAAAGTATTACATTGATAAAGTATTCATGGTTTACTTGTTGTTTTGAAAAACTAACAGTTTTCATTCTTTGTGTATCCCTTACTGAACTTCTTATGCTCATCCCATGTTTTTGAAATGTTTTTTCACAGGACTTAGCGTGGAATAGGGTCAAGGATGGGATCAAGGGAAAGTCATGCTACCTAAAACATGGAACTATACATGTTTCTTTTTAAGAGTTTTTATTTTATGTAAATTTAGTAGAAGTGACTACTTTGTAATCTTTTGAGATGTAATAGTTATGTCCTAATTCACTAAAACTCTAGACCTGAAAATATCCTCAATGTGAATTACTCATTTATTTCAATTTTAAGTAAGGTTTAAGGCAGGGGCCTTATAGTACTGGACACACAACAACTAGTTTTTCCAAAAATTTATGTCTCCCACAAAATTGACTTATACAGAAAAATAAACAATACTAATATTATTATTTTAAATAGTAGCGATTTCCTAGACGTTGTATTTGTGGGAATGAACAGAAATAACTAAAATATGACTGCACATGTTTGTTAAATTCTTGACATTAATCCAATAAATTTTAGAGGCTTCAAATATGAATTATCCAATTTTAATCATAAAATACTCTAATATTTTTAAAATATCGTTTTACAGCAATTTGATAGAGAAAACTTATAAAATATAATTTTTTTACTTTTTATATTATATATGACATTATAAATTTATTATTTAGAAGCGGGATATCAAAATTTTATTTAGTTGAAATTTTGGTAATTTTCAGATAAAATTCATATTTTAATGAATTTTAAAATATACTGCATTTAACATCAAAACTACCATTTCATCTAATGTATTTATTTATATAGAAATTAATTTTAAGTGGTTTTGAAATTCCATTGTATTATTTTTTACCATTTAATCATATTTTTTTCATTGGTTGTAAGTTCACATTTAAATTGGACATAAACACAGGTCAATAATTTGATATTTTTTACTTCTTTAAAACCCGCTTTCTAATATTTATAATAGAAATTAATACAAAAATAATTACTAAATCTTCTGTGTTTTGAATTATAAAAAATATATTCCATATTTTGAATTATAAGGTACAATGTTTTTTAATATGTGACTTTATTTTAGGATATTATGAATAGAATATTTAGTAATTATTTTGATTTATCATGGTTAAAGGATAAATTAGGTAAATAAAGGTACATATATAATATTATTATAATATAAAACTACCCTAACATGTGTATTTATCATATTTCGTGAGATACATCCGACCACAGGAGTCCCTTGGTCTATTTTTGAACCCCATGGAGCAACTTGGATGTGATATTGACCTTTTATAATATTTATTTTAATGCAAATGGAAATATAACATAAACATGTATCTCTTAAAAAAATAATTAGTTTTGTTTATATAAATGATCGTTTAGACCATTTATAGTAATTATAAACATAAAAAGATATTCTAAATCATGGTAATTTATTTATAAAATTTAGCCAATAAATAAATAAATATCTTTACAACACAATGATGATGCAACAATTACCTTATTAATAAAATATTAAAATAAGTAATATTATAAATATAAACTTAAATTTAATTCCCACAATTTGATTCCACAAAAAAATATAGGACTAAATTTATATATGGGGTATGATTTTATTCATTTTTTTGGAAGGAATCATGTTTTTATGACATTAACAAAAATCAATTTATAAATAGTGTTAAAAATGGCATAAATGGGATTTTGAAAAAATTGACAATTTATTGAATGATATAATAGTACAAAAAACCAAACAGTATACAAATTACTAATATAATGTTAAACATTTCATTAATGATCCACTTTTGATTCTATTTAAATTTTATAGAAACAATAGTGACCATATATTATGAAAATACTCGAAGACATTGTAAGAGTTAATATTTATATCTAAGGGTTAATGGTAAAAGATAAGGTTGTGATTTTTGACCTAAACATTAAAAAAACTTTTTTTATGGGAGGATTTTGACACATACTTCTTTTATACTCTATATGTTTCACATTTTGACTAATTCTATTTGAAAATAAATTTACCATAAAATAATATTCAAGACATCCGTAATGTACCCCCTCCTCCATCCTATAAAAGGAAAACAATTCTACCCACTTAATGAATCATATCAAACCCCGCATATAATCATGAATCAGCATAAATTTTCTCCCAAAAATCCTATCTTTATCATATAATCCATACATTTTGAGTAATGAAACTGAAGGATGCCTTTTGGCTCAAATCAAAAGGAGTTACCCGATGTAGAGGTAACTTCTTCCCTCAAGCTTCTTTCATTTATTTTCATTCCCCAACCCCTTAAACTCTATTTATTCCATTATTTTATAAAACCACTAGTATAATATATATAATTTTATTTTTTGTTCTATGGGTTTGACCAAAACATAAACACACCGCCTTCTAATGGATATAGAACATATTGTCTCTGTGTACGGTGAACTACTACCTCACGAAATAATGATTGTTCAATTTTATCCTACCACATATTAGGTTGTCCATTGTGATGGGAATATATTTATTTTTGATATTTATTATATTTTCTATAATATTTTGTAATTATTATTTAAAAATAAATTTATGGTTTCCCTAATGTGTAAATACTATAATTTCATTTTAGGAAGTGTGGACTGTGGCCCCCTCAAAGTGATATGACTCATTCATGACATACATCGAACATATAAATGATGGTGTTAATAGAATTGTGTAAAATATATAACATAAATATTATAGTGGAATTATAATATATCTATGTATCTTTTATTTTTTGTTATGTTAATTTTCCATTAATAAGACAAATAACTGAAAATAGCGTTAATGCATACGTACGACATTCCATCTGAATTAACGATGAATTTAATTTCATACCTCCAAATTTAATGGAATATTATAAATTCATATATACATTATATATATGATATTTAAATCAGGAATAATTTTTTTGAGATAACGATCTTATGATCACATGGATAATTTTAATTAAATTAAGTTCTTTTTTGACACAATGTACCGAACATCAACCAAATGTCCCTTATAAATATATATAATCAAGTAATTCTAATAACATAAAATTTAGTTCTATAAAATGAAAAATATACTTGAAATTTTTTTATAAAATACTATAAGATACCCAATGTTTAATATTCAGGCAGATGAAGACTGAATGAGGCAAGTTAGACTCAGGGTATGGGACTTCATCTCAAAAACTTTTCATGGGGAAATTTCTTAATAATATAGCCCTTTACTCTTTTATTATGTCTATATAAATCCAATATTTCATTTCCTATCAATATTTTAGCTATAAAAATGTTATTAATTAAATCATGGAGATTAATATTGAAATGTTCAATGTGTTATGGGAAACCTTAAACATTTAATGATTTAATTATCAAATATGTTTTATCCTGATATTAAGTTACATATTTATTTATATGGGTATAAACGGAATATACATGAAAATGTTACGACTATCGTTAATTTCAATAATTTTTTACCAAAGGTTTCGTTTCATATAAATCATTTTCCAATCCTTACAAAATGATAAAAGGAATATTTTTTTAAGGTATACAGAGACAATGACTTCACTGCTACCACAAACATTATTTGATATTTGGATTCCTCTATAAGTCTTAAGGTCTTTTAAAAGGAAAAATAAATACCTTATCTGATTATTTGGGTATCTGGGTATTTAAAATGGTTTATGAAATGAAAATTTAACTTTAATATGGAAATATTTTCCATATGGGATTAGCACTGTTATTCAAAATGGTTGATCCCCATTATAGCTCACGAGTTATCCCAATATAGAATATATAAAGGGTTTATCCCCATTGTATCTCCCAAGTGAGGCTGATATAACTTATACCAAAGGTTTTTCCCAATTATAGCTCAATGTTGAGGCGAGTATAGCTTGTACGAAGGCTTGATCACCATTATATCTCATGTATGAGCCCCGATATAGCTTATATGATGGATTAAGCCCCATTATAGACCATGAGTGAGCCTAATATAGCTTATAAAAATAGTGATCCCCCTTATAGATACCTAATTTGGAATTAAACCATATGGTTATTATAATTAGAATATGATTAAAATAGTTTTATGTATATGATGCTTTGATTTACAAATTTTTTTTTATTATTTGGTATTTTTTTAGCGTTTTCATTAATTGAAATTTTTGAGTTTTATTCATGTAAATTTTTTTTCGTCCACTCAATGAAAGTTGAATGGATTATCATGTTTTAACTAGAAAAATGGGTTTATTTATTTTTATGTCCCTTACTGAGATTTTTAGGCTCATCCAATGTTTTTGAATGCTTTATCACAGTGTATAAAGAAGGTGAAGAAAAATATGAATTCAAGAATAATTTTATTAAGAAATGCATTTTTGTTTTTTTAAAGAGTTTAATTTTTGTGAAATAAAATCATATAGTATAATGGTCTACTTTGTAATATTTGAGATTTAATATAACAGTTATTTACTAATTATCTAAAACACTAAACATCATAATATCCTCAATTATAAATCTTAACTTAAACCCAAAATTTGTAATGTTAAAGGTCGGGTTCTTATGGTTGGTATCAGAGGATAGTCAAGACAACTTTGGAAATTAGTATTTTTTAAGGGTGAGGGACATCATAATAGGTTTACAATTTTATGGTAGATAATAGTTTAAATTTCCTAGATACACCTATTTATGATTTAATATCTAGAATAATAATATAACTATTGGTATTTTTGAAGACATTCACCATTGAGGAAATTATGGGTAATTAATTTTTTGGATAAAGACTGTAAGGTATGAGATAACCATTGAGGATAGAATATGTTATGTTTATTTTTGAGTATTTAATATCATTTTTAGAAATGGTAGAAAATTAAATTTTTTTTGAAAAAAGATAATATGGAAACTGTCTGACAACAAATCACGTCGATCAAGGATTCGATAATCGAACACACAACTGAAGTGCTTCTGGGATTTATCACCTACAGTCAGACTATGTGATGTCCCTAGTTAGTATACTTATTTATTTTAGTTAAATTATTTTATGGATCCAAAATATCATGCTTTTTGTTAATTATTTCAAATCGAATTTACATCCCTATAATAGAAATATGATTTCTTGATTAAGTGATACATGTTGATTTGGAAGACGTTCATTATTTTGGGAATACTATATGCATATGGAAAATAGAATTGTATGGGATTTCATTTTAGGAGTAATGGTTGAATTTTATTTTGGAACAATCCATTTTTCATTTTCGATGTTTGTAGATTTGGGTTTTTTTGGAAATAATTAACCTATCATGGAGAATATATGGTTATGTTAACTAGTTTTCAGTATGGGACTTATAGAAGAGTTGATGTTATTTAAATGTAAATGTTAAGATTTATTATATAAGAATATGTGATCAAATCCTTCTATGTCTTAGGATTCAATATTATTTGGATAATTTTGACTAATTTAATGACATTATTTATTGAATAGTCTAGGTAAAACTTTGGTATTACTGATGAATTTTGGATATAAAAAGTAGTCCTTCTCTTTGTAAAGGGTTGTTATTTTTGGGGGATTATCTGATCTTGTATAGCCCATTTTTTGTTTGGATAATTTCTTAAGATGGAGGAAAAATATAGTTCATCTTTTGAGGATAATTTGATTCTCTATAAGTAGATACCAGAACATTAGGTGTGGCCAAGTCATCTTTAATACTCATCTTTTGAAGAAATGATGATTGTGTGGTATACATTTATCAAACGATTAATCACTACTTGTTAGGTATAAATATTTCCTTATATTCTTATTATAAAAAATAAAAATATTCATAAACATTATGAAATAGATATTAATTTTTTTTTGTTTTACTACTTGTAAATCAATTTCCATCTAACCCATCACATCTTTATCGTTTTCTAGTTATTAGCTTTCTACTAATCTTAAATTCTATCACTCTCTATCTGAACAAGATGGTCAGTTTTTCATTCATATCCAAATATCCCTACATGGAATCCTAGTATGTGTTATCATGGATGACCTTTGTAATTTTATTCCTTTCATTTAAAGTTATAGTTTTATTGACACCTTTTTCAAGGTGATATTTTCAATGATGTTTCTTAAAAAAATTCTAAAATTGCAAGGACCCATTATCAAAATAGAGATAATGACGTAACATCCAAGGTATCTATAGAATAAATATTTTTCATATCTATAATAATTTGGAATAAGATATAAATTTTATTAAAAAAGGGGGTTATTTTTCTGATAGAGTACTCAGAAATCAATAATGAGTTTCTCCAAAATCTTACGTTGCATGCAACATTGAATTATTCTGAAAAATAATACATCATTATTATTATTATTTTAAATGGTAGTTAATGCGTAAGAATTTTATTTTTTTGAATGAACAAAAGTAAATAAATTTTGATTAAAATGGTTTGGTAAATGTTTTTATATTTATCAAATAAGTATTAGAGGCTTAAAATGGGAATGACACAAATTTTATGTATAAAATACTATAATAATTTTAAAAGCATGTTTTACAACCGATTAATGGATAACCCTTTGTAAATGTAATTTCTTCAATTATTATATACTCTTTATGAATAAATAAACTAATTATTCATAATAGGGATATAAAAATTTACTTCGGTTGAAATTTTGATATTTTTCTGATAAAATTAATATTTTAATGAGTACTGAAAAATAATCCATTATACTTCAAACTTCCTTTTCATCAAATTTATTTTTATAAATATATGATTTTTTTAGTGGGTTTTGAAGTTGAATTGGATTATGTATTTATCATTTAATCCAATTTTGGTCATTTGAATTAATTTAATCTTTACACTCAACATAAACACATGTCAAAATTTTGAAGGTTTTTACTTTTTTGAATTTCTCTTTCTGGTTTTGACAATGAGAATGAAATTTAAATTAATTATTTCCTTCTATATTTTTTTAATTTAAAAATATATATTATTATTTTGAATCACATGGTCTTAATTATGTTAATATGTACATTTATTTTTGGATATAATGAATATTAACTTTTGTAATTATTTTATTTTTTCAGGGATAAGGGTAAATCAGGTAAATAATGGTAAAAAATAATATTATAATAATATATAACTTTCCCAGCACATGTATTAATACTATTTGATGAGATATATCTGAACATGGTCATCCATGGGTCCATTTTAGGACCCCATGGAGCCACATGGTGTGATAATGAAATTTTAAAATATTTATTTTATTTAAATTGAAAATATATAATAAACATGTATTTCATGACTAAAAAAATTAATTTTTTAAAATAATTGATAATTTAGACTATAAATATTTATAATAAATTCAATAATTTTTCCTACATCATGTTATTTTATTTATTATTTTTATACATTAAATAAATAAATAAATTTATGATATAATGATGTTGTAATGATTACCTTATTAATGAAATATTAAAATAAATGATATTAAAAATATTGAAATAAATGAAATTTGAAAATTTTTATGGGATCCTAGAAATTTTTTTATTTTATTGACATGATAGGGATGAGTCAATTCCTTTGGTTGGAAGGAATAAAGTTGTTATGACTTTATCAATAATAAATTTCTAAGTAGTGTCAAACATGACATAAATGAGTTTTTAAATCAAAAGCTATTTTATTAAATGATATAAAAGTCCTAAAAACATATTATTCATACAAAGGAATTTTATAATATAACTAAATTCTATTAATAATCCAGTTATGGTTAACATGTTATTTTATAGTGAATAGAGTAACGATATTTTATGAAAATAATGAATACATAATGAAATTTATTGTTTTTATATAAGGGTTAAAGATAAATGATAAGGTTAATTTTGGGACCTAAAGGTGTATAAAACCTATTAGTTTGAATTATTTAGTCTCATCCTCATCATATCCTAAAAATGTATCACTTATGAATTATTATAATATTATTATCAATTTATAAAAATATAAGATTCATGACTGTCATAAAGTTCCCCCTCTCCTTATTATAGAAGGCCACCACCTATAAAGACGTACTCACACCTCTCAAACACCGTGTATTGTCCAAATTATTCTCCAATAATCTCCATAAATCCATTCCTTCCTCCCAGAATCCATACATGGGGAATAATTAATTTCAAGGAATCTTTTTGGCCCAAATAAAAAGGAGTTACCAAATTTAATGTCAATGAATTCCCTCATCCTCCTATCATTTATTCTTATTATACTACCTTCTATGCACTTTTTATCCCATTATGTTATAAAAAACCATTATCATAAATATTCTCTAATTTTTTTCTATGGGTTTTACCTAAAATTACACACACCTCCATAAAATGGATTATAAAACATATTGTTTCTTTGTATGACATACTACTGCCTGCCAAAATGATGATTGTTCATCATTATACTACTACCTCTCATAGTGTCCCAAATAATGTAACTGTATTTATATATGATATATATTAGATTTTCTCTATGATTCTGTATTTTATATTTTAAAAAAACTTTTTAGCTTTCCATAATGTGTAAATATGATAATTACATTTGAGGATGTGTGGACTGCCACCCCATCACGGTGATATGACTCATTCCTACCATACGTAGAACATAAAAAATATGGAGTTAATGAAATTATGTAACATATATAACATTGATATTATAATTTAATTATAATAATTTCTTTTTCTATTTTATTTTTTATACCATTAATGTTCTTTTAATATTACAATGAAATTAAAGTTGTGTTCATGCGTACGTTTGACCTATCATCTCCATGAAAAATGCATTTCATTCCTTTTCTCCAAATTTTATGTAATATTATAAATACATATTTACTGCATATTTATGATATATAAAGAATGAAAAATATTTTCGAGATAATGTTCTTATGACCACATAGATAATTTGAATCAAAAGTGGTTCATTTTTTGACTCAAGTAACAAAAACTGAAAAAAATCCAATATGAAATTAAATAATTATGTAGTTGTTATAAAATAATAATAAGTGATATAAATTGAATAATAAATATGAAAAAAGTTTTTTAATTATGTAAAAATTATCCAATTTTTTTATCCATGAAGATAATGAATGAATAAGACAAATCAGACTGAAGTTTAGGGACTTCGTCTCAATATCCTTTAATTAAGGCTTTTCATGATAATATGAACCTATATTGTTTATTAGTTATATATATTGACACTATAATATTTAATAAACAAATTTTATTTATACTATTTTTATTTATTAAATCATTTAGATTAATATTTAAATATTCAAAGTGGATTGTGACACCGTCAACATTTAATGTTGTAATTGTCAAATATTTTTCTTCATGATATGATATTACATATTTATTTTCATGTGTATAAAAGGAATATATATAAATTTTTTTGTCTATCATTAATTTTATTCAATTTTTTCCAATTGAATATTTTTATATGATGTGTTTTAATTTCTTTAAAAAATGTCAAAAGGAATGTTTTTTAACGTATACGACAACGACGACTTCTATGCCACCTTAACCATTATACGATATTTAGCTTCTTCTATAAGATGTAATTTTATATAAATGGAAAATAAATCCCTTATTACATAACTTGGGTATATGGTTATTTAAATTGGGTTCTTAAATTAAAATTTTAATTTTATTCAAAAAATGTTTTTCATATGGGATTAGAATTGTTTTTCAAAAGCTTTGATCTCGATTATAGGTCATGAGTGAGCCCAATTTAGCTTATAAGAATTTTTGAGCTTCATTATATCTCATGGTTGAGCCTAATATAACTTATATGAAGGGTGATCCCTATTATAGATCTCTAATTTGGTAGTCAAACATATGGTTATTCCAATTAAAGATGTTTTAAATGGGTTTTTGTATTTGATGATCTAACTCAACTAATGTAGGATTAATTTATTTATATTTTTATTTGAAATTTTCATTTATCAAAAATTATGAGTGTTGTTCATGTGAAAATGTATTGTTTCATCTACTCATAGAACATTAAATGGGTTATCAGGTTTTAACTAGACTGATAATTTTTATTTATTTTAATGTCCCTTTTTAAGAATTTTTTTCTAACACCATGTTTCAGAAATTTTTACCACAGGGTACAAGGATGGGTAATTTAAAGGAATAATTTCAAAATATTTTTATCAATAAAATAATTCTTGTTGTTTTAATGGAGTCTCATTGTTGTGAAAAAATTTGATAGAGTTGAAGTGTTAACATTGTTATATTCGAGAAGTAACAAAATAGTTATGCCCTAATTATCAAATACTCTAAACGTAAAATGAAAAAAGATTAATCTTCTAGACATAACTCAATATTATATATTGTTTATGTCGGGTGACTTAAAGAATCAACACAAGGAAATCACCTGCTCGTGCTGATTATGAGTGGGTGTTAAAAAATAATAAATGAAAAAACCTATAGAAGTGGCAGAAAAAGTGGTTGTTCCTTCATTAGGTGGTGGATTTACATCGATCTCTATCCAAAAGATAAAACAAATAGTGAGTTCAGAGACTATATTTACTGTCACTGAAAGGGCATCGCCTGACGTCGGTCATGACGTGTACTGATGATACACTTCAAGCACCCTCTGTCCACATTGCCTCTATGTCTGTATGAGTCTTACACATATTGAATTAATTAATTCAATGTTTTAACATTACCACATCATTTATGGGGGGCTCACAATGTGTAATCTCCCGATGTATAATTATCAATGATATGGCTAAATTCATCTCCAAAATTAGTGCCGAAAAATAGTTATGTCATGTACTAATGTTACAAAACGTGTAGTTGTCATAAACTATGTGTCTTATCGTCATGTATTTCTCTAGTATAGTACTACTTCTCCGATGAAGTTAAAACATTTAATTTAATTACACACAATGTAGTAGTTTTCACTCGTATTTCATCTTTTCGTCCTCTTCCAAAATCCAGTGTTGCGCCGCGAGTGATACAAAGTTGCATGAAGGGTCCTTAATCTCAATTTTCCATGGATTTTTATCCCTTTTTAACTAATTCATTATTTCCATCCATAAAAAATAAAACAAGTATATAAATTAAAAAATTTAATTATTTATCATATAAATACAAAATTAAATTCAAAAAAATTATAAACTATATGCATGAAAAATACTTATCAAATACCCCCACACTTGAATTCAACCTTTTCCTCAAGGGGGGAATATAACATACTACAAAGGACTTTTACCATACCATTGTTAAAAATGAATTTTAATAAATAATATTGATAAAATGCAAAATAAAATGATTTATAATCAAATTGGAAAATTCGTCAAGGAATCATTTTTCAACGAAAGAAATCAATCATGTGTTATTCATTTCATCATTAAAACAACCATGCCTTTTGATTCATAAATTTTCATTTAACAATTCATTATTAGTATGAATTCCACTTTAAATATCCCTCACTTGAATTTTATTCTCATCAATAGGTTAAAAATTTAAGTATAATGATGCACATACCTAATGAACATATATATTACAATAGGTTTGCAAGGCATCTAACATCTCCACACTGTGAAGAGAAAATCACAATTAATCATTAGCACATCCCCATTATGGATAAAATGGCTCTGATGCTCCGGGTAGGTAGTTAAATGATAAATGAAGTAAATCTCAAAAAGGATGTTTAACTCTAATGAGATTTACATGATATCAAAATATTCTTAATGAAGATATCTTTTTAAAAAATTCATATCTCCCTTCTCCCTAAAAATTTCATAATCGGCTCATGATACATGTAAGCATAATGACTAAATCAAACTATGTTTCTATATATATATATATTCTATTTCTAAGGAAATTATCAAGAAAAATCACACATCAATCACATAACCACATTCTATCAACATATCATCAGTCTAGAAAATGGTGATTTTTTACCCTCCCAGGACACAACCAAATTTATTGCATTTTTTATCTTTTCATTTTTCTGCATGAGAGGCGAATATTATAATACAATGAATGATTCCATGTCCTCACCTATATCACAATAAAGAATAAAAAAATTATCCACAATAAAGTACATCCCAGTAGACCCAATAACGTTCATCTCCCACACTTATTATTTTAAATATAATCCAAAGCATTAAGTAGATGGTAGGAATGGATAATGTAGTTTTGCAACATGGATATTTTCCTAACTATATTGTTCATGGATTAGGTTGTTATAAAAAGGATTAATTCTAGACTGGTCTTAGGATAATGGGGATCAAAAATAATACCTAAATCATTTTAAAAGTAATTCGATTCAGTTATTGCTTCAATAAGAATCATAATATGTTCAAGAAGAAAAAATTCGCAATTTTTCCTCAAAATATGTCGTAGAAATAATGGAAGTATTAGGATTAATGGATGTATAAGGAATGAGAAAAATGGTTGGGTCAATCATTCATGGAAATTTATACCCATAATTAAATCAAATATTGAAAATTTCATAAATTAAATACATGACCAAATATCAGATAAATTTCATTTAATATGATTAACATGATTCCCTAAACCCTGATTTTCCAAATTCTAATCTACATGATTTTCATTACCAATTCATTTACCCATTTTTCTCGTTAATAATTAATTATAAAAGAAATTTAAAATTTTTTAAGGGTAGTTTATTGGGTAGATTACGTCTATTTGATCATTTGATTAATGAATGAATCAAATTTGATAATGAAATATTCAATTAAATCTCATAAAAAATTAAAACGTGGGGTATATAAAATAAAATATATAATTAAAACTCATACACTCCTTTCAACTTTATGCATCATAGTCAGTTGCACATGTTCTTCATACTACTACACGCCACTTACATCTTTTATCTTTGATGCACCTAAAAAATCTATAGAAACATGTGAAAGTACATGCGATTATAAAAATGATATATAAAAGATTTGGGGTAATTGACATTAAATCATAATATAAAATTAAATTATTTGAAAGAAAATAATATAAAGTCACAAAAAGCAATAAACATCAGGTAGCCTCCCGGAAGATGCTAATATTTAATGGTCATTTATCTGGAACATACATAGGAAAGATGATTGGTGTGTGGTATATGGATAACCATCTTGTCTTTGCCCAATTATTTCTTTTTCTTCCTCCCTGCTCTGCTTTAAAATCCCCCATAGAATTGGCACATAACATGGTGGTGGTTACCAAAGTTTAAACAACATGAGTATTTCTAATAATTGCATGAAATAAATCTAAACTTGGTAAAATTATTCTTTATTAACTCCATGCTTCACATGTTTTATTTCATCATTGATAACTTTATGTGCAACCACTAGCTCTTTAATATCTTCATTTTTCACTTATTAATTTCCTATGTCTAATCAGTGTAGGGTGTAGCTTTCTTTTCTTCTTTATCGTCATCATCATCATCATAATATTTTTCTTTATCTTTTGGAAAACCTGAAATTTTTAAAAAGTATGTTATAAATTAATAATTCATCTATACTTATTCATTTTCATCATCAATTTCATGATCATCATCTAATTCCTTAGGCTACGGTCAGTCTTTTGTGAAGAGAGTTTGTAGAATCTGAATAGATATTGTTTATTTTCCTTCATTATTATCTTCTTAATGATTCCTTATCTTGTGTGCTTCAGTACAATAAGGATCTATGAAAAGGTCACCCTATTCATATTCATCTGATCCTTTAATGTCAAAAGAATCATGATTATCATAAATATTAGTAAATGATGGGGTACATACCTCTGCTTCATTGACCATGATTCTTTGATTTTAGTGCTCCTCTTCTATGGTATGGGGTGTTAAGGAACCAGTGCATGGGTATAGTTTTTGGAACTCATATGGTTAAATTTTTGACATTTTTATTTTATTGAGTAGTTGCACAATATCATCATGTATAATGGTTATCATCTCCTTGGTATTTATTTCGCTATTCAATCCTACCATTATAACTAAAAAATTACAGTGCAGTAAAATAAAATTTAAAAAAAAAATCGTATTCACAATTCAATAAACATTAATATTGAACCCACATAGACTAGGTAACATAGGATATGCTTGCTCGAGGCCAAACAAATAGATATTGGGTTGTATAAAGTATTAATTAAATAAGATAAAACTAATCATATTTCGAATAAATTATAAACTATCGATTATATGATTGTTTAGAAGGTGGGAGAATACAATATAATATTTTTGTGGGGAAAAAATAATTCAATGTACAGAATATGACAATAAATGATATAATTAATGGAAAGTATAAAGTTGTTGGAATCAGGCCCTAGACTGTTCAATTCTCACGCAAAAGACTCTCCATCCAAAAATGTCATTTTTTCATGGTTTAGAAATTCATATTGAAAAGGATAGTTAAAACAAAACCTGATTTAAACATAGATACAAGACCAACCCATTGGTCATAGTGAAATTTTAACCCCTATATCTCATATTAAACAAAAGCAATCATTCTATATTATCAATGGTAATTTTCAATTATAGAAAGCAATTGAACCCAATCCCAAACCCCACTTACAATTGTCAGGGAACAAGAAATCATAAAGAAGATTGAACTGAATAGAAAATGTGAAATCATAACTTGAAATAAAATTAATTATAAAATAAATAATACATTCAATTCACATTTATCACACCATCATATAAACAAATAAATCACCTGCTCATGCTAATCATGATTGGGTGTTAAAAAATTAGAAGAGAAAAATCTTTTATAATTTGATGTGCATGTGGTTGTGTGTTCATATGGTGGTGGCTCCTCATCGATATTATTCCAGATGTTTCTCAAAATGGGTCGGCCAGGGACTCTATTTATGGGTTGTAAAAGTGGCCTACCCGCCATCGGTCACTATATGTACTGATGGTACATGTTGTGTACCCTCGTTCCGCATTTCCTCGGGGTTTGTGTGAGTCTTCCACATATCAATTTCATTAATTATTTGAATGATCATTATCACATCGTGTATAGGGGATCATGATGTGAACATTATTAGACTACAGTTATCACAGATCTCTCTAAAATATTCTTCAAATGTAATGCTGAAAAGATTCACCTTGTGTACTGGGGATACAAGATGTGAACAAGTCATTCATGGTGTGTTTTTTCATCATGGCTTGCCCGAGAGTAGGTATTCCTCTTCAATGAATTCATGATATGTAACTAATGTATACACCATGTAGTGTTTTTCACCTTTTTCCATATTTGTTTCCTCTTCAACAATCTAGTGTCACGTCATGGGTGAATCAATGTAGTATGAAGGGTCCTTTAGCCAAATTTTCTACCACTTTTCCTTCCTTTTTCAGAAATATGTCGTTTCATTCTCTAAAACATAAATCATGTAAATAATATCCTTTTTTGGGAACACAATATCTCTCTCCAAACATTTAAAAATGTCATTGTTATGAACTGTTATTTCACTTGTGTATTTTATTTTTGTAGGGCCATTAAGGATGGAGGCATGAAGAAGAAAGAAACATGAAGAGATGATACAGAGAAATTACATGTCATGAAGCGAACTTACTCATCATGACATGGTACAACCAAAACCTATATAGTGCAATTTTTAAGTATCATTTTCAAGTGTAGTATGTGTTTCAGTTCAAAAAATTATATTCTATGAATTTTAATAGTTTTATAGCGTTAATTTTTCATTTCATGTATTCACTTGAATCATTCTTTACTAAAAATTATCTAAGAGTCATGAAACTACAAAGGATATTTTCAATTACATGACTCTAAATTTCATATTCAATAATTTTGAATTCGAAAAATGGGAAAATAATTAGTTGAGATATTAATGTTTATTAGTATTTGAAAAATCGTGATTTAGGGTAGAAGGATGATCATAAGAAATTTAATTTATATGAGATTTGTTCATGTTTTAAATTTCTGAATTTTGCAGTAATTTATTTTATTAGTGGTAATAATTTACACGAGTGATTTAACCAAACATTCATCTTATTCATGAGACATCCACTGATCCTAAAATTTCCATTCTTTATAGAGTAAATTTCTTGGGAAACTCAGGCATGTTTTCTTCTTGAACATACATTGCATCTTATTTAGCCTATGACTAAACAAAATAACATTTAAAATGATTTAGGCAATATTTTAGTTATCCCTTATCCTAAGGCCCACCATGAATTAATAATTTTAAGCCTATAAAATCTATGAGAAACCTTGTTAGGAAATGGTCCATGTTACAAGACTATATTATACATTACCGGCTTACTCTAAATTATTTGCATGATATTTAAAAGAATAAGTGTGGTGGATAATCTTTTTTGGGTGTACAAAGATGTAATTTATTGTGGATATTTTTCTAGGGTATTATAGCTGGTGATGTAGGTATAGAAATGGAAAATTTCATTTTATTATAATATTCATCTATCATAGGAAAAAAATAAAAAAAAATGAATAATTAAATTGGGTTGTGTCACGTTAGGGTCAGAATCACCATTTTATAGGCTGATTATCTTTTGATAATATGTGGTTAGGTGAAAAATGTGATATTTTTCCTCATAATATATTTCCAAAAATGAAACCAATTATATATATATATATAAAGATAAAGACATGTTTATTCATTCCTTGTGCTTAGATGTATCATGATCCAACTTTTTGATTTTTTGGGAGAAGAGAGAGATGTAATTTTTAAAATGATATTTTCATAGAGATTATTTTAATATCATGAAAATGATTTAGAGTTAAACCTTCTTTTTAAGATATATTGTTTGTATCATTTACTTACCGACCCTAAGGCCTTAGATTTATTTGATCCATAATGATGAAACCCTCATGATTTATTGTGATTATGTTTTTACACGGTGGATATGCTTGATGCCTTGCAATCCTATATTAAGTTATCTATCCTTGTGGTATGTGGATTATACTATTTATATTTTAACCACCCTGGCAAGAAGAAAATTTTTTGAGGTAGATTGCAAGTGTAATTCATACTAATAATGGAATGAAAAATGAAAATGAATGAATGAAAAGGTATGGTTGTATCAAAGTGGAAAAGTAATAAACATGATTAATATGTTTATTTGAAAAAAAATTCGATGATGATTTCTCTTATGATATTATCAAACATTTAATATTCCATTTGATCAAATAAATTATTTTTGAAATTGAATTTGATGGATGGTAAGATAATCATCGATTCTATAATGTTGAGATTCCATCCTTAAGGGTATGGCCGAATACATGTGTTGGGGTATTTGATAATTCTATTTATTGCATATATTTTATAATGATTTAGTTATTTAATTTTCGATCTAATAGATAAATCTTGAATATTTTGGAATGTATTTACTTGTTTTATGTTTTATAGTCAGAAACGAAGATTTTTTTAAAAAAATGAACAAAATGTATTGGAAAATTGAGCTAAAGGACACATCGCTCCACTTCGCTTCACTCAGGGAGGGAAAAAAAATTTTGGAGGAGGAAGAAAAAATATAAAAGTGCTGAAAAATAATAAGCATCATGTACATCACATGCATATCATGACTTTATCTGAAGGGTAGTGCTCTACTAGATCAAGTCGTGGCGAGAAAACACGTTGTGGATGACATGTGCATGTCGTGTAACCTCAGTACATGACATGGAACATTTCACTAAAAAATTTGGAAAATATTTCTGGGAGATCTGTGATATCTGTAGATTGATCATGTTCCATACATGATGATGGTAAAAATTTAATTAGTAAACATGATATGAAGAAAACTCAATTGGACATGGAGGCAATATAGACAGAGGTTACACGACGTTTACCTTCAGAATACATCCTGAACGACATCAAGAATACCCCATTCAATGCATATAAATAGAGACCCTAGGAACACTATTTTAAGTATCTACTGGATATATCACGATGAGGATCCACCACCAGATTGAGGCAAAACCACATGTGCCACCACATTATTCATATTGTTTATTTATTATTTTTAGCACCTTTCTAGGATTAGCATGTGCAGGAGATTTCATTGTGTCGAGGAAAGCCTTTTATAGGGAAATTGAATGTAAGAATTATTTTATTATTAAAATCAATTCATGTTGGGATTTCACATTATCTCATCAATTATATCTTTTTCCATATTTCTTCTTGCATGACCATTGTGAGAGGGGTTTGTGATTGGGATTAATTTTATTATATCTTTGAGCATGAACAATACCTGATTAGAATAAATATATTTGTTTAATATGAGATCTAGGGTTTATACTCCCACCATAACCATTGGTTTTGTCCTATCCCTATGTTTAAATTGGGTTTCAGTTTACCCATCCTTTTCAATCCAAAGTACTTGACCTTGAGAAATGAATAGTATTGGGTGTATATAATTTTTCATGACCATTGTATTCATAAAGAATTTATTCCAAAATCTACATAATTTCCATTAATTATTTCATTTCTTGTCATCTCATGATCTTGGAATCATTACTATCTATCACTGATATTATATTTTATTCTCCCACCTTTGAAAAAATCCTATGCTTGATATTCTATATTTTATTATAAATCATTTTAGTTTTATCTTATTTAATTAAAACATAATCTAACCATATATATATATATGTTTGACCTTGGACTTTCATATCCTATACTACTATTTGTAAGTGGGTTCAAATTTTTGGTTTACAGAAATAGCATATGATATTTATTTAATATAATTTTAATACACTTTGAATTTTTATTTGTGATGGTAGGTATTTATAGAGAAATAATTATCATTGAGAGGTTCGGCTTCAAATAGGCTGATATGGTGATATTACATGTTGAAGTAAAAAATGAAGAGAAATCAACCATATGAGTTCCCACAACTATACCATTGCACTGATTCCTCAACACCCCATATCGTGGATCCATAATTCTATGAGGATCACTATAATAAAAAAATAATGGACATTGAAGTAGAGGTTTTTACAACTTGAAATGATGATATCTATGCTAATAAATATTCACATGAATTTTCTAGATGAAACAATGATAGATAAGGTAAAATTACAACAAAGCCAGAATGATCTGAAGCACAATAGGGAAGGAAGCATCAATAAGATAAAATTGATAAAAAATGAACGTTGGCTACTGAGATGCTACAAAGCCTTCTCAGAAAATTCAGACCGTAGTTGTTGGAATAAGAAAAAGAGGATGAAGATGGTGATGAAAATAAACAATGAGGTATGGGAGATGAATTTATAAAAAACATTTGATAATGTTTATGTGTGCTGTAAGAAGATGAACAACGATAAGAATAATTAGAGAATTCCACACCCAACGAAGACTATGCAGAGGAACCAAAAGAACCAAAAAATAAGATGTTAAAGAGATGGGGGATTAACCTAAAAAATAATTGGAAAATTACAACACATGCATCTAGTAATTAATGATGAATAATTTTACCAAATTTGGACCGATTCTCATATCTAATTATCAATACTCTTATTGTTAATTCCCTTTTTCACCACCTCTAGAAACCATTCCAATTCGATAGTTGATGTTTCATGATGATATGAGAGAAATTTAAAGTTTTAAATGGGAAAAAACAATATGGTTAGACCTATAGGACACTCCAATTATCTAATCTATGTATTATCAATCTAAATGACCATTATTAATGAGAAACATCCAAGACGTATCCTGATGTTTATCACTTTCTATGAAAATAAATTTATTTCTAAATTAGAATTTAATTTTATATTGGTATTTAATTTAAATTCCCCATATATATTTTTATCTTTCTTAAAAAGCAATGTACTTTCACATGTTTCTATTTATTTTTCAGTTCCCTCGATGGCACATGTAGTAAGTGGTGTGTAGTTGTAGGAAGAACATGTGCCACTGACTTTGAAGTGTCAAGTTGAATGGGGATAATGAGTTTCAATTAACAAATTTTCAATTTTATTCCCCACATTTTAAATTTTTATTAGAGTTAATTTAAAACTAAATTCCATATTTGATTCATGTTGTAATCGAATGATATAAGAGATATAAGTTAATGAAGACAATTACCATGTCTTGATTTTAAATCTCATTGTAAATAATTTTGAATGAAAACAATGGGTTAAGAATTATCTGATATAAACATGTGGATTAGGGTTTTAAAGCCATGATTTTGGGGAGCATGTTGATCATAGTAAATTAAATTTCTCTGTGATTTGGTCAAGTTTTGAATTTCTAAAATTTTCATTAATTGATTTAATTATTGGTATGAATTTCACTGAGGTATCAACCCAACCATTCGTATCATTTCCATGACATCAAATGAGACTAATATTTCAATTCTTTCTAAAATATAATTATTGAAAATATTGGGTATGATTTCATCTATAACAAACATTTCATCTTATAAAATCTATGAATAAATAGAATAACTACTAATATGATTGATTCATTATTATTTTTAGCCCTTATCCAGAGACCCACCTTGAATAAATCATTTTTAAGCCGATTTAATCCATGAAAATATTTTTAAGGAAATGATCCATGTAATATTCCTATATTATCCGTTCCCACTTTCCTCTAAATGTTTTTCATGGTATTTAAAAGAATATGTTTGGGGGGGATATCATTGGGTGTATTGGGATGTACATTATTATGGATATTTTGATAGGGGGTTCTTGATTGAGATATAGGGAACTCTATGGAATCTAAGAATGTATTATATTATTCACCTCTATTTCAAAAATAAAATAAAATAAAATGAATGAAATTGGGTTCTGTCTTTAGAGGGTAAAAAATTACAATATTTCATACCGAATATCTTTTGATTGTATATGGTTAGTTAAGGGATGTGAGATTTTTCTGGAGAATATATATTTTGTTAAAGAATATATATACAAACATATATATACAAAGGGAAAGAGAAGTTTATCCATTATTTTTTCATTCATGTATTATGATACAACTTTGAGATTTTTGGGGAGAAGAGAGAGTTGAAATTATTAATGGTGGATTTTCGTCATTATTATTTTTAAAACAAGTATAATGAATTAGAGTTCATCCCCTTTTGAGAATTAATTTTTATATGATAGCCTACCTACCAAGAGGACTCGTTGACATTTGATCCATAACAGTGAAGCCCTCATGATTAATTGTGATGTTGCCTTTATGAGGTGGATATGTGATATGCCTTTAAAGCCAATGGTAGGTTATATGTTCTTGAGGTACGTGCATCATGCTATTAAAATTTTTACCCTAATTATGTGATGAATGCCTAGGTTAGTTAGACTGAATGTGGCATGAAAACAAATACTGGATAAAAAAACAAAAATGGATGAATGAAATTGCATGGTTGTTTTGAAAAGGAAAATCAAAACATAGGATTTATTTGTTTCATTGAAAAATAATGAAATGATGAATTTTCATATGTGATGCTGAAAAAATTAATTTTCCATTTGATCAATTATTTTTATTTAATTTGAATTTGATGCATGGTAAGGTAAAATTCCTTCTATATATGTAGATATTCCATCCTTGAGGAAATGGTTGAATTCATGTCTGGGGTTATTTGATATGTCTATTTCATGAGTTTATTTTAGAATGTTTTATATATTGTGTTTTGTATTTAAATGATAAAACATTCCAATTTGGGAATTTATTAACATGTTTTATGATTTATGGCTGGAAACGAAGAATTTGTGAAATAACAATGAATACAGCGGATAATTGAGCTAAAGGACCCTTTGCGGTACATCGCTTCACTCACGGCGCGACACCATATTTTGAAAGATGAAGAAAAGTTATAAAACTAGGGAAAACTACAACACAACATGAATATCACATAAATTTCATGAATTCATCAGAGAAGAAGGCCTATTATAGAAAATAATGTAATGAGAAAACACATCATGAACAACAAGTACACAACGTGAAACCTCAGCAGACAACACGACTCTTTTTAACAATAATTTTGAGAATATTTTGTTGAGATCTTCGAAAATATTAGACTGATAATGTATACTTCATGATCCCCCCATATGATAGGATGACATTAACAATTCAAATTAATGACCATGATATGTGGAAAAAACAAGCAAACATAGTGCCAATGTGGACTGAGGGTACAATCCATTTACCATCACTACAAGACTTTCCAACCTCGGAAAATCCCCTTAAAATGCCTATAAATAGAGTTCCCTACTGCAAAATTTGTATAATATTTTGGGATGAGCACGATGAGGATCCACCACCAGATGAAGGCACAACCACCTGCACTACCACTTATATAGGGTTTTTCCTTGTTTTCATTGACACCTGATCATGATTAAAATGACAAGGTTATTTCTATGTGTCGAGGGAAGTGTGATTAAGTGGAATTAAATGTAATAAATATTTCATAATTAATTTCAATTCATGTAAGGATTTCATATTTCCCCTTCAATACTCTATTTTTTTAAATTTCTTCTTACATTACCATAATGAGAGGGGTTAGAGATTGGTTTTAATTTCTCTATAACTTTGATCATGACCATTGCCTTAGTTGAGGGAGTACATTTGTTTAATGTTATCTCTTGGGTCTATACTTAAACCATGAACATTAGGTTTGTCTTGTACCTATGTTTAAATTAGGATTTGAGATACCCATCCTTTTCAATCCGATGTACCTGACCATGAAAAAATGAGAGTATTAGAAAGAGTGTTTTTTTCCTGACCATTGCACTCTCTTGGACCTAACTCCAAATGCTATATAATTTCAATTAATTATTTCAAGGATTTTCATATAATTAACCTAGAATAATTTCTTCCTAACACTGATTTTATATTGTCTTCTCTCACCTTATAAACAATCAAATACTCAATTTTTTTTATTTTATTAAAAATTAGTTTTGGTTTGAATTATTAAATTAATAAATTCTTCAAACCAATAACTATGGGGTTCACCTAAGACATTAATATCATATACAACCATTTTTTAGTGATTTTATTGATTCATGTTATAAATTTAAAATTTCGGTAACCTGATGGGAATAAATATTTTCACATTTGTTTGATATGTCTATTTAATGTATATATTTAAAGATAATTTAGTAACAAAATTCTTGTATTTTATTGAATAATCTTACTATGTTAGTAATTAATTGTGCAGTTTAATATTTTATGGATGAATGTATGATTATTTGAAAAATTTAAAAAAGAAGTGGAAAATAGATATTAGAAAAATCATTAAACCACATAGCATTGCTTATGGCATGAAAATTGATTTTTGAGAAGAAAAATGGAAAACACTATTATATATTGTGTATATTTGTTACACATCATGAAAGCATCAATAGAGGTCACCGCTAATAGGAAAAGTCGTGACATTGAAATATGTTTTCAATAACAAGTACACACAGTGTACATTTTTTACATGTCAAGCCGTCATTCGACTAAATTTTTTAGGAAATGATTCAAGGGAGGTATGTGATGACTGAAGACCAAGCCGATACACGTCTTGTACCCCATGTACAGATTGTGTAACCCAGGTACACATCTTGACGGTAGTCAAACCTAAATTTAATGCACGTGATACATGAAATATCCACATGGAGAATGAGGCGACGTGGACCACAAATACACGATGTGTACCCTTAGTACATGTCCTAATGGATGTCAGGATGATCGACTCCAACGAATATAAATAGATCAATCTGGCACACCACTTTCAAAATATTTTGAATGCGACATCACCACCAGATGCCTGTGGGGAAGGTGCACCACCTACATCACCACTTTTGTTAGAATTTTTTTATTTATTTTTATACACCAACTCATGGATTGAATGATTGGGTGATTTTATTGTCCCAGTGAATGTTTGATGAAGGGGAATTTAATGTAAGGTATTTTATAATTAATTATATTCATGTCAGGATTTCATATTTTCTCATCAATTCTATCAACATTCAACATTATTCTAGCACGACAATTTTGAGCTGGGTTTTGGATTGGGTTTAATTTTCTTATTTGAAAATGACCATTTCCATGATGACAAAAACATGTTTAATACGAGATATAGGGACTATAATTCCACCATGACCATTGATTTTGTCCTTCCCTATGTTTAAATAATGTTTTGGGAAACCCATCCTTTGAAATCTGAAGTTCTAAACATGAGTGATGGAGAACATTGGGTAGAGAGCATTTAGCAAGACCATTGAACACTTTGTGACCTGATTTCTATGAATTCATGATCATTAATTAATTATCTTATACATTTTCATCACAGGAAAATATTTCATAGTTTTTTGGTACCAATTTTATATTGTCTCCTCCAAATTTTTAAACAAATTCGTATTTCATTTTTTATATATTATTTTAGTCAAATAAAAAGTATTTTAGTTTTATCTTATTTAATTAATATTTTATATAACCCTATCTCTCTGTGTTCTACCTAAAAATTATATTACTTATACTACCTAACAGTTTTGTTATTTTTCCAATTCATGTTAATAAATTTCTATAATTAGTATCCTAGAAGGAATTAATGATGTTTGTAGAGCTGTAAAATTTTTGGAATCGGTATCGAGCATAGAAGTGTTGAATTTAATTGTTGAATAATTTCAACAAGGATTTTTACCATCTTTTCTATTTATTGATATTCTCCTAGGATTATTTTAATTACATTTTACCCCACTGGGTATTTTTATTTTTTATGTAAGGACTACATAGTGGAATGACTACCAAGGTTATGTTTTCATTCCTTCTGGAGGATATATAAAAAATTATCAATTATTATAATGAAATGAAAAATAAACTATGTGTGTTCCCACAACTATACGCATGATCTGATTACACCACACCCCATACTCTAGAGCCAAAATTCAATGAGCTGCATCACAAAAAAAATCATAAACAATAATAAGAGGTACATACAACTTCAAATGCTTATTATTATGATCATAAAGATTACCTTGACTTTTTAGGTTCAAAATATGATTAAGGGGGTGAAAATGCCTTTATACATGAGTGGTTTGAATCACATTAGAGAAGGAGGATACAAGAAGGAAAAAAGAAGGATCCTTGACTGCTGAAATGCTACAACGCATCCTCTAAAAACCTGGATCGCAGTTGAATTCAGATGAATAATAAGAGGAATAATGAGATATGGATAAAAAATTTATGAAAAACCCTTTATAAATAATAAGTGCATCATTAGAAGAAGAAAAGATAGATTCACCATTAACTGACTATACAAAGGAAGAAAAAAAGAAAAAATAATAGAAGAAGCTGAAGAACTGGAGGCTGGACAAGAATAAATCATTTAATAAACACAATACATCCAATAATCCATTGTAAAAGATTAATCATTTCTAGTTTGGATAGATGATGAAATTTCATTGGAAATACATTTGATGTCTAGACTCTAGTCACCACCTCAGATGTCCATGCCAATTCCATGGAGGTAGTTTCAAGCTGAGATGGAAGGATGTCAAAGTCATAATTGGATAAATAAGATACAGGTAGAACTTTACCAAAATCTCATCAGCTAACCAACATATGGTTGATCTAAACATCCTTTTATGAAAATTCACATTCTAGGAGGTATTCTAGGTTTTTTATCTCAATCTATGAACTTTGATTTATTAGTTCATTGAATTTAATTTTATATTATTATTTAATTTCCATTCATCATATATTATGGAGATTATTTCTAGAGTTTATACTTTTACATGTTTTTATATAATTTTTTCGTCCATCAAAGGAATAAGTGGAAGGTTGAAGAAAGCATTAGATGAAGATAGTGGCTATGCAAGACCATTTACACAAAGTGAATCCGGTAAAGTGAGTACCCATGCTGCTAAAATTAAACAATCAACTGAATGTGGGTTAATCATTAAAATTCTAATTTTTAAATGGTCCGACCCACATTAAAAATGTTTTATATGTTTATTTTAAATTGCATGCATGATTTTGATTCATTTCTTACTAAAAAAATGGAGATATAAAATTTATAAGACCACTAAAATGCAATGTATTAATATTTCATTGCCAATAAATTTGAATGATAAAATTGGGCAAAAAAATTTTTATAGGTAAGAATGGGGTTTAGGATTTGACAAATCATAATTTGAGGAACTTATTGATCATTATAAATGATATTTTTCTATGAATTGGACATGTTTTGAATTATTGATTTTTGTATTCATTAATTTATTTATTCTCTTGAGTTGGCATGAGTGATTATACCAATAATTTGTCACTTTTTTAAGACATTCACTAAGCCACTATTTCAAATTATATCTTATGTATATTTTTTTCAGAAACATGGTCATGTATTATTCGACAACATTCACGACAACTTTTCTAATCTATGACTACACTAAATCAGTTTTGAAATTATTAAGTTATTGTATTTTATTAGCACTTATCTAGGGACCCACATTGCATTATTCTTTTTTACATCCGTAGAAGTTATGAATTTTTGTGTTCTAAAATATGAAATGTTTGAAAATTATTTTATCCATTCCTACATTCGTCTAATTGTTTTCCACCATTTTTAAAATAATATGTATGGGGGAGAAAATAATTGAGTGTAGTACGATATACATAATTGTGGATTTGATTCTTATCGATTTTATATTATTTTTATGAAGAGTCCATGAAATATTTCAATGTATTATATTTTTCACCAATCACGAAAAAAATAAAAAAAAATGAAAAAGAAAAAGGGAAAAATTAGGGTTTTTTCATGAGACGATAAAAAATCACCATTTTCAGACCATTAATTTTTTTATAGTTTTTTGGTTAGGTGATGGATGTGATATTTGGACTGAGAATATATTTCATTAAAAATGATAAAATAGTAAAAAAGAAAGGATGGTATTATTAAATCATCTCTTTTACATGTATCATGATCCCACTTTGAGCTTTTTGGGAAAAAGAGAGAGAATAATATTTTGAAGGGAGACAATTATTGAGATTAATTATGATATCATGAAATATAATTTATATTTGAACCTCATTTTTAAGCCTCTATTTTAATATCATTTACATACCTAGCAGGAAACATCATAGTCATTTGAACCATAGCGGTGAAGCGCTCATGATTAATTGTGATTGTTTCTTTACGCAGTATACATATTATATTCCTTGAAAGCCTATGGTATGTTATATTTAATTGTGGTATGTGTTGAGCTCTATTAATTTTTACCCTAATGATGAGATAAAAAATTTAAAAGTTGGTTAAATTGAAAGTGGAATGCATATTGATAATAGATTGAAAAATAGACATGGATGGTTGAAAAGTCATAGTAATATCAAAAGAGAAAAATTAAAATAATTTGATAGATTATTCTTCTAAAAAGTATGGAATTAATGAACCTTCGCATGTGATGCTTGAACATTTAATTTTCTATTTAGTCTATTTTTCTTAGTGAAATTGAATTTAATTTATGTTAATGTGATAGTCTTTGGTACTATATTGAGTATAAATCCTTGAGGACATCACTAAATTCAAATGTGTCTGGATTTGATAAGCCTATTTCATGTATATTTTAAAAAATGTTTTAATAACTGAATATATGTATTTAATTGAATAATATTGAAAAATTTGTAATGAGTTGAGTTGTTTTATTGTTTAGGGTAGGAAATGAAGATTATTTGAAAACTGAACAAAAATAAATGGAAATGGGGATTATAAGACACATCACGCCACTTCAATTTACTCATGGTGCAACAATGAATTTTTGAGAAGTTAGATGGAAAAACAATTGTTACACGTCATGTACATTCAGTACACATCATGACTGAATCTATAGTGTTCACCACTGATAGGAAATGTCGTGACTTGGAAACATGATGTCAACCACAAAATCATGTCATGTACCTTCCCTACACAACTTGAAATCTTTTGGATTAATTTTTTTATAATATTCTTGTGAGATCAGTGATTAATGAATCCGAAGACAGTATATGTCATTTAACCAATGTACAAGTCATGACATCAGTGAAACCAGAATTTAATTATTGTGATACCTGCAAGATCCATGCAGACACATAGTCCACACAGATCATGAGTGAAGGAAATGTACCCTAAGTACATGTCATGTTTGGAGGTCGGTAAGATCTCGTACATCGCCTATAAATATATCCCCCTAGAGCACCACTTTGAGAATCTTATAGACTTATAAAAACCATTAAAGTCCTATGGAGAAGGCACACCACCTACTTCACCACGTCTGTAGGATTTGTTTTATTTATTTTTATACACCCACTCATGGTTAGAAAGAGTGGGTGATTTATTTGTTATGTTTCACGCATGATGAAGGGGAATTGAATTTTAGTTAGTTGATAATTAATGCAATTCAGGTTGTGATTTCATATTTTCTCCTTATATTTATTCATTTTCCAAATTCTTGTTACATGACTATTTTAAGAGGGTTCACGATTGAGTATAGTATTTTTATTTTCATAAAACCATATCCTAGATTCAATTCATCAGATTAATCTATGATCTATTGTCTACATTTCCCCAATGACCAATTTTTTTCTTCCCTTTGTTAAAATAAGGTTTCTGGTTAGTCATCCTATTTAATCTGGAGTACCTGACCAAGAGAAAAGGATAAAATTGGATGGAAAGAGTTTATCACGACCATTGAAATTTATAAGACCCGATTATGATGAGTGTGTTACTGTTAATTATTTACCTTATTCATTTTCATCCCATGAAAATGTATTCACTGTGGCCTGAAACCAATTTTATATTGTCTAATCCCACTTTCTAAAAAACCCAAACTCAATAGTTTAGATATTATTTTATTCAAATCAAAATTAGATTATTTTTATCTTATTAAATTACTATAATTTCTAACACTATCTTTACGAGTTCGAACTCGAACATTCGTTTCCTATACTAAAATTAGTTTTGTGATTTGAATGATTTGTTAAATCCCTATCTGAGTTCCCTTTTAAATTTTCATTATGTTTTATTTTATAGGTGCCTCTTACTATCTCATAACTAGGATGAGAGGGTAAAACCATATTGTGCATGGAAAATTTAATTTTAGGGGATGTTTTGTTTTATTTAACTCATTTAAATTCTTTATGTATTCGACATCGGACATGCATATCAAAATTGACTATGTTTTTAATGATCTCTTTGCCACTTTCCTGAGTGTTGTAATTGTGCATCACAAATTAAAAAACCTGAGAACAAAAAGAAAAATAATACCCAGCATAAAATAGAAATTTAAATAACGAGTTAAAGAATATAAATCCTAAAAAAGGCTACTATCCACTTAGTTCAAAATAAAGTGTTCTCTTGATGACCTCTTTTCCCTTTTCATGAGTGTGGGGATTTGTAATAAAAATTTCAAAAATAGGGAACTCTAAAAAAAATTCCCTATGTAAAAAGTGGAATTTAAATTATGATATGAAAAATTAAAATCCTAAAACAAAAGTCTACAATCCCCCAGGGCGTTGTTAGTTCCCAACGGTGCTATGAAAAAACAAAATTTATAAAACTTAGATATTTATAACTCAAAGTGTAGTATATAAAAGGTCTTAGTGTAGAACCAACAAGGACATTATGTATGTTCTAAATTAAATAAGAAGTTGAAATTGAAATTGATTGGTTGGTTTTGAGAAAAAATAAACAATAGAATGATTGATTGGGGTTTTACTCAAGATGGAAAAAATGCATGGTTTATTGATTTTTAGGTTTGTATGCTAGTGATTTTCTGGAATGTTTGTTTATCTAGTTTTGGTGTGGGATTTGGTTTAGGAGTGATTCTTGGTTATGGTATCCCTCCCTAATCCTATGATTTAACATTTTAAATTGTCAACTACGTCATTTAATCATAGAAATTAACCACCCAATACCATATTTAAACATAATAAACCCATATTGTGTAAAGGTCATACACAAACTAATTTAATTAAATGATGCAATTAAAATACATCAGACTACAACAATGATCATAAAATACGAAAATAAGACAGAATGTAATTGAATAAGCAGATTACAGCAATCTAAAACATGATTAATGGATAATAATGATCCCTAGAATCACATCCCCCTATGATCACATCACCCGACAAAATATGGGACTACTCTATCTTAATGAGAGTGGGTGTCCAGTGTTCCCGAGTTAGAATAGAAGTGATGAATGGCTTCGGATAATCACCTATTGTTTAGAGGATGTGTTTGTGATTTTCTTGGATTGATATACCCCATAGTATCCTGGAATGGAGGATGGAGGCCTATATTCATATTATTTTCCTAACACATCGCATGGCCAACGTTGCTTGTTTTTTATCTGCACGTCGACACCAACATGATGTGTGCATGGGGTACGCAATACATACTACAAATACGGGTTTTCATCTACCATTTTGAATTTTTAGAAAATTCTTATGTTGTTTTGACTATTGTCACATCATGTACTGGTGGAAAATGACTTGTAAATTAATTTCATAGTGTGTTCTATCATTACGACTTCTCCAGCGTAGATCTGTTTCACATGAAATGGTTACGACATGTACTTGTGGCACATAATGTGTAATAGTGTTTTTCCCATTTCTTGACCCGCTTCTTCTCTACAAATCCGGTGTCGCACTGCATGCGAAGCATGGGATGAAAATTGTTATTGGTCTCATATTCATCCCCCTTTCATTCTTTTTTTTATAAAACCACTATTTCCTAACAAAAATAAAAAAACAACTCATCTTTTTCCAAACATTGATAGATTATTCAATAAATTAAAAAATCAACACATTAATCACATTAAAATATATAAATGACATTTATGTATCAACCCCTACTTGAATTCAGCCTTTTCATCAAGGATTTAATCTCAACATACCACAAATGACATTCAATTTACCATAAATTAAATTAAATTTAAATAACTGAAATAAAAAATAGAAAATTAAATGTTTGAGAATCACATAAGAAAAATTCATCAATTCATCATTTTTTAAAGAATTATAATCAATCACGTATATTATATTTTCTCTTTTGAAATAGCCAATCTTTTTCATCCATCCATATTCATTTTTCAATTCATTATTAATGTGTATGTCATTTGAAATCTACATCAAATGATTTTTCTTCACATTGTTAGGGTTAAAATGTAAATAGAATGATTCAAATACCTAAATAACATGTAATATACCATAGGATTTCAAGTCATCAATCATCTCCACATTGTAAAAAAACACAAGTAATCCGGAGGGCTTCACCATTAAGGATAAAATGACTCTGAGAATTCAGGGTGGGTAATTAAGTGATGTAAAAATAACATCTAAAAAGGAGGTTTAAATCTAATGTAAATTTCATGATATCATAAATAAGCTCTAAATTGTACCCCTTCACAGTTTCAATCACTATCATTCCCTAAAAAATCTCAATGTGGGATCTTGATACATGTAAGCTAAGTGAACGAATCATTCTCTCATAATCTTTTTTCGGTTTTATTTTTTTATGTTTCGCAATTTATTCTTAGTAAAAACTCACATCAACCACCTAACCACATACGATCAAAAAAATCATCGGTCTGGAAAATCATTATTTTTATCCTTAAAAAACCAACCAATTTTTTCATTTTTTTCACTTTATTTTATAATGATTGTTTTTGTTAGCATGGGAGGTGAATAATAAAATACAAAAAATGATTCATGGCCACTCCCCCATATCATTATAATGAGTCCCACAACAAAATGTCCTCGGTATAGTATATCCCAATACACCCAATAATTCTCCTCCCACACATTTATTTTTTAAAATATCATGAAGAACATTTAGAGGAATGTAGGAATTCTTAAGAAAGAATTTACCATGGCTCAATTACTGACAAGTATGATCATGGATTCATTGAGCATAAAAAATATTATTTCATGTTGGGCCTTTGATATGAGAAAATAATAAATAATTCCTCAATAATATTAGATGTGATTATGTATAGTCATAGATTCAATAAGATGAAATGTGAGTAATAGATGAAATCAAGTCGTAGTTTACAAAGAAATGTTTTAATGAATAAATGAGAAATATCAACTCAGTGAATTACTCAATAATGAGACAAATGGTTGGGACAATTACTCATGGAAATATGTACGAATAATTAAATCAATTAATGAAAACATAAAATATTCCAAACATGGCCAAATCATGTAAAAATAGCCTCTATAATGATAAACATTCTCTTCAAATCTTGATTTACAAAATTGTAATCCAAAGGCTTATCTCTACTAATTATTTTCTCCATTTTCTCCATAAATTTTATTGAGAAAGAAAACCAAATACATGGCATGATAATTGAACTGGGTAGATTATGCCTCCTATACTATTTGATTAATGAAAACATGTGATGGGGGAATTTAATCTCCAATTAATGAACAAAAATACTAAAATGTGGGGAATACAATAACAATTTACTAAATTGATACTCTTATTCCCCATTAAATTGACGTATCGAACATGGGTTGTATAGGTTATGCTTTAACTCCATCATGACGTTTTGGTTCTCTTTACAATTTGTAAATTATATGCAACTTCTTCTCCTTGTTCTTGCTTCTATCTTTTTCCTACCTTTATGGTCCAGTAAAAAACAAGTTAAATCACATGCCATATACTTGATATTAAAAATATTTGGGGATGAGTTATTTTTTAAAACACATATAATAAATAATGAAAAATATAAAATACTCTAGGTACCTCTTGTAAGTGCTTTGTTTACAATCATTGTCTCATCCTTACCTCTTCAGCTCAGTTCATTGACGCTTGGAAATAGGTCACCTGATCTATATCTACAAAATGATGATGTCCTGATTCCTCAGTGTATATTTTTCCTCTCCTATTATATGAAACTAATTTCTTTATTCCATTATTGAATAATTTATCTATCTATATAGGCTAAACCCAATGATTCATGGCCACTCTTGAAAAATTAAAATTCAACTTCACTAATTTCCCATACATTATCTTATTATTTGAAATATTCTTGTATGAATTTTCCAAAACTCCTTTCAGCATTTAGAAGCAACTTAACAACTATATTATACTTCTTCAAACTTCTTATTTAGACTCTATAGTAGATGCTTCACATCTCCTTCCATGGACAACATCTTCCTCTTCTAATATCCATTTATTTCTTAAAAAATAATCAATAGGATTTTCTACAATCTACATAACCGTGTAAAAATTGAATTTTTCCTCTGATCCTCATAATCTCAATGTCATATATCCATTCTGAACATCAATTATTTCCCTTCTCCTATCTATGAACTTTCATCGGAAAATTTTTATCACTTCCTCATCATCCATGTCAATCACTAAAAAAATCCTAGAAAATATGACTCATGTACTTTGATTATTCAATATTTATGTATTCCATGTGGACATCTGAATATTATATCATCTATTTGATGTATAACACGAATTTGTTTCTTCTAATTCAATCACTAGATTTTTAATGTCGCAAATGACATTATATTCACACTGGCACCTAAATCACATATTTATCTACAAAACACATTAGTACCAATGGTAATTGTAATGGAAAAATACTTTGATCATGATTATTATTCATTATAATTATTAAAAAATCTAATGAACTATATCTATCATGTGGAATTGTACCTAAATCTTCAATCTTCTAATTATTCATCACCAACTTCTTCATGAACATTTCGTAGATAGACTTGTTTTCAATTTCCTCAACGAATGGGATGTTAATGTGATTATTCTTGAAAATATATAAGCACATTTTCTTTCTCACATCAATATCCCCTTTATTTTCAGGATATGGATATAGTAGTGTTGGTTTTTATGGTGATGGTTCTTCTTCATCATCATTTTACAAATCCTCTCTGTCCTTAACTTGACTTACTTCAACTATCGGTGGTTGTTGTTTTCCTCCAAATTATATACCACTCTCTTATGTTGCCTTTCCACTTATATGAAGTATGTATTTCACTTATGTACAAGGGTAATGATTTGGACATCCTGGAATCTCTCATTATTGTGTGTCACTACGTGTGTGAGTAATCTAGCCAACATGACATTCGGAGTTCCTCATTGTTGATTTTGGGTTGAGGGGGTCATTTTAAAATTATCTAATTGAATTTCCCTGATCACTTGAGTATGATATCAACTGAATATGAGCATCTCCAGTGATGGTTAGAAAATGTTCCATGGATTCTTTTATTGAATGGACTTGACTGGTAAGTGAGGGACCTTGTTGTCGAGATTTATAATCATGATTCATTGGATGAAATACTTGAACATGATTCTGGTTTTGTTGTTGTGGTTGTTCATAGGACCTCCATCCCTTACCATTGTTCTGGAGATTATAATCCATGTAATTTTCATCCATAGAGAAATTACCTTATGGTTTTTGGTGGGCCATCATCTCATCCATATTCCTTTGCATCGTCTTCATTTGTGTAACAACCCATTTATTTTCAACTATGATCGCTATTTGAACTCTCTATTCATTATGTTTTCAATGAAAAATGTCCCTAGAAATATCATCTTATAGGTCTTCAATTTCCTATAATTATTTTCTCATCAACAAACCTCCTGCAACATCTACTATAGAAAATTTTCCATAGGAAAGTCCTTTATAAAATGTGTGAATTAATAGCAATATTTCGATGCCATAATGTGGGAATCGTCTGATTAAACATATAAAATGATCCCATGAACAATATAGTGAATCTTCATTATATTTCTAAATATTTAAAATTCTTACCCAAAAATCCAGAGACATTTGTGGTGTAAAAAACCTTGTAAAAACATTCTTACTAGGTCCTCCAAGGTTGTGATTGAATGTGTGTGAAGACTTTTGATCTACTCCCATGATTTTTTCCAGAAGTGAAAATCTGAACAAGTGCAATCTCACCACATCATTTGTGACATTTTGAAATTGGAACATATCAAAAATCTATAAGAAACATCCTATATTTTAATTTGGGTCTTGATGTCGTATCCCTAGGAACTATAGTTTATGTGTGATCATCTGGATGCCTGCCGGATTGATTTCAATGTGTTGGTCATCGACAGGTGTTATCAAAATGTTGTGGGTGAATCATATGCAAGTGGATCTCCCGTAGTTGATTAGAGTCTTTCCTCTTTGAACATAGTGATCTATTGGTCAACCCAACTCTTAATTAGGTGGATGAAATTGGCGTCTTCAAGCCATGAATTCCTATTCATGTTGGTGCTCTTCCTGCTTATTTCTTTGCATGAGCAAGATATTCTCTATCTCAGGGACAGAAGAAAGGCATTCATTATTTTCCTTCTAATGAGTTGAATACTCAAGCAATTTTAAGCTTCCTAACATAATATCATGAGACGACCAAGTGTAAAAAACAAATTAGAATGCAAGAAAACCTGAAACGACACCTATTTTCTATCCATATTGGTGTTGTTAATTCCCACTAGTTTACCATATTTGGAGATTTATAAACATGAATCGAACAAATCACTAATCTAATTTGTAGTAAAGTAAATTAATGTTTGAGGTCAAACTCACAATTTCTAGGTCAGATAAACTATTAATTAAATAAGTGTAGACAAAATTAATTTAAAATTGAATAAGACAAAATATAAAATATCGAGCATGTATTTGTTTTGAATGGGGGAGGATAAAATATAAAATGGGTGTTGGGACGTATTGAAATCAGGTTTATGATATTACAATGTATAAGATAATTAATTAACTACCATTTAGTCATTTGAATAAGGTCTTGATGAGTTAAATTCTCATGATAAATACTCCCCATAAAAATTTCATGTTTTCTCAGGGTCATGTGCTTTTAATTACAATGTATAGTAACCCGAAACATTATTTAATCATCGGGATATACAAACCAACTGGTCATGGTGGATGTACAGTCCCTAGGTCACGTATTAATCATGTGTATTCAATCTAGGTAATGGTTATGTATAAAGAATAAACATGAACCCAATAACGATCCCTGCTCAAAATTTTCATTCAAGTTGAATTTGGATAGTAGATAGTATTTAAGAAAAAATATGAAATCCCAACATGAATTTAATTAATTATAAAACACCATACATTAATTTACCCTTCACCACATATGCACTGACATAACAAATTCACCCAATCATGCAAACGATGAGCGGGTGTATAAAAGTAAATAAATAAAAATTCTATGAAAGTGGGGAAGTAGGTGGTGAGCCTTCTCCATAGGTTTATTGTGGTGAGGCTCCATCCCTAAGATGCTAAATGTGTTGTACTATGGGGATCTATTTATAATCGATTGAGAACATATGCCCGACCTCAGTCACGATGTGTACTTAGGGTACACGTTGTGTACTCATGGTCTATGTGGCCTTCATATCTACATGGATCTTGTGCGTATCACTTGAATTAAATTGAGGTTAGATCATCATCATGATGTGGTCTTGGGGTACATGGAATGTAATGTCTTGGTCATCAGTTATCACTGATCTCACCAAAATATTCTCTAAAATTTTATATAGAAGACGTCACATGATGTGATGAAGGTACTTGATGTGTATAGTAGTTCAAAACATGTTTCCAAGTAAAAAACTCTCATGTAAAAGGTGGCCTATGTTGATGCAGTAACGATGTGTATTAAAAGTACACAACGTGTAACAGTGTTTTCTTAGATTTCCTCTCAAAAATCATTTGTCCAGCTATAACATAAATGTATGATAAAGGGTTAAATGATTAAATGATATGACTCATGTTAACAAGGTGAACCTTCTTTTTTGGGAGCATAACTGATTTGAACTCCAATGTAATGTGTCCTTGGTTGGGAGTAGTGGCCAAGATGGGTGACCTTCTGAGAAATTTCCTAGTGTGTCTGTATGTGAGGGAAAAACAAACTGGAAATGACATTTGTTGGTATTTGTGTACTGACATTATTCATATGACTTGTTCGAGCACTAGGGTGGGACCTAGGGTGGGGATCACATGTCTATGGGGAAAATTGTGGTACATGGAAGGTCGGGACCCGAAGGGCATGTTAAAGGAAGGATTTCTCTATCAGAGGTGGTACTGTGCCTTAAGTGTGGTGCACATCATGGGTTGAGATGTAAGGCCAACAAATAGGACATTGTGGTCTGAGCGGGGTTAGTAAATGTAACACCCCATAATGATAAAGGGTTAAATGACAAAATGATATGACTCATTTTCACAATGTTTACCTTTTTTCTGGGAGCCTACATGATTAGAACAGCACAATTAAACGTGATTACCCTATTGTAGTGATCAGAATGTGTTACATTCTAGGATGTTTCTCAGAGAGTGTGTGTGGTTGAGGAAAAAGGACACTGGAAAAGATATGGGTTGGCTTGTAGTGTTTATCATTTGTTAGATGACCCATTCGGGAACATGGGCGGGCATCAGGTAGGAGACCATGTGTTTGGGGGGAAATTGGTGGTACCTGGCAGGCTTAGACCCAAAGGCCATGTAAATGATAGGGTGCATATATTGTCACTGATACCAAGATGTTGCATTTTGTATCAGAGGTAGAAAAAATCCATTGGTACATTTACTAGGTTGAGATGTAGGTCCCACAACGAGAACGTTGAAGTTTAATGGAGGAGGGGTGTGATTGTAACACTATAGAATGATAATGGGTTAAATTACAAAATGATATGACTCATATCAACAATTTGAACCTTCCTTTTCAAGAGCCTAGATAATTATATCTCTACATTTAAGCATGATTGGCCTGGAGTAGTGACCAGGATAGGTGACCTTCTGGGAAGATTCCCACGGTGTGTGTTAGTGAGTAAAAAGAACACTAGAAATGACATGTGTTTTCCTGTGGGGATTCTAATTAATGAGATGACTTGTGTATGTGGGTGGGCCCCAAGGAGGGGACCATGTGTCTATAGGGTAATTGGTGGTACCTGGTCAGTCGGTACCTGATGTCCATGTTATAGATGTGGTTTTTGCGTTATCAATAATACCCAATTGTTACATTTGGATTCATAGGTGGTACCCATCCTTATGTCTGGTGCACTGTCTAGGTTTAGATGTAGGGCCCACAATAAGGACATTGCCGTCTAAATGGGGGGTGAATATAACACACCAAAATGAAAAGGAGTAAAATGAATAATTGATATGAAAAATTTCAACAAGGTAAACCTTTCTTTTCATGAAACGACCTGATTAGAACTTAATAGTTAAACATACTTGGCATAGTGTAGTGATTAGGATGAGTGATATTCTGTGAAGTTTCCCAAGATTTGTGTTAGTGAGGACTAAGCACACTATAAAGGATACAAGTTGTCTTGTGGGGACTAAACATCATTAGTCAAAAGACTCATTTGTGTATTTGGGTGGGCCCTAGGGTGGGGACCATGTGTCTACAGGGATACTGGTAGAACCTAGGATGCTGGGACCCGACGAACAAGTTAAAGGTGGTATGTCTGTGATGTCAGTAGGACCATGTTGTTACCTACACCATGAGAAAAGTGATGCGGTTCGTAGTGTCTTTTTGGACCACTTTCCACCTCCTTTGTTCTTTTTTCCAATAATCATAATTTCCTACCATAATCATTAAATAAATCAATTCATTTCAAATTTAGAATGATTATTAAATTAAACAGAACAATTCATTTAATAAAACTTCATAAAATAAATGCATTAAATAGACTTGTCAAACCCCCTAAACATGAATTCATTATTATCCTCAAGGATGGAATCTCAACATATGTCAAACAACTATCACCTTACTATGCATTGAATTCAATTTCAATAAAAGATTTTGATAAAATGAAAAATTAAATGTTTGAGGACAATGTAGGAAATGACCCGATTAGGACATCTTAATTAATCATTTCTGTATTTGAGTAGGGATTATGATGGGTGATATTAAATGATGTTTCCCATGGTGTGTGTTTGTGAGGACTAAGCACACTGGGAAGGACATGTGTTGGCTTGTTGGGACTGTTAGTCATTAGTCATAAGACTTGTTCAGGAATGTGGGTGGGCCATATGGTGGGGACCAGGTGTCTGTGGGGAAACTGGTGGTACTTGGGAGGACTAGACCCCTCAAACATGTTTAAGTATGGTGTCTTTAACATCACTGGGACCCAGTTGTTACACAGGCTGTGAGAAAATCTAGGCAGCACAAAGTGTCCTTATTGTTACATTTTCCACCACTTTTTTAATTTTTCAAATAATCATCAATTCCGTCCATAAATCATAAAACAAATAATTTCATTATAAATTTAAAAAGATTGTTCAATTAAAGATAGAAATTAAATTATTAAAGAATAATAAAATATATTCTTGAAATAGACTTATCAAATCCCCCACACTTGAACTCACCCTTGTCCTCAAGGATGGAATCTCAACATACACCAGTAAAATATCACCTTACCATGAACAAAATTCAATTACACTAAATTATATTGATCAAATGGAAAATTAATTTTTTAACCATCACCAAGGAATGTTCATTAACACCTTACTTTTCAAAAGAATAATATATCCATGTATTTCAATTCTTTACTTTTTAAATATCCAAGATATTTCAATCATCCATTATCATTTTTCAATCCATTATCAATATGCATACCATATTCAATTTACCTCACATTTTAATTTTTCCTCTAATCATCAGCGTAAAAATCAATAGATATCAACACATATCTCAATAACTTGTAACATTCCATATGTTTTCAAGGAATCTAATATCTCTACTATGTAAAGAGACAATCATAATTATATATGACGGATTCACCATTTTGGTTTAAAACACTATGAGGATTCACTATATATAGGTAAATGATATAAAAAGTAAGTCTAAAAAAGGAGGTTCAACTATAATATACTTTTCATTATATCAGAAATATGTTAATAATTATTTCCATTCACATTTTTCATCTCCCTCTTTCCCGAAGAAGCATGAAGTGGTCACATGATATATGTATGTGCAGTGAATTAATCATTCAATCTTGATCTATTTTTCCATTTGATTATTTTTATTTTTCCAAATCTATTCTCATGAAAATTCCAACATCCATTAACAAACCACAAATGATAAAAAAAATCGGTCTGAAAAATGGTGATTTTTTATCATCCCAAAAAACTACAAAAATAATCCATTCAATCTTCTTTTATTAATTAAAGAGTGGTGAACAATATAATACAATTAAAGAATTCATGGCCTTCCCCACATCACAATCAATAATAACCATGAAAAATTTCTACAATAATGTACATCCTGGTACACCCAAAAAGTTCATTCCCCGCACTTATTATTTTAAATATCATGAAAAAAATTTATAGGAAGGTAGGAATTGATAAAATAAGCTTGTAACACGGCTCATTTCATAAAAATAAATTCATGGATTTAATGGGATAAATAATGGATTAATGCATAGTGGGTACATGGATAAGGGATAATAAAAAATAATGCCTCAATTATTTCAAAAGATAATATATACAGTCATAGATTCAATAAGCTACAACGAAAGTCCTTGAATAAATCATTCCCCAGTTTATCAAGAAATATACTATAGAAAGAATGAAAAATAATGGTTTAGTTGATTCCTCTAGGATGAGATGAATTATTTGCTCAATCATTCGTGGTAATGAATGAAAATAATTAATTCAATTAATGAATACATCAAAAATACCAAAAATGGAAAATTAAAATAAAAAAATCATCTACAATGATTAATATACTCCCAAAATCATTATTTTTTAATTCTTAATCCACATGATTTTCTCAAAAAATTATTTATCACATATTTCACATTAAATTTTATTTAAAAGGTATTTTAACATGATGGCATGGTAAATATATTAAGCAACCTATGTATCCCTATTCTTTTGAGTATAGAATGAATCAAATATATGCACAAAATTTAAAATTAAATCTATTAAAAAATTAAATGAGGGGAATACCATTGAAAAATTTAAATAAAATGATTACTCCCATTTAAATTAATGGTTCAATGTTGGCTATGTATGTACTATCATGACATGATTCACAATGTCTAAATGGTCTTACAACGTCTCTTCCTTCATATAAAGCTTTCTTCTACCTTCCACTTGTGCCTTTGAGGGAAGTAAAAATCTAATAGAAATAAGTGAAAGTAAATGACCTATACTATTATCCATGAAATAAGGGAAACTGAAAAAATATTAATATCAAAATAAATTCTATAAAATTAGTAAATCTAAATTACTAAAATGAGATAAATAACATGAATTGCCTCCCGAAAGTAGCTCTTTTTAAAACATTAATTTAGCTTGATCATGCCTGAGTTAACTGATTGGAGTGTGGTAAAGTTTTAACCATCTTTTATTTACCCAATTTTGACATTGAAATCATCCCAGATTAGCTTGAATGTTCCTCTATGAAATTGGAATGGACCTCAGTGGTTGTGAAAAAAGTCTGAATAACATGAGTATTACCAACACAATTTCATCATCTTTCCAGACTTAGTAAAGTTCAAGTTTTTCATTGGACGGGTATGTGTGTATAGTTTCTTTAGGGATTTATTCAGGTTCATCCTTTGGTTATTTGACTTATTATAATTTTTCTTCTTATTCATTTTCTTCTTATGTGTAGTTAGCATTGGGTGCATATTTCTCTAGTTAATCTTCATCCTCTTCTTCTTCATTATCTTCTTCTTCTTCTTCATCATACATCACACATAAGCATTATAAAAATTTTGTCATAAATTCAGAGTATTTAGTTCCTTCCCCCACTTCTTCTTCATCTTCATCATCATATTCTTCCTTCAGGTGCAGTCCTAGTTTTCGGAGGATTCTTCGTATCATCTCATCTACTGAGGTTTTTTCATTTTATTCTTCTTGCTTCTTCCTTCTCCAATGGGATTCATACCACTCAAGTTCAGCCGTATGGTCGCCTTCTTCATCGTATTATAATCCTGAAATGTAAGGGACATCTTGATTATAATAAAAATAACCATCAGAAGTGGTACATAATTGTACTTTATTTTCCGTGCTTTTCTTATGATGCACCTCATGGAATTTGGGCACCAGGATATAGGGTGTAGTGAAAATAGAACAGGGGTATAGTTTTAGGAACTCATATGGTTGACCTCTAATTTCATTAACATCATTGATTATATTCACAATAACCTCTATTATGAAAGTGAAATTCTCCTTGGTAGTAATTCTGTAATGTTGTCCTTCCATCACAACAAAAAACTAACCATGTCGCCATTAGTTCCCTATTTATGTATGCAAAGTAAAATTTATAAAAACCAAACTATGCTACTCAATAAACTGAAATTTATTATAAGACAAGTTTTAAGTTGATCCACAATGATGGTAAAAATAGTTTATATATAATTTCAAAATATTTATTTTATGAATTTGGTGAAGATGATTGGAAATAAATTAAAAAATTGATTTTAAGAATGCAATGTGAACATGATGTGGCAAATTGACAGCTTTGTGAAAAAAGATTTGGAAAACATGTCGGTTTAATGTAACTTCTATGATCAGGTAAAAATTTTATTTAAGAATATTTGGTTCATAATTCAATATAGGAATTAGTGTCAAGAAGGGAAAGATCCAATGATCATGGAATACCCTCCTCAATGCAGTAATTCCCTATCTCCATTGGTCCGATAATATAGGTTTTTGCTGAATCACATGTGTCTGGATACAATATTTAAACAAGTTATTCTTTAAATTTGAAAATTTTCATGCACCCATTTAGGTTCATCAGTTTTACATTTTTAATGATAATTTTTTATTCGAATATCTACGGCCCAAAAAAATAATGATATTAGAGTTTTAGAAAATAAATTACTCAAATTGAAGACATGACTAATTTAAAGAGTTAAATCAAATTCACCTTCCAACTTCAATTACATTTCCCTAAAATGAGATGGGTTTACCCCCTCATAACAGTAATGAGACATTAAGTGGGTGGTAGAAAATAAAACACAATGGGAAGAAAAAATAGAACTATGTTAGGGCATAGCAGGTTTTCTCCAAGCCTTTTTTACAGTTGAGTTGTAATTCACCAAAGGTGTAGCCAAGGGATCTATTTATAGGTTCGGGATAGGTTATGCTCGACCCTTGTCATGTTGTGTACATGAGATACTTATTTGGTAGTGTTGATCCACTTTTCTTGTAGCTGTGTAATGCATGTGAGGATCTCGATTGAGTTTTTGGAATGTTGACCACCTTCATGATGTGTACTTGACTTACACATCCTGCATGCCTTGTCCGCATCACCTCTTTATATAGGAGAATATTGTGCAAATATAGTTAAAAAAATTGGAACTTTGACAGTCCTCATATATTGTATTAAAGTAACATTAAGTGTACTTGTAGTTCACAGTGTGTATTCTAGTCATAACTTGTGTTGGCAGTGGCCAGATTCACTGATAAAGTCACTATGTGTACTTGGGGTACACGTTGTGTAACCTTGTTTTTTTATTTTCCCATATTGGTTCTTCCTCAAAAATATGGTGCCACTGTGCTTCACTTCTCTCATAGTGTAAAGGGTACTTTTTCTTATATTTACACTGCTTTTCTTTCCATTCTCAAAAAACTATTGTATCCTTTCACAAAATATAAAACATGTTAAAATTTCTATCATTTGGAAAGAATATTCTTTTAAAAACCAAAATTAATATATTAAATCATTCTAAAATGTATGTATGGAAAAAAATTATGAAATCTTGTAGGATTAAAAATAAAACGAGTGTTGGGAAAACTGAATTTAGGTACATGATATGTCAATGTATAATATAATTAATTAAAAATCATGGATTCATCGAAATCGGGTCTTAGCTTGTTCAATGGTCCTTATAAACTCCATTCATACAAAGTTATCATTTTCTCATAGATAGGTAATTTTTATTACAATGGATGGGTAACTTGAAACATTACTGAAAAATAAGGAATGATAGACACAATGGTTATGCTGCGAATCTAGTACACAGGTCACATATTAAATAATTTTATTCAATAAAGGAAATGTTCAAGAAAAAAATAAATTAATCCTAATCCAGAACCCCACTCACATTGGTCATGCATGATGAATTTGGAAAGTGGATAGAATTTATGAGAAAAATATGAAATACAAATAAGAAATTCATTAATTATAAAATACCTTAAATTGATTCCCCTTCATCCAGCTAGCACTAGTATAATGAAATAATCATATCAAGCTAATCACAAGAAGGTTAATAAAAAAATACAAATCCTACAGATGTGGTGAAATAAGTGGTGAATCTTCTTTTTAGGTGTCCAGTGGTGGTTTTGTATCCAAAGTATTCTCAAAGTGGTTCACCCAGGGGATCTATTTATATATGCCAGAGTAGATATACCTGAACTCCTTTATAACATTTACTGAGGGTACACGTCGTCTACTCATAGTCTATGTGTCCTCATTGTCTGTGTGGATCTTGCACATATCACGTGAATTAAATTGAGGTTTGTCTACTAAGGTGATATATACTTGGAGTACATGATTGTTACTAGATTGGTATTCAGTCATCATAGATCTCACCATAATCTTCTCCAAAAATTTAGCTAATGGATGTCACATCGTTTGCATAGGGTACATGAAGTGTACTTTTAGATCACATCATGTTTCCATTTCAAGACATGTTTTATCATTGGAAGCCTCTGTGGATGTAGTCACGACATGTATATAAATTACATCCCAAGTAATAGTGTTTTTACATTTTTATTCAAACAAATTCATTATCGAGTTGCGAGGAAAGAGAAGTGGCATGAAGTGTCGTGTTTTCTCTATTTCCACCTATTTTTTTCCTTTTTTAAATAATCATCCTTTCCAGCCATAAAACATAAAATAATTCAAAAAATTAAAACATAGAAACATTATTCAATTAAATACAACAATTCAGTTATTAAAACATCCTCATATATATGAATGATAATGACTTATCTAATCACCCCACACATGAAATCATTATTTTCTTCAAGGATACAATGTCAACATAATAAAACGGACATTCACCATATCATGAATTAATTTTTATCCCAATAACATAAGTTGATCAAATATAAAATTAAATTTTCAATCATCACACAATAAAATTTTTAAACACATCATTTTTCAAGTAAATAAATAAATCAAATTAACAATACCCTACAGGGATATCAAACTGGAAACATTGTCGGGGATGGAAGAATTTTAGTTGTTAGAACGTAAAATTTTATTTTGTCTATATTTTATGAAACAAATTCAATATAAATGTGGTATTTTGTGCTTTGAGTTTTTTGGTTTTTCAATTTTGAATGCACAATTAAAACACATGGGAAAATGGAAAAGAGATCATCAATAAAATTCTCAATTCAAAATCAATCCCATAGTATAAAATCAATATAAACATTGTTGGGGATTAGAAATACCAAGTGGTCGAGGTGCGTCAAAGAGATTATTGGAATCAAACACTGTCTGATTATGGGAGGACATCAAACACTTGATTGAAACTATGCATCCTAGAACCCCTATCACTCTGAACAACTTTGAAATTAATCCATCCATCATTTCAATGTTCTCAAATATAGTTCACATAACCAGACATCCACATAATGATCAAAACAATCATCTAGTAGACTTTCTCGAGATCTGTGACACAATTCAATTCCAAAATGTCTCATCTAATGTAGTAAGAATCCTTCTTTCTTGATTTTATTTTTGAGATCTATATCGTGACTAGATTCAACATATGTCTTCTCATTCCATCACAACACGGTATTAGATTTCTAGGAATTATGTCACTTTATTCATTCCACCATCCATATCAATGGATATATGGGTAAACATTCAAATCATTTTCCAATTTTAGGATATATATATGTATTCTAAAAGTGAACAATACAATGAAAAGAATAGAAAATGTTCACATAATGGCATTGAATTGTGGCTTATAATCTATCCTTTTTACAAGGGATTTTAATAGGAAACCATATAAATTATTGACACTACATCAAGAGGATAAGTAATGAAAAAGTCACAAAAATCAAGTGACAATTTACTATATGAGATGGAGAGTAATCGTTTGTATTGGAAAAGATAAGGGATACAATGAACATGAATTTATGTACTAAAAAATAATGATTGGATGGAAGCAAAAGTGGATTCGTTGACTAAAAATATGGATATCATGATGGGAAATATGAAAAACCACTAATGTCTATATATTGAAGATAAAAATTAAGATGAATACAATCATGGAAATCCGTTTCAAATATGGAGACCTCAACAACAACAATAAAACCATGTATTTCAACAGAGACATCAGGGGTGATAACGAAAAGCACCATAAGGGACCACACTAAAAAGACATTTCCATTCATTAGAAGAGGTGTGAAAAAATTCATGACTGCTTATGGTGGTTCACTCAGAGAAATTAGAGGGGATGTATTATATCAAAAGGCCACATTTTAGATTCTAGAGGGTCTAGTTGGCCAAATTTCTAAGACGCATAGATAGAGAGAAATATGATAGATTTAAGGATTTGGTGAAGAATTCCCAAATCAATAACTTAATTCTATATATCCTAGATGTAGTAAGAAAATAAAAGGAAGTGGAATAGAATATTCAGGATGATCACCGAAGAAATAAATATTAGTGTAGGAAAATGAAGAGGAAGCTGAAGCTAACAAATAAGTATTTTCTAAATAAGATGAAGATGATGATTCACCTCAGTACTAAGCAAAGGATTCCATTTCTTGATAAGATGGAACACACAAATAATAATGGAACTTGTTTGATAGCCCTAGTAGGGGTCTTTAATTGCCTAAGATACTATACAATAACAAAAATTGTAAAACTCAAAATATCTACCACAATTAATTATAACGCAATATTATATATGTTCGAGGTTGAACCCTTAGAGATGGTGATATAGTTATATATAATTTTAAATTATTATTTTTATTAAATTTTGGATTTTTTTTAAATAGTGTATTGATTGATTTTAAATACAATTTGAAATGAAAGAAATTGATTGATTGGTTGTGAAAACATATTTTGAATGTATTTTTGGGTAATGTAATATCGAGGATTAGGTTTTATAGTATTTTAAAAGATATATTATTGAATTCATGTAGTGTGTCAGAGTCATGATGAGGAAGATCTTATGTTAATGGTATCCCCTCATCAATGCAGAAATTCCCTATTTCCCTTGGTCTGGTAATATATATTTTCTCATAATTGAGATTGTCTGGATACCATATTTAAATAAAAACTTCCCCTAAAATCATCAATGGGAATGCTTCCTTTTAGGGTCATTAGTTGCGTAATTTTAAAGTTCATTTTTATTCAAATATTGATGGTTATGAAAAATTAAAAATAATGTATTAAAGATTAAACACAGAAATAATGAAAACCGAATACATGGAAGGTTTTAATGGAAGCTTCACAACAATGAATGATCATGATATTATAAAAATGAATTCATATATATACAAAATAAGAAAATAAATTCATTCCTTTTTTAAATGGACAAACAATTTCTTATTCCAAAAAATTATGAATGATTCTTTTTTAAAAAATTATAAAAATTCAATGTTAGAGAAAATTACATTTTTAAAACATTTCAATTATAAATATGTGTAAGATCCTGGAATCTAGAAACTTAGAGACAATAACCATATTAAATTATAAGAATATAATATTGAAGTTATGGTAATATTATAAAACATAGTATTATTAGAAGACAACATAAAAATATACACAACATTCCAAAACATAAGATGCAACATGAATGCATTATGAGATCATTTTTAAATCATAAATCATATTATAGAAAATTACATATAGTCCACCCCAAGGATTACATTGGAATGAAAAACATATAGTGGTGAGCTTATCTTCCTTATAAGGATTAGAATAGAAAGGAATATTTCATAATATAAATATAGAACATGTTATATGGAAAGAATAAATTAAAAACCATGATCCATAATCAACCAAAATATAAGTAAATATTTTATCTATGAAAATAAATGAAAACATATGTAATAGTAATCAATGTTTTAAGGATGAAATATTGGATAATGTCAATAATAAAAACATACATTCATGGACTTGTTCCAATACACATAACTAACATGGGAATATGAATACATTAAAAAAAATTTCTCATGACACCTATTAGTGCATCTAGAGGATATATAATTATTTACCTCATCCCTCACCGAAGAATTTATAATATCTTCACCACATGACTTGTCATACCCATTCATATTTTTTTTTGAAGAAACCTATTTCAATATAAAATATCTATATCCATATAATGATAAATAAAAAAACAAATACCACTCTATTCAATATAACACTATCGATTTCTATGCTAAAATCCATTCATAAACATTAACGATATAGGGTAACATCATGTTAACATTTAGTAGCAGTATCAATAAAATATAGGGAAATATGTTCTATCAAATTGATGGGTTTAGTTGTAGAAAATCAAGTTCTCATGGAGGGGGGTTTCAGGAACACAACTCATAGAAGTTTATATCTACATTATTAGTGACTACCAACAGGTGGTCACTGTAATTTTTAACTCCCCATCATAAATTAATTCCATTACCTCTAGTTCACCCTCCCATGACATAAGGACCCCTACCCCCCCCCAGATGGCTCGGTTCATTGCGGTCCCACATCCCACCGCTATCAAAGGATCCTGACCCTGATGTACACCACCACCATGCCATCCTGCCTTTTCCAAGTCCCCCCCCCCATTAAGCCCTCCTCAACCATTAATATCATAACATCGAGCCATCTCACACCCTTTAAGCCCTCCTACCTGAGTCATTACCCAGTTGTCAAGCCTCATTGTCAATGCCTCCAACCCAATTTTATCCCCCATCATCGATCCCCAGGTCACTCCCCATCATGTGTCTCCAATCCCATATCCCCACTTACCTATGGTTGAGTAATGATGTGGCCATAAAACATATAGTTTTCAAAAAATTTATAATTAGTTTTTAGTAACTTAATTAACTATTTTTATATTTTTTTTTGTAAATAATCACTCTTTTTTATTTTTATAATTAAACATTATAATTTATCAACTTTTATAACCATTTAAGATTTTTAGTCTATAAAATAGGAATTTTTTTATTTTATTATCGTATTATTTTACTAATTATATTTTTAATATTAATCTAATTATCATTTTAAATAATTTTACATGTATATTTTTAAATATTTTAATCATTTAATTTATCTTTGATTAATATGATCTTTGATTTTAATATCTTAACATTTAATCATTATTAATTTAAAAAATAACAAAATTTAATGATTATTTAAATTTAAATATTTTAATTTTATTTGTAGGTATTTTAAAATTTATACACTTGGTAATTTTATTTAACTGTGCTATATAATAATTTAGTATAATCTATCATAAAAATTGGCGGGATTCTGCGGAGTTTGACCCCCGGCTGCAATGCCCTAGTAGGGATGTTCATGGCTCTAACCCCCACCTCCCTAGATGGATTAGGGGGGGAATGGGCTTCCTTTACCATGGTCATATTGGTCCTTAATCCCTTTCACAATCCAATATTTCTTTCACCCCTTTCATTCTATCCCGCTTTGCCATAATGTCCCTGAATTTCACAACAGCCCCACCAAGATCACTATCTCTACAAAAGTTTTCAATGAGGCCTTAGATATTCTCTAGTTGATTCATTTAGTGTTATTGAAAGAACGTTGTCTCTCTGTAGAGCCTTTAATCATTCCATCTTTGATTCATGGGATCTTTAGGAATGCATAGTGGTGGGACTCTTCTATCTGCATCAACTAATGATTCGTTTCTCCTCAGAGGACGATCTGATTGCCACCTAGTCCTGATCCCCTTATGGAATCTACATATGTATCTTTTTTCTTCTTCCATGGTCTATCTAACTCATCATTAATCATGATGTTCCTTTATATGTGGTTTCGGTAAAATATCCAGATTTACCTCCCCCTTTCTAGAACCCCGCAATTATCAGGATGTTATGAAATATGGTTGGAATATATCTATGCTCTAATAATCGGATGTAGGTGTTATTTCACTAGACCTATCCTCAAGTATGTATCGAGGCTTATTTTTTAAAGGCCCCACATAGTAGCTGTAGATTTCGGTTGGAGACAATTTTCGTTGGAATGAGATGGTTGTCTTCGAATCGTAGCTTGTGTTCTTCCTAAGATGTCATAAGATAGGACACTCGGTTTCAGTCTACTGCCATGGGAATAGGGTTAGCCAAGAGGTGACCAGTGAAGCTGAGGATAATGTGGTGCTGGATAATACTATTGTGAACCAGAAGGTGTAGGTTATGATGGAAGGTATGAGCAAGAAAAGCTGCGTGAGGTTGATCTAAAGGTGGTGGAGTGCTCGGGTGGAGCTAGGTTCCACAAACCAGCCATGGTCTAAACTCTTATACCTAGTGTGGTGGAATTATTTTAAAGGCTATAGAGTGACATGGCTTTTCTCCCTTTCATCAAGACTTGGGATGGGGGCGCTCAGGTCAGTGAAGTGGCTGAAGGAATTCGGGACACCTTCACTGCTTCTACTCATGTGTCGGGGGAGTCTTTTAGAGCTGTTAAAGCTTATGGGTCAACTATTGGGTAGAAGGAATGCAAAAATCCATTATCTTATGCAATGGTGGTATGGGTTGGTAGTATCAGAGACTCTGAAAGGGTGTTTAATGGAATGAAAACGTCGAAGGAATGACCTGAGTGGGAACAGATTCCACTTGGAGAACGTAGGCCATTGGATACCAAGAAGGACACTAACTCATGGCTTGATCTGTCCGAAATTCCCCACAAGAACCCCTTTTGGAGTTTTATCAATGAGGGAGTCTCTTATGGATATTCTAAGGGTCCATATGAGGCTATTTCTATGGGTGAATGAAATTTTTTTGATGATAATGGTTTGGGAGGGGTGGGAAAAGGATTGCACATCCGGATATGGAAGAAATGGAACAAAGAGAATAGGGACCCAAGGTGATCCATTATTTCTAGAAAGCCTAACCCAAAGGGGTGAAATGACTACTCTTACCTTCCTATACCGATGGATACCTCGTCAGCCCAAAAAGAGGGAAAACCCAATTAGCTCGAGTTCCAAATAGTGTATAGGGAGAATGGCCCGCATGTCTTGGTCTCCGAGTCTCATGTGAATGAATCCTCTTAGGAAGGTGATCTGGATGTGGAGATGCTCTTATATACAATAGAGGTTATACTGGTGTTGGAGGATGCTATATTTCCTGGTATGTAGAGTGAGGTTGGAACCGGGCCAATTGATAAGTTCGACATAGAGGGATTAATGGCGCAAGTGAGTGAATTGTCCTAATTTTCCATGGTGGGAGTGGAGGGGGTGCCTGGGGAGATGGAAGGAGAGGATTTGATTAGGGAATATACGTGGTAGTTGCTATTACAATCTGAGGAGGAGATGGGAGAGATGGTGGTAACCAATTGTTCTTCTGCTAAGGCTGTAAAACTGATATACGAAAGACCGATTCAAGTTGACACCAACAAGGAGAAAAGCAAGTGGATCGAGAAACAACATATAATCCATGTCAAAGGGATCAACAATAAGAAAATTGATGTTGAGGGTTTCATGCGAGCATGGGGTAACCTGGCCTCTAATTTCAAAGGAATTATAATAGATTACCCTAGAAAAAAGGTAACATCACATTCCTGGAGATATTTTTTGTAAACTATGTATAATGTGTTTAAGCTGGTCTTTAATAATTTTTTAATGTGCTATAGTGTTTGGTGTATTGGTTTTACTTGTTGGATTCATAATTTCTCCATAAAAGTTTTCTGCATAATTAAAATACATAGTTTTTGGTGGTTAATAATTAAGAAAGTATTTAGTTCAGTTTTAGTAATTATGTTTCAATATTTTAAATATTACATGCCTTGCTGGTAGTCTATTCTTTCCACAATTGGTGACACATTGAGTCATTGATGTATCAATTCAACTATAGGTATCAAGAGTGCTACCGAAAGGACAAATTTTCTACTATCGGTGACTTAATGAGTAACCAATGAAAATCCCTCTTACTAACTTTTTAATAAATTTTAAATTTAATATTTTATTTTAATCACTTCAATTTTGTTCAATATAAATGTTTTTATTAATTTTTTTTAAAAGAAATCAATAATGTAAATTTGATGTATTATTTAAACCTAGTTAGTAATCCATTATTGTTTTAATAAGATGACATCATTTTATTATTTAATTTTAGATTAGTATTGTTTTATTTTTTATTTAATTATTTATCTCAATAAAATTATGTTTTTTTATTTTTTTTAAAAATTTTTCATAAACGGCACCACTGATTGTCACCAATGGTGGCACTGATGGTGCAACCATGACTCCCATATACCCACACCTTCTCTTTGATACCTTCCTCCCTTCACCTACTGATTCTCCCCCAAGCCACCTACCAACACCAATCTTTCATGTTGCCACTGACGCATCATTTTTTTCAATCGATGACTACACCTTGCTATCGACATTCCTCGAACGTCAAAATCACTGATAGAATCCCACATATCCCGAGATACCGATATCAAAAATTGTTCTATGTTTCACCTATAAATTTTGGTGAGGAATCCCACTATTCATGTCTCACTGATCCTCCACCTTTCATCGGTGACTCGAGTCACCATCCCAATGACAACCATGACTCACCATCAATAAACTCTTTTCAATACACAGTGACACTATTGATCTCACATCTTCTCACTATTAAACGGTGGCAGTCTCAACCCTCATCCTACTAATCCCTATCTGTTGACACTGACAAACCACCTTATTCACATCTCACGAATGTCTACTCTTCTGCTAACAATGTTACTTCCCACAACCTACTGATAGACACCCTTTCTCGTCCCTCCAACTCAACATCTAACGTCGCTTTGTTTTCACTCACATCATTCTTCTCATTTTCATCCAATGCTACCAATAACATCCACTCACTTTTGATGTTCATTCATCCAACCACCCTAGCCTCACTTCATCGATACTCCACCAATGTGATAACGATACTCATTATCTCATGGTTAAAAGTCCATTCCACCTGAAACATTCAAGAAAGACCAAATCCAACCATAAACCATAATATTTCAGACTCATAATCATATATAGTAATGCAGCAAACCCCATTCGCTATTGTTGGTGAAGAAGAACTGATGGATATGTTTTCACTGCTGATATGAGTTGGAGTCGCACTACTTGGAATGATTGTGTTGCACCATGAATTCAAACTGAACTCGCCTAGATTTATGTCACCATGTCCTGCCTCTGTCACTGTGGGAGTCTGAGACCGTGTGGAGCCACCATCGCCGATAGCTGGTGCACCACCTTTCCAACACGATTTGGACTAGACCATAAATTACTGAGGAACTTGAAACGCCACCACTGCTGACAAGCATTCGTTTATTATCGTTCTGATATGCCACATGGAGGAGGATGTCATTTCCATGTCCTGTAACTAGAGCCGCCTGCGATGCTTCTCAAGAAGCATATCTCCTCCTCCTATTTTGAAGCAAAACTGGAGATGGTTGAGATAGTTTAATATATAAAAATATATTTTAAAAAATAAAATAACTTAAATTAAAATAAAAACATCAATAAAAACATAATAAAAACTAATACAGTACTTAAAATTTAATTAATATTAATTTTATATAAATAATAATAATAAAATTAATTATTAAATAATTAATTATATAAAATATATAAAAAATAAAATTCTTAATAATAATTAAACTTATTAATTTTAAATAGAATTTAATTATAAATTCCAAAAAATAATTAATTTAATAGTTTTAATCAACATTAATAATTTTAATATTTAAACATACATATCTTAATTAAATAATAAAATTAATGTTTATAATATATAAATTATATAAATAATTAGACTTTTTTAACTTAAATATTAATAATGATTAATTATTAACTAAATAGATAAAGTAAATAATACATTAATATTTAATTATTCATCTAAAACTAACATTTATAGTAATATTTGTTAAATAATATATAATGATTAATTCATTTTAAAAAATCTAAATTAAAATTTTAGTTATAATAACTTATTATCAATAATACTAATTACATAACATAATAAATATTAATAGTTTCAATAATTATTTATTATATTAAAGACTTTATAATAAATTTCTAACAATAATTATAAATATATATTAGATAACTTTATTCGTGTTTTTAATATTTTATTTTGTCTTTTACTTTGCAGGTTCATTCAAGAGGTATAAACCTATCCATGTTCACTCAACTTACTCACAAGGAGTTAGATATACGGGAAAAGTTAATGTGTTGTGTGGGTCGTGAAAAACCACACTTCTGGAGTGTGTATCAAGGAGACAAGACAGATATAGTGGAAAAAAGGGGTGACATGCAGCTGGTGACAAATGATTTAAAATGTTTGGACTAGATCCTTCAAGGTTAAGATGCTGGAGAGTCATATTCCTAAAAATCCATGGAGTATAGTTAATAGTGCCATATTTCGGAGGGGAGTTCTAACTGTTCTCTGTAATTTTTCAATTTTTGTTCTTGTAAAGGACCGTTTTTTAAAATATTAACATGAAATTGAAGTAAATAATTAGGTTTGGGGAAATTTCTAGTTCTACTGGTTATATCTTTTCTCCCATAACAATTTTCATATTAATGTATCCAGAATTGATCGATGAAATCAAATTTGAATTTAGTCATTCATGTCGAAACACTTTAAATTTCCAATTCCATAATCATTCGGAGAGACGTATCATGTATTTATTTTTTCTAAGACTTTTTAATTCACAAAACATATGAACTCCTAGTGAGTTTGTTCGGTTGCCATTTTGAAATTTCAATCTGGAAGGTGGACATTATTTGAGTGGAAGACTACAAGGATTATCAATCTATATGTCTTATATCCTGGTGAGGGATGTAACTCATTCATATTTTTCATTATTACGTTTCATCCATATTTGAGTGATCATGAATCTTTTAACACCATTAGAATATAATTTTCCATAGAAATTTCTCTTTCTTGTTCGTCTTAGCATCTTCTCCCATGTTGTTGTTTATTTTTGTGTTTATTTTTCTTATATCTTACATCATCATAGTGTATTTATGATTTACTTTTCTTTTAACAAAAAAAATTAAAAAATTGAAAACTATAAAAATTATTCACACTTCTAACTACAGTGGGGTATTTTTAAGGAATTTAATTAAAAAAACTAGTCACAATCTTTCCATGTGGGTAAGACCATACATGTCACTGGACAGTATTTTGTAAGAAAACATATAATTCAATCATTGACTGACATCAATGGAGGTCATGTCAAGTACCCTCGATATGATCTATTCATTAAATTTGTATTTTAAAATTTTAAAGATTAAAAACATTTATTCAATACCCAAATGGATAAACTTCTATTACTATCTTAATTGGATATCCTCAATGGATAATCCTCTACTTGATGTTCTTTTCTTCATTTTAATATTCTCTCTCACCATATGGGAACATAATTCCGAAAAATATTCTTAAAATGAAAGCCATATCTACTATGAAATGATCCAAATTTTTCTTCTAAATGATAAGAACATTGTATTAATATATCATATTATTTGGAATTATGTAGTATAGGAAATTTCGTTATGGTGATATGTATATTACTCCAAATAAATCAATTCCATTGTTTCATCATTCTTGTGTACCCCAATGACATAATGAAAACGCCTAAAATGAAATATACAGTCTATTTTACACTTAAATATTGTAGAGATATATCTAATTAAAAATGGTTAAATATTATGTACATATTAAAAATATTATAAACTTATATTAATTAAAAATAAAGTTAATGCATAGGCCCAAAATCATTTTTACATTCCCCATTTGGAATCCTTCAAATGAAACCCACAATCCCCTTCCATTTTAGGTTTATCCATAGCATAGTGAAGCCCTAATGTCATAAAAACTATTTTATAAAATCAATAATCTCCTAGTAAAATTATAACACAATCAACATAAACTCTTAAAAATTACCCATCATAAACAAATCACTTTTCTACAGCTTCATCTTAGTGATCCTCCTCTATTTTCATTACACATGTGAGAAGAATTTTCTCTACCATTCCATAGATATTCATTCACCATTATATATCCATATTTAATAATTTTCATATCCTACCTAATAAATATACATATATCTTAGTCATACCTCATCATACAATGTAATGACCACTTAATTTTCCCATATATATGATTCTGAGAAGAATATATTTGCATTAATAAATTAAGATATTGATTTTTTTGACCATTAATTACCTTTTACTTATAATCTAGTTTCATATTAAGATTGACTAGGATTTTTTATTCTGATTATATTAATTAATTATATATTTTCATTTCATTTTAGCGATGATTAGTATCATTCATATTTTAAATGTTATTTATACTTCATAATGTTAATGATTTAGAGTTATTCAGAGCCCATTACTTTAATATCAACATTGTAAATTTTTTTAGATTTTGTTATTTCTTCAACTTATTGTCATGATATAAAGGAGAGGAATGTATTTTGAAAATGTATTATAATTATCCAGTGAAATATTTTTAAACACAATAATGTTAAGACCCTAAAATGGGGGGACCTACGTAGTGATGTTTGATTTTACTACTGGATTGCATGTCTCACCCCATGATGCTTATCGAATTTATTTTTTTGATGATAATTCTATTATGCCCATGGGTTTCTATTTTTATTTTATTTCCTTTTTTTAAATGATTTTAAATTTAAATTTTTAGTTATTTTTTAGGATCCATCCCATGTATTATGGGGTGTAATAGAGATGACACCATACTCAATTATTTAAAAGGATTCATGGAATAATGATTGAATTGTTTATTTGGTTTTGGATACCCTTACAATTATATGATAGATTTATTTCTTTGTATGACTTGAAAAAAATCCTTTATGGTGATTTATTGTTTAGATAATTGGTTTTTATTTATAATATGTCATGCCGCGACCCCCTCCCCACAAATTGTTCCCCTCCTGTGACAGCAATGTGAGAAGGAAGATAATGACCCCCTATCCCACCTATTGTAGGCCCCGGGAAAGTGACTAACACCGAGGGTATAGTCAACACACAGATTGGAGGCATTACCCTCTAAGAGAACACATGAAGAATAGAGATATAAGATAGGTACCAACCCACTCCAACTCAAGTAGTAATATGAAATAAATCCTATGTACACATATGAAATTTCATTCAAAACCACTACAACTGGAGGGGAAAAACTGCACGTAACCAAAAAGAAAGTAAAATTGTATCAACTACAAGCCCAAATAGCTCCTACAACCACAAGTTAGTAGAAACCATCTTAATATCCAACCTACTCCAAGTGACCTGAAAATAGTTTATATATACCTAGGGTGAGTATAACATTATTCTCAGTAGGATACTCCCCGAAGCCTCTCGTGAAAATGTAAAAGAACATGATAAAGCACAGTGAACAACGGGTGAATCAAACCCGTCAACTAAAAGGGTATACAATTTTCCCAACCTCATCATGGATATTCTCACCAAGTAATGAATACAAGAGTATATAATATAATAATGAATATCATGGGTAACCCGCTACTACTTCCCCACTGGATTACCAATTTTCCCTAATGTTGCATATCTTAAGAATCTCTCTCCTAAAATGCTTGAACGCAGTCACCTAAGTGAAGCACCACAACATGCACCAAATGCAAAAAACCCACCACATCCATGTAAGGAAATTAACCATGTAGTTTCTGGGAGCCCCCACAACCAACATAACGTGTATCGTAGGTCAGGGTATTATACCTCAATCCATTAAATCCCACACACTGTTTAAGGATCCTCAAGCCATAACAGCCTATAAATGTTACATCTATGGTATTCCATGGGAAAAAATATTTAGAATATTTGTGTGTGAATAACTAGAAGACATTAGAGCCCTCTACACACATATATGGGGAAAAATATCCATTGTTACTACGAACACAAGAAACTACCAAGAGAAGAGTGTGGGGCTAAAGGGGGTAGTCAGCCATTCATCCTCCAACCAGAATGTTTTGGAAAACACCGCCCATAGCTCAAAATCTCTTGGGTGTTAGTTTACATTACTGATAGGGTGGAGTAGCGTATAGAAACACAAAACGTATAGGACATACTATATCTAACAACCACACTATTTTCATAACCTAGTATTAGACCGAAATGCAGCTAATGTCTCTTGGACTCTCGCTACTACTTCTATGTCTAGGTGTCCTATAAGCGCACAACCATTTAAAGTGCTTTAATAGATTATTTCATTCCATTTACTAGTTTCAATTTACATTAATTAATTGTTTAAATATTAATTAACCAATTACAATCCAACATTAATGTTCTTTATCGCCACACGCAAAGTACACAGTTCCTTCAAATGACAACCTCAGCATTGCGCCCCAGTAAGCTCCAAACCCCATGGGATAACATCATTTATTACAATATTAATTATAGAATTACAAACCCACATTCCGAGGAATTATAGAAAAATATTCTATGATTCTAAACACAAGGGGATCAACACAGTGAGTAGGTGTACAACCTGTCGATTCATTGCCGCATACAATATGAGTGTAGACCCATCCTACCTTGAGAAGATAAACACAGATAACATGTGGTAAACCCCATGCATCATCAACTTTTTCGAAAGAATGTTAATCATGACCATATGTATTAAGTTGTGGTGAAAAGTAAAACAGATAACCAATCAAGGAAACAATATGCATCCAAACATTATCATCCAACCCGATCCATCATCCCTAGTGTCCTCCCCGACACCCACATGCATACACTGATGCATGTCACCACTCTAGGTGTCAACTTCTGCCACAATCAATATGCCTCCCAACCCCCACATATAACAAATGCCATCCAGGCTCACATTACAAAACATGAAATATGAAAACAAACAACACATCAATTGGCTCTTGGCTTTTAAACAATCAATATGGTAACTTAGAACCCTAAAAGGAATTATCCATTATCAGACCACCAGTTCCTTAATACATCATGGATTAACTGATTTATTATTCATATGTTCCATCATTGGGAAACCTAAATAGTATGCTATCACAAAAAATTAAAAATGTTTACCGCACCAATTTGATTAACATAAAAATTAAAACAAAAAGTACAAGATTCATTTACATGCCTCTTTATCTTATCCAAACTATTAATAATTAATTTCTGTTTATGTTCATTAACAATTTATAACAAGAAAAAACAAATAAATGAAGAAATGAATACTATAAAGCAAGCATAGATATCACACAATCTAGCAGAACAAGTGGCAATAACATTCAATCGATATCAATTTATTTTCTGGTTCTAATATTTATTATGTCAATTTCAATGTGATCCAGTTGGATAAACATGATAACTATATAGTTTCACATATAATAAAATATAAGCAATGAATCCCCTACCTCAAATAGTTCATGAAATTGTTTATACGAGAATGTTCCACATAATGGTTCATGATCGCCTCCTCTCATGACAAATGCATCCACCTGAGGATGCCACTTTAGGACCACACCAACCGAAACTCAAGAAAACTCCATTAGAAGAATGATGATCACATGCTATAATATGGAATGGAGAATAAGAGAAGATGAACCCAAAAATAATGAACATAAAACATACTTTATATTGAAGATCAATGGATACTCCTTGGTTGCACCGAAATAGGGGGTGCAGTTACAGCAAGAAGAATGTCGAGGAAACCAATCCACGGGAAAAAGAATGATCTCACGATTACAATGGGAAGGAAGGAAAGGTTTGAGCATTTTTCACCAAAGAACAAGGAGGAAGAACAAGATAGGATGATATATTCTCCCTTTTGAAGATTTAATGGAGCGACAGTTTATAATATGCTTGATTTCCCATTAAAATCAGATCGCATTAAACCACATGGTTGACCAAGTAAATGCATCTCCGGCCTTAAGAGAATTAATATAGGATTTATGGGATTTGATTCGGCCTTAAATACCTTTAAACAATGCCATAAATTAATTTTATGTCAAATAAAATGTTAAATTGGTGATACTGAAAAAACATCTGGAAATTTGGAAAAGGGAATATGAAACAGTTATGGAAACATTGTTCATGAGTTGTCTTACCATTTCTGAATCACTATTTCTAAATCACCATGTTTGACTCAGTATTTCTTACTCACCATTTATGACTCACTATTTTCGACTCACTGTTTCTCACTCAGCATTTCTCACTCACCATTTCTAACTCACCATTTCTGACTCACCATTTCTGACTCACCATTTCTGACTCACCGTTTCTGACTCACCGTTTCTGAAACACTGTTTCCGACTCACCGTGAAAATATTCATAAAACTAGATTTTTTTTTACAAAACTAGAAATTTTTCAATGTGTTGGGGATCAGTCACCTTGACCTTCCAGAAAAACTCAAACACAGATTTTAGATAAAGAATTAACCAGAGAGGTCCATACCATTACATTAGATACCTCTCAAAACATTCAATTCCTCATGAATCCAAAAAAATCCAAAATAAAAACATAAAAGGAGTTATGAACAACCACTACTCGGAAAACCTCTAAAAATAGAGAAAACCATAATAGGAAACAAAAGAAAGCCATCTCATAAACATGAAAGGTCTACAACTATGAATTGTAGATCATTACATGAAAAGAGTTAAACATCAAAAAAATATGGGTACATAGAATGTATCTGCGACTCTTATTCCCAAGTACTCTCTTCCATGCCACTGTGTTTCCACAAGACAAGAACCAAGGGAATAGAATGCATGTGCAACACCTTCTCCTTGCGGTCTTGTATCACCACAGGTTGTTCCTCAAAGGATGCATCATCATCAACATCGATATCCCCCCATTCTATGATGTGAGAGTCATCAGGAAGAAAATGATAGAGCTCTAAGACATGGAAGAAATCATGTATCTGACTCATATACGGGGGATGTGCTACTCGATACGCCACAACTCCGACATGAGCTAACACATCGAAAGGCCAAAAAAACCAGGGAGAAAGCTTACTCCCACGACCAAAACCTTCGATGTCCACGGCGGGGAGTTTCCTTTAGAAACACAAGATCCCCAACATAAAACCACAAGGGTCTCATCCTTTGATCATCATATGTTTTACGACGATCCAGTGATGTCTTCATCCTCTCACGAATCTCTTAAAACCATCTCTATTGTATTCTGCACTAGATCTGGTCCGAGAATTGATGACTCTCCCAACCTAGTCCAGCATAATAGAGAACGACACGACCCTCCATATAGGGCTTCAAATGTCTCCATACCGATGTTGGAGTGAAAACAATCATTATAAGTGGACACCACCAAGGGTAAGTGCCTCATCCATGAACCGCCAAAATCAAGAACGCAAGAGTGTAACATGTCTTCAAGAGTCTGGATGGTTCACTCTATCTGACCATATGTTTGAGGATGAAAAGTATTTCTACGGCATAAATATGAACTGAAAGCATGATGGAGACCTCTCAACACCCTAGAGGTAAAAGGGGATCTCGATAAGAAATGATCATCCTTGGGACTCCGTGAAGTCTCACCACCTCCTCCATATATTTCCTCAACAAAACAACCACTTATGATGGCTCCTTGATCGATATGAAGTAGACCGATTTTGATAAATGATCCACTACCACCCATATAGTATCATGCCCCCCTGGAGCTCGAGGTAAAACATTAAATAAGTCCATTGAGATGTCCACCATCTTCCACTAAGGAAAATATAATAGCTAGAGAAAACCACCGGGGACATTGTTCTCGGACTTGAGCCTCTGGAAGACTAAACATCGAGACCCAAACTCTACAACAGCATGCTTTAGCCTAGGCCACCAAAAATGACTCATCCAGGATCGGTACAACATTGTCATGCCGGGATGCAACAGTAATGGTGATCTATAAAACTATATGAGAACCATCTCGCACATTGTCAAAGGAACAAAAAGCCTTCTGTGATACAACACTCGATGTTGTTCATCCTTCGACCAACCATCAGGGGCCTCACCACAAACAACTCAGTCTCTCCAAACCTCAACCTCAAGATCCCCAAATAGGGACTCTTTGACCTTCTGCATCAAGGATGATTGTGCAATCATCTGAAAAAAATAGAACCTCTTCCCCCAAATTCTCCCATATCAATATGTAATGTTGACAGTTCTTCCAGTACTCTCTAGGAATCACTACATTCATGCACAGCATCACAAAGTGACTATCGACTCAGTGAATCAGCTATGACATTCCCTTTCCAGGTGTATATGATATCTCAAAGTCATATTCCTGTAAGAACTCTATCCAGTAACTCTATCGTATGTTCAAGTCATGCTGGGAGAAGACATACCTCAAACTCTTATGATCAGTGAAAACCAAAAAGCGTTCTCTAATGAGGTAATGCCACCTCAACATCAGAGAAAACACCACCGATGCCAACTCATGATCATGGGTGGAATAGTTACATTTATTGGGACACAACTTCCGAGACACATAAGAAACAACTTATCTCTGCAGCATCAAAACACAACATAACCCCATATGTGAAGCGTCACATAAAACATCAAACTGAACCCCCGTTGTTGGAAGACTAAGAACCGGAGCACTTACTAACATCTTATTTAGATACTAGAAAGCTACAAGACACTGATCTGTCCATATGAACGCTTGATCTTTCTTCGAAAAAGCTATCAGAGGGTCAAAACTCATGAGAAATCGATTATAAACCTCTTGTAGTAGCATGAAAGTCCAAGGAAACTTCTCACCTCAGACACTATCTTGGGGGATTCCCATGACACAATGGCTTTTATCCTTGATGGATCCACAGCTACTCCCTGTTGGGACACAACATGCCCCGAGAATCAGACTTCTCGAGCCCCAAACTCACACTTAGACAACTTCTAAATAGTTGATGTTTTCTAAGAACTCCCAAAACATCGTGTAGATGTTGTGCGTGTTCCTCCTCAGATGTGGAGTACACAAGGATGTCATCAATGAAAACTATGAAAAACGTGTACAGGAACTCATGGAACACAACATTCATCAATCCCATGAATTCAGCTAGATTATTCTTCACACCGAACAACAATACAATGACCTCATAATTCCCATGATGACAATAGAATGTAGTTTTTGGTATATCCTCATTCTTCACACACATCTGATGATATCATGACCGCAAGCCGATAATTGAGAACCAACTTTTACCCTTCAATTGATTAAATATATCATCAATCCATGGAATAAGATAGCGATTCATTATTGTCCCTTTGTTTAAGCGACGATTATCGACATACAAACTCAAATAGTCATCAGCCTTCTTTACGAACAAAACTGTGGCACCCCACAGTGACACACATGGCCGAACAAAATCACACTATAATAGACCATCACGATGTATAAGTAGCTCTCATAACTCAGAAGGGGACATCCTATATGGAGACATAGAGATAGGAGATGCTCTTGGTTGTATCTCGATCCAAAACTTGATCTCTCGTCAAGGGGGTAATGCTACAACCTCTTCTGAAATGACATCAGGGTTCTGTTCTATGAACCTAGTGACTACAAACTTCTGAACCTCTGAAGAACTCTACGTCATCATAGCCATCATGGATGATATGGATGGAACACGCTTATAACCCATTTAAGGGTCTCGCTAGCCAACAAACACCAATGGATCTCCATCCGCATCGAAGAACACAACCTACCTCCTGATTCAATCCCTAAAAGGCTGCACCAAATACAACCAATCCATGCTAAGGATGTCATCATATGGTTGTATTAGTAAACATATTAAATATCCAGAAGAGTGGTGCTACACCAAAACTGGCTCATAGTTTCTACATACTTCAAACAAGCCAGCTCAACCTCCAACTGGCGTAGTCAATGCCAAGGCTACGGGAAGCCTCTCTACCTCAACTCCCAAAGCATGGACAAGGGTAGGTGATATAAAGGAGTGTGTTGATCCTGAATCGAACAAGGCATACACTAAAGTTCAAAATAAGAAAAGGATACCTCGAACAACTTTTGGCTCTCCTAGCACTGGCAACGCTAAAGCATGAAGCTGACCACAACAACATCCATGAACTCTCTGGAAAAGATGATTACCACCACCACGACAGCACTATGATCTCTGAGGTCATGGGGAATCATGAGGATACCATCTTCCTACACTATCTACCCTCTTCTGTTCTAAAGCTGGTGCAACCAGCTGCTGCTGCCACTATTGGAACTGCCTCAATGGAGGAACCTGGTGCTGAAACCATGTTGCACGATGACTGCTCTAAAATGTCGGGAACTATCACAACTAATGACCTTGACCACCACAAGATAAACAAGAACCATATCCCTTGGAATAGGCCTAAGATATTCTACCCATGGAGAAATGAGATGTGAAGGGCTGGGACCTACCCCCGGCTGAATGGAAACTCTTTTGCCCTGAAAATCGGGAACCCTAGTCCACATCTCTGCTTCGTGAGGAATCACGATGATTCCCCTCTCGTGATTAATAGGTTCTGTACAAAGTCCTTTCGACAAACTCTTATCTCGCCACACATCAAGATATGTATTCACCATAAATGGGGTGACATGGAGCTGAATCTCTAGACGCAAAGCCTCCCCGTAATGCCTTGCCCTAGCCTCCTCATCAGGAAATAGGTCCGTAGCATATTGCAAAAGGTTACTACAACAAATTCCAAACTGTCACAGACTGTAGCTGACTTGTTGAAGGGTAAGATGTTGCAGGTGACTGGAAACCTTTGTAGTCAAAGAAAGAAACTTGAATCTAACTTGTCTCGGAACATCTCTCATGATATTGATGACTCATAGAGATCCCTGATGAATAAGGACCACCACTTCCTCGCTTCTCTAGGTTGCATCATAACAACCAAGGACACCCAGTGCTCCTTCCGAGCACGGATCGAACTGAAGCCGTTTTTGACCTCTTCTAACCAGACTTCCGTGACTGCATCTGAAACAGATATGTCATACTTCTACGGACTTTGGCGTTGAAACTCTTATAGTTTCGTCATCCATGTGTCATTATCTTCAACCTCTACCCTATGGCGATCAGCTGGAACATCCTGCTAGACACCTTCCATGCGATCCTGATGAGGATGTTGACCTAGATCCATAACTATAAAATAAAAATCTGTAAGGGCTCCTAAACCAGGAATATTAAAGGCACAACATTAATTAATTAGTTGTTTTCTTTTATCCATTTTTGGTTATGCTATCCCAAAATCTACCCATTCATGCACGGGCACAATGAATAATGATGCATGATCCTTTCTTAGGCTCTACCCTTAAACTAGTATCACCTAGTTTAGTAGCCATTGTAAACATAATAGTCCATACATAATATCATAGGGGGCCCTAAACGCATATGTCTCAGCCGGTTTACAGTGTTTACATCACTTTCTAAACACGAATGACACTGTTTCCCTACCAACCCATGAAACATCTCTTTTTCCTAACACCAATTCCCATCCTATCATTCAACCAGAACTCTAATACCACTCTGTCAAGGCCCTCTCCCCACAATGATTACCCCACCTAGGATAGAAATGTGAGAAGGGAGGTAATTACCCCCGAGTCCCACCTCCAGTAGGCCTCGGGTTGGTGACAGGCACTGAGGGTATAATAAACACACAGATGGGAGGAATTACCATCTAAGAGAACACATGAGTAAGAGAGGGATAATATAGACACCAACCAACTCCAACTCAACCAGTATGATTAAATAAATCCCATGTACACATATGAAATGTCGTTCAAAATCACTACAACCGGAAGGGGGAAAACTGAAATTACCCAAAAGGAAGTAAAACCGAAGAAACAACAGGACCGTATAGCACCTGCAACCGCAAGCAAGTAGAAACCATCTTCATCTCCAACTAGCTCCATGTGACCTGAAATACAGTTTATATATACATAGGGTGAGTATAATAGTATACTCAATTGGATCCTCTCTGAAGCCTCTCATGCAAAAGTAAAGAGATCATGCTAAAGCACAGTGAACATCAAGTGAAAATAACCCATCACATAAAAAATAATACTATGTTCCCAACCTCACCATGGATACACTCACCAATTAACTCATAAAATAGTACATAATATAATAATGAATATCAATGGTACCCTGCTACTACTTATATAGAGACCCGACCTTTTCATACATTACTATTACATCAATTCAATGATAAAAAACACAATAGTATTACACATAGAGGATCTAAAGGTTTAGTGTCTTGGGAAAACTAGGACCATACATAAAAAATACAACATCAAGCATAAACATTTATTTAATTTCCTCTTCACTAGCTTCTTAGTGTCACTTTTCCTCTATTTAGTACACGTAGCCACCTGAGGATAAACATCAAAAGGGGTCAGCTAGAAGCCCAGTAAAGGGATAGATAAGAACAATATAGAATGGGTTGATCAAAATCATAACACAGGAAAATGATCATGAACATGAGAGGAGCATAAATAATAGACTTGAAATCTAGAAATGCATAAAAATGAAACATCATGTCTTAGTAGTTATCTACCACTCATACTTGTGAACCAAGATAGCATCTTGTTCACACATAATTTCAAATTTACTCAGGAGATTCATCACTTTACCCAATGCATTGGAGTGCTATATAATTCTGGGAGCACCCGTCACGTTTAAACATTCATATTGCGCTATATAATTCCGGGAGCACCCATCACATCATAACATTATCATTATCATGATTGACACATAGAACACATATCAAACATGTAAATAAATAACACATGTAAAGGAATGGGTTTCATCTCATAATAACACATTCATCAGCTTTGGGTTCCCAAAAGAAAGAGGGAACAACATACTTGATACAAGAACCATCAACCTTGAATGAGAGGTAAAAAGGTGAGATCATGAAAGAAGAGTTCTTTTGGAAAACATTTTGATGGGCATAAAAACTAGTGAAAAACATGTATATCCCAGAAACATGAATTCAATGATGAAAAAATGATCTTTTGATGTGTAACCATATCATAAATGGAGTGAAAGAGGGAGAACCCGAAGGAAGAAAATTGGGTTCGAGATTTTCCCTTACCTTGTACCTGAATGGTTCCTTCTCTTTAATGTACTATATAATGGAATTATATTCATTAATTAGAAATCCAGAACTATGTGTACATTAATGGGGTTCATTCTGGTTTCATTATAATATTTTTTTTTCCTTTGGATGACTTATAGAGTTTAAAAACATTGTTCGGCGATGTTCATTTTTATGGTTTTCTTGAGTGGTTCACTTGTATTATTAAATTGATGTTTGGGTTGATCATGGGTAAAAATCCGGTACTGATATTACATGTTATTAATGATGTTACAGGAGATTTAATGATTTTATAAATAATTATATCAGATCCAAGTGGATGAATCATTAGATAAGAATTTAATGATGGTTATTTGGGTTAATTTGAGCGGTTTTTGGATAACAACGAACTTGTTTTAACTTTTAACTTAGTAATTTTGCCATAGGTTATTTATAGAACATAAAATAGACCTTAATAAATATAAAATATTCTATTTCAACAATAAAAATGGTTTCATGACCAGATCTGAAGGTAGAAATGTAAGAAGAGAGCATGTCATTTTTGAAGGTGATAAATTAACACCTCATGAACAACGTTCTCTTTAATAAAATGAAAGGAAGAGGGAAAGGGTGTGGGGTGATATTAGAATCATAAAAATTACATTATATGTATAATAATGAAGTTACAATACAATTTGGATGAATATAGGTGGGGAGAGATCAAGAAAGGAACTTGAACTTGAAAGGAAATTAAAGGAGAAGAGGGAGAGAAATTACCTCTAGAATCTTTCTCTTGAGATCATCCTTAAGGAAGCTAGGCTTGGTATTTTGATGAGACCAGAAGCTTTGGACGTGGGGGATGGGCTAGGGAAGATGTCTGGGCAGAGTTTTGGGGAGGCTAGGAGCTTGAGAGGTGTGAGGGAAAGAGGGAGTGAAGGGTGGCTTTTATAGTGGAGGGGAGAGGGGTTTCCTTAATATAAAATTCATTAGTTTATTATTTTCCCCTAAGTCAAGGAATAGTGAGTCTTGGATGACCAAGAATAGTAAAAAAGGCATATGAGTCCTAGATTTGGGTGCTTGCATCACTTGTGATGTCAGGAATAGTGGGGTTTAATTAAAATGTATTTATATGGTAAATTAATGTATTCTACTATTCACAAAAAATTCAAGTGTCTCAAAAAAATCCCAAAACAATACCCCAACCATTTTTCGACGAGTAGAATCCAAAAATTAATTCCATTTATGAAAAATAATTTCCTATATATTATTTATTTAATATTTAAATAAAATCACAATTTACTTAAAAAAACAGTTTTTAGATTAAAACTGATTTTATTGTTCTTTCAAAAATTACGTAGGGTCTTATAAAATTATATAAAAACTATTAGACATTGATTAAATAATTTATGAATACATTTTAGGGATATAAATGTTATTTTAAATTAATTAAATAATTTTATTTATTTAAGTATGACTTATAAAATACCAAAAACATTTACTAAGGTCAAATTGTCACTTTGTAAGATGTCTAAATTTTATTTTATTATTCATAGGTAATGTTACTTTTATTTACTATTCGTACGGGTCATATTACTATCCTTATTAGTAGGTTACTGTTCATAATGGTAGGTTATAATTCACCAAAAATTATTTTTGTTTCATTAGACTCCAAAAATCATCTTGAACACAACCGTGAATGTCGGATTTTCAAAATTCAAAACATAGGAGTGAAAAACTTATGTTGAAAGGTAACTTATCACATAGTAGTTCATTATGTTGTGATTTCATGTTATAAATATAAGAAGGGAATTTCCATTAAAAAACTTTGGGTCATTACATTCTTACCCCCTTATGAAATTTCGCCCTCGAAATTTCATTTCACACAAATAGGTGAGGGTACTTCTCCTTCATTACCTCTCCTGGTTCCCCACAATTTTCTAAAATAGAAAAGGATACAACAGAACATAACTAAACAAGTCATGAATAACTTATTCATTTAAACAATTATACCAAAAACATAACATATGGGATACCTAGGAAAATATCCTTGTGTGCATATTTGTACTTAGTCTCATGTTATAGGTTTTCTTTAGGGTTCACTAATCCTAATTCCCAAATTAACTAAACCTTGCCTCTAATACCAACTACAGCGACCCGACCCTTTCTTACATTACTATTACATCGTTTCAAAGATAAAAAAAAATAGTATTACACATAGTGGATCCGGTGGTTTAGTGTCTTGGGAAAACTAGGACCATACATAAAAAATACAACACCAAGTATAAACATTTATTTAATTTATTCTTCACTAGTTTCTTAGTGGCACTTGTCCTCTCTTTAGTACACGTAGCCACCTGAGGATATACATAAAAATGGGTTATCTAGAAGCCCAGTAAGAGGATAGATAAGAACAATATATAATGAGGTGAAGATAATCATAAAACAGCCAAAAGAGCATGAACATGAGAGGAGAATAAATAAAAGACTCGAAATGTGGAAATGCATAAATATTAAACATCATGTCTTAGTGGATATCTACCACACATAATTTTGAACCAAACTAGAATCTAGTTCACACATCATTTCACATTTACTCATGAGATTCATCACTTTACCCAATGCATTGGAGCACTATATAATTTCGGGCGCACCCGTCACATTTAAACATTCATATTGCGCTATATAATTCTAGGTGCACCCATCACATCATAACATTATAATTATCATTCTTGCCACATATAACAGATATCAAACATGTACATAAATAACCCATGGAAACTAATGAGTTTCATCTCATAATAACACATTCATAAGCATTGGGTTCCCAAAAGAAAGAGGGAACAACATACTTGATACAAGAACCATCAACCTGGAATGAGAGGTAAAAGGTGATATCTTGAAAGAAGAGTTCTTTTGGAAAACATTTTGATGGGCATAAAAACTAGTGAAAAACATGTATATCCCATAAAAGTAAAGGCAATGATGAACAAATGTACTTTTGAGTAGTAACCATATCAAAAATGGAGTGAAAGAGGGAGAACCCGAAGGAAGAAAATTGGGTTCGGGATTTCCCCTTACCTTGTACCTGAATGCTTCCTTCTCTTTAATGTCTTGTATAATGAAATTATATTCATTAATTAAAAATCCAGAACCATTTGTACATTAATATGGTTCACTCTGGTTTCATTATGTTATATTATGTTCCTTTGTATGACTTATAGAGTTTAAAAACATTGTTCGGGGATGTTCGTTTTTATGGTTTTCTTGAGTGGTTCACTTGTATTCTTAAATTGATGTTTGGGTAGATCATGGTTAAACATCCAGAACTGATATTACATGTTATTAATGATATTACAGGAGACATAATTATTTTATAATGAATTATATTAGATCCATGTGGGAGAATCATTAGATTAGAATTTAATGATGGTTATTTGGGTTAATTTGAGCGGTTTTTGGATCACAACGAACTTGTTTTAACTTTTAACTTAGTAATTTTGCCATAGGTTATTTCAAGAACATAAAATAGAAAATAATACATATAAAATATTCTGTTTCAACCATAACATTTTTTTCATGACATGATCTGAAGGTAGAAATGGAAGAAGAGATCATGTCATTTTTGAAGGTGATAAATTAACACCTCATGAACAACGTTCTCTTTAATAAAATAAAAGGAAGAGGTAAAGTGTAACACCCCGAGATTTTATGAAAAATATTGTTTTAAATTTCATTAATGTCTTGTGTTATACGCTACACCAAAAGGAGCTTTCACAACACACATCTCTGACCTGGATTGAATTACACGCAATCGCGACCTTCCACGGTAGCGTGTGTTGTACGCAACACCAAGTTTCGCTAAACAATGATATGCTATTAAAATATTATTAAAACTAGCCGTTATGAATAGTAATAACCACTTTTTGAAATTTTGTAAATTTTATTTTTCAAAATGGACTTCATTTTTGGATTCGGAATATCGAAATTAGCTTAGGGTGAAATTTTGGTGATTTTCGGATAACTTTCATATTTTGATGAATAGTGAAAATTACTAAATTTTAATTAAAAACAAATTTTTCAATTGAAATAATTAATAGTTAATTTGAGTGGTTTTAAAGTATATTTATAATATATTTTTACAATTCAATACAATTTTGGTCATTGAATGTAATTTCACATTTAAACCAGTTATAAACAAGTGCCAATCTTTTGATAGTTATTATCTCTTAAAAACACGCCTTTTGTTTTGACGACAGAAATTAATTTTTAAATTAATTAATTCAACTAATATTTTTTGAATTTGGTAAAATAGAAATCATTTTTGAGTTCATAATATCAAATATAGCTTAGGCCTAATTTTTGGTATTTTTCTGAAAACATTAAATTTTTGATGAATAGTGAAACCACTAAGTGGTAGTTAAAAACTGAATTTTTCATAAAACATAATTTTACCGCTTGTGTGAGTGTAATTTCAAAAATCCTACAGACACGGTTGGTATCAGTAAGTAAAATGTGGTTTAATGAGATAAAAATAATTTTTTTGGTGAATAGTAACTTTTTACTTTTTTTTAACGCGGTTAATAGTAAATAGGGTAACTAAGGGTAAAATTGATATTACTATTACCCTAACACATGTCCTAATTCTATTGGATAAGTGTAATTTGACCAAAAACAACCTTATGAATATAATATGACCATTTAGGTCCACTTGGATTAGATTATGACATTTAATATTATTTTATTTAATGAATAGTTAAAACAGTTAAAATCAAAGCTTAGTAACTAAAACATTTTTAATATGGTGTTATACATAAGATATATTCGATTATAAATATAAATTAGAAAGCTAAAAGGATTTCCTACATAATGATATTTTATTTATAGTTTTTAGACTTTATATAAAGTAATTTATTTATGACACAACGATGATGCAGTAATTACACTTTTAAGGAAATGTTAACATAATTGATGTCATAAATGCCCAAATAAATGTAATTTGAGACTTTTTATGAATTACACTAATTTAATAGGTTACTATGATATATTAGTGTTGATTTAATCAACTTTTTTCGAACATATAATTCTGTTATGACTTCCACAATAATCATATATCAAATAGTGTCAAAATTGACACAAAATAGTTTTTAAATCAAATATTATATTAATAATTGTTATTTTATTCCTAAAAATCTAGGGTTCGGCCAAATGACTTAGATAAGGATATATATATTAATAATAAACAATTTGGAGTTCGTTTGGCATGTTATAGTAAGTGTCTTAACCATATAGTGTAAGAAAACAAAAAGACACGGTAAAAGTTAAATTATTTAACTTAAAGTTAAATCTAATTGATAAGGTTAAAATAATAACCTAAACTTGTCTAAATCCTATTGGATGATAGGATTTAGACCCATACCCACTTTAGCTTAGAAATAAGACCCTTTTGAACCATTATAAAACGATTTTGACTTTAATATAAAATAATATTTTGAGATATTCCTAAGGTGCCCCTCTCCTCCCTTATAAAAGGGCACCTCCTCCCTCTCTTCCTCACACAAATTGGAGCCTTCAAGCTCGGCCAACCCCTGAACAAATCCCTTCTCCACTTCCCTAGTTTCATCCTAGAGGTCCTGGTCTTCTTCAAAGACCATCCTTAGTTCTTTAAGTGGAGGCTAAGAAAAGGCGCGTCAAAAAGAGGTAATATCCATTACCGATCTTTTTCAATTTCTTTCTTCTTCAACTTCTTCTTATTTAGTTGTTTCATTATAAAGTAATAACATAGGTATTTATTATATACTGATATGTTATTATAAATATGAAACAACTCTAATTAACCTTCTATCCATCCAACAGAAAAAGGAAATCACCGTGCGTGCGTACCTACGGAATACCGTCTCCACGCCGTGGTGTAATCTATATTCCGCCACCACCTTAATTGGATGGGTATAAAGGTGTAATGAGTAACTATATATGATTATTATAAAGTGATATTGATACTGAAATAGTATACATACACTTCAACACAATTCCACGACCATGGGAACGATATCATCGCTCGTGCGTACGTACGGACTACCGTCTCCACGACGCGATGAGATTCATTCTCAATGATTAACCATTCATGAATGATTATAAAGTATATATAATGAGTACTAATGAAATATATGACCTAATAATGATACTGGAATTATTTATATTTATATGTATGTCATCTACTTAATTCCATTCAATTCAATAAGGAAACGAAAACAGCGTTCATGCATACGTACGGACTACCGTCTCTATGAACGGTGGATTTCATTCCATTTACTTATTTATTATATATATGTATATTCTGAATATATATATATATATATATATATATATATATATATCATGTTTTATATTCTGGAATTAATTAATCATGATTTAAGTTATCATATGAATAATTACAAGTCAAGACACGGACGACAAATGAAACAATTTTACCCAAAACGCTCTTTAACATGGAATTTACAAAAGAACGGGTAATATAAAGTCATAAGTGAACCATATATAATATCATGACAATGAATATGATTCTGTAATAAGTCAATGACATTATTTAAATCATTATACAGGAGGTTTGGACACTTACGAAGCAAATCGGACCTAAGGTAAGGGAAAATCTCGCAATCTAAATTTTTATCCGAGATTGTTTATACTTTGAAATTTAATGGGGTGTATTTTATCATCCAAATCCAGGTTTCCTCAATATTTAATATTATTTCCATCCACCTACAATTATTTAAATCCAATTTTACCCTTCGGTGAGTTTTTAGTAAAAGATATGAAAGGAATCTTTTGTCGTTTTTCGTACGAGGTACTTTTTGACTTTTCCGACAAAAGTACGAAGAATGTTTTTTAACTTATACGACATGAATGGATTTTTAAAACAATATTTCCAAGAATCTTACTTTACAAGTTTTCAAGTTTATTTTTAATCAACTTATTTTAGTTTAAAGTTGAATGACATGTTAAGAAAGGAAAAATGATTTTTAAGAAGAAAGGATATTTTCCTCAAGAATGGAGTTCAAGTGTTTTTTCAAAATTATTTTCCATCTAAGATAATAAAGGGTTATGTTTTTACCCCTATTATTACATTGATTTGATTATGTTGTTATGGAATTATTTTTATAAATTCCTTTATCATATATGAATTGTTTTATGATGTCATGATTTTTAAGATTCCCATTTTTATTACATGGGTTATGCAATGATGTATGATTTATGATTTTGTGGCACACATAAGAATGGTATCATTATGAGATGGGTGGGACCTATATCTCCCTCCAATGTATTGGGTAAAGATTTTATATCTCATGAGATAGACATGGATGGAATGGTAGGTTATACCGGTTCAGTGAAATAGGATTGAAACGAGGGTGACTCGATTCAGAAAGGGACTTTGTCCACTAAGATAGTCTTGGCAATGAGTCATGACTAACAAGAAATGATTCTCTATGATTATGTGTGTATGCCACAAAGTTTCATGTTTTAAGTTATGCTTATTGGTATTTCATTTCACTACTATGATTTAACTCATGTTATATTTTTTCCAGGTTAAGATTTCCAAATGTTATGTTCTTATGAATATGATGTGATTGATTTTTCATTTGTTTACCCTTAATGAGCATTTGAGCTCACCCTTTTATGTTTTATTTTCCCCAGGATATAAAGAAAGGTTTTATAAAAAAAAGGAAGATCATTATGGGAGATATTGACGATCTTTCACCACGATTAGAAGATTACGTTCCGAGTTTCCAAAGACACTAAACTATTACGATCCTTTTGTGTGTGTTTTTGTTATGTACTAAGTATTCCGCAAAAGTAATGTAATGTCCATGTAGGTCAGGCCTCGGGTCTTTAAAGTTGGTATCAGAGGAAAGGTTCAGTCAACCTTTGGAAACTAGGATGTGAGAACGTTAGTGAGATCCCTAGAGATATTTCTAAGGTATGTCTAGGGATGTCCCTAAGGTTAAGTATACGTATAGGTTATAGTACTAGAACTACGCTAACGATCATAGAATTAAACCTAAGATGTTAGATATTGAAGGTACTCCCCCTTTATTATGTTGTTTTCCCTAGCATGATTTTTGCCTCTCACACTATTCTTTTTGGGTTTTAGACGTGGCTGGAACCCGAAGGAACTATGTTGATCATTGCAATGGACAATGCAATGATTGTCCTCCTGAACAAACAAATGTAATGGGAGATGGAGTGAAAAATCTTATTGCTATCCTTACACAATCTATGAATCATTCTGGACTTCCTAATGAGCAGAGAAAGGAACAATATTCTATTGAGTCCTTCATGAGGCAACGTCCACCTTCTTTCAGTGGGACTTCTGATCCACTTGTTGCTGAACAATAGATCAGTACCACTGAAAAGAAATTTTCAGTTCTTCAATGTTCTGAACATGATAAAGTCATCTTAGCAGTATATCGTTTGGAAGGTGAAGCTGATCAATGGTAGAATCTTATCAATAATACGAGGCCAAGAGATGAAATTGAGTCCATGGAATGGGACGAGTTCAAGAACTTGTTTTTCAGTAAGTACTTCCCTCGTATTCTTCGAACAAAGATGGAGAAGGAGTTTCTTGAACTAAAGCAAAAGGATGATGAATCTGTTGGTATATATGAAGCGAATTTTACATGAATTGCATGGTATGCATTTGGAATTATCATCCAACCTGAAAGTAAAGTTGATCGATTTTTCAGTGGCTTAAAACCAAGTCTTTGAAGGGCATTATCTATAAGAGACTTCAGTAGCTATGAATAAATTGTGCGTTGTGCTATCAAGGTAGAAATGGAAGTTGGTGTTACATATCCATCTCATGGTTTTGACAAGAAACGAAATATGGAGTTCAAGGAGAAATCTCAGAATAATGGTGACAAGAATATGAATGTTTCCTTATGCATAAAGTGTGGAAAGAAGTATGGTGGAGATTGTCTTAAAGGGACTAGAAAATGTTTTAAGTGTGGAAAAGAAGGTCATCGAGCAGCTGAGTGTCGAAGTAATGGAAAAAGGGTTTCTAATGATGTGAATAAAGAAAACACTACCGAGAACGCACCACCAACACTTCAATGCTTCAAGTGCAAGGAAATGGGGCATTATGCTAATAAATTCCCTAATCCAAGGGTTAGTTATGATCAACATGAGCAACCACTAACGGCAAAGGACAAAGGGAAGTCACATGCGATCACTATTGGCAATGTTGAATATGACAACGATGTTGTGGAATGATTAATTGTTTATGTAATGGGATTCCAAAATAATATTCTATCTTGGAGTATTGGAATATTTATGTATTGGTCTAATGTTGTATTCAAAGTAATTGTGATATTTTTTTTGGAAATAAGATGATATGCGCATAATGAAGGAAAAACGAGAAAATGAAATGTTTAATAGTATTCATGAGCTCATGATTGATATAAGGACTAAGTGATATCATGGTTTGAGTATATAGAATTTTGAGGATTTTGGTATGTGGAAAGTGTTAACTTTTAACTGCATTCATGTTTTCACTAAGGTATTCAAGAGAATACATGATTAAGGACTTTTAATGTTTGGAATGTGACCAACAAAACATATCTTATGATATATGGGGATCGACGATGGTGTTAAATCTCTGGTAATCATTTTCACTATGTTATGAGAGTGGACTGCAGTATTATGGATAAGCCTAAAGATTGGAATGGATTATGCTGGAAATAAGTTAGTATTGTTTAAGGATAGAAGTTTTTTTCGATATTATTGATGGGATGTTATAGTAATATAGTTTTAGAAAAAGGACAACCTGTAGAACGGGCGACAACCCATCGCGTCGGACAGGGCTGTGGGAATCGAACCCACAACCGAAGTGCGAGTGGCCTTTATCACCTACCACTGGCCTACAGGAAGTCCCTGTTTAGTAGAAACTAGTTTTATTATATTAATCAGTATGATATATGAAGTATAAGTCCATTTTACTAACCATATATGATTAATCTCACTATAGAATGACTTATGTATATTTAATAACTTTTTCTAACCATTTGTTTGAGACAGATGGAATGACCCGTCATTCTATCACATGATCTGCTAACACTTCACGAATAACAAATTCAACTTCATTTATTTAAGAGATGAAGTGGAAATTGTTCAAGGAACGAACAACAGTGAGATTGTACCAAAATAAAGTAAGTATTTATTCTAATTAAAATTCTTCAACTTTAGGGAAACGATCTTGAAAACCAAAAATGTTGTCCTAGTGCTCTTATATCTGATTAATCAGATGGTACCTTAGATCGTCACAAATTTATGGATTTGTGATTGTTGGATTTTCCATATCCTTGTTCTCTACCACTCTCCATCAGAACATGATGGTTAGATTTTTCTTCCATATCCATATTTTCACCTATGTGAAAACCCAGTGATTAGTTTATTTGGGTAACCGTTACGTTTCATACTTTTGTTTTTAAAGATTGGTTTTAGTATTACTTTTTACGATGTGGGTTTCTATTAAAGAAACTTTCAAGTAGTAAACCATTTATATCCCCGACGAATTTCGAGGGCGAAATTCATTTTAAGGGGGGTAGAATGTAACACCCCGAGATTTTATGAAAAATATTCTTTTTAATTTCATTAATGTCTTGTGTTATACGCTACACCAAAAGGAGCTTTCACAGCACACATCTCTGACCTGGATTGAATTACACGTAATCGCGACCTTCCACGATAGCGTGTGTTGTACGCAACACCAAGTTTCGCTAAATAACGATATGCTATTAAAATATTATTAAAACTAGCCGTTATGAATAGTAATAACCACTTTTTGAAATTTTGTAAATTTTGTTTTTCAAAATGGACTTCATTTTTGGATTCGGAATATCAAAATTAGCTTAGGGTGAAATTTTGGTGATTTTCGGATAACTTTCATATTTTGATGAATAGTGAAAATTACTAAATTTTAATTAAAAACAACTTTTTCAATTGAAATAATTAATAGTTAATTTGAGTGGTTTTAAAGTATATTTAGAATATATTTTTACAATTCAATACAATGTTGGTCATTTAATGTAATTTCACATTTAAACCAGTTATAAACAAGTGGCAATCTTTTGATAGTTATTATCTCTTAAAAACACGCCTTTTGTTTTGACGAATGGAATTAATTTTTAAATTAATTAATGCAAATGATATGTTTTGAATTTGGTAAATTAGAAATCATTTTTGAGTTCATAATATCAAATATAGCTTAGGCCTAATTTTTGGTATTTTTCTGAAAACATTCAATTTTTGATAAATAGTGAAACAACTAAGTGGTAGTTAAAAAACTGAATTTTTCATTAAACATAATTTCACCGCTTCTGTGAGTGTAATTTCAAAAATCCGACAGACACGGTTGATATCAGTAAGTAAAATGTGGTTCAATGAGATAAAAATAATTTTTTGGTGAATAGTAACTTTTTACTTTTTTTTACCGCGGTTAATAGTAAATAGGGTAACTAAGGGTAAAAATGATATTACTATTAACCTAACACATGTCCTAATTCTATTGGATAAGTGTAATTCGACCAAAACCAACCTTATGAATATAATATGACCATTTAGGTCCACTTGGATTAGATTATGACATTTAATATTATTTTATTTAATGAATAGTTAAAATAGTTAAAATCAATGCTTAATAACTAAAACATTTTTAATATGGCGTTATACATAAGATATATTCGATTATAAATATTCATTAGAAAACTAAAAAGATTTCCTACATAATGATATTTTATTTATAGTTTTTAGACTTTATATAAATTAATTTATTTATGACACAACGATGATTCAATAATTACCCTTTTAAGGAAATGTTAACATAATTGATGTTATAAATGCCCAAATAAATGTAATTTGAGACTTTTTATGAATTCCACTAATTTTCTAGGTTACTATGATATATTAATGTTGATTTAATAAACTTTTTTCGAACATATAATTCTGTTATGACTTTCACAAAAATCATCTATCAAATATTGTCAAAATTGACACAAAATAGTTTTTAAATCAAATATTATATTATTAATTGTTATTTTATTCCTAAAAATCTAGGGTTCGGCCAAATTACATAGATAAGGATATATATATTAATAATAAACAATTTGGGGTTCGTTTGGCATGTTATAGTAAGTGTATTAACCATATAGTGTAAGAAAACAAAAAGACACGGTAAAAGTTAAATTATTTAACTTAAAGTTAAATCTAATTGATAAGTTTAAAATAATAACCTAAACTTGTCTAAATCCTATTGGTTGATAGGATTTCGACCCATACCCACTTTATCTTCTAAATAAGACCCTTTGGAACCATTATAAAACGATTTTGACTTTAATATAAAATAATATTTTGAGATATTCCTAAGGTGCCCCTCTCCTCCCTTATAAAAGGGCACCACCTCCCTCTCTTCCTCACACAAATTTTAGCCTTCAATCTTGGCCAAACCCTGCCAAAATTCCTTCTCAACTTCCCTAGTATCATCCTAGAGGTCCTGGTCTTCTTCAAAGACCATCCTTAGTTCTTTAAGTGGAGGCTAAGAAAAGGCACGTCAAAAAGAGGTAATATCCATTACCGATCTTTTTCAATTTCTTTCTTCTTCAACTTATTCTTATTTAGTTGATTCATTATAAAGTAATAACATCAGTATTTCTTATATACTGATATTTTATTATAAATATGAAACAACTCTAATTAACCTTCTATCCATCCTACGGAAAAAGGAAATCACCGTGCGTGCATACGTACGGAATACCGTCTCCACGCTGTGGTGTAATCTATTTTCCGCCACCACCTTAATTGGATGGGTATAAAGGTGTAATGAGTAACTATATATGATTATTATAAAGGGATATTGATACTGAAATAGTATACATACACTTCAACACAATTCCACGACCATGGGAACGATATCATCGCTCGTGCGTACGTACGGACTACCATCCCCACAACGCGATGAGATTCATTCTCAATGATTAACCATTCATTAATGATTATAAAGTATATATAATAAGTACTAATGAAATATATGACCTAATAATGATACTGGAATTATTTATATTTATATGTATGTCATCTACTTAATTCCATTCAATTCAATAAGGAAATGAAAACAGCGTTCATGCGTACGTACGGACTACCGTCTCCATGAACGGTGTATTTCTTTCCATTTACTGATTTATTATATATATGTATATTCTGAATATATATATATATATATATATATATATAAATCATGTTTTATATTCTGTAATTAAGTAATCATGATTTAAGTTATCATATGAATAATTACAAGTCAAGACACGGACGACAAATGAAACAATTTTACCCAAAACGCTCTTTAACATGGAATTTACAAAAGAACGGGTAATATAAAGTCATAAGTGAACCATATATAATATCATAACAATGAATATGATTCTGTAATAAGTCAATGACATTATTTAAATCATTATAAAGGAGGTTCAGACACTTACGAAGCAAATCGGACCTAAGGTAAGGGAAAATCTTGCAATCTCAATTTTTATCCGAGATTGTTTATACTTTGAAATTTACTGAGGTGTATTTTATCATCCAAATCCATGTTTCCTCAATATGTAATATTATTTCCATCCACCTAAAATTATTTAAATCCAATTTTACCCTTCGGTGAGTTTTTAGTAAAAGATATGAAAGGAATCTTTTGTCGTTTTTCATACAAGGTAATTTTTGACTTTTCCGACAAAAGTACGAAGAATGTTTTTTTAACTTATACGACATGAATGGATTTTTAAAACAATATTTCCAAGAATATTCTTTTAAAAGTTTTCAAGTTTATTTTTAATCAAATTCTTTTAGTTTAAAGTTGAATGACATGTTAAGAAAGGAAAAATGATTTTTAAGAAGAAAGGATATTTTCCTCAAGAATGGAGTTCAAGTGTTTTATCAAAATTATTTTCCATCTAAGATAATAAAGTGTTCTGTTTTTACCCCTTTTATTATATTTATTTGATTATGTTGTGATGGAATTATTTTTATAAATTCCTTTATCATATATGAATTGTTTTATGATTTCATGATGTTTAAGATTCCCATTTTTATTACATGGGTTATGCAATGATGTATGATTTAAGATTTTGTGGCACACATAAGAATGGTATCATTATGAGATGGGTGGGACCTATATCTCCCTCCAATGCATTGGGTAAAGATTTTATATCTCATGAGATAGACATGGATGGAATGGTAGGTTATACCGGTTCAGTGAAATAGGACTGAAACGAGGGTGACTCGATTCAGAAAGTGACTTTGTCCACTAAGATAGTCTTGGAAATGAGTCATGACTAACAAAAAATGATTCTCTATGATTATGTGTGTATGCCACAAAGTTTCATGTTTTAAGTTATGCTTATTGGGATTTCGTTTCACTACTATGATTTATCCCATGTTATATTTTTTGCAGGTTAAGATTTCCAAAAGTTATGTTCTTATGAATATGATGTGATTGATTTTTCTTTTGTTTACCCTTACTGAGCATTTGAGCTCACCCTTTTATGTTTTCTTTTCCCCAGGATATAAAGAAAGGTTTTAGGTAAAAAAAAGGAAGATCATTATGGGAGATATTGAAAATATTTCACCATGATTAGAAGATTACGTTCCGAGTTTCCAAAGACACTAAACTATTACGATCCTTGTGTGTGTGTTTTTGTTATGTACTAAGTATTCCGCAAAAGTAATGTAATGTCCATGTACGATAAGCTTCAGGTCTTTACATAAAGGGTTTGGGGTGATATAATAATCATAAAAATTAAAGTATATGTATAATAATGGAGTTACAAAACAATTTTTGTGAATATAGGTGGAGAGAGATCAAGAATGGAACCTGAACTTGAAAGGAAATTAAAGGAGAAGAGGGAGAGAGATTACCTCTAGAAACTTCCTCTTGAGATCCTCCTTAAGGAAGCTACGCAGGGCCTTTTGATGAGCCCAAAATCTTTGTTTACGTGGGGGAGGGACTAGGGAAGAAGTTTGGGCAGAGTTTATAGGATTTTTGGAGCTTGAGAGGTGTGAGGAAAAAGAGGGAGTGAAGGGTGGCTTTTATATTGGAGGGGAGAGGGGTTTCCTTAATATAAAATTCATTAGTTTATTATTTTCCCCTAAAACAAGGTATAGTGAGTCTTGGATGACCAAGAATAGTAAAAAAGGCATGTGAGTCCGAGATTTGGGTGCTTACATCACTTGTGATGTCATGAATAGTGGGATTTAATTAAAATATATTTATATGGTAAATTAATGTATTCTACTATTCACCAAAAATTCAAGTATCTCAGAAAAATCCCAAAACATTAACCCAACCATTTTTCGACGTGTAGAGTCAAAAAACAAATTCCATTTTTGAAAAATAAGTTTCTAAATATTATTAATTTAATATTTAAATAAAATCACAGTGTACTTAAAAAAACAGTATTTGAGATTTAAACTGATTTTACTATTCTTTCAAAAATTACGTAGGGTCTTATAAAATTATCTAAAAACTATTATACATTGATTCAATAATTTATGAATACATTTCAGGTAAATAAATAATCTTTTAAATTAATTAATTAATTATAATTAATTATTTATGACTTATAAAATACCAAAAACGTTTACTAAGGTCATATTGTCACTTTGTAAGATGTCCAAATTTTATATTATTATTCATAGGTAATGTTACTCTTATTTACTATTCATAAGGGTAATATTACTATTCATAAGGGTAGGTTACTGTTCATAAGGGTAGGTTATTATTCACCAAAAATTATTTCTGTTTCATTAGACTCCAAAAATCATCTTGAACACAACCGTGAATGTCGGATTTTCAAAATTCAAAACATAAGAGTGAGAAACTTATGTTGAAAGGTCACTTATCACTTAGTAGTTTATTATGTTGTGATTTCATGTTATAAATATACGAATGGAATTTCCATTAAAAAACTTTTGGTCGTTAGAACTTCCCTAATAGTTTTCCACTTTTCCCCAACATCGCATGTTCTAAGAATCTCTCTCCAAAAAGGCTTGCCCGCAAACACTTGAGTGATGCACCAAAACATGCACCCCAGGAAAAACAAACCACCACGTCCATGAAAGAAATGTAATCAGGTAGTTTCTGGGAACCACCACAACACACATAACGTGTATCATATGTCAGGTATTATACCTGAATCCATTACAGCCCACACACTGAGTATGGATCCTCAAGCCACCACAACTTATACACGTTAAACCAATAGTAGTCCATGGGAAACTATATCCAGAATATATGTGTGTGAATAAACACAATCCATTACTTATCAATACACAAATATATGGGAAAAACTAACAGGTGTGCCTACCAGCACATGTAACTTCCAAGAGAAGAGTGTGGGGCCAAATGGTGTAGTCAACCATTAATCCTCCCACCAAAATGTCAGGGAAAACACCCCCATATGGAATAGAATACCCAGGGTGTCAGTTTCACTTACTTATTGGATGAAGTAGCAAATAGAAACACAAAAAGAAAATGATATACAATATCTCACAACCACACTATGGGAATAAACTAGTCTTAGACTCAACTGCAGCTAACATCTCTCGGACTCTGGGATTCTACTTCTATGACTAGGTATCATATAAGCACACAACCATTTGAATAGAATTAATACATTATTTAATTCCCTTTACTAGTATAACTTTATTCTAATTAATTATTTAAAAATTAATTAACCAATAACAATCCAACATTAATGTTCATTAGCATCACACCCAATGTACATTATTCCCTCAAATCACAACCTCAATATTGCACCCCATCAAGATCCAAACCCCATGGTTTAACACCATTTATTCATTTGTTCATTATAGAATTACATTACCACATTCCTAGTCATTCTAGAAAATAATTTTATGATCTTAAACCCAAGGGGGTCTCAACTCGGTGAGTAGATATACTACCCGTCTAGTCTTTTCCACCTACAATAAGAGCATAGAACCGTCCTCCCTTGAGAAGCTCAACACGGGAAGCACGTGGTATACCCTACATGTCATCGCCTCTTTCAGAAGAAGGGTAAGAAAGACATTCTTTATATGGTAGTGTTGAAAAGTTAAACATATAACCAATCACGGAAACAAAAAGCATCCAATCATTAACAACCAAACCATTCCATCATCCCTAGTGTCCTCCCCGGCACCCACATGCATACAAAGATGCATCTTGCCCCTCTATGTGTCAACTAATTCCACAACCAATAGGCCTCCCTGCCCCCGCGTATCACAACCATCATCCAGGCTCACATCACAACACAATAAATAGGAAAACAAATATCACATCAATTAGAACATGGCCTTTAAGAAATAATGATTTTAACTCAGAACCCTACAAGTAATTATCATTAATCAAACCAAATGTTCATTGATCCATCTTGGATTAATTGATTTATTATTCATTGCTTCTAACTTTGGGAAACTTAAACAGTAAGCTATCACAAATAATTAAACATGTCTACTACACCATTTTGATTAACATCAAAATTACAACAAGAAGAACCCGATTCATTTACAAGCCTCATTATCATTATCCAAACAATTATCAATTAATTCTGGTATAAGTTATTTACCAAATTCCATCTAGAACAAATAGCTAAATGAATCATTTTATATTATGATGCAAACATAGATATCACACAATCTAGAAAAACAAGAGGTAATAAAATTTGATCGATATCAATTTATTTTCTGGTCAAATATTTATTATGTCTATTTCATTGTGATCCAGTGTCATAAAACATGAGAACTATACAGTTACACATATAAGAGAAGAGAAGCAATGAATCCCCTACCTCAAATAGTCATTGACGTTCTTTATATGAGAACAGTCCACACAACGGTTCACGATCGCCTCCTCTTACAACAACTGCATCCCCCCGAGGATGCCACGGTAGGACCACACCAACCGAAACCCAAGAAACATCCAATAGATTCATGAAGATCACATCTATAATAGGGAATGGATAACAAGAGAAGATGAACCAAAAAATAATGATGATAAAACAAACCTTTTATCAAATATCGATGGATAATCCTGGGATGCAAAAAAAACAGTGGTGCACTTGCAGCAAAAAACGTCAAGGAAACCAATATATGAGAAAAATATTGATCTAACTATTATTATGAGAAGGATGGAAAGTTTTGAGCATCATGCACCAGAGAAAAAATAATAAGAATAAGGGAGGAAGATATCTTGTCCATTTTGACGATTTAATGGAGTGACAGTTTGAGATACACTTGATTTCCCATTCAAAGCGGATCGCATTAAACCACACGGTTTGACAAAGTAAAAGCATCTCGGGCCTTAGGAATATTAATATAGAAGAAATGGGATTTTATTTGGCCTCAAATACCTTAAAACAAGGAAAAAATGTGTTTTATGTCTAAGAAAACATTAAATAGGAGAAATTGGAAGAAATCTGGAAATTAGGAAAAGGAAATATGAAACAGATCTAGAAACACTATTCATGAGTTGTCTCACCCTTTCTAACTCACCGTTTCTGACTCACCATTTATGACTCACCATTTTTGACTCACCGTTTATGACTCACCATTTCTGAATCACTATTTCTGATTCACCATTTCTGAATCATGGTTTCTGACTCACCGTTTTTGTCTCACCATGACACTGTTCGTAAAACTGGAAAGACTGTTCATAGAACTAGAAATTTGGCAAAGTGTTGGGGATCTGTCACCTTGACCTCCCAGAACACCTCAAACACCATATTTCAGCCAAGAAATTGACCATAGATGTCTGGACCAATACATGTCATACCTATGAAATTTGTAAATTCATGTCATTGGTATCAAAAACTATTTTTTTCTGGGAGTTTTGAAGGTAATATTTGGTTTCACTGCTATTCAACCATTCAATGTATTTATTTTTTTATTTTTTTATGCCACATTTTGTTGGAATCAATTATTTATATAATACTTTTCCGTGTAGTTTTATTCACACGTATTCATAGTTAATCATTGTTAGATATTGAATTATAATATTAGTGTTTAAATTAATTGATAAAAATAATTTTCATGTGTTTCAAACATTATATAGTGATTCCCTCCAAAAAATCATCCCATAAAGTTGTTGATTATATTTCATTTTGGTTGAGTGAGGGGACTAAGTTAAAATTTATTGTCATTAATATATAAACGACTCTAATTTTTCATATGTACGTTAATTTATTATGGTTAATTTAGATTGTGTCTACTTGTTATTCACATAATAAGATGAGTAAGGGAATGCCTTCAAGACATGGTACTTAAAATGTGTGACAGCCCAGACAAGATGTAAATTTAGAATCTAAAATTCATTATTATATTAAAGATTATATAGTATAACAAGAATATAAATATTCTATTGGTGGAAACCTTTTTTATAGTTCCACCAATGTGGTGAGAGAACTGGTCAAATATCGATACGGATGAGGGATAATTTGGTAGGATTTCCATATGTTTCTAATTTTATAGTAAGAAAATTATTTTGTAACAATAAAAATTTTATTCCATGTAGATTATTCATATATATTAATTAGAACATTATGAATATTCTACATTAGTAGTTTTACACTGAGTTTTTACAACTTCACGAGAAGAAACATCATAGTATTGTGCACTTGTTTGAGATATTTTTTTTATTTTCATGGGGAACGATGGTCAGTGTAATTCTTTGACTTGTGAAACTAGTGTCTAATGACATGAAGTTATTTGAGAAGAGGTGATGGGTGTATTCAAATATGAAGGAATACACACACTGAATGGGAGAGATGATACCATGAATGATATGTAGTGAAGTATATATGAGTGGTTTTTTTAGTTACATGAGGAATATGATAATAGATAATAACAAATATAATCACGTATCTCAGAAGTGATGATGCAACATATTATGTATTGTACAGAATTGGTTACTAATAAAAAAAATTATCCATCATCTTATTTACATTTATTGATATAATTGAGAAACAAAATATTTATATATGTTTTAGGCTCTAGATATAGCTGGTAGACATCACCACGAGTTCATTGGTGATCTAGATTAGGTTGAATATATTGTATGGGGTAATATACAATCCAATTTTAATATTTAACGTTTCATTTCATATGAATAATTTAAATATATTTTTACCAAAAACCCCAAACATAAATTTTTCAAATTTTCCTTTAGTAAAAAAAGTTGTTAAACGACATTGTATATAAATTAATACTAATGAAACGTCAAGAAAGCATGTTCATGCCTTTATGTTAGATCATTTAATCCTTAAAAATGGTCTGGTGCTTGATTTTACATACCATAAAACTGATCCTGTATGTAATCACATACTTTCATATAGCGTTGGAATTATGATCTATGATCTCAGAAACCTGAGAGGGCTTTAGAAATGGATTGATGAAGAAATGAATTGAGATGTTGTGGGTTAAAGTGAGATAGTCATACTTATTAACATTGTTGATTCATAAATATGTGGTTTTCCTCTATTCACTAAATCACTAATTTTTTAATTTAATGTTCAATTTGGACCAATGCAAATGTGTACTTAGATAAGAACATCCTAGAAAGTTATGTCAATTTCTAGTAATATTTTCAGACTATGAAAATATGTTCCTGGGACCCAATGTCTATATGGAGTGAATACATTGAATCTAGAAACCCCCTCTAGGCCATGATAATGAAGGGACTTATTTTTTTCTCCCATCCCAATTCATTACCAAACCCATCTTGAATTTTATTTAAATATTAATTCTTTCAATAGGGACTTCCCCTCTAAATAACAACATTATATATTTTCAATTTGGACATGTATTGTTCGATATCATAGACATTGATCCCTCCTTCATCATATATTTTTTTCATCCAATGATAGATATCCCAATGATAGTGACCAAACTATAGAGAAATATATAGATAACCATTGATATATAATTTAATATTTTTAGAAACAGTTTGGTTCTTGAGTCGTATAAAACATATACCTTGGTAGAATATCTGATTCCTAGAATAATCTGGGAGTAATTGAAAATTTTATAAATAAAATTACCTAGAATAGTGAAATATCATAATAAAAATCATGGTTAATAAACTGATTCCATTTTAAATGAAATATATTTGAATATTTTCATAGTTGAATCCAATTGAAAATGCATTGAAAAATTATAATTTTTTTCACTAAATTCTATTAAATGAATAGTGATTCCATCATAATTCGAACAATAAACTCGCCTAACTCCACATCAAAATATTTAAATGTCCTCACATTAAACTTTTAGAATTTATATATAATATTAGAGTTGATATAACCATGATATGAATATAATATAATAATAAAATGAATAAAATATCAGACCCAACTTTCAATATTTTCCAATTTTATCATCCTCTAATGATTTTGTACGAGAGAAGAACAAATTTTATATAAATTATATAATGTGTTTCAAATGATAACACTAATATTATAATAGTTTGTATAAAAAGGATCCTCTACATCCTATATTTTTTGAATTCTATATTTAATCGATTATCTTATTCATATTTCTTGATCTCATGAATAGAAGAGGAGTCCACGCAAACCATTATGAATATGGAATTCATTTCCCCTAGTATAATATATGATTCTATGTAAAACTAGATCTCAAAAGACCCTTTCATTATCTATAAAGTGTAGTATGGGATGAATCATAAGATAGATTATGAAATTTATTCATCAAGTTGATATCATAACTCCTTATATCCATATATCATTGTGAATTAATTTTTATATAGATGTGACACATGAAATTTACTATTTTTAAAATTACATGACAAATGTTTTTCAATTGGTTTCATTCTATGAGTTCTACAGAAATATCTAGTGAGCATCAGTGTGTAGACCTCCTCTTAAGAGTGAATTGAACATTGTTTTGTCATGATATATCTATATTCCATCATTATGATCAATCCTCTCACTCTTTAGTAAGAGACATACAACCTCCTGTAGTGAAATAGTTACTCAATTTGAAATCCTATCAAAACGTAGTAATATATATCATGTCGTCCAATTATCAACATATGGGATCACATCTAAAATCATGTAATGGTAATCCACTTCACAGGATAAGATGAAAATAATTAAATAAACTTAGATAGGATCTCAGGGGGTAGTGAACGGTGTTTAGTCAGATTATTCCTTCCTATCTATCGGCGTGATAATTTTTTTACATTATGTTGCACGATCTTCCCTTTAATGGATAAGTTGATTATTGTTATTTTTTTTAATGAGATTAGCCTTATGAGGGTTGGAGTGTTTTCTTTTTCAAAAATAAGCAATGGTTATTGAACATCCTTCATAAAAGGAAAAAAAGTGGTGTAAAACATTAACAATAGTTTATAATACATTACACATTAAAAATATTGAAATTCACTTCTTGGGTTCACTTATATTTATACTTATAGAGAATAATATATGTTTAGTGGATGTAATTTATTAAAAATGGATCAGAATTGTAGAAATGATATATTGAAATGGATATTGACACATAATCAATGCATCAACTTTAAGGATGAAATTAAGAAACATTAGAGTTGTTGGTTTTGTTTTATTGTTTCATATTTCCATTAATAAATTTATCACCAATTCTAAAACACTCTATATATATTTTGATTACATTTTTGAGGCACTATAAATTTTTTAATCATAATCATAATCCACTGTAATTAATTTTATAATCGTTATATTAAGAGGATTATACTCTCTCGGTATATAAATGGGGGTTTCTTACCTTTTTAGGATATTCTTTTACATGTGAGAATGAAGTCCCTACTATAGTGAACATATCATAAATTCAATCCTATTACATTTCTTAGTCCCCAATTTTCTTATTTTGGATAATCAAATTTGCAAATCATTAAGATAAAGTGAATAAGAGAGACTAAATAGATTTATTTAATCATTCTTTAATATTCAAAAACTGAAAATGACATGAAACACACTATGTAATAAACTAAACATTCTAATGATATTAAATTCATTATATATTGAGTAATAGAAAAAAAATATTTTGAATTGTTCTGTTTTTTCTTCTTATAATAGATTTATATGGAAATATTTAAAATTTTCAACAAAGTGGATGAAATAACCCAACTATTAAATCGCCATCTACCATTACATTAAATCTTCTTAATTTACATATTATCAACATATATAAACTGTTTTCATAGAAAATTTAGTTAAAATACACCTCTAGATTTGAAAACATCTATAAAGATGGTTAATCTCCTTTAACCTATCAAATATAGATTAATTTCTTTCTCTCTCCCTCTCTCAAATATGATTCCATTTGTACCCCACAAAAAAGGCTATTTTCCATGATTTTTTAACTTCCACATAAAAACATATAATAGGGAAACCATATTATTATTATTTGATACATTTCAGAGGACAATACTTGTTAATCAAAAGTGTGTACATCCCATAATGACTTAATAAGCAGTTTTAAATGTTTTTATGACCATTAAAACACACGGGGGTGACAACTAACTGACCAAATTCTAAATTCCACGAAATAAAACTAAATAATCCATTGATTAAATTTTGAAATAGTAGAGTAGACAATACATCAATAAAATGTATCTTTTGTTTCAGATGAAGAAAACACACTTTTACTGTCATAAAACACCAAAGCAGGTGTTATGCTATCAGATATATTGGAAATTACATTGGAATGACATGAAATCACTAGAAAATAACATTATTATTATTATTATTGATGTGAAATCGAATATGCCTCATCAATCAGGAAATTAGACTACTCAAAATGATACAACATACAGTTTTTAATGGTTTGATGCCCTTTCAAAAGGTGTGTTAAATGCTCAAAACAAACCAACGGAATCTGAATTCCATAAAATGAAATAGAAAAAAACATTAACATTAATTGTAAAATGTTATAGGAACCGCGAGGGTTTTCTCTCATCCCTCTGATGATTCTTCTATGAAGTTGACGATGACAGTCGCCACGCCGGTCCCTCCCCACTCAGTGGGGGAGGGGGAATTGGCGTTCCATAGGAGAGCAAGGACCTTCCAAAACATTTCTAATCTGGAGTTCCACCCTCCTTTCCCGAATGTCTCTTTAAACCCTAACATTCCAGATCCACTCAACGGGGTGCCAAATCTCCAACTTTCTTCTTCTGAGTTTACGGAATCCTCTAGAATGTTGAATCTCACTTTGGTGGCCCCGTTCAAGAACAAGAGGCCTTCCGTGGACGACTTTGATCGATCCGTTTTCGTATCGTGGGGGCTCCAGGAACCCATTGTGGTTGGTCTGCTTGATAATAAGAAAATTATGATTCGTTTTGAAACAGAGGATGATCTCATTGAAGCATGGTCGAGGGCTCCTCTCTAGTTCAAAGGTACTCGATTTATGCTTATTCGTTGGTCATTTGATCTTCATATGAACTGTGACCCACCTTCAATCGTTTTTTGGGTGAGCTTTCCCAAACATCCAATACCATTTCAAAATCCTTCGATTATTTGAATGCTGGGAAACATGGTAGGATGATTTTTATGTTCCGATAGTCTCACTGAGGCGGTATTCCATCCAGTGAACCCCCGGGTATGCACTGAGATTGATGCATCACGCATGCCGTTTGACTTTGTTTGGATTACGATTGGCGAAGAGTATCGGTGTAGATAGCGAGTTATCTATGAAGATTGGACTGAGTTTTGTGATTCATGCAGGAGGTTGTGCCATTCAACTGAGGAATGTTGGAGGGGACATATTCCATGGTTTAGGGAGAACCATCGAAATGGGAAAGTTTTTCTGGTGAGCACGACTGATGATACCGGATTGGAGGCAGACTCAGAGATGGGTATAGAGATGAGATCGAAAAGGCATGTTGAAAGTGGATGAGGCGCTGGTGGGGCTAGTCCAACTTTGAATGGTAACCCAGCTAGGCCTAGTAAGGTGACTCTTGAGAGAAGCAATCGTGACTCTGGAGCTTCGGGAGGTAAGGGGTATAACCATAAGGATTCTGGTAAATTTCTCAGGTTAATTCAAGAGGTTGGAGCCTCCACTAACTCTATAGTCATTGAGTGTGCAGGGAAGGTTGGGGTTGGGAGTAATTTACTTTCTTTCGATGTGGTTAGCTCAATAGGTTCCATAAATGCTAGAGGCTTGGACCATTTGGCTCTACCTTTTCTTAATTTTATTAATAGATTTGATGGATTGTATGATGGTTTGATGGATGAGGGTCTGGAGGACACTAGTCTTTCTCGAGGGATTGCTACTGAGAAGGATATTGAGAGGCAGCTGAATAAAGACTTGGAAAATGTTCTCACTGGTGACTTGGGACATCCAGAGTGTCATCCGGTTGAAGTTTGCAGAGATACTGCAGGGGAGGTGGCTCCAAAGAGGCAGTTAGTGGAGGTTTTACAGGCTGAAGACAGGGGGACTACTTTTGGTGGTTTGACAGTGGAGGACAACAACCCAGTAGACAAGTGCTCCAATTTGGTTGAAACAGATAGGAGTTCGGATATTCAGGCTGGTGGTGGTGTGAATGAGCCTTCTACAGTGGTTGTGGTTAATGTGTTTACATATGGTGAACACCATCTGTTGAAGGAGAACAATGCTCCAGACCATGAAAGGGAGAAAATCACTGGGTGACCTGGTTTGGGTTTGGGGGATCAATTCGGTAAAGTAAAAGGGATCTCTGTGGGAGGTAAAGAAAATGTAAGTTTCCCGGTTGGTTGTTCATTCAGTGAGGTTGTTCAAGGTGGGAAGTAGACTCTTGATTCAGTTGAGGGGCATGTTTCGGCTACTCCAAGAAGGCGGCCAAAGAGAGATTATTCTTGCTTCCAACAGCAGATGCAGACTAGGTCTGCCTCTATGAGAAATAGCGAGGTGACAGTGGCTGTTAAGAAGGGTTGCTTGATCAGAGGGACTTCACCAGATCAATCAGCTCTGGAATAACTCAGGTGTCGGGTACAAAGTGAAAGCTTCTGGAAGATGCCACAATGGGAATCGTCTATGAATACCTGTGAAGATGAATCTATCTTGGGATGCAGAGATGACTATGTTTTGAATGATGTGTAATTCTATGTTGAATTTATTGCATGGGTTTGTGGTTTTCTCATTTATTTTGTGGTTGTATCTTTGGTTACCAGATCCATTAAACCGGTTTTTGATAATCAAAAAATGATTTTCAGTTAGTCAATTGTAAAATGTTCAATCCTAAGAAACATCAATCCAAACAAGCATTCACCAGGAGGACCAACAATGAACTTTTACTTCAAAAAACAATGAAATTCCAGTTTAATGGATAGTTCCATACAAAAAACACAAGAATGACATGAAATCAAAGGAAATCCAACATGTTTTAATTTTTCATGATTCAAATATGAGGTCTCATTAATTAGAGTTGAGGTCTTCCCAGGTCGGTTGAATATGTAGATTTAAAAGGTTTTTTATTCTTTAAAAACACAAAGGGGGTCAACACCGACTGACTGACCATCTAATGCCATTAAATAATAAAAAACAACCATGGTGTGTTTTTTGAAATTTTTTAGTATATTCTACAACAATTATAGGTGTTTCTTGTATATGATGATAAAAACACATTAAGTTTCTTAAAAAATAAAAATATGCACTTAATAGTCAGATATATATAAATTAGACTCACAATGACATAAAATCACTATAAAACAATGAGTTTTTTAATTTTTATGTGTATATGTATAGGAAACATTAATCAGACATACATTATTGTAAGATATCAAATTTCTTGAGGTACAAATCCTTCTATGTTTACTTGAGCCTCAGTGGCCTAATCATGTTCGGAGATGGAGAACCATTATGGTAGATAATTACCAAAAACCTCAGTTATGTATGATTTTTTGAATTAATGGAGTCCATGTATAAATTGGTTATGTGTTAATAATGGGTTCATGGAGATTTGAGCATCCTTAAATAAAAAATTGCATAAAAATCAACTTCAAAACATTCACACATCATGTATGGGTATTAGACATCAAGTAATTGTTCATGGATTTCATCAATAATAATTTAAGGTGGTAGATGTCTCAAAATAACCATATAAATCATGAAATGACATGTAATATAATTATACATTCTGTAAATTCTTGAACTACAATTCTAAAGTGTTTGTGTGGCTTATTTTTGTAGGAACCCCTTGTAGATCTTCCTATCTCAACCTAGGGTGAATCGCTAGGATATTGTTGAACTCTAAACCCCCACCCAAACATCCCATTTATGCATTCAATCCATGGTAAGTCTTCATGCATTGATTTCTAGTTTTTATTCCATCCTCTCCAAACTATTGTAGTAAAATACCTTGTTGAATTGAGTTGTTGGGTTTGATATTGTTCAATCATGATCTATGAACCACATAGAGACCATCCACATCTTATCCTTGGGGAATTTTCTATTCAAAACATGGCTGGATCTACTGTTAAAGGTAGGTAATATAATATCCAATTGACATACTCATAAACCTGATATTTGTATGTAAATTGTATAATTCATGTATTATTTAGCAATTTGTATTCCAAAATTAGTTTAATTCAAGTGTCCAATTGATTTATTGTGATAGTTGAAATTGATAAATAATTTTATGTTGGTATATTAGGTTTAGGGATTGTGAAATAAATAATTTCTCTATGGATTGATTGTCATATACTGATGATTTTATATTGATATATATAATTGTGTATTTAATTGTATTTTTTTAGAATTTTGATATAGACAATTAATTGTATAAATAACTTGAATGATTTTTTATTGAGAATTAGAAAATAAATTTAGAAAATTAATAATATGCATTCACATGTTAGTTTTCATTTAGACTTTTTAAAATTTTCAAGGAATTTGGTAACACTATTAATTGGTGAATTAATTTAGAGTTAATATTTGATAAAATAAATGTTGAGTTAGTCACAAAATTTATGATGAAAATTAATTGAAGAATTAATTATTTTTGAAATGAATGGGAACAAGGTAATTTAGCTAAGAATTATATATCTTAACATGGTAATTATACATATGAGTAATTTAATGAGAACATGGTCATTCAATTGAGACGTATATATGGTAACATGGACATTATACATATGAGTAATGGAATGGTAACATGGTCATTTAGTTGAAATGTTTACTTGTTTACATTTTCATAATACATGTGAATAAAATAATGGGAACATATTCATTCTTTTTTCTGATGTAAAAAATGGTATCATGGTCATTTAAGGAAGGATTTAATATTGGTAACATGGGAAGTTATGTATGATCAAATGAATGGTAACAATGGTACTTTGAGATATGGACACAATTTAGAATACGTCCTCATCTGGTATGATTCAAACCATGTATTGTGATATGATATAATTTTTGAATATATCTATATCTAGAAATATGTGAAATTGGTATTATGATATTATATTACAAAAGACACATCGGGCTCCATCATGAGTCGATTCTTTCATGAGTTACGTGTGTCCTCGAGAATCCTATATTTAATGAGGTTAAAAAATATAAAAATGATAATGTGATAACTATTAACTTATTCATTTTATTTTTTCTTCATAGAATTTCATGAACAATTAATTGATTAGATTTTGATTTAGAAACAATTGGTGAGGGCCTAATGAGTTGTAATCACACACTATTTGTGCTGCCTGATTGATACTGAAATAAAATTTATTGCTGCATGAAAGGATAATGGAAAAGTCCCCATGTTAGATTACTAAATCAGGGTATAAAAAGGATGAGAGGACAAGATGTGGTTTGGGACCAACATTAATGTTTTTGGTGTCATTATTTTCAGTTTTCATTTTACACACATAAAAAAATCATTAGGATTGCATGTTTCTTCATTAGATTAATATTTTAATTTCTTCCTTTGGTTACCAAGAGATATTGGGGTTACTTATTAATAAATATATATATATATATATATATATCTATTATTCTACTATTTATCAGTTCCAATGGTGCATTACTCTAACCAAAGATGGTATAGTATCCCCATGAATGACTAATCAGACCCTGGTTACTAGTGGGATGCTTCTTGTCTATGGGGAGGTGTGATTGAGGTTCTCTGACTTACCATCTTGGGGAACCAGTTTGTGGTACTCATGTCACAATGTTACAAAGATCTATTAGAGAAAGTTTTTTTGATTTGTTATTTCTTCTTACTATTTTTTGAATGTTAGATTGGTGACAAAGAAGAATCAAGAAATAGTAATGCACTCATGCTAGGGAGTTGCAAACCCATTTTATGGGGGATCCCCAAATACTCAAGGTGGGATTGTTGTTATTATTGTTTATTTTTATAGTTGAATATTATTTCACCTTGGGTGACACTCTTATTATGTGATGTGAAAATTGTTTTTGAGATGTAAGATAATTGAATCATGGACCAGAATGGAACAAGAGTTATGTATGTATACATAATTTTTGGTAAAATTGATTATTTTTCTGACATGAATCATTCTAGGCATGTATGAGAAAATGAATATTTAGGTAAGTAATGGAACTTAATTTTTTAACATAATAGTGAAATTGAATTAAAATTGGTACTTATTATTAAATTGGAAGTATTAAAAATATACAATACTGTGAATAATTGGGGTTCAATATGAGAAAATGGAATAATGAGAATACCGTTGGGAACTAAGATCTTTGCGTAGGGTAAAAAAGGGTAGTAATATCTTCTCAGTGTGGACCATGTGTTGGTGATTTGGGAAAAATAATTATTGTATCATTTTGGGGTTATTACTATTACATTTGTGAGATGATGTTATTTTATGAAATATAAAACATATGTTTTCTATAGTAGAGATATACAACCATGAAAATGCATGTTGAGATGATGAAAAGATATTATGGCCGGTAATGATTTACCAATAGTTGTACCAAAGGGACTGATATTTCCAAATGAAGAAGAATGGGAGTAGTTATGAGAAAACTTTTATTGCTTCATACTAATCATGGTATGTAACCCATGATGGATTATGACAGGTATGTCTAAACTAATGAGAGATTTAAATTTGAAACACCCCCCACTTTCGCTCTAGAAGGTGAGCATGGATGAGTTGAATTCGGGGTTTAGTCCATTGAGAAGATACTAGACCACAAGGCGACTCCTTCGTAGAGAAAGATATTTTTTCAACTTATAAGCTATGTAGATTAGTGAAGCACTACTAGGATGTTCAATTACAGAATGGATAGACTAATGGAATGATATGAAAGGACTTCTTGGAGATTTCCTAGTGAAATTCTATAAATATATGATGATGTAGTAGAGATAGGTTGATTACATGCAACTGACTTAGGGGAGCATGTCTATAATAGATTATGATGCACCCTTTTATTGACCAACATTGCTTTTCTCTATAATTAGCAGGATATCAAACATCTACAGTGAGACACATTTAGGATAAAATTATGTCTGTGGTTTTGCCCCATGTTATTATCTATTAGTTAAATATATTTGATGATGTGGTGGATCAGGATCTCATAGCTATGGGGAACCTGATTGAGTCATCCAATTCTGGAAAAATTATTGATATTGGAAAATTAGGAGTTGTGACTTCTAAGATTTGGAAGCGCTGTCATGATAACATTATCCAGGATAGTGGAATGAAGAGGGGCCAGATAATATGATCAGTTGAAGAGTACATTAATCGAGTGATCTTCCATCAGTGTGTTATATTGGTCCATTATTGTTGACACTATCACTGAACACCAATATTCTTCCAAAATTGTGACAAGATGGGTCATCTACATAGGTTTTGTAGGAATTTGGGATAGATGGAAAGTGATGGAGGAGCTAGACAGAGGCATGGTGTGGGGAACAAGATCATATACACCTTATTATATTGGTAGTTGGAGTTATAGTGGATAAGGAAGTAGAGGTGGAAGACATGGGGATTTTGGGAAAGCACACTAATAGAATAAGAATGGTGAAACTCAAGGGATTCAATCAGCAACACATGGAAGTGTGGAAGTCTTGTTGCATTCGGTAAAACATTTACTTTAGGATATTGAGGTTGTTCTAATGAAAGTCAGAGGTAATATTATTTTAGATTCTACATTATCTAGTGTCTTTTTAGATTCTAGTTATTTTCATTCCTTTATATATGCCAAAAATTATAATGGTTTGATCATGGAAGTGGAGTTCATGAGCGTAGCAAGACTATTGATACATAATTGGGTGAATAGTCTATGTGTATCATTATGTTTAAAGGATGATCTCTAGATGTATAAGAATATCATTTTTTATATGACCTCTATATTCATAATATGTCGATATTTTACATAATAATTGGTATGAAGTGGCTAGTTACATATGGATCTCACATAGATTGTTATTGGAGGAGAGTGACTTTTACATCTCCTAAGGGTGACCATTATTTCCACCGTGGGGAGTGGCATACTCAGCAAGTCCAAGCATGATCAATTAATTAGAAACATGGAGCGATCACATTCTAGGATTCTAGTTATTTATTGGATGATGGTTATGTACATAATAAAATATTTACACTAATAGTGGAATAGGTACAAGATGAGTATCCTAAATAATTCGCCAAGTTTCTACCTAAGAGAGATGTTGAGTTCACTATTGAACTTATGTCAGGTGATGAAATGGTATTTCTGAAACTATGTTAAATGTAATCGACAGAACATCAATAGATAAAAAATCTACTTGATGAGTTATAGGATAAGGTATTTATCTATTTGATAACACCACCTTGGGGAAAAAAATTGGTTTTTTCAAAGAAGGATAAGATTATTATGTGATTGTGCAATGATTATTGGAAGTTTTACTATATTAATTTAAAGAAATTTTATCCTCTTCCATGTATCAATGATATTTTTTACCAGTTTAATGGATCTTGTGGTTTCACAAAAATTTAATTGAGAACAATGTACCATCATATATGTGTTCTAACATATGATATAAAAAGGACTGAATTCAGAAGTAGGTATGGCCTTCATGAGTTTTTATTAAATCCATTTGGTTTGACAGAAAATCCAATAGTGTTTCTGGCTTTTACGAACATAATCTTCCATATGAATCTTGATCAATATGTTGTGGTTGTTTCCCTCAGGAATTGGGGATGATCTCATTGATTTAAGATTCAGACATTCCAAGCGGTTTCTAATGGGTTTGTTCATAGAACCGGAAACATCCAATGATTCCATATCCATTTGAACCTACATTACAAATGTAGGTTCTCATTAGTTGTGGACTGATGAGGCTTATTAATTTGCATTGGTCGAGAGGATGGGAGGTCGGTCTCATCAAACCTTTTTTAAGGGAATTATTCTCTACTCTGGGACTCTCTTTATAGATTTAAGTTGTGTTTATGAATCCTTATTACATTACCAAGTATAAAATGAGATTTCCTTTAGATCAAACAATCAATGATTGATATGTTGGAAATTTAGAGAATCATTTATATGTATTCACTGTTCTTCATCGATAGAGAATCATCTGTATTTGTTAGAGATTCTTAGTCAATGGTATCCTTTGATACATAAAAGTATCTTGGTCATTATGATGACCATACTGGTTTTAAAGCCGCTCAGTGGGGCACATGATGTTTATTGTCATTCAGAATGACATGGATTATTTCAAATTTGGGATCGTACCCGCAGATGGGCTACCTACGTATCCTTTGTTTTGGGAAAGTAATCAAAACCCACGTAGTTCGAGTAAGGGAGTATGATGTTTATGCATGATTTATGGATCAAAGAAAACATGTCATGATTACTTTTACACTCTAATCTCACGTGAGTCATGATAGGTGTGAGAAAAATGAGGTGTTGGTGAAACCAGACAATTTTGCCACTAAAGATGCAATGATGTGGGGCTTGTGTGTGTTTGACTGCCCAAGTAGATGAGGATTATGATTTACTTCAGAGAAGAAATATAGGAACAAGGTCCATAAAGGTATATGTGCTTCATGGGGAATTGGATACTCTAATTTTGGGGCTTACACCTAAGGACGATTCCCTTGTTAAGAGGGGACTTATGATTGGTTTTTACTCCTAAAAATAAATCCCATATCAAAAGGAAATTAAGACTGGTAAAGAGAGACTAAGGATGGGGATTACTCCTTAGAAGAAGGACCAGGTTACGGGACTTGAAAAGTTAAGGGACCTGGGGATTACTCCTAAAGAGGATGTCCATATTTTCATATTTGAAACTGGGGTTTATTCCAGAAAAAGAAGCCCAGGTTAAGAGGACCATGGTTGGGGCTTACTCCTAAGGAGGATGCCCATATTTGGGAATATTAATAATGGGGCATACTCCGGAAAAGATGGCCCAGATTAATGAGGACTTGGGGCTTACTCCTAAGGAGGATGCCCAAAATTAAGGGAAATTATGACTGGGGCTTACTCTTGAGAAGGAGGCCCATGTTAAAGATTCTTGCATCATTAAAGGATGAGGTTGAATTAATTAACTCTCTAACCTTAGCGATGTAAAGATGTGTAAATCAATAGGTTTGGAGAGATGTTCCACATAATTCCTTTCAGATAAGGATGTAAATAAAGAAAACATGCATAAATTGCTTTTATGAGTGTCTTGAAGACTGAATCTTGAATAGGAGAGGTAGAAAAATTGAATAAGAATGGTGAAATGGGCAGGAAGGGCACCCAAAAATATTTTGGTGCACAAGACCTGGCAGGCGCGCAGGTACTGCGTGGGCGCGAAAATCCTTTTCATGCAGGTATACTTGTGCGGCACATGGGTACATGAGTGATTGTTAAGAAGTAGGGTAATACATGGGAGATCTTTGACCAAAGCCTTTATAATTATCCAGAGTTAATTCTAGAATAGCGGCGCAAAAGTTTCAATGAGTAGGTAAGGAGGCGCGCAAGTGTGTTCATTCCCCTTAAGGGTAAGAAATTTAAGTGCACAAGTGTTAGTGAATTCTAACACATAGACCTTATTCCTCTTGTTTATACCTTCCATTCTAGGTAAATGATTACCTTATAAATGTTCGGAAGACTTGAAGAACAGACTTGGGCGTTAAAAGCTCTGTATCTAAATTCAGGAAAAAATTCCTCGCGAAATGGGGGGCCCACCGGGGCTATTTATAGGCTAGAGAAGACCCTGGGTGGTTATCACTTAGGGCGCACAAGTGACTTCTGCGACCAAAAATGTGGTGCACAAGTGTACTTGCGTGACCATGGTAGAACTTACACGACCCCTGTGTAATGTTCTTCTTATTCATTCCTTTGTCAAATTTTTTGATATTTTATTCAAAGGATGAATCACTTTGGGCTAAGATATCACCCTTTCTCCAGTATTTAGACTCTGTGACGAATGGAGCGTCATCAAAAGTCCCCCCTTAGAGTTGGATCCAAAAGAAAATGAGGATTTGACTTTGAGGAAATCGAGAATCAAAAGGAAATTAGGGTTTGTAGGGTATGGCGCGCAAATGTGCCTTGGGCGCATAGGGTCTGACGCGTAGAAATGAGCTTCGGGTGCGCAGGGTCCAGCACGCAGCTGTATGGACTCATCTATAAACATATAGCCTCAAATTGTGCAAAGCACCCGGCTCTCGCTTGTTTTCTGCTCTCGGCACACAGGTGGACTCCCGACTTTCGCTCGTCCACACTTCTTCTTTCTTGCGCCACGTTTATGTTAAGGTATTTGGTCTTATGCGGTGATACCTGCGCGCCCAATACTTGCGTGGCCAAAGGAGACTTGCACGCCAACTTTTGGACTTGCACACCTAAATTCCCTTTTCAATTTTTCAAATTACTTCCCAAATTGTATGAAAAATTAACATAGTTTAAGAGCTAATTATTCAAATTTTGTGCAGATCCAATGGCTCCAATGAGAATCAGAATGGCTGATGAATTGGAAAGCAAAATAATTGATGATATTATGGACATCTTTGGCCATGATTACTATTCCATCTGCGAAATTACTCTCCTAGAATTAGCCAAGTACTTGAAGAAGCATCATATTAATTTCCCGCACAGTATCTATCTGCCTCTGTATGGACATGGTAATCTGTAAGATGTCAATATTCTAGAGGCAAAGAACTATCTTCTACCTTCCTGGTTTCAGTCGTATACCAACTTTTCTTCAATGAATGTCTCAATCGCAGGAAACTTTTCTACTGCTAGAATAGTAAAGAAAGCCTATATAATGTGTCATAGATCTTATGCACCAGACCTAAAACTTCATAAACCTGAGCTGCAACCACATTATTATCCCTCAAACTTTCAAAATTCTCAGATGGATCCATCCAAAGGCTGGAAGGAGAAATGGGAATTCCATTCTGGAGGAGGGGTGAAGCAAACTTTGATGTGGGCTTATTGGGTGCGACAAAAATCTGAAGAGTTTTTCAAGGATCTGAAGAGAGTTTTAATTTATGAATCTGTCTGGGCTGGGCAGACATATGTTTATAGGAATGATAATTTTTCACTGGAGTTGCTTAGCCACTGGAGCCCAGAAACGAATTCTATCCATCTGACCCATGGAGAAGTTGGAATTAGTTTGTGGGATGTCTACAAGATCTCAGGGGTTCCAATTTTGGGTGATATGTATGAAAAATACATCCCTCCAAATGTAACTTTGAATGATCTGGAGAAGACTCTGAATTTGGTTCGAGAGTTATTGAAGATTTATCAGAAACTCAAAATCTCAAAGACATAAAAGACTCTTTCTAGAAGGGATATTCACTCAGAGGAATGGATGGATGTGTTTCTCAAGGAGAAGAGGGAAAAGGGGCCCACCTGTACTCGTCCTACTAGCTACCCTAGAGCAGATAAGAGAGGTGTTCCGGGCACATTCTGGCTGACTCTGAAATCATAAGAGTATGAGAAATGGGGGTATGAAGTGAATCATAAAATCCCGGAGATGACCCGTTTGGAAGGCTTTTTAGGCTTATGGCTCAATGTCTATCTTTGTTCAGTTAGATATTCGAAGGGAGGCGTTAGGACAGGGGCCTTCGTTATCACAGCCAAGTTGGCTGAGAGAAAGATGGTGGGGTTGGCTACCCCAGTTTTGGAAAAGATTCATAGGATATTACTCCATGTCTATATGGGTAAGTCTCATTTTAGATTAGTGGGATCATTCCATGTTTAATGGGGATGGATCACCACTCACTTTCTGACATATGCTGTATAGAATTGAATACAGATTCCTGGAAGTTCATTCAGGCTGTCTGTTTAGGCCTTCTCTGGAGTTTGTCCTTTGGCCCTCAATGCCTATGATATTAGGCCAAGGCTGGGTATGCATAAGGAATTACACTTCTTTCCCTATGGAAATCCACTGATAGGGCGATTTGTTTATGATGGATCGTCCATCTTGGAATAAAGGTCTTACATGTTGGCCCGCCGAGATGGTGTACTGGCTACCAGAATTTATGAGGAAATTATATGTGAGGAATATTCTCCATATCAATTTGCACGCCAATTCAAGTGTCTGCAGACAACTGTTGTATCTCTTCCAGTGCATGTCAGATCAGAGTAGCATCCAATGGTTGCACGGTAACTATGGTTTCTAATGGCTATGGAATGGACTGGGGCAGTCTTTGACTTACGAGATACTGAATTGGTAAGAAATTTGACCATATGGTATGCTGAAAACTGGATAGCATCATATCCTGAGGCCATATTGAATAAACATGTTTATCAGGTTGGGAAGAAGAAGAGAACCATTATGAAAGAAACAATTTAGGTGGAAGGTCATTCTTACACTCCTGAAGCTGGTTCACCGAGTTCTTCAACTGATGCTAATTTATCAGATCCCCAGGAGATACTACAGGTGTCAAAGGGGCCACGTGCCATATATAATCCTCCTATCAAAATCAAGAGAGCTACTCTATAAACTCCTGGTGAGTTACTTTATTGAGGCAATTTAATTTTCAGTAACTTTATAGAGTAACAAGTTTTCATTATCTTTTTATTGTTGCAGGAGATAGAAAGAAAATAAAATCCAATGTCGTAGGACCCTCTTCGTAGCCTTCTAGTCCACCTACATATCTACGACCAGAGGCCATCCAAACATGGCGAGATGTATACTACGATACTGAAACTATCTGGCTGGAGCTATGTGAAGAGCTACATCTTCTTGGAATAGGGACTCTTCAGGCTCCTGCAAATATTCATTTCAAGGATACTCCTGATGATGTAAGAGCCTATGTCAAAGAGTTGAGGACATATATATATTCCACCGATGATTCTATCCCTATCACCAAGCAGGTGAAGGAAATGATGGATCACGACACCACTGATGGGGAGTGGCATGAGTACGTGGCTCTTGAAGATGTAAGTTTTCCTTCCTTATTTGCTTTGAAACTTGATTTCAGTCGAAGCATTGTTACTTAAGGATGTTATTTTTTTCATCTTGCAGCTTTCAAAGAAAGGAACTACTGAGGTTCCTTCACCACAATATAGCCCTGGTGGTACTGCCATCTAGGCTGCTACTAAATCTCCTCACAATTCAGGTAACATATCTCTAGGCCAATAGGCCATGAATGAGGAGTTGGACATGTGTTTCCATTCTCCCATTCATGTTCCTATAAGGGAGACTACAGATAATCCTAAAAAGAGAAAAGGCCAAAGTCGATGAATGAGGAATTCCATCGCTAAATGCTTTATCAGTAGTGGTAAGTCCTTCGGATGATCATGAATTTTAAACCATGAAAAAGATTGCTCATTTTCCTTGGGATTTCAGGGTCTTCTTCAATTTACCCTCTAAAAGAAAGGACTGGTCCTCCTATGAGGACCACGAAGGGTGCTGTGGAATAAATGAAAATTTAGGTTGACTTTGCTGCTTCTGAAAAAGAGCCAACATATATTCCCAGTACTACTCCTGCTGCTACTACAAGTAGAGAAGAACCTGCACCAGAATCATTGGCAGCCATAACAAATGAATCTACCATCCTTCCTGAAGAAGCTATCTAGGGTCAGGGGCCACAGAATGAGGGTCCCAAAGAGGACACATCAAATTCTCCCACTGGTGAGACTAACCAGGATTCTGAAATATCATTGGATGAAATGATGAATCATGGCATGTCTTTCAATGAATTTTATGATCATGCTAAGTTATCATGTGATTTATAAGACCTTGTTCATGAGTGTTATCCTTAATCCAGTAAATTTTCTTATAATTTACACTTCTAATAATGACTGAAAATAATATGTAGTTCCAATTATAGAAGCTGCTGAACTGCCAATGCCTGAAGAGGGTGTGGACATTGATGTCAACCCTACTGTTGCAAGAACATTAGATCACGTGGAGCTAAACCCAGTAAACCCTCTTGAGACCTATCTTGGAGATCCTGTTGAAACTGGGAAATATGGGGAGGATTCTTCTAAAGCTGCTGATCTACTATTAGGTATTGATTGTACTGAGTTTTAAAGATAGACAACCAACTTCCATTATACTATGAAACTAACCATACATTCAATTGATCAAACAAGGATATCAACTTCAATGGATAGAACTAGAGGTGAAGTCTCAACCTCTTCCCAAACAGTAGTAGAAGGTGAAGAAACCATGGTCAGGGGGGAAGGACCAGAACATGGCACTTCCTTAAGTGCATTAATCCCAGATTACATGCCCCCCTATGATGATGGTGTTGAATCAGACCTGGAGGATCTTAAGGCGCTCAGCTTTTCACAACGCAAGTCATGGAACAACATATGGAAAATAATATCTGAAGTTCCTCTTAATGAGATGTGATCAAATATTTTCCGATTGTCGTCCCAATTCATCATTCTAGGACTTGGTGGTTTTGGATACCAAGAGAGACATACCGCGGTGAGACAAGTCATCTTAGGAAGGGAGCAGAAGCAATAGTGTCATGAAGATATGACCAGGGTGAAGCTGTCAGTCAATATTAGAGAATTTGATGCTGCAGTATCCCGAGCTGAGGCTGACTATGCTGCCAAGATGAAAGAGCTGAAGCATAAGATCAATGATAAAGTCGTTCAGAAGATGCACCTTCAGCAACAGTTATATGTTGTTACTGGGGAAATTGACCAACTCAATAATTAATAGGAGGGAGCTCAAAAAAATGTTATGAAAGCCATTATAGATGCCAGGAAAGCTCTCCATCAAGCTGAAAAGAGTGAAGTTGGTCGGGTGCATGAGCATCAAGTGGCTGCTGATGAAGCTCGAGATGCAGTACATCAAGTAAAGACTTATGTTGACAGCCACCTGTAATATCTTCGAAAAGAGGAGAGACTCCAATCTGTGTATGTCCTTATAATTCTTCTGCATCAAATGAAGAAATTTTTCACCTTTAATCATTGGTGCACCTATTTTCCTTCTACCTGATTTAGATTTTACCTATGCCAATCGGCCTAGTGAGCATAGTTTTATTTTTACTAGGATTAATATTAATAAACCTACAAACTTTGTATCTCTTAATTGATCAAAATTACCTAAATCAAACAAAATGTATGTTTAGTGAGCTGGAACATGACTTTTATTCAGAGTTCTTTGTCTTTTGTGGGCAGTTTAAAGTCATGCACGTCAGACAAAAAAAGTCTAATTTTTAAGGTCGAAATAGCATTGACCGAATGAATTTGAATTGACTCAATTCCTTGAAAATTCATTTGAAAACATAATACCATACTCAAGAATGAGGGAAAATATGTAAACAATGACTTAAGAATATTTGGATCTGAGTAATGATATGAAAAAGACCTAGAAGGCATTAGAAGAATCAGTTCCCAAGAATGAAGTTACCATTATTTAACAAACCCATTATGGGGTTGAATTATGTAGGGCCACATAAGGGAATTGGTTGCATAGTCAAATAAATAGCATCTTTTGGCTAACAGGTCCGTTATGTAGACTACTTATGCAAGGCTGCATAAGGGCACGTACTACATAGTTAGGCAAAAGAACTCTCAGAAATTTACTTTCATATTGTTAAAAATCCTGTGAAAGTTTATGGAGATTCAAATTTTCCAAAGTATATAGTTTTCTATATGGAAAAATGTACTTGAATATGGAGAAGATATTTCCAAACAAGATTATTGAAGAACTGGATGGATATCACTCCTAAAAAGGTCTGACCCGAATGTAGGGAAGGATAATATAAACAATAGACATGAATACTTTCAGATCACGAAAAATGATATGGGACAAATATGTTAAGGTTGGCTATTTTTTTCGGATCCCTACATATTATCATTAAGAAAAATAAGGAAAAAAGAGGTTTTCCTCCCAAGAATGAAGTTACAACTATTTAACAAACCCCTTAGGGGGTTGAATTATACAGGGCCACCTAAGGTAATTGGCTGCATAGTCAAATAACAGCATCTTTTGGATGATAGGTCTGTTATGTAGACTGTTTATGCAAAGCCACCTAAGGGAACGTGCTGCATGGTCAGGAAAAAGAGCTCTCAGAATTTCATGCCTTTTGTGATTAGAAGTTAAAAAAAGGGTTATGAAGATATGAAAATATTTAATGTTAGGATTATGACACATAAAGATGGGTATTGTCCAATGGGTGTAGAAATACACAAATCAATGCTAACCATAATCATGTTGTGGCTGGGTCCTGAATTGAAATGTTGGACTTCACTACGTATTCCATAAGGATGAGAATCAGGCCATACGTAGTTCTTGAACTATAGTTTAACATCATGTGGGACAAAATGATTGGAGATCATAGTTTAGGGTCATAGAGCTCGGACCATTATAAGAAATACATAGTGTGTGTTTTCATGGAGATTTTTTTCAGCCAAAGGACTAATAGTGGAATTTGGGGTTAGGCCCAGAAGGCTTGGGGCTGGATTCGAGGGACACTCGAACATTCCTACGTATCCCATAAGGATGGGAATCAAGCCCACGTAGTTCTATATATATCCTCTGTACAAATTTGGTTCATACATGTGAAGGGTGAAAGGGGACTTTAGTGCGATGATGATTTAACCCAAGATTAAAGGTTCGGGCATTGCCATGCATGGACGTAGTCTTTGAAATGAAACATGATTGAATATTAATGTAAATAATGATTCCCTCTCAGGTGAGGGTATCAAAGAATGTTATAGTTTGTTTTAATACAGGACAAAAAGTGTTTAATAGTTTAACATCGTATAGAAAGGATGAAAGTGAGCAAATGTAATGATATTGATTCCGGTGGTAGTTTCACGAATCAACATCATATGAGATGGAGGTGAACCGATGTGAAGAGATTGGTTTTGGGCTTTATCCTTGGATGGTTGCCTACTTACCTAGCCTAGAAGGAAAGGATCAAAGTCCGCTTAGTTCAATTAAATAATGAATTAGTGATCAAGTTGTTCTTGGGGAAAACGACCTAAAAATTAGTGTTGGGACTTACACATGGTTAGTAGCCCAGAGAGAGTGTTACGGTTGATGTTTTCTCTAAGATCACGTGAGTCATACTCGGTGTGAGAAATAAGAGGCAACAACAACTTTAACGATGCACAAATTTATATAATGTAGGACATAAGAAGGGACAATGCAGTTTAAAGTATTGTAGTTAAGACTATTGGTGCTACAGAATTTAATGTCATGTAGTAGGGACAAAGTAAAATTTAATGTCATGTAGAACGTATTAATGGACTTTATGTATAGGTTAGTGTCATGTAGTTAGGACGATGGGGACAATACAGTTTAATGTCATGTTGGAAAAAAAGAGGACTGTGTAGTTTAATGTCATGCACTAAGGACAAAAGAAGACACATTGTAACATCATGTTGGACGTATTAGGTAACCATTTCACAGTTTAATGTCATGTTGGACAAAAGTGCGAATACTTTAAGGTCAAATGCATGGACCGTTGGTTATGCAGTTTAATTTCTTGCTGGATGTGAGGGACATCTTTACAGTTTAGCAACATGTAGTTAGGACGTCACATTTTAACGTCGTGTAGGGAGAAAGAAATGAAAATAGTTTAAAGTCATATTCATGGACTCTGGATGGTGCAGTTTAACATCGTGTTGGATGTAAGGGACATGAAAATAGTTTAAGTTCATATGAATGGACCATTTCTATATAGTTTAACATCATATAGAAAGGATGATGAAGGGGACACAATTTAACGTCAGGATGGACGAAAAATGATATATTTTGTGTTTATACAAAATACTTCTTCAGAAATCTGGAATTTTTTGGAGTAGTGATGAGTTCTCCATCCATCGAGATTAATGAATATGCCCTATTGGAGTAGACCTTATGTATTGAATAAGGTCCTTCCCATTTTGATTCAAGCTTGGGAGGTTTCTTTCCTGATATCATTAGAGTTCTGATAACTAATACCAATTCTCCCTGAACGAATGAACGAAGAAGAACTTTTTTGTTGAAAGATCGTGCTATTCGATTCTGATAGACTTACACGTAGTGAAAAGTGCACAATCATTTCTCATGTAACCGTTCCAATTCATTCAATCGCTTTTGAGATTTCTCATCTGTAGATGACTGATCACAAATGGCTACTCTGAGTGAGGGTAATTGAACCTCAATTATCAAGACTGCTTCCGTTCCATATACCAATGAGTACGGAGTTGACCGCATTGCAGTGCGGGTCGTGGTACGATAAGCCCATAAAGAATGAAAGAGTTTATCAGTCCATGAATTATTATCTTTACCAACCATATTTTCCAGTATATTTGAAAGATTCTTGTTGAAGGCTTCTATCTGGCCACTGGCCGCTTCATGATACCAAGATGAATGATTGGATTTTATGTTGTATTCTTAATAAAACTTCTTCACCTCAGATGAACAAAAGTTGGTGCCATTGTCCGTCAATATGGTATGAGGGACACCAAATTTGGAAATGATGTTAGACTTGATGAATCTAACAATTCATTTAGAACTGACTTCCTTGAGAGGTACAACCTCTGCCCATTTATAAAAAGAAATCAGTAGCAGTAAGAATATACATATACTCCTTGGTCTTAGCTGAAACGTAAGGTCCCACCACATCCCTTCCCCACATGGAAAATGGCCACGAGTATTTAGCTGTATGATGTAACTCTAGAGGTTGATGAATGAAGTTGGCATGTACTTGGCATGAATGGAACTTCTTTGTGAAATCGACATAGTCTTGTATCATTGATGGCCAAAAGTATCTAAGCCTTCGAATTTGATCATACAGTTTATGTCCAAACTATTGGGCACCACAGACTCCTGCATGAACTTCTTTCCTGACAGCCATTGTCTCTTCACCATCAATGCACCTGTAGAGAGCTCTATCAAAACCACGTTTGTAGTGAATTTTCTCTAGGTGATCTGAGCTATCATAAAGAGTAAAATTTACCACACGTCACCGGATTTGTTCTTTCATGGCTCTGTTAGGTGGAAGTGTTCCATTTTAAAGTTATTCCCTGATAGGTTTCATCCATCCTATAGTATGTCCATATGGTTCTGGAATGGGACTAATTTCATTAATTTCCTATGTTCTACTTTGAGCAGAAGGTGAAATTGCACGACGCTAGGAAATACTGATGGTTGTCTCGTTAAGATTTGGATCTGCCAGAGCTATGGCTATATTAGCCAGTGCATCAGCTTGATCATTTTGTGATCGAGGGACATAAAAAAATGCTGTTTCCTTAGGAAATTCCGCCATTATATAATTGACGTAATCATACAAAGGGATTAGTTCTTCTTTTCTGGTTGCATAATCCCCATTGAATTGTTTGATTACCAGACATGAATCAGCTTTCACCTTTAAGTGATTCACTTGTGCTTGAAGCACCAACTCCAAGCTTGCAATGATAGCTTGGTATTCTGCTTCATTATTGGTACCACCTTCCCACAATAAGAAGGAATAAGGTAACATGAAATTTCTAGGAAAAATGACCACAATTCCTAATCCAACATTATTGAATTTAGGATTTTCCATTTTCCTCCCCGTTGGACTTCTGGAAGCACCATCAAAATACATTTACCATGCCTGGGGAATTTCTTGAATAAAGAAGACTTCCTCGTCAGGGAGTTCAATATATAAATATGTGTCTTCCACTGAAGGGTGTTCAGCCATGAAATCATCGAGTGTGTTTCCCTTTATTTCCCTTTGAGACACATACTGAATGTCAAATTGCTGCAAAATATCTCCCCACCTTGCCAGATGTCTTGTAAGAATTGGACGACTAAGGATGAATTTGACCGGGCTATTTCAAGATACCAACTGTACCTCGTGATGTTGCAGGTAGTGTCTCAACTTTTGAACTACAAAGATTAATGCCAAGAAGCACTTCTCAATACTTGAATACCGGGTTTCTGCTTCAAGCATAGTTTGACTAAGGTAGTAGAGATTTTTTTATTCCCAGCATCATTCTTATGAGCAAGAAAGGCACCCAATGATCGCTCTAAAGCTGTCATATAGAGGATAAGTGGTCTTCCTTCTACATGTGGCATGAGTACCAGTGGACTCAAGAGGTATTTCTTGAAAATATCAAATGATTCTTGAAATTATTCAGTCCACTAGTAAGTGACTCCCTTCTTCATCAATTTGGTGAAGGGAAAACATTTGCCTGCCAAATTGGCGATGAAATGCGAAATATATGGTAAGTGTCCTTGAATTCCTCTTAATTATTTCAAATTTCGAGGAGGTGACATACCAAGGATTGACTTTGTCCTCTCAGAATTGAATTCAATACCACGATGGCGTATAAAAAAGCTGAGAAATTTTCCTAAGGTTACCCCAAAATCAAATTTTAAAGGGTTCATCTTCAAATTTTGGTGTCGAAGCTTGCAGAATATGACTTCAAAATCAGCCAAGTGATTAGAATGTTGTTTGGATTTGACCAAAAAATCATCCACACAGCATTCAACAAACTTCCCTAAAAAGGGTTTGACGATACGATGCATGGCACCCTAATATGTTGTGCATGCATTCGTTAAGCCAAAGGGCATTACCCGGTAGAAAAAAAACACCATGAGGGGCTCTGAAGGTTGTGGATTCATCATCTTATAGGGCCATTCGGATTTTATTATATCTGGAATATCCATCCATGAAGGAAAGTGCTTCATATCCAGCTATTGCATCAATTAAAAGTTCTGTAATTGGAAATGGGAAATCATCCTTATGAAAATGTCATTTAAGATATCTGAAATCAATGCAAACTCTAATTTGTCCGTTATTATTCATCACAAGGACAATATTAACCAACCAATTGGGATATTTAACTTCTCTAATGAAGTTAGATTTGATATGCTTATCCACATCAGCTTCAATTTTGGAAGCATAAGTTGGGTGGGTTCTTCTTGCGGCTTGCTTAAATCCTCGATGTTCTTCTGGTAAACCCAAATGATGAGTAGCAACATCAGGATCAAGCCCGGGCATCTCTGTATAGTTCCAAGAAAATATGTCTCGATTTTTCTTTAAAATGAACTATACATCTTTTTTCTTCAAGAGTCATGTCCACATTGATTAAATTGGGTCATGGATCTTCTTTTGTACCCAGATATATTTGGCTGAGATCATCCATGGTGATAGAGATACCCTCTTCAAATAATGTAGAAGCATCTCCGAGATCTTCCTCTTCTTCTTCAACATGCGTTATTTCTTCCCTTTCTACTTGCATAGTAGATGATAAAGCAGAATTTCCATGATCAGAAGAGATGTTAAAATTTGTACATCTTTAAGGAGAAGCATCCATTTCTGACCCGATTGATGATGAAGGGTCTTCCATGGAAATAAATATGAGATGATGGATTGAGAATCAACATCATTGTTCACCTCCATTGTTTCTATAACTTCTTCTGACCTGATTGGTGAACTGTAGACTTGTTGGATTTTAGTAGATGAAATTAAGACATCACTATTTGGGCTTTCATCACTGCTTGGTGGGTCACCAATTTATCCCATGTTGTTTGGCTCAATTGCCGTAATTGACATTATGGATCGTTCCATAAGAGTATTTTGATTTGGGTCTATCGTGTCAATTTGACTGATAGGAAACACATAATCTGTACTCACATGTGCAAATGGATTTACTGGAATCTTCTCCAAACCATATGGGGCATTAACTTCTATAATCTCATTTGTTGTGGATTTCTCCCTTCCTTTCATGTGATATAATTACACCTCAATGTATTGAGATTCACATGTCTTGAACTGGGCCTTATCAACATACAATGTCCCAAATTGACCATCGAAACAATATTTGATACATTGATGGTATGATGTAGGAAAGATGCATGTTGATGTTTCCAGGGTCATCGAAGCAAGATGTTGAAGGCTGGGTCCTGATCAACAACCATGAAATCTAAATTGGATACAAGATCTCCAAACTGAGTTCTGAGTGTAACTTTGCCCAGTATTTCTTGTTCATTTTTATCATATCCTTGTAACCTCATGTTAGATAGAGATAAATAAGATTCTATGAGGCCCAATCGACAAAGTATACGAATGGGCATGAGGTTGACTCTTGAACCATTATCAATGAAAGCTCTTCGGACGTCTATGCCATTGAACATTCCAGATAAGTAAAAAGGTCTAATATGTCCATGCACGACATCATCTTCATCTTCATTAGTAAAAGATATTACTTCATGGAATTCTTCAGGATTATTCTCTATGTGATAGACTTCAGCTGCAACAATTTCAGTTTCAAACTCCTGAGGACTTGACAAAGCCTCAATGAGTGCTTCCCGAAGATCCTTTGATAAATTCAAGGCATCCAGAATTGATAACTTTTCTGGTACTTGGGCCAGGTGTTTCAATATGTCATACTTTAGATCCAGAGGTATGTGTTTCCGAACAAAAACATGTGGTTTAGCAGGTGCATTGGAAGTTGATGCTTCATAAGTTGATATATCTTGTACTGGGATAAGAGTTGCAAATATTCCTGGCTTTGGAAGATTAGACCGAATCGATCCATTTACATGTTGAGAGGATGAAGATGGATCCTCCAACCGATCCTCCAGAATAACTGTTCCAGGACTGAATTTTCTATTGCTGGAAGAACTTTATTGTTCTTGTTGAGCTCGCTGAAGGGCTCTACCACGAGTTTCTGCTGCATACATAGTTCTAGTAGGGGTAGAATTGGAATAGTGGCTTCTGGGATATCCATGTCTTCCTCTGTATCCTATACACTAGAACATCCTCTAACTCCTCTATTTGATACAGAGAATCCCGGAACATTGTAATCGAAACTGCGACTTGCATAAGGATCTGTTAAGTGAATCATATTAACAGAACCAAATATTAACTCTTCATCTGATGAAGACTCTGCCCGATAATCCAATTTAGGTTGTGTCGTTTGGTGGGGCAGTGCCCGTGGATTCGAAGTAAATGGCATGAAATCTTCCAGAGTCAAATATAGCTTAGGCTTTGACACATACCCATCTTCTTTTGATTGTTCCTCTTTCATGGAATTATTCTGCCCTTTTGAGGATTTTCCCTCTAAAGAGGATTTTGTTGTGGCATCCATAGAAGAGGACACAATCAGTTTCTTCAATTACATTCGCAAAATTCCATGAGTACGGTTGATCATTTTCCTGACCATCCAATCATCATATTTCCGTGTATTTTTTCTTTTAAATTCTTCCCACTCACCTTCCTCCTCTGGAACTATAGCAGTAACACATGATACCTGGGTTGAAGAGCCTTTTAGTTTGACTTGTCCCGAGTCAACCATCTTTTGCAGGAGGTCCTTGAAAACAAAACACTCCGGAATGGGATGCCCCAACATCTGGTGAAACAGGCAATAGTTGGGATGGTCTTCATCTCCTTACTTGTTTGTCCTCTGGGGCCTTTTCAATTGAACCAAATTATTTTCCAGAGCCGAAATGAAGTATCCCGAAACTTGTTCATTTCAGAAAGAATAAACTTTACTCTTAAAATCATCAAACTATTTCTATCTTTGATATCTTTGATCATCTTGATGAAACGACCTCTGTTGTTGATGCTCAGGAGGTGGATCCCTTAAAGAAGAAGAAGGTTATAAAGTAGAAGTCGGTACATGTGCTTGTTTAAGTATAACTGTAGCAGTTTCTACTTTACTGATTCTCCTTCCTGGAGCTGATGGAATTACACGAGATTTAGCATTAGTCTGTATAAGAGAATATATTCAATTTGTTGAGCCATTGAAGTATGGTCTCAAAACCCTCCTATTTATTTAACAGGGATCAACAGTGTGCGTAATTCGTCATGCATATTTTCCACACAGATTGGCAACAGTTCCTCTTGATGGAGTTTTATGCTCAGGTAATATGTTAATCCCTTCCCGCGAGCAATGAAATCATAGACTCTTTCATTCTCCCTTTTCTTACAGTTTGTATGATCGAAAACTATTGTCTTTGGAAAAGTTGAGATGAATTGAAGAAGAAAATCGTTGATGAAGAACTTTCTATCTGGTAATTGACCGGGACTTCATGTTTGTGTACCAAACAAAGGCTGGTCCATGCAACGTTCGCACGAAGCAACTGAATTTCACTGCTTCTTGTTGTTCCAGAGTTCCCATAATAGGATCGCAAAAAGACACTTAATGCATTAAATGCGGTTTAGGATCGCCTGATCCATTAAAAATAGGTAATATAGGGTTCCCAAAACTTGATGGGGGAGGGATTGCATCAACCCATTTAGGGCAAGCTCTCTTTTCTAGTTGATCTTGCACACGCTTTCCCTCCGTAGCTTCCAACCGAGTTGTTAATTACCCCATAGTAGTTATTAACTTTTTAGAAGCATCCATTTGAGCTTGGAGCTGAATAGGTGCACTGACTGGAGCTTGGACAGGTATGGCAGCTAGTACTGCAACTGATGGTAGCGCTGCCAATTGTTTTTGCACTTGACCCGTAGGATTAGACCTATGTGGGTGTACTGATAAAAGAGGATATTCTTGATCCATCTCAGTAGCCACAACAAATTCCCTTGGCTGGATGGCTCCAGCACGTTTAGGTGGAAGACTACCCTGATGTAGTTCTACATTCATCCACCTCAATTCCTTCATTTCTTTCTCCTATTGTGCAAACCATTTCTCTAGTGGGAGAAATTTGCCTTCTCCAGAGGAATGATATGTGACCTGATTATTTCCCTTCCCCTTGATTGATCGATTTCGTAGAGGGGGAAGTGGATTATTTGAAGGATTACGTAGGTTCTTTTAAATCATTCGATTTCATGTACGCACACCTTCTTCATTTGTGTCTATACATACAACCTCTTGAGCATTAACCTCTTCATCTGAGTCCCCTGAGTGAGCCTCATCTGGTGGATCAGCAAGAATTGGAATTTATGACATTGATTGATGCATAATGCATTTCATCCATCCTATCTGTATTCTTGCGATATTGTCTTATTCCATATATTTTATGAGAAATTGCCTTTTGTTGATTCGATCCCTCAGTAACTTCTTGATGAACCATAATTTGGAGAGAATCTCCTAATAATTTGGCTCTTCGTTCCTCTTGTGTCTTCTTCCCCAATCGAGAGAAGACCAATTTTCACTGAGGAGGGTATTGATGATTTGAAAAAGTCCCCAGTCCAGTGGACTGGGGCTGTTCCAACTGTCTTTGCTCAACTCCTCGAATCCTATTTGTTGATTCTGAGGGTTGGTATAATAGAGTCCCCAGTTTGGCAAGCTGGGTTGGATCTTGACATTCTATGTCCGACACATTCTTAAAATCACTGTTGATTTTGCGGACCTTGGTCTGGAAATTATTTGGATACATCAATCGACATCCACTTTTATCACCCGGTTCAAAATACCGTTGGATGATTTCTGAGACTTTTTCCACTTGACGATGTGATTGCTCCATATGAGAGGCATGTTCAATATTCTCATTTGCATGATTCAGGAGTAATTCAACAAGTTGTTCTCTATATTCTTGATTTTGAGAGGAACTAGTTGAAGCCTGTTATTGGGCATGCTTTTGATTACAAACAAAACTCACTGACTTTGGTCGGCCATGGGCAATAACATTGCATGAAACCATTTTCGGTAGGCTTTATTGACTGGAGAGCACAGTGAAATGTAGTTCTCCATGAACAACCCATCCTCTGACATGAATACCAGATGAGGCGTTGGCAATTAACTGGCACAATCTTCTTAGTGCGTAAAGGCATAAATACTGAAGGGCTCTCGGGTGCTTTTCAGCCTTCAGATATCGGGAGACTGATAGAGATGTCAAGTCAATTTAACGTTGTAACCCTTCAATTATCATAACATGATTTTGATATTCATCATAATATAATACTTTATTTTTCAACTAACAATGTGTTTTCCATATGTTAAGACGAATATCATGAATCCCATCTTCTATTAACATCTCTGGAATGTCATATTGAGAGTCAGCCAAAGGCCAAAACATGACTGTCACTTCAACATTCTCCAATTGTTTCTTCATATTCAGCACTTCCTCTTTATCATTCAATGAATATTATTCTACCTGATTTGACCAGAGCTGGTGCTTCCTTGTTTTTTCATCAGATTCAACAGGATTGGTTGATAATTCACTGATCAAACTATGAGATGAATGACCCGGGGGTGGTTCGGAGAATGACCTATACCCAAGGATATCTTTTGATCGATAATGTATTTCACCTCCTAGAGATGAAGCATCGTACATGAATGGTTTCACATATGCAAGTGCCTCAAGATAAGGGGGATTTCTCGGCACTACATTGTCCACTGGAGCATTTTATGGGAAATGTGCATCACTACTGCGAAGAGGAAATTCACAACAAAATTCATCATCATAGGGAGGACCACCACGGTTGGTTACAACAAAAGATGAGATCTCTTACTCCATGGTCTTCTGGCCACACAGAGGTTTATTGTAGCTCTCATCTGATGATGAAACATCAAGATTGACAGAACTTTCATGAAGAAAGCCTTCATGTGGAAGTTTCTGTTGAAGACCTTCATAATTAATGTTCCCACTATTGGGAAATGAGGGAGTAGTTTCTTCGATTCCAACAGATAGCTGTCTGAGGGCTTCACGAACTCCAACATCGAGCAAGGCCTTGTTACGGATTGGATCTTGATTTCTTGACTATGTTGGGTGGGTCATCTTCTTAAATGCCTTCTTACTCACCTTGGAAACCACTTGTTGACGAAAGTGGATACTCTTAGCAGGTGTATGTGCCTTATTAAGAGAGATGGCCAGGTTAGGCTGACAATCACTACTCAAATTAGGTGTATGTTCCTGACTTGGTTGTCTGTATGATATGGGGGAGTATTCCCCACAGACCTCTTGGACAGGAACAGAGGTGCGTATCTCCTCCGGAGTGATCTGTTGATGAGTCACTCCACTGGTAGGGATAGCTTTATGTGTCTTTCCCTGATATATTTTTGAAGTTGTTATAATATCTAGGCAAGCATCCTGAATATGTGCAAGGATTTTCTTCTGCTCTTTCACCATTAACAGAATGTGCTTGGTGACTTCAGCTACTGGAATGGGTATATACATCCATTCCGTGGTTGGAGTAGGTGTATGCTCCTGCTCCTATCCTCCTTTTCATGTTAGTTAATCCTGACAATACTCAAGTGTGGGGGCAGAGAGTTGAGTCTATCTCTATTTTGTCGCTGAAGCTTTCTGACTGACCTCTCCTAGTGCTACCAAACGAGACTGTTGGTAGGATTGATCAATACTAGCAGGTGTATGTGTCTGCTGATTGTACTTTGCCAAACGTGGTTGACGAGATCCATCATATGTAGTCAGAAGAGCCTACTGTCTAGCTGATGACTTATATACATGTGTATGTTCCTGCCTATATTACTCTGCCGGAATTTCCAGGCAGGATTGGTGTGATGCTGTCAGACAAGTCTGCTGGATAGCAGAATTAAAACGGATGGGTGTATGTGACCACTCGTTGCTTGCCACCAATTTAGGTTGGTGGACTTCTCCGGAGATGGATGAGATGAGAACCTGCTCACTTTTGACCAGATTTCAGCTCTGGTGATTCATTTTGCCTGCTCGGGTTCGAGGAACCTGAGCCGAATGCCTGGAGTCGACACCCTCATCATATTGAGGGAGTACTGCTGCATGAGTATGGTGGAAATTTTTGATAGGAGACCTTGGGAAGAACTCATGTCTAATTGAATTAAGGAACTGCGGGACCTGCTCATTCACCTCCCCAGAATATGCGAGCGAATGGTGATTGCGTTCCGGGCATAACAACCCAAAACGGTTGGAGATGGTGGTTAGCACAGCCTTCTTCTTAATCACTTGTCGTCGTTGTCCGGACAACCTGTGTGAGTTTTCCACATGGAGGGCTTGTCGAGCAACCTCCGGAGTTGGAATGGTACCATGTTGACGGTACTCCTTAACCAGTGTATTTGATACCCAGTGTTGAAGATGCTGAGTAGGTGATGTCGTCCTCAGTGCGGATGACGATTCAGTAGGAGTAGTAGCAGTGACAATCGCAGGAGAGGTTTTCACAGATATGGACTTAAAAAAAATCCATTCTCGTAATGCAGAAGATTTTGAAAAATGGTTCCTTTTTGATATAACAAACATAATCAAGATAAATTCAGCCGCTACATCTTTTGGATGAGAACATATGTCATTGATTGTTTTGTTGGCCCTCTCATTGACTTTTAAATATGAGCCTAACAAATAAGTAAAGCATCATTTTAACTAGGTTAAGTTTTCACGTCGGGTTCACCATTTTTTGTTTCCCTCTGGAATTGGGGATGATCTCATTGATTTAAGATTCAAACAGTCCAAGCATTTTCTAACGGGTTAGTTTGTAGAACCAGAAACATCCAATGATTCCATATCCATTTGAATCTACTTTCTAAATGTATTCCCTCATTATTTGTGTACTGATGAGGGTTAGGAATTTGTATTGGTCGATAGGATGGGAGGTCGGACTCATCACACCTTTTTGAGGGGAATTATTGTCTCCTCCGTGACTCTCTTTATAAATTTACGTTATGTTAGTGAATCCTTATTACATTACCAAGTATAAAATGATCTTTCCTTTAGATCTGAAAATCAATGATTGATGTGTAAGAAATTTAGAGAATCTTTTATATGTATTCGAGGTTATTCATCGATAGAGAATCATCTGTATTTTTTAGAGAGTCTTAGTCAATGGTATCTTTTGATCCATAAAAGTCTCTTGGTCATTATGATGACCATACTGGTTTTAAAGCCACTCAGTGGGGCACTTGATGTTTATTGTCATTCAGAAGGACATGGATTATTTCAAAGTTGGGATCGTACCCTTAGATGGGCTACCTACGTATCCTTTGTTTTGGAAAAGGAATCAGAACCCACATAGTTTGAGTAAGGGAGTATGAAGTTTATGCATGATTGATAGCTCAAAGAAAAGATGTCATGATTACATTTACACTCTAAGCTCATGTAAGTCATGATCGGTGTGAGAAACAAGAGGTATTGGTGAAACCAGACAATTGTTCCATGAAAGGTGCAACGATGTGGGGCTTATGTGGGTATGACTGCCCAAATAGATGAGGATTGAGATTTACTTCAGGGAAGAAATCTAGGAAGAGTGTCCATAAAGGTATATGTGATTCATGGAGATTTGGATACTCTAATCTCGGGGCTTACTCCTAAGGAATATGCCCATGTTAGGAAGGGACTTATGATTTGGTTTTACTCCTAAGAATGAAGCCCAGATCAAAAGGAAATTAAGACCGGTTAAGGGAGATTAAGGATGGGGCTTACTCCTGAGAAGAAGGCCCAGGTTAAGGGACCTAAAAAATAAAGGGACTTGGGGCTTACTCCTAAGAAGGATGCCCATATTTTTAGATTTGAAACTGGGGTTTATTCCTGAAAAGGAAGCCCAGGTTAATAGAACCATGGTTGGGGCTTACTCATAAGGAGGATGCCCATATTTGGGAATTTTAAGACTAGGGCTTACTCCTGAAAAGGAGACCCAAATTAATGAGGACTTGGGGCATACTATTAAGGAGGATTCCCAAAATTAAGCAAAATTATGACTGGGAGTTACTCTTGAGAAGGATGCCCAAGTTAAATATTCCCTCATCTTTAATGTATGAGGTTTAATGAATGAAGTATCTAACCTTAGTGATTTAAAGATTTGTAAATCACTAGTTTTTGAGAGATGTTCCACAGAATTCCTTTCAGATAAGGAAGTCAATCATGAAAACATGCCATTAATGGATTTTAAGAGTGTCTTGAAGACTAAATCTTGAATAGAAGAGGTGGAAATGGAATAAGAAAGGGGAAATGGGTAGGAAGGGCAGCCAAAAAGATAGGGGCGCGCAAGTCCTGGCAGACGCGCAGGTACTGCATGGGCATGCAAGTCCTGGTCGCATAGGTATACGTGCACGACACATGGGTACATGCAAGATTTTTAAGAAGTAGGGTAATACTTGGGCGATCATTGACCAAAGCCTTTAGAATTATCTTGAGGAACTTCCAGAAGAGTGGCACGCATGTTTCAATGAGTAGGTAAGGAGGGACACAAGTGTGTTCATTCCCCTTAAGGGTAAAACCCTTAGGCATGAAAGTGTTAGTGAATTCTTAAAATTTTACCATATTCCTCTTATTTAGATATTCCATTCTAGTTAAAGAATTACCTTATAAATGTTCGGAAGACATGAAGAAGAGACCTGGGCGTTCAGAACTCTGAATCTGAATTCTGGAAAAAATTCCTCTCAAAATGGGGGGCCCAATGGGGGTATTTATAGGCTGTAGAAGACCCCGGGAGGTTATCACTTAGGGTGCGCAAGTGACTTGCGCGAACGAAAATGCGGCGCACAAGTGTACATGCGCGACCATGGTAGAACTTGCGCGACCCTTGTGCAATGTTCACCTTCTTCATTCATTTGTCAATTTTTTTGATATTTTTTTCAAAGGATGAATCACTTTGGGCTAATATATTCCCATTTTACAGTCTTTAGACTCTGTGATGAAAGGAGCATCAATAGTGGTCTTCATGGAAAACATCTTGGTATGCACCCAAGCTCATGACCATCATGCCCAATGTGGCGGCACACAACAGTGGGCCTCTCTACAGTGGACTACAGAGAAGTGGAGGCACTGCGGCCCTACCAAGCCCCAAAGTGTAGATCCATGTGGCCTGACTGATCTATAGGGTGGGATCATGTTGTGTGACCGAGGTAAGAACCACAGATGCAAATGTGAGTTGGAAGCGATTGGCCAAAAAGCTAGGCCTGTGTTGGTAGCAGGCCTGGCCCCTATTGGTAGGTGTTTCATGTTGTGATGGGCAGGCCACACTCAGAGTGGGATGGGTAGCGCTAACAGGCTTGGTCCAAACCTGGCCAGTCTGAATAATCATACCGGGTCAGACCTTGGTCGGTTCATGGGTTGACATGTGGAGACCTCATGGTCGATCATCCACAGTCAATCATGGTGCAGAGTGGTCGACCATGATGTAGTGAACCATGGGGTGAATTTGGCTAGTGACCATCATTTCAATGTTCACACGACTCTATCATCGAAACTGGTTGTCTGTTCGATGTGCCATTAGTAGCATCATGAACCTAAAATTGAGTCTGATGTTTGAAGACTAATTTTGAGTGCTTAAAAGGGAATCACGACGTGGACCCCATGAATCCCATTTTGGTCATGTTTTGGTAAAATGTTCCTATTTCATTGGTTGTCCATTTTGGATGGATGGATATCCAATCCTATGTGTTCTCCTCTAAGAATTGAAATGATGTATTCAATATAATGGGTTTGGGATCGAACTATTGACCATAAGAAGAATTATTCTTGTGCAATGATGAAAATCTAGTTTTTTTATCGCTATTTCAATTCGGGTAAACAAATAGTCGATCATGCTCATTTTTTCAAAAGGATCTTGATGGTGTGATCTATTTGGTTATCATAAACCATTAAAAAAATAATTACAGTAGAATTATGTTTTCTCTATTCAGATCAATAATGTGCAACATTCACTCGTCATCCTTTTTGGATAGAGGTGTAATGTACTCTGGGGGTGAATTTGAAATCCTAGGGGTACATGATCTCAATTTTGTGACCGAGTATATCTTGGTACATTGTGAGGCGATGAGGTGGGGTCACACATCATGCGGTCCCCACACACATTGGATACCACATTGTGAATCTTATATTCTTTGTAAATATATATGTTGGACTCGAATTTTGGCATAAATATTTATATCCTGAGTTTTTTTATATGTAGAACAAGATGGTTCACCCCGTAGTGTCTTTCTCATTACGATGCAAGACGTTCTTTGCATGATTAATTTTAAAATGATTTCCAATGATGATTATGATCAGGTAGGTTTTCCAGTGTTGTTTCTCGATGATTTCCAAGAGGAATCATCCAGAAAGGATGGATAATGTAGATCCTTCATGCTTTCTGAGAGGTACTATCTAGTGGGTATGGATAGTGTAGTTCTTCTAAAATTACATCTGAGTGTGACCCTCTAGGTGGGCTGGGCATGAGTCCGCGACGACTTAAGAGTAGAACAATCTAGCCAAGATGGCCATGTGTCATCAATATATTCTAAGTGATACCCTCTAGCTAGGTTGGGCCTAGGTCCTTGATGACAATAGAGTGGTACCCTCCAACCAGGATGGGCATGGGTCCTCAAACAATTCTTAGGGTAACCCACTAGCCGAGCAGGGAATGGGTCCTCAATGATACTTGAGTGGAACCCTCTAGTCGGGCTACTCATGGGTACTCAACCTTGAGGTACAACCTGTAGACTGTGTAGAATAGTGAAGAGACACCCTTTGACATTACCTTTTATCTCACGAGATAGAGGGACACTTTTACAACCATGATACGTCCTTGTGAAGTGACAAAAAACCTAATGGGATAGATAGATCTATACAAATTGTATAGTATCAATGTGTGGTGATCGACTCCCTCTTACTTCCATGTTCATGGAAGACATTTGGGATGTTGGTCATCCTTGGTGGTTACTTATAAACTATTTGTGACTCTTTTCCTGGGTCGAGCGTGGTGATGGGGATCCCCTTACTCTCTCATTTTTGATTTTCTGAATTGGAAGATATATATATATATATATATTCAATTTTATAACACACTCTTTCGGTTTTGGATACTCTATTTACAGGAGAGTCAATGATGAATGATATATTCCATGTTCAATCCATATCTATATTCTCATGGTTTGATGAGTCTACTATCATATTATAGGAAGCAATATCTTGGAAAGAACTTCATATTTTCACCATTTTGACATCCTAGTGTTTGGAAGAGTTTAATTTCACTCTCTTGTTGGGTTGGGCTATATTTTTTACCATATCATATTCTATCTACTACTTTCCTCAGTAGTGTATCTCTTACTTCTCCCCATCGCGTTTTTGGGAATTCTGACTCATCATTTTTATACTAACCCTTGCATGCATTTTTCCCGCACATATTGTTCCATATGAAGAAAACAAATAGGTTGATCATGACTGCATAGGAGCTTAAGGATATGGGTTCTTGGACTACATATGATGGTCATATCATCGAATCCAAGAGTTGGGATATCTTATGTGTTTTACTTTTCAGCTAACTCTATTTAGATGTCATTGTATGTTTGTTTTCCTATTATAACAGTGTTTTATATTTTCATCTTTTTTCTATACACTTTTTCAATGTGTTAGATATGCGTGTGTGGACATATTCTTAGGAAAATACCACATAGTGTTTTTTATTTCTTCTACAATTGTTTCCACCCCTAGCCTATGGAGGTGGGCTTGGTGTAGTTGTGGCTCAAGCCATGCCACAAGTCAGGTTGTGATATTCACTACCATAGTATATATTTTTGATTTAATACTTACATTTCATAGGATTTACTAGCCAAATAAGGTTACCTTAAATAGGTAGTTAACTATTCATTTTTTCCACAATAGTTAATGATTTTCGAAACAGAATGTTTATTCATTATGTTATAACTTTTTTGCTAAACTATTTTAGATTTGTTTGATACATTATACCCTTTTATTGTATTTTATTGCATTATATAATTAATTTTTTCAATATAGTTTCCCACAATATAAATATAACGATACATATTTCACAATTATTGGGATATATTATTTTAAAACCATTAACATTCATTAATAGAATGGATTATTATCATGTTATTCTGGAATTTGTTTTTAATATAATCATTATTATATATGGTGTGAACATCATATTATACATAACTCATATTATATGGTTTTTACCAAGAATATATGCTATTATATAGAGATGGGGAAATATATGGATGCACCATAAATTAATTTTCCAAAAATATTGATTTTTGTGAATGTAATGTTCAATAATCCACCTTATTTCCCACGATAGGTTATGATCAGTTAGTACCTTTGTTTTACAAGGTAGAAAATATTTGCATTATATTTTTTATTACAATTTAGATGATTATTATAATTTATGAATATGTATTATTGATTTATGTTTTCTTACGGTTAATGCATTAGTCTTAAACAAGTGAATGATGGGGGTGACATTACATTGCACATTGATGCATCGACAAGTCTAATGATAGAAAAAAGTTGGGGTTTATTTTATTTATCTTCTATTAATATGATGTTTTCCTTGAATAATGAATTGATAGTGGAATATCATTATTATGTACTTGATGACAATAACGATTCTTGAAACATTTCTATGAATGTAGGTTTTTGATGTATGACATTATACATTGCATTAATATAAGATACATATAATTGATATCAATGTTTTTAATTTTATGGTCAATGATATAGAGTGCTAGAAATTTTGATGATTATTATGGATTCATGATTACTTACAATATATAAATTAATATTTCTGTCTTGTGTATGCTATGATTATTTTAGTTATCTGTTTCCCCAATATAGTGCATGTGTTCACACATTTTATTGTTTCAGAGTTCCTCTATTAATGTTCAAAAATACTAATGGTAAATTATTTCAAAGTATATCGTGTTTTAATTAATTTGTGTTATAATTTTAAGACTTATCATGAGTTATGTAGTATCTCATAAATTTATTGATTTTTCAATTTGATATCAAGAACATGAATTTATCATTTTATTATTTTTAATAATTCTCTAAACCACTCAACATGATAATATTGATCATCTATAAGACATAAAATAATATTTTTGATGTTTTAATTATGGTTGGTTGATCAAGGATTTTACAGATACTATAAACAATTTAATGTAATGTACATATTTATGAGAATTTGATATCGGAGTGTAGGGTTAGTGGATTCAAAATCATTTATAAAAAAATTCATCATTTGTATCATCAATCATACTATTAGTGATTATTTATAATTTTTTCATGTTTCAAACTCAACTAAATAATTGTTTTGGACTTTATCATTGATTATGGAATCCATAACATGCATTTATTTTTTATTCTAGATGGATGAAGTGTGTTATTTTAATTAATACATTAAATATTGATATAAAATATGTAGAACCAAATTTTTTTTTTTAAAAATTAATTTCATATAACATGAGTAATTATATTCCCATAGTCATTCATGATATATATTCACATTTTTGTTCAATTATGTTTTAAATGGACCAAGTGATGAATATACCTTGATTTAATAAATGATGTTCATGTTGTTTTTCTATAATATCCTTATACCAGAATAATGATGATCTTATTTTATGAATATTAGTGTTATATAATGGAATATTTGATCATTATAAGAATAATTAATGTGTATGAATACAGTACACAATTTGAATAACACATTGACTACATAGTATGGTTATTTTAAACGAATACATTAAAGATGATAATTTATCCATAATATGATTAATTGTTTCTAATATATGTCATACTAGAGACATAATCATTTAATAAAAATCATATTTAAATTTTTTACCTAGATATATTTATTTTTATGTTTGTGATATAACAAACATGTCCTCTTATAGAGGTAGTATTTCACACAACACAAAAACATCCATATTTTTTTCATAATGGATGGAGTAAATGAATAAAAAAATAAAATACCCATATTATAGTAATAATAATTTATATCACTGATACTGATATAATTATATTATTGTTTTTATAAAAAACTCAATATAAATAATTAATGTGGAAATATAAGTAGTTAACCATAGTTATGTCCAAGGCTTCAATTTTCCTAGGAAGTCTACATAGAAATGAAGCCATTATACTAACTAATGATAAAAATATCTTTTTAAATATGGGAGTGGGTTTTATTAAAATTCATATGGGATATTTGAAAGGATAATATCTGATTTGTGTTGTTTTTATTTGTGGTGAAGAGGTTACCATTTCAAAACTGCATGAAAGGGTTGTTTTAGAAGTAACCCTTAAATTTTAAATATTGTACGTTCATTATTCAAGTGACTAAGGACCAAAAATAGAAATAAGAGGAGGGTAAAATAATTATTTTTCAAAATTCACCTTAGATAAGAATTATTTAGAACACAATGTGTATCATATGTATTTTTCATCATCTTATTATATTTTTACGTAATATAATTATACCTTAGTAAATTATTTTCTAACGTTTTCCATTAATTTTAATGACGATGATTATGATTTATATATTTACAAGATTTTAAAAAGTAATTATCAAATTTAATAATAAATTCATAAAATTTAATTTCTATATGTTTGTTATGATTATTTTAAGATAAATATACATCATCATAATTTTTTTTTGAAAATTAATGTTTTTGAAATATAAATTAATATAAAATATAATATTATCCCAGATACAGATTTTAATGATATGTGTTGATATATTTTATTGAAAATAATGTATATGATGATTTTAAGGGATGAAAAAATCGAATATTCTTTGAAAATAATCAATTTATACTAAATACTGGAAAATGTTTTTTATTACAATAAACTTTTATTAAATATAAATGAATTATACATATGATATATATGTTTAATGAAAATATCAAAATAAATTTTTTTATTCTTTATAATTTTTATTACATAATTTTTTATCTTTTATGTCTTTACTATATAATGACAATTTCATTCGAATTACATGTTTCTTGAAATCCACAATTTTTTATTAAAAACAATCCATTTCTGAAAAAATCTAAAAACGTTATACTAAACTAGTTTTCATATGAAAGAAGAAAAAATGATGGAATTATGATAAATTTAAAATATTAATATTTAAAGATTAAATAATGCCTTAAAAATGATCTCTATAGAGTATGATAGTTGAGGATATGGTGTTTACCTTATATTGTAGGTTATCAGATATAAAATTAAGAAATATGAAAAAAATAAAAAACCGAAATATGAATGAATTATTTTTATGACTAAAGAGGGATTACAGTTCCCCTTTTTGTACAAATATTTTCTCATTCATTTTTACTGCAAATATGATAAAAAAGGTATTAATACTTATATAATTCAGGATTATCTAGATGAGAACAACATAGATGGGTTTTAATGTATAAGACTGATATAATCTACCTAAACTAAGATTTATCATAGATAATCCTAAAATTTAATGTTATTATAACATAAACCCCTTACCAGAAGTCTCATATTTTCTAATAAAAAGTAAAATATCATTAAAAATATATATATATTTGTTATAAATATCATCTATATCTATATAAAATCATTTCATACCATATATTCTTTAATTATAATGTTTTGTCAACCATTTCATCGCAATACTGTATTAAAATCATTGTTTCGGGTGACAACTGCATCATTTTTCATGTATGTTTCTGTTTGATTGTTCTAGTAATGTAATCTTGTTCTTGGTTTAAATATAAATATATTATATAAATCAGGAAATAATTATAATACTTATTTATCATATATAGTTTTATAATTAATTATTTAAATAATTAAGGAATATATAATTACATCACTACATATAGATTATATTCCATACGTTTGAACAAATGAATTTACCACATTTTGATGGTCAGAATGTAACAAATGTAATTTAAAAATCACCTTTATAAAATCATTATTATATAATAATTATAATTTATATTCAATAAATATATAATCAGTACCATCCATGTTAAGAAAAAAATTAAAAATGATCCACATTGCTTCATGGAAGTGATAGCCCACACATATTCATGGGAAACATTATCATTTTTCAATGGATAGAAAGGTAAAAAGGTAGATAATAAATTATATTTGTGAAAAATAATTATATTATAAATTTCATATGTAATTATTTAATATATAATAATAACCAACCATAAATTTTGGCTATGGAAAAATAAATCATATCGTTACATAGAGGCGGTACTGCACATATAAGCACATAAACAATTTTCATATCCCTTTTTAAGGAAAACTATAGTATAATGGTTAATAATAATAATAATTACAATTAATTATTTTTCATACACATAACCCAAAATTTTATAATGTATAATATAAATTTATTAGATGTATAATATTAAATAAAATTCTATGTACTCTGTTAATAGTTGTACCTCTTTATTGGAAGCCCTTTGTTTGATTACATCTTAATCCATGAAAGGATGGAAATTAGATAAAACCAGGACTGCTAAAAAGTGGGTCTAGACATTATTAATTTAATATGGCAGGTATTGGATTTTTTATATGCTTCATGAATAGTTTATAATAGTTTTGAGTTTGATTCGTGTATAAGGAAGGGAGAGGACACACATAAATTATTTTATATGATTAAGATATGTTAATTTCTTACTCAAGGGAAGGGTATTAAATTTCCAAATATTCAAATATAGGAATGATATTTTCAGGATAAAATCTTCCAATGAAATTAATGTAATTATTTTTTGATATTTTTAACCATATATCTAAGGTTAACCCCTAGGAAAACTCATTTTAACAACAATAGTGGAATTTTTTGCTGTTTTATATATTTATTAATGATAAATATTAGTTTTAAGTTATTATAAATTATTAAAAAATATTATTAATAAATCAAATCTCTATCGAAAATATAAATTCATATAATTTATAGAAAATAATTTTAAAACAAACACACAATATGAGAAAAATAATTATTTTCGGGGAAAATGTGTTCTTAACTATAAAATTTTTTAAATTGAAAAAGTAATCATAGTTTAATTTATATTATGAATAGTTTCATTATTTTTAATCAGAATAGAATAATAAAATGATCAAAATAATCTCATATAAAATTAATTATCTGGTAAATACTTGAATAGAAATGTTTTTATTAAAATCGTCACTTTTTAAAATTTGTAATAACATTAATCATTTTTAAAAAATCCTTAAATTTGACCTTAAGATTAATTTTTTAGATTGATTTAAAAATTGATATCCTTTTTATAAAATAATATTTCTAAGACTATAATAAATTCATAATAATATATACATAAAATATGAAATAAAAACCTTTTGTGAAGGTGTCCTATTTTTGAAGCATAAAATGACTTTATTGAAAATCAGTGATTACTTATTTTACATTAATAAATATATTTTCATTATATATAATATATTTAAGTATTTTTTTAAATGTGTTTATTTCTATTCATACAAACCATATAATAGTAATGTTATAATGGTTTACTTTATCATGGTTATTTTATACATGGTATTGTGTGTAAAGAATCCTATGAATGAAATTAAATTTATTTAATGAAAAAATATGATAGAATCCAAGGTTGTTACATTATACCACCTTATAACACATTATCAATTATAATTACATTACTGTGATATAAAAACGGATGATAATCTTTCACTATCACGTCTTATAGTTCCCACAGAGCTTCCTCGAATTTTTTGTTTCACCATGATAATTTGAACAATATAGGAGAAATTATTATTCAACACTTTCTATAATTCACCTAAAATATCCACTATTTTTTTCTCATATGGGTGATCATGATTCATGGGTATTACCTATATATTTTTAAATTTTTATGGATTAGTTATATACTTCCTTAAAATATAATCATAGAATAAATTATGTATTTTATTTAGATTTGGTAGAAATGACTGGAAATAACCAGTTGTCCCATCATAATCAATAATTTGGAATGGATCATTATATCTAGTTATTAAAATTACCTTCCTTATAAATTTTATATCCTTATTACAATGATATATTCATATTAATACAATTCACTAACATTGAACTCACTATCTAATCGATGATGATAAGTGTAACTTTTTTGACAACCCTAAGCTGCCTTGATGTGTAGTAGAATAACAATAATGTTATATATAATTTTATCTTTTAGTCTATGTAACGATTAACATATTACTCCAAATCAATCCAAACATGTTTGATTGCATCATATCTTTACATCAAGGGATTCTTAAGGATCCATTGTTATTCATGAGTGGTAGATATTTGTGCACAAAAATTATACTAATGTAAGGTGTTTATTCTAGCCACATTTGAAATCTAGAGATATTGGTCTCAATATATTTTATATATTTCAAGTAGACCTCTTAGAATTACTGTCTATTTTATGATGATATTTAGTACTAAAAATATACTATGTATCCTTATCCTTTATAGATCTAACCTCAAACATTGAGGAAAAACATTGATCTAGACCATGTACAATAGAATATGGAACTCTATGAATACTTACCCTGTAGGTAATTTATACAATGGTAATATTATCAATAGATAAATATCATGCAATGGAAATCGAATGTTCTGATTTGATAAGGTGATTGATGAGAATCCATATATCATTATTCCCATTATATGTTTTTGGGAGTCGGATGAAGAAATACTAAATAAAATTTTTCCCATCCAATTCACATATGGTTAATGGTTATAAAACAACCTTAGAATTCTGAGTCTCAGTATTAACACACTGGAATAACAAGAATTTAAATAAATACACTTCAATATCAATTTTCATGTTATCCCACTAATAAAAATATTATTCTACATATGTGGATGTATTTTTACTTTTGATGGGAATAGAGAATAACATATTGTGATCTTCATCCAATAGATCCTTTTCCGTATATGGTATTTATGGGACACTTGTAACATTCCTAAAATGTATCATTCATTCAAAATCATGTTTTAAGTCATGAAACATTCTCATCTTCTTTTGTTGTTCCAAATCCAACATCTTCACATCTTGATTCCCCCAACAGATAAATGGTTAAACATTCATATGATAAGAAATTATCCATAATTATTCATACGGATTTATATATATAGCTTCTGTATATCCATATATATAGAATAATTTTTCTATCCACATCATTGAAAAAATAACATGTTTTATCAAACATATATTATCATCCACCATGTTCACCTTACTATGGTGGTACTATAACGAGGAATTTTATTTTTTAACCAACTCCGACAATATCCTTGGGGAATATATGACTCTTTATATGGAATATATTCTTGAATACTTTTTCACTAGAATGTATTTCACATTTTTCACTATATAGATAGTGCCTCCATTTTTCCATGAAAATAACTCTTCTTCTAACTCCAACTCATGAGTTGAGTAATTTTTGTCATGAATTTTCAATTAGTGAGTGAAAAAGTTATCAATATTTACTTTTCAATTAGGAATAATCTGTGTCCAATATTTAATGAATCAATAAGAATTAAAAAAAAATTATCCATTGTAGGTTATATTTAAAATTGGTTTGATGACCAATGATCTTTTCAAATCCATGAAATTTTCCTCACATTAATCTATCCATAGGATCTTATATCTTTTGAGAAAAATGTTTTATTGGATTAGAAATCCATGATAAACACCTCACAAAGAACTAGTTTCCATCTAACCTAAAAAATATGGATCTCAAATATCTTGGTTTTTGGGGCCATTACATAATAATTGCTATCTTTAAATTACTCATTGATATACCATCAGTTGATAATATATGATCCTAAAATATACATTTATATAGACAAAATGAAAAACATTGTAAAGTTATCATATAACATATATTTATAAATGTAATTATATACAATAAAAAATGATAATAATACTATCCATTGACCTTTAATTATTTATGAATAACAATTACAAATTTTACCACAAATAGTACTAGTTAATTTCTAAATACACTATTTAATAAATACATAAATATATTGGGTGAATTATTATGTCCTAATATAATAAATATGAATTCATAATGACCATATATTATAAGGAAGGTTGTGTTTGGTATATCCATCATGTTGACCCTAATATATTGATATTCACATCCCAAATAAATATTTAAAATATATTAATCTCCCTATAATTGATTTAGAATTTCACTGATATTGGGTAGAGGATACTTGATCTTGATTTTAATTTTGATAAGTTCTTCATAATCAATGTAATACCTCATTGACTCTTCTTTATAGTATAAAAAATTACAATTTCAATTCACATTGAAGATGTATAATTTATGAGTCCCTTACAATGATTATCCATGATTTTCTTATTCAATTCATGTAATTAAATTGTGTCTTTTAAATAAAAAAGTCATTTAAATATATATATCATAATGTTTGACTTCCATTTAAAACTCAACATCATAGATTAGGGTAAAAGTAAGAATTTATTTTTGAAATAACATAACATATTCCTAATTAATAGTAATATCATTTATGTTAAGTTTCTCCCAAAAAATTGTAAGACAAAAAACCCCAATGAAAAGGAAATAGGAAACATACAACAAAATCAAATTACATTTCAATTTTATTTTACTCTCACAAAAATATGATCATTGGTTGATTTGGTATATCAATCCAGTCTCTCCTTTCTCATAAATTTATGTGGAACCATTATATAGAGGGATAATCCACGCCCAAAATCATATAAAATTTTTGTAGAGTGAGAACCAAAATTTAGATGTAAGTACATTTGATAAAAATTTTATCAGATATGATATATATACTGTAGATTGAATCATTGTACCATTATATTTTTTACTCCTAAACCATAATCAAATAATTGAGGTTCTAAATGAATATCCCATGTCAAATTTCATGATCTAAATGAAAAATATGATGGAGCTCAAATAAGACACTTTAATATTTGATAATTAATAACAACAACACCAATTCATTTACTTTTAGATATTTCGTAACTAAAATCTAAAATGGTTAGTGATAATTTCAAACTTCATAATGAGAAATCCAACATTCATGAAAAATAAATACATAGGATTTCTAACTCATGATCCCCTCTTTGAATATTTGATACCTAGAGTTTGACATGGGTCATTCATGGTAATCATATATTCATATATTTCATAATGGTTCATATAAAAAATTTGAATTAACCCAAGAACCCCCCCTTAAGTTTCAAACTAGGTTCACATTAAGGGATAAATCACCATATACTATACAGATTATACTTATATAAATTTAAATAATTTTCAGGGTTATTAATTCTAGAATCATCTATACCCAAACCCTATTCACTTGTACTATCTAGAATAATATGTATTATGAGGAGAAAGACATAATATATTTCATTCCCAATCATTAAGTTGTTATATGATACATAGAAAAATACTTGGGGTTATGATAAAAAAGTATAGTTCTAATATTAAATTATTATCTAAACACAATTTTGATACCAACTGAGGTGTTCTGGGAGTTTCCTACATATATATTACATTAATTTTTTGGAATATGTTATACAACACAAAACATTAAATTCTATAGAACTATAATGGTAATGATTCTTTGAATACTATATATTGATTTATATAATTTCAATAATTATGTAAAAAATCCCAAAAAAAATATATTATCATATAATAACCTTCTTATACAAACCCTAATTTCAACATTGATTCACAAAATGGGTAATGTAATATACGAATTTTTGAAATCAAATGAGCATTAAGGGTAAACATTACAGTTATCAATCAATGAGAAGAAGATAAGAATATGGATATAAGACAATGATAATAACATTAAATAATCATGAAAAATCACTCGAGTATCGTTATCTACAAATCATGGCATATTCATTTTTCATATAAAAAATATATACATTATAAGTGTGTGAAATCACCAATAGTGAACTCTGATCCTTGAGAACAAATAAAAATAACATGACAAAAGTCTATGGAATAAACATAGTCAGGGAAAATCATTACATAGTCAAGAATCAATTAAATTAATATTATATTGAATTTGGTTCAGTAACTATTCCATCATTTCCTTAGTCAAGGTTCACACTAAATACCATTCTAGTGGCCAAAGTATCTTACTAAAATGTGTTCACTCTCCATTCGAGTCTTAATTATATATATATATACAAATATTTACCATTTCCATAGGATGGATTTATAATTATATCACACACATCAAATTATAGATAACATATATATGTGTTCTATAATATAATTAAACAATCATCATTTCATTCTGTTACAAAAAATTTACCAGAAATGGGATTCACAAAACTTTTATCATTACATCATAATTTAGCCATGGAAAACAAATGGGTTTTGTAAAAATCCCATCAGCAAAATTATAAACCATCTATAGAAAAAATAATCATGGTATCATTGTAATATACAAATAAAAAAATCATATGTATCACAAAATGATGTCATTATATATTAAAAATTTAGTTAAAATATCCCTATAATATTTCATGAGGAAAATTCCATTTCTATTTTGAAAACACGTTTTCAAATTATTAAAAACTATGAAATATCATGGAAAAAGTCTACATGAAAAGCACCATGGATATTTATTTATGAAAATTTAGAACATTGAGGTGTTATGATAAGGGGATAAATTCATTCTTTGCACAAAAGTTAAAAGAGAACATTCCTTGAACACCTTCATAAAAATTAAATAAAAAAAATACATTTTTAGAAAAAAATTAGACATATTCCGTTTAAAAAATATAGAAATAAAGTAATTTTTTGTGAAAAATACATTAGTTAAATATTTTTTTTATAGTTACTATCTTTAAAAAATAATTTTTTAGATATTTTATATATAATAATACGTTTAACAACCATAGTGGAAATAATGACGTCTTTCATTTAAAAAATCACCATAATTTATGGATCCAACAAAGGGAAAATAGTAAATTTACATAGAAATTATATGAATAACTAGAATATTAGAATATATATGGGTTTTATTTATTATGATCCCTTGTATGTTGAACTATTGTTTTATGGGATGAAATTGTGGTTTAGGGGTGATTTGGGTGTTTTTGGTTGAAGAAAACCTCTTTACATGACTTTTGGTTCAAGGAAAACAAACCATGAGATATTCTATCTTGTGGAAGATTATTTTTTCAAGTAAAACCTACATAATATTGTGTACCCATTTTGTACTGGTACTCAGTAATGTGGTTGAGTAACCAAAAGGCAATCTCTGTAGGGTTACATAGCTGTGTTGAATAGATTTCCTAAACCAGTATTTTTTACGTACCGTGTATAAATACATGGCTTGGACATGAATACATCAGGCCCATTGAGAAACACATTATGGTAAATCCGGTAGGTTATATGTTTTTTACCAATAATACATGACATATACATGGGTTTTTACATGATAAGTTAAGAGGAAGTACACACCCATGTATGGATTTGGGAGTACATGTCATGTACTCTGGGAGACACATTGTCTACTGCCACATTTTAACCCTTTTTGGGATTTTGTTATCATTTTACCCAAGATTATTAATTGGATATATTAATATAATATTTTGAGTATCATTTCACAGAAAATATGATTGTTAGACTAGTGATGTTTTTAGGGTTTCTAGCTTGAGTTATTTGAATATAGAGGTTATTCATCTAGTAAAAGAATCTTGTTTCCCTTGATATTGAGACGTGATATGAGATGATCCGTCAACTATATCCCTTGAATGAGTCATTTGTAAAATTTCCATTTAGTACATTTTACTTAGGAGATGTTTCCTACTTGACACTGGGTTCTTAAGACTAGTTTTTTTGGATCCCTTGTCTGTTTCCTATACATATGTTTCAACCTAGAGGATCCCAATTATGATAAATCCATATTTTATCTAATTATCATGGATCCAATGAAGGATTAAATTAATTATGACATGATATTGGATGTCCCTTGTAGGATACCTTCACCATTGTACCATTCTAAGGATCTCATGTACGATGTCTCTACTATCTTTTACTGTTGCAGAGGGTATCCTATAGGATGCCTCCATCGATTGGTTATTCTAATTATCCCTTTTAGGATTCCACCATTACATTCTATAATGAGGTTCCATATATGATTCCTCTTTCCAAAACTACAAGAGATCCCTTTTTGGAGGCCTTTTCAATGCATAATCCTAAGGATATTGAGTAGGATGAACTCAAATATGTGTATACCATGATGATCAGTAGAAGGATGTATCTTTAGTGTTTTAACATGAGGGAGCAAGTGGGAGACCTATTATTTGAATGAAACAGAGTTAGTATGTCAGGTATGGGTAATGACGGTAGTAGGTGTCACCTTAGAATTCATATCAAACTTGTATTCGCATGGAAATGTGGTGGGAGTTTTGGGTTAGGTTTTCCTCTAGCCTCACTCTTTTGTTTATTCATTGAGATGTTTATTTCTGAAGCAATAATGATTCATAGAGGTGATTTATAGATGGTGTGTTTTCATCCTAATATGAGGAATCTTTATTTAATTTTGGGATTCCAATACGTTCTTTCTAGGATTTTTTTATTGATCCATGTTTTTTTATATTTATTTTCACTCACAGAGGTACTACATAAGATTTGGTTGTTGTGAAAATTCATTGATCACTATATTATTGTGTTATCCATTTTTGTTTCCAAATATCTTATTTTTGATCCTATAGCCTTTATATATAGGAATAATTAAACTAGTAATAATACTTGTGCATGACTCTTCTCTCGAGAGTGATGGGTAAGATTATGCTCTCCTCGGATCATGGGTTAAATGATGGTGATTACTCTACCCTCGACGTATGTTTAAATTTGGATGATTACACTATCCTCAACCTAGGATTGTTAATAAATGATTATTCTATAATTTACATTTGGCATGTAGAGGATGATTACAGTCTCATAAACTGGTGGCTTATGGTGGATGACCAAACTCTCTTGGAATTTTAATATGATGAGGATAACAATATATTCTATATGGGATCAGTCATATTAGCCTTTACATTGTGTGAGTGGTTTACCATGGAATATCACACCAATTTGTGACATTCACATTTGGATATTGATGGGTGGGAATGATGTCTCCTTGGTGAGCTCTACTTATAGATCTCATAAGGGTTAACCCATTAGGGTTCATCCGAGTCACAATGTTGTGACTGCCTAGAGACTGGGACCTTTTCCTCTTACATTGGAATGGATATACATGATATTATAGTCTTGAATTATATCTCTTAATAATTTATTGGATTTAAAAAAATACTCCACACGAATCCTTCTTGATAGCTATTAGAGGGTGCACAAGTGAACCTTTGTGTATGACGAGTATCCCCCTTTGGTGACATAGAATTCCTAGAGATATTTCCAATCATTTTCCAAAGATGTTACATGTCAATTAAGATTAAATACACATAGGTTGACTAAATGATAAATGGATTTAGTGGCATGGCATCTTTCTAAATTCCCTTGCAAAAGATGTGAAGGCGATCGATATTACAAAACTATCGATATACTGCTTTTTGTTTTCTTGTTATTTTCTTCACATACTCATGAATTTTCATATTTATGTATATATGTATAGATATGGGACTATACATGTAAAAATATATAGATATGGACATCCATTGTGTAAATTTCTTAGTTACCTAGGATTATGGCCATGATTTCTAATGTGGATTCATGTTTATTATCATTTCGTATCTTTTATGTTGTGCCTCAGCTTGGTTAAGAAATTTTTTATACACTCATAGAATCATATTATTTAATGTTTATCATTAGGGTGGCCAATAGTGGTAATTTTTCACCAATACCTTTTGACATCAGTTTACGTGAATACATTACATCCAGTTTTTTATTTTAACGTGGTTTCATGGTAGATAGTGTTGTGGAACAATGATTCATGTTTTTGAGGATCTTTTATTGTTGGTTCTTATATTCTGGCTGGTGTAGTTCAAAAGTATCAAGATACCTGAAACACAATATATCTCAAAGAATGTATTATATCCCATTAATGATTATTCAAGTTTCCTTTTGTTCCCTAGTTTTTATATGGTTAGCCATGTGTGTAATTAGGGTTGTTTATATGGTGTAATTCTTTGGGATTTTGTGGGACTATAATTTATTATTACAACGTGTTTTACTTACATTTTATTATCATTTTCACACCCTTTTAATTTTCAACTATTTATGTTACATAACTATTTATTATTTTTTTCTTACTTTTTATGAGGACATAGTATTCAAACTATCACACACTAGTCCCCTGATGTGAGTAGGTGGTCTTTAGCATATGGTTAGGGGCACTTGTGGCCTAGTGACCAAATTCATTAGGGAGCCATATTAGTGGAATCGGTATTGGGACATTACAAATTCATACCATAGGGGTTCTTTTCCTTGTATTTATTATCTTGTATATGGTAGACATGACTATTATAAATGTGATGGAATTTTTGATGGATTTTAGATTGGTGTGTTGAGAACACATATTCCGATAAGAATTATTGCTTTCAAGTGTATGCGATTTTTAATGTAATGTGTGATGTTACTTTATTATATGATTTTCTTGATAAGTGATCTAAATTATGTTTATATTTTATGATTTAATATTTATCTATAGCTCTTTCCCAAATACAAGAGGTCAAATGTCTATATTTTCACTTTGATACAAATGTGAAGAGGCATATAATGCATCATATTTTTCATGTATGTTTCACATCATATATGATGTATAAAGTCTTTTTTGGAGTATGGAAAAAGCCTATTATATTTGGATTACATACAAGATTATATATTTACTTCTGATGGAAGGTTATGTGGATCAATATTGAGGTGTTTGGGGTGTGGATAACGAATCTTTCCAATTTCATGGGTGGTGTAGTGACCCGTATAGAATGATGTGGAATGTGATGCCTCTTTTTTATTCCCATTTAAGGGTATTTTTTCTCCAGTCGTGGTTACCTAGTCAGATTTCATAGTACGATGCCGATGGAATCCAATACATTCTTGCGAAATGGACATCCAAGGGGTATTGCCGAAAAATATTCCCGATGAGTGTTACTTTAGTATCTCTTATCCATTTGTATTATGACCTCTAGGAAGTAATTCCTTATGGGGATGATCCATGAGGATTGAGACCTTGGCATAATTATTTTAATTTTTTACCCACATAGAATAGTTTTATCTTTAAGTGCATTAAATAGTTTCATTATTCTAAGATAGGTGGATAGACCTTGTGACCTAGTTGTGTGATTTAGAAATTAAGGCTTGGTGGGAGAACTAGATTCCATTGGGTTGACTCATAACATTATAGGTCTATGTTATTTTTATTGTGCATAACATTCATGAGTGGATGGATTGAGTTTGAGATTCTTTTAAGTATTTCATCGTGGTTTTAAAATCATTTTGAGATATGCACATGGTATCTGTTTGAGTATTTTGATACATACATATTGGTGAATTCTACATTTGATAATCACTTTGAGTGATTTTGTATAAATAATAGATTAAATTGGTAGGATTGTTTAGTACCTGGTCATGTCTACCAATGTTTCCACAATTTATAATGTAGTTCGAGTGCAGGGAGACTATCATGACTACCAAAATGCTATGTAATTGGGGTTCATGGAATAAATCATCGCATATGTTAGTAGATAGATTTTGAAGAGGAGTTCCATGGGAGCTTCTGGATTTTTTAAACTGACATACCTTGCATAATTATCATATTATACCTGTGTTGGATGACTAACTGAGTAGAACTCTTGTGATAAAAGTACACTACTGTTTTGTGGTACCTTTTAATTGTAAATAGGTGAGTTTCCAACTATGAGCCCATCACATATGGTTTAATGAATTTTCATGGACATGTTTTTATTAGAGTTGTGGTTTAAATGATGAATGTTTATCAATTGTATAGGAGACATTGATAGTGAATTGAGTACTATACAATGGTATAACCTTGTATGGACTTCGACTCACTTATTTGTGAGATGTGGTGTAAGGTGTTTCCTAAAGAAATGTTTACCTATTTTTTTATTGTGGCTCAAAGGGAGATGTGCATTCCCTTTTTCAAAATCATAGCATACTATTAATAATATTTTTTCACAAACTATCTTGAAAACATCTTGAGTATGATGAGATAGATTCATCCCAACACCTAGATTCATTTATATATAAATGTATTTTATATTTAGGAAGAGGAACCTGGTGACATTGTTGTCAAGGTGTAATGTAAGGTAATCCATATGTTAGGGAGTGAACCATTGGATGTTTGAGGGTTTTTAATCTTGTTTATATTTTAACTCCATGTTTTTATGGGCTATTGAGTTTGGATGATGGTTTTATGAAGAAAATGAGGGTATAACTATACTAGAGAGTACCATATGGGTAATAATTAAAAGTATTCTATGAAAAAGATGGTTAAGGATTATATAATATTGGTAATTTTAAAATACAAATAAATTATTTGGGAATATGATAAAATTGAGATCATGGATTCTAAACAAACCACCATGGATTATTAGGTATCATAAGGTTTAAAGTTAGTAAATTGTATGCTTTTGTGTTTTTATGGACTAAATATATTTACAGAAAATTGAATTTTTTCTTCTAGATGCTTAAGAGGATAAAAATAAATATTTCCCCCTAGCATATATTCTTGGATAATCTTTTCATCAACTTCATTGGTCATGGAATATGGTGTTTACTATAGTACAAGAGTTTGGTGGAAATATGAACCATTAAAATTTTATTGCAATAATTATTAATTAATAATTATAAGATTAAATTCTAATTCATTCATGTAGGTATATTTGGTAACAACTGTTTAATGGAGCAACATATTAAGTTTATGTCTCTACCATTAAGGATGAAATAGATTGTTTTCTTATGTAGGTAATAAATTGAGTTGGGCATCTGGGACAGATGGGCCCACTATTCTTTTCATTTATTATTTATTATTTATGATTCTCTATTTTTTATTATATTCATCATGTATTTTGGCATACAGCCCTAAGGGGTCTCCATTAACACATCCTAATATAGGAAGGGAGAGTGAGAGTGATGATGAGAGAAAATGGGAGAGGAAGGTATTGCTATGGATCTATGGATTCACCAGATCCCTATACAGTAGCCTTGGAGCATGGAAATAGGCGAAGCATCAGCAATTCCAACCAAAGGTAGGTCATTTTTACTTATTTATATATATATTCTTGTATGTATATTTTTTAGTCTTCCACCCTTATTTTATTTCTTATGGACCCTTCTGGCTCGATCTACACTTTTTTGGGAAGAAACTAGTGTTTCAAGGTTATTCGAGGGTTTTTCGTTTCAGAAAACCCATAAAAATGGATTGTGGTTCTGGGAAGGCATGTCATGTGTTCTTCTGTCTTGCTGAATATAATTTTTTTTTAAGTACATGTAATTTACAATAGTGGTAATTTAATATACTGGTTCTCAAATGTATAGCTGATTACATGAACATGCTACCTGTGTAGGGGTATACGGTTGTGTAGAGTACATAGCTAGACCCTGTTTCGGTCACACACCATGTAGAAATAAATGAACTGACCAAGTAAATTGACATTCCACATGACAGACACTATAATCTACCCTATGCAGGGTATATATTGTGCACCTATCTTAGACACCATGTACTTGGTCATTTACATGCCCAATCTGGCTGTAGTAGATTCCAACATGGGGATTTGAGAGTACATAACGTGAACTTGGGGAGACACACTATATTATACCCCTTGAAACCGTTTTTGGTTTTTTTTTCATATATTTCTGAATAGTATATGGAACTGGAACAATGCGTTGACCATTATGATAATCTAATCATGTAGATCATGATGGTAATAATTTTTTGTTGTATTTAGGACTCATATGTGGCATTTTATTATTGTAATGTTACATACTCCAGTAATCCAATAAAGTGTCCCATGATAGTGATACCTATTTTATGATAATCCCTAAGAAATCTCCCTAGAATTATGAAATTTATATTTTTCTTCGATTATGAGTCAATTGAGATATTTTCCCTTATATCTTATAGGGAAATGATATTAATTTCATTCATCAATCTCCAGTAGGATTCATTTGCATAAATTTTATCCTAGAGGATCCCATGTAAGATACATTCATCTTCTATCGATTTATTGAGGACCGCATTAGGGATACTTTTATAAATGGGAAGATTGTGGGAGTCCCTTATAAGAGCCATTTATCTATGTACCATTATGAGGATCCCCCAAAGGATTCATCTTCCTTATTTTATAGTTGTAGAGGTTCCCCTATAGGGTGCCTTCATAGATGTTCTTTTTGAACATCCCATGTAGGATTCCTTCCTCTGTGACTGTAAATAATCTATATTATGATGGCTTTTCATATACATAGACCCTAATATCCTGAGTAGGGTACCCCCAATTTTTTTTGTACCTTTAGTATCTCTATAATGATGAATATTTAGTGATTTGTTGTAATGGACACTTTGGGTGCCTTGTTGTCTGACCAAAAATAATTTAGTACATCAGGATTGGGAAGAGATAGTAGTGGGTGTAACCATAGAACCTATGGAATTAATGAAATCCCATAGGCATTTGATTTTAGTGATTTGTTTATGAATTTGGGAAAAAACACTCTTTTTTATTCTTTCATGTGTTTATTAATAATGAAATAATTATTACAATATGTTAGTTCTATTTTGTGGATATTGATCTTATCATGAGGAATCATGGATTCCATTTATGATTATTAGAAATTATTATTAGGAATATCCTTTTGAGCGATGTTTTTTATTATCTTTGTTCATACCTCCTAGAGGTACTACAACTGATTTTGTGGATGAGATGTATATTTGATTATTATATTATTCTGTTATCTAGACATGTTTCTTGGTATCTGTTTGATGAGCCTATGACAATGATGTACGTGAATTGAATCTCTAGTAATAATACATAGTAGATGATTTTGATATCCCATGTGATGAGGATTCTTATTCTATCGAATTATTTTGGGTTAAATAAGGTTGAATAAGCTCTCCTCACCCAAATTTTTTAACGGGAGGATTACACTATCAATCAATTGTGGTCTATAGAGGTTGATTACAGTTTCTTCAATTGTTTTCTTATGGAGGATGTCCACCCTCTCTTTTATTATTCATATGACGATATACACAAGACATGCTCTCCTAGATCAGACTTATGATCCTTTACTTTTTAACGGTGGTAAAGCACTAGATATCTATACTATGATTTAAATTTTTATTGGAACCATGATAGGGGGAATGAAATCTCACTGAAGAAATATCATTATAGATTACATATATGAAAATCCATAGGGTTTATCTGAGTTGAAATATAATGAAATCTTATAAACTGAGACATCAGTCTCAAACATTGTCCTATATTCACATTGAAGGAGAATCTTGAATTATAGCTCTTTGACATTTACAGGGTTCCCTAACATACTTCCCTTGAATAATTATTTACATATATCAGATGTGAGTACATATGAACCCATGTGTAGTACATGTATCCCCATATGGTTCGTAACTTTCTCAGATATAATTTTTCTTGTTGGATGAGGTAGTTATATGTTGATTCAGATTATGTAAATGGAGACCAACTTAATGATACATGGATTTATTGGAACATCCTCCACTCAATTCCATTTTGTAGGATGTATAGACAATCTGGATTATTGGCCCAAGGGTTGACTGCATTAAGGTTTTATATTATTTTATTCACATACTCATTAATATTAAAACTTATATATATATATATATATTGGTATGAAAGTATAATTGTATACATATATAGATATTTAGATCCATGGTTTCAGTTTCTATGTTTGTTAGGAATTATGAGCCATGTTTGACTATTTTTTAATGAATATTGGCCTTACTTATCTTTTCACTTATGTCTCAAATAGGCTGAGTACTTTTATATTGAATACATTTACAGTATCATAATTTTATAGGTTCATCATTGTGGTGGCCTAATGATATTATTTTTCATCCCTACACATGAATCTGTATTTACGTTTTAATAATACACATTCCTTTTAAGTTTAAGATAATTCTTTGGTGGATATGGCTAAGGCCTAGAAATTCATGTTCAAGGAGAGATACTAAAATAAGTTTTTCTATTTTTTCTGGTGCAATTTGATAGCATCTATATACAAGGTATGTGTTATGGCTTGGGGTTTTTAGTATTGTTCTGTACATTTATTTTAGATAATTTTTTAACTCCTATATCAATATGGGAATTCTAGTGTGTGACAAGTGTTGTTTGAATGGTATAACTATTTGGGATTTTATAGAACATTTGTTTATTATTAATTCATGTTTTATTTAATTTTATTTAATGCTTACAGACATTTTCTATTTACATAAGTGTATAATTCTTATCTATTTCAACTACTTTATTACTATGATATAAGGGGAATGTCGCCCCAAAACCACACCATAAGACGACACTATTAGTCGGAATCCTCTGTTGTGAGGGGAGTAACAGTATACGTAATGTATTTAACGAGATAAAAACAATATTATAGTGGATTCTAGGTTGATACCTTGCACTAAAAATAACTTATCACATATTTATAAACAATTCATCAATTAAATCCTTGGTCTTAGTGATAACATCTTCCTTTTTTATGATTTTTTTGGTTCAATGGACCTAAGAAATGAACCTGGGTTATGGTTTAATCCTATAAAAATAATAATAATAAAATTTGTATCATATTTAATCTTCATATAAAATTTTATAATTATTTATATAAATTAGTAATAAAAATTCATTTTCAAGAGTTCATGGAGATAGTAGTCCGTACATAAACATGCATGTTGTTTTTTTAATTTTCAATAGTTTTAATGAATAAATAGAAAATAATATTTCATATTTACATATTTATTTTTATATGATGTATACCATATGTATTTAATAAATATATTCATATTATTATCCTTTTAATGAAAAAATAAACAAAATCACATCACATCCTTGAGGTGGTGGTATAATCACTACCATGGGAAATTTTATCGTTTTTCAAAAGATTGAATGTTTAGATGATATATATGATATAATAATTAAAAAAGTGTAAATGTGTCATAAATAAGATATATAAACTTTAAATCAATTATAAAAATAATGAAAGAAATTTAGTGATGGAAAATGAATCATATCATTATGTGGAGGTGGTGGTCTATACGTACACAGGAGAGATCCTTTATATTACCCATTTGATATAATGGATTTAGATAATGGTTAATATATCATAATTATAAAGACAATGAATATTTAATAAAATTAATTAATTATTTTATATTGTCTTCCACATATTTTATGGATATATAAGATGCAATAAAATAGAATGTACCCATTTTAGATTTATACCATTTCATTGAGAAACATCATTTGTCTTACACCATGATCCTTGAAAGGATTGTATGCTAATCAATACGTGAACTCTAGAATAAGGGGTGGGATATTAGCAAGGTATTATCATTGGTTTTTTTCAAAATATAATGCAAATTATGTGTTTATAAGAGAGTATATGTCGCTTCCTTTTTTAATGAAGGGAGATAATATACGAGGATTTTATCAAAACATTAAAAATATATTAATGTAGTACTGATTTTAAGTGGATCCATAATAACAAATAAGAAAATATAATTAGGATATGGTATAAATCCCATAATCCAATGAATTTAAATCTTGCTTTTGTGATATTATAAACCTTATATCTATATTTTAACCATGTTAAACCTATTTTAACCCTAACGATGGTAATAAATTTTTACTTATTTTACTAATAATTATAAACAGAAATCAATTTATAGTTATTAAATAAAAGAAATTGGGATGAATCAAATTAATTAATTAATTTAAAAAAATTTAATTCCAATAAGTGGATGAAATTTACATAGGAACAAACCCACAAAAAATGAAATAGAACACTTTTCCATTAAAATAAATTTTTAAGTTTAAAATTGTTTTAATAGAATCATTATGTACGATATTAATTGTAATAAAATTAATTTTATTATGTTTACGGAAAATAAAATTATTAATTTTATGAATCAGTTCAATGATTTATGGTCTTTTTAAATATTTTAATGGAAAATATAGTTTTCAAAAAAATATATATTATTCATTATTAAAAAATTAATATTTTTAGTAAAATAAAAAATATAACATTAAGATATTTTTTATTCTATTATATAAAAAATTATGTTATATTTATTAAAAAAGTTTCTAATTGTTATAGAAATTAGTTATAATATCTACACACTAAATGGAGTAGTAAACAATTTTTATGAAACCATATAATTGAACAATAAAATGAATATCCTAAATATTGTGTTCTTTATTATTATGCAATTCCCAACACATTTTCATTATCTAAAACTTTTATACATATTTTTCAAAGTGTTTATATTCTAATTCATACTACAAATGTAATATATAGGTTATAATGGAATAAAATATTGTTGTCCTTTAAGACCTAGAGTTGCATGTAGATAACGATATTGGAGAAACTAAAATTATATAATGTGATGTATGTCAAAAAATATCAATTTTTTACACAATATATAGTGTTTAAATATTTGATGTACAAATTCACATCAATACTTGAAATTTATATTGATCATAAATTGTGTGAGTTGGCCAGGGGTTCATGGAGTTTAATTTACCATTACAAATTGTGTAGTTATGTGATTTATCGAGTAAAGTTTGAAAAACTAAATATTATATTTATGTTTTTTTCAAAATAAATTGATTTTTATTTTCAATATGAATGTAAGTGAACATGTTTTTGAGAAACTTTGAAAAATTAAAAAAAATAGTGATTAATGATAAAAAATCTTCCAATAAGTTATTTATAATTATAATTTATAATATGACTACTCTAAAACAACATGACGGTGTCAGAATGTAGTGGAACTAGTTGGAAGGTGACTGGTTTTTTTATAAATATTTTTAATAGATAAATTAAATGATTTTTTCTAATTCTACCCTAAAATATCCAATATAGGACCCTTTTCATTTAATTTATAATTAATTTAAAAATATTAATGTCTCAATCATGATAATCATCTGGGTAAAATACTTTTTTTCTGCAATCATTTTTTTGTATTTTTTAATAAATTAGAGGATTCATCTATATGAATCATCAAATTCTATATGAATGTTCAAAACATTACCATCAATATCAAGGTCATATCGTGGTAAATTCAAGTGATTTCATCATTAATTATTATTCACAATGGTGGATTCTATTTTTATCTCTTTTTCCATAAGATGGATAGTATATGAATAATACATCTATAGATTCCTAGAATAACTAATAGGATGTTATTCATTACAAAAGATATAGTAATAGAAAATTGAAATATTTTTTGATATAAGATTAATTTAAAACATACAAAATTACATACATACCCTTATCAATATATTTATTTTCAGTAATTACCCCTATACAATAATAATAATAAAAATATATCAAATGAACTATGTTAATATCAATTAGTAAATATATATTAATTTATTTTGTGTTAAAAATATTATTCTAAATAAAGTTAAATACCATTGCATGTGGGTTGGTATGAAATTAGGAAATGTCTATTTTTTTCAAAATTACATCCGAAATAATATAATTTCAAAGGATCACTCCCAATAAATATATATGAGTAGATAAATTAGCGAAATAGGTACACAATGAATTTACATGGTTCACGAAAATAATCTTAATTTAGGGACATTGAAATAGTGATGCCATGATGCACCTAAAACACTATAATAAATACTTTTAATATAATAATAAAAAAACAAAAATGACCATCTAGATTTATAAGCTCTATAAAACAAGGAATAACTTACTTCTCTTCCTATAGGATGTAATTCACTACGCCATTATTAAACAAAATTATTGTTCTATAATCAATTATTTGACATTACAACAATTATGATTATTTAATCAAAACTACTTCAACAAATATTTAGTGATAAGGCTTTTTTTAATACATTCATACCATCATTAATATTTTTAATTAATGTATATAATCCTTCTATTCATACATGAAAACTGATGTGAAATTTTAAAACATATCACCATTTTTTATTCACTAGTTATTCACATGAAAATAAATTTTATATTTAAATATGGAATCTCTGAGGGTAGAAAAATGATTTTTAATAGCATTTTAGTCCAACAAAATTAACTAATTTAGTGAATATATTTAGATCTATAATCCTCGAACAAATCTAATATTAATATCATTGACTTTTCACAACATGAACTAAAAACGTTCTTAAGATATAAAATTTATTTATGATTTCAACATGTAATCAATTAATTAATTATTTTATATTAATATTTTTTGAATGACCTTCCTCCATATATTATAAACCAATGATTTTTTATTTAGTATTATGGAAAACTTTTCCACTGTTTCACATCTATATAAAATATCACATTTATTTTATATAGTCTATCCCTCTCTCCATTTGCAGTGGAATCACCTAATGTGAGAATATATTATAAAAGATCAATTAGTTTCACTTCATTCTAAAATAACATCATGATAATCACACATGAACTGTTGTTACGCTCTTATTAGATTACCTTTCCCTACAGACATACCTTTTATTCTAATATATCCTTCAACTAAGGAATTCATTTTATTTGAGAATTAAATATGCCTCATTAATGTCACCTAGAATCACACCACATTTATTTTCCAACAAAGCTTCATAATAAACATGTATAATATTATATAGCTTCCATAAAATATGATTAATGATATGTATAAATTTTTCATCTCATATTTTACTTATGAAAAACCTTGTGAATCGTTTTATCTAGATGTTGTGATAAACTCTTCCTAATTTAAATAAATTACTTTTATATATTTACCAATATCATAATACGATGATTTGGGAAATTTATTAATTACATAAAAATTCATCATTAACTATATCACTTTCCTTTCATCATTATCTACATGAATTTAATATGGTTTCACAATGTAAACTCTTAATCCGTGGACCTAATTAAAAAATGTTGATTTGATATCCATTTGGTACACATTTAACTGTATTCTCACTAACATAGCTAATAAAAATAAATATATTTCTAATATGTATTCATGAGAAAAACTCAAAAGAAAATAAGTCAATTAATTTTAGAAAATTATAGTTTACACCAACCATGCCTTATTTAATTTTATATATTCTATTTTATTTAGTCTTTTCTAGAGCACCCATTTTGTTCCATTTTATTTTTTTTTATTTTTTCCCTTGGAATGATTTCTATGTAATCATTTATGAGTTTTCCATGATATTCATGCATCACATCATCCAAATGTTAACCTTTTAATGGATTTTAAAAATATATATGCCCCAAATTATATATAGGTGATGATTTTTTATAGATCCTAAATCCTTCATGTTTCTACCAGATAAGTCCATTCACCTATAATTCTTCTATAAATTATTTATTCATTGGTTATTTACCTCTTTATGAATATTGAGAAAACTGAATATTCATTATTTTCATTATCTTCTATTGACTCATATTTAGCACTATAATCTCATCGTTAAATGAAAAAATGTAAATTAATTTCCATTGAAATTTGTTTTCTATTTTTCTAAATGATTTGGTCATTAGGTTATATAATCTACTCATTTTTTTAAATTACTATATCTTGAATTTCAAATATTTTAAAAATATTTTTTATATATAAATTTTACATCTTAACATTTCTTGAGAGTCTAAGAAAAATTTCATCATCCCCATGATATTCCAATGGAATATTATTTTAATTATTTAGAATGAAAACGTCACTTCTAAAAATTCATAAGTAAATTATAATTAGAGTCTTCATGTACAACATCGTTTTTAGTCTATTATATTTATTTAGACCTAAAATGTTAATGATGAATATAAATTTAGATATTATCAATGATTTTTTCAATTATATTTTCTGAAAATGATACTTATATATAAATTTATTATGCATATTATTGATTCCCATGTTCCCGATATAAATGAATTATTTCTATCGTGGAGGCCCAACCATTAAAATATTGTGTTGTATACCATGCTTTTCTGTGATATTTCTCAAAAATTATTATCATTTAATTATATACAATAACAAATTTATATGTTTTATCTTTTTGTCCTAATAATTTTTCCTACCAATCTCTGATATTGAATAATAAAAATGAAGACATTAGATTTGTTGTAGATTACCATTAGAAATAAAATCATGTTTCAATCATTGATACACTAATTATAATAGTACTTTTTATATCTACATATGGTTGATGTTGTCTTGTAGAAACTAATGTGTGCCAAAACATGTGATCTTATTTAGTCTGTGTCCTTTAGAATTTAAATAATCTGAATGATTTTCTTTAATTATAATGTGTCAAATGGGATTGTGAAATTTAATATGACTGTTGAGATATCACAATCTACAACATTATGTACTATTTCTTCCAAAAAATATTGGATCATGAGGAATCATATTTTATGAAAAAAATAAATCACTTATTCCCTGTAGACAAAAAACATTATTTATCTCAAGAAATACATTATATAATATCTTTTATGTTCATCCATTTTTATTATATTTATTAATTTATTTCCATTATGATCTAATCATTCTTATTAAAATAAACTATTTTCCTCGAGTAAAATAATTGTAATACACATAAAAAATTGTGTTTAAGGATTTAAAACATGATTACGACTTATTTAAACAAGTATTTATGACAAATACTAGTTGCTTTTGAGATAATAATGTTAAAAACATCATCATTTGAATAGAAAAAAAACATGTTTTTTGATATTTGATCTCTATGAATTTATTTTAGTTCTCTTCATTAGTTAAGTAAATAAATTTTAAAGTATCGATGCACCATCACAATCCATTTATTTTAATGGAATTATTGTAGTGTTATCTATATTATAATTTCCCTTCATGATTCATAAATTTTTCACAAAATGTTTTGGTGATGACTTAGATGGTTACACCTGTAGATCCATTCAATCATCATAATTTTCAACATTATTGATTCATTATATGTTTTCATCGAAATAGATGATTCTTAGGGATTCTAGATTTTATTTAATTGGGACTCCATTAGAATATTTACCTAAAACATAGATGATATATTAATATATTTGTTCCCATAACTATTAAATAGAAAATAATATCAGTTATAAACATTCCATGATTAAAAAATTCCACATAAATATTTTTTATTCCATTCTCCATTAAAAGTTATTCATTTTTACAAAACATATATATTATTTTTACCCTAAATAACCACAATAATAAAAAATTATACATTAATTATTATAGTGTGGTTGCACTGCTCTGAAATTTTTTTGTATTAGCCTAATATATGTCAGTCAAAATAACCTTATTCTCAAGAGTGGTTTATTGTGGGTTTGAATCATATTCCAATGAATTTTTCTTATGATCATGCCTCCAAAATATTTTCCATTATTTATAACCCACTAAACATGATTTAATGTGATTAATTATCAATTTTACTCCCAATGAACTCCCTTAACAAATTTTGTACCCTAGAGCTTGAACATCCTGATTCCCTACTAACAGTTAGAATTATCCCTTGATCATCATTATATCACCACAACATATTTAATTCAAATTTTATTTACTCAATTATATTTTCATGATCATTTATTGAATCAATACATAAATCAATAACTCAAAATGTTAATTTGAGTTTAATATTATGTATAATTTCATTATATGAGATTTTTTGGATTATATATTTATATCATTCAATAACTACATATATCTAAAAATTATTTAATTATATTTTTATTTATTTAATGAATGGATTTTCATATAAATCAATGTTATTTCATAATATTTTCACCTAAAAGATCATCTTATTCAAGTAATAATGTATGTTCAACCATAATGATTACTCCCCTAATGACATCGACACTAATTTAATAAATAACATATAGTTATTATTCGTGTTTGACATCTACATGAACATCCACACCATGGTCTTTGTAGTCATAAACATCATCAAAAACCATTATATTTAGTCTAACATATTCTTAGGAAATAATGTATTTTATTATAGGTAATTTATAATGTAGTATTATTTATTATTTTACTATGTACAAATTAATTTATTATGGATTCTTCATTCTCTTCATCATCTCATAATATAAATATACAATATATATAGTGTAGACTAACTTTTACACATCAAAATAAATAAAGGTTAATATTTCCTTTTAATTTAATATTTCCTCATTGATATTTTAGGAAGGAATCATAATCAATATCCCATTTATGAGGATTAATATACATTGTGATATTTATGATCACCTTGAATTATATTCTCTCTGAATTATCATCCACCAAGGAAACAATTTATATTTTTTTCATCATGTATTTATTGAATATAGTTTGAATATTGTTCAACTCCACCCCTATTGGGTCCATTCAATCATGTACTATGACATTATAATCGGAATGTTGTGGTAATAATATCAGGATTACATTAAAGGTTTTGATACAATTATTATTTTCTCAATGTTATTGAATATACTTAACTATCATGTTCACTCGATCATTGAATTAATTAACTGGATCATTTGGGTCCATTATAAAATTTTCATACTTTTTTCATTCTACCTAGAATTGATTCTCACATTCAATATAATTTCCTTCATAACTGTCGAGATGTTTCACAAAAAGTTTCATTGAATATTTATATAACATAAAAATAATGTATATATCATTGGATAATTATCTTATGATTGTTTTAAAACATGTTAAATTAGTATTGAAATTATTTTTTGAATTTTTCTTATGACTCCCCGCTTTTCATAGTGGATAAAATCCAACTAATTTAATATGTAAATAAATCCATTACCAATGATCCAAAATAGTGTTTCATATGATTTTATCCATAACAAGAAATTATTTCTATCAATAAATTGAATTTATTTTTTTTAAATCAATCGACCATTACCATGAAGGGAATGAATTTAAAAATAAAATTTTCTACTATATAATTGGTTGGTCCAATGTAAGTTAAATTAATATATGGGTGGGTGAATTATGGAATGTACACTTTTATATTGACCATTGTCTGTGGTATTATTCTATAATTATTCGGATGTATTTGTATGTCACAATAGATATGAATTCATAATGTTACAAAATTGGGACAACAGAAATTCAAATAGTTTAAAAAAATTAGAATATTCCATGGTATATTAAATGAATACTACTATATGAACACAAAATGTAATGAAAAATAATACTACTACATTAATTAGTGGTTATACAGATATTCCAAGATTATTAGATTTATAAAAAATTGAAGAAATCACTTCTCTCCCAAAATTATAAAGCCCACTACTCCATTTGAAATATCTAATCATCATCCAGAGAGAATAAGTTGATACTAAATTTAGGATTTTTTATCTATAATATAATTTAAAACGACCATCTTGTTATATTAACCCTTCCAATACATCATCATTCATTTTTAGTTGTTATAAAAAACAAGGATCCATAAATTCATTCTGAAAAAGTCAACATCAATATGTTCATCTTCTCCATTTTTTATTAATTATTAAACACATGAGAAGTTTATTTAATATTTTAGTAGGTAAATATAATACCAAAAAAATTATTTTCAATGAAACTAACTTCTCACCATATTTCATAATATTATAGGAACAATTTTATCATTAATATTTAGTGAAATCCCATAATAATTCTAAGAGAATTCCATATTGTGATATCTTAAAGATATTAGATAAGTAAACATGTCATGGAATGATTTCACCCTATAATCCATTCATTCATATTTATCATTAAATTGAGACCATCTTATATTTATTGATAATGTTTGAAAAAATATACATCTTGATATTTTTTCAATGTTTTTGGTTGTTATATTTATTTTAAAAAAAGTTTGAAAATAATTTAGAGTCTATGTTGATAAGGACCCGACCTTAAAACATTACCTAATATTGAATTAAATGAATAATTCACATTGAGGATATTTTCAGGTTTAGAGTTTTAGAGATTTAGACTATAACTATTACATTTCAAAATATTATATCTAAAAAATACAAAGTAGACACTCCAACTCAGTTTCCATTTTTTTCACAAAATAAAAACGCTTGAAAAGAAGAGTCATGTATAATTCCATTTTTAAGAGAGCATAAATTTTCCATGATCCCATACATGGCCCTATTCCACTTTATGTCATGTGAAGAACGTTTCAATATTTTTGTCTTAGTATAAAAAGCTCAGTATGGGATACACAAAGAAAGAAAACTATTATTTTTTCAAGACAACAAGTAAACCATGAATACTTTATCATAAGTAATACTTTTCACCATTATTAATTAGTAAATACTCTTCACTGAATAAAATATCATTACTTACCGTTTTTAACCAAAACATTACCATAAACCCCATAATAGGAACACATATCATATAAAGGTAACTTGTGTCATAAACATACATAAATGGAATAACCATACGGTCTACTTTCACACTTATAACTAAATGGAATAACCATATGGCTGACTTCCATATCCAATTAATTGGAGGTTATAACTTAACCACCTGTACTGGTATTCATAGTACCACCAGTCATTTGGTTAATCACTTAACCACCCGTCAAATGTCCAAGTACCAATATAGAATCATATCACATACAAAAAATATAAAAGAAACGAAACATTTACACATTTCATTCACAATATATCACTTAAATATATTTACATAACAAATCAATTTTCAAAACCATTTTCAATACCAAATATAGGTTAAAGAGTATAACTTATTTAATTTTTTAAAAAACATTATGGCTTATTGAGGATGCCAAAGATCAAGTAAAACCCTTGGTGGCAGAAAAGGTCATTGTCCCCACTTATGTTAATAAGAAACATACTATTTTTTCGTTTAGTAAAATGCTTCATTTAAAAATATTCCCTTTGAAAATTCAAGGGTTTTATACAGCATAGAAAATAATGTCATGTATTAAAACAAAATATGCCTCAATGAAATGAGATTGAGACAAAGTCCCTTAGAAAGATCATTTTGTAAAAATAGATATATTATGTGTATTCAAAGTAAGCACACTTAAAGCCAGTAAAAATACATAAAAATTCATTTCTCACAAAATCAAGGAATGACATAAACAAGAAAGAGAAGATCAACCCAACGAACAGAAATTGGGTTAAGAAGTTCCCTTACCACGTGTCTAACATGACTCGATCATTCTTTAATCTCTGAAATAATAAACTAAAGTTAACTTCAACTCGCATAAGAATCATTTTCAAGTTTATTATTCCTTTGTATATTACTTATTACCATGTTATAAACATTATGTAACCATTTAAGTTATTAATGTTCGTTTTGTTGATATTTGGTACTTGGGTTAAAAATGGACTTCTTATAATTACATGTTGTTCATGTGGCTAGAGGTTCATTATATACAGAATGATATTCATGATTCAGATATCATTTATATCATATATATCCAACATATATATGTATTTATAATAGTACATAACATTTAGAGGTAAGAAATGAAATGCACCGTTCATGGAGATAGTAAGTCGTATGTACGCATGAACAATACTTCCATTTCTATTTCATATTTAATGGAATTAAAACATATTGATAAATAGTAGTATTATAATTCTAATATTTAATCATATATAATATCAATAAATAAATCCTTTATACATACCTAATATGGTATGAATGAGTCATATCACTTTGAGGGGGCGGTAGTCCGCACATCCTCTTATGAGATTATCACATTTACTAATAATGGAAAACATAAAGTCATGAAATAAATGGAAAATATAGAATAATAAAGAAAACATAAAGATAATCTATATCATATATAAATACATTTCCATCATAATGGAAACCATGATAGGCAGTTTAAGATATTTGAACAATCATCGTTTCGTGAGGCGTTAGTTTACCATCCACAGAAACACTATGTTCTTCATCCATTAGTTGGAGGTGTGTGTAAGTGTAGTCAGAATCCTTCTCATAACAACATCATTGTATACATAGAGTACTGGTGTAGTTTCAAAATAATGGAATAAAAATAGTTTAGAGGTTGGAGATGTAAAATAAAAGAAAACAATTTAAGAGATACCATTACCTTTAATTTGGGTAACTCTCTTTGGTTGGAACAAAAGGACTTCTTGAAGTGCCATATGCCTAAGTTAGGGCTTCTAGAAGGAGGATAGGGTTGTAGGGAGATTAATTGGGCAGAGTTTGGATGAGCCAAAAGGCTTGATAGGTGTGTGGAGTGGGATAAAAGTGGCCTCCTAGTATAAGCGAGAGGAGGGGCTCTTTAGGAATCTGTGAAAACATTATTTTATTATATAATGATATTCGGTTTATAATAGTACAAAAATCATTATAGTCAAAGATAAGATGATTCATGGTCGAAATAAAATCTTCCAATAGGAATTGGACAGGTTTTTGATAATATTTTAATCATTATAATCTTATTTATTTAAATCATTTTTAATGAGGTAAATACTTAATCATTATTGTTTCATAAATAATTTAATTTATTTGATGTGCAAACATTATAGAAAAAAACATGATGTAAGAAATATTTTTAACATTATAATTAATATTTATTGTGAAATGATTATTTATATAACCCCTTATAAAAATAAATATACTAAAAGATATTTGCTTTTGTCATTTTTTCCTTTACTTTATGTTATTTAATCATAATTGTCATTATCACTCCCAAGTTGCTCAATGGTGTCCCAAAATCAACCCAAAGATGCCCATCGTTGTAAATGAGTCCAAAAATATGGCTTGGACAAGTGTTAAGTTAATTCATAATTATTATAATATTATTTTATCTTTCAATTACCCTATTTACCTTTAACCGCTGTAAATAAAAGTCAAAAGATACTATTCACCAAAAATTATTATCATCTTATAGAACCAAATTTTACTCCTTGATAACAACCATGTATGTTGTATTTTAAAAATTCGATTCACATAAGAGATAAAATTTCATTTAAATGAAAAATTCAGTTTTTTTAACTACTATTAATTTATTTCACTATTCATCAAAAATTGAAGTATTTTAGAAAAATAGAAAAAATTCAGCCTAATATCTATTTGATATTCTGAATTCAAAAATGATGTCTATTTTTCTAAAATAAAAACATAGAAATGAAATTAATTAATTTAAAATTAATTCTCGTTGTTAAAACAAATAACGTGTTTTTAAGAAACAATAACTATCAAAAGATTGACACTAGTTTATGTCCACTCTCAATGTGAAAATAATTCCAAAGAACATCATTGGATTAAATGGTAAAAATATATTCTAATTACACTTTAAAAAAATAATAAGATAATATAACCATATAAATAAATTATATTAAAGCACATTTTTGAATTAAAATACAATATTTTTTACTATTCATTAGAAAATGAATATTATTAGAAAAATACCAAAAAATTACCTAAAGTAAAATTTGTTGTCCCTACTCTAATGAACGTTTTTATTTGGTCAATTAGAATATATTAAAGTGACCAATACTATATTTTATGATGGTTCGCCATTAAAAGGCGGTAAATCGACATTTTATAGTAAATTATGCTTAAAATTAGATTCATTCATATTTTATGCCTCTAATTTTTATTTGATAAAAGTAAATACATTTAACACCCATGTATAATCATATTGTAGTTGATTTGTTCATTATCTCCAATACTATGGCTAGGAGTTAACTACCATTTAAAATAATAATATTATATTATTAGTTTACAACATATGATTTCAAAAAAACCATTGCTGTGTATCAGGAACGCTATCACAAATAGAAACCCTTTTAAAGTAAAATTTATATTTAATTCACAAATATTAATAAAAATGAAATATGTCTTATTCTTTTTTTAAATAGGATGTTATAACATTCCCCCTTTTGGATATTGCGTCCTCGCAATTTTTATTCACTTATCATGATAAGTGGGGGTATTAATCCCTCATAGCATTTTCTGATTCCCACGTTGCCACTTCATCCATATGCTTTTTCCACAAAACATTACCTTGTGAATTGCCTTATTCCGCAACACTTTCTATCGACAGTCAAGAATATGGACTGGTTTTTCTTTATAAGAGAGACTATCATCCAACTGAACTACCTCTGCGCTAAAAACATGATATGGATCTAGCATATACTTTATCAACATCAAAACATGAAAAAAATTGTGTACCTAGGATAAACATGGAGATAAAGCCACTCTGTATGCAATTGATCCAACTTTTTCCCAAATTTTTTAAGGTTCAATGATCTTCAGACTCAACTTTCCCTTCTTACCAAAATGCATCACACTTTTTCATGGAGAAACTCTTAGAAATACATGATCAAATACCACAAAAGAAGATCCTTCCTTTGCTTATTTGCATAACTTTTATGTCTACTCTAAGCTATTCTCATGTGCTTCTGAATCAGCTAAACTTTCTATGCCATCAACTCTACCAATTTTGGTCCCATCAGCATCCCTTCACCAACTTCATCCCAAAAATATGGAGTTCAAAAAAACTTTCTATGCAATGCCTCAAATAGATCCATATGTATACTGGAATGAAAAATGTTATTATATGAAAATTCAACCAAAGAAATATGTTAGTCCCAACTTCCCTGATAATCCATCGAGCAAGAACGTAAAGTATCCTCCAATGTCTAAATTTTTCATTCTGACTACCCATCTGATTGAGGATGAAAATATGTACTAAAACATAATTCAGTACCCAATGATTTCTGAATGCCTTTCCAAAAGATAGAAATAAACCTAGGATAACGATCAGATACAATGGAGAGGTGAATTCCATGAAACCTAACTATCTCTTTAACATACAACTGAGAATGTTGATCTGGAGACAATTTATCTCTAATAGGAAGGAAATGAGCAGATTTAGTCAATCGATCAACAATAACCCATATTGCATTATGTCCTCAATATGTCTTCATTAATTCCACAATGAAGTCCATTGATATATTTTCTCATTTCCACTCTGGCATCGGTAAAGGCTGAATCATCCCTTTCGGTAACTACCGCTCTCCTTTATCCTTCTGACAAGTCAAACACGTCACAGTAAAATCATCAATATCTCTTTTCATTCCATCTGTAATGACCCGGCTCCGGGTGCCACTCGACAGGTGCCCCGAACCCGGTTTGCCACGTGACCTCAAGCGCATTTCCAAAAATTCTAGAGGCTGCCAACTAGTAGCGAGGGCCTAGGTCTGATAGTGGAGAAACTATGCCCTCATTTGTCAATGTATAGCGCAGCGGAAAGAATAAATCATACAACAATAGCGGAAGCAGTAAACCATAAAAAACTGAAAGAAACAATTGTAGTAGATAGAACCAACTGTATATAAATAATGATGCAACATGTATCATGTTCTATGAAAACAGCCAGAACATGTTATACATCAATACAGTAAAACAAAATGTAGAGTACAGCAAAACAATGAAAAACAACTGGCAGCGACATCGCGAGCCTTGGCTCGGTACTATGCCCTCCTACTCCTCAGCAACAGTCAAGTACCTATATAAGGAATCTTTCCCCTATCCACACCTGCAGCAATGTATTCTGTTTGGGCTGAAAATCATGACCCAAACAGGGTGTGAGAAATATATCTCAGTAGAAACCCACCAAAGGCCTGTTCTCAACTGTGTGTAAATCATGAAACAAGTGTGCAACAGTAAAATTCAATAAATTAAGAAGTACTCAAAAGTAACTAACTTAACAGTTAAATTTTAATTTTATTATTCATTTAATCCATTAAATTTAGTGACATTCTGTACTCAATAGCACCAAGCCGTCAGGCCAACCAGAACCTTTCCCTCAAGCTAATATAGTGAACCACGCCCTCAGGCTTTCCCTCAGGCTATACAGAATCCTACCGATAGGTATTTCCCTTAGGTGTAATAGAATCTCTCCCTCAGTCATACGAAGTGTCTCCCTTAGACACGAATGGATGCCCTCAGGTGAAATAGTATGTTAACACCCTCAGTCTAATACAGTCACTCCCTCAGGCTATAGTAAACACTGCCATCAGGCATATATAACCGGGCCATTCCCAACATATAAACATGAAATTTACATACAATTACTCTCAAGGAAAAAGTAATTCATAATTAAAAATGGCATACCCTCGGGTATCCTAGCCAAACGGCTAAACAGAGAAACGAACCCCTGGGGTGGTCTTGGATCCAAACAGCGATCCCAAATAGCATTTTAAAATCACATTTAATTACCTATATAATTTTAGATATTAAAATATCCACGGCCTCAACCACAAGACAACCCAAATATGGGTTCGTATCTCAAAAACACACAAAAATGCACGACAGTTGGATAATAAACACAAATCCACCTACCTTATATGCCAAAAAATGATATATACAAACGTCGGTTCTAGAAACGCCCAAGAATGGAGTAGATATGAGGTAAGAAAACTTTCATTAACATACAAATAACTCCCTTTAAGGAAATAATTGGTAAGAACAACACCATGAGAAGAGAGGGCATACCCATGTGGTTCCAACGAGATTGTCTGAAGCGGAAACGGATTCCAGACGTGTGCCCGACGGATCTCTGAAGGTTCGGCGGTCCTCTCCCAAAATCTCTTCTCGTTCTAAGCCTTCCATATGAATAGGGGAGGCTACTTCCCATTTTATGAGAAAAAACAAAGTACACGGTGTGTACTTCCAAGTACACAGCTTGTACTTCCTTCATTTAACTGTTCCTTTGGCGGCACCGCCACATTGTTCATCCATTGACATGAGTACACGACATGTACTCCAAAGCACATGGTGTGTACTGCCGCCCAGCTAGCAAAGCTCCACCGACTTTTTGTTCTTGCCTACCGACTGTCTACACGGCGTGTAAAGGACCACAAGACGGCGTGTAGTTGGTTCCTACACCCTTCATCCCCAACATGGCTACATGCCCCATGTACTCATCCCACACGACCAAAAGTACACAGCGTGTGGAAAATGTACATGGAGTATACTACCAAAATTTATGATGTTCCCCATTTTCCTTATTTTATAAAAAACAGTTAATGGAAAGAGAAAAAAAGAAGCCCGTACCTCAAAAATAAGAACCGGGTTCTTAACAACTTCCCCACTTAGAGAAATTCGTCCCCGAATTGCCCTTACATGTGTGGAGAAGATATAACCATAAAAAAATCCGGCCACTGAGCACGTACATCTGTTTCCCACCCACATATTTCATCCTGCACTTGGCCATGCTGCCATAGCACCGACACTAGTGGAATTGGCCAGCATTGGAGAACCTCTATTCTCTTGTCAACGATACGAATCGGATGCTCCTCAAAGGACGCATCAATCTGAAGCTCAACCTCCTCGGGTTGAAAGGTGTGAGAGAGGTCTGAATGATAGCAGTGCAACTAAGACCCCTGGAAGACTTTGTGCATGGCTCGGTACTGCTGCGGTAACTACAACCAAGAGGATACTATCCTGAATCTCTCCAGAATCTCAAATGTCCCTACATACCTTGGTGAATGCTTACCCTGTCTCCTGATCAGTCTCTATCCCAGCCTCGGAGAAACACGCCAGAAAACATGATCCCCGACCACGAACTCTGAAAGTCATCTATTGTGATCAACATAAGACTTCGGATGAGACGGTGCGGTAGCCATCCGCTTCTGTTTCAAATGGACCTGATCAGAAGTCTCCTGCACGAGCTGTGATCGGCATGACCTACCATATAAAGCCTCGTATGGTTCCATTTCAATAGTCCCTTGGAATCTATTTTTATAGGAAAACTTGAGTAAGGGTATATGCTTCTCCCAAGATCCCCCAGAGTCCAGAACGCATGCACAAAGAATGTCCTCTAGCACCAGTATCGTACGCTCTGACTGTCCATCTGTCTGAGGGTGGTAGGTTGTTCTCAGAAGCACCTGTGTACCTAGAGCCCTCTGAACACTTTTCCAGAAACTACATGTAAAGTGAGCGTCCCTATATGAAATGATTGAATGAGGGACCCCATGGAGACGTATGATCTCTCGGATATACAGCCTTCTGAGCTCGTCAACACCAAAGTTCTCCTTAATCGGCAAAAATTGAGCAACCTTCGTGAGTCTGTCCACAAAAACCCACACGACATCATTACCTCGAGGTGACCTCGACAAACCAGTCACGAAATCCATTGCGACATCATCCCATTTCCACTCTGTAATGGGTAACTGCTGTAACAGCCCAGCTGGTCTCTGGTTCTCCGCCTTCACCTACTAACAGGTGGAACATATTGTAACAAAACCAGCGACATCTCTCTTCATACCCGGCCACCAGTACTGACGTCTCAAGTCACGGTACATCTTGGTAACCCTGGGATGAAATTCCCAAGCTAAAGCATGAGCTTCCCGCATCATCTCCTCACATATATCCCATGGGACCCATACTCATCCATGGAAATGCATAACCTCATCATCGCCTATCGTCCACCCAGGAGAAGGTTCCCCATTTTCCACCGACTCCCATAGAACTATGTCTTCTGAATCTGATAGTTGTCTCATCCTGAATCTGTCTAGGAGGTTAGAAGTCACAGATAAAGATGAAAGATAAGCCAGCCCCTGACTGTCATGCACCTCCAAATGCATCATAGAGAACAATCCCATAAGATTCCACTCACCACTGGCCTTCTACACTGCCTATATCCGAGTCTTCCTGCTAAGTGCATCAGCCACTACATTACCCTTACAATATGTATAGGCAAACTCAAAATCGAAGGAATGTAGGTACTCGACCCCCCTCCTCTTCCTTAGATTCAGGTCACGCTGAGTAATGATATACTTCAGGATTTTGGTGTAGGTGAAAACCAAAAAATTATCTCCCAATAGATAATGTCTCCAACAACACAACGCATGAACAACTGAAACAAACTCGAGATCATGCATCGGGTAATTCCTCTCATGTGGCCTCAACTCTCGAGACCCATACGCAACAACTCGATTGTCCATCATCAACACTACTCCTAGCCCAATACCTAATGCATCACAGCAAAATGTTTACCTCTACCCCTGATCTGGGAGTATCAGGACTGGTTCTGATGTCAACCTTCCTTTAAGTTCTTGAAATTCTATCTCGCAAGCTTCCGACTAGACAAACTTCACACCCTTCTTAGTCAGACATGTCAACTATGTTTCTAAGCGGGAGAAGTCATATATGAAGAGTCTATAGTAACCATCCATCCCTAAGAAACTATGTATCTCAAACAAATTCTTAGGCTGGTCCCAGAAAACTACCGCTCTCAATTTCCCTGGGTCTACTACAACTCCTGCCTCTGAGATAATGTGACCCAGGAAGTGAATCTGGTCCATCCAAAAGTGGCACTTTGAGAGCTTAACATACAGCTGATGATCTATTAGTGTACTCAAAACAATCTCAAGATGGATGTCATGGTCGTGTTGAGTGTGAGAGTACACCAAGATGTCGTCCACGAATACTACCACAAAAGAATCAAGATACGGATGGAACACACAATTCATCAGATCCATGAAAACTGCTGGTTCTTTCGTGAGTCCGAACGACATAAACATGTACTCATACATACCATATCTGCTCCAAAAATCTATAAGCAGTATATCTGATGGTCTCACATGCAGATGATTATATCCCAATCTCAGGTCAATCTTCAAAAACACTCGTGATCCAAGAAGCTGATCAAACAGATCGTCTATCCTCGGCAAGGGATATCGGTTCTTAACTGTAAACTTGTTCAGCATCTGATAATCGACAAAAAGTCTGAGGGTACCATCCTCCATATTTGCAAAAAATACTGGAGAACCCCAAGGAGAAGTACTAGGTCAGGTAAATAAATTTTCCTGCAACTCTTATAACTATATCATGAGCTCATGCAGCATGGGTGTGGCCATCCTATAAGGAGGAATGGACACTGGTGCTGCTCTTCGCACAAGCTCAATGAAGAAATCCACCTCACACTCCGGAGGTAGACCTACAAAGTTGTCTGGGAAGACATCCTTGAAATGATCAACATCTGGAGGTAAATCCATTTGACAAGTCCCCTAATCATTTAGATACATGTTCGCAATCTCGGTTGTGACTCCACCTTGCCAATGATTCTTTGGTCCAGGTCGACTCACCTGATCATTCTATTCGCCCTTTTATAGAATCTCTCCACCCTCTAGTGACGTGAAACACACCCTGTGATGATAGCAGTCTACAAAGGCTCGAAAGGGAACGAACGAGTCCATCCTGAGAATGACGTCATAAGATGTCATCTCTAAGACATAGAGGTCCCATAGAAAGTGACACCCGCCAACCACAAGGGGCACTATTTTCACTGACGAACAACAGCCATCCTAGTCCCCAATGGAGTGTCTTGCATCATTATATCAGAAGAAGTAGAAACACAGAGACCAAGGCTCTCCACAACAGGTATAGATACGAAACTATGTGTAGCACCAGTATCGAAATGTACAGAAGATAAGACAGAAGCTACTAGAATAGTTCCTCTGAGTATAGAGGGTCTGAGATCCTACTATTGCTAGGTCTGTTGCACTACATATGCTAGCCTAGTGTCGCGGCCCTGCGACACAACCTAACTCCCCTGATCTATCCATCCCTACTACCTCTGAGGTCCTGGTGTCTGGCTACCATGACCAAGACCACCATTTCTTCCTCCACGTCCTGATGTATTCTAGTTTACCGACTGGTAAAAAGCCACTGGTCCTACTCCCACACCCGGAGTCTGTACAGAAGCCCTCTCACTATCCATTAGTAGAAACGCCCTGCAAAAGCGTTGTAGATGACCCACCTTGCCTCAAGCCCGTCAATCCACTGGGTCACATGGACACTGCGGCCTATTGTGCCCCTCTCTACCACACTGGTAGCACCTGATCGGGTCACCTGAATATGATGCCTGGCTGGTACTGCCACCCTGAGATAATTCCATCTGTCTCTTCCTCTTTCCCTTAGAAATAGTACCAGTAACTGGTGCTGAACTGCCCTAGCCCACACCACAAACTTCTCGCAGGTTCCTTTCTGTAATCAGTGCCTGGTTCACAATAGCATGTACTGAAGGCAACCTGAAAACATTCACTAGTGCTCGGATGTCCTAACAAAGACAATCCTCAAAACATTTGTCTCTCAACGTCTCATCACCCACCAACACGGGTTCAAAGAGCCAATGTTTGGTGAAACGAGCAGAATAGTCCATCACTGAAATAACACCATGCTACAGATTCATGAACTCTCGAGATATATCTTCCCCCAGTGTCTATGGGAAGAATAATTCATAGAATACTGCCTAAAAATATTCCCATGTCGTGTCTCTATGATGCTCTGACTGGGTGGTACCATCCCACAACATCATGGGAGAATCACGCTGCATATATATCGTGAGCTTCATCCTCCACCCTGGTGGCATTTCAAGATGCTCGAAAATAGTCTGCATCGATCATAGCCAAGACACTACAGCCTGTGGTCCTCCATCCATTGAAAATGTCAGCAGATGCTGCTGTTGGAAGATACGAGTCAACTCGGCCATATATGTCGCAGCCCACGGTGCTCCCTAAAAGGTATACATGAACCGCATAAAGACATCACGGAAATGCACCTCCGCGCCTATGTCCGGTATAACAGTGGGCACCACATCTGGCTCTTCTAGATGATCAGCTGGTAGCCCATGGCCCACTATCTCTAGATTATAGTCTTCGTCGCTCTCCTATCGAACAACACACAGTCATCTAGGCATAATGACACTACAAGGACAAAACACGCCTTAGATTCGAGATTGTTATGACTGAAAGCGAATGAACCACAAAGGGGACAAGAGGAAGAAGGCTTTTCAAGATTTTCAAAACAAGACTACACGGCGTGTACTATTCCTACATGGTGTGTACTTGACTTCCCTTCCCCTGCCCGGGTCCTTCGACACGGCTATGTAACACGACTCCCATTGAAAAAAAACTACACAACGTGTATATAATCTACACGGCATGTATGGTGTTATATTCCAACTTCCCGTATCATTTTTGACACGGCCGACTACTCGGCATGTAACTACACGGCGTGTTACACCTGCACACAGCATGTACACTACCCCGTCACTCAACCACGTGATTTAGTCCACACGGTCCATCCTTGGAAAAGACTACACAGTGTGTCCAACAGGTACACGACGTGTTCAAGGAGAGGTGACACCGACCCGTGTTGTTAGTTACACTTTTGGGTCCCAGGTCACACTACACGGCGCATATATAATTTACACGGTGTGTTTTGTACATTAGTTCACTGACCCGTGTTGTTAGTTACACGGCCGGACTCCGGGTCAACACTACATGACATGTACAAAAGCTACACGGCATGTTCGCCCCAAGATTTTTCCTTCCCCGTGTCGCCACCAACACGGTTTGTGACACTGGAAGAGACTACATGGCGTGTACTCTGGGTACATGGTGTGTACTTAAATAGTTTAATTTTCTTCCCGAACAGAAGTTCATACATGGCATGTCTAAATTTCGACACGGCGTGTATACTGGGTTTCCAGACAGTATGCCTCAGAAACATCTCAGGATCCCAACAAATACCAAAAAACAACACCTACGCGTCAAATTATGACCTATGAGGGCCCATACTCCCCACGAATCTAAGTTTGACTTCTTATCTGTGTTATAACTAATAAAAAGCTAATGATCCACCAAATTCTGGTTTGAGGGAGACCATACTCTCCAAAAACCAAAGTTTGGCATCCATTCTATCAACAGGATCAAATAATATTACCCTATAACAAAGGAGGTATTATATCAAAGCAGCTATCACGACAGCATGCTTTACTAGCACAACAACTATCACAACAACATGCAACTTCTAATGCACCTACATGGAATTGAAACTATGCATGGCATGTGATTTCTATCATGTGCCTATATGATACATGAGATGGCATACCCTCATCTCATCGGGTTGAAACTAAATAGAACCCAAAGATAAATTATAAATAGCACAATCTCAAGTGCGTCACCCAATGATGAAAACATATCAACTGCAAATTGCAAAATCAGTAAAATTGCAACACGAGATAAATTGGATTTAACCTGTACATGGGTTAGATATGCCCGAGAACATCCTATTACCAACTACCGTTCATCCTATCCCTGACTACAACTCCAAATAATTAGTCAAAGAAAAGAAACCCCTTTGATACCACTTTGTAACGTCTCGGCTCCGGGTGCCACTCAATAGTTCCCACGAACCCAGTTCGCCACGGGACCTCAATCGCATTTCCTCAAATGCCAGAGGCTTCCGACTAGCAGCGAGGCCCCAGGTCTAATAGTGGGGAAACTATGCCCTCATTTATCAAAATGTAGCGCATCAAAAAGAATAAATCATACAACAATAGCGGAAGCAGTAAACCATACACAACGGAAATAAAAAACTGTAGTAGATATAACCAACTGTATATAAATAATGATGCAACATGTCTCAAGTTCTAAGAAAACAACCAAAACATGTTATAAGTCAATACAGTACAACAAAAATCAGAGTACATCAAAACAAAGAAAAACAACTGGTAGCGGCATCGCGAGCCTAGGCTCGGTCCCATGCCCTCATACTCCTCATCAACAGTCAAGTTACAGTATAGAGACTCTTTCCCCTATCCACACCTGTAGCAACATAATCTGTTTGGGATGAAAAGCATGACCCAAACTGGGTGTGAAAAATATATCTCAGTAGGCACCCACCAAAGGCCCGTACTCAACTGTGAGTAATGAATGCAACAAGTGTGCAACAGAAAAATGCAATAAACTAGGTAGTACTCAAAAAGTAACTAACATAACAGTTAAATTCCCATTTTATTATTCATTTATTCCAATAAATTTAGTGACATTCTATTCTCAACAGAACCAAGACATCAGGCCAACCAGAGCCTTGCCATGAGGCTAATATAGTGAACCACGCCCTCAGGATTGCCCTTAGGCTATACAGAATCCAACCCGTAGGTATTTCCCTCAGGCGTAATAGAATATCGCACTCAGATATGTGAAGTGTCGACCTCAGGCACAGAAGTCAAGCCCTCAGGCATGAAAAGTTTCTCTCATGAGAAATAGTATGTTCACACCCTCAGGATAATATAGTCACACCCTCCGGCTATAGTAAACACTGACCTCAGGCATATGTAACTGGGCCATTCCCAACATATAAACATGAAATTTATATACAATTCCTCTCAATGAAGAAGTAATGCATAATTTAAACATGGAATACCCTTGGGTATCCAGGCCAAATGTCTAAACAGAGGAACACACCCCGGGGTGGTCCGTGATCCAAGAAACTATCCCAAACAACATTTTAATATCACATTTAGTTACCTATACAATTCTAGGTATTAAAATAGCCACGACCTCAGCCGCATGACACCCCAAATATGGGTTCGTATCTCAAAAACACACAAAAATGCATGAATGTTGGAAAATAAACACAATGCCACCTACCCTATACACCAACGAATGATATATGCAAACGTCGGTTCCAAAAATGCCCAAGAATGGCATAGATCTGAGGTAAGAAATCTTTCATTAAACCGCAAATAACTCCCATTACGGAAAGAATTGGTAAGAACCACACAAGGAGAAGAGAGGTCTTACCCGTGCGGTTCCAACAAGATCGTCTGAAGAGGAAACGAATTCCATACGTGCACCCAGCGGATCTATGAAGGTTCGGTTGTCCTCTCCCGATCTCTCTTACCATTCTAAGCCTTCCCTTTGAATAGGGGAGGCTGCTGCCCATTTTAAGTGAAAAAAACAAAGTACACGGCATGTACATCCAAGTACACGGTGTGTACTTCCTTCATTTAACTATTCCTCTGGCGGCACCGCCACACTGTTCATCTGTCGACATGAGTACACGGCTTGTATGGAAAAGTACACGGCATGTACTGCCGCCCAGCTAGTGGCATCTCCACCGCCTTACTTTTTTGTCATACCAACTGACTACACGACGTGTAATGGACCACTACATGACGTGTATTTGGTTCCTACACCCTTCATCGCCAACATGGCTACACGCCCCGTGTAGTCATCCCACATGGACAGAAGTACACTGTGTGTGGAAAAAGTACACGGTGTGTACTTCCAAAATTTAGGATGTTCCCCATTTTCCTTATTTTATAAAAAACACTTAACGGAAAGAGAAAAGAACATGCCCATACCTCAAAAATAAGAACCAGATTCTTACACCACCCCACCAGTAATACTCGAGAAGAACCTTTTACATCTTAGTACTGCCATGATGAACTGAAAATGGAGAACCATGAGCTTCAAATAACAACTCATTCTTCTAATGTGAATCACAAGGCACACATAATCTCTTTCCAAATATCAAAACAAAATTATTATCAACGTTAAAATCAGGAAACTTACACTTCTGAACCTATACTACCTTTTTCTGCAACTCACTGTCTTTTTCTACGCTTGCTTTATTCTGTATGATAGAGATGATTTCACTGATTCCTAAAAAAAAGCAAAATAATTTCCAACACCAATAACTTCTATGAAAAATATTATTAAATCAAAAACTAAAGGATCTTATTCTAAATGTAACATAGTTAATGAATCATTACATATTCAACTCAAAGCATCAGCCACTTTATTTGATTTTCCCAGATGATAAAGGATCATGCAATAATAATCCTTGATTAATTCCATCCATCTCCTCTGTATCATGTTCAATTCTTTCTAAGTTAATATATACTTCAAACTTTTGTGATCAGTATATATTTCACACTTCACTCCATACAAATTAAGCCTCCAACTTTTTAAAGAAAAAACAACAACAGCTAATTCCAAATCATGTGTAGGGTAATTTAACTCATGAGGTTTCAACTGATTTGAAGCATAAGAAATTGCCTGATCATTTTGTATAAGGACACAGCCAATTCCTATCAATGAAGCATCATTGTAGATAAAAAACTCACCATTTCTGGATGGTGGTGCCAAAACTCGATCATTCACCAATATTATTTTCAAATCATAAAAACCATCATCACATGCTTTTTTCCAGATGAACTTATCACCTTTTTGAGTTAACTTAGTCATTGGACTAGATAACTGGGAAAACATTTTAACAAACCTTCAGTAATAACCTCCCAAACCAAGAAAAATATGAATCTCATTTATATGTGTGGGTCTTGTCTATTCTTCAACAAATTTTATTTTTGCAGGATCAACAGTTATGAAATTTTTTTAAACAATGTGACCAAGGAAAGAAATTTTTTGTAACCAAAACTCACACTTTCTGAATTTCCCATAAAGTTTCTTTTCTTCTATGGTATGCCAGACAACCCTTAAATGACTTTCATTATAATATTTACTTTTAGAATAAACAAAAATATCATTGATAAACACAACACCGTTAATGGAACCTATTTACTATATATTTACCATCAAAAGAAAAATATTCAATCAAATTTCAGAATTAAAAATACATAAATGAATAAAATTAATTTAAAATCAATACCATATAGGGTGTGGGAAATGTGGTTTTAAAGTAAAAATGTTCAATATATTGAAATTTTTTTATATAGAAATTCCCTGTGAAATTGATTATAATGACCTAAAGATAAAATTTTATTATAAATTTTATATAATTATAGTTCCATAAAAATAAGAAATATAATTCAACATTAATAATTAATTATAGGTTAAACAATTTTCAATAAAAATTTAGTATTTTTCTCTATTCATAAAATCAAGAAACATATCATAGTAATATAAAAAATAAAACCAAGGTAAATTTAGTTACTAATAGTAACAATTATATGATTAATATTTCGTATATAATTTATTAATGTGTCAATCAAAATATTAAAAACCACTGTTGTATGAAAAGGAAAAAAAATTATCTTTTTTGGGAAAATACATCTTTTACAAGTAAACGTGGACATGTCATAATATAATGATAATAAAATAACTATGATGAACATTAAAAATTATATTGAATATATTTTTTATTAATATAATACATAAATAGTTATATGATGATTTATTTTTATAACACCCAAATGCACACATATTAAAAGTTGATTTAGAGAACTAATTTCCTTTTCATTTTAAATAGAGTTATATTTTCCTTTATAATAAATTGGTAATGAAATAATTAATAATATATACATGAATTCACTATATTTTAATAATATAGATAATAATATTAATATGTTCCATTTTAATTAATAGGTTATAATTTTCTTTTTTAAATAGTTACAATAATAAAATGTTGTTCTGTAGAAACTCAGTGTTGCATGTAATGAATGACTGTAATGAAATCAACTCAATTTTTTTAGAAGAAATATATTTCATAAAAATATCTCATTGTTACATTCTACCCCATAAAATTAATAATGTCCTTCATATTCATGACTACAAAACAGAAAATCAGGATACCTAAGCCTCAGGATATCCTCAAGATACCACATAGCTTCTTCAAACTGGTGGTTTCTCCAAAAAACATTAACCAAGTGTCTGGTCTTATTTTGCAGTAATTTATCTCTATGTTAAATAATTTCTACCTTTTTATGTTCATTATTATTATATTTCTCTAAATATATGACCTTTGTGTTTGGAACATTTTATGGACCAAGAATTTACTTCCTCAAATGATATATTTGGAACATATTATGAACGAGAGAAGTATTTTGTGGTCACACCAATCGATAAGAAACCATTCCAATATGATCCCAAATTTGAAAAGAATATTTCATCATTGTTATTGGAAATTTAACTTCTGAAATCATAGGTAGATGTTTGATAATTACTTTGTGTGAAACCCATATTGTAAAAAGTGTCAATAAAATAGCCTCTTAAAGAGAGGGAAATTAAAAGGTGAAGATCACAACATAAATTGGTTTTCAATTTGGATAAAATCTGATGAATGTTAAAATATGTTAATATAAGAAAAATAAAACTATTATTTTATGATAGAGAGTGACATAGAACATTATCATTATATGTAAATAAATCACAGAATAATAAATTTTTTATAATCTAAGGAACCATTCCATTCATCAGAAATGATGGTACTAGAATTACATTTTTGTGTCAAGATTCTTTTGCTAAATTTGAATAATATTTTAAAGAATATATACATATATTATTTCATTTAATTTTTTAATCATGATATAATCCTTTAGTTATTACTTGATCAATTTACACATCATCTCCTACTCTAAGAAATGACATTTTAAATTTAATTAATAAAGAAATAGTGGATCACGAAAACAATCATGGGATTAAAATTTATTACTTATCTCTCTATTTATTATAAAAAAATGTTTCCTACAGTTCATATAATTTACATCAATTTTTATGCTGATATAATACATTATTCTATATATCTGCATCCAATATTTGACAAAAATTGTACCATAAATGGTTAACCTTATAACACCTCCTAAATATAGAAGTCTAAAACATTAGAAATAGGGTCAATAAATTTCTCAAAAAAGGAGTAGTATTAATCCCCCGTATATCATAATGAATCTCTTGTTTGTCAAATACCAACATAAGAATTCCATAATCATTTATTCTATTGAATAGTGGTAATTTCTATAAATCCTTAGTGAAAACATGAATTATTTATTATTCCAATGATTATTGTATATATTTCTTATGTAAAAAATGGTGTAAAATCCAAACATGGTAGGATAAACAACTTTTTAAACATATCCTTAGTCAGTTCCATGGTAAAAAATATAACACAATTTACATATTCATATCCAACATACCTTTATCCAAAAAACATTATCTCAACATTACAACTATAGTAAGGGTAATAATTCCCTTAATCTTTTGTTCCCAATGAATATATCATTTCCACTAAATAACATTTCCATGTCTTCAAAACCATTCAAATATCCTTTTCAACCCGTAATGAAAATCACATAATGAAAATACATATATTTTTTATGATTTTATAACATAAACATTAAATAATAAAACATATACACTTTAATCATCCAACATTATTTATAAACCATTATTTGGGATTAATAATTTTATTCATTCATAGAATATAAAATATAAATCATGTCATCAGGTTCCACTACATCAATCTAATAATGCATTTTATGTTTAATGTAAATAATAGAATTAGAACATCCCAAAACCTCATATGTCATTTTTAATCTATTTATCCTTATTCTTATAACCAACACTCGAACCACCCTCCAAATTCTCTTCATGAGATGTCCACTTATAAAATAAATTTTCCTAATTCCAATATTTTCTTCATCTAAAACATTCAATGTCAACCATTTTCCTTTATAATCCTTCTAATAACTAAGAACTTGAAGCATTGTGTGAGAAACCCATATCATAGTATAACTACATATAAAGATTATAAAATTAAATATATGAATCTTAAATCATGAAACATACATTTAAATCATTGACACGTTATTATTTTCATTGGAGATATCCCTATAAATATCCTTAGAAATATACCTAGGGATCCCACTATTGTTTCCTCGTCATAGATTCCAATTATGGAATAAAAATTTTCTATGATAGAAAATATAATTACTAAGGATTCTCATGCATGGATATTACATGTTTTTATAAAAATAATCACACAATTATAAAAATACATGCTCAAATAACATAATAGTTTATTTCATTTGAAAACATAGAAAATAAACATCTTTTCTTGTGAAAGATATTCAATACCTCCCTGAATGATGTTCCCCTTTAGTACCGCAAATTAAAATCGTTCTTCATAACATTTTGAAAGAATATTAATAAAATAGTGAGCTCAAATTCTCAGTATGTATAAACATTTAAAATATCAATTTAATATCTTTAGAAATATTATGATAAGAAATATTTTTTTTTAATCATGATAAAATTTGATACCCAACCATACTTGGACCACAAACATTAGTCATGTAATGAAACAATAAAATTTCAACACACATGAATCATACGAATGAAACATCATATTAACTCAACCATGAAACGTAATATCATACTATAAATGTGTATGAAATAATCATATGTATTGAAAAACATTTACTAGGTACAAACTAACTACATTGACTCTATAATAATTTCTTATCACCTACATCCCATAACAGATCATTCACATCAACTTGATTCCCATCACGATACAAGAACATTTATTTGTTTCATATCATGGATCAAGCACATAATCTTATTTCCCATTACAGTATCAGAATATACAATTCATTATACAGATAATTTCAAGGAGATATAGGTCTAACTCATCATATAAAGATAACAATACATCTTCATTCCACATGACCATAAATCATTCACCATCATAGAACTCATGTAAAGGAAGTTGTTTCATAAACACATTAGGATAACATAACTCATGGAAAAGGAATTTGATTCATAATTACAATTATTTAATAAAAAGTGCATGTTAAAATAAATATTAATAATGATATCCTTTTTAATATCCCTATTAAATAATTAATAATAAGAAAAATGTCATATTTAATGAAAAAATAATTTTTGAATGACAAGTAGAAATAATTCTAGAGGAAAATATCCATTCCTTTAGGAAATCGATTTTTTTAAAGAGATTCAAATGTATAAGGGGAAAAAATTATTTGAAAATAACATTGTAATATTATAATGGATTAGTCAAGGAATTATGTACTCATGATGGTAGATAATAATATATGCATTATATATATGTTTAAAAACATTAATTTTGTATAATTTTGTTATAAATGATCGAATGTTCGTTATTTAGAAAAGTGAAAAAATTATTTTGAGACCAATTAGTAAAAAATTAGAACATGTGTTAACAAATTAAATATTCCCAAGAGAATAGTCATAACTAATCTAATTTTTTTTAAAACATATATAAAGAAGATAAATAGTCTTCAACAGAAACATAATATGAAACATTCCCAAATGTTGATGATATTGTGAAAAAATCATTTACACCACATAATTGGTTGAATTATATGCCCCAAGAAAAAAATTATTTATGGATATTGAATTACTATAATATTTATGATAAGTGTCATAAAATAAATAGATGGGTAGTATATACACCTCATAGAAGAAACAATTAATGTATCAAGCATGTTTCTTACGAAAATAAACATGAGAAGAAAATACCATACCTAAAGTCTTGACTTCTTCATACACATTTGAAAACTCTTGTATAATAAATATATTTTTATTATAAATAAAAAATAGGAACATATTGAAATTAGAAATACCATATATTATTTGCACATGACGTTATATTACTCCATTATTATAAATTATTATTTATTTTTATATTTTGGGTAATCAATAATTTTTTTTGAAACAAATTTTCTCATTTTATTCTTATTACTCTTACATGGAGAATGATTTCATCATAAAGAGAATTATTTCTATTCCATAAATATCATAGCTATTCATAATACATGAATTTATTATAATTCCTAAAATTGAGAGGTATGAAATAATATGCACCACTCATGGAGGCTGTAGGTCTTGCATACAAATGTACGTTGTTTCTATTTTGGTTTCATTTTAGAAGAAACAATATTGTATGATATATTATCAATATATAATAATTAATATTTATTCTATATCAAATATTTTTTTAAACCATTTTAAATGGAATTTCTCTAATTTTTTATCGAATCACATTGCTTTGTTGGGGGTTAGTTCACCATACACATGAACAATGTTGTCATATTCCAAAAAATTGTAAAGAATGAATTTATGTTTGATATTAAAATTACATAATATTCGTAATAATATCATTAAATTAATATATTTCATATATAAAATATAAATACATCATTATTCCAATTCCTGAATGGTGTCAATGGAAGAATTAAGGACATCAAATTATGAGAAGGTAGTCCAGATTAAACATGAATAATGATTGTGTATCCCATTTGATTAAAGTGTGTGAATATTTTGGAAGTACCCTTAAAATGAAAAAACATTTTTATATTTAATATATTGATTTTATTATATAAAATCAATTAAAATACAATAATTGAGTCTAAAAAATAATTAAAAAAATGTTAATTGATGAATGTTACATATTTGTGTGGGTATATACTTTTTATTTTCACAAAAGACATCTATATATGTAATTTCACCCAATGTAAGGATTATATAATTATGTAAGGGAAATTTTTTGAATTTTTTTATAGGTGAAATATGTTCCAAATATGATCTTACGTGTGAATAAAAGATAAGTAGAAAAAAAATTTATACGAGAGTAGAGGAGAACTTTTGAAATTTATGAAAAGATCAAATTATTATAAATTTAATATAAATGCAAATATATCAAAAAATGATATTTATTTGATGATAACATATGATATGGTAGAAATATCATCAAAAATATATTTCATACAATTTTATGTTTTAATTTAAACCATATCATTTTTATTATCCTTTAGTAAATCCATTTAAATTTTAAATATTATTTTTAATTTATCACAATAAAGATGTTGTGATGTTTAATTATAAAGTAAAAATTTAAAATAAATGAAAAAATAATGATATTTTTTACAATACCTCGTATATCTTCACTTATTTTGTATTTTTAAAATATTTTAATATATTTTTACATTCCAAAAATTTCATTACCATCGATTTGGAATATATTCAATTAATTTAACTTAATAAAATCAATAATTGAAAATAAAATTGAAAATTTTCATTTTATACAGGAATTATATTTCATATCAACCTTGAAAATAATTGTAAAATCTTAATAAATTAAAACTATATTCATTTTAATATTTGTAATATCATTTAATTGATTTTTCAATTAATTGAAAAATTATTGCATTATCATTATGTAGTTATTTATGATTATTATTTTGTCACTAAAAATTAAAATTAAAATTCCATGATGAATAAAAATATTTTTTATTTATTATGAATATTTATAGTTCAACATATCCCCTGTATAACACCATATTAAAATATTTTACTTGTTAAAAATAAAAGTATGAAAAGTATGACACTTCTTTGAATAAATATTATAAAGTTTATATGATCATCGAAAGGTCCATAAATAATAACATAAATGATCATTTAATGATTATAGAATAAAAATACTCATAAATATGTTGAACTAGTACCTCACCCATGCATACGCACGAGGATATAATTCAAACCTATTTTATAAAAATGTGTTAACAGTTTGAGTAGCTAATAATGGGAAATAGGTAATAATATGTTACATTTACAGCTTTAGTGAATCAAATAATTGAAAATAATTGAAAATGATAAAAAAAACATGTATCCGAAAATATAAATGAAAAGGAATCAAAAAAGAAATAACATGATGTGAAAAGATACAGAAAAGCATGACTTATCATTATATATATATGATAATATAACCCTCATTTTCACCATGGAGTTATTATAAAACATAATGTATTTGACATATCTAATAAGAAATGATAAAATGTAAAGTGTACTCTTAAATTGAGTTCATAAGAGTGAATCAGAATCTATAGCTCATTTCATATAGACATGCCTAGAACCATATCATTCTAATTTGAAATGGTATCCATACAAGGTCACCCACTTCCAGTTTCCACTATGTTGTAGTAGGTTTTTGAAAAAAATTTATCATCTTCCTGTATTTTGCAACACAATACACAACATAAAATGAATCACTTCTGTTTGTAAGGATCACGAAAAAATTTAGACAATACCTTATTCAATTAGGCACTACTAGAAGAACCTGTTCGTGAGTGACCAAAAGAAATCATTTATAATCAAGTTAGTCTGTTAATCCCTTAACTTCCAAAATCATGAAGGAAGAGAGAAAAATAGTGAATAATATAAATCAACAAACTTTCCAAAGTATGACATTGGTATATTGAATGGATTCCTTTAATTAATGTTTTCCTTCCCTTTCATCATAAATTAATTATTTGAGAAAAAAAATTGAAAAGAAAAAATCATTCGTATTAGTAATAATAAACAACTACAATCATACAGATGACATGATTTAAGAATCATTATATCACGATATTCATTTATAAGGATCATGGTTAAATTTAAAGAATACCTTGGTCAATATCATTATTTTCATCCAATATATGCATTTCATATCTAATTTCTTGAATATATAATCTGTAGTGGGAGAATAGATATTCACAATATCATAGTTTCTTTGAAATAACAAGATATATTGTCATAAATAAAATAACTATCTTAAAAAAAATACACCGAACAAAATGAATCATTATTATTTTGGATAGTTATACATCGACTATTGTAATGAATAAGAGAAGTACTTCAAAATGAATAATCCAGTAACTACTAACACATGAATAATATATGTATGGGAAATAGTGAATTTTTGAATAAATGAACTATAAGAAACAACTATCATGATTAGAATAACTACCTAAAAAATATAAACCGTAGTGAATACCTTGGTTAGTTAGGCTTCACTGATAAAAATGAACTGCTATCATGTTGATATAACACATTTGTAAAATGAATAAAACAGTTGTAAAATGGAGTTGTTGTGGCCATGTACCTGGAAAAAACAGTTCACACTTGAATATTTGTATATTAGTTACAGATTATTTCATGATCAATAGTAACATATTGAGCAACCCTCTCTATGAAAGACATAATGAAGGATTACAAATTGTAGCAAGAATAAGTAACTCGAGGAAAATATTATGAAACAGAGTAGTAAAACATAGTCAATGAGCAGTATCACCATTTGTTATATTCCAACTCAAAGAACATAATCATTTAACAGATTTGAAAACAATGATAAAATTAATGAACTGCTTCCAAGAACAACAACAATGGAAAATATCATCTAAAAAATTCCATTATTTATGAATAAATTTTATCACAAAATGGTGGATGAAAAAAGATGAAGTTCACACTATATTGAAAAATGTTTCAAAAGTTACAATTCTGGGGAAGAATCAAAGTATGATAGAGAAGAGATAGCTCAGAACAAATTCATAGGTAGAATATGGAAGGTATGACTACAAGAATACTAAACCAATAATGTCTATGGAAAGTGATCGACCTTAAATTTTCTTCTGCATGCTCAAAATCAATTCTTCTAGATCACTGTAAGATATTCTTATTTTTCCCCACTCTAGATGATGTAAGTGGTGCATTTTTAATCCTCATCATCTTCCTCATATGACCCTGCAACAAAAAACATCAATATATAACACAACACAAATCGATGCAATTTGATATAGATGGATATCAAAACTTATCAACATTGGTGAGTTTGGAATCATAGCCTCTGGTGATTTTGGTTCTAGTTCAGACCTCCTAGATAATGTTAGATATTGGTTAGTTTTGGCTCCTGGATACAAATCCATGTTCATCTGGTATGGGTGGCCTCGACCCATCATATTGTCAATTACAATGACAATTAGTCCCATCCTTCGTCGATCAGAGCACGATCTCAGTTGACATCAATTGAAAACCATCATCAATAATGGTAAAAATATTGGATATCAATAATATTATTCAAATTAGAACTTTATCTTGACGCAACATGATCTTTGGGTTCGTCAGCCTAAACATCGACTGCAGACTGACGATTGTTGTGGAGGTAGAGGGGGATAATGGTGAAGTTGTGAAACCTAGGTCTAGAGGAAGGAACTGTGAGCAGTGGTAGATGATAATAACAACAAACCGTAGGAGAAGGAAGTGGAACTCCATAATGGGAGGGGTAGGGATTGGATCTATAGAGAGCGGTGAATCATGTACCATAACTTATACACTGCATAATATTTTATGTTGCATGTACATATAAACTATTGAAATAAATGCTGAATAAACTGGAATGTGTACAGTTCATATAAAATACATATTCCAAAATAAAAAACTAACAAACAAAACAGTTTGAATAAAATAATGGTATACTTGAATGTTTTGCACTATGTGTAACAAAAATCAATTGTTATTAAATTTATTCCAACAAACAGACTCATACATTAAAACAACTTAAATATCTGGTTGACACATATTCACTGACTACTTCATTTAAAACATATTCAGTGAATGATTCATTTAATACTGACTCATAATTAAAAAAAACAATTTTCAAAGTTTTCACTTACATTAATAAAACTAAAACACATAAGTTTATGATTTTTCATCATTATAAATGAAGCAGTCAGGGAATGACGCACCTATGCAGCCCCCTGCACAAAACTGGATTCTTCTTCATCGAGCTTCTTCCATTCCAAAATGTTTTCATGTTGACATGCATTTCTAGCAGTATGAAATCAAGAGGTCAGAAATTGAAAGGAATAAAATTAATTGAAGTTCGTTTAATCATTTAAGTTAGTGAAAGTTACCAGAATATCACAGGGATCTCATTATATTCCTACCTTCATATGTTCTAGCTCTGTATAAATTCACATGCTTCAGCAGCTCTATTACAAACATATGATCACTGAAAGAACACCAATTCAATCAAAATAATATCACATAGTGAACCAATTTTATATCAGACTATAGGTTGGAAACTATAACCAATAAATAGAAAATTTTTGTTCTTTAATTCTTTCCAGTTTGCAAGGATTTTTTTGGAAGGTCCTGCAAAAAAACCTCAATGTACATGCATCAGAGAAGAAGCTGTAAGAATTTAAAAATAATTAATACAAAATTGAAATTCTAAATCTCCCTATATGCCAGAATATATTTGATGCATTATGAAGTGGTTCATGTATCGTAACTTATACATGCTCTAAAAAGTGATTCATGTATCTTAACTTATACATTGCATAATTTTTTATGTTGCATGTACATATATACTAATAAATGCTAAATAAATTGTAATGTGTACAGGTCATATAAAGTACATATTCCATACTAAAAAAATAACAAACAAAACAGTTTGAATTAAATAATGATATACTTTATTGTTTCATACTATGTGAAACAAAAAACAATCGTTATTGCTTTTAATCCAAAAAGCAGACTCATACCATAAAACAACTGAAACATATGGTTGACACATATTCCATGACTACTTCATTCAAAACATATTCACTGAATGCTTCATTTAATACTGACTCATAATTAAAAAAATCAATTTTCTGGGTTTTTACTTACATTAAAAAAGCTGAAACACATACCTTGATGATTTTTCATCATTATAAATGAAGCAGGCATCGAATGACGCACCTATGCAGCCCCTGCACAATATTGTATTCCTCTTCATGAAGCTTCTTCAATTCGAAAATGTTTACATGTTGACATGCATTTTCAGCAGTATGAAATCAAGAGGTCAAAAATTGAGAGGAAGAAAATGAATTTACGTTTGTTAATCATTTAAGGCAGTGAAAGTTAGAGGAATATTGTAAGGATCTCATTCTATGCCTACCTTCATATGTTCTAGTTCTGTATAAAGTCACATGCTTCAGAAGCTCTATTACAAACATCTAAGCACTGAAAGAACTCCAAATCAGTCAAAATAATATCACATAGTGAACCAATTTTATATGAGTCTATATGTAGGAAACTATATCCAATTAGTAGACAGTTTTTGTGCTTTAATTCTTTCCAGTTATAAAGGATTAGTTTTGAAGGTCCTGCATAAAAACCTCAATGTAAATGCATTAGAAAAGATAAAAACATCATTTTTTCTATATTTCTCATAAAAGATGAAAAGTGAATTAAATAGAAAAAAAAATTTATATGTCATTGTAGGTTGTGGGTGTAGAAATTCATATACTGGTTGTAGGGTTTGGGGTAACAACATTACATATTTGGAGTTTACCATATCTAGAGGAAATTGAAATTGCTAGCCCAAGGTGGTTTTTCAGTGTAGATAGTGGGAGTAGGAGCCAATGTAGGCAGATAGAACATATGATTCAGGAGGTGGAGAACATAAATCTGGAGGATCCATAGCCATAGGAGACCGAGCCGAAGGTGGAGGTGGATCAAGCACCTGCAAGATTAATAATGTACCAGCCAGTCCAGGTTCTAGTCCAGAGCAGAGGGTTGTATCCTTTTTTTGGGGAAAAGTTATCACATTACAAACACCATTAAAGGTGTTAATCTGCAGTCACAATAATGAAAATAATAATGGGAACTTATCAATATGAAACTCATTTCTCATCGAAATCAAATTCACTGGAATATAAAGTGTGGGATCAGGGGTACCGTATATCTTGCACATGACCCAAGGGAATCCAATTATCAGTGGACTCTGTTTTTTCTGTATTCAGGTCAAGGATGAAGAAAAAAAAATTTCAAATTGGAACATTTCATGAGCACAATATGGCAGTTATTTTTCTCCTTATAACACTTCACTTCAAGATTAACTTAATCTATAAAGAGATCAGTTGATGGTTTGAGAAGAAACAAAAATTTACATCATTGTTCCACTAAAATACATGTGTATTATAAAATTTCCAGACCAAATGAATTGTGATATACAACCTTGAATATTTCTACCATTGCACGATCCATTATTCATGATATTGATATTTATCTACAATCAGATGTTCAAAAAATTCAAATAACAATGAACGATCAATTCAAATTGCATAATTCGGGCCACTTGCCTTGTTTGGATCATAAACGTAGGATTGTAAACTATCAGTTTAGGAAGGGCATGTCAGATTTATCTCTGCACATAATAAATGAAGGAAATCAATATGAAAATGGTCCACCATTGGGAGGAAAAGAATATGTAATTGTCATATGATCCATGGAAAGAGCCCTACCTCCCAATCGTATAATAAAAATTCATAGATAAGCTAATAAAAATACAAAAAAATTGTCAAATAAATAACACATATTCAGAAGTGATTAAATTTTTTATAGTGATCATCCTCATAAAATATTACCTTTTATAATACAATGGGACATTGGATGGTGCATTAAATAGAATTAATTTCAAAAGAAAAAACTTCACCACCATAACGATAGCTAACATCATCAATCCACCATGGTAGTAGTTTTGGTACAACTTCATAATTTCCACTTGAAACAAAATCCCTCCCTCCATAGAATCAGATAAGTTTTTGTATACCCTTCTATGCAGCAAATAGGATATTTGTTTCATAAAATCTGGAAGTGGAAACGTATCCATGATATCAAGGAGGGAAATTAACTAAAACACGAAAAATCATCCAAATAGAACCTATTAAAAGGATGACCAACTACTGTAGAGGTATGGAATTGAAATTGTTCGTGAAGGAAAGCATAGTTTGGCATAACTTGATCAAATTTAGTGATTTGGTTTTGTTTCACATTTCATTATAACAATCCTAAAAGAACATGTTAGCAGCACGAAGCAGGAAATGAAAAATATGACTCGATACATGTAGATATGAGAAGCTGTTTGGGATAGAGATAAAGATATATGTCTATAGCATTATGTAGATAAAAAAATTTACAAAAAAAATATGCATGTATGATTTAGTGGAAGGTGCAGGTTACATTTATTGGTAATTAGACCCAATTTGATAAGAATACAAGGCCCATATGCTAACATATATTGTCTTATATACTTGACACTGTGCTAAATGGAATTACTAAAGTGACTAATTTGTTTCTAGTTCAATAAAAATGTATTACGTAATGTAGTTTGATGGTTTGATTATGTTTATGTTATACTCACAATGTGAATATTAGCAGCAGTAGATATGAAAATAAGAAGAAGAATCGTTGTCTGGAGAAAATCCGCGTGCGGTTACTGGGAAATGAAAAATTTATAGTCAATTGAATGTTATAGGTTTCATATTTATGTAGAAATTAAGAATATTGTTACCTCACCAGAGTATTTTTGTAAAGTCCATTCTTCCCAACATCCGTTGGTCCTCCGCTTGGTGACGCAGTGGAATAGGGTTATCAGTTCTGGTAGTAGAATGTGTAGCAGTCAGATGTGGTATACGGCGACACAATAGAAGAAATTGGGAATCACTTATATACCCAAGAGTCGTTGAAATCGGGAACTGGTAGCCGTAGTCGACATACATTTGGCTGAGACAATTATTGCAAATATGGCGTTAGAATCGGAATAAATAGATGTAGAATGATAATAAGGCTGGAGAAAGTCGATGGTGAAGCGTTGGTTGTAAGGGCAGTAAACCTAGTCTCTCTGTCGTAGTCGCCGGAAGATGGTAACCGCAGGCCGGAATATGGGTGTTTTTTAGGCCGTCGTCGTAGTCTTGCTGTGGGATGAAGAAGCTTGGAGATGGAAACCGTATTCGGGGAGCCGCAGGAGGAAGATGCTCGGAGATGGAAACCTTAATCCGGGAGCTGCGGGAGTAAGTAGCTAGGAGAACGGTCGTAGGAGCGATGCGGGACGAAGAACCTCAGAGATGGAAACCGTAGTCGGGGAGCCGCGGGAGGAAGAAGCAGGGAGACCAAAACCCTAATCGAGGACCCGCGTGAGAAGCATGTTCAGTGGAGGAAACCAATTCGGGGGGAAACGCAATGGGTATCGCGCTATCGTATAGGATACGAGAGGATATATCACGGAATGTGGATGGTAGAATGGTAAATGGAGATTGAAAATGGGTGACGTGGAATTCTGGTTGTGTGACACCTAAGCTAGGTAATAACCAGGTTTAGTAAATATAATGGATTTGTTGGATTCATTAAACAATATTTATAATATTATTTTTAGACTTAATTTCCTAATTTACCATTAGCTGTGGTAATAAAAAATACTAATGTAACTATATTTACTTTCCAGAAATAAAAGGAACTCATTTACAAAAAAAATAATTTTTTTAAAAAAATAATCAATTAATTTTTAAATATTTGAAACACATAAATGGCTAAAATAAATTTAAAAGTAATGTCGTATATGAAGTAAGAGAAGAAGTTTTTAATGTTAAAATGTTCAAAATTTTGAAATTTTATTAAATCCAAATTAAATGTAAAAATGAATTCATTGAGTAAAATAGGACTAAATTGTATAAAATTGATTTAATTAAACATTTAAACCAATAGAATAAACAATTTTACTATATAAATTTTGTAAAAAAGACTATATTCATTCAAAATTTAGTATTTTCCATTATTCAAAAAAACAAATTACTAATCATAAAAACACAAAATTGTCAAATATATATATATATATATATATTGAGAGTAGTATTTCAATACAGTAGTTTATTTAGAAATATATAATTTATAAAATTGTCATAAACTTTATTTAAATAACTATTACATTAAAAGACTGCAAACATGTTTTTTAGAGAAATAAACATTTTATATGTAAAATTGTAATTATTATTTTATAATGTAGAGAAAACACATAAGATGAATATTAAATTTTATCTGTAATATATATTTCATTAATATAATATAAAGATTTACTTTTTATATACTTTTATATAACTTAGTTGTGAATTGTCTTGTCCTAGAATTTCATTATAATATTTTTTAAATTAAATGAAATTATTTCGAGACCAAAGACTATGATATAACATGATTTTTAGGCCCATGTTGCCTGTATTGTTATTTTGAACTTATTTTAAACTACGTTCATTAATAGTGGAAGCTGGTTTTTTATTCATTCTGAGATAGTGTTTAGATAAAAGGTTTCAAGGCACTATTGAGTTCAGAATGCCAGGATTCAACATAGAACGAATTAACATCAACCAACACCGATCGACCGAATGATATAACTTTCAGACCATTTTAGGAAAAATAAAATGAACTTAATATATTAAAAATTATTATTTTATTCGAATGGTTTCACGGCGATGTAGTGGGAAGTCCGTACTATGGTACAATGATGAGGAAATGCTAACTCATTAATGAATCCCATTAATTAATTATTGTGGACAAACACAACATGTCCCTAAACTCTATTTAATTAGAGATCCAAGGTTGAAAAACAACCTGATTGAGAACCTCAAGATAGTAGAATCTCTATTTCTCTCTCTCTCTCTCTATCTAACAACACCAAACATTTGAAGATCAAAACGCGACAACAATTCCCATCTCTAATGAGATTATATCTGAAGATTGAAGAGCAGCGGAAAACGCCATCGAATCCATGATTGATGAATGGCGGAATACACTAGTGGATCATAGTCCGATGACGAAAAATATCACCATACATCGTTAACAAAAAATCTAAAATCTAGGTAGAGATTATGATTTTTTTGTGATTGATGTTTCATCCCTGTTCTTCGCTCTAAAACAAAAAACACAGATCAACCCACAAATAGGTTGATCCACGAATCGTGTTTTCTTGCAGGAGGGTTGTTGATTATTGAGTACATTAATGGAGCATAGGTTCTTGTGTTTTAATCCCAGTCCTCCCTTTCATTATACACTTCTAATGTGGAGGTCATAGGCAGACACAAACTATGCCTGATTCCCTCCTCCTTCCATGTTCTTGTGCGTTCTTTGTGGTCAATAACTCAAAATGGAGGAAACGTGAATTCGAAGCATTTTTAGTGAAGGAGACACCCAATGGAGGCTAAAGGCGTAGACGATGCGATGATCAGACCGCTAGTGTGTACCCAGTGGCATGTGGAAAGATCCGATGGTTGTGGCATCTGGCGTCGGTTGTGGGTTGGTGGCGGCACCCCACGATGGTTCACCAGGAATATGCTACTTCTCATTGGCAGTGCTGGTTTAGAAAGGGCTGTTGGAAAGGGCCAACCGAAAAAAGGAGTGGTGCAGGCCATAGTGTAGTTGCAGGATGTTGTGACCCCTCAGTCGTGGCGGTGCATTGGAGAGGTGGTGCCACCGGGTAATGTGGGCCACGTTTGGCTAAAGGGGGTGGTCGGGATGATGAGACATGTGCACCCCAATTGGACCAACTGAGTCGGCCAGGGATGATCATGATCAGTCCCTTAGGCCAGCCCAATTTAGTGGGATTTTTTTTGAACTAGACTTACTAACTTTGAACATGATGGGAGGGGATGACCAGGCTATCGAGCTGCCAAAGTCTGAATTTTACCTACCCACAAGAATGTGTTAGGATGGATAATTTCTAGTCCCTGGGTAACCAGATGGATTAGACCCATGAAAGACCTAGAATGTGACAAGTGAGGTCCAATAGGCCTAGATGACAACATAGGTTATGCAGTACCCCGTTCAAGGATCGGTCGGGTTGGTATGACCATGTCGAACCAGGCCATGATGTAGCCATGACCCTATTTTCAAAAAGGGCCATAACTAATAGATCTGGCGTCTAATTGTTTCACTGTCAATGGAATGAGGACCCTTGTGATGAGGTGGTACTTCTGATATACTCTACATGAGTTTTGGTGGAGGTTTGTGTATGGTAGGGTTGGATTGGACTCTAATCCAACCATGCCCTTTTTAAAAAAATGTTCATATCGTATAGGTCGGGCATCTGTTTGACGCACTATCTATTGCGTGGGAACCGTTATGGTGAGACCTTCCTTTAGGTTAATCTATATGGGACTCTATGGATGTTATGACACTACTAGTGTTTTTAGGATCACATCTTCCAATAATCAAGAGTGATAAGTGAGGGAATCAGGTTGTTGGCAGTGTCATGAAGAATGTAGAGTGATCCTTCCTGGATCAACAGTAGAGTAACCCTTCATGGATTAGTATAACAGATAAACATCATGCATTAGTAGGAGAGAAACTCTTCACAGATCAGTAATAGAGTGACCCTCTATGGATCAGTAGAATAGAGACCCTTCTAGGATCAGTATGAGTGAGACCCTTCATGGTACAGCAGTAGAGAGACTGTTTATAGATCATTAGTAGAGTGACCCTTAGTGGAACAAAAGAAGAGATACCCTTCATGTATCAATAGCATAGCAACCATTTTGGGATCTGCACTACTGCGATCCTTCATGGATCAGTAGAAGAGAGACCCTTCGTGGATCAGTAGCAGAGCCCCTTAATCAAATAATATGATCTAGCTCTATGAAAAATCATCATATATTCTATATGTATGTTATACATAGTGTGAGATATGTATTTTTAATTGTGCTTTAATTTGATCTCTTTAATTGTGGTGTTTTCCTTTTTGTATTTATGTGACACCTAAGTTAGTCTTGTGGTCCCTACTAGGTATCATTAAACTCACCCAGCTTGTGCTTTTCCAGCACCTATTGTGTCTTGTGCAGACGACATACAACATTCACTGGGACATTGTGGTGCCAGGCCTAGATGATTCTCATAGAAGGTTCGATAGACATGGTGCAATGTAGTGTCATCCTAAAGTGAGTTGTACCTACCCATTACATATTATCCTTAGTGGATGAACTCTAGACATCATACTTCAGTAGTTATACCTTCCTTTTAGTAAGACTTTTATTCCAACCCCTTTTACCTTTAGTAGTACTTGTATGTGTTTTTTGTTCTAGTTACAGCTTACATTTCGTATTATAGGATGCGCATGTGGGTATGTGATAAAAGGAAATTACAAACCTTTTTGGGTATATATTTTTTGGTTCTAGTCACCAGCCCCTGACCTATAGAAGGCGGGATTGGGATAGTCATGGAAAAGGCCCTAGGGGAAGGGTTCTGACAATGTCATATCAGATGGTGGTTGGTTCAACCTAATGAACTAAGAGCCTGTATTTTTTATGAAGCAACAATTTTAAGTGTTTTGAGTTTAGATTTTATTCCATGGAGTCTAGTTTTGGTGCGGACTTTGACATATCCAAACACCAATAACCTAATTTTTTTTATTACTCGGTACTAAAAATAAATGGTTGTATGTGTTTTTGAAATGTTTTTCTCTTGATCTCATTGAGTAGGATCACCAGGAATTACATTACTAACCATATTTCATCTTGATTTATCTCCGGATTCACCAGCATAGATACCCAGCTGGGATTCTAGTGAGGGATCATGATAATGATCTATTGAGAGATGAGGCATCGTTATAAGGACCAATTCTAGAGATAACACCTCTAGGTGGTGGATTATAGGCACCACCACCCATCAAGAAATAGTAGCTACAAACTATTATAGTAGAGGATTCATGTCTATTGAGTTCAATTTCATGAGTTCTATAGGTAGATACCAATGAGGGTTCAAGACGAGACAGACCCTCAAACATGAGAGGACTTGCTGGAGGCAGTTACTTGGGTTTTTTCTCCAGGAAGAGACACCTATAGATCATATGGTGGTCTAATACACCATCCTTTTTAGGGCATGATAGGGAGATAGTGGAGATTCATGCTTCAGACACATGAGAAGGTGACCCTTTCCAGGTTGTAATTATAGAGCCCCTTTAGGGTGGAGTTTGTACCAGCGACATAGTGCACAATGTGTATTTAGGAGCCACTACAACTACATCGGGGCAACATGACTATGGTCTAGTAGTCAACATGTTTTATCGACCTCCCCCACTACTCCACCAACATGGTATGTGACCCTTTAATCATGGTCTAGAGCGTTGATCATGGACTTCAATGGGTGATTAAGGTGTCAATGATTTTTCTCATCATCCCTACATAGGCTATATATTCTAGAATGATCTATAATAGTGGTGATATTCCTAGGAAAGAATTCATCTATGTTTTGACCCACCACCAGATGAATGGTGGTCGAGTCATTTGCATCAGGTTGTAGGAAGACAACGTAGAGGACTAAATGGGTAAGAACATTCGAAGGATGACTCCAGGGTGTAGGTTCGGTGGTGCATACCTCCCATAGATCCCTAAGGCGAGGGATATATTAGGGTAGAAGTTTTTGATACTCATGAGGTGGGACAAAAGGTCAAGGGACCCCTAAGATTATGGTAGGGGAAGAAGATCAAACAGGGCGGTCCGTAGAGAGGAGAACATGGATGAGGAGTTGGAAGAATGACAGGAGGTGTGAATAGATACATGATTCCACCACCACCACCCCTAGGCGATCCACCGCTATCTTTGAGATAAAGTGGATAGGGTTGGCGGTAGCATCAACAGATGGATTCATATGATCCCGACATCCTAGAGATGATATTAGGTAAAACCCGTGTCATCAATACCTTAGCTTCAATTTTTATAGACACATTTTCTAATCACTCTTTCATTACTAGGGACATTTTTCAGAGATAATATATTTCAATCTAGTTTTTTTCTTGATCCTTACATCTAAAGAGTCCCATAGAAGGGGATTTAGTGATCATGCACTGGTTCCTAAAATGTGACCATAGTCTAAGAGGAGAAAACATCAGTTGTGATCTTCTAGTTCTGTAGTTGAGGCCTTATGATGTCATTCGGGGTATCGACTACCATGATTCATGCTCATATTGACAATGTTTTGGAACACCATGTGGTGTAACCACAGATATAGGAATCAATTTTCATATTTCAATGAGTTGGAAAAAGGAGCAGCGTTGGATATGACTCACACATAATAGTGTGAAATAGATCACTCATATGTTGGCTAGAATTACCCTCAGTATAGTTGATGAGATGAGTCCACAGCATTTTGCATTGGTGGACGAACACAAGGACATTATATTGATGTCTTTGGGTGTGATGAACACTCCATCAGTATGCATGAGACTCATGAGTACGATCTTATAGCCATACATAGACTAGTTAGGAGTGGTCTTTATTGAAGACGTCTTAGTGTACTCGGCGTTGGAGGATTAGCATGTTACACACATGTGGATAGTCTTAGATACACACTGAGAGTACCAAAATTATAGTAAGCACTCGATGTACAACTTCTAGATTCGGGAGTTCCACTTTATATTACACATCATCATAGAGGATGGAGTTGCAGTGGATCCGGTGAAGATAGAGGTAGTGCCTGTTTGGGAGCCACCCCGAAGCATGATAGAGGTGTGAAGTTTCTAGCGGTTGGCCAGATACTACCAAAGGTTTTTTCCTAACATTACTAGAGTAAAAACACCATTACCTGTTTTGAAAATTATGGTACATCCATTCTTATGGATGGAGAGGAGACAACAAATTTTCTAGAAGCTAAGGCGGAGACTGATGAGTGCCCCCATTTTGAGACTACTGGAAGAGGGTGTTGGATATGTAGTCTTACGGGAAGCATATAGTATGACATATAGTTGTTATCTAATGCAAGAGTGAGAATTTGTTTCCTATGGATAATGATAGTTTAGGAAACATGAGAAAACCAATGTGACCCATGACCTAGAGTAATTTATAGTGGAATTTTCCTTGAGGATTTGGTAGCTCTACTTAATGGGTGAACAATTTACCATCTAATCCAACCACAATAGAATCAGATATATCTTAAAACATATGGACCAAAACTTCAGAAAATGATGATGGATGGAGTTCCTCCTTGACTATGTCTTTGAGATATTCTATAATCTAATAAAGGGAATGTGGTGGCTGAGACACTAAATATGAGGTATGGTTAGAATATTCTAAGTGATGTAACAGAGCAGTAAGCCATGATTCATATATCCTTCATGGATAATGATAGAGAAGTTTACCTCTATTCTATGAATGTCACTCCCCCACTCCTTCAATGAGTTATGAAGGAATATCTTGTTGATGTTGACTGTGAGGTCTATAGTGCTCAGAGATCTTCAGGATTGGATCATGATTGATTTTCAATAGGTGGGGAGCACATCACCTATTTTAATGGAATCACCCTGGTACTTGTAATGTTTTGGGAGAATGTATTGAGAGAGTTATATAAATCCTCATTGGTGGAATATCCTGGTGTACATAAGATGTTCATGACCTCCTACGTTGGTACTGGTGGCTATGGATGAAGATAGAAGTGGTAGAGTTAGTTCCACGATGCCTCACTATCTTCATGGAGTTCATGGCAGGGTTTCCATTCACGTCTAGGGGCCACAACTCTTTCAGGGTGATCATTGACTTACTCACCAAGACTGATCACTTCTTACACATCCAGGAGCACGGATTAGTAGAGGGATTCAGAAGCCTCTTTGTTGAGAATATTGTGTGGCTTCACCGGGTGCCTTATACGATCATCTAAGAACATGATGCACACTTTACATTCTGATTGTTGAAGGGGTTGAAGGAGTCATTTGAGACTCAGAAGAACTTAAGCACAATCTTCCACCACCAAAAAAATGGTCCAATAGAGCAGAAAATACATACATAGAGGAAATGCTTCGTCCTTGTGTCAATGATTTTGGTCATAGATGTTAGGACCTCCTACCGTAATTGGAGTTTTCATACAGCAACAGTTATCCATCCACCATTGGCATGACAATGTTTGAGGCATTGTATGGGAGGCCATGAAGATCACCTCAATGATGGAAAAGACAATGGGAGTCAACACTCATGGGTCAGAAGTTGGTACGGGCTACCGCTGAGATGGTGTTGAATCCTTCAGTAGTAGATGAGGACTACAAAAAGAAGAAATAAATCATATTCTGAAAAGAGGTAGAGATCCATGGAGTTGGATGATTGAGATAATGTTTTATTTTGGGTCTCACCCCAATGAGGATTTCGGAGATTTTTCCAAGAAACAAGCTCTCTCTGAGGTTCATCAGTCCATTTCAGATCCTTTATAGAATTGGAGAGGTGGCGTACCACCTAGATCATCCCCTAGATGTGCGGCAAGTGCATAGTTTTTTCATATCTTGCATTTGAGGAGGTACAAGCATGATATATCATATAACATCGACTGGGGATAGATGGACATTGACGATGGTTTGACGTTAGTCGAGTTCTTGTTAGAGATAGAGGATCAACATGTGCATGTACATCATTGGCAGTTGATTCCTCTAGTGCGCGTTTAGTGATTGTATGAGAATCTCTCAGAGAGAACCATGGTGAGAGATGCTCAAATTATTTTTTAGTGATTACATTTGTTTTATTAGCCTTTGTTTTGGATTTCAAGGATGTAAATCCCTACTGTGGGGGAATATAATGCCGAAGAATTTCCATAAATTTTTTTTAGAAAATTATATTGTAATATATTGAGACATGGTTCTAAGATGGAATGTGATTCTAATTCCTAGGGTTTTTGGATTGTATCTTTGAACATATATTCAATTACATTCAGTAATCGTGCGAGCACTTTTTTTATAACTTTTAAACTAGTGGTCAGATTGAAATATAGAGGGCACTGTTGAGTTCAGAATGCTTCAATTAACCTAGGAATGGAATAGCATTGACCATCCCTGGTTGACTAAAAGATATAAATTTCAGACTTTTTTAAATAAAAAAAACATAATTAGAAAATAATGTTTATTTTATTTGAATAGTTTCACTGTGATATGGCGGCTAGTCAACATTGTGGTATAGTGACAAGGAAATACTGACTCATTAATGAATCTCATTAATGATTCAGTGTGGTGACCCACAATTATTCTCCCACCTATGATTAATGAGTGATCCACGGTTGAAAAACAAACTGGGGGTAAGCCAATGGCGAGGAGAATCTCTCTCACTCTCTCTCTCTCTCTGATGAAGATGATGATGAATAATGGAGAATCAGAACATGGTAAGAATCCCCATGTAGAATGAGATTAGATCCGTAGATTAAAGAGATGTGGCAAACACAAATGGATCATGAATCGACGAATGTTGGAGAAAAAAATCATATCATGTATTGATGATGACACAGATAACCAACCATTGTGAAAGAAATATCTGAAATCCAGGTAGGGGATTATGCTATCTTTGGGATTGTTATTCTTTCCTCAATCATCATTCTAATATACAGAATTCGGATTAACCCAAGAATTGGATGATTTGTAGATCATGTGGTCTTGCGAGAGGGTTTTTGTGGAACGACCCATCCTCGGGGCCCATGTTGTGATTACCACATGCCCGCCTTCTATAAGCCAGGGGATGGCGACCAACACAAAAAATGTGTAACCTTAAAAAGGGAAGGCATTTCCTTTAACTTGTAACACACATTGTCTGAATCACAAGTAGTAGTAAAACAAATACTGGTATAGGAAGAGTACTGGAAGTAAAAGGGCCAGTATACAAACCCAACAGATGTACAAGTACAAGTAAAAAGGGAAAACAGCTCCTGGATCTCCCACTGAGGAATCCTACCTGAAGATCAGGTACAAATCTCGAACAACTCATCCCTGAGGTATGCCCCATCTATTCCATCTCCGAGAAGCCTCATGTCCGTCTCCCTCAGCCTCGATCAATGTTTACCGTCGTCTGCACAGAACATAACAAGGTGCGGGCAATGCCCATCCATGGGTGAGTATAAAGATACTCAGTAGAGACCCCGAGACCGCCAAAGGTCTCCCAGAATCCACCAAGGATAAACCACAATAGAAAGATACAAATATATAGAATCAAACATCCCTACAAAGCAATATGCCCATACATATACCTATGTTACAAATCACAACCAGCACCAACTCTTGAGCTCATGCCCATTCTGTTCCACAATGGAAGAAAGTCAATCATCATGATGATAACATCACATAGTCAAGACTTGGCTCACACATGTATACAACTCATGAAGAGGGGTAGAGATGATTAGATATAGCCACTGAATCATCTCCTCTATCGAACCCACATAGGATCTTGGAACAATAATCATCACTGTCAAACCGATGTAGGATCCAGGAACAGTAGTCGTCGCTGTCAAACACACGTAGGATCCCGGAACAATAATCTTCATTGTCGAACCCAAATAGGATCCTGGAACATTAATCATTATTGTAGAACCCAAGGAGGATCCGGGTGCAATATTAGGTTCACGTAGGATGTTATCATCTAAGTCGCATCCACCCATAGGGTTCCCACACATAGCATGCTCGATTCCGGGAGGGTCCGCTCCGCATGCCAAGTGTCGATATATCAACTACCAAAAATTCTCGAGTTGATGTATCCCATAGTTCCTTCTCATCCTAAGGAACCCAATGCGACAGACGACGCATCGATAGGACACTCGATCTGTGATTTATTGGCGTTTTCGCTCCGAGGTCCTGGTTGGATTTAGGTTCAATCCAACTTGGTCATACACGAACTACCCCCAAATGTCGGGTGGGGTATGCCAAAAGAACCGATTCATTCCAATATTTTTTTTGCCACAATCAGTTCGTCAATCTGACACCCATAGCCTATGATATTGGAAAAAAGGTGAAATGGGTTAGAACAGGGTTCGGGTCCAGTCCGGCCACGCCGGACTGACCCGACCAAACCTGGTCTAGGCTGACCTGAGCCTGTTCGGGTCACCCAAACCCAGGTTCAGAACTGGACCTGGGTCCAACCCAGTCCGCTAGTCTGACCCGGCCTGCCGGGACCGGCCCAGCCCTGCGGCGGCGACCCGACCCAGCGGCAGCGGCACGACCAAGCGCGGCGGCTCGACCCATTGCGGAGGCCCAGCCCAAGGGGGCACGATGGCCCTACCCTGCTGACCCGCTTAGCCTGCGGGGATTCCAACTAGGTGTGGTTCCATCAGAGGCCCACCCCAACAATAAATTTGGGGATACACCCCCCCCCCCCCCCCCCCCCCGTCTTCAGCAATGGTCGGCGCGTGGCGCTGGCCTGGTAACAATGGGACCCTTCGAGTCCCGCCTGTAGCGCGCACGCCAGCAGCCGGCTCAGCAGTCCCCCCTCATTCATCCGCCACGGCCTATGGCTATGGTTCTTGTCTAGCACGACGCGACGACGTTCTCCCGGCCCATCCAACAATGGCCTTCTTGGTTGTGAGTGCTTCCTCCAGTGCGATGTGACATCACTATGACCCTCTAGCACCACCAAGGACCAGTTCTCCGCACAACGCGACGGTGCCACGCCCCTCTGGAGGCCTGGAGGCACTTGCGCCACCAGCTACTTCCACGGCTGACTCGTTGCCGGTCGTCGCGTGTACCGCTGCGGCCCTTCTTTCGCGACATGTACTTCTGGCGGCACCATTTTTTCCGCCACTCCCATAATGAACGAGAACCAACAGAGGGTTGTCGGGCCCTATTTTTTGGGCTCATGCCCTCCGCGTTAGGGTGATAGTAATCGGCTATTATCGAATCTCGTGAACGAAGAAGAACGAAGATCAAAATCAATCAAAATTAACCCTACCCAGTTTTTCAATTGTTGATGGTGAGAGGAGAGTTTGGAGAAAATGAAGTCAAAGAAAACATCATTTGCATTCTTCATGGGCGATAATTTTGTTCCTCGACTGAAGGTTCTTCATTGGTGGATATAATGCCGAAGAAGAAGAGTTCCTCATTAGAGATCTGTATTCCACCTAATCTTCAACCTCATAGAAAAAAACAATCCACATGCAAGAGGAAGAGCCCACTTTAAAATGAGTTAATCAACAAATTAATGTTGGCTCATTAATTGGTAGTTCCAAGTGTCACACCTCATTATATGAGGTGTTTCAAAATTGGGTTGTCCCCACTATGATATTTGAAAAAACTAAACTTGTTTAATTTTATTTCCTCTCCATTATGCAACAAAAACATGGTAATTCAACTTCCATTGTTGGTAGAATGCTGTTACGGTGAAGGTCTCACTAAGAAATCAATGATCTTGTGAGTTCAATGGTGCCCTCAGATTTCAATTCTGAGCACCAGTTCCAAAGTTATCCAAACCCACTCAAAATCTCACTGAACACACATAGAAACATCAGAAAAACATTATGGGCACTCAGGGCCTCGGAATAACGTGCTGTCAGAAACTGCGGACTCATAACAATTCCATATAACTAAAAACAATTACATGGGAATTCTTTCAGGTCTTTACATTCTCCCCACCTCAGGGATTTGTGTCCCCGAAATCCCAAACACCAAAACTAGGGAAACAAGTGGGGGTACTAAGCAAGAATCTGAGCCTCCCGCTCCCATGTGCTCTCCAGGGGGTTCCCATGCTGCCACCATACACGCACAAGAAGTATTGACCACACATGAAAGTCACTCTCCTGTCTATCCTCGATCTCCATTGGAACCTCCAAGAAAGTCACCCTGTCGTCGATGTCAAGCTCTCCTTAGTCTATGATGTGAGTTGCGTCATGAATGTATCTCCTCAGCTGTGAAACGTGGTAAACATCATGCACCTAGTGCAACTGAGCTGGAAGAGCCTGGTAGTAAGACACCATGCCTACTTACCTGAGGACCTGGAAGGGTCTAATGAACCTCATAGATACCTTTCCACCCCGTCGAAATCTTCGTAAACCTCGTAAATGTGAGACCCATAGGAATACATGGTCACCATCCCCGAACTCCATAGGTCTCTATCTCAAATCAGCATATGACTTCTACCTACTCTGTGTAGCCTTCATCCACTCCTAGATGACCTGAACATTCTCTTTCGTAGCCTACACCATCTCTGGTCTCATAAGTGATCACTCTCCAGGGTTAGTCCAACAAAAATGTGATATGCAAGATTGACCGTACAATGCCTTGAAAGGTGTCACCCCGATAGTGGAGTGGTATCTGTTGTTGTATGCCAACTCTACCAAGGGTATGTTATCCTCCCAGATGTGACTGAAGTTGAGGATGCCTGCACGGAGCATGTCCTCGAGAGTCTGAATGTTCCTCTCAGTCTGGCCATCCGTCTGAAGATGGAAGGTGGTGGTTAAGTGAACATGTGTCCCGAAAGCCTCTTGCAACCACTTCCATTGTAGGGATGTGAAACGATCATCTCGATCGGAGACGATCATCAATTTCACACCATGAAGCCGTATGATCTCATGTATGGAGAGGAGTCCCAGGCTCTCTACTAAAACCTGCTGTCTGATTGGTAAGAAGTGGGAGAACTTGGTGAGTCGGTCGAAAATCACCCAGACAAAGTCATGAAATTTGGATGTATGTGGACATCTCATCATGAAATCCATGGATATCCCATCCCACTTCCACTCTGGAACCTTTAAGGGCTGAACTAAATTGGCTAGAACCGGGTGCTCCGCCTTCACATGCTGACAAGTGAGGCATTGTGTGACAAACTCTGCTACTGCCTTCTTCATACCTGGCCACCAATGTTGTCATCACAGGTCTCGGTACATCTTTTCCACACCTGGATGTACTTCTAGGGGAAACATGTGAAAATCTATCAACACACCTTCTTGAACTGACACTGGTACCATGGTTCGTCCCCTGAAGAGAATGATGTGCTCCCCACCTAAAAAAAATCCTTCAGGTGTCTGTCCTGTGGATATCTGTGCACGTCTAACCATGTAGTCAAAATCCCCACGGTGTGCCTCCCTGGATCTCTGAATAAGTGGAGGTGTAACTGTAATAGACTATACAAAGGCTACTCTATCATGATCCATAAAGGAGTTCAGCAACGGGGCCATCTGCTCTGTCGCCTCTTCTAGAAGCTGAATACCAGATCTCTTACTCATAGAATCTGCTACAATGTTCCACATCCCTGCGGTATATACTATCTCAAAGTCATAGTCCTGGAGGAAGTCGAGCCAACACCACTGTCTTAGGTTTAGGTACTTCTATGAGAAGATGTACCTGAGACTCGGGTGGTCAGAGTAGACTATAAAATGCTCGACCATTAGATTGTGTCACCACATCTTCAAGTCGAAGACTAATGCTTAAAACTCCAAGTTATGAGTGGCGTAGTTTTTCTCATGTTGTATCGGCTGACTAGAATCATAATCTATCACTTCTTGCTCCAACATCAGGACAATCCGATCATGGTTCTTGATGCATCGCAGTAGACTACGTACTCAACGCCCACCTCAAGTAGCCTCAAGATAGGCGTACTATTCAGCCTCTACCTCATCTCCTGGAAACTCCACTAGAAATTCTCTGACCACATGAAGGGTTGCCCCTTCTTCATCAACACAGAAAGTGGTGCTGCTACTCTGGAGAAGCATGGCACAAATCTCCGATAGTACCCGCACAGACCCCGAAAACTCCGTACCTCCGTCACACTCCTAGGTGGATCCCATGAAAATACTGCCTCAATCTTCACTGGATCCACTGCAACCCTCAGCCTCTGAGTTGATATTTCCAAGAAAGTGTACCTCTCGGATCTAGAAATAGAACTTCAAGAGCTTACCAGAAAGATGGTGCTCTCGTAGTGTGTCCAATAGTACCCGCAAATGGTAGGTGTGCTCCTCCTCGATAGCTGAGTAGATCACAATGTCATTGATGAAGACTAACACAAAGCGATCAAGGTATGGCTGGACGATCCTGTTCAATAGTCCCATGAATAGCTGGTGCGTTGGTTACACCAAATGGCATAAACATGAACTTGTAGTGGCCATACCGTCATGCGAATGTAGTCTTCTACACATCCTCATCCCGTAATCTGAGCTGGAGATAGCCCGATTGAATAACTATCGTCGAGATCCAATGTTCTCTGTTCAACTAATCAAAGTGTTTTTCAATCCTCGGAAGTTGGTACTTGTTCTTCACAGTCACCTGGTTCAGGCACCGATAATCAACACATAGTCGCAAGATCCCATCCTTCTTCTTGGAGAACAAAATCAGGGATGCCCAGGGTGAAACACTGGGTCAGATGAATCCCATCCCTTACAAGTCCTCACACTGTTCCTACAAGTCACGAAGCTCTACGGGAGCCATCTAATATGCTGGTGTGGATATTGATGTCTTCAAGAGGAACCAGTCAATGTAAAATTCTAGATCACTGCGAGGAGGTAGTCATGGAACAAAATCAGGGAAAATATCTACGTACTGATCCTCCATAACAGGAAAACTCAGACTCTACACATCAACCACTAAGAGAATGAGGCTATCCAACTGATGTGTGATTGGTTTCCCTTCCTCTGGGTATGTCCATCATACACTACAAATGCTCCCATCTCACAGGTGAAGGTAAACCGCATCCCATCCTCATGGACACACCGCTCTTTCCACTAATGTAGTAAATCTGGGCATGAAATTTGGATAAACAGTCCATACCCAAGATGATGTCGTAACATCTCGACATTGCTACTAGAAGATCCCAGCCGAAGCTATCACCTGCTAGAGTGTGCTCACATTGCCAGCACTAGTGTATAATCATCGAGTCCTTTCTCGTAAGAGTCTCTATCCATAAGGATCGATCCAACGGCTCCACTGGGATATCTGATATCTACACGAGCGCAGTGAAAATAAAAAAATGTCTCGCACCTATGTCTATAAGTAATGTAGCAAGGGTGGAGTCGACACAGATAGTACCTCGAATCATCTTAGGTGCATAGTGGTCATAGGTCTTGACTACCTGGAGTTGATCTCGCCCCTACCTTCCATCTCCCTGTGGTAGGGGTGGACCTCCTGGTGGTGGTGGTAGGACCTCGAAACATCATCCTCAACCACATACTACTCGGCCACCTCCTTTTCCACGTCTACCTGCTCTCGGCAGACCACCATGGTCGAACCTATGTCTCTTCCTGGGAGGTCCCTATACTGTCTTTTTCTCATCTTCATGGCTTGTTGGGAAGTCACGAGCCATGTGACCCTACCCGCCGCATGCATAGAACTTCCTGATCCTCGTATGGCAGGCTCTAACTCGTATGCCCCCACACAATCGAACATGTATCCTGGGGTCGCCCACTCGATGGCATGGTCCTCTTGGACCTATGTGACATCTATTTACTGTCGGCTGCAGAGGACTCTGCTATATGTCACCCTGTGGTGGGTCTCACTGCTAGTGACTGCTTAGCAAGAAAAATATCCACAAGAAGGGCTCACTCCAGCACCCCTCCCTGTGTCGGGATGCTGTGGGAGATCATCAAAGCCCTAATCTCACGCTTGAGTCCTTGATCGATGGTCCGGGACCTGAAGAACGGGTCCCACACCATATCTGTGGAGTAGCACGAGAGGTCGGTGAATCTCACTGAGTACTGTGCCATCGTCATGCTGCCCTACTGTAGATGAAGCAGGTCCTGAATCTGCACTCTGCGAAGGGTGGCTGGAAGAAACTCATATCCGAAGAGGCTCTCGAAGTATGCCGAGAGAAGTGATGCCTCATCATGAACATAGAGAATCAGGCTCCACCATCTTCCTACTGTTTCCTATAAGAGACAAGTGTAAAGGATCCCCATAAGGTCGACTAGTGTCCCTACCAATCTAAAAACTCTCATAACAGCCTCTAGCCAATTCTCAAATGCCTATGGGTCCATCTCTCCCTTGAACCTAGGTGGCCTATGGTTCTTCAACTTGTTCAATGCACTCAGTCTGGGTGCACTCTCTACTACTGGAGCTGGTAGAATTGGTGTCCAACAAGGTAGCGGTTCCGCTGGTGCCTCTACTATGATGGGGCCCTGCACCGCGGTCTCATCGCTCGGTGGGATACCATCTCGTACACATCCAAGAACCCTGGATGGCTACCTGCATGGGTCGATCCTGAAATGAAATAGGTTTTCAATAGTCAAAACAAAATACTTGGTGAACTAACACAATGTAATCAAAAAGAAAACTTATCAATGGAAACACACACGCAATCAGTTTTTTCATGCACTGAGTCGAGAAGCAGAAGTCAGAGTGTTAGTGTGTGGATACGTTGGACGTCGCACCAACATCGGTTTCCCTAAACTAATAACCACACCTAGAACACATAACACTATTTACATTAAAATAATTATATTCCATATTCTACAGTAGAACTGACTCATCTGATACCAATTTGTCATGACCCGTCCTCGGGGCCCGTGTCGTAACTACCCCAAGCCCGCCTTCCATAAGCTAGGGGCTGGAGACTTGCACCAAAAAGGAATAACCCTAAAAAAGTTAAGGAATTTACTTTAAACATGTAACAAACACAGTCTGAAAAACAAGAAGCGGTAAAACAAATACGGGTATAGGAAGAGTGCTGAAAGTAAATGGTCTAGAATACAAACCCAACTGAAGTTCATGTACAAGTCAAAAGGGAAAATTGCTCCTGGATCCTAAACCAAGGAATCCTACCTAAGGGGTAGGTACAAATCTCGAATAAATTCTCCCTATGGTACATCCCATCTAGAACAGTTCCGAGCAGCCTCTCGTCCATCTCCCTTAGCCTCGATCACTGCTGACCATCGTCTGTATAGAACACAACAAGGTGCTGGAAAAGCCGTTGAGGGTTGAGTATAACGATACTCAGTAGAGACAACGAGACCCCCAATGGTCTCCCAGAATCCACCAAGGATAAACAACAATATCATGATACAAACACAGATAAGCAACTATCCCTTCCTAGGTATATGACCATACATATAACCAGGTTACAAATCACAACTAGCTCCAACTATTGAGCTCAAGAACATTCCATTCCACAAAAGAAGAAGGTCAATCATCTTGATGATAACATCACATAGTAAAGACTCGTCTCAAAAAGGAGTAAAACTCATGTAGAGGGGTAGATATGATTAGATGTAGCCATTGAATAATCTTCTCTATCAAACCCACGTAGGATCTTGAAACAGTAATCACTGTTGTCGAACCCACGTAGGATCCAGGAACAGTAGTCGTCACTGTCAAACACAGGTTGGATCCTAGAACAATAATCATCAATGTCGAACCCACATAGGATCCCAGAATATTAATATTCGTTGTCGAACCCATAGAGGATCCTCGTACAGTAGTAGGTCTACGTAGGATCTTATCATCTCAGTCCCATCCAGCCATAGGGTTTCCGCACACACCACACTTGATTCTAGAATGGTTCACTCATCAATCCATATGTCAATACATCAACTACAATGAATTCTCAAGTTGTTGTATCTCACTATTCTATCTCATCTTAAGGAACCCATCATGACAGACGGTGCGTCAATAGGACGCTCGGTCTGTGAGTTATTGGTGTTTCTGCTCTGAGGGCCCAGTTGGATTTAGGTTCAATCCAACACGGTTGTACCCCAACTACATCAAATCCTTGAGTGGGGTATTCCAAAAGAGCCATATCATTCCATGGTTTTTGTCACCACAGATGCTACGTCAATAAGACACCCGTAGACCATGATATGGGAAAAAAGAATTAATGGGTCAGAACAGGGTCCGGGTCTAGTCTGGCCCCGACGGTCCAACCCGACCTGACCCGACCCAGTTCTGGTCGACCGGGACCGGTGTCCAACCCACTCTGCAGGTCTGACCGGGCCCGGTGGCGGCGGCCCTCCCTAGTGTGGCAGCCCGACCCTGCGCAGCGGCCCGACCCGTGCGGCGGCCCAGGCCCCGGGTTGCGCGACCGGTTCCGGTGGCTCGGCCCGAGGATGCGCGGTGGCCCTGCCTAGCCGGACCGCTTGGACAGTGGGGGTTCCAGATAGGGGTGGCGCCCTACGAGGCCCACCATAGCAAACATTGGGGGGGGGGGGTTACACCCCCCCCCCCCCCCCCGTCATCAGCAACGGCCAGCGCGTGGCGTCGGCCCGTTAACTATGGGACCCTTCGATTCCCCCCTATAGTGCGCCCGTCAGCGGTCGGCTTAGCCGTCTTCCCTCCTCCTTCCACCATGGCCTATGTATGTGGTTCTTCTCCGTCACGACGCGACGACGTTGCGCCTAGCCCGTCCGACCGTCACGGCCTGCAGGGTCGCAACTCCTTCCTCCGGCATGGTGTGACGACCCCATGCCCCTCCAACACCACTGAGGATCAACTGACTGCGAACCAGCTCTTAGTGCGGTGTGACGACACCACGCCCCTCCAGCTGCACTATGGACCTTGCACCGCCGGCTTCTTCCGTGGACGGCTCGTTCCCGGTCACCGCATGTACCATGGAGGCCCGTCGGCCGCAGACCTTTAAATCGGCAGCGCCACTACACCGCCACTGCCATCAATGAATGAGAACCCACAGAGGGTTTTCGGGCTGGGCTTGTTAGGCATGTGCCCTTTGCGTTAGCGTGATAGAAATTGGCTATTATCGAAGATGAAGAACGACATTGAATAAAGATCAAAATTAATCAAAACAACCCCTACCCCATTTTCTGATTGTTGATGGAGGGAGGAGTGTTCGGAGAAGATGATGTCGAAGATGATGTCGTCAACATTCTTCATGGACGACGGTTTTTTTCCAAAGCATAAGGTTCTTCGTTGGAGGATAGAACATCGAGGAAGAAGTTTTACTCATTGGTATTAGTATTCCACCAAATCTCCAACCTCATAGACACAATCAGTCCCCATGAAAGAGGGAGATCCCACATTAAATTTAGTTAATCAAAAAATTAATGTTGGATCATTAATTGGGAGTTCCAAGAGTTACACCTCAATAAAAGAGGCATTTCAGAATTGGGCAGTCCCCACCAGGATATTTAAAATAAAATACACTTGTTTTATTTTATTTCCTCTCCATTCTCCCATGAAAACATGGGAATTAAACTTCTATTATCAGTAGAACGCATCTCTGATGAAGGTCTCAATAAGTAATCACTGATGTTGTGAGTTCAACGGTGCCCTCAGATTTCAATTCTGAGCACTAGTTTAAATGTTACCAAAACCCGCTCAAAATCTCACTGAACACACTTAGAATCTTCTGAAAAATATTCTGGGAACTCCGGGCCTCGGAATCACGTGTCGTCAGAAACTGCGGACTCAGAAAAATTCCATATAATTCAAAATATATATACCTGGGATTTTTTTCGGGACATGACATGTTGTATTCTGGGAACAAGAATTGTGGGGTATATTCAAGGGTTGTAATCCCAAACCTCGATTTTATTATACACCTTTAACGCGGAGGTCATGGGATGACATGAACAAGGATTTTGTCCTTCCACCTAGCGTGTTCTTGTGCATTCTGGGTGGCCGAACAATAAAATGGTGGAAAGGTGAATATGAGGCCCTCACAGCAAAGGGAAAAAAATAAAGGTTAGAGGAATAGATGGAATGAAGAATGAACCACTGGTGTGGACCCAGTGGTCTGTGGAATGAACCATTGCTGTTCCATGAATAAGTTGTTGATCTTCTACCATGGTAGTGTAGAAAAGTCCGCCGGTATAGGCCAAATTTAGGTGGGAGTTGCATTCCATGGTGGAGTAGCAAGAGGTTATGGAGCATCGGCTATGGCAGTTTTATGGAGAAGTGGTTCCACCTCGCACCATGTGGAGGAATAGACCACATCTACGAACCACGTTTGGCCGAAGGGGGTGGCTCGGTTGATTGGTCGCATTCCCCCACCACCAACCATAATGGCAGAACCGGTCCAAGATGCACCAAACTACTGAGTCCGGATGGCCCATCGGTTAGGTCCAGGCTTTCGGAACATGCCGACCGAGCGGCCCAGTTTTTTTTTTCAAGTTGATTTGACTATATTGGACAGGTCTATAGGAAAATGAACGTTTCATCAAGTGGCCCTAGTACGAATTTGATCATCCCACCAGTAATGGAAGGGTCCGATAATTTTGAGTCCCTGGGAGACCCCACAAATTAGACTCATGGACAATCTAGGCCAGGCCCAGTGGACCAGCCAGACAAGACGAGTCATGCAGGACACTGGGCCATGATTGGTGGGGTCGATCCGACTGAGTCGGTCCGGGCCCGACGCAATTGATCCCTATTTACAAAAATGATGATATCTCTATAACCAGGCATACGATTGACATGTCCTTAGTGGTTTTGGAACCCTTGTGATGAGGAGGTCATATTGACATACTCCTACTAGCCCAACCAAGTTGCACTGGGATGAGATGTGGCATACCCCTTTTTATAGAAAAGGTCGTAACTAATAGATCAGGCGTACGATTGACACACTGTTTGTAGAATGAGTACCATTACGACAAGGAGGTCCATCTAAAATACACATCTCGAGTTTTGGAATAGTTTTATGTATGGCTGGGTTGGATCAGACTCGAATCCAACTGGTCCATTTTTACCAAAATTCAAATATCTTACAGACCGAGAATCCATTTGATGCGCCTTCTACTGTGTGGGAACACTTACGATTAGGCAGTACATTGGGATTCTATATTTGGGACTCTATGATGGTTAATATTTGACCGATTGCATGAGGAAAATATCCTCCATGAATCAATCATGCTATTTGTTGGAAGCCACTTGCTGGATGTGATATGAAGAATGTAGAGAGACCCTTCGTGAATCCTCAGTATAGAGACCATTCATGGATCAATTGAAAAGATACCATTCATGGATCAACAGGAGAGCCACCATTTTTGGATCGGTAGGAGAGAGACCCTACATGGATCAGCAAAAGAGCGAACCTTTGTGGATTAGTAGTAGATCAACCCTTCCAAGATCAACGCCAAAGAGACACTTTTTTGGATCAATAGCAGGGGAACCCTCCAAGGATCATTAGTAGGGAGACCCTTTTTGGATCAGTAGTAGAGGTACCCTTCATGGATCACTAGTAGATTGGCCCTTTATCGATCAGCATCAGATCCACTCAATAATATTAGGTGATTTAGCTGTATGACTAATCATTATTACCTATGTACTTAGGTTATATCTGGTCTATGCGGTATATTTTACTTTATGTTTTACATTTAGATCTTTCATTGTGGTACATTCCATTGAAGAATTTTTATGATACCCAAATTGGTCTCAGGGTCCCTACTTTGTGTTCTTATACTCACATCTGTATGGACATCACCCACACATATTATGTAACAACCCAAGGTTAAAAAAAATAAATTAAATGAATGTAATTTTGTTTTACGATGATATTTATTAGTTACCTATAGTTATAATTTTTTTTCTTCTATGTTTAGAATTTCGAAAAACGATCATATACAATTGTGTTTAGTGTGTTATTTGGATTCTGATTGAACATAACTTATTTTGGTGAATAGTATCATACCATTATTTATATAAATATTACCATAATGAATAAAAAAAATTATTATTATTTTATTTTATTAAGGATTTTGACATCTTGGTTAATTTTTCAATTTGATATAAAAGTAGTTATAAAATTAAAATTGTTAATTTTTTAATTAAGTCTTTTTTTAAAAAAATTAAATTAATAATATCTTAAAAATTATATATAAAAAATAGAGATCATTTTTGAATTTTACAAATTGAAAAATGGATTGAGTATATTTTTTTGATTTTTCTAAAATTATTGAATTTTTATGAATAGTTAAATAATGTAAAATACTGTATATTCAAATTATCAGTTAGAAACACTATTTATGAAATCATAAGAGATGTAAGACCAATTGGGTTGAAATCACATCACATTATTACTATATTGGGTCACATTAATTACAATTATTCACAGTCTTGAGAAAAATATTATAATAATGATTTAAATGGTGTAAAATACCTCATCGCCTCCACTATAAATATCACCCTCATTCCCCTCTTCCTTTCACACCTCTGAAGCCTTGATAATTGAAGAATTTCTGCCAAATTCTCTCCCCAATCTCCATACCTACGTCCAAAACCTATTGGTCTAACCGAATGGACAATTTCAATGGCCTTAATGATGATATCAAGGAGAAGATATCAAGAGTTAAGAAATCATCATCTTTTTCATGTGTTTCCCTTTCATTTGATTTTCATTTTTTATATTCTATTCTCTTAATCTTATACAAGAGGACTTATATATCCAAAAATATTTTATATTCTACTATTTATCATGTTCATGGAAAAGTTCATAATCATTATTCTTATCCTCTCCCACTTATTCAAGGAATAAAAACATTGTCCGTTATGTGACGAATTACCATCATTGTGGACGATGTGGTTTCAATTTTCTTTAATTCTTTAAAATCTAGTCATGAAACCATTTTTATGGTTGAACCAAGTTATAATATATGTATTATGTCTCATTCAAGGTTCTGGAATTCTTTTGAACACATTTTTTTAATTTAAAATACAAAATGAGGTCGTTACTATCAAATATCCACTAAAATGATCAAAACAAACATCAATAGTGTTTTAACACATGAATCATCCTTATTTTAGAATTACAAATTCTAAATGGTACCATTTATGGTTCATGAAATATTTAACTAGCATTACATTCCAATAATGGTGTTTCACTTCTAATCTTCAAGAGTTTCCATCATGAACCAATCATGGAAACCATGTAAAGAACACACCCAACACAATGTAAATAACAAAATATTACTAATAAATGCGCCAAATGATGTTGTAAAATGAAAATATAATATGTTAAAAAATTAATATGTTTCATTAAGTTATTAATAACTATTTTTTATCAATTATACTGGAGTTTTATAAAAAATTTATGTAAGAAGAACCTGATGTCAGGGAATTCGTAACTTAATTTCCATTCCTTGGGTTAAACTTATTTTGTATAGATTATGTGGTACTAAAATTATTGGTGTGATGATTTTTTTATATTAGGTTTCACCATGTGGTATTTATAGCGTATAAACATATCCATTACATTCTATTAATTGTCACTCCAAAATATTTTTTAAGTTACATTCATTTTAAAATTGATTTAAAACACTATTTATAAAATGTAAAAATTATTTTTTCTATATGTCAATATTGATTCTCAATATTTCAGGATACATTATTACCATGATATGTTACTTGGACATTAATTATGTTTGGTTGATCCCATTATAGCTCAAGATAGGACTGGTGATACCCATTATAGCTCTCCAACGCATTGGGTACTAAGAGTATGGATGTTGGCCAAAAGGATTTTCTATTTGTAAGTTTGAATGTAATATTGATATGGTAAATATTTACCAAGGAGACTACATGATGTTTCTATTCATATGAGTTTTTATTATTTTGAGTTTTAATGGTTTTTAGGTTATCACATATCTTATTATTTATTTCTTTATATCCATAACTATGTTTTATACTAATACATGATTTTAAAATATTATTCAAAGGATATAAGTATGGGTTAGAGAAAGAAGGTATTCAAGATGAATGATATAGATAGTTTTCAAAGAAATCATGTTATATGATTTAATGTTTTATATTATGAAAAATATGGATACTTTTTTAGTAGTATCTTCTTGTATGAATGTGGTATGGTATGTATGTAAGGTATCTTAATTCTCTAAAACTCTAAACCCACAAATATCCTCATTGGGTAATAATTTATATTATTTAGTAAAATTTATTATTTAGTATTGTTTTAAGGCTGATTCATTATAGTTGGTATCAAAGGATGGTATTAAAAGAATGCAATAAATGATTTTTACTCTATGGTAATTTGAAATATTATATAATTTATGGATTTCCTTATTACGTCATAAATGTTATGTTTTTTTATAATGGTTTTTTATAGAATAAAAAGGGAAGCTAAATTAGGAAGGGACTAAAAGGTTGATGTATGTCCAAATTTGCAGACCGAAATGGTGGGAATCAGAACCGAGCAGTTTGTGATAGTAATAGCTTAGTTGACTCAAGAAATAAACTAGGGTGATATAAATTTTAGAGAAAAATATGATATAATATGAAAAATAATTTATTTTTTGGACCATTTTATGAGGAAACATCCTCTAATATTCAATAGAACCAAAAATCCAGTGATAACCGAAGGATGGATCCAAGCTCTAGAGAAGATTTTTTTTCACTTTGTGTTCCGAACGTCAATAGTTAATACTATAAATTTTCCATTTGGAAGGTGGAGACTATCAATGGTGGTCTATGGTTAAGAATGCGAGAGAAAGAGATGCTCTTGATTGTTTGGAATGGGAGGATTTTAAGATTATTTTTTTAGAAAAATATTTTCACAAAACCGTTTAACTCAGAATGGAGAAATAATTATTAGAACTGATGTAGAATGATGATGATTCAATGGTAGCGTATGTAGAAAATTTCAAATGACTGTCCACATATGTACCAGATTTTATTGAATATTTTGAACATAAAATAAATAGATTTTACTCTATATTGAAACTGTCTTTTTGAAAAGATTTGGAGTCACGATAGTTTAAAATCAATGAGATTATTTTTTGTTGTGCTGAAAACGTTGAGATGGTATTTTCATCCACATATTTTCCTTTTGATGATAATAAAAATAAGTGTTCTATTTGGTATGAAATGACGAAGAACTCTCCAATGAATTTCAGAGGTAAGAATATTTATTTCACTTTTAGTGAAATGTGTTGTAAAAATAATTCTGGTGAATGTGTTACAAATTCATGGGAAATGAAATCAATGTGGAATGATTGGAATCATGTTCCATCCGTGTAGTAAAAATGATCTGAAAATTATTGAGAAGACAATGGTGATATTCTTTAACTATAATGAATTGGGTTATTTTCCTTCTATTTATCTGAATCTAGTTACACAAGCAGGGAATCATCATCATTTGAAGCAGAAGGGTTTGATAAAATAATTTGAAACCCATTTAGTAGGTTTGGATCCATCAAATGAGGTGGTATCAGTTACATTTCTTATTTTTACATATTTTATTAATGTTTTGTTTTATTCAGGTTCTACACATTCAATCATTTTTGATAAATTTTGGGAAAAAATGGGAATTAAACCACATGAAATGATACCATATCTCATGGTAAAAAACAGTATGAAATATTGTGGAAAAATTAAATTATAATAATCTTCCAATACATTCATGTGTAAAGAGTTTACCTTCAATCCTTGTTGATTTTCATCTAGTAAAGTTTGATGTTATTATGGGAATGGAGTGTTTTTTTATCATCCTAAGATAGATTGAAGAGAAAAAGATGTTTTTTAGAATGAATTTCAGTTTATGTAAAAGAAAGATCCCATACCATTTATAACATATCAGGATACTAAGAAATAGATAAATGAATGAAATTAATTATTTCATGCTCATATACTTGATGATAAGGGAACTATCCCGATTAATGAGGTACCATGGGTAAATAAAATCATGGATGTTTATCCTGATGATTATGATGCTGTTATTTCTAATCGAGAGGCTATGTTTACTAATGATTAAGTACCTGATACTAAGACAATTTCTAAACCTCCTGATCTAATATCCATAATTTTTCTTTTGGAATTTAAAAATAATTTTCAAGAATTATTAGATGAAGGCTTCATCCAACCCCTCACTTCACCATGGGGCACTCCTATTATGATTGTTAAGAAAAAAGATTGATCAATGAGGCATTGCTTTGATTATAGATCCTTGAATAATATTACAGTTAAAAACTAGTATCCTTTTCCATATATAGATGATTTTTTTGATCATATCTAGGGAGAAGAATATTTTTAGAATGGTGACCTGTGTTCGGGGTACAATCAAGTGAAAGTAAATGATGAATAAATCTTGAAGACTATGTTCCATAATAGATATGTTCATTAAGAATTTTTAGTTATTTCAATTAGGTTAACTAATTTACATGCTATATTCATGGATCATATAAATATAATATATCATGAGATTGTCGATACGTTTTGTGGTTGGGTTTATTAATGACATTATGGTATATTCTAGAAGAAAATAATGGCATGAAAAACATCTAAGGGTTGTTTATCTAACCTTAAAAGAAAAGAAACTGCATGAAAAATTAATCAAGTGAGGTTTTTGGTTTTAACATAATTATTTTAATGGCCATGATGTAAATAAAGATGGAATAATAGTTGATCCTACCAAAATAAAAGTACTTGTAGAATGAATAATAATAGCAAAGGTTACAAATATTAATAGTTTTCATGGATTAGAAGGTTTTTACCATTGGTTTTTAAATAACATTTCACGATTATATTTCCCACAAACTATGTTAACACAAAAGGGGTTAATTTTTTGGGATAGATAAATGTGATGTTTGTTTTCGAGAACTGAAGAAGAGATTGGTGAATTCTCCAATTTTGGACATGCCTTACAGAAATGGGGAGTTTATCACCTACAATGATGATTCATTGATTATACTTGGTTGTTTTCTAATGAATAATCATCAAGTAATTGATTATGCTTAAAGACAACTAAAACCTCATGATTTAAATTACCACACACATGATTTGAAATTGGAAGTTGTGGTTTTTGATTTAAAAATTTGGAGGCTCATTTTATAAAGATCCAAAAGTCAAATATATACTGACCATACAATTATGATGTATATATTCACTCAGAAGGAATTAAACAAGATGGAGAGAAGATGTATTGAACTGATAAAGGATTATGACTGTATCATCAATTTTCTTACAGCAAAAGAAAACAAAGTGGTTAGTTCCATGAGTCTAAAACATCATGCATCATTCACCATGTTATGTTTGGAACATGACCCCTTGATTAATGATTTGATGAATTTTGGCTAAGAATTTTTCGGTGCAAGTAATACATCTGTTTTGTTTCAGTTTTTAGTGCAGTCATCATTATCAGACAGAATTAATCAAACGTAGTTGGAAGACCGTGAGTTACATAAAAATATAGAATTGGATAAAATGGTGGACATTCCGTAATTTACCCTTGATAATGATTGTTTTTTAAGATTTGGAAAAAGGTAGTGTTTGCCTTGTGATTCCCAGTTAAAGAATAATTTTTTGTTTGATGATCATAGTTCATAATTTAATGTTAATCTAGGAAGTACTATGATGTATAGAGACCATTAGGGGTATTACTGGTTGGATGAAATGAAAAATGATATTGCAAAATTTACTATGAAATGTTTCACATGTCAATAGGATAATGCGTAGAGGATGTTACCAGAGGGGAGATTCAGCCTTATATTTCCATAGTGGGAATAAGAGAATATATCCTTGGACATCATGGTTAGACTACCTATGAATTATTTAAGTAACAATGTAACGTGGTTTTTTGTTGATCGACTGACAAAATCTGCACATTTCATTTCTATTAGAGACAAAATTCCATTGGATCACCTTTCTATAAAATACATAAAAGAGATTTAAAGGTTACATAGAGTTCCTCCTTTTATTTTATATGATCAGAATCATGGGTTCAATTATACATCTTGGGATGGGATTCAGATGATGTTGGGTAGAAAATTAATATTTTCTATAGTTGTACCTCGTCAATCAGACTTGTTGTTAGAATAAACGATTCATACATTAAAATATATTCTTTGATATTTTTCAATGGACCATCATGGACGTTGGGATCATCATTTATCATTATTTGAGTTTTCTTATAATAACATTTTTCGTTCCAGTATACATATGTCACCTTCTCTGTCATTGTATGGGAAGAGGTGTCAAACTCTAGCTTTTGGGATGAAGTCATGGAAAGGAAGTAGACATAACCATAATTTGTAGAGGATGTGGCTTAGAATGTGATGATGATCCAGTATAACATGAGGAAAACTCATAGAATTTAGAAAACTATTGTAGACAACAGAAGGAAAGAATACTCTTTCAAGGTCGATGGCCATGTTATCCTTACATTATCTCCTTAGAAAAGTGTAACACGTTTTGGTAAGAATGGAAATATATGTATGAGATTCATCGATAATTTTGAAATCATAGAGAATGTTGGATCAGTTCTTTACTGAGTATCTTATCCATTGTGCTTATCTCAGGTACATAATGTTTTTCATGTTTTGATTTTTGTGATATTATGTGCCAAATTTATCAAATGTTTTGATACAAAATCCAGTTCAGCGGGATGAAAACCTTTCAAATGAAGAGAAACTTGTTCATATTATTGATTGAAAGGAAAACGTTTTGTGAAATAAGGTAATCCACAAGGTAAAGGTTTTGTGGAGAAACCACATGTTAGAGGAAGAAACATGTAAATCATAAAACTCTATAAGGGAAATTTACCCTCAAATGTTTAATGAGTATATAAAATCGTGAGGATGCAATTTCTAGAAGGTGGGGATAATGAAACACCCCAAGGTTTTTAAAAAAATAAATGAAATGCATGAAACATTATCATAAGTATATAATTATAACTATCCTTTAAACATTATTTTGTTTCTTCTATATTTTGAATTAAAAAACGGTCATCTAATATTTTGTTCAGTATGTTATTTGGAGTTTGATGAAACCAACGTATTTTTCGGTGAATAGTAACATAAAATTATGAATAGTAATATGCCCATAATGAATAGTAATTTGTATTATTATTTTATTTTTAAGCCTTTAAGATAATGAAATCTTCGCTACTCTTCCAATGTGATATTTAAGTAGTTATAGAATTAAAATTGTTAATTTTTTTTATTCAGTATGGTTTTATTTAAAAATTTAATTAATAATATTAAGAAAATTATTTTCAAAATATGGATTTCATTTATGAATTTTACACGTATAAAATTTGTTACAGTGAAATTTTGGGATTTTTTGTGAAATTCATGACTATTTGATGAATATTTAAATATGGTTGAATACTGTATATTTAAATTATCAGTTTAAACACTGTTTTTGACATCATAAGTGATGTAAGACAACTTGGTTCAAACTCGCATTCCATTATTACTATTTGGGGTCTCATGAATTAGGATTATTCATAGTCTTGAGAAAATATATTATAATAAATATTAAAATAATATAAAATACCTCCTCCCCTCCACTATAAATACCACTGTCATTCCCCTCATCCACCAACACCTTTCAATCCATGATAATTTAATAATCACATCCAAATTACCTCCCCAATTTCATTCCCCACATCCAAGGCCTTTTAGTATCATGGAAAGCCCAAAATAAATGGCCTTAAAGAGGTTCTCAAGGAGAAGAGATCAAGAGGTAATAAATCATCTTCATTTTCATGTGTTTTCATTTCCTTTCCTTCTGTTTTATTATAGACTCATCCACTCCTCTTACCCAAAAGGAATGAAAGCTCTATAAATTGTTTATATTCTGGATTTTATCTTGTGGATGGAAAATTCATCATTATTCTTCTTCTCCTCTCCAACTTATTCAAAGAATAAAAACATTGTCTGCGATTTGTTGAATTACATACATTGTGGACGATGTGATTTCAATTTTCATTAATTAATTACAATCACGTCATGAAACCATTTTTATGGTTTAAGTAAGTTATAATTTATGTATTTGGTCTCATTCATGTTTCTGGAATTATTATTTACACATGGTTTTAATTTATAAAACAAAAAGAGGTCAATTTTCTCAAGAAACAACTAAAAATATCTAAATAAACATCATTAATGTATCAACTTATGAATCATCCTCAATTTAGAATTCAGAATAATAAATGGTATAATTTATGGTTTGGGAAATATGTATCAAACATTCCATTCAAATTATGGGGTTTCACTCCCAATCAACAAGATTATCCTAAATGAACCAATCTTGAAAACCGTGAAAAGAACGCCCACAACACAAATGTAAATAAAAAATATTACTAAAAAATGTGTCCAATGAAGTTGTAAAATTATCATATAACGTGTTATAAAAATTAATATGATTTTTTATGATATTAATAACAATCTTTTAACCATTATACATAAGTATTAAACACATTTGAAGTATGAAGAACCTGTGGTATGAGAATTCATAACCGAATTTCCATTCTTTGGGTTAACCTTCTTCTTTATTCATTATGTGGTATTAGGATTGCTGTTATGAAGAATTTTTGTATATATTATGTTTGACTATGTGTATTTACATTTTATACACATATCTGTTGCATTTTATTTATTCTCACTCCAATTATATTTTAAGATATTTTCCATTAAAAATCATTTTAAAACACTGTTTAATAAAATTAAAAAGGATTGTTGTTTACATATGTATATAGAATGAGTGGTTTCTCATGATTTCATGATACATTATTACCATTATATATTCCTAAAACATTATTTATGTTTTGTTGAGCCTATTATAGCTTATGATATAATGGATGAGCCCCATTATAGCTCTCCAATGCATTGGGTACTTTAGATATATAATTTGACCAAAAGGTTATTCCATGGGTGAGGGTGAATATAAGGGTGATATGGTAAATATGTCCCAAGTCAACTACATGATTTTTTCAACGCATATGTGTTTTTATTATTATGGGTTTAAATGATTTTTATGTTATTAGTTGACTATCAATTTCATTCTTTATATCCCTTACTAAGTTTTATACTGATATCACATTTTTTAAAATGTTTTTCACAAGATATAATGATGTGATAGAGAAATACGGGAGATATGATGAATGATATAGAGGGTTTTTTAGGAAAATAATTTTTTATTCTTTAATGTTTTATATTTTGAAAAAAATGGATATTGTTTTTGTAGCATCTTCTTGTATGAATGTTGTATGTCATGTATGTAAGGTATCCTAATTATCTAAAACTCAAAACCTGAAAATATCATCAATAAGAAATAATATATATTATTGGAGAAAATATAAGATTAAGAGAATTATTAAGGATGGGTCCTTATATGTTGTGTCTTGTACAAATGAGAGAAAACATTGACTAGGACATTGGGGAGCCATGGATATATGGAGCTTGCAGGTGGATCGATAGAAGTGGTTTGTTGTCGTGACATCCGATAGTGAGTTGTACCTGCCCTTCTGGTGAGATCCTTGTAAGACTCCCCCAGCAGCTTGAACATTCTTAGATATAGTTTTCTTTAATTTGTGATTTTATTATGAACCCTTTTACTTTCTATAAAAATTATACTTGTTTTTTGTTCCAGTTTCTACATATGTTTCGTTGTATAAGGTGTGTGTGTGTGTATTGGTTGAAAGGCCATGCCTTCTATTTTTTTATATTTTTTTGGTTTCTATTCACAAGACGCTAGCCTATGGAAGGGGGCATGGTGTAGTCATGGCACCAATCCCTAAGGATGGGTCGTGACATAGAAATTTAAATATATTTTCAAAATAAAATGTCTTTCTACATTTACAGGGTTGTATTTTCATTTATAATTAATTTTTCACCATCAAATTAATTATATACACATTCATACGAATATATTTTTAAAATTTATTTATACTTCTTCATAACCTCCATTTTAATAGATAGGTTATAATTTTATTGTTTAAATTATTACAATACTAAAATGATGTTTCATTGAAACTCAGTGTTGTGTGTAACTTAAGACAGAAAGGAAACAATATCATTTAAATTATTTATTTTATAAAAATATTAGTTTGATACATAATACCCTTACATTATATAATGAGGGTTCATACCTCCAAAAATTGATGACCATTCCACACAATACATTGTGTAATTGGATAAGCCACACTAGTAAATATTATCCAACAATATTAAGAACCATAAGACCTCAAAACTTATTGAGAAAACATTGAAATAACAATATCTCTATTGATATAATATTAAAACTATTCTCCTAGATCATTATTTAGTCCCCACTAACATATCCCATCACTCCAACCAAAATTTACCTCAAATAAATTTATGATTAAAACTCATTAGTCAATTAATATTATTATTCACATTAAAAAAATAAACTATTTCCAATTGAAATCAATGGAATTATAATCAATTGATTTAATAGTAAAACATATTTTACTAATGTATTTAAAACTCAAATAAATAAATTATTTTAATAAAGAATTTAGATTTAATATATGTAAGACTAATAAAGTATTAGTGAATTGTGTAGGGTTAATATCCTAAGACATAAATCACTTATTAGATAAAAAGTTGCAACCCACTAAAGATGGAGGGATTGAATATACCTTGGGGAAATAATAATGTGGTTTCCACCAAAATGTTACAATAGAAAAATATAATTTTTCTAGATATATGATTCCATGTTTACTCAAACCACTGTATAATTCCTATTCTCAAACTCTAAAACCTCACCTCACTATCCACTTTCATGAACCTCAAGACCAACAAATTAGATAATATATCTCAATCTCTATAATAAACTATGACGTAATATAACCAAAATCTCTCATAATTTATAATGAAATACACATTATTTACACATAATCTATCTATTATATTAATCAATTCTATAATAAATCAGTTATAGATTACTGAATCTCTATCCTTAATGCGTATACTAAATATTGTGATCACTCTTCTTCGCTATACAAAGAACACAAAAACTAGTAAATAGAATCTAAAAAATGATTCCAAGTGATATAGACATAGTATGTATCTCACTATATCTCATTAATAATCTGTATATGGTAATATACCTACAAATTAGAAGTAAAAACCTTTTTCAATAATTCTTGAATCTCATATTATGACATATCATCCAGGACATCATACATCATCCTTCAATTTCATCCGGACACCTTATAAAAAACCAAAAAAGATCCATGAAATCAATATAAATAAATTTATAACTAATTAAAAGAATCAATTACTTCTATCCAATCCGTACCCTCTTGGATGGATACCCCCCAGAAGATCTTCTATACGTCCCGATACTTAATATTTAATGTTTTCTACTAGATTATTCCTATTTCTTATCATCATGGACAACATATAAATAATATTTTATCAAGATTTCATAGAAAAAACATCAAATAAAGTCCAATATTTCTATAAATCATTTAACATGCCTAAGAATCCTAATGTTAATAATATCTCACAAAATATACACTAATTTATAAAATATGATTTTCAACTAGCTCGTCATTAGAACACATCCATCAACCTGAAAAACACATAATCACGTACATCATAATCATCAAATAATATAGCTATCTAAATTCAACATACACTATAATATCCATCATATATTAATCTACCACATCCACCACCCAATAAACTCTTCAATATTTCAGTAGAAAATACAATGAATAATGCATTTCTGAAATATTTTAATTTAATTAGTAAACATTTATCCCAAAAATGTCAAACTTCTAGAAATTAATTTTAATATTAGACACCCTAAAGATATACGATATTTATTTAAAAAACAATTAACTCATAAATTTAATTTTCACTACTACAGAAACATATAACTCTATAATATTTATTCCTTAATAATTGTACACTTTTATGTAAATCATATTCATAATGCCATAAAGTTTATTTCATATGATCATATCCCTCTCCCGCATTTTTTATTTCTAAAGAAGTATCATAAACCTTTGTTATTTATTAATATTGATATTTTCCATTTTATTATTAATACCATGTTGTCCTCACCAGTTCATAATATGTATATATCCTAATTTCTAACTAAAATCCCTGAAAATACTTATCATGGCTCTCACCCTTTAAAAATCTTTCTAGGCTAGTTGTGAAGGAGAGAGTAACCCCAGAATCCCCCATATGATAAGAAATTGATTGAATACATGCACTAAGAGTATAAAATACACCAATGGGTGATATTACCCCATAACATCCAATAATTAATACCAAAACACTAAAAAATAGGCCATGTCATCAGGTAAAAAAATTTCAACAACCCATATGTTACATATATGATAAAGTATAAAATTGATTTCAAACATTTTCATCATGGAATGTATTCAACCTAAAATCCATGTACTTAGGATGATCTTAATTTTGTTTCCATGAATTATCACTTTCCAAAGGGGGAGAACGTCCCCCTAATGTTTTATAATTTTATATCATTTTTTTTAATTGGACGTCGTGATTTCATCTCATCTTTCATTGTATTCTACCTTGGATTTTATATTATAGTTCAACATTCCCATACAGGTCCATGTAATGTTCTTGAATATCATTCTAGAATCGATGATCTTGTTTACATTGGCTAATTTTAATTATTGTCCTTATAAAAGGGTGACTACCAATATTTTGAGATGATGGTGATATTGGGTAGTGTTGCACTTCTATAAAAGTCTTTCTCATTTGGGGATGTGAGGGAATATTATGCTCATTACATAAGCAATATACTGTTCGAAACTATTGTCATCATGTGATCATCATGTCAAAACATATAATTAGTACGTAAGATATGTAAGGATCATAACTCATGTAATCTTGTGTTCATCATATATGGTGTCTCATATTATATATGTAATGGATATGATAATGATCATGCTAGTAAACTTATGCTTTTCACATAAGGATTCCTTGAATTGTCAATTAATAAATACATTTATTGTTATATTAGGAAATAACAATGATTTTTCACTTGAGGGAAGGTGTGGAGAGATCCTATGATAATCATGATGTCTTCATATACTCATCATATAGGGAATTCATGATCATCAATAGATGCAACATCTTAAGATCATCAACTAATTTTTAGTTTCTTATGTAATATAATGGTAAAAGGATTAATATTTTTTTGAAGTTTATTATATATTTTAATAAATGAGGATGGAAACACCCATATAATTTAATCATGTACTGGGTTATACATTGATTTAATGATTACTAAGTTATTTCACTTTGTAATATCTTTTGAGTATGTTGATAAATTTAATTTTCAGTTCATGGATTATTCGTACATATTCCCATCACATAATGGTCTAGATGCCTATTATTTGTCAATGTAATTGAAAATAATTTCGTAGAAAATTAGATATATATGGTGGGTGGTTCAATATACTTCAAGACAATGATCTGTATTTAATTTTTATGACCCCATAGAGCGAGGTGATATGGAATTGGGGTTCAATATTTTGATAGTAAATATGGACTGAGTTCACCCCCCAATAATGTGGGAAAATATTATTGGGATATTGGGATTGTAACATAGAGAAGTATCCTATGTACACTGATTGGAGGAAGGGGTAAAACCACACATATTTTGATTTAATAATTATTGGTCATGTGATGGGGCCAAACCATGTAGTTTAACATCAATATGTAAGAACAAAAGCATCGTTAAAGGAAATAGAAAGTGATAGTGTGGTGATTAAACATAGAATATTTAGGTGTTTTGGGTAGATATTCTAATTCTTCACACATTAGTCATCTCGAATCATCACATGTGAAATATTAAGCATTAAAATCATGGTATCCATTTCTCATATCATATGTAAAGGAAAAAAGTTAATATCTTGTGACTAGGAAATCATTTTGTAATTTATTTTTATGTGGATAGGAATATTTTTCTATGTATTTTAGCGTCTTTAATCTCATATAATGTAATCATTTAATGAGAAATAAAATAGGACGATGTTCGGATTGTGGATTAATAAAATTTATTCTACATTAGTGTAATATAAGTGTGGCACATATCTTATGAATGCATATTTCTTAGTAAAATGTTGTCCATTCCATGTTCATCATACATGGAAGCCATTCCATTTTAAAAGGGAATTCAATGTACTTCAGTTGGAGAATCACTAATTGAATACATAATGTAAGGTTTCAATTTACAATCATGCGGGGGAATAAAATTTTCCACCATTTAATGTTGTGAGAATATGATTTTGTGGGACAATTTGACACTAGGTGAATGATTTTTTTATATAGTTTAAAGTATAAGAGTATGAACATTATTAGTGATAATTCCTTTACCAACCACTTTCTATATAGTGTTAATGGATATAATGATATAGGTATCAAGAATACACACAAAATGGTATGTATAATGTGATTTCCATTGATGTTTTCATGGTATAGACATATGTGTCTACTATACTAACTATTTTATATTCGAAATGGCATGGACACTACACATTTTAGGATGTTTGTAGGGGTCCACACATGAGAGTTCCAATGATTTGTAAGAGAAAGAATTGAGCTTTCCCAACCCATTCATAGTGAAGATTATATGGGTTTAATGGTCAATAATATCAGTTTCAATAGGTTTTTATCATGAGGAATCATTTATGGAGTGGATACCAAATCCCAAAACACTCAACTTTTTCAATTCCATGTAACCTTACAAGAGGAATAAAGATATGGAATTTTTAGTGGGTATAATGAATTCTATACATGTTTTGAACTACTGACATATATGATACATGGGTGTTCTGCATATTTTCTCTTTCTAGGTATCCAAAGAATGGGCTTCCGGAACGATATTGGTCCTATAGAACTCTGAGTTTCTTGTGGCATATGCGTCAAGTATGATGGTTGTACTTCATTGACATTAATGATTTTAAAGTTAAATCAATAATGTTACTACCACTAGCGACCAATGTTATTTTATTAATGAATTATTCGTACATAAGATAATCTATGTTTCTTTATGATTTTGAATGATGATGCTTCACGAGTCATGAAATTTGGAATGAACTCAAATGGAAAGATCCCTCTGAAATGGTGGGATGATGTATTATTTACAAGCATCATTTCTCAAAAAATAAACATTATGTGTGGGATCTACATCTTTAGGGAGGTTCTAATTTCACAGAACTGGGTGATGGGTTTATAAATCATTGTGCCTTTTTGAAATCTCAAACCTTAATGAATCCTATATCTATAGTGATTTGTGTGCACTAGTTGACCTTGATGTTCATTGATCGACCTTTATCACCTTTGATTTCTCCGTCAGTAGAATTTTAGTGTTAAAAAATTCTCCCCAACCCCACAAATTCTAGATGACCGAGATGTGGAGGATCGTATTGCGATCCTATAATAATTTGTTTTCTTAGCATGGGATATCAGATTCATAGAAATCACCCCACCCATTGTGTATAGAAATATGGACCCCCCCCACAGGTAAAACCATGTAAAAAAATGATATGGTAATCTATATATTTTTATGATTCATTTAAATTTATGAAATATTTTTCATAAATATAATTATGGATAATGAATCCTCTTGGATAGAATAAGTTATTTTTTCAGATTATAATTCGGTATGTTATATTTTATTATAGAAGACTATATATACGGACAAAATCTCATTAAGAATCCATTAGCATAACATAAATATTTCATGAAAAATTATTTTAATGTTTTTGTGGAGACCCTTTAGATTTCTTATAAAGGAACAATTGATTTTTCTACGTGAAGAAGGGAGATAGAAAATAATATCCACATTAGAGTGGGATTATAAAATATTTTTTAGAACAAAAATCTATCTGAAATTATAATAGAATATTAGAATAATAATTATTTCCAATAAAGGATTTACATTTAAAAATTTTAATTGAGGGATGATGTGTCAATACTAAATTCTAATTGATATGATTGTGGTGGTGAATCATATGGTCACTAGGGTTATAAAAGCTTATTATGGTTGTATTTCGTCAATTCTTATTGGATGGTTTCCCAATCATGGTAATATTTCTCTTAATAAAATAAACCCACCAATGGTGAGGATTTAATTTTTGAAACATCTCATTCTAGATATTACATCTTCTTGATCGAAATCTTAGAATAATTCCATCTGGTTTTGAAAAGAAAAGGCATTTTCACTAGGGAAACAATTTTATCAATGAATGTTAATGGGTTTGTTGTGTATAATAGTTGTGTGATGAGTTTGTTGGTTTTATGAATAGTCATAGTTTATAATGTTGTGTGGACTTCCTCTCCCTATATATATGGTGACATGGGCATTATACAATAGTTTCAAGGATGGTGATCTCTAGATATGAACTCATTTAATCATCACCATAGTGAGATTGAAATTATTTTTTGCACCCACTTCCACATTGTTAGAGTTCCCATTTATGTGTAACTGTATGGTGAGTTTCTAAAGTTATAAATGATATAAATGGATTAGATTTAGCTCTAATGTTTTCTATTATTCATATTGACACTCTTATTTGAGGATGATGAATAATCCTTGATACTAAAAACATATCATTCTAGATCTATTTTTAAGTATTATTTAACCCTCATAATTGATGGGTTCCAATAATATAAAAAAAATTACAATGGAATTATCTGTGTTTGTAGGAAATCACATATTATATACTTATATATACCATATAATACAATTAATTCGGTTATATCATGAAATATCGTGCTTGAAAAGTCAGGCTAGTTATATTCATAGAATAATTTCATTGTGGTTTGTTTATAGAAGTAGATAATTCACATAATTTGGTGATGTAGAAATTTTTCATAGTCGAGGTGGATCTCATAATGGTATACCTCATCAACCTTACCCTCCATATGTTAATTAATATTTACAATTTATCGAACCACATCAATTGGTGTAAGGATCCCATATATGATTTTATCCCATTACAATTCATGTATTGGTGGATTACTATACACATGGATATTTTTGAGTATCTAAACATGATATTACATTAAAAAAAAATTCTCACCAAATTTTATAAACATATTCTTGAGTCAATACTTTCATCTTGAGAAATTCATGGTACTTATGATACAAGAGTTGGAAGATCTTTTTTTTCAATCATTTTACCCTTTATACGAGTCTTATTCTAGATGTTGGTTTAAAAACAAATATGTTCAGATCATACATCTTGTCCCTCCATTGATGGATATTGGTAGTGCATAGTTATATAAGGATAATGTTTATCCCGTATAGTCCATTTTGGTTCACATATCAATTTCAATGTCATTAGAGGATGTCACCAATATTTTATACTAGTGTATATAATTATAATCACCCCATGGTACATAAGTATCTCTAGTTCCTAATCGAACATTAATGTAGAATAGATTAAACTGGATAACCACCTTCCAAATATAAATTTGGTTTATTCCATTCCTATACCCATATCATGGACAGTGGCAAGTGAAGGGATGTTTTAGTAAGTCATGGATCTATGATGATCTATAAGTGTAGATCCCATGGATATAAGGTTGGTGTGTATGAATCTGAGAGGTGAAATCCATACTGGAAGAGGTGATCCTAAACGGGTAGTGGTGATCTCAACATCAAGGTTCTCTACACCTCCATGTTTTGTGGTTCATGGGGGAGGTGCAGTTGAAGGATAGAGACTTCCCGATAAGAAATTATTTGATTAGTTTAATTATTCCAATTTAGTTTTAGTAGTTACTAGTGTTGAAAAAAGGTGAGTATTCACAATATGGTAGATCTACAATATGATTTAGTCTACCATATTTTGTGTGTATGTTGGATAATATTCAATGATAAAACTATCACTAATGAATGTAGTAACATAAAAAATAAAAATGTATACTCCCCCATCCCATCCTAGGACATGATGTTAACTAATCCTAGATCCCTATATAAAATCTCTGTGATATCATAAGTATATAGAAATATTCTAAATCCAGTGATGACTAATTAATCCCCTTATAGAATGGTCTCTATTGTAGTTAGAAACTTCCTCCCATAGAATTCTCATAGGTGTTAGTTTGACTAAAGGTTTTGTGTGGGGGGGGGGGTTCATTTTTTATGATTCCTTCAAAAATTATGCATACCAAGATTCCCCTGATGTAGGAGAGGTAAATCCTCCTAAACATGAATCAAAATGTATCATTATTGTAGTGTAAAATATCATGGATGTATAAGATTAATAAAATCATCTAGATTTGGATTTATAGACAACTTTCTATTTATTCATACTATAACAAGTTATAAGGTATGAAGGGGAAATTATAAGAAAATCATTAGATTTACAGTATTGGTGGAGGGATGGAGAGTAGGTCCTGGTCCATTTTGGGGTGGAAAAATTACAACATCATAGTGATGTGGTTATGTGTGTACAATATTCTATTATTGAGGCACCACCATTAGAAAATGAAATTGTGAAGCTACTTTTTGGATATGATTATAATCTGTAATTCTCAATATATTTTAATTACTCCTCGTATAAATACAATATTCCTAACTTTATTATCCCTCATAATAAAATGACCGTGCCTTACGATAGATAAACCATATGTATCCCTAAATGTGATTGTGGATACTGAAACACCTTGTGTACTAGAGATTATATAAAACACCATGAAACATGACTTGTTGTTTTTTGATGAAGAAAATAACAAACATAATGCAATGGTTCTAGTAAGACATCACTGCTATCTTGTTTTAGTAACACCTGAGATAACATAAGACCCACACACCTCGATTTGGTTTTAAAACATTTTCATTACATATTATATTTTATACAACAGAAAATGACCAGATTATAAAAAAATCATATTTAAGAAATCTGTATCCAATACAAATTTACATATACACCGAATATATTTTAGATTTATAGTTTTAGAGAATTAAGATAAAACCACTATGTATGAAGACAAAAAAATCACAACAAACTTTAATTTTCCCATTTATTCTTAGATTTTTAGGTTCCATATAAAGAAATAGATATATCTAAAAAATTATTACATATTATAGCATTACAGAAGAATAGTACATAGTATCATTCTTCATAACAAGGGGAAAACAGAATCATAAAAAACAGTGATATTAGATGCTCAAAAAGTGTAAACATTTGAAATATTTATTATATGTGAGAATAACATGATTAAGTGGGTGTTATAACATAATCACATGCATGATATATATTTAATTTTATCCTACACATGAAATCATATACAATAAACTGACAATTTATTTCATATTAAAAATAATTATAATAATGGTGAAAGTGAAGAAATCATCATTTATTACACATAATATTGGCATTTAAAAATATAATCATAAAAAATAATAATCATTTGATGATATTTATTAAAAAATATTACCATTCATAATATTTTGAGAATAGAAAGAATAAATGATATTCATTCATTATAATTTTAACATTGGAATTCACAATAATTTCTACACATAGTATTGGGATAATATCTTGAAGAAATAATACCAAGGATTAAATATTTCAACATATATATATAATTTATTTTCAATGATAATCATTATTATATCATGATATATCTATATCAGATTACTCCATGTGTTGGATAGTTAAAACATACACAACCATCATAAAATAATGATCCATCCTAATATATACCTCAAGATCATAAAAATATTTACAATATCATCATTGATTAACTCGTGGAAAATCAAATTTGTTTCATAAATATTTATTCATAATAATAATTTTTTTTATAAAAAACTAAATATTTATCTTATAATTTAATTATAAACCATGTAAATCATAAAAATCATCAATGTTTGTTTTTATATATTGAAATATCATCAAAATATCCCTCAAACATTTCTTCCTGAAAACACATTATCAATTTTGAAGTTAGTTTTTTAAAATATACAAAGACACATAATACTAAGGAAATTTGTTTCTATGATTATATCCATTGATAATTATACATGTGTTTTTTAGTTATAAATAAATTCATATTAGTAAAAAAAATTTAAAATATTATAATGAAACTATGTACATGGAATAAATTTTTCACCGATAATATAAGAAATAAGATCAAATATTGATTTAAAACATTTATCAAATGTTTTATGTATCATGGAGGGAATGATAAAAGTAAAACATGAAAAAAATATAAATAAATACAGTATAATATATTTTTTGTGTTTAAAGTCTAATAGTTATATAATTTTTCTCATTGTAAAATTGAAAAATTAAGATTGTAACAAAATATTTTTACCACATTTTTTAATATTGAATCAAAACAACCATGAAAAAAATTAAATAAAATAAAATATTATATATAATTTATATAAATTGATTCACGATATATCATATTTAATGGGTATTTATTAAAAAAAATGAATTGAACAATTGTTTAAAATTGAAAATTCCTCATAGAAAGAAAATTGAGATGAGAGATTCATACGTATCGTCTTGTGTTTATCCATACACATTTAAACCTCTTGTATAATAAATATTTATTTAATATTTATTCCATAAAAATCCATATATATATATATATATATTCTATCACTCCCCTATTATTTATTACTATCATTTTTCATAATAATCCACCACTAAAATCATTATTAGGGTGCTAAGTGGTCCATTTTCTTTTAATGTTTTGGTTGGAATAGTTTGGTCCATGAACATTGTTAATGGTTTCATCATATATATAAGACTAAACATGAAATAATAAAGATATTTATCCATTTTTTTATCATTTGTTTTCATCTATAAAATGTGGTGATGAAAAATGAATTACATCACATTGTGGTAATGATAGACAGCACTTACGTACGAGTGATGTTTCCAATTTTTGATGGATGGAACAAAAAAAGATAAATAATTCACAATTATTGGATAATAATAATAATTTAAATATATTATCTATATATATATATTCTACTAACATATATATATTACATTCCATATAAAGTATAAATGAATAATAATAGACATCACTTTGTCAGGGCCATAGTCCCCATGTATGACATAATGGTGTATTCATTTTATAAACAAATATCATTTATAAAGCAGGATAACGTATTATAATTATATAAAAATAATTATTTTATAAATATAATATATAAACATTAAATTACAATAACAACCATTCAAAAAACATGTTGATAGATATTTAAATATATTTCATTTTTATATACGGTCATCCATACGACACATGAGAGATGCATTAATTTTCTATTTAGAAAGAGATGAGACAAAATTGGTTTGTTATATGAACATAATAACATTTAATTATATTAAATATATTTATTTTATTATATCAATATGATTATATGAATTTTATAGGAGTTGGTAGAATAAATAAATATGGAAACGTTTGGTTAAGAATTATACCTATACTTTGAAAAAAACCATTAGATTACAATATAGAAATAAATGGTTGGTCATATAATAAATAAATGGTTTTTATTGATTTTAGAAGGAAATTATACATGTAATTATGTAGGTATTGACGAAATTTGTATTCTTAAATGGTTTGATCAAGCGAGGAGATGTGGCGTTATTTTATAACAGAAGAAATGGATACAGTTGTAATTTTTGTGATAATGAAATAAAAAAATACCATAATAATGAAAAGTTGTACAAAATTTAAATAATATATAATATAGGATATTTTAATGTCAAAATCACTAAAACTAGAGAAATTTTAATAGGTTTACAATTTATTTTTACACTTATAATTTTGTTTATCCAGATTATTAAATCTTTCTAACGTTGGTCTAGGTAAGAGATTCAACAATAAATAAGGGTTATAAATCTATTTATATGGTTTAAATTCAGTAAATAATGTTCCATATAATACATTTTTTAACTTTTCAAATTTCACATAGCCCCTTAGATTAATTTTTTTTATTTTAAAATCATTCAATAAAAGATTAATTAAAATTAAATATTAGTAAATTAATTTACGACTATTAAAAAATGTGGTTTTATAGGCATTAAGATAATAATTTATTTTGAATATAATATATTTAATAATTAATTATAAATTATTATGACAGATAATATTTTTTTAACGCCATGATCAATCCCAAAATATTACTTTTATTCTTCTTAATGTTAGTTTTTCTTTATTTTTTATGTATTTCAAAAACAATGTGATGACATTACGTAAGACTTTAATGTATTTATACAAAAAGTAGAAAATAGAAATTTAATTTACATCATGAAAATAAATTATTTAGACTCAGATTAATAATTTATAATTATTCTTAACATTATGTATCCCATTAAGAAGATATAATTGAAATTAACATCACGAGATTAAATTTTTTATAATTATCCATTAAATTAAATAATATAATGTTTATAATCTATTAATATATATTAAATTAAAAAAATTTATAATATAAGATGGTTATGGTCTGAAAATATCAAGAGATAAAATATACAAAATTTTTAGGGATATTTATAGGCCTTATTGTTTAGTTATAATATTGATTTACTCATTTTATCCATACCTAGGTTACAAAAATTATACAAAGGATATTATTCATAATGGGAAAATAATAATTGGTGCCTATTTACCAAATTTGTTCTCATAAATCCAAATGTGGAATCTTTTTTTAAATATTGAATGTTTATAAGTAGTATAATTTTATTAAAATATAAATGACTAATACACAATGAAATGCAGTTTTTCCAAATATGTGTTTTTATCCTAAAAACGAGTTTATATCAAAATTATATTTAAATGTAATTATTTTAAAATTATTTATATTAATTATTATTAAATGTGGATCATTATTAGAAAAATTTTCTTATTACAAATTACATCTTGGTTTATTACATAATGGTACACATAAAAAATCGTAGAACATTTTAACATCAATGGAATTTTGGAATCATGTATATTTAATAAAATCTTTAGTATGAGATAAAAAAATAAATAAAACATATTTAACATGAGCTTCAAAATCATCGTTCATCTAAAAATGTATAAAATAACATGGGGATATACATCATAATGGGGTGAGTTATAAATGGTAGGAATTGAATAAAAAAATAATTACGAGAATATTTTATTACACGTTTGAAAAAAAGTAATATAAATGTGACATAAAAATGGTGATAATAATATTATTGAACAAAGATTCATAATATATTCTTATCACATAATCCAAACATGGAAAATATGAAACCAATATAATCAAGAAATCAAATACATAGCTCAATAATTACCATATATACATCATAACAAGTAAAACAATTTCTAGATATGGATTGGGTTCACTCCTTAATCCCATAAATGACTTAATATGTGAATATAACATTAACCTACACATTGAAACTATATATAATTTTGGGTTTACCCGTCACCTTCAAATCATGTACATGCATAAGTGTTACTAATAAATCATTAAATATAGTATCATATGTCTTTCCATTTAACACTAATAACAAGGAGTGTGTTATAAATATATTAAAGTGCCTAATAATGTAATTAAATGTATTTATATTTGAATACCATTGATTAGAAATAGTGATGGTATTCATAATACAATGGTTTGGCATGGAAAAAATTAGAGTGATATTTTGGCAGCATGACTCTATAAAATAAATAATTATGAAATGGTTTAACGAAAGATAAAGTGTTATAAAATGTTATGTAAATACGATTTATATACGGGTGGTTTTAAAAAAAATATCCTAAAAATATAAATTATAAATAAGATGAATAAATTGAAGAATATTTTTGAATATTGAGGAAAATTAATGTGTCCCTTACCATGATAGATTCATTATGAAATCCTAAGATGAGCATTTTAAGAGACTGGGCGAAACACAAAATGACTCAATAGAGGTAATTTTAGAGTAAGGGTGTGGTCCATGGATTCTGAGTGATGTGGTATGGGATATTTTGATTGATTTTATAGGAAAATGGATAGGGGTTCTTTATTATTTATCAAATATTTGTGTTGGAGTCTGAATAAAAATGTAATAAAAACCACAATTTTATCAATGGGTTTTCCATGGATTCTATATACATGTATTGGTTTTCTAATTTTTTGAAAAAAATATTTAGTGTCATAAAAATATTATACTTTGTGATTTTTTATGTTAGTCATGTCCATAATGTAATAATTTTAAAACCCAAAACTGTAATTTAGGGTTTTGAGGATTCATAAATTATTTATAACGTTTTTATAATATCTAAAATTGAAATAGTATGAAGTGAAACAAATATATTTATTCTTGGATACCTTTTATATAATTTAATATGACTCTTTTTTTCTATGATTATTTTACAATACCAACAATATATTTGTACCATATTTAGTTTTTACCCAAAACTTTAATGAAATATTAATGATTATTATAAATTCACCATTATATAAATTAAATATTATGAGTAAGAAATTAATATTTACTTCATATAATAAATTTTCTAAATAAGTTAATTTTTACATTTAAATTAGAGTCTATATTTATTTGGAATGATGGGATTTCAACAATAATAGTTTTCAAACCATTACAAAATTCTTTTTTACATCATAAAATAAAATTATAAACTACAGCTTGTAAATATTATTTAATGATAATATTTCATAGAAATATCATTTATTAAAAAAATGAATTATTCCAGCCAAAGTAATTTCATTATTGAAATTTCTTATTACTCAAAAAATACAATTTATATTTTATCATATCAAATTAAAAATAATTTATAATATAAAAAAATTATATGTTCATATACTAATTATCATATAAAAATAGTATATTATTAATAATATTAATAGTGTCCTTATACATATCCCTTTATTACACAAGAATACATTATATGGCTGAGGTCTATGATTGGGAGGTTTTCATTAGGTGGTATGGTATACAACATTTTGTCTCTATCTAAATGGGCATCAACAACTCCCGAAAAGGGGTTTGGTCATGATTTAGTTTTTGGATGCTGGCTAGTGAATCATCAATATAAAATTCCATTGATTTTAATCAAATTAAATCTCTAATAAATGGGAATCATAGTGTACGATTCTACTAGTTTCGACCATCACTTTATTTTTTTTTGTAAATTGAATATTTCAAAACACTATATTTGTTATAATAAAATGATCACTATTCAATGGATATATTATAATTATTTATAATTTGTAATGTCATTTTAAATCTAATAGGATATAATGAAACAAAATAAGTAAAAGTTTTTTATATAACCATAAAACATAATATGTAATTCTATTAAATCATAAAAGGGATTTTATATATAAAACTTCAGGTCATTAAAGTCTTCCCCCATAAAACATTTCTCCCTCAAAATTTTTATTTTACACACTAAAACAGATGAGGCTAATTTAATATCATTATATCTTCCATCTTCCAAAAGCCTTCATCAAACATCTAATTTCTCCATATCATTTTGGTTATGTTCATTATCATATTTCATAGAACATTTCCTCTATGATATAATATCTACAATTAATTCTAATCATATGGTAAATCATTCTATAATGGTACTACATATGTATTAAACATATGTGATGGTTCGAGTATGTAATTCATCAAGATGGATACATGTAACAAACGATGAACTTGAGATAGAATATTTTGGGTTTCTAGTCGACATGCAACCACTGTATTTCGATCATGGTCCTCCAAGGGATGGATTTATCTTGGACTAATATTGAACATTTTCACTATTCATAGGACTTTGTTCCATGGAGAAATGCATAGGAATACCCCATATCAAACATTAAACTCTAGGTCTGATATATGATCATTTTAAATACTCTTACATTTAATCTAATAATCCTTATTCTTAATACAAAATGTCTTGATAGCTTCCACCATTTCAGGATCCAACAACTTACATTCACCAAATTCATCCCTTTATGATGGTGTTCTATCCCGCTTTTCAGATAATGTTTCATAGGGATCCATTTTGATTCCCAATTAAAAACTAATATTTTAGGAGAAATAAACAGGGGTAATATATTGATCCCTTCTTCCATTTAACTGCATTTATAATGTTATAAATAAGTAATCAGGTGTAGTGTCAGTTTACTATGATTGGACATCATTTTTATGGTGATAAGTCATGATGAAGATCAAATCATTATTTAGATTATTTAGAGACTCTTCCCAAATATAGAGGTAATTCCTAGATATCTTCTAGATATAATCAATAGTGGTATGACTTGTAGAATTACCGCTTCTATAGGGTATATCATAGTATTTTATCGAGTGGGAAGTCCCCTCAAATTACAAAGAAGTGACAGGTATTTGAAAGAAGATACACCACAACCCATATAACATTATTTACTCTTGATGTATTTTTAATACCAAGGAAAAAGACAATGATAATGTTTTCCGATTTTCATTAATGTATGGTTAATGTTTCCATCATCCACTTATATATTATCCATTTATCCTTCACGTAATGTCATATAGGACACCCGCATGTATATTCTCAGATATCCTTTTTTTATATTTTTCCACCAACAGTTATTAAGTAGATCTCAATATATCATTCTACTCCCTGGATGGATAATGTAGTAAGAGCTATGTGCATCATCAAAACCATACTTTTTAATCTCATTATTTGACCGTACATATATACTTGACCCAGATTTTATGACTCCTTGATTAATTTTTGAACTCTGAGGACTTAACTTACTATATAGGTTTTACATATATTCTGATTTTCTATATCATTTCTTTTAGATTGCCTTATCTTCTCCATAAGGTACAATTGAGAAATAATTTATAAAAATATTGACAATTTTCATTCATTTATGATCCTCATTTACCTAATTTATAAATCTATTAATATTATATCATCCTTAGTTTTATTTAATTATAACATTTATACATCCTATATTGATTGAGAATCTACTAATTTATTTTCCATCATTGGTTTTTTGTTAATTGATTAGATATAGTCTTTAATATGGTTTAACCATTTTTAATAATAAATATTCAACTCTTTTGGTGTGTATACATACATGAGGAATTAATAATACATATATATTTCACACTTCTCCCAAAATGATAATTATACCTGATTTTTAATTAGAATTTTATTTGAATCAACTCGAAATCTTGTATTGGGTAGTTTTGTTCATGAAAAATCAATTTCCTTGTGGTCGAGGCTGTAACATTTTCATTTTTAATTAGAACAAAGTATAAGAACTTCATTGAATAGTTTATATAAACAACTAATATTTCTCAAAATATGTGTATAATAAGTACATGTGTCGTGATAATCTTTTCTTTTAACTCCTCAAATATGAATTCTAATTAATTATTCCAAGAAAACATGAATCCCTTCTGAGTTAGTTTTATTTTTCTATATTTAAGTAATGAAAAATTTCAAAAAACCATTGATGATAATACCCTTACAATCTGAGGAAACTATGGATATCTGCCAAATAGGATAGCCTTAGCCATAAATCAATTGAATATGTCTTTTAATGGTTGACATATATCTCTTTAAATGTGATAACATGATGAAATAATGGAACTTCCTTCAAATAGAAATCATATTTTTTTATACATTTCGTTTATCGTATCATTTTATAAGGTTATATTCATAGTGATCAAATGCTTCTTGTGGTTTTACAAAATAATAGAGTATATTAGAATATCCTCTACAAAGACTACCACAAAATTATAAAGGTAACAAATAAAGACTATATACATAAATTCAATGAGTATTGGTAGATAATTATTGAGTATGAATGGACATGCCTTGAACATATAGTGGAAGAATATGATATAAAAATTATTCTGGTGGATGAAATCCATCTTCAAAATTAAATAATAATACCCCAACATAAGATCCACCTTGAAAAAATATTAGGATCCAAATAGATGGTTAAATAATTATTCAATCAAAAGAATAAGATAATTTTTCTTTTCCATGAAATTTTTGATTTCATGATTATAAATTCAAAGGCACATTGACCCATCCATCATCTTGACGAATGGGACTGCTCCATCCCATGGTGAAGTAGTAGGGTGTGTAAACCATTTATCCACATTCCCTAGTTATATTCATTACATCCTCATGTTTAAAAACATCCATTTTATATAGATTATTGGAAATTTTAAAAACCATAGGTTTATAGTGAATTGAAAATTCATCCTCTCATCTTAGAGAAGGACCAGGAAATTTGTAGGGAAACACATTATCATATTCCTTCACAAGAAGAATGTCCTAATAGATTATCTATTCTATATACTCAATCATTTGAGCTATATATTCTTTCTCATAGTGATATAATATCAACTCTTTTAATGATTGTTAAAAAAAGCATGTTCCTACTTGAACGTATATCGAATTATAGGATGATTCGTTATACTGAGATTGATTTCCATCACATAGAAATATATTTGGTATTTTTTAATGTTATATAATCCATATAATGGATATCATTACATTCCCCTAAAAAGGTTATCATCGGTTCAATAAAAATTTAATCCCAAAAAATATAACTATGGAAGTGTTTTATACATTGTAGGTAATAACTTCCCCATATTTAATTTTCACTAACATATCTACTTAATTTTTTGTGGTGTATTTTAATTTTTTCAATTAAAAATTCTTGAATAAAAAGGAAATCATAGAACATGATCCCAAAAGTATGTTCACTTTCCTTGAATAAATAATAAGTGTATCTGGTACCAAATGATTTTTGGGATTATCTATAGAATTTATAATTGAATAAGATCTCTCTTTTTTTACATTGAGGATGTTGTCACTGATTATATCCCACTATCATTGGGTTAGTTAATTGGATTGGAATGTTCCCTTATTCCATGGAGTTTAATCATTGTATAATTAAACGAGGGCTGAGTAGAGAATTATACTATTTTAATACATTGGTTGGTTTCTACTTGTAACAATTTCTAGCTAGGTTGTATTCATTCTCACTCTTAATTCCATTCCTCACCCCCATTAGAAATTTTTTGATGTTCTTATTTCCACACATTTGATAAGTTAGATGTTGAAATTTCATACAACTATTATATTTCTCCATCGCACTACCATATTTAAAATATAATATATAGTTCTCATCCCCAATGGAATACTTGATATTCACTGGTATCCATTTCTACATTGAAGGATCTTAAAATAAATTCATAATATTTTACATAGTCTTGTATTTAAAATCCTTATCATAGAATTAGATTTATCCCACTAAGGAAGTGATTAACATTATATTCAGAGGTCATGAAAATGATGGTGGAATATTCTTCATGTATTGTGATATTTTCTTCATACAAAAGAATTGATTATTTTTATTCTTTCAAGAGGTAATAAATATGAAGTTATATTTTATTTTGGATATCATGTCTAAAATATTTTTCTGAAAATATCTTTTTGAATTTTGTCCACCGCTGGTTATTTTCACCAATAAGATGATAAACTAATATTACCTTCTCTTTCACATAAAATTTAAGGATATATGAGAAAAATTTCAATATAGTTAACACGTGGTCTATGATTAAGGGATCAGATTATCCATTGAATATCAGAGGAATTTGTCATATAATTTTCTCAATTATAGATTTTACTTTCTTAAGTGGAATTTAATGCTCATCCTAAATATCGATTCTATTCAAATCACGAGTCAAATGATTGTGTTTTATCAAAAATTATATGAATCCTACTCTCATTTTGTTAATAATCTCATTTGGTCAGTCATCACATTTCCCTATATATTTTTTGGTTACATAGTGTCTCATATTTTTAGCCATTGTCGTGGATAAAGGGAAAATCTAGGATGAGTAATTTTAAATTATTAATCAAATAAAAATGAATACAAAAACATTTAAGGGTTATTTTATGACTTACATGTATTTCTTTACCATATATTTTAATTATTAAATCTATGTATTACATGGAATATTATCTATCATAGAATCATATGGGAACTTTTTTCATTAATAATGGTTCATAATGACCTTATCAATTTTAAAATCATATACACTAAGATTTTAAATACATGTGTGTCGAAATCCCCCTTATCATTCACCTATTCATGATCAAGTCTAGCTCAATGCTGTGTTTTCTGCTATTACACAAATATATATTTTCTCAAATGGAATATCCTATTATAATGCGTATAGGTATTTATTTTCACAACAACCACATGGTTCATATTTTAGAAAATATTTGTGGTGTTTTATAATTTTTATTATTATCCCATGGGATTTGTCTAGAATATTCTAATATTAGTCCCAAAAAACTAAACATTCCTCTAAAAAACTATAATAACCCTTATATTTGTTTCATATTCATTCATGAATTATTACACCAGCATTATCATAAAAAACTAGAGTATCCTTATGTTGAGAATAATTGGGAATTATGTTAATGTAATTTAAATTTTAAAACTAGATACAAATATAAAGACCTGTCCCTTGAGGCCCGTTTCATGACGACCCCAAGCTCACCTTCCATAGGCCAGGGGCTGGAGACATGCACCGAAAGGGGTATCCCCAAAAACCGGTAAGGAATTTCCATTATATCCTATATACACACTCAACCAAGAACACAAAAATATATGAACACAAGTAAACTGTATAGAAAAAAGAGTGTTGAATGTAAGAGGGGCAGGAATACAATCCCAACAGTAAATGTACAAGTTCAACTGGAAATATAATAAAACTGAAGAATGTGAAAGACTACTACTGGGTCGTCTTATGAGGCTCATACCTGAAGGTTAGGTACAGATCTCATCCTCAACACTCCAATTCCACTCATCTCCTCTGCATACCAACATGCCGTATGGTCCACCTCCAAGCACCGTCTAGTCTTGGTACCCTCAACCCTGATATGTGTTGTCCGTCATCTGCACCAAACAAAACAGGGTGAGGGTGAATCCCATGCAAGGGTGAGTATAAAGATACTTAGTAGGGACCCTGAGACACTCAAGGTCTCACAAAATCTACAAATGATATACCAAAAATAATTTAAATCAGTGAAAAACCTACTTAGGTATATGCCCATACATATACCTAAGTTATCAAATATTACCCATCTTATACACGAGGAAACACATGGCCCAATGCCTTATCCCGAGTACAAATGTTCCACGAAGAGAATATTACCTTGAAGAGAAGATTACCATGAAGAGAAGTACCACATAGGTATGCCACACAGAAGAATAGCACAAATATAAAGACTCAACTCACACTAGGTATAACATATGTACAATAGTAGAGATGATTAGATGTGACTACTGAATCAGCATACTCTGTTAAGAGGCAGACCCACATAGGATCATAAATCATCATACCCACATAGTATCCTAGTACATCATCATACCCACACATGATCCTAGTACAATAGACAAACATAGGATCCTAGTACATCATCAGACCCACACAAGATCATAGTACTGTAGGCCCACACAGGATCCCTGTACATCATTAGAGCCACACACGATCCTAGTATATCAGACTGACACAAGATCCTAGAGTTGTCCCACATGTATTCCAAGAGAATATTCATGTGCGATCCTCGAGAACAGACCCACGAAGGGTCCCTTTCTCATGTTACATCTAGCTAAAAGTGTCCCACACTAAGCTCACTTGATTCAAGGAGGATCTTCTCTTCAAGGAAAAGTTTGATACTCAAACTTCCATGAATCCCCAGAATGAAGTATCCCGAAGAACCTCTATGTAAATGGGGTCTTAGCACAATAGACGGTGCATCAATCTGACGCCCAATCTATATGTTATTGGAAATTTAGTCCCAAGGACCCAGTTGGATTCTTGTTCAATCCATCCTGGTTATACCACAACATTAACGAAAACTCAAGTGTGGTATTCCAAAAGTATGTCTTGCTCCAATGTTTCTAGTGCCGCTGAGTGTTCATAAAATAGATGTCTTTAGATCAATATATTGTTAATAGAGTGGAAAGGGTTGATGTTGGTCTGTGTCCAGTCTGACCTTGTTGGATTGGCCTGGCCTGACCCAACTTGACCCGGGTCATAACCTAGGTTGGACCCATCCCATTGGATCCGAACCGGCTTGCTGGGTCTGGCCCAGCACATCGGTGCTGCCCACGATGCAGCGGCCCATAGCATAGCGGCCCATAGTGCGACGACCTGTAGTAGCCAGTGGTTCGGTCCTCTAGCGCAAACCGTTTGGTCACCCCATGTTGTTCGGATGGGCAGCCAGTCCTCCGTGCGATGCTATCGAGCGCAGCACCATCACTAGCGGTCAGAAGCGAGCCAACCTCCCTTTCTTCAACTCCATGACATAAGGACATGGCTCTTCTACGTCGGGTGGTGTGGATGTGCACCGCCGCCCTTCACATGGTTGGTCGCCACTGGCCGCCACCCTTGCACCACCATGGCTGACAGGACGCGTCTCATCTCTAGTGGCATGGTTGTTCCACCGCCTTCATCACTGCTCATGGGAGTGCTGACCACCATTCTCAAGCCCCACTGGTGATGGTCTCCGAAACAAGTCGTCTTCCTCCTCCATTGCGTAGAATGCACCGAAAATCACAAGGATTGTGGAGTGTTTGGCCCATGTTCTTTTGGAATTCACCCTCTGCATTAGATTTGTAGAAAGCACCTCTTTGGGAGTGATTCAATGTAAAATAAATATCAACGATGATTTATCAAAAACACACACCTACCTTGAAGGTTCCAAGTGAGGAGGTGCGATTACGAAGATGAAGTCATTGAATAACATCGGATTTCTTCATTTCCACAAGGCTCATCTGATCCAGGATCAAGGTTGGTTCCTCATTCTATATTTTGCAGTTCGGGGTCACTCGTCAGTGCCCTCCAGAAGTAGCTTTGTCCTCCAAGTGTCAGGCATCATGGCCCTTTTCCAGAGTTTCATTGCTTGGTTAAGCCTTGACTAATCCTCCCCAAATGCTCCATATAAATATGTGAGGGGGAGGGTAAGTAATGATTGTGGAATTTATGAAGTTTCATTTAATTGGAACATTCATAAATTCAAACAATTCTGTAACTTAGTATTTGATAGGTTTAAAAAATTAAGTTACGTTGGAGCAATTTAATGTTGACACATTTAACAAAATTTACTTCGATTAACTAATTAAATGGGGCATTTAAAGTCTTTCTCCCATTAAAGAGGGTTCGGGTGGTCCCCACCACCATAACCCATGTAGAGAGGTTTAAATAAAAATAAAATAAAACATTTTCTTTATTTTATTTTTATTTCCACGTAAAACATGAAAACTAACTTTCCCCTTTGACCTACTATGGTCGACATGAAGGTCTTCTAAAGATAATATTGGCATTGCGAGTTTATCAGTGTCCTTAGGTTTCAATTCCGAGCATCGGTTCATATGTTACAGAAACCCGCTCGCACCTTTACTGAATGTACCCAAAAAAAGTTCAAAAATTCACTCCGGGCACACCGTGCATCGGAATCACGCGCCACAAATTTTCATGGACTCATAAAATTCCCATATAATTAAAAAATAAATCTAAGTTATTGGTTTTTACATTATCCTCTTTTCATGTATTTTCTCTCCTGAAAGAATGATCATAAAAACTATGAAAACAAGTGGGGGTACTGAGCATGAATCTGAACCTCCCACTCCCATGTGCTCTTCTGGAAGTTCTCTTGTTGCCATCGTATGCACAAAAAATTTATTGATCACCCATGAAGGAATCTCTATTACTGATCCTCAATCTCAATTAGAACCTCCGTAAACGTCACCCTGTCATCGATGTCCAGCTTCCTATGGTCGATGATGTGTGTTGGGTAGTGCATGTATCTCCTCGGCTGGGATACGTGGAAAATGTTGTGCACCCGGTGCAACTGAGGGGGAGTTGCTAGGATGTAAGCTACCTCACCAAATCTACTAAGGACCTGAAAGGGTCTGATGAACCTGGGAGATAACTTTCCGCCTCATCCAAATCTCCCCAAAACACATCGGGGTGAGACCCATTGTAACGTTCCTGCCTTAATCACGTACAATTTTTTTTTTCATTATTACAGTAGAATTATTTATGTGACTCAAGTCGCGCGCCTTCACACCTCTCTTCGAGTCACGAGAAACTTTTTATTTAATTTAAATATTTGAGAACTTTTCATAAAAAAATGTCACATCATGATTTGGTGCAATGTTCGGGTTTTAAAAAAGTAATTATAGATTGGTAAAGAGAAATATTAGATTTAAATAAGATTTAAAAGAACGGAAGAAAGGATAAAATGAAATTATGAAATAAAATAAAGAGGGGCTTACGAGAAAAAATTAAAATAATTTAAATGGGAGATTCCAATTTTTAGTTTTTTTATGTTTCATCCATTATTTTGTTTTATTTTATCTTTTTCTTTTATTTCATTTTTCTTTATTTTATTTTTTTCACTTATTTTTCTTTTCTTTTATTTTTCTTTATTTTCTATTTTTATTTTTTCCTCTCCTCTCTCCCTCTCCCACTCATCATGTCGCACTCCTCAGTCCCATCACACCAACTAGTATCCTCCTTATAAGGCCAATACTCCTCTATCTGGCATCTGATACCTTCACTGTTATGTGTTCATTAAACCATAATGAAAGGATAACATTTCACAACTTCTATTGTTCGATTCCGTTGAGTATTCTGTGCTCATTTTGTTGCATATGCTTTTAACTTGTTTTGGGGTTTTTTTTAAAATCCTTCATTTTAATTTTTTTTATTTCAAATCAATTTCTACTGTGGATCATAGAGTCATCTACAACTACAAGGTAGGCTGAGTACACACTTTTCCTCTGTTTCATTGCGATTTATAAAAAACACAGGGTTGTGTCTTTAGTCGGTCTCTACCATCATTGTGCAATTTTACCCATTTTAATTACATTAATGGTTGTGTTTAATTTTGGAAGATTTAATAATCATATATTAATTTATTTTAATGGTTTCCACAATATCATTCACCCCTTTGGGTGTGATGACATAGTCGACGTATTTTTCCATTAGCCGGGTTATTAATTTAATTATCTGCGGGTATTGCACATCCCCTTTTACTTTTTATAAATTAAATGAATAGATATTTGAAATTATTCCAACAATGTTGGACACCCATTTGACCATGATGACATGATCAGTGTATTTTTTTCATTAAATTGGTTTATTATTTGATTAACTGAATTTTTTGCGAGGAAACTTTTTATTGTAATTAAATTAAATAAATAGTTCCTTGAACATGAATTTCAATTGTTGGATCATTGGCACTAGTTTTTCTGAATTGTTTATTATTTAAATATGCACTTTGTGCTAAGGGTGATATGATATGTATATTTCCATGCAAGTAGTTCTATTGTACTATTAAATTTATGACGTGTGATGCAAGGGTGTATCTGTTTAGTTTTCAAGATGCGACATTACATGCTGATTATGTAATATTTTCTATATTTAAAACATTAAATAAAATCAAGGTGGGGAAATTTGGTGTGTCCCGTATTTAGGGACACGCATAGATCCTCTATTCCTGATGGGTTACCTCTACGTTTCGGGGGGTTTCATTGGCTTTTCCAGACCGAGAATTCGCCAGTCTTTCTAATACTTTTGAGTGATAGTGGTTCCAAAAGGGACCATCATGATAGATCTGTTGGAAATGTGGCTAAGATAGAATCAGATGACACTATAGCCCTTTTTGCGAGATTGGGCAGGACTGGTGTTATATCAATTCCTCGAGCATGACTTTTTCTTTCGAAATATTTCCTTGTACGAGCTCGGTGGTTTTCGATAAATTGAAGGATGTTCGGTATCGATACCTTTGAGATGTGATAAGACTCCAAATCTCAACATGAACCATAAATAATGACGCACTTAAGGTTTATGTTATTGCTATTTGAGTCTCTTGAGAATTTAGATTTTCCCATGATTTGTGGAAGTGCACCTGGTTAAAACAGGACATGATTCACAAGTTAATGCACAATCATGGGGTATGCTTTTTCCTGGATTGACCTTTCTTTCTGGGTTATATATATATATAAGTGTTCATCAATTTCTGTTGACAAGTACCATTCTATACTACCAGCTTAGGATGAAGCTGGTGACTAGGCATGGGTACCATTTGGGACCCGAGCCAAATTTTTTATTTCATTGCACTGCAATTAATTTATATGTAATGATTATGTAATGGCACACTGTATTTTTATTTTAGCACGAAATGGAATGGTTTAGACACCGTGGATGTCGTCCTACTGGGATTTTATCTCACACCCTGATCGGGCATCATCGTCTCCCAAGTAGATTACGTGCTCGCAAGTATTGACAAGGGGAAGTGTTCTACATCCGATGCTAGACTTTTCATTACTTATTAGGATGGAGTCCGGGGAAAATGATTGGGCCTTGCATATGATGTAATTTATGCTTGTGTCTTTTCTTTTCATTGACTGTGAGTTTGAGTTCTATTTTCTGTACTTTCGGTTTAGACTCATATTATGGCATGACACTCTTTTGTGAGTTTCCGCACTTGGTTTTTTATTCAATTAGATTATTTACATTGATTCTGCTGCTGTTTGTTTATACACATTCTTCTGCTACATATTATTTGTTGTTTTTTACTTCCTATATGATATTATCTGTTACCTATGAGGTAATAGTCCCCCCCACAGACACAAACATGTCCATCGCTTCTAGTCGACAGCCTCTACGGTTTGGGAGATGCGCTTGAGTTTATGGGATGCAACGATCTGACCACTATCTTAGAGGTGATCTGGGTCAGGACGTTACAAATTGGTATCAAAGGTGGTTTTTCCTATTGTCTTACTGTTTAGGTTAGACAGGAGACTAGGATATAGGGATTTGGGATGTACTCATTTCTTCAACGTAGCTAACCCATGTACAGGGGAAAAATCAAATTCCTGGGTTGGGATTGCAGTTATTGATTATTCCAGTTACTATTGATATGATTTAACCTTGGGTGACTCACTTGTAATGTGTTGTTATTGTGATGGTATTATTGAAATAATCGATCTACCATTGCAACCTATTGATACGAGGGAAAAACATCCCATCAATCATGATAGGCACAATAGGATTTAAATTCCATGTATATTTCCATTCCATATCTACATTTACCGTGCATTTTCCTGTTGCATGTGAGTACTATTATACCTATTGGAAATTTTTTAATTGTTGGTATATTAAATATAAGGTTGTGTTAGTCTGTTATATGTTATCCGGAAACAACCTAGGAGTGGGCAGTAGAACTGTTTAGTAATCGTTTTTAGATTACTCTTATATATCAAAACCCAGATCTTGAGTAGGGTTGTCTGTTGTTTAGTGCTCAGAGATAGGATATGTACCTAACCTCTATTACACCCTACTTTTTTCTCCCCTTCTTTATTGCTTGTATATGGGTGTGTTTCACTGCCCTAGTCAAATAACGTTGCAACGTCTTCGTGTTGTGTCTCAGGAGTGTGGAAATGAGCACATTCTAGGGATGGTGTGTCCTAAAACACTAGTGGTTCCTCTCGTAGAGCCTCCTGTGGTGCTACCTCCTATCAATCTTCCAGGGGACCATGATGCTTAGTTCAGGGATAGTCTCCTCAGGCATTTTCAGTTAGTTCAGAATATTCCCAAACCTGCCCCGTCTGTGGAAGACTATACGCGGGACATTCTGTAGCTGCACCCTCCCACCTTCTCATGTAGGGGTAGACCTCATGCTATAGAATCATGGATGAAGCTGTATGGTCTATCTTTGACCACCTTGAGACACTTCCAGAGAGAAGGGTCATACTTGTATTTTAGATGCTTTGTGATACATCCAAAAGCTGTTAGGACGTTGTTTCTCCGGTTGAGAAGGCCAGTGACATCGCATGGGCTGATTTCCATGAATCCTTCTACAATTACTTTTTTTCCCAGTCCTTGAGAGATGATCATGTGTGGGAGTTCCTAAAACATCAACAGGGCTCTATGATTGTGTTAGAGTATTCTACTCATTTCACAGAACATCAGTGTTTTTCGCCATCTCTAAATGTAGACTCCCTGACTACAGCGATGCATTTTGTGGATGGACTTGAGTACATTATCTGTTCTCATGTGAATGTATTCCAATTGACCACTGTTACAGAGATCATGAATCAGAATTTGATCTCAGAGTGAAATTTTTGGGAAGCTAAACTAGTGAGCCACAGTGGTTCAGCTCCGAGACAGGGTAATGGCTCTTCTGGCAATAGGAAATGTCTTTTTGAAAGTGCACATGGGGGAAATCCTAGCCAAACATCGCATCTTTATAGCTCTATCACATGTTATTAGTGCGGCAGGGATGGCCACAAGAAGCCACAATGCAAGATAGATATGAAGGAGTTCTGAGATTGCGACAGGATTTGTCACCTTCACCATTTCTATCATTCATTCTCTTAAGTATCCAATGGTAGAGGATCCTCAGCTGCATCTCCTTCATGTATGGGATCTATGACTCCACATCAGGATGGAATTAAATTTTCCACTGGTCAATCAGGCTGAGAAAATGGTGGAAGTCGTGGTCGAGGAATTCAAGTTCTAGACTATGAGCCTTAGCAGGGTGGACCTTCTAAGACCAACAAGGTAGCCTATCAGGGTCGTGGATCGGGTCCCATGTATGTAGTGAAATTGTCACCAGAGGAGCAGAGTGTAGGGACATATACAATTTGAGGTACTATTCTAGTATCCTTGACTTTAGATTCTGATCTTTTTGATATCGGCACATCGCACTCCATTATATATGCTTCTATTGTAGTAATTATTGGTTTTCTAATTGATTACCTTTACGGTGTCATGTCTCTTAACATCCCTATTGTGGTCAGGACAGAGGGAATATTCCAGTGAAAAGAGTGCCCCCTTTAGATAAGTGGGTACCTTTTTGTTTGAAATTTCTATATCCTCGATATGTCCAGCATCGAAGTCATTATTGTTAGGAATTGAATGTCACCTTAATGTGCCCAAGAGTATTGCTATCATCGTCATTTGTCCTTCACATCCCCTGAGGGCGACACACATCTTCAAAAAGGAGAATTGGAACTTGCAGGAAGTCCAAGATAAGCCTAAATATGCTGGGATAGGTAATGTGACTGCTCAGTTAGAATATCTCTTCATGAGAGATCAGAGAACACAACTAGTTGAATCCCCTCCAGTGGTGGATCTTTTCAAGGATGTCTTTTCTGATGATTTCTCTGTCTTACCTCCTATGAGAGATGTGGAGTTCACTATTGAGATTGTGCTAGTTTTGGCACCAGTGTCTATTACTACATATATGATGGTGACAATAGACCTGAAGGAACTCAAAAAGTATCTTGAAGACCTTGAGGCTAAGGGTTTCATCAGACCTAGCACATCATCGTGGGGTTCACCTGTCTTTTTTTCCAAGAAGATGGATGGTACCTTATGGTTATGCGTGGATTATCGTCGAATCAACCATCTCACGGTAACGAATCAATATCTATTACCCTATATAGATGATATATTTGACCTTCTCCTGGGAGAAACTATTTTCTCCATGATTGATATGTGGTCTGGATATCTCCAGGTGCACGTGCGACCATCTGACATACCACGTACAACATTTTGAAGTAGGTACGGCTTGTATGAGTATCTAGTTATGCCATTCGGCCTCCCGAATGTGCTGGAAGTCTTCATGGCCCCGATGAACCAGGTTTTTCATCTGTATCATGATTAATTTGTGGTATTCTTTGTTGATGACATCTTAGTTTATTCACGTTCCTGACACAACCTTGCAACCGATCTTGATATTGTGTAGAGTATACTGAGAGAGAACCAATTATATGATAAGATTAGTAAATTCCACTTATATATTGATAAGTGCACATCTTGGGTCATATTATATAAGAAGAAGTGGTATCGGTTGACCCAGAAAACATGTGTGTCATGGTTTCATTGGAGGATCCCAGGAGTGTCTTCGACATCTGCAATTTCTTGGGACATGGTGGATATTACAAATGAATCATCCATGATTTCTCTCTCTTAGAATCACCTCTTATGACCCTGAATAATAATTGTGTATTGATCATATGGTCAAAAGCTTCTGAAAAGTATTTTCAAGAATTAAAATGAAGACTAATATCAGCCCCTATCTTGTTCTAACAAAACCTTATAAGATCTATATAGTTTATTATTATGGATCAAGGATAGGATTGGGTGTAGTTATAATGCAGGGTGATCAAGTTGCAGTTTATGGATCCCACCGGGTGAGACCTCACGAACATAATTATCCTACACATGAACATGATTTTGCAGCTCTGGCTCTTGCTCAATGTTGTTGGACACGCTATATGTTGGGTGAGGGATTCATTGATTACACATATCTAAAAAGTTTTAAATATATCTCCACTCAACAATACTTAATCTTAAGGCAATATAGGTGGGTCGAACACATGCAGTCATTCGATTTTTGATTGCTTATACCCTTGGTAAGGGTAATGTTGTGGCAGAAACATTATGTTGCAAGACCCATACTCAGGCCGTGTAGGTAGCCAGTAATGATTGGTATATGATGACCTTATTTTTTGAGATGCATCTAGAGGTTCATGAGAGGAGTGGAAAACCGGTTCTAGCATCTCTCGTAGTGAAGCCCTCTCTTCTCGAGTGATTCTGCATGAAACAGTTGAATGATCATGAGGGGATCGTTTTGAGGGAAAGTGTTATCGGAGGGAATGCCCCTCCAAGTTGGATTGTTGATGGCAGTAGAACCCTCCATTACCAAGGTCGTGTATGGGTACCTTCTGGTATACGAGAAGAGCTGATGATGGAATCACACTCCTCTATTTGAGTAGTTCATCATGGGCTGAACACGATGTATTGTGTCATGTGTTGATAGTATTGGTGGCCTGGTAGGAAAAAGTAGTTAGCAGGTTTCATCACACGTTGCTCCACCTTCCAACTGGTGAAGGCCGAGCACCATCGACTTGCTAGACTCCTAAAAAATCTATCCATTCATGAATAGAAATGGAATGACATCACCATGGATTTTGTTACATGATTTCCATGATCTCCTCGGGGCTGCGATGCAGTATGGTTGGTTGTCTATAGTTTGACCAAGTTTTCTCACTTCTTGCCTATCTGATAGACCTTTACGATTGATGATTTGGGAAGGTTTTATATCAGGGAAATTGTGTGACTTCATGGTGTATCTCATTCTACTATCTAGAACATGGATTCCCATTTTACTTTATGTTTCTGGAAGGGGTAGAAAAAGGCACTGGGCTCACAGGTACTTCTGAATACTGCATATCACCCCCAGTCCGATGGGAAATCTAAGAGAGTTATACTAGTGATAGATGATATGTTACGGTCTTGTATCTTTGATTATAGAGGTTATTGGGAGAATCATATACCTATTGTCATGTTTATATATAATAACAGTTTCGAGGTGATAATAATAATGGCTCCGTACGAGGCTCCCTATGGTAGACCGTGTTGTTCTCCATTATGTTAGCTCGAAGCAGGTCAGGGAGCTCTGTTTGGTCCTCATCTCGTTCAGGATACTTCTGAGCAAGTTCAGCTGATTCAAAAACCTGTGACTATATCTTAGTCAAGGCAAATGTCTTATACTAATCATCGCTACATACCTCTAAAGTTCAAGGTAGGACATCGAGTTTTTCTGTGTGCTTCTCCATGGTTCGGTCAGAGGCGGATCATTAAACATGGGTATTTATCACCATGATACGTTGGGCCATTCCATATAGTGTAGAGAGTTGGACCGGTATCATATTAGTTACTTCTACCTCATAGGTTCCATGCCTTGAATGAGGTTTTCCATGTTTATCACCTTTGACAATATCATCCTGACCCATCACATTCTTTTGACCCTCACGACATTGAGGTTGACACTGATACATTTTTTTGTGGAGCATATGATCAGTATCGTTGATCGTAACATGAATTTCCACCAAGGAATGTTAGTCCCACTGGTCTGGGGGTTATGGAAACATAGAAGATTTTAAAAAGAGACCTGGGAGGGAGAGATGGATGTAAGTGAACAATGGCTGGAACTCTTCTCTGGCAACGTTCCACTACCCTCAGAAGGGAAACTCTAGGATGAGTTTTCTTAAAGAGGTTAGGTTGTAATGTCGTGTCTATAATCAGGTACAAACAATATTTACTTTATTGTTGTATAATTAATTAAGAGACATGTGTTGTGCTCCTGCGCACCTTTCTACGGGTCTCGAACAACTTTTTATTTTATTTGAATAATTTCAAGATATTTTATGAACAATGTCACATTGCGCATTGGCATGGTGTTTTGGTTTTAAATAATTAATTAAGGATTGGAAAAGAGTAATAAGAAATTTAATGATGATTTAAAAGAAAACAAGAAAGGATAAAAAAATTCTAAAATAAAATGAAGTGTGTGTTATAGGAAAAATAAAAATAATTAAAATGGGGGATTCCCATTTATAATTATTTTTATTATTTTTCTTTCCATTATTTTGAATTATTTTATCTTTTTATTTTATTTATTTTTTTCCTTATGTTTTATTTTTCTCTTATTTTTTTCTTTTCATTTTCTTTCTTTAAACTATTCTATTTTTTCCTCTCTTCTCTCCCTCTCCCACTAATCGCATTGCACCCCTCACTCTCATCACACCAACTAGCAGCCCCTTCGGAAGGACGATGGTCCTTTGTCTAGCATCTGATTCCATTTCCATAATGTACAAATTATGCCTTTAGGAAATCCTAACGTTGCGCAAATGGAATCGTTCGATTTTGTTGAGTATTTTGTGCGTAGTTCATCGTGGAAGATTGTTACCCTATTTTGAGGTTTTCCTAAAATCAATAGTTTTCATCTATTTTAGGTCAAATCAAAGTCTAAAATGGATAATCGAGTCATCTACAACTACAAGGTAGTGTGACTACTCTCTTTCCCTCTATTTCATTTAAATTTATAAAAAATGCACCTTGGTGTCGTTAGTTGGTGCCTTCTGGTTTCGTGAAATTTTAATTATTTTAATTACATCAGTGGTTCTGTTTAATTGTTGCATCCATAATTATCTTTAATTAATTGGTTTGAATTGTTGAAACAAGATCAGACACCTAATTGGGTGTGCTATCATAGTACGTATATTTTTCCATCAGCCGGGATATTAATTTAATTTAATGCGGGTATTGTGGAGCCCCATTTTATTTTTTTAAATTAAATGAATAGTTTTTTGAATTATTAAAATAATTTTGGACACCCCTTTGGGGGTTTCGACAAGATCAGTGTATTTTTTCATTTTACTAGTTTATTATTTGATTAATTTAATGTGTTGTGAATCAAATTTTTATTGTAATTAAATGAAATAAATAGTTTCCAGAACATGAACGTAAATCCTTGGATCATTGGAACTTGTTTGATGAACTATTTATTATTTAAATATAAATTATCTACTGAGGTTGATATGATATGTATATTTATTTTCAAGTTTTTGTGTTGTACTTTTAAGTTTATGCCTTGTGATGCATGATTGTATCTAGTTATATTTCATACTGCGACTTTAAATTATGATTATGACATATCTGCAGCTCTAAAAAAATTAATTTCATTCAGGTAAGGGGAAGGAGGCGGTCTCATATTAAGGGCCATGCTTAGATTCTCCATTCCTGACAAGTTACCTCTATGTATAGGGGGTCGGTGTCATTGGCATTGCAAAACCAAGACTTCCCTGGACTTTCTAATACTTTGGAGTGATACCAGTTCCAAAAGGGCCGATCGGGATAGATCCATTGGAAATGTGGCTAAGACAGCCTCAGATGATGCTCTCCCCCTTTTTGTGAGGTCAGGACAGACTTAGTGTAAGGCCACGCCTTAGGTGATACTTGGTATTTCGAAAGATTTCCTTGGATGGGCTCAGTGGTATTGGATAAATTGATGGATGTTCTCTAGCGATACCTTTGGGACAGGATCAGAATCCAACTCTCATCCTGAATAGTAAATAATGACGCACTTAAGGATCATGTTATTACTAATTGAGTCTCTTGATAATTGAGATTTTCCACTGATATGTGTAAGTGCATCTGGTTGGCACTGGACTTGAACCCCATTTTAAATCACAAGTTTGGGGTATACATTTTCATGGTTTTACCTTAGTTTCTAGTTTTTATATTTATATTTGTGTGTGTGTGTGTTTATTTGTGTGTGTGATCGTGCATTTCTGCTGATAGGTACCATTTCAAACTAGTAGATTAGGCTAAAGTAGGTGACTAGGAACGTGTGTCTTTTGGGACCCAAACCGACTTATTTAATTCATTGCACTGCAATTAGTTTTTTTTGAAATGGTTATGTAATGGAACACTACATTTTTTTTTTCATGAAATGGAAGGGATTAGACATCGTGGGTGCCAGACTACTGGGATTTAATCTCACACCCTACTCGGGCGTCATTGAAACCCGAGTATATTACTTTCTCGCAGGTATTGACAAGGGGAAGTGTGCTTCTTCTAATGATTTACTATTCATTACGGCATAGGATGGATACTGGGGTAGAAGACTCGGCCTTGCTAGCAATGCAGTTGCTGCTTTTGACTTTTCATTTAGTTGATTTTGTGTTTGAGTTCTATTTTCATTACTTTCTTTTTAGACTCATATCACAACATGCCATTATTTTGGGAGTTTTTAAACATTCTTTTTATTATTCAGTTGGATTATTTACACTGCTTCTACTTCAGTTTGTTTATACACATGCTTCCGCTACTTATTATTTGTTGTTGTTTACTTCTATTGTGATATTATCTATTACCTATGAGAGAATAGTCTACCCCACGGAATAAAAGTCCCTCTCTTCTAGTCGGCAACCTATGGTATTCAGGGAGATGCACTTGGGGTTATCTGATGCACCGGTATGACCACCATCTTAGAGGTGAGCCAGGTTGGGACATTACACCCGTTGAAAGACGCAGTCACCATCCTCGAACTCCAGGGGTCTCCATCTTCTATCGGCATAATTCATAAGCCTACTCTGTGCAGTCATCATCTACTCTTGGGTTATCTACACCTTCTATGTGGTAGCACGTACCATCTCTGGTCTGATGAGCACTGACTCGCTAGGGTCAGTCCAACACAATGACGATCTTCAAGGTCGTCCATACAGAGCCTTGACATATTCCATCATAAGGGTGGAGTGATAGCTGTTGTTGTATGAAAACTCCACTAATGGAAAGTGTTCCTCCTAGATACGACTGATGTTGAGGATTCAAGCTCGCAACAGTTTCTTAAGGGTCTGAATTGTCCACTCAGCCTGACCATCCACCTGAGGATGGAAGGTTGTGCTCAAATGAATCTGCATCCTGAAAGCCTTCTACAACCCCTTTCATAACTGGGAAGTGAATCATGCATATAGATCATAGAAAATTGACATGGTTAATCCATATATCCGCACAATCTCCTACACATAGAGGTGTCCCATGCTCTCTATTGAACCCTATTATCTGATTGGTAGGAAGTGGGATGACTTGGTGATTCAGTCAACAATCACCCAGATATAATCATGAATTATTTATGTACATGGAAGTCCTATCACTAATTCCATGGATATCCCATCCCACATATGCTCTGTAACATCTAATGGTTACACTAAGCCTGCTAGTACATGATGCTCTTCCTTCTCTTGATGATAAGTGAGGCACCAAGAGACAAACTTTGCTACAGCTTTCTTCATTCCAGGAAAACAATGCTGTCGTCGAAGATCTTTATACATCTTCCCCACTCTTGGATGTACCGCTATATGGGATGTGTGGAACTCTCTCAATACGTCCTCATGAAGCGACATCGGTACCATGGTACATCCTCTAAAAATCATGACATGCTCCCAACCTTTAGAAAATCCATCATGTGCATGTCCTATGGATATCTGATAATGTCAAGCGTTACAGTCAGTGTACCCATGCTGCACATCCCGGAATCGCTGAAGAATTTGGGGAGTGACTCAGAGAGACTGAAGAAAAGATTCTCCATCTCAATCCATGATGGATATATGCAAAGTGTCATGTTGCTCTGTCACCACACCAAGCGACTATATATCAGATCTCCTGCTGAGTTCACATACTACAACATTCCCCTTCCCTGGATAATAGACTATCTCGAAGTCATAGTCCTGAAGAAACTCAAGCCAATGCAGATGTCTCAAGTTCAACTCCTTCTATGAGAAGATATACCAAGGACTCTTGTGATCACAGTAAACCATAAAATGCTCGACCATCAATTAATGTCACCACATCATTAAGCTGAAGACCACTAATGCTGACTCTATGTCATGGGAACCATATTTCTTCTAATTCTATCTCAATTATCGAGAACCATACGAGATAACAAATTGCTCTTGCATCATGACACATATGAGTCTAGTCCCTGATGCGTCGCAGTAGACTACGTAACCAACACCCTCCTCTTGAAGCCTTAAGATGGGGTCACTAGTCAGCCTCTGCCATAGCCCTTGAAAAATCCACTGGAATCTCTCCGACCACATAAAGGGTTTCTCCTTCTTTTTCAATGATAATAAAGGTGAATCAACTCTAGAGAAATCTAGCACATTCTACTGGTAGTATCCAGCCAAACCCAGAAAACTCTATACCTCTATCACATTCCAGGGTGGATCCCAAGCATGTAACACCTCAATCATCACTGGATCCACTGAAACTCCAGCATATTTGATGAAAAGTCCTAGAAATTGATCCTCATGGATCCAGAACTGGAACTCCAAGAGATTAAAATAAAGATGATGCTCTCATAGTATGTACAAATCTACCTTCATGTGATAGGCATGTTTCTCCTCAATATCCAAGTAGATTAGAAGACCGTCGATGAATACTACTACAAAGAAATCAAAGTATGGATGAATGTTACTATTCATGAGTCCCATGAACACTACTGGAGCATTGGTCATGCCGAATGGAATAACTAAGAAATCATAATGGTCGTACTGACATCTGAATGTCATCTTCAGAAAATCCTCATAACGTACTCTGAAATGGTGATGGCATTATCTAAGGACTTTGTTCAAGAACCACCGTGCTCCCTTCAGGTGACAAAAGAGGTCATCAATCCTCAAGAAGTGTGTACTTGTTCATAACAGTCATGTGATTCGGGTTTTGACAGTCAACACAATGTCTCAATTTCCCATCCACCTTCTTGGACGAAAAAATTGGGGCTTCCCAATGAGAAACACTGGGTCTGATGAACCCCTTCCCCTACAAGTCCTCCACTTATACCCACAGCTCATGAAGCACTGTGGCAGCCATCAGATACGCTGGTGTAGATACCAGTTTTGTCTCGGGGTATAAGTGAACGCCAAAGTCCACATATCTGTTTGGAGGTAGACCTGAAAAATCATGAGAAAAGACATCCATGTATTGATCTACCACTACATGATAACTCAGACTCTCCACATCAACTGCTTCGTGGGTAAGGCTATCTAACCGATGTGTGATCTTCTATAATCTCCTCTGGGTAAGTCCATCCTCTGCTGAAACTGTTCCCTTATCACCAGTGAACGTAAAAATAGTCCCATATGTGTGGACGCAGTGCATTTTGTTCCTAATACAGTCGATCTGGGCATGTATTATAGATAACCATTCCATACCCAAGATAATGTTGTCAGGCCATGACAATGCTACAAGGAGATCCGAGCCGAAGCTCTCACCTCCTAGAGTAAGCTCACACTACCGGAACTGGTGTGTAATCATTGAATATACTCCTATAGGTGCCTCTATCTTTAAATATTGACCCAACGACTCGACCAAAATATTTGAGCTCTGAATAAGGGAAGTGGAAATAAAATAATGACTAGAACCTTTGTCTATAAGTACTTCAACTAGGGTGGAGTAGACACGGATCATACCTCGTATCATCTGAAGAGTACCATGGTCATAGGCCTCAGTTGCCTAGAGCTAAGCTTGAACATGGCCACCTGCTCTCTGTGGTCGGGGTGGACCACCTGGTGGTGGTGGTCGTGACATCTCGAATTGTCACCCACCACCAGTTTCACGACCTTCACCTCGGCCAAATCCACTTACATTCTACGGACCACCTCGGTTAAACCTCTTTTTCTTCCTGGGCGGTCCTTAAAATGTCTTCTGATCATCCGTACAGCGGGTGGGGTAGTCGTGAGCCATGTGAACCTACCCATCGCTTGTGAAACGCTACCTACTTCTCACATGACTGGTTCTGTCTGGGGTTCCCCGCACAGCTGACCCTAAATCCTGCGGTGGTCCTCATGTAGGTATAGTCCTTATAGACCTATGTGACATTTTTCTACTGCCAACTGCAAAATAATCCACTATATGACACCCGATGGTCGGTCTCGCTGCTGGCGACTGCTCATCAAGAAAAATCTCCACTAAGAGGGCTCTCTCTATCACCCCCACCTACGTCGAGATGCTGAAAGTAATCATTGGAGCTCTGATTTCACTTTTGAGCCCCTACATGACGATATTATCTCTAAAGAATGGGTCACGTACTATATCAGTGGAGTAGCGCGAGAGGTCGGTGAACCCCACAGAGTACTGAGCCACATTCATGTGCCCATCAACAGATGAAGAAGCTCATGTGTACGCACTGCATGAAGGGTTGCTAGGACAAAATCTACCTGAAATAGGATCTCAAAGTCTCCCTAGATAAGTGTAACCTCATGGTGAACCTGAAGCATCATGCTCCACCATCTTCCTACTAATGCCTGTAGGAAACTGGCAGCAAGGATCACCTTGAGATCACCTGGTGTCCCTACTAGTCGGAAGACTCTCGCCATTATCTCAAGACAATCCTCATCCACATGTGGGTATCTATCTCCATAGAGCCTGGGTGGCCTCTGGCACTAGAACACATGAAACATGCTCAAGTGGCGTGAACCCTCTACCACTGGGGATGGTGGCATCAGTGGACCATTCGGTAAAGGTACCGTTGGTGCCTCTACTAAAAGAGGGCCCTGCATCGAGGCATCGTCGCTCGGTGGGCTATCATCACATAAAATACTTGGAACCCTAGATTATTGTCTATGTGGAGGCATCCTAAAAAAAATTTGTTCCATTTTCAATAAGTTATACCTAGCATGATGAATCAAAAATATCAGAAAGACAACTTTTTTATACACTCACACGCAATCTGTGTTTTCGTGCACTAAATGAGAAATCAGAAGATGGGGTCCTGGTGTATGGATACATCGGCCGCCAAACCGACACTGGACCCCCTAAAATGATACCCATGATCACTTCACATAACAATATTATCATTAAAATGATCATAGTCTAATGTTCTTCGGTATAAAAAACTCCTCTTATACCAATTCCTGACGACCTGTCCCTCTGGGCCCATGTCGTTAGTACCCAAAGCACGCATTCCTTAGGCCGTGGGATGGAAACTAGAACTGAAACACATATCCACTAATACTAGGAAGGAATTGCCTTTATATCTTATAAACAAACTCAACAATGCAGACATCAAGATACAAACACAAGTAAGCTGTATAGAAAAAAATGTTCTAAAAGTAAGAGGGGACAGAATACACGCCCAACAGTAAAGGTAAAAGTTCAACTAGAAATATAATACAATTGAAGAATGATAAAGACAACTATTATGTCGTCCTATGAGGTTCATACATAAAGGGTAGGTATAGATCACCGCCTCTGCACTTCATGTCTGCCTGTGTCCTCTGCGTACTAACATGTCGTATGGTCCACCTCCAAGCACTGTCCAGTCTTGGTACCCTCATCCCTGATCAGCACATTCCGTTGTCTGCACCAAACACAACAAGGTGCGGGCGATTCCAATGTAGGGATGAGTATAACGATACTCAGTAGCGACCTTGATACCCTCAAGGTCTCTCAAAATCCACAAAGGATAAAAAACTATTCATGTCAACCAGTGACAACCATACTTATGGATATGCACATACATGTAACTAAGTTACCATATATTACCCATATCATTCATTAAGAAACACAAGGCCCGAATTCTTATCCAATATAAAACTATTCCATGAAGGGAAGATTACAATGAAGGTAACTACCTCACAGGTATGCAACACAGATGAATACACAAAGGTAACACCACTAATATAAGTACTACACAGGTAAACCACACAAAAGATTACCAAAAATGTAAAGACTCAACTGACACCAGGTATTACATATGTACAATATGTAAGATGATTAGATGTAAATAATGAATCATCATACTCTATTAAAAGGAAGCCCACATAGGATCCAAAATTATCAGACCCACACAGGATCCTAGTACAACAGACCCATGTAGGATCCTAGTACATCATTAGACCCACACAAGATCCAAGTACAGAAGCCCCACACAAGGTCCTAGTACATCATCAGACCCACATAGGATCCTAGTATAGTAGACCCACATAGGATCCAAGAGTAGTCTTCCATGGATTACTAGAGCAGATGCATGTGGGATCCACGAGCACAGACCCATGAAGGATCTCTTTCTCATTTTACATCCAGTTATAGGGTTCCCACACTAAGCTCCCTTGATTTCAGGAGGATCCACTCCTCAAGCCACAGGTCGATACTCCAAATTCAATGAAGTCCCATAAAGAAGTATCTCAAATGACTGACACATAAAAGGGGTCTTAGCATAATAGAATGTGCATCAATCGGACACCTGGTCTATAAGCAATAGTCCATTTAGTCCTGAGGGCCCGGTTGGATTCATGTTTGATCCAACCCATCCATACCCCATATTTAATGAAAAATCAATTTGGGTATACCAAAAGGTATGTCTCATTCATTGGTTTCTAGCGCCACCGACAGTTCATCAAACAAACGCACGTAGATCATTATATGGTAGGAAGAGCAAAATGGGTCAAAGTTAGTCTGAGTCCGGTCCGACCTGGTCGGACCGACCCATCCTCGGCTGCCCTGACCTGGGTCTGGACCTCGGTTAGACCCGAACTGTGGGATCCGACCCATCCCTCTGGGACCGGCCAAGCTCGTCAGTGCGGCCCGACCCACGGTGCGGCGGGAGGTGGTGGCCCGCGGTGTAGCCCGCTGGGGTGGAACACTTGGTCGCTCCCGGTAGACCGCTTGGTCACCCCAGACTAACCGGATGGCCCGCCACTCCTCCACGTGGCACTATCATGTGCTACGCCATTGCCAGTGACTGACTACAAGCTGGCCCCCCATTCCTCACCGCCGCGACACAAGGTCACGGTTCTTCTCCGCCTGGAGGTGAGGATGCGCGCCACCGCCCATCATGCGGTCGGTCGCCAATGGCCACCACCGTTGTTCCACCAAGGAAGATAGGCCGAAACTCTTCTCCGGTGGCGCGGTTGGGCCACTGCCTTCATTGCGTATGGCCGGAGTGCTAGCTACAGTTCCCGAGCCCAACCGGTGTCAGTCGCCTACACTAGTCGCCGTCCTCCCCCATCGGGTAGAATGCAATGAAAATCACAAGGATTGTGGAGTGGTCGGGCCATGTTCGTTTGGCCTGATCCCTCCGCATTAGAGCTGTAGCAAGCAGCTCATGGGGATAGATTCCATGTAAAATAAAAATTAACGAAGATTAGTAAAAAAACACACCCCTTCCGTGAAGGTTCTGAAAGAAGAGGCATGATGAATAAGACAATGTCATTGAAGAAAATCAGCATTGGTAACCTCCACAAGGAGCTTCTGATCTGGGATAATGTTTGGTTCCTCATTCTTCGTTCCATGGTTCGGGGTTAATCGTTGCTACCCGCTGGAACCAGCTCCGTCCTCCAAGTGTCGAGGGTCACAGCACTTTACCAGAGCTTCGTCCCTTGGTAAAGTCATGTCAAATCCTCCCCCAAGCTCCATATAAATAGGAGAAGGGGAGGGTAAGTAACGTCCATTGAATTTATGAAGGTTCATTTAAAAATAACCTTCCTAAATTCCAACGATACTATTACTTAGTATTTTATAGGTTTAAATAATTAATTTTTGTGGGAACAATTAAATTTTGAAACATTTTATAAATTTTTGTAGGCTCAACTAATTAAATGTGTTGATGAATTGTTTTCTCCCATTAAAGAGGGTTCGCATGTCCCCCACCACCAGAACCCATGTATATAGGTTTCAATAAAATTAAAATAAAACTTGTTCTTTATTTTCTTTTTATTTCCATGTAAAACACAAAATCAATCTTTCACCCCTGACCTATTGCGGTCGAGGTGATGGTCACCTCAAACAAATATCGGCGTTGAGAGTTCAACAGTGTCCTCGAGTTTCAATTTTGAGAATCAGTTCATAAGTTACGAAAACCCACTCACATGTTTACTGAACATACCAGAAAAAAATTATAGAAATTCACTTCGGTCACACCGGGCCTCTGAATCATGCACCGTCAATTTTCACAAACTTGTAAAACACCCATATAATAAAAATAATTTACATGGAATTTTCAGGTCTTTACAGCAGTTTCATTATTAAAAATATCCTTAACATTATCATATAAATCATCCATCCTCTTAATGTTCATGTGATAACTCGGGGACTACAAAAAACCATGTTGAGTTATAAATCCAAATAAGGGAGTAGAAATCATATATGAAAAAATCAATACATTTTAGACATCATGAATTTTTATGGGACACAATGTGGGAGATAATCTTATAAGTGAACAAAGTGGAATAATATTACATGATAACGAAGGGAAATATGGAAAAGTGGAAACAACATTAAACTTGACATCAGTCATGGATAACTTCTATGTCATGGTAAAATGGTGGGAAAATACCTTAATGGATTATTTTCACTCCATAATACCGTACGCTATTTCTTATGATACTAAAATATTTCACAACGCATTGGAGTGATACATAATTATAGGTTCACCAGTCACATTCATATCATGTACATGCATAACATTTCTAGATTAATAATTCAAAATAGAATAATATTTTATAAAATTTAATTACCGGACCAAGAATTATATAAAATGTACACGAAAGTACCAAATAATTGTATTATAGGAATTTATAGATAAAAATATTGATATGGAATATATTTAGTTTTCAAAATACACATTTTTCACATGAAAACCAAATCATAGTGAAATTTTAAATTTATTATAGTCATACATAAGTATTCAAAAAAATTTAATAATTAATGTCAATAAAGTGTGTAATAATTTGGATGTCTAATGGGATGTTAGTTAGTTGATGAAAATCATATCCCAACATTTTGGAATGGAAATAAAATTCAAAAAGTTAAGAAGATGTTAGAATATATATGAAAATGTTCAGAGCCCTTAATTTTAGAGGGTGATTCCAAAATCATGGGTAGAGGTTCTTAAGATCTTGTGGGAACCTTGAGGGGAAATAATTGGGGGAAGGGTCAATAAAATATGTTCTTGAAGGTTTCTATGATGATGAAGGTTATCCTGAGTGTGATAACATAGTAAAATAGAGTGGAGTTATTTATTATTTAGGGAAATTTTGTTTTGGACAATCTATAATAATGTAATCAAAACAAAAAACCTTGCAATGGTATTTAAAATCTATTATTAAAAAATTTTGAGTGTTTTAATTAATTTTATAGGTTAATGGTTACAAAGAATTATTATATTACCATTGGTGATGTTAAATTGAATCAGGTTCATCACGAAATGAATTTAAAAACATAAAATATAACATATGTTTTGGTTTATCAAGAAATTATTCCTAAAAGTAATAAAAATAAAATAAAAGTAACAATATTTTAAGTAGTAAACAAATATTTTGTCATGTATAAATTGTATATAATTTATTAAATCAGTGTTGTGAAGTTATTATATCATAATAAATTATACATATTTTTATTATACATAATTTTCACAAGAACACTAGAATGTCTCAAAAATTTATACAAATTTCAAAATTGAATAATTTAAATAACATGATTTAAATAATAATATTTTTTTCAAAATAATTTTATTAATATGATAATTTTATATTTTAAAACAATAGTCATCTTTTATTGGGAAATTTTGGTTTTTCGACAATATTAGTTTTCAAACCCTTACAAAAAGTAGTTTTGAATTTTATAAATTATATTACCAACTATAATTAATAAATATTTTTATAAAATGATATATTATCCAAATATAATTTCTTTGAAAAATATTTTATCTCTTCAAAATTAATGTCTTAATTGAAATTTCATTTTACCTTGGTAATATAATTTGTGTTTCATATTTAATTAAAAATAATTCATTAATTAACAATAATAGGTATAAAATATAAACATTACTATTATTTAAAATAAATACACATATTAATATTATTAGGATTATATATATATATTATTATATTACACATGGAAAATACATAATGGTTCGGTGTGTGATTATGAGGTTTTTCCTAAGGTTGTTCATCGTATATGGTTGGTGTAGTGATCTTAATGAGCTTGAAATTATACCCCAAACAATTTCACTCATGATTTAATGTTTTTATATCAATTTTTATTGGACTATGTAAAATCCCATGGATTATATCTCCATCATAATCATCTAAAAAATGGGCTTCATAGTGTACAATTCACCTGGTAGAGGACATCACTCCATTTTTCTTTTAATTGTAATTTTATAAATTTATATATTGATACTAATATTATTATCACCAATAGAAAACAATAGCATACATGGATATTATTCTTAAAAATATTTTGTTTGTGAATGGATATAATAGAACCAAATAAGTGCATGTGTTTTCTATAACCACTATACATAATTGGGAATTTAACTTAATAACAATGGGAATTTTCTATATATTAGTTCTTGTCCTTAAAATTATAGTACATTAAAACCAAATAAATAAAATAATATTGAAATAAAATTAATTTTTTTGAGGAATAAACTTTTCTATTTAAATATTTTTGTTCTTAGTATAAAAAAAATAACTTTTTCCAAAAAAACACAGCGTTTAATCCTAGACATATTATGATATGATGAATTCAATAATAATTAAATGTTCTTAAAATAATGTTTCTCATGGTTATTAAAATAAATAGTAATATCCTTACATAAAAAGTATTAATTTTTTTAAGAATATTTATTTTCGATTAATAAAATTATACTACTCTCATTCCATTCAAATTTATCATAATTAAATGAATGTTAAATCATTAAATTGGATATGTAATATACTTATTTGATAATAATTAACTATTAATAGTTCTTAATATAATATATTAAGATAATAATACATTACAAACAATGAAAAATATTTTGGAAAAACAACTATTTTACCCTAAAATAAATTTATCTTTATATCCAACAAATTGATAATAAATCAATGATTTATTAATAATTTTATTAAGTATAGAACGTGTATATATATTTCTTTTTTTGTGTATTCAATACCATAGACACTAAGAAATGAATATTTCAAAAAATTATATTAAAATAATAATATTTCTATAACAAATCACATTTCATATAATCATGAGTTGGGTATATCACAAGCTAACATAGATATCAAATATATCAAATAAAAATATATTCTAAAATCCTAAGGTGTAACATTCCACTCCACTTAATGAAATATTTCCCTCCAAACTCATATATAATGATTGATTAAGATGGGTTTAAGGAATTTTAAAAATTCAATTTCATGGAGTAGATGAAAAATATAACAAAATTTAAATTAGATCATTTTTAATCAACATGATTTAGATTTAATTTTTAAAATGAATTTAACAACTAGTTTTATATTCTAAATAAAATAATATCCCAATTATTTCTTAAAAAAATATTTATTATTAATATAATATCTTTTAATAGGATTAAAAAATAATAGTTTGATAACTTAGTGATATTATACACATATGATTCAATAGATATGACTTACACTTTTTTGATTTTGAAGAAGTATTTTTTCTCTTCATATAAATAATTTGAGAAAAATAGTTTTACTTGATCTAATGCACTAATTTCAGCAATTTAGTTTTGTTTTTGATGTTTTCTACACATACATTATGTTTGATAATTACAAGTAATTGTTCAAAGCTAAACCATCAAAACAATCTTTAAATGATTTTTCATATCCATAAAATAATGAAAATTTATTCAACCCATCTCTATATGTTTACGAAAACCAAAATGGTCATAATAAGATAAGATAATACAAAATATGAATTAATCATCAGGTAAATAAATATTAAAAAAGTCTTCAAACCTCAACAATAACTCCTTATGTATAAATTATATCATTAAATAAAAAAGAATAGAAAATCATCAAAATTATGTGAAAAAAATTTGATTCACAAAAATAAAAAATATTTGATCATTTATATTTCAATTATTATGATAAAATTTATCTCAAGATAAAATTAATATCATATAAATTCACATACCCAAAAAATTTATATATCCTTGCCTTATATTATCCAAAATATACTACTCATTTACCAAAAAAACCTGAATCCCCAGAAAGAGACATGAAAACCACATATCCTTATAATTTAATACTCAATATTTATTCCCAGAATAAACTCACATTCTATACTTAATATTAAATTCACCTTAATCTTATAATTTTCCCATAATATTTTATCATTTCCAAAATGAAATTAATCTGTTAATAAAGAAATCACTTTTTGATTAAATATATTTACAAAATATTATAATCCCTTGATAGTCCATGATCATGAATAAAAATAATTATGAGTTTCAATTATTATAAATTCAGACTCTATTAACGATGAGATTGTTATATTGATATTCTATATTTATTTTCGTTGAACTAATGTTGTTTATTGAATTTCATGTGTTATGATTAATTTATATTATATATTGATTATGGAATATATACTCAAGACTGATTCTATTAAAAAAATACTTTTTGAGAACATGAAATAGAAATTCATTTATTCTCCATTCCCTTTGATTTGAGTAATGATTTTATAATTGATTTAAGGGATGAATTAATGATCAATATTGATATTTTTCACTTTCTAAGGTGATAATGGTACAATATAGGTATTTACTTTTCTCGGATTTCTAAATAGATCAATTTTATATGGTGAGATACCGAGTATCTCATACTAATATAATAATGTAAACAAAGACTCATTATTACTGGATTCTTGGTATTATAGATGGTATAAAATGTGATTTAATATGAATCATGATAAATAAATTTTAAATTAAACAATTTTCCTAAGTGTTATGATAATCCCTTAGGTTATTTCGAGAAATTCTAAAATTATATGGTTTTTTATTTTATATCTCAATATTCATGATGATTATGAGATTGTGGTTTGTGTGACATTGCATAAATATAACTGGTAGTGGAAGAAATAAAATAACACCTGTATTAGATTTAGTGATTTCCATGATGAGAAATCTAGTACCACTACTATTGGAATATATTATATCATTGCTATAATATATAATCTTACAATGTTTTTTATTAAAACTATGCCCTTTTGTTGAAACCTGTTATTCCACTACATGACTAAAAGTATTAAAATTGATTTAGGAAACCTAAAATTACACATTTTAATTAAATTATTAATCCATTAGTATATGAACAATTTAAAACATCCCTTAAAATATATTCCTAGATTTGGGATACAATGAATGAAAAGGGTTATTTTTAATGATTATTCTCGGAATCGAGATGCTGATAAATGGTATTAATCGATACAGAACACTAAATAGGTTGATAAAATAGAATGTTTATAATCAATATATTTTAATATGATATTATTCAATAAATACATTACTCAAGAATAATGAGATGATATTATAAGAATGATCCTCGTTTAAAATAAGGTAAAAAGAGATAGTGGTGTATAGTACACGACTATCTTTTTACGATTCGATAACAATGTTTCAAACTAGTTATGCAATCCAAAAATCAATATCGATCTTTTTTTGGTAGGTTTAAGCCAAGTATATTAAGGGTAATTATTTTTCAAAAATTTTAAACATATCATTATATAATATCAAGTTCTATCATCCTAATGAAATTATTATATATATTTTATATAATAATGGAAAATAAATAATAAATGAGGTCATCTAAGGGAAATATATATTAATATGTATCCATGAAAATAAAAGGCATGATTTTATATATAATATTTGAAAATTTTGAAAACAAAAACTCATATACTTTCTATATGGGGACAAGATTTTATTTCAAGTGTGGGGAAATGGTCTATATGGCTATTTAATGGATTTAAATGAATGAAATAAATAAAATAAAATACCTTTTAAGATATGTTGAATTATTTAAATCCATCTCCCATTTATTATAGTAACCACTCAAAAAATAATTTAATGGTATATGGACAAAAATATATGATAACTAAAATTGTGTTCGAAGTATACAGTGATGTTTTGGAGGATACTCTAATCATCAAAAAATATTCAATAAATGATTAATTTGATTATAGATTTTCACAATATTTTATATCATCCATGTTTTCCAGAAAAATTATTTATCACATTATCACCCTGAAAATGGAGTTATCAATCAAGACTCATATTAAAAATAATATTAGAATAATGATATGTTTTTCAATTCACATTATTACATATAGGCATACCTTATTTTAATAAAAAGATTTATATACATATTGTTAACATCCATATAATTATTAGTATTGATTAGATTTTAAATTATGATAAATAAAATTTAATACAAGAGAAAGAGACTATGATTTTGTAATAGAGACGTGGAATACCATATCTTTAGTATTGAAACTAAATCATCTAAATATTTTATATATCCATCCCAAATAGCTCTCTATAATGAAATTATTATATATGAAGTATGGAATTTAATTTTACTGGGGATGGTATCTTAATAATTGAGGATTCACTTATTGTGAATGAATACCATGATGTATTCCCCAAAGGACTAGTTATGTATTAAATTTATTTTGAAGTATATTTTCATATTATTTTCATCCCAGATGGAATAAAATATTTAGGACTCCCGAGAGGATGGAAAAAGTATAATTGTTGGATGTAAATTAATAATAGATGGAGTTTTGTAAAAAGGGACTTAAATTAACTAGTTTTTTCACCACATAGATCACTTGTTATTTTTGTAAATAAAAAAGTTGAGTCAATGGGATTTTCTATCAATTTCATTGGAATAAATGTCAAAAATATAAATAAAAAATATTTTTTTTACAATAATTTTGACTTTTTTTTTAAATTCAAGTACTGTAATATGATTCAATTATTTATATTCATTTTAGTATTCTTTAATTTGGAATATATATGGAAGGCATTCTAAATATGACTTATTAAATTAGGTTTCAATATCACACAATTAATGTATTTCCCATTGGACTGACTTATTCACCATCTGTTTTTATATAGTTGATGAAAAAATTATTCAAGGATTATATTAATAAATTTTTTTGGTATTTATAGATCATTTCATGAAATAGTCAAAATTTTATAATGATTATAGGAGTCATTTGTAAATAATTTATAATCCAATTAGAAAAATATATTTATATTGAATATTTAGAAAATGTAAATTTTTACTCAAACATGTTACTTTTCATTGCCTTATAATCTTAAATATTGAAATATATATTCTCCATTCAATTATAATTGTATTAATAGAATGGAAAAAAATATAAATAAGGAACATAAATTTCTTATATTCATAGGATATATTGATGTTTTTTTTATTTTAGTTGATTAGCTAACCTGCTAAACATGTTTACACATAAATTAGATATTCTAGTTCAATCAACTGATTTTCATGAATTTTATTAATAACTAATGATTTGGTTGATTAATTCCATTGATATAACATTACCATCGGTAATGGATGGATTTGTGATTATAGTGATCCATTGAATTTGGGAGTTGGTGGTTTACTTTTGTCAAATGAAATAGTTTTTCCATATAAATTATCATATTGGATGATTCATGATAAATATTTTTATGAAAAGTAACTAGAGTTAGTAGACATAATATTTTAATTGAATATATAGAGTAACTAAAATTACTGTATATTTTTTGACATTTATACGGATAAATTTTTTTGAAATAAATATTCTCAAATAATGAACTCAATATGACGTGATGATGATGACTCCAATTATTGAAGGATTATGATTTATTTATATAAAAACACATTGGGTAGAAAAACAATGTGGCTTATTAATTTTGTTGGATATGTCATGGATTATGGACTAAAATTAGGGTTCAAAAAGATTCTATATTCATTGATTTAGTAATAATGGATATGTGAATAATTAAGGAAGGAAAACCCAAACATCATTCCAATTTATATCCAAAATATAATTATTAATGAAACAAAATATACCATATTGATGACAATAAAACAAAAAGGAAATTGAATCCTTAAATGATGAGATATTGGTATATGTCTTCATGGAATATGCTATTTTGATATTTGGAAGTAGGGTATGTGTTTTAGTCATTCAAGAGATGAAAATAGAGTTATTAGTAAAATCTCTTAACTCGGAATCCACTATTAACCATGTCCAATCCAAAATGTATCAATATTTTATGGAACATATTTGGCGGGATATTATTAATCAAGATATTACATACTATGTTTAGAGATTCTTGGTTTTTTCATTTGGTAATTGCTGATATCAATCATCAATTACCAAATCATAATACCTATACCTATTCTATATGGAAATGAAATTTTATTTCTATGGAACTTTTAATTTCATTTTAAATATATGTTTGAAAAAATGATTTCATTTGGGTTATTATTGATATCTTTACCATTCCATCAAATTTACTAACTATAAGGGATGATATATCTCTTAGGTGCCTCATGTTGTCATATATTAATGGTGTTGTAAGACTTCATGATGATCCTACTTAGATTATATCTAATTATGACCCAGAGATGACATAAAAATTTGGTATTCACATTTAGAAGACTAAGGACATAAAACTACATATGAGCCCTGATTATCATACTCATACTGATAAATAATATTAAACAACTTTTTAAATGTTTCAATACATTCTTAGTTCATTATCACATAACATTCAAGGTATGTTAGATTAATACATTAATTTGGTATAATTATAATTTAATAATAACTTCCATTCGAGCATTAAAATTTCCATCTATGAATAATTATATGACAAATGATTTTTTAAACCAAATTGTTTGGATGAAATTTATGAAATAAATCATTTAGGCCCAAAACCAGTTTTTTATACAACAATTAATGTCAGAACTATTCAGAGTCATATTAATGAAACATAAAGATCCTAAACTATCTATATGGATAACTGAATGAATAATATAAAATATAATGAGGCAGATAATATTTTATTGAATATATCCCCATGGAATTGAGTTATAATGTATAATAAGAGAGGGAAAATATATCCTAGGTACATAATACCATTTGAAATTCTGTATAAAATTATGGATATGGATTTTCATTTGTAAATTACACCGTTCCTCTATAAATCATGATTGTATACATATATCATTATTAATTAAGTAAAATTCATACTGTTCACATCCAATCACCTCTATATAAATCTAATTTGAATATTATTTTTCATATTTTGTATATCCTATCCAGATTCATAACACTATATAATATCATTTCTATAATATAATGACTACATGTTCATGGTACATTGGATACAGAACAAAATAATAGATATAAATGTTAATATCAATAATTTATGATGTTCAAATACCACCATATATTCTATAGGTTACATTCTTAAAAAATTTGAGATTAATTTTTTTATATGCGGATGAATGTCCGTCGGTATGGCCTGAAGGTCTTCATTTTTTTAATATTTTGATAATCCACCTTTCAAGGGGTGTTGTGGAACATATTCAAGGATCGATGGCTTAGATACTATTACATGACCCATAGGTCTTAGAGCGAATCACCCAGACAAGACAACATGGAACTGCACCTCCCCAGCATATGTCATGATATCAGCACTCCATCTTTGTAGGGAGGGTCAACGAGAAATCCTATGTAAAGCTGAACAATCCTGATACCGATGGAAAATGAATTCCCTCTCATTATTCCAATTTTGGTTAGATCTTCTCTAGTGAATGAGCCTGTGCTAAATCCACCCCTTAAGCCTTTTCCCTAGAAGTCTAACTAGTGCATCAATATTTCATGGGGCCGGAAGGCCTTGGGTGGCCCAAAGGACTTAAGGTGGCCCAATGTCCTTGACAATCAACTATCATCTATGGCTTGGGTGGCTCTCAAGCCTTGTAGTACCCAAGGACCAATTTGGTGGCCCAAAGGCCCAGAAGGATGAATAGATCCTACTGCTACAGTACTGAATAGTACCAGCTACAGTAACCGCTACAGTACTTCTACAATGCCTGCTATAGTACCTGCTACAGTTACCCTAGAAATACACCTCCCCCACATTTTATCTCAGTAATCTTGGATGAACCTACCGAGTCCTCACAAACTTGGATGAGACTCATGTGCAAGTAGGGATGAATGTAACAATGAATATTTAACTATAATAAGTAAAATTACAATTCAAAATAAACAATATCATAATGAGAAAATATTTAGTAATGAATATTATTACAATATAAAATCATAAATTTGTTAATTTTTTTATAAATGAATTTCATTTTTATAATATTTATGTTAGGATTATCATGGAAATAATTTTTTAGATATATATAAAATAGATGGTTTTGGTCAAAATATTGGAAAATTTATTTAGTAAAAAAACACTTTTATGAGACTATAATGATATAAGAATAAATTGAATGGTTGTGAATTATTTTTAAAATATATATTATATATTCCATAAAGTTTAAAAAAACAAGATTATAATAATGAACAATGAATTATAAATTTTCATGGTATCGAATAATCATTTTATTCAAATAAAAACTATTTTTATATTTACTCTAAATCATTTATTTAGATGGTATTGTTCATTTTTTTCCTAGGTGAAAATATATTTTACTTTAGAAAAAGATAATTAATTATATTTGAATCAACATCAAACAATATTTCTATAAAATAATTGTTTCACATGAAATAAATTTCATTTCTATAATAATTTTCACTGTGTTTTGTAATGCTATATAAAAAAATTCACTTCTAGGAGTAGAATAATTTAAAATATATTCCATATGTGTAATGAAAATAATTTATAATATGTAATGTTGTCAAATAAATTTTTTTATCTTAATGATTAATATCCATGATTAATATTTAATACTAATATTGATGTTTAAATCTGTTAAAATGGTTAAAATGAAAAAGGATTCAATATGATGAAAATTAATTTAATAACCCCAAATTTATAGATGTATTTCAACATAATAATTATATTCATCGAATATATGAATATTTAGAGCCACATTTACATGAAAATGACATTATATTATAAAAATATTTTAATGGAATTCCTTGTGAATCCATCCCCTCTCTTATAAAAGGAAACCAATTTTCTTCTTTTATTCATAGAAATATATCCCTATATGTAAACAAAAAATACCAAAAAACATCATATATTACTTCCCATAATTATAGAGCACTTTATGGTACCTTAATATCATCCTGATAATGTTGAATTTGTAATCCGAAGGATGTCATTAAGTGAAATGGTAATTGTCATACCCAACTCGTTAAAATCATATTTCCTCTTATATATCCTCGAAATAAATTATAACTATCCTAATTTAATAATATAGTCCCATCAATATAATAAAACTTATTTATTTAATTTTAAAAAAAATCCAAATCTTTTCTACCCGACTACAAACTTATCATCAATCATGTGTAAATATGACCAATCACATCTACATTGATATATATTTTGTTTTCACCAAAATTTAAATGGATGGTTATAATGATTTTAATAATTAAATATTTATGAAATATAAATAAAATTATAACATTCTAAATTTATTATAACAACTAATTCTCTACCAATCAATCCATTGGAAAATGATAACATTGCTCACTCATATGTAGGAACTACCAAATGCACTATGTTATGTGATTTATTTTTCAATTACAAATATGAGATGATGATTAGAAAATAATATATAATAAATAAAAATATTTTAAATTAACTTAATAGTATTATATATATTATAAAAAAAATTCAAAACTCCATTTACATTGGATGTTATTCAAAAGTAATATTAGAGTTAATGATGAAATATCTTTAAAGTGGTCGATGATGTAAGAACTGTGACATGAAATGATTTCAAATTAATATAATAAGGTCATATATATTTTAATATAGATGAAAAATATTCTTATGAATGTATTTAATAAATATGAATTCATTATTACTCAAACCAACAATTTACTACTATTGGAGACCAAATGTAGATATTTTCTGTTAAAATATCATGTTGTTACAAGATTTTTTATATTTATATTTCATTAAGAAAAATTAAATGATCTTAATATTTTAAATCCAATATATATTATTTTTACCTAGTAATTTTTTGTTTTAGGAAATTATTTTCCATTCGATATATTTTTTTATATATAATCTATAAGTGACATGTAACTAACATTCTTCTCAAAATAGTTATTTTGATGTATTATTTCCAACATTTTTTTTAATGATGATAATTTAATTAAAATATTTTGATTAATGTTTTTAATATTTTTAAAGGATTTATTAATTTATTTTTACAAATTTTTTACTTTTAATAAAATAAAATTTAAGGAATAAATTTTTCATTTTATGAACAAGTAACTTTCTAAAAATAGTTTAAATTAAATATTTGTTTTAAAATACATCAAATGGATATATTTTCCAACTGTTAAGAACACCCATTATTTTGAAGCACGGTTCATATGTTTCCAATGTTATTTTAAATGAAAAAAAAAATTATCTATATTTTTTGAGTCTCTAATTAAAAATATATTTAAAAGGATTACGTGGTTTTTTTAAAACAACAGAAAATATTATAATGTTTCATTTACAACCCCATTTTTCACGTGGTTAGAGAAAAGTAATTTTAATGTGATTTATTACTATTTATTATCTATAGTATTGGTTTTATAATAAATCCTTTCTTTCTTATGAATTTATGGCCTTATATCATCCTATACTAATAATAAACTATACTGGATTTTGGCATCATTCACATTAATTTTATCATGTTATCTAAGACTTTAAATGATCAATGTATATTATTTGTCTATATCAAGTACATGTTTTAAATATCATGGAACAATTTTGAGTCATTTCTATTACAATGAAAATTTTTAAACCATATACCATTGCTATATACATGGTTAGATGATAGAATATTCATAAGTATCTTATTTTATTTACTGTGGAAATATTGATGTTCTATATTCATGATTCAATATGTGTATTTATTGGTTTATAAGTAATTATTATAATTAATCAAATCAAACATAGAAAATAAGAGGAATTTATTGGATGTGAATGTAAGAGGTGGTGGCTAGTTATAGATAGTACTATGACGCTTTCAGATTTGAAATGAGACAAACCATTAAGAAGTCTATATTAGATGATTATTTGGTTTAAACCTATAAATTTATTAATTAATATTACTTGGTTGATATGTTATTAGGGTAAGTTTCATTACACAATGGATAAGTGGATTTTACTAGGAATGTCAGGAATTATGTATTTACTTTAATTTAAATTTTGTTTCTATTATCCTTTTGAATTGTATATTTATATAAATGATGGATGTTCAATGAACTCTAGTTTTTATTAAATGAAAATTTTCTTATTATCAATTAAACCTTATTGATCATAAATTATTTATGAAAGAAATATTCATTTTAGATAACCCTTACTAAGAAACTAACCTCACCCTTTATTTATCTTCCCTTTCCTAGGGTATAAAGATGGATTTTATGAATGATTATAAAGACTAAATAATCTTTTTTTGTGCTGTGATTATATATTTATAATATAATATATGAATCCTATATATATCTATTCTTACAAGACTACAAAATGGATTTATCATAATTTGTGAGACCACTTGTATCTAGAACAAATGTCCTAAGGCAAACATAAGCTATATATTTCTGGGGTCAGGGTGTTAAATTTCTTTAAATCATGTTTCCTTAATAACTCATGATGTATCCTCCATATTCCATTTCCACATGCTAATAAGTTTCAAATAAAATATTAAATATAATACCACTTATTATATTTAATCCTTAACTAAAAATCATAATTTGACATGATTATCAAACTAGAGGGAAATATACTACTCTTATTATCATTACATATTATATGGTAACTCAATATTCCTTTAATATTATATTCATAATACCTATTGAAATAATTTTATTTTTGGTAAAAAAACAACCCAAACAATGACCGAGGGAACATAAATCCTCCCATTTGATTGGTTGTCAACACATATAATGAAAATTGAATTAAATATTTTTTAAATGATTTTTTTAACTAACCCATGTCCATTACTAAAACTAATATTAAGACCAAATAATATTGTTATCAATTAATCAACAACACATATACTTGTGAAATTCCTAGTATTGAGAACAATGGCCACAAAAAAAATATCTTGAAACTTGAAAATCATGGACATATATATTCATAATTTCTTCACATTTATGATGGACATGGAGAATAAAACTTATTTTACATAATATCATAAATGATTACAACAAAATATTAATAATATAGGAGGGTAAATATACCATTTCAATGAAATAATTGAGCACCATACCAAAATACTATATTTATATGACATGACCACATATTGAATTTTTTCATAAAATATCATACTAATTTAATAAATATAGCCACTTATTCACGAAAGATATTCATTCTCTAACATATTCTTCAGGATAAAAAAATTTGGGATTATATAAATTATTAAAAATTCATTATGGTAAAATACATTAAATTATTTCTCATGATTCCAACTCTCATTTATACATCATCATTATTTTACTATATATAAAATAAATAAAAAATGTATGAAAATATTATAGTTCCCCCAAATCAATTAGTGAGATCCAAAGGGTTTCTTTTTCTCAAAAATAAACATATCCATTATTTTTATCTTCAAAAAATATATTAATCTTCATTCATTCAATTTTTTTTAAAAATTATTATTTTCTATGGGATCATGGAATCAATTTCCAATCAATATATTTCCTTCGGTGTAATTTTATTCCTAACATTATCAATGATATCACTAATGAAAGATTTATTTTCATGAACAGTCATAATTAAAAAACCATTTTAACAATAATTTGGGATATGTCATGAATTCAATAAGTTTCAGCATAACCCCTTAAGAACACTCAGGTAATCATGATTTCAAAACCTATAATGAAATTTAATTTCATATTCATTTATTATTTAAGTTTTTCTTGTATAAGATTATTTATCCAAATATTCATTTATTTTATGTTCTCCATCCAATTGAGCTAGGATGGAAATCATGCATTCTATTAGTACATCATAATATATCATCAATTTTATTCATGGTCTATTAGATATATCATAGATAAAACCAATACCCTTATTTCAATTTGGTATTGATTATTTTTTCATTTATATTATTGTCTCCAAAAACATTTATATAGATTAATTATTTAAAATGGTTTATGGTTTCATCTCTTCACAATAAAAAATAATAAAAATATTCTTCATGGAATTTTATCCATATTAGGGTTCATTGTAATTTTTGATTTAATAAACATATTCTTTTTGTAACCCAAGGGTTACTCACCCTATTTCATCACTTCATTTTTATTTCAATATTATTGTATTTCCTTGTAAATTGTTTTTAGAAAGAGATTGAAATATTTGAACAAATATTCATTTTTTTTAGACATTGATTGAAATTTACATATTATTTCACAATTGTTATAAACTACTATGAGACACACAAATTGTTATCATTTTTCGATGTAGTTTTATTCAATTAACAATTAAAGCCTATTATATAGTCATTAACTAACTACTAGAGTATAAAATTTGGGACATAAATCATATTATTTATTCACAAACATTCAATGAAATAATTAATGACACACAAACATTATGGAATTATTATAATATTAGTTGTTCCAACAAGGCAACCATTTTTTTTAAAACACCCTTTTGTGATGGCAACAAAGGGGAGTCATCCCTTGGGAATCAACTCATTATAGTGTTATAGGTTAAGGAACATATCCCTTTATTTTTAATAATTTACATTTATGAAGACATTATAATTAAAAAATTCATTTCATATAAAAACGAGTTTGGGAATTTAATATATTTTAAAATAATGGGTTCTTGTTGCTTTAAGAATTAATAATATTTATAATTTATTGAACCAAATATCATCTCAGTTGATGATAATGTAATTTGACAAAAACTATTATCATTGAATGAATTTATGGTTGAAAATAAATTCTTGTGTGCAACATAATGGATTCCAAAAACTCAGATTTGGTAGTCATATTACATTATTTGTTAAAATTACATGTTTTAATAAATGATTAAATATTTTAGTAGTAAATGAATACTATAAACAAACATAAAATACAATTCAATAAAATATGATACAACATGATAATATTTTGATGTTAGGGTTATACATTTTAATATATCATTGAGAAACACATATAGTCCCTTTATAGTTATATTTTTATAATGAAAACAATTAATGTAGAGATCCTACGCTAAGTAAAAGGTAAAATACAATGGATTATTAAATTAAATAAACATGAAATAAGTTATATGAATAGAAAAAATGGACAACATGAAACCATGATTAACTGAAACATATGTATTATATATAACTTATAATATATTAAACCATGGATAACAATTATAATAGTTCTCATAAATATTGAATTCATAACTATAGAAATAAATTAAAAAAATAAAAATTCCTTATTCCATGATACTTATCATATTATAGAAAGAGGGATACACCTAATCCAAACATTTTTTATCTCATCATACCCATTAATTAATATATAGGATGTATAATTTTGGACCCCACTAGTCACCATATTGAGTCCAATTCATTCCCCATAAAAGTCATCAAAATTAGTTATACCATTCCCTGAGGAATGTCTTTTTGAATGAAATATAACTATCATTAAATTTATAATTACATAAAAAATAATTCCCCATTAAATATGATATTGTGGATGTCTATGTTAATATCAATTAATCAACTTTAATGTATAGGGATATCATCAAGACAAAAGACAATACCCTAATCAAATACATATATGGGAGATGGTACCTTTAATGTTATAAGATATACATGGAATATAGTTCATGGTATCAATATTTTTAATTGGTATGAGACCAAGTATGTTATAGTATAAATACTTTATTATAGTTTATTATGATCATGGGAATATTCCAAATCATATACCGGTGACTATATTACTAGGTGTGTAGTATTAGGAAAACTCAGTGTGGATGAGAGTTCTTATTTAGTCAATGGTCATGATACAATTTTTGGGGTTATTTTATTAATGTTCAACTTCTCTATAACCACATACACAATCCATTGTCTACACATGGATGTATTTGATAATAAATTAAACATATATTTATTTTACCAAAACATAAAACATTTTTAACACCATGGAAATGGTAACTCTTGAATAAAATAAAAATATCAGAGAGGGGTAACTATATAAATGTGTAAATATATTATATTTTATTACAATGAAATAAAAATTAAATCTATAGTTATGTATAAAACATTAAAAATTAAAATGTTGGTGATTATATCATGAGTCCCAATTAATGGAAAGTGAGAATTAGAAAACTCTCTTACTTCTTGGGTAGAAATTACATCATAACCTCTTGAAAGTGGGGGATTAAACATGAACGTAAATTTTCATGAGTAATTTAATTTCATTTTATAACATCTCAAATAGGTATTATATAAACCATAAAAAGAAAATTAGGTTCATGAAATAAAATATGTCTAAGAGAGAAGAATTTCAGATAGAAAATACTATCCTTTTTCCCTAAATTACATGATTATAATTTAACCTCATGGATCATTGAAAAAGATATCTAAATAACCTAATTAAGAGCCATAATATTTCCATTTTAGTTAATAATAATCATAAATAATTATTCCTAACATGAATATTCATGATTTTTCATATGATGTGTTTATAGTTTTGTTTGTCTGTTCTAGTTTCATTGTAGCGGTGTTTGTAATCACAATTCATAATTTTTTAATCATTAACAGGAAATTAATGTTATTTTTAATGATTAATAATAATTTATGAATATTCATATCACTTTCTTTAGTATTTTCCTCTTTATACTTTAATATAAAGTTGATAATAAGCATGTAATGGTGTTTTTGTAAAATGATGGCTATTTCCTTAATTAATGAATTGGATATTCTTATAATATATACATGAAAAATAATTATATAATTTTATAATATTATACTAGTAAATATTTTTTCATATTCATCAATGATTCAAATTCATGGTATATTTTAAGTACATTGATATATTGACCCAAACATGATGAAACCATGAATTAATGAATTATCATGAACTAGGTTAATTTTGAAATTAACATAACCTGATAATAATGTTCATATATTGATTTTCTCACTGTGAAATTTCATATAATTTAGTATTTAAAATATTATGTAATGGATATGAAAATATTACACAATTTAAATAATCAGTAATACCCTTTGTTTGATTATTTTATGTTATTAAACTAATGATGGTCATTTTTTATCATATCTTAATTTGGTTACCTAAATTGTCATTTTGTAAAATTAATGATTTCCTAAAAATTTTATTTAACCATTAAAAACATCATTATATCAATCTTTATAGTGGTATGAAGTAAAATGAATAATTTTATGTCGTGGAGGTGGTATCCTACAGAACACAAGAACAATGGTTTTACTTTCATTATTATATGTGGTTTTTGAATAAATAAGGATAATAACCATAATATTTTATGGTTAATGTATTAATATTAAAATAATATTACTATATAACTATAACTATAATTAATTTTGATCAATAAAATTAGGAATACAAATATTTAATTTATAATACTCACGGTCGGGATATAAATTTTCATCAGGAGTCTGTATGAAATTGATAATATTAAGATATCCATCATTGAATAGAAAAGTTTTAAAAAGTTATAGGGTTATACTATGGAAAAAGTTGACGTATTTAGATGATAAATTCATATTATAGATGAGTCTTGAAGTGGTGAAGTTGGTACACTATTATAAGTGAACAATAGTGTAGGATTGTGAGTAAACCATACATTTTAAATAATATAAGGTTAATATTAATTACTAAAAGAAGAGAAAATAGAAGAATGGCAGAAGATTAAAATTTTATGTTAAAGCTCCCATCATCCATTTAATTCTGATACAACATTCTGTGCTTTAGGGATTTTTTCTCTTTTTTTCCCTAATTATCAACTACCTTAGTAAATAATTTCAAAACATAGTATTAAATTTTAAAAAATACATTTAATTTTGAAAATTTGTGATTAATACGATACATCAAATTTATAATTTGATCATAAATTTTTTCAAATAATATTTCTAAAGTAGTGAAATATTAATTTTCAAATAAATACACATAATCCCATTAAAATGGATTCTAAATAAATAACTATGTAAGCATTAAAATATTATATATGATGAAAATATTTTAGAAAAATATTTTAACAAATTATGTTTATTTAGTATAATACAATTAATTTTCGTGTGGATCTCAAGTTGATACAATACAGAATCTCCCATGAAAATAATTTATATAATGAAAATACTGAAATAATTTTTTTAAATAAAGAAATATTTTAACTATTAAAAATTGTTTTGGAAAACTGAGTAATATTTAAGGAGAAAATTATAAAATTAATATAATAATATGATAAATTTATATTTTATTAAATTATATTTTAAAATTAATTATTCATTCTCATATAATAATAATGTTATAATGATTACATTTTCCCAGAAAACTGTTTTGTTATACTATAAACCAGCCCTTTTAGAAAAAAGATAAAATATTCATACTCAGATAATTTTGATATGTTGAATCAAAAAATGAATTTTTTTCATAGAAATTATAATTATAAAATTAATTTTTTTAAAAAGTACTTGAAAAAATTCCCTTTTATGGGTGAATTGTTTGATAATTCATGATATGTTATTTATCTACAATAATATGGTATTAGGTATTACATCCCCCAACATGAATTATGTCATCCTTGAAATTGGGGTAATTGAAAGCTATTAAAAATGTGTAGGTATTATTAACTCAGTTACTTATTTGGACAATTGGTTACTATATCTATTTTGTGATTTATTCGATGAGATTCCACCAATAAAATTTTCCCTTTCCTAAATACAATCTTATTGATGAAAATAATATAGAAAAGCTCATAATTATAAGAGAATATTGGATCCAAATATAATCATACAGATCTGACAACATACGTTGGACCAAAACTGTAACAGCCCAAGATTTTATAAAAAAATATTCTTTTTAATTTTATTAAAGTCTTGTGTTGTACGCTACACCAAAAGGAGCTTACACAACACGCATCCTTGACTTGCCTTGCATTACACGCAATCACGACCTTCCTCGATAGTGTGTGTAATACGCAATACCGAGTTTCACTAAACAACGATATGCTATTAAAATATTATTAAAACTAGCCGTTATGAATAGTAATAACCACTTTTTAAAACTCTGTAAATCTTATTTTTCAAAATGAACTTCATTTTTGGATTCGGAGTATCGAATTTAGCCTAAGGTGAAATTTTGGTACTTTTCGGATAACTTTCATATTCTGATAAATAGTGAAAATTACTAAATTAAAATTAAAAACAATTTTTTTAATCGAAATAATTAATAGTGATAAATTATTAATTTGAGTGGTTTTAAAGTATATTTAGAATATATTTTTACAATTTAATACAATGTTGGTCATTGGATGTAATTTCACTTTTAAACCAGACATAATCAAGTGTCAATCTTTTGATAGATATTGTTTCTTAAAAACACGCTATTTGTTTTAACAGCGGGATTTAATTATAAAATTAATTAATGCAAATTCTATGATATGAATTTGGTAAAACAGACTTCATTTTTGAATTCGGAATATGAAATATAGCTTAGGATGAAATTTTGGCATTGTTCTGAAAAACATCAATTTTTGATGAATAGTGAAACTACTAAGTGGTAGTTAAAAAAATTAATTTCTTCATAAATCTTAATTTTACCGCTTCTGTGAATGGAATTTCAAAAATACAAGAGACACGGTTTATGTCAGTAAGTAAAATGTGGTTCAATGAGATGAAAATAATTTTTGGTGAATAGTAACTTTTTACTTTTTTTTACCACGGTTAATAGTAAATAGGGTAACTAAGGGTAAATATGATATTACTATTACCCTAACACATGTCCTAATTCTATTGGATAAGTATAATTCGACCAGAAACAACCTTATGAATATAATATGACCATTTAGGTCCACTTGGATTAGATTATGACATTTAATATTATATTATTTAATGAATAGTTAAAATAGTTAAAATCAAAGTTTAATAACTAAAACATTTTTAATATGGGGTTATACATAAGATTAATTCGACTATAAATATTCATTAGAAATATAAAAATATTTCCTACATAATGATATTTTATTTATAATTTTTAGACTTTAAATAAATTAATTTATTTATGACACAACGATGATGCAGTAATTACCCTTTTAAGGAAATATTAACATAATTGTTGTTATAAATGCTCAAATGAATGTAATTTGAGACTTTATATGACTTAAACTAATTTTATAGGTTAATATGATTTATTAGTGTTGATTTAATCAACTTGGTTAGAACATATAATTCTGTTATGACTTTCAAAAAAATCATATATCAAATAGTGTCAAAATTGACACAAAATAGTTTTTAAATTAAATATTATATTATTAATAGTTATTTTATTCCTAAAAATCTAAGGTTCGGCCAAATGACTTAGATAAGGATATATATATTAATAATATACAATTTGGGGTTCGTTTGGCATGTTATAGTAAGTTTATTAACCATATAGTGAAAGAAAACAAAAAGACACGGTAAAAGTTAAATTATTTAACTTAGAGTTAAATCTAATTGATAAGGTTAAAATAATAACCTAAACTTGTCTAAATCCTATTGGTTGATAGTATTTCGACCCATCCCCAATTTATGTTCGAAATAAGACCCTTTGGAACCATTATAAACCGATTTTGACTTTAATATAAAATAATATTTTGAGATATTCCTATGGTGCCCCTCTCCTCCCTTATAAAAGGACACCTCCTCCACCTCCTCCTCACACCAATTTGAGCACTCAAGCTGGGCCAACCCCTGCCAAAATCTCTTCTCCACTTCCCTAGAATAATCCTAGAGGTCCTGGGCTTCTTCAAAGACCAATCATAGTTCCCTAAGTGGAGGATTCAAAGAAGCGTTCCAAAGAAGAGGTAATATCCATTACCGATCTTTTCAATTTCTTTCTTCTTCAACTTCTTCTTCTTTAGTTGTTTCATAACAAAGTAATAACATCAGTATCACTCATATACTGATATGTTATTTTAAGTATGAAACAACCCTATTTCACCATCTATCCATCCTACGGAAAAAGAAATCACCACGCGTGCGTACGTACGGAATATCGTCTCCACGCCGTGGTGTAATCTATTTTCGACCACCACCTTACATGGATGGGTATAATGGTGTAAAGAATAAATATACATAGTTATTACAACATCATATTGATTCTGATATATTTTATAAACCACTCCAATTCAATTCAATATTTATGGAAATGATATCATCGCTCGTGCGTACGTACGGACTACCGTCTCCACGACGCGATGAGATTCATTCTCCATGTTAACCATTTAAGAATGATTATAAAGTATATATAAAAATAATAATGAAATATATGACATTATAAATCTACTGTATTTATGTATATATATATGTATATGTATGTCATCTACTTACTTCCATTCAAGACAATATGGAAAGGAAAACAACGTTCATGCGTACGTACGGACTACCGTCTCCATGAACGGTGTTTTTCATTTCATTTATCTATCTATTATATATATATATATACTGAATATATATGATATATAAATCATATTTTATATTCTGGAAGTAAGTAAATCGTGATATAAGTAATAATAATGTCAAGAAGAACAAGTCAAAACACCTACGATAAATGAAACGATTTTACCCAAAACGCTTCTTTAACATTGAATTTACAAAATAAACGGTAATATAATGTCTTAAGTGAACCATATATGACATCATAACAATGAATATGATTATGTAATAAGTCAATAACATGATTTAAATCATTATACAGGAGGTTCGGACACTTACAAAGCAAGTCGGACCTAAGGTAAGCGAAATATCACAATCTCATTTTTATCCGAGATTGTTTATTCATAAGTATTTACTGGGGTGTATTTTATAATCCACATCCATGTTTCATCAATATTTAATATTATTTCCATCCACCTACAATTTTTTTAATCCATTTTTACCGTTCGGTGAGTTTTTAGTAAAAGAAATGAAAGGAATCTTTTGTTGTTTTTCGTACGAGGTACTTTTTGACTTTTCCGACAAAAGTACGAGAAGAATGTTTTTTTTAACTTATACGGCATGAATGGATTTTTAAAACATTATTTCCAAGAAACTTAATTTACAAGTCTTCAAGTTTATTTTTAATCAACTTCTTTTATTTTAAAGTCGTATGACATGTTATGAAAGGAAAAATGTTTTTGAAGTAGAAAGGATATTTTCCTCAAGAATGAAGTTCAAGTATTTTATCAAAATTATTTTCCATCTAAGATAATAAAAGGGTTATATTTTTATCCCTATTATTACATGGATTTGATTATGTTGTGATGGAAATATTTTTATGAATTCCTTTATCTTATATGAATTGTTTTATGATGTCATGTTGTTTAAGAATCCCATTTTTATTACATGGGTTACGCTATGATGTATGGTTTATGATTATGTGGCACACATAAGAAAGGATTCATTATAAGATGGGTGGGACCTATATCTCCCTCCAATTCATTGGGTAAAGATTTTATATCTCATGAGATAGACATGGCTGGAACGGTAGGTTATACCGGTTCAGTGAAACAGGACTGAAACGAGGGTTACTCGATTCAGAAAGGGACTTTGTCCACTAAGATAGTCTTGGAAATGAGTCTTGACTAACAAGAAATGATTCTATATGATTATGTGTGAATGCCACAAAGTTTCATGTTTTATGTTATGATTATTGTGATTACATTTCACTACCATGATTTATCCCATGTCATGAAATTATGCTCTCTTTTGCAGGTTATGATTTCCAAAATGTTATGTTCTTATGAATATGATGTGATTGATATTTCTTTTGTTTACCCTTACTGAGCATTTGAGCTCACCCTTTTATGTTTTCTTTTCCCCAGGATATAAAGAAAGGTTTTAGGTAAAAAAAAGAAGATCTTTATGGGAGATATTGAAGATCTTTCACCAGGATTAGAAGATTACATTCCGAGTTTCCAAAGACACTAAACTATTACGATCCTTTAGTGTGTGTTATTGTTATGTACTAAGTATTCCGCAAATGTAATGTAATGTTCATGTAAGTCAGGCTTCGGGTCTCTACAGTTGGTATCAGAGAAAAGGTTTAGTCAACCTTTGGAAACTAGGATGTGAGAACATTAGTGAGATCCCTAGAGATATTTCTAATGTATGTCTAGGGATGTCCCTAAGGTTAAGTATACGTATAGGTTATAGTCCTAGAATTGCGCTAACGATCTTAGAATTTAACCTAAGATGTTAGATATTGAGGGTGTTTTCCCTTTACTATGTTGTCTTCCCTAGCATGATTTCTCCTCTCACAAATTTCTTTTTGTGTTTTAGTTAATGGAGGGAACCAGAAGGAATTCAGTTAACATTGAATCCAATGGACAAATTGGTGACTATGAGCAACAAAATTGTGTAATACCTAGAGATAAAGATATTGTGATTATGCCGAATCAGTCATCGCGATATATGATTAACAAGGTGAAATTTAGTGGTATACCTAATTCATCAAAGAAGAGGAAGATAGACTATTATGCATGTTCGCTTGTTGAGCAGCATAAAGAAAGGAAGATTGAGATTTCTAAATAAGGGAAGAAGAACCTTGAAGAATACCTCAAATGGAGGGGCAGATGTTATTTGTGTGGAGATAAGGGTCATAGAGTGACAGACTGTTATGGAGTTCAATGTATTATTTGTGGAGAACATGGGCATTACCCAACTCAATGCCCTGACCTAAAAAGTTACTTCTAAATCATGGAAGGACATATTCCAGGACAATAATTGAAGAGGATGGATTGAAGTGTTTATGTATTGGTATTCAAGAATAATGTTGTTGAGGTACTTTTATTGTTTATTATAATATTTTTGTATTATTGTGGTTTTCAAAAATTTTAAGGTACCGGTAACCATGAAAAGTTATTCAAATATTTTGGAAAGCAGATGATATGAGCATAATGAAGGGGTATGAAGATAATAAGATGTTTGATTGTATTCATGAGCTCATGATTGATATAAGGACTAAGTGATATCATGGTTTGAGTATATAGAATTTTGAGGATTTTGGTATGTGGAAAGTGTTAACTTTTAACTGAATTCATGTTTTCACTAAGGTTCGATGGGTATTCAAGAGAATACATGATTAAGGCCTTTGAATGTTTGGAATGTGACCAACATAACATATCTTATGATATATGGGGATCAACGATGGTATTAAATCTCTGGTAATCGTTTCCACTATGTTATGAGAGTGGACTGCAGTATTATGGATAAGCCTAAAGATTGGAATGGATTACGTTGGACATAAGTTAGTATTGTTTAAGGATAGAAGATTTTCGATATTATTGATGGGATGTTATAGTAATGTAGTTTTAGAAAAAGGACATCCTGCAGGACGGGCGACAACCCATCGCGTCGGACAAGGATGTGGGAATCGAACCCACAACCGAAGTGCGACTGGCCTTTATCGTCTACCACTGGCCTACAGGAAGTCCCTATTTAGTAGAAACTAGTTTTATTATAAGTATGATATATGAAGTATAAGTCCATTTTAGGAACCATATATGATTAATCTCACTATAGATCGACTTATTTATATAATTTTTTCTAACCTTTTGTTTGAGATAGATGTAACACCCCGAGCATCCACGATACGCTTCTCATTCAATAATACAATAGCTTGCATTGTACGCAACTTCGAGTTCTAAAACATCGCGACAAATCAAAGTAGCCGTTATGAATAGTAATAACCACTTTTTAAAATTATAGAAATTTTATATTTCAAAATGGACTTCATTTTTGTATTCCTAATATTGAAATTAGCCTATGTTGAATTTTTTGTAATTTTCTGAGAACTTCAAAATTTTTATGAATAGTGAAAAATACATAAAACAACTTTTTTAATCAAAATAATTCATAGTGATAAATTATACTATTGAGTGGTTTTAGAGTATAATTAGAATATATTTTTACCATTCTATCCAATGGTGGTCATTAGAATTTATTTAACATTGAAATTGGACATAAACAATTGCCAATCTTTTGATATAAATTGTTTCTTAAAAACACGCTATTTGTTGTGACAGCAGGAATTAATTATAAAATTAATTAATGAAACTAATATGTTTGGAAGTTTGTAAAATAGACATCATTTTTGAATTCGTAATATCAATTATAGCTTAGGGTTAAATTTTGGCCTTGTTCTGAAAAACTTCAATTTTTGATGAATAGTGAAACCACTAAGTGGTAGTTAAATAACTGATTTTTCGTTTAAATGAAATATTACCACTTCTGTGATTTGATTTTCAAAAATCCGAAATACATGGTTGTCATTAAGAAGTAAAATGTGGTTCAATGAGATTAAAATAATTTTTTTGTGAATAGTAACTTTTAAGTTCTTAATCGCGATTAGAGTTAATTAGTGTAGTTTAAGGTAAAAACAATATTTTTATAATATGAGATGAGAATGACACTTGTCCTACTCCTATTGGATGAGTCATGGCCGACCAATACAACCCATGGGTCAACTTGGGGACCCCATGGAGCCACTTTAGTTAGAAAATGACATAAACACCTTTTATTTAATGTTAAAGTAAAAATTGACACAAACATAAAATGTTTTACTAAAACAATTTTTAAGTGGGGTTACACAAGTCCAAATTTTGACTATAAATATTCATTGGAAAGCTAAAAAGATTTTCTACATCATAGTAGTTTTTTATAATTTTTAGACATTAAATAAATTAAATTATTTATGACATCATGATGATGTAGTGATGACCTCATTATTTAATGATTTAAATAAAATGGGAAGATAATGCAAAATACAAGGCTTACACTTGTCCAAAGCCAATTGGATGAGGAGATGTCGAACCCTTATCACCTTAGCCTCGAGTTATATAAGTGTGGAACCTTTAGAATCCGAAAAGCATTGTGAAATAATGTAACATTTCAATCTTTCCAAAAGTGCCCCTCCTCTCCACTTATAAAAGGCCCCCACCTCTCCCACCTCATTTACACTTTCAAGCCATTTGGCTCGGCCAACCTCTTCCCAAATACTCTCCCAACTTCCCCCTCTTACTCCTACAATCCTCACTTTGGTCATAACTCTTCCCAAGGAATCCTTTGGCTCAAATCAAAAAGAGTTACCCGATTTTGAGGTAATGTCTTTTCTAATGTTGTTTTGTTTTATTTTTCCTCTCCAACCCCCTAAACTCTTTTCATTCCATTCTTTTGTAACCACACCAGTACCTACAATATACTAGGATGTTGTTATGATAAGGATTTGGTTTACACTTACACACACCTTCGTCTAATGGTTAAAGAACATACGGTTTCTGTGGATGGCGAATTTCTGCCTCACGAAACGATGATTGTTCAACACTCATATAACACCTTCAAAGGTGGCCATTAAGATGTCACTATTTTTATATATGATTTATAATTTGTTTATGTTTTACTTATGCTTCTGTATTTCTCATTTATGTCATACTTTATGATTTCCATTATGGGTAAAACGCGATAATTTCATTTTAGGAAGTGCGGACTACCGCCCCCTCAAAGTGATTTGAATCGTTAATGCCATATGTGGGATGTATAAAGGATGGAGTAAATGGTATTATACACTATATTATACTGGAATTATATTATACATTTATATCATTATGATTTAGTTCCATTAAATATGAAATTGAAATGAAAGTAGCGTTCATGCGTACGTACGGCTTACCGTCTCCATGAACGGTGCATTTCATTTCTTACCTCTAAATGTTACGTAATATTATAAATGAATGTATATACTGGATATATAAGATATATATGACATCTAAATCATGAATATAATTCTGGATATAATGCATATTTCACCACATAAACAACTTGTAATTATAAGAAGCTTATTGTTGACTCAAGTACCAAAGATCGACAAAACGACCGTTATTAACTTAAATAATTACATAATGTTCATATCATTGTAATAAGTGATATAATAAGGATAATGAAGTTGAAAATGGTTCTTAATAAGGTATATATTAACTCTAGTTTATTATTCAGGAGGTTAAAGAACGGTTGAGTCAAGTCGGACACAAGGTAAGGGAACTTCTTAACCCAATTTCCATTCTTTGGGTTAATCTCCTACTTTCAAATTATGTCATTATGTTATTATTTCATATCTTGTATTTGTACTTTATTTATGTGTACTTATAGTGAATACACATAGTATATCTATTTTATTTTAAAAATGATCTTTGTATGGGACTTCGTCTCAATCTCCTTTCATTGAGGCATATTTGGTTTTATACAAAACTTTCTTTTATACGGTGTATAAACCCCTTTGACTTTTACGTTTATTCAAAAGGAATATTTTTTATAGGAAGTGTTTAACTAAATGACAAAAAGGGAATGTTTTCTTTCCGTACTTATGCGGCGACAACGACTTCTCCGCCGCCATGACCATTATTTGAGTTTCAGCTTCCTCTACAAGCCATCATTTTTTTTAATGAAAAATAAATACAAAGTTTTAACTTTCTTTTATTTTGGTATTGAAAATGGTTTTGAAAGCGTTTTTATTATATCAATGTGTTGTATTGATATCTTGTGATTGAAATGTGGAAATGTTATGTTTCCTTTATGCATGTTTTATGTGATACGATTATGTTATGGTTTATGATATGTTTAAACCTATTCATATGAGGAATGTATTGGACTTAATAAGTGACGGGTGGAGCCCGCTATAGCTCCTCGATGCATCGGTAGGTCTCATGAGACAACTAGACGTGGAATTGGCTGAGGCCCTTTCCCAATTTGATTTATGGTTTTGGCCGAGGCCTTAATCATTTTAGATGTCTTGGCCGAGGCCTTGACAAAATGTTTCAGAATGTCCGGCATTATACATCCCCTCATTATGAAAGTTGTTATTGATATTGCATGTGATTATTCGGCCAGTAGAATATCCATGTGAAGAAGTGAATGGCATTATCTCATTTTACTTTTTCCATATTATGTTGAAGTTCAAGTTTAAAAGGCTTTTGTTTTAGTTATACATTGCCTTAAATGTTAATGTTTATTTATGAAAGCTTCCGCAATATTGTTATCCTTACTGAGAATCTGAGCTCACCCCTTTCAATGTTTTAATGTTTTCCAGGATTTGAAGAAGTATATTATGAATGACCTGCAGGGATAGTGTGAGGGGATATGAAGACAATATGTTGTTGTTGTTTTGGTTTACTTTATGATGTAATGTAACGTTTACAAATGTATCTAGTGTTTCCAAGTCTACTAAACTAATCGGTCTTTCGAGACTTGATCTTTTGTGATCATGCCAATGTTACGAAGTAATGCACCGACTCTGGGTAGCTGGGGTTGGGGCGTTACAGTTGGTATCAGAGGCAGTTTAGTACTAACCTTGGAAGCTAGATTTAGATAAACTCTGATTAGAGCACATAGCCCAAAGATAGACTTTGAGGATTAGTATAGAAGAACTTCCTAGAATTTTGGTATTATAGAGATGTTATGACTTTTCCGAGCAATACATCCCTGTCTGGATACGAGCAGGTAGAGGCGGCTCTGGCACAGATGTACCTAGGGGTAAAACCCGAAAACACCGCTTTGAGCTAGACTCGAACGGGAACTGGTGCACGACAACGGGCCTTGCTGCACTCTTGGTTACGACACTCCCGGGGGATATGCTTAGGATAATTCTCATTTTATTTACAAACCACTATGAAGGGTTATGAGTATATACTTTCTCAAAGAAAACATTTCTTTTTATGATTATGGATTATATCCATAAATAGTTCAATTTATGTTAAGTGTTTTATAAGTATGGAATTATGTATTTTGATTCATAAACTAATCTAGTTTATGCCATTGTTTAGAAATGGCGCCTAGTGGAAGGAATGGAAACCGTATCAATGCACGAACTCCGTGTAGGGATTGCCCTCCTGATCAAGATAATTATTGTGGATCTGGAGATACAACTGGTGCTGATCAACTTATTACCATACTGGGACAACTCACTCAGGTTATGAATAATAACCTTACTCGTATGGAGCACCCTGATCCGCAACATGTAGGATCAATGCTAGATCGTTTCATGAGGCAACAACCACCAACCTTTAATGGGAGTACAAATCCTATAGTAGTTGAGCAATGGATAAATTCCTTAGAGAAAATATTCCATGCCTTGGGGAGTAGTGAAAGGGAGAAGGTTGTCATGGCAGTTTACCGCCTCACTGGAGATGCCGATCAGTGGTGGTCGCTGATTCAAAACACAAAGGAAGATGATGACGTATCGAATATGGAATGGAGGGAGTTCAAAGATATTTTCTTAGAAAAATACTTTCCTCGTGACCATCGAGCAGATATGGGAAGGCAATTTCTGAGTCTGAGGCAGAAGGAGGATGAGAATGTCGTAAAGTATGAGGCTAACTTTACAAGGTTAGCGAGGCATGCTGCCGATTATATACGTAACCCAAGGAGTAAGATTGATCGTTTCTTTGATGGGTTAAAACCATTTCTCCGTCGAGATTTGGTATCACAATCCTTTTCATCATACGAAGATATTGTCTCGTGTGCTATCAAGACAGAAAAGGAATTCTCTAAGTCTTATGACAACAAAGTAAAGCAAGAGAAGAAGAGAACGGTGGAACAAGAGACAGATAAAGGGAAAAAGGGAAAGAAGGATTTTCCATTATGTGATAATTGTGGGAAGAATCACCCTGGTACATGCCTAAAAGGAATGGGAGTTTGTTATAAATGTGTAGAAAAGGGTCACCAGGCTCGTGATTGCAAGGGAAAGAAAGAGGCTGTCAAAGTTGAATGCTACAATTGTAGAGAAATGGGTCATTATGCAAATGAATGTCCTAAGCGTCAGGGAAACTTACCTCAGAAAAGGCCAAGGGATCAAGGACAATCTTATGCTGTTACTACAGTTGAAGCAGAATAACTAATGTATTGGTGCTTTTGGACTCAAGGATTATATTCTGGTTATAAGAATAATGTAATATATATATATGGATTGTACTGCAGTACTTTTTGATTTCAGTAAGGTTTTAATATGATTAAGGTAATCATATTTTTAGTATGTGACAATAAGAGAAACTTTTCTTTGTTTTGGGAATCTGATAAATTGATTTTGGAATTTAGAGACCTTTTAGAGAAAGTCTGGACGGAGGTATTTTGGATAACTATTAAGGTTGGAATGGATTAAGTTGAACTTTGGATAGTATTGTTTAAGGTTAAAAAATTTATGAAGATTATTTTTGGAATATTATGATACTATAGTTTTAGGAAAAGGACAACCTGCAGGGTGGGGCGTAACCCGTCGCATCGGACAAAGCTGGAGGAATCGAACCCACAATCATAGTGCGACAGGCCTTTATTTCCAACCACTAGCCTACAGGAATTCCCTGGTTATTACAATATAATTTTACTAATCTAAATGGTATGTGTTAACATTTGGAACCTTATACAATTAGGATAATAATAATATTTTTGAGTTCTATTATCTTTTTGAGTGAAAGATGAGTTGAAGGTTGAAACACTAATTGTCAAGCATAAATATATATATACCTATCTCTTATTCAATGAATAAATTAATTCTTAAACTTTAGTAAAGGGATATTAAAACAAAAAATGTGTTATCCTAATACCTTATGTCTTGTTGAACTGATGATATTTTAAATCAACATAGATTGAAGGCTTTGAGGCCCTCAATTTGACAGTTGATTGTGATTGATGACCTCAATCACTCCCTACAAATATTTACGTTTTTCCTCAAATTATATGTCTTTAATTGCCACCAATGTTCTCCTTATCGAGATCATAATTTGGTGGTGACTTTCTTATTTACATTTCCCTCTTATTAAGGCTAAATTTTATTAACCTTATTTCCGATGTGGGTTTTCCACAAAGGTATTTTCTCTTTTCAACCTTTTATTATCAAAGAAAAAATTTCAAATTGCGAGGACGCGATTTATTGAAGGAGGGGAGAATGTAACACCCCGAGCTTCCACGATACGCTTCTCATTCAATAATACAATAGCTTGCATTGTACGCAACTTCGAGTTCTAAAACATCGCGACAAATCAAAGTAGCCGTTATGAATAGTAATAACCACTTTTTAAAATTATAGAAATTTTATATTTCAAAATGGACTTCATTTTTGTATTCCTAATATTGAAATTAGCCTATGTTGAATTTTTTGTAATTTTCTGAGAACTTCAAAATTTTTATAAATAGTGAAAAATACTTAAAACAACTTTTTTAATCAAAATAATTCATAGTGATAAATTATACTATTGAGTGGTTTTAGAGTATAATTAGAATATATTTTTACCATTTTATCCAATGGTGGTCATTAGAATTAATTTAACATTGAAATTGGACATAAACAATTGCCAATCTTTTGATATAAATTGTTTCTTAAAAACACGCTATTTGTTGTGACAGCGAGAATTAATTATAAAATTAATTAATGCAACTAATATGTTTGGAATTTTGTAAAATAGACATCATTTTTGAATTCGTAATATCAATTATATCTTAGGGTGAAATTTTGGCCTTGTTCTGAAAAACTTCAATTTTTGATGAATAGTGAAACCACTAAGTGGTAGTTAAATAACTGATTTTTCATTTAAATGAAATATTACCACTTCTGTGATTTGATTTTCAAAAATCCGACATACATGGTTGTCATTAAGAAGTAAAATGTGGTTCAATGAGATTAAAATAATTTTTTTGTGAATAGTAACTTTTAAGTTCTTAATCGCGATTAGAGTTAATTAGTGTAGTTTAAGGTAAAAACAATATTTTTATAATATGAGATGAGAATGACACTTGTCCTACTCCTATTGGATGAGTCATGGCCGACCAAGACAACCCATGGGTCAACTTGGGGACCCCATGGAGCCACTTTAGTTAGAAAATGACATAAACACCTTTTATTTAATGTTAAAGTAAAAATTGACACAAACATAAAATGTTTTACTAAAACAATTTTTAAGTGGGGTTACTCAAGTCCAAATTTTGACTATAAATATTAATTGGAAAGCTAAAAATATTTCCTACATCATAGTAGTTTTTTTATAATTTTTAGACATTAAATAAATTAAATTATTTATGACATCATGATGATGTAGTGATGACCTCATTATTTAATGATTTAAATAAAATGGGAAGATAATGCAAAATCCAAGGCTTACACTTGTCCAAAGCCAATTGGATGAGGATATTTCGAACCCTTATCACCTTATCTTCGAGTTATATAAGTTTGGGACCTTTAGAATCCGAAAAGCATTGTGAAATAATGTAACATTTCAATCTTTCCAAAAGTGCCCCTCCTCTCCACTTATAAAAGGCCCCCACCTCTCCCACCTCATTTACACTTTCAAGCCATTTGGCTCGGACAACCTCTGCCCAAATACTCTCCCAACTTCCCCCTCTTACTCCTAGAATCTTCACTTTGGGCAGAACTCTTCCCAAGGAAGCCTTTGGCTCAAATCAAAAAGAGTTACCCGATTTTGAGGTAATGTCTTTTCTAATGTTGTTTTGTTTTATTTTTCTTCTCCAACCCCCTAAACTCTTTTCATTCCATTCTTTTGTAACAACACCAGCACCTAAAATATACTAGGATGTTGTTATGATAAGGATTTGGTTTACACTTACACACACCTTCGTCTAATGGTTAAAGAACATACGGTTTCTGTGGATGGCGAATTTCTGCCTCACGAAACGATGATTGTTCAACACTCATATAACACCTTCAAAGGTGGCCATTAAGATGTCACTATTTTTATATATGATTTATAATTTGTTTATGTTTTACTTATGCTTCTGTATTTCTCATTTATGTCATACTTTATGATTTCCATTATGGGTAAAACGTGATAATTTCATTTTAGGAAGTGCGGACTACCGCCCCCTCAATGTGATTTGAATCGTTAATGCCATATGTGGGATGTATAAAGGATGGAGTAAATGGTATTATACACTATATTATACTGGAATTATATTTTACATTTATATCATTATGATTTAGTTCCATTAAATATGAAATTGAAATGAAAGTAGCGTTCATGCGTACGTACGGCTTACCGTCTCCATGAACGGTGCATTTCATTTCTTACCTCTAAATGTTACGTAATATTATAAATGAATGTATATACTGGATATAAAAGATATATATGACATCTAAATCATGAATATAATTCTGGATATAATGGATATTTCACCACATAAACAACTTGTAATTATAAGAAGCTTATTGTTGACTCAAGTACCAAAGATCGACAAAACGACCGTTATTAACTTAAATAATTACATAATGTTCATATCATTGTAATAAGTGATATAATAAGGATAATGAAGTTGAAAATGGTTCTTAATAAGGTATATATTAACTCTAGTTTATTATTCAGGAGGTTAAAGAACGGTTGAGTCAAGTCGGACATAAGGAAAGGGAACTTCTTAACCCAATTTTCATTCTTTGGGTTAATCTCCTACTTTCAAATTATGTCATTATGTTATTATGTCATATCTTGTATTTGTACTTTATTTATGTGTACTTATAGTGAATAAACATAGTATATCTATTTTATTTTAAAAATGATCTTTGTATGGGACTTCGTCTCAATCTCCTTTCATTGAGGCATATTTGGTTTTATACAAAACTTACTTTTATACGGTGTATAAACCCCTTTGACTTTTACGTTTATTCAAAAGGAATATTTTTTATAGGAAGTGTTTAACTAAATGACAAAAAGGGAATGTTTTCTTTCCGTAATTATGCGGCGACAACGACTTCTCCGCCGTCATGACCATTATTTGAGTTTCAGCTTCCTCTACAAGCCATCATTTTTTTTAATGAAAAATAAATACAAAGTTTTAACTTTCTTTTATTTTGGTATTGAAAATGGTTTTGAAAGCGTTTTTATTATATCAATGTGTTGTATTGATATCTTGTGATTGAAATGTGGAAATGTTATGTTTCCTTTATGCATGTTTTATGTGATACGATTATGTTATGGTTTATGATATGTTTAAACCTATTCATATGAGGAATGTATTGGACTTAATAAGTGACGGGTGGAGCCCGCCATAGCTCCTCGATGCATCGGTAGGTCTCATGAGACAACTAGACGTGGAATTGGCCGAGGCCCTTTTCCAATTTGATTTATGGTTTTGGCCGAGGCCTTAATCATTTTAGATGTCTTGGCCGAGGCCTTGACAAAATGTTTCAGAATGTCCGGCATTATACATCCCCTCATTATGAAAGTGGTTATTGATATTGCATGTGATTATTCGGCCAGTAGAATATCCATGTGAAGAAGTGAATGGCATTATCTCATTTTACTTTTGCCATATTATGTTGAAGTTCAAGTTTAAAAGGCTTTTGTTTTAGTTATACATTGCCTTAAATGTTAATGTTTATTTATGAAAGCTTCCGCAATATTGTTATCCTTACTGAGCATCTGAGCTCACCCCTTTCAATGTTTTAATGTTTTCCAGGATTTGAAGAAGTATATTATGAATGACCTGCAGGGATAGTGTGAGGGGATATGAAGACAATATGTTGTTGTTGTTTTGGTTTACTTTATGATGTAATGTAACGTTTACAAATGTATCTAGTGTTTCCAAGGCTACTAAACTAATCGGTCTTTCGAGACTTGATCTTTTGTGATCATGCCAATGTTACGAAGTAATGCACCGACTCTGGGTAGCTGGGGTTGGGGCGTTACAATAGATGGAATGAACCGTCATTCTATCACATGATCTGCTAACACTTCACGAATAACAAATTCAACTTCATTTATTTAAGAGATGAAGTGGAAATTGTTCAAGGCACGAACAACAGTGAGATTGTACCAAAATAAAGTAAGTATTTATTCTAATTCAAATTTTCAACTTTAGGGAAATGATCTTGAAAACCAAAAATGTTGTCCTAGTGCCCTTATATCTGATGAATAAGATGGTACCGTAGATCGTCACAAATTTATGGCTTTGTGATTACTGGCTTTTCCCTAGCCATGTTCTCTACCACTCTCCATCAGAACATGATGGTTAGATTTCTCTTCCATATCCATATTTTCACCTATGTGGAAACCCAATGATTAGTTTATTTGGGTAACCGTTACGTTTCATACATTTGTTTTTAAAGATTGGTTTTGATATTCCTTTTTACGATGTGGGTTTCTATTAAAGAAATTTTCGAATTGTAAACCATTTATAACCCCGACGAATTTCGAGGGCGAAATTCATTTTAAGGGGGGTAGAATGTAACAGCCCAAGATTTTATAAAAAAATATTCTTTTTAATTTTATTAATGTCTTGTGTTGTACGCTACACCAAAAGGAGCTTGCACAACACGCATCCTTGACTTGCCTTGCATTACACGCAATCACGACCTTCCTCGATAGTGTGTGTAATACGCAATACCGAGTTTCACTAAACAACGATATGCTATTAAAATATTATTAAAACTAGCCATTATGAATAGTAATAACCACTTTTTAAAACTCTGTAAATCTTATTTTTCAAAATGAACTTCATTTTTGGATTCGGAGTATCGAATTTAGAATAAGGTGAAATTTTGGTACTTTTTGGATAACTTTCATATTCTGATGAATAGTGAAAATTACTAAATTATAATTAAAAATAATTTTTTTAATCGAAATAATTAATAGTGATAAATTATTAATTTGAGTGGTTTTAAAGTATATTTAGAATATATTTTTACAATTTAATACAATGTTGGTCATTGGATGTAATTTCACATTTAAACCAGACATAATCAAGTGTCAATCTTTTGATAGATATTGTTTCTTAAAAACACGCTATTTGTTTTAACAGCGGGATTTAATTATAAAATTAATTAATGCAAATTCTATGATATTAATTTGGTAAAACAGACTTCATTTTTGAATTCGGAATATGAAATATAGCTTAGGATGAAATTTTGGCATTGTTCTGAAAAACATCAATTTTTGATGAATAGTGAAACTACTAAGTGGTAGTTAAAAAAATTAATTTCTTCATAAATCTTAATTTTACCGCTTCTGTGAATGGAATTTCAAAAATCCGAGAGACATGGTTGATGTCAGTAAGTAAAATGTGGTTCAATGAGATGAAAATAATTTTTGGTGAATAGTAACTTTTTTCTTTTTTTTACCACGGTTAATCGTAAATAGGGTAACTAAGGGTAAATATGATATTACTATTACCCTAACACATGTCCTAATTCTATTGGATAAGTATAATTCGACCAAAAACAACCTTATGAATATAATATGACCATTTAGGTCCACTTGGATTAGATTATGACATTTAATATTATATTATTTAATGAATAGTTAAAATAGTTAAAATCAAAGTTTAATAACTAAAACATTTTTAATATGGGGTTATACATAAGATTAATTCGACTATAAATATTCATTAGAAAGATAAAAAGCTTTCCTACATAATGATATTTTATTTATAATTTTTAGACTTTAAATAAATTAATTTATTTATGACACAACGATGATGCAGTAATTACCCTTTTAAAAAAATATTAACAAAATTGTTGTTATAATTGCTCAAATGAATGTAATTTGAGACTTTTTATGACTTAAACTAATTTTATAGGTTACTATGATATATTAGTGTTGATTTAATCAACTTGGTTCGAACATATAATTCTGTTATGACTTTCAAAAAATCATATATCAAATAGTGTCAAAATTGACACAAAGTAGTTTTTAAATCAAATATTATATTATTAATTGTTATTTTATTCCTAAAAATCTAAGGTTCGGCCAAATGACTTAGATAAGGATATATTTATTAATAATATACAATTTGGGGTTCGTTTGGCATGTTATAGTAAGTGTATTAACCATATAGTGAAAGAAAACAAAAAGACACGGTAAAAGTTAAATTATTTAACTTAGAGTTAAATCTAATTGATAAGGTTAAAATAATAACCTAAACTTGTCTAAATCCTATTGGTTGATAGGGTTTCGACCCATCCCCACTTTAGCTTCGAAATAAGCCCCTTTGGAACCATTATAAACCTATTTTGACTTTAGTATAAAATAATATTTTGAGATATTCCTAAGGTGCCCCTCTCCTCCCTTATAAAAGGACACCTCCTCGCCCTCCTCCTCACACCAATTTGAGCACTCAAGCTCGGCCAACCCCTGCCAAAATCTCTTCTCCACTTCCCTAGAATAATCCTAGAGGTCCTGGTCTTCTTCAAAGACCAATCATAGTTCCCTAAGTGGAGGATTCAAAGAAGCGTTCCAAAGAAGAGGTAATATCCATTACCGATCTTTTCAATTTCTTTCTTCTTCAACTTCTTCTTCTTTAGTTGTTTCATAACAAAGTAATAACATAAGTATCACTCATATACTGATATGTTATTTTAAGTATGAAACAACCCTATTTCACCATCTATCCATCCTACAGAAAAAGAAATCACCACGCGTGCGTACGTACGGAATACCGTCTCCACGCCGTGGTGTAATCTATTTTCCACCACCACCTTACATGGATGGGTATAATGGTGTAAATAATAAATATACATAGTTATTACAACATCATATTGATTCTGATATATTGTATAAACCACTCCAATTCAATTCAATATTTATGGAAATGATATCATCGCTCGTGCGTACGTACGAACTACCGTCTCCACGACGCGATGAGATTCATTCTCCATGTTAACCATTTAAGAATGATTATAAAGTATATATAAAAATAATAATGAAATATATGACATTATAAAGCTACTGTATTTATGTATATATATATGTATATGTATGTCATCTACTTACTTCCATTCAAGACAATAAGGAAAGGAAAACAACGTTCATGCGTACGTACGGACTACCGTCTCCATGAACGGTGATTTTCATTTCATTTATCTATCTATTATATATATATATACTGAATATATATGATATATAAATCATATTTTATATTCTGGAAGTAAGTAAATCTTGATATAAGTAATAATAATGTCAAGAAGAACAATTCAAAACACCTACGATAAATGAAACGATTTTACCCAAAACGCTTCTTTAACATGGAATTTACAAAATAACGGGTAATATAATGTCTTAAGTGAACCATATATGATATCATAACAATGAATATGATTCTGTAATAAGTCAATAACACGATTTAAATCATTATACAGGAGGTTCGGACACTTACAAAGCAAGTCGGACCTAAGGTAAGGGAAATATCACAATCTCATTTTTATCAGAGATTGTTTATTCATAAGTATTTACTGGGGTGTATTTTATCATCCACATCCATGTTTCATCAATATGTAATATTATTTCCATCCACCTACAATTGTTTAAATCCATTTTTACCCTTCGGTGAGTTTTTAGTAAAAGAAATGAAAGGAATCTTTTGTCGTTTTTCGTACGAGGTACTTTTTGACTTTTCCGACAAAAGTACGAGAAGAATGTTTTTTTAACTTATACGGCATGAATGGATTTTTAAAACATTATTTCCAAGAAACTTAATTTACAAGTCTTCAAGTTTATTTTTAATCAACTTCTTTTATTTTAAAGTCGTATGACATGTTATGAAAGGAAAAATGTTTTTGAAGTAGAAAGGATATTTTCCTCAAGAATGAAGTTCAAGTATTTTATCAAAATTATTTTCCATCTAAGATAATAAAAGGGTTCTATTTTTATCCCTATTATTACATGGATTTGATTATGTTGTGATGGAAATATTTTTATGAATTCCTTTATCTTATATGAATTGTTTTATGATGTCATGTTGTTTAAGAATCCCATTTTTATTACATGGGTTACGCTATGATGTATGGTTTATGATTATGTGGCACACATAAGAAAGGATTCATTATAAGATGGGTGGGACCTATATCTCCCTCCAATGCATTGGGTAAAGATTTTATATCTCATGAGATAGACATGGCTGGAACGGTAGGTTATACCGGTTCAGTGAAACAGGACTGAAACGAGGGTTACTCGATTCAGAAAGGGACTTTGTCCACTAAGATAGTCTTGGCAATGAGTCTTGACTAACAAGAAATGATTCTATATGATTATGTGTGAATGCCACAAAGTTTCATGTTTTAAGTTATGATTATTGTGATTACATTTCACTACCATGATTTATCCCATGTTATGAAATTATGCTCTCTTTTGCAGGTTATGATTTCCAAAATGTTATGTTCTTATGAATATGATGTGATTGATATTTCTTTTGTTTACCCTTACTGAGCATTTGAGCTCACCCTTTTATGTTTTCTTTTCCCCAGGATATAAAGAAAGGTTTTAGGTAAAAAAAAAGAAGATCTTTATGGGAGATATTGAAGATCTTTCACCAGGATTAGAAGATTACGTTCCGAGTTTCCAAAGACACTAAACTATTACGATCCTTTAGTGTGTGTTATTGTTATGTACTAAGTATTCCGCAAATGTAGTGTAATGTTCATGTAAGTCAGGCTTCGGGTCTCTACAAAAATAGTATTTTAAAATTATTGAAATATGGATGAATCCATGTAATATAAATATTTTTAATGACATAACCACCCATTAATCTACAACCCTGATTCTTTCTAGTATTTGAAATTTACAAATGTAACTTATTCTTAACATGAAATTTTTAATAAATATTATAGATTTCATATGTGGTGAACTATTTAATTATACATGATCATCCTAATGAAATACCAATTCATTCCGTTTATTATCTTCATAACAGTTTTACCTATTTTTGGATGCTTTAATGTGGTCCTAGATAATGTACAATTAAATAACTAAATCCTCTACATAGTCTTGTCAAAATAAAATTCATTCTTGAACTTCTTCTTAGTTATTTTGGATAATTTCTTATCCACCGATACAATTCTACAGATCGGGAAATATGGATAATTGATTGGATGTTAATATTGTATAAAAATTACACTGAAGGAAGATAGAAATACTATATACGATGGAACCCAATAGAAACAACTGCTTCTCATGAAAAGGGCCAGTCCTCTACCCTGAATCTCTATCCCATATAGTAAGAAACACACACACACCATAAGCCTCATGCTTCCCAATATCCATACCTACGAGAATAATATCTACATGGGTACCAAACAGTGTCTCAGTATGGAATGATACATAATCTCAAAAGATTATCACCCAATATGGCTTAGCCATTCCATTTCGTACTGTAACAAAAGCATTGTTTCAAATGTATGATAAATCTAAGAAATTAAATAAAAATAATAAAATAAATATATCTTGGTCCGAGTTCTCAATGACACCCAATCATATAACCTTCTTCAGCCTATGTTGGGATTCCTAATAAGGTACCTCTGATAAGAAGAATGTATATATATATATATAACAATATAGAAAAAAAGAAGGATAAAAAATGTAACATTCTCCCAAGCATGTGCTTTAGATTGGGGAATAATTTATGTGTCTAAAATTTGTTCATCAAGGAACTATAAAGGTATCTAAATTCCAAAGGAACTCATTGTTGCATCAAAATAAACTTCCACATGTTATCATTATTATTATGTTCATGTTGAGAGTTACTGTCTAAGCCCGTCCTAAAGGTATCGATCAAGTATTTCCATATATTTATTAAATAATACTGATCCTATATAAGGAAATCATATTAAATAACATGTATTTCTCAAGGCATGCTTATATCATGAGCTCAACTAGGCATCACACATATGGGGTCGAGAATCACCCAAGGCATGGCTTATCTCTTTTATTGATGGATTCTACCTCAAATATGCATTAGGGAATCAATATCAATCTTGAGGATATAAAACCCTAGGAAAACCCTCGTATAGAAAATATTAATACATATCCTCCATGGTGGGATGTGTAACCAAATAAGACCAAAGAGTCCATGTGTGGTCCTTAATATAGAACCCGCATTGTCTCACCACCCAATATTTAACTAGATTTCAAGGATGTAGATATCACAGTAATTCATTAATAATTTCAAAAAAATACTTTAGAAACTAGTGCTACATTCTTCTTGAGCAGTCATTCAAATTAGTTACAACTAAAAGACTTTATTAGTGAATGAAGAAAGAAAATAAATTTCTCTTCATTAAAGGCATGCGACAATATGAATTCAAACAAGAAAATAATCATACATAAAAAAACCACAAGATTCATGGTTCATAAATTTCCTGATTAATTTATTTAATTTTAATCTCAAATAATAAAGTTCGAACAATGTACGAAATTAATAAAATTCATTTTTCAAGGCTAATGAAAAAATAATAAAATTTCATTAGCACACCCAAATAGTTAACAAATGATGTTTCAATAATTTAAACCATATACTTTACCTCAAAAGGGTTCAATAGTTAATCCACACAGTTTAATTAATTTATTATAGGTTAAATTAAATATCGATGGAAGGCAATGTCGATCGGTATAAATTTGATCTAAAAGATGCAAAGAAAATAGAAGTAAGATATTAAACACACTACCTCTTACTCATAGATGATCTTATACCCTACGACGATAATTGACTTGGAAAAAATGGAAGAAATCTAATTATTTTAAAAAATCATAATTTTAGGGAAAACCCTTCTTTGGCATATTGTGCGATGAATAAGTGATGACATCCTATGATTATTGGTTTTTGAGTTTAGCCTTACCGAGAGATTTACTGTTCAACTGGATGCAGAGAAAATGGATGAGTACTAGAGTCATAGCGCGCTCATGAAATAGGAGATGAGGAGGAGGCACTCCACAAGGGGGGTGCTACATAGGGCGACATACCAAGGGAGAGGACATAGAGAGAAGAAAAAAATAGAAGTAAAAGATAAAAATAAATGGAAAGGAATAATGAAAAAAATGATGAAAAACAATATAGGGGAAAATAAATAAAAAATAAATAAAATAAAAAGGAAGAAAAAAAGTAAATAAAAATAATAAAATGGCCTAATACCTATTTCATTTAATTTTTCCCATAATCCCCTTTTCATTTTATTTTAAAATTTATTTTTATCCCTTTCTTAGTTTCTTTAAATTTTGTTTTAATTTCCATTATTACATTTTAATTTTGTTTTATTATTTTTTACCCAAAAAATGTTCGAAGGATCAAAATATTTTGTTTACATAAAACCAGAGAAATAGTTTATATAATTTTAATAGTTATCCAGGACCCGCAACAGGGTGTGCAAGCAGGCACCCTGGGTCTCTTTATGTATTTGGATAAAAATAAAATTAACTATTTCATACCTTTGTTTATGTAGAGACCTTAAAATCACTTATTTGGACAAATAATATTGTTTTATCTAACTAAAAAATAAATATCCACCCCTATATATAAACATGTTATTAAAACACTAACACACACAAATTTGTATAAGCATATATAAACACCCTCTCATGTATATACATACCTACACATATATATTTAATCATCATATATATATACCTCACATATATATATATATACCTCAATGTTTTTGTACCAATATAATAATAATAAAAATAATTACTATTACTATTATTTAATACAACCCATCAGTGACACCATTAATATATTAGCAAAAACAATCATTAAAAACTGAAAATCCTAATAAATATATATTTATTGAACATTTTCATTTAATTTTCACAATTTATTATATCAAAATTAATAAATTTTCCATTTATTATTTACACAACAATTTAATTTATTAATTACAAAATTATATTTTCATTATTTTTCTTCTAAAAATATAACAATATTAATATTAAAATTATTATTAACAATTATATATGACAAATAAAAATATTTATAACACAATTAAATTATCTTTGGGTGCAGTTTGACCAAAGGTTCTTCGCTCGCAAAAGCTATAACACGCTAGTGAAAACACTATGTTCTATACCTAATAGTGGTATAAGATTTATAAAATGATGAAACATTTGATAGTTATTTTTTTTAAAATACATGTGTATTAATAAATTAAATTTAATATTTTTAGTCAATAAACTACGAGGGTCTATGTGCCTCAGAACTCAGCACTAACTCAACTACAAACTTTGATAATATTTCATAAAATAATTTAAAGTGCTAAAGATTATTTTTTCAATTCATTTAATTTATTTCCATTCAATTTTTAATATAATTTAATAAATTAAATTTCCTTAAAAGGAACATCATTGTGTCAACTCTCAGTAAGAAAAAGGTTCGGATGCTCAATTTTAAAATCAGCTAGCCCATCTAACAATAAAATTTATTTTCCATGGATTTTTTATTCGGTCCAAAATACACTATGTTATAGCCTTCCTACCTTATAACTTCTCAACCACGAGAAGCCTTCGGTAACAATATAAATCTCACCTGATCTAGTGGGTCTTGAATTATCATGAAACAGGTTAGGTTTCATCTTTAAATTCAAAATGCACATTCAATCATATGTTAGGAATGTGTCACGTATGCCATTAACATTTTATCCAACTCTCATTTTCAAACATCCAAACAAAGATGGTACTTATCAAGAAATTTTTAGCTAGAGACATGACCATTTATTCATCACATTAACCATCAGGTCAATGTTTTTTTCCACCATACAATTTGATGTAGGAAACAATAAATTTCTAGTCACGACTCCTTCCTCCACCATAATTTCCTACAAGACATGCCCATAATCATTCTTGCGATGCCTTTTGCATGATTTCCCAAATGGATAAAATGGTTTATTCCCATTTAAATAAAATCCCACATTGGTCATCTTTATTATGAATTACCATGACCGAACTAAACTCTATACTTCTCACATGATGACGTGTAAGAAAAATGAACTGTCACTAACCGCTTCATTGTACAAGAGAGATAACTAGTTGATCCACACGGGCCAAATAATTCAGAAGACGCCCATCATAGATAGATGATGTTTTTAAAAATAAATTGTGATGTGTTATTCAAAGGTATATCACATTTACAATGAACATTTCAATTGAATTTCATACCTACCATACAATGACATTATTTGAGTTTGGCATCCCAAAGCCTGACAACAAGTCTGAGGTATCCTTGGATTGGCACAATAAGAGTAAAAGAAACTAACAAAAGGTAGTCCATACTCCATGTTTATGATTGAGATGTTGGTATGAGGAAAAGATGGCCATACGAGAACACTAAATGAGACCAGAGAAGCATTGTCCTAGTAATAATGATAGATGAAACATATGGGGTTCAAGAGAATGTCCATTGAATTTTGAAACAAGAATCTAAGGTTTACTTAAGAAAACCAAAACATTGATAATAATCACACATTAATCACGAAACACTAGGAGAACACTAAATCTTCCCAACAACATTTAATGATCTAGCGTCGCATTGGGGCGATGATCTCTAAGTGCATAAAGGATGTATGATGTATAGGGGACATGCTCACTACTAAACCTAATTACACTATGAGGATTTTAATGTTTACATGAATGGAAATGGTCGGACTACTACTGGTCAACACCATAGAAGAAAATCATATTCACCTATTGATGCACTGCCATTAACTGATCACTAAGCCATCACCACCAGAGTAATCCCATGATTGATAATTATTAACTTCCTTAGTCCACCCATGGCCAACGACATTACTCAATGGTTTCATACAAAGACAACCACACCAACTTCATGCTTCCGAGTAAGAACTAAAATGATTTAATTTATACATTCCTCATAACATTTTTTCCAGCATGACCATTCTTTAATGGTCTTTGATGGGTTTGTTCCTTCTACATAGAATGAAATGTATTATACATGATTGAAATGACAAATCCAACATTAAGAGTATCCTAATCATAAAAAAGTAATACACAAAATTTTTGTTCAGTGCATTATAGATTATAACTACAATGAAAAAAAACATTAAGCAATTTAATTGAAGGCCCAAACCATACTGACCGGAGTGTCAAATCACCAAATTATATAGAATTCATCCCAAGCATTGGGAAATAATTGATTTATTTAATAGATAGGTAACAGTACTATAGAGATGACCAAAAAAATATTTAATAGCACAAGGATTTAATATTACACTGAACTCATCCAGTTCAATAAAACTTTAAGCACTCAATGGGAACCATGTACATGAACACATACTACACCAATATTTTCAAAAACCTAACTGGGTCGACCCTAAATCGGTCACCTGATCTGGTCTGCGATATAGCCCAAGATGCATTCCTGATCACCACAGGGCTGGAAACCAGTGCTGAGCATCACTATTTTACCACTGGGAACAATTTTTCCCATAAAGATAAATAAATAAACAAAAATAAATAGAACAGTAAACCATAACTCTAGTATAGAAAAAGAAAATAAAAAGAAAATCTCTACGTACCTCCATGTGACATTCAGGTCACCTCTCAAATAGAGGCCGACCTCACTACAACAATGAGAAACTATGTCAAGAGAAACCCGATCTAACAAAACCTGCAACTGAAATGATAAAAATACGCATGAGAATGAACAATTCTTAGTTGGGTTGACCATATAAACCACAAAATCCAACGTATCCTTTCCTGAATCAATCCATTAACACAAGATTAAAATATAATATAAAATTATATTTTTTCATATTTTAATAAAACAATTTCATTTATCCATATTAAAAACACAAGACACACCATGTTCCATTTCTAAAAAAAATTGAAATTTTTTTAAATGGAATCCAAATAAGGAAAACAAGACAATGCTAAAAGAAACAGGTGACAATATAAGCTGGAAAAACAAGTATATTTGAATGTAAACAAGCAAAGAAACAGGAAACCATGGGTGATCCTAAACCTATAATGAAGACCCTTGGACATAAATGTTTTCAGAACAACCTAGCGGAGTATGGTGAATCTCCTATGTCTATATAAAACTGACCACCATCAAATGATCGATGTAGTGGAAATGCCCGCCTGGCCTAACAAAAAATCCAGGAGGTACCAACCCGTCTCATCAGGGTTAATCAAAAACCTTCACTCGATCATCCATAGGATGACCAGTAACCCATGGTGGTTATAAAAATACTCTGTAAGTGGCAGGTCCTCACACGCATGACTCATCTCACTGTACATTCCTACCATAAACATGGACACTCCATACAACAACTCATATGGGATATCCCCCCTATAGAGTCACTGTAAATATACATATACACACACACACACACACACACACACTCACACACACACACATATTGATATATATATATATATCCCCCATGGAATTATTCGGGAGCACCTGAATTAGCCAGAGCATTTAGAAGCTATGACCGCCACCTCTGTATCATCATCTCAGCCGACCTCTTCCCAGAAGAGCCAGCATCGGTGATGCAAGAAGAAGCAACGCGCCCAGCCAATGTCGTTGTAGCCATGAAGTCTCGGTGAAGTATTTCCCCCTCTGATGGGGACCCCTCCCATAATTCACCCAGTGGTGGATGATTCTTCGAGTGATAATCAAGGGTACGCTTCAGTTAACTCCGTTGAGTTGGTAAACCCCTATATGACTCTCGATACGGTGGAATGCTAGGCGAACCTCCCTAATTTCCCTAGTCGACATCAACATCAGAAAAGCTGTGACTATATGGGTCATCGAGGCGCATTAGTCGACACCTCCATCTAGGTCATGCATGCCTTGGAGACCAGACAAAAGTCCAAGCACAGAATTCAGCACTTACAACCTCTTCATCTGGTGTAGTCAAGACTACCTCCACCACTGTTTGTGCTAATGGATCAGGCAGATACACTTCTACCGTACCGCGACCAGCTTCGTCCCGCTACTGGTCGACCATAGTCATCCAGAGCATATCCTGTTGATACTCTTCAGTCTTCGACTAGTGAGCAGCGGGATAATCCCAGCACCAGCTAGTCGTCGGTCCAGCCGACAGGGCCCGCCATGCCTCTAATCGCAGAGCAGCCTCTTGTAAGCAGAAATTCATGCCTGGCATGAAATTATGATGTTATCAAGAACCTTTCCAGCATCCCAGCATGGATTTCCATCCTCAAAACCATCTGATTGTTTTCAGATATTTGTGAGACCCTCGCTGAGGCTTTAAGGATCCCCCTCCAATGTGAGACGGAGGTAGCAGCTACGGAAGCCCTTTATGTTGAATCAGTTGAGACTATTGAATGTGAGGCAATCATTTCATTCTCCGGAGAGGATGAATGCTCTACCATACATGGGAACAACCTCCCACTGTACATCACAAGCCAATTTAATGGCATGGATGTTTTCCTATGTCTTGTTGGCACAAGCTCCAGGATCAACCTTATCCAAACACAAACGTTGCAGAAGCTAGGGTTATCCGAGGATGACCTGACTCCCTCTGATTTAAGGATTCAGGGATATGATAGGATAGAGAAGACCCCGGTCGGTATGATCCGTCTGAAGACCCAGTTCGGTGGCCTAGTTTCCAGAATTGAATTTATAGTCGTCTCCCAGGAAACAGCGTACAATGCAATGATGGAAATGCCATGGCTCCACATCCATGTGGTGGTCCCCTCATCATATCACCAGTGCCTCAAGTACTACCTTAATGTTCTATTTGGCGTACTCCAAGGTGATGCTTCTCCTTTCCACTCTTGTGAAGCCGGTTATCTGGAGGCTGACTATTACAAGAGGAAGGATAAGAAAATTTTGGAAAGTGAGGATGAACCCGCCACGGTCACCGGTGACCCATGGGTAAGTCTGGATGACACATATGTCTTCCCAATCCATCGATTGAAGACCATGACCCCCTACATGGAGAAATGTTTTGTTGTCTCAGGTACAAGAGAATGGAATATTCTCATATCCAAGCGACAACGTAAAATCACCTCATACTCCTACACAAACTAGGCTCAACTGATCCTGGATCCTCCTACCCTCGTACGGTATCAGGACGTCTACCCCATGGGAATGACAGTACATCATATGTGTCTGTTTGGGTGGCCTGGATTTAACGGGATCAATACAACATGCCACTTCTTCTTTGATATCATCAGTCATGGCCCCTAGGGAGAGGCCATATGGGATTGGATCGACTGCCATCATCGCCATGGTCTCAGTGGCGTGTGAGTCTCTTGATGGGATGTCCACTGCTATCCAGGCTGGTACCAGCCTCCCATCAAGTTCCTCTGAACAAGGGGATGCCTTACCTGCTGGGAATCCCTTATCTGCATGTGAACAAGAGGATTTGGAGGATGCTCCCACTACTTTTGAAGAAGGCATCTCTGCCATGGTCGATGAACTGGTACATCTGAACATTGGTAGAGAGGAAGATCTGAGACCCACATTGATCAGTGCCGATATATCCCTTGAGGTGTAGCAACGGTACGTGGACTTCCATAAACATCACCATGAAGTATTTTCCTAGAGTTATGATGAGATTTCAGGACTAGATCCTCAATTTTTTGTCCACCGTCTTGGTCTCCCGACAATCCATCACAGGTTCCAGATGCCTCCCAAAAAGATGCACCCTTATCACAGTGCCATGGTCGAGGCCAAAGTTGACAGGATTATCCGGGCCATCTTTGTCTATGAGGTAAAATACCCCAAGTGGCTAGCCAACATTATGTCAGTCAGAAAGAAGAATGGACAGATCAGAGTCTGTATCGACTTCCGAGATCTCAACCGTAATAATCTGAAGGACGATTTATTTCTTCTAGTGACAGAATTGTTGATCGATTCTACGGATAGGTTCCAAGACCTCTCCATCATGGATGGTTTCTCGGGATATAATCTGATCCAGATAGCCCCTGAGGATGAAGATTCCACAACTTTTAAGGAACCCCAAGGTACTTTCTGTTACCAGGTAATGCCCTTCGGCCTGAAGAATTCAGGTGCCACCTATCAGTGGTACATGCATCACATATTCAATCCAATTCTCGAGATATTGGTGGAATGCTATGTGGATGATCTTTTGGTCAAATATCGACAGTTCTAGGACCATCTCAAAGACCTTGAGAAATTGATCAGTTTCCTCCATTCCGGCCACTTGAAGATGAATGCATTGAAGTGTTCCTTTAGGGTCACTTCTATGAAGTTTCTTTACATTGTTGTCATGTACTAAGGCATCAAGATCGACCCAGATAAGATCAATGAAATCATCCATATTCCTCCCCCGAGAAATATTTAGGAGATTCGAGGACTCCAAGGCCACTTATCCTACATACGCTGATTCATTTCGAATCAGTCTGGAATGTGTAAGTCCTTTTCTTGGCTCATGAAGAAGGCCACTGCTTATGAGTGGGATGAGGAGTTCCAGACTGCCTTTTAGGATATCAAGCAGTATCTCCTCCAGCCTCCAGTCCTAATGACACCCGTCTCTGGGAAGCCGATGGTCCTATTTTTCCCTTCCCTAGACAGATTTCTCGGCACCCTTCTCACCCAGAAGAACAACAAGGGGACAGAGAACAGTCTCTACTACCTCAGCCACATGTTTCTTGATACAGAGACCAGATACTCCCTCATTGATAAGAGCTAACTTACACTCGTATTCACCATGAAGAAGTTGTGACTTTACCTGCTGCACCATGATGTACAATTGGTCTCTCAGGTAGACCCGCTGAAGTAAATTCTAAATCGCCTCATGTTGACCAGCTGTCTAGAACAGTGGGCAATAACCCTCAAGCAGTTCGACATCAGGTTTGTGGATAAGAAGGCTATCAAGGGGAAGGCATTGTCAGACATTCTAGTTGCCCATCCAACCTCTTGGGACCAGTCACTGGACTTGGATTTTCCCGATGAGGAAATCCTTTCGGTACATAATACAGTCCCTTATTTGAAAATTAATTTTGATGGTGCCTCCCAGATCCCCACATGTAGGAGGCTCAATGATCCTAGGCTCAACAGAGTGGGCCTAGGAATCGTCTTCATTACCCTGACGCAAGCTGTTCTGCTATAATCATTCCTGTTGCCAGAATTCCTCACGAACAACGAAGCAGAGTATCAGGCTCTTATCACTGGCCTTGAACTGGTCCTCATGATCAATGTACCAAATTTTCATGTGAAAGGGTATTCCAAGGGAGTCATCAAGAAAGTCAATGATGGCTATGTTGTTAGAAATTCAGAGCTCGTGCCATTTTGGGAGCACACCCTCTGTCTAATAGCCCATTACCCTTCTCGACCAGAGGTTACCCATGTCCCTTGGTCACATAATGGTCGAGCAGACGCTTTGACCAGTTTAGCTGCATCACTTTCAGAGCCCGAGTAGGTTGATATGATGATAAATGTGGCACACCAGAGATTCATTGCCCCCGTCACCCTAGAGGATGAAGACGACAAGCGAGTAAGACATCTTACCGTCGGATCCTCCACATCAGGACAGCTAGGATCGTCAGATCCAGTGGGTGAAGTGACTCCCGACTAGAGAGCACCTTTTGTCGAGTATCTCAAAAATGGTTGCCTCCTGGCTGATTGGGCCGAGCACGAGAAAATCTGATTCTGCGCGCTGCAGTTTACCCTCTAGAGTTGTCCAAGTCTTTAGAAGAACCTCTATAAGTGCTGTTTCGATGGTGTTCTCCTCCATTGCATCCAAGGAGTTGAGATTCCATAGGTCTTGGAAGAGGTTCATGCTGGTTCCTGTGGTGCCCACAGGGCTGGGCCAAAGCTATCCCATTAGATTCGGAGACTAGGGTACTTCTGGCCCTATGTGATCCATGATTTTATTGAGTTTTCCAAGAGATGTCACGCATGCCAAGTTCATGGTAACTTTTTTCATATTCTGCCAAAACCTCTCCACTCTACCATGTATTGTTGGCCATTCACGGTGTGGGGACTTGATGTCATGGGACCATATCTTCTGGTGACAGCTCGCCAATGTAGGTTCATCCTGACCGCCAAATATTTATTTTCCATGTGGGAAGAGGCAATTACCTTCCATGAAGTCAATTCCCATTCCATCATTAACTTTGTGAGCTCTAATATCATCCACTTATTTGGAGTCCCTCACGCCATCCTCAACGATAACGGCACCAACATCTGAGTTACCGAGCATAATACATTGTACGCCTAATACAATATACATTCGAACCATATAACCAGCTATCACATGTAGGAAAATGGACTAATCGAGGTGTTCAATTAGACCCTCTCTAACATTTTTTAGAAAATGGTTGGCCAGAACAAGGAGAGTTGGTCGGACAAGCTCCCAAACGCCATATCGACTTATCAAATGACGACTCGTAACTCCACCCAAGTGACCCCTTATTCCATGGTGTATGGGGCTGAGGTTGTCCTGCCCATCGAGATCCAACTTCTTTCATTATGCACTGCGGTCTATAACTGGCTGGCGCCCGATAGGGTGGCCGAAATCCGTCTAGCTGAATTTGAAGCACATGACGAGTATAGGCACTGTGCCTTGCACAATCTAGAAAGGCATCAAAATAAGATGGCTAGATCCTTTAATAAGAGGGTTTGACTCTGCTCTATTCTGAAAGGAGACCTGGTATTGGCCCTCCAAGCACCAATGATCCCTGGCAAGAATCCACAAAAAGTTTGAGCCCATATGGGAAGGACCTTACATAGTCCACAGAGTTTATCCCAATGTAGCATACTCCCTGGTAACCATGGATGGTGAGTGTATAACTCCTCCCTCAAATGCCAAATTCCTCATGCAATACTTTTCCTGATCTCCATGGTCCTTCACGACCTTAAACAGGATGGTCCTACACAACCATAAACTAGATGGTCCTAGATGACCTTAAATTGGAATGTCATGCATGACCTTAGACTAGATGGTCCTGCACGTCCTTAAACTGGATGGTCTTACACAACCTTAAACTGGATGGTCCTGCATGACCTTAAACTGGATGGTCCTACAAGACCTTAAACTGGATGTTCCTACATGACTTTAAAGTGTATGGTCTTGCATGACCATAAACTGAATGGTTCTGCATGACCTTAAAATGAATTGTCCTACACGACCATAAACTAGATGGTCCTGCACAACCTTAAAATGAATGGTCCTACATGACCTTTAACTGAATGGTCATGCACGACCTTAAACTGGATGGTCCTATATGACCCTAGACTACATGCTGGTCCTGCATGACCCTAAACAGCATGACCGTCCTGCATGACCTTAAACTGTCTAGTCCTGCATGACTTTAAACTGCAGATCATCCAGCATTATGTTAAACTGTGTTTCGAGAACTACGTATGGCTTGATTCCCATCCACTTGGGATACATAGGAATTCTTATATTCCTCGTCATGAGCCCAACCCCACACTATTCTTCTTGACTATCCCCTAGTGATTTTTCACTCGGAGGCTCCTCGCATGATATGATGTAGGCTTCCTCAAGGCCACTGATACTAGGATTGTAATGGTCGCATCTTGTACCCACTCCCGTTATTCTATCCTCCCATTTCCTCACCACATTACTTTAAACTGCATGGCCTTCAAGAACTATGTATGGCTTCATTCCCATCCACATGGGATACATAAGAATGCTCGGACATTTTGCATGTTGGCCCAACCCAAACGCTATAATCTTCCCCCTGGGTTAATACGTATGGCAGGGGTGCAAAATTTTTCCCCAATCCACATCGAGCTAACCTCGATCCAGCCATACGTCCCACTCCCTAGAGACGTTCGCCTCTTTTATAGATAGTTACAGTTATGCTTAACCCACTCAATGATTTAGATTACATCACCATCCCCATCCGTAAGGGCCCCTGAATGGTATGGATGCTAATCCTAAGGTCTCTCTCTTACCACTTCGGGCCAACACCCTCGAGGATATCGAGAAACAAGCTGATTCAAGTCCTAGGTTTCGAATATGGTCAGAGGTCTATGTTAATTTTTTTCTCCTGTTTCAGATCACTATAGGGACACTGTGTTTTGAACATGTTCAAAAACCATCCAAGATCGTTAGGGCCACACCATGAGGTGCAAAATATCATGTTTAGTGGTTTATTCTTCCCTGTTGTATCTCCAAGCGACGAACTCCTCTTGGCTATGCCAACTATCAATCCCCTTGGCCTTTTCAGGCCTCGGCCCAGGTTGTCTCTTATGGGATTGTGTTGTGTGGTATGAGATTTTGTCCTCTTTGACGTCAGGTTTCTCACCATGCCGTACACATCCCCGGATGAGACACCTTATCCTCTCCTCTGCCTCACTGTATGATATTAAACTGCAAACTGGTAAGGCCTTCCATCCAAGGCTAGCCTTAGGCCCCTTGGCCTATCATCCCCCTCGCCCAGGTTTTCTTATGGGAGTGTATGGTTTTGTGCTGGATCATGTCCACATTCATGTCAGGTTATTTTTCAATGCGGTACACCTCCATTGTTTGGGGTATCCTACTCCCCTCCCCCTCCACACTATACGAAGTTAAACTGCAAGCTGGTTAGGCCTTCCTGACTGAGGCCTAGCCTCAGGCCCCTCGGCCTTTTTCGGGACCCCAAAACATTTTTTTACCTGGAGCGTACGGTATGATGCATGATTATGTCTTCATTCCCATCGGGGTATTAGTCATGCCATACTCCCCCCTCGTTAGGGTATTCTACCCCCAGGTCTCTTCAACAGCTATGTGTGGCATTATTCTCATCCTTATGGGATACATATGACAACCAGAATGTCTAGACATTGGGTCGAGCCCCATCTCCCAATAATCACCATTTCGCCTTGGCCCCTTGTCCTACCCTCTACTTCCAGGACACCTTCTTCATCCCTCTTCAACTTATCACCAATGTGCATATGGGTACTCTAGTTTAGTGCCTGGAATGTCAAAATCTACTCGAACATGCTTCCACCCTCTTTTCAGGCTATGTTTTCCCCTTCATTAGGGCTTCCGACCCATTCACACCTGAAGGGACTCCTGTGTGGCATGGATGATAGGCCCGAGGTCTCTCCTACCATTATGTTCCAACACCCCCGAGGGTCACTGACAAAAAACTGATACAAATTCCGCGTTGCGAATATGGTCAGAGGTCAATGATCATTTGGTGTTCCCATTTCAGGCTAACACGATATGGATACTGCATTTCTACCACGGTCAACAGTTATCCTCCATCGCCATTCCAACCCCATTAATCCCAAAATTTCGGTTACATGATTCACATCCTTCTCCACCTCATCATTTCCATGTCGAACATCGAAACTCTAAGTACTATTCCTCAGTTCGCATCCACACATTAGGAAGACCAAAGCCACGATAGGGGCTTAATTTGGGGCTCCGCACCGATTTACCTTTTCCATGCATTCCAGGTATAGAAAAAGACATCTTCCTCCCTTGTTTCCCTCACCGAGTTTAACTCACGTCGGATTAGGGATCGGGTCGAGGTCTACACTTACTTGTAGGGTTTTCACACAATCAATGGTCTGATCTCTAAGACCATAAACTAAGATATCGTTCAGAACTAAGTGTGGCTTGATTCCCATCTTTATGGGATATGTAATACCACCCGGACACCTCGTTTTTGGGTGCAGCTCAGTTGGGAGCTATTTTCTCCTACCCCTTTCCCTCGTACCGCTATTTGGGCCCCTTGTTCCAAGGCTCCCCTCTCTTAATTGCGTATGGTGTGATATGGGATCATTTCCCCATCCAGGTCGGGTATGTTTTATTGTGTTGTACACATTCCCCACCTAGCATCATCTCTACTATGTTTGCACTGAATGACGTTAAAATGCATGTCTGGTCCTATCACATGACCCTAAATAATGACAATATCGTCCTGGACGCATGAAGAATAACAACACTACATCATGATGTCCCCAACCAAGGGGACACCATGTATGGTATTGTTCACACGTCGTACCATTTTTCAACGACTGTTAAGGCTTGATTCAGGTTGTGATTCTAGCGTCTTCTAACCTAGGAATGTCTCTTCACAGAAAAAACCACTCACCTTAATGTACAAACAAGATTTATCAAATTCTGCTTCTCTTGGGGCGAGGGCCACACCCGCACATCCCTTTTCCCTGGTATTGGTACCTTGCTGTGGCACCCTAATAACTACATATAGCTTGATCCCTATCCTCATGGGGTATGTAGGAATGCCAGTTCACTTTGCCTCAAGCCTAGCCCAAGTCTCGTTTTCGGTCCCTCGACCTAAAACCTCTCTAAGGAACACATGGTGGTCGGAACCCCCGATTCCCATTCACCACGGGTTTTTGTAGTTACCCTACCACGTGTCTCCCATGTTTCCTACCATCCATGGTCTGGGTTCTATGACCCAAAAATATGCTCTCCTTCTGGGAAGGGACCCGACTCCCTCTATCTAATATGTCTCATTTCCATATTCAGATGTGTTTTGACAAGGAGTCTTGTAACAGCCCGAGATTTTATGAAAAATATTTTTTTTTCACTAATGTCTTGTGTTGTACGCTACACCAAAAGGAGCTTGCACAACATGCATCCTTGACTTGCCTTGCGTTACACGCAATCGCGACCTTCCTCGATAGCGTGTGTAATACGCAATACCGAGTTTCACTAAACAACGATATGCTATTAAAATATTATTAAAACTAGCCGTTATGAATAGTGATAACCACTTTTTAAAACTCTGTAAATCTTATTTTTCAAAATGAACTTCATTTTTTGATTCGGAGTATCGAATTTAGCCTAAGGTGAAATTTTGGTAATTTTCGGATAACTTTCATATTCTGATGAATAGTGAAAATTACTAAATTTTAATTAAAAACAACTTTTTCAATCGAAATAATTAATAGTGATAAATTATTAATTTTAGTAGTTTTAAAGTATATTTAGAATATATTTTTACAATTTAATACAATGTTGGTCATTGGATGTAATTTCACATTTAAACTAGACATAAACAAGTGCCAATCTTTTGATAGATATTGTTTCTTAAAAACACGCTATTTGTTATAACAGCGGGATTTAATTATAAAATTAATTAATGCAACTTCTATGTTATGAATTTGGTAAAATAGATTTCATTTTTGAATTCGGAATATGAAATATAGCTTAGGATGAAATTTTGGCATTGTTCTGAAAAACATCAATTTTTGATGAATAGTGAAACTACTAAGTGGTAGGTTAAAAACTGAATTTTGCATAAAACTTAATTTTACCGCTTCTGTGAATGGAATTTCAAAAATCCGAGAGACACGGTTAATATTAAGGACTAAAATGTGGTTCAATGAGATGAAAATAATTTTTTGGTAAATAGTAACTTTTTACTTTTTTTTACCGCGATTAATAGTAAATAGGGTAACTAAGGGTAAATATGATATTAATATTACCCTAACACATGTCCTAATTCTATTGGACATGTGTAATTCGACCAAAAACAAACTTAGGAATAAAATATGACCATTTAGGCCCACTTGGATTAGATTAGGACATTTATTATTAATTTATTTAAAGAAAGGTTAAAATAGTTAAAATCAAAGTTTAATAAGTAAATCATTTTTAATATGGGGTTATACATAAGATAAATTCGATTGTAAATATTCATTAGAAATCTAAAAAGATTTCCTACATGATGGTATTTTATTTATAATTTTTAGACATAAAATAATTTAATTTATTTATGACACAAAGATGATGCATTAATTATCTTATTAATGAAATATTGACATAATTGATAATATAAATACCAAAATAAATGTAATTTAAGACTTTTTATGAATTCCACTAATTTTCTAGGTTACTATGATATATTAATGTTGATTTAATCAACTTGGTTCGAACATTTAATTCTGTTATGACTATCACAAAAATCATATATCAAATAGTGTCAAAATTGACACAAAATAGTTTTTAAATAAAATATTATATTATTAATTGTTATTGTATTCCTAAAAATCTAAGGATCGGCCAAATGACCTAGATAAGGATATATATATTAATAATAAACAATTTGGGGTTCGTTTGGCATGTTATAGTAAGTGTATTAACCATATAGTGAAAGAAAACAAAAAGACACGGTAAAAGTTAAATTATTTAACTTAGAGTTAAATCTAATTGATAAGGTTAAAATAATACCCTAAACTTGTCTAAATCTTATTGGTTGATATTATTTCGACCCATCCCCACTTTAGCTTCGAAATAAGACCCTTTGGAACCATTATAAACCGATTTTGACTTTAATATAAAATAATATTTTGAGTATTCCTAAGGTGCCCCTCTCCTCCCTTATAAAAGGACACCTCCTCCCCCTCCTCCTCACACCAATTTGAGCACTCAAGCTCGGCCAACCCCTGCCAAAATCTCTTCTCCACTTCCCTAGCAACATCCTAGAGGTTCTGGTCTTCCTCAAAGACCAATTCTAGTGCCCTAAGAGGAGGTCTCAAAGAGGCACTTCAAAGATGAGGTAATTACCGTTACCAATTCTTTCATCTTTATTTCTTCTTCCACTTCTTCTTATTAGGTTGTTTCATTATGAAGTAATAACATCAGTATCACTCATATACTGATATGTTATTATAAGTATGAAACAACCCTAATTCACCTTCTATCCATCCTACAGAAAAATGAAATCACCGCGCGTGCGTACGTACGGAATACCGTCTCCACGCCGTGGTGTAATCTATTTTCCATTACCACCTTACATGGATGGGTATAATGGTGTAAAGAATAACTATACATAGTTATTACAACATCATATTGATTCTGATATATTGTATAATCCACTCCAATTCAATTCAATATTTATAGAAATGATATCATCGCTCGTGCGTACGTACGGACTACCGTCTCCACGACGCGATGAGATTCATTCTCCATGTTAACCATTTAAGAATGATTATAATGTATATATAAGAAATAATAATGAAATATATGACATTATAAAGCTACTGGATTTATGTATATATATACATTTGTATGTCATCTACTTACTTCCATTTCAAGACAATAAGGAAAGGAAAACAGCGTTCATGCGTACGTACGGACAACCGTCTCCATGAATGGTGTTTTTCATTTTATTTATCTACCTATTATATATATATATATATACTGAATATATATGATATATAAATCATATTTTATATTATGGAAGTAAGTAAATCATGATATAAGTAATAATGATGTCAAGAACAACAAGTCAAAACACTTACGATAAATGAAACGATTTTACCCAAAACGCTTCTTTAACATGGAATTTACAAAAGAACGGGTAATATAATGTCATAAGTGAACCATATATGATATCATAACAATGAATATGATTCTGGAATAAGTCAATAACATGATTTAAATCATTATACAGGAGGTTCGGACACTTACAAAGCAAGTCGGACCTAAGGTAAGGGAAATATCACAATCTCATTTTTATCCGAGATTGTTTATTCGTAAGTATTTACTGGGGTGTATTTTATCATCCACATCCATGTTTACTCAATATGTAATATTATTTCCATCCACCTAAAATTGTTTAAATCCATTTTTACCCTTCAGTGAGTTTTTAGTAATACGTATGAAAGGAATCTTTTGTCGTTTTTCGTACGAGGTACTTTTTGACTTTTCCGACAAAAGTACGAAGAATGTTTTTTTTAACTTATACGGCACGAATGGATTTCTACTGTTTTATAAAGCCTTATTTTAATGAAGCTTCCTCTAAATGATTTCATGACTATTTTCAATAAAATCTCTTTCTTTTAAAATTGCATGATGTTTTGTGAAAAGAAATTGATTTTGAAGAAGAAAGGATATTTTCCTCAAGAATTCAATTCAAGTGTTTTATCAAAATAATTTTCCATCTAAGATAATAAAGGGTTATGTTTCTATCCATATTTTTACATTGATTTGACTATGTTGTGATGGAATTATGTTTATGAATTCCTTTATCTTATATGAATTGATTTATGATGTCATGATGTTTCAAGAATCCCATTTTTGTTACATGTGTTATGCGATGATGTATGTTTTATGATTATGTGGCACACATAAGAAAGGATTCATTATAAGATGGGTGGGACCTATATCTCCCTCCAATGCATTGGGTAAAGATTTTATATCTCATGAGATAGACATGGCTGGAATGGTAGGTTATACCGGTTCAGTGAAACAGGACTGAAACGAGGATTACTCGATTTAGAAAGGGACTTTGTCCACTAAGATAGTCTTGGAAATGAGTCTTGACTAACAAGAAATGATTCTCTATGATTATGTGCATATGCCACAATGAGTAATGTTTTAAGTTATGGTTTCATTTTCACTACTATGATTTATCCCATGTTATGAAATTATGCTCTCTTTTGCAGGTTAAGATTTCCAAAAATGTTATGTTCTTATGAAAATTATGTGATTGATATTTCTTTTGTTTACCCTTACTGAGCATTTGAGCTCACCCTTTTATGTTTTCTTTTCCCCAGGATATAAAGAAAGGTTTTAGGTAAAAAAAAGGAAGATCTTTATGGGAGATTTTGAAGATCTTTCACCAGGATTAGAAGATTACGTTCCGAGTTTCCAAAGACACTAAACTATTACGATCCTTGTGTGTGTATTTTTGTTATGTATTAAGTATTCCGCAAAAGTAATGTAATGTTCATGTACGTCAGGCTACGGGTCTCTACAAGTCTGAAGTGGTGATTTTTCACATGAACATTCCCCCTGTTCCATGGCCAAGATTCATGAGCTCGCTATTTGGATACTCATCCTCATCCATATCCGAAGGTACCCCCTAAAGGCCTGGTCCCATGTTGTATCGGCTCACCTACCATCCTAGGCCAATACCCCTAAGGATCATTGACGACATTTGCGACAGGTCCCGTGTTTCGAAATGTTCAATAGTCGACCCTCATGTGTTTGTCCCCATTCTTGGCTAAAGCGATGTGGATGTTGCGTTTCTGCCATGGTCAGCAGTCATCCTCTATAGTCACGCCACCATCATTGTAGTCCAGATTTTGAGCATCATGATTCACACATTTTCACTTCCTCATGTTCAAGTGGAATTATAAAATACTCTACTTTATCAGTTTGCGCGTCTAGGTGCGCTTTATGGGCGGGTTAGTATCATTGTTCTGGTATTCACCGAGAGTCCCTTCTCCCTAACAATCCCCTTCATCTTTTGGGAAATTCCAACCACTACTTCTTGTTTCCCACAACGAGCATGACACATGTGGGCTTAGTAGTTATGGTAGGACGTGTACCGGCATGACCAAGCTTCTCATTGACCCGCATGACGTTAAATTGGGCTCTCATAACTACGTATGGCTTGATTCCCATTCTCATGGGGTACGTAGGAACGCCCGACCACTCTTCTTCAAGACCAATCTAATTATCACTCTTGGTCACTTGACCTGAAGAGTTTCCTCTAAGGATACATGGTGTGATTTTGACTCAAAGTTCTCATTCACATCCGTTTTATAGCTACCGCACCATGTACTCCTAGGTATCTCACCCTTCACTCTACATCCTATCGTATGATGTTAAACAACAACAGTCCATATTCCCTCAATGCATGACACTAAACTGTATTTCGGCCTTGAACAAGATCAGGATTCCCCATGTTAGAAATGGGATGCACCAGATCCCCTTCCAAAGAGGATTTCACCTGTCAGTGTTGGTATTTGATTACACAGTGCTTCCAGAACTACATACGGCTTGATTCCCATCCTCATGGGATACATAAAGACACCCCAGTATTTTGCCCAGTGTCCAGCTACAAGAATCAGAAATCATGTTCCTCCCCATTTCTGGCCCCCAGGACTAACCCCTTATGGGCAATCGTGCAACTGCAATTTTTCCCTGAACAAGTTCGGGATGCCCCAAGATGACATTAGAAAGCGACGACTCCCTCGCTATAGAGTCTCAATCTAAAAGAAGGAATGATCCATGATCAAACCAATGCGACCATTTATTGTGATACCACCACAGTGGAGTAACTTTGGGAGTGTTGGATTCTATTCGAACAAACCCTCACTCCACATTCCATGCTTTATGTGCCCCTTATTTAGACCCTTGTCCTCTTTAACGTCTGGAAGAACCCCCTAACAGTATGGATGCTCGGCCTATGTCCCTCCGATTGTCCAAGGCCAATGTTCTGGAAAACTAATGGATGAAATTTTGAGTCTGGTCCCGTGTTTCTAACATGGTCAAAGGTCAACCATCATTTTTGATCCCCACTTTAGGCTAATGCAATAATAATGCTATATTTCGAATACAGTCAATGATTATTCATTATTGTCACGCTTCCACCCCGACAATGTTCTGAATCCCAGGTATCGTGATTTAGACTTCCCATTCCCATCTGTTCAGATCGATTTCAGTTCCCCTAGCATTACACCATTAATGCATAAGAGCACTCTGGAAAAAAGGTATTTTGGTTGTTCTTAGAGGGTCATTCTCCAGCCATGTCTCTCCTATTTTATCTCAAAAATCTGGACCAATTGTTCAAACCCCAGATGTCGGAATCATGGTTTGCACACCTACGTTTGGATGTGGTGATAACGTGGCAATCCCTTGTTTCTCATGTCGGGCCGGACCAACTTGAGCATAGGGAATGATCTCTGGATGAATCGGGAACATTCTAGGATTTTGGAGATTACCCTCAGACTTCGACCCTTGATCACTCCACGACTCCAAGTCTGAGGGGGACATTTGTTGGAAACAAAATTTGGGATAATTTGAAGGCCCCAAGATGGCCCCTTGGGCTACCTCGCAAAGACACTTCGTAGAGTCACTCCAACAGTGCGGTCACCATGAATCCAAGAAGGCGGGAGGCTCTACGAACGCATTTGCTGTTCGTCAGCCCTCCATGAAGAAATGAAGATGGGATGCGCTGCCAACGAATTTGACGTTAACAACGCCACCAGGAAAAAAAGAAAGAAGGATGATCTACGACCCAATTTGACATTCGTGACCCACACGAAGCCACCAATCCCCTCTTCGCACCACGTGAGCGCCACTCTATGGCACCTCATGCCTATAAATACCAGGCTCCACCTGAGATATAAAAATGACGGAAAATCCGACCATTTGGCTTCCCAGTGCCCGAATCGCAAAGAAGTATTATGCTCGGTGAACCATGACCTGTGCACGATACTTCTGCTTCGCGAAGTGCCTCCCCATTGTCTTGTTTTGATACCCTCTTTCGATAGGGATGCCCTTTGTGAATACTAAGGGATTTCACAAAGGAAGGGGATATACAAGGGGACCCGGGTCGTCACAGAGTGTTTATGCTTCGTGAAGCACCCTTCATGTGGACATGATCCACATGGTAAGGCAGGGTCACTATACCTCGTGAAGTACATTTCTTCTTGACACCTTGCTTCGCGAGACACCTCTTCACCACAATTCTGTGCTCCACGAATGCCCTTCCACTTCGCAAAGCACCTCCCATTTGCATCTCTGCCCCATGATAAGGCTAAGGCACCTCACTTTGCAAAGCACACCCCTTTGAAAGTGACCTACGCCTCGCAGAGCAACAAAGTTCCACAATCCTTTTGCACATGGACCCTCTGATTGGGAAATACTTTTCCCATGTGACCCTCCAGGTTTGCACGATGTGACATCAATGTCCCCTGAACGATTCCTCCCATTGAGTTTCCTCGCCTAATGCTTCTTTTCCTAGGCACGCTAATTTATATTGCTTCTTCACATAGACATGCTAACGTGGACCCTCTATGGTTCGCTCCACGACACCCCCTCGGTATGGCGTTGTCGGTGCCTTCCCTCCCACAACGATCAAAGGGTACCAGTTAGGTAATTCATAGGGGTCCGGAGTAAACCCACCTTGTCTGAGCTGCAGGGCGTCAAACTGTAAAGAACCTTCATCCTCAACACATGATGTTAAACTGTGACCTGACCCCATTCCTCTCACATAGGGTCCTATGCCATGGAAATTCTCCACGCCCCCTAGTCTTTACAAGGGATGACATCCTTCTTCATAGAGTGGAGTTTTTCCACGGGAAAGGTCAGCCATCTTGGTGTAAGCCCCTAGATTTTCTTGCAGGAGGCAGCACCCCTGCTCCTCATCACTTTCTCAATGCCAAGGCCAGCCGAGGGCATGATAGAGAACAAGGCTCCTCCTTTCTTCGCTCTCAAATCCCTCTCCCACTGCACTTTGTCTCCATCAGGCCACCATCTCGGAGTAAGTCACAATCACTCTCTCCATGGGCCGATCCACGCGTAAGCCCCACTCCACATCATACAGACACAACTTTCAGGACGTGATTTTCAAGTATCTACCGCCTCTTTTTTCCCACAACGAGAACGACTCACGTGGGCATAGAGTAAGTATCGACCATGAAAACACCCCCATCCCACATGATTTTGAAACTGTATTTCACCCCCATCACGCATGACGTTAAACTGTACACCCGAACTATGTGGAATTTTATCCATGTCAAGGCATGGTATGCCGGAAGCCTCCACGATGTTCAATCCCAACAACCCTTGGCCCTGACCATCTCCGTGTCGGTGCGCCAAGCCCCATTAACACCTTGGGAATCCTAGAGTATAAGGCCCACACCATCCTGAACTACGTGGTCTTTGATCCATGTCAAGGCATGGTACGTAGGAAGACTTCGTGAGGTTCATGCCCACCATCCACCCGGACCAATCTCCTTATTCACGTTGGTTCTCCATGAACCCATTCGGAATTACGGGGTGTTTGATCCACGTCAAGACATGATAGGTAGGATGCCACCATGAGGTTTAAGCCCACCACTAATTAGTTTTGACCCCCTTCATGTCGGTTCACCGCCATCCTGCATGACGTTAAACTGTATTTCCAAATTCCATCCTGAACTATGAGGAATTTGATCCATGTCAAGGCATGGTACGTAGGAAGCCTACCTGAGGTTCAAGCCCAACACCCATCAAACCCCCGGTACATCTTCACGTTGGATCGCCGACACGCCCTATCACAAACTACGAGGACTTTGATCCATGTCATGGCATGGTACTTAGGAAGCCTCCCTAAGGTTCATGGCCACCACCACCCGGTCGTTCCAATGTCGTACACATCAGTTTGAACTGATCCAACAATAATCTGTTGCAACCTCTTTCATTGGTAAGCCGTTTTCATCATCATTCGATGGTAAGCCATCGCCAGATGAACAACACGGACTTTGATTCTCTGCTACGAGGATACGTAGGAGGTCTATTCAAGGATCAAGCCCAAAACAATTGTCCATCCTGATTCTTACCCAGGCCACCACATCTCGATGAGATCATGCTACCTCATTCTCCCCCATAGCATTCAGGAAGCTGCCCATGTGTTGGCCCCAATATAGGTGTTCCCTCCAAGGGGGTTCTTCCACCTTATCCACTCTAATTGGTGTTCCGATCCGCCCGATCTGTCTCCGCTGGACATTAAACTTCCGGCATACCCTAGGTTTAACATAAGATGCTATGGAAAACCTCAAATACATGCCCATGGAATATGATTCCCCGCATTCGATGTGGGATGCCTCGGCCATCCATGCCCTCGAGAAGCCCTGTAATAAGGGACATAAGAGATACACACCAATCCCCAGCATCCAGACATGCCAGTGATGCCCAGCGTGACTACTCCCTTAACCAAAGGTTGCTTCCCTAACCAAACACCTTGGAATGTCCTGACAGAAGAAGCGTAATTAACGGGTGTCCATGAAGATATGGCACCAGGAAGAGTTTCACAAACAACGTATTAAATCTGTGAGGTAGTCCCAAACTAGGTGACATGTTCTAAGGAGGAATCCACGGAAGAAAGAACCGACATCCCATCATCCCGTTTTGATCAACCAGTAAACGTCCCTGAACAAGGAATAGATGCCACCTGCCTTTGGAAAGCAGGAATGTGAGGTAACAAAAGTTTCACAAGTCGCACTCAAGCTGATGGACACGCATGCCCCGGTGAATTCATCACAAACAAAAACACTTTAAAATTTAATATAATTTATAAAATTTAACATTTTTTAATGAATCAAAATTGATTAAAAATTAATGTGGAATGTGTAAAATTAAAATCAAAAATATATGATAGTTTGGTATGTTCATTTAACATAAAATAAAAAGATTAAAATTTGATAAATTATAATTTAACTCAAGGAAGAATTATATAAATAAAATAAGTGAAATTACGTTCATAATACTAAACATGTCTCAAAGAGTGGAAGCAAAAATAAAAAAATTACCTCAGACCCAATTCATTCTTCAGTAACATCAAATGTACTAAATAAATATTTTATTAAATATTATTAATCATATAAAAACATTTTTCATAAATATAGCCTTATTAAATCCTAATTTATAATCAATATATAAATATAAATTAATTTATACTTATTTTCAAAAAAGGGTGTATCAAATCATTGTCACATTGAAATATTTTCATAAAAGATAAGTATATATTTTTTATTTTTATAAATTAAATCACTATTGGATCATTCATGAAACAATAAAATATTATATATGATATTTTATAAATATAGTTTCACATTTTAGTGTCTATTTTCTTTATGATTTATGAGTTTTAAATCCATAATGATTAAATTTTGATGTGTTTTACTGAACAAAGTATGATTTCATAATTAATGAGTTTAACACACATAAAAATTTCACATAACGAAAAATTAATAATATTTACCTAATTATATCAAAATAATTTATTAAATATGATCTCAAAATCATCTATAATATATATACATTGTATATTTCATGTATATGTCTATTCCAACCAAATGTTGAACCTAATATGATTAATGTTTGATTATGAAGTGGATTAGTTTATTATCTTTATAAATTAAAAATAATGATCTTCATTAGTTATTTATTTTGGTAGTATTTAATATTTATTTATATTTATAATAATAATAAATGTATTTTAAATTATAAGACAATACGGATAAGAATTTTTTCCTCCTAATATGTTTGATTTCAATAATTGAATAAATGATAACTGTTTTATAGAATATCTTTAATAGGATATCCAATTTTTTATATTGTAACCATATTGATATAATTACTAATAATATTTATCCCTAAAACTCATTATTATTAAAATACATTAATTAAATTATTCCTACTAAAAACAGAAATCAATTTTTTTATTGATGTTGTAGTCCACATGTATGCTTCGATGATGTTTTTTCAGTAGAAGATGAAAACAGATTAACATGGTTTCTTGTTTTAATATTATATAAATGATATAAATATAATAATGATTTATTAAATACCTATTTATACTATCATTTTAATTTGGTGAAGGAAAAAATCAATACATTGTTTCATGATGTTTGTTGTCTACAAAATACTCCAATGACATGTTCATTTTTATTATTAGAAGATTGAGATTGTGATTAATGATGATTCACATATAATAATTGTAACGAACCAGTCTGGATATTATATTACACTAGTAACGAAGATATTATTTTCATTACCAGAAGGGAATTCCCAATTCATAGGGGTAGGTAATTATTAAAACACATTAGACAAGAATGAAAAATGAAACACTTTTTCTGTAAATAGGAGAAGATGAATGATAAGTGTTAGTAAGTCAACACACCTCAAGAAGAAAGCACTGAAAAGATATATTTGTAAAATAGTACCCAAATGATACATCATAAAGGACGAAACATATATTAAGATACAACTAAATTATAAATCCATGTAATAGATGGATTACATATCCACTAGTCACATTCATCACTCCCCGTCCCAACGATCTGGAAAATATACCCCCTCAAAGCGTCTCTTTCCTTTTCCTTGAACCTGGATTAAGATAATATACAAAAACCTGATGAAAAAGGTAGGTTGTTGGAAATAAATCCTAATGGTTTCTAATAATGTGTTAAAAAATCAATTATATAATAATTAAAAAATTCATTTTTTAAATTTAAATCAATCAAGGAATGGAATATAATTTAAATATACGATGAAAACATGATTTTATAATAAAAATATTTAATATCTATCAAAATAATATTAAATGAAAATTTTATTAAAAAAATATATAAAGTAAGTATGAGGAAGAAAATAATTCAAATTGTTAATAATGAAAAAATAAATAAAAACATGTCATATCACTATGAAATAAGACATTTGGTACTAAATTTTATGGTAAAAGAATCATCATAGTTCTCTTCGAATTTCTCGACACATATTGGGATCAAATGCCATAATTTAGGCCCTTAGGACTCAACTCTCTATACTAGAAAATCACGTCGAAGAAGGTTTATCTCATTTTTTTCATTTTTGATCATGTTTTAGTGTGTGTAATTATAGAATGCTTTCCAAAATTAACAAAAACTACCCCATATCCCATGAGATTTAGTCAATAAATCAAACAATCATGAACAAATCCATCATGTTAAAATAGTTCAAAATACGATATCCCACATTTATTTTTTAACATCTATTTCCAATTTAAAAACAAAAAAAAATTGTTTTAATAAATTCATTACTTTTAAAATAATATTTCAAATTAATCAATTTATCATAAAATAAATTTCCAAATTAGGACATTAATTTCAAAAATCATCCCAGTAATTTCACTTTGACTGACATCCTCTATTTTTTATAATCAATATTCCTTTTAAAAAATCATCCATATATGATTATAAATATTAATTTTTAAATCATTTAAAAACTAATTTAAAGTTAATCATGTAATAAAATGTTTCATTTTAATGTAAAATAATATGTAACCTCAAACCGTTTTCATGAAATCAAATAATCAATACTACATAATCAAATAGATATTTAAACAATGAATATTGTCCTAAGAGGATAAGTAATCAAACCTATAATCGACTTCCATAATAATAGAAACTTAATCAATCAATGACATGGTGATCCATCACTCATAATGAAGGATAGATGATGAAAATAGTTGATTTACAAACTATATTGAGATCATTTACTAGAGATGAACCAAAATCATGCACCAGTTCTTCGATCCAAGAAGAATTGAATTTGGAGTAGTCAATAACCCCCTTGGGAAACATCATAATAAAATTTATCAAATGATATATAGGAGGGATGGAAGTTGGAATTTAAAATGACTCTAAACATTTATGTATGAAATTATAGAGAATACACCGCAACCCACGAAGGCCATAACACAGTGCTTTGGAAAGATACCATGACACATCTTGTCCACACTAGACCACTCCTAAACAACTCCTAGTAAATTAAAATTTGGAATAAATGCTATAAAACTCTACCAATTATTATTTACCCAGTGTATGTCTAGGTTTATAGCGAATAACCTCATTGTAGTTGTGCCTAAATAAAAACATTCTCAAAAAAGCATCTATGTTATAGTTGTCTATCGGTCTATAAGTATGACCAAATAGAATATGTCATCGAAATACAATAACCAAATATCCATATCATAACCGAAATACCATGAGGTTTATGTAAAATTTTAGTAGTTATGAAAAATCATCTCTATGGCTTCATAGTGCATCCATCCCCCTCCTACAAAACCCATTCCTATATCTTTCTGTCTTACACCATGCACTTTGTAATTGTTAATTTTTAAATAAATTAAAAAAATCACAAACCACCTTTTTACCACCCTCTCAAACCCAAATCATTAAATAATTATTTCCCATGTCATTCAATATCTCAATAATGATTTTGGATACTCCAGACCTCTTTTTTAGTCGATTATATCCTATCGAATCTTGTTTGATCTCTCTCTAGTAAGATATATTATCTTATTCCCTCTCTCACACTCACTATATTGTTCCTAAATACAAAATTTCATGTCATAATGGGTTTTATGGATCTAAAATTGTTTGATTCGAATCATGATGATATGATTGTTTTTGAGATATTCGGTGAAACTATTCACTGTTTTAAAATCATGTTATTGATGTCGTGTTACATGATTTATGAGATAAATGTAGGTGGCTCCATTTAAGATTTCACAATGGTTTTATACGTGAATTGCATGAATAATTTATAGGTCATTCTATTGACTTATGATAAAACCATTTGATGAGAATCAGAAATTTTAAATTGAATTGAAATTGGATTTTAAGAAAACCCATTTATTTCAATGAAATTGGAAATTAGGTTTTCATTTGAAAATAAATCAGTTTGTGAAATTAATTTGTTAAATTTATTTTGTTGAAATGTATTAAATTGATTTTATAAGAACTAATTTTTTTTAATTTAAAATGACTGAAATTATTTTTAAAATAATATGTTTTAATTTTAGAAATAAATTGAAATATTTCAAATAGAAATAAAAAATTTCATTTATAATTATTTTTAATGATTTCCCCATTATTGACTGATTTATTGAGAACATACAATGATGGGTAGTTGTCTATTTATTTTTGACAGGAATGTTTTTTTGATAATTCCCCAGTAATAGGTTCACAATGTAAACCCAAAAATATCTATTTAAGAAGATCATATTCTTGATGGATCATTGATGGGTCATATTTAGCTTTATCCTGATGGATGTGTGTACAACTTTCCATAATCACTGTTATGGGAGTGTAATGATCCTCTAATATGGAAGAATCGTTCCTCTAGTGAAATTAACATGTTTTGTATAGTGATTAAATTGATAAATATGTTTTTAATTATAAAACTATTTTACTAATGGATAGTGATTAATACAAAAATAATTCATAAATTTTTTTACTTGCAACCTTTTCTGAAGGTTATATCATTTGAAATGAAAATCCTGTTTTATTTAAAGTATATAATTTTACTACCATGTGTGTTTCCAATAAAACTAAAATATTTTTTTTTATAATAATATAATTTCATTATGGAACTCTTGGTGATACCCTACTGGTATTTGTATCCCACAACATACCATTTACATTTTAAATTTGTATATTTTATGATTCCATGTTTGAGTGATGGGAATGTTCCTCAATGAGTAGGTTGATGCTCTTGACCCTTTAGGCATGGTTTGATGATACCTTCAGGTAGTTTGAGTTTTATATTATCTTTTTTGTTATATTTATGGTCTAATATTAAGGTATTTATATACCAATTAGGTTTATTGTACTGTCTTATTTTGGTATTTTGGAGAATACCGATATATTTTTTTCTTGTATTGTTTTTGTTGAAAATTAGATCCCATTTTTTCATGTATGGTTCCAGGTGCTAATCTCCATCTTGTGGGGATTGGTAACTCCCTTCGGACCATGTCTATTCCAAATTAGGTGATATGGTACCAGGTTATATTTGAGGGTTAGTGATATTTTGGTATCATAGGTGCATGTTTTTCATCAATTTTTTATGACATTATGCACGTGAATGATTAATTTCGGAAAAAGCAGGGAGTTACAGGTGAGGGCCTGGTCAGATCACATTGTAATGCGCTATAAATCAACACTTTTAGTTAGGTAAATTCATCTTGATGATTAGTTATACTCTATTCTGATCAAGAAAATTGTATAGGTAGAAAACCAAATTATGTTATCTTTTCTGATTGGTGGAATTTTTCCTCCTCTTATTTGCTATTTGGTCTAATTAATCATTCAACGCCATCAATGTTCATTGCTAACGTCTTGTAGCATCATTCATATAAAATGAAATTTTATTCAGCTACAAGAGGAATCTATTGATGATCCATATAGAGAAATTACTCCCACTAGGAATGATCTCAGTAAGATTGTAGTTAACGCTATCTAAAATATTGGAAAGGAACCATCACCCACTCCCATGCCAGCTCCAGTTTTTCAACCATGTAGGGAAGAATTATGGAGTCTTTTTATAGATTTCATTCACCATAATTCACATGAATTAAAAGTTTCTAGCATTCCTCATGATTTTGAGCATTATTTAAGTAGGATTGAGTTTTTATTTCTATTATATTGATGATGTGGTAAAGCTGAAATGTACCACCTTCATAATGGAATGGCCCTATATGAGATGGTGTATATGATGGGGATGTTGATATTAATAATGGGTTTAGAGTTGATGGAATTCAATGTTAATTCCACTAACCAGTTAGATTCTAAGCCAATAGAACCTGATAAGGCTATGGAGTTTCTCAAACATGAATAGGCTGACAATACTGTAAAAGAATATATGAATCAAAAAACATTGGTCATATAAAGATTTCCCATGTGATCGTATATAATGAAAATTTTAGGACTAGAATTTTCAATGATGGGACTTCAATATTGTATCCATTCATAGTTTTTCTTGCTGAATACCACTTCGTATGCTACCAATCCAAATATGAATCGACATTTAATAATTACTGGGATTGAATGTCTAGGTTTATGGGAGTTTATTTTCAATATAGTGGATGTTATGTGAGTTACCATAAAGGGAACATATATCTTGAGGGGTCTCATGGTTGATCGTGATTGAGGGGATCTTTTAGACCTCACACAGTACTGATATGAGGTCCTTCAACTTTATTCTAGTGTGGAATGTCAAGGTATTCAAAAATGGTATCACTATGTTTCATAAGATATATATATTATTGACATTCATGAATATTTCAAAAAATAAAATATATATTCTCTACTCCAAGTAGTGGGAGAATATAATCAGCACCAAAATGTATTGTGTTGGAATTATACACTTCATGATATATGGGTTTCCCACCACATACATTCATAATGAAAAATCAATACATATTGTATGATAATCTAGATGAAGAATATATGGGTCTAGACACTATGTGAGCTACCATATATAGTGACTCTTCTTTTTCAGACATTATTATTACACAAATTTTAAGATAATAAATATAATTGTGTATATTGAAAGGATCCAAAGGTTTTCTGTCTTCATAAAATTATGATGAACTATTACATTCTAATAATAAAACATAAACTTTATTTAATTTTTTACTCTAAATATTCATAGTGTCCCTCTTTCCCTCCATAGTATAAGTAGTCACCTAACTATAACAACAAAAATGGGTTAGTTAAAATCCCAGTAAGTGGATATATAAGAACATGAATAAATATAACCTGGGGTGAGAATAATTATCATTGTCATAATGTAGTCATAATATCTTCATCATAACAATTATAGGTGGGATTATATAAAGTAATGGAATGTATAAATGCATTAAAATCAAATATCATGTATTAGGTGTCAAATACCTCACTTAGTTGTAAGCAAATCTAGATATCATGTTCACACAAAACATAGGTGCATAATCATATATTAGTAATTTAGAAAAAATAAATCTTCTTTTTAACACATATTACACATTTTATCTTCGGATATACATAATTATCCAATGCATTGAAGTTCTATATAATTTTGTGTGCACCCATCAAAACATAATTTGTACATTATCATGTTTTCAATATAGAAATTATAATAATATTTTCAATAAAATAACCCATGTAAATGTAATTGGTTTCATTAGAATTTCAGAAGGAATACATTAATGTATAAACCATGTGGTTTAAAATTGTAAAAGTGAAAAATATACCTAGTATCAGAATCCTCATTCTTCAGTAAAGAAGATATAACATAAAAAGAAGTGAAATGTGTGATTTTAGTGAAAATAGTTCAATTGAAAAATTCATTTCGTTTTTCCAAAAAACATTGTAAGCATAAATATAAATTAATTAAAAGATAAAGGAAATTAAATTATGTATTAGGATTATTAAGAGAATATCTATATTGATAATTGTATTGAAAGTAGAATAACCCAAATAATGGAAATTGGGTTTGTGAATTCCCTTACCTTATGTAATAATTATTTTATAATTTTATTACCTTGGATAATCAAAATTGATTAATAAATTATCCAATAAAAATCCACTTAAAATTTAAATTGATCAATTATAATTTTTTAATGGTGATTATTATGAGTTATAGTGTTTAATTTTGTTATGAAGGAGAGTTTGTTTTATTGGTTTTTATGATTGGTTCAATTACATACATGTACTGATATTTGGGTAAATTGGATACAATTATAAAAAATTGAAAATATATGTCATTAATTATCTTATAGAATTTTAATTGGTATTATTATTATTAAAGATATGTGTGATAAATAGTTTGAAAAAATGTTAATGATGATTATTTTGATTAATATTAGATGTTTTCAATCACAAGAACTTAATTTTGTATGATTGATTAATATTAAATATATATGTTAGATCTATAACATAAAAAAATTTATAACATAAATTTTAAAATATATTCCATCCATTTAAATTATTTTCTAACTATCCAATATTGAATTAAATATAAATGAAATCTTTTCATCCTTGAAGGTGATACATCAACATCTCACAGACGATATAATCATTTTTAAAATAATAGGTATAAGAGAATATGTTTGATGATGGATAATTACGTTAATATAATAAAATTCATGTGTATATAATATAAGGAAGATATCATGATACTTATTATTGGGAATGTGAGCAGTGAATAAGAAAAGAAATGGTCTTGAAAAAAAAAATAGAAAGAAGAAGAGGATTTTACCTACTACAGTTCATCGGCATGAGAACATCATTAGGGAAATTTTAATTGGTATTATACTGAGATCAAAGGAACTTGGACGTAGGGGAATGAATTTAATGTAATTTATAAGGAAATTGAAAAATTTTAAATTCATGGAAGATGTGAGGAGAAGAGGTGGTGGGTGGTATTTATTAGGAAGGAGAGAGAGGTGTTTTGGATTATTTTTTCATTACTTTATCATTTTGGAATAATACTATGAATAGTTTTGATAGCGATGACTACATACAATAAAGGAAGAATGATTTTTAGAGATTATGGATCTTACGTCAGCTAGATATCTTAAATGACTCACAAAGCCATGCGTTTTTTAATTACCATAGATTAACGTATTTCAAAATTCCCTAAAAATTCCACTATTTTAGATAAAATACCAAAACATCACAGTAATTATTTTACAACATATATAATTTAGAAATCAAAAAAAAATTTAGAATATGTTTCAAAATATTATAAATTTAATTTTTAATTAAAATCATCATTTACTTAGACAATATGGAATCTAGAATTATAACTGATTTTATAAAATTTTGGAAACGTAATTAAGGTCTCATGAAGTAAACACTCACCATTGGTCAGCCTCTCCATCTAAATATTAAACTGTAATAGTCACCTTCTCTATCTCAAAATTGATAATCAAAAAATATATATTCTCTATTGATTTTACCCATTATTCCTAATCTAGTAGATCAAATAATCCAATAAACGATGGCGGTCGTTGCTGAATAAAATACACAAGATATTGTTTCCCCCTCCTAAAGGGAGGTGGACATTACCCATTTTCAGGTTCTTTTTCATAGACACAAACATATGGTTAACCATTGACATGTAGTTTTGAAATCCACCTCCCAAGGCATTGGTGATGTCATTCGAGCAATTACTGAATTTTTCCTTACATTATTTGATTGCATAGTTTCTTTAGGATCATTGATTTTATAACAAAGATATTTTATGAACAAAACATACATTCGTAATTTATTAACAAATGATTCATTATATTTTTAAATTAACTCTACTTTCATTTTGTGTAGGATACTGATGTTTAGAATTTTTTAAATCAATGATTCTTAGGTGATAAAATATTATTAGACTCACTGATAAGGGTTTCAACTAATTTTCTCTAATAATAATTCAAAATTAACTAAGAATTTTTTCGATACATTCTATAATGACACTGGTTTTTGTTATATTAATATTACACCATTTTAATGATCAAAAATTTAACAATGTTAGAATACCAGGATCCAAAGGTTTTGTATTTTTTGAATATAATGAACAAACATTACATTTACATAATAAAACATAAAAAACTATTTCATTAATTATTCTCAGAATTTGTAGTTTCCCTCATGTTTTCCATAGTAATAGTAGTCACCTGATGATATACATCAATGAAATGGGTGAGCTAAAATTTAGTAAGAGGATAAATAACAACATGAGTCATAAAACAAGGGGTGGGCATAATTTTCATCATCAAGTCATATTAAATGTAATATCATCATAATAATGGGATAATGTATTATATAAATTCATGGAATTTATATATTCAAAAATATTAATCATCTTGTCATAGTGGTCAAATGTCACACATAGTCGTGAACAAATCTAGCTTCAAGTTCCCACATATCATATGTTTATAATCATTAAAAAATTATTATAAACAATGATATATTTGTGTTCACAAGTATTACACATTATATTGTGAGATAAATTACATTACCCAATTCATTGTAGTTCTATAATATTCTAGGTGAAATTGAAACATAATAACCTTCACATATTCATTCAAACCACATAGAATGTATTAAAATTTTTACAAAATATTAAACCATTTAATGGAATGTGTTTCATGATTTTTTAATAAAATATTCATCAATGAATAAATATTGTGGTTACAAAAAGTAATATAAAATTACATACATGGTATGAAAACCATAAATCATGATTGAAGAAGATGCAAACTCAGGAGATGTATAACAAGTGATTTTTAAAATATTTTTTTGGGAAAATTTGTTAAATTTTTTATAAAATATTATTTGAATCATATATATCCCATAAATTAAAAGATAAAGATAATGAAACTAATGTTTAGAAAATTTAAAATAAAATCCATACTGAAATTCAAAATGAATGAGGAATAACCCAATGAAGGGAAATTGGGCTTGAAAATGTCCTTACCTTATGTTTAAATTATTTCATCATTTTAATATTATGTTTAAACAAATTAATTTAATTAGAAAATATATATATAAACTCTTATACATGTATTTGATTTATTTTATTTTTATTAATATCGTTTATTGTCATTTTTATGAGTTTTATTTTTTTCTTAATTTCATCGTTTGAGAGTATTCATTTTCTTGGTTTTTATGAAATGGTCACTTGAATAAATTTATAGAAGATCATGTCAAATGAGGATAAATATCCAAAACTGAAATTATATGTTCTTAATGAAAATCTATATGTTTCATTGATTTTATATATTATATTTTTAGATATGAGGATGATTATTTTTATAAAATATTATTGATAAACCTTTAAATTATTTTTAATGGTTTTCAAGCACAATGAAGATGTATTTTTAATTATTAATTAATGTGTACATATGTTAGTTCTATAACAGAAACAATTATATAACACAAAATTTAAATTTCCTTTAAACCCTTATAACGATTTTGTTACATGACTTGGAATCGGTATTGAAATATGAAATCGTGTTGTCCTTGATGGTGTTAAGTTAACACATCATGGATTCTTTATTTTTTAAAAAAAAATTTGAGAAGATGATGTTTGATGATGGATTATTCCATTACAATAATATAATTTTAGTATATAAAATATACAATATTTAACATGCACTTGGAATAGGGGAGGTGATGAAAGAATATGAAAATTAAAGGACTTGAAAAATAATTACAAATTAAAAAAATTGGATTTTACCTCTTGAACATCATCTCCTTGATAACATCAAAAAGGAAATTGTATTTGTCCATTTATTGAGAAAAAATCATTTTGGACATGAGGGAGGGGCTTTGGAATAGGATAGGGTATAAATTTTACAATCATCATATATTGAAAGGTTTAATGATAAGATGTGGTGAGGGATGATATTTATATCAGAGGAGAAGAGTTTATTCAACTATATTATCCAATAGTTCTTCGTGTTTTTTCAATAATATGAATAGTTTTGATTTCCATGGAAATATAATTAAAATATCAAAGGAGGATTCAAAATACTGGTTCCTCGATGTAACGCCCCAACCCCAGCTACCCAGAGTCGGTGCATTACTTCGTAACATTGGCATGATCACAAAAGATCAAGTCTCGAAAGACCGATTAGTTTAGTAGCCTTGGAAACACTAGATACATTTGTAAACGTTACATTACATCATAAAGTAAACCAAAACAACAACAACATATTGTCTTCATATCCCCTCACACTATCCCTGCAGGTCATTCATAATATACTTCTTCAAATCCTGGAAAACATTAAAACATTGAAAGGGGTGAGCTCAGATGCTCAGTAAGGATAACAATATTGCGGAAGCTTTCATAAATAAACATTAACATTTAAGGCAATGTATAACTAAAACAAAAGCCTTTTAAACATGAACTTCAACATAATATGGCAAAAGTAAAATGAGATAATGCCATTCACTTCTTCACATGGATATTCTACTGGCCGAATAATCACATGCAATATCAATAACCACTTTCATAATGAGGGGATGTATAATGCCGGACATTCTGAAACATTTTGTCAAGGCCTCGGCCAAGACATCTAAAATGATTAAGGCCTCGGCCAAAACCATAAATCAAATTGGGAAAGGGCCTCGGCCAATTCCACGTCTAGTTGTCTCATGAGACCTACCGATGCATCGAGGAGCTATAGCGGGCTCCACCCGTCACTTATTAAGTCCAATACATTCCTCATATGAATAGGTTTAAACATATCATAAACCATAACATAATCATATCACATAAAACATGCATAAAGGAAACATAACATTTCCACATTTCAATCACAAGATATCAATACAACACATTGATATAATAAAAACGCTTTCAAAACCATTTTCAATACCAAAATAAAAGAAAGTTAAACCTTTGTATTTATTTTTCATTAAAAAAATTATGGCTTGTAGAGGAAGCTGAAACTCAAATAATGGTCATGGCGGCGGAGAAGTCGTTGTCGCCGCATAAGTACGGAAAGAAAACATTCCCTTTTTGTAATTTAGTTAAACACTTCCTATAAAAAATATTCCTTTTGAATAAACGTAAAAGTCAAAGGGGTTTATACACCGTATAAAAGAAAGTTTTGTATAAAACCAAATATGCCTCAATGAAAGGAGATTGAGACGAAGTCCCATACAAAGATCATTTTTAAAATAAAATAGATATACTATGTGTATTCACTATAAGTACACATAAATAAAGTACAAATACAAGATATGACATAATAACATAATGACATAATTTGAAAGTAGGAGATTAACCCAAAGAATGGAAATTGGGTTAAGAAGTTCCCTTACCTTGTGTCCGACTTGACTCAACCGTTCTTTAACCTCCTGAATAATAAACTAGAGTTAATATATACCTTATTAAGAACCATTTTCAACTTCATTATCCTTATTATATCACTTATTACAATGATATTAACATTATGTAATTATTTAAGTTAATAACGGTCATTTTGTCGATCTTTGGTACTTGAGTCAACAATAAGCTTCTTATAATTACAAGTTGTTTATGTGGTGAAATATCCATTATATCCAGAATTATATTCATGATTTAGATGTCATATATATATTATATATCCAGTATATACATTCATTTATAATATTACGTAACATTTAGAGGTAAGAAATGAAACGCACCGTTCATGGAGACGGTAAGCCGTACGTACGCATGAACGCTACTTTCATTTCAATTTCATATTTAATGGAACTAAATCATAATGATATAAATGTATAATATAATTCCAGTATAATATAGTGTATAATACCATTTACTCCATCCTTTATACATCCCACATATGGCATTAACGATTCAAATCACTTTGAGGGGGCGGTAGTCCGCACATCCTAAAATGAAATTATCGCGTTTTACCCATAATGGAAATCATTAAGTATGACATAAATGAGAAATAAAGAAGCATAAGTAAAACATAAACAAATTATAAATCATATATAAAAATAGTGACATCTTAATGGCCACCTTTGAAGGTGTTATATGAGTGTTGAACAATCATCGTTTCGTGAGGCAGAAATTCTCCATCCACAGAAACCGTATGTTCTTTAACCATTAGACGAAGGTGTGTGTAAGTGTAAACCAAATCCTTATCATAACAACATCCTAGTATATTTTAGGTACTGGTGTTGTTACAAAAGAATGGAATGAAAAGAGTTTAGGGGGTTGGAGAAGAAAAATAAAACAAAACAACATTAGAAAAGACATTACCTCAAAATCGGGTAACTCTTTTTGATTTGAGCCAAAGGCTTCCTTGGGAAGGGTTCTGCCCAATGTGAAGATTCTAGGAGTAATAGGGGGAAGTTGGGAGAGTATTTGGGCAGAGGTTGGCCGAGCCAAATGGCTTGAAAGTGTAAATGAGGTGGGAGAGGTGGGGGCCTTTTATAAGTGGAGAGGAGGGGCACTTTTGGAAAGATTGAAATGTTACATTATTTCACAATGATTTTCGGATTCTAAAGGTCCCACACTTATATAACTCGAGGATAAGGTGATAAGGGTTCGAAATCTCCTCATCCAATTGGCTTTGGACAAGTGTAAGCCTTGGATTTTGCATTATCTTCCCATTTTATTTAAATCATTAAATAATGAGGTCATCACTACATCATCATGATGTCATAAATAATTTAATTTATTTAATGTCTAAAAATTATAAAAAAACTACTATGATGTAGGAAATCTTTTTAGATTTCCAATGAATATTTAGAGTCAAAATTTGGACTTGTGTAACCCCACTTAAAAATTGTTTTAGTAAAACATTTTATGTTTGTGTCAATTTTTACTTTAACATTAAATAAAAGGTGTTTATGTCATTTTCTAACTAAAGTGGCTCCATGGGGTCCCCAAGTTGACCCATGGGTTGTCTTGGTCGGCCATGACTCATCCAATAGGAGTAGGACAAGTGTCATTCTCATCTCATATTATAAAAATATTGTTTTTACCTTAAACTACACTAATTAACTCTAATCGCGATTAAGAACTTAAAAGTTACTATTCACCAAAAAATTATTTTAATCTCATTGAACCACATTTTACTTCTTAATGACAACCATGTATGTCGGATTTTTGAAAATCAAATCACAGAAGTGGTAATATTTCGTTTAAACGAAAAATCAGTTATTTAACTACCACTTAGTGGTTTCACTATTAATCAAAAATTGAAGTTTTTCAGAACAAGGCCAAAATTTCACCCTAAGCTATAATTGATATTACGAATTCAAAAATGATGTCTATTTTACAAAATTCCAAACATATTAGTTGCATTAATTAATTTTATAATTAATTCCCACTGTCACAACAAATAGCGTTTTTTTAAGAAACAATTTATATCAAAAGATTGGCAATTGTTTATGTCCAATTTCAATGTTAAATTAATTCTAATGACCACCATTGGATAAAATGGTAAAAATATATTCTAATTATACTCTAAAACCACTCAATAGTATAATTTATCACTATGAATTATTTTTATTAAAAAAGTTGTTTTAAGTATTTTTCACTATTCATAAAAATTTTGAAGTTCTCAGAAAATTACAAAAAATTCAACATAGGCTAATTTCAATATTAGGAATACAAAAATGAAGTCCATTTTGAAATATAAAATTTCTATAATTTTAAAAAGTGGTTATTACTATTCATAACGGCTACTTTGATTTGTCGCGATGTTTTAGAACTCGAAGTTGCGTACAATGCAAGCTATTATATTATTGAATGAGAAGCGTATCGTGGAAGCTCGGGGTGTTACATTCTCCCCTCCTTCAATAAATTGCGTCCTCGCAATTTGAAATTTTTTCTTTGATAATAAAAGGTTGAAAAGAGAAAATACCTTTGTGGAAAAGCCACATCGGAAATAAGGTTAATAAAATTTAGCCTTAATAAGAGGGAAATGGAAATAAGAAAGCCACCACCAAATTATGATCTCGATAAGGAGAACATTGGTGGCAATTAAAGACATATAATTGGAGGAAAAACGTAAATATTTGTAGGGAGTGATTGAGGTCATCAATCACAATCAACTGTCAAATTGAGGGCCTCAAAGCCTTCAATCTATGTTGATTTAAAATATCATCAGTTCAACAAGACATAAGGTATTAGGATAACACATTTTTTGTTTTAATATCCCTTTACTAAAGTTTAAGAATTAATTTATTCATTGAATAAGAGATAGGTATATATATATTTATTCTTGACAATTAGTGTTTCAACCTTCAACTCATCTTTCACTCAAAAAGATAATAGAACTCAAAAATATTATTATTATCCTAATTGTATAAGGTTCCAAATGTTAACACATACCATTTAGATTAGTAAAATTATATTGTAATAACCAGGGAATTCCTGTAGGCTAGTGGTAGGAAATAAAGGCATGTCGCACTATGATTGTGGGTTCGATTCCTCCAGCTTTGTCCGACGCGACGGGTTATGCCCCACCCTGCAGGTTGTCCTTTTCCTAAAACTATAGTATCATAATATTCCAAAAATAATCTTCATAAATTTTTTAACCATAATCAATACTATCCAAAGTTCAACTTAATCCATTCCAACCTTAATAGTTATCCAAAATACCTCCGTCCAGACTTTCTCTAAAAGGTCTCTAAATTCCAAAATCAATTTATCAGATTCCCAAAACAAAGAAAAGTTTCTCTTATTGTCACATACTAAAAATATGATTACCTTAATCATATTAAAACCTTACTGAAATCAAAAAGTACTGCAGTACAATCCATATATATATATTACATTATTCTTATAACCAGAATATAATCCTTGAGTCCAAAAGCACCAATACATTAGTTATTCTGCTTCAACTGTAGTAACAGCATAAGATTGTCCTTGATCCCTTGGCCTTTTCTGAGGTAAGTTTCCCTGACGCTTAGGACATTCATTTGCATAATGACCCATTTCTCTACAATTGTAGCATTCAACTTTGACAGCCTCTTTCTTTCCCTTGCAATCACGAGCCTGGTGACCCTTTACTCCACATTTATAACAAACTCCCATTGCTTTTAGGCAAGTACCAGGGTGATTCTTCCCACAATTATCACATAATGGAAAATCCTTCTTTCCCTTTTTCCCTTTATCTGTCTCTTGTTCCACCGTTCTCTTCTTCTCTTGCTTTACTTTGTTGTCATAAGACTTAGAGAATTCCTTTTCTGTCTTGATAGCACACGAGACAATATCTTCGTATGATGAAAAGGATTGTGATACCAAAGCTCGACGGAGAAATGGTTTTAACCCATCAAAGAAACGATCAATCTTACTCCTTGGGTTACGTATATAATCGGCAGCATGCCTCGCTAACCTTGTAAAGTTAGCCTCATACTTTGCGACATTCTCATCCTCCTTCTGCCTCAGACTCAGAAATTGCCTTTCCATATCTGCTCGATGGTCACGAGGAAAGTATTTTTCTAAGAAAAGATCTTTGAACTCCCTCCATTCCATATTCGATACGTCATCATCTTCCTTTATGTTTTGAATCAGCGACCACCACTGATCGGCATCTCCAGTGAGGCGGTAAACTGCCATGACAACCTTCTCCCTTTCACTACTCCCCAAGGCATGGAATATTTTCTCTAAGGAATTTATCCATTGCTCAGCTACTATAGGATTTGTACTCCCATTAAAGGTTGGTGGTTGTTGCCTCATGAAACGATCTAGCATTGATCCTACACGTTGCGGATCAGGGTGCTCCATACGAGTAAGGTTATTATTCATAACCTGAGTGAGTTGTCCCAGTATGGTAATAAGTTGATCAGCACCAGTTGTATCTCCAGATCCACAATAATTATCTTGATCAGGAGGGCAATCCCTACACGGAGTTCGTGCATTGATACGGTTTCCATTCCTTCCATTAGGCGCCATTTCTAAACAATGGCATAAACTAGATTAGTTTATGAATCAAAATACATAATTCCATACTTATAAAACACTTAACATAAATTGAACTATTTATGGATATAATCCATAATCATAAAAAGAAATGTTTTCTTTGAGAAAGTATATACTCATAACCCTTCATAGTGGTTTGTAAATAAAATGAGAATTATCCTAAGCATATCCCCCGGGAGTGTCGTAACCAAGAGTGCAGCAAGGCCTGTTGTCGTGCACCAGTTCCCGTTCGAGTCTAGCTCAAAGCGGTGTTTTCGGGTTTTACCCCTAGGTACATCTGTGCCAGAGCCGCCTCTACCTGCTCGTATCCAGACAGGGATGTATTGCTCGGAAAAGTCATAACATCTCTATAATACCAAAATTCTAGGAAGTTCTTCTATACTAATCCTCAAAGTCTATCTTTGGGCTATGTGCTCTAATCAGAGTTTATCTAAATCTAGCTTCCAAGGTTAGTACTAAACTACCTCTGATACCAACTGTAACGCCCCAACCCCAGCTACCCAGAGTCGGCGCATTACTTCGTAACATTGGCATGATCACAAAAGATCAAGTCTCGAAAGACCGATTAGTTTAGTAGCCTTGGAAACACTAGATACATTTGTAAACGTTACATTACATCATAAAGTAAACCAAAACAACAACAACATATTGTCTTCATATCCCCTCACACTATCCCTGCAGGTCATTCATAATATACTTCTTCAAATCCTGGAAAACATTAAAACATTGAAATGGGTGAGCTCAGATGCTCAGTAAGGATAACAATATTGCGGAAGCTTTCATAAATAAACATTAACATTTAAGGCAATGTATAACTAAAACAAAAGCCTTTTAAACATGAACTTCAACATAATATGGCAAAAGTAAAATGAGATAATGCCATTCACTTCTTCACATGGATATTCTACTGGCCGAATAATCACATGCAATATCAATAACCACTTTCATAATGAGGGGATGTATAATGCCGGACATTCTGAAACATTTTGTCAAGGCCTCGGCCAAGACATCTAAAATGATTAAGGCCTCGGCCAAAACCATAAATCAAATTGGGAAAGGGCCTCGGCCAATTCCACGTCTAGTTGTCTCATGAGACCTACCGATGCATCGAGGAGCTATAGCGGGCTCCACCCGTCACTTATTAAGTCCAATACATTCCTCATATGAATAGGTTTAAACATATCATAAACCATAACATAATCGTATCACATAAAACATGCATAAAGGAAACATAACATTTCCACATTTCAATCACAAGATATCAATACAACACATTGATATAATAAAAACGCTTTCAAAACCATTTTCAATACCAAAATAAAAGAAAGTTAAAACTTTGTATTTATTTTTCATTAAAAAAATGATGGCTTGTAGAGGAAGCTGAAACTCAAATAATGGTCATGGCGGCGGAGAAGTCGTTGTCGCCGCATAAGTACGGAAAGAAAACATTCCCTTTTTGTCATTTAGTTAAACACTTCCTATAAAAAATATTCCTTTTGAATAAACGTAAAAGTCAAAGGGGTTTATACACCGTATAAAAGAAAGTTTTGTATAAAACCAAATATGCCTCAATGAAAGGAGATTGAGACGAAGTCCCATACAAAGATCATTTTTAAAATAAAATAGATATACTATGTGTATTCACTATAAGTACACATAAATAAAGTACAAATACAAGATATTACATAATAACATAATGACATAATTTGAAAGTAGGAGATTAACCCAAAGAATGGAAATTGGGTTAAGAAGTTCCCTTACCTTGTGTCCGACTTGACTCAACCGTTCTTTAACCTCCTGAATAATAAACTAGAGTTAATATATACCTTATTAAGAACCATTTTCAACTTCCTTATCCTTATTATATCACTTATTACAATGATATGAACATCATGTAATTATTTAAGTTAATAACGGTCGTTTTGTCGATCTTTGGTACTTGAGTCAACAATAAGCTTCTTATAATTACAAGTTGTTTATGTGGTGAAATATCCATTATATCCAGAATTATATTCATGATTTAGATGTCATATATATCTTATATATCCATTATATTCATTCATTTATAATATTACGTAACATTTAGAGGTAAGAAATGAAATGCACCGTTCATGGAGACGGTAAGCCGTACGTACGCATGAACGCTACTTTCATTTCAATTTCATATTTAATGGAACTAAATCATAATGATATAAATGTATAATATAATTCCAGTATAATATAGTGTATAATACCATTTACTCCATCCTTTATACATCCCACATATGGCATTAACGATTCAAATCACTTTGAGGGGGCGGGAGTCCGCACTTCCTAAAATGAAATTATCGCGTTTTACCCATAATGGAAATCATAAAGTATGACATAAATGAGAAATACAGAAGCATAAGTAAAACATAAACAAATTATAAATCATATATAAAAATAGTGACATCTTAATGGCCACCTTTGAAGGTGTTATATGAGTGTTGAACAATCATCGTTTCGTGAGGCAGAAATTCGCCATCCACAGAAACCGTATGTTCTTTAACCATTAGACGAAGGTGTGTGTAAGTGTAAAACAAATACTTATCATAACAACATCCTAGTATATTGTATGTACTGGTGTTGTTACAAAAGAATGGAATGAAAAGAGTTTAGGGGGTTGGAGAAGAAAAATAAAACAAAACAACATTAGAAAAGACATTACCTCAAAATCGGGTAACTCTTTTTGATTTGAGCCAAAGGCTTCCTTGGGAAGAGTTCTGCCCAAAGTGAGGATTCTAGGAGTAAGAGGGGGAAGTTGGGAGAGTATTTGGGCAGAGTTTGGCCGAGCCAAATGGCTTGAAAGTGTAAATGAGGTGGGAGAGGTGGGGGCCTTTTATAAGTGGAGAGGAGGGGCACTTTTGGAAAGATTGAAATGTTACATTATTTCACAATGCTTTTCGGATTCTAAAGGTCCCACACTTAAATAACTCGAGGCTAAGGTGATAAGGGTTCGAAATATCCTCATCCAATTGGCTTTGGACAAGTGTAAGCCTTGTATTTTGCATTATCTTCCCATTTTATTTAAATCATTAAATAATGAGGTCATCACTACATCATCATGATGTCATAAATAATTTACTTTATTTAATGTCTAAAAATTATAAAAAAACTACTATGATGTAGGAAATCTTTTTAGATTTCCAATGAATATTTATAGTCAAAATTTGGACTTGTGTAACCCCACTTAAAAATTGTTTTAGTAAAACATTTTATGTTTGTGTCAATTTTTACTTTAACATTAAATAAAAGGTGTTTATGTCATTTTCTAACTAAAGTGGCTCCATGGGGTCCCCAAGTTGACCCATGGGTTGTCTTGGTCGGCCATGACTCATCCAATAGGAGTAGGACATGTGTCATTCTCATCTCATATTATAAAAATATTGTTTTTACCTTAAACTACACTAATTAACTCTAATCGCGATTAAGAACTTAAAAGTTACTATTCACCAAAAAATTATTCTAATCTTATTGAACCACATTTTACTTCTTAATGACAACCATGTATGTCGGATTTTTGAAAATCAAATCACAGAAGTGGTAATATTTCATTTAAACGAAAAATCAGTTATTTAACTACCACTTAGTGGTTTCACTATTCATCAAAAATTGAAGTTTTTCAGAACAAGGCCAAAATTTCACCCTAAGCTATAATTGATATTACGAATTCAAAAATGATGTCTATTTTACAAAATTCCAAACATATTAGTTGCATTAATTAATTTTATAATTAATTTCCGCTGTCACAACAAATAGCGTGTTTTTAAGAAACAATTTATATCAAAAGATTGGCAATTGTTTATGTCCAATTTCAATGTTAAATTAATTCTAATGACCACCATTGGATAAAATGGTAAAAATATATTCTAATTATACTCTAAAACCAATCAATAGTATAATTTATCACTATGAATTATTTTGATTAAAAAAGTTGTTTTAAGTATTTTTCACTATTCATAAAAATTTTGAAGTTCTCAGAAAATTACAAAAAATTCAACATAGGCTAATTTCAATATTAGGAATACAAAAATGAAGTCCATTTTGAAATATAAAATTTCTATAATTTTAAAAAGTGGTTATTACTATTCATAACAGCTACTTTGATTTGTCGCGATGTTTTAGAACTCGAAGTTGCGTACAATGCAAGCTATTGTATTATTGAATGAGAAGCGTATCGTGGAAGCTCGGGGTGTTACACTCGATCATCCATATGTCATATACAGGGCTAAAAATTTCATTTATTTGTTAAATGTCATAAATTACCATATTTCACCATTCACCAAAACGTAAACAATTATAGAAAAATCATAAAATTTTACCTTAAATTTTTTTTAAATCTATAAATTTGAAATGTACTCCATTTTATATAAATAAATTTTTAAATAGGATATATTTAATTTTTATTTGAAATCAGTATTTACATTGATATTAATTATTTTTTAAATAACTGGTTTTATAACACATTCATAAATAAAATAAAATTTCATGAAAATATCATATAATAGAGGAAAAAATATTAATTTTTCAATATATTATAAAAAATTAAATTTTATATTGAAAGATTATTTTTATTATAAAATTTTTATTTAAAAATTTTATTTTTTAAAAATAAAAATACATAATTATTAAAAAGTAAAACATTTATTTATATATATAATGACTCAATTATATAATATTTTCATCTATGAAATTCATAAAATTTCATTATAGTTTTTATTATGCCAAAATATGTGGCTTGTGATAATTTTATGAAGGAGAAAAACATAAAAGATAAAATTCAACTTCAACGTACCAAAATATCATTAAAATGGGATGCTTTTTAGATATTTTAGGTAAAGCCCCTCATCACTAAGATGGAGACATCATTAAGTGAACTCTTTCAGGATTGATTCCCTCTGCAACAACACTATGTCAGTAGATAAATGGGTCAATAATTCTACTAGAGTCCCCACTATTCACAAATCCCAACATTCATTCACGAAGTGTCCTTGAGCATCGCACAACCCCATTCCCTTAAATATCATTTTCATCCCACCTCAAAGGGTTAACAACCCCAAAAATTCTTCTTTCACTCTCCCATATAGTTATTCTCCCAAGCACCACAAACCCAACCCAAATTTGGATCATCCATGGTATTAGAGCATTGTGAGACCCCCTTATCCTTATTCCTAAATTCCAATTACTGTGTTAGGTAAGGCTCTTGCAAAGGAATGCAACGTTTACAGAGGAAAGAGACACATTGCATTACATGAGGTTATATAGAGTGATAATACATCCTGAAGAACTCTTTCAATTATCCAAGACTCCATGCTATGGAATTATCCCCATCGTTCATGATACACATTCCTTTGCAAAGAAATGATTCTCCACAAAGAATCAGATATTCATAAATCCCCTGTTAGTTAGGCCCTCTACGTCGAGAGACCCTCTTCCATGCTGCACTCTAGGAATCTACATTGTGATTTCATGGTCCCTCGTGTGGTTACCCATTGTGAATTGTCCAACCTATTACTTTTTAGAGTATGCTTGCTAACAAAATTTACTTTTCAATATATCCACACTAACATGGACACCACAATCAAGAACTCTTACATAGTACCAATTTATAAAATTGTTATCGCCTTCTCACCCCTATGGTGTAGTGAGTTCTAATTATATATGTCCAAGGGGTGAGGAGAGTTTCCTCTATGCTTGAGTAGCATTATGTAAAACTACCCAGCACCATCATCGTCAGCACATGATTTTAAATTGTTGTCTCACTGCATGAAATTTACATTTGTTTCCATGCCTCATGCATTATACATGCCCAATAAGCTCTATATAAGTGATATATTTATCACATTTAATTAGATCCTCCTCACATGGAATGATATCCACTTCTAGAAGCTACTATTTATAAGCCCCACACTATCTCTCGCATTCACATCATTGGGGATGATATCATTTGGTCTTGTCCTTCCTCTTGTCTACCACACTAATCATGAATCACATGGTAATATAGGATTGTGGGGGAAATAAAAACATATCCATATGGGAATCCCATATAGTGTAATCCCCATGACTCCATTCATAACTTCGTTGTTTTTTATCATTGTCTATTTAGAATGGTATGTAGAGGCCTCCACAAGGTACAATCACATCAAATGGTAAACCTATATGCTACCTCCTAGGGATGTACCTTCATGATGATATATATTATGTGTATGGGACACATCACCCTGGATCTACCTCCATGGGGGGTTCAGATCCATCATCCATAACCCACTTTACCAATCATCCATCTTGATTTTACTCTAGTTCACAATATCCCATAACGATATTTACATTCAACCAATTTCCCCCATTCTATCATGGCCACATCAATAGGTGACCTTGACTAAACTTGCATTCATGTAGGCCACTCCCATTCATATTCTCTAACATTTCCAATGGTATATCTCAGGGCATAAGCCTCAATTTTTCCAATAAACTACATATAATTTGACACCATATTATTTACATCATATGTAATAGGCCTCACTGTGGTTCTATCCCATCATCCATTCCCATCATTCTCTCCCCCTTCAGTCTCTATGTCATGGGAGTATCATGCATTATCCCATAGGTTTCACTTCTTTCATTCCCCCATCCACATACTCCATTCTCATAGGACACCTTCAGTGGTGTCTCATCACCACACATTTTGACTTAGTAGAACCTAGAAAATATCAATGCATTAGCCCTGCCCAATCAACACCATCCAAACCAGAAAATTCCAATAATGATGTGTTCTATTAGTGCTTAATCCCCTCCCCATCACATAGAACTCTATTGGTTTTCATCCCTGTATTAGGGTATGTATGAATCCTCCATGAGGTACGATACCAACCAATCTCTAACCTTGGTGTCCCCATCATTTGGTTACACCTCTCTAATCATCCATTAGTGGTGTACTAATAAGTATTACCTCTATGAAACTATATCTTTACGAGAGACACCATCTTAGGTATAATATTATTTTTATTCCTCATCCATACATCTAGTAAAATTTTCTTGTGTCCCCGACATTGGGGTGCACCTCTCTGGCCCAACTTCATCAGGTTTCTTGATCAATGTTTCCTCTAATCATCTTTTTATGATTCTAAAATCATGATCTACATTTTGATAGGCATGGGATTCCAAAAGATAAACATGTAATACACGTCATTGGAATAAGAAAACCCATGATTGATGTGGTATGCATTAGGTTTCGTGCCCTTTAGAATCCATCTAATGTCGAAGAATACAGGTGTTCCAGGGATCCAGCTTCCAAACATACCACTGATGCTTGAAATTACTACTCCACTAACCGAAGGATGCATACCTGAAAATAACCCTTAGTATGTACAGAAAGAAGAATCATAAATAACTCGAATCCAAAATGAGATGGAACTAGGAATGACATTCATGAACTATTTCTCAAATCAACAAGAGAGATCTAGAATAGGCCTCAAGATCCAAGGATGAATCCATGAATGGAGGAACTGACATGCCATCACTATTTTCTATCATGGAGTAGAATCAATGAAAATGTAATGACTGTATACCACCATTGTAAATTCAAAATGTGGTGTACAATGTAGCCAATCAGTTAGCATTATAGTAGATACGTGTGTGGTAGATGCGCCCTCGGTGATTGCATCAGAAATAGAACTGGTAAACACAACATGAAAATATTATACTCAATGTGGGTACTATTAATATTTAAGTCAACGATTCAATAGATTGGATTGTTTCTAGATATAAATATTTTTCACTAGGACCCTATTATAATGTAGTGGTCCTAGCATAGAAGTCAAAAGTAGATGAGGTAGTTGAACGTTGGGCATACTTATTTTCAATAATTTCAATATGTATCATTATATTGAGCCTTGGACGATTAGGCAATGCTTGGAAATTGGGAATTTAATTAATTATATCTGTATTGAATGTTGAATCTTCCTACTTTGTAGGAACCAATATGTAGGATACCTAACTCCCAGTGCCCACTAAAACATTGCAATGAGATATATCAATGTATTTTTCCTTTTTGATGGCACCTATTTCATTAAATCCTTTACTTCATTAGCATTCGTGTTGCCATTTTATATCACATCCAATGAAATCATCTAGAGAAGGGTGATTGATAGCCTTGTATTATTTTACAAGAAAGAGGGAGTCAATCCTAAAAGGGACACAACTCACAACGACCAGGAGGAAGTTTCACTTTGCGCTCACCTCCTTCACCAAGGGACTCATAGAGAGATGCATCTCCCAACTCCAATAATGAACCCCTTCAGGTGTTTTTCCATGGAGTGAACCGTAGACTTACAACACTATTCTCATAACCTAGAGAATTATTGAGTCATCATAGAGAGAACAACCTAGGATTATCCCTGGAGGGCTCCCACCAGGTCATGTCAATGGCACTAGAAACTTTTTCATTATGTGGAGGAATGGGTGGACCATTACCTTGCTCTATCAGCACCATTATGAATCATATGAACACAACATCTGTCCCAAGATTAATAATATTACCATTAGGGGGCATTGTCTTCAACAGCTCTTGTATCCATTTCCACCCTTGGAGCACTCTACCAAGACCATACTACTACAGATAAATGAGTCATCAACACCTATTAGGTATCATGCCATCAACCTCATTATGAGAACGTTGGGTTGACTCTCTCAGTTGCTCGTATCCCTAGCAGAGATTATAGGACATTCGAAACAACAACATAAATAATTCCAATACTCTCCACATGTCTATATAATAACATTATTCCATTGTGATCATCTTCCAATCTCATTTATATAAAATGTGTTGGGAATCCCATATAGAGTATGGAGTATACAATAGATTAAATAACATAATACCATGATCCTAATCAAATAATAAAAAATATGGATTGATTAAATAGGGTACATCCCTAGTTTAATAGATTACAGCATAAAATATTTTGATATAAATAAAAAAACACATTACAAATGAAGTATTTAAAAATTCAATTATAGAAGGAAGATGGATCTGGTTTGTTCAGTATTGTGGGTTCATTCCCCCAAAAGATAAATATTTATATTAAAGTACAAATCATAAAATATAAAAACCATTAAGGTAAATGATTGTTAAAAATGATAAAAGAAAATGGTAGTAAAGTCATAAATTTTATTTGTAGAATGTTTTGTTGACATCAACGAAAAATAAAAATTTAGATGTCCCTTTCAAAGGTAACATTTTAAAAATTGGAAAAAATATTTTAAAAACCTTTCAAAGTTAAAATTAATCTCCAATATTAGATCATAGAAAAGTAATAATGTTCATTTTGTAAAGATTATAACTGTTGGAAAAAAACAGTGATATTAAAAAAGGGAATTTATATAATTTTCAAAAGATTCTTGATTAAGAATTATAATAAAGAATTAGAAAAAAAATTATGTTTTCAAAAAACAACTTTTCCCAATGTGGACAATGAAATTCAATACAATAATTATTTAGGATGTACAAAAGTATATTGGAAATTAAAAGTACAATATGGAACATTATAACTTGATAAAAATATATTTGATACATCAATATCCCTTCTGCTAAATATACTATTGGTGAATGATCTTTTAAAAAGGATTTTATTTAGTTGAAATGTAAAAATTGATATAAAAACACATAATGAAATAAAATTGAAATATTTAACCACATTATATTAAGTACATTCAAGTTTGAGAACATATCTCAAGGAATGAAAATTGAGTTACAAGAATAACTCTTTCAACTAAGGTAATTCTTAAGTCAAACTACATATGAAGAAAAAAAAATTAGTTTATCACATGAATAATATGGAAAAATGAATTTAAAATTAATGGGATTATATATCAATATACACTATGAAATGTAAAAATATTCATAAAATGTAACATTTTGCAAAGAATCAGAATTTTGAAAAACCAATGTGGAATGTGTAGCATTTTAATCAAAACCACATGAATGATTAGTATAATAAATTAAATAAAATTATTAAAGTATGAAAAATTATAATTTTTCTCACGGAGGAATTTTATACACAAAATAACTGAAATGTTGTTCATAATAAGAAACATGTCTCAAATACTAGAAGTTGAAATAAAAACCATACCTCACTTCCGATTCATTCTGCACTAATATCAAATGTACTAAATAAATAAATAAATATTATAAATTATATAAAAAGTGAATTAATAAATATAACCATATTCAATATTCATTTATAACCAATACACAAATATAATTTTTTTTACTTATTTTAAAAAATTTGTGAATGAAAACTTTATCACATTGAAATAGTTTCATAAAATATAATTATATATTTGTTATTTTTATATATTACATCACTATAGGATATTCCATAGAACAATATGATATTATATAAGTTACTTTATAAATATTATTTTTCTTTTCAGTGTCTATTTTTTATGCTTTATGAGTTTAAAATCCAAAATGATTAGTTTATGATGTGTTTTACTGAAAAAGGGTGATTTCATAATAATGAGTCTATTACACATATAAATTTAACATAAAAAATAATAATAATATTTAACTAATTATATCAAATTGTACTATTAAATATGTTCTCAAAATAATTTATGTTATATATACATTGTATATTTCAAGTACATGGTAAATCCAACCAAAACATGATCCTAATATGATTAATGTTCAATTATGTCGTAGTTTATTTTAATATGATTATAAAATAAAAATAAGGATCATCATTAGTTTTTTTGATGTTATTATTTCAGATTATTTATTATTTATAAGAATATATAATGTATTTTAATATATAAAACAATACAAATAAGAGTATTTCCTCCTAATATGTTTGTTTTCAATAATTGAATAAATGATAACTGTTTTTTAGAAAATATTTAATAGGTTATCGAATTTTTGATATCGTAACCAAAATGATATAAAAAATAATAATATTTATCCATAAAACCCATTTTTATTAAAATAAATTCATTATAATATTCCAAATAAAAACATAAATAACATTTTTTATGCATGTGGTAGTCCGCATGTATGCTTCAATGATGATTTTTTTCAATAGAACATGAAAAAGCATTAAAATGCTATCTTGTTTTATTTTCATTAAAATATATCAATATAATAATGAATTATTAAATTTTTATTTTATACTATCTTTTTATTATAGTGAAGGAAAAAATAATTACATTGTTTTCTAAAGTTGGTAGTACACACAATTCACAAATGACATGTTCAATCTTATTAATAAAACCCGGAGATTGAGATTAATGTTGATTCACATTTACTAATTGTAATGAAACATCCTAGGTATCATATTATACTAGTAACCAAGCTATTATTTTAATGACTAGAAGGGAATTCCCAATTCCCAGGGGTTGGTAATTAGAATATTTCAGCACTCATGAATAAAAAGGGAATAATTTTTCTATAAATAGAGGAAGATGAATGGTAATGGTTAGTTATTCAACACACCTCATGGAGAAAGAAAAAGAATTTCAGATATTTAAAATAGTACCCAAATGATAAATCATCATGGAAGAAACATATATTAAGATAGAACTCAACGATAAACCCATGTAATAGATGGATTATATCTCTAATAGTAATATATCACTCCAGGTCCCATCGATCTGGAAAATCCACCTCATCAAAGTGTCTCATTCCATTTCCTTGATCTTGTATTAAGATAATCTACAAAAACCAGAATGAAAATGTAGGTTTTGAGAAATTAATCCCAATAGAGTCGCACCATGTGCTACAAAATAAATTCCAAAACAATTATAACAATCTTGTTTTCAATTTAATTAAAACAAGTAGTGGAATACAATTTACATATTTCAATAAAACATGATTTCATAATTAAAATATGGAATATCTATCAAAATAGGATAAAAGGAGAATTATTAAAAAAAAATATATAATGTAATTATCATGCACAAAATTGTTCAAATTATTTAACATGAAATCAAAAATAAAAAAATATCATATCACCATGAAATAATACTTATATTAATATATTTTCTAGTAAAATAATCTTCATATTACTATTATAATTACTCGACACTTATTGTGAACAAATGAAATAATTAAGGCCATTGAGACTCATCGCTTTATACGGGATAATCATGTAAATGTATGTTTATCTCAATTTTTTCATTTTTAATCATGTTTTAGTGTGTCAAATTTTATTGTGTTTTCCTAAATTAACAACAAATTACCCCATCTCCATTGTTATTTATTCCATAAATCAAACAATCATTAAAAAACGATCACATCAAAAATGTTCAGAATACGATATCCCAAATATTTTTTTTAAAATCCATTTCTCATTTAAATACCCAAAAATATGTTTTATTCGATTTGTTACTTTTCAAATAATATTTCAAATTAAATAATTTATCAATAAATAAATTTACAAATCAGGACATCAATTTCTCAAATCATCCCTATAATTTCACTTTGAATACAATTTTCCATCTTCCATAATCTATATTTCTTTTAGGAAATCCACCATATATATTTTTAAATATAAATTTTTAAATTAAATAAAAACTCATATAAAATAAATCCTGATGTTTATGGTTTCATTTTAATGTAAAATCATATGTAACCTCTATCATTTTTCATGAAATCAAATGATAAACACATCACACCAATGGGATACGTCAAGAAAGAATAATGTACTAGGAGTTTAAGGAATAAAAACCATAATCAAGATCAATTAAAATGGAGGTTTATTCCATGAATAACATGGTGATCCATCACTCTCAGAGAAGTGAAGATGATGAAAATAGATGATTTCCAAACAATATAAAGACCATTTAATGGAGATGAACCAAAAGCATCCACAAAATCTTTGATTTGAGAAGAATGGAATTTGGATTAGTCAATACACCTCTTGGGATTCATAAAATGATAAAATATCAAATGTTGTATATGTGGGAGGGAAGATTGAATTTAAATAGTCTTCAAGCATTTATGTATGCAAATATAGATACTAAACCACAACACGTAAATTCCATGACACTGTGTTGTTGAATGATACCAAGACACAATGTAGTCACCCCAGAAAACTCAAAAACCACTGCAAGTAAGTCATAAATTAGATACAAAATATAGAAAACTCTTCTAAAAGTTATTTTCCTGGGGTATGTTTAAGTCTCTAGTGAATAACCTCACTGTAGTGGTGCATAAATATAAAAATTCTCAAAAAACATCCATGTTATAGTTGTTTCCCATGCTATAAATATGACTAAATAGAAATAACCATAGAAATCCACCAACCATATATCCATATCACAACCTAAAATACATGGTGATTCTCTTTAAAAAATGTTAGTATTTCGGAACACTAGACTCCATGGAATTATAGTGGATCCATCTATGTCCTCGATAAGCAATTATTACCTCTTTCTCTATTAAAACTTGAAAATGGTAGTATTTAATTTTGAAATTAATTTTAAAATTCTCAAAAAACCTATTTTACCTCCCTCTCAAACCTAAATCATTATATAATGATTTCCAAGGTCATTCTGGCTCTCAAAAAAAACATTCGGATCCTCCAAACCCCCTCCTTAGCTGAATATAGCTTGGAAAACCTTGTTTGATCCCTCTATGGTAAGAGATATTATCTTGATCCTTCTCTACCAATCAATATTTTGTTCTAAAATACAATTTTTTAATTAATAATGTGTTTTATGGATCTAAATTTTTTTTATTTGAATCTTGATTATATGATTGTTTTTTAGATCTTTGGTGTAGTTGTTCACTATTTCAAAATCATGTTATTGGTTTTTTGTTACATGATCTTTGTGATAAAGGTATGTGGATCCATTTATGATTGCACAAATGGTTTTAACCTTGGATGCTATGAACCTTTTAGAGTTATTTCAGTTGAATTATGAAAAAATACATGATGTGAATCAGAAATTTTAAATTGTGTTTTGATTTGAAAATGATGGTGTCTGTGAAATTGATTTGTGTAATTTTTTTGTTCAAATGTATTAAATTGATTTTTTTGAACCAAATATTTTTTTTATAATGTAAAATAAATTAAATTATTATGAAAATCCAATTTTTTAATTTTAGAATAAAATTGGAATATTTGAATTGGAAAAAAAATTATTTGAAATTATTTGAAATGATTTTCCCCTCATTGATTTATTTATTTAGAACATACAAGGATGGATAGTTATCTATTTATTTTGGAAACCCATGTTTGAATGATAATTCTCAAATAATTGGTTGAAAATGAAAACTCAAACAAAAATCTAGTTTATAAGGTCATATTCTAGATGGAACATTGATGGGTCATATTTTTCTTTATCCTGATTGATGTGTGTATACATTTCCATGACCACTATTATGAGAGTGTGATGATCCTATAACATGGAAGAATCATTCCTCAAGTGCAATTAACATGTTTTTTCTTTAATATATATGTTATTAATTATGATACTATTTTACTGATGAATAATGATTAATATAGACTTTTTTCATAAAACATTTACCTGCACCCTTTTCTGAAGGTTCTATCATTTAAAATGAAAATCATTTTTTGTTTTAAATATGTAATTATACTACCATGTGTTTTCTCATTAAAACTAAAAGAATGATTTTTATTATTATTATGGAATATTATTATGGAACACTTTGTGAGACCCTAATGATATTTTTATCCCACAACCTACTATTTACATTAGAAATTTGTACATTTTTACCTTCCATTTTTGAGTGAAGGGAATGTTCCACTTGGAAGAGGTTGATGCAGTTGAAACTTTAAGCATGGTGCGATGCTTCCATCTGGTTGTTTGAGTGTTATCTTATATATTTTTAGAATATTTATGATTTACTATTTTGGTATTGATATACCAATTAGGTTAATTATACTATCTCATTTGGGTATTTTTGAGAATACTTATATACACATGTATTCCATACTTTTTTAGGAAACTTTGATCCCACTTTTGTCATGTATGATGCCAGGTGCTAATATCTAACTTTTGGGGAATAGTAATTCCCTTCGAACCATGTCCAATTTTTATTAGCTTTTACTGTACAGGGGTATATGTGCGGGTTTGTGATAATGTGTTATCATAGGTTCATGTTTTTCATCATTCTTTGAAGTCACTATGGAGGTGAATGACCAATTTTGGATATAAGAGGTAGTTTCAAGTGAGGACTTGTTCAGATCACATTATAATGATCCTTTCATCACCTTTTTTATTTTGGGTAATTCGTCTTGAGGATTCAGTATACTCTATTCTGATCAAGAAATTTTTATAGGTAGATAATCAATTTATGATTTCTTATATAATTGGATTACTTTTCCACATATTATTTTAGTTTTGATATGAATAATACTTTAACGTTGTCAATGTTTATTACTAATGTCATATATTATCATGCCTCTAAGAGGACATGTGATTCAGCTACAAGAGAAATCTTTTGATTACCCATAGAGAGAAATTACTCACACTGGTATTGATCTCAGTAATATTATAGTTAATGCTATCCAAGATAGGGAAAATGAAACTTCAGCCATTCCCACTCTATCTCTGGTTTTGTAACCTTATCAGGAGGAATTATGGAGTCTTTATTTTGAGTTCATTCACAAAAAGTCATATAAATTAAAAGGTTTAAATATTCCTTATGATTTTAAGATTAGTTGAGTTTTATTGAGTTTTTATTTCTAGTATATTCATGATGTGATCAAGGTGAAATGGTCCACCGTTATAATAGAGGTACCCAATAGGAGATGGTGGACAAGGTGGAGATTTTGAGAATAATTAGGGTTTAGAGTGGATGGAATTCAATGTTCATTACTGCAACTAGTTCTATTCTAAGCCTATAGAACCTGATAAGCTTATGGAGTACCTCAAACATGATTAGGTTGACAAGACTATTAAAGAATATATGAATCAAATCATTGATCATATAATGATATCACATGTGATATTATAGAATGAGTATTTTATGACATGAATTTTTCAAGATGGGACATCAATCTTATATCCATTCATTGGTTTTTTACTGAATACCACATCTTATGATATCAATCCGAACATGACATTGATGATTTACCTTTATCAGGATTATATGTCAGGGTTGATGGATGTTAATTTTCCTCTTAGTTGTAGTTATGTGAGTTACTATAAAGAGAAGAGATATCATGGTGGGTTTCATGGTTGATCTAGATAGAAGGAATCTTCTAGACCTCATACAGTTCTGAGAAGAGTCCCTTCACTTTTATTATAGTGTGTATTTCCAAGGTATTTGAAAAGGATATCCCTATGTTTCCCAATTTATACATATCTTATTGATGTTCAATAATATTTATAATATCAAATATATCTTCTCTCCTCCATGTAGTGGAAAATTTTCATCAATAATAAAATGTATTGTGTTGGTGTTATATGCTTCAAGATATTTGGGGTTACAACCACATACATTCAAAACTAAGAATCATTACATAGTTTAAGAGAATCTAGATAATGAAAATATGGGTCTAGATACTATGTGTGGTACTATATATAGTGAATCATCTTTTTCATACATTATTATTACATATTTTTAAAGATAATCAATATTATAGTGTCATAGTGAAAGGATCCAAAGGTTTTGTGTCTTTATAAATTACTGATGAATCATTAAATTTACAAAATAAAACATAAATATTATTTATTTTTGTACTCTAATGATTCAGAGTGGCCTCATTCACTCCCTAGTATATGTATACACCTAAACATATACATCAAAAATGGGTATGCTAAAAGCTTAATAAGTGGATAAATAGGACTATGAATAAATATTAAATGGTGTGATATTAATTATAATTATTATAACAAAGGAATAATATCATCATCAGAATCATTATAAGAGGAATTATATAATTTCATGGAATGTATAAATGCATTAAAATAAAATATCATGTCATAGTGGTCAAAAGAAACACTTTGTTGTGAAAAAATATAGAAATCTTGTCTACACAAAACATATGTTCATAATCATATATTAATCATTTAGAAAAATAATATCATCATTTTCGCACATATTACACATTGAATGTTGTGATATATTTCATTAACCAATGAATTGGAGATGCACATAATTCTGGTTTCATCTATCACATAAGGTCATTTACATAATCATGAATTCCACTTAAAACATAAAACATTATTTTCAACAAAATTACCCACGTAAAGGGAATGAGATTCATGAGAATTTCAAATATAATAAATTCATGAATAAAACATGTGGTTTAAAATTTTAAAATGTAATAATATATCTAGTATAAGAATCATCATTCTTTTGTGAAGAAGATATAATCTCAATAAAAGTAAAACATGTGTTTATTGAGAGAAGAGTTATTTTGAAAAAAATCATTTCATTTTTCAAAAAATCATATTGGAAGCATGAATATCATTGAGTTAAAATGAAATTTAAATGACATTATTTTTGAGAAATATTAAAATAATATCCATATTGAAATTTGGAAAGAATGTGGAAAACTCCACTGAAATGAAATTAGGTTTGAGAATCCCCTTTCCTTATGTATGAATTATTTTGACATTTTAATATCATAGAAAATCAAAATAGATCAATAAAGTAATTTATAAAAATCCACTTATAATATAATTTGATATTTTTTAATTTTACCATGTACCTTTAGGGTCATTTGGATGAGTTTTTATGTTCAATTGCATCGTGAATGAGTGTTATTTTCTTGTTTTTTATGATCGGTTCAATTAGATACATATACAGATGATCAAGTAAAATGGGATAATTATGAAAAATTGAAATTATATGTTATTAATTATCTTATATAAGTTTAATTGGTCTTATATATATTTTCTACATATGTGTGATGTCTATTTACAAAAAATGTTAATGATGATTATTTAGATTAATATTTGTGGTATTTAATCACAATAACTTTATTTATTTCCATTATTTTATATTAAGTATATATGTTAGTTGTAGAACATAAAAAATTTTATAAAATAATTTTTAAAATATATATCATCCATTGAAATTATTTTCTAACTATCCTTGAATTATTTAAATACAAATGAAAAAATGTCATCCTTGAAGGCGATACATCAACATCTCATGGATGGTATTATCGTTTTCAAAAATAGTGGTAGAGGTGAAGAAGTATGATGATGGATTAATTCATAAATATAATAAAATTCATATATATATAAATATATAATATACTAGAGTTATCATACCATTTTTAATTGGGGAGGTGAAGAGTGAATAAGAAAGAAAATAAAGTTGAAAATAAATTTACATGTCGAGGAAGATGATTTAATATATTGTAGTGTTTCTTCTTGAGAACATCATTAGAGGAATATAATTTTGTATTATATTGAGATCAATTTATCATGGATGTAGGGGAATAAATTTTAAGTGATTTATAAAAAATTGGACAAGATTCAAGACATGGAAGATGGGAAGAGAAGAGGTTGTGAATGTGGTATTTATTGGATAAAAGAGAGGTGTTATTGGATTATATTTTCATTTTTTAATCATACTTGAACAATAATATAAATATTTTTTATTATTATTACTAAATATTGTAATGGTAGAAATATTTTTAGAGAATATGGTCTGTATGTCAGCTAGATATCTTAAATGACTCACAAAGCCATGTATTTTTTAATTACCCAAGATTAACGTTTTTCGAAATTCACTAAAAATTCATCTATTTTAGAAAAAACACCAATAAAATATTAGAATAATTTTATAATAGGTATAATTAAAAAATCAAAAAAATTTAATGTGGAAAAATTTCTACATATTATAAATTTAATTTTTACATAAAAGCATCATTTACATGAAAATTAATAAAAATAATATTTTAAATGAATTTATAACATTTTGAAAACATAATTAAGGTCACATAAATGTATATTATAATCATAAAAATAAAAAATATAATTTTATGAATCTATTTAATAAAAATAAATTTCATTTAATTAATTATATTAATTGTAAAACTGTAAATAAAAAGTTATATTTCATAAAAATTCCAATAATTGAATTAATTTTTTAAAAAAATTTATTTAATATTACTATGATATAATTATATCATTTTATCATTTAAAATTTGTGTAAATATTATTTAAACACTCATATATTAGGACACTATTTTATTATCTCAAATATTATTCCTAATGGCCATGTTACTATTCTAATATAAGGTCTCTATTCCATTAGTACATGTTCCATAATTTTTGTAGATACTTAATATTTCCTTATTCATTTATAATTAATTTTTATTGGGGATTTACTTTCTATTTATGTGTTTTATGCTATTTGACATAATTAATATAAGGTAAATAATTCCATTAATAATTTTTTGGTTATTACATTCTTCCCCACTATTGAAATATTTCCCTCAAAATTTTATTTTATATATATATTTGTGGGCATTTCTCCATTATTGATTCAACATGTTCACATGAAGTCTACTCATACATATGATTCTTCACTAATACTTTGACCATGTGAGTATTTTTTTTGAATATATCCTCATCTATATTTCACATGATCTACATTGGATTGTCCACATAAGTGATATAACTTTTTTTATTTTCACTCTAAATGATTTTGTACAAGTGAGGGATCTATTATATACATACTCAAGAAAGACATATGGAATACATAGTCTGTTGATACATGATTGGTGTATGGCTAGTTGATAGGCCATAACTCCAACACGATCCACAATCATGATAGGGTGTATGTACCTAAGACATAGGTTTTCCTGTATTACTAAATATCATGATCCTATTCCATGAAGATATGTGATGGAGTACCATGTATCCAACCTCAATCTCAATGTATCATAACTAATTATCTTCATAAATATTCCATCAACACTATTCTTCCATGATGTGTTGATTAATATTTTTTCACTTTTTCCAACATTTATATGACCATTTTAGGTCATATTATTTTATGTTCATCAGAATCATCATATCATTTTGGTATTATGCAAATTTACCCAAAAAAATCATCATATAGAGCCATTTGGATGCTTGAGTAGAAATTATTGTTGTAAGAGTACTTATCCAAAGGTTGATGTTGGCCACATCCTCAATTAAATTACATAAAAAATTCCACCAACCTGACTTCATGTGTCTGAATAGTCCCATCTGATTTCCCATTAGTTTAACGATGATATATTGTTCCTAATTCCACTAAAATATATATATATAATGACGGTATCTTTTCCAAATCATGGAGGTGAATAAGATATCTCAATAAAATACTATGAATTGTAGAAATCCATGAAGCCTTATAACTTATATGATGTATATCAGTGCATGTTGAATTTTTTCAGAAGTCTTATTGATTTTCAATAAAGTGATCTATCTTTTAAACATGATCCACTATAATCCATACAACACTTTTCCTTCCATATGTCTTTAGATGTCTGGTAACAATATCCTTGGTGACTTATTTCAATTTAAATGACATTGTGGTTATTGTTTTCGTCGTCATCATATATTTTTTTTAATAGAATTCACCTTCAAACATTATAGGAACATTGATTTATACACATCGAACTCCTTCTTTATATACTCCAATGAATAGTTTTCTCGGAGATCATGATAAACCATTATGGTCCCTGGGTGAATATAGAAGTTTGAGATCTATTCCTATCATATAATATCAATATTTGTATCTATATTGGACGGTACACATAATCGGGACCCAAATCATACAAAACCTTCCTCATCCATATTGAGCTTAAATGATTTACCTTTTCTAACTGTTCCCTCATTCTTAAAAGTTTATATGCCACATCTTTGAGAATATGTTATTTATTACATATGGGATGGTGAGAAATATTTTGATAAAGTATTGATTATGTTCCTTCCTTAATGATTCCCATGTACATATTTTTCAAAACAAATAATATTGGATCCTTCTAAAATATATGTATTGATAATGCTGCAGGGTCCTTTCTTCATAGAGAATATTCTAATTTATTCGCATTTGTAAGGATGGTAGTGGATTGATAAGTTATAATACTTGATGATATATAACCATATTCACTTTTTCTTATTATGCTCCATCTGTGTGAATATATTTTTGGGGCTCTTATATCTGGGTATATTTCATACTTCTCCCCAAAGGGATAATGCCAACAGATTTTCAATGTGAAGATCACGAATTCCAACTCCAGATCATGTGTGGGATATTTTTTTCATTTATTTTTAACTATCCTGTTTCTTAGGATAAAAAGTTTTCTGTGTTCAATGGAACAAATCCTAATTCAATCTATGAATCATTGTTGTATACCAAAAAGAGTTACCCAATATTTGGAAGATTAAACAATGGCATGTTGACAAGCCTTTTCTACTATTTGGAGATATCTTCCCATTCACTATACTATAAAAAAATTCACCCTTCTGAGTTAGATTCCTTTGTGGGGATGACAATAGTGATATTTTATTCACAAATTTATGCTAATACCTAACTAGACTGAAGAAACAATGGAACTATATTATTGATTTTTCCCTAGGAAACTCTTGGATTCCCTATATCTTGGATTTTTCCAATGATATTTCATTACTAGTGATAAAATGAACCATGAATGGTACTTACACAATAACGAACTCAAATTTATTCTAAATTTCATAAAATTTATCCACTAAAATTTTATTTGGTATATTATTCAAATTCTCTTCATGTCTCCACATTCTTATAGGGTATATCAGAATACCATCAATAAAGACTACAGCAAATTTTTCAATGTAATCTATAAAGACTCTATTTATTATGTAAATGAAATTTTTGGGAGAATTTTTGAGTTTGAAGGAAATACAATTAAATCATAGTGTATATATTTGAGTTGAAATATTGTTTTGTTAATTTATTCATTATGCTCCTTTAACTAGAGATTTCCCAACTGATGGTCCACCTTAGATAAATAAAAGGCACTACATAGTTGACTGAATAAGTCATCCATACAAGGATGTAGATACTTATTCATTATGATGATTTTTTGAGATAGTGATACTCAATGTTTATTAGAATTGATCTATCCTTATTAATGATGAAGAGGGGAGGTTCACCTAATAGTGGAGCACTTAGGCATATAAAACCCTTATTCAGATTATGTTATAACTGCTTCTTCAATTCCCCAGTCTCAATAGTGTCTATTCTACAAGGAGTCTTTGATATAGTAAGTGACCTTGTAATATGATCGTTTTATAACTCAACCACTTTTTTAGGAGGAAGATCAATATATTATTTAGGGAACACATCACTGTACTCCCCCATAATAGTCATTTCCTAATCATGCTTTTCTCATTTTTCTCAATCATTTGAGATATATATGCTTTCTCACAATGAAATAATATCCACAACATTGATTATGGGTCTGATGTATATTCATCATCATCCATAAAATTTAATATAACTAGAGGATGTTTTCAGATGTGAGGAGTGATCTCCCTTTCATGATTAATAATGTTGGCATTGTATAAAATAGAAAAATATATTCTAGATAAAAAATCAAACCCCAACAAAGTATGTATGACATGATTTTATGGGAGTTTAAGTCCAGAAACAATATTTATGGTAGAGTTATATAATTTGGATGCAATAATTTCTCTATTTTTTATACTCACAGATAACTCATGCACCATATTTTGAGGTTCTATTTGAATAGTTCCACTAAACATTCATGATAGGAATGAAGGCGTAGAACAAGAATAAAATAAAACTATCACTATTCATGATTGAATTACAAGTATACCTATAAATATTTCATTATTGGGATCCACCATAATATTATGTATTGCATATTAATTCAGTGAATATTTTTTGAATTTTATGATTGTTGACATTGATTACCCTTAAGGCTTTGATGTTTACTACATTTGTTTCCATATATACCTTTATCACAATAAATAAAACCTAGAACCATGTGTTGTACTATCTTTTAGATTACTGAATTTTTCAAATTCCTCATGTATCGTCAACATTCTTGTTCTTTGTGGCCTTATATACCACAATTGTGTAATTTCCCGAACCCATTATTCAAATTAACATGATTCTTCTTCCTGCATTTTAATTTCTGTGTGGTTGAGAATTCTTTTGGCCCATTGTTATTAGACCCCCCAGAATTCTACTTCAAATTTCATTTTATCCACGATAGCCATGGGACCACTCTAAAAATACCATATACCCTGTCATATCACATAAAATAACTTATCCATAACTCCCAAAATACTTTAAATTCTAGATGATTTCGATGGTGTGGTTTTAAACCACAAAGGAATTATTCTTTTTTTCTATCATTATTTATAATTTAACCTAAAGAGTACCATACATGACATGTTAAATTAGTTTTTTAATCTAGGATAGATTCACCATCCTTTTTCATCAGATCCATCAGTTCACTCTCCATCATTCTCCGTAGAGATCCCAAGAAATATATATTAAAAAATAATTTCTTAAATTCATCCCACGTCAGCTCTTAAAATTAATCATTCATCTTGGTTTTATTAATAAACACCCACCATTGGTTTAGATCTCAATAAAAATATTAAATGGTAAGAGTTACCTTCTATGTCTCATAATATGAAAGAATAGAAACTATATTCTCTATTGAATTGACCCAATATTCATTGTCTAGTTGATCATATTATCAACTAAATGATGTTGGTCATTGCTGAATAAAATACCGAGGTGTATGTTTTTTCCTCTAAGGAGGAGGTGTACATTACACATTATATAGGTTATTTTTTATAACCTCAGACATATGGTTAACCATCACCATGTAATATTGAACTCCACCTCCCAAGGAATTGGTGACATCATTCGAGAAATCCTTGAATTTTCCATCACATTTTATGTTGGTATAGTATATCCTGAATCACACATTTAATGAAAAAGATATTTATAAAAAAACATATTTCAATACTTTATTAATAAATGAATAATTATATTTTGAAATAAACTCTAATGTCATTCTGTGTGGGATTGTATTATTTGTCATTTTTTAAAACAAATATTCTTAGGTGATTCCTCTTAAAGAATTCATTTCCTTATCAATTATTTTTTTGATTTTATGAGCTCCCATTTCATATATGGGTTTAGAGTTACTCACTCTGTTTTCATCAATAACAAAACAATCTTCTTGGCAGTCGACCTGAGAACATGTACTCAAAGTACAACATCTGGTCCAACCATACTTCACACTACCACGAGAATGTGGACTGAATGATTGAGGGATTCAATCAAACTTTTTCTATCATTATTTAGAATATGGAGGATCGCGAGAAAATTGTCTTAATAATCTCCCCAACACACTATAGGCCTATCAGTAGAAGAATCATAATTCCCCCTATTAACCACATAATCCGTGGAGTATGGAACAAAGGTATTCATGTACATGAAGATTTAATTTCTATTTCTATGTATAATTTTCTATTATCATAAGACATTAAGAAATTTATTATAGTTATAACTAGTTGAAATAGAATCCATCTATTAAAATAGGCTTACGGCCTTACCCAATCTAGAGTGGAACCAGAAAAAAAATGGACTGATCTTTCTGAAAGAATGTTTTTATCAACCATTTTTTCCATATAATATTGTACTAACAATGTGGATCCCAATGTTCACTGGTTGGAATCCACTAAAGCTGGTGACCAAATAAGAAGGGCCTTACATCATTCACATCTTCTATGCTAATGGTCAGAATTCTATGGACACGATGCATTGGGGGAACATCAACCCTCTGACCAATTTGATTGTCCTTTATTAATACATATCGGGAAGCAACATTAGTCCAATTTTCAGGAATATAAACTATATATAGCACAATCATTACATTATATTATTAAATTTCATAGAATCATCCTAAAAAAATAATGTTAAATTGTGCTTCATCATCTTCATTTTACAACATTTCATAGAATAACTTTTCACATCCTTGATGCATGATGTTAAACTGTGATGCATGATCCTAATTTCATTACAATAAAATGTGTAACTTACCCTATCCTTATTGTATGTCAATAAACTGCATTGTCATTATCTCTACAGCATGACATTAAACTGAAAATCACTTATGGTCCTATTCATATGAAATAAAAGGAGTATTACCAACATCCCAAGCAACTATGTTAAACTGGGATCCCATATCCAAGCCATATGACATTAGACTATGTGTATGTTTTCCATGAAAATGGGTCATCTAGTGTGGGACTATATAAGTTCTCATTTACGTTGGGTTCATTCTGATACACTACACATGACCACTTTTTTGGATACCCATATTCTATTCCAAACATTATGACTTTAAACTATGCTTAATTTTCTCTTAGGAATATGTTCGGTGGTGTTGGGTTCTATAGGACTCATTAACATTGGGTAACAATATTACACATATTACCAGCTCCACTCATAGTAAAAAAATCATGACCATAAAATATGGGTGAATATAATCAAGATCGTGTAGTGTGATGTGGTCCTTCTCAGCCACATTCACATCAATTTATAATTTCCCGGACTGCATGTCTTTCACGGTTGAGATGAATTCCCTCTTGTCTTAGTTGCATCATGTTGTGTTTCATAGCCTCAGTGTTGTCTCTTGAGTTGATATTTTCACTGGCATTGATCATCCACCAATCTATCATCAATAACAATATGTGTCTTGATTCCCATTATTATGTGATATATAGTGATTCTCAGATATTATTTTCTTTGGGCCCAACCATAGGATAACAATTCTTTTGTCCCTCATGGACAATGATTCCCATTGGGAGAGTAGGTTGTGACTTAGATGTTTTTGGTCCTCACTCACATCAGGTACATTTCAGATCCAAACACTTCCCCTATGGGATTCCATTCCCTCCCCAACATCCTAGTTGCATGAAAATAAACTGCATTACATTTTTTCTTTCAAAAAAGAAGTTAAAATACATGAATACATATCAGTAAAATGAAATTAAACTGGGAACCATTGTTCCAAACTAAATTACCATGACCTACCTTCCTGGTTCCAAACAATATGACATTAATATATTTTTCATACATGGGTTTTCAATCCTTTGTTTAGATGGGTTACATTATGGACACAATATGATGTGCTGGGGAATGTGGCTTATATTGTCGAGTTCTACACATGAACTCCAACAACCATTCTTTATACGTTGATTCAATCCTAGTTCTGATTGCTTGAATCATTCATATACATATGGACCTAATAATGGTGATGATCTCATGCCTTTTTTTAACCTCCCATCCAAGGTGAAAACCCTAATGGATATTTGGAAACAAATAGTAGATCATCTATTTCATAATTTGCCAACATTATATTATATGTTATCCCACCCCCAACATATACTATTGATGTTGTGGATCATATGTTGTGAACATGGTCAAAAAGGGTTCTATCCATCATCCACCCCTTCCATAATTTGTACCTCATAATTTTTGATATATCATTCCCACCGCTTTATGATCAAGTGGAACTATAACATCCCTAGTGTAAACCCCTATGAATTTTCGCAAATTAATTAGAAATTTCAGTGTCATTTAGACATTCACAACCCCATATTTCCTCACCATTATTGTACACTTATACATGTAATAAAGAAATCCAAACACCACTACTTGTTTTCCACATGAAAAATGGATCATGTTGTCTTAGGAGTATTGGTAGGGTTGGTACCCACATAGAAGAGCTTCACAATATCATGGAGTATACTCTACACCCTTAAACAAGGAGCCCATATGGTCTAAACAATAAGGCCTAAAACTAAGAGCCTTGCCATGGCTCTCTCAAGAATATGTTGTGTTGAATCGGGACTACCTGGTCCACTCTCATCGTGGGTTTGTCATTTCTCTTCACAACACATATCTATCAGAGATTCCCACAATCCACTATCTAAATTCTATGACCCGAAACTGAGATCCATATAGTCATAACTCTTCCATGATATTTTCATGAGAGAGGATGTCACTTCGAGCACCATTCTTCTACCAATCAATTGTTAATAAATATGTATGGCTTGATTCCAATACATATGGGGTACAATATGACTCCAAAACATATTATCCTTGGTCTTATCTATAATTTCACTCATTCAGCCCCTAGGATTGAGTTTTCTCTTAGGATTGTTCGGTGTTCTATGCATATCCATGGTCCTTTTACACATCAATTTATTTTTATATTCCCTAAAAATATCATATAGGAAAAATCTACCCTGAGCATAATCCTTATATATTGATTCTAATATTCATGTATTGGTCCAATCATAGAACTTTAAACTACGAAATAACCATCCGGGCCACATGATGAAAAAAGACACAACAATTTGGTGTTCTCATCTAGGAGGACACAACCCTTGGAACTAGTTATATACCATTCCATCTATCAATAACTGCACATCAATTTACTAATCTATATAAAATATATAAGTAAACTCCTAGATCATCTATTTTTGGTCAAGCGTCAACAATATCCCCTCTTCATGTTGCTTCATTTTTTTCCTTAATGAATGACATCAATCATCAGTGATTCTCCAGAGCTACCAGTGGATTGATTCCCATGATAATGGGATATTTAGGATGACCCAATCAATTTTACTACAGACACATCCATATTAATTCCCTTTTCTCATGTAGGTTCACTATGTTCTAAACTCCATGACCATATATTGTGACCTACCCATGAAAAACGACATTAAACTATAAGATATCTACCATATGAATGAATATGTGTGGTGATTGAGCCTCATTGGCCAAAATTACATCATGTTTGTTATGCCATAACAGTACACACATTACACTTGGACATATTCCTAATGTTTTGAAATCAATGAACTTAAACTAAATGCCCATGTCCAATAAACTGGATGGTATGTTGTATACATTCCATTCTCAGAATGTGGTGTGCATGAGACACATTGGTCCTTATTCACACTGGGTTTATCAAAACACCACACCACACATACCCATTTGATATATTTTTTCACTTAGCCCAAGCTCTCTAGCCTTATACTCATGGTTAATTTCTTCCACAAATGAAATTAAATAATAATACCACTATAAAAAGCTCAAGAAGCCACATGATAATTGTGTCATGTGACACATCATCAACGGAAATGATTTCTTCCACCGGTGATTCTTTTACAGTCAGAGTATGATTTATAAAAACATGAAGCATTATTTCTATCCTTATGGGATTCGTAGAGATACATATAAATTTTTTCTTCGATAACATGCCCTGGTTCATTAACCATTTTAGCTCTTCAACATCAGTTATTATCTACAAATTGTATCCTTAATCAACATGCAGTTCGTAGTAAGTATTGTATGCAATGTGTGAGACTTCATATCCTCATCCACATTGGGTTTTATATCCTTCATTTTGTATGCATGCCCAGAAAAAACATTTTCAATTATTTTATTCTTCGTGAATTTAAAATACATTCCACATTCCAAACACTATGAACTTAATGTAAGATCTTCTTGATGATTTTGACCCATTATGTATCATATGTTCCATCTTTCCATATTTTTCCTGATACTTATGAGTTATGGAACCCTCAGTGGGATTATTCACATCATGTTTTATTCACCAATTCCACACAATTACATTATTAATGGTAATCATATATTCTGAGTATCACAACATGAAACTATTTTCCATTTTCCAAACTACATGACCATAACCAAAGAGCTGCCATGGGGAAAGTGCAGTGTGATGGGATTTTTACTCAACCACACCACATATACCCACTATTTGGAAGCCTTAATTCAATTTTTCCATGATATTTGTGTTGTATGGGAGATCTTTTTGACTCTTTAAAAAAAGTTTCATTCCATCATTCTATATAATTATTATGGGAAAAGATTTTTCCATGGTCTAGATAGTATGACCTTAAACTGTGTGCAACATCTTTATCACATGGAATTATACTGCAACACATGATTTGATCACTTAATGAAAATCTTTACCATGCCTCATTTAAACCATATAATGTCGAAATTCATGTTCACATTTCCCATTTTCATTATGTGAAATTACATGGAATCCCTGAACCTAACCAGAGTGGTTCTTCCTAAAATATGTTTATGATATTTGTTTAAACCAATATGCCTAAAAAATGTACGTTTTGTGTTAATGGAATACTTTTAAGAGTGTTGGAATCGTCAAGAATATTCCATTACTCCACCCAACCATATGAATTACCATCATTGGGATCCTCATAATCTTTCATGTAATAAGGGCCTCTCTAATGGAATGACTATGACGCATCGACTCACCTACCTTTATTGGTCAACATTCCAAAAGGTATAAAATTAAATTTCATGATAGTTATTGTGTTTCAAACATGGTCAGTGGTCAACCTTCATTTATTTTTCCCAATTTTAAGATAGTTGTACAAATAAATCGATTCAAATAAGGTTAGAATTTTTCTTCTATCACCATTCTAAACATTTATGATCTAAATTTTGGTTAATGTGATTCAAACTTTTCATTTCCCTTTTTTTTGGATCGATTCTAAATCCTTGGAGTTATCTCATCCGCGTTGTAACACATGTTGTGAGGGTCATGTTGTCTGTTTTGAGAACCCAATTCCACATTCATAGAATCTAAGGGGCCCAAAACTCTAGATGTCTAGTCAACAACATTAGACCCTATGTTTTCAAAGGATTATCATACACTCTCATACAAAGTTAAATATTATTTGATAATCCCATATTTCCCACATTGGGAATGACACACATGAGCTTCTGGATTGTTCCTTATTAGTTTCATGGATATGATTGATGTGTGTTAATTAATGATTCAGTTTTTTTAAATTCACACAATTAGAGGAATGATATTAGGCATGTATGTTTCATGAGTTTGGAAAAACACAACCTCTATGGATCTCCCCCTTCAAATAAATACTTCAAATCCATCACCCTCTGGCATATGGACTCCAGGATATGATTTCACTTCTTAGTCTCCATTTAATCATAAGTTTATTCTAGATGAATCAAGTCATCCATAAGCTACATTTGGTCCCACTCTGTTCGGAGATCATATAATTAATGAGATACATATCTCAGCCACACTTGGGAATCTGTCAGATAGATCCTAAGTCATGTGATTAGTTTTGAATAGGTGGTAGTAATGGAATAATTATCATCCATCATATCATTTAGACACTGGATCTCTTGTTTATCCTATTGAATCATCTTGAGGCAGATAAAATTATCATGATTCCCATCAATATACAAATTTCGACTTCTTTCTCGCATATTTTCAATGAGATAGTCTCTGATCACCCTCGGAAGTCCTCCAGAATTTACCCACCAACACATAGAAATCACATCCAATAGAGAATTGATTCCTTTTATATATCAATTTTTATTATGGGTTATTGTTGATAAATCCCTCAATCAAATTTCATGCAGGGATTCAGGTGGCCCCTTTGTCATTCACCGCATCAGAATTTGGCTCACTTGCTCCTCCATGTCAGCAATCTCATTCTCTGGAAATGTGTTAATGATTTCAGTAGAGGGATCCTCCGTTGGAGTCATGTTTGATTGTATATGTTACATATCATGATCTTTAACTAAATTAATTTTTCCCACCATGATCAGAATTCACCTTGTTTGATCAGGGTTTTTCCTAGCTAGTGAAACCCACCTAGGTTGTGGCCCAGTCAGCCCGAATGACCAACATATCTTGGAATTGAATTCCTCACAAGAATGAGATTTAATATCATTGAACCATGTACTATATTTTATTTCCTACTACTCCCAACAATATTCAAACAATAATCATGTGAGTAAGCCTGAGAGAGTAACAAAAATTGTAGATCTATAATGTGAGGAACATATAGAAGCTGAGAGGTGTCATATCACACTCTCAGATAGTTTTTTATGGGATACTGATATGAGGCCCCTGTATATTATTTAGGTATTATGGGATTCTAGTGTGACCCCCATGGCCTCATCAGCACGTTTGGTCCCCACGACCTCTCTTTCCTTGAACATATGTCATGGGGTTCAGTCTTTTTTGCCTACGACTACACCTCAATCACCTTGGGTGGGGTTATCCTGTTCAATATCAACTATATGGAATAGATATCAGCCATGTAACCTTGATAAATAATATGAAAAGTGATAACCCATGGTAATGAGTTAGATCTTACCTCGAGAGTTTCAATAAATCCCTATAAGGGATTGTCCCCCCAAGTAGGGAACATTGGGTTCCATCAAAGAGGATTACTTCACGGCTACGACCTTGGTACCCTATGGTGGGATTCCATAATTTTTATATTCCCCCAAATATACATATGATTCATCAGTAAAGGTGTAGAACTCTTCCATGTCATCCTAGGAATGATTCAAGGGAGGGTTAATTTATACTACCACCAGCACTAAAACTGTCATTGAACAAGCAGTACTTTAGGAATGCATTAGGTCATCTAATATTGTCACAAATCGCAACACATATTATTAATATCTGAGGAAGACACCCATAGCATATTTTATCCCAACATGATGCATCTGAAACCTATTTAGATTATACCATAGCCAATAAGAGTCGAGAAACTATCTATGGGTATCCCAGGCTTCTCAAAACTCCATATAGCTGGAGTCATTAGGAATATCAACATGATAGAACTGTTTCATGGATGTTTGGGAAGAAATATTGTGTACCCCTCAAGAGGGATTACTTTCCTCCAATGTATTATTGGCATGGAAGACCGAACCTAGTGCTGCTTCTCATCTTCATTCATCTCAGGTCAATGTTGATCCACATATCATCGGCCTTGCTACGATTGCTCCATCATCATGATGAGCACCAACACATATAGTATGTCTCTCCCTTTCTACTGTTAAACGTCATCACCGAGGTGTAGTAAACACTCACTAATTGGCTTGAATGGTATACAGCCTCATCATCCCTCATGGATAGGCATCTTTACATCTCTTCAAGTTCTCATAAACCGGACCATATGTAGTAGTGGGTATAAGATGTTCATTCGAAATTCTTCCATCTTCCCAAATGAACATGATAAAATACTTCCTCATCACACACATATGATCTTCATGTCATACTCCTAGATATAACAACAATTTTTGTCTCTGTGGAATCATAAATTGCATCATGATATAGTTTGGATTTTATGGTCACATGTTAGTTCACAGTCCACCCTCACAACTAACACTCCACCACAGAATACTAAGAGATATGATTGCTTATATTTGGTCCTTCTTCCATCATCACTTACCCCCCCCCCAATATGAATATTGAATGCATGAAAGGTGAATATATCTCTACCTCATTGTCAGTACTTCGCATGACCATAAAACTCATCTTGATCAATAAACTCCACATGAATTTTAGAATTGCTGGGCAAATGTTTTCCACAGGATGGGAGATATGATTTAGGTATTAGTATCATCTCACATACACCACTAAACCGTTGTATAAAAATTGAAGTTTCCCATGCATCTGTATAGGCTTATTTCACTCAATGACATACTAGATCACCTAATATAGCTTCTCCTGCATCGTGACACCATGGTTGACATGATGCCTCATTAATAGAATTTTTTCCATGATAAACATTATTGGTTTGTGGCCAATTGTGCGCATCTCGTACCAGTATTGTAAAAACCACTAAATTATAATGTTATGTTTATTATTAAAATATTTTTAATTAATAAAAAAAATCATAAATTAACTTTTATTTTGATAAATAATATATTATTTTACAAACATTAAAATTTAAATATATGCTAATAATAATTTAATCTGATATATGATTAATTTTTTAATTTTAATAACAATTGGGTTTCAATTTTAAATATATATATATACATATAAAATTATAATTATTAGTTGTAAATTATAATCAATTATTGTAAAATGTATTATAAATTTTTTAATATAAATTTTTTTTAATAAATTTATAATTATACAATATAACTTTTTTAATAGTGTATTCAGAATATACATATTTGAATGTTAAAAAATTAGATTATAATTTTATTTATAAATTTTTTTAAATTTATAAATTTTGATAATTTTAATTCATTTAAAAATTCATTAAATAAATATAAATAGGTCGGTTTTATAAAATTTAATTTTAAATTAATATATATATATATATGTGTGTGTCTGTGTGTGTGCGTTTCTAATGATTAAATTATATTTTATAAAATTATTACTTATTAAATTTTTATTTTATAATTTTTTATCCATCTAAATATATATATAATAATAATACTATGTTAATGTTTTAAAATAATAATTTCTATATAGAAAATGAAAGAATAAAATATAGGGTTATGTGGTGCGTTGAACACGGGTTAAAGGAAAGGGATAAGGCATCATTCGATAGTCAAGTATTTCTGCGGAGATGTGTTTGGCCATGGAGTTCGAGCCGCTTTGAGTAGAGGCTAGCTGTCGAATCTGGTGAGGTCACCAGAATGGATTCATCTGGTGATCGTGATCATGGTCTAGGAAAGAGTTTGGACACTAGATTTTGTTGGTCCAACATCAACGAAGGGATCTGACTGTGGTTTAGGTCATCCTTTTGGAGTAGGTTTGGGTTTCGATCCATGTAGTATCTTGATAGATGAACCCTCATTTTTATTCAACCTACAAATGTAGATATTTTGTTTCATCATAGGTGTCTGATTATTCTTTTGTTTTAACTATGATGTTTCTATTTTTTTCATTATTAACCAGGGTTGGAGGTTTTTTTGTTTTTAATGTGTTATGATTATTATAAACAAAATATGTTTGGACTTAATCCATTGTATATGAATATACATTCAGTATAGTAGTTTTTATATTTTTATGTCCATTTTACTGTTTAATCAGCCATCTCTTAATGTTTTGTATGATTTTGTGTACACAATAAGAAATATTGATTTAAATGGATTCTTTATGCTCTTTAATGGGGGGAAACAAGTTTGTACAGGACATGATGTTAGTGTGTGTGCAGTAGAAGGATTACATCTTCGGATCTTCAATTATTGTAAGGTTGTGTTAAATTATTTTCTGAATTTTGATTCTTGATTTTGCGTAAAATTCTATATGGATCATCTTATAAATATTTTCTTGGATTTATAATTATATAATTTATGTTTATAAAATCTGGTTGTTTTAAAATTTGTGTTTAAATTTTCTTGTTCTAAGAGTGGACTTTCGTCTTAAAATTTTATTTACATATAACTGTGTTATATTTTAAAAAATTTCATTATCATGTTTTGATGGTCAGAGGTAAAGGATTACTTTAATTTTAAAACTTCAATTCTTCTATTTATTATTTTGTTAGAAGAATTTATTATATATGTATTTGACAAAAATTTCATGTTTTATAAATAAGTCATTCCCAAATTTATATTCATATAATTTAAATTCATGAAATATATATATATGTATGTAATCTAATGTTTTTGTTCATCATTCATATATATATATATATAAGTATAAAATTTAAAAAACTATGACAAATTGCTTCAATATGATGTTAGTTGGTGCAATATGTACATATATGATATATAATAAAGGCAATATATATATATAGACACACACACACACACACACATAAATGTAGTTAGAAAATGGATGTGTTATATATATCTTTGTTTGCCTGTATGAGGATGAATTATGGAATTGAAATGTTTTCATATTTTTTGTCATGTTTCATAAAATTTGCATAGAATGTCATGTGACATTGGAAATAAGGATTTCACATATGCATAAGACCATTTAATCATTTTGAGATTTTAAAAGGAGACTCTATGTGCACAAATGAACTACTGTGTACAGTTTGGAATTTATAAACTAGCCATTAAGGATTAATTTTTTGCTTTAATATTTAAAAATTTCAAAGAACAGACATACACATTTGCGATCAGTATGTTATTTGACTCTATTAGGAAAAAATTATTTTTTGGTGAATACTAACATACCCTTATAAATAGTGACTAACCCTTATCAATAGTAATGTACCCTTATAAATATTAATATGAAAAAATTATTAATAAAATCACTAATGAATATATTTCCCATAATTTATGAGGCCTTGATTAATTATTCATGTTATTATTAAATGAGTTATAATTTTTAAATTATAATTTTTTGGAATAAATTATTATTATTTGTAAATTAAATTTCCTGTATTTTGAATTTATTTTTAAAAAATGGAGATTATGTTTGAATTATACACAACATAAACTAGTTAGGGTGAATTTTTGAATTTTTTTGAGACACATTAATTTTAGGTGAAGAGTGAAACTAGATAATTATGAAATATGAAAAGTAAATAAATTTATGAATCAATCTTCTATAATGGATTGTGTAAATATCCATTTGATAAAACTCACATACACATATTACAATTTTTGGTAACATTAATCGAGACTATTCAATGTCTTTAGAAAAAATATTAAAATAATGATTAAAATAAAGGAAAATCCCTCCTCTCCTCCACTATAAATACAACCCCCATCCCCTATTCTTCTCACACCTCTCAAGATTTTTTTATTTTTTATGTTCTACCCAATCACCTTCCCAAGGATCATCCACGTGTCTAAGACCATTTGGTTTCAGCATATTTCCAAAACCAAAGTCCTTAATGAAGACCTCAAGGAGAAGAGATCAAAAGGTAAAGATCCTCTTTAATTTTCTTGTATTTATTTTGAATTTTTCCACTATTATACTCTCTTATCCTATAAATATATAAGAGGAATGAAAGATAAATAATAACATAAATTCTAGTTGGCATAATGTTTATGGGAAAAAATCAACAAAATTCTTCATCTCCACCCCCACTTATAAAAACAGAGTTCGTGATGTGTAGTTTTACCGAAATCCTGGATGATGTGATTCCAATTTCCATTACTTCATTGGGTATTGTATGTTGTATTTCAACCACACGATTAATCTAAGTGTAACTAATAAGGTTACACAATTTGAAAACTATGAAGGTTACATTGTAAGGTATCCGCAAATGTTACAAATCATAAGGGTTCCATGAGGGTTACAATATTATGTAAGTAATTCCCCAAAATAAAACTATGGTTTATTTATTTTCTCAATGTTTAATGTAAATATCATGCTTTACAAAGTACTTATATATGGGTGAGAACTATGTCTTTGTGAAAATGATTTTATATTTTTATATTTATTCATGGGATAACAATGTCTCTTCATCTTTTTAAAACCCTTAATGAGATTTTTTGTGATTATACAATGTTTTTAAAAGAAACTTTATAGGATCCCTTATATGTCCAATTGATATTAAAGGAGCTAATGTGGATGAATCCAATTAGTTATTTTGTAATTATTTTTTGTAAACTCTGATTTAATGAATGGTTTGTCTAATCCATCATAACCTAGATATGAAATTCAACTCAAATTTATAATGTGGTATGTATTTTTCTAATATATATAATAAAAAATTACATAACATATTTTAGTACTGAATCTAGAAGATTAGATTCAGGGCATTACAGTTCGTATCAGAGGAGAGGTCTAGAAAACATTGGAGATTAGACATTGTTTTTTTAGAAAAATTATGCGATAATATTTACTTTTAAAATTTTAGTTAATTGTGTACACATAAAAATAGTTTTTCATAATTATCATTTTGTAAATTTGTAATTATAATTACAATGAACAAATTGCGAGGGAATTTTTAATTTAAAGGGGTAATGTATAATATGTATATATTTTAAAATGAAACACTATGTGCTTAATTGAACTACTAAGTACAATATAAAATTTTTAATGAATACATTAAACATATTTATTCAAATCCTATGTTTTGAAAATGATAGACATACACAGTTGCGATCAATATGTTATTTAGAGTCTGATTATACAAATGTAATATTTAGTTAATAGTAACATACACTTATGAATAGAAACAAAGCATTATGAATAGTAATTTGACAAAATAAACTATAAACTAATCAATGAATGTATTTCATATATTTTATGAGACCTTGATTAATTATTCAAGTTATTATAAAATGAGATATGTTTTTGAAAAATGTTAATTTTTTGAATAGATTATTATTAGTCAGAAAAAAAAAGAATATTTCACTTATTTGGAAGATTTTTTTAATTAAACAGAGGTCATTTATTAATTATACACTTTAAAAAATGGTTATGCTATATTTTTTATATTTTTCAGCAATACATTAATTTATAGAGAATTTTGAAATTAAATAATTGCAAAATATGATAAATAAATGAATTTCTGAATCATAATTGATTCATTGATGATGTAAATGGCCATTGTTTCAAACTCACATGAACTTATTACTATTTCCCAATTTCTATTTTGTGGGTTAACCATCTATTACATTATTTGTGTGGTAGTAAGAATATTTCTATAGAGAATTATATATAAATTATGTTGTATTATGTGTATTTATAGTGTATACACATATTCCATTTCTTGTAATAATTCTCACATAAAATATATGATAATTGTAACATAACTTGTTTCAAAATCATTTTTTAAAATTTTATTTTACATAATTTATACTAAAACAATTTTATGAAATTATTATTATTTTTTTCATAATATCATGGTTCTTGGTCATTATTTATAATGAAGGATAAGAGATATATCTCCCCCAAGCATTGGTTATTTATAATTTGAAGGTCAGTAGTAAGGTTACTCCATGTGTAAGTGCGATGTGTACAAAACAAGGTAGTCATGATGGTTACGTTGTAATATATCTGTTTGTATTAAAAAACATATGGTAGTCAGGAGGGTAACAATATTAGATAAGTAATACCCTAAGATACCACTATTTTTTCTTTATGTTCTCTATGTTTTATGAAAATTCATGTTTTATAAAGTAAGTATATATCAGAGTGAAATATGACTTTGTGGAAATGAAATCATATGTTTATACATATTCATGGACTAACAATTTCTTTTCTTCTTAAAAAACCATTACTAATATATTGGTACGTAACTGAATAATTTATAGAAATTCACAAGATTCCTCATATGTTCAAATGAATGTTAAGATGCTAATGTAGATGAATCTAATTTATAATTTTGTAATTATTTTTGTAGACTCTGATTTAATGTACTCTTTGTCTAATCCTACAAAACCTAGACCTGAATATCCCCTCATTTTTATAATGTATTGTGTTTTTTTTGTTATCACTTATGAAAAAATACACCCCATATTTTATTAATGAATATAGTAGTGTGTGTTCAGGGATTTACTATATTGTCCATGTGTTATTCATAACATCCAAATACGTTGCATTCCTAATAAACTCATGTTTTCATATTGAATTTTAAGGATTGATATTGAGATTAGTAAGCACATTAATTTATTCAATTAATTGAAATGTTTTATTTAAGATGTTTATTAATAATTTTATTGTAAATTAAGATCAACTATATTTATATATATCAAAGGTATTTCATTAAATAAATTTTAAATGATTTGAATGTTCATGAAAAGGATTGTGACATGAGTGTTGGTTGTGGCCAAAATCACATGTGATGTACAATCAATGTTCATATGTTTATGTATATATATGATGATATATAATTATAAGACTGAATGTGTATTTTAATGTAGTTACATGTCATCAAATATAAAACAAAAGTTAATATATATATATATATAATCAATGAAAGCCTAAAATGATTTCAGAAAATCTGGATTTGAATGTTGTAAATATGGAAGGGAATTAGGGAGTGAATCCATCCTTTTCTAAGTGGGTAGGCTGAAGAAAGCCTTCACAGGTTCAAATTTCCTCAAAATATGGTTTTTTTCTGATTCTTGCGTAATATTTTAATAAAAACAGTGGATTATGTTCTAGAAAACATCGAACATATGTATTTTCAAAATGATATAGTTACTTTGTGTATTATGTAATATCAAATTATACTTTAGAAATGTTATTTTTAAATATATTTTTTCAAATGAATTTCTTATATGGATTTATACATGGTTTTTCAAAGATTTACTGGGAAATTTAACGCTCCTCACTTATTTTAAAATTAATTTTTTTGGTCACTTTGAATTCCAAAGTTGGACGTTATTGTTTTTTTGCGCATGAAGATGTGAAGTTATATTTTATTGTTTAATTTTATTGCAAGTGTGGTAAATTGTATGCTTGGATCTAACTCTTTAGATCTTAGACCAGTAAAAGGTCCTCTATTTCAATACATTTTGTGTATTTGGTTATGTTACATTCATTTAAAAAATGTACACATCATTTATAGGGGTTGTGTCTGGTAGGTCAGGATCTATTCTTCACATGTAGAATCCATCCAAAGATCATAGATTCTTTGAATCTGGACAACAAATATATTGGTTTTGGATTTTTATTGATGTAGTATCCCAATAGTTTCAACTGGATATCCTCAATGATTCGACACTAAGAGTCGTCTGTTCCTTGTTGGGCCCCTCTCAGATAGGTTCCTAGAATTGTCAACTGATTCTTGGGTACCTCATCACCCTCAACTATCTCCTCGGATGGTATTTTTAAGAAGTACTTGAGCCACTAATTAAATTGGGAATCCTTCATTGATTTCATGTCTATATATGTGATGGAACAATATATATTAGAACATTTTCAAAAGATGGATTCTTCTCATTATATTCCTATACATTATTTGTTGGGAGTAATTCATCATACAATCACCCAAGGATGGGGATCCCAGAAGATTTATGGATGTACCATTGGCTAATTATAACATCTTAGTGATGAAAATGGAAAGTGTTGGTTTTTAATGACTATATTCATAGATGTTATGGAGTGATCATCTTTGATGGGTAAATTTTAATCCAAGAAGACAGGGATGCTTCAAAAAGACATTCCTTCCATAACTCTTCCCTATTCAATATCCATGATTCAAATAAACTCTATGAAAATTCCCCATCATAAGTGATGGTGTGGTGTTGGTGTAGGTCCCAATCTTCAGTCCACCTCTTCTATAGGTTTCATAGTCCCGCCTTGATGATTTCATTATATTATTGTGGTGATAACTCGTCCACTAGGTCATTCTGGTCAATATCATGATCATGGATCTAGAAATATTCAGCTATGATAGGGGAGTGAACCTTCATGTGAAGGCCATATGCAGCTTTATTCCTTTGGTACTTCCTTAGTGTGCATCTGGAATAGTAATTTGGTACATCTATAATGTAATATGCTATAAAGGAATCATCTTTGAGACCGAATCCAACAACAACCACTCGTATAGGGGGAATCCATCTAGACTTCTGACAACAATTCCAACAATTACTCCTGGTTAGAGTGGCTCCAGATATACTCCCCCATCAATGTAATGTTAGTCATTTCAAATTTCTAAGAATTATATTCATGGACAACATTAGAACCTTATTGAGATGCTATCAGATATAGGGAATTTTTAATTTTCATGACTTTTTTCTGACGAACACTCATGAAGATTATTTGTGGACCACTGTTTGAAGGAGCCTTGTTGTAATATTCTTGAGTCGCAAAGAAGAAAAAGAAAGAAATTCCAATATTCATTATGATTTTTTTGTAGAGAAATGGTATAAAGACCCACATGTAAAGATGAGTTTATGGGATATTAATGTTTCATGAAAAGATATACTCTCTCAAGTTCCCAATGATCTTGTTTGGAATAGGGGCCTCATGCATGAAATTTATAATAGTGCGGTCGAAAAAGATTTACGGTGGTTGATCAAGCTTCGTGAAGACCCTACCCAAGCGTGAAACAAGCTGTCTTCATCATGAGCTAGATTCATGATATTTGTGTATTTGGAAATTCACACTCAGAATTTGACCGACGTTTCTCTTAACTCCCATTCTGAGGGGGGGGGGGGGGATTTTGGAACCGAAATTTATTCTGCATAATAAATTGATGAAGTCCAAAACTACCTGTGAATATATTAATGCTTAATGATACAAAATTCTATATAAGAGGACAGCATCACAATGCTCTTGTGGAGTTCCCTACATCACTATAAGGATCAAAGAGCTTATATAACTATCTCCAGTATGATGACCTACAAGATCATGCTTAATAATTTTACATACATCACTGGAAGTCTGATAGAGTCAAAAACTTTCTTGAAGGCCCACATTTATTCAAACTATGTTTATAAGAAACATGTGAACGCATTTCATATAAATATACACCACATCCCACCTCCAAGGGATGGATACCTCCACCATTCGATATCTAATTTCATAAATCATGAAGCTCCTGAGCATGATGAACCCGAACCAAATATGGGTCACCCAAGGTACAAGAGAATCATGAGACCCCCTTACCAATGTTCTCAAATTCTCCCTCCTAACATAGGGGTGCCATTCCAAAAGGACCATTCCTTTTTTAGAGGAAAGAGACAATTTAGGTTACTCGAGCCATCCTGGTGTTCTAATAATTCACAACAAACTCTTTCCTTGAGCAACGAGTCCATGCTAATGTAGGGTCCTCATGCTTCGTGAATCCCATTCCTTCATGAATCTCTTATTCTCTATAATTAATTAGAGATTCACAAAGCCCCACTCATTTTGGACTTCTCCATCATGGGACCCTCTTATGTTCATCCCACTAGGATTTTATGCTGTGATATCTTGGCCCCTCATGTGGTTCCCTATGTTTTTTTTGACCTCTTATTTTTTATCATAGGAATGATAATTTATTTTACATTTCTATATAGACTTAAAAACATGGATCCCACTATCACCCAGTCTTCCACAGTCCCACCTTCCTTCAATGATGGTTTTTTCCATTCCCCAAGGGCTGGTGTGTTCTAGTTATGTATTTCCAGTGCATGAGGAGTGAATCATCGTCGTTCGAGTTGTAGGACATAAAACTACCTAGCACCAACATCCTTATCACATGATGTTAAACTATAGTCTCACCCCTTACAATTCATATCGGTTTTCATCCCTGAATAATTTTACATTCCCACTCATCTTAATGGGATATATATCTTCCTCACATGAAATTTGATCATATCACATGGAATGAGACCTTCTTTGGGAAACTACTATGTGGAAGCACCACACTATCTATCACAATAACATCTTTTGTGAAACTGTCATCTGGTCTACTTATTCTAATTGATTCTCACATTATTCATGATTTATATGTTCATAAATGTTATTAGTTATTATTACACCCTTATATATATATGAGAATCCCCCCATGGAGTAATCTCCACACCCCCATTCTATACTATGTAGGTTTTGTTAACGTTTTTCTAAACATTGTATATTAGAATCCACTAAATGGTTCAATAAAAAACTATGGTAAACCTAGGAGATCCATCATTGGGATATTCCCTTGTGATGTGAAATCATACCATTTTGAGACACATCCACTCAGATCCACCTCCATGGAGTTTTTTGATCCATCCACTATCACCCACATCATTCGTCATCAATCCCATTTTTACTCTTCACCTCCATGTCTATGTAATATATTGTAATTCAATTAGATTCCTCATTTAAATCTAGGCCCCCTTCATAGCTGAGCTAACCCCTATTTCCATCTATCTTGGCTACTCCATTAGCATAATCCCTACAATTTCCAATTGGTTGTCTCAGTGTGTAAGCCCCAAACCATCATCTGAACTGCATGAACATTGATTAATATTTCAAAATAGGGTGCATAAGAAGTCATCATATAGTTTAATCCCATAATTAATTCCCATCATGGTCACCTACGTGAGGATCCATTTCTCAGTTGGATTATTCCTAACCCAGAGTTTACACATCCTTCGGGCCCCCATCAATGTTCTCTATTCTCATGCCCCACATTCTTTGTGTCATGACCCGTCCTCAGGTCCTGTGCTGCGACTACCCCAAGCTCTCCTTCCATAGGCCATGGGATGGCGACTAGCACCAAAGGAATTAATCCCTATATTGGGAATTCATTTCCATTATAAATGTAAACAATCACAATAGAGTATACAACTGAAGTAAGCACTAAGTGAAACTGAATACAAAAGTATGTGATGAAAGGAAAGGATCCAGAAATAAAATCCCAACAGTAATTACAATAAAACAGAAATGCTCGTACAACTGCAGTAATGTAATCAGCAAAAATTGTGTCATCCTCAGGGAATCCCACCTGAAGGGTGGGTACAGATGGTCTCCTCAGCACCTCGGGTCTGTCCTTCTGCTCTGTGTACGTCTCGCCAAGTGGTCCATCTCCAGGTACCGTATAGCTCCACAAGTATCTACCTCGATCAGTGCTATCCTTCAGCTGCATCCAACACAACATAGTGCGGGCATATCCCATGCATGGGTGAGTATACGATACTCAGTAGGGACCTCGAGACCCCAAAGGCCTCCCAGAATCCACGAATGATAAACCATAGAAGAAAGATGTGATCACTAAGTATAAAACAACTATACTTAGGTATATGCTCATACATATACCTATGTTATCAATCTCAGTTCAACTCTAGCTCTCGAGCCCAAGCACAACCCAGTCCACATTGGAAAGTAAGTCAATCACATCGATGAAAATGATGGATGTCAAGACTCATCTCACACATGTATACATATTTCGTATAGTGATAGATATGATCATATGTAGTCATTGGTTCATCTAATCCAATGGACCAACACAGGATACAAGACCAGCTAAGCTGTCAGACCGACACATGATACAAGGCCAGGTACTCTGTTAGACCCACATAGGATACAAGTACAGAGGTCAAACTACTGGACCAACACAGGATACAAGAACAGTAGTCACCGTTGTAAACTATCAGACCCACACATGATACATGAACATTAGTCATCGATGTCAAACCCACAGAGGATTCCAGTACAGTAGTTGTCGCAGTCGTAGCCACCTCTAGGGTTCCCGCACATAGCACACTCAATTCCGGGAGGGTCCGCTCCATGTGCAATGGGGTCAATAAATCAACTATCATGAAGTCGATATTTCATGAATCCCAATGTTCTGTCTCATCAAACGAAATTTAATGCGATAGACGGCGCGTCAATCAGACTCCCGATCTGAGAGTTATTGGCGTTTCCGTTCAAAGGCCTGGTTGGAATTATGCTCATTCCAAACCCAGATGTTTTCCAAAGTTATCCAATACACACTTAGAGTATTTCAAAAGTACTTCTTCATCGCAAAGGTCATAGTAACACTGATGGCGCATCGATCGGACACACAATCAGGATGTTATTCGTACTTTAGAAAAACAGGTCTGGCCTGTCAAGCCCGATGGGCAGGCAGGTCGGCCGGTCCGGGCACGGTGTATCCGACCCGGATGGGGGGTAAGCCTAACCCGGCGGGGCATGTCCCGGTCAGCTGGCCAAGCAGTTCGGGGGCGTGTCCCCCCGGTTTCGTGAAACGGCGGCGCCACCCCTCCTACCCTGTCGGTCGTAGCCAGCCTATCTACTTTGTTGCAAGCGGCCTGCACAGGAAGTGGGGGGGTGCTATTCCCCTGTACGTGGCACTATCATGTACTGAGGATCCCTTCAGCCCGGCCTGTAGGTGGCTAGCCGGTTCGCCGTAGAAGCCACCCGCAGAGCGCGGGGCGAGGTTCTCCGCAGCACGGCTACAAAGTGGCATCGCGGTTCTCCAGCCTGGCCGGCTAAAGCTGGCCGGTTCTTCTACGGGCGAGCATCCCAGTTGCAGGCCGTGGTCTCCTACGCTGTTGCGGCCCCTGGTGTCGCGGTCCTCTAACATGCCACTGCGTGGTTTCCATTATTGTCACCACCTCATCCATCACCGCCTCCATCGTGAATAAAAACAAGGATCAACGGAGGGTCGTCGGGTCGTGTTCATTCGGCCCGAGCCACCGCGTTAGGTGATAGCAGATGGCTGAAGAAAAACCAAGGAATTCAGCAAATAATGTGGTAAAATTTAATCACATAAAATTATACAAACCTCCTACCTCAATTCAAGGTTCTTTCATCGACGAGCAGCGGAAGATGAGTGTCATGGAGGTTGGGTGTCGGGGATGCTGTTGTTTTTCCATCAACGTCAGAGTAAGAGGAAGGAAGGTAGCATTCTTTATGGAGTCACCTCTTTTATCACCCCGTATGAAGAAGTGGAGGAAGGAGATAGTGTTCTTCATCTTCTTCACTGTAAAGGATGAAGAAAGTTCCACCCAGAGTTTCTCCCCTAAATCCCTTTGAATATTTTCCAAGGAAAATGAAATAATAGGATTTTCCAAAATTATAAACATGTCATCCATTTCAAATTAATTAAAAACTAGATTAATTAAGTGGAATTAATTATTCTCAAGAGTTGGCACATTCATTGGAGGAGGGAGGTGGAGAGGCTCCACTTATAATGAGGGGAGGTTTCAAAATAGAAGATGAGTTAAACGGAGTTGAGGGGAGGTGAAAGGGTTTGGGTTTGTGTGGGCCCCAACACACAAAATCCTTTCATTGTAAGTTATGTGGGGTGTGGGCCCACACAAACTCCCCATTGGAGGAAATAACCACCTCTTAAATAAAATTGTATAATACTACTATTTTATTTAATTTTCTATGAATCTCCAATTTATAAACCCGCATAAAATGCAACTACAGTAATGGTCCCGTTAAGAAAATACGGGCGCAGATATTTCATCGCTGCCCTCAGATTTCAATTCTGAGCAGCTGTTTAAAAGATAGAAAAACCCACACGTACATTTATTGAACGTTCCAGAACAAAACATCAGAATTTTTTTCTAGGCACACCGGGCCTCAGAATTAGGCACCGTCAGAAACTGCGAACTCGTAATATTCCAAGGAATTTAAGAAAAAAAAAATTGCCATAAAATTTCTTGGACTATACACTACCCTCGCCTCTAGGATTTATGTCCCCATAAAGCAAAAACACACACTAGGGAAACAAATGGGGGTATTGAGCACGCATCTGAGACTCCTGCTCTCATGTGCTCTCTTGGAGGTTCCTGTGCTGCCAGCGAATGTGCACTAGAGAAATCGACCATCCACGTAGGACCCACTTCTTCCGATCCTCGATCTCCACCGAATCCTCCGTGAATGTTTCCCTATCATCGATGTCTATCTCCATATGGTCGATGATGTGGGATGGGTCGTGAAAGTATCTCCTCTGCTGAGATACGTGTACGACGTCATGAACTAGGTGCAACTGAGGTGGAAGGGCCCAGCGGTAAGCCACATCACCTACTCTTCTAAGGACCTAGAATGGCCCGATGAAGCGTGAAGATAACTTCCAGCACTGACCAAATATCTTTAGACCACGATGAGGTGAGACCCATAGAAAAACATGGTCACCATCCTCAAACTCCAGTGGTCTCAGTATCCTATCTTCATAGGACTTCTGTATTCTCCGTACAGTCTACATCTACTCCAGGATAATCTGCACCTTCTTCATCGTAGCACGAGCCATCTCTAGTCCTATAAGTGCTGACTCCCCTGGGTATGTCCAGCATAGAGGTGATCAGAATGGTCAGACATACAGTTCCTCGTAAGGTTCCATTCTGATGTTGGACTGATAACGGCTATTGTATGAAAACTCCACCAATGGTAAGTGATCCTCCCAGCTGTGACCAAAGTCAAGGACACATGCATAGATCAGGTCCTTAAGAGTCTAAATGGTCTCTTCAGTCGGACCATCCATATGAGGATGGAAGGTGGTGCTCAAGTGAAGCTATGTCCCAAAAGTTTCATATAATCCCTTCCATAGATGGTATATGAATCGTGCATCTCAATAGGAGACAATATTCTGTGTCACACCATGAATCTGTACGATCTCCTAAATGTAGAGGCGTCCCACGCTCTCTACTGATCCCTTCTCTCTAATCGATAAGAAGTGGGCCGACATGGTGAGTCGGTCTACGTTCACACAGATAGAGTCGGGTCCTCTGGATGTACATGGAAGCCCCGTCACGAAATCCATGGATATCCCATCTAAGGGTTGCACCAAGAATGCTGGTACATGGTTCTCTACCTTCACTTGCTGACATGTGAGGCACCGTGAGACAAAATCTGCTACAGACTTCTTCATACCCAGCCACCAGTGCAGTCATCTAATGTCTTGATACATCTTCGCCACTCCTAGATGTACCGCTAGAGGGGATGTGTGAATCTCCCATAGCACTTCCTCCTGTAATGAATCTTCTACCATAGTACGTCCCCTGAAAAGGATGATATGCTCCCCTCCTTTATAACATCCATCAGGAGCCTACCCTATAGATATCTGAGCAGGTCTCATCTCACAGTCAATGTCTACACGATGTGCCTCTTTGACTCACCGATGAAGTGGAGGAGTGACTGTGAGATACTGAAGAAATGATGCTCCGACTCTATTCACAAAGGATATCTGCAATGCGGCTAGATGCCCCGTGAGCTCTCCCATCAGATCTCATACTAAGAGCATCTGCTGCAACGTTCCCCTTCCCAGGAGTATAGACTATCTCGAAGTCATTGTCCTAGAAGAACTGAATCCATCTTCGCTGTCTCAGGTTCATGTCTTTCTGCGAGAAGATGTACATGAGACTCTGGTGGTTAGAGTAGATTGTAAAACCTTCGCCCATTAGATAGTGCGGCCACATCTTCAAGGCGAAGACCACTAATTCTAACTCCAGGTCATGGGTAGCATAGATCTGCTCGTGTTGTCTAATCTTACATGAACCATACACAATCACTACTTGTTTCTGCATCAGGAAACACCAAAGTCCAGTCCTTGATGTGTCCTAGTAACTCCCTCCTCCGGTAGCCTTAAGATGGGCGCACTGGTCAACCTATGCCTCAGCTTCTGAAAGCTCCCCAAGAATCTCTCTGAACACACGGAGGGTTTCAAATTCTTCATCAATGTTGAAAGTGGTGCTGAAACTCTGGAGTAGTCTGGAACAAGTATCCTATAGTATCCAGCCAGACCTAGAAAACTCCGAACCTCCGTCACACTCCTGGGTGGCACCCAAGAAAGAACTGCCTTGAAATTTGCTGGATCCACTACTACGCTATCCATCGAGATGATGTGTCCCAAGAAGTGAACCTATCGAATCTATAACTGGCACTTCGAGAGCTTACCATAATGTCGGCGCCCTCGGAGTGTGTCCAGTACTACTTGAAAATTGTAAGCATGCTCCTCCATAGTAGTCGAGTAAATAAGTATGTCGTCGATGAAGACTGCGACAAATTGATCGAGGTAAGGCTGGAAGATCATGTTCATGAGACTCATAAACACTGCTAGTGCGTTGGTTACACCAAAGGGAATAACCAAGACCTTATAGTGGAAATACTGACACCTAAATTCCATCTTCTACACATACTCGTCTCGAATATTTAGTTTGTGATAGCCAAACATGAGGTCTATCTTCGAGAACCAAAGTGCTCCCTTGATCTGATCGATGAGGTCGTCAATCCTCGAAAGTGGGTACATGTTCTTCACGGTCACCCAATTTAGGCGACGGTAGTCGAAACACAATCACAAGCTCCCATTCACCTTATTGGCGAACAAAATCGGAGAATCTCATGGTGAAATACTGGGTTGGATAAATCCATTCCCCTACAAGTCATCCAGTTGTACCCGCAGCTCACGAAGCTCAGTGGAGCCATCCGATATGATGGAGTAGATATCGATGATGTCCCAGAGTACATGTATATGTGAAAGTCTACCTCTCTGTGAGGAGGTAGTCCTGGAAATTCGTCAAGAAAAACATTTTCATACTGATCCACCATAATAGAAAAACTCGGACTCCGCCCATCTATCACTCCGAGGATGAGACTAGCCAACTGATGTGTGATCGTCTACTCTCTTATCTGCGTAAGTCCATCCCGCACTGCAAAGTCTCACTTCTCTCTGGTGAAGGTGAACCTGGTCCCATCTATGTGGACACACCATAATTTGCGCCTAATACAGTCTATCTAAGCATGGACTATAGATAACGTCCAAACCCAATATGACTTCATAAGGCCTCGACGCCGCTACAAGAAGATCCCTGCCGAAGCTCTCATCTCCTATAGTAAGCTCACACTGCCAAAACTAGTGAATAATAATCGAGTTTTCTCCCGTATGAGTCTCTATTCATAAGGATTGAGCCAACGACCCCGTCAGAATCTCCGAGCTCCGAACAAGGGCAGCTGCAATAAAAGAAGGACTCACACATGTGTCTATAAGTACTGCAGAAAGGGTGGAGTAGACATGGATAGTACCTCGAATCATCTCTGGTGTGCCGTGGTTATAGGCCTCGACTACCTGGAGTTGTACCTACCTCTGACCGCCTGCTCCTTGTGGTAGGGGTGGACCTCCTGGTGGTGGTGTTGGTAGAGCCTCGAAACGTCATCCACCACCCGCTGCTCGGCTAGCTCCTCTGCCACATCCGCCTGCTCCCGATAGACCACCATGGTCAAAACGCTTCCTATTCCTAGGTGGTCCCTCTTCATTCTACTTCTCATCTGCATGGAGGGTCGGGCGGTCACAAGCCATGTGGCCCTTCCCACCGCATACATAGAACTTCCTGCTCCAAGTAAGGCTGGCTCTGTTTCGTGTGCCCCGCACAACCGAACCTGTATCATGAGGTCTCCCACCTCATGTCCTACAACGCATGGACCTCTATAACATTTTTCTATTGCCGGCTGCAGATGAATCTGATACGTGTCACCCTATGGTGGGGCTCGCTGCTGGAAACTGCTCAGCGAGAAAACTCTTCACTAGAAGGGATCTCTCCAACACCCCCACATGCGTCGGGATGCTGAGGGGAATATCCAAAGCCTTGATCTCTTTCCTGAGTCTCTGCTCGATGGTCTGGGCCCTGTAGAATGGGTCCCATACCATATAAGTGGAGTATCATGAGAGTTCAGTGAACCTTGCAGAGTACTGAGCTACTGTCATGCCGCCCTGCTGTAGATAAAGTAACTCATGAATCCGCACTGCACGATGTGTGGCTGGAACAATCTCCGAGAAGAAGAGACTCTCGAAGTCTGTCCAAAGTAAAGACACATCATCATGCACTTGGAGCATCAGGATCCACATTCTACCTATATCTCTGTTTTGTACACTCACGACAAGGATCACCATAAGGTCGTCTTGTGTCCCTACCAATCAGAAAACTTTGACGACAGCCTCCAACTAGTCCTCAGCTTCTTGTAAATCCGTCTCTCCGCAGAACCTAGGTGGCCTCTGTCGCTGGAAATCGTGCAATGCACTCAGGCAGTGTGCACTCTCTACTGTAGGGGTGGGTGTTATCGGTGGTCCATATAGCATCCCGCATTTTTATCACATAAAATTTCATTACATTTTACAAAACCGAGGATATTTAAGGTTTAGTGTCTTGGAAACCAGGAACATAAAACATGAAAACATGAAGCATTTTTATTAAACACTTGAAAGGCATCTCCTCATTTTCATCCTACGTTCATTACTACATCTCATAACCTGGGGACATGCATCAAAAGAAACGGTGAGCAGAAGGCCCAGAAAGGGAAACAAGAGAAACATTTTACATGTGAGCTTGAGATACTTCAATAAGGTCATGAAAAGAACTTTAAGGCATGAGAAAGAAATCATGAGATATATCAAAATAAAAATAACATTTTTCATAACATGAAGATGTGGCTACATAATTTAACATAGAAAATCATGAACATATCAACAAGGTCCATCCCCAAGGAGTCATTTGAAAATTACAAAGGTTATTCACCAAGATATCGTGAAAATTGTAATCTCTAGTGGTTACATCATTACCCAATGCATTGGAGTGCTATCACAGCGCACCCTTAAATTTGCATTTATAATCATTTGAGCCACATATATCATCATAAAAAATTTCATAAATAACCCATATAGCATAGAATAAATGGATTTCATTTCATAATCATAACTTTTTAAAAACTACTTTAAAGACATGATCTTTACTTCAATTTAAACCCACAGAAGGGCAGAGTGGATCTCATGTATGTAAATCCCAGAATTTAAAATAAAACAATTTTGTATATATGTGAATACCCATTTAGAAGAAAGATATTTGAGTACTCAATTAATTAAACAAAAGAACTTTAGAAAAAGAAAGATTCATTTTTAGGCGGAAATTCTGCAGCATAACGGCTATGTTTTGGGGTTTAAGAAAACATTGAAATGAGAGGGGACATGGGTCAAACAATCAGGAATGATCCATATAATAGTATAGGGACAGAATATAAAGGAGATATGAACATGGTAATTAAATTTTAATGAAATACCATATGAAATTAAAAACATGGAGAGAAGACAAAAATTAGATTTCTCTTATGAAAATTTGGCAGCCTAATGGCGTCACTTAAACTTCAACAAAATGAATTTGAAGAGATCAAATGGGCTATCTCGTCATATTATCATAAAATATCAGTATGATAGATATAGAGATCATACCCCAACATAACAAAAAGGAAATTGAAATACTTTACATGAAAGTAGAACTTGAAAAGTAGAAGGGTGAAAGAACCACTTAAAAATTCGGCAGGCTAACAACGCCACTTAAACTTCAACAAAAATGAATTGAAGAGATAAAATGGGGTCTATAATCATATGATAACAAAAGATAAGTATAATATATATAGATATCATACCCCAAAATAATAAAAATGAACTTGAAATACTTTACATGAAAGTAGAAGTTGAAAATGAGAAGGATGAAAGAACCACTTAAAAATTCGGCAGCCTAACGGCTCCACTTATACTTCAATAAAAATGAATTGAAGAGATCAAATGGGGTCTCTAATAATATGATCATAAAAGATAAGTATGATAGATATAGATATCATTCCCCAAAATAATAAAAAGGAACTTTAAAGACTTGACATGAAAGTAGAACTTGAAATCGAGAAGGGTGAAAGAACCACATAAAAATTCGGCAGCCTAACGGCACCACTTAAACTTCAATAAAAATGAATTGAAGAGATTAAATGGGATCTCTCTTCATATGATCAGAAAAGATCAGTATGTTATATATAGAGATAATACCCCAAAATAATAAAAAGGATCTTGAAAGGCATTACAAGAAATTAGATCTTGAACAATGAGAAGGGAGAAAGAATCTGTTACAAAAATTTCCGCAGCCTAACGACGCCACTTAAACTTTCATAAAATGAATTGATGAGAGTAAGAGGAGGTATCTCATCATATGAACATAAAAGTACAGTATAATGAATATAAAATAAGAAACTCCAACATAAGAACATGGAGCATAAAAGAAATGGCTTAAAAGAGAGCATTTAAAAAGAAAGAGAGAGCGTGGATCCCTTACCTTAAAACGTAACTCTTAAAACTCAATGGTTTGGACCTTGAGAGGCTTGGGGGAACCTTGGGAGGACTCCTTTGGAGGAAATGAGACCATAACTTTGTTGGGGGAGAGTGGGGAGTCGAATGGATTAGAGGACGTCTTGGTATTTATAGGGAAAGTGAGGGGACAAGGCATTAATGGCCAAGGGACACCTCGTTAGTGGTTTTGGCAAAACCATGGGCTTGACCATGGTATTTGCCCATGTTATTGGCCACATGGGACACCTCATACCTTATCTTACAATTCATAAGTCGAAAATATTGATTACATTCTTAATACATCATTTAATGATGTCATTAAACACCCGTAACTTAAAAACTGTATTTTCACTATTCATCGAAAATTCAACTTTCTCAGAAAAATCCCAAAATTTCACATTAACCAAATATCAATTCTCTGATTTCAAAAATGAACACCATTTTATAAAAATAATTTTTTAAATATTTTTAATTTAATTTTTTAAATAAATACACTAATCACCGAAAATTCATTTTTTTAGAAAAATCCCCAAAAATTACCTTAACATAATATCGATGCTCTGAGTCCAAAAATGAAGTCCATTTTATAAAAATAATTTTCTAAATATTTATATTTAAATTTTTAATTAAAAAACACTATTCACCCGAAAAAACTAATAGTTGACTAATAATTTATGAAACCATTATTTAACCATTTTATTGAATCACATTACATAATCAAGGTGCATAGATTATATTAATGCTATACTTAAGTGAGATTACTACTCCATTTGGTCACATTACTAATCCTAAGCATAAAATCACTATACATAATTTACTATTCATCAAAAATCAAGTTGATCTTATTAGACTCTAAATTTTGTAATGGAAATAATTGTAGAAGAACATTTTTTTAATATCATTACACATTTTTATTTATTTAAGGTTTACATAAAATTTTTTAAAATATCCTTTTTCTAAAATTCATAAAAAAATATGCATACTATATTTATCCGATCATTCGAAAATTCATAAACTTCATCATAACAAGAAATCCGAATTTTTTTTAAAACAAAGGATTACACAAAGAAGTTACAGTCTCATTACATAGCCCCGTATCACACCAGCATAGGACCTAAGTGTAAGGTGTGCTAATGTGAGAGAATCCGAGGGAGGCTCAGCCAACATCACACGAGTAGTAATTTCTATCAGTTTGAACTTCTCGCAATGGAATTTCCGTTCTAGCTTTACACGATGAAGTTTAGCTTGGGTTTGTTCTAGAGCAAAGCCCAGTGGTGCTACCTCCTTCCCATGTTCTGTGATATGGTCTTCGATCGGTCCGAGACTACTGGGTGAGGCCATCGAATCTTCTTTCTATATTAATTAACCAAGATTACTTGTATTTAGAGACAATAATCAAAATGTTTAGTTTCCACTGGTCATATTGAGCAATGGTCATATAACAGTCAAAAACACAATGGTCTCATTTTAATTATACTCATGTTATCAAATGAAATAGATTTGTTGATTATGAAAAATAAAATATCACACAAAATTAGGAAACAATATTTTTTCAAAATTTTGGGTCGTCGCAATCTTCCACCTTAAGAAATTGCGTCCTCGAAATTTTTAATTTGGGTTTTGAAATTTCATTGAATGTCCCACATCAGAAAAGATTCAGTTACACTATTAATTTAAAAGAAAGAAAGGTAAGTACAAATGTCATCCGAGTTAACCCATACAAGGATTCCATGGAGGAAAACATGGATGTCAAAGAAAAAACAAAGGGTCATGTTCTGGGGGAAAGTGATAGAAAACATTATTCGGATAAAGTTGACCACGAGAAAATCCCAAACTTATGATGTGTCTAAATGGACTTTGATTACCTAGTAGGAAACGTAAACCAACAAAATTTTTGTTTTAAGTTTCTTTTCATAATTTTGAGGAATCCATTTACTACATAGAACAAAAACATAAGGAAATATACCAACATTCAAGTAGAGTTTCATCCTTTAATAAGTTTCTACCAAAATTAATCTTTTCTCCAAACTATGAGCATTCCAAACAACTTGGTCTCATAAAAGCACAAGAATCATCTTCTAGAGAATCACATAATCCACAAAAGATTAACTATCTGTTTCCTCTATCTTTAAAAATTATCCCAAAAACGGAAAGGGTAAGGTAAAACAACTATTCAAAAAGAATGAATCACATAGGAATGGAAACTACTTTTAAATCTTCAAAGTTCCATGCTACTACCCAAAGTTCATCATAGACCATTCCATAAATAACGGCCCTTAAAATTTCTCAAAATAAACCAAACTATGATTGATACCAAAATACAGGAAGGATTTGATAACATAGTCTTCCAAGGTAAATTTTATCATTAATCTCCAAACATCAACCACCCCTAAAATCTTATAACAAAACTAACTAACCTAAACATATTTACCCCAAGATAGATTAATCATTTCCATAAGTAACCTATAATAAGATAAGTTCACCTTAAATTCATTGATTCTTCAAAATATAAGTCAACCCTACTCCTCAATGAAAATACTATATTAATATATTTACCTCGATCATATATGGTCCCCAAAATAGTGAACGGATTCCAAAATAATTATCATCTTTTAATCCACTAATCATCTCGGTCATATTAATATGGAAATCGTCACATTTCTTATGAAATTGGTTTTTGGGACATGTTCTTACATTTCCCACCATTAACTATGAAGATAAAGTATAATTAGGGGCTTAAATACTAAGACAATAATCATGAAAAGGAACTCAAAGGATATAAGGATAACTTGTAGAAGTAAATTATACCCTAACATGTGATCCCCTATGTTTCAAACTAGGTTATCCATGATCATATATTCTTATGTGAATATTTATTTTATTTTATCTTTATTCCTTTAATAATGGTTCATACTAAGCCTATTAATTTACCAAAGCACATCCCCCGGGAGTGTCGTAACCAAGAGTGAAGCAAGGCCCGTTGTCATGTACCAGTTCCCGTTCGAGTGTAGCTCAATGCGGTGTTTTCTGTTTTTACCCCTATGTACATTTGTGCCAGAGCCACCTCTACCTGCTCGTGTCAAGACAGGGATGTATTTCCTTGGCAACCCCTTACTCAATACTCACCAAAATACCAAGAAGATTTCCTATATTTAAACTTTTCTATAGGGTTATTCCTAAAGTTTTCATATACTAATTTACACAAATGACTAAACCATCCTTTGATACCAACTATAGCATCCCTCCTTTTTATCACATAATCTTTCATTACATTTTACAAAACTGAGGATCTTTAAGGTTTAGTGACTTGGAAACCAGGAACTTAAAACTTGAAAACATGAAACATTCTTCCTAAACACTTGAAAGGCTTCTCTTCATGATCATCATAGGTTCATTACTGCATCTCATAACCTGGGGAAATACATCAAAAGAAATGGTGAGCAGAAGGCCCAGTAAGGGAAATAAGAGAAACATTTTACATGTGATCTTGAGATACTTCAATAAGGGCATGAAAAGAACATTAAGGCATGAGAAAGAAATCATGAGATATATCATAATAAAAATAACATTTTTCAAAACTTGAAGATGTGTCTACATCATTTAAGATAGACAATCATGAACATATCACCAAGGTCCATCCCCAAGGTGTCATTTGAAAATTACCAAGGCTATTCACCAAGATATCGTGAAAATTGTAATCTGTAGTGGTTACATCATTACACAATGCATTGGAGAGCTATCAGGGCGCACCCTTAAATTTTACTTTATAATCATGTGAGACACATATATCATCATCAAAAATTTCATAAATAGCCCATATAGCATAAAATAAATAGGTTTCATTTCATAATCATAACGTTTTAAAAACTACTTTAAAGACATGATCTTTACGTCACTTTAGACCCACAGAAGGGGAGAGTGGATATCATGTATGTAAATCCCAGAATTTAAAATAAAACATTTTGGTATATATGTGAATACCCCTTTAGAAGAAATATCATTGAGTATTCACTTAATAAAACAAAAGAACTTTAGAAAAAGAGAGAGACATTTTGAGGCGGAAATTCTGCAGCATAACAGCTATGTTTCGGGGTTTTAGAAAACATTGAAAAGAGAGGGGACATGGGTCAACCAATCATGAATGATCCATATAACAGTATAGGGATAGAATATAAAGGAGATATGAACATGGTAATGAAATTTTAAATACATACCATATGAAATGAAAATCATGGAGGGAATAATGAAATTAGATTTCTCTTATGAAAATTTGGTAGCCTAACGACGTCACTTAAACTTCAACAAAAATGAATTTGAAGAGATAAAATGGGGTATCTCATCATATGATAATAAAATATCAGTATGATAAATATAGATATCATACCCCAACATAATAAAAAGGAACTTGAAAGACTTTACATGAATGTAGAACTTGAAAACGAGAAGGGTGAAAGAACCACTTAAAAATTCGGCAGCCTAACGGTGCCACTTAAACTTCAACAAAAATGAATTGAAGAGATAAAATGGGGTATCTCATCATATGATCATAAAAGATCAGTATTATAGATATAGAGATCATACCCCAACACAATAAAAATGAACTTTAAGGACTTGACATGAAAGTAGAACGTGAAAACGAGAAGGGTGAAAGAACCACTTAAAAATTCGACAGCCTAACAGCGCCACTTAAACTTCAACAAAAATGATTTGAAGAGATAAAATGGGGTCTCTCATAATATTATTATAAAATATCAGTATTATATATATAGATATCATACCCCAACATAATAAAAAATAACTTGAAATACTTGACATGAAAGTAGAACTTGAAAACGAGAAGGGTGAAAGAACCACTTAAAAATTCGGCAACCTAACGGCGCCACTTAAACTCTAACAAAAATGAATTGAATAGATCAAATGGAATCTCTCATAATATGATCATAAAATATCAGTATGATAGATATAGAGATCATACCCCATAATAATAAAAAGGAACCAGAAAGACTTTACAAGAAAATAGATCTTAAAAAATGAAAAGGGAGAATGAATCTGTTACAACAATTTCGGCAGCCTAACGGCGTCACTTAAACATTCATAAAATGAATTGATGAGAGTAATAGGGGGTCTCTCATCATAAGAACATAAAAAGTACAATATAATGAATATATAAGAACATTATCAATCATAAGAACATGGAGCATAAAAGAAATTACTTAAAAGAGATCATTTGAAAAGAAAGAGAGAGCTTGGATCCCTTACCATAAAACGTAACTCTTAAAACACACAGGTTTGGACCTTGAGAGGCTTGGGGGAACCTTGGGAGGACTCCATGGGAGGTAATGAGACCAGAACTTCATTGGGGTAGAGTGGGGAGTGGAATGGATGAGAGGATGACTTTGTATTTATAGGGAAAGTGAGGGGACAAAACATTAATGGCCAAGGGACACCTCATTAGTGGTTTTCGAAAAACCATGGGCTTGACCATGGTATTTTCCCATGGTATTGGCCACTTGGGACACCTCATGCCTTATCATACTATTCATAAGTCGACCATATTGATTACATACTTAATACATCATTTAATGATGTCATTAAACACTCGTAACTTAAAAATTGTATTTTCACTATTCATCGAAAATTCAACTTTTTCACAAAAATCCCAAAATTTCACCTTAACCAAATATAAATGCTCTAATTTCAAAAATGAACACCATTATATAAAAATAAATTTGTAAATATTTTAAATTTAATTTTTTAAATAAATACACTAATCACCGAAAATTCATTTTTTTCAGAAAAATCCCCAAAAATTACCTTAACATAATATCAATGCTCTGAGTTCAAAAATGAAGCCCATTTTGTAAAAATAATTTTCCAAATATTATTAATTAAATTTTTAATTAAAAAACACTATTCACCTGAAAAAACTAATACTTGACAAATAATTTATGAAACCGTTATTTAACCATTTTATTGAATCACATTACTTAATAAAGGTGCCTAGAATATATTAATGCTTTATTTAAGTGATATTACTAATCCATTTGGTCACATTACTAATCCTAATCATAAAATCACTATTCATAATTTACTATTCATCAAAAATCTATTTGATCTTATTAGACTCTAAATTTCATACTGGAAATAATTGTAGAAGACTATTTTTTTGAATATCATTACACGTTTTTAATAATTTAAGGTTCCCATAAACTTTATTAAAATATCCTTTTTCTAAAATTCATAAAAAAATATGCATACTATATTTATCCGGTCATTTGAAATTTCATAAACTCCATCATAAGAAGAAATACCAATTTTTATTTAAAACAAAGGATTAAACAAGGGAGTTAAGGTCTCCTTACATAGCCCCTTATCACACCATCATAGGACCTAAGTGTAAGGTGTGCTAAGGTAAGAGAATCTGAGGGAGGCTTGACCAACATCGCATGAGTTGTAATTTCTATCAGTTTGAACTTCTCGTGAAGTCGATTCCGTTCTAGCTTCACACGATGAAGTTCGGCTTGTGTTTGGTCCAGAGCAAAGCCCAGTGCTGCTACCTCCTTCCCAAGTTCTGTTAGATGGGCTTCGATCGGTCGGAGACTATTGGGTGAGGCCATCAAATCTTCTTTATATATTAATTAACCAAGATTACTTGTATTTAGAGACAATAATCAAAACATTTAGTTTCCAGTGGTCATATTGACCAATGGTCATATAACAGTCAAAAACCCAACGGTCTCATTTTAATTATACTCATGTTATCAAATGAAATAGTTTTGTTGTGTATGAAAAATAAAATAACACACACAATTAGGAAAAAGATTTATTCAAAATTTTGGGTTGTTACAGTCCATCAGGTAGAGGTGCCACTGGTACCTCCGTAGTGATGGGGCCATGCACCGAGGCCTCGTCGCTCGGTGGGCTACCATCTCCTATGTGACTCAAGACCCTAACTAGCTGCCTTCATGGGGCCATCTGGAAAAGAAACAGATGCGCCACAAACAAAAAAGTATACTTGGTGAGTATATTCAAATAATCCAACAAAAAACTTTTGATACACACATGAAATCAGTGTTTTCATGCACTGAGTCGGAAATCAGAGGTCACAGTCCTGGTGTACGGATACGTCAGACGCCGCACCAACACTAGACTCCCTGGACTAAAAACCACACTCAATACTCTTAACACTATTGCTTTATTGAAAAGTCTAATCAAGGCCCTATGTTTTGCGGTAGAACCCACTCCTTTGATACAAATTTTTCATGACCTGTCCTTAGGGCCCGTGCCGTGACTACCCCAAGCCCACCTTCCATAGGACTGGGGCTGGCGACAAGCACCAAAGGGGTAAATCTCTATAATGAGAAGGCATTGACTTTATAAATTTAAACCAACACAATAGAGTACGCAACTGATGTAAGCACTAAGTAAAACTGAATACAAAAGTAACTTCTGAAAGGAAATGGGCCATAAATACCAGACCAAAAGTAAGTACATTGCAACTAAAATTCTAGTACAAATTTAGTAAAGTAATCAGCAACTACTGTGTTATCCTCTAAGAATCCCACCTGTAAGGTGGGTGAAGATGGTCTCCTCAGCACATCGGGTCCATCCGTCTGATCTGTGTACGTCTCTCCAAGGGGTCCACTTCTGGGTACCGTCCAACTCCACAAGTCTCTACCTCAATCAGTGTTGTCTGTCGTCTGCATCCAACACATTGTAGTGCATGTATTTCCAATGAATGGGTAGTATATGATACTTTGTAGGGACCCCGAGACCTCGAAGGTCACCAAGAATCCATAAAGGATAATCCACAGAATAAATTCACAATCACAAAGTATCAACCAACTTTACTTAGATATATGCCCATACATATACCTATGTTATCAATCTCAGTTCGGCTCCAACTCTCGAGCCCAATCACAACCCAGTCCACATAAGAAAGTAATTCAATCACATCGGTGATAATGATTAAAGTCAAGAATCAGCTCACATAGGTATAAATCTCTCGTATAGCGATAGTGATGATCAGATGTAGTCACAGATTCATCTAAGCTATCAGACCCACATAGGATAAAAGACCAGCTAAGCTGTCAGACCCACATAAGATAAAGACCAGCTACTCTGTTGGACCCACCCAGGAATCAAGTACAGAGGTCAAAATGCTGGACCCACACTAGATACCAGAATATTAGTCATCGCTATAAACTACCTGACCCACATAGGATACAAGAACAATAGTCATCGCTGTCAATCCCAAGGAGGATTCCAGTAAAGTAGTCATCGAAGTCGCAGCCAGCTCTAGGGTTCCCGCACACAACAAGGTCGATTCCGAGAGGGTCTGATCCTCAAGAAAAGTGGTAGATACATCAACTATCATGAAGTACAGAGTAGATGTATCCCGATGTTCTGTCTTATCAGACGAAACCCAATGAAATAAATGACGCATTAATCAGACGCCCAGTCTAAGAGTTATTGGCTTTACTGTTCCAGGGGCCCGGTTGGAATTGCGCTCATTCCAAACCTGGCCTTTTTCCAATGTTTTCCAAAACTCAATTAGAGTATCTCAAAAGGACCACCTTGTCGCAAGGGTCCTGTTTCTGCAGACAGTGTGTTAAACGGACGCACTGTCAGGAATTTATTCACACTTAAGAGAAGTAGGCCTGGCCCGTCAAGCCCGGTGGGCTGGCAGGTCGGCCCGTCCTGGCAAGGCAGGTCCGACCTGGATGGGGGGTCATCCCGATACGGTGGGGCACGGCCCGGCTCGGCCCACAGTAGGTCGTGGCCTGGCAAGCTGGCCGAGTGGTGCGGGGGTGCAGTACCCCAGTTTCATGAAACGACGGCACCGAGCAGCACCACCCCCCCTGCCTGGTCAATTGTAGCCAGCCAGTCTCCTTTGGCAAGAGCGGCCCACATGGGTGGGCTGTTATTCATCTGCACGTGGAACCTACCATATCTCCCTTCAACCCGGCTAGCAGCTATCTGAACGGTTCGCGCCGAAGCAGCCCGCAAAGCATGGGCCGCGGTTTTCCGCAGCGCAGCGCCAAAGGGGCGCCGCGGTTCTCCAGAGCGGCTCGCTAAAGTCGTCCAGTTCTTCTACCATCTACAGACTCGGTTGCGGGCTGCGGTCTCCACCGCCCCCGCGGCACCAGGTGCCACGATCGTCTTACGGGTCAGCACACGGCCGCCATTGGTGTTGTCCCAATCAGTCGTCACTACCTCTTCCATCACCGCCTCCATTGCGAATAAAAAAAGGATCAATAGAGGGTCGGCAGGCCCTATTCGTTTGTCCCACACCCTCCATGTTTGGCGATAGCAGATTACCGAATACAAACCAATTAATTCAACGAAGAACATGGTACAATTTAGTCACTTATAATTATACAAACCCCATACCTCAATTCAAGGTTCGTTCATCGACGAGCCGTGGAAGACGAGTGTCGCGGAGGTCGGGCATCGCAGATGATGGTGCCGTACCATCAACATCAGAGGAAGAGGAAGGTAGGTAGCATTCTTTGTGGCACCACCTCTTTTCTAACCCCGGTTGAAGAAGTGGATGAAGGAGATCGTGTTCCTCGTGTTCCTCGTGTTCTTCACTGGAGAGGATGAAGAAAGTTCCACCAAGAGTTTCTCCCCCAAAGCCCTTCGAATATTTTCTGAGGAAGATGAAATAATAGGCTTTTCCAAAATTATAAACTTTCCATCCATTTAAAATTAATTCAAAACTAGATTAATTAAGTGGAATTATTTAATCTCAAGAGTTGGTACATTCATGAGAGAAGGGAGGTGGAGAGGCTCCACCATTAATGATGGGAGGTGTCAAAACATAAGAGGAGTTAAAGGAAGTTGAGGGCAGGTGAAAGGGTTTGGGTACGTGTGGGCCCCACCACACTAAATCCTCACATGGGAGGTTATGTGTGGGGTGCCCCCCACCCCAACTCCCCTTTTGAGGAAATAACCACCTCTTAAATAAAATTGTACATCGCAACAATTTTATTTAATTTGTTACGAATCCCCAAATTATAACATTCAACCCGCATGAAACGCAACTACGGTAAATGTCCCCTTAAGTGAATACTGAAATTCGAGTTTATCAGTTCCCTCAGATTTCAATTCATAGAACCTTTTTAAAAGATATAAAAACTCTCATGCACGTTTTTTGAATGTACCTGAACAAAACTTCAGAATTTTTTTTTTGGGCACACCGGGCCTCGGAATTAGGCACTGTCAGAAACTACGGACTCATAATATTAAAATGAATTTAAGAGAAAAAAATCTTCCTTGAAATTTATGGGTCTTTACACTTCTATATCCCATCACCCCATATCTATTGTCAGTGGCACATAGGAAGTATCATTGCATAAGACCCACTGAATCTATACCATCCACCCAATATCAATCTTCTTGCGATGGGAAGTCTCTGTTTTAAAGCCCCGCATCACCCCATTCATAATATGTCTTATTTTTCACCCATATTATAGTCTCTTGGAAGCATCCATGAGTTTAAATCCCACCCATTGTAATCCTTTGTGTCCTTTTATTGTGGTTATTCACTCCAGTCCACCCTCAATGCTATACAAATCAGTCTTCACAGTTTGAAATCTTCTCATTATGGGATTCTCTATCTTGGGTCTTCCCTCACTATGATTCCTAATCCATTCATATGATTAACATTCTAGGTGTCGCCCTCTTTGCGGTGAACAACATTGTTGTGCCTCTTTTGGACAGCCTGATCAATCCATCAATCACCATCTAGGAAAAAAATTAATCCTAAGTCCTACTCTATGTTAACTGTGGGGTACATGAGGAAATCCATGAAATCCATGCCTAGATAAAATGATAACACAAGTAATAAATGTGATTCCTATGTGTCCACATCCTAGAGATTCCTCCTAATTATGAATAATATTGTTTTTTAGTGTTCAATCATCAAAAAATTCCAGTGATGCTTAACGTGACTACTCAACTAACAGAAGGTATTACCCTTCTAGGGCGACATGGAATGTATTGATTAAAGAAGTGTAATTAACTGACATCCAAAACTAGATGGAGCTAGGAATTATATTCATAAAATATGACTCAAATACATGATGGAGACCCATACTAGGTGATGATATCTAAGGAAGAATCCATGTAGGGATGAACAAATATCTCATCATCCTATTTGGTTAAGGAGTAGAAATCTACATGAATGTGATGAATGTTTCCCACCTTTTGAATGTGGGAATGTGGAGTATAATGTTGTCTATTATCCCGTATGACAGAGGATACATGTGTGGAGGAAACAACCCATTAATAGAGCTTAAAAATGTTTAATATATTTTTTTCTATTCTATTGGCTGAAATACTATTCTTAATGGTCATGTTACAAATCCAGGGTTCAGTTTATTATTCTATCAGGTGAGGTTCTTTAATTTCTTTTAATATTACTTATTCCATTCTAATTATAAGAGAATAATTTTTATTTTGGGACATCGATTCTATCAATGTTTTTTATACAATATAATATAATAATAAGAATAAAAAAATTCAACTCATAAATTTTTGGTTCATCATAAAATCACTAAAACATCATCTATAGTGACTAATTCATTTAGTATGTGTGCATCTCATTCATTTATGTCAACATGTATTATGAATATGATAAATCTTTCTATAAGGATTTTATCTTATGTGATGGATATTACTACACCCCTCAGAATGACGAGAGTGCACATTCTCTATTTTTGTTCTTGTATCATCTTTTTATCAAAAATTGATCTTACTTGTGAATTGTTGGGAATCTATATAAAACATATTGATGTCATATTTTGGTTGGGTTGTCTCATTTCTAATAACTCCTAAATTGATTATTAACTTTGGTGGGTCTCATTTTGCATGCCAAATGGGATGTGTCATATCTATGTGGGAGAAAATGACATTAGGTCGAGTAGAGCCAAAAAAAACTTATGTAGAATTAGGTAATGTAATATTAGTAATATATTCTGACTTTGAGAAAGAATATTTTTGTGATGATCACCCTTGGTATTTGTTGAGTTTCAAAAATATTTTCCCTATGAATTTTCTAGTTATCCACTAGTAAGAGAAGTTCAATTTTTTGTTTATTTAGTTATTGTTAATTAACTAGTATCGATCCCTTTTTACAGTATAGAACTAGTTGATATGAAATAATTGGAGACTCAGTTGTATGGACATTTAGTGAGTGGATTTAAATGTCAGAGTGTGTCATATTTGGTGGAGATTGATATGTTCTCTTTTAAATCTAATAGAACACTTCATATATGTTTTGATTATCCCAATCTCATAGATTCACAGTATATAAAAATGATCTATTTTCATAGATTGATGATATATTTGGTTCTTAAAAAGGGGTGAAGTGGTTCTTCAAGACTAATCATAAATCTAGTTCTCACCAATGAAGAAAAAATTAGTCATATATTTATAAAAATACTTTTTGGAACATGTATGACCATTATGAGTATCTTGTTACATCATTTTTTCTAACCAACTCACCTATAATATTTAATTATTTAATAAATAGAAGGTTTAATTAGTATCTTGATATGTTCATGGAAGTCATTATGGATGATATCATAGATTACTCTATGTCTACGGAGGATCATGTGCATCATTTGATATCAGTTCTAAAATTATTGAGAAATCAATTGAATTATTATATGTAACTGAATTGTGATTTTTTGAAATACGATGTGATATTACTATGAAACATGGATTTGGAACAAGGAATCTCAGATGATCCTAATATTATAAAAGCTGTTTTGACATGGGAACAACCATAAAATGTTTTCAAGATGCGGATATTCTTGGACATATTAGGGTATTATTGTCGGTTTGTAAATGATTTATGAATGATTAATTCAATGATGACCTCTATAACATGGATGGAAGTGATGTTTTCTTGGGATGAAAAATTTTAAATTTATTTTGTTGAGATGAAACTAATTTTGAGTAATGAACCATTATTGAATATTCTAGAGGACAATAGGTTGTATGTAGTCATCTTTGATGAATCAATTTTGGGTTGGGGATGTGTTCTTTTGAATATTGATCACAAAATTTACTATGGATCTTTGAAGAATAGGAAAAATTATAATAGATTTCCAGACCATGAAATTGATCTTGTATCAATGATGGACAAACTATATATTTGGTGTTTTTATATCTTTGTAGAAAATATTTCCTTTTATTTATAAAACAATATCGTTTTATATACATTCTATAAAAAATATTTGAATCTATACCACAATAATTGGGAGGAGTACCTAAGTCAATTGATTTTGATATTACCTATACCCCAATGGAATGTAATTCCACTACTAATTGTTTGAGTAGGAAACTTCTGACACTAGTCAGAAATGATTAATCTGAAGATTGGATCTTGATGGCTATTAGAACATAGTTTAATATTTTTTTTAGGAAACATGGGCCAAGGTTGTCTTGGTCTGTTTTTTGTTGAATTCCTCTATTCATGAGATGGTTCAACAGGAAGAACATCATGATGATTAATTTAGTAGAATTAGGGAGTATCATTATGGTGTGGAAAAAAAATTTAATAGCTCATTCTTAGTAGATGGTGTGAGATATTTTTTGAAATGTTTTTTTGTATTATTAATTATAGAAACAAAATTTTATGTGGTATATTAATGATTCCCAGTGGTTTGTGAACATAGGAACTACAAAGATGTTGTGTGACATGTTTTAATGATTATAGTCTCCGTGTATGAGACATGGAATATGTGATTTATCTACTATTGTTATTTATTCCAACAATCCAATGTTGCGCACCAGAGACCATTAGATTTTCTAAATTCGCATTAAGTATAGACAGTTATGTGGGATGATTTCTTGATGGAAATTGTTATTGGTTTCTTATGATCCCATAACAGGAATAATTTTATATTATTTCTAATTTATTAGCTAAAAAATCATTTGACTTTATTCCCTGTGATATGAAACCATAGCTGAGGAGTAGGAAAATATATATGTGAGAGATATTATTCATTATCATGGAGTTCTATATACAATAGTATCAAATAGAGACCCCCTTTTACATGTAATTTTAAGAGAGGCCTTTAAGAGGAACTTGAATCTCATGTTAGTTTTAGTAAGATATATCATCCATTAATGTATAGATAGAATGAGAGATCTATTTTGATTCATGAGGATATTTTGGTTCCTACATCTTCTATATTGATGGAGAATGGGATGAACATTTGGTATTGGTTGAGTTTTACTAATACAATATTTACCATCATTCAATAATAATTGATACTATTAAGACCTTGTAGGGAGGATGTTTGAAAGTATCCATTATGATTGTTGATGATTTGTGATATATATTTAGTTTTACCCTAAAAATTTCAATTAACCACAACAAATATTTAGTTGATTCATTAGAACACGTTAATGACATAGAGAAGTTATAAATATTTTACTGATTGGAGGCATATACCATTAAAGATTTTAGTTGGTGACAGGGTGTTCTTGAATGTTTCACCTCGTTTATGTCATCATAGTTTTGGGATGAATGTTAATAGTTAAACTCATTTTATGAAACCTTTTTATGTTTTTGTATAGGAGGGGAATTCATGTTAAATTTTATAACTTCCTCTATAGATTATGTTGATATATATCATGTTCCATGTGTCTAGCTATGAAAATATTTCTCTAATCCATCTTTTGTTCTAAGATATAGTGATCATTTTGTAATGAAATATTTATCTGTTCGGGATACTATATCAATGATTGTTGACTCTGAGAAAAAGGATTTTCATATAAGAATGATACCATTGGGATGGCTGGTATGGTTACATAATTTCAATAACCATGATATGTGGGATAGAAAAGTACTGATTATGGGGAAGTGGCCTCATCTTATTGACATGAAATCATATTGACATGACTTATAGGGAAACAAATTTCTATGGTTGGGATGTTGTAACATTATGTTACTAATTTTTAGGTACTCCCCGACACAAAATTTTCCCATTATTTGGTTTATCTTCATCTCGATTTGTTTTAGGTGGGAAAATTGATAATTTTTGAATGTTCTAGGTTGTACATTATTAGTGTATGGTTTTCACTAAACAATCACACACCATGTATAATTAATGAAACCCTGTGTAGGGGGGGGCTTACAAGGTTGACAAAATATTTGAGGAACCATTCACCCACCATTATAATACACCACATTAGATGGACCAATGGATTATCTAACTCTATGGACATACACATCTAACCATGAATGGAGTAATTTTAATTTCTGAAAATTATTTAAAGAATTCCAAACCAACCTTTTTACATACCTCATATCCTCTAATCATCGAATTATGATTTCCTAGGTCTTAGTGGATATCGATATCAATTTATGGCTCCTATGAAACCCTTGATTGATGGATTGAAGTGTGAATAACCTCATATGATTCGTTGCAAGTAAGTGGTATTCCCCCATTCCTTCACTAATTATCTCTCTTTCTTTCAATTGTAATGTTTTTAGGCCATCTTACGATTGTGATATATACAATCTTTTTTTTGGAATCTTGATTCTAGGTATTTTAGTTCTATATGCACTATCATTTTTCATTGTTGGAAAATCTGTTTGTGGGTGATGTGTTACATGATCTCCGTGAGATATATTGGTGGTTCCATTTAATATTTTCCAATAAATTTAACAATGAATTTCATGGAAGTTTAAAATTGATTTATATCAATATAATAAAAACCAATTTTATGCAAAATAGAAATTATAAATTGATTTTTCATTAGATTTTGGGAATCTCCCTCTGTTCTAATTTACATAGTAATTGGGGTGTCATTTCCAATTTATGGAATTTTTGAAATCGATTTGTAAAATTGATTTTGATAAAAATTAATCATATTTATTTGATAATAAACCATGGTTGGAATTATTTTGAAAAACTGAATGAAATGATAATGAAATTAAATATTTTTTTTGTTTTGGAATGAAGTTGGCATATTGATACTTGAAATGGGGAAATTGTAATTTAAAATAATATGGATTTATTTTCTATTTATTGATTTATTGACTAAACACTTGAGATCATGTGTAGTTAGTGGACTAGTTGGGTCTAGTAGACTAGGATGGTAATTCGATATAAATATATTTATAATTAAAACTCCATAAAATACTAGTGAGTAAGATCATATTACAAAAAGAACAAGGATGGGTCGTATTTTTCGTAGAATCATGGGACATGTGTCATCATATCACTGATAATGAATATGAGAATGTGTGAATACTATATAATAGAAGTATAATAACGATAGGAAGATTGACTTGTTTATTACTGTGACTACTATAATATATATTCTATAAATATTGAAGCAACATTACTCATTCCCAGTGACTTATATATAATGTTTTATATAAAATGATCACTTACACCAATTTTTAAATATTTTTATACATTGAAATTAAAATCATGTTTTGTTTTAAATATGTAATAATAATACCATGACTTTTTTATCTAAAATTGAATGCGTTATTTCATTTATAATGATGTAATTTTATTATGTATCAATTGGAAAGACCAAACTGTGTTTTTTTAGAACAAACCAAAACATTTCCTTTTGAAATTTGTATAATTTAATCTACCATGTTCAAGATTATATAAAGTGACTATTTGAGGTTTTTGATGTCATTAACCCAGTAGGATTGGAGTGTTGATACTTTTGGGATGTTACAGTTTTATAATGAATGTTTTTGGTAAATTCATGGGGGACTTTTTGGGTTTTGATATAACCATTTGGTTTCTAGTACTATCTATATTGGTGGTTTCTGAGAATATTGTCTTCAATATATTTATTGAAAATTATATGTAAAAAAATCATTCCCAGTTATATATTGTATTATTTCATGTGCTAGTAAAAAACTCATGGGCATTAGGAACACCCTTCAGGACATGTTCGCTCTGGATTGTGTATTTGGGTACCCAAGAAATCATGCCTATTTCTGAAATATTTTATTTTAGACGTGTCAGATGGGAATCATTAATTGATGTCAATATGTAGTTGAAGGTTTGTTTTAGGACATTGATGGTATTTATATGTAATTTCCATGCCATATATCATTATAACGATCCATAATTCCATATGGGTGATTTTGGGAATTGAATATTGATGATTATTTCTAGTCTATTCCTTAATTAAGATTTGGATAGGTAGAAATCCTAAAATATATTCTATTAATATGGGATTAATTACCATTTTTATGTTATATTTTCTATATATATAATCTTATGAATTCATAAATGTTTTTACATATGTTGTGTAGCATCGTACCTCTTAGAATATGTGTAAATAGGCTCAATAAGGGAGATTCTAATAAACCATAGTGAGAAAATCCTCGCATGGACCAAAATCTTATTGATATTATTATTTGTGTTTTACTTGTTTCAGAAAATGAACTTGATAACATTACCATTCATGATCTTGAAATAGAACCATAGATAGAATAATCATAGAGACAATCTCAAAGGGTCCTTCTCCAGAATCCACCAGCATTCAAAGGTTCCGATAATCCACAAAAGGATGAGGATTGGTTTCGAATTATTGATATTCCATTTATTTCATGGAGATTAATGATGGGATCATTGTGGAATGTGACACCTTCAAGCTAGAGGGACCCACCTGGAGAAGGGGGAAATGATTTTGATGGAGAAGAAGAAATAGTGTTTAGAGTGTATGGATATCAATGTTTGTTTTAAAAACTAGTTCAATATAGAGTCTATGGTGGATGATATATCTATGGAGTATTTCAATAACAATTGGGATGAATAGACCAGGATACATTATTCCAATCAATTCACTAATGTTGTGTAGTTTCACGTGAGATTGTATAAGATGTGAAGATAAAGAATCATTGGCTTGAGATGGGTCGTTTGTCTAATAATAATTTCAAGTATTTATTTATGATGTTATCATATTATGATGAAATAATGAATAGGGGTTGATTGTTGAGCATAATTTGGTTGGTAATTTAGGGATGGAAGGAGTTCATTTTTCTCCCAGTGTTAGTTCAGTGATATTTTATAAAGGGATGGGAAAGATTTATTAGGATCGTGGTCTATTTCAATAACATATTTTATCTATATATCCTAATGTTCCGTGAATATTAAATTTCTATTTCATATATTTTTCTAGATTCATGGCATTAAAAATGGGTTTACACAGAAATAGACATTAGATGAATATCGTATGGATGTCTTGGTGACTTGAAGATATTATATTATATTTTCTTTCCGCCATGTAGGAGCACAGGATAATAAGGAAAAAAATTATTATGGTGAAATTAAAAGTAGAAATAACTAAGGTATTCTAGCAAAATAAATTCATTATGGATATTATTAACATAATAGAAGAGTCTATATATTAAGAGGATATGGGTGTAATGAAAATGAGAGGTACCATCACTATATTTTCATCTCTAGTGATAAAATTATTAGATATATGTTGCTCTATTTTATTTATATGAAATCATATTTGAAACTATTTAATAATCAAATATAGTTTTCAAATAATGTGATTGATATTACAATAACCCTCAAAATGAAGAGAGACTAGGGTATCTATTTTCTTGATTATGTCTTATATTTATTATAAATTTATAATTCTTGGTATTTTATATTTCTCAACATGAAATCGATATATTTCATATATGGGTTGGAATGGATCATTTGTAACAATGAGTGTAGAGACCCGAAGCCTGAACTACATGGACATTACATTACATTTGCGGAATACTTAGTACATTTCAAAAACACACACACAAGGACCGTTATAGTTTAGTGTCTTCGGAAACTCGGAATATAGTCTTCTAATCCTGGTGAAAGATCTTCAATATCTCCCATAAAGATCTTCCTTTTTTTACCTGAAACCTTTCTTTATATCCTGGGGAAAAGAAAACAAAAAAGGGTGAGCTCAAATGCTCAGTAAGGGTAAAGTAAAAAATATATAAATCACATCATATACATAAGAACATAACTTTTGGAAATCTTAACCTGCAAAAGAGATCATAATTTCATAACCTGGGATAACTCATGGAAGTGAAATGTATTCACAATAATCATAACTTAAAACATTAAAGTTTGTGGAATACACACATAATCATATAGAATCATTTCTTGTTAGTCAAGACTCATTTCCAATACTATCTTAGTGGACAAAGTCCATTTCTGAATCGAGTGACCCTCGTTTCAGTCCTGTTTCACTGAACCGATATAACCTACGATTCCAGCCATGTCTATCTCATGAGATATAAAATCATTACCCAATGCATTGGAGGGAGATATAGGTCCCACCCATCTTATAATGAATCGCTTCTTATGTGTGCCACATAATCATAAATCATACATCATCGCATAACACATGTAACAAAAATGGGATTCTTGAAACATCATGACATCATAAAACAAATCATATAAGGTAAATGACTTCATAAAAATAATTTCCTCAAAACATAATCAAATCAATTTAATAATAGGGATAAAAATATAACCCTATATTATCTTAGATGGAAAATAATTTTGATAAAACATTTGAACTCCATTCTTGAGGAAAATATCCTTTCTACTTCAAAAACACTTTTCTTTTCTTAACATGTCATACAATTATAAACTAAAAGAAGTTGATTAAAAATAAACTTGAAATCTTATAAAGGAAGATTCTTGGAAATAATGTTTTAAAAATCCATTCTTGCCATATAAGTTAAAAAAAACATTCTTCTCGTACTTTTGTCGGAAAAGTCAAAAAATACCTTATATGGTAACCAAACGAAAGATTTCATTCATACAATGTGGTAAAAAGTAAATAAAGGGTAAAATTGACTATAAACATCGATGGAAGAATGGTAAACATTTTATGAAATCATTTTTAGAAATCATGGTCATGGATGATAAAGGTAACCCCAGTAAATACTTACGTATAAGCAATCTCGGATAAAAATGAGATTGAAAATTTATCCCTTACCTTAGGTACGACTTGCTTTGTAAGTGTCCGAACCTCCTGTATAATGATTTAAATCATGTTATTGACTTATTACAGAATCATATTCATTGTTATTATATCTTATATGGTCCACTTATGACTTTATATTACCCGTTCTTTTGTAAATTCATGTTAAAGTAGCGTTTTTGGTAAAATCGTCTCATTTGTCGTTCGTGTTTTTAACTTGTAATTATTTATATGATTAATTAGATAATAATTAATTAATTCCAGAATATAAAACATGATTTATATATATATATTCAGAATATACATATATAATAAATCAGTAAATGGAAAGCAATAAACAGTTCATGGAGACGGTAGTCCGTACGTACGCATGAATGCTGTTTTCGTTTCCTTATTGAATTGAATGGAATTAAGTAGATGACATACATATAAATTTACATAAATACAGTATCATTATTATGTCATATATTTCATTAGTACTTATTATATATACTTTATAATCATTCATGAATGGTTAATCATTGAGAATGAATCTCATCGCGTCGTGGAGACAGTAGTCCGTACGTACGCACGAGCGATGATATCGTTCCCATGGTCGTGGAATTGTGTTTAAGTGTATGTATACTATTTATGTATCAATATAAATTTATAATAATAATATATAGTTACTCATTACACCATTATACCCATCCAATTAAGGTGGTGACGAAAAATAGATTACACCACGACGGGGAGACGGTATTCCGTACGTACGCACGCACGGTGATTTCCTTTTTCCGTAGGATGGATAGAAGGTCAATTAGAGTTGTTTCATATTTATAATAACATATAAGTATATAATAAATACTGATGTTATTACTTTATCATGAAACAACTAAATAAGAATAAGTTGAAGAAGAAAGAATTTGAAAAAGATCGGTAATGGATATTACCGCTTTTTGACGCGCCTTCACTTATCCTCCACTTAAAGAACTAAGGATGGTCTTTCAAGAATACCAGGACCTCTAGGTTGATACTAGGGAAGTGGAGAAGGTATTTTGACAGGGGTTGGCCGAGCTTGAAGGCTCAAAGTTGTGTGAGGAAGAGAGGGAGGAGGTGCCCTTTTATAAGGGTGGAGAGGGGCACCTTAGGAATATCTCAAAATATTATTTTATATTAAAGTCAAAATCGGTTTATAATGGTTCCAAAGGGTCTTATTTAGAAGCTAAAGTGGGGATGGGTCGAAATCCTATAAACAAATAGGATTTAGACAAGTTTAGGTAATTATTTTAACATTATCAATTAGATTTAACTTTATGTTAAATAATTTAACTTTTACCGTGTCTTTTTGTTTTCTTACACTATATGGTTAATACACTTACTATAACATGCCAAACGAACCCCAAATTGTTTATTATTAATATATATATCCTTATATAAGTCATTTGGCCGAGCCTTAGATTTTTAGGAATAAAATAACAATTAATAATATAATATTTGATTTAAAAACTATTTTGTGCCAATTTTGACACTATTTGATATATGATTTTTTTGAAAGTCATAACAGAATTATATGTTCGAACCAAGTTGCTTAAATCAACACTAATATATCATAGTATCCTATAAAATTAGTGGAATTCATAAAAAGTCTTAAATTACATTTATTTTTGTATTTATAATATTAATTATGTCAATATTTCTTTAATAAGATAATTACTGCATCATCATTGTGTCATAAATAAATTAAATTATTTGATGTCTAAAAATCACAAATAAAATACCATTATGTAGGAAATATTTTTATATTTCTAATTAATATTTTAAATAGAATTTATCTTATGTACAACCCTATATTAAAAATGTTTTAGTAAATAAACTTTGATTTTAACTCTTTAAACTCTTCTTTGAATTAAATAATAATAAATGTCCAAATCTAATCCAAGTGGGCCTAAATGATAATATTTTACACTTAAGGTTGTTTTTGGTCGAGATACACTTTTCCAATAGAATTAGGACATGTGTTAGGGTAATATTAATACCATTCTTACCCTTAATTACCCTATTTACTTTTAACCGTGGTAAATAAAAGTAAAAAGTTACTATTCACCAAAAATTATTTTCATCTCATTGAACCAAATTTTACTTACTGACATCAACCGTGTCTCTCAGATTTTTGAAATTCCATTCACAGAAGCGGTAAAATTCAGTTTTATGAAAAATTCAGTTTTTTAACTACCACTTAGTAGTTTCACTATTCATCAAAAATTGATGTTTTTCAGAACAATGCCAAAATTTCACCCTAAGCTATATTTCATATTACGAATTCAAAAATGAAGTCTATTTTACCAAATTCATAACATAGAAATTGCATTAATTAATTTTATAATTAAATCCTGCTGTTAAAACAAATAGCGTGTTTTTAAGAAACAATACCTATCAAAAGATTGACACTTGATTATGTCTGGTTTAAATGTGAAATTACATCCAATGACCAACATTGTATTAAATTGTAAAAATATATTCTAAGTATACTTTTAAACCACTCAAATTAATGATTTATTACTATTAATTATTTTGATTAAAAAAGTTGTTTTTAATTATAATTTAGTAATTTTCACTATTCATCAGAATATGAAAGTTATCCGAAAAGTACCAAAATTTCACCTTAGGCTAAATTCGATACTCCAAATCCAAAAATGAAGTCCATTTTGAGATCTAAAATTTATAAAATTTAAAAAGTGGTTATTACTATTCATAACGGCTAGTTTTAATAATATGTTAATAGCATATCGTTGTTTCGTGAAACTCAGTATTGCGTACTACACACGCTATCGAAGAAGGTTGCGATTGCGTGTAATGCAAGGAAAGTCAAGGATGCGTGTTGTGCAAGCTCCTTTTGGTGTAGCGTACAACACAAGACATTAGTGAAATTAAAAAGAATATTTTTCATAAAATCTTGGGTTGTTACATTCTACCCCCCTTAAAATGAATTTCGCCCTCGAAATTCATCGGGGTTATAAATGGTTTACTATTTGAAAGTTTCTTTAATAGAAACCCACATCGTAAAAAAGAATACCAAAACTTGGCTTTAAAAACTAAAGTATGAAATGTAACGATTACCCAAATAAACTAATCACTGGGTTTCCACATAGGTGAAAATATGGATATGGAAGAGAAATCTAACCATCATGTTCTGATGGAGAGTGGTAGAGAACATGGCTATGGAAAATCCAGTAATCACAAATCCATAGATTTGTGATGATATAAGGTACCATATGATTCATCCTGTATAAGATCACTAGGACAACATTTTTGGTTTTCAAGATCATTTCCCTAAAGTTGAAAATTTTCTTAGAATAAATACATACTTTATTTTGGTACAATCTCACTGTTGTTCATGCCTTGAACAATTTCCACTTCATCTCTTAAATAAATGAAGTTGAATTTGTCATTCGTGAAGTGTTAGCAGATCATGTTATAGAATGATGGGTCATTCCATCTGTCTCAAACAAAAAGTTAGCAAAAATTATATACATAAGTCGATCTATAGTGAGATTAATCATATATGGTTCCTAAAATGGACTTATACTTCACATATCATACTGATTAATATAACATAACTAGTTTTTACTAAACAGGGACTTCTTGTAGGCCAGTGGTAGGTGATAAAGGCCAGTCGCACTTCGGTTGTGGGTTCGATTCTTACAGCCTTGTCCGACGCCATGGGTTGTCGCCCGTCCTGCAGGTTGTCCTTTTTCTAAAACTACATAAATAATATCAAAAGTTCTATCCTTAAACAATACTAACTTATGTCCAACATAATCCATTCCAATCTTTAGGCTTATCCATAATACTGTAGTCCAATCTCATAATATAGTGAAAATGATTATCAGAGATTTAATACCATTGTTGATCCCCATATGTCATAAGATATGTTTTGTTGGTCACATTCCAAACATTCAAAGGCCTTGATCATGTATTTTCTTGAATACACATTGAACCTTAGTGAAAACATGAATGCAGTTAAAAGTTATCACTTTCCTCATTCCAAAATCCTCAAAATTCTATATACTCAAACCATGATATCACTTAGTCCTTATATCAATCATGAGCTCATGAATACTATTAAACATTTCATTTTCTCGTTTTCCCTTCATTATCCGCATATCATCTTATTTCCAAAAAAAATATATCAATCACTTTGAATACCACATCAATAAATATTGCAATGATACAACATTATTTTGGAATCCCATTACATAAACACTTAATCATTCCACCACATCGTTGTCATATTCAACATTTCCAATAGTGATCGCATGTGACTTCCCTTTGTCCTTTGCCTTCAGTGGTTTCTCATGTTGATCATCACTAACCCTTGGATTAGGGCATTTATTAGCATAATGCCCCATTTCCTTGCACTTGAAGCATTGAAGTGTTGGTGGTGCGTTCTCTGCAGTGTTTGCTTTATTCACATCATTAGAAACCCTTTTTCCATTACTTCGACACTCAGCTGCTCGATGACATTCTTTTCCACACTTGAAACATTTTCTAGTCCCTTTAATACAATCTCCACCATGCTTCTTTCCACACTTTGTGCATAAGGAAACATTCATCTTCTTTTCACCATTATTCTGAGATTTCTCCTTCAACTCCATCTTTCGTTTCTTGTCAAAACCATGAGATGGATATATAACACCAACTTCCATTTCTACCTTGATAGCACAACGCAGAATTTCTTCATAGCTACTGAAGTCTCTTATAGCTAATGCCCTTTGAAGACTTGGTTTTAAGCCACTGAAAAATCGATCAACTTTACTTTCAGGTTGGATGATAATTCCTGATGCATACCTTGAAAGTCTTGTAAAATTCGCTTCGTATATACCAACAGATTCATCATCATTTTGCTTTAGTTCAAGAAACTCCTTCTCCATATTTGTTCGAAGAATACGAGGAAAGTACTTATTGAAAAATAAGTTCTTGAACTCGTCCCATTCCATGGACTCAATTTCATCTCTTTGCCCTGTATTCTTGATAAGATTCCACCATTGATCAGCTGCACCTTCCAAACGATATACTGCTAAGATGACTTTATCATGTTCAGAACATTGAAGAACTGAAAATATCTTTTCAGTGGTACTGATCCATTGTTCAGCAACAAGTGGATCAGAAGACCCACTGAAAGAAGGTGGTCGTTGCCTCATGAAGGAATCAATAGATTATTGTTCCCTTCTCTGCTCATTTGGAAGTCCAGAATGATTCATAGCTTGTGTAAGTATAACAATAATATTTTTCACTCCATCTCCCATAACATTTTTTTGTTCAGGAGGACAATCATTGCATTGTCCATTGCATTGATCAACACGGTTCCTTCGGGTTCCAGCCATCGTCTAAAACCCAAAAAGAATAGTGTGAGAGACAAAAATCATGCTAGGGAAAACAACATAATAAAGGGGGAGTACCTTCAATATCTAACATCTTAGGTTTAATTCTATCATTGTTAGCGTAGTTCTAGTACTATAACCTATAAGTATACTTAACATTAGGGAAATCCCTTGACACACCGTAGAAATATCTCTAGGGATCTCACTAACGTTTTCACATGCTAGTTTCCAAAGGTTGACTAAACCTTTCCTCTGATACCAACTGTAGAGACCCGAAGCCTGTCCTACATGGACATTACATTACATTTGCGGAATACATATTACATTACAAAAACACACACACAAGGACCGTTATAGTTTAGTGTCTTCGGAAACTCGGAATATAATCTTCAAATCCTGGTGAAAGATCTTCAATATCTCCCATAATGATCTTCCTTTATTTTTTACCTAAAACCTTTCTTTATATCCTGGGGAAAAGAAAACATAAAAGGGTGAGCTCAAATTCTCAGTAAGGGTAAAGAAAAGAAATATAAATCACATCATATACATAAGAACATAACTTTTGGAAATCTTAACCTGCAAAAGAGATCATAATTTCCTAACCTGGGATAACTCATGGCAGTGAAATGTATTCACAATAATCATAACATAAAACATTACACTTTGTGGCATACACACATAATCATAGAGAATCATTTCTTGTTAGTCAGGACTCATTTCCAAGACTATCTTAGTGGACAAAGTCCATTTCTGAATCGAGTGACCCTCGTTTCAGTCCTGTTTCACTGAACCGGTATAACCTACCATTCCAGCCATGTCTATCTCATGAGATATAAAATATTTACCCAATGCATTGGAGGGAGATATAGGTCCCACCCATCTTATAATGAATCCTTTCTTATGTGTTCCACATAATCATAAATCATACATCATCTCATAACACATGTAACAAAAATGGGATTCTTGAAACATCATGACATCATAAAACAAATCATATAAGGTAAATGACTTCATAAAAATAATTTCCTCAAAACATAATCAAATCAATGTAATAATAGGGATAAAAATAGAACCCTATATTTTCTTAGATGGAAAATAATTTTGATAAAACATTTGAACTCCATTCTTGAGGAAAATATCCTTTCTACTTCAAAAACACTTTTCTTTTCTTAACATGTCATACAATTATAGACTAAAAGATGTTGATTAAAAACAAAATTGAAATCTTATAAAGGAAGATTCTTGGAAATAATGTTTTAAAAATCCATTCTTGCCATATATGTTAAAAAAAACATTTTTCTCGTACTTTTGTCGGAAAAGTCAAAAAATACCTTATATGGTAACCAAACGAAAGATTTCATTCATACAATGTGGTAAAAAGTAAATAAAGGGTAAAAATGACTATAAACATCCATGGAAAAATGGTAAACATTTAATGAAATCATTTTTAGAAATCATGGTCATGGATGATAAACGTAACCCCAGTAAATACTTACGTATAAGCAATCTCAGATAAAAATGAGATTGAAAATTTATCCCTTACCTTAGGTCCGACTTGCTTTGTAAGTGTCCAAACCTCCTGTATAATGATTTAAATCATGTTATTGACTTATTCCAGAATCATATTCATTGTTATTATATCTTATATGGTCCACTTATGACTTTATATTACCCGTTCTTTTGTACATTCATGTTAAAGTAGCGTTTTGGGTAAAATCGTCTCATTTGTCGTTCGTGTTTTTAACTTGTAATTATTCATATGATTACTTAGATAATAATTAATTAATTACAGAATATAAAACATGATTTATATATATATATTCAGAATATACATATATAATAAATCGGTAAATGGAAAGAAATACACCGTTCATGGAGACGGTAGTCCGTACGTACGCATGAACGCTGTTTTCGTTTCCTTATTGAATTGAATGGAATTAAGTAGATGACATACATATAAATTTACATAAATCCAGTATCATTATTATGTCATATATTTCATTAGTACTTATTATATATACTTTATAATAATTCATGAATGGTTAATCATTGAGAATGAATCTCATCACGTCGTGGAGACGGTAGTCCGTACGTACGCACGAGCGATGATATCGTTCCCATGGTCGTGGAATTGTGTTGAAGTGTATGTATAATATTTCAGTATCAATATCAATTTATAATAATAATATATAGTTAATCATTACACCATTATACCCATCCAATTAAGGTGGTGACGGAAAATAGATTACACCACGGCGTGGAGACGGTATTCCGTACGTACGCACGCGCGGTGATTTCCTTTTTCCGTAGGATGGATAGAAGGTTAATTAGAGTTGTTTCATATTTATAATAACATATAAGTATATAATAAATACTTATGTTATTACTTTATCATGAAACATCTAAAGAAGAAGAAGTTGAAGAAGAAAGAAATTGAAAAAGATCGGTAATGGATATTACCTCTTTTTGACGCGCCTTCACTTATCCTCCACTTAAAGAACTAAGGATGGTCTTTGAAGAATACCAGGACCTCTAGGATTATACTAGGGAAGTGGAGAAGGTATTTAGGCAGGGTTTGGCTGAGAATGAAGGCTCAAAGTTGTGTGAGGAAGAGAGGGAGGAGGTGCCCTTTTATAAGGGAGGAGAGGGGCACCTTAGGAATATCTCAAAATATTATTTTATATTAAAGTCAAAATCGGTTTATAATGGTTCCAAAGGGTCTTATTTCGAAGATAAAGTGGGTATGGGTCTAAATCCTATCAACCAATAGGATTTAGACAAGATTAGGTTATTATTTTAACCTTATCAATTAGATTTAACTTTAAGGTAAATAATTTAACATTTACCGTGTCTTTTTGTTTTCTTACACTATATGGTTAATACACTTACTATAACTTGCCAAACGAATCCCAAATTGTTTATTATTAATATATATATCCTTATCTAATTCATTTGGCCGAGCCTTAGATTTTTAGGAATAAAATAACAATTAATAATATAATATTTTATTTAAAAACTATTTTGTGTCAATTTTGACACTATTTGATATATGATTTTTGTGAAAGTCATAACAGAATTATATGTTCGAACCAAGTTGATTAAATCTAGACTAATATATCATAGTAACCTATAAAATTAGTGTAATTCATAAAAAGTCTTAAATTACATTTATTTTGGTATTTATAATATCAATTATGTCAATATTTCATTAATAAGATAATTACTGCATCATCATTATGTCATAAATAAATTAAATTATTTGATGTATAAAAATTACAAATAAAATACCATTATGTAGGAAATCTTTTTTATCTTTCTAATGAATATTTACAATAGAATGTATCTTATGTACAACCCTATATTAAAAATGTTTTACTAAATAAACTTTGATTTTAACTCTTTTAACTCTTCTTTGAATTAAATAATAATAAATGTCCAAATCTAATCCAAGTGGGCCTAAATGATAATATTTTACACTTAAGGTTGTTGTTGGTCGAGGTAAACTTGTCCAATAGAATTAGGACATGTGTTAGGGTAATATTAATATCATTCTTACCCTTAATTACCCTATTTACTTTTAACCGTGGTAAATAAAAGTAAAAAGTTATTATTCACCAAAAATTATTTTCATCTCATTGTACCAAATTTTACTTACTGACATCAACCGTGTCTCTCGGATTTTTGAAATTCCATTCACAGAAGTGGTAAAATTAAATTTTATGAAAAATTCAGTTTCTTAACTACCACTTACTAGTTTCATTATTCATCAAAAATTGATGTTTTTCAGAACAATGCCAAAATTTCACCCTAAGCTATATTTCATATTACGAATTCAAAAATGAAGTCTATTTTACCAAATTCATAACATAGAAATTTCATTAATGAATTTTATAACTAAATCCCGCTGTTAAAACAAATAGCGTGTTTTTAAGAAACAATATCTATCAAAAGATTGACACTTGATTATGTCTGGTTTATATATGAAATTACATCCAATAACCAACATTGTATTAAATTGTAAAAATATATTCTATGTATACTTTTAAACCACTCAAATTAATTATTTATTACTATTAATTATTTCGATTAAAAAATTTGTTTTAAATTTTAATTTAGTAATTTTCACTATTCATCAGAATATGAAAGTTATCCGAAAAGTACCAAAATTTCACCTTAGGCTAAATTCGATACTCGGAATCCAAAAATGAAGTCCATTTTGAGGTCTAAAATTTCTAAAATTTAAAAAGTGGTTATTACTATTCATAACTGCTAGTTTTAATAATATTTTAATAGCATATCGTTGTTTCGTGAAACTCAGTATTGCGTACTACACACGCTATCGAGGAAGGTGGCGATTGCGTGTAATGCAAGGAAAGTCAAGGATGCGTGTTGTGCAAGCTCCTTTTGGTGTAGTGTACAACACAAGACATTAGTGAAATTAAAAAGAATATTTTTCATAAAATCTTGGGCTGTTTCAATGAGTGAATATATTTTTATAATCGATGGGTATATTTAATGTGCCCGACATGGTGTGTTGTGTCATTTAGGGAGAATGAGACCAGAGGTCGAGTTGTGGAGTGCCTTCTTATATAAGGTTGGAAAAAGTAATATATTATTTTTCTTTTTCATGTAGAAGGGATCTTTGAGTGATGATATCCCACCAGTTTCCAGTGATATTCCCAATGTTGTTTCTTCCAAATTGTCCTTTTTTCACTATTCTAATAGGTTGTTATTTCTACTAATTAATTGTGTGGTACTCAAATAGTATATATTCTATAGTACCATATATGAATATGTTAAATTAGATAGTGGAATATCTATTTGGATGATATTTTATACAAGGAATTCATACGCTGGAGTGTGAAACCTTTAGTGGCTCAAGTTATCGTTTTCATAAAATAATATAGAACACATTACATATCTTTTAGTAAATTAATAATAAATCAAGGTACGATAAATAACACATTGATTATATATTTTATTAGTTAATGGAGGATATGTTTTTCTTAAATAATGATCTCCAATATTGTTATCACCAGTTGATAATAAATTAAACTGACTTTTAGAAAACTATTTTATATATTAGGAATGGAAAATATGAGTATATTTCAATGCTAATTGATTTAAAAAAATACTCCCATAGTATTTATATATTTGATGAAAAATATATTACATGAGTATCTTGATACATTGATGGTGGCCGTTATATATGACATCCATGTATACTCTATGTCTGAGGAGTATCATGTGAATCATTTGAGAGAAGTTCTATTAATATTAAGAAATCACCAAATTCATAACAAGATATAAAAATGTAATTTATAGATTTGGGAATTCATGTATTGGTGAGATTTGGTGTCAGAACAATGTATCACAGTTCATCATGAAAACATAATAGTTATTATGAGAAGGGAACAACATGAAATATTTTCATTATAGGGATCTAATGGGACTTAATTGTGTATATAATTAGTATTTTAATTATTTCATAAATTTTTCTCATAATTTTAATTAAATACCATGGTATAGAGTTTTGGTTTCATAGGATGAGAAATGTAGGAGATAGTTACTTTATCTACAATGTATTTTTTTCAGCCCGGGTTTTTACTCTTCTAGTGGCCGAGTGGAGATATATTGCATTTTTTGAAGAATTAGGTTTTGGTTTGGGATATTTTCAAACAAGGGTGATCAAATAATTTCATAGTGATATTATAAGATTAGGAAACATGAGAAAAATTATATGAACAATGACATTGAACTCACAACCATGAAACATGCACATAAGATTTTGCAGAATTATATTTTAAGTAGAATGTTTAGTATAAATTACAGCACCACAATCATGAGTTATATCATTTTTCAAGATTATTTGAATATACACTAGATGTTTATGGTGGAGTACCACTACTATTTTTATTTCTATATTGACTATACCCGGTGGAACATGAATGTTTTCACTGATTCATTCATAACGAACAATTTAACCCTGGAAATGAATGAATAATCAGAATAGTGGATGATAATGACTCTTTTTGAATAGTTTTACTTTTGTTTTTTAGGAGACATGGGACAAGTATTTCTTGGAATTTTTTATTTTATCCTCACCACATCACAAGATTTTCATTTAGTAACATCATATTGAGTATGATTATATTATAATTATACACTCTCTTTATGGTGGGAGACCATTGTTGATTGGTCACTTTCCAAGAAGAGTATTGTATGTTTTTTTTTGAAATGGATAATTGTATCTTTAACTATAAAAATGAATATGAAGTATTATTGGCAAAATTTCAAGTGGTTTGTTCACCCAAGATCCACAAGGATGTTCTATATAATGTGGAAATGTTTTTGGGTTCTAGGTATGAGATTGGTCATTAATGTTTTCTTCTCTCATTTTTATTCATGGTAAATGGTCAATGAAAAGAACTAGATACCTCTGGTTTTTATTCATACAATTCTAGTGATGACACAAATGTGAGATTAAATGTCAATAAAATTTGTCACTTTTTTGCTGCATAACAATTGAAAATATAATGTGATGTGGTTTGTGATCAATAGTTTGACATTATAAGGACACATATTAACCATTTGAGATTAAAAAAACGGATGAGCTCGAAATCCCTATTTGAGATAGATTTTTCATTTGAATTGGTTAAATCTAATATATACCTATATGGGGATCCCCATTTTAATTTTAGTTCGTGGAGAGACCTTATTGAGGCAATAAAATCTCAGGTTGATTTGATTATGAATCACTATTGCCAAAATATTTTTTTAAAAAAGAATTATATATTGATTTATAAGGATATGTTTTGCAAGCTTTATTGGTTTTTTAGAACATGGGATGACCATTTGAGGTTATATGACATCTACTATAACAATATATACAAGACCTTGGTTCGAATGGTTCATTTTGAGGCCTTTTAGTGATGACAATGTATGTATCTATTGTGTTGGATGGAGATAATTTAAATTTCCTTAGTTGAACCAAATGAGGTTCAATATAAGAATTTCATTATTTAGATCATTTGAGAGAGTATTTTTGTGGCCCAAATGTATTACAAATCTGATTTTGATTGGTGCCATATATTATTGATGTTTTATATTGGTGACTGGGTGTTCACAAATGTATTGCCTCATCAGGGTATTTAGAGTATTGGGAGGAAAGTGTAACCTGATAATTTTTTTCTAGGAACTTTTTATGATGATAATAATGTGTGGGAATGTTTTTTTTAATTTATAACATGCACCATATTTTAATATGATTCATAATTTTTCCCATGTTTCTTAACTATGGAAATACCTTTATGATCAATATCATGTTCTAGGATAGAGTGATCTTGATGTTGACACAAATTTATTTGTGACTGAGCATCAAGACATGAATGTTGATTCTATGTAAAATGTAAATCATGGGAGGATGATAGCTTTTGTCTAAGAGATTTGGTAGAACAGTACTGATACATATGATAACTGGAAGAGAGAGGCCCTAAATAAAGAATAGTGACCTTGTGATTTTTATATGAAATCCTCTTGAGTATCTTTCTAGGGATATAAATTTTATATGGTGGTTAGGTGTTACCAGGATGTTTCTGATTTTTAAGAAACTCTTGTACCAAATTTTCTATTCATTCATTGATTGAGTCTTGTCCTGTTTTGTTTGGGGTGGAAAATTGAAAATTATATGTTTTTTTAACCATTCATTGTTGGTTCATGGTTTTTGTCATGAACCAGCCTGGGTCAACCCTGAACAGGTCACCCGAGCCGGTCCGCGGAAAAGTCCTGAGGGGCGTTCCCGATCCCCCCGGGATGGCGACTAGTGTCGAGCATCAAGCTTTAATCATTTGGAACGATTTAGCCCAAACAGACCAGGATCTGTAAAAAACAAACAAACAAACAGACAACACTAAAAATAGAAACAAAAATACACCACAAACATACCTCCACGTGACCCTGTGGGTCACCACCAAAATAAAAACTAGCGTCGCTCCATCACTGAGTGTCTCAAGCCAGGAAAACCTGAACACAAGGAACCTGTAACTGAAATGGAAAATGATAGGTGTGAGCACAAAAAAGTACTCAGTAGGTGAGCCCAACAACAAAACCCAAAGCACTGCCAGTAAATAACGAATCTACATATTCCAGTGCACTGGCGCACCGGTGCGAAACCTAGTCCAAGAAGGATGCAAAAATAAGAGCATATGTGGTTGGGGTGTGACAATTCTCCCCACCACAGACACTTTATTCCCACAGAAAGTCACCAAGACAAAGTGGGTCAAGATTCAAGTTCATGCCCAAACAAAACTAAAGGAACCAAAGAGAACAAAGAATCTCGGGATGACCTTACTCAACATAGGTCACACCCGACTGATTCATGAGAATAGTGATGTCCAAGGTTGAGGGGAGAACACCAAGGGGTTCTCCCCACCACAAGAACTTAATTGGTTCGAAAATTTTAACATTTAAAACATACTAACATAAAGAGGTGGATCCAGTGCGGGAACTCATATCCGATCCAAACCGACTCATATAACACGATCAGATTAACACCTCCGTCGAAACGTTGACCCCTCGACTAGAGTCAAAAACCGTCGACTCTAGGGGAAACCCACAAAAAATACTTAACCCGAAATCGAGTCGGAAACATGACCCATTGAAATCCACAAAACATAACCACATCCGACAAACATAACTAAACCAAGGTCAACCTACACAAAGGTCTAACACACTTTACAAAAGACACATGATGTACAACATCACATCCACACAAAAAATATTTCTTGGATTATAATTGAACAAGTTCATCAATACTTCATATCAAAACAACGTACTTACAAAGATGTTGAAACATTAATATCAGTAAAACAAATATGAGAAGATTTCTAATTATTCCACCGCCAACACGGAACACAAATCCCAGAATAAGGCTTTATAGCCCTGGGAGCTCTTGACTGAGCGCGAGCTTGACCCTGAGACCTGTGGTTGGGGATCTGATGGATGAAGCATCTCCTACATCACAGTCAGGTAATGACATTCTCTAATCACAACATCCTTTTCAAGCGACGTTTCCTGCAAAACATCTCCAGATGACCCAGTCATCCTCAGCGATGACACGTCTTTGGAGGATTACGACAAGATGACTTTAAATACCCCAAACGACCACACTGATAGCATACCATTGAACGATATGATGAACTGGAGCTGGGACCAAAGGGGATAACCCTTTAGGAACAGGTATCTCTGGCATATTTTCCACACCAGAGGGGGAACTCTTACGAACAACCGGGGATACTGGAGTAATTACCAACTGTGTTCCGGAAACCAACATAGCCAAAAATGATTCCTCCACCAGCCTCTCAAAACGATGGTCTTTAGAAGGGAGGGCTCGATCCTTGATCTCTGGACGAAGACCCTCGGTGAAAAGAGAGGCCTTCATGAGCTCATGTGATGCTACCTATGGAGAAAAGGAAATCAGTTCATTGAAATTGTCAACATATGCCTTCACCGTCCGTTGGCCTTATTGAATATGTACAAGCTCTCTCTTTTTCTACAGCTTTAATTCCTCAGGTACAAACCATTGGTTGAAAATGATTTTAAAGACATACCACGTCATTCAAACTTGCTTTGATGATTGGGTAACCATCTTCCACCGGTCCAGAGCTGGACCCTCAAACAAATCCATAATTGCATGAACCTTAACATTATCGGGAGTTCCCAACGTTCTAAAGACACGCTCTACTTCCTCGAGCCATTCCACTGCCTCTAGCGGACCCTGATCACCATGGAGAATAGGTAAATTCTGAGGAGGACCAAAAACTAGGCATGACTTATCAGAATCCTTAGAGACCTTTCTGGTAGGCATTTCCTGAGTGACATATAACACACAAAGCCAATACAAATATCAAATCAAAGAAACATCAATAAAAGCTCCTTAATCAAAAATAGTCAGCACAAAGACTAAACAAATACAAACACAACCCAAAATAAAATCCCCTTCTTAAAATACCCATTTCATTTTAAATTTTAAAAATTCCTTTTTCAAGACCAAAACCAATCCACTTCCAAACCAAAATTCACTTCTCAAAACCACTTTCCCATTTAAAAACCAATTTAGAGGACAAGGCCAAGACTTTAATTTCAAATACACACCCAGGTAATCCCATGACCCGTTGCACATGTTGTTATCCACATTCCATTCATAAACTCACCAACACACACTTTCCATGCATTCTCACACATGTGAAAACGTTCATAAAGAGAACCCGAGGTTTCACCCCAAACCATTTTCAACCAATTCCAAGAAAACAACGGATTTCCAAATCAAAAGCATCCAGTTTTTAAAACCCATTTCATACATTAAAAGTCATTTAAAAGAAATCTGTCCCATTTTTAAAAACCCTTTTTATTTTCCAACAATGCACTTACACCAACCAGAACAAAAACAACACTCAAATTGCATCAAACACCATATTTAGGGACTAGTAGTCACGCCTAAACTGGTGACATGGTAGTGGGTCATGCCCAAAGTAAGCGTCGACCACTAGGAGGAATACAAACCGTGTACCCAGACTCCACATGGGTCACTACTCCATGTGAAATCATGATGTAACATCGGCTTGTCTCTGTTGTCTACATATTCTAGTGCACCGGCGCACCGGCACGAAACCAGGTCCAAGAAGGAAGTAAAAAATAAGAGCATCTGCTATCGGGGTGTGACAGTTTTCCCAAACCATATTCCCACCTAGTGTAATTTTGAAACCCCATATAGTGGTTGTTTTAACGGTTCGTGATTTTTTTGAAAACAATGTTCTCACCCAGTAGAAATCATAAACCTTAGTAGAGGGTTGTGTAGTTAGGTATCATGATTTTTCTAAAGGTGCAGCTCTACCAACCTATCTGTGGACACAATCATTTTTTTAAAGAAATTTAAAAATTAAAGAACCCCCTATTTATCTATTGATCGACCCCAAATCCAAATATGAATATTTTTTACATCTTCATTGATATCAATAACCCTTATCCACCATCCAAACACCTTTCTAGGGTGTTTCATTAGTAGATAACCTAATTCGATCCCTCTACAATATGTGACCTTTTATCATTCCTTCGTACCTAATATATATTTATTTCCTTTTTAATTATTGTTAGATCATCACGTTTTTTATGGATATAGACAAATTTCATTCAAATATAAATATTATGTTTGTTTTTTATATCTATTTTACCATCATTCATCATTTTAAAATCATATTGTGATTGTTGAGTTAATTGATATTAATGGAAAAGATAGTTGGCTATGTTTAAGATTTGAAATTTGATGTAACCATAAATTATTTTATTTTTTAATATTTAGTTTAATTTAATTCTACCAAACCGATTCTATATTAATTATTAATTAGAAATTAATGTTTCAAGATATTGTGACCAAAACCCTTGTTCCATCAAAATGGGAAATTTGGAGTTATTTGAAATTTATGGAATTTTTGAAATTTATTTTCATAATAATTTCAAAAAAAATTTATAAGAACATATGGTTGGTTTTATAAGTAAAAACTAATGAAATGATTATTAAAATACTATGTTTTAAATTTGGAATGAAATTGGAATATTGAAAGTAGAAAAGGGGAAATTGTTTTTAAAATAATTTGAAAATATTTTCCCATTTATGATTGATTGATTGAGAACATGAGAGCCTGTGTAGATAGAAATTTATTTTGGACAATATTTTTTGGATGTTAGTTACATAAAAATTAATTTATAATGAAAACACTAACAAAAATCTAATTAAGAAGATCATATTACTCATGGAATATTCGTGTGTCACAATTTTCTTGAGGCTGAGGGATGTGTTTAGACATTGTAATGATCAGTGATATGATATATTAAGTATTTTATAACATGGATCCAACATAAAAAAGAGTATATGACCATGTTTCATATTGGTATTACTTTGATATATATTCAATTTATTTTAAAACTATTATACTAATTCTTAGAGAATTATATAATGTTTTTAATATAAACATTTACTTAAACAAATGTTTGAAATGTTTCTGTCATTTTAAATGATGTACATGTTCCATTTTAAATATTTAATTTCAATTTCATGGATGTTTTATTAAAAAATTAAAAAAACTATTTATTATTATTTTTTTATGGTTATCACAGAACTCATGGGGAGACCGAACTAAGTTTTAATCTCACACCCAACCATTTTCTCTGGAATTGTTATATATTATTTTTTCATGTTCGAGTAAAGGGAAATCCATATTAAAGTATGTAAGTATTACTAAACCATTAGGATTAGATTATTGATAAATTTTGGGATTTTTTTAGTTTTATATTTCTTGTTTCTAGTAATTTGATGATGTACTATTTGGGTTTTGATATACCAGCTCAGTTTCTGGTACTACCTCTTTTAGAGTTTTTGAGCATACTTGTATGTATCAATTTCTTCTACATTTATTATGGAAATTTTTCACACATTTATGTTGTATTATTCATGGTTCTGGTATATATCCCATGGTAATCAAGAATCACATTTTGAAGTGTCTTTTTTCACTTTGTTGTTAATGTACCATGGTATCATGGCTCGTTCGTGAAAATGTGTAAATGCTTATGAGCCCCCAACAATGGATTATCATAAATAACATATGTAGAATAATTATTATGAATCTTGACACAAAAATATATATTTAATATCATTATCATAGTACCATGAGGTTCTTGTTATAGCTGGTATATTATGAAACAATATTATATAAATAACATTCTATGGTCATTAACATGTTAATAGTGAAATCATTTTTATTAGCATAATTATGTAAAGATAACAACATCAATAAATATATTTATAAATGATAAGGTTATGGAATGTACTATTCACATAATAATATTGTTAATGAGAGAATAAATGATTGACATGATTATTAATTTTAATTAGATATTTATGTTCATTATAAATATATAATGTACTTTTTCAATCAAATCTAAAATAGTTTTGACTAAAATATATACCAATATGGTTTTTTTTCAAAAAAATAATAAATTTTATAAGAAAAATTTATTTTCATTTTTGAAATCATAATATAAAAAATATTTTTAGGGTGAGTTTGTTTATAAAAAATATTGTCTTTCCTTTGAATAGTTGAAAATACATTTTCTTACAAATAGACATTTATTTTCAATTATTTTTTTAATATGAAACCACCATTAAGATACTGAAATATTTTAATGTAAATTTTTTTATTTAGTTGTATTTTATCAATATATAACTTTTTAGTCAACATTATATTCTATTTTAGTATAAGTTTATTTTGGTTAAAAATGTGGTTTTTTGAAAACTTTTTCAAATTTTGTAATTATTGTCCTATTTATTTAATTAATATTATCTGAATTGAGGAATGTTTTAAAAGAAATAAATATATTATCAATCAATTTAAACTTATTTATATTCATAAAAATATTATTATTTTAAAAATATTTTATATAAAATAGTATTTTCCATAAAAAATACACTTCTTGAAGACAATGTTTGCGGTGTATGTGTAGGATTAATTTTTAAATAAATATTTCCACATTTTGGACTTGAATGTGGAAAATTGGATTTCACATTTTGAGTTAGAAAAATGCAAATTATATATTAAATTAATAATATTTTTTACAATAATATTTTGTGTACACAATAAATATTTTTACCGTGGTTATGGTAAAAATGTATTTTTAGTGTGTTAACCTAAAAATAAAATGATTAAATGACCTAAAACATGTATAAAATCAATTTTAGTACATATTTTGACTTTATAATATCATTCTAATGAAAATGATCCATTTTGGTTACTTTTTTAATGTCAAAAATGTGATCAAACATTTTTTTTCAATTAATTATATGTGTTCCACTAACATCAATTATAATATGCTTCCCCACTTCTATCCACTTTTGAACTTAAATTATATTTGTATCACCCATTCCTCATAATAATAAAATAATAAATTCCAAACCCCTGAATAGGGACCTTATTTTTGTCGTAAACCAAACCATCAAATACTTTTTCTTACCTAATAATGTTTTCCAAAGAAGATGAATCGTGATTAACCATGCATTTTTATTTTATTTATTCAGTGACTACCTTAAAGTATTCATCATTGATGATCATATAAAAACAACAGTCTATTCTAAATAAATATATATTATTATGTTAATTTCATAACGTATATCTATCTATTATTCCCTTAAATGGGATATGTAATCATCATTTTTGTGTATGGTAGACAACCGTCTCACAAACTGATGTCATTATTTTTCAATCATAACCCCCCAATCATGTTAAAAATGACATATTTTATAGCATATATTTGATAAATGTAACATATTTATATTTTTTTTGGCGTATTATATCACATATAACCACATAAATTCTATTTTTAATGAATGTGGCAATGTATATTTTGTGTACAGTGAACAACCACCTCACGAAGTGATGTGATTTGTTTTTCACCAAGTCTTTTAAATTAATCGAAATAAGTATAATGATCATGAATACATGTGATTTAAAAGAAAGAATTATTATAAAAGCTAAATATTTATAATTATGAATAAATAATATATCAATTTATTTATGCCATAGAAGAAAGATAATATTATTCATGTGTACGTGTGGAATACTACCTCAATTAAGCAATATGAATCTTTTTTCATCACTAAATAAAAATTATGATATATATATATATATATATGAATGTATATATATTTCTTTTTGTCTGTATTTTTTCTAAAATAATATTTTATTTATGTTATTTCATTCGTTATAGAAATATAATATTACAAAAACCTTCATTCTGTAACTATCATTAAAAATATAAAAGTTTACTCATGTGTTTATAGAACCTACCACCTCCCAAATTGTATCATTGATAAATTTTCACAATCATATATCCTGATTGGTTTTACCACAATCATTTATGAAAAAATATGATAATTATTTCCTAATTATTAATCTAGATATAATAAAATAATGACCAGTTTCACTAATAGTCAATCTCCTAAAGTCATTTTTGATATATAATTCATATGTCGTTAAACCCCATGAAATAAAATAAATTCATAAAATAATTTTATATAGTGTTGTAATATGATAAATAAGAGTAATTAAAAAATTAAAATGAATCTTATGTTTATAAATAATTAACATAAGTTATTTCTTAGGGATGTAAAAAATGAATGTTTGAGTCAAACCTGAGGTAAGGGGCTACTTCATAGTTTCCATTTGTTGAGGGATAGTTTTTTATACACGTATATTATTTTATTAAGTGTATATAAAACAAAATTGACATGTTATATCATTATTTTAACTATTCTAATAGTGGTTAATGTTTTTATTGTTTTTATTTCATTGGGATTATGATTCAATTTTTTTTTCAAATTGATTATGTACATCCCTTTAATTAAATATATTTCCATTTTTTCTTTATAAAAATATATTTCTCTATTGACCATTTTTTTGAAATTATTATATTATGGATATGATATTTTTAGAAAGTAAATGTTTATTTTATATTTCATGGTTTTAAAAAAATCATTGCATTGAATATTTGAGTTTCATTACAAATGTCAGAAGAGATGTTCTAATTCAATGTATATGAAAAAATAACTTTTTTTTGTCACCATAAATGTTATTTATAGTTTATATTCCAATATTATTTCAATTTTATTCAATGAAAAATAATCTTTCCATTCTTATGGTATTTTTTTATTCAAAATGGTGTTTGGATATCTAAATTTGTTTTTGTATATGGGTTCTAATGCTATATTTCAAATGGGTATTATTTTGAAAACGTGAAAAATTAATGTGTTGTTTAATTGATATGGAACATGAGAATTATGAGAAAAATTATGAGACCAATTCAAAATATACGATGGTTTTGGATACATTACAGCTCATGATTGAGACCGATATAGATTATATGAATGGTTGAGGAAAATTATATATCAAAATTAAGGGTGTACCTTATATAAACTACAATAAGGGTTAGCCCTATTATAGGTCATGGTCTGTCAGTTCACCGAAGTTGTGTTTAAAGTGTCCCAAATTGATATTACCCACTCTTAATATTGTATATTGTAACTGTGGCATCAATCCATAGTGATCTAGTGAGTGCGTGAATTCGATTACGTTTATAATTAACTTAGTGAATGATTTATAATTTAGAGTGAGATTCTGTTTTTGATTATAAAAATTGTTGTGATTACTAAATTAAATATTAATGTATAAAGGTAATGAAAACAAAAGTGGTTTTTAACATGGTTGGTAGAAAAAGGAGAATACTAGTGTTATGGTATAATGGATGTTCTAAAACTTTTTATTAGATTGTGTTGTTCATAAGAACCAAACAGTCCGGGTTTCAATAGTGAAAAGGTTTTCTTGGTCTGGTAAACTATGTTTGGAATTGAAGAAACTGACTCCTTGGTCCGGTAGTCAATGTTTTAAGATTCATTATTTAGATAAATCCATTTGTGAGTCGACGAATAATTCCAATGATCATGAAGGCATTAATTGTAAATATTCCTTTCAATACCTAAAATTCTATCCTTGGACTGGCCCAGAATTTTCAGTGATACAATGAAACTATTAAATAAGAATAAGAAGATTTAAAATGAATCAATAGAAACATAATAATTAAACCAAATTATAAAAATCATTCATCCCCCATATCCCCAACACAAGGTGTGATTATTTACACATAGAAGAAATGATTTCAACAAAACCCTCGATACCTGATGTGGTCATCATAGAAACTTAAAAGAAAGGTGAATTCATTCGGTTGGATGGTATAATGGTGGAGTAGCAAAAAAATGGTAGCACGACAGCAGTGCAACAAAAACTCCATCCTTCTTATATTGAATAATGACTCCCTAAAACCGGAGGCCAATCCCCTTATTTATAGAAAACAATATTAAACGACTTGTACAGAAAGTACACTACATGTAGTGTCATAAATTCAATTTGGTCGCTATTTTTTGGTAGGTGGACAACTGCACTGCCCGTGACAACCGTGGTGTCAATTGCAAGTTAGTTAATGGTACATGACATGTGGCACTGACACACATGGTGTGTAGTCTCGGTAAAATGACACCACCATCATCTAGATGCCTTGAAACGGCATGTAGGTATGACCCACACTGTGTGTTGTCTCTATTTTGGGGAATTGGGCATGTAACAATCTAGATGATCCATGTCTTAGTCTAAATGTACATGAGGCTTAGTTATGTATGCATCGTGTAGTCGGTATTTTTTCTCATAGTTCTCCCGGGTTGTGTGTTTCGCAATAAAAGACATGAAAATTAACATGATCCCCAAAATCAAGGTATTTTTCCATGAAGAAGTAGGTATTTGCTGATAAAATATTCTATATTTCAAAAATTAATGTGGAAATATATTCATAAAAAATTTGTATCAAACTCTCCCACACTTTTTTATTTTAATGCCCTTTAAGAAAATCTCATCATCTAATTAAACGAGCCTATAATATAAAAATGACGGTATTCAACTAATCATAAGAGTAAATGATACAGTCATAGGAAAATTTCTAAAAATGCAAAAAAATTATTCAATTCATAATATATTCTAATCATTCAATATTTATTTCAATTAAATATTTTCATCATATTTTAAACACATTTTTTAACCATTCAAAAATTAGAATGCCAGAGGATGATCTATCTCACCGGTAAATGACACACTAAATAGTAAACATATTTTTAATCCATGTTATGCTCAATCTACGGTATATAAAACCTATCCATGGTTTGTATGAAATAAAATTCTCTACATATGAAAACTGAATTACAAAAATCATGGGGACTTTTCAATAAGGTTCAGATGTCTCTGTGGATAAGGTCTGGTAGGTAAATATGTGAAAAATAAACTCTGAGGCTTGAAAAAGGGAAGAAACAATCTTTAAATAACATTGCATGACACTAAAATTAAATTTCAAGGCATAAAACATACTCAATAAGCTCTATCTAATGCTCTCAGCACCACCATCTCCCTTATTCAGGTAGGGTTCACAAACCAACAATTTTATATAAGGTCCCCTTGCCATTATAATTTTTTTAAACATAGGGGACCACCTAGGAATTTTAAGAATATGGTTTTGGAACCCTTTCTCCGTCAAATAACAAGAGGCACTCCCCCACACTTTATTTCAATACAATTCACAAAAATATGCCAGGTACAAAAAATTCCATCTATAATGATCATGTGAATAATCATAAAAAGTTGAAATAATGAGGGTATTAAGGGAAAATAAAAGTATAATGTAGCTTACTATAAAATATTTTCATGGTTTATAGGGGTATTACAAAGATCAGACATAGGGTAGGTATCAATATAAAAGGGGTTAAAACATTCTAATTCCTCAATCACTTTAATGTAATTCAAATAATCTTCATGTTTTTAAATGAAAACTTTCAAATTCAGGTATTCATGTATATCCTAAAAATCTCCCCAGAATGAGGGTACCAGGAAGAATATGATAGAGGGTTTAAAATACCTCCTGGGAATGGGAATATAAAATAAATAGACAATTAGGTCGTGAAATGCATATAAATTATGAGTCGAATCAATGTATGTGGCAAAGGATTTAAAGATGAAATTTAAACTATATCAGCAATAATTTTAAAACACTTACGATACAAAATAAGCATGAAACCTTCAAAAACATCATACATATAGATTTATTATTTATGAATACAACAAACCAAAATTTCCTCTCATTTTCAAATATATATTCCAATAATGATGCCTCCTAGATGAGGGTACGGGGAAAGACTAAGGTGGTTGAGATAATCTCCCCCACATTAAAGACCACTCTTAGTCAAAAATGGTCATAATTAAAGGGGAAAATAGGATGGGAACTCAAAAAGTAACTAGATATGTGAGGAATGACATGAGAAACAAAACAAGAAGACAAAACCAAATGAATAATCCCCTTGTGTCGCGGTAAGAATTCAAGACGTCCAAAAGTCACTTTAGTGTACCTGTGACTTTCAATGGAAAAATTGCATGCAATTACATAATCATATTGTTTAAATAGACAATAGATATATAGATTAGAAAACCCAAATATCATAGTCATGGTGTAGCCACAGGGTAGGTGTTGTCCAATACTGTAAAGACCCGTAAAATTCAAGGGAAATTTTTTTTTCTTAATTTTTTTTAGAATTTTACAAGAGCGCGGTTTCAGACGGCACCTGATTCTGAGGCCCGGAGTGCCCGGAATTAATTTCCGAAGTTTGGCTTGGGTACGTTCAGTGAACGAACGAGCGGTAATTCCTAACTTTTGATCCGGTGCTCGGAATTGAAATCCGAGGGCACCGATGAACTCGCAGCGCTGATATTCGCTTAAAGAGACCTTTTCGGGGGTTGCGTTTGTTGCGGGTTGAAAGTTAGTTTTGGGGTTTTTAGTTTGAGTTAAATAAAATTTGTATAGAACAAATTTTATTATAACTTGTTAAAAACCTACCAAAGGGGGTTGGAAGTGGGACCCACACCCACTTAACCTCCCTTGGGAGGATTAAGTGTGGTGGGGCCCACACGAACCCCCACCTTTTCAACTCCCCTCTCTCCCTCTTAATGGCTTGATATCTTAACTTCTATTTAATTATACAACTCATGTATATTAAATAAGTGAGTTAATTTTGGAGTTATCCATTTTGAATTTCAAACCTTTGAAATTCTTTGTTAAGTTTTTGATTAAATTAAGCTCTTCTCTCTTTTTGTTGGGTTAGAACACTTTGGCCACCTTGAGAGCTTTTGAGGGCTTCTTCTTCATCTTCAAGCTCTGACGAAGAACACGAAGAACGCTCAAGCTCCGACGAAGAACGACGCCTCTCTTCTTCGTCCTCCGTGTCAACGAGAGGGAACGCCGCTTCCTCCTCGGACCTTCTTCGTCGGCATACGAAGATTCGCCAACGACGTATCTCTTCGAGCATATCTCTTTATCAACGGATTTGACGAACGACGACCGCGACGCCCGACCTCCGCGACGTTGTCTTCCGTGGGACGTTGTCAAATCGTCGATATTTTACCCGAGGTAGGGGTTGTTGAATATTGTTAATTTATTCCATTTCTTGCTCGTGGATCGCATGTCTACGTGAGGCTTTTGAATATTTTATATAAGTGTTATTGTTTAACGTGAGGGGGGGGGGGCGGACCGCATGAACACGGCCGAACCCCCCTCCATCGTTCATGTTGTTTATTCTTGCGGGCGGAAGCAAGGTGGCGTGGTGCCGTCGCACCACGCGGATAATTGTACGTTTAACTTACGCAATGCCGTCGCGCGCGCACCTTGGAAGAAACAACAAGAACGCGACGCCGTCGCGCCGCGTTGAATGAATATCAAAGCACGACGAAGGGGCGCGGTGCCGTCGCACCGCGCCGGACGACGAACACCGCGGCCGGTTCCGGGCCGCGGCGGGACGAGGAGACCGCGGCCGGTTCCGGGCCGCGGCGGAAGAGAAGACCGGCGGCCGGGCCGCCGGCGTCGGAAGCCGAAGGGGGACCGGAATTTCCGGTCCTGTTGGAGAAAAACCGGCCGGCCGGCTGGCCGGCCGGAAGGCATTAAACTGGGGGAATTAATCCCCCGGCCAGCATGTAAAACCCCCCTCTTTAAGAGGGGGGCGGTTCCATGAAAGGGGGGCAGCAGCCCCCCAGTTCTTTTTTTAAAAACCGGCCCCCACGTGGGGGGCCGTTTGCTGCAAAGGCGCGGCACATAAGGCCGCGCCGACAATTCAATCAGCGGGGGCTTAGCCCCCCGCGTGCGGCCCCTCGCGGCGCCAGGCCGCCGCGGACCGCCGCGCCGCCGCGCCGCCCCGGGGGGGGGGGGGGGGGGGGTCGGGCCGGGTCGGCCCGGACCCGGACCCCACCGTTTTGAACCTGTTTCGGTCCTTTGGCCATAACATGAGCCTCGGACCTCCGAATGACGAACCGTCTGCGGCAACGCGATCCTTGGATCGAGACGGTCGTTTCGGTATATCGCACTCAAGGTTTCGGATTACTTTGAGTTCGGCCGGGTTGGTTCGTTCACGAAACCAACCGGGCCTTCGGAGCGGAAACGCTCATATCTTGAGCCACGAACGTCCGATCGACGCGCCATCAGTCGCGTTGTGTTCCTCTTAGTGAGACAGATCTTTTGGCATACTCCGCCCGAGGTTTGGACGCAGGTGGAGTACGGTTGGGTTGGTTTTGACTTAAAAACCAACCGGGCCTCGGAGACGAAAATGCCAATAACTCTCAGACCGGGCGTCCGATCGACGCGCCGTCTGTTGCGTTGAGTTCCTGTTGACGATACAGAACTTTTGGATACATCAACTCTGGACCTTGTGACGGTTGATGTATCAGCCTCTCGGCTCGTGGAGCGGACCCTCTGAACGAGCTTGCTGTGTGCGGGAACCCTAGTGCTGGCTGCGACTGACTGCTACTACTACTGCTACGACAGCTACTGTGACTGCGACGACGACAGTACAAAGATCCTGTGTGGTTTCGACGACGACGACTACAGCACTCAGCGATCCTACGTGGAACAGTGCTACCGAACCTGTGTGAGCTGAATCTTGTTTTTACCTTGAGCGGTGGAGCGCTTGGGTGTAGCGGCGGACCCGTGGTACTTGACAGTGGTGGTGCGCTTGGATGCAGCAGCAGACCCTTGGCGGTGGAGCGCTTGGTTGTAGCGGCGGACCCGCGATACTCTACTAGTGTGTGCGCTTGGTTGTAGCGACAGACCCGCGACGGTGGAGACGTGCGTGCGGAGTACGGAGACCGTGTAGATGACTGAGACCTGATGACTGCTTGACCGACTCGACTTGGAGTGAGTCGACTAGCCCAGTGGACGGAGCGCCCAGTAGTTGGCAGCAGACCCACGGCGGACGGAGCGCCTGGTAGTTGGCGGCAAACCCGCGGTACTCGACAGGAGGAGTACCTCAGTAGGCTATCTGGGTGAGCGCCCGGTATTTGGCAGCAGACCCTCAGCGGACGGAGCGCCCGGTAGTTGGCAGCAGACCCGCGGTACTCGACAGGAGGAGTACTTCAGCAGTCTTAGGTTAGTGAGCAGTACCTCGGAGTCGTGACAGGACCACTGTACACTTCAGAGTTGGGGCTCTTCAACATTTACGGTTTCGATAATGAAAATCCTGGTTTGAGCTGAGTCAATGATCTTTGTGATTCCTCATGATTGAGATGGGTCGCTTGATAACTTAGGTATATGTATGGGCATATACCTGGGTAATGGTAATCCGTTGATTTCATAAACTTGTTATAACCTGTGTGGATTTACTGTTTACTCTTCTTTGTGGATTGGGTTGTTCTTGGGCTCGGTGTTGGAGCCGAACGGAAATTAGTGACATAGTTATATGTATGGGCATATACCTAATCATCGTAGGGTGTTACTTCGTGATGGTATATTCTTGTGGTTTATCCTTTGTGGATTTCGGGAGACCTTCGAGGGTCTCGGGGTCCCTACTGAGTATCTTATACTCACCCCTGCACGGGCTATGCCCGCACTTCGTTGTGTTGGTTGCAGACGACGGACAACGCTGACTGCGGTTGAGGCTAACGGAGTAGGTCGGTACCCGGAGGAGGACCACTGAGCGGGACGTGCTCGGAGCGGACAGTTGGACCCGAGGAGTTGTGGAGCTATCTGTACCTACCCTTCAGGTAGGATCTGTGGTGGACGATCCATGAGCTGAGCCATCTGTACCTACCCTTCAGGTAGGAATCGAGGAGGACGTCCCAGGAGTCGCTTGTACTTTCAGTTGCTGTTTTCCCTTTCGAGTTGTACTTTACTTTACAGTTGGGCTTGTATTTCCGGCCCCTTTTCTTCAGCACAGTTGTTCTAGTTTTGTGTACTGCTTTTCTTCCGCTTGTCACTCTGAGGTGCTTGTTTACTTTATTAAGGCAATGCCTTCCCCTTTTACTGGGATTTTACACCTTGGTGCTAGTCGCCAGCCCCTGGCCTATGGAAGGCGGGCTTGGGGTAGTCACGACACGGGCCCCGAGGGTGGGTCGTGACAAATTGGTATCAGAGGAGTTCGGTTCTACCATGAACTCTGATCTTTTCTATGTGAAGCAATAATGTTTAGCGTATTGAGTGTGGTTATCAGTCCAGGGAGTCCAGTGTTGGTGCGGCGGCCGACGTATCCGTACACCAGGACCCTGACTTCTAATTTCCGACTTAATGCACGAAAACATTGATTGCGTGTGTATTTCAAAGTTTTCTTTGTGATTTCTTTGTGTCAGCTCACCAGGTATACTGTTTGATCGTGGCGCACCTGTTTCCTTTTAGGATGGCCCCACGACGGCAGCCAGCTAGGGTTCCGAGAGTCGAGCGAGACGACAGCCCACCGAGCGACGAGGCCTCGGTGCAGGGCCCTTTTCCAGTAGTGGCACCGGCGGTAGCTTTACCCACCGAGCCCCCGATGCTTCCAGCAGCAGCCGCTGACGATGCACGTCGCCTCAGCGCACTGCATGAGTTTCAGCGCCAGCGACTGCCCAGGTTTTGCGGGGAGACGGATCTGCAGGCAGCAGAGGACTGGCTGGAGGAAGTAGTTCGAGTGTTTAGGCTAGTGAGGACACCAGCAGACCTCATGGTGATCCTCGCTGCGAGCCTACTACACGCAGCAGCAGGACGATGGTGGAGCTTGATGCTCTAGGTGCACGATGAGGCATCTCTACTTTGGACGGACTTTGAGAGCATCTTCCGCTCGGAGTTCGTCCCAGCCACCCTTCGTGCGGTGTGTATCCAGGAGCTTCTACAGCTGCGGCAGGGCAGCATGACGGTCGCTCAGTACGCGGCGAGGTTCACCGACCTTTCTCGGTACTCGACAGACATGGTACGGGACCCCTTCTTCCGGGCCCGGACCTTCGAGCAGGGTTTGAGACACGAGATCAGGGCATCGCTGATCTCCCTCAGCATACCGACTCAGACAGGAGTACTGGAGCGGGCACTTCTGATCGAGAGTTTCCTTGCTGAGTCTACACCAGCACAGCAACTCACCGCAGGGCGGCACGTGGCAGAGTCATCTACAGCAGGTAGCCGACGGATGACTCAGGGTTCCAGGCAGACCAGACCTACCGGTGGCCGACTGCACGACTCAGGCTCAGTTGTATGGGGAAGCCGGGGTAGAGTCAGAGCCAGGCGTGCCGAAAGTGGGCAGTGTTACTCCTGTGGCGGGATTGGTCACATGGCTCGTGACTGTCCGACCCGCCATGCTGATGATCAACAGTTAAGTGAAGAACCTCCCAGGCAGAGGCAGAGGTTCGACCGTGGCGGTCCGCAGGGAGGAGTCGGACGAGGCAGAGGAGCTGGACAAGCAGCCGGTGGTGGGCGACGCTTTGAGGCTCTTCCACCACCACCACCAGGAGGTCCACCCCGACCACAGGGAGTAGGTGAACATGCGAGAGCTCAACTTCAGGCAGCCGAGGCCTTCGACCATGGAGCTCTGGGAGCCGATGGACAGGAGCTGAACTAGTGGATACATCCTTTGTACTTCTGGTTCCTTGTTGCATTTGTGTAGCGTCTTGTATTATGAGCTGAAATAATAAAAGACGCATACCTTTGTGATATTTTCGTTCCTGTCCTCTTTCGTGATGTTACTAAGAGGTTCCAGTTTTGACTGTTGACTTGACCCTCACTTGTGAGACATCTACTGGAGGAGACCCAGTTACCACACACTGATGCCGACAGTGTGACTCAACCCTTGGAGGCGAGAGTAACGGTTTAATCTCTTAGTAGTAGCGTCGAGGCCTTACGACGTCATCCTTGGTATGGATTAGTATCATCCATGTTATGATTGACTGTTTTAGGCAAAGAATGTGGTTCATCCAGGGGATGAGACCAGATTTCTCTTTTCGGCAATGAAGAAATCTTGCAGCTCTGGTGGGACCGGGGATGGTCCAGGCCATGACAGAGAAGGTCCAGGTCATCCAGGAGCGGATGAGGACAGCACAGAGCCGGCAGAAGTCATATGCTGACAGGAGGCAGAGGCCACTGGAGTTCGAGGATGGCGACCACATCTTCTTGCGGGTCTCACCTCGACGTGGTATTCGGAGATTTGGCCGAGGCGGCAAGTTATCTCCGCGCTTCATCGGACCCTTCCAGATTCTCAGCAGGATTGGCAAGGTGGCTTATCGCCTGGCTCTACCACCTCAGTTGCACCGGGTGCACGACGTCTTCCACGTGTCTCAGCTGAGGAGATACGTGCACGACCCGACGCACATCATTGATCATGGGGAGCTTGACGTTGACGATGGAGCGACTTTTGCGGAGGTCCCGGTGGAGATAGAGGATCGACAGGAGCGGGTCCTGCGTGGGCGATCGATTCCTCTTGTGCGCATCAGATGGAAGCACGGGAATCTCCAGGAGAGCACATGGGAGCGGGAGGCTCAGATGCGTGCTCAGTACCCTCTTTTGTTTCCCTAGTTTTTTATGTATCTTTACGGGGACGTAAAGCCCTGAGGTGGGAGTAATCTAAAGACCCGTAAAATTCAAGGGAAATTTTTTTTTCTTAATTTTCTTTTGAATTTTACAAGAGCGCGGTTTCAGACGGCACCTGATTCCGAGGCCCGGAGTGCCCGGAATTAATTTCCGAAGTTTGGCTCGGGTACGTTCAGTGAACGAATGAGCGGGAATTCCTAACTTTTGATCCGGTGCTCGGAATTGAAATCTGAGGGCACCGATGAACTTGCAGCGCCGATATTCGCTTAAAGAGACCTTTTCGGGAGTTGCGTTTGTTGCGGGTTGAAAGTTAGTTTTGGGGTTTTTAGTTTGAGTTAAATAAAATTTGTATAGAACAAATTTTATTATAACTTGTTAAAAACCTACCAAAGGGGGTTGGAAGTGGGACCCACACCCACTTAACCTCCCTTGGGAGGATTAAGTGTGGTGGGGCCCACACGAACCCCCACCTTTTCAACTCCCCTCTCTCCCTCTTAATGGCTTGATATCTTAACTTCTATTTAATTATACAACTCATGTATATTAAATAAGTGAGTTAATTTTGGAGTTATCCATTTTGAATTTCAAACCTTTGAAATTCTTTGTTAAGTTTTTGATTAAATTAAGATCTTCTCTCTTTTTGTTGGGTTAGAACGCTTTGGCCACCTTGAGAGCTTTTGAGGGCTTCTTCTTCATCTTCAAGCACTGACGAAGAACACGAAGAACGCTCATGCTCCGACGAAGAACGACGCCTCTCTTCTTCGTCCTCCATGTCAACGAGAGGGAACGCCGCTTCCTCCTCGGACCTTCTTCGTTGGCATACGAAGATTCGCCAACGACGTATCTCTTCGGGCATATCTCTTCGTCAACGGATTTGACGAACGACGACCGCGACGCCCGACCTCCGTGACGTTGTCTTCCGCGGGACGTTGTCAAATCTTCGATCTTTTACCCGAGGTAGGGGTTGTTGAATATTGTTAATTTATTCCATTTCTTGCTCGTGGATCGCATGTCTACGTGAGACTTTTGAATATTTTATATAAGTGTTATTGTTTAACGTGAGTGGGGGGGGGGGGGGCGGACCGCATGAACACGGCCGAACCCCCCTCCATCGTTCATGTTGTTTATTCTTGCGGGCGGAAGCAAGGTGGCGTGGTGTCGTCGCACCACGCGGATAATTGTACGTTTAACTTACACAATGTCGTCGCGCGCGCACCTTGGAAGAAACAACAAGAACGCGACGCTGCCGCGCCGCGTTGAATGAATATCAAAGCACGGCAAAGGGGCGCGGTGCCGTCGCACCGCGCCGGACGACGAACACCGCGGCCGGTTCCGGGCCGCGGCGGGACGAGGAGACCGCGGCCGGTTCCGGGCCGCGGCGGAAGAGAAGACCGGCGGCCGGGTCGCCGGCGTCGGAAGCCGAAGGGGGGACCGGAATTTCCGGTCCCGTTGGAGAAAACCGGCCGGCCAGCTGGCCGGCCGGAAGGCATTAAACCGGGGGAATTAATCCCCCGGCCAGCATGTAAAACCCCCCTCTTTAAGAGGGGGGCGGTTCCATGAAAGGGGGGCAGCAGCCCCCCGGTTCTTTTTTTAAAAACCGACCCCCACGTGGGGGGTCGTTTGCTGCAAAGGCGCGGCACATAAGGCAGCGCCGACAATTCAATCAGCGGGGGCTTAGCCCCCCGCGTGCGGCCCCTCGCGGCGCCAGGCCGCCGTGGCCCGCCGCGCCGCCGCCGGCCGCCGCGCCGCCCCGGGGGGGGGGGGGGGGGGTCGGGCCGGGTCGGCCCGGACCCGGACCCGGACCCCCCGTTTTGAACCTGTTTCGGTCTTTTGGCCATAACTTGAGCCTCAGACCTCCGAATGACGAACCGTCTGCGGCAACGCGATCCTTGGATCGAGACGGTCGTTTCGGTATATCGCACTCAAGGTTTCGGATTACTTTGAGTTCGGCCGGGTTGGTTTGTTCACGAAACCAACCGGGCCTTCGGAGCGGAAACGCTCATATCTTGAGCCACGAACGTCCGATCGACGCGCCGTCAATCGCGTTGTGTTCCTCTTAGTGAGACGGATCTTTTGGCATACTCCGCCCGAGGTTTGGACGCAGGTGGAGTACGGTCGGGTTGGTTTTGTCTTAAAAACCAACCGGGCCTCGGAGACGAAAATGCCAATAACTCTCAGACCGGGCGTCCGATCGACGCGCCGTCTGTTGCGTTGAGTTCCTGTTGACGATACGGAACTTTTGGATACATCAACTCTGGACCTTTTGACAGTTGATGTATCAGCCTCTCGGCTCGTGGAGCGGACCCTCTGAACGAGCTTGCTGTGTGCGGGAAGCCTAGTGCTAGCTGCGACTGACTGCTACTACTACTGCTACGACAGCTACTGTGACTGCGACGACGACAGTACAAAGATCCTGTGTGGTTTCGACGACGACGACTACAGCACTCAGCGATCCTACGTGGAACAGTGCTACCGAACCTGTGTGAGCTGAATCTTCTTTTTACCTTGAGCGGTGGAGCGCTTGGGTGTAGCGGCGGACCCGTGGTACTTGACAGTGGTGGTGCGCTTGGATGCAGCAGCAGACCCTTGGCGGTGGAGCGCTTGGTTGTAGCGGCGGACCCGCGATACTCTACTAGTGTGTGCGCCTGGTTGTAGCGACAGACCCGCGACGGTGGAGACGTGCGTGCGGAGTACGGAGACCGTGTAGATGACTGAGACCTGACGACTGCTTGACCGACTCGACTTGGAGTGAGTCGACTAGCCCAGTGGACGGAGCGCCCAATAGTTGGCAGCAGACCCACGGCGGACGGAGCGCCTGGTAGTTGGCGGCAAACCCGCGGTACTCGACAGGAGGAGTACCTCAGTAGGCTATCTGGGTGAGCGCCCGATATTTGGCATCAGACCCTCAGCGGACGGAGCGCCCGGTAGTTGGCAGCAGACCCGCGGTACTCGACAGGAGGAGTACTTCAGCAGTCTTAGGTTAGTGAGCAGTACCTTGGAGTCGTGACAGGACCACTGTACACTTCAGAGTTGGGGCTCTTCAACATTTACGGTTTCGATAATGAAAATCCTGGTTTGAGCTGAGTCAATGATCTTTGTGATTCCTCATGATTGAGATGGGTCGCTTGATAACATAGGTATATGTATGGGCATATACCTGGGTAATGGTAATCCGTTGATTTCATAAACTTGTTATAACCTGTGTGGATTTACTGTTTACTCTTTTTTGTGGATTGGGTTGTTCTTGGGCTCGGTGTTGGAGCCGAACGGAAATTAGTGACATAGGTATATGTATGGGCATATACCTAATCATCGTCGGGTGTTACTTCGTGATTGTATCTTCTTGTGGTTTATCCTTTGTGGATTTAGGGAGACTTTCGAGGGTATCGGGGTCCCTACTAAGTATCTTATACTCACCCCAGCACGGGCTATGCCCGCACTTCATTGTGTTGGTTGCAGACGACGGACAACGCTGACTACGGTTGTGGCTAACGGAGTAGGTCGGTACCCGGAGGAGGACCACTGAGCGGGACGTGCTCGGAGCGGACAGTTGGACCCGAGGAGTTGTGGAGCTATCTGTACCTACCCTTCAGGTAGGATCCGTGGTGGACGATCCAGGAGCTGAGCCATCTGTACCTACCCTTCAGGTAGGAATCGAGGAGGACGTCCCAGGAGTCTCTTGTACTTTCATTGGCTGTTTTCCCTTTCGAGTTGTACTTTACATTACAGTTGGGCTTGTATTTCCGGCCCCTTTTCTTCAGCACAGTTGTTCTAGTTTTGTGTACTGCTTTTCTTCCGCTTGTTACTCTGAGGTGCTTGTTTACTTTATTAAGGCAATGCCTTCCGTTTTTACTGGGATTTTACGCCTTGGTGCTAGTCGCCAGCCCCTGGCCTATGGAAGGCGGGCTTGGGGTAGTCACGGCACGGGCCCCGAGGGCGGGTCGTGACAAATACAGGTGGGACAAAATCATTATATGTAGTAGTGGGAGGAAAAGATCCATCGGGTTGTGGTAGTAATTTTGCTAAAGGGGATTCCATGATGATGAGATCGACAAGAGGATGCCAGCCGGTACCAGTAGTAAAGATGAGTACAGATTCCATGACCACAGTAATATCAGTAGTGGGTATTGTAGAAACTAGAGGTATGGAAGGAGAAGTAGCTTCTGGTGTAATGGGAATCCCCTAATTTTGTAGTAGTAGCTCAATCATATGCTCAATATGGTCTTGGAATTGAGTAGAAGTAGTCTTTAGCTAAAGGATAGTAGCCTAATAATGCACCAAATTATCCATTACATGGTGTATCTTGGCTAGGCGAATGGTGATGGGGGGTTAGCCAAGGGCACAATAGCTTAAGGCGATGGGGAATTTCTAGGAGGGGGAATGGGAAAGGATGTTGGGAAGGGTGAGGAAACGGGAAGGGGCGAGGAAGGAAGTGTCTGGGAAGCCTCAGGGGAAGGTGGGTCGGCATGTGGTGGGGGTGGATCATGTCAAAGATACATGTGACAATGCTTTTGGACCAATCCCATGTGAATAACCATGAGAATGTCCATCCTCTAGGGGGGACATAATCGATCATGTGTAAGGGATGGTTTGAAAACACCAAGGGGGTGGGAATGGATGGTTGCATAGAACCCACAATTTAGGTTTACCTGATGGCTCGTGAGCATGGCATGGATGTAGGAAATGGCATGGTAGGGGCGTTTTGGGTTGTCTTTTTAGATGACTCGGGTGTGGAGCTCCATTTCATGGTCAATCATTACTATGTTATCTTTTTGGCAGGAAAAAAAAGAGGGCGCTAAATCACAGGGGTGGGAAATGGAGGATATGGTCTAAATTGATGTTACTCTTATAAGATGTTTTGGTGTATCCGTGTTTAGGCCCAACAATATCCATCCACATGTAAATGAGTTCAGAACGCTTGGGGGTGGGTCAGGATGGAAATAAGGTGCGGGGTAATTGGATGGGGATAAAAGCCACACCCTCAACCGAAATCGATCATGGTAAGGGAAAATGGTCAACCGCCCTACTGAAATCAGACCACCAGGACTTTGTCTATAGGTTTCACCTGGTACTCAAGCTTTTAGAACTCAAAGGAAGCAGCGAAATCCAAAAATAAATCTCTAAAAAAAGTAGTGTTGAACTAGAATATCTCATGTAAAAGCGTGTGCCCGAGGAGATCCTCCAACTCCCCTAAAATACATAGTTGTTGAGGCATGCTGCTATTAAGATATCGACTACTCAAATAGATCGTGCGATAAGAGAAGCACCAGATTTATTTGTGTGCTAGTTCGATGACTGGAAACACCAGGAAAGGATATGGGCACGATCAGGGGCCACCCTATGTGGGGAATTACCAGGGGCTAGTTCTGGTTTCATTAGAGGCCAGAGCCATATATAGAGAAAAGTGACCTCTCTCCCTCAGTAGCATAGGTGGTCCACTTTCCATGCATAGGTTCTTCGTTCTCCATATCTTGAAGAACAAATGAAAAAAACATAAGGAAAATAAAATAAAAAGGAAAATAAGAAAATTTCAAAAAACCAGAAAAGTAAAAGAACATGGAGTATATATCTAGAGTACATAGCGTGTAGTGGAAGTAGGTTAGAATCCAGTGTTATCTAGAGAGACACACCAAGTTGTCATGGTACTAGCTATGAAAATATATACATCGTGTACATAACATACATGCCGATTGTGTGAACAAGATTTACGAGGTTATGTAAATCAATTACCCAAGCATGACACTAGATTGTACACAATGTTTACCAAGTAGAGACATGGTGTAATTTAAAATTTCAAATTTTTCCAATGGTGGATGAGTATAAAAATACATGATGTTTATTATTTATTTCATGCCCGTGTACTATGGGAAGCTGAACCAATAGCTGATCCAAAAAAACACCATAAAAAATTGAGGAACTAGGATATAAGGAGTGAAAAATGGCATACCTTGATCGAGGAACGAAATAATGAAGAAATATGGACTTAAAATGAAAAAAAATTGATGATTGGATGAGGGGAGGTCATGCAGATTTTGAGAGATGATAATAGTTGGGAGGGGGTCCGCGCGACGTGGGGTTTTTCAACATAGGGTTTCTGGATTTTTTCGCCAGAGTAAATGATGTGTACTCTAGTATACATTCCATGTAGTACGATTTTTTAGAACCATGTATGTAATATAATTATTATAGTAAACATTATAATAATTAATATTAATAGTTATAATAAAATAAATACATTCACATATATAAATATATAATTTAAACATTTATATATACAAATAATGTATCAAGATGTACACAACATGTGTTCTAAAATTGGAAAAAGTGATGTACAACCTTTGGTTTGGTGCTTAGGGTGAGGTTTGAACCGGTGATCAGCCAATCCAAATGCAAGACCTAAAACACTAGAGATAAGGATGTACTACTGATCATGATTATGAATTATATATATTTAATGTATAGGTCCAATACTACATGGGATTATGTAGTGGTACGACATGTGGTTTTTAATTAGAATAAAATGGAATATGAAAGGAAATTAGCCGAGTTCAAACACTAGTCGTTTGGATCCAGGGCATAGACTCTACCAATCTGTGAACATCACCTACATGTACTCTTATATATTGAAAACAGTTTTAGTTATTAATGAAAACATTGTACACATGTATTATATCAAGATACAAATGTTGTGGATTTATTAAAATAATAAATGTTGGAAATGGGATGGTTATCTGGATTAGAACTCGTTTATTTTGGAATAAGGTTACTACACTGGCCAACCGGTCCACCCCCATCATGCGTTTTCTTGTATTTAAACACACAAACACACACAGATATATATATATATATATATATATTATGAAAAATACAACATATGTTGTTTAATTAAACATTAGTATAAAAACAATGAACCCCAGGACAATGGTTGGTATAGAGGGATTCAAACCGGTGATGACTCGGATAAACTTTATTGACCCTACCATCGACACTGGAATCATCCATGTTCATTATTTAGTCTATATATATATTTATAATATTAAGAATATAAACTAAAATGACTCTGTACATGGAATTTATATAAGAGGTACATGTCATGTAAACTCTATGTTGCCTACCTGGAAATGCCTTTATTTTAGGTCGTTGGCTTGACCGACTGACCTATGTTTACCAGAGATGCATGGGTGATAGAGTTCCAACAAGGTCATCCATGTTATTGTATGTCTTAAAATGTTTTCTGTTCACCATTAGAGATTAACCATACTCCCCAACAGTTTCTATCACTCCAAGTTGGAATACATGTATGACCTGGAATGGTCCTGACCATCTTGATTTTAGCTTTCTTGGAAATAATCAAAGATAAGATTTTAAAAGAAGTACCTAATCACAGTGTTGGAAAGATTTTTTGTAAAATCATATGGTCATGGATTTATCTCATATACTCCTTGTACATCTTTTCGTTCACATATGCCTCCTATCGGATTTAATTAAGTCCCATTAGTGGGAACTTAAACTTCTCCTCACATGCCTTTAGATCAAAATTCAGGGTGTTGAAAGCCCAAAAAGATTTTTGTTCCTACTATACTAGGATATGACATGGAGTTCCATAGATGAGGCTGAACAGAGACATCCCCAGTGTCATATTGAAGGTAGTCTGATATTCCCACAAAGAATCATCTAGCTTCTTGGACCAGTCTTTTCTTGATGGGTTCACCATTTTCCCTAGAATCTTATTGATATCAAGGATGTAGAGCTCTACATTCCACTGGACTGGGGATAATATGGTCTCCCCATATGGTGCTTCACCTTGTACATTGAAAATATTCCTTTCATCAATGTGTTCATGAAGTTGGTACCTCTGTCACTGATTAGAACACATGGAATGTCAAACCTGCTAATTTTGTTTTTTAAAAAAAATCCATGAATACCTTTTTCGAGTTGTGTGTTGTAGCATGGGCTTCTTCCCACATGGATAAGTAGTCGATGATGACCAGGAATGTATGTATTCTCGAAATATGGGGTAAATGTCCCCATGATGTCTATGCCCGAACATTGTAGATCTCCACCTCCAGGATGGGGTGCTGGGGAATCTCAGCTTTACCCCCCACATTACCCATTCATTATAATCCATCACAAAAGGAAACAAAGGCTTGGGAATCTCAATGGATGGTGGACCAGAAAAACCCATACTATAGGATAATTTCTATATTATATTCTGGCCCATGATTTCCCCAAAACAACGAGGTGTGATAGAAATCCAAGACTCCATAAGCATCAGTTTCTAGGATGCAATGTCGGATCACCCTATATCCATAGGATTCAAATCATAAATGATCATCCTAGAAGTACCTCTTGACATCCAAGAGAAACATATTCCTCTAATAGAAGGTTAGGTCAAGGTGGATGACACCTATAACCAAATCATTTGCAATATTAGCATACCACGTCCAAGTAGATTATTCAAATGAAAAATGGTGCTCATTAGTGAAATGCTCCATGATCTATCGATATTTATCCTTATAAAAATTCAGCTGCTCTAGGCAGGAGACATGATCAGCAACAATGTTCATGCTCCCATTCATTACTTGGATCTCTAGATCGAATTCTTATAGAAGGAGTAACAATATAATTAATCATGGATTTGCATCATTTTTTTAAGAATTTATGTGAGTGATGCATGGTCAGTATAAAGAATAAATTTCGATAGTAGGATGTAAGAACTAAACCTATCAAAGTAGAACAACATTTTCATCATCTCCTTTTATGTGGTTGTGTAGTTCATTTGTGCCTCGTTGAGCATACTGTTGGCATAATATATGGGTCATAAAATTTGGTCAAGTCATTGCACCATGGCTACTCCAACTGCATAGTCGCTGGAATCACACATCACTAAAAGTTGCTCCTACAAGTTAGGAGAAATCATCAATGGAATTTCCCCCAGGTTATACTTTTGGTGTGAAAAATTTGTGTTGCATGCCTCATCAAACTCTAAAATGGAATAATTGTTAATAAGGTTTGGGATGGGCTGATCTCTCTTCAAGAATTTGCAGACAAACCATCTGTAGAAATCTGCATATCCCAGGAAGCTACTAATGGCTCTGATGGAAGTTATAATAGGATGTCGTGAAATGACTTCTATATTTTTAGGATCCACCTCTATCCCCATTTTCATGATTCTCTGACCAAGGATGATGCCACTTTGTACCATGAAATGACATTTCTCCCATTTTAGAACAAGATCTAGGTTTCGCAAGAAAGTGGTGATTTATTTTCAATTAACAATAAATTCATCAATAAAAATCTCAAGGATTTGTGCCTCCAATTTATGGAATATAGCCACCAGGAATTGCTAGAGGGTGGTGGGAGCATTTCACTTGCCAAAGGAAATCCTTACGTAAAAAACGTAATATAGGTATTTTTAAATGAGATCTTCTATTTACCCTCTCGGGAAATGGGAAATTTATTATAATAAAAATATCCATCGAGGAAGAAGTAAAACTCATACCCCGCTATTCTCTCTAGAATCTGATACATGAAGGGTGTTTGAAATGATCCTTTATCGTGGAATCATCTAGCTTTTGGTATTCCACAAAGAATCTCCATCCCATTACAGTGTATGTGGGGATGTTCCCATTATATTCATTTGAAATCACAGTGATACCCCCCATTTTGGGTACCACTTGTAGGGGTCTCAACCAAGGACATTCTGAGATAGGGTATATGATACCTACATCCAGTTATATGTTTATCACATTATTCCTTACTTCCATCACTGGGGGGTGTTCATCCATCGTTGTGGTTGCTGAGATGGCTTCACTCTTTCTTCAAGCAACACCATGTGTGTAAAAAATATAGGGCTAATGCCCTTCATGTCGGAAACTATCCATCCAATAGCCTATATCAGCTACTTCAAACCATGAAGAAGCACATCCTTCTACTCTTGTGACAATATGTTAGTATGTATGGAAGGAAATTTCTGATGGTTTCTTATGTACATGTACCTCAATGAATACGAGAGAGTTTTTAGTTCTTGTTTAGGCGCCTTTAAAATAGAGGGTACAATTTTTTTTACCTCTAACTGCTCTAGAATTTTGGGAATAACAATATGTTCCTAGTAGTGGCCACCTAGGCCATCGGGAAAGTTATGTTCCTCTAGGGATTCATCAACAAGAATTTTTAAAAAACCATGTCATAAATGGTAGAGAAACATACTAGAACATAACTTTTTCTCCTCAACTTATAATCCATGGTGGTCATTGCATAACAACCCTAATTCTCTAGTAATGATGGTTGATTAATGAATTCATGGAAATTTTAGGAGATTTGTTCATCTCCTACTCTGAAAATCATGTCCTCCTCATTTATGTCGATCAACGCCTTCCCAGTTTCCAAGAAAGGATGTCCCTGGAAATAACACCAAAATATTGTTTGTCATTTCATTGATTGTGTGTTGTTGATGTCCCAAATTGATATTACCCACTCTTAAGATATGATATAATATGACTGAGTTCGATCCATATGGAATGGGTTAGTGTGTGAATTCGATTAATTTTGGAATTAACCTACTGAATGACGAGAAATTTAGAGTGGGATTTTTGTTTTTTTATTATAACAACATTTTTGATTAATAAGGTAAACATTGATATTAAATGGAATGGAACATAAAAGTGGGTTTTAATGTGGTTTATATAAAAAATGAGTGTATAGGGGATGTGGTAATTATGGATGTTATACCAATTTCTTATTAGGTTGTGTTGTTCATAATATCCAACACTCTGGGTTTTTACAGTGACAAGGTTCCATTGGTCCAGTAAACTATGTCTCGAACTGAAGAAACTTACACCTTGGTTTTGTAGTCAATGTTTTATAATAATTTATTTAGATTAAACCATTTTGAGTCGATATATACTTCCAATTATGATGAAGGAATTAATAGTTAATCTTTTTTTGAGTCCATAATTTTTTTTTCATTTGGTCTAGATCTGAATCTTAGTGATACAATGAATCTATTTATGAATAATAAAAAGTCAAAAATATAATCAACACAAACATAAAAATTAATTGAAATTACAACACAGTTTCATCACCCACATCCCCAACATATGGTGTGTTTAGTAACACATTAAATGAAATAGTACAACAAAACACTATATTCATTATGTGGTTATCACAGAAACATTGAGGATTAGTGAATTATTTCGACTGGATGGGGGGATGAAAGTGTAGCAGAATAATGGTAGCATTGCAGCGTGGCAGCGGAACATACCTCCTTTTCTTGAATAATGAAACCCAAAAACCAAAGGCCAATCACTCTATTTATCAAAAATAAAATTACACAGTGAGTATATAAATTAGACATCATTTAGTGTCATCAACATGCCTTTGTATTTGTTTTTCTCTGATAGGTGGCCATCTACACCACCATTGACTTCCGTGGTGTCGAAAGTCTGTTCATGAAGGGTACACAAGATGTGGCATCACCACACATGACATTTAGTCTCTATAAAATGACACCAACCACATCTAGAAGCTTGGACAGGGTATGTAAGTATGACCCACATGGTTTGTAGTCTCTGTTTTGGAAACATGGGCGTGTACTTGTCTATTCGATCAGTATCTAAGTCTGAACACACAAGGTGTGTAGGTATATAATCTCTTTGTAGTTGGGAATTGATTTCATATTTCACTCAATTTTTTAAAAAACACCTGAAAATAAACATGATCAGCATAATAAAAGTATTTTTTCACTATGTTGTAGGTATTTTAATAAAACATGTTCACTTTTTGAAAAATATATGTAGAAATGTATACACAAATCGAGTGTATATATACATAAATAATTTGGATAATGATTATATTTTTCTTATAATTATATTATAAGTCAACCCTATGGTTATTCTAATTATAAGGGGTTTGAAATTGTTTTATGCGTATGATGTGCTATGTGTCCTACAATGAACATTATTTTCATACAATTGGATTTAAATGGTTTCCTTGAGATAAAAAAGTGTGTTTATTTTTCATGAGGATGTTTTTTATTTCATACCATCTAAAAAAAGCTATGTTAATGGATAATATTACATGGGATTTATAGTTTTTCAATATAATATCAATTTTCATTTTTTTGTCTTATACTGAGATTTTTGTTCTCATTCCATAATCCTAAAATAGATTTTATAGTGTTTAAGGATAATTAAGTGAGTGTAATAAGTCATGTTGAACATTGTGAATATTTTTTATGAAAATAAATATGGATTAGTTTTAAAGGATTTACATTATGGGAAGAATTGTTACATATAAGAGGACTCCACATTGTAATATATTGAATTTTTTTGTTGAGTTACGAAGAAATTTTAAAAAACTATATCCCAAAAATTATCATCTAGGTGAAATAATTTGAAATATTTATTAAAAATAATTATTTATAATATTTAAGGAAATTTCCTAATATATGTAATCATATGCCTATTTAGAAAACATTCGAGTTTATTATAATGATAATAGAATAAAAATTAAATATTATTAAGTTAATAATTTTTTGAAAATATATAGAGTGTAATGATTTTTATAATTGTACATGTAAACTATTTCTATGGAGAATTGTTTCTTATAGTGGAAATATAATAATTTTTGTGAGAAAGAACAAAGTGGAAAATATCATACCAAATATGTCTCCAAAGATAGTAGTAGTTGAAAAAGAATAGTTATTTTCATTTATTAATCATTATAAATAAGATATTAGTTGTGTTGGAATCCATTCTAGAGAAGATCCTAATCTATCATGATTAAAAAAGTATATATTGGAGTATTTGACGAGTAAACAACACACATCATTGATTTTATAATCTAACTCTGAGTTAGTGGAAAGATAGATCAATGCACTGGATAAAATATTTGATGTTATGGGATACACAAAACATTGAATTGAAACCCATTACATTTATATTTTTGTAGTTGAAGATAGTTGATGGTGGTATTTGATAAAGAATTCCACAAATAAGGATGATCATGATGCCATAAAACGGGGAACATTTAGTAATATGTTTCATGATAAATTTTTACCTATTGTTTTTTGTTTATGATGTAGATTTTGTTTGGAAATTGAGGTTGAAATATGAAGATTTTTTATATTCATAAGAATAAAATATCAAAATATTGGTATGTTATATGTTGATTTATTCAGGACACTAATAGAAAAATTTATATATTTTACTCATGGTTTAAACATTGTTTCTTAAGAACATTATAATCCTGATAATTTTAAGGATATGAGACATCTGTTCCTTGTAATGATAATGTAGAGATTGAATATGATGATAGTTATGTTCCTCCAGATTATATAATTAATAAACATTCATGGTTTCAAGATGGAGATAATAAATATAATAATAATTTTGGAGGTATGCCCCTAAAATATTCAAGGTGTGGGAAATTACCTTTATGATAATTCTAATAAGAATCAGGAATGTTGTACCATTATATTATGACTTTTCCTAGGCCCCATGACATGAATAAAAATGCTATGAACTATCATATTATTTTATATCAGATAGGGAGTCAACAATGAAATTTTTCATCTGTAACGAGTTGGTTAATTATTCTAATATATGTTTAATGTTACTTACTATGTGTGGAAATCATCATGATTACAAAATAATTGTGTGGAAAAAAATATTTTATAATAGAATGATTGATGCTGGGACATCTAGTGAAGGGGTTACAAGTATGTAATTTATTTATTCAAATTATGAAAATATAATGTTTTTATCTAGAGCTTCTTATTAATTATTTTTTGAGAAAAATTCAATAATTGAATGAATATCACATAATAAATTTTTTATAGAGCTCTTGTGGAAAAATTCTGTGTAAATACTAACAAATCCCAGATTTATTGGATTCAACCTCTTGTTATTAGGGGAATGGTCTTACGTGAAAATCATGTTGAACATCACATAGTGGAGTATGATATTATTCTGGTTATGTATTGGATTTCATTTTATCCTTCAATTATCAATTTTGGTGATAATAATGTTTTATTATAGGATTTAATATATTCTATTACATACCACGAATCAAAAAAATTTATAAAATATTGTTGAGAGACTTACCAAACTCATATTATTAAAAAGAATGAATCTAATAATATTTGTGATGTTCTTCTTGTGAATGAATAAACAGATGTATTCATTGTTATTTTTTCATTTTTGGATTTAATTAAGAGGAGGATTTTACTATGTACTTAGTTCCTCATTGTAATCGTATTTCTAAACCCCATTATTGAATGTTGCATGCATAACAATTATAGTAGAAACCCAATTATTGTACTTTTTAGATAAGGGTTTCATTTGAACTAAAACATCACATTTTGTGTTCTTGTGTTATTTTTTGATAATATATATAGTTCAATGATACTTTTCATTGAATATTATACCTTGAATAACATCTCTATTAATTTTCTTATAAGTGATAAATATCCCCACTTATTTAATAAGTAAATAAAATTTTGAGAGTGAAATTTACAAAATGGGGAATAATATAAAATCCTAATAAATTGAATAATAAAATATTTAAATAATTATTCATATTAATTATAATTTTATATTTATTTAAAAAATATTTTTAATTTTTTTTAAAAGGAACTGATTTTAACAAATCACTTTTCTTATATATTTTTTATTTTAAATATTAGTTAAAAAATTTTAGAATTTTAATTATATATATTTTTTTAATTTCATTAATAACATAATTCCAAAATTAACATATTGTTAATTTTTTTTAATTTTTCAGAATATACAGATCTTATGGTGAATAGTTTAAAATATCATTTTTTTTAAAATTCAATTATTTTGAAAGTAGTAAATAATTTATAAGTCTCATTCATATTTGTAATATAATTTAATGTCACAAGAATATTAATAATTTATATTTATTCCACTTAATTAATTTTTAATCAACTTCATATTGTAATTTAGTATAAGTTTATTTTGGAATTCAAACGGTTTTTTTTCTAAAAACATTTCAATGGTTCTAAAAAATTTCATTTTTCATTTATTTCTAATATTCTCAAGGTGGAATGTAATAAATAAAACATATAAATTATATATAAATAAATATTATATAATATAAATACATTGGTTATTATAATCCATTGAGTTAATATAACAAATACCATTTCGTGAAAATACACTTCTTGAAAACCAAGTTTTTCATCATTTATATATAATTAATTTTAAATTAAATAATAAAAGTAATGTGAATTTAAATTTTTAAAATATATTCCATTTTTGGGATATGAATAATTTAAATTATCTAACAATTTCAACTTATTATTTCACCTAATAGATAATTAAAACATTAATAATTAATAAACATGTCCATGGTAAAAATGGGTTCAAGAGGGGTTAAACTAAAAATATGAGTGTTTAAATTACCTAAACACTTTCATAAAATCTATTTATGGCCATATTTACACCACATAATATCCAATTGTCTATAATGGTCCTTCTTGGATAGTTTTTTTAGGTTAAAAATATGAGGACACCTCAATATTTTTAAAACATTATAATTGTGCCACTCAACTCACATAGAAAAGGCCACTTCATCTTCTCTCTTCTTAACACCATCATAGAGAAATGCATAATGAACTGACTTCATTTTCTCTTAAACCTAGCACCCAACCCAATTCGTCAGGTACCCAGAGGGCTTTCCCGATCCCCATGGGCTGGTGATAAGCACTCGGGCATCATAGAACAAATCTAAGGTAATGTCGTTTCTCAACCTAAACAACCATATGGCATACATGTTCAAATAAAAAATCAAAATTGGAAGATTAAAAAAAAATGAAACAATTGTAAGAAATTATAAGAAACAATAAAATATAAAAGTAGCTAAAAACTAAAAGACAAGTCCAAATATGATGATAAAAAAAGCTACTGAAAATGATGGAAAATATGAACTCCCACCATATCACCACATTCTACCCAACCAGATGACATGAACCTCACTACCCCACTTTGGAACCCTGAGTTTCCCTACATTGGAAGACATAAAATCATCTACACACTACCGAATAGGTGCACATGATGTTAGATAATAGGCTCATTAGGATCCCACCCAGGTGTTCCATAAAAAGTATCTGTATAAAAACCCATGAATGCACATTTTATATAAAACATGTCATAATAAGTAGTATAAAAATTTTATAGAAAAAATGTTAAATATTTCGCTACATTAACATTCTAAAAAAAGCACGTATATTAATTTCAAATCACCTTTTTATATCATTTTTCATAATTATGCCATTATTATCAAGGCTAACTCATATATCCATGAAATACGAAATTGATGAAACATATCCTGAATATGTACCAATGAAAACAATAGTTCATAATAGAAGACTACTCATACCATAGTAAATGAAGTGAACAATCCAGTAACTAGAACCCATGTCTAGGAAGAAGAGGAATACCCTTGAGTAACCCCTCAAAAATGTTAATATAATTTTATTAAAAATGCACATGTGAAACATAAGAACACTACATGAGAAACCTTATTATAATTAAAAAACAAAGGCAATGGATTCAATATAATCCTTCAACATATGTATCCAAGGTAACCCATGTGAACAATTTCACAAATAAATTTCAGTGTTTCAAAATTATCCCTTTCCTTTTCATTGATCAAAGAGCAAGGAAACCTCATTCTTCTTTAAAAACCTTTTCACCGAGCACAAAGATAGTGATGCTAATTTCAATAAAAAAATAGTTTATAAACCAAAACAATTAGCTTCATCAACGTAGGCTTGAGACGGATCCACCTACCTCATCACTTGGGTCATCCACAACCATAATAAAATTAGAAAAAAAAATTAAACCAAATGACATCAATAGAGATAATATAATCAAATCCACACATCATAGTATTTATCCAATTTTAGTAAAAAATAGGTCGACGGAAAGGGAGAACACTACATACCTCAAAAAAAATATTCCCACAGCACCACACTAACAAAGGAAATGTTCACAATAGTGATATTTCCAAATAGATCTAGAGGAAACAATGATGTAACACAATCTAATCACAACATATCTTCAACACAACCCATAGGGGACATCATTATAATAGGTAATGAATAAGTGGGAAGAAAACATACCAAGATAGCCACACAAAAATATCATCAGGGATCAGACCTTGAATATATTAATTCAAAAGAAAATGTATCTTTTGAAAATGCATAAGAGAAAACCAGTGTTAGGGATAACTGATCATTGCATGAAAGGAATGAGAAGAACTACCATGTTTTTGTTTTAAAACTACACATGGTTTGTTTCATGGTGGGGATCTATGGTTCACATCATGATGTCCATGTTGGAAAATTAAGCAAAAAAACAACACCTTAGATTAAAAATACATCATTTAGCAAACTTATAATGGGAAAACAACATTCATGATGTGTAATATTTCACAACATGATCCCTCTCATGACTGGAACATAGTAACGGTTTTATGTCATATAACCCAATTACAAGGAATAAAATCCTTTTTCATCGTAAAAATGACATTTTCTTATTGAATTTCTATTAAATCACTAAAATTTCCATTATAGGTATCCTCCCAATCTCAAAATAGGGGAAAACCATGATGAGGATAAGGGAATACCTGATAAAATGGTAATTGGATGATACAAAATCACCATGATAAATACATTCCCACTATATGAAATCAGTGGAAGATGTAATTCCTAGAAAAAGGAGGCGGTCTCTACTCCATCATCAAGGAATCTCGTTCCCAATTCTTATCAAAATCTGACTGCTGTATCCATTGAAATATGAACAACTAAATCGTTTTCCTAGGAAAAAACATCACATGAGAGTCAACGATATCAACTGGTTTATCCAAAATAAAAAATATCTATCTCCAACTCAATTTTTTTCAAAATCAAAATTTCAGTTGAATTATGATGTTATTTCATGAGCTGAGAAAAACATTTTTGAGCCACTGAGTGGCATTAAACGGTCCAACATATCTCATAGACAACATTTGATACTTTCTATGTCGATGATGGCCCAACCAAGAAGATAATTTATGAAAATCAAGTACCCTATAGAAGACTCAGAGGATAATACATCCCTTCCTCATATGATTGTGTCAACTATGTGTCCTAAAGAGATGTTGATTCACATCTCAAATCTTCACTAACATCTGTGAAACCCAACATGGTATAACTAGAAATACACTGCCCACATGGTTCCAAAAAGGAGGTGATCTAAATGGGAGACCGAACAATGCCTCAAATAGTGATATTCTAATTGAAAACTGTTAACTTCCCTTATAAACAAACTCAACCAGTCCTAGATTACAATCCCATGATCCTCTAAAATCCATGATAGAAGTCCGGAGCATATCCTCTATAATCTGATTCACTTACTCTATTAGACAATCTGTTTGTTTGTGGTATGCAATTATTAACATGACCCGAGTTCCAATTTCCTCTTCAAAGATCTACCAGAACCTAAACATAAACCTAGGATCACTATTTAAAACAATGGAAAAAGGACCAACATATAACCTCAGAATTTATTACACATACATCTTACCCAAGTCATCATATTTAGTGGTACCTTTGATCAGAATGAAAATAGAATACATCATCAACCGATCAGAAAACTTATAGATGTAAGTCATCCCTCATATAGCCTGTGGAAATCCCACAACAAAATCCATTCATAACTTGTCCCATTTATAGATCCTCATTTGAATATGATGATGTAAATAATAAGGTTTCATGTGACCTATATTTATCTATTCGTAGGTGTATCAACGAGACAGAAACTCTACAATGCCACACTTCATACATAGCCACCATAATCACATCCTCTTATAATAATACATCTTTATAGTTCCTGGATGTAAAACCCATGATGATATATTACTGTTGAACAAAAGTAAACTCCCCCTAGATTCTGGTGCAACATCCCTTTTCCAAAATTAAATAATACCATATGAAGGGAGTGACAAACCAAAAATAGTATCCCAAAAATAAAGCCTTTCTTGAGTCTGAATAAACTCATCATATTACTTCTAAATTTGAATAATAGACTCATTGATAGATGGTGATAATAAAACACTGGTCAGAACCATACCTGAAACATCATTATAATCATTTACATGAAACTGAGTGAAAATCCCAATAATCTTTCAGTCCAGCTTTGATTCCAGAAGAGCCTATATTGGACCGTTCCTACTAAGAGCATCTTAAATGAAGATTACCTTCCATGTGGTTTATCCGATATCTAATTAAATATATAATGTCATTCTACACATCTTCTCTTTCAGAGATTCATGTATTTCTGAGAAACAATATAGCTCATACTTTAATGAGTAGGGAAGACCATGAATCATTCCCCAAAAAGATAGAGCCACAAACAATTAAAAATATAAATAAATGCAGCATTATCAAAATCATGTGTAGGTTAATTCTTATCGTACAGTCAATGATGATGAAATTCATAACCTACCATAAGTCCATCCTTCATAATCTTGCATCCCAATCTAACACCAAAACCATCGAAAAATTCCACACACCCTTTATAGGTATCAGATAAGATAAGAATAAGAGTAGATATTAAAAAATTTATATTTCATTGAATGAAGGAAGGCAATTTGATTTTAATTTTAATATCACCACATTCCTGGTAAGAGAAGTAATAGGTGACACGACCTTAGAGAAGTACTTTTTAATTTTTTCATAGTATCAAGTAAGACTACGAATGCTTTTATCTCAATGACATTTCGTGGTTCCTTACTTGACAAAATAGAATTTACCTTCTCTGGATCAAATTATAAGACACACTTAGAAATATCATTTCCCAAGAAGTTCACTTCTTGAATCCATAAACTACATTTCTAAATATTTCCACAATAAAGGTGACTTCTTAAAATTTCTAGTACCTAACACGGATCGTTCTCATTCTCACACTCGAGTTATGAAGAAACCAGAATATCATCTGTGAACACTGCCACAATAATGTAAATATATTCTTGTAAAATTAGATTCATCAAATCCATAAAAACTATTATTGCATTTTTCAAACCAAAAGTCATCACAAAATATTCATATTGGCCATAACTTATCTTCAATTCTATCATTGGAATATCAAACTTTTGAACTCTGAGATGATGATAACATAAACAATGAAAAATTGTCAGAAACTACCTTTACTAAATTATCATATCAAATTGACCATCCACACAGGGTAATTATATTTTTTCTTAACCATTACTTGATTAAACTTCTTATTGTCCACACACAATCAAAGTGAACCACATTTTTTTTGTGAAGGAGCACAGGGGGCATCCCAAGGTGAAACTCTAGGGTGAACAAAAAATGTTTTTCAAAAGGTTATGCAATTGAATATTGAGATCATTAAAATATTCTAGTTCCATACAACAAAAATGTATCGATATCAGTTGGGTACCTAGAACTAGATCAATTGTAAACTATACCTCTCTCTATGGAGGAAGTCCGAAGAATTCATCTTGGAAAACATCATCAATGTCTCGAACAATAATAGAGAGATCATCAATATAAGAGAAATCATTAGGCACCAATTTCGCAACATCCAAATAAAATATCTTATCCCTTGGAGGGATGGTCCAACACGATGAGACCTCAGGTCCCAATAATCTTAAAATAGGCGATATAACACTTCAATAGAATGAAATTAAATAGACTGATGATAATAATCAACCTCATCACGATGAAAGACAAGAAAATCATTACCAATGATTACATAAAATAGTTCTAAATAAAGGATGAGGAAGTCCTAGACCATCTCCACATCAGATATTATTAATGAATTAGAAGGGAACAGAAACACCTTCATTCTATTGTTTTCCAAGAGCATTCCCTAACTCAATTGTAAATGTCGTATGTTTGATTAGAAGATTGATAATATCAATAGAACATGAATATATAAAAGTGTTGGGGGAACCAATATCAAATAAACAAATTTCTACAGAATATTAAATATGGATAGTATAAATCACTATTTCAGGACCAACACCAAATTCCAAAAGACAGTCATCTACTACGTTAAAATGATCAACTAATAAGGCCTGTGGTGGGAGTCCAATAGTCATTGAATCTTGTAGATGCAAAGCAATAGCCTTTTGAGATGGAAAACCCTTACCATAATGAGGTGTAGTCATAGCCTGATCGAAGAAATGTAAGTGACCATTGCATCCACATCTATTTCATGCCTTTGTGGGCATATGACAAGAAAATATTTTGTTTCCTCCCTTTCCATGCTCATAGTAAGTCATAGGAACACTTCCAAATGCAACAAATGGTGAAGAGGAGGATCTCTACTAAGACCAACCTCCACCACTCATGTGATGATCCCGTCACTTCCTTTTCATTCCATGCACCCTACTGAAGCAATCATTAGATGGAAAATAAAAGGTGGTAAAGCTGACCGTGCCTTCCATATTCATATATTTCAACCTAACTCTACCCAACATGTTCATATAGGTAATGATTTTTAATATGAATGCATGTGATATGATATCTAGTCCCAAACCCTATAGGTACTTTTGTTCCTAGAGCTGGTAATTCTTTACCACTTCTGGAGAAAAACGGAAATGATCAACATATAGGTTGGTAAATTCTAAAATAGAACAGTCTCCCATTAGTAATGATATAAATCAATAGACTTTTTTTGGCATTAAGTACTCTAGAAAAAATATACTGAAATAATATTGATGTTCAACTATTCAAATCTAATCCCACATGGATGTCCTCTTGGACCATAGAATCCCACTATCTCTTTTGAAAACCCTTGAGTGTGAACACTTCACATTTAATAACATATAATCATGTGTCTCGATGGAGTGAAGTATCTGATTTTCCATGAATAGCTACTCATCTTCCTTCTGAGTTTCAGTTGTTTCATTTTAGAACTGTGACTTCTCTACAAAAATCTCCACAATATATCTCTCTATTACCCATATTCTTGTTGAATCTCAACAATAGTGTTCTAAATGTGGAATTCATCTTAATAAATATAACTAAATTCATGTAGTATAGTCATGATGATATTCTAATATATTGGTAGATTTCCTTGAGGATCATATGTTCTAGCCCTGTGAGGAACTCATTTAAGACATATCTAAGGAATAATACAACATGCCAAAATATTAGAATGATTGAACAATATGATAAATATCAATTCAAACTAAAAACCCGATAAGTTGAAAATACGATTTAAAACTAAACACCACCATTAGAGATACATAACCCATCATACCAAGGAGACGTGAGTCATTTGGTGAAAAGAGTTGGCAATGAGCTTACCTCAATATACCTATCATGTGGTGAATATCATTTCTCAATTATAAAAGATATCCCAATATAGGTATTCCTGAAAAAATACCTCCTCTAATACAAAATTGTAACAAAATAACCCATTTTTTCCCTCAAACCGGACACCTAAACTGATCTGTCACATGCCTAAAGGGTCTTCCCAATCCCTAAGGGCTGGCAACATCAATCATGGCCTAAAAATGATCTAAAGTGTAAAATTTATCCAAAACTAAAAAACCAGATATAATACATATACAAAATAAAAATTATAAGAAGATGATGATATAGATATATATGCAATAATTTTATGAAAATAGTGAAAACAGAAAACTAAAAATAAGCTAGAAACATCAAGGGAAGTCCAACTATAGAGGAAAAAACCAAAACGATACATTAAATAATTGCATTAAGGAACTCGAACCATATCACCACTACCTAATAATAATATATCATGAACCTCACCACCTAACTTCGATGTGTTGAATTTACCCACACTAAAAGACAATCAAAGGTCTATGCACCACCGAAGTAGTGCACATGTGATTAACAAACATGCTCAGTATGATCCAAACCAGGTGTTCCATAACCAATATCTATAATAAAAACCCATGTATGCTCATTTTAAATAATACATGGAATGATAAGAGGTAGTGAATTATTATATAAATATTGGTAAATATTTTAATTTTTTTCAACTCTAAAACAGAAGCAGTTATATTAATTTCAAATCACTATTCTATATCATTTTCCACATGTATAACATACATATCAAGGATGAATCAAAAATCCAATCAATTCAAAATAGATATGTAAGAACATGCCTCAGTACCAAGGAACACTACAGGTCAGACAACATGACCACTCGTATCATAGTAAATATTGTGATGAATCTTGTTCCTAGATCACATTCTCATGATATTTTGGAATACCCCATTAGCAAACCCCTTGACAATGTAAATTTCCATCATATACAAAAATTATCCTCAAAACCAGATGAATTCCCCCTGATAAAAACTTCTGATGAACCAAAATCATGTTTCATGGCCTTATGCTAAACCATCCACAACATCACCCAATATAAACTATGTTCCCATTTTCACAATTTCAATTCAATTTTTTGAAAGAAAAAAATTTATTATCATTTATAATAATCAAGGGAATCCAATTTTTCATTAAAAACCCCTTTTAATATATAAAAATTCATGCTAATTTCAAAATAAAAAATAGATTATAATGAAAAAACATGTTCATCAACATATGTAGAGATGGAACAACAAATCTCAACATGTGGGTCGCACACACTTACAATGGAATCTACAACCAATGAAACCTAGTATCGTCAAAAAAAAGGCCCTAGATTCCAATAAATAAATCATTATATTGATACAATTTTATAAAATATGGTGTCAAAAGAAAGGTAGAACACTATATACCTTATGAATGAACATCTGCCACACCACACTAATAAAATAAAATGACTCTAGAGCGATATTGTACAATATATCTAGAAGAAACCAATATGTAGAGACCCGTATCTTGACGTACATGGACATTACATTACTTTTGCGGAATACTTAGTACATAACCAAAACACACACACAAGGATCGTAATAGTTTAGTGTCTTTGGAAACTCGGAACGTAATCTCCTAATCGTGGTGAATGATCTTCAATATCTCCCATAAAGATCTTCCTTTTTTTTTACCTAAAAACCTTTCTTTATATCCTGGGGAAAAGAAAACATAAAAGGGTGAGCTCAAATGCTCAGTAAGGGTAAACAAAAGAAATATCAATCACATCATATACATAAGAACATAGCTTTTGGAAATCTTAACCTGCAAAAGAGCTCATAATATCATAACATGGGATAAATCATAGAAGTGAAAATGAGATCCCCATAATCATAACATGAAACTTGAAACTTTGTGGCATACACACATAATCATAGAAAATCATTTCTTGTTAGTCAAGACTAAATTGCCAAGACTATCTTAGTGGACAAAGTCCCTTTCTGAATCGAGTAACCCTCGTTTCAGTCCTGTTTCACTGAACCGGTATAACCTACCATTTCAGCCATGTCTATCTCATGAGATATAAAATCTTTACCCAATGAATTGGAGGGAGATATAGGTCCCACCCATCTTATAATGAATCCTTTCTTATGTGTGCCACAAAATCATAAACCATACATCATAGCATAACCCATGTAATAAAAATGGGATTCTTAAACAACATGACATCATAAAACCATTCATATAAGATAAAGGAATTCATAAACATAATTCCATCACAAAATAGTAAAATCAATGTAAAAATATGGATAGAAACAGAACCCTTTATTATCTTAGATGGAAAATAATTTTGATAAAACACTTGAAATGAATTCTTGAGAAAAATATCCTTTCTTCTTCAAAATCAATTTCTTTTCACAAAACATCATGCAATTTTAAAAGAAAGAGATTTTATTAAAAATAGTCATGAAATATTTTGGAGGAAGCTTCATGAAAATAAAACCATAAAAATCCGTTCGTTCCGTTTAAGTTAAAAAACATTCTTCGTACTTTTGTCGGAAAAGTCAAAAAGTACCTCGTACGAAAAACGAAAAAAGATTCCTTTCATATCCTTTACTAAAAACTCATAGAAGGGTAAAATTGGATTTAAACAATTGTAGGTGGATGGAAATAATATTACATATTGAGGGAACATGGATGTGGATGATAAAATACACCCTAGTAAATACTTACGAATAAACAATCTCGGATAAAAATGAGATTGTGATATTTCCCTTACCTTAGGTCCGACTTGCTTTGTAAGTGTCCGAACCTCCTATATAATGATTTAAATCATGTTATTGACTTATTACAGAATCATATTCATTGTTATGATATCATATATGGTTCACTTATGACATTATATTACCTGTTCTTTTGTAAATTCCATGTTAAAGAAGCGTTTTGGGTAAAATCGTTTCATTTATCGTAGGTGTTTTGACTTGTTGTTCTTGACATCATTATTACTTATATCATGATTTACTTACTTCCAGAATATAAAATATGATTTATATATCATATATATTCAGTATATATATATATATATAATAGGTAGATAAATAAAATGAAAAACACCGTTCATGGAGACGGTAGTCCGTACGTACGCATGAACGCTGTTTTCCTTTCCTTATTGTCTTGAAATGGAAGTAAGTAGATGACATACATATGTATATATATACATAAATCCAGTAGCCTTATAATGTCATATATTTCATTATTATTTCTTATATATACATTATAATCATTCTTAAATGGTTAACATGGAGAATGAATCTCATCGCGTCGTGGAGACGGTATTCCGTACGTACGCACGAGCGATGATATCATTTCTATAAATATTGAATTGAATTGGAGTGGATTATACAATATATCAGAATCAATATGATGTTGTAATAACTATGTATAGTTATTCTTTACACCATTATACCCATCCATGTAAGGTGGTGGTGGAAAATAGATTACACCACGGCGTGGAGACGGTATTCCGTACGTACGCACGCGCGGTGATTTCTTTTTCCGTAGGATGGATAGATGGTGAAATAGGGTTGTTTCATACTTATAATAACATATCATTATATGAGTGATACTGATGTTATTACTTCATAATGAAACAACCTAAGAAGAAGAAGTGGAAGAAGAAATAAAGATGAATGAATTGGTAACGGTAATTACCTCTTCTTTGAAGTGCCTCTTTGAGACCTCCTCTTAGGGCACTAAAATGGGTCTTTGAGGAAGACCAGAACCTCTAGGATTATTCTAGGGAAGTGAAGAAGGGATTTTGGCAGGGGTTGGCCGAGCTTGAGTGCTCAATTTGGTGTGAGGAGGAGGGGGAGGAGGTGTCCTTTTATAGGGGAGGAGAGGGGCACCTTAGGATTTCTTAAAAATATTAATTTATAATAAATCTAACCCCACTTAAAAACCTCCAAAAATGACTCATATTCGAAGCTTAGATGAGATAGGGTTGTAATCTCATCAACCAATCAAATTTAGACATGTTTGGATCTTATTTTAAACCTTATCAATTAGATTTAAGTCTAAGTTAAATAATTTAACTTTTACCGTGTCTTTTTGTTTTCTTTCACTATATGGTTAATACACTTACTATAACATGCCAAACGAACCCCAAATTTTTTATTATTAATATATATATCCTTATCTAAGTCATTTGGCCGAACCTTAGATTTTTAGGAATAAAATAACAATTAGTAATATAATATTTGATTTAAAAACTATTTTGTGTCAATTTTGACACTATTTGATATATGATTTTTGTGAAAGCCATAACAGAATTAAATGTTCGAACCAAGTTGATTAAATCAACATTAATATATCATAGTAACCTAGAAAATTAGTGGAATTCATAAAAAATCTCAAATTACATTTATTTTGGTGTTTATAACATCAATTATGTCAATATTTCATTAATAAGATAATTACTGCATCATCTTTGTGTCATAAATAAATTAAATTATTTAATGTCTAAAAATTATAAATAAAATACCATTATGTAGGAAATATTTTTATCTTTCTAATGAATATTTATAGTCGAATATATCTTATGTATAACCCCATATTAAAAATGATTTACTTATTAAACTTTGATTTTAACTATTTTAATCCCTCTTTAAATCAATTAATAATAAATGTCCTAATCTAATCCAAGTGGGCCTAAATGGTCATATTTTATTCCTAAGTTTGTTTTTGGTCGAATTACACTTGTCCAATGGAATTAGGACATGTGTTAGGGTAATAGTAATATCATATTTACCCTTAGTTACCCTATTTACTATTAACCGCGGTAAAAAAAAAGTAAAAAGTTACTATTCACCAAAAAATTATTTTCATCTCATTGAACCACATTTTAGTCCTTGATATTAACCGTGTCTCTCGGATTTTCGAAATTCCATTCACAGAAGCGGTAAAATTAAGTTTTATGCAAAATTCAGTTTTTTAACCTACCACTTAGTAGTTTCACTATTCATCAAAAATTGATGTTTTTCAGAACAATGCCAAAATTTCATCCCAAGCTATATTTCATATTCCGAATTCAAAAATGAAGTCTATTTTACCAAATTCATAACATAAAAGTTGCATTAATTAATTTTATAATTAAATCCCGTTGTTAAAACAAATAGCGTGTTTTTAAGAAACAATATCTATTAAAAGATTGACACTTGTTTATGTCTAGTTTAAATGTGAAATTACATCCAATGACCAACATTGTATTAAATTGTAAAAATATATTCTCAATATACTTTAAAACCATGCAAATTAATTATTTATCACTATTAATTATTTCGATTAAAAAAGTTGTTTTTAATTATAATTTAGTAATTTTCACTATTCATCAGAATATGAAAGTTATCCGAAAAGTACCAAAAATTTCACCTTAGGCTAAATTCGATACTCCGAATCCAAGAATGAAGTTCATTTTGAAAAATAAGATTTACAGAATTTTAAAAAGTGATTATTACTATTCATAACGGCTAGTTTTAATAATATTTTAATAGCACATCGTTGTTTAGTGAAACTCGGTATTGCGTATTACACACGCTATCGAGGAAGGTCGCGATTGCGTGTAATGCAAGGCAAGACAAGGATGCGTGTTGTGCAAGCTCCTTTTGGTGTAGCGTACAACACAAGACTTTAGTGAAATAAAAAAGAATATTTTTCATAAAATCTCGGGTTGTTACATTCTACCCCCCTTAAAATGAATTTCTCCCTCGAAATTCGTCGGGGTTATAAATGGTTTACTATTCGAAAGTTTCTTTAATAGAAACCCACATCGTATAAAGGAATACCAAAACTTGGCTTTAAAAACTAAAGTATGAAATGTAACGATTACCCAAATAAACTAATCACTGGGTTTCCACATAGGTGAAAATATGGATATGGAAGAGAAATCTAACCATCATGTTCTGATGGAGAGTGGTAGAGAACATGGCTATGGAAAAGCCAGTAATCACAAATCCATAAATTTGTGACGATCTAAGGTACCATCTGATTCATCAGGTATAAGAGAACTAGGACAACATTTTTGGTTTTCAAGATCATTTCCCTAAAGTTAAAGAATTTGAATTAGAATAAATACTTACTTTATTTTTGTACAATCTCACTGTTGTTTGTGCCTTTAACAATTTCCACTTCATCTCTTAAATAAATGAAGTTGAATTTGTTATTCGTGAAGTGTTAGCAGATCATGTGATAGAATGACGGGTCATTCCATCTGTCTCAAAAGGTTAGCAAAATTTATATACATAAGTCGATCTATAGTGGGATTAATCATATATGGTTCCTAGAATGGGCTTATACTTCATATATCATACTGCTTAATATAATAACACTAGTTTCTACTAAACAGGGACTTCCTGTAGGTCTGTGGTAGGCGATAAAGGCCAGTCGCACTTCGGTTGTGTGTTCGATTCCCACAGCCTTGTCCGAAGCGATGGGTTGTCGCCCGTCCTGCAGGTTGTCCTTTTTATAAAACTATATTACTATAACATCCCTTCAATAATATCAAAAAAACAAACTAAATTATGTCCAACATAATTCATTCCAATCTTTAGGCTTATCCATAATACTGCAGTCGACTCTCATAACATAGTGAAAACGATTACCAGAGATTTAACACCATCGTCGAACCCCATATATCATAAGATATGTTTTGTTGGTCACATTCCAAACATTCAAAGTCCTTAATCGTGTATTCTCTTGAATACCTTAGTGAAAACATGAATGGAGTTTAAAGTTAACACTTTCTACATACCAAAATCCTCAAAATTCTATATACTCAAACCATGATATCACTTAGTCCTTATATCAATCATGAGCTCATGAATACAATCAAACATCTCATTATCTTCTTATCCTTTCATTATGCACTTATCATCTACTTTCCAAAAGTATCTGAATAACCTTTCATGGTTATTGGTACCATTCATCATACACTTTCAAAACTTAAGGAAAGAAAACAGTGTAACATTCCTTAGATGTCTCCTTATTCCATGAGATTACTTATATTACACATGATAAACATGTAATCATTCCACTACATTCTTAGACCATTGACTGAGCTTCAACATTTCTTTCGTCTCATATATCATTTGTAGTTTCTTCATCATGATCAACATAAATACTTCCCATACGACCATACCGATTCTCTTCATGAGACTTTCCCTTAGGGCATTGGTTTTCATAATGCCCGTACATTCCACATTTAAAGCATTTAACCATTGTTGATGTCGTAGCAATACCATTATCCTCATCCATGGTGTTAACTGAACCTTTTCCTTTGCACTTACTTGCTTTGTGTCCTTCTTTTCCACACCCAAAGCATCTTCCAGTTCCTTTGAAACATTCTCCTTGATGCCTCTTCCCACATGATTTACATAGGGGAAATTGAACTTTCTTTCCTCTATGATCATCATGAAACTCCATCTTTCTCTTATTAGCCGAGTCAGGAAACTTACCAAATTTTACTTTATTGATCATATTATGAGATTGCTGATTCGGCATAACAATGATATTTGGACTTCCAAATCCCATTTCATTTGGTTGCTCATAAAGAATATCATTCCATTGTCCATCATTTCCTCCATTATCGTGAATCACCTTGTTTCCAGCCATTTTCTAAAATCCAAAAAGAATAGCGTGAGAGGCAAAAATCATGCTAGGGAAAACAACATAATAAAGGGGGAGTACCTTGAACATTTAACATCTTAGGTTTAATTCTATGATCGTTAGCGTAGTTCTAGTACTATAACCTATACATATACTTAACCTTAGGGACATCCCTAGACATACCTTAGAAATATCTCTAGGGATCTCACTAACGTTTTCGCATCCTAGTTTCCAAAGGTTGACTAAACCTTTCCTCTGATACCAACTGTAGAGACCCGTATCTTGACGTACATGGACATTACATTACTTTTGCGGAATACTTAGTACATAACCAAAACACACACACAAGGATCGTAATAGTTTAGTGTCTTTGGAAACTCGGAACGTAATATTCTAATCGTGGTGAAAGATCTTCAATATCTCCCATAAAGATCTTCCTTTTTTTACCTAAAAACCTTTCTTTATATCCTGGGGAAAAGAAAACATAAAAGGGTGAGCTCAAATGCTCAGTAAGGGTAAACAAAAGAAATATCAATCACATCATATACATGAGAACATAGCTTTTGGAAATCTTAACCTGCAAAAGAGCTCATAATATCATAACATGGGATAAATCATAGAAGTGAAAATGAGATCCCCATAATCATAACATGAAACTTGAAACTTTGTGGCATACACACATAATCATAGAAAATCATTTCTTGTTAGTCAAGACTAAATTGCCAAGACTATCTTAGTGGACAAAGTCCCTTTCTGAATCGAGTAACCCTCGTTTCAGTCCTGTTTCACTGAACCGGTATAACCTACCATTTCAGCCATGTCTATCTCATGAGATATAAAATCTTTACCCAATGCATTGGAGGGAGATATAGGTCCCACCCATCTTATAATGAATCCTTTCTTATGTGTGCCACAAAATCATAAACCATACATCATAGCATAACCCATGTAATAAAAATGGGATTCGTAAACAACATGACATCATAAAACCATTCATATAAGATAAAGGAATTCATAAACATAATTCCATCACAACATAGTCAAATCAATGTAAAAATATGGATAGAAACAAAACCCTTTATTATCTTAGATGGAAAATAATTTTGATAAAACACTTGAAATGAATTCTTGAGAAAAATATCCTTTCTTCTTCAAAATCAATTTCTTTTCACAAAACATCATGCAATTTTAAAAGAAAGAGATTTTATTAAAAATAGTCATGAAATCTTTTGGAGGAAGCTTCATGAAAATAAAACCATAAAAATCCGTTCGTTCCGTTTAAGTTAAAAAAACATTCTTCGTACTTTTGTCGGAAAAGTCAAAAAGTACCTCGTACGAAAAACGAAAAAAGATTCCTTTCATATCCTTTACTAAAAACTCATAGAAGGGTAAAATTGGATTTAAACAATTGTAGGTGGATGGAAATAATATTACATATTGAGGGAACATGGATGTGGATGATAAAATACACCCCAGTAAATACTTACGAATAAACAATCTCGGATAAAAATGAGATTGTGATATTTCCCTTACCTTAGGTCCGACTTGCTTTGTAAGTGTCCGAACCTCCTGTATAATGATTTAAATCATGTTATTGACTTATTACAGAATCATATTCATTGTTATGATATCATATATGGTTCACTTATGACATTATATTACCCGTTCTTTTGTAAATTCCATGTTAAAGAAGCGTTTTGGGTAAAATCGTTTCATTTATCGTAGGTGTTTTGACTTGTTGTTCTTGACATCATTATTACTTATATCATGATTTACTTACTTCCAGAATATAAAATATGATTTATATATCATATATATTCAGTATATATATATATATAATAGTTAGATAAATAAAATGAAAAACACCGTTCATGGAGACGGTAGTCCGTACGTACGCATGAACGCTGTTTTCCTTTCCTTATTGTCTTGAAATGGAAGTAAGTAGATGACATAAATATGTATATATATACATAAATCCAGTAGCCTTATAATGTCATATATTTCATTATTATTTCTTATATATACATTATAATCATTCTTAAATGGTTAACATGGAGAATGAATCTCATCGCGTCGTGGAGACGGTATTCCGTAGGTACGCACGAGCGATGATATCATTTCTATAAATATTGAATTGAATTGGAGTGGATTATACAATATATCATAATCAATATTATGTTGTAATAACTATGTATAGTTATTCTTTACACCATTATACCCATCCATGTAAGGTGGTGGTGGAAAATAGATTACACCACGGCGTGGAGACGGTATTCCGTACGTACGCACGCGCGGTGATTTCTTTTTCCGTAGGATGGATAGATGGTGAAATAGGGTTGTTTCATACTTATAATAACATATCAGTATATGAGTGATACTGATGTTATTACTTCATAATGAAACAACCTAAGAAGAAGAAGTGGAAGAAGAAATAAAGATGAATGAATTGGTAACGGTAATTACCTCTTCTTTGAAGTGCCTCTTTGAGACCTCCTCTTAGGGCACTAAAATGGGTCTTTGAGGAAGACCAGAACCTCTAGGATAATTCTAGGTAAGTGAAGAAGGGATTTTGGCAGGGGTTGGCCGAGCTTGAGTGCTCAATTTGGTGTGAGGAGGAGGGGGAGGAGGTGTCCTTTTATAGGGGAGGAGAGGGGCACCTTAGGAATTCTTAAAAATATTAATTTATAATAAATCTAACCCCACTTAAAAACCTCCAACAAATGACTCATATTCGAAGCTTAGATGAGATAGGGTTGTAATATCATCAACCAATCAAATTTAGACATGTTTGGATCTTATTTTAAACCTTATCAATTAGATTTAACTCTAAGTTAAATAATTTAACTTTTACCGTGTCTTTTTGTTTTCTTTCACTATATGGTTAATACACTTACTATAACATGCCAAACGAACCCCAAATTGTTTATTATTAATATATATATCCTTATCTAAGTCATTTGGCCGAACCTTATATTTTTAGGAATAAAATAACAATTAGTAATATAATATTTGATTTAAAAACTATTTTGTGTCAATTTTGACACTATTTGATATATGATTTTTGTGAAAGTCATAACAGAATTAAATGTTCGAACCAAGTTGATTAAATCAACATTAATATATCATAGTAACCTAGAAAATTAGTGGAATTCATAAAAAATCTCAAATTACATTTATTTTGGTGTTTATAACATCAATTATGTCAATATTTCATTAATAAGATAATTACTGCATCATCGTTGTGTCATAAATAAATTACATTATTTAATGTCTAAAAATTATAAATAAAATACCATTATGTAGGAAATGTTTTTATCTTTCTAATGAATATTTATAGTCGAATTTATCTTATGTATAACCCCATATTAAAAATGATTTACTTATTAAACTTTGATTTTAACTATTTTAATCCTTCTTTAAATCAATTAATAATAAATGTCCTAATCTAATCCAAGTTGGCCTAAATGGTCATATTGTATTCCTAAGTTTGTTTTTGGTCGAATTACACTTGTCAAATGGAATTAGGAAATGTGTTAGGGTAATAGTAATATCATATTTACCCTTAGTTACCCTATTTACTATTAACCGCGGTAAAAAAAAAGTAAAAAGTTACTATTCACCAAAAAATTATTTTCATCTCATTGAACCACATTTTAGTCCTTGATATTAACCGTGTCTCTCGGATTTTCTAAATTCCATTCACAGAAGCGGTAAAATTAAGTTTTATGCAAAATTCAGTTTTTTAACCTACCACTTAGTAGTTTCACTATTCATCAAAAATTGATGTTTTTCAGAACAATGCCAAAATTTCATCCCAAGCTATATTTCATATTCCGAATTCAAAAATGAAGTCTATTTTACCAAATTCATAACATAAAAGTTGCATTAATTAATTTTATAATTAAATCCCGCTGTTAAAACAAATAGCGTGTTTTTAAGAAACAATATCTATTAAAAGATTGACACTTGTTTATGTCTAGTTTAAATGTGAAATTACATCCAATGACCAACATTGTATTAAATTGTAAAAATATATTCTCAATATAATTTAAAACCACGCAAATTAATTATTTATCACTATTAATTATTTCGATTAAAAAAGTTGTTTTTAATTATAATTTAGTAATTTTCACTATTAATCAGAATATGAAAGTTATCCGAAAAGTACCAAAATTTCACTATAGGCTAAATTCGATACTCCGAATCCATGAATGAAGTTCATTTTGAAAAATAAGATTTACAGAATTTTAAAAAGTGATTATTACTATTCATAACGGCTAGTTTTAATAATATTTTAATAGCACATCGTTGTTTAGTGAAACTCGGTATTGCGTATTACACACGCTATCGAGGAAGGTCGCGATTGCGTGTAATGCAAAGCAAGAAAAGGATGCGTGTTGTGCAAGCTCCTTTTGGTGCAGCGTACAACACAAGACTTTAGTGAAATAAAAAAGAATATTTTTCATAAAATCTCGGGCTGTTACACAAGAAGTTACAACATATTAAATCAATAGATCAGAGAACACATATCAATTGTGATATCATTGTTAGACGTAATGAAGACGTGTAAAGAATAATTACCTAGAGATATACACCAAAATCTCAATAGAGATCAGACATCGAATAGATCAATCAAGAAGGAAAGGTGCCTTTGGAATGTGCCTATGAGAGACCTTGGGTTAAAGAGGAAGGAGTTTGGAATGAAAGGAAAGAGAAAAACATCAATGCACATGTTTAAACATCTAATGTAGGTTGTTTCATGCTGTGAAACTACCATTAACAATGCGAAGTCCATGCATGATATGAACACCAAAAACCCATCTCCTTTGATTGAAAAATGATTATTTAAAGAACTCACAATGTGAATCCACCAGTCATAACGTGTAATCTTTCACCGCATGATCCCACTCAAGACATGAACCCATAAATAGTTACATGACATGTAACCCAGTTACATAGCGTGAAATCCTTCTGTTGCATGAGAAAACAACATGTTCTTTATTAAAGTCCAAAAAGTCTCTTCCTTCACCATTATAGGTATCATCCCAGTCTCAAAAGAGGGTAAACCCACATTGAGGTTAATGGGGTACATGATAAAATGGTAACGGGATGTTACACATTGGATCAACCAAAGATGTCCAAAATACCTTCCTAAATTCACAAAACAAGAACTATATCACTTTTCTGGATCATAAATCAATCATAATATGCCATTTTTCATTACTTAAAGACATTATCCAACGAATAGATACCATGATTAACCATTCATTTTAATCGAATTTCTTATTCAAAATCCTTAAAATAATTTTCAATTATTATTATATTATAATAACAGTATCTAAAATATACTGCTATTTTATTATTTTAATTTAATTACCAAAATCATAATCCTCTTTTATTAATTAGAAAATGAATTTATCATTCGTGTGAATGGAGATTTATCGTCTCGTGAACCATTTACATTTATTTTTCAAAACAACATTTAACATACTATTATAATAATTTATTGGAAGTTTATATATGGTATTTGTATCATATTTACAAATTTTGAGTTATTATATAACATATAAATTATTAAATTATATTATTCAGGTGTAAATTAACATCGCTCGTGTGTTTGTGGGACAACTGCCCCGTGAAGAGATGAGATTAATTTTTTTATAACATGTTACATTGATTCTAATTAGGATAATGTTGTTGAATAAATATTATATACATGAAAAAATTATGATATTCATGACATATTTATAATTCATAAAATATATTATATCATTTTCCTTTCAAAACTGGAAAATGATAACGTTGTTTTTTGTACATGTGGACTACCACATCCTGGAAGTAATGGGAATATTTTGTCATCACTAGATACCATAGATGATATATATATATATATGTAATAAATTTTATGGTATTTATATATTTTTATAATTCTATAAAAATAATATAATATATACCTTCTTTAGGAACAATCCGAAAAAATGGAATCATTACTCAACCTTACATATGGCCCAATATCATAAGGATTGTAACATAGATCATTTTTTAATAGTATTTGAAGATTTTTTTTCTAATATTATAATTTATGTATATATATTATATTTATTTGAAGATTATTATTTTGGAGATGTTGAAAACATGATATTTTTGAATGAAAATAAATATACTAAAGTCATTTTCAAAACAATAGATAAATATCCCCATACCTCATGTTTGATTTGTAATATTAGTTGTATATGTAATTATACATAAAATTTTAATATGTGAAATAAAAGTATTAATTAATAAATTATAATATTTAATTATTTAGGTATATATATAAAGAATTTTACAAATCAAACATGAGGTAAGACGATTCCTCTAAAATTTCCATATTTGAGGAATATAATGATGTTATGGACCTATATTATTTAAGAGACATATAAGAATCCCCTTGGTCATTTTATATCATGAATTTATCTATTATTATGGTATTTAATTATATTAACATTATTCATTCATAGTAAATATTATTTAAATTTTCCCCATGTGATAAGGGATAATTCCTTAAAAAACAATTCTATTAATGTTTTTGTATAACTCATCATTTCAATAATTTAAATGTTTTTAAAATGAGTTTATTATTGAAATGTTAGTTTTTTATTATATTTTTCCCATTATATTAATTTTTTAAAAAAATTGTGTCTTTTTATGAAATATATGACATCCATTGGAGATGACAGAAAAAAAATTATAATTTGGCATATATTGTGACAGTGACTTTTGTTACACTATAACTATTATATAAAATGTGGATTTTTAATGTGTAATATTGTTTTATTAAAATAAAAACACTCCTTCCATTTTTGCGGGAATTTGGAATTTGAAATGGTGTTGAATGGAAGTTATTTTTATATGTATAGAGGTGTTTTTAAATATGGATTTGAAATTATTTTCAAAATTATTTTATAAATAAATGGTTGAAGAATATAATGATTTATTAATGATATGATACGTGAGAATTTTACAAATGATGTGTAGGCCTGATACTCCTTATACAATGCATTGAACCCATTATAGATCCCTGATGAGTCTTATATAGACTATATGACATTTTGAGCACCATTATAGCTCTTAAAAAATGGTTGATCCCATTATATATTACATAAATTTTGAGTCCCATTATAGAAATGATATGAATTAGGTAATTATTATGTTCTGTTAGGAATTATATTTAATTTTTGTTGTATTTTTAGAACAAATTCATGGATTTTTAAAGTGTTTTATGAATATGAATCCCTATATTTCTTATAATGTTTCTTCTTTACTTTCCAATGGATAGAAAATATTCCTTTTAGAAAAATAGTTTTATGATTTTAATGACAAAATATTTTATTTCATACGCCCAATAAGCATTGAAGACAAAAGTGAACATTAATGGGATTTGATCTTCTCCCTCGTATAATGGTTTCATTTTATTTTTTATTTTATTTACTGATATGTTTTTTGTCATATATAATTTTTAAAATGTTTTCCATAGGTATTAAAAATGTTTAAAGTAACGGAAGAATCCAATTTAAAAGTCATGAATATTTTTCATAAAAGAAAATCATATTTATTATACTGGATTCATATTATGGAAAAATGAATACTGATCAGAAGTGTCCATTTTGTAATATATAGTTTTTGTTATGATTGCGTTATGACATAAATATATAAAACTATTATACTAGAAAGATCAAAAAAGATAAATAAACTAAATTATTGAATAAAACTCATGATTTTATTATGTATAAAGCTAGGTACTAATAAATATATTAGGTTATAGAGAATTCAATTTCAAAACAATCTCACTTACACTAGATAAAACAGACCGATTATCTCAATAATCTATTATATGTTATAATCATTCTTTTTTGTGTTATTTATTTAGTTAGTAGGCATTACATGTCGTCCTCTATGTCTAATCTATAACCTGTGACTTTACCCACATGTGTTAATCAGTCATGTGGTGATATTCCCAAGTATATAACTTCTTTCCACTCTCTAAACATAACATATTGTCTTGTGACGTTGGTATTATTCAATGAAATGGACGAAATTGTTTTATATCTTATAATGTTAATTTGCCTCATCATAAGCCACAACATACATTGTAATTGTAGATACGGATACCACTATCTTCAATGATATTCTCATTCTCATTAGGTTTAATTACTATGATATTATAATAAATTCATCTGTAAGAAGACTAATGTTATTGTCCCATTTCTAACTACTATTAATTTATATACATGTACATGGTACACAAGACTTATACTAACTCAAGTATTACATGAAAATGTTGGATGCTACTTATGTAGTTATCATAGATTAATTTATGATTTTCCAACCATAATATAAATATTTTTTAAATATCATATATTGTATATATCATGAAATTTGTGATTGATACATTATAGAAGAATATAGAGTTATAATGGACATTTAAATACCCCCTTATGTTCTATAAATTTATTATTGGGGGAAATAATGACTTCAGACATTGTAGAAAAATCTATCTTCAATTGTTCCAAAACATTTTAATTATATGTACATTTAATTTGTCTATGTATTAAATTAGATATACCTCAGTCGATATTATTCAACAGAAACTAGGTTTATTATTTAATTATTTCATGAGATATTATACATTAAACAAATATTAACAAAAAAATAAGACTAAAAAATATTTTCTATATGATATCAAAATATTTCACATAAAAAACTATGGTGCTCTCACTAACCTATTAATTACCCATGGAATATTTTCCTTTCAAACAATCTATTGTCATAATGAATTCATTAATCCATAAAGATTATTCCACAACATGAATTTAAAATTATAATTATATTGTTTAATCAACAATTTATGGTTCCCTCATATAGACATTCTTTATGAAAGGTGTTCATAATGTTTAATATAAATTATAATGATCATAGAATGTTTCTATGAAATTTGGAATTCAAATGGTTTTAATTTTTAAGATTGGGTATAAGAAATAGATCCTTATTGGTACCAAACATGTACCACTAATGTATAATTATTCTTGAATAACCATGAGTGGAGTTTAATCAATTGGAGTAATTATGAAATTACAAACTATGTTTTTTTAAAAATAATCAATTTTAAAAATTCATATAAACCTTTTTATCAGTACCGATATCCATTTACCACACCCTTATAGGATACATTATTCTTTTAAAAACATATTTCAATCATGATGATGAATATAATACCACCTCAATTGTTTTAATTTTTCATCAATGTATGAGTCTTTGAAATATTCATTTTCAGTAATCTAATTTGGAACTTCTTCCTAGAAAAAATAATTATGCATCTCTAGAATTAACATACACAGTTAAATATTTTCAACAGTATCACAAATATATATCTAGACTCTTTCATGGAACTATTTCCAATAAAATTACTTTAATTTTTCAATATCATGTATTTCACTGAAGTCCTTATAATACATTAAGATAATTACCGTAGTTTAAAATTAGTATTTTCCCTATTTATGTTTATAATTTATCTATCCAAAAATAACAATGAATATAAACACATTTTCTTATGAAATAATGTATTTTTTTAATAATATTATTGATATGATATAAATTTATCATTATAGTTAGAGAATGTTAAATTTTTAACAAATTTATTTTCATATCATGTCATGAAAAGATTATTGGAGAACATTCAAGACATAAAATACACATAATAGATCATCCTTCTACAAACATCTTGTATCTGTTGCGTATAATGATTTTTTTTAAGATATTTTCCATGAAACATTTAAATGGTCAATCTGTTTACATAATAATAATTTTAGAACTTAATTTTACATATTTAAATGTATTGATGTGTATAATGAAATTTGAGTTTATGATTAAATGTACAATATATTTTTATGATCGATGAATGATAGGATGGGAGGTTTTTCCACTCACATGCTTTAAAAAACTCATATATTCAAACCTTTAATATTGATTACATCACACTTACATTCTATAAAATTGTAAAATTACTCCATTATAGTATATGAATTCATCTCTAACTTAATATTATAATAGTTCATTCCTTGTAACTATAAAAATACTGAAATATTTTTTGTCTAACATTATATATAATGGTTTCTTTATCCGAATCTGCATACGTAAATGTGTAAATAATACCTATGGTTTTAATATCCAAATAGTCTAAATGAAATAAATGGTATATCAATGAAAAATAATTCTTTTTTAATAGAGAAATAATCATGTTTCAATAACATGGTATTATAGGCTTACATTTTATATTGATCACATATTTCAAATGATTCAATCATTGTTGGACTATTAGATTATTATGTGACACCACAAACAACATTCATTAAAAATATTTAATAATTTAACCAAATATAAAATGAAAATTTGAACTAAATTATTTTGTGTTTTTTAATACTCAAATACAATTATAAAAGAATCATTTACATACTACTAATAAATCATATACATGTCACTAATTAAATAAGATTCATTTTTTTATCTAAATTGTTAAATCACATTAACTTGTTGTAGTTTTTTAGAAAACCTATCATTCTTTTTATTGGATTAAAACCATTGTCACAAAAATTATATCTAATAAAAAAATTAAAAACAAAAAGAATTACTTTAAATGATAAATATTCTTGATGTAATATAGGCGAAAACATTCTTCTACATGAAAATTTATTTAATATATAATTGAAATTTAATACCGTATATGATGAATATAAAATCATATTCAATTATCTCTAATATTAAATTGGGATTATTATATGGACAATGCAAAGGAACATTTGTTAGTGTACATTACATTACGTTTTTACCTTTTTTATCAACACTTTTATAAAATTAAGTGACAGTATAACATTTAATTAAGTTCTTATCTACATGGAAAACGTTTCTATAAATTTAATAAAACAATTTATAAAAAAAAGTTAGTTTACAATCTTAAACTAAAGTGATTAATTTCATGATAAGTAAATAATAATGGGATATATTAAATGATCTTGATACATATTTCAATATACACATATTCAATGTAATAATAATCTCATTCAATTTTTAGTTTTATTTAACCTCATAAACGTTTCAATGATGAGACAACATGTGAATTATTCCATTCACTGGTGTTGTTTTCACAACACATTGTACATTGATGATAACATTACGATGTAAACCTCAAATTCATCACAGATGTTCCTGATATAAGCTTCATTTTCACCATTTCTTCCTAAGATAGCCTTATAGGTACTGTGGAATCTAATATATTGAATGTTAATTGTATAATGGAACATTGTTCATGATATAATACTACACTTATAAATTAATATTTTTTAGACCATGTAATTTTTCATAATTTGATCACATAGAATTTTTTGTATTACATTAAATTTTATAATAATTGTTTATTAATATAAGTACAATATTATTTCATTAATGTTTGTTATAAAAGATAGATTTATATATCAAAATATTATCCTATTTGATTTCAATTCATAGTATCACTGGAGTACTATTTCTTAATAATAAATGGACAAATTATTTTTGCGGTATATATCCTTGAAAAACTCATCTGAGTCCAAACTATTGCTACACCACTATATAAGGAGTTCAATGGTGGGGTCTTGGAAAGAAATACTCATTAAATAATATCTTATTTTTCTGTTGAGTTGAATACCATAAAAAAAGTAATGTTTTATTTTCATCCCTTTTCCTCCAACATTACTATATGCTCGCTATGACTATTTATTTTCTATCAATTTTGTCTTTTTCAAACCACTGATATCATATGAAGTCCCATGTAGTAGGTGGATCCCTCAATTAAGGAATGTAATAACCTTTTAAACTACTTTTTGTTTCAAAATTCCTTGATGGAAGGAATTAAATGAATTGATATTTCAATTTCAGGATTTCAATTTTTTTATATTATTTGAAACTACACTTTGATTCAATTTATCATTCTTATTCTATGTTATTTTACTCATAACTCAAACCATGAATAAATAGAATATATTAAATTAACATGTTTCTTATTTTTATCTATTCACACTCTTTAACTATTTAATGAGATTTTATATTATCCACTCATTCAAAATAAATTAACCATGAATCATAATATGAATAAAAAAATTTTTGTTCATGAGTTGTTTCTGATAATTGATTAATGGATTAGATGATGGATCAAAAGAGACCCTATAAGAATAGTTTATGAAAAGAACTAACTCAAGTTTGATGCCCTTTATAATCCCATGCATTATTCGTGTTTTATTCCATTCCTTCTAGTGGCTTTTAAATGATCATAATGAACTCCCATATTTTTACAATTCCCAATCATGCAAATGTGGGGGAATACACAGGATGAGTAATTAAATTTTATAACTAAAAATGTTGACTAACAAGTCCTTATAGAAACATATATTTTGGTAAAGTACTAAAAAAATATAAAATTATTATTTAATAACTAATTATTACAAAATAATTCCATTTTTAAAATTAAAAATAAATAATTTTTTGTACAAAACATGTAATGGTAAGTTTCAACTCATGAACACTCAAAATAAAATGGTATTTAATTAAAAAAATTAAATAATATAATATTAAAATAAACATTATATTAATGGTTTAATTTATTATTAAAATATTTTTAATTCATTATTACAATTTCTTGTGGGACTCTAATTTTTTTTTTCATTTCTTGAAGTAATAATTATTTTTCTTGAAATTTTTAATAATTTTAACAGGGCTAATTTCTCCTAAATCCAATCACATTATTTTAAATCAGCCCTAGGGTTGTTAAATAGTAGCCGATTGGTACTACTGACATGTAATGTAATTAATGGGCACTATTTATCTGAATTGTAAACCCATTACTATTGCCATAGAAAGAAAAAATTATTTTTAATTATTAATTTAGTTTCTTTTAAATGCACCCATACATGACCAGGTGTTGTCACTCAATGTCGAACCACCACATTGATGTATCCCTATAGGATACTATTTATGTGACTAAAAAATGATTCAATATTCCCATGAAATGTAATTTAAATTTAAACTTAAATTTTTATATTTTAAAAATTCAAACCAAATGTTTACCATATAATTGTTTTATTTTCAAATGAAACTATTAGTCATTCAAACTATGATCGATAAACAATTAATAAAATGAAACCATAATTAAGACTGAAACCTGAAATATAGATAATATAAATACAATTAAAATATAAATATTATAAGACAACTATAATACAAATTTTAGGAACCAAAAGATTTCATATGTGTGAAAAAATTCATTTAAAAAAATTTTGTATAGATTCAAGAGACATTATAAATTATAGAAACCCCTTGCTAAATTTGACAAATAAATAAATTGAAAAATAAAATATGTTGGAAAAACTACCTCTTTCGATTGAGATCATACACATGTTCGGTCACTATCTGGGATCATTTCATGGAGTAATGGATGTAGAAACTCACTCGATCATCCACATGTGTCCTAATTGAATGGTCAATTATTGATCATAAATCTCAGAGAGATAATGTAGAAAATTATAGGGACTTTCAATGTCTACATGATTTCATATGAACCATGTCTTTTAAGCAGGATGATGATATTTTATATGGGTTCATTGATACTCACTTTAACTCTCTATGTTCTGAGAGAGATGAGTGAGATATTCTACAAATAATGAGATAAATATTACAGGGGAATAATTTCTACAATTTCCTTAAATCTAGAGGTTTCATTTATGAAATTTTCAATCTATCCTTTCTAAAAATGAAACCCTATAATATGAACCATATTCACTGTGTATAATGTTGTGATTTTTTCACACACAATATAAATATTTTATCACTTACCTTTAATATATTAACTATTTTAAATCATAATATATAATCCAATAACATGACTCTTCACACCCATAAATATAATAACAATCCTCGAATAAATTATTTTTCATTTGTAGATAGCTTTTAATAATATTCAATTAATAATTGAGATTTCCTCGAGTATATAAATTCAACCTATAATATTATAAAAATAAATAATTATAATTATAATTATCTCATGTGATTCATGAAACATGAACATATCATGACCCACATTGTGGGGACCATGATGCCCAATGATGAAATTCATTAGAATTGACCAAGATTATAAACATTCATTGTTTGTGAACCTCTGGGAAATTATCTAAAATGTAGCGAGTTATACTCAAATAATAGTAGTTAATTTCAATAACCCTTTCACACCCCAAACGAGAGAAGTTTTTGTCATAATAATAAAATTACCCATGAACACACATTATGTAATATAATCTCTTTGTCTCATGATATCTCTTTATGTCAAATACACACATTTTCCATCACTGTTTCATGTTTTATTAATATGTTACCGAACTAGATTGAAATACCTAAAATCAAAATTGAAATTGTTTTAATAATGGTAGTATTATCCTAGTTAACTAGGCCTAATATGTCTCTTCCTTTTGAGAGATAAATATACAATGTTGACCATTCAACCAATTTTATGCATCTAATGACACACCCAATGAATGACCACTTACAAAAATATCAATATATTGTATTACATCTGGATTAATTGTATGATATGCAACGGTTGACCTTGATAATGATATCAATATAGGAGACCAATATATATTTTCTTGTATAGAAACCATAGATGACACCTGAAACATGTGGAGTTCCTATTGGAGGTCTAGACCACATGATATCCTTTACTTGAGATCACCAAATTTTAACTTCATAAGAAGAAGTATCATTGATTATGATCCCCAAACAGTAGAAAATACAGACGTATCAATGCTATTATGGTAAGATAAAATCATTAATAATGATCTATATATATGATATGGTTAAGAATGTTTATTTTTCATGTTGGGTGTTGGTCAGCCACTATCACAACACATCAAAATCCTTGGAAGATCACTAGAACGAACAATCTCAATGATAACTGGATCCACTCTACTCTTTTTTAGATAATGTGCCTTATAAAATGGACCACTCGTATATAGAACTAATAGATAAATATTTTACCATAATGTTTACACTCTAGATGTGTGTCTTCAATTAAACATCATCATTTGCCTCTGATTCCATGTAAATAATATTTTCAATAATATGTTAGACCACAAAATGTTCTATGAAATGATATATTATAATGTTCAAATGTTCCATAAAAAACAATAGATATTTTCCCACCAAAGGGATTCACAACATATAATAATTATTCTAGAAAAATATAAATTTTATTATCTCTCTGTCCATTTCAAAAACCCATATATTGTAATATCTTGACACAATGATGTTCCTTGAAAACCACATTACAACAATCAATTGATCGAAGAGGCCACCAATTATACGTAATAGATAATATTTCTTTATAGTACCATGGTTCAGGTTTTGGTAGTCCAAAAACATCCTCATGGTCACATCCACCATCATGGAGTATAATATTAGCTATTCCTAGTGAAAGAAATGGTGTCTAATAAAAAATTTATTAGTGAAGTCCTCTATATATTCCAATAACTCTAAAATCCCACATTGGTAACTGTGATATTATATTAATGTGATTAAAGGTGTTCAGGGAAAAAAATCTATCTTTAATACAAACTCACAATAAGGTGATAAAATTGGTACATACATGGAGAAGACATCCATGAACCACACCACTAATATATAGAACTAATAATAAATTGATCGTGCACAATAATATTACCACTCAATAATTTATTGAAAATTGGATGTGATATCCTATTCATGAAACATTATTTCAATGATTGAAATTCTATCCATCTAGTGATGGAAAATCTAGTTTGATTATAATTATTACACCACATAATCCATTAGAAATAATCAATCAAGGTATAGATGGTAGATATATGGAATATAAAATGAAGGAAATTATATTTTCAAATCACATATATAAAGTAATAACATGAGATATTATATCATCCACAACCCATGTCACACATAAATAAAATATTGACCACATAATCCACTGTATTATGGATCTCCATTTTTATGTGTATAGATAAAGGATATTAATGAATAATAAATCCATAGATAAGGGTTAAGGCTAGGATAGAATCGAAGTCTCTCGTTTATACCAAAATATATTATGGGGAAAATACAATGATTTTAATTAGATCATACACGGATCATTTTCATCATAAGCATCATCATCCGGAATTTTCCCATTCCGTTGGAAACAAGATCTATATCCCTTACACTAACTCTATATAGGTGGTGAAGTTGTAATAAAATAATAATTTCAAATCCTTATATAAAAAATATACCCAATTTCACATCGGGAGGAACTCCATGACATACCATTGGTGGCCCTTGGTCCTATACATTCCTATAATGGGGTGGTCTATCACCTACCTATATTAATTCTTATACTAGGATTGTTGGGAAGTACGAAGCAATATATACCCACCAAATAAAATAATTGAAACACCTTCCTCGATTATTACAAGATTTCATCTGAAAATCATATTCCATTGATCATCATGAACATGAAATCCCTTGGGAGCCTCTAACGAACCATTGTCTTGATTTCCAATAATGGAATCCTACTGTTTATTTCTATTAATTTGGGTGACATTAATTGCACCACTTTACTATGGATAGTCTTATTACAATGGAATAATAATAAACTCAACCCTTAGTAGAAATATAAATTATAACTCTGACATGAATATATCTATTAATCCCCTTTTAGAAAATTCTTAAATCAATGGTCCCATTATGGATCATGTCATGAATGTCTCAAATGAGGTTAGTTTTTCTCAATGTATACCAACTCCCAAAAATGCATCCCTCTTATAAGTAAATGAGATCTCGTATAGGAACTAAACCCAAATTTGTATGAAATTAATATTCCTAAAATAGGTTATCAAAATAAATATAATGAAAATTCACCTCGTCATGAATTTGAGCCACCTTTCATTAAAAAATATCTAACATACCAAAGATATGGATATCCAAAATCAACATCATATAGTCAAGAGGTTGCTGAATAAGATGTAACCCTTGAAAATGGACTCTAGCTTGTCCATTGTGGCCTATAATATTATATCAACCATGAACATGGAAATCAATTTCCCATGGAACTAATGAATTATTCTCAGCCTTTCCAACACATCATCAAATAATATTAGATGGGTGTACACAACAATGTGAGGAAAAACATGTGATTTTTCTACTAGGGTAGTTCTAATCACTACTCTATGGGTGATGTATTTCAATTCATCTCAATATGAATGAACCTCATCCTATAATATCTAATTTTATTAGGCCCCATCACTAACATGATTAATATTACAATCCAATCATGGAATATATGACAGATTTTAATGTGGTATAATCCATCAATTTGTCAAGATGTACCACATTAAATAAAGAATATATACGGATGTAACTTCTGAGGAACCTAGAAAACAAAACATGTTCCTATATGATTCATGTTATATTGGTTTACTTGCAACTCAAGTAATGGTATATTAATAAGAAAATAATTTTATAAAAATCATAGTGAATGGATACATCATATTCCAGACCATCGTTTGGGTCCCTCCCCTGATAGTTGATCTTGAATAATTTTTACACCATCTCTATATTTTTGAAATTAGTAGTCTCAGATATTATTTCTCCAAAAACTATCATTAGATATCCTAGGCTCTAATACCACCTTAATTTCAGCTGAAATAATAGGGAGCTCTTAAATGGAAGTTAGTTGATTTTACAGACCTAGGCCTGCCTCTAATAGGATAGTGTCTGTAGACTATCACAAAGTAGGCATATCATGCAAATTGGAGACCACATTCAAATGAACCTTTATGAGTGAAACATTATTTCCATACAAACCAATATAATTTGTAAATTTAATAAATTTTAATAATAAATTATTCAATGTTGTTGGGGTTTGTCTAAGTGGTATGCACCCAAAATCCTACTTCAAAAATGAGGGTTCAAATCCCATTGGGTGCAGGTACTGTATCGAACTGTAGTAGCGGAGGTACTGTAGAAGAAGTGGTACAGTAGTAGTGAGAAGAAAATATAGTGGAAAATGATCACTGTAGCAGTACAAGTACTGTAGTAGTACTTCTCACAGAATGGTCCTTGTGCCAAAAAATTGGCCGTACGAGCTATGTAATGGGCTACATGCCCACTGGGCCTTCGGGCTATGTAATGGGTCTCCATCTAACCAATTAAAAGAGGACTGTACATTTCTTTAATAAGAAAAAAGCCTTTGGCCCCATCCTTTAAAAGAATAATAAATTCATTAACAAAAACCAGTATCTCATAAAACATCCTGATATTAAGAAAATGAAAATGAGAAAAAAGGTCCAATTACTAAAATGTAGATCCAACATACTACTTGAAATAAAATGGTATAAACACCTAACCTCCATACATACAACATGTCTGACCCTATAAAAACCAATTGCATATATACACCAACCACACTAGGCCATATATATATATCCATAAAATAGCATTTCATATATATAATGCAACAAACCATTTTTTAAATCCCATGTAGGGGATACTATATATATACATATATTCAAACCACATTATCATATATAAGTGTATTAAAAAATTAGTGTCATATCCTTGAATACAGATTATATATAATGGATGATGAAGATATTATATTAAAAATATACAAGTTAATAAATAATATCATAGATCGTATTGATAGTATAATGATCATGAATCTTTATAAGAATTCCAAAGTCATATTATCATAATGGATCATTCCATGAACTATAACGAGACACCTAAATGAAACCACCTTTATATAATACCCCTCATATGAGAAAATTCAATACATGGATATAGTTTCACACACTATACATAGATAATACTCTACTATATAATTGTTCAACACACTGATTGAGGATGTCACCATTGGCAACAATGTGGATAAGAAACATTGTATCAATTTTATCATTGGAGGGGAGGACATTCCACAGATATTATTTAAGGGACATCATACCCAATATAGGGTATATGAAATACCTAATAGTGACCTGGGACCTGTGGGGTGATGCAAGACTCTATTCTGAATCGACTCATAGAAAATGGGTTTGTCTTCCCGAGTAGTATAGTGGGATACATAAATATATCTAGAGGGATCAGTGATATATAACCTTGTATCATATAGAACCCTTTCTTGGAACAGACTTCTTGAAAAATCAAATCTAAGTGAAGGATGAGATTATTTCATAGAAAAGGGGAATGTAGGGTATTTTGATACAATAAATATATGGTTGTCTATTTCTAAGATTCATGGTGTGTAAAAAGACTATGTAAACAACATTTGAGTTCAGTGACATGATTTAATGCATAGGGTTAGATACTCAGAGTGTTCATCAATTTCACGAGTAATGTTCCATGGATTTCACAAAATGTGTTCCCCCTCCACATTGTTTGTGAAAACACTCGTGTCATCTATGTGTATAGACTTGGATTTTACTGGTATGTCATATGGGGTCACATGGCGTATGAGCTGGAAACACAACCATGTGATATATTTTCTTCTTGAAAATTATAGTTCCACATAAATGAGGCACATAAAATGTGTTATTTTTGAATGGAATGACGTGTAGTTAGAATGTATAAATAAATTATTATTTCCCTAAAAGCATCACAACTTCCACTATAATTCCTTTATTTCCCATGAAAACCCATAACCATTTTTACTAAAGTTAATTCCATACTACAAATTATATCCCTTCCACTCTTTATCAAATAATAATATCCTATAATCTATCATGATACCTACATTTGAATTGTTCAGTATTAAACATTACCCTACACAATCATTTATATTCTCACTCATATGATGCAGAATCAATGTAAGGATTGTTCTTTATCAACATATTCCACCATGATAATGTTTGTCACCAGGTTTTATCAAGATTCACTACAGCCTGTTATTTTTCAAATCAAGGACCAAGAATCCAATGAAGAAGATAAATATGAATATCATAGGGTGAAGATAACACAATATCAAATTCAATATTCTTTTATTGTAGTATGTTATTCTTCCATATATCATGGAACATAAAATGAAGATGAAACATGGTTTCATAATCATTACCATAACATTATTTTCAATGTTCAAAATTCTAGATAGAAATGATAAATTAAGAGATTAATTACAAAGTTATAATTCATTCAATTATAATGGAAATTATTGATGAATTTGATGATATAAAAATAGTGTAAAAATAATAAGGACAAGCACCATACCAATGAATTAAAACATTCACCATTGAAGAATAATCTTCAATATTTTTCATCATTGATGTGGGTATTCTCCAACATATTAAATTTCAATCATAAATTCCCAAATCATCATCCAACATCCAATCCATGAGAGTCTATCGTCTAATTCTCATAGTTTGATTGGATAACACTACAGTGTTCTATAAAATAGTTATTATAGACATTACTCTTATTTAAGACAAATTAATTATATAACTAATAATCCTTTACATCCACCATGTAATCATAAACACATAAATATATAAATTTAAAATGAATTTATTTATTATTATAGAGAAAATGATTTTTTAGAATCAATGATTATCTAATTTTCCCAATATAGATTCTATTTGGGAAGAAAGAAAAAATTTAAAAACATATTCTTTTAGGTCAGTATATATATTTCATATACGAACAGGGAGAAAGTAAATACCTAAAACTCCACTCTAACTCCTTTACTAGATCTATAAATATCATTTAATATATTTAAATGTTCCAAAAACATCCATATCCAATATATATAATATGCAAAATATTTTAATAGTTGTTAAAACTACAGATTATGGAAGAGCATGGGAAGTGAGATGTTATTGGGATGTGATTTACAAATGTATTATTATAGAATATTTATTCATGGGGATAATGGTATATAAGGTATAAATAATGAATAACTAATAATATTAGACCTAAAACATCTATTTGTGATATTATTTATAATCATGAAATATTTTTTATTAAAAAAATATTTTTTTTATATGTTTTAAACCATTTGAAAACATATTTTTAATAGTTTTTACAAAATGAAATTATAAAAAAATTAATAATATATTATCAGTGTAATTATTTTTATTTTATCTGTAAATATATTTATTTATTTTCATGTTTATTTTTATTTGTCCTTATTGGATATTTATCTTAATAATTTCATTTTTTCTGAGATATCCATTTTATAAACTATTTAATCAATATTAAAATAACATTACATAATAACACATATTTATTTTAGACACTTTAATTTCATTAATCAAATGATAATGTATGTTTTTTTGAAAATAAAAATATAATTAGATTTTAAAAATTTTATCAAAATCACTCAAAAAATATAATTTCTTAAAAATATTAACATTAAAATTATAGTTTTTACAATATATGTTAACATTCAACCACTGAACAATATAGATATGAAATTTTCATAATATCTAATTTTTATAGTATAAAAATAATATTATATAATAAAATTATTCATAAAAAATAATATTTATATTATAATTTACTATTATAATGGTCATCTTAATATTCTAATTGTCGGGATACAATTATAATATGCATGTCACTATACAAATCATTATATTAAAAATCAAATAAAAAATTCTACTATTTTAAAGGACATATTGAATTTATATTTATAATGAAAAAATATTATTTCATTAATTATTTTTTATATCAATTTATATTAAGGTCTTATATTCATTGTTTTTAAAATACTGATTTAGTTTCTATTTTTTTATTTTTTACAATGTTTTTTAAAACCATGATAATATTATGGGGTTGTGAGTTACCAAATTTAGAATTCTTTTGATGTTATTTTTATATGATCATTTCATACTATAATAATTTCAAATTTAGGGACTGTATTTATTTTCCACATGTAATGTTCAAAAATAATGAAATAATTTTTGTTATGTTTATCATATGTCAGGAAAAAAAATTTGTATTACGTAGCATTTTATTTCAATAAATATTTTATAACCTATTATGTAATCCAGGATTAAAAAATACATAAATGTAACATATATATTTATTATTTTTGGTTCATTTCAAATATCATTAAATAAATTTAGTATTTATTTATATTATAATGATATTTTTTTCCAAAAAATATTATTGAAATATTAATATGAAATTTTGGATTTCAAAAATAACCTGAAGGGAGTCAAATTGTTTTTAATGATTAATCTATAATAATCACCAATTCATTCTCAAATAATCACATTATATATAATTTACTAAAAAATTAAACAAATTAAAAATGTGTGTTGATTGTGTACCCAATCAAAGGACATAATGAAGGAGGTGGTTTTGAAATACAAATTTAAATAACTATCATTTAAATTCTAATTTAATTAATAGGTTAATATTAGAATGAATAATGTTATAGTATCACTAATTTATATTTTTAAGGATTGATTTAATATGGATATTCATGTTGTTAAAATTATTAATTTTGTAAAATCAATGATCTATAATATCAAAATGAAAATAAATATTTACTATTTTATGGATTTTTATTCATTTTATATAATCCTGATGTCGATGATTGATAATAATGAATTTTTTTTGTTTTGAGGGAATGATTATTAAAATCTAAAAATAAATTTTCATATAATTTAGAAGAATTTTATGTAATTTAGTGATGAAACCAATTTTATTGTTTAATCATCATAATTACAGGTCTTGAAATAACACTTTTTTCACATTAACATTATTGAATAATTTATGTCTTTTTGAGGAAAAAATAATTTAATCACCTTGGAGAATCAATTTGCATTCCTTAATATATATTACCTGGTCTGGTATATTTTATTCTCATTTTTTTCTTATTTTATATATATTTATTTATGATAAATTATTGGTAATTAATTATTAATTCATATAATTCAATTTTACCATTAATTATCATTATTTTTTTGGAAGTGAACTATATCAACCTAACACATCTCTCAGTTTAGCTCATCATTTCTCAACTATAAATTTTCAATCACCATTTACTGGTATCAAGTACTATATCATTACAATAAAACCCATATGAGAACATTTTTTCCTCATATAATAATCAAAAATATATGAATCGAATTTATATTTCAACATGAGATATCCATAAATTTCACTTACATGCGTATAAAATAACAAGTTAAAAATAATAAGAAAAACCCAACATGGAATAAGTATAATAAAAATTAAATATAACCTTATAAATATATAAAATCTAATTTAATATATAATAAGAACTCAAATAAGATAATTTGAAATGACAATAAATTTTATTTACTAAAATAGGAAATAAAAATGATAAAAATAGAGATGGTTTAATTGGCCAATATAAAGAATCATAAATCAAAATGTAAACCATAAAAACTTCCAAATAACCTCCATGAAACCCAGGACCAGAAACACATCACATAATATTTTAATAAGATCAATAAAAAATAAATTTAAGGGATCACGACATAACAACTTATAAAAAAAATTAGAGTTAATACACATGATGGTTAGTATGTACGATTCATAAAAATAGTGGAAACTATGACTTTTCCTTTGACTCCATAAAATTTCATTCATAAAAAATTTCAAACATGTTATTTGGAACAAAATTAATAAAATAAGTTTTACTATAATAATTGATAATGAAATATAGTAAAATAATTTACATAAAAAATTATTGATATGAGCATCAGAGGGTGTTGAAAAAACTATAATATTTTTCCCACTGAAACATAGTGGATGACCAAGGATGTCTCACTTTGATAATAATTTTTATATCACACTATTTTTAATTCAATTTTTTTTAAATATTTAATTAATTGGGGAAGGATGAGTAATGAAAATAAAAAAATAAAAAATAGATACAGATGCAGAATTAATCAATGTAATTATAAAACAATGTCTTGGTCCAATGGATGGTTACATTGGTTCGTTCATTATTCATTATCATTCTCTAAAATGAATTTTATAATTCACCCCTTTTTACAGGAATTTATACCCGATAAACTGAATGTTAAATTTAGTACCCTTTATATATTTATTTGGAATACCATATATCACATACTCTAATAGCCATGTAATTAAACACCTTGATTGAGACTGTATTACCTTATATTACATCAATTAATAATATGCCATTTCATCCCTTGAACAGCCTCAAATCTATCATATGATGTGTTTACATGAGATAATTGATGGAATTACAATTTTGAAGAGAATATATATGAATTTGAGAGTCATCCCATAGAAGAAGGTCACTACACTAGTATACTAATCTATCATTAACCACAAACAAAATTAAAACATTATTATCTCATGTTCATGAACATGGGAAACCCATGAAAACCTCATATGAGGAAAATAATCGTGTCAACCACTCACCATTGTGAGTTTTATATATCTTATTTGGAGAAATTATAGAGATATATATATATATATATAGGAGGATATGAAATATGGAACACTTAAATTAATAATATGGTGATGAAATTACAGGAAAATGAAAAAATTAATATAGAGTAGAAAATAAATCTACAACTATAGCCTACTCCCAATTTACATCCCTCCCCAATAGCTTTCTAGGATGGGTTTTGTAATACATATCCTTGTATTTACATGATTAAATAGTTCCCCCACATGCATAATAAATTCATTAGAATCTCCAAATAAAAGGGTATGGTACACCGTGCTAATTATTGGTTCTTCAGTGCATGGACCATACATTAACCTATATAAAAATTGATACTTTGGTATTTTCTACATCTATCATTGAATTGAATAGGGTGACACACCATTAGTCTTTATAGGACACCTCATTTTCTAGGATTTACAGATAAATTTTATGATTTCAAATTATTTTTGGAATTCTATAGCACAACAAGTTTGTTTCATGTCGTGGCACATTTTTCTATGTTCTTAAACATAACTTGTCATTTTTTCTTCATATCATAACATATTATTGATCAATTTCATGAAATGAATATTTTATTCATGATTTTTATTGAATTTGTTGATCTATTTTGAATCCATTTTGATAATAATTTCAATTATAAGCACCAAATATGGTCCCTAACTTATCATACATCAGTCGAATGTTTTTATTCATTAATCTATAATCATTTTTCAAATATTTTTTTATTAAATTTATCCTACAATAAGTTCATAAAAAATTTGAAATAACAATCAATTATATTCCCAAAAAATTTAATTTCAACTAAATATATATATATTTATTATATTATTATATTAATTCTCAGACACATAGTACTTTCCAAAACCCATGAATGTAATAACTACAACTTCACAATGTAAAATAATTAATCCAATTTAATTATTTTTCAGAGAAACAAAACTAAATTACATTCAATTGAAAAAACACATTTTTCCCACAAAATAAATAATCTGGAACCTCACACATCAAACAATCAAATCCAAGTATTCATTTTAATTTCCCACATTAAATATTAAAATTCTCTACCTCACATCACTAATATATATATAAATGTAACTAATATTCAATCTTCTTGAAATAAAACTCTCTATGGTTCATTTAACACATCAAATAATGAAAGAAACACAATGGAGTTGTACTCATATCTCAATTATATGTCAATTATAATTGAAATTCATGGAATCCAACTCATCAACCTTGTAAATAGTAGAATAAAAATTAGTAATGAGGACAAGAATCATGTTTCAAATGTTTTTAAAGCCTAACATAGGTGTGAAATTGATAAAATAAGGATTTAAAATTATTTTCACTCTAAATCATATGCCATGGTATAAAAATCAATGACTAATGAAATAACCCAACAATAATGAATGTATCACCTCCTTAATCACTAAGGCTCATTATGGGATCATGAAATAAGTTGTCATAATGAATGAATCTCCCCATATATCTCTCTATCTTCCAATTTTAATTCCCCTTTCATTCTTTATTATTCTCATTTTTTATTTTTAATGTTTTTATTATAAAAATTCTATCATCCACCACATAATCCTATGTGAAAAAAGATAATTAGACTACAAAATGGTGACTTTTTAACATCACAATGAACATCCTAATTTCTAAATTTACTTTTTTCATAATATTTATTTCAAGGGAGGTGAGTAATATTGTTAAATATATGTTAACATGTCCACCACCAAATAACTTAACCCCCCCCCCCCCCCTCAATAAATTTAATTAACTAATGTTCTTCCCCATTCACCACGGAAAACATCTCTATCAAACATCTTCATTCAAGTTTTGTTAATACATAATAATAATGTTAAAAGGTATATTATTGGAATGTAATGTAGATATTTTTATAACATGTTAATTTAGGGATAATATAGTCAAATTTAGTATTTAATAACATAGTGAAAGGAATGAAAAATTGGTTAACAAAAAATTATCAATAATATTAAAATAAATTCTATTAAATCATCATTTTTATAATATACTATGTGTCTTTAAGAAGGAAAATGGATTGAGTTTCTCCAAAAAATAAAATATAATGAATGTAAATATTTTATAATAAACACTCTTGGAAATTAGAACATATTATTTAGATGATTACTTATTCCAATTCACCAAAACTACAAACTAGTCATTATTAATTTTAGAAATTCAAAAAAAATCCAAATATAAGAATAATTTCATCTAAAAAATCAACTCATTTCGGAAATGCATAATATGTAAAATTTACCCCCATGTAATTATTATTAATCAATGATTTTATATTCAACTCATCTCACCATGTGAATATTAAAATTTAAAACAATATAAATTGATTATAATCTACATGATTATGCCTTCTAGATTGATACTAAAGTACAAGATATTAATGTGGGTCATTTAATTTAAATTAATTAAAAAATTCATAATATGAAAATATACATAGTAAAATCTAGATGTATATAGATGTAAAATCCCTTTGAAATGAAGCTATAACCCCCCTCATTTTTCCTACCTGATTGTTATCTTTATTCCATCATCATGGTTCTATAAATTAATATATCATGTGAATGTGTAAAGGCCATGTAATTAATGATTAAAAAGAATAATATTTATTAGATTTAACGTTATTATATTCCTAAAAAAATTGTTATGAAAAAACAAAATCCTAAAATACTTGAAATAAAATAAAAAGAATATAAGACATAGATTAATCATCATTGTGGGTAATAGGATTTAACTGCCTAAATGTGAACAATACAAACTATTTCCCTAAATCCAATAATAGTTGGGTTTTCATTTATTTGAACCATGAAAACAAATTTAATCCCACATTCATTTCTTCTTCCCCATTACAGACTACTCAATGTGTATAATATACCGAATCCATTCACCTAACAATGTGATAAAATAATTATGGTGTGGAAAGGATAAAGTATGTTTCATTACCTTTTTTTTCACTTTTACAACCTCTTAATAATTTTCCCATTATTTCTTATTGTATACATAATCGAACGATTAATAAAATTGAATTCTTTGATAATTACGAGTGGGGATGAGCCTGTAAAGGGCACAATGCCTGGATAGGTTTTCTCTCACGCTGCCTCCCTTATCCCGAATCTGCACTCCTTCTTCCCTAGTTCAGTGGTTTGAGGTAGTGTTTTCTATACTGTCGCGGCCTTGTATCGGCTCATCTTGTGCACACCGGGGTCTTCACAACTCGGTGTTGATTCGGCTCCTGAGTCCCTGGCACGATGGTTTGATATCAGCACTTTGGCCATCGATCTGGGTGTTTGGAGGTTGAGTGTTGCATCTATGGTTTTCTCGGATGGCGGCGTTGGGAGCTTGTTTTGTTTCGAGCCAATGAGGATGACGTCGGGAGGGTTTTTTTTTGGAAAAAGTCATGTTCTTGGGGTTCAGTGTGTGATCGTTTGAGGCTGGTTTTTTCTTGTAACTGGTGATGCACTGTGCTATTTGTTCATTTTGATTTTCTCTTTTGGGTGATTTCTGGTTTTCTGGTGATGTTCTTCGTCTTATAGTCTTCTATGTGAGTGCTTATTAGATTTCACAGTTGTTTTGTGTTGTTTTGTATCGATTTGGTGGTGGGTTTTGCTCGCCAATTTCGGCCTGGTTGTTCATGGCCTCTTAGGGATTGTTTCATGGTCTGGTTTTTCGTCGGTGTTGTCGAAGGATGATGGTGAAACTTACCAGTGCTCCAGTTGAAGTGTATGAATCGTTTTGATGTTCATTCGAGATAGGACATGGATTGTGCATCTGGGTTTGTTCTCCAGTGGGCAGGATGAAGGTGGTGGTCTGATAGTGATTCAGCGATAGCATCAACTGATGGTTCCGGAGTCTTCCTGTGGTGAACGATGGTTCATGGTGATGGATCTCGGTTTTCTGGCGATGGTGCCTCCGACAGTCTTGCCGGAGACCGACAGGAATGATGTGCGTTTTTCGATGTAGTGTGATGGTTCAACCTACAGTGACTGCGATTCAGTGAAGGCGATGTGGGATCGAGTCTCAAGGTGTGGCGTGTGGCTTTTGAGGGATGCTTTTTTGTTTGAATTTGAAATTTGAAATCTGGTATTAGGGACTGTTTTTCTGGGTACCGAGAACCCATAAAGCAGCTATTGAAAATGGGAAAAAAATGTTTCGGATAATAAAATTGAATTCTATAATGAAATATTAATTTAAAAAATTAATTCTTGATGAATCAGTATTTAAATCCTCCGCATTAATATAAACAAATTTCCATTATATTTTATCAGTTATAGAAACATGAGTCTCTACTTGTACTTCCTCAAATAAAAATTAAATATGTCCTGGGAGATCCTTGGGTTCCACATCAGAGGTATTGTCTTTTTCTCTATCATCTTCATAGGGAAGCAAGAGTTGTCTGAATTCGAAAACCAAAAATAATTATTTGTGATTCTCAATTCTATTTCCATGAATTTAGATGATAATGATTTTAATAACTCATCATTTCCTTATGTTAGTATGGTTTAAATTTATTATAAACTGAAATGTGACTATTTGAGATGAGTGGTCATTGAAGGAGGAAGGTAGTTCTGAACCTCTATTATTTCTTCATACTCTAACACAAGGGTTGCTTCATCCTCTTATGAGGTCAGGGGTAGGTATAATGGTTTTGATTCTTCATTTTTTTTAATGTAGGGTAGATCATATTACAATTTATATTAATTCTATAAATAATCCAAATATTTTTGATTCCCAATGTGTACATTAGTAGAAAAATACTCTTATAAAATACTCTCTACCTATTTAAGGATTGTTTGGATCTACTTCATAAGATGGTTGGGCTGATGATAGTCTGCAATAAAGGAATAAACATCATGAACATCTTCAAAATATAGTCAACATCCAAAGTAACTACCTCATTTTCTATAAATCATTGAATATCAACATTTACTTGATTATGAATGACCTTCATTTCATGAAGTGATAATCCTATTACATTCCCCTTCAATATTTTATTATCCAATTAAGTAAAAACATTAACCCTTTAAATAGGGCCTTGATAATATTTTCAACCATGTTTCATATGAAATATGAGTAACTAGTCCATGAAGAATACTAGTAATTTTATTTCATAATGGAAACAAATAATGTGGTATTTGTTTTTTTTAAATAATGAAAACTATTTAAAAAACAAGAATACAAAATGTAATTAATGAAATCTTGGCTCCCTGACAATAGTGACATGTTTTTATATTCCTGTGTTTGTGTGGGAAAAAATAAATTATATTTTTTTCTAGTAAATAACACTAAATGTCATGGATCATCTCACTTGAGGAGTTTCAAATTCAATAAAAAATTATTAATAATTAACTTAGTATATTTTTTTTGTTTTTTATTACAGTGTCCATACCTGAAATCCACTAGTTGGTTCCCCAATATTACTGAAAACATGTCTTTATGCATTCCTCCATATACGTCACAACCTTCTTACTAGAAACAAATGCCTAAGGTGTGTCCATAGAAAGAATATGAACTTATGATTTAGTGTGTAATAAAATGGTAAATAATAGATAGTATGTTGGATAAAGTATTTAATAATAATGTTGGAAATAATTATATGGTACCAGCCTTAAAACATTACATAATCTTCAATTAAATGTATAATTCACATTAAGGGTCTTTTCAGGTTTATATCTTTAGAGAATTAGGTCTTAATATATACATAACGACTTGAATGTTACATGTAGAAAATTCTAATCACTATCCATTTATTTCATAAAATAAAAACTTTTAAAAAAGATTCATGTCTAGTAACATGTTTTAGACATCATGACTTTTCCTTGATCCCATCCTTGACCATATTAATCTTTATGACCTATGAAAAACATTAAAAAACTTGGGATGAGGGTAAAAATATTAGTAAGGATCATAAAAAAGAATGATAACATTAGTTCATCAATACACACATAAAATAATCTCTTTAACATACCTCAGGAAATCATAAGATTTATGAATAACACAAAGGAATCACATATCAAAAAGATAACTTGTTACATCCACAAAATACTTACGTTGTATCTTTTACAGCTACAGAGGGATTTGAATTTGGAAGACCCATCACATCATATTCCCTAAATCTCTTATGATAAATATTCACATTTACAATGGTCAATTTACCCATTACATTGTAGAGATATCTCAATCTCACCCGCCCACGGTTTATAAGAGAATCACCCGTATATGTAAACTATGTCCAACTATCATAACATATTCATAACACCAAAAACAAACCTAAAGGTAAGATAACATTTCCACATTTAAATAACCAAATATCATTTTAATATATTGACATAAAAACCATTATGAAAATTATATTCAAAACCAAAATAAATAATATGGTTATTTGGTATTTATTTTCCTTTTAAAACCATTTAGACTTGTTAATTAATACATAGATCAAATAATACATGTGGTGGCGAAAAGGTCATTTTCACAGCGTATGTTAAAAAGAAGAATTACTTTTTGACATTTAGCAAAATGCTTAATAGAAAATGATTACCTTTGAATGAATTGAAAATTTAATGTTTTTATACACTGTATAAAATAAATTCATATATAAATCAAAATATGCCTCAATGAAAGGAGATTGAGATGAAATCCATTACCTCATATCCTTCTTAACTTGTTCATTCTTTAATATTCTAAATAATAAACTAAAGAAAATATATACTTTCTTATAAAAAATTTAGAGCTTATTATTCCTTTTATATCACTTATTAATATGGTTCAAAATTATGCAATCATTAAAGTTAATATTGGTTATTTTGTCGATATTTTGTACATGAGGGAAAAATGAGCTTATTATAATTCCAATTTCTTCATGTGGTCATAATTATATTATCTAAACAATGATATTCATGAAATTGATATCATATATATCATATATATCCATTATATATATGTTTATATAATATTACATAACATTTGGATGTATGAAATTAAATGCACCATTTATGGAGTGGTAAGTCGTATGTACGCTTGAACGCTACTTTCATTTATATTTCATATTTTAATGGAATGAAAATACAAATATACATAGGTATATTATAAATTAATTATATTATCATATGTAATTTCATTAACTATATAGTTTATACATCCTAGGTATGGCATGAACTTGTTATATCACTTTGACGGGGCGGTAGACTAGACTTTCTCAAAAGAAAATATCATGTTTACCCATTATGGAAACCATAAAGGTATGACATAAATTACAACTATTAAATCATAGAGACAATATAAATATAATTTATATCACATATAAATACTGTGCAATCATAATGGACACTGTGAGAGGCAGTTGGAGGTATTTGAACAATCATCGTTTTGTGAGGCAGTAGTTCGCCGCTCACAAAAACAATATGTTCTTAACACATTAGATTGAGGTGTGTGTTAGAATAGTTATAATCCATCTCATAAAAACAACCTAGTATTTTTAGTATACTAGTGCTGTTATAAGAGAAAAATAAAAAGATTTATGGGGTTTGAGAAGTAAAATAATAGAAAAAAACTTAAGAGAAGATGTTACCATTAAATCGGGTAACACCCTTTGGTTTGAACAAAAAGGATTTCTGGAAGTGATAGTGGGACCTTGAGAGCTTATTTGTTCATATTATGGATGATACAATGCGCTTGAGTGGTTTGAGTAGTGGGTTAAGGGTTAGAGCTTTTTATAAGGTGGAAGATGGACTCTTTAGGATATATTGAAAATATTGTTTTATTATATAATTATTTTTCATTTATAATGGTCCAAAACATATTGAAGTAAAATATAAGATTACTATTGATTGAAATAAAATCATCCAAAAATAATTATATAGGTATTTGATATTTCTTTAATATTTATAATCTTATTTATTTAAATCATTCATTAATGATGTAACTACTGCATCATTGCTGTGTCACAATGAATTTTATTTATTTGAAGTATAAATTTTTAAAAAAATTACCATGATGTAGGAAATATTTTTGTCTTTCCAATGAATATTGATAGTCGGAGAGATAAATTATATAATGCCATGTAAGATTTGATTTACTAAAAGATATATGTTTATGTTATTTTTGTCTTTACTTTAAATTATTTAATATAAAACATCATTATCACATTAAAGTGGCACCATGGTGTCCCAAAATCGACCTAACGATATCCATGGTTGTAATTTTATCAACCAATAGGATTAGGAGAAATTTTAGAGTAATTTAATATTATTATAATATTGTTTTTACCATGAATTACCCTATTTACCTTTAACTGAGGAAAATAATATTAAAAGTTATTATTCCCCCAAAAATATTATCATCTTATTGAACCAAATTTTACATTCTAATAACAACCATATATGTCATATTTTATAAATTCAATTCATATAAGTGGTAAAATTTTATTTAAATGAAAATTTTAGTTTTTTAACTATTACTCAGAGTTTTAACAATTCATTATAAAATTGAAGGATTTCAGAAAAATACCATTAATTAATCAAATCCTATATTTGATATTCTGAATTAAAAAACTTATGTCTATTTTACCAAATTTAAATAATAGATGTATCATCATTTAATTTAAAATTAATTCTTGTTTTAAAAACAAAATCTGTGTTTTTAAGAAATAATAACTCTAAAAAGATTGACACTTCTTAATGTCCAATTTCAAAGTGAAATTACATTAAATGACCAAAATTGGATTCAGTGGTAAAAATATAAACTAATTACAGTTTAAAACAAATTAAAACAATAATCTAACCATATAATGAAATTGTATTAAAAGGTTGTTTTGAATTAAAATACCTTATTTTTCACTATTCATTATAAAAAAATTATCAAAAAAATACAAAAAATTTACCCAAACTAAATTTTGATGTCCCGATTCATAATAAAAATTTTAGTTTGAAAAATAAAAAATCTAAATGTGACTAAAATAATAATTAATGATGGTTCTCCATAAAATGGTGGTAAATCGACTGTTTAATTAATACTAGAGTGTTTATGCATAAAATTAAATTCATTCACATTTTTAGCCTCTAAATTTCAATGAAAAAATGTAAATACATTTAAAAAACATGTATAATAATATTTTAATTAGTTCTACTCATTCTCACCAATAAAATGGCTTTGGGTTGATTTCTATTTAAAATAATAAAATTATATTATTATTTTTCAATATCACTCAGCATTATGTGCAAAATAAATGTTAAAATAATCCCATTATTGTGTATCTGGTACCCAATAAAACAAAAAATCCCCATTAAATTAAAATTAATATTTAATAAACAAGTATTAATAAATATTAAAATATCATATTATTTATTTACCCAGGATTTAACATCATTCTCCTCTTTTGGGAATTGCGTCCCCACAATTATATTCACATATCAAATAAGGTGGGGTATTTATCCCTCATAGCATTTTCAGATTCCCACTTTGCCTCTTTAACCATATGGTTTTACCACAAAACCATTAAATGATAAATTAACTTATTCCGCAACACATTCTCTCCTTGGTCAATAATCTGGATCGGGTTTTCCTCATAAGAGAGATTCTCTTCCATCTGAACTACCAATGGGCTCCAAACATGATATAGATCAATAATATACTTTCTCAACATTGAAACATGAAAATCATTGTGTTCATTGGATAAACATGGAAGTAAAGACACTCTGTAAGAAAATGATCCAACTTTCTCTAGGATTACATAATGTCCAATGAACCTCAGAATCATATTTTCCTTCATACCAAGCTAAAAAAGAATTTTCCACTGAGAAATTTGAGAAATACATGATCACCAACATCAAAAGAATGACCCTTCATCTGTTTAACCACATAACTTTTCTTCCTAGTCTAAGATGTTCTCATGTGCTTCTGAATCAACTGAACTATTTTTTTCCCTCTCTTCTAAAAATTTTGGTACCATCAACTTCCATTTAGTTACATCATCCAAAGAAATGGAGTTCGACATCGCTTCACAAATAATTTCTCAAATAGATCCATCTGTATACTAGAATGAAAAACGTTATTATAAAAAATTCAACCAAAGAAAGATATTGTTCCCAAATTCCTTGGTAATCTAGTGAACAAGAACCTAGAATATCCTCTAAGGTCTGAATTGTTCATTTTGACTGCCAATCAAATTTTTTATGAAAAGATATATGGAAATTTATTTTCAGTAACCAAAACTTTTGAAAGCCTTTCCAAAAGTAAAAAGTTATCCTCAGATCACAATTAGACTCAATGGAGAGGGGAACTCCATGAATCTTAAATATCTATTTAACATACAACCAATATTGTTGATTTAGATACCATTTATCTCAAATAGGAAGAAAAGGTGTAGATTTAGTCAGTCAAGCAATAATAACGTAGACTGAATTATTACCTCGAGATGTATTTGGTAATCCTGCAACGAAGTCCTTGGATTTTTTATACCATTTCCACTATGGAACGAGTAAATATTGAAGCATCCATTTCGGTAACTATATATCTCATTTAAACTATTTACAAGTCAAACACTTCATAGTAAAATCAACAGAATATCTTTTCATTCCATCCCTCCAGTATTACTCCAGAAGATCTCTATACATCTTAGTGATACTAGGATGAATTGAAAACAGAGAACTATGAGCTTCACATAATAACACTTTCTTCAAGTGGGAATCACAAGCCACAAATAATATCATCCAAAATGTCAAAAATAAAATCAATATCAATGTTAATATCAGGTAACATACTCTTCTAAACCAACTCTACCTTTTTATAAATCTCATTGCCTTATTTCCCCGCATTCTTAAATCTGTCTTCTAGGGATGATTTCATTGACAACTGATACCAAAAAATTGAATTTCCTAAACCAAAAAATTTTATTTCAATTTTCATAAAATCATTAACCAGTTAATGTTTATCCAAAAATTGCATGGTTAATGTATAATTACTATTTCGATTCAATGATTTTTTAACTTTAATTACTTTTCCTGGATGGTAATGAATTCTGAAATCATAATCCTTTATTAATTCAAACTATCTCATATTTCTCATGGTTAATTCATTCTGAGTGAACATATACATAAAACCTCTTTGTGGGTATATATTTCACATTTTAATCAATATAGATGATGCCTCCATATTTTTAAAGAAAATATAACATCAGTTAATTCCAAATCATGTATAAGGTAATTTAACTCATAGGGTTTCAACCAAATTGAAGCATAAGAAATTACCTGATAATTATACATAATAAAATATCCATTTCCATTCAACTAAGCATCAATATAGATAATAAACTCACCATTTTAGGAATGAAGTTACAAAACTTGAGCGTTCACCAATATTCATTTCTATTATTGAAAAAAATCAATACATACTTTAGACTAGATGAACTTAAAAACTTTTTTAGTTAACATAGTCATTAGTCTATATAACCATTCTAAATTCTCAAGATACCTTGCATGATAACATTCCAAACCAATAAAACTACAGATCTCAGTTATATTTGTGGGAATTATCCATTATTCAATAACTTTTATTTTGAAAGATCAACTGTTATACCAGTTTTTTAAACAATGTGACCAAGGAATGAATTATTTTGTTACCGAAACTCATACGTGCTAAATTTCCGAAACTTTTTCTTTTATATTAACGTTTTCAAGACAGCCCATAAATGATTTTTAGGTTCCTCTTTAATTTTGGAATAAACCAAAATATCTTCAATAAACACAACCAGAAACTTATCTAAAAACTCACTAAAAATTCTATCCAAAAGATCCATAAATACAGTAGGTTCATTAGTTAACCCAAAAGGAATAACTAAAACTTCATAATGGACATATATAGTATGAAACATGGTCAATGAACATTCTATTTCAATTAATTTTCGTTGATGGTACCCCAACCTCAAATCAATCTTCAAAAAATTCCATACACCTATGAGCTGATCAAAAAAATCAACTATTTGAGGAAAAGGATACATGTTCTTAATAGTGAGGTTATTCAATTCTATAAAATAAATGAAAAGTCTCATTGAACCTAAATTATTTTTAACAAACAAGACAAGATAACCCCATGGTAATGTTCTAGGTCAAGTGAAACCTTTATCTAATAACTCATGAAATTGCTTCTTTAACACTAAAACATTAATTCGAGCCCTTAGATAAGGGGTTTTTGAAATTGTCTTACCAATGGAACTATAGAAACAATAAATTAATATTTCTTATCAGGTATAATAAGTGTAATCTTACTAGGAAAAAAATCATTTTACTCCTTTACTACTTGAACATCATTAATCTGAACAATTCCTTAATTTTCAATGATATGTTAAAGGTAACATTAATTTACATATTTTAGTGGGTTCATAGATTTCTAATCTGTTATCAAAAGTAAGGGTTCAATATTTTACACAAACTGAACATCTTTCTGAAAAGAAAACTCTTTAGCTCTCGAGTATATTTTACAATGATAAACCAAATGCCAATCCTTACCCAAAATTACATCATAATCTACTCGAGGAAAAACAATAATGTTTTTTTGGTAGATTCATTATGCATAGAAAGATAGGAATGTTCTTATAATTTTTTCCCATAAAAAATTCCTATGATGTTTTACCATATTTTCAGGAATCATATCTTGATATAGAATATCAAATTTAGAATAAAACTTATCAGAAATGAAAGAATGTGTAGAACCTAAATCAAACAACACACTGACATGATCTGATCAAACAAACACTGTACCTGATACTTCTTCATTTGATGGTCCAATCTCTAATGAAGTTCTAAAAAAGGGTTTCACCTCCCATTTCTTCTTGTAGTCTGGATGCTTTCCTTCAGTTGAGTTCATTGTTGGACACTAATTTGTATAATGACCCATTTCATTGAACATTATTCATTTTTCTGACTATAAATTATATTTTTTCATTCAATTAACCTAATACTTTTCAGTGAAATTACGATCATTATGTCCCATCATACAACATCAGTAGAACTTACCAAAATTCAAATGACATTCCTCAGTATGCTTTTTACAACAATTTTCACAAATTTTAAACATATGTTTCCTTCCATCAGACTGTTCTGAAGTGTTCTTTCCTTTCATTTGCCACCTCAAACTCTTATGATATTGTTTTTCAAAGAACACATGATCATCAGAAAAATCAATTTCCACCATCTCCGCACATAGAAAAAATAATTCATAACCATTGAAATCATGATAAGCTAACTCCATTCCAATATTTGGAATCAATCTTGAGTAAAAAATATTGATTTCACTATTAAGATCTCGAAAGAAATTTGAAGCATACCTTGTTAGTTGAGTGAATTTTTCTTCATAAGAAGCTACTAATTCAAACTCTTGCCTAAACTCCAAAAATTGATTTACATCCTTTGATGAACCTCCATAGGAAAATATTTCTCAAAAAACATACCATGGAATTCATACCAATTGAGAGAATAAATATCATCATTATCCCTGATATTTTTCACCATCGACCACCACTGATCAGCTTCACCTTCTAAATGGTAAACAACATGACTACCGTTTTGATGTTCAGAACACCCCATGACATAAAAAATCTTCTCTAGTGATTTAATCCACCCATCAGCTAGCACAAGGTCAGATGATCCTCTTCAGGTAGGGGATGTTGACTCATGAAATGCTCTAATACTGACATGTTCATCTATGGTTGATCTGGATGATCTCGTGCATGGATACCAACACCATTTATTGCATGAGTCAACTGTGACAACACTACAACAAACTATTTAGTTCTGATTCTGACCATCTCAGGTTGATGTTTTGGAAGGTCGACTTCTTCCTGATGGCATCTCATCAAAGTTTCCCTGTTTTGTCTGCAGAAAACCATTATAAACATAGAAATATCTTAGTAAAGATAAAACAGTTATTGGTAAATTCAATATCATTACTATAAATTTATTTATATATATTAATTCAACAATAACCTTACTCCAAATTGTGTTTAAACTAACCTATGATACCAACTATAAGGACCCTACCTTAAAACATTACATAACAATTAATTAAATGGATAATTCACATTAATTATCTCTTCATGTTTATATTTTTAGATAATTAGGTAACAACATATACATAACAAATTGAATAATACATTTAGACACTTCTACTCAGTTTCCATTTTTTCATACACTAAAAACTCTAATAAAGGAGTCCTGTATAATTCCATGTTTTAGACAGTATGACTTTTCCATGAACCCATCCATGACCCTATTCATCTTTAAGTCCTGTGAAAAACATATAAAAACTTGGGATGTGCATAAAAATCTGAGTAAGAATCATAAAACAATGAAAGAAAACACTAGTTAATAAATACATGAATACATAAGCACTATAACATACCTCATAAATTCAAAATATTAATGAATAACACATAGTAATCACAAATCGTAATGAAAACATGCGGCATCCATAACATAATTATGTTGTAGCTTTCCCATCTACGTATAGAGTTACATTTGGAATACCTATCACAGTATATTCCATAAATCTCTTAGGATAAACATTCACATTTACCTCCATCATGTTACCCAATGCATTGGAGAGCTATCTCAAGCTCACCCGACATAGGATTATCACAAAACAACGTGTATACATAAATAATTCCCAAGAAACATATCATATTCATAACACATAAAACAAATATAATAGAAAGATAACATTTCCATATTTCAATCACAATATATCATTTAAATATATTGACATAAAAATCCATTATCAAAACCATTTTCAATACCAAACTATGTAAAAAGTGTATATGAAATTTATTTTATTTTTAAAAACAGTACAGCTTGTTTGGGAAGCCATAGAACATATAACACTCACGAAGGAAGAAAAGTCATTATCACCACATTTGTTATAAAGAATCATTTTTTTATCATTTATTAAAACACTTCATAGGAAAATATTCCCATTGAATGAAATGTAAAGTCCAAGGTGTTTATACACAGTATAAATGAAAGTCGTGTATAAATTAATATATGCCTCAATGAAAGGAGATTGAGACGAAGTCCCTTAATTCATGTCCGACATGACTCATCCATTATTTAATCTCTAAATAATATACTAAAGTTAATTTTTACTTTCTTAAGAACCATTTACAAGATTAATATTCCTTTTATATAACTTTTTACCATGTTACAAACATTATGTAATCATTTTTGTTAATAATGGTCGTTTTGTCGATATTTGGTAGTTGAGTAAAAAATGATGTTCTTATCATTACAAGTTGTTCATGTTGTCATAATTATTTAATCTGGAGATTGATATTCATGATATAGATATCATATATATCATATATATCGAATATATATATGTATTTATAATATTATGTAACATTTGGAGGTTTGAAATGAAATGCACCGTTAATGGAGACGGTAAGTCGTACAAATAAATGAACACTACTTTCATTTAAATTTCATATTTTAATGGATTTAAAAATTAAGGATACATAAGTATATTATAACTCCAGTATAATATCATATATAATTTCATTACCTGCATCCTTTATACATCCCACGTAGGGCATGAATGAGTTAGATCACTTTGAAGAGGCGGTAGTCCGCACTTCGTCAAATGAAATTATTACGTTGACGCATTATAGAAACCATAAAGGTATGATATAAATGAAAAACACAGAATATTAGTGACAATATAAATATAATATATATCACAAATAAATATAGTTCCATCATATTGGCCACCATGATTGGTGGTTGGAGATATTTGAACAATCATCGTTTCGTGAGGCAGTTTGGTCAGCATCCAGAGAAACAATATGTTAATTACCCAATAGATAGAGGTGTGTTTATGTTTTATTCTAATCCATCTCATAACAACAACCTAGTATATTAAGAATATGTTTTTTTATAATGTAAATTAACAAAAAGGTTTTATTGGGTTGGAGAAGTAAAATAAAAGAAAAGAACTTAAGAGAAGACGTTACCATTAATTCGAGTATCGTGTTTTGTATTGAACCAAAAGGATTTACTGAAGTTCCTCCTTTCTAAGCTAAGGCTTCTGGGTGGAATATAGGGAGCATGATAGCTTATTTGGGAAGATTTTGGATGATCCATGGGGCTTGAGAGGTGTATGTAAGGGGTTAATGGTGAGGTATTTTTATAAGGGGGAGGAGGGGCTCTTTATGAATGTTTAAAAATATTATTTTACTATATAATGATTATCGGTTTCGAAAGGTCCAAAACATGTTAAAGTCGAATATAAGTTAACTATTGTTCAAAAAAACCATCCACTAAAAATTTCATAGGTTTTGGATATTATTTTAATCTATATAATCTTATTTATTTAAATCATTCATTAATGAGGTAAACACTACGTTATTATTACGTCCTAAATAATTTTATTTCTTTTATGTATAAAAATTATAATAAAAAACTATGATTTAGAAAAGATATTTATATTTAAAATGGATATTTATAGTAAAATTGACAACTTATATAACCCCAGGTAAGAATTAATTTACTAAAATATATATGTTTATGTCTTTTTTGTCATTGCATTAAATTAATTAATATAAAGTGTCGTTATGACTTTAAAGTTCCTCCATGGGGTCCCAAAATCGAAAAATGGTTGATCATGGTCAAAAATTTATCAATCAATGTGATTAATAAACATGTTAGGGTAATTTAATATTATTATAATATTATTTTTACCCTGAATTTCCCTATTTACCTTTAACCGCGATAAATAATGTCAAAAGTTACCATTCACCAAAAATTATTTTAATATAAGTAATAAAAATTTTACATAATATTAAATACCATGTATGTATATTAAATTTAAAGATGACATAAAATTTAATTTAAATGAAAAATCTGGTTTTAACAACTACTGAGGGGTTTAACTATTTATCAAAAATTGAAGGTTTTCAGAAAAATACCGAAAATTCATCCTAAGCTATATTTTATATTACCAATTCCAATATGATGTGTATTATACCAAATTAAATACCTAGAATTTTCATTAATTAATTTTTAATTAATTATTATTGTCAAAACAAAACATGAATTTTTATGAAACAATAACAATCAAAAGGTTGACACTTGTTTATGTCTAATTTCAATGTTAAAATACATCCAATTACCATAATTTTGTTAAATGGTAAAAATATAATATAATTATACATTAAAATAATTTTAAAATATAATATATCCATATAAACGAATTAGATTAAAAGGCGATATAGAATTAAAATAAAGAATATTTCACTATTCATTAAAAAATGAATTTTATCAGAAAAATACCAAAAGAATTACCCAATGTAAATTTTAATGTCCCGATTCTAAAGAAGAATTTTATTTTGTAAAATATAATATATAAATGTGGCAAAAATATGATTTAATTAGGGTTCTCCATCATAAGGTGACAAATAGACTTTTTAAAGAATATTAGATTGTTTAGGCTTAAAATTAGATTCATTCACATTTAAAGCCTCTAAAATTAATTAGATAAATTTAAAAACAATTAAAAAAACATGTATATTCATATTTGTTTTTAGTTCTACACATTACATCTAATACAATGGATATGTGTTAACTACCATTTAAAATAATTAAATTATATTATTATTTTTCAGTATGACTCAACATTGTGTGCAACATAAGATTTAAGATAAAGTCACAGTTATGTATCAGGTACGACATCGAATATAACAACCCCTTTAAAGTAAAATTATGTTTAATTTACAAATATTAATAAATTTGAAGATACAATATTCTTTTTTTCCCTTGGATGTAACAATAATAATAATAATTAATGACTCAATATAGCTAAATAAGATGACATAAGGAGGAGAAAAATGATATTGGTGATGTCATGTATCAATAAAAAATGATGTTCACATGATATAGGGGAAACAAGCATATACACATGCCATAATAATATATAAATACCAATTATTTGTACTTTTTTTATCACAATAATAGGCAAAATCCTCTTATATCATTATCCATTTTATTAATCACAATAAATCCTTAGTATAAGGATGCTTCCATTTATCTACAATAGAAATCATGAAATCTGATGAGGTACCAGGGGCGGTCTAATCAAAGTTTTGTGACCTAACTAAATGGGGATTGAGATATGACTCTCCAAGGCCACCTCCATAGTCCAGACACTAGAGACCAACAACAAGAAGGCTATCAAAAGTAACTTGGCTTTAGCTAAGGTACCCATATGCATGTACCAGGACACAACTCCATAAAAAGTGCATATAAATATATAAAAACTGAAAAGATAACCATCCATACATCTATCTCAAACTAGAGAACAATAACAGTAGAAAATGGTTAATACAGGTCCCATCTAAATAAAACTAAACAGTCATCAAACCTGCTAATATGGAGGGGATTTTTATCAAAAGCATCACCAGAAATCCCCTCAACCATGATCCAATAAACAAAATTGTCAAACTAGCTCACTAAAACCCTCCTAGGACTTTGTAAAAAAGCATGTTGTCTATAAAAGATATAATATGTGTAGGCCAGGACCATGTAGGGGTGAGTATACAAATATTTAGTAGGTACCAAAAAACCCCACACAAAAAGGCAACAACTGAATGAAAAAAATCCCACTCAACCTAGAAAAAGGGAACCCAATCGAGAGAGAAAATCCATGTAGTGATGATCCACTTCAACACATGAATAGTCAACTCAATTTGTATGGTATGACATCCATGTTATGAAAACACCATTGGGAAAACCCTGAATGGGAACCCGATATACTCATCTCAGGAACTACGCCTTAGGAGGTTCTGACCCTATCACCAGTAATAGATTATACTCGGGGATCTAAGGCAACACATAAATAGGTGAATACACTCCAAATGATCTAGAATCCTAATTGATTGTCCTTTGAGAGTTATATTATATTGAGTCTCACAACACCACCTCAATGTAGAGGCTAAGTGAATATCAGTAATAATAACATCACACTAAAAATATTGGGAAACATAAGACTAATTGGAAAAGGGATTACTCATAGGGACTACTAGGGAATAATAGATCAAAATGTACTAACTAAATGATCTCTTAGTTATGGTATCACACCCAGTATCCTCTGTGTGATACTACAACCTGATATGACATTCTATAGATCACATCACTCAGATAGAGCATCGTCTCTGCTGTATAGGTGGTCAGGATGATGCTCGAAACATGATATAATATAACTCTTGATGTTTGGTATTGTATCTATGATACCACAAACCCTTCCAAAACCACACTCTAAAAATTGGATAATATAATTGATGAAAACACAACCCTTCTATCACCTCCCACTATATAAGGGATCATATACCCTAAGATTTTACAAAACCCTATAGAGATGTCATTCTAGAGTGTGGTTCTTTGTACATGTAGATATGGTCACATCAATACAAATGACTAGATCATGGGAAACTATAATCTAGATTATCATTACCCGGCCTCACCAAAGTGATACTACCACTCTATCAAGTCTTATCCTATTGAGGGGAACTCAATCATATTCCAAGGACATAATACTGAAAACCATCATAGTGTATGGACCTGAGGGACTCAATCAAACCTGTCAGATATGCAATCACTGACCCAAGTGACATGTAAAATATCACCTACACTTTGCACCACCTTCCCCCAAACTATAGAAAATATCACATTATACAAAACAATGTGTAGGATAGGCTATTTAGATACCCAGAACTAATAATAGTGAAAAGGGATCCTTTCTCCATAACAATCTAGAATGAATCATTATAGTCCCACACCTCGATCATGTAACAGATCTTATAAGTCACACCATTGAAATAAACATGAAAAAACTCATGTTATTAGATACTCATTCTTCTAAAAACCAAACTCATTGAAAAAGTAACATTTCACCAAACATTATAAATCATGATACCAAGTGGCCCGCAACCCCATTTCATTTTAAGAACATGAAATTGGTCCTGAAATTTCTTCATTAAATTCAGGTTCACAACTCAGCTGACTTATCATAAATCAAAAATTTGATGTATGAGGTACATCTAATAAATGAATCACCAAATAGTAATTTTTTATTATATTTATTATTCATTTTGTTTCATTAACCCACGATCCCAAAACATAAAGTTCTCAAACTGGTCATAAATTTTCTTGCTCGAGTCAAGGGTCACATTCTACATACAACACATAAAACAGATTTCTGGTTTTAATGATACTAGGTTTTGACATTCCCTTGACACGAACTAGATCATTCTTATTTGACTGGGCCGCTCAAGCTGGTCCACTATGCCAGGGCCTGCTCGATCAAGTCGTACCATCCCACCACCACAGCCCATAGCCCATCTCAACAAAACTCAACGTCATATCTTTCCATTGGGGAATTGTGCCGCCACACCACCCAACGGCCTCCACCGCCATCACCTATGGTGATACCACCTCGCGTTCGATTCTTCCTTTCATGGAAAGATCACATCTAGACTTCGATGAACCCGTGGTCCTTTTGATGACCCCCAGGACCACATCGGTTCTCCAAGAATTATTCTGTGACGAAATCTAGAATCCTTAGGAGTAGATCTTTATAAACTCAAGCTTTGATTGATGATCTATTGATGATTCGATCATAAATGATTCATAAAAAAGGTGAATGATATTAAAATTTGAAACCACATAACTCAAGGAGAAAAGTTTAATCATCAAGGTTAGATCTTCTCTCTGAAGATACTAGTTCATGATCTAAGAGAAATCTCAATCAAGATCCAAGTCTGAGGAAATATATTTTTTTCTATCAATCATTCGAGTCATTCGTCTGCGAAGTGGAAGATGGGAGAGAACTATTTCCAAATACATACACACCACCATGGGATGAATAGGGAGTTGAATTAATTATAATTAAATCCTCTCTGATCAATAGCCCAGCTCAAGATACACCTCCGATTTGACACCCGACGATGATAATGTGTATGTGACACCATGGGTTAAAATGACATTACGAATGCATCCTTGTGGGGTATTTTTTCATTGTTCTTGTTTGTCTAAGCTACATTATCCACACCATGTCCTCCTCAAGAGACTCACGTACCGAGCTCACACCAAAAATATAATGGTATAAACAAGAAAACAATGATGCCCAAGCACTCACCCGATGTCTTACCAAGTTCATCACACAAACATTCCAATACAAAATCCTCCCCAAACACACATGTTAGATGGAATCATCCTCAAAACCTCAATATAGTCCTCTTTGGGCGGCACATACTCACCCACATAGTTATAGTTGAGTCACATAAATTAATCTCATTTGGAGAAGGATCCCAATTCATTATTAATTTGATGCTACATAAACAACATTGACATGGGGTCTTATCGATGCCCCGTATCACACTAAAAATATGTCGAGAAACCCATAGAATTAAAAGCATACATCTAATGTACTTTAGAAAGTATAAAGAACACATAATGTTCCCCTATCAATCAATGGATCCTCTTCGTCAATGGCCTCCTCGTACTAATTTTTTACCTAACCTCTTCCTCCATATTTCTCATCATGGTGTATACCTCCTAGGTGTGTTAGTGGAAACTTGTATTGTATTCTATATCCCACTTCTACACTGTATCTTCCGCCACATCTACCACCTTATTGACCTTTGTGCTCGAAAAAATACCCCTACCAAGGTGTTCCATCGACTATCTCCCTCTCAGCTATATGGAGGGTTGTCCTATCCCTAGCAAGATGTTCCTAACCATCACAATAATGACACCACTTCTCATACGGCTAATAGAAATTGTAATAAGAGCCCTAAGAATTAGAGCCTCCATCCCTGGGTTTCCTCTAGACACATTGTGCATGTTCGGACCTCTGATCCTATCATCAGAAAACATATATTGAACCATCTTTTGAGGTCTCATCTCTTATGTTCCCACCACTATCAATTGGAGTGTTATCTTCCAAAAAAATCTCCACACATAAGGCACATCCAGATCACCACCATTGTTGGGAATGCAATATGTCACCACAAATGCCTATATCTCTCAAAATAATACCTTATTGAATGTCTGTACTTTGATGAAATTATCCAAAAACATATCCCAGGCGTAGCACAATATGCCTGTGAACCTCTTCGAGTACTCCACCACAACCCTTCTCTCTAGTAGATCCTATCAATGTTGTTGGTTAATCACCAACCTCAGCACGTTAAGAACAAACAACTCTCTATAGTGATTCTTGAAATATTCCCAATTGGGAATCTCCTTATAATGGGTCTGCATCAAAAGGCTTCCCCAACCCCAATCTAACCCCTGAAAAAGTCACGCTACTAGGAACACCATATGATCACAAGGTGTCCTCACAAGGCAGAAATTGCGCATGACTGCCGCATTCTAGTCACCTTCTTTCTGGGGGACTTAATTACACCGGAACCTTAGAGGTCACTACCTCCAGAACTCATGCATCACAATCATCCTTCATGAATCCTCTTCTTGAACTATTGGAACAAACTACTACTCTAATGTTTTTGGTTATTCTAGCTGAACACCTAAAGGTCTAGCCACATAATATGTTCCCTATAGAAAAGAAACTCCACATGGGCATATTGTTACCACAATCCCACCATGGAACTGTATCTGGATATCATCATGGAGGCATCATGAAATAAATCATGTCACACCACATTCGAGGAGTATATCAGAGGAGATGACTCAATAAGGATAAGGAAAGCCTGAATCCTAGTCCAATAAGATGCTTGTACCATTATTTTCCTATGACCAATTTCCTAGTGTCCTGTGATGAAAGGAAGGATATTAGAGTCAGGTTGAATGGATATATCAATTGCCTCACCAACAATGGAGTCTCTGGTCGGAAATCCAAAAGTAAAACACTATATAACTTTATCTATTCAAACCAAACCATGATCATGTCTATGGTCCCATATTGGAATCTTATCTCATACAAAATTTTCATGATTCAATCCAATGGGGCTCGAGCCGCAATTCCCCAAGCCTACCTTTATAGGCTAGGGGACCGAAACCATCACTGATAAGGCTATCACAAAAAGGGGGTCCTTTTCCTAATGTACCTATATGAAAAAACGCACATACAACTCCATGAAATAGTGTAGACATATATATTTAAACTGATTAGAAAATCACGAGTACATATATACCAATATATAGTACAAAACAAGAACAAAAAAGGGAAAATACATGGTCCACCAAAAGAAAACTGCAAAGTGTCCAACCTAATATAAAGGAGGGATCACTATCAAAACACCCTCAGAATGATACTCAACAAGCTCTGGTAAACACCCTTGTCCGACTAGCTCACAAATGTCTTCCTATATCATGTCCTCCTAAGACCTTTTCAAACACTTGGGGTCTATATACGACATAAGATTTGTGTGGAAAACCCATCCAAGGGTGTGTATGAATATAATCAATAGGCACCCCAAAAAACCTAAATAAAAGGGAGAATCTATAAAGAAATTATCACCACAACCCATCTAGAGGGAATCCAAATAAGAGAGAAACCCCATCTCGATACTATTCTCAACTACACACATCCTCTTAACTCAAACCATAGGGTGATTCATCAAATCTGTGAAAACAACATAACGAAAACCTATAAAGAACACTAGATATTCTCATATCAAGAAAAATGTCTTAGAAGGTTCTATCCTCAAAGCTGGTGATATATTCTAAATGAGGCTCTAATGAAACACATAACTAGCTGAACACATTCCATGAGCTCTGTCATCCCATATGACAATAATTTTGTGAGGTACACTATATGAGGTCTCACAATACCATCCTAGATGTCCCATGAATGATAACACAATCATTACATATTTCCTCCAAGAATGTCACTTTGAAACTCAATAGAAACATAAAACTCCTTGGATATGGGATCACTCCTAGGGACCAATAGGGGATACTATAACACAATCAAGTAACTCAAAGTTCTATTAGAAATGGGATCACTTCAAGGATCCACTGGGGGATACTACAACATGATATGACATTATACATATCACATCACTCAAATATAGGAACTTATTCTATGTCAAGGTGGTCATGATGATGACAAAAACCCAGTCTAGTAAAACTCACAATGTAGGGTATTGTAATGATGATACAAAAAACCTTACTAAAACGAAACACTATATAGGGGATCATATAACCAATTACACACAACCAAACAATCATCTATCACTACGTGGGGGATTTTGTAGCCAATTATTACATAATACCCTATAGAGTTGTCCAACTAGATTGGGGATTTATTCCCTCATAGTGTTGGTCATACCGATTAAAAGAATACAATAAATTCAAATGACAAGCTAGATGATCCTGTCCCAACCTCACTGGATGGATACTACAACTCTATCTGAGCTCATCATATCGAGGGGATCTCAATCATGTACTGAGGACGTAATACTGAAAACCCTCTTAGTGTAATGATTAAGGGGACTCACTCAACCATTTTTTAAGGTTTTATTAATCCATTAAAACCACACATCATCAACTAGACTCTACACCCATTAGAACCAAATCATGTCCACCATGTAGTTCTACACGAAAAACACATAGGATAGACTCATTACTTACCCAAAACAGGTAACCAGTGAAAAGGGAACTATTCACAAAAAAACAAGCCTGAAGAATCCCTTATGACTCTAGACCTCAATCTCGGAACAAATTATAGAAATTTCACCATTTTGATCCTCATGAAAAAAAAAACATGATCAGCTATTCATTTGTCCGAAATGCACATAAAATGAAAAAGTCACATTTCAACGCATATTCCCAAATTGGGACTCGTTGGACATACACCATGGTTTCAGTTTGAAGACCCAAAATTGGTCTTCAAACATAATAATTATATTCCAGATCCCATCTTCAATGTTGGTGTGTCAATAAAACCTCAGATTCATGATATATGTTTGATACAAGAATCTCTAAATAATAATAAATATCTTAATTTATTTTTTATCAGAAATTTCATGCCCCCATGCATCGAGCCCAAAACAAAAATTTTGGAAACATGCATCAAAATTGATTTCACAATTTATGTGTCATGTTTGAATAAACGACATGAAAATGAATGTATGGTTTGAATAATACTAGGTGTTTGAGGATTCCTGGGGCCGACCAGGCCCATTCGAAGTAGATTGGAAAACTCCAGCCAGTCTGCTCTGCTTGGGGCAGCTCGCTCTGGTTGCTACAGCCCACCATCACATCCTATATAGAACAACACTTGTACTCCCTTCCATATTTTCCCATCAGCGATCTATGCCACCCGGGTACCCTAGTGGTATCTGCTGTACACACTTGTAGTGCCTCCTCCTCTTTACAGCCACCAGAACCCTCCATGATCGGAATGTCGTCATACTGAAGATGGGCTTAAACTGGACCACCACATGCTGGTGGTCCCTTCCGCATGACATCAAGACCACTTAGGTTCTCCAAAAATTATCATGAAACCATATCAGAAATCTGTAGGACTTGATCATCCTAGAATCACGCTTCACTCAAAGATCAATTTTTGATTCGAAAATTATGATTCCAAATAGGATTGGGATTAAAATATGAAACCAACTATTCGGGGTGAAAAATAGAATCATCAAGGTCCGGTCAATGCTATGAAGCTGTTGTTCCACTATCCGGGATCGATCGTTGTCATGAATCAAGTCGTACGACACGTTGTTTCAACGATTCAGACATCGGGTCAGTCGTCAGCAATGAGGTAGAGAGCCGATGTGGATGCCACATCTTTTGTGTACACAAATAAGGGGATAAGGGGTAAGGGATATTATTTTAATTAAATCATATCCTATTAACAACCTGTAACCCAATACACCTCTAACCCGACATGCAACACCAAAAAAGTTTATGTCATGCATATGGTAAACCTAACATTATGAACTCAACCATTTTCATTGAAATTTGATTCGAGATTCCGTTTAAGAGTTATTCAAACTAATGTCCCAAAAAATATTTTTATTTAATTATTTTATTTCTACTTTAATTAGGGATTACTTTTTTCCACTGAAGGACTACCCTCAAAAAAGTTATACACCACCTAGGGTAAATAGTATGCTATAGTCTCAACCATTTCCTCAATTTTTTTTCATCTGAGATATTGTTTTAGAGATAAACCACTTAATTCATGTGTATAATATAAAAATAATTCATAATTTTTGAAAATTTATCCAAGTTACACCAGGCCTTGGAACCACATGTGTTCTCAACACCAAGAAATGGAAATATAAGAAAACATATCATAATATATAACAAGGAAAATCATGGGTCTCTAATAATATGTGAGATACGTGAAGTTTCACATCACCAATGGGTAATGAAAAATAAATTATATATAATTAAAATGGTTGGTGAGAAAAAAATAATGAATTAATGGTAATAAATAAATAAATACATTGAATCTGGTTCCTTATAGGACACTCGACCAACACTACATTCTTCATCCTAGTCCTAATAAAACTGATCAAGTTTGAACCCATTAATGTATGATATTGTGTATAAAAGGGTCATAATATGTGAAGTACCAAATTGGACTGAGCCCAAACATGTGATAGGTCTTAGAAGACACATACATTAATTTAATGATTTAGAATTCATGGAATAATATAGAATTAATCACAATAATTTACATAAGAAGTATCTTGGGCCAATTCAGGGAGATCAGTATCACAGATCCAAATTATCACACCCAGACTAGAAATAAAAAATAAAATGTTATGTTTATTCAAAAGGAACCCCATAAATGGAATCCCAAGTACCATGGCCAATATGGTATTAAGGCAATAACCTCATAGACATACCCTAATATCTAATAGAGAGGTCTTAGTATCAGTTGTGGAAGGTTGTGACCATCATACCACTACTCCTTCCCAATAGATATCCCTAAGGGAAAAAGTATCACTCATTAGGAGTGATAGAATCCACACAGCCATACCATTCAAGGTATACCAGGTGTCTTAACCATTTTATTTACCATTCATCCTAAAATATTTTCTATAAATCATGATGATACATTCAATAGATTCCGGAAAAAGGAACCCTTATATGTCCCTTGGAATTATATTTAATTAATTTTGGATATCAATACCTCAAAATATCCAACAATCATGTAATTCATATCACTTTATTTATGTTGGAAAATTTCATTTATTAATTAAAAAAATGTAATAAAATAATACATAGTGGACTAAAATGTGGCCTATCATTCTCACAAACATATCATTTATTACAATGTAAATTCACACATATATTGGTGGTTTAATAATTTAAGACAATGGGTATTTTAATAATTTTAAGAAGGGAATACCCATGGGGTGGACCATATCAAGTTGATCAATTAGGAATGTTGATTAAAAATTTTATATGACTATATAAGGCATGGAGAACAATTAAATATAATTTACTAAACATTTTAGAGGTTTCCTAAGAGAATTACAATATACAGTATAATGAAACAAAATATAAATTCATTATATCTTCTTGGAATATAACTAGGAAAATTGGTTTAAGCTTATAGAACTCTTCTACCCCAGTATTAGACATATTATTGATATAGAAGAAATTTCATTTCATGAACGTAGAAATTATTATAAAACAAGGAATATGATAACACAAAAAATAGAAAAAAATTGGATGAAAAGTGATGTAGGGAAAAAAGATGACTATAGATCATAAATTGTTTGATACAACACACCCAAAAGTTGAGCAAGTAGTGATAAGACGAAAGAGATATAGTGGGACCTAGGTGATACACATAGAGGATCCGAAAGCATCAATCCATCAGTATGGGAGACGAAAGTGATTCAGAGCTCAAAAATCAACAGTCATTTTTAAAAATAAAATCCAAAATATTTACACAACTGGTAATCATTCATTATAATGAAATGATCGGGCTAATCCCTCATGGGGAAAATCCAATCCATGAAGTTCAAGGGGTATAGCCAGCCATGTTCATGTCATGTATTATAAACACACACCAAGAATTTGTTACAAAACCAACATAAATTCTTTTCCTTCTACTTCATTATAGAAAATGATTACTAGCTTAAAGCTTGGTCACCAATGTCTAAATCAAGATAAAATACTCTTCAAGGGTAAAAAAAAATTTAAAAAAATCCACCTCACTGAAAATTTGGGATGTTTTATCCTACCCTTCTTAAAATAACTCAATCCTAGGTTTAAATTTTGTGGGTGGTAAATAATTATTTGAGAAAATATATGGAAAATAGCATGTACATTTTACCCTCTCTATGATGTCTCATCCTATACATGACCATGCTACACTAACACTTGATCTATCAAACATGACCTTCATTGGAGAGCCTCCATGCTACAATTAATTATATTTAATATATAATCTGAAAAGGTTTAATCTTCCTCCATCTCAATATCATATTTATCAATGAATGAGATGGGTCAGAAATATAATAGTGAGGGTGTGATAATATGAGTTCATCATGCATGGAATGGTAAATATTAGGTCACTAAAACATATATTCTATCAGCCTATCTCCCCCCAAGACATCAAAAGCCCAGAAATAATGAGATGACATCTCAAACTATATATATATCAATCTACGACTCCATCTTGAATAAAAATATAATAAAAAAAGGTATCCCATGTTGAACCCAAGAGGTCATTGATGTCAATTGTAATAAAACATTTACAATGAATGAGTTGTAGAAATAAAATTTTAATTAGATTATCCTCCTTTGAAGTCTCCAAAATTAGAAAAGGTCCCAATATCACTACATCATTAACCCCTAACCATTATTGAGGTGAATGACATTAGCCACCATAAGGGGACTTATAAGAAGACGTATAAATTGTTTTCTATAAAATTGTATTATTGTAAAACTTATAAAAAAGTGAAATTTATCTTCCAGGATCATCCAAAATTATGTACACATTCCCCCGACATGCCCTCTAAATACTCCATTGTATAATCAAATAACTATTCATTTGGTGGGTGATAAGCTATACTCAAGGGAACCTTTGATTAGAATATGTTCTATACTTCATGTTGGAAACACTATATAAATAAGGTATCTCAGACAAGTACAATAGAACATGGGACACCGTGAAGCTAAAAAATATCACAAATATGAATCCTCTAAATATCACAAACTGATAAGATCTCATAGATACTTATAAATATTTTTACCTTGAACATCCTATAAATGACAACCCATGCCACATTAAATATTGTAGGGGATCATGGTAATATTATCCTTACATCCATAGTGATGCTGTTATATTTATTTACAGGAATATATATATGATGTATAGGTCCTACACATCATTATTTCTCTTACTTCACCTACTGACAAGTGGAACACATTATGATCAAATGAAAAATCATAATCATCAATCACAGACAAAAATACTACTGATAACGATCATTGAATATCATGATAATCATGGCTTTTATGGCCCCAAAAGTATAATTATATCCTCAAATTAATCCTTATCATAGGCAATCATGAACCCCTAAATTCTTAAAGATTAATAGGTTCTCTTTGATGACATCAACAAAAACTACCAAGGGGTTCTAAACTACGACACCCTCCATGAAGATGAGGCCCTAAGGATTTGAATGTATTCTCATCTTCACCTATTCCTGATGGGTGGATATCTCTACAAAAGTAGCTATGATATGTTTCCCACAATAATATCGAACCACCTGGTGTATCTCAGAAATAAGTTCAATTGATGTTCAATCACAAAAAGTATCCATGATGGATTATGAATAGGTCTACTAGCTCACTACATCAGCACATCATTTCTATCCCCGAATGTGTAATCCATATCAAACTGAAATTAATGCATGATAACTTCCAACATAAACAACTCGAGATTAAAATCATATTTTTTTGAAATATTTTTAAGAATTTGTGGACCTTTTATATAATGGACCACCCACCCAACAGATAATTCAAAAAGAAATGTAAACTATAAACCACATATTCTAGATCAATGTCATGTATAAGGTAATTATGCTCATGATGTATCAACTAGAAAGAATTTTATGCCACAACATGATCACCCTATATTAGAAATACTCTAATCCTACTTATTGAAGCATATTAGTAAAATATTTAGCATCTACCATGCTACAAAATAATCATTATTGTTTGATAAATCAATTTTGGCTCTGACTCCAGAAAAGCATTGTCAAATGATTTAGAGCATAAGAAGTTCAAAACCAATATAGTAAATCCTATAAGAGGCACTTATATGTGTCACATTTCCTAAATTAAATATGAATAAAAAAAATCTATCGCAAAAAAAAATTCACATGTAATTGACATTCTTGGGATTCTTTGTTGAAACAATGATTTTCACCTTCTCTAGGTCAAAGTATACTCCATCCTAAGTGATAATGAAAAATAATATGTGTGCATTACTGATGAAAATGGGGATTTTTTGAGTATATCCTTGAGTTCGAGTTATCTAAATAAATTTATTACGATATAAATATGTTTTGAATGTTATTTTATTGAATGTGTATTCAATATTATGTCTTCAAATTGACTAAACAATTATTGATAATTCTAGAAAACCTGATTCCTCAAATCACTAAAAATGCTGGGTGTGTTTGTAAAACCATGAAGTGTAAAAAGGTTATCATACAAGTTGTATCTAGTGAATAAAAATAAAATTATAATTATGAAGTTTTCACATTCCCCTAATTTTATCCAATATCAAATAGATCATAAATAAAACCTCCACTCATCTGTTTTGGTCAAAAGGCTGTTTATATGAGGGATTGAATATCATTTTATCATAGTTAGGTGGTTCAACCATCAGTATTGCATACATAATCGAAGGGTATCATCTTTCTTCTTTGTGAAAAGGATAGGTGAACCCCATGGTGATGTAGTAGGTTATATAAAACCATTTATCACTATGTATTCTAACTTCTTTAGTTATTTCTGCTCTAAAGATTGAATCATATAAGGAGGAATGGATGCTGCTTCTTCTCCTAGATTCACATGATAGTGAAATCCTCCACTATCAAAGTATGAAACCCATAGAAATCATTAGTGAATAGGAGCATCAAATGATCGACAATATGATTTGATACCATACACCACATTCCTTAATTTCAAATAAAAAGTATAGCCATCTATTTGATCACTATGCCTATCCCACGATTCTCTGGTACATCTATACATGCATGGATAACCCATTTACACTTATGAATGTAATATCTAATATCATGTGACATTAATGGAATCCTCCAGTGATAGAAATAAACTTTCTCATGCTAAAAAACAATCATATCTATTATGAACATGACATCAATGATTGCAATCATGTTGAAAAATAAGATACACATGAAATGGTACCCACTTAACACACGGGGGTACTCCATTTACTAGAGTACAATCACTAATCGAACCCCTAAAATTTTTTCAATAGTCACCATGTTGTACAAGTATTCAATCCCTAGGCCTATAATTTCCTATAATATCCATATATATAAAAGTTTGTGATGCACCTAAATCAAATAATACAAAAACTAATATAAATGAATGTAGAATATTTCTATTTAATGTAGATTTCATTATAATTTTACCCTCTCACATAGGCTACACTTTATTTGTATATTCTGATTCATGGACATGGGATGCACTCAAACTAATTTGAGAATTTTCTCTCTGGTGGCATTGAACCACCGAAATCAAACTACATCAGCCACAACTGCCTTATAAGTATGATCATCTAGTAGTAGTCCATAACTGAACCTGATGAGGAACTATGAATTTCATTCCCAATTATAATGTCAGTAAATATCCATTATCTCATTGAAGTAGAATAAACACATGGAAGAAACAATGAAGGTGAACCATCTTACCTCAATAACATCACTTATCTAGGTTTTTCAAACCCCATGGTTTCTTATGTCCTTCCAAACCGCACTAGTGTCATACTATAATGTTTTTAGTGCTTTTCGTCATTATGGAACTTCCACAATGTTCACCATTGAAATAACTCTTCTTATAGATTGACATACAACACCACTATCTCCATGATAAAACACCCAAAATCAAATTGTAAGCTTCCCTCAGTTTTTGACCTATGATGAGGGCCTGGATTAGAATCTCAAAATGGTGGTGAGCCTAAATGAATACACCCCTGATCGGATGTATTATACATTACCATAATCAGTACATCTTATAGTTGTCCAAACATCATAGGTAGTTGTTAATGAAAAATAGTGAGGATAATTAAAATAAGAAGAATAATCCATTACAAACATAACATTGTACAATTGCTTTATAAATGCATGAGCACGATATGCACTCAATGTATGTGGGGAAATGAAATCATAAAAGGCTATTTGAATGTCCTTATAGACTATACCCTAATGATGTCCATAAAGGGTGATGAAATCCCAAAAACATTTAGTGAAATCACATATAATAAGGGATGATTTCTTCAACATCCGTTCTATAGGTATCTAAAAATTTAATTTATAGATAACTTGGCCTCCAGCAACAAATTAGTAGCCTGAGGATCACCATCCCACTAAATGGTGGGAGGATTAGAATACTTGAATTCCCCCATAAACTATTCCATAGTAAGGGCATTTATTGGGGATTTATATATAGATTGTATTTACCTTATAAATATATATCGGAACTAAACATCATTGTAAATTGTATGATAAATATGAGGGGCCTAATGTGCCACTACATGAGGTAATATAGGTGGATTAGGGCCCACCACCTCATGCTCATGGTCATCGCATGCCTCTTGGCACATGACACAAGAAAATAATGAAGGTATAACTATACAACTTCCAAATTCATGCCTAGGATAATATTTATAATTACATAGGATCAAATAATGTATGAAACAACATGTATAAAATAATCCGATAAAGAGTCAAACCTCTATTCCAACTCCAAAATCAATGTCTAGTTCAAATAAAAAAACTAAATAAACCATGTGATCCACTGACTACTTCCCACTACTATGGTCGAGTTAGGTTCATGGTTTCATATAAAATATTAGAGGTTCTTATATATTATTCTTTAATTCCATGGTTTAGAGGAAAACAACCGTTCCATTTCAACTTGTATCCCTATTTAGTGATAAATATTTCATATATATTTATATTCATTATATTTAACGTTATTTATTTGAATATAGTCATCACAATCAATTTTGATGCATCACCATTCAAAATATATAATCTCATACAATTTATAAATTGAAATTGGCCTTTCATTTAACAATGAGATGAACTATAAACTATGTATCAGGATATAACTGGTCATGTATAATGATATGAATAAATGAATCATCATTCCCAATTTATAAACATACATGCTTAATAAGTTATAATTTTCATTCATTTAATCAATTAAACTAATTTTTGGACCATATTATAAATGATTTATTGACCAAACACTACTAGAAATATGACCTATTCCAACGCATCTATACCAATGATTTTCAAAATCCATTGGTTAAATGCCACTTTGAGGACCCTTTTCCAAAACAAATTTTCCAAACAATTTGGAAAGGTTATGTATTTTCTAGTGGTTTGGCCATAGCATTGGGAAAATCCCATTTTGAGTCCACTTTTCCGAATGGTTTGGCCAAAAAGTTGGGAAAGGGTATGGATTTCTCAACTATTTGGCCAAACAGTTGTGAAAATTACCCTTTGAGGCCACTTTTCCTAATGGTTTGGACAAACTTTTATGAAAGGGTATGTCTTTCCCAAGAGTTTGGCCAAAACATTCGGAAAAGCCTCCTTTAAGGCCACTTTTCCCAACGGTTTGACAAAACCATTGGAAAATCCATACCCTTTCCCAACAGTTTGGCCATACTGTTTAGAAAACCCACATTGAGGGCAGTTTCCCCAATGTTTTGTCCAAACCGTTGGGAAAGGTTGGGTACCTACCCCAATGGTTCTCAAAACCATTGTGAAAGGCCTATCCCATTGGTTTTGTTAACCATTTTTATAGGTACCCTTATTTTTTATGAATTATTTGATCAAATATTGTCAAATAAATCAATAAATAAATTACACTCATATATATGTCCAAATATATTCACAAAGGTAATTGTAGGATAGTGGTAATGTTATTGATATATAACCAAGAAGTTCTAGGTTCAATCCTCTACTGTATCTTTTTTTAATATACTTATACCAACGGTTTGGGAAACTATTGGGTGACTTGGCGTTGGGATAAACCTATACCAACAGTTTGGGGAATACCATATGGAAAGACGTATCTAAATGGTCTGAAAACCATTGGGAAATAGCTATACCAATGATTTTCAAACTGTTGGGATGGGTCTTTCCCAAATGTTTTCCCTAAACCATTGGGATTAGCCTATCCCTACACCAAATCCCCCAACAGTTTCCCAAACCATTGTTACTTGCTATAACAGTGGTTTGGGGTCCTATACCAATTGTTCAAACCCTTTGGCATATGTAATTTTTTCATTAGGGAAAACATAGAATGATTGGTTAATTATGATTCCATAAACAATATATGAAGGTATAAATATTATATTAATAGAGGAAATTAATTAATCACAAGTTCTAATGCCTCTATGAGGTGTTATCACATTACTGTATATTATAATATATACACTTACTATATAGAGGAGGAAATTCACTTAGAAAATTAATGTGGTGTGGAAGAATTCCTAGAATATAAATTCTAATGTGACTTAATGATTCATGATATGATACTTCTTTCCTGTATCACCCCAAAAAAATAAGTCCTTCATAATAATATAAAAAATTAATAAAATCACAACACTTGTGAATCACCTAATGGTGAAATCAATGAAACTAAAATAGGCATAATCTAATAATAGCAAAAAAGAATCTTATGAAAATTGGGTTTCCCCAGTATATGGGATACATACTCCCAAGAATCTTTTAAGGGGTTCCATGAAATGATTTTCTAGAGAAACTCAATCGAACTTACATGTATTCCAACAACATTAGGCAAGTATATATGGACATGGATTTACCCATGGGTGACTACTACCTCAATATCAATAGTGTAACACACTAGTTAATATGATTTGAGTACCAAAAATATTAAAATTTATGAATATGAGGTATTAGAATAATAAATCATAAAATAAAATAATAATGGATTAAGGTTGGTCATATATAGAAACAATAATATATTGGTGACATAATGAAGATATAAAATATGAGGAACACTAGATACTTCATAAATAGTGATATAAATCTATTTATAAAAAATACAAAAATTACAAAATCTATAGATACTATAATAATGAGAACATTATTGGTCATATTCTCTCATAGTACATTGTATTAAATTAATTATAACATACTAAGTAACATGTTTATAATTATCTACACATGCTATCATGAAGACTTCTCTTGTACGAAGGGTGACCCGAGTAGGGTGTCAGATATTCTCACTAGGCCACCACCAATAGTGTTTAGAAAAATGTGGTCAATGCATATAAAATGAGAAGTGTGACAATACAAATAAATTCAAGGATATAAATAAATAATTACGTTGGAAAGAGTCCTTAAAGGGATACCTAACTAAAACAACCTTCTTTGGAATATGTTGTCAATCACTCTACAAAGGTGAACTTGTAGAAGTACAATATTTTGTATAAAAGGGTCTTCATGAATAAAGTATCAAATTAGACTAAGCACAAGAATATGATTTTGCATGAAGGGAAAATATTTTAATTGAATTAATTTAGATTATTAAAATAATATGTATGTAATAACTAGAGCTTTAATTAGTTGAATCGTTGTCTCGTACAATGAAAACCACATCATATAACATATTTATCACACCAGAAGATTAAATAATACTCAGAAATGTAGGATTCTATCTAAGGAGACCCATAAATGAAATATTAATTATCACTTATTTTATTGGGTGAAGAAAATAACCTCTAATATTTGTCATGGTATCTCATATAGAAGTCTGGGTATATCTCATGGTATGGTGCAACCGTCTTCGTAAGGAGTGCATCCGTATGATCTCCCATAGGGAACCAATACCACTCATATATGTGTAGATAATTTACATGGGGATACCGTCCAAGGAATACTTTCTTTAAATCTCATCATATTTATTATTCATCATCATATTCTAATTATAAATAATTCTGATCCCAACCATGGAATCATTAAATTAGGACCCTTTATCCCCCTTGAAATAATAGTAGGGTAATTTTATCTATAATTAGCTTACATCATTTAATAATCTTGAAATTCATATCACTCTATCCAAGTTGTCAAATTCTATAATTTATGTAATCCACATTATGATATAATGAATAGGGGAATAACACATGTCCTATCAGTCTCACACAAATTATTTTTTTGAAAGGGAATAAATAAATTTATTAGTAGTTTAATAATTTAAGAGAAACTATGTTATTCACATTTGATGAAGGTAACACCCATAGTGGTGGATCACATCGAGTCATTCTACCGTCAATGATGATTCACCATTATTTGAGACTGTATTAGTCATGGAGAACCATTTAATTTAATTAATGAACCAAATTTCAGAATTCTATGTTGTAGTATGGTGCATGAAACAATTATTCAAACAATATATTGAATAAATATTTTGGGTAACTATGTATACCACACACATTAATCCAATATCACGGTCATTTTCCATCATCAGCCTTTTATTCGAGAGAGAAAGTGATAAATTAAAAGAAAAATATATGACATAAAAATATGGAATATGACTTCATAGAAAAGTAGCATAGAATATGGGAAGATAAATATTATAAGGGGTAAATGAACGTTCACATAATACCATAAAAGATCCACCACACATGACTGTGATAAAAATAAAACACAAATGGGGGAGATCAGGTGAAAACTATATGGGTCATTTATGGGATCCCATGGGTATATCCTTTTGTGTGGTATAAGAAAATGATTTTATTTCAAAAAAAGGCCCCTATATCCCTCAAAAAATGAGAAATAATGTTTAAAAATCATGTAAATATTTCATTCTATATAAATAGTGGTCTATTTTCACGTGGGGAAACATAATTCATGATGAGAAAGGGGTCAAGAAGACATTTTCAAATCATGTGTCATAAATACATTCCATGGATTTGGCATACAACCAACCTCCAGAATTTATCCCTCTTAATATTAAGAGAAAACCAACTTGAATAAGTGTCTTGTCACGAGGGTCTAAGCTAAGAAAGAAAACTCATCAATGGTTTAAAAAAATAAATGAAAACATACCATGTAGAAAATTCAAGATGTCTCATTAATTAGTTTATGAAAAATATAAAAAATTGACTGGTATAAAAATGAAAGTATAAAAATAAAAACAAATAAAGTGATCTAGAAATAATTAATGTAGTTAGAAAAGAAATTTCTTTTTAGGGGGTCTGTTAAATAGGATCCTTCATTATTTTATATAATTAATTGAATTAAAGTTAACAAATAATAATTATTTACATAAATTAATACCATATATATCGAGGGTGACATTTGGCATGCAATTATGATCTCTTTAGCATAAAAACCTTATATATTATAAAAAAATTAAATAAAAACCTTGATTGAGATTGTAATTCCTTCTATGTTATGTCTTAGTCATATATTATTTCATCCCTCATAAACCCTAAACATCATCTGATTGAGAGTGTACTCCATAGACTGAAGGGAATAATGGTTTTTTAGAGAATATAGACTATTTTGAGATTTAGTCTATGATGAACACTTATATTGACCCATGAGTATCATAAATATATACTATTTATATTCAATGAATATTAAATACATTACACAAATACACATATGAGGACCATAATAGTTTATTTTCATTTTATAGTATATACACAATATTCTAATTTGATGAATGATAATCAATGTATCCAATATATATCTTTCTATTATGTACTCTTTATAGATAAAACCAAATTGAATCCATATTCAATAACATATTAAAGTAAAAAAAAGAATGGATGAGCTCAGATTATCAGTAAAGTTAAACATAGGAAATACACAAGAATAACATAAACATAAGGGTATAAGAACAAGATCATAATAATTTATACCCATACCATTCATATAAAAGAGAATAATATTGATTAATAGAATAAATATTTCAATCTCATAAGATGTGAATTAAATGTAAATAAATGAAAATAATCCATTATAAAATAAAATTATTATAATACTTAAAACTGTGCAATGCACATAAGAATAAAATATAATTTCCATACTATTCCAAGCACATTGAGAATGCTATAGTCGTGTTATAGGCCTACTCCCAAAACCATCATAGTAGTCAATAATCACTCATAAATCCATTATATTGGATAAATTTTCTTACTGAATTGGGTCCACTCACCATTTATGTCATGTCTATATAATGAGATAGAAATAATTAAACAATTCATTGGAGTAAGATTTTGGTCCCACTGGTCTTTGGTTATAACATAAACATCATCCTATCATAACCACTATCTAATAATTACAATCATACATATTTATTTTATTAGATCCTAAAATATTATTCACATCATAACTCATGAATTAAAATAGGTTTCATTAATATTTTATCATATAAATACCTATTTAAAAGTGAATAGTTACATAATCATTTCGTCATTTCTTGATATCATAAACCAAGGAAGAAGAAGATGGTTTCATATTAATTTTTTCACGGTATGACTCATGGATTATAAAAAAGCTTCATAAAAACATTCTCATAATAATCATAACATATTGAATAAAATAATAATAATTTTATTCTATTAAAATATCCAAATAATCATATAATTAATCAAATTATTTAATCTTAGATGGATAGTGATTTTGAAATACCATTTAAAACATTTCCTATGTAAAATTTTCAATGAAAGACACTTTTCAAAACATAAAAATTTTCAAAATTCATTTATTTAAAAATATACTTTATAACATATAAATTATGATTTGAAAATCATTGAAAAATTATTATGGAAAAATCACTTTCAACATAAAAAATTATTTTTATCAAATAAAAATCAATGAAAATCCAATTTCCATTGATCAAATATATTTAAAATATAATAATTTTCCAAATATTAATGAAATAAATTACAATCATTTCTTAATATCTTGTAATGGAAAATATAAATCATTTAGTGTTCATGCCAATTGTAAATACTCCTCATGTCATTCAAGAAAAAAACTATGATTATTTTCAAATTTTACATAGAATCTACATTTTTATTGTTGGGAAAAAACCATAACTATTACATTAATTTTTTGAAAAAAAATCAATCATGTGTAAACATTAATAAAATAAACCATTTGAATAAAGTTAATGACTCTTCAAATATTTCTTGAAATCATGTAATTAGAAGAAAAATGGTTTTCAACATAATTTAAAAAAGAGGATTATTCATAAAATATTATTTTTAAATATTGTATATGTAAATAGAGTAAAATGAGGGGAAAATAATTATTCTATATAAAAATCATTAACTCATTAAATTTGTTGATTTTATTGAGTTATCGATCATAAAATTTCATCATCGAAAGCATAATCATGATCAATATCGATAAATGATGAGATTATACCATAAAACTCTTACAATGGTGGTGATATTGAATTTTAAGCCCCTTGTAGCAGTAACATTAAATGGAAATTAAAATTTAACAAGAAAAAATCAATTCATGAAATTGTTTTTTAATTTCCATTTATATATAGATACTAAATCAAGATAGGTGCATAACATGATAGAATAATTTAAGAAAAAGAAATGTGAAAAAATCCCTTAGTACATTACTAATATTTTGAATCATAAAAACAAATAAAGAATAAAATAAAAAACGGAATTTAAATATAACAAAAGTAATTTGATTCAGTATATAAAATGTTAATGTTTTATTATATAAATCACAAAAAAAATGAAACAAATGTTTAATTTTTATATGTGTACCGTAAATAAAAGAGATACTGAAAATAAACCACCATAAGTCTCATCATCATTCACAAGAATTTAATAATTATGTATAATAATTATAAGTTTATAATACATATATTCGATAAGAATAATTTTATATATAATAACATCAATAAATTACTTATAGAATTTATTTCAAATTTATTATCAATACTTCTTTAAAATCCATATTTTGGTTAATGACTTATTTGTTCATCATGTATAATTTGAATTGTTAATTTTCCATTCTAATTAATTTTATCATGGTTAAATTATATATAAAACACAATCCAAAATTAGTATTCATATTTATACATTAATTATACATTTATTACCCATTATGAATGATTAGTTTCTAAAAATAATGTATGTTAGGACCCTAGAGATGGTTAATCATACGTATAATGAGTAACTATTCCCTTGTTCAATTATCATTATGTAAAAGAGTTAAGTAGTATTATATATTTATAGAATCATAAAAATATAACAAATAACACATTAATTCATTAAATATAATTATACATAGCCTCTATGTGGTGTGGTGATGAAAATAGAGATTCATATCGCTTCATGAAGGGAGTAGTCCACAAATACATGAACAATGTTACTAAAATTCTATGAGTTAGATGGTAGTAAATAAAGTTATATATTATCTTTTGAGAAGGAAAAATATTTCATGCATATAATAATATAAAATTTTTATAATTTTTATTTTACAATGTTATCCATATTTTCAAGCATGTAACATGTTAGTGAAAAGGAACCACATCATTTCGCGAGGTAGTAGTTCTCAGTACACAAGAACATTGCTATAGTATCCCCTATGGAATGTAATGTACATATATATATGATATAAATAATATATTAGTATAATAATATTATAAATATAATTTATATATTTTTCAAGCTTCATTATATCCAATCCTTGGATGTGCTAATGGAAATACCAATTGTATCAACTCGTGTGGCAGTAATCTATTGTACACATGAATGATTATTTCGTCTCCCATTTGATGAAAGTGGAGATGTTTTAAGGTCATGCACCTAAAATAAACACATATAATTTTATTTAATAAAATAATTTTTTAATAATAATTTAATGTTGTGGAGGGTGTAATAAAATAACTGGTGTTGAAGAACATCACATCATCATCAGGTAACATCATATGGTTTGCACAAAAATCCACCATATTATTTGTTTTTTTAATAAATATTATATGATGATACTAGGGATTATGGGTAGTTATTTGGGTATGTGTTATCTTGAAAATGGGTTTACATTTGATGAAGATATGAGAGCGGTGACCTTTTATAAGTGAGGTGACTTGCACACTAGAAATAGTTTGAAACAAAAAAGTTGTACATACGTTTTTCAAATCATAAAAGGATATAAAATATACAATTATTGATTATTATACATTATATGGAAAATTTAATTAAATTAAATATACTTTAGGTATGTCATTAATTTTATTTATGCTTTTTATTTTAGAATAACTACCCAGTGAACCTATTTTTACATTATTCTTGATAATTCATTTTTACTATTTTTTCAATTCATTTAGTAAAAAATTATATTTTATTATTAGATATTAAAAATTATTTTCATTTAAAATATGGAATAAAATTATCCAAATTCAAGTCATGGAAGTGAAAATTTGTAAATTAAAATAAATCCCTCAAACGTGATGAAAAAACAATGTTTTAAAGAGAAAAATTTCAATATCATAAATGTTTTTTATATAAAAATTTAATATGAATATAAATTGAAGGACATAAATGAGATGAATCTATATATACATATATATATATCTTTAATTGGAAATTATTTAATTTTAAACCAACATTAAAAATAACAAAACATTTAATATAATTAAAATGGAAATAAATTTTTCTATTAAATTGAGTATTTTTTAAAATTTATAAAATACAAATTTGTTCAAAAAAATATCAAAAAAACATAGTCAAATATAATTTTTAAATTAATATTTATTAATTTAAACTAAGATTCAAATAAATTTTTGAACGTTCAAACAAATTATTTTCCATAAAATTTTGTTTAATTATGACATAACAACTTTTTAGAAAAATACAATTCTCAAGGATAAATTTCTATTCATTCTTATCAATTATTTATAAAACAAATGAGACAAATTTAAAATAGTTGTTTGAAAATATTAGATATTTATTTCATTAAATAAAATTCATCCAAAGATTTTATATTATTTTTTTGTGTGAAAAAGATGATATTTTTCATTTAGGAAAATAAGAAAAAAAATTCTCATATTTATGAAAAAAAAATTAATCAATTTTTCACTAAATTATTCAATTTATATAAATCTATTATCCATTTATATTTATTATTTAGTAAATCATATTCATTCCCATCATTTTTATATTTTGTTTAGAACTATTAAAAAATTATATTTATACAATATAACAAGTTTTGTTTAAATTATTTATTTTATTTAACATAAGAAAAAATAATTGTTACTTGTAATAGAAAATAGGGAAATGAATAAATTAATTGGAAAAAATATTTCAGAAAATATCATGTTATTTCATTATAATGACACTAAAAATAAATTAATCCCTCAAATTCATATCGCTAATCAATATTTAACATATGAAAATTCTTTCATTGAAACGAATATCGAATAATGGTTTAATATAACATAGTATTGATTAAAAGAAACTGTTGCGAGAATGTGATTTCGAATAATATATAATATGTTTACAGATTGGATAACATTGGTAGAATGTTAAGATATTGACATGGAAGAAATGTATAAATTATTATAAGGTGTGATAGAGATCCTTGATCATATTAAAATTGGTGATCTAGATAAGTTTAATGATTAAAAAACCATGAACCAAAAATATATGAATAAGGTAACCGTTATCATAAAAATGTCAATATAAAGGCAAATTTTTTATAGACATCCTTTTTCAATTTTTTTGAGTTAATATTTATCTTGACTAAGAATATATGAATATAAACATACTTGATATTTTTTTATTTAATTAGGACAATTTATTCCATTAGGTCATACCTCGGTCATTGTACACTTCATATCTTACTCTATGAGTTGATTTGTTATCTTGTCAAAATCTCTAAATAAGATCCAAAATAGAAATATATGTCACTCCGAGTATATCTAATATTAAAAATGTCAGCACTGGTTATCCATTATGGTTAAATATTTATATGGTGATGTAATATATTAATCTCTAAAACCTCACCCAATGTTCATATTAATCAATTTAATAAATGGATAACCTCTTACAACTTATATCATTAAAAATTTATAAATAAGGTCACTATATTTATCAAAATGAACTTAACACTAATCCCATATATATCATTAAGTAAATCTCGATTGTAAAGTACCAATCATGTGAATACCTTCATCATGTATTCTATTAAAAAAAGTCAGAAACCTGAATTACCATTTTTTTTGAAAAAATACGTGGTTCCTAATTTAATTAATAAAACCATGATTTCATTATATATTTATTAAATCAAAAAATCATGCAAACTCCATAAATGTTAGAATAATCTAATTTCTCAACAAACATTTTATGAATTTTGAGGCTGTCAATACTATCTAGTTTACTTTATCCAAATCATTCATATATTTATATAAAACCAACACCATTTTATCAACATAGAGAATATATTAAGGGTTTTATTCCATTAAGAATGTGTTTTCCATACAATTTTACCATTTCGTTATATCACATTTTTAGTTGATCATTATCATTCAACATTTTAAATCATATAAATAAAAAAAAGTATACTAATTATTAATTATATATTCCAAGATTTATATAGAACAATTCATTTATTCCAATAAATAACCACTTCAATCATCCCACGTCCTTCTCAAAACTATTAACTAGGATTCATCAACATATTTATTAATTCTTCTTTCCTTTGACATGCCATTTATAATCTCAATGTATTAATATATAAATAATTACCCATAAAAATTTTTTAATTTTATTCGCATGATTTCCCCATAGGACAATTATTTTATTAATCACTATACATGAGACATGTAAAACATTCAACAATTGAGGATAACATAGGGAGACCATTATTCTCATCCATTACACTAACTAAACATTTCATTTTTCTATTTTAGTAAATATCTTTTTGACCTTTCCACACAACCAAAATTTCTAGTACATATGATACATTCCATTTAGTCCATCCATCCACAATATCAATATATGGAAAGATGGATATTCTTTTATCCATGGTAACTACTACAAAAAATTATAGTGATATATATAATTCTCATCATTGGAGTTTCAATGATTTGTTCAAGGTACATGTTATTAGTCATGTTTTATGATTTATAGTTAGGAATAATCATATAATCCTTCACTATAGTAATCAACCCATTTGGATACTAATTATAATATTATATACAAATATCAATGTTAACACATTTCTGTTTGGTACATCTCATTGAAAAAAAATCATTGAATGAGAAATAATAATCATAGTGGAAAACCACATAACCATTAAAAAATAACATATAAAACGACTAAATGAATCAATCAACCTTTGAAACTCGGAAACAATTTTTTTAATCCTATTTTATTCATATTCATAATATATTTAAATTATTCATAATGGTTTATAAATAGTTTATGGATTTCTAGAATATATCACTAGGGAGTGTCAAACTAGGTGGGTAGTAATCCATGTGGTTGGAACTAAGTAAAGATTGATTCAAGATAAATATTGTATTTTAGGATTTATTACCTCTATATACCTATATATTAGATACAAATTTCCATTTAGTATCCATAAAAGGATGTAATTAAGTAGAATCCACATGCTTTATCTTTTAACAAAAGTCTAGATAATTATCTTTTACATTGACTCATATTTAGAATTATCCTTAGAGATATCTGAAGACATATATATAAAAATATATATTTAGATCCCATTAAATTTATCTCTACACAGTTTCTAAATTTTGAATAAAAATTTTCACTAATGACAAGAAAAGAGACCTAGGATTATCATACATTTATATATTAGATCGTTATAGATGAATAGTAAATAAAGTAACCATAAACAAGCCCAATTTTGATAATAGTTTGATGTATTTTGATAATTGGAACAAATTATTTTAATTTGATGAATGTTTTTCCATGTCTCCCATAGATATCCTCCCATTATGGACTCTTTATAGAAATAAACTACCTAGATATGTTCATCATAACTCATGAAAAGGAACCAAATTGAAGTGTGACATCAAATGTACAGAAAGTGTAAAAAATGGAGATAGAAAAGAAAAACAAGAGATAAGAGTATAAATACATGATCATAACAATTCAAAACCATTCCATGTATATTTAATTTCATAATATAGAGTTTTGAATAGAGATTGACAGTTTAGAAGACATGAATCGTATGGAATTAAATAAACATGAACCATTAGGGAATAAAATATTCATAAGAAATAATATTTAATTAATAAATATAAGTAAATAAGATCATATAAAGGGAAGTAAATCCTTACTTCATGTATATCTTAGTGGAATTGGTTCACTACCAAAACGATTGTAGTAGTCAAGGTTTTCTATGAAGACAATCTTATTCGATAAAATATTTTCATAGACCGGGTTCACCCCCACTACATTTATATATATCTCGAGATATATGAATCTTTAGAAAATTCATCTGAGGGATATATAGGTCCCAATAATCTTTTTTTCATAATGTTACTTTCATCCATTGTTATAATGTAACCACCATCCATGCCTATAATAAAACCAAAATCAGATAATAAAAATGAAACATGTTTTATCTATAATATCATTAAACAATCATAAGATATTAACCAATGAAATAAAATTGGGTTTAGAAACATTTCATCATATAATAACATGTCAAAAATTGTAAGGCATCAAAATCATTTCATCATTTCATTATAAAAGAACACATGGAAAAAATAAGTGGGTTTCATTATAATTTTATCATAGAATAACCCATGGAAGAGAAATGATTTTCAAAAAAAATTCATCATAAACATGAACAATACAAAAAAAATAATGGTTTCCATGATTCATATCCCAATTAATGAATATTTTTCATCAATTGATGTCATAATATGTCGAAATTTATTTTTAAATATCATTTAAAATATTTCCAGATGAAAATAATGTTTCATTGAATATAATTTCTAAAATATAAAACACTTTTTAATTACCTTTATATTTTAATATCTTTTAAAAACGTTAAAAGAGGCATTTAAATTAATTTTAAAAAATTATTGGGGAAAATATACATTTCACATTGACAAATTCATTTAAAAACAAAATACAATTTCAAAATACTATTCACATTGAAATCATTTATTAAATAAAAAACATCTGAAAAATTATATAAATAATTTTTAAATAATAAAATTGTAAAATTATAGAGGAATCCTGAAATAGTTAACTGGTCAGGATAGCTAGATATAATATTCAACCAATGAATGTTAAAAACAAATATTCATTTTACATATTTAGTAAATGAAAAGTGGGAATTATTAAGAAAATGACATCAACATTCTTTTCAAACAATATTTATACGAAAAAATGTGAACACATTTAATTAAAAATTCATTTAAGAATTTTATAATAATTTTATAATTTTTTTAAATAAATAGGGTTTTTGTAGAAAAATGGGATTTCGTCTAAAGAGAAAAATAACGATTTTTTGTCTTTAAAAATCAAAATTAAATATTATATACCTAAATTTCAGAAAATGAATGAAAACATATAGTCTTAATAAATAATAGAAGGAAAATTAATTCAAACATATTATTGAGAGGTAGATCATAATAATTCATCATTGTAATCATATTCATGAGCAAACCCAAAAACTAATGAGATTGTAACCTAAAACCCATACAAAATTGGTACCATTGAATCATAAGCCCCATAAATGATTAAAAATATATGAAATATAAAATATTATTAGAATAAAAAAATTAATTGTATTATATCTCAATGGGGATACATATACACCTCATTAATGAATATATGAGCTTAAATTACACAAGTATCAATGATTGAAAATTTAGATTAAAATATCTCACAATTTAATAATATTTTGAATTATAAAAAAAAATAAAAAATAAATTCAAATATAAAAATAACTATTAGAAAAATATTGGGATTCAAGGTATACAATTTAAATATTTTAGTATATACACTAACCAAATTAAATGATTTATTAATTTTTATTTGTATCCCAAAATTAGACGAGAGACTAAAAACCCAACCTTAATATCGACTTACATCGTGAAAATTTAAAAACACTATATATTAAACATAATCTTCTTATAAATATTTTAAATAATATATATTATATATATCATACCATATATAATTAAATTATTTCATTTTATTTCCCAATTAATAAAATCTACATGTAAACATCACATTTTAGGTAACGACTACTTTGTTTATCGTGTTAATTTTAATGATTTAATTTTTTTGGTTTCTTTATGTTGATCGGGTTCCATTATATATATATATATACATATATTAATTAAAATATAATTATCATATTTAAAAATCATTTAATATTTTGAATCCGATCATTTATGATGGTTCTGATAAATGAGTATGTTATAATAATTGAGATGATAGGTCGTACGTATGCATGAGTAACATATTCATTTTTCAATGTTCATTATTGAAATGAGGTAAGTAATATTTTAAAATTAAATAAATATTATATTATCATAAATATGATATAATTTTATTAAATATACATTTACATATCATTAATGTGGTTCAGTGTTGAAAACAGAGAGCTATATTAGTTCTAGAAGGTAGTAGTCCACATGTATAGGAATAATGTTATCATCTATCATTCAATAGAAAATTCAGATAAAAAATGGTGTATTATCATTTTAGAATGATAAATAATTCATGCATAAAAATTTATTCCATTTATATCTTATATATTTAATAACATTATCATTATTTCAATCCATAAAATATGTTAGTGAAACAAAATCACATCCCTTCATGAGGTGGTAGTCCCCTATACACACGAATGACTCTATTGTATCCTATATAAAATGGTATGTAAATAGGTATATATTATATAATTACATAAGAGGTATAATAATTTTAAATTTATGATATTGATACATTTAATCCAGCATCATTCCCATCTATGATAGGTCATAATGGAAAAATGAACGACATCGATTTGTGTGGGGACAATCTAGTGTATACAGGAATGAATATTTAGTACCAATTTTATGGAAGTGGATATGATTAAATGTAATTAACATAAAATAATAAAATATAAAAATATATTTAATATAATTATGTTATTATATAACAATGGGATAATATGGTTTGATGGTGGTGGAAGAAGAAAGAATATAAAGGCACTCATTTTAGAACATTACCTCTACTAATGGTAACCTCCTTTGGTTTTCACAAAACTCCTTTATATGTTGGAAGTATATTACAAAATATTTCTCTTAGTAATAGTATATAGAATTTTCGAGGTTATTAGGTAATGTATTGGATGAAATAAAAATTATTATTGTTTTGAATAATAGATGATAGATATGTCCATATATATGTGATGTGAATGGAACACTTCTAATGATTTGAAACGAAAATGTGTAAATGCATTTGTCACAACAAAAATTTCTAAAAATTCTACCATTATCATGAATAAGAACTTATAAGGTCAGTATATGGACATAAAATATATTTTAGAAACGTTTATATTTTATTTAACCAATACAGTTGTTAATTAACCCTCAGTAAACCCATTTTATCTAAATTATGTTAATTAATTTTTTTTATGTTTCCATTCATTTTGTAAACTAATAATTTGAAATTATAAGATAATATAACTTTTTTTGATTAATAATATTTAATTAATTGATCCAAATTAATCTCATAAATGTTAAATAAATTATATAAAAATTAATCCCCTAAAAGAGATGAAAAGTGGGGAATTTATGCAAATAACTAAAAAGATTACAAGGATTAATAATTTCAAAAAACTAGTATTTTCATATATTTACAAACATATCAGCCTAATATAATTTTTAATTTCTTATTTAAAAATTTATATTAATTTTTTAAAATCAATTTTCTAAAATGTGCAAAAATTATTTGTAAAATAAAATATCAAAGAGGTGTTGACAATTCATTTTTAAAAAATAAAATTGTAGTGAGTAAAACTGGGTATAATTCATATATTTTATCTTGAAGACACATAAGATGAATGTTAAATATTTTATTGTATATAAAAATTATACATATCACTAAAATAATTCACTAAATGTGTTTTGTTTAACTAATTAAGGTAAGACATGTATCTTTTCATAAAAATAGTTTTTCAGGAAAAAATTTCCATTATTATCAAAATATTTTTATTTTCATTTTTATTAATTAGTATAAAAATAATTAATTTTATATACGTGTTTAAACCATATATATATTTACAAATTAGTTTATATTATTCATACCCATCATTTCAAAAACTAGAAAATAACTATCATATATTAATATTTTAATAAAAAATATTTATCATTTAATTATTGTGTTCCAGGTAACACAATAAAAACTCAATGATACTTTTATCTAATTATATTTAAAAAGAAATACTCACTTGGAAAAAAAATCACGAACAATGGGGTGTTACAGTGATAGATTCAGGGATAAAATTATCTCTCTCTATTTATAATCATGATTAATATATTAATAATTATAGTAATATAATTTGTTAGCACATAGAAAAAATATTGTAAGGACAAACCTCCGGACAGTCACTGAACATCACAACTATAATAGATAAAAATGAATGAATAAAGAATATAATGAAATTTATATTGGGAGAGATGGAGGGGAAGAAGAAACAGTTATCATAAAAATATATCTTCGTAATTATAGAAAAAAATAAGAAAAAAGTCAAACAATATATAACGCATACTCCCTATCATCATTCCTCACAGAACTAATAACCAGCTGAATTATCTAGTCCCCTAGACCTGTATTAATAGTAATGAATCCCCTATTGTATCATAAATTTTGTAAAATATTACAATTAATTGGTCTTAGTAATCCTATTTCATTATCAGACCATTTCAGTATGATTCATCTATCACCACACAGAAAAATAACTAAATTGATTCAAAAAACATGTTTCATGCGGTGAACAAAAGATTCAATCAATTTATTTTTATGGATTACCTAATTTTCAAGGAATCAATGCTAAACATATTTATTTGAAACTTTTCAGGGAATTTCATGATGTAAAAATGGTGTGGCACACCCTGAAAAAATGAGAATTTATAAAAACACATTTTTAATTTGTTCTTAATCTCATCACACATTTATAATGATGTTCATATAATGAATCAGTTATTCTAACTATGAATTTATTTGTTCTAGAGATTTTTCATAAATTTATTCATGAATATTAAATTATGATCCTCATCCTCAGGCCTTTACATGACATAAATCATGGGATAAAATTTTCATCCTGAATTCAACAATGATTTTATTATCATTGATAATATAGGGTATCCTATAATAAATTAATAAAACACTAATATTTTAACAACCCAAAGTATTTCAATGGAAAATTACCTTCTTATATATATGTCATAAAAACACAAAATAATGAACTAATAAGTGATAAGTGACCTTTAAACATAATTTTGTCACCCCTGTGTTTGGAATTTCAAAAATCCGACATACACGGTTGTGCTCAAGATAGTTTTTGGTGTCTAATGAAACAAAAATAATTTTAGGTGAATAGTAACCTACCCTTATGAATATTAACATACCATTATGAATAGTAATATGACCATTATGAATAGTAAATAAGTGTAACATTACCTATGAATAATAAAATAGAATTTAGACATCATAGAAAGTGATAATTTGACCTTAGTAAACGTTTTTGGTATTTTATAAGTCATAAATAATTAATTATAATTAATTAATTAATTTAAAAGAATATTTATTCCCCTGGAATGTATTCATATTGTATTGAATCAATGTCTAATTGTTTTTAGATAATTTTATAAGACCCTACGTAATTTTTGAAAGAACTATAAAATCTGTTTTAATCTTAAAAACTGTTATTAATAAGTAAATTATGATTTTATTTAAATATTTTATTAATAATATGTAGAAAATTATTTTTGAAAAATGGACTTTATTTTTGGATTCTACACGTCGAAAAATTGTTGGGGTAATTTTTTGGGATTTTTCTGAGATACTTGAATTTTGGATGAATAGTGGAATATGATAATTCACAAAAAATGCTAATTAATTTATTAATTGAGTCAATGATGATGTTATACTGATGTAAGAATACTTGGTTCGGGATTACATTATAACATTACTATTATTGGTAGTTCAAGGCTCACTATTCCTTATCTTTGATGAAATTAATAAACTAATCAATTTTATATTAAGGAAACCCCTCTTCCCTCCACTATAAAAGCCACCCTTCACTCCCTCTATTCCTCACACCTATCAAGGTCCAAGACTTCTCTAAATTCTTCCCAAACACCTTCCCTACCTCATCCCCCACGTACAAAAGCTGTTGGTCTCATCAAAAGACCAAGCCTAGCTTTCTTAAAGAGGATCTCAAGAGGAGGATTCTAAAGGTAATTTCTCTCTCTCTTCTCCTTTAATTTCCTTTCAAGTTCAAGTTCCTTTCTTGATCTCCCCCTACTTATCCTCATCCAAATTGTTCTTTAAATCCAGTATTATATATATACTGTAATATTATGATTCTAATGTTATATTATATCACCCCACACCCTTTCCCTCTTCCTTTTATTTTATTAAAGAGAACGTTGTTCATGAGGTGTTAAATTTATCACCTTCAAAAACGACATGTTCTCTTCATCCATTTCTACCTTCAATCTGGTCATGAAACCATTTTATGGTTGAACCAGAATATTTTATATGTATTATTTTCCATTTTATGTTCTGGAAATAACCTATGTGTAACATCCCAGGTAAATAAAGAATAAAGAATTTTCATATTTATTAATATTTACAAATTAAATATTAATTTTATTTTAAAGGGGTTTCTATGTTCGATAGCGTACCCGATACGCAACGATGAGTTTCTTTGAAACTTACATAGCACACTAGTAATAAAATAATATTTTTTTAAATGTTAGTTAACAAGTAACCGTTGTACTGGCGGGAATGGATAGAAATAACTAAAATATGATTAGATATGTTTTTAAATGTTTATACATTTACCCAATAAAAGATAAAATCTTAAAATACGGAAAGAGTTCAATTTTACGGGCATATATACTCTAATTTTCACTAAAGGTTCACTTATCACCTTTTAATGGTGAACCATCATTAAATATAGTTTTTATCACTCTTATACTTTATTTTGGACCAAATATAACTCTTCTATAGAATCGGGACATCAAAAATTACTTTGTGTAAATTTTTTGTACCTTTCTCATAAAGTTCATTTTTTTATGAATAGTGTAAAATGTTGTATTTTAATTCAAAACCTCTTTTTAATCTAAATTATTTATATGATTAGATTATTATTTTAATTGTTTTTAAAGTGAAATTAGAAAATATTTTTACCAGTTAATCCAATGGTGGTCATTGGAATCAATTTCACTTTGAAATTGGACTTAAACTGGTGTCAATCTTTTGATACTTATTGTTTCGCAAAAACACGCTATTTGTCATGACAGCGGGAATTAATTATTAAATTAATTAATTTGACTTATATGTTTTGAATTTTTTAAAATGGACTTCATTTTTGAATTCGGAATATCAAATATAGCTTAGGGTGAATTTTTGGTAATTTTCTGAAAAACTTCAATTTTTGATGAATAGTGAAACCACTAAGTGGTAATCAAGAAAACTGATTTTTCAGTTAAATGAAAGTTTACCACTAATGTGTATTGAATTTTGAAAATCCGACATACATGGTTGTCATTAAGAAGTAAAATGTGGTTCAATCAGATTAAAATAATTTTTTGGTGAATAGTAATTTTTTTCATTAATCGCGATTAGAGGTAATTAGTGTAGTTTGTGGTACAAATGGTATTATAAAAATGTGAAAACACCATGACACTTGTCCTACACCTATTGGGTGAGTCATGGCCGACCAAGACAAGACATGGGCCAACTTGGGGACCCCATGGAGCCACTTTAGTTGGAAAATGACATTAATATATTTTTATTTAATGTTAAAGTGAAAATTATACTAACATAAAATGTTTTACGAAAACAATTTTTACATGGGGTTATAAAGATAAGGTTTTTGATTATAAATAGTCATTGGAAAGCTAAAAAGATTTCCTACATCATAGTAATTTTGTTTTATAATTTTTAGACATTATATAAAATAAATTATGTATGACATAATAATGATGTAGTGATGACATCATTATTTGACGATTTAAATAAATTGGAAAGATAATGTAAAATCTATGAACTACACATGTCCAAAACCAATTGGATGAGTGGATTTAGAACCCTTATCACCTTATCCACGAATTCTATCAATGTGTGACCTTTTAAAACCGAAACACATTTTCAAATAAAGTAATATTTCTTTACTTTCCAAAAGTGCCCCTCCTATCCTCTTATAAAAGGCCCCCAACTCTACCTCATTTCACACACTCTTCAAGCCTTTGGCTCGGCCAAACCCTGCCCAATTACTCTATCCACATCCCTCTCCTCATCCTAGAGGATTCCCTTTGGGAAGAATCCTTTCAAAGGAAGCCTTTAGGCTCAAATCAAAAGGGAGTTACACTTTTAAAGGTAATTCATTCTCTCTTGTTCATTTGTTTTATTTTGCTTCTCCAACCCTCTAAACTCTTTTTATTTACTTATTTTGTAACAACACCAGTATATTCAATATACTAGGATTTTGTTATAATATTTATTTGAGCTACACTCTCACACAACTACATCAAATGGTTAAAGAACATACGGTTTCCGTGGATGGTGAAATTCTGCCTCCCGAAACGATGATTGTTCAATACTCATTTACACCTTAAAGGGTGGCCATTATGATGTAACTATTTTTATATATGATATATAATATGTTTATGTTTTCTTTAAGCTTCTGTATTTTTCATTTTTGTCATACCTTTATGGTTTCCATTATGGGTAAATACGATATCTTCATTTAAGGAAGTGCGGACTACCGCCCCCTAAAAGTGATGTGATTCGTTAATGCCATATGTGGGACGTGTAAAGGATGGATTTAAAGTTATTATATATGATGTTATACTGGAATTATAATATACCTCTATATCATTATTATTTCTTTCCATTAATGTATGAGATAGAAATGAAAGTAGCGTTCATGCGTACGTACGGCTTACCGTCTCCATGAACGATGCATTTCATTTCTTATCCCCAAATGTAATGTACTATTAAAATTACATGTATATAATGTATATATATAATTAATGATATATCTAAATGATGAATATAATTCTGGAATTAAAATATACATACCTCTCATTTAGTTTTAATTCCACTAATATGACAAAGAAATGAAAGTAGCGTTCATGCGTACGTACGGCTTACCGTCTCCATGAACGGTGCATTTCATTTATTAACTCTAAATGATTATGTAATATTATAAATACATGTATATGATGGATATATATGATACATATTATATCCAAATCGGGAATTTCATTCTGGATATAAAGAAATTTTGACCACATGAACAACATGTAATTGTAAGAAGTCCACTTTCGACTTAAGAACCAAATATTGACAAAACAAAAATTATTAACTTAAATGGTTACATAATGTTTATAACATGGCAGTAAGTGATATAAAAGGAATAATGAACTTTAAAAAGGTTCTTAATCAAGTATAAATTAACTCAAGTTTATTATTCAGGACGTTAAAGAACGATCGAGTCAAGTCAGATCCGAGGTAAGGGACTTCGTCTCAATCTCCTTTCATTGAGGCATATTTTATTTTATACACAACTTTATTTTATACGGTGTATAAACCCCTTTGAATTTTACTTTTATACAAAAGGAATCTTTTTCTACGAAGCGCTTTACTAAACGACAAAAGGAATGTTTTTTTAACGTACGCGGTGACAACGACTTTTTCCGCCGCCGCAAGTATTATTTGTTCTTTGTCTTACTCAACAAGCCGTAATGTTTTTAAAATAAAATAAATACCATATACTCTTTTATGTATTTTGGTATTGAAAATGGTTTTGATAAAGGATTATATTATGATATATTTTGATTGAAATGTGGAAATGTTATCATTCATTTATATTGGTTTTATGTTTTATGATTTTATATTGGTACTTGGACATTTGACGGGTGGTTACGTGATAAACCATATGACGGGTGGTGCCGTGAATACCAGGACGGGTGGTTACGTTATAACCTCTAATGCATTGGGTATGGAAGTCGTCCGTATGGCTATTCCATTAAGTATGTATGGAAATTGGATTTATGGCTATTCCATTAAATGATATGTGTGGAAGTCAGCCGTATGGTTATTCCACTTAAGTATGTTTATGTCCCAAGTTACCTTTATATATTCTATGTGTTCTTTATATGGGTTTTATGGTAATATTTTGGTTACAAAAACGTAAGTAATGATAATTTATTCAGTGAAGATTTTTTTTACTACTTCATGAAGGTGAAGGTATTACTTTGATATAGTATACATGGTTTACATGATGTTTGAAAAACTAACAGTTTTCATTCTTTTTGTATCCCTTACTGAGCTTTTTATGCTCACCCCAAGTTTTTCGAAATGTTTTTCACAGGACTTAAAGTGGAATAAGGTCAATGATGGGATCAAGGGAATTTCATGCTATCTAAAACATGTAATCTAGACATCTTTCTTTTTAAGAGTTTTTATTTTTTGGAGACTTAGTAGAAGTGTCTACTTTGTAATCTTTTAAGATGTAATAGTTATGTTCTAATTCTCTAAAACTCTAAACCTGAAAAGATCCTCAATGTGAATTATTCATTTAATTCAATATTAAGTAAGGTTTAAGGCTGGGGCCTTATAGTTGGTATCAAAGGTCGGTTTAGACAACTTTAGGAGTTAGAAAAGTGTTAAATTATAATATGATTGAAATGATATAGCATTTACGGATTACCATGTTGCTTCACCTAAGATATTTCTGTGTTCAGAATGGTTTTCCGCAGAGGAAACAAAACAACTATATTGGGACGACATCAGGAGGAAAAAAACCTTCCAAATCAGCAACCTGAGATGGTCAGAATCGGAACTGAACCATTTGTTGCAATGATGGAACAGTTGACTCAGGCTATAAACGGTGGTGGTATCCATGCACGAGATCAGCCAGATCAACCGCAGAGGAACATGTCAGTGGTGGAACATTTCATGGGGAAACATCCCCCATCATTCAGAGGATCATCTAACCCTGTGCAAGCTGAAGGGTGGATTAAAGCACTGGAGAAGATTTTTGATGTCAATGGGTGTTCAGAACATCAAAAGGTTAGTCTTGCTGTTTACCGTTTTTAAGGTGAAGCTGATCAGTGGTGGTCGATGGTGAAAAATATAAGGGATAGTGATGAGATTGAGGATCTTCACTGGGACGAATTCAAAGGTATGTTTCTTGAGAAATATTTTCCTAAGGTGGTTCGTCTTAGGATGGAAAAACAGTTCCTAGAATTGAGGCAGGAGGATGATTCAGTGGCTGCTTATGAAGAAAAGTTCACTCGATTGGCAAGGTATGCTCCAAACTTCATACGAGATCTTGATAGTAAAATAAACCGTTTTTACTCAGGGTTAAAGCCAAATTATCGAAGGGCTTTAGCTTCTCGTGAGTTCAAAAGTTATGAAAACCTTGTTCGATGTACGGAGAAGGTGGAAATGGAGTTTTCCGATGATTAGGTGTTCTATGACAAACAACAGAATAAGAGATCTAGTTGGCAGGAAAAGGGGAAGAATTCATCAAAGAAGCAAAGAGGTATGAAAACCAAATATCCATCCTGTGAGAAGTGTGGTAAAATGCATCCTGGAGAATGTTTATCCAAGTCTGGTAAGTGCTTTCGGTGTGGTAAGTCTGGTCATATTGCTCGTAACTGTAAGGAAGATGATCAAGTAGGAAATGAAAAGCCAACAGTAAGATGTTTTAAGTGTAATGAAATGGGTCATTATGCAAACGAGTGTCCAAAGAAGAACTCAACTGGGGGAATGAAGCTAGACTACAAGCAGAAAGGGGTGGTAAAATCCTTTGCAACAACTTCAGCAGATGTTGGGCCATCGAATGAAGTGGTATCAGCTCCAGGGAGCTCAGTATTTTTCGGAGATTGACTTGAGGTCGGGGTACCATCAGTTGAAAGTAAAAGAAGCAGACGTTCCGAAGACTGCGTTCCGTACTAGATATGGCCATTATGAATTTGTAGTTATGCCTTTTGGGTTAACCAATGCACCTGCTGTATTCATGGACCTTATGAATAAAATTTCCCATGAGTTCTTGGATATGTTTGTGTTTGTGTTTTGAGGTTTGTGAAGAGGTTATGTATGCCTTTTGATTCATAGTTGAAGAATGAGTTGTTATGTGAGGCTCATAGTTCCATGTTTTCAGTTCATCCTGGCAGTACTAAGATGTACAGAGATCTGCGGGAGTATTACTGGTGGGATGGAATGAAAAGAGACATTGCTGATTTTACTGTGAAGTGTTTGACATGTCAACAGGTTAAAGCAGAGCGGCAGGGATGCTTCAGCCTTTACCAGTGCCAGAGTGGAAATGGGAAAACATATCCATGGACTTTGGTGTGGGATTACCGAGGACATCTTGAGGTAATAATGCAATCTGGGTTATTGTTGATCGCTTGACCAAATCTGCTCGTTTCGTTTCTATACGAGATACTTTCTCTCTTGATCAACTTTCCCGTCTGTATCTTAAAGAGATAGTCAGGTTACATGGAGTTCCTCTCTCCATTGTATCGGACCGTGATCCCAGGTTCACATCTAACTTTTGGAAAGGCCTTCAAAAGTCGTTGGGTACTGAATTAAATTTTAGTACAGCTTTTCATCCTCAATCAGATGGGCAGTCAGAACAAACAATCCAGACATTGGAGGATATGCTACGAGCTTGTTCTATGGATTATCAGGGAAGTTGGGACCAACATCTTGCTTTGGTTGAATTTTCTTATAATAAAAGTTTTCATTCCAGTATACAGATGGCACCATTTGAGGGATTATATGGGAAGCGGTGTCGAACTCCAGCATTTTGGGATGAAGTGGGTGAAAGGAAACTGATGGGACCAGAATTGGTAGAGGAGATGATAGAAAAAGTTCAGTTGATTCAGAAGCACATGAGAACAGCTCAGAGCAGGCAGAAGAGTTATGCGGATAACCGGAGAAAGGATCTATCTTTCGAGGTAGGTGATCATGTTTTTCTCAAGTTTTCTCATTGGAAAAGAGTGACGAGATTTGGTAAGAATGGAAAGTTGAGTCCAATGTTCGTTGGGCCATACGAAATTCTGGAAAGAGTTGGATCAGTTGCATACCGAGTGGCTTTACCTCCAAGTTTATCTCAGGTACACAATGTTTTTCACGTTTCGATGTTGAGAAAGTATATGCCAGATCCATCTCATGTTTTGAGCCCAGAGGTAGTTCAGCTGGAAGAGAACCTATCTTATGAGGAACAACCGGTCCATATTCTTGACCACAGGGAGCAAGTGTTACGGAATAAGGTGATTCATCGGGTAAAGGTTTTGTGGAAAACCCATGTGATTTAAGAGGCAACGTGGGAATCTGAAAATGCTATGAGGGATAAATACCCCCACTTATTTTGATAAGTGAATAAAATTGTGAGGACGCAATTCCCAAAATGGGGGAAGGATGTAACATCCCAGGTAAATAAAGAATAAAGAATTTTCATATTTATTAATATTTACAAATTAAATATTAATTTTATTTTAAAGGGGTTGCTATGTTCGATAGCGTACCCGATACGCAACGATGAGTTTCTTTGAAACTTACGTAGCACACTAGTAATAAAATAATATTATTTTAAATGTTAGTTAACAAGTAGCCGTTGTACTGGCAGGAATGGATAGAAATAACTAAAATATGATTAGATATGTTTTTAAATGTTTATACATTTACCCAATAAAAGATAAAAGCTTAAAATACGGAAAGAGTTCAATTTTACGGGCATATATACTCTAATTTTCACTAAAGGTTCACTTATCACCTTATAATGGTGAAACGTCATTAAATATAGTTTTGATCACTCTTATACTTTATTTTGGACCAAATATAACTCTTCTTTAGAAACGGGACATCAAAATTTACTTTGTGTAAATTTTTGGTACCTTTCTGATAAAGTTCATTTTATTATGAATAGTGTAAAATGTTGTATTTTAATTCAAAACCTCTTTTTAATATAAATTATTTATATGATTAGATTGTTATTTTAATTGTTTTTAAAGTTAAATTAGAAAATATTTTTACCAGTTAATCCAATGGTGGTCATTGGAATCAATTTCACTTTGAAATTGGACTTAAACTGGTGTCAATCTTTAGATACTTATTGTTTCGCAAAAACACGCTATTTGTCATGACAGCAGGAATTAATTATTAAATTATTTAATTTGACTTATATGTTTTGAATTTTGTAAAATGGACTTCATTTTTGAATTTGGAATATCAAATATAGCTTAGGGTGAATTTTTGGTAATTTTCTAAAAAACTTTAATTTTTGATGAATAGTGAAACCACTAAGTGGTAATCAAGCAAACTTTTTTTTCAGTTAAATGAAAGTTTACCACTAATGTGTATTGAATTTTGAAAATCCGACATACATGGTTGTCATTAAGAAGTAAAATGTGGTTCAATGAGATTAAAATAATTTTTTGGTGAATAGTAGTTTTTTTCATTAATCGCGATTAGAGGTAATTAGTGTAGTTTAAGGTAAAAATGGTATTATAAGAATGTGAAAACACCATGACACTTGTCCTACACCTATTGGGTGAGTCATGGCCGACCATTAAAAGCCATGGGCCAACTTGGGGACCCCATGGAGCCACTTTAGTTGGAAAATGACATTAATATATTTTTATTTAATGTTAAATTGAAAATTACACTAACATAAATTGTTTTACGAAAACAATTTTTACATGGGGTTATAAAGATCAGATTTTTGATTATAAATAGTCATTGGAAAGCTAAAAAGATTTCATACATCATAGTAATTGTTTTATAATTTTTAGACATTAAATAAAATAAATTATTTATGACATAATAATGATGCAGCGATGACATCATTATTTGACGATTTAAATAAAATGGAAAGATAATGTAAAATCTATGAACTACACATGTACAAAACCAATTGGATGAGTGGATTTCGAACCCTTATCACCTTATCCACGAATTATATCAATGTGGGACCTTTTAAAACCGAAACACATTTTCAAATAAAGTAATATTTCTTTACTTTCCAAAAGTGCCCCTCCTCTCCTCTTATAAAAGGCCCCCACCTCTACCTCATTTCACACACTATTCAAGCCTTTGGCTCGGCCAACCCCTGCCCAATTACTCTCTCCACATCCCTCTCCTCATCCTATAGGATTCACTTTGGGCATAATCCTTTCAAAGGAAGCCTTTAGGCTTAAATCAAAAGGGAGTTACACTTTTAAAGGTAATTCATTCTCTCTTGTTCATTTGTTTTATTTTGCTTCTCCAACCCTCTAAACTCTTTTTATTTACTTCTTTTGTAACAACACCAGTAACTTAAATATACTAGGATGTTTTTATAATATTTATTTGAGCTACACTCTCACACAACTACATCAAATGGTTAAAGAACATACAGTTTCCGTGGATGGCGAAATTATGCCTCCCGAAACGATGATTGTTCAATACTCATTTAACACCTTCAAGGGTGGCCATTATGATGTCACTATTTTTATATATGATATATAATATGTTTATGTTTTCTTTAAGCTTCTGTATTTTTCATTTTTGGCATACCTTTATGGTTTCCATTATGGGTAAACACGATATCTTCATTTAAGGAAGTGCGGACTACCGCCCCCTAAAAGTGATGTGATTCGTTAATGCCATATGTGGGACGTGTAAAGGATGGATTTATAGTTATTATATATGATGTTATACTGGAATTATAATATACCTCTATATCATTATTATTTCTTTCCATTAAAGTATGAGATAGAAATGAAAGTAGCGTTCATGCGTACGTACGGCTTACCGTCTCCATGAACGGTGCATTTCATTTCTTATCCCCAAATGTAATGTACTATTAAAATTACATGTATATAATGTATATATATAATTAATGATATATCTAAATGATGAATATAATTCTGTAATTAAAATATACATACCTCTCATTTAGTTTTAATTCCACTAATATGACAAAGAAATGAAAGTAGCGTTCATGCGTACGTACGGCTTACCGTCTCCATGAATGGTGCATTTCATTTCTTACCTCTAAATGATTATATAATATTATAAATACATGTATATGCTGGATATATATGATACATATTATATCCAAATCGGGAATTTCATTCTGGATATAAAGAACTTTTGACCACATGAACAACATGTAATTGTAAGAAGTCCACTTTCAACTTAAGAACCAAATATTGGAAAAACAAACATTATTAACTTAAATGGTTACATAATATTTATAACATGGCAGTAAGTGATATAAAAGGAATAATGAACTTTAAAAAGGTTCTTAATCAAGTATAAATTAACTCAAGTTTATTATTTAGGACGTTAATGAACGATCGAGTCAAGTCGGACCCGAGGTAAGGGACTTCGTCTCAATCTCCTTTCATTGAGGCATATTTTATTTTATACACAACTTTCTTTTATACGGTGTATAAACCCCTTTGACTTTTACTTTTATACAAAATGAATCTTTTTTTATACTAAGTTCTTTACTAAACGAGAAAAGGAATGTTTTTTTAACGTACGCGGTGACAACGACTTTTTCCGCCGCCGCAAGTATTATTTGTTCTTTGTCTTCCTTAACAAGCCGTAATGTTTTTAAAATAAAATAAATACCATATACTCTTTTATGTATTTTGGTATTGAAAATGGTTTTGATAAAGGATTATATTATGATATATTTTGATTGAAATGTGGAAATGTTAGCATTCTTTTATATTGGTTTTATGTTTTATGATTTTATATTGGTACTTGGACATTTGACGGGTGGTTACGTGATAAACCATATTACGGGTGGTGCCGTGAATACCAGGATGGGTGGTTACGTTATAACCTCTAATGCATTGGGTATGGAAGTTGGCCGTATGGCTATTCCATTAAGTATGTATGTAAATTGGCCGTATGGCTATTCCATTAAATGATATGTGTGGAAGTCAACCGTATGGTTATTCCACTTAAGTATGTTTATGTCCCAAGTTACCTTTATATATTCTCTGTGTTCTTTATATGGGGTTTATGGTAATCTTTTGGTTACAAAAAGGTAAGTAATGATACTTTATTCAGTGAAGATTTTTTTTACTACTTCATGAAGGTGAAGGTATTACTTTGATATAGTATACATGGTTTACTTGATGTTTGAAAAACTAACAGTTTTCATTCTTTTTGTATCCCTTACTGAGCTTTTTATGCTCACCCCAAGTTTTTCGAAATGTTTTTCATAGGACTTAAAGTGGAATAAGGTCAAGGATGGGATCAAGGGAATTTCATGCTATCTAAAACATGGAATCTCGACATCTTTCTTTTTAAGAGTTTTTATTTTTTTGGAGACTTAGTAGAAGTGTATACTTTGTAATCTTTTAAGATGTAATAGTTATGTTCTAATTCTCTAAAACTCTAAACCTGAAAAGATCCTCAATGTGAATTATTCATTTAATTCAATATTAAGTATGTTTTAAGGATGGGGCCTTATACTATGTCCATATTACTATGTTAAATGTTAAACATGTTCGTTGTGATCCAAAAACCGCCCAAATTAACCCAAATAACCATCATTAAAATCTTTTCTAATGATTCATTCACATGGATCTAATATAACTCATTATAAAATCATTCAAGCTTCTGTAATATCATTAAAAACAACTAATATCAATTCTGGATGTTTACCCTTGATCTACCCAAATATAAATTTAAGAATACAAGTGGACCGCTCAAGAAAATCATGAAAACGTACATCACCGATCAATGTTTTTAAACTCTATAAGTCATCCAAAGGAACATAATATGAAATAAGGATACCAGAATGAACCCTATTAATGTATAAAAGGTTCTGGAAATTATAATTAATGAATATAATGTCATCATTCAGGAAATTAAAGAGAAATAGGCATTCGAGTACAAGGTAAGGGGAAATCTCGAACCCAATTTTCTTCCTTCGGGTTCTCCCTCTTTCACTCCATTTTTGATATGGTTACTCCTCAAAGATCATTTGTTCATAATTTAAATTAATTTTATGGGATATAAATGTTTTTCACTGGTTTTTATGTCCATCAAAATGTTTTCCAAAATAACTCTTCTTTCAAGATCTCACCTTTTATCTCTCATTCAAGGTTGATGGTTCTTGTATCAAGTATGTTGTTCCCTCTTTCTTTTGGGAACCCAAAGCTTATGAATGTGTTATTATGAGATGAAACCCATTCCTTTACATGGGTTATTTATGTACATGTTTTATATGTGTTCTATTTCACAATCATGATAATGATAATATTATGATGTGACGGGTGCGCCCGGAATTATATAGCACAATATGAATGTTTAAATGTGACGGGTGCGCCCAGAATTATTCAGCGCTCCAATGCATTGGGTAAAGTGATGAATATCATGAGTAAATGTGAAATGCTGTTTTAAAATGATGCTATCTTTGTTCAAAAGTATGTGTGGAAGTAAACCACTAAGACACGATGTTTCATTTTTATGCATTGCCACATTTCAAGTCTATTATTTATGCTCCTCTCATGTTCATGATTCTTTGACTATGTCATGATTATGCTCACCCCATGATATATTGTTCTTATCTATCCTATTACTTAGCTTCTATCTCACCCCTTTTGATGTATATCCTCAGGTGGCTACATGTACTAAGGAGAGGACAAGTGCCACTAAGAAGCTAGTGAAGAAGAAGTTAAATAAATGTTTATGGTTGATGTTGTATTTGTCATGCATGGTCTTAGTTTTCACAAGACACTAAACCTATGGATCCTACATGTGTAATAATATTATGTTGTTTATCTTTGAAATGATGTAATAGTAATGTAAGAAAAGGTCGGGTCGCTATAGTTGGTATCAGAGGAAAGGTTTAATTAATTTGGGAATTAGGATTAGTAAACCCTAGAGAAAACCTCTAGCATAAGAATAAGTACAAACACATACACAAGATTATTTACCTAGGGATCTCATATGTTATGTTTTTGTTATAATTGTTTAAATGAATAAGTTATTTGTAACTTTTTTACTTATGTTTTGTTCTAACCATTTCTATTTTAGAAAATGGTGGGAACCAGGAGAGGTAATGAAGGAGAAGTACCCTCACCTATTTGTGTAAAGTGAAATTTCATGTTCGAAATTTCTTAAGGGGGGAAGAATGTAACAACCCAATGTACTTCAATGGAAAATGACCTTCTTATATCAATGTCATAAAAACACAAAATAATGAACTAATAAGTGATAAGTGACCTTTAAACATAATTTTGTCACCCCTATGTTTGGAATTTTAAAAATCCTACATACACGGTTGTGCTAAAGATTGTTTTTGGTGTCTAATGAAACAAAAATAATTTTTGTGAATAGTAACCTACCCTTATGAATTTTAACCTACCCTTATGAATAGTAATATGACCCTTATGAATAGTAAATAAGAGTAACATTACCTATGAATAATAAAATAAAATTTAGACATCATAAAAAGTGATAATTTGACCTTAGTAAACGTTTTTGGTATTTTATAAGTGATAAATAAATAATTATAATTAATTATTTAATTTAAAAGAATATTTATTCCCCAGGAATGTATTCATATAGTATTGAATCAATGTCTAATAGTTTTTAGATAATTTTATAAGACCCTAGATAATTTCTGAAAGAACTATAAAATCAGTTTTAATCTTAAAAACTGTTTTTATTAAGTAAATTATGATTTTATTTAAATTTTATATTAATAATATTTAAAAAATGATTTTTGAAAAATGAACTTTATTTTTGGATTCTACACATCGAGAAATGGTTGGGGTAATTTTTTGGGATTTTTCTGAGATACTTGAATTTTTGATTAATAGTGGAATCTGATAATTCACAATAAATGCTAATTAATGTATTAATTGAGTCTCTGATGACGTTCTTCTGATTTAAGCCCACTTGGTTCGGGATTAAATTATATCATTAATCTTAATGGTAGTTCAAGACTCCCTATTCCTTGTCTTTGGTGAAATTAATAATCTAATCAATTTTATCTTAAGGAAACCCCTCTCCCCTCCACTATAAACGCCACCCTTCACTCCCTCTTTTCCTCACACCTCTCAAGCTCCAAGACATCTCTAAATTCTGCCCAAACACCTTCCCTAGCTCATCCCCCACGTCCAAAAGCTTCTGGTCTCATCAAAAGACCAGGCCTAGCTTCCTTAAAGAGGATCTCAAGAGGGGGATTCTAAAGGTAATTTCTCTCTCTCTTCTCCTTTAATTTCCTTTCAAGTTCAAGTTCCTTTCCTGATCTCTCCCTACTTATCTTCATCAAAATTGTTCTGTAAATCCAGTATTATATATATATTGTAATATTATTATTCTAATGTTATATTATATCACCCCACACCCTTTCCCTTTTCCTTTTATTTTATTAAAGAGAACGTTGTTCATGAGGTGTTAAATTTATCACCTTCAAAAACGACATGTTCTCTTCTTCCATTTCTACCTTCAATCTGGTCAAGAAACCATTTTATGGTTGAACCAGAATATTTTATATTTATTATTTTCTATTTTATGTTCTGGAAATAACCTATGGCCATATTACTAAGTTAAATGATAAAACATGTTCGTTGTGATCCAAAAACCGCCCAAATTAACCCAAATAACCATAATTAAAATCTTATCTAATGATTCATTCACATGGATCTAACATAACTCATTATAAAATCATTAAAGATTCTCTAATATCATTAATAACATGTAATATCAATTCTGGATGTTTACCCATGATCTACCCAAACATCAATTTAAGATTACAAGTGGACCGCTCAAGAAAATCATGAAAACGTACATCCTCGATCAATGTTTTTAAACTCTATAAGTCATCCAAAGGAACATAATATGAAATAATGAAACCAGAATAAACCCTATTAATGTATAAAAGGTTCTGGAACTTCTAATTAATGAATATAATGTAATTATATAGGACATTAAAGAGAATGAGGCATTCGAGTACAAGGCAAGGGGAAATCACGAACCCAATTTTCTTCCTTCGGGTTCTCCCTCTTTCACTCCATTTTTGATATGGTTACCCCTAAAAGATCATTTGTTCATCATTTGATTTACTTTTCTGGGATATACATGTATTTCACTGGTTTTTATGTCTATAAAAAAGTTTTCCCAAAGAACTCTTCTATCAAGATCTCACCTTTTACCTCTCATTCAAGGATGATGGTTCTTGGATCAAGTATGTTGTTCCCTCTTTCTTTTGGGAACCCAAAGCTTATGAATGTGTTATTATGAGATGAAACCCATTCCTTTAAATGGGATATTTATGTACATGTGTTTATATGTGTTCTATGTGGCAATCATGATAATGATAATATTATGATGTGGTGGGTGCGCCCGGAATTATATAGCGCAATATGAATGTTTAAATGTGATGGGTGCGCCCAGAATTATACAGTGATCCAATGCATTGGGTAAAGTGATGAATCTCATAAGTAAATGTGAAATGATGTGTGAACATGATTCTAGATTTTTCACAAGTATGTGTCGTATTAAACCACTAAGACATGATGTTTCATTTTTATACATTGCCACATTTCAAGTCTATTATTTATGCTCCTCTCATGTTCATGATTCTTGGACTATGTCATGATTATGCTCACCCCATGATATATTGTTCTTATCTATCCTCTTACTGGGATTCTATCTCACCCCTTTTGATGTATATCCTCAGGTGGCTACATGTACTAAGGAGAGGACAAGTGCCACTAAGAATCTAGTGAAGAAGAAGTTAAATAAATGTTTATGTTTGATGTAGTATTTGTCATGCATGGTCCTAGTTTTCCCAAGACACTAAACCTATGGATCCTCCATGTGTAATACTATTATGTTGTTTATCTGTAAAATTATTTAATAGTAATGTATAAAAGGCCGGGTCACTATAAATATAACAACATGAATAATTAATTTCATTTCATAAAGATTCATTTTAAATCAAAATATGTATGCATATAATTTTTTTCCAAGCTTCTATTTACACAACATTAAAATTTAATCAAAAGTGAAACTGTGACTTTTAATATAAAGCACATTACAATGATAAATGATGAAAACTAAATATTATAAAAATAATTCAATTATATTTTTTGTATAAAAACATTAAAAAATACCCACCTTTTAAAAACATGTGGAGATAAAAACTATTTCATTAATCAACGTAATTATAAAATGAAGTGGGAATGATTTTTTAGGATACATAATATAAAAATAAATTACCAGTAGACATTGAATATGTGGTATAAATTATCCAAACAATATGAAATCTTGTTTTTGAGTTTGGTTTTGATGTTTCAAAATACGAACATCTGAGGACACATGATTTCATAATTTCATTGGTATAAGATTTATATTTTCACATTATTAATATTTATAAATTCACTAGAAGAACAATTATGAGTTTGTTAGACAAAGTTATGTGATATCACTAGAAAAATATTTCAGATTTTCCTGGAAGGATATTACGAGGTATTTTTTTGAAAATTATTGGAAAATCATTTTGGACGGTGTTTGAGAACATTGAATACACGTTATCATTTTTAGAAGATGAATTTATTCTAAATAGCGAGGTTATTATAATAAAATCCTAAAAAAATGTTTAATTTCATATATATATATATGTACAAATATGCTCATTTTATAATAATTTAAACTCAAGTTAAATTTTTCTTATATTAGTTTCTTGATTTTTTCAATGTTCATTTTTAGGTGATGTTATTGTAAGGGGTGTTAAATATTTTTTTTGACATCTGTTATTTTAAACAACATTAAAATTATTATATTAGATTCCTTTTATTTCAGCTATTATATGACCAAGGTAACATTGTCACATTAAATGTTTGTTTTTCCATAAATAATATTGAAAATCACATCTAACATCATGTATAGTGAGACTTACATTAAATGTTACATTTTACATCAGTTATACAATAACTAATATAAAAATCTATCTACCTTTTTTAAAACATCTCAAATTTCATTACTAAGATTGATTAAAACCATATATTGATAATGGAAATAAATCAAATAATCAAATATAATATATTAATAAAAAAATTAAACTTGATTTTTAAAGCTTCATGGAGTGTTTATCACTATAATTTTTACCAGAGTAATGTACTAATGTGATATCAAATGAGAGGTATTATGATGTATATAATACTATGGAAGAAGATTTATAATTTTAATGTGTTCTAAATAGTCATTCATCATCATAATAAATTTATCCTTAATATGTATATCAATTGATAAAACTAATAAAAAAATGAAATCATTAAATTATAATTAAAAATACTATGATGGATCACTGATATAAGAATCAGTGGAACAGTGACGAATATTAATCGAGTTTACATGAAATTAAAATGTATGATGTATAAAGGCATATAAATGTAATTCTAATACCAAACCTTGACATCATAAATTTATGAGAACAATTAAATGGTTCAAATGTGTACTATGAAAAAGATGAAAAATAATGTTGTCTAATATGAAATTTTATCTTTCATATCTGTTATATTTTATCCATCATTAAAAACAAATTTAATGTTCATTTTTATAGGTGGTGTTAAACAATGTTTTTTTAATGATAGTTTTAAATTAACCAATGATAAATATTGGTTTATATTGATAATTATAAAAATCAAAGGCCAAAATCTAAATATTTGTTATTTTTATGTTATTTTTTATAAATAATCTATGTAAAATAGTTATTAACATATTTTATCTATAAAAATATAGAAATATTTCAATTTAAAAGATATTTTACAAAATTTGTTTCTATTGGTAATACATTAATTTAGTTTAGAAGATGAGTTTGTTGTTAATATTCCCTATGAATGATTAATTAGAAGATTGATATTTTGTAAAGTCCAAATAATAAATCATGAAATGTTTATATTTGGAGAAGGTTTAAATTAATTTCAAATGTTAATGTAGAGTTAAATTGAATAATGTAAGTCAAATTAATATATAAATTAGAATTACAGTCTCAAATATTTTCAAGACACATCACATAAACAATAAAATGTTAGAACCTTTATGATGATGTTGAACTATAATTTAAATGTCCCAATATTCAGTAATAAAATGTTCATGATTCAAGCAAAGATATATAGAAATGCTCTAGACTGTTGAGGTTGTGTTTTATAGAAGGTTTGGTGGAGAAAAATACCAATATCATTTCATGATATTGAATATAGTTAATCATACAATTTATGTGACTTAAAGTATAAAAGTATAGTCTGTGTTTTCCAAAAATTTATTATTGATTTTCCAATTTTATAAATGAGAACTCTATTTGATAAAAAGTTTTTCAATTTGGATAATATTGGATTTGATAATTTTTAGAAAATAAGTTCTCCAACATTCCAACTAATAATCATCAAAAAATATATTCAGTTGAAGAAGAATATTTTATAGATTAGTTTACTGAAGTCAAAGCTACAATATGAACATTTTTCAATATTATAATATTTTATATGGTTAGGTTTTTATAATTATGACAACATTCTATTTTATAGTTATAGAAGGTAATATAAAATTTTGTATCTATTGGGAACCATTAAAATATTTTTTGGTGATTTATTTTCCAGGATGAATTTTTTTCAATGGATGATCCATTCTCAGGAAACGATATTTTTTAATTGATAAAATTAAAAAACCCATGACATAAAAATTTTGAGTGAATAAAGTAGTAGGATTCCACATTGAGAGAAATAAATTTTACAATATCTTTATTTTTCTCTTTTTATTATATTAATGTGGGTGATTAAATTATTTATTCTTATGTAAACTATTAGTAACCTTACCAAGTTACATAGGTTAATATCATGTTAAATAATTTCTTAATGGGGGAACCACTTAAAAAATTCCACCTTCATAGTATTTCATAATATTCTTAGAGAACACTAGTGGTATTATTTAAAGGTTCCCTCGGTTGGATTCATATTTATGTAATGGGGTATTTAATAATATTAATATTTTTTATGATCATTCATTTATTTTAAACACATTTTTGGAAGCAAAATATGATGATACCATATATCTTATATATTTTCATAGAAGCGTTTTATTTTAATACAATATTTATTACACAATAAAAAATGACACACCTTTGACTTTTGTAGAAAAAGTGTTAATTGAGGTTTTTGTTAAGGATGATAATTCAACTATATATTCCTTATTAGAAAAAGTTTACCCCATGCTATTAGGTTTTCAATAATTCATGGAAACATGGTTTAAGATAGAAATTGGCATTGAAGGGAATTCCAAATTAAAAGAATGACAAAATAAAATATAGAGAAGTCATATTGAGTACATTAAAATCTAATGAAGAAATCATATATGGTTATATAACAAGGGTTAGAGAAATTAAAAGTGAAATTAGGGGGTTTAATTTCACTCTATAATAATCAATAATTAACAATTATTTGTTGAAAATATAATTAAATACATTTAATATAAAATTTTGATCCTTTGATGATAAATATTATTTATCTCATAAAAATGTTATAAATATTATCATGTAACATGAAATTTTGAAGGATTAAAAATTAAAGGAAAGGGATATGAAGGAAATGAAATTTTATTTCTTTAGAAAATTGAAATACAATGTATCAAAATTTTAATATTCTGAAAAAATCAATGAAAATTGAAAATAGGATAAATATGAAGAAGTGGAAAATTAACCTTATAATAGAACCCCAAGACTCTAAATTTTTTTAATATTAGAGAAAATTTATCTTTATTTCTTTCTTGATTTACATAAAATAACATGTTAAATGTACACTACACCGAACAAATGATATTTCATGTGTTACATTCAAGGTATTGGTTCAACCAACTATATTATATTAATAAAATATTATTTTTTAATATAAAATTTAACCTAACCGTTAAATTAGTGGTCATGAATAGTATTAACCGAATTTATAATTTGAAATATTTCATTTAATTTTATCATTAAATTTATGTTTTATCTATACATGACATAAGAAAAAAAATTCAATTTTGGGACAAAAGAATTATTTATCAAAAAATGTTGTTTTTTCACCTATCAATTGTGAACAAATTTTAAATCCAATATTTTACAATTTTATTTATTAAAATTTAAAAATTAATCATCTTATTTTAATGTGTATTATCAAAATTTACATTGGTACATTTTTTGGGGTTTTATGATAAGATTCATGTTTTGATGAATAATGAAGATAATAAATTTTAATTGAGAACATATTTTGTCATAAAAAATAATTTATAGTGATAAATTAAAAAAATTAGTAGTTTTATAGTTTATATAGAAATTTTTTTAGCATTTAATATGTTGCATATCATTGTAATTAATTTCAATATTAAAGCCGAATATTAATAGATATAAATCATTTGATGGTTTTTAATTTTAAAAAAAATCATTCAATCGACGAGATTAAGTATAATTTAATTACTACAATTTCTTCATTTTGAAATTTGAAAATTGATTCCATAATTTAATCATTGGGTCCAAATTATTTAAATAGTTTAAATTTATTTTTTTATATTATGAATAATAACATTAATAATTTTTTAATAATCTCGTTAAGGGAAATCATGTAATTAAGGGTAAAAATACTATTACTAATTTACCCAAAAACATTTCAAAATATTAATTGATGTCAAATAAAATCCTTTTAACCTATGTTTTTAAATTTAATAATTCAATCGACACATTTTAATGAATATGGCATGGATACTATTCATATCAATTAATGTGACAAAATGTCACACTCTAAATTCATATAAGTATAATTATATTAATATATAGATCACAAAATTATAGTTTATATCATAAGTCATATCTGTAAATATAAATTTATTATCTACATCACATTGATGTTATCATATTGTATTGATATTTATAAAAATGAAAATATTTTATAGTATCAATATTGTCATTAATTGATACATTAAAAATAATATATTATTAAAAGATATAAAATTTTCAAATCCATAGGATCTGGAAAATAACTATTTTAATGTTAAATATGTAATTAATTATCCAGTTGGGTTTATTTTTTATTTTTATGATAACAATATTAACTTTGTACTGTAAAATTTCATGTAAACACAGTAAGAGTTAATTTGTTTAACAAAGGGTTAAAAAAAATAAGATAAGGTTATAATTATGACATAAACATCTAAAAAAGAATCATTTATTGAGAGTTTTTCATCCCACCATCATATCATACTCAAAATAAATCAATTTGGATCTTTTTCAAACATAATTTAAATTTATAAATAAATTATTAGTTTTTGAGTTTCTAAAAAGTACCTCTCACCAGTCCTTTTAAAGAGAACATATCCTTCTATATTATTCACACCTCTAAAGCCAATATTCTTGGCCAAAACCTTCCTATTACTCCTACCAACTTCCCTAACTTCATCAGAGAGGCCATACATTGGTCATTAATCTACCCTAAGGAATCCTTTTTTCAAAATCAAAGGGACATGCATAAAAAAGATGTAATTATTTTACCAATTAAATTGAATTGATTTTCGTATTCTAATTTCACTTCCTATGTTTCAACCATAATAAAGATATAAATAAAATATATTTTACACAATGAGATAATATTATTATTATGAGGCAACCATATTCGTCATTTTTTATCCTACGATTAATAATATCACCACGCGTGCATACATATGACTTTTTGTCTCCGTGTTGTGGTATAACTTGTTATTCATCAATACATTATTTGCATGGGTATTATGATGAATATAATAGATTTAAATAATGAATATAACATGATGACAATTATGTACTATTAATATACAATAAAAATCCATACCATTTAACCTTCAGGGGAATGATACCGTTGCTCGTGCATCTTTATGGCATGCTATCTCTACAACAGGCTTATATTCATTCTCCACGGTAACTATTAAAGAATTATATATAAATATATATGATAAGTAGAAATAATAATTATGAATTTAATATAATTCTGTATATGAATAAATTACATCCTATTATAAAATCATAACTTATATTAAAAAGCAGGAATGGGAAAATCGAGCAGTTAACACGCGAAACAATGGTAATACTAAAATAATATCAATAAAATGATATTAGATGATAATATATCATATCATAAATATTAATATTTTTCTAGTTTTATATAATAACATTATTTAATATTTATACATTACTTTTGGACAAGTATTAAAGTTATCAGACCTAAGTAAAGGTTTAATTTATCAAAATGTCATTATTATCCGATATTTTTTAATTCTAAGTATCTACTGAGATATATTTATCATCAATTTAAATTAAAATGTATTTAAAAATATTATCTATAATTTTTACTGTCATTTTTACCATTGTTTTACTTTTTATAAAACATTTTGAATATAATCTCATTGTCATTGTCTAAAAGGTGTACTTAATGAACTTTTCGAAATATTATGGAAAGATTGTTTTTTAAAATATACAGATCGAGTGAATATTTTACACCATTATGACACCATAAAATTTTGAAGACACCATTCCATGTTTTCAAGTTCATTTTCAAATGAAATTATTTCTTTTATAATTTTATGTCTTTAAAAAAATTCATATAAAATGGATATCTCTCTCAAGGAGTTGGAATGAATTTAGAAGACAATTTTCATTTATATCAACATCCGTTGTTTGATTTTTTACTTGATTGTGGTTTATTTATTATGATATAATTTTCCATATTGTATTTAATGTTTTATGATATGTTTTTTGTGGATGTGTTATTTTAATATCATTAATTTTTTACTGTAAAAATATTAACATTTCGTATGCTAGTTTTAATATGAATGTTTATATATTATTTTACCACTTTCATATGAGGAATGCATTAGAAAAAGTAAGTAACGAGAGAGCCCAATATAGCCCCATGATGAATCAGAAGGTCTCATGAGAAAATATTTTTTGAGTATTTACGCATTTATGTATGGTCATGTTCTGAGGCCATGAAGGTATTTTTATGATGTCCGAAATTATCCATTAACTCATTATGAGATTAGTTATTGATGTTACTTGTGATTTTTCAACTAGTAGAATATTTATTTGAATATTAAAATAGAATTATTTGATTTATTCTTTCCATATTATGATGAATATTATGATTAAAATTCTTTTTAATAGTTTTATAGCTTTCGTAAAAATTTGATGCTCATTTTTGATATCTTCTTCTATATTGTTTCCCCTTAGTGAGAATCTGGGCTAAAACCATTCTTATGTTTTACATTCATTGTATGAAAATAATTTTTTTATGACTGATATTAAAGTTTAATAATATATTATAATGAAATAATCAAGGAATTATTTATTAGTTATTTTATTTTTTAAATTGTAATTTATATTTCATGTACGTTATCTATTTTACAATACTGCAAAACATAACTCTTCTTTGAGATCTGATTCCTTGTACTCATTCCAGTCTATTAAAATAATGCACCAACAATGGGATTTGGGGTGGGTGTGTTATCATTGGTATTAGAGGAATTTTAGTAACAACCTTGGAAACTAGATTTAGAAAATATAGATTAGGGAACATAACCCTAATATATATATTTTAAAGACTGAGAAATTCCATGTAATTTTTTTAACTGGGAATTTTATGAGTACTCAAAAATTTACGGTGCATGATTTCGAGGCCGAGAGTGTATTGAATGAATTTTTGAACTTTATTTCGGGTACGTTCAGTAAACATGAAAGTACGTTTTTTTAACTTTTAAAACAGTTCTCGGAATTGAATTATGAGGGAACTGTTGAACTTGCAACACCAATATTCACATAAGAACACTTTCACCTTGACGACAGTTGGTCGAGGGTGAAAGTAATTTTTTTTGTTTTTCTCAAAAAAAATATAAAATAAAATAATTTGTGTAACATTTTATTTTATTTTGTTTTGAAAATCCCATGTGGATGTTTCACAGGAGGGGACACATGAATTAACCTCCCATGAGAGATTATAGTGGTGGGGACCACCCAAGCCTAACATCCCATGAGAGGTTATGATGGTGGGGACCACCTGGGACTGAAACCTCTTGAACTCCCCTCTTAATGAGGGAGAGACTTCTCAACACCCTCTTTAATGTGGAGGAGATTATTGAGATTCCTCCACATTAATTGTACCAATTCCATACATTTATTTTTCCAACTTGTGTGTGTGTGGCTGCATAATTTCTTCTTAAGTTAAATTTTATTGGCACCGCTTTTCTTTTTGGTTGGAAAAGAAGAGAGATCCTGGAGGATTACATTCAAAAATGAAGAATGCTAATGAAAAACCAACTAAAGAGCCCGAGATTGGAGGCCTGTGTCGGGTGTGACAAATGCTGATATCTTCGACTTCCTCAATTCTTGGATATCTTCATCTATGATGAATCGATGTTTGTACATCCTTCTCGCGCCAATGTCAACGATCAATCCAAGGTAGGGGTTATTATTAAATTCTTGAATTCTCTAGATAAATTTCTTCATTCTTGGAGAGTATTGCAAATGTGGATCAACCAAAATGAGTTGATCCACGATTCAAATTAAATTAAAGAGTTTGTTATTATTGACTCCTAATTTGGTTGAGCCTCTTTCTACCACTCTAACATGGAGGGTGTGAAAAAAAACATGGAACGACCACTTTTTGGTCCTTCATTATTGTGTTCTCCATGATGGAAGAATGTGGCTAATAGGATGATGACAAATGAAGAGAGAGGTCGGCTAAATGGGCCACCAGTGAAGTAATAACTCCCCGTCATCCTAGGACGAGTCACTACCCGAGCAGCTTCCACCGTCCACAGATGAGTTGTCGCCTGAGCCACCGCCGATGTCTGTAGCCGAGCCTCCACCCAAAACATCACCACACGAGCCGATGTTTCCACCCAAGACACTACTGCCATACCTGGCCTAGCTGCCGTCAAATTCTGTAGCCGAGATACCTCCCATGACCACACCACTGAGGCTGCCGCCTCCATTTGTGGCCATGACGAGCCACCCCTCGGCCGAGCCATCCACGCAGCACCCCTCAGCAGAGCCGCCCACGTGGCACCCCCGGGCCGAGCCTCCCTGACGGAACCCTCGAGCCGAGCCTCCCTGGCATCACCCTCCACAGCAAAGCCCCCCTACTGATGAGTCGCCATCGTGGCACCACCACGGCCCTTCGCGGCCCCTCTCAGCCTATGGGACCGTCCAATGGGATGGGTCGGGTCGGTCCGGCCAGGTCAGACCGGGCCCGGACCCACTACGTCACATTTACACTCTTTTGGCCATAACTTTGGCACCATAAATTCGTTTGACAAACCGTCTATGGAACAGGAAACCTGAGAGAGAGATGTTTCATTTGAGTATAACCCACTGGAGTTTTCGATTATGATTGTGTATAGTCAGGTTGGATCGAGCACGAACCCAACCAGGCCACCGGGACATAAAGGCTAATAACTGACAGACTTGGTGTCTGATTAACACATCATATATTGTAATGAGACCTGAATGAAATGGTGAACCATTGAGATAAATTTTTGCGGGACATCGTGGAAGTTAGAGAATCAACCAGTGGATTGGGGAGCGTACTCTCTCGGAGGTGAGAAAACCATGTGCGGGAACCCACTTGCTTGCTATGATGACAAGATTACTCATAGAGATCCTATGTGGGTTGGCTACTAGTGATCCAGTGTATGTCAGCTCTAAGAGATCATGTGGGGGTCAGCTCCCATCGATCTTTTCTGGGTTATCTCCTAGTGATCCTCTGTGGGTGAGCTCCTAGGGATCCGGTGTGGGTCAGCTCCCAGCGATCCTCTGTGGGTCTACTCTTATCAATCTTGTTTGGGTCAGATCATAGAAATCCTGTGTGGGTTAGCTCCTAGCAATCATCTGTGGGTCAGCTTCTAGTGATCTTGTGTGGGTCAGATCCTAGTGATCTTGTGTGGGTCAGCTCCTAGCGATCCTTTGAAAGTCAACTCCTAGAAATTCTATGCTGGTCAGCAGTAGAGCCTTTTAACAGAATAAGATGGTTAAATATTTATAAATAATCATCTCTAATACTTCACTTAATGATATAACTTTTGTGAGCTAATTCTGTACCTTTGTGTTTTTCTCATGACTAAGATGGATTACTTGAAAAGTTAGGTATATGTATGGGTATATACCAAAGTAGGGTTATCTGTTGATTTCATACTTTGTGGTTCATCCTTGGTGGATATTGTGAGACCATAAGGGTCTAGGTATCCATACTTAGTATCATTATACTTACCCCTACACTGGATATTCTATCACCTTGTTGTGTTGGATGCAGAGGACGGACATCACGAACTGAGGATGAGGGTTCCAAGACCGGATGGTGCCCAAAAGAGGACCATACAACGTGTCGGTTCGCAAAAGAGACGGTTGGACACAGATTTCTATGGCGGCAATCTATACCTACCCTTCAGGAAGGAAATTACACCTTTGGTGCAAGTCATTGGCCCCTGGCCTAAGGAGGCCTAGCATGGGGTAGTCATAGCACGGGCCCCGGGCGACGGGTCATGACAAATTAGTATCAAAGGAGTCGGTTGTACCGCAGATCATATGAATATTATCTTCCTCATTAACGGAAATATTTTTATGTGTAGTGGGTGTGGTTAAAATTTTAGGGAATCCAATGTTGGTGCGGCGGCAGACATATCCATACACCATGACCCTGACTTTTGATTTATGACTTAGTGCATGAAAAAACTGATTGTGTGTGTGTTTTGAAGAGTTTTCATTATGATATTTTGAGTCATCTGACCATGTATAACTTATTGACCATTGAAAACTTTTTTTTTCAGGATTCCTCCATGAAGATAGCTGGCTATGGTTCTGAGAGTATCACGCACTGATAGCCCACCGAGCGACAAGGCCTCAGTGTACGACCCTTTTCCAGTAGAGGCACCAGCGAAGGCACTAGCTGTACCATTCCCCATTGGGCCACTGATGCCACCAGCCCGAGAAGAAAACAGTTCACACCACTTGATCATGTTGCTAAAGTTCCAGCGCTAGAGGCCATCCAGGTTTAGGGGATAGATGGACCCACAGGCAGCTAAGGATTGGTTGGAGGTTGTAGTGAGAGTGTTTTGATAGGTAGGGACACTAGCCGATCTCATGGGGATCCTGGTGGCCCGCCTTCTATAGGAAGTAGTGGGAATATAGTGGAGATTGATGCTCCAGGTTCACAATGAGGTGATGCTTCTCTGGGAAGACTTTGAGAGCCTGTTTTAGGTAGAGTTTGTCCCAGTGACTCTTCACGCAGTGCGCATACAGGAGCTTCTTCATCTGCAGCAGGGCAGCATGACTATAGCTCAGTACTCAGCGAGGTTCACAGACCTCTCACTCTACTACACATATATCATGTGAGACCTATTCTTAGGGATCGAACCCTTTACATGGGAATCAAGCGAGAGATCAGGGCTTCAATGATCTCACTCAGCATCCCGACGCAGGCGTGGGTGTTAGAGAGATCCCTCTTAGTGGAGAGTTTTTTTCCTGAGCAGTCACGAGCAGCGAGATCCACCATCAGTCATCATGTATCAGAGTCTTCTACAGTTGGAAGTAGACAGATGTCAGAGATATCCAAGAGGACTAGACCTACTTGTTGATGAACACATGATTCAGGATCTGTTGTGCAGGGTACAGAGGTAGAGCCAGTCATACCAGGAGTGAGAAGTGTCACACATGTGGTGGGCAGGGTCACATGGCTCATGAATGTTCGAACCACCATTCAAATGACCAATAGAGTGATGAGGGACTACCCAGGCAGAGAAAAAGGTTCTAATGAGGATATATGCAAGTAGCAGGCAGATGTGGCATAGGATCTGGTTGTGCAGCTGTTGGTGGGAGACGTTTCAAGATATTACCACCAACACCACCAGTAGGTCCACCCCTACCACAAGGAGAAGGTGGACAATGGCGAGCATAGCTCTAGGCAGCTGAGGCCTACGATCACGATGCTCCGGAGATGATACGAGGTATGATCTATTTCTACTCCACCTTAGATGCAGTTCGTATAGATAGAAGTTCCAGCCATTCATTTATTACCACTTCCCTCGTTAGGAGATCATAGATTCTGACGGAGGTGTTGGCATGATCCTTATTGCTTGAGACTTCTACGGGAGAGGATTCAATGATTACACACTAGTACTAGATGTATGATCGTACCTTTGGAGGCGAGATATTCGGCTGGGATTTTCTAGTTATAGCTTCGAGGCCTTAGGACACCATCTTGGGTATAGACTGGTTACTTACAGTCCATCCTCTGATCGACTGTATTAGGCTCAATGTTCATTGTGCCCGTATGTATTGGACCCGGTTTAACATCACTAGGGAGAGGGGATCCTTTACAGCATAGGATGAGCTTTCCTGAAAGAGGGTTCATATGGTCACTAATCAATTGGATAGATTTTCCCTCAGAGTGGTCGATGTGGAGAGTACGAATTATCCTGTAGTGGTGGACCAGTATGCGTATGATTTCTTTGATGATGTCTCGGGTCTAACTCCATGGAGATAGATGGACTTTTACATTGAATTGTACACCGGGACGACACCGACATTTACACAGGCATATCGAATGGCTCCCATGGAGATTCGTGAGCATCAGGTATTGATAGAGGACTTACAGGGGAAGGGGTTCATCCAGCATATAATTTCACCTTGGGAAGCCTCGATTATGTTCTCTAAGAAGGAGGATGTGATTTTGGGGATTTGTGTTGACTATAAGTGCCTGAAATAGGTTATTGTGATGAACATGTACCCACTCTTCAAGATTGACAACATCTTTGATCAGCTGAAGGGAGCATGATTGTTCTCAGAGATAGACCTTATACCCGGTTATCACCAGCTGAGAGTACAAGACAAGGATGTGCAGAATATGGCTTTCAGATGTTTTTATGGCCACTACGAGTTCTTGGTTATGCCATTTGGTTTAACCAATGCTCCCGTAGTGTTCATGGGACTCAGGAACAACATATTTCATCCATACAATGTCATCTTTGTAGTAGTCTTCATCGAAGACATTCTGATCTACTCAGGAACTGAGGAGGAGCATGCCTATCATTTTCATGTAGTACTGGACACCCTCCGAGAGGACCAACATTATGGTAATATTCTAAAAAGCTATTTCTGGATCAGAGAGATTCACAGTCAAGGACATGTCATCTCGGAAGCTAGAGTTGAAGAGGATCTTGTGAAAATTGAGGTGGTACTGGCTTGGGATCCATCCATGAGTGTGACAGAGATACAATGTTTCTTGGGTTTGGCTGGATACTACAAGAGGTTTTAGCCAGACCTCACCAGAGTTTCAGCACCACAATAAGCGTTGATTAAGAAGAGGAAACCATTCGTGTGGTCGAATAGTTGCCAGAATAATTTTTAGGAGCTGAGGTAGAGGCTGACTTGTGCCCACATCTTAAGGCTCCTGGAGGAGGGCGTAGGGTATATAGTATACATTTATCCATCAGGGACCAGAAGTGGATGTGTCCTAATTTATGAGCGAGTAGTGATTGAATATGGTTCTAAACTTTTGAGACAACATGAGAAGAACTATGATACCCATGACCCCGAGTTTGTAGCAGTGGTCTTCACCTTAAAGATGTGGCAGCACTATCTGATGGGTAAACCTTTTACATTGTACTCTGATCACAATAGTATCAGGTATATCTACTCTCATAAGGACCTGAACCTGAAATAGTGATGGTGTATTGACTTCCTCTATGACAATGACTTCGAGATATTGTATACTCCTATTAAGGGGAATGTTGTTGCAGATTCACTTAGCAGGAGATCTGGAATACAAATTATAGGTGATGTGACGGAGCAGCAGGCTATTTTATAGATATCATTTGTGGATAGAGATGGATAAGCTTTCCTTCCTTATATTACAATCACTCCCCAAATTCTTCATTGAGTCAATGAGGTATAGTATAGGGACATTGACTATGAGATAAGACATGTTCAAATATCTACAAGATATTCACCTTATAGATTTTATGAAGGTGGGGAGCACGTCATCCTCATCTGAGTACGTACCATGGTTCTGGTGTCACATCAGGAGGAAGTGTTGAGGGATTTCCACATATCCTCTCTAGCAGTACATCTATGAGTGGCGATGATGTACCATGATCTTCGACGAGAGAATTGGTGGCTGGTATTGAAGAAAGCAGTTTCATATTTTGTCTCTTGGTGCCTCACTTTTTAGCAAGTGAATGCATAGAATCAGGTACTGGTAGGCATGGTTCATCCATTGGAGGCCCCAGAGTTGAATTGGGGTGGGATATCCATATAATTAAAGATAGGAATCCACGTACATCCAGGGGTCATGACTCGATTTGGAAGACCGTAGACTGACTCACCATGTCGGCACACTTCTAACCGATCAGAGAGCAGGGTTTAGTAGAGAGCCAGGGATGCCACTATGTGTAGGAGATTGTATGGCTACATGGAGTACCCTCGATGATTGTCTCCGATCGTGATGCACGTTTTACTTCACATATATAAAATCATTTGCAGGAGGATTTTGGGTTGCAGCTTCGTTTGAGAACTCCTTTCGATCCGCAAAAGGATAGTCAGACTAAGTGGACCATTCAGTCCCTCGAGGACATGATGTGTGCTTGTGTCCTCATCTTCAGTCACATCTAGGAGGATTACTTGCCTTTGGTGGAGTTTGAGTATAACAACATCTATCGCAATACCATTGGGATTGAACCTTTCAAGGAATCGTACATGAGACCTTTTAGATCACCCTTTTTCTAGACTGATCTCGGGGAGTCAGCTCTTGTGGGACCAGAGATGGTATGGTCTACCACATAGAAAGTGATGATCATCTAGGATTATATGAAGAATGCACAGAGCTCGAAAAAAATCATATGCCGAATGGAGACAATGGCAACTGAATTTCGATTATGGTGACCACGTCTTTATATGGGTCTCACCATGATGAGGTTTGTAGAGATTTTTCTGAGGTGAAAAGTTATCTCCGAGGATAATTGGACCTTTAAAGGTCCACATTAGAGTTGGTGATGTGGCTTACCTATTACCTCTTCCACCTCAGTTGCACCAGATGCATGACATTTTCACGTATCGTAGTTGAGGAGATACATGAACGAACATTCTCACATCATCGTCCATGGAGACTAGGATGTCGGCGATGGGGCATCTTATACAAAGGTTCCAGTAGAGATTGGGGATTTATAGGAGGGGGTCATTCGTGGATTGTCGATATCTCTGGTGCACGTTCGCTTTCATCACATGAACCTCCAAGAGAGAACATGGAAGCGAGAGGCTCATATTCAGTCTCAATACCCCCAATTGTTTTCCTAGTTTGAGTTGTGTCTTACAGTGATGCAATGACCTGAGGTGGGGAGAATTTAAAGAACCAAAAATTCAGTGTATTGTTTTTATTAAATGGTAATTTTACGAGACTATGTAAATTTAAGGCTCATGATTTCGAGGTCTTGAGTTCCCATAATTAATTTCTGAACATTATATTGGGTATGTTCAGTAAAAGATCAAGTGGGTTTTTCTACCGTTTAAACTGGTGCTTGGAATTGAAATCTAAGGGCACCGCTAAACTCACATCGCTGGTATTTATTTAAGAAGACTTTCACCTCAATGATAGTTGTTTGATGGTGAAAGATAATTTTTTTGACTTTTTTGTGAAAAGAATAAAATAAAATAAAGTATGTAATGTTTTATTTTATTATGTGTTGAAACTCCCATGTGAAAGTTTCACAGGTGGGGACCACCTAAATTAACCTCACATGAGAGGTTATGGTGGTGGGGACCACCCGAGCATAACCTCCAGTGAGAGGATATGGGGGTGTGGACCACCCGAGGCTTAATCCTCTTGAACTCCACACTTAAAGAGGGGGAAACCTCTCAACTCCCTCTTTAATGTGGAGGAGCCTCTTAAGATTCCTCCACATTAATTGTTCCAACACCATACATTAATTTTCCCAACTTGTGTGTGTGTGCCAATGTAGTTTCTTTTTTAGTTAAATTTTATTGGCAGCACTTTTCTTATGGGTTGGCAGAGGAGAGAGCTCTTAGAGGATTACTTTTTACATCAATGAATGACAACGAAGAACAAACTAACAAGCTTGGGATCGGTGTTTTGTGGTGAGGGTGACAAACGCCGATTTCATCGACTTATTCCAATGTGGGATGTGTTAATTATAGACAAATCAACGTTCGTACTTCCTTCTCACACCAATGTCAATGAAAAATGCATGGTAGGGGTTTATTATAAATTTTTTTGAATTCTCTCAATTTATTTCCTCGTTTTTGGAGAGCATGGAGAATGTGGATCAACCTAAACGTGTTGATTCACAATTTGTATTAAATTGAAGAGTTTGTCATTATTGAATCTTAATTTTCTTGAGCCTCTTATTGGCGCTCTGACATGGAGGGTGTTGGCCCAACAAACATGGCCTGACCCCTCCGTCATTCTTTTTTATTGTGTTATTAGCGATGGAAGAAGGTGGCTTACACCAGGACAACAAATGAAGAGAGTGGTCGGCAAAACCTGCGGCCGACAAAGGCATGGTACCCCGCCGTCCTCGGCTGAGTCGCTGCTCCAACCACCATCATCATCCATGGAAGAGCCACTGCCTGAGCCGCCGACGTCGTTCGCTGCTAAGCCGCCACTCACAGCCTCGACACCTGAGCTACTGTCACTGCCTAAGAAACCACCGTTGTGCCCATCCAAGCCACTTCTCGACCCTCCACTATCATCTGCAGCCGAGCTGCTACCTGTGGCCTCTCCCCTCGAGCTGATGCCACTACCTGTAGCCCTGCTGTGCTACCCATGGCCTCGCCAAGCCACCCCTCCGCCATGCCAACCTGGCGGCCCTGCTCGGCCGAGCAACCTACACACCACCCAAGGGTCGAGCTGCCAATGAGTCACACCCGGGACAATCCTCCCTCACGGCACCCTTGGTCCAAGCCTCCCTCACGAAACACCCTGGTCGAGTCGCCTCCACGACACCATACTTGGCTGAGCTACCCTCAAGGCACCCCCTGCGGCCTGCTAGGCTGCCCTGCAGGTTGAGTTGGAGGCAGCATGAGGGCTTGGTCGACCCAGACCACGTCGGCCCAGGCCGGGTCAGGCCGGGTCGACGCAGACCTATTCGGCCCAGGCCAAGTCAGTCCATGTCGACCCAGACTAGGTCAACCCACGCCAGGTCAGGTCGGGTCAGTCCGACTAGGTTGGACCGGACCTGAACTCACTACGACTCATTTACGCTATTTGGGCCATAACAATGGCATCCAACGTTTGTTTGATGAACTGTCAGTGGCACTGGAAACCTCCATGTGAGACGGTCCCATTGAATTTACCCCACTGTAGTTTTTGAGTATAATGAGGTATGGTCAGGTAGGATCGAGCATGAATCCGACTGGGCCCCAGGGACTAAAAGGCTAAATACTCACAGACCGAGTGTCTGATTGAATAACTGCCTGTTGCGTTGAGACCTTTATGTAGTGGAAATCCTTTGAGATACATTATCATGTGAATTCATGGAATTTTGAGAATTGACCAGTGGATTGGGGAAGGGATTCTCCTAGAGACGAGCATACCTAGTGCGGAAACCCAGTTGTTGTGTGTGATGAGAAGATTGCTCCTATGGATCCTGTGTTGGTTATATCCTAGCGATCCTTTGCGGGTTAGCTCCTATAGATCCTGTGTGGGTCAGCACTGAGCTAACCTATGTGTGTCAGCTCATAGAGATCCTATTCGGGTCAGCTTCTATGGATCCTATGTGGGTTAGCTCCTAGCGATCCTGTGAGGGTTAGCTCCTAGCAATCATGTGTTGGTCACCTCCTTGCGATCATGTGTGGGTCGGCTCATAACAATCATGGGTGGGTCAGCTCTTAAAGATCCTATGTGTGTCAACTCCTAGAAATTCTGTATAGGTCAAAAGCTGAGAAACTTAGTGGAATAAGATGATTTAGTGTTTATAACTAATCATCTCTACTACCATACCTAAAGATATACATGTAGTGAGCTGAGCCAGTACTTCTGTGTTTTATTAATGATTGAGATGGATTACATGAAATCTTAGGTATATGTTTGAGAATATACCTAAGTAGGGTTATATATTTATTTCATAGTGTTTTGTTTACCCTTTGTGGATTTTTTGAGACCTTAGGGGTATCGAGGTCCCCACTGAGTATTGTTATACTCACCCCTACATGGTCTATGCCTACACCGTGTTGTGTTTGATGCAGACAACAAACAAAGCTGACTGAGGATGATGGTACAAGGACTGGATGGTTCTTAAGGGTGGACCATATGACGTGTCGGTTGGTAGGGGAGACGGATGGATGTGGAGCACTGGGGAGGCGTCTGTAACCACCATTCAGGTAAGAATCGAGGTAGATGATCCAAGAGCTTCTTTACACCCATCATTAGTCTTATAATTTCTAGATTTTCTTTTACTTTCCAGTTGGGCTTGTATTTTGGCCCATTTTTCTTACATTACTCACTCTTTTTACTATTCAGTTTACTTCCATTCGTATCGTGATGTGTGCTTGGTTGTGTGTTTACAGTTTACGAAGGAAATGACTTCTCAGTTCTAGAAAATTACACCTTTGGTACTAAGTGTGAGCCCCTAGCCTAAGGAAGGTGGGCTTGGGGTACTCACGACAGGGGCCCCAGGGGACGTGTCGTGACATATATTGAGAATTAGTATAGAATTACATCCTAGAATTTTGGTAAAATTGAGATTATGTGGGAATTACCGTAATATAAATATTTTTTTGGGTACTACAAGTGTATGTGGTTCTGGTAAAAATCTACCTAGGTGTAATAACTCTAAAAATGTTTTCTGGGCTTGAATCAGGGTAACCATGTACATGAAAATGGGAATTACTATGCACCTAGATTGACACACCTGGGGGATATGATTCAAATCATTCAAATTTTCATTACAAATCATTATGAATGACTTATGAGCAAATATGTTCCAAAGGAAACTATGTTTATGATTATGAGATTTTCTATGAATAATTGTTCCAATTTATGTTACATATTCTCAAATTACACATTATGATTAATAATATAATCTAGTGAATGTCATAGTCTAGAAACATGATATTTTGAATGAAATGAAAACCATAACAGATAACGTAATACATGTAGGAATTTTCCTCCAATAAATGATAATGATATTGGGGATGGAGCTGCATCTGATAAAAAATAACTTTTAACAACACTTGGACAAGTGACTCTGGTTATGAGTAATAAACATACCCATATAGAGCACCCTTATCCACAATGTAGAGGATCAATGTTTTATGAATTAATTAGATAAAAGACACCAACTTTCAATGGGACTATATATCCATTTATAGGTGAACAATAGATAATTTCATTTGAGAATATATTTATTGCCTTGGGAAGTAACAAATGGGAGAAGTTTGGCATAACAGTTTATTGTCTCTCGGGAGGTGGAGATCTATGGTAGTCACTGATTGAAAACATGAAATATTAGGAATAAATTTCATTTTTCGAATGGAATATTTTTAATGAAATTTCCATGTAAATGTATTTCCCTCATGGATAGAGAGAATATATGGATATATGTTTATTGAATATGAAGAAAAAGCAGGATGATAATGTTGCAAAGAATGATGACAACTTTTCAAGGTTAACAAGGCATGAAAAAGACTACATAGGTCACCCAATTTGTAACGTTGAAAATTTCATAGATTGGTTAATATCATTTATACGAAAGGTATTATTCTAAAAAAACTATAATAAAATTAATATATTCTCATGTGATTTCAAGAAATAGAAATAATTTTCAATGTTTTATGAATTTAAGGGAAATAATGAGAAGAATAGAATGGTGGATAATGATAAAGATAAAGGTAAATGGTAAATAAAAAATTTCCAATTTTTGATAATTGTGGGAAGAAACACTCTAGTACATGCCTAAATAGAATGGGAGTTTGTTACAAGTGTGGAGAGAACATTCACTTGGATAATTATTTTTAATAAATAAAAGATGTTTTAAATCCTCAAAGCTATAATTTTAAAGAGATAAGTCATTATGTAAATGATTTTCAAAAGAATAATGGAAATATAACTATGAAGAATAAAATAGATCAAGCACATTCTTACGTTGATATTATGGTCATAGTAAAACAATAAATATATTTGGATAATTGGATTGAAGTCATATGTTATTATATTTTAATTATAAGAATAATGAAATATATATGGATTTTACTGCATTACATATTATAGATGGATTTGGAGGCTTGATCGTTTTCATTAATTTTTTACCCTGATAAAATATTCTATATATGTCAACAATGGATACATTATTTTGTTTGGGGAATACGATTTTACAATTTATTTTGAAAATTTAGAGATGTTATTTGAATGTTTATTTGGGAAAATTATTTTTTGATATGTCTTAGGATAGAGTGCAGTATATTGAACATTGGAAATTATTGTTTGAGGTTAAATTATTATTTATTTGATACTTTAGGATAACCTTTTTGGTTTTAGTAATCATTCACATGATTAAGTAAACAATTGGGGTTTTTATAATTTATTAAAATTGCATCAGGTGTGAAAAAATCATTTTGAACATTCGTTTCTAGGTGTAATAGATGTTCTAAAAATATATCGAAGAAAAAAAATATCGGTGATTATGCTTATTACATGGAAAGAAATAAAATAACCACTCATCTTCCTATTAAATTATTTTAAACTCTTGTGAAAGGATATTTAAAAAAAATGTTCACCAATTTATTTTTCTAATAAATTTAATATTCCCTTATATCATTACAGATTTATAACTTTGTAGTTTTTCACTTTCTCCTAACAATATTCATTATCACTCCCCATCAGAACATGATGGATATATTTTAATTTAATGACCATGTTTTCTTACATGGAATCCTTGTATGTGTTATCTATGATGACCGTTATACTCCCCTTTATATATTTTAATTTGGGTGTCTCATTAATCCTTATTTTGGTGTTCGATTATAACAATGATTTTTTGAAATATAAACCCCTAGTTTTCAATCCCAGGTTTAATTTTTGAGGATACAATTTATTGAAGGTGGGGAGAATGTAACACACTAAGAATTTACAATATTATCATTTTTCAATAAATTTTATTTTATTTCATAAATTATTTTTACACAACACCATGTTGAACTTAAGCTCTACAAAAGAATGAGTTATCTGGCATTATATACAAGAAAATGTTTTTCTGTAAAATTTATATTTTTAAAATTTTTCTATTTAATATATTATTATAACTAGATGTTAAATGTTTGGTTATGAATATTACTAACCACATTATTTATTTTATATATTGCATGTAATTTTTTCATTCAACTTACGAATTCTCTAGACATGATATTAGAAAAGTTTCATTTTTTTGGATAAAAGTAGTATTTTTCAAAAAATATAGCTACACAACCTTTTAAATGAATTTTTTTAAAATATAATACATGAAAATTTTATATATTAAATTTCTGAAAATAAACTTCTTATTCGAAATCAGAACACTAAAAATTATATTTAATCTTTTTTTGTATTATTCTTATATGATTAGTGTTTTGATGAATAATGAAAAATACTATATATTAACTGAAAACAATATTTTTCACTGATATAATTTATAGTGTTAAATTAAAATTTTAAATTATTTTAATGAATATATATTATATTTTTATCATTTAATATAATTTATGTAATAGGAATTATTTTAACATTAACTCTAGATATAAACACATGTTAATATTTTGATGGTTTTTACTTTTAAAAAAGTCATTTTCTCATTCCTTAGAAAAGATAAATTTTAATTGAATTAATAATATTTTTTTTTTGAATTTTGAATTATTGATTCCATATTTTTAATTAGTGGGTAAAAATTATGTAAATATTTTTCTTTTATTTTTGGACATTATGAATTATAGCTTTAGTAATTTTGTTAATTACAACATTTAAGGGTAAATCCGGTAATTAATGGTAATAAAAAAATTATAAAGTTACCCTAAAAACAATAAAAATCCAATTTGTGTACTAAATTTGACCATTATCACTTATTTTTTGAAATTTAATCATTTAATGGACACTTTTCCATGAATATGACATGGATATTATTAAAATCAATGAACGTGACAAAATAACACAGTTTAATTTTTTATGAAAATAATCATTTTATTATTGAGTTAACTAAAATATAACTTCTATAATAAATACTCTGTTGAATTATAAAATAATTATCTAAAACATATTAATTTATTTATAATTTTTAGATGTTAAATAATAACCACAATTGAAGGAAAATTAGTAAAGTAGAAAATAGTTTATTAATACAAATATCTAATAAATGATATGAAAAATATTTAAAAAAATAACATTTTAGTTAATTAAAAAAATAAGAAAATTTTATAGATAACGTAGACATTTTTGTGACATATTTTAAATATTATTTCAATTTCATCATGATTTTATGATATTTTATAAAACTAATATATTAAAAAGTATCAAAATTGTCATAAATGATATTTTCAAATAAATAAAATTTTATTAAATCTTATAAAATTTATAAAAATCTCAGGTTAGTCCAAATAACTATAATAATTTTTTATTTTTCATATATGAGCTAATAATAAATTTTTTTTAACTTTATAGTAACTACATTAACCATATATTATAAAAATACAAGTAAACAGGTTAAGAGTTTTATTATTTATCTATGGGTTAAATAAAAATATATAAGGTAATTTTTATGACCTAAAAATATTTAAAAATCATTGTTCGATTGGATTACTACCCCTAAGAATAATATCCCTGAAATAACTATCATTGTAGATATTTTATATGGAAAATCTATTTATAAATAAATTTATAGTTTTGGAGATTCCAAAAGTGGCCCTGTATTATCATTGAAAAAAATCCCACTCCATCTCTTTTATTTAAACATATAAAGCCATTTTTCTCAGCCAAATCATTCCCACTTCTCCACTAATCATTCCGAACATCATTCTATAATTATTGATTCGGTAATAAAACAAATCTATGGAGTCATTTTGTAAAAATCAAAAGAATACACTCAAAGAAGAGGTAATTGTTTTACCAATTTAATTCAATTTATTTTCGTTTTCCACATTCTATTACCATGTTTTTAAATACTAAAGTAATAAATCAAGTATAATATACATTATGATATGTTATTATAATTATTAGACAACCATTTTCTTCTTTTTATCCATCTTATGAATAAAAATATCACAATTCATGCATACGTATGACTTACAATCTCCACGACGTGATTTATTTTTTATTCAACACTTCATTATATAGATGGGTATAATTATTAGTAAAATGGATATAAATAATTAATATAACATTATTTATATTTTATACAATTAATATACCATCCAATTCCAAAACATTTAACCATCAATGGAATGATAATGTTGCTCGTGTGAACATATTCCCTACTATTTCCATGATGAACTGAGATTCATTATCCACGTTAACCAGTAAATAATTATTATAAGATTTATTTTATGAGTAAAAATAATAATTATTAACTTTATATCATAATGTATATTAATAAAGTACATCATATACAAAAAAAAATATGACATACATGATAATAAAGGATTGAGAAAACAAAGAAGTTAACAACTGAAATAATTGTAATTCAACAAATGATATAAAAATGAAATAATAAGATCATATGTGAGATAATAAATATGGATTAGGTTTTTTTTATAATTTAATAAAAAAAATTAACCATTATAAAAATGTTTGGGAATTTTATGGAATAAATTGGTCCAATTATAAGTGTTAATTTTTCACAATCTTATTATTATTAGAGATTGTTTATAAATAAGTATCTACTAGGAAATAATTATTAGCCATTTCCATAAATATGTATTAAAAAATATTATAAAAAAAATTTAATTTCATTTTTAAACATGTTTTAATTTTTATAATACATTTGGGAAGGAATACTTTTATTGTTTTCCAAATAAGGTACTTTTTTAGATGAGGAGGAACAAAATTATATTGGTGATGTCATCTGTCAATAAAAAATGATGTTCACATGATATAGGGGAAACATATATATACAGATGCTATAAAAAATGTATAAATACCAACTTTTTATAATTTTTTTTATCACATTCATAGGCCAAATCCACTTATCTCGATATACAATTTATTAACCCGAATAAATTGTCGGTAGTTGGATGCTTCCTTTTATCTACACTAGAAATCATGAAATCTAATGAGGTACCATGGGCAGTCCGATCAAGTTGTCGTGACCAAACCATATGAGACTTGATCTATGACTCTCTAAGGCTACCTCCATAGTCCAGGGATTGGAGACCAACACCAAAAAGGCTATAAAAATTAATGTGGATTTAGCGTAAGGTACCTATAACCATGTACCCGCACACAACTCCCTAAAAAAGTGAAAATATACATATATACACACTAAAAAGAAATCAATGCATACATCTATCTCATACTAGAGAAAAAATATAAAATGGTAAATATAGGGCTCGTCAAAATAAAACTAAATAATCATCAAACATTCTTATAAGGAGTGGATTTCTATCAAAAGCACCACTAGAAATTCCATCTGACAAGATCGAATAAACAACATGGTCAGAACAGCTCACTAACACCCTACTAGGGCATTTTCTAAAGGCATGTTATCTATACAAGAGAGAAGATGTGCATGCCAAGACCATGTAGGGGTGAATATATATAAATTTAGTAGGTACCAAAAAAATACACATTAAAAGGCAACAACTGAAAGGCAACATTCCTCTCGACCTAGAAAAAGGGAACCCAATCGAGAGAGAAAATCCATTTAGTGATGATCATCTTCAACACAAGACTACTCAACTCAATTCATAGGGTATGAAATCCACGTTGTAAAAACACCATAGGAAAAACAATGAATGGGAACTTGATATACTAATATCTAGATCCATGCCATAGGAGGTTCCGACCACATCGCCAGTGATAGATTATAATCTAGGATATAAGGCAACACATAAACAGGTTAACACACTCCAAAAGATCTAGAATCATAAATGATAGTCATTTGAGAAGTAAAATATATTGAGTCTCACAACACGACCTTAGAGAAGACACTGAGAGAATATAACTGTTAAGAACGTCACACTAAAAATATGTGGAAACATAAGACTAATTAGAAACAAGATAACTCATAGGGACTAATATGGGATAATAGTACAAAATCTAGTAACTCAACGATCTATCCGACATCGTATCACTCCTAGTATCCTCTATGGGATACTACAACCTGATATGACATTCTATAGATCACATCACTCAGATAGAGTATCATCTCTGGTGTATAGGTGGTCATGATGATGACAAAAACTCGATCTGATATAACTCTTGATGTATGGGATTGTATTGATGATACCACAAACCCTTCCAAAAACACACTATAAGAATAGGATAATATAACTGATGACAACACATACCTTCAATCATCTACCACTGTAAAATGGATCATATACTCTAAGATTCCACAGAACCCTATTGGGATGTCTTTCTAGAGTAGTGTTCTTCATCCATGTAGATATGGTCACAACAATACCAATGACTAGATCATGGGAAACTATAAGCTAGATGATCATTTACTGGCCTGACCGGAGAGATACTTCAACTCTATCAAATCTTATCCTATCAGGGGGATCTTAATCCAATTCCTATGATATAATACTGAAAACCCTCATTGTGTAAGGACCTGTGGGACTCAATCAAACCAACTGGTTATGCAATAAATGACCCAAGTGACACCTACAATATCACCTACTCTCCGCCCCACCTTGTCCCAAACCATAGAAACCATTACATTCTACATTAAAAAATGTGCATGCTAGGATATTTAGATAATCAAAATAGATAATAGTGAAAAGGGATCCTTTCTCCACAAAAATTCAGAATGATTCATCATGGTCCCACACCTCGATCATGTAACACATCATATGGATCACACCATTGAAATAAACATGAAAATACACATGTGATTGGATATTCATTCATCTAAAAAGGACACTCTTTAAAAAAGGTACATTTCACAAAAAATGAAAAATCGTGTTCCCATGGGGCACACAACTAAATTTCATTTCAAGAACATGAAAGTGGTCCTGAAATGTGTACATTAAATTCATGTTCAAAACTCAACTGACAGATCATAAATAAAATATCATTTGTAGGAGGTACATCTGATAAATGAATCCCTAAATAATAATTTCTATATTATTGTTATTAGATATTTCATCCACCGATCCTTGAGCTCAAAACATAATGTTCTCAAACTGGCCTCAAAAGGTATTCCTCGAATCAAGGGTCACATTTCTATATACAACACATAAAATAGATTTCGGGTTTGAATTATATTGTTGTTTGACGTTTCCTTAACACGACCTAGATCATTCCTATTGGATCGGCCTGCTCAAGCTGGTCTGCTCGGCCTGGGCCTACCCGATCAAGTCGTCGCATCCCACACCCACAGCCCATATCCCATCTCACTGAAACTCCATGTTGTCTCTTCCCACAGGTGATTGGTGCTGCCACACCACCCAATTTCCCCCACCACCTGCACCTACGGTGCCACCACCTCACGTTTGATGCCACCTTTCATTGAATGATTGCAACCAGACTTCAATGAACCGGTGGTCCTTTTGAGGACCACTAGGACCACACCGGTGCTCTAAGAATAATTCCGTGAAAATTTCTAGAAACCATAGGAGTAGATCATCATATACTGAGGCATTGATCGATGATCTATTGATGATTCGATCATAAACTATGCTTAAACAATGGGAATGATATTAAAATTTGAAACCACTATAATCAAGGAGAAACGTTTAAGCATCATGGTCAGATCCTCTTTCTGAATATTCTACTTCATGATCTGGGAGAAATCTCAATCAAGATCCAAGTCTGAAAAATATCTTTTTGTCAATCAAGCATTCGATTCATTCTTCTGCGAAGAGGAAGAGGGGAGAGGACTATTGCCTCCTATATACACACCACCAAGGGAAGAAGGGGGATATTAATTAATTATAATTAAATCATATCCGATTAATATCCCAGCTCACGATACACCTCTGATCCGAAAACCGATGATTATAATGCTTATGTCACATATAGGGTTAAAATGATATTACGAACACATTCTTGTGGGTTAATTTTTCCTTGTTCTTGTCTGTCTGAAGCCTCATTAACCACACCATGTCCTCCTCAAGAGACACACGTACCGACCTCACACCAAACAAATAAGGTTATAAACAAAAAAACTAGGATGCCCAAGCACACACTTGATGACATACAATGTTCATCACACAAGCATCCCAACACAAAACCCCTCCCCAAACACACATGTTAGATGGAATCATCCTCCACACCTTGATATAGTCCTCTTTGGGTGGCACGTACTCACCCACACAACTATAGTCGAATCACATAAATGAATCTCATTGGGAGAAGGATCCTAATTCGTTATGAATTTGATGCTAAGAAAACAATATTGACACAGGGTCTTAACGATGCCCTGTGTCACTCCAAATATACGTTGAGAAACCCATGGAATGAAAAGCATACCTCTAATGTACTTTAGAAATTATAAAGAACACATAAAGTGCCTCTATCAATCTATGGAGCCTCTTGGTCAATGGCCTCTTCGTACTAAATTTGATCTTACCCCTGTCTTCCACATCTCTCAGCATGGTGTATTCAACCAAGGGGTGTTAATGGAAACTTATATCATCTTCCATGTCCCACTGCTACACTATCTCTTCTTCCACATCTACCACCTTATTGACCATTGTGCTCGAAACACTACCTCTGCCAAGGTGTTCCATCGACTGTCTCCCTCTCAGATGCATGTAGGGTTGTCCAATCCTGAACAAGATGTACCTGACCATCACAATAATAACGCCACATCTCATGCATCTAAGAAAAATTGGACTAAGAGCACTAAGAATCCGAGCATCCATCCAATGGTTTCCTCTGGACACATTGTTCAAGTTCGTAACACTGATCCTATCATCAGAAACCAGATATTGATCCATCTATTGCAGTCTAATCCCCTCTATTCCCAACACTTTAAATTGGATTCATATCTTCCAAAAAGACCTCCACAACAAAGTCCCATCCATAACAGCATCATTGGTGGGAATGCACAACAGCGCCACTGATGCCTATATCTCTCATCAAAATACCTTATTAAATGTTCATACTCAGATGAAATTGTCCTAAAAAATATCCAGGGAGTAATCTGATATGCATTTGAACCTCATCGAGTACTCCACCACCACCCTTCTCCCCTGTAGAATCTATAGATACTATTGGTTAATCACCGACATTAGGGTGTTAAGAAAAAATAACTCTTTATAAAGATTCTTAAAATATTCCCAATTGGGAATCTCCTTATTATGGGTATGCATCCAAGGGCTTCCCCAACCCCAAACTAAACCTGAAAATTTCATTCTACAAGAAACACCATATGATCACGAGGTGTACTCACAAGGTAGAAATTGCGCATGACTTCTGCATTCCAGTCACCAGCTTCCTGGGGGACTTAATTACACTGGATCCTTAGAGGTCACTACCTACATATATCATGCATCACAATCATCCTTTTGAATCCACTTCTTGAACTATTAGAATAACCTACTACTCGACGAGTTTTGGTTAGTCTAGCGGAGCACCTAAAGGTCTAGCCTCATAATATGTTCCCTTTAGAAAAGAAACTCCAGATGGAATATTGTTACCACTATCCCATCAGGGAACCATGGCTGGATATCTTCATGGAGGAATCATGAAATAAATCGAGTCACACTACATTTAAGGAGTATATATGGAGAGATAACTCAATATGGATAAAGAAAACATGAATCCAAGTCCAATATGATTCTTTACCATTATTTACCTATGACCAATGTCTTAATGTCCTGATATGAAATGTAGGAAATCATATTTTTATTGAATGGATATGTCAACCGCCACACCAATAATGCAGTTCCTGGTCGGAAATCCAATAGTAAAACACTCTATTACATTATGTATTCAAACCAAACCAAGATCATGTCTATTGTCCCAAATTGGAATCTTATCTCATAATACTTTTTCATGACCCAACCCAATGGGGCTCGATCAGTAGTTCCCCATGCCTACCTTTCTAGGCTAGGGGATAGAAACCATCACTGATAAGGCTATCAAAAAATAGGAGGCCTTATCCTGAGGTTCCTATATGCAAAAACCCACATACAACTCCATGAAATAATGCAGATATATATATTTAAAATGATTATAAATGCATGAGTAAATCTATCCCAATCTATAGTACAGAAGAAGAACAAAAAGGGAAAATACAGGCCCCACCCAAATAAAACTGCAAGGTGTCCAACCTAGTCTAATAGAGGGATCACTAACAAAACACCCTCAGAATGATACTCGACAAGCTCTGGTAAACACCCTAGTCTGACTAGGTCACTAAGGCCCTCCAACTTCAGGTCCTCCTAGGACCCTATTAAATGATTTTTGTCTACATACGACACAAGATGTGTGTGCCAAGTCCTTTTAGGTATGAATATGATAATAATAAATAGGGACCCCAAAAAAAATAAAAGGGGTGTGCTAAAAAGAAATTGTCAAATCAACCCAGCCAGATCAAACCCAAATGAGAGAGAAACCACATCTCAATACAGTCCTCAACAACACACATCAAGTTATCTCAAACCATAGGGTGTTTCATCAAATATGCGATAACAACATAAGGAAAACCTCAAAATAACACTAGATATTCTCATCTCTGGAACAATGTCTTAGGAGGTTTTGACCTCAATGTTGGTGATATATTCTAAATGAAGCTCTAAAGAAACACATATCTAGGTGAACACAATTAATGGGCTCCGTCATCCCATATGAAAATCATTTTGTGAGGTACACTCCATGAGGTCTCACAATACCATCCCAGATGGACCATGAAATATAACACAATCATCATATATTTCCTCTAAGAATGTCACTCTGAATCTCAGAAAATACACAATACTTATTAGATATAGGATCACTCCTAAGGACCTATATGGGATACTAGAACATGACCGAGTAAATCGATGATCTATTAGATATGGGATCACATCAAGGATCGACCAGGGTATACTATAACCTAATATGACATTCTACATATAACATCACTCAAATAGAGGATCTTTTTATAGGTCAATGTGCTCGTGATGATCCCAAAAACCCAATCTGGTAAAACTCACGAAGTAGGGGATTGTACTGATGATACATAAAACCATACAAAAATTCAACTCTATGTAGGGGATCATATAACAAATGACACACATCTATACTAACATCTCTCACTAAATGGGTGATTTTCTACCCAAAGATTCAATAATAGCCTACATAGATATCCAACTAGACTGGGGATTTATGCCCTTGTAGAGTTGGTCACACTCATACCATGAATAGAATAAAGGGTAATGATAAGCTAAGTGATCATGCCCCAAACTCACTAGAGGGATACTGAAACTATAACTTAGCTCATCATATCTTGGGGATCTCAATCATGTTCTAAGGAAATAATACTAAAACCCCGCCTAGTATGATGATTAAGGGGACTCACTCAACCCTTTTTTAATGGATTAACTAACCCATGAAAATCACACATGATCACCTCTATTGTACACCTATTAGGCCAAAATCATGTCCACCATGACGTTCTACATGAAAACAGACACAGGATAGGCTAGTTACATACCCAAAATAAGTAACCAGTGAAAAGGAAATATTCACAAAAACAAGCCTAAAGAATCCATTCTCACCCCAGACCTCAATCTTAGAACAAATGATATATATTTCACCATTTTCAACCTCATGAAAAAACACACAGGGTCAGCTATTCATTCATCCAAAATGGACACACAGTGAAAAATCCATATTTCACCAAAAATGCCCAAATCGGGCCTCGTGGGACCTACACCTCGATTTCAGTTTCAAGAACCAAAATTTGTCGTAAAACATAATAATTATATTCATGGTCTCAACATTAATCTAGGTGTCTCAATAAAACCTTAGATGCCTGATATATGTGCAATACAAGAATATCTAAATAATAATAAATATATTAATTTTATTTTTATCGGATATTTTATGCCCCCATGCCTCTAGCCTGAAACACAAATTTCAGAAAGAGGCATCAAAAGCAATGTCTCAATTAATGTGTCATGACTCCATAGACGACATGAAAATGAATGTACGGTTTGAATAATACTAGGTGATTGAGGTTCCCTCAGGCCGATCAGGCCCATTCTGAGTAGTTCGGCCCTCTCTAGTGAGTCTGCTCTTCCTGGGCCAGCTCACTCTGGTTGCCCCAACCCGCCATCAAATCCTATATAGAAAAACATTTTTACTCCCCTCCAGATCTTCAAATTGGTGCTCCACACCACCACATACCCTATTGGTATCTTCTTCACACACTTGTAGTGCCTCCTCCTCTAAACAACCGCCAGCAGCCTCCATGATAGGAATGGGGCCAAACTACCGATGGACTTATGCTAGACCACCACATGCTGGTGGTACCTGCCACAAAACATCAAGACCACTCAGGTGCTCCAAAAATTATCATGTAACCATTTCAAGAATCCTTAGGACTAGTTCATCCCAGACTCATGCTTCACTCAAAGATCCATTTTTGATTCAAAAAATATGATACAAAAATAGGATCAGGATTAAAATATGAAACCAACTATTTAGGGTAAAACATAGAATCTTCAAGGATAGATCCATGCTCTGATGTTGTTGTTTCACAATCCGAGATCGATCGTTCTCTTCATCCATGTCCTACGACACCTAGTTTCATCTATTCAAACCTTGGGTCGTTCGACGGGAAAGAGGTAGAGATCAGAGGTGGATGTCACCTCCATTGTGTACACAAATAAGGCGATTAGGGATAGGGGATATTATTTTAATTAAATCCTTTCCTATTACCGACTTGGAACATAGTATACCTCTAACCCGACATGCACCACCAACAATGTTTATGTCATGCATATGGTAAACCTAACATTCTAAACTCAACCATGTTATTAGAAATTTGATTCAAAACTCTGTTTAGGAGTTATTCGATCTGATGTCCAAAAACATCTTTTTATTTAATTATATTAATTATAGTTTAATAAGAAATTACTTTTTACAAATAAGTTCTACCCCCAGAAAAGTTATACACCTCCTAGTGTAAGCAGTGCACTCTAGACTCAACCATTTCCTCAATTTGTTTCATCTGAGATGCTGTTTTAGAGATAAACCATTTCTTTCTTTTGCATAATATATAAATAATTAATATTTTTGTAAACGTTATACTATGTACACCAGGCAATTGAATCACATGCCATCTAAACACCTAGATAAGAAAATATTAGAAAACATATTATAATGTATTACAAGGAAAAGCACAGGTCTATAAAAATATTTTAGATACAAGAAGTATCACATCAACAATGGATAAAGAAAAATAAATTATATATAATAAAAATGGTTGGTGAAAAAATAATAATGAATGATTGGTAATAAATAAATAAATAAATATATACTCTGGTTCTTTATAGGACACTCAACCAACAATAAATTCTTCAACTGAATCATAATATAACTGAAAAAATTTGAACCCATTGAAGTATGATATTTTCTATAAAAGGGTCATAATATGTGAAGTACCAAATTGTAATAAAACCAAACATGTGATAGGTCTTAGAGGATACATCCTTTAATTTAATGAATTAGAATTCAAGGAATAAGATAGAATTAATCACAATAATTTACATAAGAAGTATATTGGGCCCATTCAAGGAGATCAGTATTACAAATCCAAATTATCACACCAAAACTAGAAATAAAAAATAAAACAGTAAGTGTATTGACAAGAAACCTCATAAATGGAATCCCATGTATTAAAACCAACATGGTATTAAGAAAATATCCTCATATACATTCCCTAATATCTAATAGAGGGGATAACTATTACTCGTGGTATGTTGCAACCATCATACCACTATTACATACCTATAGGACTCCCTAAGGGAAAAAGTATCACTAATTAGGAGGTATAGAATCCACATAACCATACCATACATGGAATACTAGGTGTATCAACCATTTTATTTTCCATTCATCCTAAAATATTTTATATAAATCATGATGATACAGTCCATGGATTCCGAAAAACCCTTATATATCCCTTGGAATTATAGGTAGTTAATTTTGGCTATCAATATCTCACAACATCTAATAATCATGTAAAGTATATCCCATTATTTATGTTGGAAAATTTCATTAAATAATGAAAACATGTTATGCAATAATACATAGGGGCCTAAAATGAGGCCTATCATTCTCACGTACATTTTATTTATTGCAATGGAAATTCACAGATATAATGGTGGTTTAATAATTTATGACAATGGGTATTTTAATAATTTGATTAAGGGAATACCTAAGGGGTGGACCATATCAAGTTGATCAACCATGAATGTTGATTCACAATTTTATAGGTCTATATTAGGTATGGATAACAAGTAAATATAATTTACTAAGAATTTTAGTGGTTTCCTTATAGAATTACATCATACAGTACAATGAAACATAATATAAATTCATTATAACTTCTAGGAATAGAACTAGTAAAATTAGTTTAAGCTCATAGAACTCTTCTCCCCCTATATAAGACATATTATTGAGATAGAAGAATAAAATATAGATGAACAAAGAGAATATTATAAAATAAGGAATATGATAACCCAAAAAAATAGCAATAAATATTTGGTGATATGTGATGTAGGGAAAGAAGAAGACAATAGATGTTAAAATTTTAAATACAACAGACCCAACTGTTGAGAAAACCGTGCTAAGACAGAAGAGATACAATGGGACCAAGGTGAGGCACAATGTGGATTTGAAGGCATCAATCCATCAGTATGGGAGAAAAAATCATTCGCAGCTAAAAATCACCAGTCACTATTAAAAATAAAATCTGAACTAATAAAACAACTTGTAAAAAATCATCATCATGAAAAGATATGGCTATTCCCCTATAGGGAAAAGACAGTCCATGATGTTCAATGGGTATAGTTTGCCATGTTCATGTCATTTATTATAAATACACACCAATAATTTGTTACATAAACAATATCTATCCTTTTCCTTCTACTCCATTCAATAAATAGATTATGAGCTTAAGGCCTGATCACCAAGGTCTAAATCAAGATATACTACTCTTCATGGGTCAAAAAAATGTTAAAAGAAAACGCACATCAATGAAATTTTGGGATGTTTTAACTTACCCTTCTTTAAACAACTCTATCCTATGTTTCACTTTTGAGGGTGGTAAGTAATTATTTGAGAAAAGATATGGAAAATTAGCATGCACATTTTCCTCTCTCTATGATGTCTCATCATATAAACAACCATGCTACCATAACACTTGAACTATCGAACGTGACCTTCCGTGGAGTGCCTTCATGCTACAATTAATGATATATAATACATAATCTAAAGAGGTTTAATCTTCCTCCATATCAAAATCATCTTTATCGATGAATGAGATGGGTCAAGAAAGATAATAGTTGGTTTGTGATAATTGGAATTCATAATACATGTAATGGTACATATTATGTCACTAAAACTGATATGCTATCAGCCTATCTCCCCCATGACATAAAAAGGCCATACATAATGAGGTGACATCTCACACTGTCTCTATATCAATCCATGACCCCATCTTGAATAAAAATATAGGAAAACAACATATCCCATGTTGAACCCAAGAGGTCACCGATGAAAATTGTAATAAAACATTTTCATAGATTGAGTTGTAGAATTAACATTTTAATTATACTTACCTACTTTGAAGTCTCCAAAATAAGACAAGTTCTCAATAGCACTATGTCACCAACCCCTAACCATTATTTAGGTGAATGAGTTTATCCACCATAAAGTGACTCATAAGAAGACATATAAATTGTTTTCTATAAAATTATATTATTTCAAGACTCCTCGAGAGGTGTAATTTTTTTCCAAGAACATAAAAAATTATGTACACATTCCGCAGACATGTCTTATAAATACTGCATTGTGTAATCAAACTACTATTAATTTTGTGGATGATAATCTATACTCAAGGTAACATATGATTCAAATACTTTCTATACTCTGTGTCAGAAACATGATGGAAACTAGGTATCTCGGACTAGTACAATAGAACATGGGACACCAGGAAGCTATAAAATCTCCCAAATATATGTCTTCAAAATATCACAAACTGATAAGATCTCATAGATACTTAGAATGTTTATGAGCATGGAAGACCTATAAATGACCACCCATGCCACATAACATCCACTAGGGGATCATGGTAATATCTTCCCTACATCCATAGTGATGTTATTATATTTCATCTTAGGAATATATATATATATATGATGTATAGGTTCTACACATCATTGTTTACCTTACTTCACCTGCTGACAGGTGGAACACATTGTGATCAAATGCAAAATCTTAATCTACATACACAGAAAAAAATACTACTGATAGAAATCTTTGTATATCATGGTAAGCGTGTGTTTTATGGCCCCAAAAGTAGAATGAGATCCTCAAATTAATCCTTATCATATGCAACCATGAACCCCAAGAATCCTGATGATTTTTAGGTTATCTTTGTCTACATCAATACAACCTACGAGGGGGTTGTAAACTAAGACACCCTCCCACAAGATGAGGCCCTAAGGACATGAATGTATTATCATATTCACCTATTCCTGATGGTTGGATATCCCAACCAAAGTAGCAATGATATGATTACCAAAATAATATTGAAACACATGGTGCATCTCATAAATAAGATCAATTAAACTTAAATCACCAGTATTATCTATAATGGATTATGAAAAAGTCTACTAGCTCACCGCATCAGCCACATCATTTATATTCCAGAATGTTTAATCCAGATCAAACTGAAATTAATTCATGCAAACATCAGACATAATCCACTTGAGATTAAAATCACATTGTTTTGAAACATTATTAAGAATTTGTGGACCTTTTAAATAATTAACCACCCACCCAACAGATCATTCCTAAAAAAATGTAAACCATGAACCCCATATTCTAGATCAACGTCATGTATAGGGTAATTATACTCATGATGTTGTAACTAGCAAGAATCGTATGACACAGCATGATCACCCTATATTAGAAATACTCATATCCCACTTCATGAAGAATCATGGTAAAATATTTAGCCTCTTCCATGAAACATAATAATTATTATTGATTGAGAATTTAATTTTTATTCCAACTCCAGAAAGTTTTATAGAAGAAGAAGATAAAAAAAATAGTATATCCTATAAGAGGCACTTATAGGTGTCACATTTTCTGAATTAAATATAAATTACAAAAATATATCCCAAAAAAATCATATGTATTTGACATTATTGGGATTCTCTATTGAAACTATGATTATCACTGTGTCTTGTTAAAATTTTACTCCATCCTAAGAGATAAGGAGAACTAATAAGTGAGAATTAATTATGCAAAAGTGAAATTGTTTTGATATATATTTGAGTTGGAGTTATCTAAATGATTTTTAAGGATATAATTCATATTTATATCCTGATTCATGGACATGGGATGAACACTTACAAATTTGATAATTTTTCCTTTGGTGGCATTGAACCACTGAAATCATACTATATCAGCCACAACCACCTTGTCAGTATGATAAGCATGTAGTAGGCCATAACTAAACCAGATGGGGAACTATGAATCACATATCCAATTCCAGTGTCGGTAAAGTTCCATTATCTCATTGAAATAGAAGAAAAACATGGAAGAAACACTGAAGGAAAACCAGCTTAACTTAATAATAGCACTTTACTAGGATTTTCAAACATCGGGGCTTCTTATGGAATTCTAAACAAAACTAGTGACATACCACAATGTTTTCAGTGCCTGTTGTCGTTCAGGAAAATCCCCAATATTCACCCTTGAAATAACATTTTCTATCAATTGACATACCACATCACAATGTCCATGATGAAACACCCTAGATAAAAAATGTCAGCTTCCTTCCATTTTTGACATATGATGAGGGTCTAATTTATAATCTCAAAATGGTGGTGAGCCTAAACAAAAACAACCCTTATCGGATGGCTTAAACTTTCCCATCATCAAGACATCTTCTAGTTGTCAACTCATCATAGGTCATTGTTAATGAAAAACAGTGAGGCTCATTAAAATATGTTGAATACTCCATTACAAACATAACATAGTACAACAAGTTTATAAACACATGAGCATGATATGTACTCAATGTATGTGAGGAAAATAAATCAAAAATGGCTATTTGAAATCCCTAATAGACCACACCCTAATGATGTCCATCCAAGGTGATGAAATCCGAAAAACATTTAGCGGAATCAAATATAATAAGGGAATATTTCTTCAACATACACTCTATAGGTATCTAATTATTTCAATTATAGATAACATGGCCCTCAACCAATAATTAGTATCTCGAGGATCACCATCCCACTAAACGGTGGGAGGATTTAAATACTTGAATTCCTCCATTAACTCTTCTATATTAGGGGCAGGTAGTAGGTCTTTATATATAGATTGAATTTACCATATAAATATATATCAGAACTAAACTGTAACACCCTGATATTTTATGAGATATATTCTTTTTAAATTCATTGATATCTTTTGTTGTATGCTATACTAATATTACCTTGCACTATATGTAACACCTTATTAGTTTGATGTATACACAATAATATTCTTGGCTCGTGTTACACACAATTTCGAGTTCTTTTTGATGAAATAATTCTACGCTGCATTGTGTATAGATTTTTTTCATTGTATAAATGAAATAAGATTTTATTATGTTATATACAACACTAAAGAAATCTTTTACTATATGCAACCCTAACTTGGATTGAATTAGACGCAAGAGCGTCCTTCCTCAATAGCATGTGTTGTATGCAATACCGAGTTTCACTAAACGAGATATTATTATAATATTATTATGAACTAAAAGTTATGAATATTATTAAATACATTTTTAATTTTATAAAATTATTATTAATCTTATACATTTTATAGATCAATTTATGAGAACAAAATAATTTTTTCGGGTAAAATAAGTATTTTAAAAAAAATGTAGTTTTACCGGCTTTGATGGCGCACCCACTTTAAATCTAATTTTTAACAAGTTTATAAGTTCCATTTTACAAAATAACATTATTATTGTGAATTAGGATATAAAAATATATTTTGGATAATGTTTTGATATTTTTCTGATAACATTAATATTTTGATGAATAGTAAAAATACGCTATCTTTTAATTAATTTTTTTTTCATCAAGATAATTTATATGGTTAAATTATAATATTTAATGGTTTAATTTATAAATAGAATATATTTTTACAATTTAATATAATTCAACTCGTTATCATTAATTTTATGTAGAATTAATAGGTAAAATCATTTCAATCTTTTGCAATGTATTATCTTTTAAAACTCATTTTCTAAAAAAGCAGGGATAATTTTAAATTAAATACTGCAACTTATGTGTCGTTAATTTGGAAAAATGGATTTCATATTTGGAATTAGTCGGTCCAAATTATGTTAATAGGCTACATTTATTTTTTAGAAATTATGAATAGTAACTACGGTAAATTTTATTTACCACAAAAAGGTAAATTAGTAATTAAGGTTAAAAATAATATTATAAAATTACCCTAACACATGTCTTAATATAATTGGATGATTAAATTTAGTCCAAATTTATACTTGGTTATAAATTGTATCTATTAGAACCCACTTGTATGTGATTGATACCTTTATTTTTTTTAATGTAAGTGAAATATGCCTCACTCAAACTTTAATAATTAAATTATTTTAAATATAAGGTTATAGAGAATATTATTTCGGTTATAAATACTCATTTGAAATCTAAATATTTTTATTTATCCGGTTAATTTATTTGTAATTTTATGAAATATATAATTACTTTAATAGATTATACAGTAATTATGCTGCAATTATTTATTCAGTGAAAAATCAATATTATAGTTTTTATTAAATTAATATTACATATAAATGTCCCAAATACCTGACCAAAACATATTGGTCCTGTACATATAAACCATAATCATCCAAAGGTCCAATTTTGGAGCATTTGGAGCCATATAAAAGCGATTATGACCCTTATATTATTTAATTTTAAATGATGTCAAAGTTTTCACCTTAAGAATAAAGTAAACATAACATTTTAAAAGTTGGGTGTTTTAGAGGATAAATTAGAATAAAATTATTAATATCAAATATATTAGATTGATATTCATCATAATATTTTATTTTTAATTTTTATGCAAATAAATTAGTATATTAAATAATTATACAACAATTTTGTAGTAATTATTTTATTAAGAGAAATATCAAATAAATGGATATAAAATATTAAAATAAATATCATATAAACTAACTAATATTATCCATGAATTTTTTATATTAATAATAAATGTTAAGAAACTATTAAATATTTTGCTTCTAATATATTCTATGTGTGTATTTTAGTTAAAGTCAAATAATTGAAGAGTGTCAAAATTGACACTATTGTTATTTTATAAAAATGACATATTATTAAATTGTTTAAAAATCCTAAAAATATTTAAAAATTATAAGTTGAAATTTATTGGTTCCAAAATGTCATATAATATCCAATTATGGACACTTCATAACACATAATTAATTATTTTTAAAACTTTAAAATTTTGAATATTATTACCACAAATAAAATTAAATAGATTAAATAAGGATAAATCAAGATGATATGGTTTAAAATAAATTACGAACATGTCTAAATATAATGTTTTGATGATATTACAACCATATATCATCTAATATTCGTATTTGAGTCATTTTTGGAGTATTTTATGTGAGGTTTATGTTTATTATAAATTAATATTTTAGAGGTTTCCATAAGTTCCCCTCTCCTCCTTTATAAAATGGCACTTCCTCTCTCTCTTCTTCACTACATTTTGAGCCTTCATGATCTTCCAAACCCTACCCATTTCTCTTATCCACTTACGTATGGACATACTAGTGGTCCTGGTCTTCTTCAAAGAACAACTCTGGTGACTTAAGAGGAGGTTTAGAAGATGCGCGCCGATGAAGAGGTAATATCCTTTACTGATTCATTCAATTTTTTTCATCTTCTACTTATTATTCTTTATTTGATTAATTAAAAAGTAATAACATAAATATCACTCATATAATTATATTTTATTATAAATATTAACCAGAAATGTTGAAAAACCATATTTCACCTTCTATCCATCCTACGGAAAATGAAATCACCGGGTGTGCGTACGTACGGAATACTTTATCCATGCTGTGGTGTAATCGATTTTTCCACCACCACCTTACTTGGATTGGTATAATGGTGGAATTGATAACAATATATGCCTATTATAACATTATTATAATTAAGATATATTATATCATCCACTCAAATTCCATTCATCAATTATGGGAACGATATCATCGCCCATGCATACGTATGGATAATCGTCTCCCCGATGCGATGAGATTCATTCTCCATGTAATCCATTCAAGAATGATTATAAATTATATATAATAAGTAATCATGAAAAATAAGACATAATAATTTTACTGGATTTATGTGTATATATATATGTGTCATTTACTTCCATTTAATTTAATAAGGAAACGAAAACAACATTCATGTGTACGTACGACCTACCGTCTCAACGAACGGAGTATTTCATTCCATTTATCGATCTATTATATATATTTATATGATGAAGGAATATTATTTATACATCATGTTTTACATTCTGGAAATATTTAATAATGATCTAAGTAATCATTTGAATAATTAAAAGTCAAATCATGTACGATAAATTAAACAATTTTACCCAAAACGCTGATTTAACAAGGAATTGACAAATGAACGAGTAATATAAAGTCGTAAGTTAATCATGTATAACATCAAAAATATTATTATGGTTCTGTTACAAGTTAATAATACATTTAAACCCACTATATAAGAGTCTCGATAACATATAGATGAAATTGGACATAAAGTAAGGGATAATTATTCCAATCTCTTTCTTATCCAAGATTGTTTATTCGTAAATATTTACTGGGGTTATATTTGTCATCCATGTCCATGTTTTCTAAAAATATTTTCATAAAATGTTTAATATTATTCCATGTATGTTTAAGGTCATTTTTACACCTTTTTGACTTTTACCACATGATATGGAAGGAATCTTTCTTTTGTTTACCATATGATGTACTTTTTGACTTTTCTGGAAAAAGTACGAGGAGAATGTTTTTTTAACTTATACTTCATGATTGGATTTTTACGGTTTCATAAGTCCTTATTTTAATAAAGTTTAATGTACAAGATTTCATGATTATTTTCATCAAAATCCTTTTATTTAAAAATTTCATTGAATTTTGAGAAAATAAAATGATTTTGAAGAAGAAAAGATATTTTCCTCAAGAATTCATTTCATGTGTTTTATCGAGACTATTTTCCATCAAAGATTAAATTATTTAATATTTTCATATTTCAAGTATAAGGTGCACATTATTTACATGGTTTTATTTTGTTAATTATGAAATGATATCCATTGTTTTATATGGATTATGTTATGATGGGATGGTGTTTATGAAACCCATTTTATTCGTTGGGTTATGATGAATGATTTAAGTTTATTTTTTGGAACAATTAAGAATGATTTCAATATGATATGGGTGGAACCTATATCTCCATCTAATTCATTAGATGAAGATTTATATCTCATGAGATAAACATGGTCATAACGACAAGTAAATCTGATTCAGTAATATTGGGCTGGAACAACATGTCAATCAGGTTCAGTAATACAGGGCTGGAACGACAAGTAAAACCTGTTCAGTAATAGACAGTGTCCACTATGACGGTCTTGGAATCAATTCCATGGAGACTATGGAAATCATATCATGTGATTAATGGTTTTCCACAAATTACATGTTTTATTCCCAAGATATTTTATCATGCTTAATGTTCCTTTAGGATCTATGCCTTACGTACTGCAAGGATTTATTTCACCACTTAAGATTTTAATGTTCCAACATTATGTACATGTTTTTAAGTTCAAACGTATATGGTTTGTTTTATCATGCCCATGGTTACCCTTACTATGAATTTGAGCTCACCCTTTTTATATTTTCTTTTCCCCAGGATATAATTAAACGTTTTAGGTAAGAAAAAAAAAGGGAAAGATCATTATGGGAGATGTTGAAGATCTTTCACCATGATTATAAGAGTGTGTTCCATGATTCCAAAGACACTAAACTATTACAGTCCATAGATATCTATTTTTTATGTATTAAGTATTCCCCCAATGTAATGCAATGGCCATGTACGTCATGTTCGGGTCTCTACAAATGCTATCAGAGGAAAGGTTTTGCTATCCTTTGGAAACTAGGATGCGAATTCTTTTTTGAGATCCCTAGAGATATTTCAATGGTATTTCTAGGGATGTCCCTAAGGTTTAGTATAAATATATGTTCTAGTACTAGAATTATGTTTACGATAATGAATAACCTTCATTAAACCTAAGGTGTCATGTATTAAAGAAAGTGTGATAATTTAGACATCCCATAAGTGAATTTTTAGTATAATGTGGTTCCTCATTATTTTAACTATTTATTACACCATGGTTTTTGTTTTTAGTCAATGGAGGCAACCCAAAAGAAATGGGTCAAGATTGAATCCAAGGGAAAAATTGGTGACTATGAGAAATGAAACTGTGTAATGCCTAAAAAGAAAGATATTGTGATTATGCCGAATCATTCATTGCGATATATGATTAACAAGATGAACTTTAGTGGTATTCCTAATTCATCAAATAATAAGAAGAAAAACTTTTATAGATGTTTTCATGGAGAGGATCATATAGAAAGGAATATATAGATTTCTAAATAAGTGAAGGGTAACCTTGATGGATACATAAAATGGAGGGGAAGATGTCATATGTGTGGGGAGAAGGGTCATAGAGTGACTGACTATTAGGAAGTTCAATGTCTTATCTGTGGTGAACATGGGCATTACCCAACTCAATTCCCTAACCTAAGATGTTACATCTAGATCAAGGAAGGACTTATTCCATGAAAATCATTGAAGAGTATGGATTTAAGTGTTTATGTATTTGTATTCAAGAATAATGTTGTTGAGGTACTATTATGGTATATTAGAATATTTATGTTTTTGATTATTGTGGTTTTAAATAATTGTATGGTACCAGTAACCATGAAAAGTGATTGAAATATTTATTGAAGGAAGATGATATGCACATAATTTATGGATAAAGAGAAAATAATATATTTGATAGTATTCACGAACTCATGACTGATATAATGATGAGGTGATATCATGGTTTGAGAATATAGAAATATAGGGATTTTGGTATGAGGAAATAGTTAACTTTTGATAGCATTCAAGTTTTCACTAAGGTTCTATAGTAATTCATGTTTCAAGAGAATACAAGATTAAGGTATTAAAATGTTTGGAATGTTATCATCAAGATATATCTTATGATATATGGGGGAAATGACGGTATTTACATGCTTGGTAGAATGACCTCTCTAGTAATCATGTTCATTATACTATGAGATTGAACAAAAGTATTTTGGATAAGCCTAAGGATTGGAATGGATTATGTTAGACATTAGATAGTAATTTTTTAGGATATAACATTATGATATTATTTCAGAAATTTTATAATAGTATAGTTTTAGAAAAAGGACCACCTGTAGGATGGGCGACAACACATCGTGTCAGATAAGGCTGCGGGAATCGAACCCACAACCGAAGTGTTACATGCCTTTATCGACTACCACTGGCCTACAATAATTCCCTGGTGCGTAGAAATTAGTTTTATTTTATTAAGTGTTATTATATACGAAGTATAAGTCCAATTTTGGAACCATATACGATTAATATCACTGTATATGGACTTATGTATATTTAATTACTTCTGATAACCTATTATTTGAGACAGATGGAAAGACCTCTCATTATATTGCATGATCTGCTAACATTTCATGAATGAAAAATTCAACTTCATTTCTTTAAATAAGAGTTAAAGTGGAAATTGTTCTTGGAATGACCAACAATGATATTACACTGAAATCAAGTATGTATTTCTCCTTATGAAAAAATTCATCCACATTAGGGAAGTGATTTGGAAAACCAAAAATGTTGCCCTATACCCTCATTCCTGATGAATCAGAAGGTACCCTATACCATCACAAATTTATGGCTTTGTGATTGTTGGATTTTTCATAGCCATGTCCTCTACCACTCTTCATCAGAAGTTGATGGTTAGATTTTTCTTCCATATCCATGTTTTCACTGAGGTTTTCCTATGTGGAAACTCAGTGATGAATTGCTTTGTGAGACCATTATAATTATAACTTTCCTTTTTGAATTGATGTTTGATTATTCCTTTTTATGATGTGGGTATTGAGGAAAGAAACAATCATGTAGTAAACCATTTAGAACACCGACGAATTTCAAGGGTGAAATTCTTTTTAAGGGGGGTAGAATGTAATAACCCAAGATTTTATGAGATATTTTTTTTAATTCATTGATATCTACTGTTGTATGCTACAACAAGATTAGGCTGTTCTATATGCAACACAGTATTAGTTAGTAGTATACACAACAATATTCTTGGCTTGTGTTACACACAATTTCAGGTTCTTTTGGTAGAAATTATTCTACACAACATTGAGTATATATTTTTTTCAATGTATAAATGAAATAAGTTTTTATTATTTTATATGCAACACCAAAGGAAGCTTTCACTACATTCAACCCTAACTTTCCTTTCATTACACGCAAGAGCGACCTTCCTCAATAGTGTGTGTTGTACGCAATACCGAGTTTCACTAAATGAGGTATTACTATAATATTATTATGAACTATCCATTATTAATTGTATTAAATAAATTTTGAATTTTATAACATTATCATCCATGTTACACTTTTTCTAGATCATTTTATAAGAACAAAATTAATTTTTCATGTAAAAGAAGTAATTTTAAAAAAAATGCAGTTGTGCCGCCTATGATGGCACATCCATTTTCAATCTGATTTTTAAAAAATTTATAAGATCAATTTTAAAAAATGATATTATTATTGTGAATCGGGATATAAAAATTTATGTGGGATAATGTTTTGATATTTTTCTGATAACATTCATATGTTGATGAATAGTAAAATTACGTTAAATGTTAATTAAAAACAACTTTTTTCATCAAGATAATTTATAAGGTTAAATTATAATATTGAATGTTTATAAAGTATAAATAGAATATTTTTTACCATTTAATATAATTAACGTCATTATAATTAATTTTACGTTGAATTCATAGGTAAAAACATTTCAATGTTTTGCAAGGTTTTAACTTTTAAAACATGTTTTATCAACAACGGTATTAATTTTAAATTAAATACTGAAACTTCTATGACTTTAATTTTGAAAAATATATTCCATATTTGGAATCAGTAGGTCCAAATTATGTTAATATTTTAATTTGTTTTTAGAAATTATGAATAGGAACTCCGGTAAATTTTATTTACCACAATTAATGGTAAATTAAGTAATTAAGGGTAAAAATAATATTACAAAATTACCCTAACACAAGTTTTATTATAATTGGATGATTATATATAGTCCTAAAATATATTTGGGTCGAAATTGTATCTATTAGAATCAACTAGTTTGTGATTAAGACCTTTAATTTATTTTTTTCTAAATAAATGTGAAATATGTCTCACTTAAACTTCAATAATTAAATAATTTTTATTATAACATTATATAGAATATAAATTCGGTTATAAATACTCATTTGAAAGATAATTTTCTTTCTTTATCATGTTAATTTTTTTTTAATTTTTAAGGAATATATAATTACTTTAATAGATTATAAATTAATGATACAAAAATTACTTATTTAGTGAAAAATCAATAATATAGTTTTTTTTAAACTAATAGTACACATAAAAGGCACAAATACCTGACCAAAACTAATTGGTCGTGTAAATATAAACCCTAATCATCCAAAGGTAGAATTTTTATCCATTTGGAGCCTTATAAAAGTTATTATGACACTTATATTATATTATTTTAAATGATGTTAAAGTTGTCACCTTCATAATTTAATAAACATAACAATTTAAAATATCGGTGTTTTATATGATAAATTCGATTAAAAGTATTATTAAGAAATATGTTAGATTTATCTTCATACTAATATTTTATTTTTAATTTTTATTCAAAAAATTAGTATATTAAATAATTATATATAAATGGTGTAGAAATTATTTTATTAAGAGAAATATCAAATAAATGGTTTTAAAAATATTAAAATAAATATTATATGAACTAATTAATATTCTCCATTAATTTTATAGAATAATATGAAATTTTTTTAAGCTATTAAATATTTTTTTACGAATATTATCTATATTTATATTTTATTTAAATTCAAATAAATGAATAGTGTCACAATTGATACTATTGTTATTTTATAAAAATGACATATTATTAAATTGTTTAAAACACCAAAATATTTAAAAATTATAAGTTTAAATTTATATGGTCTACTATTTCATAATGTATCCAATTATGAACAATTCCCAACATATAAGTAATTGTTTATAATAATTTAAAATTTAGAATATTATTTCCACAAATAAAATTAAATATATTAAATAAGGATAAATCAAGTTGATAAGGTTTAAAATAGACTCCCAACATGTGTAAATTTTATTGGTTTATGTTATTAAAACCCTATATCATGTAATATTAATATTTTAGTCCTTTTTTATTGGTTTTTATGTGGGATTTGAGTTTATTATAAATTAATATTTTAGAGGTTTACAAAAGTTCCCCACTCCTCCCTTATAAAAAGGCACCTACTCCCTCTCCTATTCACAACATTTTGAGCCTTACAGCTCGGCCAAAACCTGTCCATTTCTCTTATACACTTCCCTATAAACATTATAGTGGTCCTGGTCTTCTTCAAAGACCAACTCTAGTGCCCCAAGAGGGGGTTTACAAGCGGCACGTCGAAGAAGAGGTAATGTCCTTTACCGATTCTTTAAAATTTATTTCTTCTACTACTTCCTCATTTTTATTTGTTTCATTATAAAGTAATAACATCAGTATCAATAAAATACTTATATGTTATTATAAATATTAAACTACCCTATTTGACCTTATATCCATATTACGGAAAATGAAATCACCGCACATGCGTACGTACGGAATTTCGTATCCACACTATGGTGTAATCTGTTTTTCCACCACCACCTTACTTGGATGTGTATAATGGTGGAAATATTAACTATATATTCTTATTATAAATTTATTATAATTATGAGATATTATATAATCCACTCCAATTCAATTCAATAATTATGGGAATGATATCATCACACGTCCATACGTACGGATTATTGTCTCCACGAAGCGATGAGATTCATTATCCATGTAAACCATTCAAGAATTTTTATAAAGTATATATAGTAAGTAATAATGAAAAATATGACATAATAATTCTACTAGATTTATTTATATATGTATTTATTTTTCTTCCATTCAATTTAATAAGGAAACGAAAACAACGTTCATGCGTATGTACGGCTTACCGTCTCTAAGAATGCTGTATTTCATTCCATTTATCGATCAATTATATATATTTATATAATGAATATATATTATATATAAATCATGTATTACATTATGTAAATATGTAATCATGATCTAAGTAATCATATTAAGAATTAAATGTCAAAACATATATGATAAATGAAACAATTTTAACCAAAACGCTGCTTTAACATGGAATTGACAAAAGAGCAGGTAATATAAAGTCGTAAGTGAATCATGTTAGATATCGTAAATATTAGCATGGTTTTGTAATAAGTTAATAATTTGTTTAAACCCTCTATAAATGAGTCTCAGACACATATGGGAGAAATTTGACATAAGGTAAGGGTTAATTATTCCAATCTCATTCTTATCTGAGTTTGTTTATTCGTAAGTATTTATTGGGGTTATATTTGTCATACATGTCCATGTTTTCAAAATATATTTTCATAAAATGTTTAATATTCTTCCATGTATGTTAAATGTCATTTTTCTCCTTTTTTTACTATTAACTCATGGTATGGAAGGAATCATTGTTTTGTTTAACATACGATGTACCTTTTGACTTTTCTTGAAAAAGAATTAGGAGAATGTTTTTTTAACTTATGCAACATTAATAGATTTTTGCTGTTTCATAACTCCTTATTTTAATTATGATTCCTGTACAAGATAACATGATTATTTTCAACAAAATCCATTTATTTTAAAATTCCATGTATTTTTTAGAAAAGAAAATGATTTTGAAAATGAAAGGATATTTTCCTCAAGAATTCATTTCAGGTGTTTTATCGAGACTATTTTCCATCAAGATGACATTATTTAATATGGTCATGTTTCAAGTATAGTGTCCCTATTATTTATATGGTTTTATTTTAATTATAATGAAATGATATCCCACTATTATGGTCGAGATAGGTTCATGGTTTCATATAAAATATCAGAGGTTCCTATAATTTATTTTTTAATTCCACGTTATTGAGGAAAAAAACCTTTAAATATCAACTGGTATCCCTATTAAGTGCTAAATATTTCATATAAATTTAAATATATTATGTTTACCCTTATTTATTTGAATATAGTTATCATAATAAATTGTGATGTATCACCATTCATAATTTATAAAGTCTTAGACTCTATATAAATTGAAATTGGTATATCATTTAACTATTAGCTGACCTATACACTAGGCATCAGGATATAACAAGTCATTTATAATGATATGACTAAATGAATCATCATTCCCAATTTAAAAAGATACATGCTTCATAAATTAAGATTTTCATTCATTTAATAAATTAAACTTATTTTTGGACCATAGTTAAAATGTTTTATTTATCAAACACTACTAGAAATCAGACCTACACCAAGGCATATATACCAAATATTTTCGAAAATTGTTGGGAAAAGACCACTTTGAGGCCACATTTCCCAAATTTTTTCCCAAACTGTTGGGAAAGGGTACGGATTTCCCAGCGGTTTTGCTATTGCATTAGGAAAAGAATATTTTGAGACCTCTTTTCCCAATGGTTAGGTCAAACCATTGGGATAGGTTATGGATTTCTCTACTGTTTGGCCAAACTCTTGGGAAAATCCGCTTTTGAGGCCACTTTTCCCTACGGTTTGGCCAAACATTTGGGAAAGGGTAAGGATTTCCCAAACGTTTTTCCAAACCATTTGGAAAATACCTCTTTGAGGAAACTTTTCTCAATGGTTTGAAAAAACAATTGTGAAATCCATACCCTTTATCAATGGTTTGTAAAAACCGTTCGGAAAGGTTGCGTACCCATCCCATCATTTCTCAAAATCGTTGGTAATGTTTTATCCTAATGGTTTTGAGAACCATTGGGATAAGTACCCTTATTTGTTATGAATTATTTGGTGAAATATCGTCAATTAAATCAATAAATAATATATATATATATATCCCAATATATCCACAAAGGTAATTTTAGGATAATGGTAAATTAATTGATATATAACTAAGAGGTTGTGGGATCAAACCTCTACTGTATCTTTTTTTAATATATATATACCAATGGTTTGTCCAACCGTTGGGTGATTTAGAATGGGGACAAACATATCCCAATAGTTTGGGGAAAACCATTTGGAAAGACATATCCCAACGGTTTGAAAACCATTGGGAAATACCTATACCTACGATTTTCAAACAGTTGGGATAGGTCTATCCCATCATTTTTTCCTAAACCATTGGGATTAGTCTGTCCCCTTGCACAATCACAAAAAGGTTTCCCAAACCATTTTTATTAGCTATACCGACGGTTTGGGGACCGATACCAAGGGTTCCAAACCATTTATATAAGTAATTATTTCATTAGTGAAAACATGGAATGATTGGTTAATTATGATTCCATATACAATCTAGGACGCAAAAAAATTATATTGATAGAGGAAATTAATTTATCACCTGTTTTTATGCCTCTATGAGATGTTTTCACATTACCACATATAATAATATATACACTTGGTACATGGAGGAGGAAATTCACATAGAAAATAAATGTTGTGTGGAAACATTCATGTAATATAAATCACAAAGTGACTCAATGATGCATGATATGATACTTCGTTCCTGTATCACCCCATGAAAAATAAGACCATCACAATAACATAAATTATTAATAAAATCACAACACTTTTGAATCACCTAATGTCATGACCCGTCCTCGGGGACCGTGCCGTGACTACCCCTAGCCTGCCTTCCATAGGCCAGGGGCTGGCAACTAGCACCAAGGCGTAAATCCCGGTAAAAAGGGAAGGCATTGCCTTTGTAAAGTAAACAATCACACAGAGTACAAGCGGAAGAAGTAAACACTAAGTAAAAACTGAGTACAAAAGTAAGTGCGGAAAGTAAAAAGGGGCCAGAAATACAAGCCCAACTGTAAAGTACAACTCGAAGGGAAAACAGAAACTGAAAAGTAAAGCTACTACGCCGAGCTGTCCACTAGAAATCCCACCCGAAGGGTGGGTACAGATAGCTCCTTTGCTCCTCGGGTCCCGCCGTCCGCTCTGAGTATGTCCGCCCAGTGGTCCACCTTCGGGTCCCGCCTCGTCGTCGCGTCCACCTCTGGGTACCGTCTCATCGTGAGGTCCTCCTCCAGGTAACATCTCGTCGTATAGTCCACCTCCAGGTACCATCCAGTCCTCGAACACTCGGCCTCTGTCAGCAATGCCCGTCGTCTGCAACCAACACAACGAGGTGCAGGCATATCTCGTGCAGGGGTGAGTATAACGATACTCAGTAGGGACCCTGAGACCTTCAAGGTCTCACTAAACCAACAAGGATAACCACAAAGAAGATCTCAACAGATAACCTCTACTTAGGTATATGCCCATACATATACCTAAGTTATCAAGTAACCCATCTCAATCATGAGGAAACACAAGGATTGTGAAATCAATGGATAACCACTACCCGGGTATATGCCCATACATATACCTAAGTTAGCAAGTGACCCATCTCAATCATGAGGTAAACACAAGGTCAAATGTCTCAGCTCAACCAGGATTTTCATTATCGAAACCGTAACTGCTGAAGAGCTCTGTCTCTAGAGTGTACAGTGGTCCTGTCACGACCCCGAGGTACTGCTCACTAACCTAAGACTGCTGAAGAACTCCACCTATCGAGTTCTGCGGGCCAGCTACTACAACCAAGCGCTCCCATGTGCCGCTACAACCAAGCGCACCTCTGTCGTGGGTCTGCCGCTACAACCAAGCGCTCCCATGTGCCGCTACAACCAAGCGCACCTCTGTAACACACCGAGTCGTTCGATCAGCAGTCGCCGGGTCTCAGCCAGCTACACGGTCTCCGTACTCCGCACGATCGTCACTGGGAGGGTCCGATCCACGAGCTACAGGTCGATACTCCAAATATCTCAAAGTCCCACGAAGAAGTATCTCAAAGTACCGCCACGTCATAGGGGTCTCAACGCAACAGACGGCGCGTCAATCGGACGCCCGGTCTGTGAGTTATTAGACTTTTTGTCCCAGGGGCCCGGTTGGTTTCGTGAGCGAACCAAACCCGGCCGTATCTCAACTGTACCCCGAACTCTCATAGGGTAAAATCATAGGGACCGTTTCTCAACGTGATCACCAACGCCGCTGACGGTTCGTCAAACGAACGTTCTGTCAGAATGATATCAGCTTTTCCGTTCCAGGGTCCCGGTTGGATTTCGGTGCGATCCAACCCGGTCACAATCCATCTGCATCCAAAACTCAGGCGGAGGATGCCAAAAGTTCCGTATCGTCAATAGGAACGCAACACAACAGACGGCGTGTCAATCAGACGCCTGGTCTGGAAGTTATTGGCTTTTCCGTCTCACACCCACCCTGGGAAACTTCCCAGGAGGTCACCCATCCTGATCACTACTCTAGGCCAAACACGCTTAACTATGGAGTTTTAACCACATAGCCTCCCGAAAAAGAAGGTGTACCTTGAGTATAGTATACCGAAACGACCGTCTCGATCCAAGGATCGCGTTGCCGCTGACGGCGAGTCGTTTGGAGGCCCGTAGCCCAAGATACGGCCATTTGACCAAAAGTGGTCCGAAACTGGGGGTCTGGGCCCGGGCCGACCCGGCCCGACCCCCCCTGGTCCGACCCAAACCGGGTCGACCCGACCCGGTCCGGCTGGACCTCGCCCGACCGGCGGCGCGACCCGGCCGGCGGTGCAACCCGGCCTGCGGTGCGGCCCGCGCGTCGTTCGGGTGCCCCGCGCGGGGGGCAAAGCCCCCCCCCCCTTTGTGAAACCGCGACCCCTTAATTGGGGCCGCTTGAAGACCCGGCCGTGGGAATTAATTCCCCCGGTCTCCACTGCCCGGCTGGCCCGCACTGGCCGGCCGGTTTCGCCACCAAGGACCGGCGACGGCCGGTCCTTCCTTTGCCGACACCGGCGGCCCGGTGTCGGCCGCCGGTCATCTTGCTCCGCCGCGGCCCGGAACCGGCCGCGGCCTATGCCATTCGGCGCGATGCGACGGCATCGCTTCCCTCTGCCGCGGCCCCGCTCCGGCCGCGGTGCCTTTTACTTTCTTCGACGCGACGCGATGACATCGCGTTCTTGGATTTCTTTCCACGGCGCGGCGCGACGGCGCCACTGGTATCTTCCGCAATAAATCTTGTGGTGAAACGGCACCACGTTTTCTCGTATCATCCTCAAGATACCATCACGAAAAACAAAGGAGGAGGGTCGGCCGTGTTTGTGTGGTCCGACCCCCTCGCGTTATTCAATAACAAAAAGGGTTTTAATCCACGATTATCACCAAGTTTGTATTCACGAACAATTAAATAAATAAACCCCTAACTCGATTCAGATACGGTGCACGTCAACAACCCGCAGAAGACGAGCGTCGCGGAGGTCGGGCGTCGCGGGGAAAGAACGTCAACTCTGTTTTCGTCGAGGTGCGTTCGAAGGGGAAACGTTGTTGGAAGAAGACGTCGCATTCTTCGTTGGAGGTGTTCTTCGTTGGAGGTGTTCTTCGCGTTCTTCGTCGATGTTGAAGAAGAAGAAGACTTAGCCTTTTCTCTCCCAAGTCTCCACCACAAGAACAACTAACCCCAAAATAAAATAATCCTCCCACTTATTTTATTAACCCAATATAGGTTTTTAATTTCAAGAGTTTGAAAATTCAAAACCCATATTTAACTCACTTAAGTTATTAACATAAGATGTTATATAATTAAGGAGGTGTTAAGTTATCAAAACTTAAATGGGGGGGCTTAGAGGGGTTAGGAAAGTTAAGGAATTTGAAGAGGTGGGGAGGGGTTTGTGTGGGCCCCACCCTTTCAAATATCCACACATGGGAAGTTGGATGGATGTGGGCCCACCACCAACTTCCCATGGGAGAAGTTAACAACTTAACATGAAATAAAATTGATTTAACAATTTTATTCACTTTTTTAATAAAACCCCAAAAAATTAACTTCTTCTCCCGTACAAACGCAACTACGGTAAAGGTTCCCTTAATCGATTACCGGCATTACGAGTTCATCGGTGCAATCAGATTTCAATTCCGAGCACTGGTTCAAAAGATAGAAATTCTCGCTCGCTCGTTCACTGAACGTACCCGAGCCAAACTTCAGAAATTAATTCCGGGCACACCGGGCCTCGGAATCAGGCGCCGTCAGAAATTGCGTTCTTGTAAAATTCCAAATAAAATAAAGAAAAAAAATTTCCTTGAAATTTCTGGGTCTTTACACATAATGGTGAAATCAATGAAACTGTAATAGGCATAATCAAATAATAGAAAAAACCCATGTTATGTAAATTGGGTTTCCCCAGTATATAGGATAGATACTCCCTAGAATCTATTAAGGGGTTCCATGAAATGGTTTTTTAGATGACCTCAATAGCACCTACATGTATTCTTGAAACAATATACTAGTAGCTATGTCCTTGGTTTTACCCGTCGGTGACTATTACCTCTATATTAATAGTGTAACACACTAGTTAATAATGATTTGTATGCAAAAAAGAGTAAAAATTAAGATTATGTGGACTTAAATAATAAATCATCCAATTAAATAATAATGGATTATGGTAGATAATATATAGAAAAAATAAGATATTGGTGACATAAAGAAGCTATATAATATAAGGAACACTAGATACATCTGAAATAGTGAAAGAAGACTTTCTATAAAAAATATACAAAAGCTATAGATACTATAATTTATAGAATATTATTGGTCATATTATCTCATACTACATCTTATTACTTTAAATAAAACATAATAATTTACATGTTTATCATTATCTACACATGCAATAATGATGACTTCTATTGTATCAAGGGTGACCCGAGTAGGGTGTCAGATATTCTCACTAGGCCACCACCAATAGTGTATAGAACATTGCAGTATATGAATATTAAAGTAGAACGGTGACAATAAAAAAAATTCATGGAAATAAACAAATAAATACACTAGAAATATTCCTTCAAGGGATACCTATCTCAAATAACCTTCTTTGGCATATGTTATCAATCCCACTACAAAGGTGAACTTTTAGAAGTATAATATAGTGTATAAAAGGGTCTTCGTAAATAAAGTATCAAAATGGACTAAGCCCATGAATATGATTTTGTATGATGGAAAAATATTTTAATTTAATTAATTGGAATTATTAGAATAATATGTATGTAATAACTAGAGCATAAATTTGTTATATCAGGGTCTCATACAAGGAAAACTATATAACAGAACATATTTATCACACCATGAGTGTAAATATTACTCAACAATATAGGATCTCATCTATGGAGACCCATCAATGAAATCATATTTATCACTTTGGGTATTGTGTGAATAAAACAACCTCTAATCTTAGTCATGGTATCTCACATAGAAGTCTTAGTATATCTCATGGCATGGTGCAGACATCTTCACAAGGTGTGCATCTATATGATCTCCACTGGGGAACCGCTATCTCTCATATATGGGTAGATAATTTACATGGGGAGCCCATCCAAGGAATACTGGGTATCAATCCTGGCATATTTAGTATTCATTGTCATATTCTAATTATAAATAAATATGATCCCATACGTGGAATCAATAAATTAGGACCCTTTATCCCCCTTGAAATAATAGTAGGGTAATTTTAACTATAAGTAGCTTACTTCATTTAATAATAATGAAATTTATATCACTCTATCCAATTTTTCTTATTCGGTAATTCATATAATACACCTTATGGTATATAGAATAGGGGAACAACACATAGCCTATCAGTATCACATTAATTATTTTTTTGAAAGGGAAAAGAATAAATTTATTAGTAGTTTAATAATTTAAGAGAAAGTATGTTTTTCACATTTGATAAAGGTAATACCCATAGGGGTGGATCACATTGAGGCATTCAACCATCAATGATGATTCGCGATTATCTCAGACTGTATTAGTCATGGAGAACCATTTAATTTAATTAATTAATCAATTTATATAATTATATAGAGTACTATGGTGCATGAAATAATTATGCAAACCATATATGCAATAAGGATTTAGGGAAATGAAGTATACCACACACATTAATCCAATGGAATGGTTATTTTCGATTATCATCCCTTTAATTGAGAGAGAAAGAGATAAATTAGAAGAAAAATAGATGACTGAAAAATATATAATATGACCTCACAGACAAGTAGTATAGAATATGGGATTATAAATATTGGAAGGGGTATATGGAAGTCCACATAATACATTATAATATCCACCACACATGACTATGATAAAAATGAAACACAAATGGGGGAGATCACTTGAAAACTATGTGTGTTATTTAGGGGATCCCATGAACATATCATTTTTTGTGGTATAAGAAAATGAGTCCATTTCAAAAAAGGGACCCAATATCCTTCAATTAATGAGAAATCTTATTTAAACATCTTGTAAACAATTATTTCTATGTAGATTGTGGTTTATTTACTCCTACGGAAAATATAATTCATGATGAAGAAGGGGTCAACAAGACATTTTCAAATCATTTGTAATAAACATATGCCATTTATTGGGCATACAACCAACCTCCATAATTTATCCCTCTTAATATTAAGAGAAACCCATCTTGAATGACTGTGTAGTCACCAGGGTCTATGCTAAGAATGAAAACTCATCAATGGTTTAAAATAAAATAATGAAAACATACCATGTAGAAAATTCAAGATGTCACATTTATAATTTTTTAAAAATATGAAAATTTGAGTGGTGTAAAAAATTAAATTATAAAAAAAATGAATGGAGTTATATAGAACGAATTAATATAGTTAGAAAATATATTTATTTGTTAGGGGGTCCGTTACATAGGATCCTTCATAGTTTTCAAGCATTATTTAAATTCAATTTTAAAATTAATCATTCTTTACATAAATTATTACCATATACTTTTAGGGTGACATTTATAATGCAATTATGATCTATTTGTCACAAAAACCTTATATATTATACTAAAAAATTAAATAAATAGATTGATCGAGATTAGAATTCCTTCTATGTTATGTCTCAATCGTATATCATTTCAACCCTATTGATCTCTAAACATTATCAGATTAAGAATGTACTCCATAGAATGGAGAAAATAATGGTTTGTTAGAGATTATAGATTATTTCTAGATTTATTCTATGATGAACTATTATATTGACCCATGATTATCACACACATATATTATTTATATTAAATTAATATTCAATAAATTACACATATACTCATATGAGGTCCACAATAGATTATTTTTATTTGATATTAGTCACAAAATATTCTAATTTGATGAATGATCATCAATATATCAAATATATATCTTTTTATAATGTACTCATTATAGAAAAACCCAAATTGAATCCATTTTTCATTAACATGTTAATATAAACAAAAGAATTGATGAGCTCAGATTATCATTAAGGTTAAACAATGGAAATACACTAGAATAACATGAACATAAGGGTATAAGAACATGATCATAAGAATTTATACCCATATTAGTGGTATCAAAGAGATTAATATTGATTAATAGAATAAATATTATAAGCTCATAAGATGTGAACAAAAAGTAAATAAATTAAAATAGTACATGATATAATAAAATTAGTATATGATATAAAACTGTGGAACACACATAATAATAGAAAACAATTTCCATATTATTCAAGTCACCTTGATAAGGCTATAATAGTGTTATGGGTCCTTTCCCCAAACCATCATAGTAGTATAGAATTATTATTAAGTCCGTTATATTAGACAATTTCTCTTACTGAATTGGGTTCACTCCCCATTCATGTCATGTCTATCTCATAAAATATAAATAATTACACAATACAATGTAGTGAGATTTAGGTCCCACTGCTCTTTGGTTATAACAAAAACATCATCCTATCATAACCACTATCTCATAATTACAATCATACATATGTATTCTATAAGATCCTAAAATATTATTCACATCATAACTAATGAAATAAAATGGGTTTCATAATAATTTTATCATAACATTAACTATTTAAAAGTGAGTAGTTTCATAATCATTTTCGCATTTCATCATAGCATAACCCATGGAAAAGAAGGCGGATTCATCATAATTTTTTCATTGTATGAATCATGGATTAGAAATGAGTTTCAAAAAAATATTATCACCATAATCATAATATTTTGTATAAAATAATTATAATTTTAGTCTGGATAAATATCCCAAAAAATCATAAGATAAATGAAATTATTTCATCTTATATGGATAATGATTTTGAATAAACATTTAAAACTTTTATAATGTTAGATTTTCAATGAATGTCTCTGTTCATAACATAAAACATTTTCAAAATTATTTTATTTTAAAATATACATTATAACATATAATTTAATATTTAAAAATCATTCAAACAATTATTATGGAAAAATCGCCTTATTTATGAAAAAATATATAAAGCATAAAACACATTCAAAATCCGATACACATTGAAAAAATATATTTAAAATATAAAAATTTTCTTAATATTAATGAAATAATTTTCAAAATTATTTTATATCTTGTAATAGAAAATATAAATCATTTATTGTTCATACCAACAATAAATACTCTTCATGTCATTCATGATAACAAATATGATTATATTCCAATTTTATATAGAATCTAAACATTAATTGTTAGGAAAAAACCATAAATATTACATTATTTTTTTATATAATATCAAACATGTGTATACATTAATAAAATAAATCATTTGAATAATATTAATGACACTTTTGAGATGCTTTTATAAATCATGTATTTTGATGAAAAATGGTTTTCAACCAATGTTAAAAAAAGAGGATTATTCATAAAACATTATTTTTAAATATTGAATAAGTAAAAAGAGTAAAATTTAGGGAAAACAATTATTCTATATAAAAAACATGAATTCATTAAAATTATTGATTTTATTTAGTTATAGATCATAAAATTTTATCATCGGAAGTATAATCGTGATCGATCTCGACAAATGTTGAGATAGTAACATAAAACCCTTACAATGTTGGTGATATTGAATTGTAAGCCTCATGTAACGGTAATCTTAAATGGAAACTAAAGTTTAACAAGAAGAAATAAATTTAGGAAATTAAATTTTAATTGGTATTTATATATATATAATAAAAGTAGATAGGTTCATAACATGGCATAAGTATTTAAGAAAACGAATTGTGAAAAAATCTCTTAGTCCATTACTAATATTTTCAATCATGATCACAAATAAAGAATAAAATAAAAAAGGGAATTTAAATATCACAAAAGGAATTGCATTATTGATATAACATGTTAATTCTTTATTATATAAATCGCAAAGAAAAAAGAAACGACTATTGGATTTTCGTATGGGTACCATCAATAAAAGAGAGACTAAAAATAAATCACCATAAGTCTCATTATCATTCACAAGAATTTATGAATTATGTGTAATAATCAAAATTTTCCTATAAATATATTATATAAGAATAGTTTTATATATAATACCATCTATAATTTATTTATGACATTTATTTCCTATTAAATAATATTTCTTTGTTAAAATCCATATTTTGGTAAATGACTTTTTTGTTCTTCATGTATAAATTGAATTGTTATTTTTTTATTCTAGTTAATTTTATCAAGGTTAAATTATATATAAAATCACAATCAAAAATTATTTTTCAAATACATACATCAATTATACTTTTATTACCCATTATGAATTATTAGTGTAGTGACCCGAAGCTTGACGTACATGATCATTACATTACTTTTGCGGAATACTTAGTATATAAAAAAAACACACACACAAGGATCGTAATAGTTTAGTGTCTTTGGAAACTCGGAATATAATCTTCTAATCGTGGTGAATGATCTTCAAAATCACCCATAAAGATCATCCTTTTTTTACCTAAAACCATTCTTTATATCCTGGGGAAAAGAAAACATAAAAGGGTGAGCTAAAATGCTCAGTAAGGGTAAACAAAAGAAATATCAATCACATCATATACATAAGCACATAACTTTTGGAAATCTTAACCTTCAAAGGAGATCATAATTTCATAACATGGGATAAATCATAGTAGTGAAATGAAATCCCAATAACCATAACTTAAAACATGAAACTTTGTGGCATTCACACATAATCATAGAGAATCATTTCTTGTTAGTCAAGACTCATTGCCAAGACTATCTTAGTGGACAAAGTCCCTTTCTTAACCGAGTCACCCTCATTTCAGTCTTGTTTCACTGAATCGGTATAACCTACCGTTCCAGCCATGTCTATCTCATGAGATATAAAATCTTTACCCAATTCATTGGAGGGAGATATAGGTCCCACCCATCTTATAATGAATCCTTTCTTATGTGTTCCACATAATCATAAATCATACATCATCGCATAACACATGTAACAAAAATGGGATTCTTGAAACATCTGACATCATAAAACAAATCATATAAGGTAAATGAATTCATAAAAATAATTCCCTCAAAACATAATCAAATCAATGTAATAATAGGGATAAAAATAGAACCCTATATTATCTTAGATGGAAAATAATTTTGATAAAACACTTGAACTCCATTCTTGAGGAAAATATCCATTCTTCTTCAAAAACACTTTTCTTTTCTTAACATGTCATACAATTATAAACTAAAAGAAGTTGATTAAAAATAAACTTGAAAAAATGTAAAGGAAGCTTCTTGGAAATAATGTTTTTAAAAATCCATTCATTCCATATAAGTTAAAAAAACATTCTTCGTACCTTTGTCGGAAAAGTCAAAAAGTACCTCGTACGAAAAAATGACAAAAGATTCCTTTCATATTCATTACTAAAAACTCACCGAAGGGTAAAATTGGATTTAAACTATTGTAAGTGGATGGAAACAATATTACATATTGAGGAAACATGGATGTGGATGATAAAATACACCCCATTAAATACTTACGAATAAACAATCTCGGATAAAAATGAGATTATGATATTACCCTTACCTTAGGTCCGATTTGCTTCGTAAGTGTCCGAACCTCCTGTATAATGATTTAAATAATTTCATTGACTTATTAAAGAATCATATTAATTGTTATTATATCATATATGGTTCACTTATGACTTTATATTACCTGTTCTTTTGTAAATTCCATGTTAAAGAGCGTTTTGGGTAAAATTGTTTCATTTTTCGTCCGTGTTGTCACTTGTAATTATTCATATGATTACTTAGATCATGATAACTTAATTATAGAATATAAAACATGATTTATATATAATATATATTCATAATATACATATATATAATGGATCGATAAATGGAATGAAATACATCGTTCATGGAGACGGTAGGCCGTACGTACGCATGAACGCTGTTATCGTTTCCTTATTGAATTGAGTGGAATTATGTAGATGAAATACATATATATACACATAAATCCAGTAGCTTTATAATTTCATATATTTCATTATTATTTCTTATATATACTTTATAATCATTCTTAAATGGTTAACATGGAGAATGAATCTCATCGCGTCGTGGAGACGGTAGTCTGTACGTACGCACGAGCGATGATATCATTTCCATAATTATTGAATTGTATTGGAGTGGATGATACAATATATAAAAATCATTATGATGTTATAATAACTATGTATAGTTATTCTTTAGACCATAATACCCATCCATGTAAGGTGTTGGTGGAAAAACATATTACACCACGGCGTGGAGACGGTATTCCGTACGTATGCACGCGCGGTGATTTTGTTTTCCATAGGATGGATAGATGGTGAAATAGGGTTGTTTCATACTTATAATAACATATCAGTATGTAAGTAATACTGATGTTATTACTTTATCATGAAACAACTAAAGTTGAAGAAGTTGAAGAAGAATGAAATTGAAAAGATCGGTAATGGATATTACCTCTTCTTTGAAACGCCTCTTTGAATCCTCCACTTAGGGAACTAATATTGGTCTTTGAAGAAGACCAGGACATCTAGGATTATTCTATGGAAGTGGAGAAGGGATTTTGTCAGGGGTTGGCCGAGCTTGAGTGCTCAAAATGGTGTGAGGAGGAGGGGGAGGAGGTGTCCTTTTATAAGGGAGGAGAGGGGAACCTTAGGAATATCTCAAAATATTATTTTATATTAAAGTCAAAATAGGTTTATAATGGTTAAAAAGGGTCTTATTTCGGAGCTAAAGTTGGGATGGGTCGAAATCCTATCAACCAATAGGATTTAGACAAGTTTAGGTTATTATTTTAACCTTATCAATTAGATTTAACTCTAAGTTAAATAATTTAACTTTTACCGTGTCTTTTTGTTTTCTTATACTATATGCTTAATACACTTACTATAACATGACAAACGAACCACAAGTTGTTTATTATTAATATATATATCCTTATCTAAGTCATTTGGCCGAACCATATATTTTTAGGAATAAAATAACAATTAATAATATAATACTTGATTTAAAAACTATTTTGTGTCAATTTTGACACTATTTGATATATGATTTTTGTGAAAGTCATAACAGAATTATATGTTCAAACCAAGTTGATTAAATCAACACTAATATATCATTGTAACCTAGAAAATTAGTGGAATTCATAAAAAGTCTAAAGTACATTTATTTTGGTGTTTATAACATCAATTATGTCAATATTTCATTAATAAGATAATTACTGCATCATCATTGTGTCATAAATAAATTAAATTATTTAATGTCTAAAAATTTCAAATAAAAGACCATAATGTATTAAATCTTTTAAGATTTCTAATGAATATTTATAGTCGAATTTATCTTATGTATAACCCCATATGAAAAATGTTTTTGTAAATAAACATTGATTTTAACTCTTTTAACCCTTCTTTAAATAAATTAATAATAAATGTCCTAATCTAATCCAAGTGGGCCTAAATGGTCATATTTTATTCCTAAGTTTGTTTTTGGTCGAATTAAACTTATCCAATAGAATTAGTACATGTGTTAGGGTAATAATAATATCATCTTTACCCTTAATTACACTATTTACTTTTAACCGTGGTAAAAAAAAGTCAAAAGTTACTATTCACCAAAAATTATTTTCATCTCATTGAACCACATTTTAGTCCTTGATATTAACCATGTCTCTCGGATTTTCGAAATTCCACTCACAGAAGTGGTAAAGTTATGTTTTATGAAAAATTCAGTTTTTTATCTACCACTTAGTGGTTTCACTATTCATTAAAAAATGAATGTTTCCAGAAAAATACCAAAAATTAGATCTAAGCTATATTTGATATTATGAATTCAAAAATGATGTCTATTTTATCAAATTCAAAACATATCAGTTGCATTAATTAATTTAAAAATTAATTCCTGTCGTCAAAACAAATAGCGTGTTCTTAAGAGATAATAACTATCAAAACATTGACACTTGATTATGACTGGTTTAAATGTGAAATTACATCCAATGACCAACATTTTATTAAATTGTAAAAATATATTCTAAATATAATTTAAAACCACTCAAATTAATAATTTATCACTATTAATTATTTCGATTAAAAAAGTTGTTTTTAATTATAATTTAGTAATTTTCACTATTCATCAGAATATGAAAGTTATCCGAAAAGTACCAAAATTTCACCTTAGGCTAAATTCGATACTCCGAATCCAAAAATGAATTCCATTTTGAAAAATAAAATTAACAAAATTTCAAAAAGTGGTTATTACTATTCATAATGGCTAGTTTTAATAATATTTTAATAGCATATCAATGTTTAGTGAAACTCATTATTACGTACTACACACGCTATCGAGGAAGGTCGCGATTGCATGCAAGACAAGTCAAGGATGCGTGTTGTGCAAGATCCTTTTGGTGTAGCGTACAACACAAGACATTAATGAAATTAAAAAGAATATTTTATCATAAAATCTCGGGGTGTTGCATTCTACCCCCCTTAAAATGAATTTCGCCCTCGAAATTCGTCGGGGTTATAAATGGTTTACTATTCGAAAGTTTCTTTGATAGAAACCCACATCGTAAAAAGGAATACCAAAACATGGATTTAAAAACTAAAGTATGAAATGTAACGATTACCCAAATAAACTAATCACTGGGTTTCCACATAGGTGAAAATATGGATATGGAAGAAAAATCTAACCATCATGTTCTGATGGAGAGTGGTAGAGAACAGGGCTATGGAAAAGCCAATAATCACAAATCCATAAATTTGTGATGATCTAAGGTACCATCTCATTAATAAGATATAAGATAACTAGGACAACATTTTTGGTTTTCAAGATCGTTTCCCTGAAGTTGAAGAATTTGAATTAGAATAGATACTTACTTTATTTTGGTACAATATCACTGTTGTTTGTGCCTTGAACAATTTCTACTTCATATCTTAAATAAATGAAGTTGAATTTGTTATTCGTGAAGTGTTAGCAGATCATGTGATAGAATGACGGGTCATTCCATCTGTCTCAAACAAAAGGTTAACAAAAGTTATTAAATATACATAAGTCATTCTATAGTGAGATTAATCATATATGGTTCCTAAAATGGACTTATACTTCATATATCATACTGATTAATATAATAAAACTTGTTTCTACTAAACAGGGACTTCCTGTAGACCAGTGGTAGGCGATAAAGACCAGTCGCATTTCGGTTGTAGGTTCGATTCCCACAGCCTTGTCCGACGCGATGGGTTGTCGCCCGTCCTGCAGGTTGTCCTTTTTCTAAAACTATATTACTATAACATCCCATCAATAATATCGAAAAAAATTCTATCCTTAAACAATACTAACTTATGTCCAACATAATCCATTCTAATCTTTAGGCTTATCTAAAATACTTCGGTCTATGCTCATAGTATAAAGAAAATGATTACTTGAAATGTCACAGAACAATCACGTGAATGCCATCATTTATCCCCCATATATCATAAGATATATCTTGTTGGTCAAATTACAAACATGTGAATACCTTAATCATGTATTCTCTTGAAGAATGAATACCCAATGAACCTTAGTGAAAACATTAATGCAGTTAAAAGTTAACACTTCCCATATACCAAAATCCTAAAAATTCTATATACTCAAACCATGATATCACTTAGTCCTTATATCAATCATGAGCTCATGAATACAATCAAACATCTCATTATCTTCTTATCCCTTAATTATGCGCATATCATCTACATTCCAAAAAATATCTGAATAACCTTTCATTGATACTGGTAACATTAATCATACACTTTCAAAACTCAAGGGAAGGCAATAGTGTAACAATCCTTAGATGTCTCATTATTCCATAGTACCATGAGATTACTTATACAACATTACACATGATAAACATGTAATCATTCCACTACATTCTTAAACCATTGACCGAGCTTCAATAATTCTTTCATCTCAAATATCATTTGTAGTCTCTTCATCATCATCCACAGAAATACTACCCATACGACCATACAGATTCGCTTCATGATACTTTACCTTAGGGAATTGGGTTGCATAATGCCCGTACATTCCACATTTAAAACATTTAACCATTGTTGATGTCGTAGCAATACCATTATCCTCATCCCTGGTGTTAACTGAACCTTTTCCTTTGCACTTACTGGCTTTGTGTCCTTCTTTTCCACACCCAAAGAATCTTCCAGTTCCTTTGAAACATTCTCATTGATGCCTCTTACCACATGATTTACATAGGGGAAATTGAACTTTCTTTCCTCTATGATCATCATGAAACTCCATCTTTCTCTTATTAGCTGAGTCAGGAAACTTACCAAATTTTACATTATTGATCATATTATGAGATTTCGGATTCAGCATAATAATTATGTTTGGACTTCCAAATCCCATTTCATTTGATTGCCCATGAAGAATATCATTCTATTGTCTATCATATCCTCCATTATCGTGAATCATCTTGTTTCCAGCCATTTTCTAAAACCCAAAAAGAATAGTGTGAGATGCAAAAATCATTCTTGGGAAAACAACGTAATAAAAGAGAGAGTAACCTTAATATATAACATCTTAGGTTAAATTCTAATATCTTTAGCGCAATTCTAGGACTATAACCTATACGTATACTTAACCTTAGAGACATCCCTAGACATACCTTAGAAATATCTCTAGGGATCTCACTAACGTTTTCGCATCCTAGTTTCCAAAGGTTGACTAAACCTTTCCTCTGATACCAAATGTAGAGACCCGAAGCTTGACGTACATGATCATTACATTACATTTTCGGAATACTTAGTATATAAAAAACACACACACACAAGGATTGTAATAGTTTAGTGTCTTTGGAAACTCGGAATACAATCTTTTAATCGTGGTGAAAGATCTTCAAAATATCCCATAAAGATCTTCCTTTTTTTACCTAAAACCATTATTTATATCCTGGGGAAAAGAAAACATAAAAGGGTGAGCTCAAATGCTCAGTAAGGGTAAACAAAAGAAATATCAATCACATCATATACATAAGCACATACCTTTTGGAAATCTTAACCTGCAAAAGAGATCATAATTTCATAACATGGGATAAATCATAGTAGTGAAATGAAATCCCAATAATCATAACTTAAAACATGAAACTTTGTGTCATTCACACATAATCATATAGAATCATTTCTTGTTAGTCAAGACTCATTGCCAATACTATCTTAGTGGACAAAGTCCCTTTCTGAACCGAGTCACCCTCGTTTCAGTCCTGTTTCACTGAACCGGTATAACCTACCGTTCCAGCCATGTCTATCTCATTAGATATAAAATCTTTACCCAATTCATTGGAGGGAGATATAGGTCCCACCCATCTTATAATGAATCCTTTCTTATGTGTGCCACATAATCATAAATCATACATCATCGCATAACAAATGTAACATAAATGGGATTCTTGAAACATCATGACATCATAAAACAAATCATATAAGGTAAATGACTTCATAAAAATAATTCCCTCAAAACATAATAAAATCAATGTAATAATAGGGATAAAAACAGAACCCTATATTATCTTAGATGGAAAATAATTTTGATAAAACACTTGAACTCCATTCTTGAGGAAAATATCATTTCTTCTTCAAAAACACTTTTCTTTTCTAAACATGTCATACAATTATAAACTAAAAGAAGTTGATTAAAAATAAACTTGAAAACATTTAAAGTAATCTTCTTGGAAATAATGTTTTTAAAAATCCATTCATGCCATATATGTTAAAAAAACATTCTCCATACCTTTGTCGGAAAAGTCAAAAAGTACCTCGTATGAAAAAACAACAAAAGATTCCTTTCATATTCTTTACTAAAAACTCACTGAAGGGTAAAATTGGATTTAAACTATTGTAAGTTGATGGAAACAATATTAAATATTGAGGGAACATGGTTGTGGATGATAAAATACACCCCAGTAAATAATTACGAATAAACAATCTCAGATAAAAATGAGATTGTGATATTTCCCTTACCATATGTCTGATTTGCTTCGTAAGTGTCCGAACCTCCTGTATAATTATTTAAATAATGTTATTGACTTATTAAAAAATCATATTCATTGTTATGATATCATATATGGTTCACTTATGGCTTTATATTACCTGTTCTTTTGAAAATTCCATGTTAAAGAGCGTTTTGGGTAAAATTGTTTCATTCTTCGTCCGTGTTGTGACTTGAAATTATTCATATGATTACATAGATCATGATAACTTAATTATATAATATAAAACATTATTTATATATAATATATATTCATAATATACATATATATAATGGATCGATAAATGGAATGAAATACACCATTCATGGAGACGATAGGCCGTACGTATGCATGAACGCTGTTTTCGTTTCCTTATTGAATTGAGTGGAATTAATTAGATGACATACATATATATACACATAAATCCAGTAACTTTATAATATCATATATTTTATTATTATTGCTTATATATACTTTATAATCATTCTTAAATGGATAACATGGAGAATGAATCTCATCGCGTCGTGGAGACGATAGTCCGTACGTACGCACGAGCGATGATATCATTTCCATAATTATTGAATTGTATTGGAGTGGATGATACAATATATCAGAATCATTATGATGTTATAATAACTATGTATAGTTATTCTTTACACCATAATACCCATCCATGTAAGTTGTTGGTGGAAAAACAGATTACACCACGGCGTGGAGACGGTATTCCGTACGTACGCACTCGCGGTGATTTTGTTTTCCGTAGGATGGATAGATGGTGAAATAGGGTTGTTTCATACTTATAATAACACATCAGTATGTAATTAATACTGATGTTATTACTTTATCATGAAACAACTAAAGTAGAAGAACTTGAAGAAGAAAGAAATTGAAAAGATCGGTAACAGATATTACCTCTTCTTTGAAACGCCTCTTTGAATCCTCCACTTAGGGAACTAATATTGGTCTTTTAAGAAGACCAGGACCTCTAGGATTATTCTAGGGAAGTGGAGAAGGGATTTTGGCAGGGTTTGGCCGAGCATGAGTGCTCAAATTGGTGTGAGGAGGAGGGGGAGGAGGTGTCCTTTTATAAGGGAGAGAAGGGGCACCTTAGGAATATCTCAAAATATTATTTTATATTAAAGTCAAAATCGGTTTATAATGGTTCCAAAGGGTCTTATTTCGGAGCTAAAGTGGGGATGGGTCGATATACTATCAACCAATAGGATTTAGACAAGTTTAGGTTATTATTTTAACCTTATCAATTAGATTTAACTCTAAGTTAAATAATTTCACTTTTACCGTGTCTTTTTGTTTTCTTATACTATATGGTTAATACACTTACTATAACATGCCAAAAGAATCCCAAGTTGTTTATTACTAATAAATATATCCTTATCTAAGTCATTTGGCCGATCCTTAGATTTTTAGGAATAACATAACAATTAATAATATAATACATGATTTAAAAACTATTTTGTGTCAATTTTGACACTATTTGATATATGATTTTTGTGAAAGTCATAACAGAATTATATGTTCGAACCAAGTTGATTAGATCAACACTAATATATCATAGTAACATAGAAAATTAGTGAAATACATAAAAAGTCTTAAAGTACATTTATTTTTGTGTTTATAACATCAATTATGTCAATATTTCATTAATAAGATAATTACTGCATCATCATTGTGTCATAAATAAATTAAATTATTTATTGTCTAAAAATTACAAATAAAATACCATTATGTAGGAAATATTTTTAGATTTCTAATTAATATTTATAGTCGAATTTATCTTATGTATAACCCCATATTAAAAATGTTTTAGTAAATAAATTTTGATTTTAACTCTTTTAACCCTTCTTTAAATAAATTAATAATAAATGTCCTAATCTAATTCAAGTGGGCCTAAATGGTCATATTTTATTCCTAAGTTTGTTTTTGGTCGATTTAAACTTATCCAATAGAATTAGGACATGTGTTAGGGTAATAATAATTTCATCTTTACCCTTAATTACCCTATTTACTTTTAACCGTGGTAAAAAAAAGTCAAAAGTTACTATTCATCAAAATTTATTTTCGTCTCATTGAAGCACATTTTAGTCCTTGATATTAACCATGTCTCTCGGATTTTCGAAATTCCACTCACAGAAGCGGTAAAATTACTTTTTATGAAAAATTCAGTTTTTTAACTACCACTTATTGGTTTCACTATTCATTAAAAAATGCAAGTCTCCAGAAAAATACAAAAAATTAGATCTAAGATATATTTGATATTATGAATTGAAAAATGATGTCTATTTTATCAAATTCAAAACATATCAGTTGCATTAATTAATTTAAAAATTAATTCCCGTCGTCAAAACAAATAGTGTGTTCTTAAGAGATAATAACTATCAAAAGATTGACACTTGATTGTGACTGGTTTAAATGTGAAATTACATCCAATGACCAACATTGTATTAAATTGTAAAAATATATTCTAAATATACTTTAAAACCACTCAAATTAATTATTTATCACTATTAATTATTTCGATTAAAAAAGTTGTTTTTAATTATAATTTAGTAATTTTCACTATTCATCAGAATATGAAAGTTATCCGAAAAGAACCAAAATTTCACCTTAGGCTAAATTCGATACTCCGAATCCAAAAATGAATTCCATTTTGAAAAATAAAATTTACAAAATTTCAAAAAGTGGTTATTACTATTCAAAATGGCTAGTTATAATAATATTTTAATAGCATATCGATATTTAGTGAAACTTGTTATTGCGTACTACACACGCTATCGAGGAAGGTCGCGATTGCATGCAAGACAAGTCAAGGATGCGTGTTGTGAAAGATCCTTTTGGTGTAGCGTACAACACAATACATTAATGAAATTAAAAAGAATATTTTATCATAAAATCTCGGGGTGTTGCAATTAGTTTGAGAATATAATGTATGTTAGGACCATGAAGTTGGTTAATCGTACATAGAATACGTAATTATTACTTTTTCCTATTATCATTATGTAAAAGTGTAAAGTAGTATTATATATTTTTATAATCATAAAAATATAAAAAATAACACATTAATTCATTGAATTTAATTATACATAGCATTCATGTGGTTTGGTGATGACAATAGATATTCATATCGCTTCATGAAGGGAGTAGTCCACAAATACACAAACAATGTTACCAAAATTCTGTGAGTGAGATGGTAATAAATAAAGATATAAATTATCTTTTATGAAGTAAAACTATTTCATGAATAAAATAATATTAAATTTGTATCATTTTTATTTTACAAAATTATATATATTTTCTAGCACATAACATGTTAGTGAAAAGGAATCACATCGTTTCGTGAGGCAGTAGTTCACCATACATAGGAACAATGTTATCATATCCCTTATGGAATATAATGTACATATATATATGGTATAATTAATATATTAGAAAGCTAATCTTATAAATATAATTTATATACTTTTTAAGCATCATTTTATCCAACCGTTAGAGGTGCTAATAGAAAAACCAATGACATCAACTCGCGTGGCAGTAATCTACTATAAGGTCATGGACCTAAAATAACAAAATATAATTTTATTCATTCAAATAAGTTTTAAATAATTATTAAATGATGTGGATGACGTAATAAAAAAATATCACGTTGAAGAACATCACATTATCTTCAAGTAACCTTATAAGGTATGCACAAAAATACACCATATTTTTGGTTTTTTCAAAAATAAATACTAGATGATGATACTAGGGATTATGGGTAGTTATTTAGGTAAGTAATATCATGAAAATGTTTTTACATTTGAAGAAGATATGGGAGTGGTGACCTTTTATAAGTGTGGTGACTGGCACAGTAGAATATTTTTGAAAGAAAAAGTTGTACATATGTTTTTCACATCTTAAAAGGCTCTAAATTAGAAAATTATTGACTATTATACATTCTATGGTCAATTTAATTAAATTATATATATTATAGATATGGTATTAAGTTAATTTATCCTTATTATTTTAGAATAACTACCCAATGAAACTATATTTATAATAATCGTGATAATTCATTTTTATTATTTTATCAATTCATTTCAGAAATTATTATATTAAATTTATAGATATCAAAAATTATTTTCATTGAAAATATGGAATCAAATTGTCCAAATTCAAGTCAAATTATATGAAAAATTGTAATTCAAAATAAATCCCTCAAACGTGATGAAAAACTATGTTTTAAAGAGAAAAAAATTCAATATTATAAATGTTATTAAATATAAAAATTTAATATGAAAATAAATTGAAGGACATAAATGGGATGAATATATATATATATAACTAGAAATTTTTTAATTTTAAACCTATTTTAAATATAACTCAACATTTTATATAATTTAAAACAAAATAATATTTTCTATTAAAATTGAGAGTTTTTCAAAATTCATAAAAAACTAATTTGATCAAAAAAATCTCAAAAATACCTACTCAAATATAACTTCGAAATTATGATTTAATAACTGAAAATTATTTTCAAATAATTTACTTAAGGTTCAAAAAAAGTATTTTCAATAATATTTTGTTAAATGGTGTCAAAACATCTTTTTAGAAAAATACAATTTTCAAGATTAAATTTCTATTCTTTATTGTGAATTTTTTATAAAACACCTAATATAAATTTCATATAGTTGATTGAAAATATCACATATTTATTTCATTAAATATAATTAAAAAAAATTATTTTACTTTCTTTTGTAAAAAACATTATATTTTTCATTCAAGAAAATCAGGAAACAATTTCTCATATTTATGAACAATTTTTTGAAATAATTTTTCACTAAATAATTAAATTTATATACATCTTTTAACCATATATTTTTATAATTTCGTTAATAATATTCATTACCATCATTTTAATATTTTGTTTATAACTATTAAATAATTATATATTTATCATATGACATGTTTAATTTAAATAAATTCTTTCATTTAACAAAATAAAAACTCAATGTTACATATAACAGAAAATATGGAAATGAATAAATTAATTTGACAAAATATTTCAGAAAATATCATGTTATTTCATTATAATGACCCTAAAAATAAATTAATCACTCAAATTTATCTCGTTAACCAATGTTTTATATATGAAAATTCATTCATTGAATCCAACATATTAAAAATGGTTAATATAACATACTATTAATAAATAGATAGTGTTGTGAGATTGTGATTTGGAATAAAACAATCTACGTTTACAGATTTGATAACATTGGCGCAGTGTTTGGATATTGACATGGAAAATATTTATAAATTATTATAAGGTGTTGTAGAGATCATTGATGACAATAAAATTGGTGATCTAGATAAGTTTAATGATTAAAAAATCATAAACCAAATATATATTAATAAGGTCACCATTATCAAAAAAATGACAACATAAAGACAAAATTTTATTTGGAAATCCTATTTCTATTTTTTAAATTAATTTTTATATTGAATGAGAGGATATGAAAATGAAGATACTTGATAGCTTTTTATTTAATTAGGAAAATTTAATCCATTATTCATAACTTTTCCATTATACACTTCATCTCTTACACTAAGAGAAGATATTTTTTCATGTCAAAATCACTAAATAAGATCCATAATAGAAATTTAAGTTACTTCAAGTATATGTAATATTAAAAATTATATCACCGATTTACCATTATGGATAAATATTCATACGGTGATGTAATATATTAATCTCTAAAGCCTCTCCCAATGTTCACATTAATCTATTTAATAAATAGATAACCTCTTACAACATAAAACATAAAAAATTTATGAACAAGGTCACTATATTTCTCAAAATAAACATAACACTAATCCCAAATATATCATAAAGTAACTTCTGATTTTAATGTACAAATCATGTGATTACCTTTATCATGTATACTATTAAAAAATGTCAGAAACCTGAATTACCCTTTTTTTTAAATACGTGGTTCGTTATTTCTTAAATATAACCATGATTACAAAATATATTTATTAAATCAAAAAAACATTTAAACTCCATAAATGATAGAATAAGACAATTTCACAAAAAATATTTTATCAATTCTTAGGCTGTCAATACTATCTAGTTTACTTTATCCATATCAATCATATCATTTCCAAAAACAAACACCATTTTATCAACCTAAATAATATATTAAAGGTTTTATTCCATTATGAATGTGTTTTTTATACTCTTTTACCTTTCCGTTATATCACTTTTTTACTTCATTATTATCATTCAAAATTTTCAATCATATCCATAAAAAAAATTATATTGATCATTAATTATATATTTCCTTATTTATAAAGCACAATTCATTATTTCCAATAAATAACTAAATCAATCATCCAACTTCTTTCCCAAAACTATTAACTAGGATTTGTCAAAATATTCTTTAATACCTCTTTCCTTTGACAGGTAATTTATACTCTCATTGTATTAATATATAAATCATTACTCATAAAACCTTTTTGATTTTATTCACATGATTTCCTCATAGAATAATTATTTTAATAATGACTATACATTATACATGTAAAACATTCAACATTTGATGGTGACTTTGGCAGACCATTATTCTCATCCATTACACTAACTAAACTTTTCATTTTTATATTTTAGTAAACTGTCATCTTTTCCATTATACAAAAAAAATTATTGTACCTAAGATACATTCCATTTAGTTTATCCTTCCGTATTATCAATATATAGGAAGATGGATATTCTTTCCTCCACAGTCACTACTACGAAAAATCAAAGTGAACTCTGTCATTCTCATCAGTGGAGTGTCAATTTTTTATTCAAGGTACATGTTATTAGTAATGTTTTATGATTGATAGTTAGGAATAATAATATAATCCTTCACTACAGTAATTATCCCATTTGGATACCCATTATAAGATTCTATACTAAAATCATTGTTAACCTATTTCTTTCTACTTTATCTCATTGACAAAAAAATCATTGCATGAGAAATAACAATCATAGTGGAAAACCACGTAATCATTAAAAGATAACATATGAAATATCTAAATGATTTAAACTACTTTTGAATCATGGAAATATTTGTTTAATAATAGGTAATTCATATTCATAATATATTTAAATTATTCATAAATGTTTATAAATAGTTTATGAATTTCAAGAATATATCTCTAGGGAGTGTCAAACTATGTGGGTATTAATCCATGTTTTTGGAACCATGTGATGAATGATTCATTATCAAAATTCTATTTTCAGATGTATTACCTCTATGTACCTATATATCAGATACAAATTTACATTTAGTATCTATACAAGGATGTAATTACGTGGAAACCACGTGCTCCATCATTTAACAAAATACTATATAATTATCCTATACATTGATTCATATTTAGAATTATCATTAGAGATATCTAAAGACATATATATAAAAATTTATCTTTCGATCCCATTACATGTTTCTACACATAGTTTCCAATTTTTAAGTAAACAATTTCTCTAATAACATCAATAGAGGATCATGCATATCATACATTTATATATAAGATCATTATAGATGAATAGTAAATAAATTTCCCAAAAACAACCTCAATTTTCATAATAGATTGGTGTATTTGGATAATAGGAACAAATTATTTTAATTTGGTGAATGTTTTTCCATGTCTCCCATAGATATCCTTCCATTATGGACTCTTCAATGAAATAACCTTCCTAAATACATTCTTCATAACTCATCAAATGGTAACAAATGAATGTGTGACCTCAAATGCTCAATAATTGTAAAAAAGGGAGACACATAAGAATAACACGAGATATGAGTTTAAATACTTGAGAAAAAAAAATCAAAACCATTCCAAGTATATTAAATATCCTAATATTGGGTTTTTAATAGAGATGGATAGTTTAGAAGACAGGAATCGTATAGAAATAAATTAACATGCACCATGAGGGCATAAAATATGTATATGAAATAATATATAATTAATAAATTTAAGAAAATAATATCATATAAAGGGCGGTAAATCCTTACTTCATATATATCATAGTGGAATTGGTTCACTTACCAAAGGATCTTAGTAGTCACGGTTCTCTCTGAATACAATCTTATTCGAAAGAATATTTTAATAGTATGGGTTCACCCCCACTACATTTATATCTATCTCATGTTATATGATTCATTAAAAAATTCATTTGAGGGATATATAGGTCCCAATAATCTTTTTTATAATGTTGCATTCATCCATTGTTATAATGTTACCACCATTTATTCCTATAATATAACCACAATGAGATAATAAAATTGAAACATGTTTTATCTATAATCTCATTAAACAATCATCAAATAATAACCCATTAAATAAAATGGGGTATATAAAACTTTCATCATGTAATAACATGTTGATAATTGTAAGGCATCAAAATCATTTCATCATTTCATTATAAGATAACACATGGAAAAAATAAGTAGGTTTCATATTAATTTTATCATTAAATAACCCATTGAAGAGAAATGAGCTTCATAAAAATCATCATTAACATTAACAATACAAAAAATAATGGTTTACATGATTCATATCCCTATTAAAAAATATTTTTCATCAATTGATGTCATCATATGAGAAAATTTAGTTTTAAATATCATTTAAAACATTTCATGATAAAAAAAATGTTTCATTGAATATAACTTCTGAAAAATAAAACACTTTCAAATTACATTTATTTTCATATATCCTTGAAAATTTTTAAAATAGAAATTAAAATTAATTATAAACAATTATTGAGGAAAATATTAAATCCACATTGGAAAATTCATTTTAAAACATATAATAATTTCAAAATCCAATTCACATTGAAATCATTTATTAAAATAAAAAAAATTATTTAAATATATTTCATAAAATAAAATTGTAAAATTATAGAGGAATCCTGAAATAGTTAATTGGTCACCATAGCTAGATATATTATTTATCCCATGAATGTTAAAAAAAATTCATTTTACATATTTTGTTAATAAAATGTGAGAAATAAAAATAAAATGAAATCAATATTCCTTTCAAAAAATATTTTTAAGAAAAAATGTTTAAAAAAATAATTAAAAATTCATTTTAATTATTTTATAATAATTTTTTTAAAAAATAGGTTTTTAGTAGAACAAAGATTTTTCGAATAAATATAAAAATAAGGATTTTATGTCTTTAAAAATCAAAATAAAATATTATATACCTAAATTGTAGAAAATGAATGAAAACATGTAGTCTTAATATATAAATGAAAGATAATAAAATCAAAAGATTCATTGAGATAAAGATCATAATAATTCATTATTGTAATCATATTTTTGAATAATCCAAAAAAATTACGAGATTGTAACATAAGACCCTTACAACATTGGTTACATTGAATCATAATACCCATAAATGTTTAAAAATATATGAAATATAAAATATTATAAGAATAAAAAAATTAATGGTATTATATTTCCATGGGAATACATATACACCTCATGAAAAGGATATGTGAGATTAAAAATTCACAAGTCTCAATGACAGAAAATTTAGATTAGAATATTTAACCATTTAATAATATTTTGACTTATAAGAAAAATTAAATAATAAATTCAAATTTTCAAAAAACTATTAGTAATATAAATGGATTCATGATATACAATTTTTAAGGTTTAATATATTCACTAACTAAATTAAACCATTTTTTAATTTTTATTATTCTCCTAAAATTAGAAGAGAGACTAAAAACCCTACCTTAATCTCGACTTACATCATGCACATTTGTAAATACTATATATTAAAAATATTTTTATTAAAAATATTTTAAATAATATATAACATATATATCATACCTTATATCATTAAATTATTTTAATTTATTACCCAATTAATAAAAATTCTATTAAACATCACATTTTAGCTAATGACTGCTTTCTTTTCCATGTCAGTTGTAATGATATAATTTTTCTAGATTTATTATGTTCATCCAGGTTCCATTATATATATATATAATAATAATAATTATTGTATAATTATCATATTTATAAATCATTTATTATTTCGAAACCAATCATTTATGATGGTTCTGATAAATAAGTATGTTATTATAATTGAGATGATAGGTCGTACGTATGCATGAGTAGCATATTCATTTTTCAATGTTCATTATTGAAAATAGGTAAGTAATAATTTACAATTAAATAAAACTTATATTATCATAAATACCATATTATATTATTAAATATAATTTTACATATCATCAATGTGGTTCAGTGATGAAAACATAGAGTTATATTAGTTCTGGAACGCAGCAGTCCACATGTATAGGAATAATGTTATCATCTTTCAGTCAATGGAAAATTATGAAAAAAATGGTGTATTATCATTTGAGAATGACAAATATTTCGTGCATAATAAATATTCCATTTATATCAAATATATTGAATAACATTATCTCTATTGCCATCCATTAAATATGTTAGTGAAAACAAATAACATCCCATCACATGGTGGTTTTCCGCCATACACACGAACAAAGTTATTGTATCCTATATGAAATGGTATGTAAATAGGTATATATTATATAATCGAATAATAGGTATAATAATGTTATATTTATGATATATATACAATGAATCCATCACATTCCCATCTAGGATAGGTTTTAATGAAAAAATGAATAACATCTATTTGTGTGGGGGAAATCATTTATATACATGAATGAATATTTAGTACCAATTTTATGGAAGTGGATATGATTATACGTAATTAACATAAAATAATAAAATATAAATATATGTAATATAATTATGTTATTATATTATAATGGATTAATATGTTTTTATGGTGGTGGAAGAAGAAAGAATATAAATTAACTTATATTAGAATGTTACATCTACTAATGGTAATCCCCTTTAGTTTTCACCAATATCCTTTATATGTTGGAATATTTTAAAAAAGTGCGTCTTCTAGAAATAGTGTATAGAATTTTTGAGGTTATTTGGTAATGTATTGGAAGAACTAAAATGTTTTTCTATTTTGAATAACAGAGGACATGTGTTTCTTTCTATATGTGATGTCACTGGAACACCACTAATGTTTTGAAACAAAAAGGTGTAAACAATGTTCTAACATGGAAATTGTCTTACCAATGGACCGAGATCATGAATATGACCTTATCAGGTAATTATATGGACATAAAATATATTTTAGACAATTTTATATGTCATTTAACCATTAACGTTTTATATTAACCCTCAGTAAACCCATTTTAGATAAATTTTGTTAATTGATATTTTATATTTTTCTATTCATATTTTTCACTAAGAATCTTGAAATTATAATATAATAAAAATAATATTGATTAAAAATATTTAATCAATTATTCCAAATTTAATTAAAAAATGCTACAAAATATTATATAAAAATTAATCCCCTATAAGTGACAAAAAATTGTGCTATTAAAGCGAAAAACAAAAAAGTTTTCAAGAATTCCAATTTTTTTTTTAAAAAATAGCATTTTCATATGTTTACAGAAATATCATCTGAATATAATTTTTAATTTCTCATTTCAAAATTTAAATTCATTTTTTAAAATCAATTTTCTAAAATATGAAAAAATTATTTGTAAAATAACTTGTCAAAGAGGTGATGAGAATTATTTTTCAAAAAATACAATTTTAATGACTAAAAATAGGTTAATTAATATATAATATCATGAAAAAAAATAAGATGAATGTTAAATATTTTATTGTATATAATATTTATACCTATCATTAAAATAATTCACTAAAAGTGTTAAGTTTAAGTAATTAAGGTACATAGTGTTTCTGTTCATATAAATAGTTTATCATAAAATGATTTTAATAATTATAAAATTGTTTTTTTTCATTTTTAAATAATTATTATACAAATAATTAAATTTATATACATGGTTTAACCATATATATTTATAACTTAGTTTATATTATTCATACCGATAATTTCAAAAACTAGTAAATAACTATCATATTTATTATTTTAATTAAAAAACGTGTATCATATAATCATTATGTTGCACGTAACGAAAAAACCATCAATGTTACATTTATAACGTCATATTTAAAAGAAATTGATCATTTGGAGAAAAATCACAATCCATGGGGTGTTATAGTGATAGGTGTAGTGATAAAATTATCCTTATTTATCCATAATCATAAATAATATATTAATAATTAAAGCTATATAATTTGTTAGCACATAGAAAAAATGTTGTGAGGACAACCCTCTAGACAGTCATTGAACATCACAACTATAATAGATCAAAATGACCGAATAAAGATTATAATTAAATTGATATTGGGAGAGATGGAGGGGAAGACGAAACACATAACTTAAAAATATATCTGTGTAATTATAGAAAAAACATAAAGTAAAAAATCAAACAAAAAATAATGCATACTCCTAGTCAGTATTCCTCACCAAACTATTACCCAGCTAAAATATCCAGTCCCCTAGACTTGTATTAATAGTCATAAATCCCCTAATGTATTATAAATTTCGTAAAATATTATAATTAATTGGTCTTAGTAAACCTATTCCATTATCAGGCCATTTTTGTATGATTCATCTATAAACATATAGAAAAATAAATAAATTGATTCACAAAAACATGTTTCGTGGGGTGAACTAATGATTCATTCAATGTATTTTCATTGATTGACTCATTTTCACGGCTTTAATGATTAAATTATTTATTTGTAACTTTTCAGGTAATTTTATGATGTAGAAATGTTGTACCACACCATAAAACATTGTGGATTTCTAATGATTTTTTTATTTGTTCCTAATATCATATAACATTTATAATGATGTTCATGTAATGAATCGGTTATTATCATTGTGAATGTATTTGTTCTAGAGATTTTTCCTAAATTTATACACGAATAATAAATTTTGATCATCATCCTTTTTCCATTACATGACATAAATCACAGGATATAATTTTCTTCATGAATTCAACAATTATTTTCTTATCATAGATCATTCATGGTATCCTATAATATATTAATAAAACAATAAAATAGAAACATTAATAATTAATTTAATTTAATAAAATTTCATTTGAAATCAAAATATGATTGCGTAGAATTGTTTTCAAAGCTTCTATTTACACAAATTTAAATGTAATCAACAGAGAAACCACAACATTTAAAATAAAGCACATTACAATGAATGATGATTAATAAAAAATATTATAAAAATAATTAAATTATATTTTTGTATATAAAATTTTCAAAAGACCTACATTTTAAAAACATGTGGGCATATAAAATATTTCTTTAATCAATGTAAATATAAAATTTAGGGGGAACATTATTTTTAGGAGACACAAAATAAAATTACATTACCATTAGACAATGAATACGTGGTTTCAATTATCAAAACAATTTGAATTATTGATTTTGAGGTGGGTTGTAATGTTTATATATATGAACATATGAGGAAACAAGATTTCATAATTTCATTGGTATATGATATATATTTTCACATTATAGATATTTATAAGTTCACTAGAAGAGAAATTATGGGTTAGCTAGACAAAATTATGTGATATCACTAGAAAAAGATTAGATATTCTCCTAGAAGGATATTACGAGGAATTTGTTTGAAAATTGTTGAAAAATCATTTGGGATGGTGTTTGAGGCCATTGAATGCACATTATCATTTTTTAGAAGATGAACCGCTTCTAAATAGTGAGGTTATTAGAATAAAATATTAACAGAATGACGAATTTCTTATATATATGTACAAATATGTTCATTGAAAAATTATATAATCTCCAGAAAAAAATATGTTTATTTTAGTTTTTTGATGTTTTTAATGTTTATTTTTGGTGACATTATTGTAAGGCGTGTTAAATATATTTTTTTGACTTATTTTATTTTAAAAAACATTAAAATTATTATTTTAGATTCATTTTATGTCAGCTACTATATGACCAATGTAATATTTTCACATTAAATGTTGGTTTTTCAATAACTAATGTTTAGTATCACATTTAACATCATATATATTGAAACTGACATTGAAATTTACATTTTAAATCAGTTATACTATAACTAATGTAAAAATCTATCTACCTTTTTAAAAATATCTCAATATTCATTACTAACATCGAATAAAACAAAATATCGATGAAGGAAATAAATCAATGAAATAAATAAATTATATTAATAAATAAATTAACCTGACTATAAAGCATCATGGAGTGTTTATAAACATAATTTTCACCAGAGTAATGAACTCATGCGATATCCAATGAAATAGATTATGATGTGTATAAGAATATGGAAGAATATTTATAATTTTAATGTGTTCTAAAGAGGCATTCATCATTATAAAAAATGATTCCTTCATATGTATATCAATTGAGAAAATGAATTCTAAAAAATGAAATCATCTAATTATAATTAAAAATACCATGATGAGATCACTGATATATGAATATGTGGAGCAATGACGAAAATTAAATGTGTTTACATGACATTTAAATGTATGATTCATAGAGGCAAATAAATGACATTATAATATCATACCATGGAATCATAATTTTAAGATAACAATTCAGTGATTCAAAGGTGTACTAGGAAAATATTGAAAATAATGTTATCTAATCTAAAATTTTATCTTTCATATCCATTATATTTTATCCATTATTAAAAAGACATTTATTTTTATAGTTGGAGTTAATCATTGAGTTTTTAATGTTAGTTTTTAAATAACCAATGTTCAATATATGTTTATATTGATAATTTATTAAAAACAAAGTCCAAAATCTCAATATTTGTTATCTTTATGGTATTTTTTATAAATAGTAAATGTGAAATAGTTATTAACATATGTTATTTAAAAAAACATAATAATATTCCAATTTAAATGATATTTTCCATAAAATTTGTTCTATTGGGTATACATTCATTTAGTTTAGAAGATGATTTGGTTGTTAATATTCCCTATGAAAGATTAATTAGAATATTGATATTATGTAAAGTCCAAATAAAGAATTGTGAAATGTTTAGATTTGGGGATGGTTGAAATTAATTTTAAATTTTACTGTAGAGTTAAATTTAATAATGGAAGACAATGTATTATATAAATTGGAATTACAATCACAAATATTTTCAAGAGACATCACATAAACAATACAATGTTAAAACCATTATGATGATGTTGAGATATAATATCAATGTCCAAATATTCAATAATAGAATGTTCATGATAAATGCAGAGATCTATAGAAATGTTCTTGACTGTTGGGGTTGTGTTTTATAGAAGCTTTGATGGAGACAAATACAAATAACATTTATAGATATTGAATCTAGTTAATCATACAATTGATGTCATTCGAAGTATAGAAGTATTGTTCGTGTTTTCAAAAATGTTATTATTGATTTTCAATTTATATAAATGGGGAACTCTATTTAATAAAATGGTTTTCAATTTGGATAATATTGGATTTGATAATTTTTAGGTAATAAGTTCCCCACAATTCTAACCAATAATCCTCAAAAAATATATTCAGTTGATGAATAATATTTTATAGATTAGTTTACTAAATTAAAAGGTAAAAGATGATCACTCTTCAAGATTATAATGTTTTAGATGGTTATATTTGTATAATGTTGATAAAATTCTATTCTAGAGTTAAAGAAGGTAATAAAAAATGTTGTATCTATTAAGAACCATTAAAATAACTTTTGGGGATTAACTGTGTAGGATGAAATTTTTTCAGTGGATGATCTATTCTAAGGAAACGATATTTGTTTATTGATCAAAGTAAAAAAACACTTGACATGAAAACATTGAGTGAATAATGTATTAGGTTCCCACATTGGGAGAAGTCATTTTTAAAATAATTGTCATTAAATCTATTTATTATATTAATGTTGGTGATTAAATTATTTCTTATTATTTAAACTATAAATAACCTTATACAGTTGAATATGTTAATATCATGTTAAATAAATTCTTAATGGGGGAACCACTTACAAAATCCCCCTTCATATTTTTCATACTATTCATGTATAATACTAGTTGTATTATTGAATGTTACCCTCTGTTGGATTTTTATTTATGTAATGGGGGATTTAAATATGTTTAATATTTTTTATGATCATTCATTTATTTGTAAAAAAAATTATGGAAGTAAAAATAAGATGATACCATATCTCATATATATTTTCATAGAAGTGGTGTATTTTATTACAATATTTATTCAACAATGAGAAAACGATACACCTATGACCTTTGTAGAGAAATGATAAATTGGGGTTTCTTGTAAAGGATAATAATTCACCAATATATTTCATATCATAATATGCTTACACCATGATATTGGGTTTTCAATCAGTCATGGAAACATGGGATAAGATATAAATTGTTCATTGAATTTAACTACAAATTGAAAGAATGAAAACAGAAAATATAGAGAAGTCATATTGAGTACATTAATATCAATCAATGAAATCATATATAGTTATATATCAAGGGTCAGTGAAATAATAAGTGAAATCAGAGTTTTAATTTCACTCTTTAAAATTCAATAATTTACAATAATCTATTGAAAATATTATTAAATACATTTTATCGAAAATTTTGATCCTTTTATGATATGTATTACTTATCTAATAAAAATTTTATAAATATTATCATGTAACATGAAATGTTGTGGATTCAAAACATAAGGAAATGGATATGAAGGAAATGAAATTTGATTTCATTAGAAAATTGAAATAAAATGTATAGAAATTTTAATCTTCTGAAGAAATCTATGAAAATTGAATAGAGGATAAAAAATAGAAGTGGGAAATTTACGTTATAGTAGAACCCCAATACTTTTCGAAATTTTAATATTTGAAAAAATTTAACGTTGTTTCTTACTTTATTTTCATAAATAACCATGATAAATGTACACTAAAATGAACAAATTATTTTTCTATGTTACATACTAGGTATTGTTTTACCAGACAATAATATATTAATAAAATATTATTTTTTAATATAAAACATAACCTAGCCGTTAAATTATTGTCCATGAATAGTATTAACCTAATTTATAATTTCCAATATTTAATTTAATTGTATCATTCATTTTATGTATTTTCTATACATGGAATGAGAAAAAATTAAATTTTGGGATAAAAGAAGTATTTATCAAAAAATGCAGTTTTGTCACCTATCAAATGTGAAAAAATTTTAAATCCAATATTTTACATTTTAATTTATTAAATTTGAAAAAATAATATTCTTTTTTAATGTGTAATATCAAAATATACTTTTGTTTATTTTTTGTGTAATGGCCATGACCTCTCAGGCACATTCCTTTGTTGAATTATGATTTTTGAGCTGTTATGGGAGGTTAGGGTGTCTTTCTCCCAACAATTTTCCAATTTTTTCAGTTCTATGAATAATGTTTCACGAATGGTAACCTTCTAATGGTTTCCTTCTAATGGGGACCATGAACACAACTTCCAGAACGGTAACCTTCTAACAGTGACCTTTTCATGGTATACTTGAATAGTGTTTCCAGAATGGTAACCTTTAATCGGTGACCTTCTAACGGATACCATGAATAGTTTTTCTAGAACGACAACCTTCTATCGGTGAACTTCTAACGGTGACCATGAACAGTGTTTCCAGAATGGTGAGGTCTATCGGTAACCTCTAACGGTAGGTGTACTGTAACAGTAAGTGTACAGAGTTTCCAGAACAGTGAGGTTTATCAGTAGCCTCAAATGGTGAGGTCAATCGGTAACCTATAATGGTGAGGTCTTTCGGTAACCACTAATGGTGAGGTCTATTAGTAACCTCTAATGGTGTGGTCTATAGGCAACCTCTAACAGGGAGGTCTATCGATAACCTCTATTGGTGAGGTCAAATGGTGAACTTTTCTTTCCTTTGCCAAATTTTGAGTATGCGAACAGTGTTTCCAGCTTCCAACATTTTCACCCCTTAAGCATTTCCTTGGACTTAAAATGCATTTAAAGCCTCAATTTAAGGGCTCTAAGGCCGATTCAAATACCATAAGTCCTATATTAATTATTCCTATGGCTCGGGATGTTTTTACTTGGTCAAACTGCATGGGTTAATGTGATCCACTTTTAACGAGGAATTAAGCGTATCTTAAACCATTTCCCCATTAAATCTTCAAAAGGGACAAGATATCATGATCCCTTGTTCTTCCTCTTTGTTCTCGGCTATGAAATGATAGAACCTTTCAATCTTTCCCATAGGAGTTTCCGAATCAAACATTACTCCTCGGATTGGTTCTTACCTGTTTTGATGCAACCATGCTGTATTGAACAATCTTCGATATAAGGTATGTTTTATCATCGATCTTTTGGGGACCATCTTCTCATATTTCTACTTTCCATGTTATAGCATGTAATATTCATGCTTCTAATGGAGTTTTATTGGGGTTTGGTTGGTGCTGTTGTACCGTGGCACCCATGGGTGGATGCAGTTATCGCGAGAGGAGGACCGTGACCTGTTGTGCGGATAAAAAACGTGAGGAACTATTTGAGGTAGGGGATTTGTTGATTACTTTTATTTTACATGCAACTATATTTTTAGCATGAGTAATACGCCTGGATGACAATAGAATTTACATAATAAATATTTTATTCAGATATATAAATTGATATTGATCGTATGTTATTGCCTCATGTTCTACTAGATAGTGTGATATCTACTCTTATTTTGATTAGTTGTTCATTCTTAATGGAAATCAATAATGAACATAAAATGGGATTAATTGATAATTTTTTTGCTAAAAGATAAATATTAATTTAAACGAATTAGGTTCTATCTGTAATTTATGTTAATCAAATTGGCGCAGAAAGATTGTTTAATTATTTGTGATAGGATACAGATTAGGTTTCCCAAATTTGGAACCTATTAATAATAAGTCTGTTAATTCAAGATGGATTAAAGAACTAATTGTTTTATAATTCTTTAAATGTATCTGAGTTAACCTCATGATTGTTAATGGGCCAATAGACCTATTGATATGATTTTGTTTTCCTACTTCTTGTGATGTGATGTGATCATCGATGGTCGTTGTGATATGTGGGGGAATGGATGCCTTTTGGTTGTGGCAGAAGATGACGCCTAGAGTTGTGAGATGCATCAGTTATGCATGTGGGTGTTGGGTAGGACACCAGGGATGATGTAATGGGATGAATGTGATTATTGGATGCTTATGGTTTCATAGTTATTGTTTATCTACTTTAATTTTCCACAATGCTCAAGGTAGCTGGTCTAGCTTACCATTCTTCCTAAAGAGGTGAAGAAGCGTGGGGTATGACACGTGCATTCCGTGTTTAGAATCTCAAGGGAGGATGGGTCTATACTCATTCTATAGGTGGAAAAGACTTGACAGGTAGTACATCTACTCACCGTGTTGATCCCCTTTTGTTTAGTATCATTGAATGTTTTTCTAGAATGCCTAGGAATGTGTGAAAGTAATGAATATTTGAACAAATGGTGTTAACCCATGGGGTTGGGGTTTTCTAGAAATTAATGTTGAGGATTTGTTTGTAAAGGGACAATGGATTTTTGAGTGTTTATAATAATTAATTATCATAAATTGTAACTGATAAAAAGGGAATAAAGTAATCTAATAAAGCTCATTAAATGGTTGTGTGCTTATAGGATACCTAGTCTTAGAAGTAGCATCCTAGAGTCTGAGATACGTTAGTTGCAGTCGTGTCTAAGACTAGGGAATTCCCAAAGTGTGTTTGTGAGATATAATATATATCCTGTAATTTTTTGTGTTTTTATATGATACTCCACCATGTCAGTAAGGGAAACTGACACCCCAGGGATTCTGAGCCCTGTGTGGTGTTTTCCCCAACATTCTAATGGGAGGATGGATGGATGACTACCACCTTTGGCCCCGCTCTCTTCTCTTGGTAGTTACTGGTTCCCAAAGGCACATTGTATAGTTTTCAACATATATGTGTTTAGAGGGATGTAATGTGTTGTTGTTATTCAAACATATATATTCGGGATATAGTTTTCTATGTACTACTATAGGTGTAACGTGTATAGGCTGTGATGGCTTGAGGATCCTTACATGGTGTATGGGTTGTGATGGGTTGAGGTATAATACCCAACGTATAATAAACTTTATAAGAGCTGTGGTGGCTCCCAGAAAATACATGTTACTTTGGTGTGTGGACGTGGTGGTTTTGTTGCACAATGTGTATATTGTGGTGCTTCTCCCAGGTGTCTGTGGGCAAACCTTTTTGGAGAGAGATGCTCATGATGTGCGGCGATGGGGTAGAGTGGAAAACCATTGGGGAAGTAGTAGTGTGGTACCCTTGATATTTTTTACTATATGATATATTATTGTATGTGTTACATGGTGAGAGAATCCATAGTGATGTTGGGAACGTAATATACCTGTTAATGTGACGATTTAGTTTCACTTGGTGTTCACTGTGCTTTAGCATGCTTTATTTACTTTTGCACGAGAGGCTTCAGGGAGGTTCCTACTGAGTATGCTGTTATACTCATCCTATCTATATAAAAACTATTTTTCTAGTCACTTATAGCAGGATAGAGATCAAACTGGTTTCTACTAGCCTATGGTTGTACGAGCTGTTCGGGATTACGGTTGTTACTGTCTTTACATTCATTTGGGTACTTGTAGATTTTCACATCCAGTTGTTGTACATTTTTCATGAACTTTCATATATTCACCTGGGTTTCATTTATATTTTAGTTCTAAGTTGGAGTTGGTGGTGTTTATCTTGTGTCTCTCTTCCGCATGTGTTCTCTTAGAGGTTAATGCCTCCCATTTGTGTGTTTATTATACCCTCCATGCTATTCGCCGACCTAGGGCCTGCTGGAGGCGGGACTCAGGGGTCATTATCTCCCTTTTCACCTTTCCGACCTAGGAGGGGTATACATTGTGGGGAGGGGGTTTCAACAGAGTGGTATCAGTAGTCGGGTTGAGGAATAGGATTGAATTTAATGTTAGGCACAGGTGAGGTTGCATGGGTTTGTAGGGAAACGATTTTATTCTTGTTTAGAAAGTGAAGTAAACACTGGATACCGACTTTGACATTGGCGTTCAGGGCCCCCTATGATCTGATGTATGGACCATTATGTTTACAATGGATACTAAACAAGGTGACACTAGTTGTTGGGTAGAGGCCTAGGAAAGGATCGTACATCGTTATTCTTTGTGCCTATGTTTTAATAGGTAGGACATTGGATAGGTTAACCAAAAATAAATAAAAGAAAAAAATTAATTAACTAATATTGAGTTTTCAATATTCCAGGTTTTGGAACTATGATGGTAGTTATTTTATAGGTATGGCTCTAGGTCAACATCCTCGTCAGGTTAGCGCAGAAAATGTCCAGAAGGGTGTTATAGTAGATCACTGCAGGGTAGAGGTTGATGACGGTGACACTTGGAGATAAACACATCGAGAGTATCAACGCCAGAGTCTGCAGAAGTATGAGTTCTCTATTTCATATGTAGTCATGGAAGACTGGTTAGAGTAGGTCGATATTGTCTTCATTTCGATACGTGCTCGTAAAGATCATTGGGTGTCCTTGGTTGTGACGATGCTGCATGGAGCAGCGAGGCAGTGGTGGTTCTTCTTCCTCGGGGATCGTGAGGAGTCAGCGATCTCATGGGAGGTGTTCTGAAACAGGTTTAGAGTGGAGTTTCTTTCGCAGACTGGGAAGGCGTCCAGTCACAAGGAGCTTCTTACCCTTCGACAAGGGAGCTCTAGTGTTCAAGAGTTTGGAATCCGTTTTAGGAACCTTTTACGATATTCTTCAGACCTGTTACCAGATGAGGAGGCCAGGGTGATGTATTTCTAGTTGGCTTTTCATCTAGAGATCCAGTGTCAGTTCACCCAATTTATGCCAAAGAAATACAATGAGGTGCTAGTGATGGCAGAGGTTGTTGATAGGACATTTTCCAGGACCGGATCATCACGAGAGGGGAATCGTCATGATTTCTCATGAAGAAGATCTTTGGTCTGGGGTTCCCGATTTTTAAGGAAGAAGAGTTTTCGTTCAACCAGGGGTAGGTCCCAGCCCTTCCCATCTCGTTTCACCTGAGGCATCAACTCTCAGGCCTATTCCAAGGGAACATGCATTTGTTTTTCTTGTGGTGGCCATGGTAATCAGCAGTGAGAGTGGTCGACCATTCATAGAAATCATTGTGTGCTAGGTGCTACACTCCAGGTTCTTCAATTGAGGTAGTTCCAGCCGATGAAACAACATCCATTTACACGAGCATTAGATCAGTAGAGGGTAGATGTGGCAGGTAGAGTACAACACCATGACCCTACCCATACTCAGAGAGTAGAGCGCAACCATGGTGGTGGTCATCATCCGGGTCAGAGAGGCCATGAAGGAGGTTGTTGTCAGCTTCATGCTCTAGCATTGCCTTCCCCAGGTGAGACATACGTCGTTCGAGGTACCCTTTTCTTGTTTTTTACCTTGGTGTATGCCTTTTTTGATTTATGAGCTACATAGTCCTTCATATCACCTACCCTTTTCCATGCATTGGGACATGAGGTAGAGAGGCTTCAAGTTCCCTTGGGGTTGACTAAGCCAGTTGGAGGTCGATCTGACTTGTTTGAAGTATGAAGAGACTATGAGTTAGTGTTGGGGAAACACTTCTCTTGGGGAGATTTACAATGTTTACAAATACAACCATATGATGTGATCCTCAGAATGGATTGGTTGTATTAGGTGAAGGCTATTGTGGATTTCTTTAGTAAGAAGGTCGTCTTCATTGGTGCGGATGGAGGGCATGTTGTGTTTGTTGGTGAGCGAGATTCTCAGGTGGATCATAGGCATGTTCCATCCTTATCATCCATGATGGATGAGATGATTCTAAGTTGTTCAGAGGTTTATCAGATGGCACTTCCTAGGGTCGTAGAGGAGTACCTTGATGTCTTTCTAGAAGATGTTGTATCATTACCCCCTCGACTAGAGATCATGTTTGGGATCGAGCTACAACAAGGAGCATCTCCTATCTCTATGTCTCCACATAGGATGTCCCATTCTATGTTACGAGAGATACATATATAGTTTGAGGGCCTTTTATAGTGTGGTTTTGTTCAGCCAAGTGTGTCACCTTGGGTGCACCAGTTTTCTTCATGAAGAAGGCTGACTGCAGTTTGTTATTGTGTGTCGATTATCATTGCTTAAACAAAGTGGCAATAAATAATATCTATCCTCTTCCGTGGATTTATGATTTATTTGATCAACTTAATGTTGCAATTTAGTTCTCAAATATCGACTTGCGGTTAGGATATTATCAGATGCGTTTGAACGATGTGGATATACCGAAGACTGTTCTCCGTTGTCGTCATGGGAATTATGAGTTTGTTGTAATGTCTTTTAGTGTGACGAATTCTCTAGTTGTATTCATGTGATTGATGAATGTTTTATTCTGTGAGTTCCTGGAAAAGTTCATGTTAGTTTTCATCGATGACGTACTTGTGTACTCCACATCTAAAGAGGAGTATGTTGAGCTTTTACATGATGTTTTGGGAGTTCTTCATAAACATCAGTTGTTCAGGAAGTTGTAAAAGTTTCGGTTTTGGGATCGTGACGTCTGTTTCATGGGTCATGTTGTGTCCCAACATGGAGTAGTTGTGTATCCTTCGAAGATTGATGCAATTGTGTCTTGGGAAGCCCCCAAGACAGTGTCAGAGGTGCGAATTTTCCTTGGTCCCACAGGCTACTACAGGAGGTTCGTAGCCAATTTCTCACGAGATGCGACTCTGTTGACAGATTTGACTAGGAAGGATCAGGCGTTCAAATGGACTGATCATTGTCAGGAAACATTCGAGTATCTAAATGAGAATTTAGTAAGTGCTAGATTCCTTTTTCATCCAGATAAGGGAGTTCTGTTTGATGTTTTCTACGATGCTTCATATCTAGGGTTAGGCTATGTTCTCATGCATTAGAGGTCAGTTGTTTCTTATGAATCTCCAAAGTTATTTCCCCATGAACACAAATATTCCACCATTGATCTTGAGTTGGCATCCATGGTGTTTTCTCTGAATTTGTAGAGACATTACCTCATTGGTGAACACTATGTGGTTTTCACTGATAATAAGAGTTTGAGGTATGTTTTATCCTAACGTTACTTGAACATACGACAGTGTCTGTGGATGGAGTTCTTGCTGGAATACGACTTAAAAATATTGTGTACACCTGGAAAGGGGAATGTTGTAGCTGATACACTGAGTCAAAAGTAACATAGTGATGCTGTGCGTGAATCCGGTGATTCCTGGAGAGTAATGGAAGAACTGTCAGTATTTCCTCTGGATATGGAAGAATCTGGGGGTAGAGGTTGTCTTTTTCAGATGACGGTACAGTCATCCCTAGTGCAGAAGGTGGAAGAGTCCCAGTTTGGGGGAAATTGAGGTGGAGGTCTGGAGAGACCGAGTTGTTTGTGGTGAGGCCCCTGGTGTTTGGACTGAGGATGAACAACACCCAGTGTTGTATCATGGAAGGCGTTTTTCCATTGACAATGCACGATATGATTCTTAGAGAGTTACACAGTTCTCCTTTAGCAGTACATTTTGGAGTGACAAAGATGTACCGATCATTGATGAGTCAGTTTTGGTGGCCTGGGCTGAAGTGTGTGGTTGTATAGTTTTTTTCTTGATGTTAGTTTTCCAGATGGTGAAGGTCGAACATCGTGTTCCTGGTGGTCTTCTCCATGCATTAGAGATTCCTCAGTTGAAGTGGGAGGATATCTCAATGGACATTGTTTCGGGTTTACCTCGAGCTCTGGGATAACATGATTCTATTTGGGTGGTAGTGTATCGTTTAACACAATCACCCCACATCATATCGATCAAGGAATCGATCTCAGTGGAAATTTTGTCGAGGCAATATCTAGAGGAGGTGGTGAGACTTCATGGAGTCCCTAGGATGATCATTTCTGATTGAGATCTTCGTTTTACCTCAAGGGTGTGGAGAGGTATCCAACAAGATTTTGGTTCTCTACTATTCCTTAGAACTGTTTTTTATCCTCAAATGGATAGTCAGACAAAGCGAACCATCCAGACACTTGAAGACATGTTACGATCTTGTGTTGTTGATTTTGGAGGTTCATGAATGAAGCAATTACTATTGTTGGAGTTTGCTTAAAATAATATTTTTCACTCCACCATCAGTACGGCGTCGTTTGAAGCCTTTTATGGATGACCTTACCGTGCTCTGTTGTGCTGGACTGGGGTTAGAGAGTCAACAATTTTTGGACCAGAACTAGTGCAGAATAGAACAGAGATGGTCCAAGTGTTTCATGGGAGGATGAAGACAGTGCAGGATCAACCGAAATCATATGCTGATCAAAGGAGGATACCCTTGGAGTTTAATGTTGGGGATCATGTGTTTCTGAAGGTTAATCCCAGTCATGGGTAGCGAAGGATTGATCATGGAAGTAATCTCTCTCCCTAGTTTGTTGGGCCTTTATAGGTGTTAGCTTTTGTTGGAGTTATGGAATATCGAGTAGCTCTTCCCCCAGAGATGAGTTGGATACATGATGCTTTCCACGTATCGCAGCTCTGTTGTTATCCTCATGATGACTCTCACATCATCGATTGGGGATAGATTGATTTTGATGATGATGAAACCTTTTAGGAATGACTTTTGGAGATCCAATACCGCAAGGAGAAGGTGTTACATGTATGTTCTCTTCCCCTGGTTCATGTCTTTTAGAGACATAGTTGTGTCGAGGAGAGTACTTGGGAGTGGGAGTCCCAGATGCGTGTCCAGTACACAGAGCTGTTTTATGTTGATGTGATGAGTTTTCTTTGATGCTTTATTTTATGTACATTCGATGTGATGTTATGATTAAATTGTTTTCATATGGAATTTTTGTTCCCTTACTCTCGGATTTCTTGGTTTTGATTCTGCTTTCGAACAACTCATGGTGGTTTTCCCAGGAGAGGTATCTTACAGGGTGGTTGTTTATACCCCTCTTTTCTTCTGTGTTGGATTTGAATTCTCATGGATGAGAATGTTTTGAGAGGTATCTAATGTAATTTATTAGACCTCTCCGACCTATTCCATTGTTGAATTATGTTTTTAGAGGTGTTCTGGGAGGTTATGGAGTGTTTTTCCCAACAGTTAGACAAATTTTTTCAGTAATGTGAACAGTGTTTCGAGAATGGTATCCTTCTAACGGTGACCATGAACAGTGTTTATAGAACAGTAACCTTATAACGGTGACCTTCAAACAATATACTTGATTAGTTTTTCCAAAATGGTAACCTTCTATCGGCGACCTTCTCACTATGGCCATGAACAGTGTTCCCAGAACGGTATACTTCTATCAGTGACCTTCTAACAGTGACCATGAATAGTGTTTCCAGAATGGTGATGTTCTAATAGTGACGTTCTAACTGTAGAATTGAACAGTGTTTCCAGAATGGTGGGGTTTATTGGTATACTCTTTCAGTAACTTCTATTGGTTTGTGTACATTAATAGTAGGTGTACAGTGTTTCAAGAATGGTGAGGAGTATCGGTAGCCTCTAACAGTGAGTTCTTTCAGTAACCTTTAATGATGAGGTCTATGGGTAAGCACAAATGGTGAGGTCTATCAGTAACCTCTAATGGTGAGGTCTATCGGTAACCTCTAACAGTGAGGTCTAACAGTGACGTTTTCCTTCCTTTTCCAAATTTTGAGTATGTGAATAGTGTTTCTAGCTTCCTACAGTTTCACCCCTTTAGCGTTTCCTTTGACGTAAAATGCATTTAATGCCTCATTTTATGGTATCTCAGGCCGATTCAAAGTCCATAACACCTATATTAATTATTCTTATGGATCGGGATGTTTTTAATTGGTCAAACTATGTGGGTTAATGTGATCCTATTTTAATGGGGAATAAAGCATACCTTAAACTATTGCCCCATTAAATATTTAAAAGGTACAAGATATCATCTTCCCATGTTCTTCCTATTTGTTCATGGCTATGATATTTAAGAACATTTTAATCCTTCCCGTAGGATTTTCCCAATCAAACTTTACTCCTCGGATTGGTTTCGACCTGTTTTGATGCACTAAAACTGTATCGATCAATCTTCTATATAAGTTATGTTTCATCGTCATTACATTAGGGATCATCTTCTCATATTTCTCCTTTCCATGTTATAGAATTTAATGTTCATGCATATAATAGGTATTTCCGGGGGTTTGGATGGTGTTGTCGTACTGTGGCACCCTTGGGTGGATGCTGTTGTCGTGAGAGGAGGATCGTGACCAGTTGTGTGGATAAAGAACGTGAGTAAGTATTTGGGGTAATGGATTCGTTTCATTTCTTTCTTTTACGTGAAACTATATTTTTATCATGTTTAACCCCACTGTATGAAAATAGAATTGATATATAATAAATATTTTACTGGATTAAAAAATTGATATCGATCATAATTTATTGCCTCATGTTCTGCTAGATAGTGTGATATCTACCCTTGCTTTGATTAGCTATCCGTTCTTGATTTAAATCGGTAGAGAATGTAAATTGGGATTAATTGATAATTGTTTGGCTGAAAGATAATGGGGGATGTAAAAAATCTGTTTCTAGTTATAATTTGATGTTAATCAAAATGGCACAGAAAGAATGTGTAATTATTTGATATAGGTTACTGATTAGGTTTCTTGAATTTAGAACCTATGAATAGTAAATCTGTTAATTCAAGATAGATTAATGAACTGATTGTTTGCTAATTATTTAAAGTGTTCTGAGTTACCATCTTGATTGTTAAAGGGCCAAGAGCCCTATTGATGTGATTTTGTTTTCCTACTGCTTGTGATGTTATGTGATCCTGGATAGCCGTTGTGATATATGGGGGCATGTAGTCCTTTTGGTTGTAGTATCAGATGACGCCTAGAGTGGTGAGATGCATCAGTTATGCATGTGGGTGTCGGGTAGGACACCATGGATTATGGAATGGGATTGATGTGATTATTGTATTCTTTCTTTTTCTTATTTCTTGTTTTTCTGATTTACATTTAACCACTGATCAAGGAAGTTGGTCTTGCTTACCATTCTTCCGAAAGAGTCAATGATGCATGGGGTATGCCACTTCCTTTCCCTGTTTAGCTTCTCAAGGGAGGATGGGTCTGTGATCTTTCTATTAGTGGAAAAGGCTCGACAGGTAGTACATCGACTCACCATGTTGAGACCATTGTGTTTTGTAGCTTAAAATGATTTTCTAGAATGACTGGGAATGTGGGAATATAATGAATATTTGAATAAATATTGTTAACTCATGGAGATAAGGTTTTCTAGAACATAATGTTGAGGTTGAGTTTGTAATGGGTCAATTGATTTGGGAGTGATTCTAACAATTAATTAACTTAAATTGGAAATGATAAGAATGGAATAATGTAATCTAATAAATCTCATTTAATTTTTGTGTACTTATAGGATACATATTCTTAGAAGCAGTAGCCCGGAGACTGAGAGACGTTAGCTATAGTCGTGTCGAAGACTAGGTAATTCCCATAGTGTGGTTGTGAGATATAATATATATCTTGTATTTTTGTGTTTCTATATGCTACTCCACCTTGTAAGTAAGGGAAACTAACACCCTAGGGATTTTGAGCCTTGGGGGTGTTTTCCCCAACATTCTGGTGGGAGGATGGATGGCTGACTACCCCCTTTGGCCCCGCTCTCTTCGCTTGGTAGTTACTGGTTCTTTCAGGAAAATTGGTTAGTTTTCCCCACATATGTTTGTAGAGGGATGTAATGGCATGTGGTTATTAACACACATATATTCTGGATATAGTTTTCTATGTACTACTATAGGTGTAACATGTATAGGCTATAATGGCTTGAGGATCCTTACATAGTGTATGGGCTGTACTGGATTGAGGTATAATACCTAACATATGAAACACATTATGCGAGCTGTGGGGGCTCCCAAAAACATCCTGATTATGTTGGTGTGTGGATGTGGTGGTTTTGCTACACGAGGTGCATATTGTGTAGCTTCGCCCTGGTGTCTATGGGAAAGACTTTTTGGAGAGTGGTGCTCAAGACGACCGACATTGGGGCAGAGCGAAAAACCCGTGGGGAAGTAGTAGCGGGGTACCCTTGATATTCATTCCTATATGATATATTTTTTTATTACATACTTAGTGAGAGTGGACTTGGTGAGGTTGGGAACTTAGTATACCTATTTAGGTGATGAGTTAGTTTCACTTGTTGTTCACTGTGCATTAGCATGCTTTCTTTACATTTTCAAGAGAGGTTCTGGGGAGGATCCTACTGATTATACTATTATACTCACCCTATGTATATATAAACTGTTTTTCAGGTCACCTAGAGCATGTTGGAGATCAATCTGGTTTCCACTATATTCTGTTTGTAGGAGTTGTCCGGGCTTATGGTCACTGCTGTCTTTACATTATTTTGGGTACTTTCAGTTTTTCCTTTCCATTTATAGTAACTTTGCATGAAATTTCATATATGAACTTGGGTTTCTTTTGTATTTAAGTTATGATTTGGTTTTGGTTGGTGTATATCTTGTCTCTCTCTTCTGCATGTGTTCTCATAGAGGGTAATTCCTCCCATTTGTGTGTTTATTATACCCTCGGTGCTAGTCACTAACCCGGGGCCTACTAGAGGAGGGACTCAGGGGTCATTATCTCTATTTTCACATTACCGACCCAGGAGGGGTACACTTTGTGGGCCGGGGGTCATGACATTTTGGTTTATTTTCTGATAAGTTTCATGTTTTCATGAATAATGAAAATAATAAATTTTAATTGAGAATATCTTTAATCATCAAAAATAATTTATAGTGTTAAATAATAATTTTTTTAGTTTTAGATAATAATTAACTGATTTTTTATCATTTAATATATTGTATCTCATTTGAATTAAATTCAATATTAAAGAAGGATATTAACAAATATCAATCATTTGATGGTTTTTACTTTTAAATTTTTTTTTTGTCATTCAGTCAATGAGATTATGTTTAATATAATTACCATAATTTCTTCGTTTTTAATTTTGAAAAATGGATAACATATTTTCAATCATTGGGTACAAATTATTTAAATAGTTTACATTTAATTTTTTGATATTATGAATAATATCTTTAATAATTATTTAATACTGTGGTTAAGGGTAAATCATGTTACAAAAGGTAAAAATAATATTACTAATTTACCCAAAAACATATCAAAATATTATTTTATGACCAAATTAAAACCATTTAACCTAGGTTTTTTAATTTAATAATTTAATCGACACATTTCCATAAATATTTCATGGATATTGTTCAAATCAATGAATGTGACAAAATGCCACACGCTTAATTAATATAAGTATAATAATATTAATATAAAGATCACCAGAAGATATTTTAGATCATAAGTGGTCTCTATAAATATAAATTAACTATCTATGTCACATTAATTTATATTTAATTTGTTAAGGTTATAAAATTACAAGTAATTCTGAAACAATAATAAAAAATAAATTATTTTATTATTAAAAAATAAAATAAATTAAATTAAAGGTATTAAAATAAATATAATTTCATTTAATTAATTAAATTCGTGAATTTTATATATAACATATTAATTTTAGTGAAATATTGGATGTATTGGTTTGATGTTATCATATGGTATTGATATCTATAAAAATGTAAATATCTAATAGTATTAATATTGTCATAAATGATACATTAAAAAATAATAGATTATTAAATGATTTAAGTATTCAAATCAATAGGTTCCTAAAAATAACTATTAAAATGTTAAATATGTAATTAATTATTCATTTTGGTCTATATATATAATTTTATGGTAACTAGATTATCCTTATATTGTAAAATATCTAGTAAATATGGTTAGAGTTAATCTTCTTAACTAAGGGTTAAAACAATTAGATATTGTAAACATTATGACCTAAACATCTCAAAAAATCATTGGTTGAGAGGATTTCGTCCCACCATCATATCATACTCTAAATAACTCAATTTTGATCTTTTTTCAAACCTAATTTAAATTTATAAATAAATTAATAGATTTGGAGTTTCAAAAAAGTGCCCCTCCCCACTCTTTTTAAGGAGGACATATCCTTCAACATTATTCACACCTGTAAGGCCATTTTCCCTGGCCAAAACATTCTTATTTCTCATCTGAACATACATAAATTCATCTTAGAGTCCATAAATTGGTCATAAATCTAACATAAGGAATCCTTTTATGAAAATCAAAAGGACACACTCGAAAAAGATGTAATTATTTTTCCAATTAAATTCAATTTATTTTCTTTTTGTAATTTTACATCCTAATTTTTTCCATAATAATGTTATAAATAAAATATATTATACACTATGAGATAATATTATAATTATGAGGCAAACAAATTCCTCATTTTTCTATCCTATGATTAATAATATCACCATGTGTGCGTACATATGACTTTTTGTCTCCATGTTGTGGTGTAAGTGTTTATTCATCACTACATTATTTGGATGGGAATTATGATGAGTATAATAGATTTAAATAATTAATATAACATGACAATGATTATTTATTAAGAATATACCATCAAAATCCATACCATTTAACCATCGGGGGAATGATGTCATCCCTCATTCATCTATACGACCTATTATTTCTACAACAAGGTTAATTTAATTTTCTACGCTAACTATTAAATAATTATATTGAAATATATATGATGAGTAGAATTAATAATTATGAACGTAATAAAATTCTATATATGAATAAATTGCATCCTATTATAAAATCATGACTTATATTAAAAGACATTAATGGGAAAATGAATCAGGAAACACCCGAAACAATGGTAATAATAAAATAATATTAATAAAATGATATAAGAGGATAATATATCATTTCATAAATTTGGATATTGTCCAATTATTAATTTAATAACATAATCTAACAGTTACACAAGACATTTGGACATGTATTAATGAGATCAGAACTTTGTGAAGGTTTAATTTATCACAATATCATTATTATCTGAGATTTTATAATCCTAAGTATCTACTGAGATATATTTATCATCAATTTACATTAAAATGTATATAAAAATATTATCTACAATTGTTATTATCATTTTTACCATTGATTTAATTTTTATAAAACGTTTTTAGTAAAATCCTTTTGTCATTGTCCAAAAGGTGTACTCAGTGAAATTATTGAAAAATTATGGAAAGATTGTTTTTTATGCTATACTGCATGAGTGAATATTTTACACCATTATGATGCCATAAAATTTTGAAAGCACCATTCAAATTTTCATGTTCATTTTCGAATGAAGTTATTTCTTTTATAATTTTATGTATTCAAAATAATTTTAATATAAAATGTATATTTCTCTCAAAAAGTTTGAATGAATTTAGTATACAATTTTCATTTATATGAACATCATTTGTTTTGTTTATTTACATGATTGTGGTTTATTTATTATGATATAATATTCCATATTATATTTAATGTTTTATGATATGTTTTTTGTGGATGTGTAATTTTAATATAGTTTATTTTTTACTGTTAAAGTATTAACATTTTATATGCTAGTTTTAATATGAATGTTTATATATTATTTAACCATTTTAATATGTGTAATGCATTTTAAAAAGTAAGTAATAATACAGGCCCAATATAGTTTCTTGATGAATTAGAAGGTCTCATAAGAAAATATAGTTTGGGTATTTACACATTTATATATGGTCATGGTATGAGGCCTTGAAGGTATTTTTATGATGTCTGAAATTATGCATTAACTCATTACGAGATTAGTTATTAATGTTACTGGTGATTGTTTGAAAATTAGAATATTCAAGTGATTGTTAAATGTAATTATTTGATTTATTCTTTCCATATTATTCTGAATATTATGATTAAAATTCGATTTTTTCGTTTTATACCTTTCGTAAAAATTTGATGCTCATTTTTGATATCGTCTCCTATATTGTTTCCCCTTACTGAGCATCTGGGATCAAAGCTTTAATATTTTTTACCTTCAGAGGATGAAAAAAATTGTTTTATGACAGATATTAACGTATAATAATATAGTATAATGGAATTATCAAGTAATTATATATTCGTTATTTTATTTTTTTAAATTGTAATGTATATTCCATGTATGATATCTATTTTGCAATACTGCAAAACCGATCGGTTCATTGAGATTTGATTCCTTATAATCATTACTGTCTATTAAAATTATGCACCTACTATGGGCTTTTGGGGTGGGTGTGTTATCATTGTTATCAACGGATGTTTAGAAACATCCTTGGAAACTAGATTTAGAAAATATATATTAAAGAACATAACACTAATATATATATATATATATTGTAAAGACCCAAAAATTCTATGTAATTGTTTTATTAAATTAGAATTTTACAACTCCAAAAAAAATTACGGCGCATGATTCAAAGGCCCGGAGTGCCTGGAATAAATTTATGAACTTTATTTCGAGTATGTTCAGTAAATGTGCCAGTATATTTTTTATAACTTCTAGTCTGGTGATCAGAATTCAAATCTGAGTGCACTGTTGAACTTGCAGCACCAGTATTCAGTTAAGGCGACATTCACCTCGATGGCAGTTGGTCGAGGGTGAATGTTATTTTTTTTTTGGGTTTTTCATGAAAAGAATAAAATAAAATAAAGATTGTAACATTTTAGTTTATTTTGTTTTGAAACTCCCATGTGGATGTTTCACTGGTGGGGACCACATGAATTAACCACCCATGAAAGGTTATTGTGGTGGGGACAACCCATGACTAACCTCCCATGAGATGTTTTGGTGGTGGAGGCCACCCGAGGCATAAACCTCTTGAACTACTCTCTTAATGAGGGAGAAACCATTCTACTACCTCTTTAATGTGGATGATCCTCATGAGATTCCTCCACATTAGTTGTGTCAATGCCAAATATTAATTTTTCCAACTTGTGTGTGTGTGCCAACATAATATTCTCTTAGGTTAAATTATATTGGCACCACTTTTCTTTTGGGTAGGAAAAGCAGAGGGCTCTTGGAGGATTAAATTCATCAACGAAGGACACCAATGAAGAACCAATGAATGAGCCTGGGATCAGAGGCATGTGGTGGGTGCGACGAACACTAATATCTTCAACTTCTTCCAATATGGGATGTCTTCATCTATTATGAATCGACGTCTATACTTCCTGCTCAATCTAATGTCAATGAACAATCCAATATAGGTGGTTATTGTAAAATTCAATAATTATCTAGATTAATTTCCTTGTTATTGGAGAGCATGACAAATGTCGGTCAACCAAAATGAGTTGATCTATGATTCGAATTAAATTGAAGAGTTTGTTGTTCTTGACTCCTAATCTCGTTGAGCCTCTTGCTAGCACTCTAACACAAAGGGTGTGGGCCAAACAAATATGGCCCGACCCCTCTTTCATTATTACTTATTTCATTATTCATGATGTAAGAAAGTGGCCTACACCACGACAACAACAAAAGAGAGAGGCCAGTTAAACGGGCCTCCAGTGAAGTCACGACGCCCCGCTTTCCTCACCCGAGTCGCTGCACGAGCTGCCGCCTCAATCCACGGCCGCGCTACTGCCTGAGCTGCTATTGTCGTCCACGACTAAGCCTTTTCTCACGACCTTGCCACCCGAGCTACTGCTGCCGCCTGAGCCGCCACTGCCGTCTGCTTCTGAGTTGCCACCCGAGCCGCCGCCATAGTCTGCAGCCGCACTGCCACCCGCGACATCGGTACCAGAGCTCCCGTCGTCGTCTGTGGCGCCATTGCGCGTCCCCACATTTATCTGAGTGTGATTACATATTTGGGTAACATTTTAATTAGATACCTTTGATTTTTATTTGGTTGGTACCAATTAATATAACCTCTTGGATGAGTTTCTATAAAAATACCATGGATTATGGAGAGGGTTCTACATGGATGATTATTTCATTGTTTCTTTTAGAGGAATCCTATGGTTAGTTGTTTGTTTGTGACCACTTAGTTTTGTGGTGTCCTTACTAAAAATAACTACATATTTGTGATTGGATTCATTATTAATTCATTTTTAGGACATTACTATTCATGATTATATGTGTTTAGTTTTTTTGTGTATTCATAATGTGTACTATTATAATGACCCTAGCATGGGGTCTTCTACCACATTTCATTTCTTATGTATAAGACTAAACTTTTGATGGAGTCTTAGATAGACTAGGCCATGGTTGAGCTTAGAGATATTGGTAGACTAATGTGTGATCAAGAGGTCAAATTGATATCATCCCTCTTCTACTCAATAGTTTAGTCATGTTTTCAGTTTTTTTTTGTGGGAAAATATTTGATCCATTCAATAAAGTAACTGGTTATTGCTCATTGATTTTGGGATTATAGAAGATTCATTAATGATTTTCAGTTTTTATACATTTCATAATTTGATGGACATAGAGATTTGTGTGTGGGTAGGTCTATTAGGTTCATTCCTCACATGTTTGTGATATTCCTACACATTAGTGGTCACTAACCCATGACCTATTTCAGGTGGATGTGGTGTAGTCGTTGATTTTTCTCCATTTGACTAGGTAATGATACTATGTTATCAAGGGAGTTATTTCTACCATTGTGCCATAGAAATATTTTTTGGTTTAAGTATTATGGAAATAGTTTCTATCATTTCATGATTTTATTTTATGAAAATGAATCTAGTGTTTGTATCATAACTGATGTCTCAATACAGTAAGACTCTAATCACATGCCTTCATAATTGATACTTGAATATATTAGTTAAAAGAGAAAAATTAATACATAAATAATATATGAATGGGTGTGGATTCCATGTCCTTCATAAATCATCTCCCCAGATTTATTCTTATACCATGGTACATTTCAATTATATCCCCATTCCTCTATGAATAATATTGTCTTGGATTCCACTTAGTGATCATGACGAGATCCACTAAGTGAAGAGGCTTCAATGGTATGGATTGAACAAGAAATATTAAATCCCAGTGTTTTAAAAGGAACCCCACCACCTTTTGGGAAGAATAACACAATTTATGTTCCATATGAGGAATTACTAAATAAAAGTGCAATTAATATGTCCTAGAAATAATGAAATCATAGGTTTTGGAATGATGAAGACCCCCAGGTTTTTGAGGACTAGAAATATATAGTCACATGAATTTTCTTCCTTGTGAGTTCACGGGAAGCTCTTATGTATGTCTTAATAGATAGTCCATATCTAGGATATTTTGCGCAATGGAAGAGTTTAGCAACTCAGACACATAACACAATATCCATATCTTAGACATACATTGATTGTCTATTCAAGTAGGATTCTTATCATCCCACATTATGATTATTGTTTATCCCTGTTATTATTCCTCAATATAAGAGAAGTATAACAATGGAGAAGTATTGAATGGTAAATAAATATATATCATTATACTCTATGGATATAGTGTGGGACCATTAATTCTATATCAGACCTTGGGGAGGGATTACACTATGATATTAGGGATTTTATGATATTTGTATGAATTACTATCTATTCTAGGGTACCAGATTCATCCCTAGTGGAAAATATAACACTAGATTTTTCATAAGTAATAGTGGGTTCTTGTAGTTGTAACCCAGGAGATGAGACCTCAACACCTAGTATATGATGATATCCATATGGATTTGGTCATGTTAGATGTGTTAGGAGATTATCCCATGATAGAGGATTATTTTTAGGTCCAAAAGAGGCCTAGATACCCTTAGAGGGGGTTGAATAGGGGTATGGATATTCTTTTCTAAATTCATCATACACCACTTGATCTTGAAATATTTATTATAAGGTTCACCTTGATTACATTTAAGTGTTAATTTTGATATTATTCATTGCATATTTATCTGATGATGATGCTTTGAATGTAATGCAGGAATGAAGCACAAGTATGCAGTGATTTTAACATTTTGTACCCTCACTGGGCTACATCTAAAGAGAATACTACAAGGATGTGGGTATTATTCCAAATTATCCAAGGAGAAATACCAATAATGATGGTTTTGGATACATATCATATATATGTAGTCCCACTACAATTACAATTTATAGGGTCTAATTAATAAACTCCCAAAGGTTCACTCTCTATTTCATTTTCTTTAGATCACTATCTTTTGAAAGGGTCATTATATTCCTCTTTATTTTCTCTATATAATTTGATGGGATTCAAACACAATTGATGAACATGTAGGTCCTGTAATTATACATAGTTAATACATATTTTGTTTTATTTGGATGATCTATTGATGTTATACATTGTTCCAATAGATGAATACCACTTTACCACAGTTGAATTGAGAATTCATTCTAAAAAACGTTTGTAATGCTCACTACCTTTATGAATCTCATCATTCACAAAGCTAAAAAACCATTCATGAAGCTGCAATCATTCAAAATTCTCAAAAAACCATTATGAATAAAATATTCATGTCATGTAGCTCACATAACCTCAATAAAAAATACATATTTTTGGAAGCTCAACTAGCCTTTGAAAATCTCCTTCCTTTCGCGAAGCATACATAGCCTTCATGAATTAATTTATATTTGAAATGTTCAGAAAATTCAATTTGTTATCATATCCTTCAGAAAATTAATCCTATGAAACTCATTCTCAAATGTCATTCTAAAACCCCGATTTTGAATCCGAAGCCTAAATTTCCTCAGTATGTATAATATATTTTTAGGGGTATATGCCTATTTATAGGCATTTTCTACATATTTAAGAACCTTCCCACCACATCAAACCCATTTCATAATGGTAAAAACATTCCCCCATGGTGATCACTTTTTCAAGAATCTCCACATAAATTTCCCATTCACGATGATTTTTATAATCATAGATATCACCATCAAACTCTTTGCACTTCCATGGTGATCCACATGTATTTCTCCTCACCTTTTTGGTTCATGATGATCTTCGTACTAGAGGATCTCACCGTTATAATCATCGCGCCTTAATGAAATCCATCTATGAAACCAATTATTCAAGAAATTCATTCTATTTTCATATTTTAATAATTTCATTGAGGATATACACTTTTTTCATTTCTAGCCAAAATTTAAATTTTGGACCACAAAAATCTGGTTATCACTATGAAATGACGTCTTATTTTGTAAACATTTGGTATACCACATCTAGAGAATTCATTCCTATGTCTTGGATCTTTTTCAAAATTCCATGTCAACCAACTATCTAGAATCAATGACATACCTTGGAAACCCTATTTTCCAAAAAAAAATATCAACCTATTTTTTTCAATGTTACCATGAAGGGTTTCTTCCTATAAATATCACCCCATTAGGTTATTGTAAAACTCTTCAAATTTTGATACATAATTGAAGATTAAAAAGCTTAATAAAAAATTAAATTATTTTGATTGAGATAACTATCATTTATTTACCAAAAAACATACTTTAATCTCACATAATCCATGATCAGTGGGTGAAAAAGTGTATTATGCAATGTTCTTTAGTGAACCACTTAATTCCCAAACCTATCAGTTTCTATCATCAAAACTCCATATATATATATACTTTGATCAATATCTTATTTAATTGAAAAATTAAATTATCCCTTATCTAACTACTCCATCAAATTTCATATATCTTATATTTATTAAGACATTCTCTCCCATTTGATAGCCACAATCTCTCCCCCTTTGACAAAGAAACTAAAGGTTTCTCTATTGTTGTCTTCCATGTGGTATTGAAAACAAATCAACTCAATAAGGAAAAATACACCATACCACAGGGATATGGGGTCCCACATCCAATAATTTTTAATTGAGTTGAGTTAATTGGACTCTTAGAGACTGTCAATTCCTTTGGAATTCTACTTTAGGTATATCCTATGTTAGAATGTATGAAACAATAAATTTTGTTAGTTAATACTCCAACTTCAAAGGCCAATGTTCCCAATTTTCCTTGACGAAATTTTCCATGATTTAAATGTTCATTTCCTTTAGTGACGAAATGTATATTTTCTATCATTTATATCACATGAATTATTACGATAGATGGTGATTGGAATCATAACTTCATCTCCCATATCATCAAGATACTTATTCATTTACAATAATTATGTTCATGATTGAGTAGTAGCATTATATTAATCATCTATGGTGCTCATATAAATGAAATATAATTTCTAGATTATACATGAATAACATCACCAATATAGAGGGAACCACCTGATATTGATTTCATATCATCTGTTGAATCGACCAAATCTTCACATGTATATCCCAATTAATCCTAGTAGGATTTTACATTGTACATAAAATAAAAATCCTTTTTTCCCTTGATAAACCGATGCATTATTTTTTAATGAATTCATGTGGATTTCATTGGGATTGATTTTATACCACAATATATGACTAGTGAAAAAAAAAATATCTAGTCGTCTCACTTCTAAGAACAACAAAAATATATTGATCTTCTTGTATTCTATGAAATAAACTATTTATCCTTCATCATCACATGATAGATTAATCTGGGTAGTCACTGGAGTTATCATCTCCTTGTAATTATCCTATCCAAATCTTTTTAAAATCTTCTTTTCATATTTATATTGAGAAATAAATAAGTTTTAATTAATTATTTTACATATAAAACAATGAAAAATATTAGTTCAACAGTTATTGAGATTTAAAACTCACTCTTCAAGAAATTTGGAATCCAATCTACACAATGCATCATCTGATCCATAGATGATTATATCATTAAAATATACCATCACCATTATACTTTGATTACATTAATTGTTAATAAAGATATTGTAATCAAATAACCACGATGAAAACTGAGCTACTTCAAAAATTGATCGAGCCTTGAATACCATGCTCTTGGTGAATCCTTCAACCCATATAGTTACTTATTCATCCAAAACACTCTTTTATCATCTTCATGAATGAGTAAACCATCAGTTTTACCAATTTACACTTCATCTTCCTTAACCCCATTAAAAATGATTCTTTGATGACTATGTAGAATACATTGAATGATTATTTCACAACTATGGTCATGAGTAATATGATTGTCACTATCATTGAAACATGTGAAAATGTATCATCAACATCAATACACACTATAAGGGAGTAACCTTTTTAAACTATTCATGTTTTTTTTCAAAAATAACAACATCAAATTAATTCTTTTAATTGTGAAAGAACTATTTAGTCCCAATGTAATTTTTATTTGTTGGCCTCAAAATAATCTCTGATGGGTGCTTATTTTCTATTCGGTCCAGATCTTCATTAATAGAGAGAACTCAGTTATCATCTTCAACTTCATCATAATATTCATCATCAATAACATCTCATAAATCATTACATCCCACATTAACTCTCTTAGAGTTTCTTATCTCATTAACACTATTAGTTGGAAACTGGTCATTTTTTAGTTGAATATTATGATCATTCTAGACTAAAATGACATCATTTAATTAAACTACATTACCATCCACATCTTGAAGAATTTAATATATTCTCTTGTAGATTCTTTGAATCCAAAAAATTGTAATCTAATACCATGTTTTTAGAATAAAATATATAATCATGAAATACATGAGTTTTTATCTTCTCCCCTAATCCGTCTTCTTGATATTAGATAACATAATAATTCATCATTTTTATTCCATTTAGATTGGGAATAACAGCAGAAGATATGATTCCACAATATGTTGTGAAACACTTCTAGTTTTTGGGCCCACTATTTAGTGCCACAAACATCCTTCTTCTCCAGCATCATTTATTCTCATCTAGAACATTTCATTGATCCATCAAAAAACCACTATTCCTACTATTCCAGAACATTATGTAGGAAGAAATAGATAAATTTAATAACACAATAAATATCTATTGCAGTCAATTAATTACATAAATTTTATGTATCCATAATCCATTAACTAATATAGAATTATTCCATATTAAGTATTTGTCTATTTTGACTGATTTGTATTAGTTTAGGTTCTAGAGCACATTACATCACCATTTATCACCTTTTTATGCCACTTACCCATGTATTATATCTATATAATACCAAATAGATATGAATCTTATGTTAAATGAATTTATACACATAGGGAGTGGGGTTTCCCTTGATTCACCAAGAAAATAATTGTCATTGATCCGGATTGATCAATGCATTGATACATTCTTGCAAATCATTGTGATATTTCTGTGCTTGTTACAACTACCTAGACTAAACCAACTATTTAAGCAATATGAATAAGAATTTTTTAATGACAAGCTGATATTTTTTTGATATTTATATTTTTAGAATGCTTTTTCATTGACACAATTTGGGCTTTAATCGCAATAGATCATATTTCCATCTATGTTTCTCCAATTATATTCCATTTTTTTGAATCTTTCATTGAGAAGGATTCCTTCCAATGGTCATATTCTCTTACTTATTACTCCACAAAGTGTATCGTTCACTTACAATCACATATCTCTTTATAGAATTATAGGTGAATTTGTTGAGAAATTTATTTTCTATTTTTCATTTATCTGTGGATAGAGTCTCCACACTGTTTCATCCTAGTGATGGGTCCTACAATGAACATACATTAGTTTTAATAAAAATTGGTGTTTCTTCTCCCTTTTCCTTCATGGTTCCTCCACATTATTTCGAAGAAAGAGATTGTTAGTGTAATAGAGGAGGCGATTGACACTCTTTTTACTATGCTCCTTATTTTTACCCCGAGGATTTGAAACTATTTTTCATCATATCATGTTTTCATCCAATATATTATTTCTTGTTATAAACCACTGAAATCTGGGATCTCGTTTCAAGTTTTTACTCTTTAATTTCTTTCTTCCTTCTACAATATCATGTAGAATTCCCATGATTAGAACATATAATACATCTCCCATTAAACACATACACTATGTAATGAATTATATGTTTATATATTGATATATCTTTTGTTTTTAATCTAACATTGAGATGCTGGGAATATTGACACATACTCATGGTATGTTACATTCATCCACAATAGTATAATTTCATGGATACATTCTTTTAAGGGAATATTCTAACAGAATTCTTAAGACACTTCTTTTTTATCTTTGATATTGAAATATGTTTTTCCATAATAGAATGAAATTTATTACAAATCCTTTAAAAACATTATGTAGTCCATAAATCCCACCTAAATATAAAATTATATCATTACATACAGTAAAATCATTTTAAGCTAGATTCTAGTATCTATATTATTTATTCTATTTCTAAAAATGTTCATAGCTCCTATATTTTATTCAAAGGTATATGATCCATCATGTCCAATAATAGTTTTTCCCAAATATTATGGAAATAGAGATGAGGAATGTTTTTCATATTTATATTTATAAATAGAATATTTTATTTTCATTTCGTCATCACCTGTTAATGGATAATCAAATAGTTAGTTCCATGAATCATTCATCATTTTCTTTCCTTTGGGATTAGATTTCCCCTACTTCTTTCTTGATTGATTCTGTCTATTCTCACAATTGTTTTATCTTCATATCCCTTGAATCAAGTTTAACATTATTTAATATCTTTAAATTATTCCCACTTCTCACATAATCTTTAAATTAATCTATGATATTATCCATCCTGTTATATTTATTCTTTAACATATAATTCATCTGAGTACCAGTTTCATTATAACATGAATTCCCTTGTTGTATCTTTTTATTTTCTTGATCTAGTTCACATAGATATGTAGCAAGATAAATATTAATGAATTTTAGATTCTGAATTTCATCTATGTTCATATTCATTCCATTTTCTTCATCTTTGAGTTTATCTACCATTATTGTCATATATTGTTGATATTTAACATGGGAAACATTATTCTCCCTCATATCAATAGCCAAATAATTAATCTTTTGAGTTAAGACTCCCATCTTGTAGACTTTATTTTTGAGTACTTGAATCTAAATATCTTGAGTCTTGTTTTCCTCATCTAATTGTTGATCCAATTACTTTTTTTTTGTCGACATCATCTACTAGTAATCTTATTGGAACTTCTTAATCATAAATAGTTCTATTATCCCTTGGTATAACAGGTTAATATTTAATTCAGGTAGTATCATGGAAATATTATGTAATTTAAATGCACGATTTACCCAAATAATTAATTTTTCACTACTATATTCCTTTAACTAAGTCACACTATTTCCAAATACAGTTACACTCTTTGTAATAACACCAAAAGTCTTCTAATTCTTTCAAGTAATACTCATTTCCATGGAACATCGAGATAAGAGAAAATTGAGACTTTAATTTCAACAATTTAATGAAACAATTAAGTGAAAAAATTCTATAAAAATCCAAACCTCTAATATCAATCATTATGCCAAGAAGGTGCCTATATACTATGATAGGGGGGTTTGTCATGATATGGATATCCCATTCTATATTATGAATTCCCCACTAGATCATGGCATATTTATTATAAGGGAAATTTTTTTCACTTATGTTTGTTTGATGATCTAATTCATTAATTATTTTTTTGATGACGAAACATTGAATGTAATGCATGGATGAAATCACAAGGTCACAGCGATTTTTTCTTGGATCAACCTCACTAGACTAAATCTAAGAAACATAGATGGGTGATGATATGATAGTACCAAATTCACTATGGATCACTGCTAATAATGATGGTTCAAGCTAGACCTTTTCTATACTCAGGCTCACTAACATTATAAGGATTATGGTCTTCACACAACATTCACATGTTTAACTTTGTATGTGTCTTTCTCTAGCTCATTATCGGTGGAAATGATCCCTAACATTTTTTCCATTGATCACTACTTTTGGAAGGGATTAAATCATAATTTGTGAACATGTTTTTCTCTTAATTATCTCTAATTAATTAATCATCAGTTTTATATTAATGTTATATTGATGTTAAACATTTATCTAACAGATAAATACAACTTTACCGTAGATCTACAAGGAAATGCCCTCTGAATTTCTTCCCTTATACTCACTACTTTCACGAAAATCCTCTTTCACAAAGCTAAAAAATTATTCCATGAAGCTACTACATTTCAAGAATATCACCTAACCATAATGAAGGACACTATTTTAACAAATATCACGTAGCCTTCATGAATAAAACATCTTTCACGAAGCTATAATATCCTTCACAGAGATCCCCCTTTTTTCATATATTACAAAGACTATGTGAATTCCTTTTCATTAAAAATTATTATGACATTTCATGAGCTATCATATAATGCATGAACATTTTTTCATGAAACACGTTCATAAACCACCCTCATGAACCACCTCCTAAAATCTGTACCCTTATGATAATCATTAAATACCTCTACTTTCATGAAGGCGGTAGAGGACTATTTATAGGAATTTCCACCGATTATGGATCATTCCAACCACATAAAGAACATTTCATGATGCTCCCTATTTTCTATTGTGATGATAACATTTTCAAAAATATTCATTGAAATTTCCATTTTGTGATGATTTTCATAATTATAGAGATCGTCTTCAACCTCTTCGTGTTACCATGATGCTCCACTCGCGAAGATCCTCACCATCGACGTACATTATACTCATTGAACTCATGATGCTCACCATAAAAATGTTATTACCATCAGAAACTCCCTCGGTAATTCCAATTTTACAAAAAATTAATGCTTTTTATATATTTTTATAAGGGGTTATAGAAATCCACTATTCACAATGCATCCATTCTCTAATTTTTAGACAACAAATTTTTTGATAAACACTAGGCAACAAAGTAACCTTGTGCACACATTTTTCAATAATATTTCCAAGGAATTCCTTCCACTTATATGTATAATTTTCATAATACCATGTTAAAAATCTCATTGGAATCAATGATATACCTTGGAAATTCACCTTTTAAACATACATAATCACCCCAAAAATTCTACAATGTCACCGTCAATGATTTTTCCCAATAATTACTGATACATAGCTCTAAGGATGACTAGAGTAGTCCACTATTGATGTGTTGTTTATATTGTGATGATTAGTTAAGTCATGGATGATATTTTATGACCAGTCATTTATGTTATTTCGAGACCATCGAGGGGCTGTCGAGGTTGAGACAGATCTAGGAGAAGGAAGGTTCACATTGCGGAAGATGTGTTAGGGGTCCAATAGAGAAACAATAGGTTGGCATAGGATTAACATATTAAAACCGCCACACACAGGTGGTCCACCTAAGGTTCCAGTATATGGTAGTTAAAAAAAGATGATATTTTCAATATATGGAGGCCTATGGACCTCAGAATCCAAGGAAGATATAGGGTACATTTGGGATCATTCCTCCATAGCTAGAAATTTAATGGAAATGGATGTGGGTCATTTCATTATGTTTCAATATCTCTTAGAGTTCATTGAGATTATATTATAACCTTTTCACGAACTTTATACAATGAGACACTAGTAGGAGGTGACTCATGGATTTCACATTTCTTCAGATTATTTGATCACATGATTGGAGATGAGATATTCGTAAGAGATCTCAATGTAAAAGATATAAGATCATATGAAATAATATAATATATGGAATGGATAACCACAATACTAACCCAAAATTTGTATTTTAGGTTGATGATAATGTGTGTCTATAGTTATGGGATGATATTTTCATTTATGGGTGAAAAAATAGTATAGGACATAGACATCCTCAATAATCAGAGATTACATCTAATTACTTACTAGTTGGTTAAAATTACACTTGTAGAATTGGATTCTATGGGATACATGTTCCCTATAGTGGTGGTTGAGTATGAATATTTCATTCCAATGGATGTTTTAGAATGATGACCCCATATAGAGATATAAATCTTCATTGACCTAATCATTGTGATATCTTTAAAATCTACAATAGCATATCTGATGTCTCCTATAGAGCATCACTTGTTGTTATAGTAATTAGAGGACATAAAGGATAATAAATATATATGACCTATTTGTTTCCCTGAGGAATTCTTAGTGTGTTTTTTCATAAAGGTGCATGGGAGCATGAGTTTATGTGTGGACCAATAACACATGAATCATGTGATATCTATGAATATATATCTAGTGGATCAACACACTCTTGGATGATTTCTGTGTGGCAGGGTATTCATGTATGATTGACCCCATAATATTCTATCATATTACATGCTTACATCATATAGATATATCAAAAATACAGAACTTCACTAAATCTATGATAATGAGAATGTTAATATTATCATGTTCTAAAATTTAAAGGGAATGTTTAATATTTATGATGGTTATTTTCATAAATCATGTAATATAAATATCCAAAAAAATGATTTTACAAATATTATATACCACATGATCCTAATAATTTATAAATTCAGAGCACTGAATATCATTTTAAATAAAATGGGAGTGAAAATATAAATATCAATGAGTTCCAAATATTTCATTTTATTATTATTGAATAAAATATCTTTGATGTGGGATGTTTTAAAAGGGTGTTAAAAATTAAACAAACATTCACTATAAAATACACAATGCTTGATTGTCAACCAATATTAAAACAACAAATGAAGTTATAAATTTTATGTAAGCAAGTAAAATTAAATTCCAAATAGATTATATTTTAACAGGAAAGGGAAAAAAACCCTTTCATGATTCCACATGGTTTCAAACAAATCTATTATTATAATTAATTCCATTTTTAGTCGATCCATATATTCCATAAGACTAAGATTTAAAATAAATCATGTTCATTTGAAATAAAAAACTGAAATAGTGTGGAAAAAATACACAAAATTACATGATGTATTTAAATAATTTCCTTAACATCCTAAAACAACTTCATTCAATCAAAATCAGAATCAATCATGATGGGTGTACCTCTCCTAGGCCTCTTCTCTATATGAAGTGTCACTCCTTGGTCGTTTTATAGGCTATGAGTCTTTTCATTAAATAATTGAATTCCTTCAAACATTTTTTCCTAGATGGTTTTTCAGGTACTATATCACAATCCAAGATCATATGACATTGTTTCTATACAAACCAATGAAATCCTTAGTGTGTGTAAGTGAAAACCTTGTCATATTACGCAACCAAACCTAGGATACCACAATGCAACGATCCACTCAATCGAAATATTTTGAAATGATGTTAGAGAGATAAATACCCCCTGAGACCCACATCCAGTAAGTCGCTGTTTTGAAAATATCATAAAGGGAATAAGATATCTTAAATGGGTGGCTTTAACATCTATAATAATATTGTAATGGGAGATAGTATAATTAAATTGGATAAATCTATATATAAAAATATTAAAATATATCCCAAAACCATAAAACAATTTAGGTATAAAAAATAGTTACAAGTTAAATATTTCAAAATAAAGCCCAAAATAAAATACAACATGTTGACACAATAACATCTCAAAATGTTTGAGCTATTATTTTCCATCATGGTCCATGAAGTCCTCATGGAAACCTAAATATTAGATTATAAATACACTGTATGGCCATACAGGTACACTCATCATGAAAAAAATTATATCACGGAAATGAGAAAATAGTATACTAATGCACCCTTGAGGATTCAACCGAACCAACAACCCCAAGGCATGTCATCTAACGAAACCACAAACTCACAGAGGATTAATAACTATATAAAAAATATAACATAATAATATTATATGGATTGCATCGATCTTAGAAACCTGACAATGATTTCTTATTAATTATTCACTCTCAATCCCCAAAGCATACTTTTTTGTGCTCCCACCTATTCCATATATCATTGTATTAGATAACTTCATATCACATCACATCACATCACATCCTTATTATAGAAAAATATGCCACCACATCACATCACATCTCACCCAAACAATCATTTCCCATCACATAAATTCTCATCTCTTTAGTATTATACAAATGTATCATTAAAATGAAGTAAATCAACCATATGATGTCCTCTTACCTGGAACCCCCCACCATAATCCACCTCATAAAATATTACCTAATGAATCCTTTTTTTAACATTTAATCACATCACATCTCAATAGTGTCACATTTGACTTATTTATATCACAAACCATGTGTGTCATCATCGCATTGAAGATTGTATGGGGAAGAGTGGGTAGCCAACCATCCATCATACCACCGGGATGTTGTAAGAGAACCCTAAAACAATTGGTCATCATCTCTAGGTACATGATATTGATGGGGAGCCTAACTAAATAAAACCTAAATAAAATGTGTATACAATATAATAACAAAATTTTCCATCATATGAGAAATTTTCTATCCATTAAGCCGTTTTTAACAATATTTAATAATTAAAAATAAACCATTTTTCCATATTTTTAATTTAGAATCAAATTTCATTCATTAAGCCCATTTTTTCCATCCATTATATAATATTTAAATATAAACCAATTAAATTAAATATCTAAATCACATGAATTATTTCATTATCCCTTTAAAATAATATCTTATCCATTTTTTCATGAAATTATTCCATTACTAAATATGAATATAGAATAAAGGCATAGAATAGAACATTTGGAAAAAACACAACAATCCATCATTCACCTACCAAGAATTTCCACATGCCACTGTTTCACAACCACATCAACTTTATTCATCAAAAATAGTTCCCTCATTGAAAACACATTCCACATCACAACCTCGACATACAAACCACATATCATTTGACAAAACCTCATCATAATTACCACAACATCAATTAATCAAAACCTCACACAAGTACACATCACACCCACATAATAGACATAAATTTCATATTTAACATTAGTTTAACATTAAATACACTTCTTTATTTTATTATGATTATAAAAAAACCACAATTATTCTATGGAAAACATTTTATTAATGATATATAAGAGGTTTACTGTGTTTAAATTTTTTATGATAACAATAATGGACAATAAGGTAACCATAACCATTATTTTATTTAAAATATCCACCTTGGGAAAACAAATTATTGGGGAATAAAGACCTTGAAATACAAATTAATAATAAATCAAAAGATATAAAATTATGTGATTTAAAAATCTTTACCTTTCAATTTTATTTAAATAAATTTATTATTTTTATTCGTCTATATAAAACCATCAGAACAAGGATGAATATAATCCTAAACCCACTAACATGATGTATGTGAATAAGAAATGATAGATTCTTGATATTAATGTGAAAACCCAATAAATAAGAGAAATAATTTTTGCATCTCATGGTGTGAATCCAAAATGTCATGATTCTCCACATATTATAATTTTAATATAAAAATGTAATTTAATTAAAAATGGAAATTATAATTTGATTCCAATAAAAATAATCATGGTTTTTACATTACCTTCAAAAATATAAATCTAATAAGATGGAAAACATTTCTAATTAATTAAAATTATGGGAGATATGTCTAAGATATGTTAAGAAATTTAAGGCATTTTATTTGATCGATTTCAATTGATAAAACATGTTTCTTACTTACGACACTTTATTCAATCATATTAAAAAAATTGTATTTAATTATTCATTTAATTTTTCCCCATTAAAAATAATAATATAAACATCACATTTATGATTTTAAATACCAAATTTTCTTTATTTTATTCATATCTTTAATGCTCGACTCTCCCTCTCATACATTTTACCATCTATCTCGTGTATTATCAAATTTCCCAAAAAAACATCATTCATTTCATCCTTTAATTTATGTTATCTATATTTATTTAATTCTCAATTATGTACCTATTTTTAAACCCTTATATTTCATAAAAATCTTGATACAACTCATCCCCCACCAACATTACACTTTTCGACGTAGTACTCATTCTATTGTCCTCTTCATTTAGGAATCATGTTTTTATAATAAATCATATTTCTTAGAATTATTTATTAAAAATGCTTACATTCAATCATTTTCTAAGGATTAAATTTCATTAAAATGTCACACATATTTGGTTATATATAATCTGGACCCATAAATATATATATTAATTTATTTTAGACACACATTGACTCTTTAAATTTTTTACATTTCAAAAAATTTATTATTACAAATATATAATTATTAAAATCATATCATTATATATTTTTATATATATAATATATAAGAAATATTTATGATATTTAAATATAGAACTCTCATTGAAATAGATAATATGCTCATATGTTGTTTTAGAAAATTCATTCGTTTTCATGTAAATATTCCATATCATCCAAAACCAACTAAATATGGTCTAAATTTTATGTATAAATTATTTTAAAATCATATTTAACCCAAACCAATTAAATAGTGAATAAAAATTTCATTTGTAAAATATTTTATCTTTAAAAGGGAATAACAACACATACCCTCTACACCTAATAAAATTCTAATGTATGGGCTCTGAGAATTAATAATTTTTTAATAATCAGGAAAACCATTCAAATAAAAATGATATAGTAAGATACCAAAATCATAACCAGATGAAAAACCAATATTTCATGACACCAAAAGAATATGTCAAGGATAACCACAAAAACAAAAAAAATTGGATAAACACCACATTATTCATATTATGACCTGTAAATCCACTTAAATAACATATTTA